>OW799237.1:54296996-56896996 GCA_941918925.1 Phyto melanocephala
TAGCTTCACCTGATAATGAATTTGCCTTGACTCACACTTTTTCACTCTAAACACTCATACTTTTAGAACTTGTTGCGAACGTGCTTTTGAAATTCCCTTTCCATCGAATTTTTCAATTTACAGTCAAGAAAACAGCTGAGTGCAATTGTTGTGACAAATTTTTGTTGTTGTTTTCTTGACAAAGACATTTTGAACAATAAAATTGCTTTAAAATTGCGTGCAGTCTACGTCACAGCAATTAATGTAAATTAATTTTGACAAGTAGTATGTGTGGAAAACTTGAACGTGTGACTGCAATGATAAAAAAATATTGTTTACCCCCGACCACACGAGCGATTAATTATTTCTTAATATAAGCAATAAAGTCGGCAGAATAACGGCATCAAATTGCCAATGTTCTAGCTTATATCTTTAGGTGGAGAACACGTAAATATCTTAAAACATAAAATTAAAAATTTTCGTGGAGATTGATTTATAAATAAAAATTTTACAAAAAAATGTACAAAAATAAATTTCACTAAAAACACTAGATGAAAACGATTCTTTTGCCATTATATATTTAAATAAAATTAAAAAACTTAAATTTTTTATAATAACATTGTTAATTTTAATTTTTTCTTTTCTTTTTTTTCTGCGACGTTCTCTTATGCATTCATGTTGTTGTTACATTTTATTTGTTTGCAATTGAATTTGACAGCTTGTGTTAAAAGATTATTGCTCAGCAATGTATTATAACATTTATTGCTAAATATGTATTCTAATACATATTCATGCAGTCCACACGTTAATATCTTGTGTTGGCAATAGAATTTGACAGTTGCTGTGGAAATAATTGCCAAACACATTGCTCGTGTGGTCGGGGGCTTATAATAGCTTCTATAGCGTAAAGGAGAGATTTTTTGGCTCTCGTTTTTATGTATGGAGTTTGACATTTCTTGGCACTGAAATTTTTTTTATATATAGAGTTTGACAAACATTGGGACACAAACAAATAATCTGCTGGGCCGACATCGCCACCTGTATAAGTGTACCCTGCTGTTAACAAGGCTAAGTTTTTTTTTATTCTATAATTTAATTACAGAGGTATGTACATAACCAAAAATGCAGGGTATTTACGTTTGGTCCTTCTCCGTGAAACGACCTATACCTCTGTACAGGTAGTCGGATGCATTGAAACAAAAATAAAATTGAGTTATATGGTTCCCATTTAATCACAAAACATTAATTCCGGCACAGCAAGTCGACCTATACCTCTGTATAGGAAGTCGGAGACACTCAAATACTAAATAAAATTGAGTTTTATGGTTCTCCTCCAGTTACAAAACGTTGGTTAAGGCACCGCAAGTCGACCTTTGCCATTTTATAGGACATCTGAACAATAATTACTGATGAGTCACAAGTAATTTAAGTTTATTTGGTGCTCCAATCTATATACATATATAAAAGAGTAACGTGACTGACTGATTCATCATCGCACAGCCTAAACGCAAAGAGCTAGAGACATGAAATTTGGACAATTGGTTCCTCTTTCGATGTATAGCTCCACTAAGAAGGGGTTTTTTGGAAATTCGTACTTTAAGGGGGTAAAATCGGTAATCTTATATCTGCTAAACTAAAAATGATACAAATAAAAGTAAAAAAGAATTGTAATTTGCACAAAAAATAAGCTGACAGGTGTCTGGCCTTTTTTTTGAATTTTCAACCCCTAAGGGGAAAAAACGGGTAAAAACTGTAATTTGGTACTTTTTTGGTGCCCTATGTAACTTCCAAACACATATAGCTAGGAAAAAAATTTAAACTGTTAACAATCCGCGAAAAAATATAAATAGGAATTCGGCACTTTTTTAAAATTCGCATGTATAAGGGGTAAAAATTGACCTTTTATTTTGGTACTTTTTTTAAAAGAAACTTATCTAATATTATTCAATGGGACAAAATTTAATTATTATTGCCTAATAGAATATGGACAAATATTTAGGTGAAATTTTTGGAAACTTTTTTGGGGACAAAAAAGGTACCAAAAAGGGGAAAATTCCGTAAAATGTAATTCCAAAATTCACAAAATTTATAATCGGGATTTCACCAGACATAAAAAATTATGTAATTTAGTAAAAATTGAAACACATTCATAACAGGGTAGAAAGGGGAAAAATCTGAAAAAGAGTTTGGTACTTTTTAGAACATGATTACTTTTTTGCAAAAAAGAGTAGATTTACTGACTTTAAATCATGTCTATTAAAATATTTTGTTACATAAGGTTCGTTCGAGTACTTTTACTGCACTTTGTAGTAAATGAATAATTATTTAGTAAATTGAAAATTTTACTCTCAAAAAGAGAATTTGTCCAAAAAAGTACTCGAACAGGCATTTGTAAAAATTCGTAAGATAGAAGCAACAGCTGATGGCAAATAAATATTGTGTTGAAAAAATTTTTTCGCTTTTGATATTTATTTCCTTTTCTATCGGTACTCGACAAATTAACCAAATGAAATTAATCAAATAAAAAAAAAGCATGTGTCGAGAATTACGTCATTATGTAGTTCCACATTACTTTGAGCACTTGGACCTGAAATCAATATAAAGATTCTAGTTAAAAGTTTAATGGGAACTATGTACATACATATGTGCAAATATGTATTTAAGTATGTATACCTGCGCCAGATTCCGGCAGTTCCATTCTTTCATCTGTAGACATTGTTAACTAACTTTATTTCACAAACAATTTAAATTTAATAATATCGGGTGTCCCAACTAGAACGCAATTTTTATATTTTAAATAAAACACAGATATTTAAAAAAAAATCGTGAAACTTTATTATATCGTAAAGTAGACAGAATGAGGTTACGTATGGAACAATATATCGTGCAGATGGTCGCCGCGACTTTGCTGGCACACACGCGATCTTTTAATGAAATTCTCAATGACCTTTTTGCATAAATGCTGCGGTATTTCATTAATGCAGCGTCGAATTTCCTCTTTTAAGGCTTGAGTCGTCGTCGGCTTATTCGCGTAAACCATCGACTTCAAAAAACCACAAAGAAAAAAATCTAAAGGTGTTAAATCACACGATCTAGGCGGCCAATTCTGGTCTCCAAAACGCGAAATAACACGACCGGGAAATGACTGATGCAGCAATTGAATTGTTTCTCTGGCTGTATGACATGTGGCGCCATCTTGTTGAAACCACATGCCTTTCACATTCATTTCTTCAATTCTAGGCAAGAAAAAACTGGTTATCTGGCTGCATAGTGGATTTGGAGACACCAATTTGCTGAGCTCGGTGTCGAATTGAGGTGGATGGAATTTGAGCGACATCATCACGTACAGCTGCGACATTTTCGGTCAATCGACCTGGTCGAAGGCGCGTTGTTGTCTTTACATCACTAACAGACCCAGTTTCGGCAAATTTATCCATTAATCTCTTTACAGTTGACCCCAAATTGATCGCAATTTCCGAACTGTAGCCGCAAAACTTTCACCATTTTGGTAAACCAATTTCACAATGAGAATGCGTTGTTCATTCGTGTAGCGCTCCATTTTTACTAACCTAGTACCGTCTACTAGCAAGCAATAACAATTGTTCAAATGTCAAACAATTACACTTCGAATGGCGCCAAATTTAAAAATTGCGTTTTAGTTGGGACACCCGATATTTTGCAGTTTTGTTTGGATTTTCCTTTTTTTAATATTTTTGTCACAAATTGTATACTTTTTGTTTGCTTACTTTTGTTTGTTTACCTTTTGAATTATATGTTTTTTGGTTTGCTAAATCTTACTGCAAGAAATTTCTGTAGTAAAAATTTGCAAATACTCAGTCAAGAACTGTCACTTTTCGCTCTCTATTTGTGCTCTCATTTACTACAAATTTGTACAAATTTTTGAGTTCTCGAACGAACCTATAGTTATTTAAACTTGGACCAAAAATGTACTTTTTCGCACTTCTATGGTACTTTTTGTATATTCTACGTTTATAAAGGTAGAATTGTAAAATAAAGGACTATTGATACAAGATAAGACTAAAAATGTTATGGGCGACCAAAAACGTATTTTTTGAATTTTTATGGTACTTTTTGTTTTTCTACGGTTATGAAGGTAGGATTGTACATAAAGGACTTTGAGACTAAAAATGTTATGGGCGACCAAAAAGGTACTTTTTTGAATTTTTATAATATTTTTTGTTTTTCTACGTTTATGAAGGTAGGATTGTACAATCAACGACTTCTGATTTCAGGTGAGACTAAAAATGTTATGGGCGACCAAAAAGGTACTATTTTAATTTTTTATGGTACTTTTTGTATTTTGTACGTTTATAAAGATAGGATTGTACAATTAAAAACTATTGATTCTAGGTGAGACTAAAAATGTTATGGGCGACCAAAACGGTACTTTTTTGAATTTTTATGGTACTTTTTGTATATTCTACTTTCATGAAGGTAGAATTGTACAATAAAGAAGTTTTTGGGCGATCAAAAAGGTACTTTTTTGAATTTTTATGGTACTTTTTGTATTTTCTACTTTTATGAAGATAATATTATACAATCAAGGACTATTTATTCTAGATGAGACTAAAAATGTTATGGGCGACCAAAAAGGTACTTTTTGTATTTTCAACGTTTGCGAAGCTAGAATTTTGAAATTAGTGACCATTGATACAAGGTGAGACTAAAAATGTTATGGGCGACCAAAAAGGTACTTTTTTAATTTGTTATGGTACTTTTTGTATTTTCTACGTTTATGAAGATAGGATTGTACATTTAAGAACTATTGATTCTAGGTGAGACTAAAAATGTTATAGGCGACCAAAACGGTACTTTTTTGAATTTTTATGGTACTTTTTGTATATTCTACGTTCATGAAGGTAGAATTGTACAATAAAGAAGTTTTTGGGCGACCAAAAAGGTTCTATTTAAATTTTTATGGTACTTTTTGTATTTTATACGTTTATGAAGATAAGATTATACAATCAAGGACTATTGATTCCAGATGAGACTAAAAATGTTATGGGCGACCAAAAAGGTACTTGTTGTATTTTCAACGTTTGCGAAGCTAGAATTTTGAAATTAGTGACTATTAATACAAGGTGAAACTAAAAATATCATGGGCGACCAAAAAGGTACTTTTTTGAATTTTTAAGATACTTTTTGTATATTCTACGTTTATGAAGTTAGGATTGTACAACCAAGGACTTTTGATTCCAGGTGAGACTGAAAATGTTATGGGCGACCACAAAGGTACTTTTGTGAATTTTTATGGTACTCTTTGTATTTTCAACGTTTGCGAAGCAAGAATTTAGAAATTAGTGACTATTGATACAAGGTGAGACTGAAAATATTATGGGCTTTTTTGTTTTTAGACTTTTTGTATTTTCTACGTTTATAAAGTTAAATTTTTTTAATTAATGGAGGATTGATGATTCACGTTTAGAATTAAAATGATATTGAAGACACAAAAAAAAGCCTTTTCGCATTTTTAATGTACTCTTTGTATTTTTACGTTTGTAAGCATGAATTCTTAAAATTAGTGTTTTTTGATCCGAGGTCTAACTGCTAATATTATGGACGACCAAAATTACTTTTTCTCTTTTTTTCTATTTTGTATACATATAATTCTAAATGTAGGTAATAATAAACCAAGTGGAAGTTTTAGCAAAGGATAAAATTTTGCTTTTATTATTAATTAATTTTTGAAACTCAGTAGCAGTGATCTTGCTTTTAGTTAGAAAATATATGTCCGATATATATTTAATCTACTTTTTATTTTTCTAAGTAAATTGAATCAGAGAAACAAATTTTCATAAATTAAACCAAAAATATTTACTAATTAAAAATAGAACTGCGCTATCGAAGTAGCGGGTTAAATGATAATTAAAATAAAATAGTCTGAAAACTGTATCCTAAGCACAATTACGCGACGCCACACAATCAACCACGCGAGAGTGAGACGCAAAACTTTCGAAGTCAGATAAAAAGGGACAACGTGATTGCATTAAAAGATAATGGTAAAGACGCGCGAGCTCTTCATCTGACCAGAGCTAAATCATTTATCAGGTAAAGTTATCAGGCTAAGTTATTTATCAGGTAGTCTGAATTCGTTAGCTGATTATCTACTTTTTTCACTTACTTTTAATTTAAAGTCCATAGATAAAAAGAATACTTTCTTTTTTTTATATTTATTTTAAATGTCAAATTTTATATGTGCATACATATACATATGTATAAAATATATAAACAAAAAAAATATTCTACAAACTGCAATCACTTAATTAATAAATAAATATTGGTTTTTACTTTTGCTTCAAATTAGAACTTTTTATATGCCGTTTTGAACTAGAAAATCAAATTCCGTTTTTATACTGCTCATCTGTGGTGTCAAGGGTATATATACCTGAGTTATCTGAATATAAATATGTTATCTGAGAGCTTATAAAAGAGGAAGTCAAATGAGCGTTGCCCGTTATGTCTGTTAGAATTAATATCTTGAACACCGTATGTTGCGCATATCCATATGTGGTACCAAGCATTCAGAAATTTTCAATATTTGCGTTTTCTGCGTAGTTATCGAAACGTTTAATATTTAATTTAATTTCTTTCACCCATATTTGGGTGATTGAGTACACAGAATGTTTTTTACATCTAACCTGTCCAATTTCCAATATTCCTTCTTTAAAACTTATGTGTAGACATCTAACAAAATTTTATTTAGATCTATCTCTGATACTGATGGTTGACTATAAAATAAATTATATGTTTAGGATTCAAGATACCGACAGATTTAATATGAATGTTTAATAAAATCGCTTGACTAGTGAATACATACACTTTAAACATCAAATTTAGTTAAAACCTGAGATTCTAAAGGTTAAATTTTAAGGGTCGATGTTAATTTGGAATAGAACACAAATTATTTGGGAAATTATTGTCATTTCTTTTTATTATGATAATATTGGTATGGTTCAATTATGTATGAAACAAAATATCGGCCAAATAGCCTTCGCGACCTTGGCGGCACACCTCCACCCGATGGTCAAAACTTTCAATGATAATGTTGATATTAAATTGTTGGGACGATGATGAGTGCTCTTTTGCCACACTATCGCGAAAAACAGTACCCTTCAACGAACTAAGGGATTCACATATGTTTTCATACAAACCTGTTTTGCTGAAATTAAATATTTTTCACATTTCTACCGATTGTGGAAAAATTTGAACGATTATGTTGACCAAAAGAATCATAAAGTGCACGAAATGCATTTCATAATAAACCTGAATAACTTTAAATTTTACCACCTTACACATACTTACATACACAAAATTTGTTCAGGAGAATTTTTTAGAATTTATTTATGCTTAGATATGTATATAAAATCATTCAATTTTTTTTTTCTAAAAACAAACGTGAGTATAAAACGCTTAAGCCACCACCTGAAACAATCGGCGGCTACTTTATTGGAACATAGTAGAGCTGCTCGATGTTAATCGATGTTAATGTCTGACCATTTTGGTCGGAAAAGACCAACAGTGGCAACGCTGCATAAGATGATGAGGAAAAAAAATTATCACAAAAAAAAAACGATAAAACAGTTTGAGCGCTAAGACCGATGTTTTTGTCGTGTGGTGTAGTTGAACCTTCGTATAAAATTATGTAAAATAAGTACCCACTTTCCAAACACAAAAACCATCAATTAAATCCAAAACGGAGTGGTTTTTCCTTTATAAATATCTTACAGGAGTGTCGCCCAAAGTATGGAGTCATCTGCTCATCAATTGAAATGATGTGGCTGAAAACTCCAAACTACATATACTTTTTATTTAGAGCATTAACAAGTGGACGAATTTTCGCAAAACGATAAAATGTATCTAAGTTATTATTATTTGCCATATGCAAGTACCTTTTAGTTGTTCTAAACCGATTGCGGCTCATCGCCTGTTTGTTATTATAATTGTTCGTAATTCCACATTGCCGGCCATTTCTTTAATCTAGACACCATTGATCTTCTTCATCAGTTATATACCACACTTGTGGCGGTGGAATATAGACGATGTCCACCTCTTTGGCTGTTGCAATAGCTTGGTTTTCCTCATCATTTATTCATAACACAGATGCCAAACTCTGGCTAACGATTTGCTAAACTCTTGCCAAACGTTTGCCAACTCGTGAAAAACAACTGTTCGGTGTTGTTGTTTTACATTACCAATATTTTTTTACTTATATTTTCATCCTTTTCTTAATTTTTAGACCGTTTGCCTTGCTTTTCTATTTTTATAAAAAATTATATTGTTCGTTTATTTTGTACATTTATTTTTCAATTTTATTGTTTATATATTGTTAGTATATATGGAAAAACAACATAATGTCAAAATCAGAAATGATATGCAAAAAATGGTTGCAATTTTGAGGAGTATTATGCAATTTCAGAGTTGATTTATGAAAAGTAGGCAGACGGATAAAAAATTGTTATGACTAAACTCTGTGCCAACGAGCTGCCAAGCTTAATAGGCATTCTAGTTAGCAGCTCGTTGTACGTAGTGTATAAACTGTGGCTAACTTTTTGTTATGAATAAGGCCGTAAACGTTTACGTTTTGGTATTAAGCCTGCAGCTGCCACATTCCAAAAAATAATGGAAAATCTTTTACAAGGTATACCATTTGCAGTTGTATATCCAGATAAAAATATGACAGAGCATATTTGAAATTTAAAATCTGTATTAAATAAGCTAATGCTGGCTGGACTTAAATTAAATTTGTCCAAATGTGAATTTTTTTAAAGAAGAAATTAATTATTTAGGTATTACCATTGACAAGTTTGGTCTCAGGAAAAATAAGGAAAGAATAGCATCTGTCACTAATGCCCCACACCTAATATGTAATGTTTCTGAACTAAGAGCATTCTCGGGCATGGTAAATTATTGTGCAAAGTTTGTCAACAATTTCGCAAAAATTATGACTCCTTTATATAAATTATTACAAAAAAATGTAAAATTCGTATGGTCTAAACAGTGCGAAGAAGCCTATCAATATAACTTCTGATAAAGTTTTAATTCATTTTAATCTAAAATTACCAATTTTTCTTACGACTGATGCGTCAGATTTTGCCATAGCTGGGATTCTTTCACACAAATTTGATAATGATTTAAAACCTCTTGCTTTTGTTTCAAGGGCTTTGTCGAAAGCTGAACTGAAATACAGCACCCATGAAAAAGAAGCTTTAGCTATAGTTTTTTGGGTTACAAAATTAAGACAACATTTGATTGAAAATGTTTTTACATTGAAAAGAGAAAATAAAGGTTTACCAGTAATGGCTGCAGCGTGCATCTAAAGGTAGGCTTTTATACTTTTAGGTTTCAATTATAGAATTGAATATGTCAAGGGTAAATTGGATGAGGCTGATAATTTATCACGAATGCCTCAACAAATAAGTAGTACCATTGATAATACCAATGATGGTGCTACATTTGTAAATTATATACAAAAAGACAACCTTTTAAATCTAGATTTCAAGGACATAGCTCGGGAAACTAGGCGTGATCCTATATTTCTAAAGTATGTGAATTTGTTAAAATGGGTAAACTCAAGGAACTCTAGGATGAACAATTTAGGGCATTCGGTTTTAGGGGTTCTGAACTTACTGTAGACCATGATTGTTTACCATGGGGTTATAGATTTATAATACCCGCAAAATTGAGGGAGTTAATACTCCAAATTTTACATGAATCTCACTTAGGCATTGTTAAAACCAAAGCACTGGCCAGATACTTTGTATGGTGGCCTAAACTTGATTCTGACATAGAACATTTAATCAAATCATGTATGTCTTGTCAAAAGCTCATGTCTAGTCCAAAAAAAGTGTCCTTCTACCCTGGAGTCCTACAAGCTCCGTATGGCAAAGAATCCATATAGACTTCGCAGGTCCTATTAAAAACTATAATTTTCTTATAGTCATAGACTCATTTTCCAAATGGTTAGAAGTTTTCAAAACCAAGGAAATCACTTCCAATTCCGTAATTTCAAAACTAAAAGAAATTTTCTGTCGTTTTGGTAATTCTCATAGCATTGTCAGCGACAACGGCAAACAATTTATAAATGCAGGAGTAAATGAGAATCAAAATATTGAAAATGATACTAAAGATTAAAATGATATATCAGATTAACCATCATGCTCATATAGAAATTCCACTAATCAAGCTGTTGAAAGGTTACATGACAATAACGATAGGAATATAGATGCATTAACTTCTAATACAGAGGGCCAATTCAAAGTAGACTCTCATATTGTACTATGTCATATAATTCATATTAATATGACTTGTGACTTTGAACACCTTTTGTTAACAAATTATGTATTTAATACAAGAAAGAAGACAAAGAGATGACGCTGTTAAAAATTGTAAGTATACAGGAAAGAAGAAAATAGAAAATATTCTCTCTGAGAGGTGAGAAGCGAAGAAATTCTCTCTGAGAGACAGTATGGTTAAAAGTATAACATAAACAATTTCTTATACATAGGAAACAAATGTGTAAAGTCTTATTATTTTCTTTGTATGGAAATTACTAACAAAAATTTTATGCATGCATAAAATAATATGAAATAGTACAAATATGACTGATATGCAACCACTTTGAATTGGCCCAGTATGTAGAAAATAATAAAAATGAAAATCTGTCAAATTCAGATCATAACAGAGAGAACGAAAATGTATCTACAAGAGTATTGAGACCTAGAGCTCAAAAAAGATACACTTTTAGAATTAAGCTTTTCGTATGTTAAGCAATTATATATTATTATTATGAACTCCAATGAAAGCGTTTCAATACACTACATTAGCAGAAGTATGTAAATTAATTGCATTAAGGTACGAATTCAGAACGACTACTTGCTGCTACTGTCAGACACTGATTGATGTTTTACCACAAATTTTGTTGTAAAAAGAGTAAAATAAAATAATTCGGGGTACGCCGGAATGAAATTTATGCTACATTAGATAAAAAGACACAACTATAGTCTGGTATACAGCAAAGATTTCAAGAAAATATTGGCAGATTTAGGAGTAGCAGATTTAAAGTTTAAAAACAAAACTGGTGTTGTTTTCGTATTTCTCGTTGCTTTGATAATCGTATACTTAGTGAACGAGCATACTATTACCAATACATATAAATTACCCTTCTTGCTTTTCGGAAATGGACCCAAGTGATCAATATGAAGACTTCTAAATGGAACTGGCAAAATGTCATCTATATGTAACTGGCCTTCAGGTTTACCACCCTTTGCTTTGTTGTAGCAACATTCTGGGCATGATGATATATACGATCGCACGTAACATCTCATTCGTGGGAACCAAAAATCACGCTGGAGCCTCTTCAAGGTCTTCTCTACACTAAAATGGCCTACATCATCATGGTAAGCTTTCGTAATCCGCCATCGCACGTTGTGCGGAATTACCAAAAACTTATTTTGATTCACTTTTCTATACAAGCGACCTCGATCAATAGCGTAATCAGATTTTATCTGTAATTCTTCATTTGGACTCACCTTGGTAGCACCACTTAGAACATTTGAGATAGACTTCAGTCTCTCATCAGACATCTGTAACTGATAGACCCAGTCATTGATATCCGGGGATATCATCAGAACTTTTTCTGCAACTGTTAACGTTTTTTCGGGGGGCAATGTTGGGCTTCTACTCATTCCATCAACATGTGGCATTTTAGCACCCGATCGATGAACCATTGCGTAATCAAATTCTTGAAGTTTTAACCACCACCGTGCTATACGTGGGGGTAGTGGAGACGTTGCCTTGGTTGTAGCCACTGCATTACAATCGGTTATAATATGAAAAGTTGTTCCCAACAAATACATTCGAAATCTTTCAACGGACTCAACAATCGGTAACACTTCTACCTCATGACTTGCATATCGGGTTTCAGCTTCAGTACACTGTCGACTGTAATAAAATACCGGACGGAAACCTTCGTCTTCTAGTTGGAATAAGATGCCTGACAACCCAATAGAGCTGGCATCTGTGTGGACCTCGTGCTTTTTGTTGGCATCAAATAATGCTAAAATAGGCTGTGATGTAATAATTTCCTTCAAATTCATAAACGCCCGTTCTTGTTCTTCTTTCCAGATGAAAAGCACTTCCTTCTTCAACAGCTTTGTCAATGGCATTGCTATTAGACTGTATTGTGGCACAAATTTACGGAAGAAACCTGTTATCCCCAAAAACTTACGGACATCTGATACATTCACGGGTGTTGGGAATTCTTTGATGCATTCTGTTTTATCATTACCCGGACGTATACCACTGGCACTTACAATATGGCCCAGAAAGATTACCATTGTTTCCATAAAATGACATTTAGATGGTCTTAAAGTTAGACCTTCATCTCCGATAGCGGTCAGAAACTCATGGAGCACCTCCATGCTCTCGTCAACCGTTTTACTTGGAATTATAACCTCGTCAACATAGCTAATTATTTTACAGCGGTTACTTAGCTTTCTTATAATCTGAGTTATCATTTCCTGAAAGACCATGGGTGCATTTATGAGCCCGAATGGCATTACGTTATACTCATACAACCCCTCTGGTGTTATGAAAGAGGTGTATTTCTTGCTGTCTTCACTTAATGGTATTTGGTAATACCCTGATGTCATATCAAGTGCTGTAAAATAATTATTACCTGCCAACATTGAAAGTTGTTCCTCAACGACAGGCATAGAATATTGCTTTTTGACTGTAACCGAATTCAACGCACGATAGTCGGTACACATACGACTTTCACCATTTGCCTTTGGCACCAACAAAACCGACGCAGCATGTGGAGAATTACTTTGGCGGATGATATCATAATGCAACAAATTATCAATTATGCCCGAAAGTGTTTGTCTCTGACTAAATGGTACCTGATATCTCTTACCCACAATTGGCTGATCCGTAGAAACAGTTATATCCATGCACGTATTTTTACAACGACCCAACTTCTCCAAATTTTCGGCAAAACAACTATCATATGACTGTAGCAAACACTGGATTGCAAGACCCTGTTCCTTATCAATATCCTTACTTATATTAAAAGTTGTATTGGATGATGATTCTACTGTCAACACACCGGATTCAATCGTTAAACGATGATTTTTCATGCACAGGACATCTCTACCCAAAATTAAGTCATATGGCATAAGATAAGGGATTATATAGATTCCCGTACTTGTAGAATTTCCATCAATAGTAATCTTACCTACAAGCATCTCTTTGGCTTCAACCGTCGATTCACCAAAACCACTCATTATCTTTGATGTTTGTTGTGTAGGCACGTTTTCCGGCACAGATGATTTTGCCATGAGAGTGAAATTACTGCCGGTATCTACAAATGCTAAAAATTCACGATCATTAAGAATTACCTGCTTCAACACTGGAGGACAATATTTTCCTATCTTCTCTTTAACGATAGCTACCGTTGACTTGGCTTTACACTGGTTAGCATCATGTCCAACCTTTAAACAAACTGTGCATCTTGGTTTTCCTTGAGGTTGCGGGCACTTGACAGCTATGTGACCAAAATTGTTACATTTGTAGCATTTCGGACCTTTACGCTCATTGCGTTGTCCCGTGTTGACAAGTTTCACCTCATCGTCGCCCTTACTAATGATTTTTCTAGCCGGCACTACCGTCGCCATATTTTCAAAGGACTTCAATAGTTCATTACATGTTCTCATATTCATAGCAAGGAGGGTACCAGTCAAATCATTATCGTTTAAACCATTTTTAATGTATGAAAGAATAGAAATATCATCAATTTTACCTTTACGGCCTAAAGCCAGCATTGAATAATAATATTCAACAAGTGACTCCTTGTAACCTCTTTTACGTGCTGCTAATTCGCGATGTGTATCAGCACTACTAACTTTACATGGGAAATCCTTTTCAAACATTTCTTTGAATTCCTCCCATGTCTCGATTACTGGTAATGCATCTATCCAATCTTTGGCAAGACCCTTCATCTTATGATGTACCGCAAACAAAATAGTTTCATCCGACCACCCATGCAATCGTTGAAGTCTTTCAATTTTATCTATAAATTGTGCTGATGTTACGGTTTTCTTTATCGGATCAAAATCTGGGATCACAACAATGTAATCCTTAAGAGCACCCATCATATGTGATGTACGTGTTGGGCTATCTAAAGTTCGTTGACCACCAACCGCACCTTCCTGATCGTAGTTGTTGTTAACTTTTCGTTGTTGATTTACATCATTTTCTCTTCGGTTGTTTACTGCCATTTGATTAACACTCTGAGCCAAATTAAGCACCACATTTCTTAACTCAGTCATTTGTTGCTGCAATAACTCAGTAGCTGAATTGTCAAAGCCATGGAAATCCTCTTGTAACGAATCTTCATCGATTTCCAACTCTTCCACCCCATAGAATGCCACCAGCCTTGCAATCTTTTCGGCCTTATTGCCTGACATGTGCAATTTGTTATCTTTTAACAATTTATTCAGCTGCGCAACGTTTAAAGAACGCAAATTCGTCATTTTTTTCTCCTCGTTACTTGAATTTTCAATTAAATTCACGTTCATCTTTGTTCTTTTTTTTTTAACTTTTTCTTTTTGTCTAGAACGTTCTTTTTTCCTTCCGAAGCGTCTTTTTCCTTAACTTTGCTTCTAACATTGTTCACTTTCTTTCTTTAGTGAGTTCTACCTTTTTCTTACAGCTTTTTCTCGTTTTGTTCGTCGTTGTTTTTTTTTTCCTTTGTTGTCTATCAACATAAAAAAACCCCTGTCAATCTCCTTACGTCTGGCAATACTGTTTTTCTCTTTTCTGTGTTCTAACTTTTCCTTTTTCCTATAATCTTTGTATTGGCGTCTTTTTCTTCTTATTATTTCTCCTTATATTTCACGTTTTGAAGGCGTTTTGGGACTTTATCCCACTTCTGATTCTGTCAAAGACCGAGTTTAAATTCAATTAACTGATGAAAACATTTATTTAATAAGAAAAAACAAAGTTTATAGATTAATATAAAGAAAAACAATTTTAAAGTATGATCAAGAAAAAAACTAAAGTCTTTGCCGTCACGACCGTTCGCTTCGCTCGCTCATTGATCACTGACTAGTTGACATTCCTTTGATTAATTTAATTATATTATAAATATATATTTTTTTGTGTTTTGACTTTTTGTATTATTTTAAAAAAGTGCTAAAAAAGGACTTTTAAATAAATAAAAAAATTAAAATAAACTTTGGAGATATACGTTTTTAAATGTGCAGGTCGAAAATTTGACCAGTGGACGAAAATGGGTTAGAGCATTTAACTTTGCTACCTACTGCTACTTGTGTAAAGACCAAAATTACTCATATCCAGATTTAGACGAAAAATTTCACTTGGTACGTAACCTAAACTTACAGAATACGTGGAATCACATAATAAGTTAATATCCTGACTTAAGTTAGGTTAGGTTGAAAAGCAGGTGCACTGAAGCCCAAATCCATGACAGGTATAGACTTATGCTCAGTTGGCATGTTGTGTGCTCCATATGGAAAACGGAATTCCCAAACAAAAACCATAATCATAATCTTCTAATCCCTTTTTCCCTTGGTCACGGCATCACGCGTGAATGGCTGGGCCGATTTCACTAATTCTTTTTTTGTTGTATTTGTTATTATTAGGAGAAGCTTCTTATGTCAGTTTCGTTATTATAAAAGTGTGCAGTGCCACGCCCATAAAAAGTTAGTTATCATTTTTAGCTACTTGCACTAAATCGATTTTTCTGAAACTTTGCACACATATTAAGCTGTCATGACTTCACAACTTCGTGGTTATATAAGTGGGCAGTGCCACGCCCATAAAAAATTAGGTATCATTATTAGCTACTTGGACTAGATTGATTTCTCAGAAACTTTGCACACATATTGAGCTGTCATGACTACATAACGTCGTGGCTAAAAAAGTGGGCAGTGCCACGCTCATAAAAAATTAGGTATCATTATTAGCTACTTGCACTAGATCGATTTTTCTGAAACTTTGCACACATATTGAGCTGTCATGACTACATAACTTCGTGTTTATAAAAGTGGGCAGTGCCACGCTCATAAAAAATTAGGTATCATAATTAGCTACTTGCACTAGATCGATTTTTCTGAAACTTTGCACACATATTAAGCTGTCATGACTACATAACGTCGTGGTTAAAAAAGTGGGCAGTGCCACGCCCATAAGAAATAAGTTATCATTTTTAGCTACTTGCACTAGATCGATTTTTCTGAAACTTTGCACACATATTGAGCTGTCATGACTACATAACTTCGTGGTTATAAAAGTGGGCAGTGCCACGCCCATAAAAAATTAGTTATCATTATTAGCTACTTGCACTAAATCGATTTTTCTGAAACTTTGCACACATATTGAGCTGTCATGACTATATAACTTCGTAGTTATAGGAGTGGGCAGTGCCACGCCCATAAAAAAATAGTTATCATTTTTAGCTACTTGCACTAGATCGATTTTTCTGAAACTTTGCACACATATTGAGCTGTCATGATTACATAGCTTCGTGGTTATAAAAGTGGTCAGTGCCACGCCCATAAAAAATTAGGTATCATTATTAGCTACTTCCACTAAATCGATTTTTTTGAAACTTTGCACACATATTGAGCTGTCATGACTACATAACTTCGTGGTTATAAAAGGGGGGGTGCCTTGCCCATAAAAACAAATTATAATTTTTAGCTTCTTGCGCCTGATATTCAATTAAAATTCAGAATGCATTTTTATTCATTAAGGAGCGTAGCAACGCGCGCCGGGCTTGGCTAATTTCTAATAAATAACGGACTAGTCCAAGAACCCAGTCCCCTCAATGTAATTCCTTATGGATCTCCAGTTCGAGTTCCCCAGGTATTCCAAGTTCGGCATAGTATCCACTGTAAAATTTTCGGGTCTAATATGCCCAAACGCAGGACATATACCAAAGTCACATCTTCTTCCTCGCATGTTCTACATTTCGTTCCTCAGATAATTTCATGTGAGCTAGATGGGTTCTCAACTCCGTATAACCTGCAATTACACTAATTAGTCTCCTAAGTGTTGGTCTACTTTATCTTAGATTCTCCTTTGATTTCCTAAGATTTGGGTCACCTCATAGTGTTTTCGTGATGCCTTGGTATCCATATTATCTCCAGATGTTCACAATTTGCATATGAGTTTATCTCGCTCTTTCATTGCAGAACGTTCCGGGATTCTCCTTTTTCAATGTCTTTATCACTGATTGGCTATCCGTAAAGACATAATTCTGGATTTCGCTATTCGTTTTCTTTATTCATTTGATTTCTTTCGTAATTGTCATGATCTCAGCCTGAAATATATAATTGTGATTTGGTAGACGGAAGTATTTTCTTCTGTTTCGACTTATGTTGTATAAGCCCATTCCAGTTTGGTCACCAATCTTTGAACCGTCTGTATAAAGATCGATTCCATGTTATTTTATCCCATTCTCGCTCTTCCGGAATTATGGTAATGCAGTAAGTATTTTGATAACTCATCGGGTTTTATCACATGTTACTTTCGTAATTTTTCCCATCGGTAAGATATCCGTTATTCTTTAGTATCTGGTCTTATGTTCTCTTATAAGCCATTCATCTATTGCCATTAATCTTGTAGCAGCTAAGGCCGCTTCATATTTTACCTGTATCTGTATTCGCCAAATTGATAGCTTATTCTCAATGACCATTGTCGATGTAGTTCTCATGGCACCGCAAATAATAATGCAGCACTGTCCCAGAATCTTTTAAAGAGGTTTTATATTCACCTTCTTCTTCAAGACTGTCCATCACACTAACGAAGCATACATCATAATTGGCCGCAGTGCACTCGTATATAGCTAATGTGTCATCCTTGGGCTTATGCCCCACTTTGAGCCTATAGCTCTCCTACAGAGGGCCCATATTCTCTGAACCTTTACCATTTTACGCTCAATGTGGTCCTTTCATGATAATCTCCAATCAGGTACTATTACTAGGTATTTGACTTTATTATCAATATTAATTGTCTTATATCGAAAGATGGGATATCTATGCACCGGTATCTTCCTCTTTCTCGTAAATAAACAGATTTTAGTTTTGTCCGGGTTGACATTGAGCCCTCGCTCTTTTGACCAGTTATAGGATATATTCAAAGCCTCCGTTGCTCTTCTCGACATATCTTGTCCCTTCTTCTCACTCCATTTGCCTCACAATTTATCCATCTGTTCCTTAACATATTGCTAATCATGCAATTAAGACATGGCTTAACTCTAAGTTCTCTAAGGAACCGATAAGACTCGGGATCATTACGTTATTGAAAGCTCCTTTTATGTCTATGAAAACACCTAAGGATCAAATTCGATGGATCCTTCTATATGATAAACAACTTCCTGAAGAGCAGTCTCAGTAGACCTGCTCTTGATATAGGCGTATTGTCCGAATTTCATTGAAACGCCTGGTATTCGTCTCCTAACCATTCTGTCGACGATACGCTCTATAGTTTTCAATAAGAATGATGTTTAGCTTACAGGTCTATAAGCTTTAGGATTTACGTAATTTTCCTTCACTGGTTTAGGTATGAAAACAACGCTAGCCTCTTTCCGTTCCACAGCGGTATACGCATATTTTAGACAAGTAGTGAAAATGTTTGCCAGCTTCATATCGATTAGGCCAATGCTTCTTTGTAGAAGATCCGGAAAAATACCGTCCGGCCCTGGTGCCTTATATGGCAAGAAACTATTTACCGCCTCTGTGACCATCTTTGCGGTTATAATTATATCGGAGTATGATGAGCTGGATCACTGCGTTGATTACAGGACATGGGAACTTCAAATATCATCTGAAGAGGATGCAGATCGTGGATGATGATGTTTTTAGAATGAGCCTGGAGGATGCCGAGACAGCAGCGCATGTAGTATGCGAGTATCCGGCGTTGGCGAGCGGAAGATTAAGGATCACAGGCAAGCACACATTAAGTGTGAGTGCGATGGGAGACCTTAGTCTGAGGGAGATGCTGGCGATTACAAAGGACTGTGCGATGAGGATTGTCGACAATCACCAGTCGGCAGTGTGAAATCGTTTTTCTAGTCCAGAGCAAACGTCGGTTGTGGCGCGGGACTCAGTGATTGAAGGTATACTGATCGGTGGACACGAAATCACTTAGGACCGAAGGGGGTCGTACAGGGACCCGTGATAGTAGTGGTCTGCTTCGATATTCCCCCTACATGTGTATGTATATATCTGTCGTGGCATTTCCATCATGGGGATGGGAGTTTTCCCCGTCAGCCGTCATTTCCATTTGGAAGTGTGCCTCTATCAGTATTCCTAGTATTTCCTTCATCGTCCCCGACCTTTTCCCGTTCGAATCAATGGGGGTTTCCGGTTGAGTATGGGTTTTAAATAGGAATTTCTTAATTCTAAAAACGTCATTAACGCTGTCCACCTGGCTACCAAAAAGTCTCCAGGATGTGTGTTCGGTGATTCTTATTGCATTGTTGTATATTCTGAGTTTTTCATTATAATCGTCCCAGTTTACTGATTGTTTCCTCCGATAGGCTCTGTTAAAGAGCCTTCGGGTTTCCTTCCTGAGATTAATCAGTTCACCTGTCATCCAGGGATTTTCTTCGGGTTTCGCCTATGTCATAGTAGACAATGCTTCTCAAAGGTTTCCTTAAAATCGGCATTCAGTCTTTCCACCATCAAATCTTTCGTGCCCAGATTTCCATCCGGTTCCGGATAAGTTTCAGGTTTATGTCGCAGACTTAACCTAAAATTTGGCCAATCTGTTTTGGCTTTTTTCCTAAAAGTCACCGGTTGCGGTGGCGGATGAGTTAAGGTCATAAAAATATAGCGATGGTCCGAATAAGACAAATTTTCTGAACATATAGTCACGTCAATTACCTATTCCCTAATTCTGAAAGTAGGTTTCTTACTAGAGTTAAGGTTGAATAAGTTGTGCGCATTTAGGAATTCCCATACGGCTCACCTCTCCTGTTACAGTTCGAGCTGCCCCAAGAGAGATGATCCGAGTTCGCATCACAGCCTATTAAAATATTCCTACTTGTTATCCTTGCCGATGTTATAATACATCTTAAATCCGACGTTGGTGGTAGTGTCGGAGCGTCAGAAGATTGATACACTGATTCCAGCATTAAATTGCGTGAGCCATGTATTAAGGTGGTGGCGTCCAGTTTTAGCATACAATAATTGGTAATCACACTTATTTAAGCCAGTGACTCTGTCCTTAACAGTCCAGGATTCTTGTATGAGAACTATGTGTATCTAACCTTTAGTTATATTTTCCATCAAATCTTGTGTAGCCGTCCTGATCCAATGGAGATTGATCTGCAAGAGCAGTATCATTATTGTTTGGCTAAAAGATATTCTTCTTGGGATTGAGTAATCTGCAACTCCTCCCTCTTCATTGGTACGGGGTGGCCTTCGCCTACCTAAGCCTCCTTTGCCTCGTCTTCGGGATTTTTGTTCTCCCTTGGATTATGTGTCCAACCAATAGGCGTCTTACCAACTTTAACGAAGATAGTTGTACTCGCGAAGTAAACCTTCCCCTTTTATTCCTCGAGGTAAGACATGGAGGGTTTATCCACCTCTACTACTACGAGGGCACCATCGTCAGTTTCCTCACGATGGAAAACCTCCAATTTGTCCACTTCCATACCTCTATTTTGCTTGCCAATGATTTTCAGCATGGCTTTGCTGCCCTAACCTTAAATGAAAAATGAAGCCTTGGTTACGGATGGGATATCGGCCCTTTTTACCATGGCAAGTTTGCCACCCTCTTACCCTTCTGGCGACTTTCGCATATGTGGGTTGCTCTTTAGCCGATTTCTCTTCCGGCTTTCTTTTTTGTGATAGTGGAATTTTCCTACTGACTGTTTCATCATCACCTGTAATCTTAGCTACCGCCTTCGCCTGTTTGGAGGTTTAAGCTTTTGGTTCATTCGCTTCTTCTTTCAGATTATCCGAAGAGTTTTCTTTCGGGAGTTGGGAATTGTTGTCTGCTTTACTTTTATGCTGGTAGCTTTTTTTCTTTCTGGTGTTGCCAACGGTGTTCTGCTCCTCTGGAGATCAAACTATCTTGCCCTTTTCGGTAGAAATGTGTATAGATAAGTTTTTCTCTTTAAAGACATCTAGTTAACTTTTCTTATTTACTCTCTGTTTCTTTTTGGCAGTCTTTTTTTGCTGCGCTTTGGAGAGAGTACTTATTTTCACTCTACCTCAGTAGTATATTTTATGCATAACATCATAGTGTCAGCACCTTCTATGTTTGAGTCAGAGGTGTCGGAGTTCTCGCCTGTCTTGTGTGGCTGGGGATACTTAACGCTCACCCTTGGATCCAATCCCTCTTTCTCTATTGGCATCAAGCTTTATCAATAACGGAAGCCAAGTTGCCCAGCTCCGAAATTGTTTCCTTGTTTGATGACGACGACTCGGGACTTGCTTACCACCATTAGCCGCCGGTACTGAGTTTATTAGGTTATGCACCGTAGCTTTCATTTCTTTATTGTTTTTATTCATTTTTGGTTTTATTTGGTCCGCGAAAAGTTCTAAGAACCCCTTGGGTCGGAGGTAGTTTACGGGGTCTGATCACTACAAGATGCTACAAATCTATACTCTGTAAGTTCTTAGGCTCCCCACACTACATCCGTCCACCCTATCCGCCACCTGGGGACACGTCCGATGGGAGTAAAAATAAGCAAAACGACTCCACATGGATTAGTATAACCTTTATTTTAAAAAATTTATATAATACGAAGAGATATTCGAGCACACGTGTTTTAACATTTTACTAAAGTTCCTAAACTCTATATTATACAGATAATTCCTTAAAAAGAAAAATAAAATGTACTAAAATATTCAGTGTACGAAATTCGCAGAAATTTATACTTAGCACTAGAGTGCCCCTGTGGACCAGTCAGTAAAGGACAAGTCAGTTGTTTAGGGGTTGCGGGTTCGATTCCCGCCGGAGACTCTGGAATTGTCTGCTTCTCTTTCTCTTCTATCCTAAATATTTCTATTCTTATTCTATTATTCTCTCTATTAAGGCGTCACAATGGACCATAATGGTCTCCGAGTGAAGGTGTGAGGGTAACTTTGCACCAGCCTTACCTACCTACCTACCTACCTACCTACCTATACTTAGCACTATATAACTAAAACCAATTGAACCACTGTATTATTCCTACATAAATTCGCATATAAAGTGTATATTATTTTTCCAAAAACCAAGAATTTTGTTTGTAATTTTATCTTAATTATAATAAACATTCATAAGCCAAATGTATTTTTTATTTAAAACTAGCTAGGGTTATCGCGCTAATCTCTATCGGGCAAAACACAAAAAAAACTAAATATTGCGCCATCTGTCGGACGAAATTCAAACTTCACGTCCCATGGAGCATGCACATAAAATTTGGTCAAAATCAAAATCTTGAGTTACGGTGCAAAAACACAAAACAAAACTAAATATTGTCCAGTAGTTTTTGAGTTCATTGATCACAAACATACATTTATGTATGTTTGATAATTTCTATTTTATATTCCAATAACATTTTGTTATGAGTGTATCAAAATATCTTTATCATTAACTTTTGCTATTAATTTTTTTTTTTGTTATTGACAAAATCATTTTTACTAGAATTTGCTTTAACTTCGTATTCTCCAAGATGCTAGGCCCAACATAGAAGAGACGACCGGAATTTCAAAAGCAACAACAACAAAACAATAAGTAAGTTTGTTTTTTCATTAATTTAATTCTCATTAAATTTCTTTTAATGATAATTATTTAAATTTTACAACTTATTTTGTCGGTCCGTTTCTATTTCGTTCCTCTGATCAATAAGTTTTTTTTATGTTGTATTATTAACTTTGTTTATTACTTACTCCAATTACTACTCTTTAAGGTCTATTTTTTTGTTGTTGTCGTTATGAATGAATAAAATATTTCGTTACTATTCTTTTAATTTTTTTTTACTGTTCTAATAAAACGTATCAATGAATTATATTTTTGAAATGAATAAGTAGCCTTTTTTCTAAAAGGGAATGATGACCAAGGCAAAAGAGTTCATGTGTAAGTGAAGAAGGTTTAATCTTATATAAGGTCAGAAATTAAAAAATTGGTACGAATTTTGATTAGGCGTCTGAAAGTCAAAGTTTTCAGTAAGGGTGAGAAAAATGTACCAAATTGGCACAACATCTTGCCATTATCAGGTTGTTCAGTGTTATTTTATATTCTTGTTTGTGTATTTAAAATGTACTCGGTGGTATTTTGAGGCAAACGAGTATTATATGTTATGCGTCAAAGAAACTGAGTTAAGAACTGAATATACCCATTGCTAACGTAGCCTGAAAACCTGATTGCCTCTTAACCAACGTATTCTGATAAAGTATTAATTTTACTCAAGTGAAAGTTTAGTCACTCGTTCAACATATACGACGCGTGACATGTATACACATATATATAAATATATACTTAAATATCGTAAGTTTTAACGGCGTCATAACTAAAAAAAATACCATTTTGTAATATAAAATGCATAACTAGAAGATGATACATTAAAATTCTTTAAATTTTTTTAGTGTAGACGTGACTGCTTACAAAGTACACAATTTGGTCGTTTTGTTTCAGCAAGTTCCAGCCTATTAAATTTTATTTCCTAGTTTACCTTCTTAATCTTCTGCTGAGTTTTCTTCACCTGCTACAGTGTTAATTGACAGTTCTTTTAGATGTGGATTAACTCTTAATAAAAACCTAGTAGAAAAATCTATATATGTATATAAAAATCAATGCCACTTTCGTTGTAATTTTATAACTCAACAACGGGCTCACCTATCCGAACCAAATGTTTAGGTTTTGTTCGGACTATTTAGTAAATGGTTTATGTGATGTTTGCACAAAATCCGTCGATTGGTTTACGGGTAAAATCGGTTACTCAGTATCTCCGGACTTAATAAAGATACACAAAAATTCAGAAAGGATGAAAGAGCCTGTTAAAAATAATTGGATAGGTGTCTGGTACTTTTTGGAAATTTTGAGTTTTAAGGGGATAAAACGGGTAAAAACTGAATTTCGGTACTTTTCTTGAACAACATTTATCTTTGAGAGGGATAATAATAGGAAAAAAGTTAAAACGTAGTTTTACTCTCCTTTAAACAATCTATATTAAATTTTAGTACTTTTTCGAAATTTTGGAATTTAGGGGGGAAAGGGCTAAGAACGGGTAAAATCGATAATATTGTATCTTCGAACCTAATGCATGTAGCACAAAAATTCAAAAAGATCCCAGAAGGCTAATGGAACTTTTTTGATATTTAGTGTTACGTAGCGAAGCACGTACTGTAGCCGCCCAGTTATTTATAAATTTAATAGGTTTATTAAACCAATTCTTTCCTTTTCGTATTCACGTAGTAATACAATTTAGAGATAATGTTTATGCCCAACACTTTTCATTACAATATATGTAACTAGCGCCTTTTTTTGTTTTAAAACAAAAAATAAACGATATATGCAAATATTTTTGTAAAAATTTGTACTAAAGATAAAAGTACTTTACCCAAACCAACTTTAAACATTTTTTTGAAACATTGAAATTATTGAACGGTATATTTTTTTAAAGGTATATTTATTCATCGGGTAATCGCAGTTCTACATATATATTTTAAACTAGCTAAGCCGGTGCGCTGCGCTACACCCACCAGAAAAGTTCTTCTTGTTTTTTTTTTTATAATTATACGAATTTTTTTTTTTTTTTATTTAAATTTATTTATTAAAACTTATTAATTTTATCAATATCGTTAACAGAGTTATGAGAATTTACATATAGTATAACAACAATAAACATCTAATTAATTAAATAAAGAAACTACTAATATCACAGTTTAAAGAAAAAGTTGTTCATAAAAAACGTCGTATCAACTTAGAAGTCATAAGAGATTTTAGAACAATCACAGAAATGTGTGATTATGCTCAGCATATTTCTTATTATTTCAAAGTTAGGCCTTCTGCATTTTTCATTAAATGACAGCGTCAGTTCCCTTGTCAACGAATTAAACATTTCAAAGTTAAAGTTTCTATGTAGAAGATAAGTTGGATATCTAAAAGGTAGATTTTGTATTATTTTCAAGTTTTTATTTTGAATGATTTGCAATTTTTTTGTATGCGCTTTAGCAGCCTTTTTGGACCAGATTTGACAACCATAGTTCATAATCAATCGAATACACATTTTGTAAATAAGTACCTTGTTCTTTATATTAAGTTTAGATCTTCGGCTAATTAAGGGGTATAAGGCACGGCTACACTTAATTGCCTTCTCACAAATGTAATTAACATGCTGTTTAAATAAAAGTTTTTTGTCAAGGATAACTCCTAAATATTTAATTTCTTCCCTCAATGGAATAATAGTTCCCCTAGACGATAAATATCTAGTAGGAAAGCGTTTTCGCGATTTATTAAATGGAAATATAATTGCTTAAATTTTATCGTCATTGACTTTTATTTTCCATTTGTCATAGTATTTACGAATTAATTTAAGATTATTTTTCATTCTCCTAATTATCGCATTCCTAATTTACCGCAACAAATAAAGGCGCTGTCATCCGCGTAAAAAGCCGCATCATGGTCTCTTCTTAGAGTAACATCGGATGTACAGGGTGGACCAAAAGTCGCGCCTGCGTGTAAAAATTGAATAACTTTTTTGTTTATTATTATTTTTTATAAAATTTTTTTTTAAATTATAATATTATCTTTGTATAACCTAAATTTTAATTATGAAAAATAATGTCAGAGAGATGACCACCATTTTCATCGATGCACAATTGGGCTCTTAAACAGGCGTTTTGCATAACTGCACGCAAGGTTTCAGGCTCTATTGCCCTGATCTCAGCTTCAATGTTGTTCTTTAGCTGCTCTATAGATTGAGGCTTGTTTACATACACTCGTTCTTTGAGATAACCCCATAGAAAATAATCAGGTGCAGTTAAATCCGGTGAACGTGCTGGCCAATTAAATTCTGAATTTTTCGGGATAATTCGGTCGTTAAAAATTTCATTTAAAAGCGTCATTGTGGCACGGGCCGTGTGTGCTGTTGCTCCATCCTGCTGAAACCACTTGTTGGCTGCCTCAGGGTGTACAAAATTATTAAGCATAGCGCGATATCTGTCCCCATTCACCGTTACTGTATTACCAACTTCATCCTCGAAGAACGATTAGAAGTAAAATTCTACCACTTTCGTTCGTTGCTCAGTTGTTAAATTTTGCATGGTGGTGTAACACGAATCGATAAATAAAATCTGAAAAAAAAATAAAAAATATTAATAAACAAAAAAGTTATTCAATTTTTACACGCAGGCGTGACTTTTGGTCCATCCTGTATATATCGAGTATAGTGAAGGGGATAATACTGATCCCTGTGGCAAGCCCGCAGGTATTTCCCTTTCACTAGAAAATTTGTTATTGACAGATACATCAAACGTACGTTTATCTAAAAATCTTTTCATAAGTTTTTGTGGATAATTTGGAAAATGCAACGTATTTAATTTATACACTAGTCCATCATGCCAGATTGAGTCAAAAGCTTTTTCGATATCAAGAAAAACCACTACAGTACTTTTCCGATTACTTTTATTTTTTATTCAATAAAGTTTACATCTCTTACAATTTACAAATTGTAGCAAATAGACTTTGGTGGCTTCTCACAACAGAGAACCTAATTAACAGTCATCAATACGAGTTTATAAAGGGTAAGTCAACATCAGATTCCTTAATATACATATATTGACTTCTTAATAAATCAATCATTGAAAAGAAAAAAACATTTGTCTATAATATCCCTTGATTTTGAAAAAGCATTTGACAAAATTGGTATACACTCAATTATTGAACAACTTGAGGAGTGGAATATTGGTCCAAAAATATACAATTACATAAAAAACTTCTTAACCAACAGGAAAATAGTAGTAAAAAGTAACAACCAGCTCTCAAAATATAAATCACTATCAAATGGTATTCCGCAAGGCTCACTTCTATCAGTGATTCTCTTTTTAATAGCATACAACAAACTGTCTTACTCTAGACACAAAGAACTCGACTTCATTGTATATTCTAACGATTTCATTATAATAAAAAGACTAAACAGGAAAAAAATCCAAAACATTATTTTGAATAATATAATACTAGACATTCAAAACTGGTGCGAATATTCGGCAGCCCAATTATCTTTTTTCCGAAGCAGGCGTTAAGACGTTCGAAGAATTTCGGGACTTCAGCACAGCTAAACTTTTCAAGTCAATACTTACAAAGGACCGTTTTCCACTATCAAAGATTCTAACTAAAGTAGCACACAGGAAATATTTTATGAAAACCACCTCTGTATTATCACGCATTGTACAATCTTGTAAGGATCTTGACATTTCTATTAATAATGATCAAAAATCTATAACAAACTTTTCGGACTGGACCTTGAATACATGTACGTTTGATAAATCCATCAATGAACTAAAAAAATAATTAACCTCCCCACGAATCTATCAACAAAAGTTTCTCGAATTACAGGACAGACTAAATGACTACAAATTTATCTATACAGATGGATCAAGGACAAATGATGGAACTGGCTATAGTGTTGTAAACTTAAACAGAATTCTTAAAACTTCAATACTACCAGCATACAGTAAAAACTTTTCGGCAGAGCTCATAGTAATCTATGATGAAAGAGACTCTCAGGGAAAATTTGCAATTTGTACCGACTCACTAGCCGCCATCGACGTAATAGAAAATATTAGCAATAACAGTTACTACCCAAACCAGATCCGACAAATTATTATTGGGAAACAACCTGATATTAAACTAATATGTATCCCGGGCCATTCGGGCATAAAAGGCAACGAACTTGCCGATAAAATTGCAAAAGATGCTTTAACTTCACCGCTAACTATGACACCCAACAACTCACAGTTGGATATAAAAAATTGGAAGACAGACTGCATCACAACTATTTAGGACTTTAAATGCCTTCTCTAGGAAGGATCAAATTACGATAATACGTCTAAGACTCGGACACACACGCACTCCCACATAATGGACAAGAACCTTGTTAATCAGTACCCATTCTGTGGACACAACCCAATTAACATCGAACACCTTTTTTCTGACTGTACACATATGGATAAATTTAGAAACGCAATTCTTGGGAACAAAGACTTTTTTCAATTAATTAAAACTACCATGTCTAATAATGATGTCAAACTAATAGGGAAATTTTTTAAAATTGAATAATACTACATTTACACCTGAGCGAAATCTTGTAGATTTGATTTTAAATCTTTATTAAAATCTATACCGTTTATACCACTGTTTATTGACATTGCAAGATTTCGTTTTCAAAACAATATATATATTACAAGGTGGTCTGAGAGGATCTCTATGCTGTAATTCTCCAAAATTCAAACTCCATATAAAAAAATGTAAGCAATAAAGTACTTGTGCAATTGCAACCACCTTATGTATTTTGATTGAATTTTTCTTTATGCAGAGTAGTATATTTTAATATATTTTATTAAAAACCATATTTGCATCACGAAGTGGTACTAGATTTTAAGTAGAGTCTATCAAAATCAAGGCGAATTCAATTGATTGAATTCGCTTTGGCCAAAATCTAGTAGCGAAGTAGATTTCGTTTTGTATTGGAAATCTGGTAGAAATGAACAAGATTTCGATCAAAATCCCTTAAGTACTAGATTTTGTGTAGGTCTAAATGTAGTATAACCTCTATAACTACATATATTAAAACTCTACATATAGTCGAGCTGAAGGCCAACGCTGCTATAGCTCAATATTTTTTATTATACTAATAATTTAGTTATAAGTATAATATGTAATAAAATAAAAAATGCACATTACAATAATTATCGATAAAATAAAAATAATTTGTCCTCCTTGTCATTCAAACTGAATTGAGTTGTTCTCTTGCCGCTCACTACGTTTAAAAAAGTAGAAAGTAAACCTACCTTTGCGTTGTATGCGTCTGAGCATTATACGCTTTGTGTTCTGTAATAGCCAAGGCGAATTTAATTATCAGGTGGTGGTAATTCTACAACAAATACAACATTAAAAAAACAACATGGTTTTTTATTGTTGTTTTCGACTGTCGATGTGTCAAAAACTACATGGTTTTTAAATTGAATTTCTATTTTGTCGAACTTTTTCTGTTTAAACTATTATTTAAATTTTTAATCAGGCTTGAGTTCATATTAATATTCTTTATTTTTACAAAGAATTTTTTTTTTTTTTTTTTTTTTTTTTTTTAATTGTGATAAATGAAAGAATAAATCTTGAAAAATTATATTTTTACCGACACTAGCCGAGTGGAATGCATTTTCGAAACCAGCTACGATTTCATCATCAGCACTCTCTGATCGGTGGTTACATGTTGGTTGTAAATATCATCTATTTAACTCACGGGACTTATGTTAATTGAATTCGGTAACTAATTTTTAGTTTTTCCTATTTCATATATTTTACCACAATGAGTTAGATTGAAATTTTAACCAAACAGCAACCCTTTTTACTTTTGTTTGTTATTATCTTTCATTTATCACTATTTTTGTCCTGCTCTAGCCACCAGTTAGGTAGCGATAAGAACAGATAATTGTTTTTAACAATCAATGTTTATAATCATTTGTTTTATTTTCTGTGAGGTCAGTATACAACGAAATGTTGACTGACTAACAGTGAATGAATGATTTTTTGCACCGTGCCCTGTGTTTATATAAATTGAATTTCTATTTTGTCGAACTTTTTCTGTTTAAACTATTATTTAAAAAAAAAAAAATTCTTTGTAAAAATAAAGAATATTAATATGAACTCAAGCCTGATTAAAAATTTAAATAATACTACATGGTTTTTGTTTGTGTTTTTTTGCGCGGGAAAGAGTAATCTATGTAAACATAAATAATATTTGACAACTCAACCATCATTTATGCAAATAAAAAAGTAGTTCAGCTGCGTTGTCAACACCACCTGATAATGAATTCGCCTTGGTAATAGCCTTTTTACACTTGCTCACATCTTTTATCAAACATCTTCCCAAATGAATTGTACGTGTTTGTATGTCAACATTTTTCAACATCTTTTAAAGATGTTTCTAACTCATTTTGTTCCACTCAAAATCTTTTGATTATTTGATTATTCTGTAAAAAAATACATACCATCACTTGAAAAAAATTACAAGCGGACTTGAAATACGTCGTATAAATTAAGATATTTTAATTATTTTCATTCTCTAACAAAATCTGCATATTTTAATAATAATTGCTTTGCAAGGGCAATAATTAATACAGAATTTTTTAATTCCATTTCTTTAAATTGTTATTTGCGCAAACATGTAAAATAAATATTAGACAGATGAAAGATGTTGCAAATGTAAACAAGTTTTTTTAATTTTCAACATCTTCCACGCATTCCGCTAAGATGTGAGCAAGTGTAAAAAGGCTATAACTTGAAATGTAAAACTACTTATGTATATTGATTCTACTTTTTTGCGAGAGGTATGAAGTGTGAAGTTATCCATTAAATTGCATTTAGTTGGCTAGACAACAAAGTTGTGCAGTTGTTATCTACATTTATTGGAGATGAGACAATAGGAACATGTCGTCGTTGGAGCGCAAAGTGCTTATTGTATTTATCTATGCCATGCTAATGGGGTTTTATAAAAATAATCATCGCTTTGATAAATGTTACATGCGAATAATTTTAATGGTCTTTTGTATCGCAAGCACCTCAAAATGGTTGAGCCAAACGCATATGTCATTTATTTATTTAATTATTTAATATCAATGTAATGAAAGCGTTAATGGCCAATAATATATGTGTTGTACTAATTAAAACTATGCATAAAGAAATATTAATGTATACATATGTATATATAAAGAAAAAAAAATTATATGTATAATTAAAATAAAGTATATCAAAAACTAAATAAAAAATAAATTGATTAATAATTTGATTAGTTGATTAGCCATATATGTACATATTACCAAAAACATAATGAAAATAAAAACAATATACATTTTATAATATGTTATATTAAAACCCTATATCCAATGTTAGAAATTAAAATTGAATAGCATTAAAATAATCCATTATTTTTTTCCTATAGGTATGAGAAGAGTAAGAAAAAATTTTAAGATCTGCTGGTCTGCTAGTCTGGGGGTTGCGGGTTTGATTCCCACCAGAGATTCTGGATTGGTCTGCTTCTCTTTCTCTTCTATTCAGGTATCATAAAGGGATCAATATAATGGACCCAAGTGATCTGCACAACAGCTGCCTGTTCTACCTACCCTAACCTAACCTAGGAAGCAGACTCCAGACACGGTGAACTCTTTTCACAAAAGAGTGTTTTTAATTACTCTACTACTTAGAGTCATATAGGAACATTATGTGTCGAGATAATAAAATAAAATGCATTAGGAAATTGGGTTGCCCAGATTTAATAAAAGTAAAATAAAATACGAAGATTTAAATAATCCTTAAATTTACATTTAAAAAATATCGGAATAAGATCAGAGGTTCTATTGTGTTCTCCTATTTTAACAATAAACACGTACCGTATTATTTTTTAACATTTGCCTCAATAATGTTAACTTTACAAAACCATGTAGCAAAAAAACTTCAAGGCAATAGTTAATACGAGACATGATAAGTGAAATATCAAGTCGATTTCTTATATGGTGTGGCGTATATGCTTTTAAAGAATAAAGACTTCTTAAAATTATATAACTTTTATTAGCGATAAAATTAATATGATTGTAAAAGTTTAATGTAAAAAAAAATAAAGGATAAAAAATGGTATTATGATGATTCCCTATAACTCTGTATTTATTTTAAACAGCTGAAAGGTTCCAGCTGGAACAGGAACTGCCGAAACAATGAGACTTTACAAATTAAAACAAGGTAGTAGTTGCCGATCTAGTTTTTCATTTTAAAATCCTACTTAATTGTTGGACTACTACCCTTTTTATACATATTATGAGAATTAAACTTAGCTATTCTAGCTTATTTATTTTAACTAAATTTTACAACTATCTCTCTTATTCCTATTATTATACTGACCAATTGCAATCGTATTCAAATTGGTGTTTGAGTGACAATTTGTGTACTTAACTCAATCAACAATATGATGCATACATTGTAATGTATTCGATTTGTATATGTATATGTAACTATAAATAAATAATATTTGGGTTGAGGTGCATTATATTACATTACAGCAGTATGCATTGATATAGCACACCTTAAAATTTAGCTTAGAATTCACAATAACTCCAAGACATTTGAGAGATTGAAAAAATAAGATAGCAAAATTGGATATATTAAAGCTTAATGCCTTCGTTTTAATTAGATTAACTTCAAGAGAATTTAAATCCATCTAATTTAAGATAGAATAAAGGTGATAAATAAATAAATCTCTGAGTTGTATAAACTCCTATAATCATATACATAAATATAACAAGAAAATATCATCAGCAAAAAAAATGAATGACAAAAACTATTGTTCAAAAGCGGAATGCAATAATTTATATAGGCAAGAAAAATATAGGACCCAGCACAGAACTTTGAGGTACGCCCTAAGTAACATAGCCTATACTACAACGGTGATCATTAATAGACACATATTGAGATTTAAAATATAGGAATATTTACATTTATAAGCAGATTTTGAAAAATTAATAACTCTTTTAATTTTACCTATAAGCAACGTGCAATTAATATGTCTATCTAATTTTATTCTAATAGATTTAGTAAGAGAAAGAAGCAAAGACGCAGAGTTAAGATTATTTTGGAATGCAAACTGACTTGGATGAATAAAAGAAAATTCCTCGAGATTAGCTTATATTTGTGACTTCATTATAATTTCAATAATTAGAATACTCATCGGACGTAAGTTATGTTTATTAAAAAGTCCATTTTTAGGAATTAACACAGCCAAGTTTCCAAGAATTAGGAAAATAAGAACAAGTAAAAATATTATTTATAAGAATATTAGAAAGAAGGGATATAATATCTTGATAAATTTTATTGGAATACTGTCATGAACAGAATAATTTAATCGATTTCAAAGCAATTGTGATATCATACTCCCTAACTGGGATATAGAAAAATTAATCAGTGTTATCTCTAAGGTTGTCAAGTTCTAAGTCACTATGATTATTAGACCTAAGATTGCTTAAAAAAATTCTTGCTATCTCTTCTACATCTAATTCATTGCATTCTAAGCTGTCAGAACCAACACAGCTTAGCCTACGTATTCTAGTCCATAACTGCTTATTAACACTAGCAATAAAACTTTAACCATATTGACGACGAGCTTTTCTAATTAAAGATTTAGTTTTATTAAATAATTTACAGTAAGTTCTCCAATTAACATTAGACCGATTTCTAAGATATAATTCATAAGATCTGGCCTGAAAAATTTCTCTAGATCAGGCCTAAATAGTCTCTCTAGAATTTAACCATAAATAATCATATTGTTACGTTTATACCTTTTATAAACGTTGGATTATTTCCTTTAAATAAACCTCTTGAGTTCTTTTATTGCAATTAAAAACAGTTGAAATTCGTTATAAAATTAAGAGCACTTTATTTACTTAAACACACTCAAAGATTGCTTTTATATCACTTTACTTATTACACTTATGGTTATACACTTTTATTATCAAACACACTTTGATACGCACCTTACAAGCTCTACTGTAATAATGATCACGTTAGCTGTGTTGTTCGGCTATTTATAGTAACATAGTGGTGTTCGGTAACATTCGACAAAGTTCTCGTATGTACATTCTAGTACATTCGAAAACCGTTACATTTAAATTAAGACGTTAAGTAATATGCACGAATAATAGAAGTGCCTAAAAGTATGCTACACATAATAACAAACATCATTTTCGAACAACCAACGAAATAAACTAATACAAATAAAACTACAGTAACTTAAACTACTACAACTAAATTAATTTATAATGTAAATTAAGCTACTTAAAAATAAATCTGTAACACTACCGCCCGCTTAAGCCTGTTCGTCCCGAATAGGCACAAATTCACTTTTTCCGTACTTAGCGAGGCGTTCGAGATGAACCACTTTCATCTTTGATCTTGGGCTCTTGTATTTCTGGATTCTAAACACCACATCATTTATTCTCTTTATCACCTTATACGGTCCATCCCAATGATTTTGCAATCCTTTATTGCGTTGTGGGTTATATAATAGAACTCGCTGACCCTCACTAAAGCCTTCAGATTCTGCTGCACGGTCGTATCTGGCTTTCATATTGTTGCTGGACATGTTTGTTTGCTCAAAGGGGCCGTCCAAGTTATACTTCTGCAATGACTCACGACTTTGTCTTGCTTGGCTTTTCGCTGCGATGCATTGGGCGCAATTTTCTATCCAACTAGCTACCGATTGCTGACAGCCAACCCAATAGAACCGTTGCTTTAACTTTTTAAGGTTTTTTGTCATGCCAAAGTGACCTCCACTGAGACCTTCGTGAAACTCCCTTAAAACTTCGTCGACTTTAGAGTACGGCACCACAATTAGATTTGTGACCGATTTTCCATTAGCACTTTCCCATATTCGGTATAGACATCCATTAACCACCTTCAGGCTATTCCACAGCGCCCAATAGGATTTCATCAGTGGACTTTCCGCTGATATTTGGTTTCGAGTGGGCCTTTTATCTTTTTCCTTGGCTGATATAATCTTTGCCAGTATAGGATCTTTTCTTTGCGCCACTGACCATTCACCGCTTTTGTCTATATGCGTTAGTCGAACATCTATTACGCACTCTTCTTCCTCAGGTTTTGTACCATGTTTACTCTTCAATCTGCAGATTTTTCTGGAACGTGCATCCGCATTGCCATGTTTGACCCCTTTTCTGTGCTCAATACTGGATTTATTTCCCTGAAGTCGTTTAGTCCAGTAATCCAACGGAATCTCAATGTCGCGCCAAATCATAACTTTTCGTCCCATGTGCAGATTAATGTTATGACTTATCATAAAATCAGCGCCCACGATTACTTCATCCACAATGTCAGCAACAATAAATACATGATTAACACTTATATTTGCAATAGTTAACTTCACCTTTGTTTTTCCATAAACATTAGCAAACTCCCCAGTAGCTGTTCGTAGACTTACACCACATAGTGGGTCGATTTCCTCCTTGACTATATCAGGTCTGATAATTGATTGTGATGCTCCTGTATCTATTGTAAGAACATGCCTCCGACCATTGATATACCCACAAGCAGTAAGGTTGCTATTTTTCTGCTGCATAACTGATATGCAGATTGTGGGACCCTCGGTTATGGGATCATGCTCATGCCTATAAGTGTTAACTTGTTTTAACGGTAACTGCGTGTTTTCCAGCTTGCTGTACTCAGGTGGCGATACAAATCTAGCCCGCTTTCTTGGTGCTCTACAATTTCGCTGATAATGTCCATCCTTACCGCAGTTATAGCATTTGGCTTTTACTTTGCCTAGCTTCTCCTCTAACGCCTGTATACGAGCCTTTAAATCACTTATTTCATCTCTTTCGATTTCTTCAGAAATTTCGAGATTTCGCACCTTATATATCTGCAGCTTAGAAAGCATTTTTGCAGTTTCCTGTGTCAGTGCGTATGCTACGGTTTCTGCAAACGTCGATTTATGCGTGCCAAACACCGCGTGCTTTATTTCAGGATCACGTATTCCATTAACAAACGTTTCAATTTTAAACTGATCCAAAAATGGGTGATTTTCACCTGGATATGTCAGCTGCACCAAACGCTCGATCTCCTTTGCGAAATCTTGTAATGACTCGTTAGCTTTTTGTGTTCTGCCTCGTAATTCCATTCGGTATATATCTCGTTTGTGCTCGCCGCCATACTTACGTTGTAGTGCAACCATTATGTCATCATAGTTTTCTCTGCAGCCAGTGGGTATACTTTCTAGAACTTGTGCTGCGTTACCTTTTAATGCCAAAATCAACTCTAAAGCCTTTTCTTCATTGCTCCACATATTTCTATTGGCAACTGTCTCAAACTGAAATTTAAAAACATTAAATGGTGCACTGCCGTCAAAAGTAGGGGCCTTTATTCTACTCGATATTTCTGGAATTATTCGCACTGGTTCCTCATGACATTGAAGATCATTAATTTTTATTTCCAAATTTTTAAATTTTTCGTCTTGTAATTGCAATTTTTCATCAACATTTTTTACTTGTAACTGCAATTTTTCGTTAACATCTTTAACTTGTTTTTCAACGCAATCAACTCTGTTATTCACAGCCTCAGAAATTTCCTGAAGTTTCTCGTTCGTAGCTCTAGAACATTCTTGAAATCTCAACTCCAACTCTTCTTTTACTTCAGCTAATAATTTTTCATTATTAGCTCTAGAAGTTTCTTGAACTTCTAATTTAACTTCTTGAACTTCCACTTTAACTTCAGCTAATAATTTCTCATTATTAGCTTTAGAAGTTTCTTGAACTTCGGCTAATAATTTTTCATTATTAGCTCTAGAATTTTCTTGAGCTTCCTGGAATTAAATTTCCATCTTTTCCATCATAGCAGCAAGCATCGTACTTAAATCTATGTTGTTTGTGGTTGCTCCAGTGGATACTTCCATTTCTTCTTTTTCGTCAAACTCGTAACCATCAATGTCAATATTACGCCGCTCAAATTCATCTAGAAGTCTTTTCTGCAATTCTACTTTATTACCTGTTGTCGGCAATGTCAGCTTACTCAATTCTTTCTTGGGTTGTTCAACTTTAAGCTCCTCAAATTTCATGTCTTTTATTATAATGCAATTTCACTTCTGACACCAGTTGTTACGTTTATACCTTTTATAAAGTTGGATTATTTCCTTTAAATGAACCTCTTGAGTTCTTTTATTGCAATTAAAAACAGTTGAAATTCGTTATAAAATTAAGAGCACTTTATTTACTTAAACACACTCAAAGATTGCTTTTATATCACTTTACTTATTACACTTATGGTTATACACTTTTATTATCAAACACACTTTGATACGCACCTTACAAGCTCTACTGTAATAATGATCACGTTAGCTGTGTTGTTCGGCTATTTATAGTAACATAGTGGTGTTCGGTAACATTCGACAAAGTTCTCGTATGTACATTCTAGTACATTCGAAAACCGTTACATTTAAATTAAGACGTTAAGTAATATGCACGAATAATAGAAGTGCCTAAAAGTATGCTACACATAATAACAAACATCATTTTCGAACAACCAACGAAATAAACTAATACAAATAAAACTACAGTAACTTAAACTACTACAACTAAAATAATTTATAATGTAGATTAAGCTACTTAAAAATAAATCTGTAACAATATGAATTAGATTTTGTTCTAGATGAACTAAGACATTCAGAGTAGATAGTTGTAATTTGATATCATTAGCGTTAAAAATGGAAGAAATATAAATTTGACTGAAACGCTAATAGACTTTAACTTAAAAAGAGAAATTACGTAACTGAGAGGAAAATTTAATAGAAAGAATAATAAAACTATGATGTGAGGAAAACAACGGAAATCGCATAAACTGGCTTAAAAGAAAATAATCTAATAAAGAGGTGGAGTTATTAGCAAGAGAAAAGTATGTTGGTAGACAATTATGCACGCAGTAAAGGCCACATCTTGAAATTAAAGAACGCAAATTACTGGACTTCACCAAGTCAAATAGATTATAATTGAAATCACCAATGATAATAATGTTACTATATCGATCAAATAAATGAGAATTAATGCTCTTAAACGAATTGATATCAACACTTGGCAGATCAACAATACCAACAATAGTGGCGATGCTATTAGGTTCGTTCGAGAACTCACAAATTTGTACAAATTTTTACTGCATTTTACGAAATTGCGTTCGTTTACACAAATTTGTAGTAAATGAGATCAGAAATAGAGAGCGAAAAGTGACAGTTCTTGACGAAGTATTTTCAAATTTTTACTACAGAAATTTCTTGCAGTAAGATTTAGCAAACCAAAAAACATATGATTCAAAAGGTAAACAAACAAAAGTAAGCAAACAAAAAGTATACAATCTGTGAAAAAATATTAATAAAAGGAAAATCCAAACAAAAGTGCAAAATATTATTAAATTTAAATTGTTTGTGAAATAAAGTTAGTTAACAATGTCTACAGATGAAAGAATGGAACTGCCTGAATCTGGCGCAGGTATACATACATACTTAAATACATATTTGCACATATGTATGTACATAGTTCCCATTAAACAACACAATAGGTGTGTTCCACAAAATCTCGGACAAGTTTGGACTAATGAGAGTAAAATGAAAATTACTCTCTAAATTTGCCAAAACTACCCAAAATTGCTGAAACGCAAAAAACCATTTTTGCACTTCTTGTAATACTAATGGTGCTTACTTTTTAAATTAAAATCTATTTAAGTGATTTTAGAAGCTTAAAAGCAATAACATTATAAAAACAAAACATTTGCATCATTGCCAACAGATGTTAAAAATAATTTAAAAAGAACTGAAAGAAAAGCTGAGCCAGTGTAAATTTTTTAAAAGTATTTATTTTAAAGAACAAGGGAGAATCTATTTACTAATGTATTTACCACTTTAACTTTTTCATTAAAACCTTCCATTTTGCTTTTTAATATATTTTTTAACAAAAACTAAACTTTTTTTTGCTTGCAAATTTTTTGATTAATTTTCAGTTTCATATGTAAACAAAAAACAGCTGATTGGTAAATTCTTGTCCGAACTTACCCAAAGAAAAAGTTCGTGCAAATTTGTACAGGAAATGAAAAAAATTACTCTCTCAATTACTCTCATAACTGAACAAAAATTGTTATGTGGAACGCTTTTGGGTAACTTTGGGCAAGTTCGGACTGTTTCGTTATGCATGTGGAACAGAGCTAATATTTATTTGCCATCAGCTGTTGCTTTAATCTTACGAATTTTTACAAATGTCTGTTCGATTATTTTTTTGGCCAAATTCTCTTTTTGAGAGTAAAATTTTCAATTTACTAAATAATTACTCGTTTACTACAAAGTGCAGTAAAAGTACTCGAACGAACCTATTATCGAAAATTTTAACAAACAGAGATTCACATACACCATAATGTTAACTACAAAAAACTGTCCGGTAACGAAGATTTTTAGAAATATATGGGCATACACCACTCCCTCGTGCATGCGCATTATTTTCATTGCGATTAGAATTCCTAGTAGGATCATCTTACAAGATCATAACCTGAAAGCGACAAAGATTGGGATAGTATTAAATTGCAGATGAAAATAACAAATGAGTTGCTAAATGCTGCGTCATTCTCCTCTTGCTCAGACAGAATAAAAAGAGGATAACCTAGTGGATATATTTTGGAACAAAAGGAAATAAATTTAGCATCATTACTTCTGTCTTCTTTTAAATCCACATCAAGTTTTAATTTCCGTAAAGTACTTATGATGCGCTAAATTCGAAGAGCTATGACAAAAGCGGCCATTGGTTGGAATGGGGAGAAAAAGGTCGATGCCGGCTTTGTAAAACAGGAACGCCATTATTAAAATATTCGAAATGCGGTGTGCACTTATATAGCAACACGAACAAAAATTGTTTTGTATCATATCATACCTAATTCAAAAAAGTTCCTTGAAGAATAAATAGCAAGTCAAAAATTTAGTCTCATGAACTTGTCTTACTTTTACAATACCATGAAATACTTCCTTAATGGCCTAAAGCAACTTTCAATATCTGGAGACCCGATAACTCTAGAAGCTTAAAATCTTAAAAAAATTTTAATTTGTATGTAATAATTAAAGGAACCACGAACATTTTTTTGTCTGGTAATTGGTTCAGGAGCGGGGCCGAAAGTGTTAAGTAGTTTTTGTGGGTAAACATTCAATAAAGAGACAATTTAAGGCATGCATTGAGGATATATGCTTGCGTCCTTTTTGTAACGACAGGAAGTGTTTAACGAAAATAATCAGAAAAACAAAAGTATCTTCGCCTTTTATTCGTTGGAATTTCTTAAGTCTTCTTGCGGACATGGACTATGGAAAAATGAGCAATAAGTGCATGAGTGAAAACAAGCAAATTTTTTGTTATTGTAACGAATAAAAATAGTCTTAATTTGCGACAATAAAAAACCATTTCTTATTTGAAGATTTTCTGATGATTTTATTCAATTACTCCCTATTTACATGTATTAAAAGTAATTTTGGCGGTCTTAAAAAAAGAATTTTACTAATTAAACTTATATCTACCTCCTGCTACATACTTTGTCCTCTTTGAATTTTTGTATTAATATTAATTTGTATGCTATTTATTGTAAATATACATATATAATACATTATGGTGTATATGTATGTGCATTTTACTGTTGATAATTGTTATACTATTATAGATTTCATCCATTAAATCTTTTTAAACATATTTTCTTTCACCATTCGTTAAATATTATATACTTTTGATAGAGTGTATTTCATTTGTGGGGGGATAACACTACCTCTGCTCCGATTGCATCCATATTTCAACTAAATGTTGTTTAAAGTTTCCTGTATATGACATCAAATGTATGCTTTTTGTATGGGGGATACAATGCACCCTGCTCCGATTCTATCCATTTTCTCGAATAAGGAAATTGTTAACAAAGTAGCTCGTGCAAAGTTTGGAGGGAATAGCTGCTATAATTCTCAAAATATGTTATAAAATATGTTCAATTTGTATGGGAGGAGGTACTACGCCCACCTAAAATATAAAACAAAAATATAGTATATAACCTTTCGAAGGTTATACCTAGAGCATTGGTGAATTTTAGAAATCGTTAAGTAGCTTCAAAGAAAACTTATAACAAACAAACACACATTTATTTTTTATTATAAGTATTAGTACAAGCCGCCCGGTACGTGGAACATCAATTTATTTATTAAAAAAACAAAAATTTTTATTGATTGCTAGCTATTTTCAAACTTAATCTAAAACATTTGGATAAACAATGTTTTTCGTTCGTTTAAGTATTTTTGTTCCGCTCATCCTTTTTACAGATAACTAAAATTTAAAAAAATGAATCAAGATACTTTTTACCCGTTTTTTCCCCTTAAAACTTAAAATTTTTAAAAAGTATCAGACACCTATCCAATTATTTTTACCAGACTCTTTGGTCCTTTCTGAAATTTTGTGATATCTTTGTGCAAACATAAACCATCTACTAAATAGTCTGAACAAAGCCGAAACATTTGGCTCGGATAGGTGAGCCCGTTCTCGAGTAATAAAATTACAACGAAAAGTGACATTGATTTTTTTATATATGTATATTGATATATAAAGTATTATAAATGGACTTGGATAGCTGAAATTTAAAATAAGGGGGATAATAATCAGCTGGCGAATCGAGAATACCTGATGTATACCCTTACTAGAACAGCTGATCATCAGTATTTTAACTTACAACTGTCAAATTTCATATATAAAAAATTTCAATTACTATATTCATATTGTCATAATGTTCTAGGATTTCACAATAGTTTAAACGTTTTTTTTTTTTTGTAAATTTCAATATTTAAATTCAATTGAAAATTTATTTAAGTTTGAGTATTGCCATTTTTTATTGTCAATAATATAGTTTAATCAACCCTGCGTTGATATCTTTATATTGAATATGAATTCTATGTCAACCCATAAAATTGCGCTCAAACGAAAGATCTAAGCATCATTAGTAAAAAACTTTAACTTTGAAACATTGACAACGAGTAGAGGTTCTATTATTAAAGTTTATTGAATTAAGATACAATTAAGTAAGTATTAACAGGGTATATTTATTTCAGTTATCTATATATATAAAAGAGTAACTTGACTGACTGATTCACTATCGCACAGCCCAAACGCAAAGAGGTAGAGACATGAAATTTGGACAATCGGTTTCTTTTTCAATGTATAGCTCCACTAAGAAGGGAAATTCGTACTTCAAGGAGGTATATCTGCTAAACTAAAAAACTTATAAGTTAAATTGAAAAAGTGTTGTAATTTGCACAAAAAAGTAAGCTGACAGGTATCTAGCCTTTTTTTGAAATTTTAACCCCTAAGGAGAAAAAAACGGGTAAAACCTAAGATTTGGTACTTTTTTGGTACCCTATGTAATTTCCAAACACATAAAGCTAGGAAAAACGTTTAAACTGTATTAGTTAATCTGCGAACAAATATTAATAGTATTTCGACACTTTTTTTTAAATTCGCTTGTGTTAGGGGTAAAAATTGTCCATATTTTTGGTACTTATTATTATTCAATGGGACAAAATTTGATAATAATAATTGCCTAATAAAATATGGACAATTATTTACGTGAAATGTTTGGAAACTTTTAGGGGGCAAAAAAGGTAACAAAAAGGGAGAAACATCGGAAAATATGTAACATTTCTAAGTACAGGGCCAGTTTACATAAAATTTGTAATAGGGATTTCATCAGACATAAAAAATTATTCAATTAGTAAAAATTTAAACACATTCATAAAAGGGAAAATTCGGGAAAAGCGTTAGACACTTTTTAGAACATAATTACTCCTATGCAAAAAAGAGTAGATTTACTGACTTTAAATTATGTATATTAAAATATTTTTTTTTAAATTTATACATCGATATGGAAAACCCAAAAAGGGTAAGTTTTTTTATTTTTTCTACGTTAGTGAAGTAAAAATTTCGACATTAGTGACTATTGAGCTGAGGCTGAAAATGTTATGGGCGACTAAAAAGTACTTTTTTGAATTTTTATGGTACTTTTTGTTTTTTTTACGCTTATGAAGCTAGAATTGTAAAATCAAGGACTATTGATTACTGTACTTTTTATTTATATTAATAAATTGAATGAGAGATACGAGTTTTCATAAATTGAACTAAAAATATTAAATAATTATTAGACATATTAGTGTAATGGGAGCAAAACTAATTTTGAGATAAGTCGAGTGACGATGCCATTAGCGGTTCGTATATCGACTTATTCTCCACTGATTAGGTGGCAACTTGTCCTGTTTAACAACAACTAAATCGTCGACAATAAAATCTTGCTGGGTGTATGAAGTTCAATCAAGTACTCCTGTTTCCATCTGCATGCTAAGTGATGGTGAAGTATTTTTAATTTTTACCACCTATTGACATAACCCAAGGAGTGGCTTGACAGGCCGGGTACGGGGGAAGATAATAGAGTGCGCCAATCAGAAAATGGCCAGGAGTTAAGGCGCATAGGTTAGTGGGGTCGCTACTGATTTGATTGAGAAGCCTTGAGTTTAGACACGCTCTATACGAGCAAGCATAGTGCTGAATTCTTCGAATGTGAAACTTTGGCTATGACATATTTTCTTGAAGTGGGACTTGAAAGTTTTTACTCCGGCCTCCCATGTTGGGGACACCTGGTGGTATAAAGTGCCATCTTAAGATGGAAAAACTATTTTGAGACAATATTTGCTTTTTTATAAGATTTACAGTTTTTCTTCTTGAAATTGAAGATATTAGTAGCCCCGACAAAGACCGTGCCATTGTCTGAATACATAACATGGGAGATTCAACGTATAGAAAAGAAGCCTGCAAAAGCATCCATGAAGGCCTGTGTAGAGATCTCACTAGTATCTTTTAAATGACTCGCTTTTGTGGAAAAGCATGCAAAGATCAATACATATCCTTTCGTGAGTTTGCAACCATGGCCTGCATAGAATTTTATGTTGAATGGTCCAGCGAAATCTACTCTAGTATCATAGAAGGGTCGAGATAGATTAGTACGCTGTGGGGAGGTGGCCATGATCTGTTGACGTTTATGTTTTTATTATGTCTTCAACTTTGGAACATAATAAGTAGTGAGCTCTCATGAGTCGATAAAGGAATGCATTTTGACCATGAATTGAGTATATGTGCAGATGAGTGAGGAAAAGCCTAGTGAAACGGGCGTGATAGGGCAGTAAGATTGGATGGCGTTCATCAAAACTAAGGGTAGGGGATTGAAATAATCGGCCATTGATTCTCATTATTCCGTTAGGATCAATAAATGGATTAAGGGTTAAAAAGTTACTTTTCCGGGCTAAAGGCAAATTTTTAGACAATTTATTGTATTCGTTGTTGAAATAAAGTTTTTGACTGGCATTTGTGAAACAAGATCTTGCAAAGGTTAATTCTGTTGAAGTTAGTTCTAGATAATTGGCACCATCAGGATGAACTTTTCCTTTACAGCGATTATAAAATCGAAATTATAACAAACTACTCGTATGGCGCCAGTGACCTTTTCTACAATCGAGGAGATTCAGGTTTCGACAAGGGTTTTCCATTTATTGGGGGATTTTTGTAACCAAGCAAGGTTGATAGTTAAATCTGTTCATAAGAAAAGTTTATAGTCACTCAAGAGGAGTTGCGGTTGAATGGATTCGATCATAGTAGCCAAAAATTTTGCTCCACACAATTCTGAACAGGGTAAGAAGATAAATTTAATGGGGGCCACGTTAGTCTTGGCGACCAATATGTGTGTGGATATAAAACCTTCACTTTCAGTACTTATCACAAAAACCGTAAAGTTCGATAGTATATGACGGATCGTAATCGACGAATCGAAAGATTTTTATTAGTTCTATCTGGACATAATCATCCAAAAATTCTTGCCATTGTTGCAGTATGGAGAATTTAAGTTGTTCGTCCCAATCCGTGCCGTCCTTTTATATCTGTTGCATAATGATTTTCGCCACTATGATCTAGGAGGAAAGCCATCCAGCGGGAACAAATAGTTTGGTGATTTCAGACAGAACAGCTCGTTATGTGCTTAAGGCTTTAAATTAAAATAGAAATGGTCTTTTCCGGCACTAGAGCACTAGAGTCAGACAATGGTGGTGGTTTAAAGGGAGATCCCTTAGTAGAACCTCATTGTTTGCTGTCCAATTGCGAAGCCAAAATGTATTTGTGAGTTTTTTAACGGCAGTAGTCTTTGAATGTATTTAAAAGAAATTCTCGATCGGGGATCCAATTCGGATGTAGTAAACTTTGGTGGATGTAGCTGTCAGTGAATTATTTAACCCATGCACACGAATTTGCAGTTTCTTTGAGATAAACGTTGCTTCGGATGCAGAATCGATGAGTGCGCGAACAGTGCATTTAACATCATCTTTATAGACATCAACCAAAGCGGTACCGAGAAGGACGGAAGGTGAAGAAGGTTGCAATTCGTTTTTTTAGTTGACGGTTGCATCCTTAGGAGTAAAGGGGGTTTTAGCTGGTGTATAAGGGGTATTAGTTATTGTTTGCGAGGGGTAAAATTCATTTGTGTTCTTAGGCGAAAATTTAGTTTTGGGATAAGCCGTTTGTTTGACTTGAGGTAGAAGTGGGCCCAACGCGGTGGAGTAAAGAGTGGTGTTTTTTCTTGCACACGTTGCATAGAAAGCGACTTTTACATTTTCTATATTCATGGGAGGTTCCTAAATAATTTGCTCATCAGTTTTGTTATATGTCGACGTTGAAGCAATTTTCAACTGTCATTCCGAGAAATTTGGGACACAGTCTCAATGGATGTGACTCTGAACACAAAGAGCATTTATCTGGATTACTATTTAACATTCTGGTGTTATAACTGTTAATTTTCTTTTGATATGTTGGATTTTTTTCTTTTGGTTATTGGATTTATTAGAATTTGAAACATGGGAGCTCGAGAACGTAGAGCGAATGTCTGCAACGGATTCCAGGGTTTGAAATCTAGACGTCAAGAAAGCATCCATCTGCTTCCAGGTAGGTAGGTCAGTCGTGTGGGGTAACGAATGCTCCCAAGTAGAACAAATATATATAAAAATGATATCCCAATTTTTTTCATCAATTTGCAGAAGAGTTAAATTAGCGACGCAATCATTTATTGTACGTTGCAAGCGTCTAATATTGGGTCCAGTTTCCTTTAAAACGGAGATATATTAAAAAGGGACTTCAATTGCTCATTAACCAGAACTCTTTTCTTCTCATAGCGATGGGCGAGATAATTCCAAGCCATGTCAAAGCCGTCGTTTGTGATTGGGTAGGTTTTAAGGAGATCACGGGCTTCTTCCTGCGTCTTCTTTAATAGGTGATACATTTTTGTACCTAAACGTTCTACAGGAAAATCTTAAACAAAGTGCGTTGCAATTGGGGTTAGAAGAAAGTGCATTCCTCTTTCAACATGATAATGACCCCAAACATACTTCGTATTTGGTAAAGGAATGGCTCTTATACAATTGCAAGCAACAACATACATCCCCACAATCACCGGATCTTAATCCTATCGAACATATTTGGGATTTGCTACAAAAAAAGGATTCGAAAACATACAATAACTTCGGAGGAATCGCTAAAAAACGCGATATCAACTGAATGGAGAAAAATAACAGAAATTGATACTAAACGGCTAATGCGAATCATGCCTCGACGTCTACAAGCGGTATTTGATGCAGGTGGAGGACCTACAAAATATTAATTTAATTTAAAATTTGTTTTTTTTTTTTTGCTTTTTTTTAATTATTTATATTTCTTTTTTTATGTGAATTAACGATATTGTGGTATTTTATGTTCTTGTATTATAAACCTTACCTCATGTTTAAAAGAAAAGTCTAATTTTATGTTCCTTATTATGCGTATAAATAATATATATAAGCTTAAATATAACCGAACTTAAAACAAAATGTATTTCGCGCGTTTTCTACTTTAAGTGTTGGGTGTACTTAAACTTTATTGGTTCACTGTATTTATATTATATTATTTCAACGATAGTTCAATCTCTTTCCAAACGAGGCACGTATCCAAAATATTTATTTATTTTATGCAAATATAGGAGAGTTAATATTTAAACACATATAGGGGGCTTATTATAAAAAATCACACATGCATACACTTGTTGCTCTTGCACTCTTTTTTATACCCTTCACCCGTGGTGCTTTGTCATTCCATTTGTAATTTCTACAATTTTCGTTTCCGACCCCACAAAGTATATATTTTCTGAAAGCTTATGAATAGAGAAGTCAATTAAGCCATGTCCGTCTGTCCATGTGTTGGTTTAAATCAACTTTTAGAATGTGTTCCTCAGATCTATGTATAATATCAATCTTTTGGAAATATCCGGGAATGAATCGCTATTAAAATTCAGCACAATCGCCTCATAACTTTCTGAGATATGAGTAAAAAAACAAGACTGCCTCAGTTTTTTCCCATATTTTTATTACCAAAATTAAAATTTTTCAGCCATAGAATAATTTACAGGAACCTTTGCTACTATTTGCAGATAAAATATGCCTCTAGAGATATTTGTGAACAATTTTGGATAAAGCGTGCTCTAATCGGTAAAGTTATTGGCAAAAGTTTTTTTTTTTAATATATGTGACAGCGCATAGAGAAAGCGACCTAAGGGTAAAAAAAACAATATTCACTTTTTTTTATGTGAAAACCATCTGAGCATCGAATGAACCCGATCCCATGCCCCAAAAGTGTTCCCTCCCAGAGATATGCGCGTTTTATAAAAGTGAAGTCGACGATTCTAAGCGCAAATAGGAAGGGACCTAACTAAAATTTATTTATTTTAATTTTTCCCCTACTAAATTAACAAAATAACTTGATTTTACGAAACTACAAAAAATTTATTTTTTTCCTTATGAACAATTTAAAAAAAATAGAAAAATCACTTCATCTTTAAAATGGCTCTCCCGAACAAAACCTGTTTTTACTCTTAGGTCCCTTTCTCTATGCGCTGTCACAAACATTCTAAAAATTTCCAAACGAAAATTAATTTTTTCAGCTTCTTGAATTAGCGCAATATAAGCACTATAAAAAAATTTAAATTTATGTTGGCCGCCACTACAATTAGCGGACAATAAATGTATATTTGGGTCAAATCTGGTATGTAAATGTAACTTCTTGAACCCCTCAATATTGGTATCAAATAAAAGGTCTTGACCAGAAGAATACAGTTTATTATTAAAAAATGTAAAATCCAAGATAGCGTCTAAACAAAATGGTGGAACAAATTTTTTAACCAGATCAATATGGGTATCAAATGAAAGGGCTTGACTAGTAGGACACAGAAAACTACGTGAAAATTCAAAATCGAGGATGGCGTCGGAAATAATAAAGAAAAATGGCTTTTAACATGAAATTTAGCTTAAGCTACGATGTGGGATTATACCTATGTACATGATGGTGAAAGATATTATCAGCCCGATTATAGAAATCTTCTTTGTTTTATTATATAAGTAGAAAGAAAAATGTCCGACATCGAAGAAGATAGTGCCGCTGAAGAGAATATTGCCAAGTCATCAAAAAGATTGAATGCAGCGAAACCACCATGACAGCACAGCCGACTACATCAGAATTATAAGAAGAAATCAGACAACTTAAAAAATCGTTAAGATTTTGGATGAACAGATGCCACAGTTCATCTACTCAAGTGCAAACTTCAACTACTTCATATGTGTTCTCAAATACAACAGCTACACTCTCGCACAACAATTTGTGTAAATTACTTTCCCTATGCCACCTCTGTTATTACAATCAAACACATATGTATGTACACCAACCTACACAAATTTTTACGAATACAATCACACGAACGACTCCAGCTGTTTTATCTAGCTATTTGCCGCCATAATCACAAAATATCGCCATGTCTGTATTTGCCCGTCGAACACCGGAGAAGCAAGTTCATCGTGAACTCCATAATTGTGATATCGTACCATAATTCTTTGGTCAGCGAGAGCACTGGTCAATATTAAGTATTGAATACGTTGGAGCTTCATTATGGACGTCCACAAGTGCTCATAAGAAGCCAAATTGCCAAGGTGCGGAACTTTCCCCAAATATCTGGAGGAAAAATATTTGAAATGGTAAATTTAAGAACAATGGTATCTAACCTTACTGCCTTTTTGGAACATACAGGTGCAACCCCTCACTTAACGAATCTAACGCTAATTGACGAACTTGTAAACAAACTGCCACCATCTAAAAAAATGGAATCGATAAGATATTCTGTACAAACATAAAACAGCTGTCTGGTTAAAGAAAAAAATTAATTGAAACAAAAGATAAAATGGATTTTTTCGGATAATGAGGATTATAATGATTCAGAAATATACGCAAATTTAGATAGAAAACCCAGGATAATAAGAACCAACATCTGCCCAAACTTCTTTGGTTTGTCGTTTTTCTCCTGCACAGAGAGCAGCATGTTTCTTACATCTCAACATCTTGAGAGTATATTTGTCCTATTTAAGGTTTGTCTTTGGCTCTTCATTAGTAAGTACTTCAAGGGATTCTTTCAATAAAATATCCTGTTCTGTTTGGAGTTCTAAAAATAAGTTTAATTTATAAAAGCAAGTTAATTTAAAGAATTGAAAAAATTAAAATTACTAGATAGCGATATAAAATCATCATCATATATGGACTCATGTCCAATAATTTGCTCTACATTCACAATTTAAAAATATTTTCATCAATAGCAGGCACGCAGCTGGCTTTGGTCCCCCACCAGTTCTGTATAACTCTTCCTTATCTTTTGCATAGTTTTTTTTAGCAATCTTTTTCATATTTTCAAACTTAGTCTTAAGGTTCTTATATGAGCGACAACTATCAAAAGTTAAATTGAATTCAACTTAAATTTCTAGTTATCAACTATTTTTTTTTTGCATTCTATTATGTCTGTTTTTTTCACCATTAATTCAACTAATACTTGAATCTCGTTTGTATTAAAACTGGAGGAACGTTTTATGCCATCTGTTACGCTTATGTTCAGTTTTTAATTAGACAATAAATAAATTAATTAACAATATCTTTTTCCCACGTTATACTTTTTCTTTTTGACGCTTTGTTTTGTTTATTTCTTTTTGTAAAGTTTGATAATGTTACCGTATTTATATTGGAAATTTTAAATGATGCCATTTTCTGATTTTCCAAAAACTATGGGAATAACAAATAATTTGACATTTTTTAAACTATCACTGAAAAACGACTCGTCGGATTTAAGGCAGTTTAAATTTTATTAAATTTTAATTAAACTACAAAAAACTGGCTCTAAGTGTATAAAGTACCACAACGGATTACTTCACGAAAATATTAAAATTTAGTGTTTGGTATAATATTTCTTTTCAGTGAATGGCTCATGATCGGTCAGAAAGACTTGCAGAAGTATTTCATTCTTTTCTGATTGAAACAAGGCAAATGATTATATGACAGTTGGTTCTTGTTTATAAGAAAATAAATTCAAGGACGAAATTACTAGTACAATGCGAATTATTATTATTATTATCCTTTATTAAAAACTTATTCATTTTATCAATATCATTAACAGAGTTATGAGAATTTACATATAGTATTACAACAATTAACATCTGATTAATTAAATAAAGAAACTACTAATATCACAGATTTAAGGAAAAGTTGTTCATAAAAAACCTCGCATCAACTTAGAAGTTATAAGAGATTTTAGAACAATCACTGAAATGTGTCTTTTAAACAAACCCTCAGTGGTTGTTCAGCAAATTTCTTATTATTTCAAAATTTGACCTTCTGAATTTTTCATTAAATGACAACAGCGTCAGTTCCCTTGTCAATTAATTGAACATTTTGAAGTCAAAGTTTCTATGTAGAAGATAAGTTGGATATCTAAAAGGTAGATTGTGTATTATTTTCAAGTTTTTATTTTGAATGATTTGCAATTTTTTTGTATGCGTTTAGCAGCCTTTTGGGGCCAGATTTGACAACCATAGGTCATTATCGGTCGAATACACATTTTGTAAATAAGAACTTTGTTCTTTATATTAAGATTAGATCTTCGGCCAATTAAGGGGTATAAGGCACGACTACACTTAATTGCCTTCTCGCAAATGTAATTAACATGCTGTCTGAATAAAAGTTTTCTGTCAAGGATTACTTCTAGATATTTAAATTCGTCCTTCAATGGGATAATTTTTCCCCTAGACGATAAATATCTAGTAGGAAAGCGTTTTCGCGATTTGTTGAATGGAAATATAATTGCTTGAGTTTTATCGTCATTGACTTTTATTTTCCATTTGTCATAGTATTTACGAATTAATTTAAGATTATTTTCCATTCTTCTAATTATCGCATTCGAGACTTTACCGCAACAAATAAAGGCGCTGTCATCCGCGTAAAAAGCTGCATCATGGTCTCTTCTTAGAGTAACATCAGATGTATATATCGAGTATAGTGTAGGGGATAATACTGATCCTTGCGGCAAGCCCGCAGGTATTTGCCTTTCACTAGAAAATTTGTTATTGACTGATACAACAAACGTACGTTTATTTAAAAAGCTTTTGATAAGTTTTTGAAGGTAAATTGGAAAATTTAACGTATTTAATTTATACACTAGTCCATCATGCCAGATTGAGTCAAAAGCTTTTTCGATATCAAGAAAAACGACTCCAGTACTTTTTCGATCACTTTTATTACATTCAAGAAAGTTAACAACTCTCTTAAGATGATGTACAGTGGAGTGCTCTTTTCGAAAACCGAATTGTTCTTTATTTATGATATTATTGCAATTTGAAAAATCTAAAATTCTGGTGTGAATAATTTTCTCGAACACCTTATCCAATAGGCTTAGAATACTTATTGGCCTATAGCTGGAGGGCAATTTAGGATCCTTTCCAGGTTTGTGGATTGGAATTACCTTAGCGATTTTAAAAACGTGTGGGAAGTGCCCACTACTCAGGCAGAAGTTAAATAATTTACTTAAGGTTTCAAAAAAGGAGTCGGGCATATTTTTAAGTATTATACTGTTAATTCCATCTAAGCCAGGAGCTTTATTATTTTTCAGCAAATATACAAATGATTTGACTTCAGCCAAATTTGTAAGTTTAATACTTGTATTGTCGGTAAGAGTTTGATTAAGGTCATTAATGTATCTTGATACAACCGAGTCCATGGGTGATGGATTGTTAATAGTAATGGTATGTGAATTAGCAAATACGTCAGCTATTGCATTTGACTTTTCGACGTCAGAATTCTTTGGAACCGGTAGGCAGATTTGAAATAAATTTCGACCAAGACTCATTCCTGTCTTTATTCAGGTGAAAGTGAATAAGCCTATTTAGCTGTTTCAAGACACAATATAAATGCATTTTATAATTTAAATCCATACATCTTTGGAATTTACGTCTACATTTGTTTCTCTGAGCAATTAGCATTTTGCTCATTTCTGAAATTTGCCGTTGCCAGGGGTTTCTATGACCAACTGGTATTCTATTAGTAGCTTCTTTTACAATATATAAGTATTAGTTTACTTAATGATACATCTAGATTACCTGTGTTTGTAATATTTTGATTTATATCTTGTAATAGTATTTCATTCTCCACCCAGTTTTTTATTGATAACCAATCGGCTCGATTATATAGGGGTACCAACAAACTGCTCTTATGTACCTCTCCATAAATGACGCAAGATATTGGTACATGGTCCGACTGCAGAATATTTGGATGTGTTTCCAAGGTTGAAAAAGGAAGACAAGAGTTAGTTAAAAGGATGTCTTCTGTAGACGGCTGTACTGGATTAATATTTTGTCCAAAACGAGTAAATGCATTTGGGTAATAAATATAGTAGTTCGGTTGAAGGCAATGGCTATAAAGCTCATTACCAGCATTATTATTTGAAACGCAATTCCAGTGAGTATGTTGAGCGTTTAAATCACCGAAAGAAGTCATTTGAACGTTTAGTTAAGGCATCCATATCAGTTTTAAAATTTATAGTGTGAGCCGGATTGTACGCAGATGTAAAAATCACAGGGCGCTTTTTTATTATTACTCGTACCGAAATATTTTCAGCCACACGTGTATTTATAGTTGGTAATATTTCGTGTTCAACATCAAATTTTATCGCGATGAGTACACCTCCGCCATGTGTTGGTCTATCCTCTCTATAAATTTTGTAGCCCCCAAGTTTAAATTTATGGTGGGGTTTCAAAAATGTCTCATTGACAAGGAGAATATCAACTTCCTTGTCGTATAAAATTTTTTCCAGCTGTGAAGCTGCTGACTCAGTCGTTATGCCTTGAGCATTCCAGTGCATAACATGAACATTGTGACTTACTGTTGATTTATATGGCATGTTGAAGCATCATTCCCAGCACTCGTAGCTTGTCGTACTTATTTTGGCATCTTTGAAGTGCATCGACAGCATCAAAAAATATTTCCATTAATTTCTCATTGGAAATATCATCTTCATTTCTGTTCACAAGATTTTTACTTCTTGTTACATCAGAGTACAGTATATTATTTTTAGCACCAGAGTCAAGTGGATAATTTCGATACTCCTTACCGGGCAGTTGTGGAAAATTAGCTTCATTGACGTTGAAGTTCATCATATAATTCCTTTGTGGCACCTTCATTCTGGCTGTGGTACGTTGTCGAATCTCAAGATATTCCTGACGACATGGGCATTTAGGGTCGTCAGCTCTGTGCTTCACATTTCTCAAATTCTTCTTTGTGCAGTTGTGACATTTATAAACGATGTTATCACTATTTGCAGCTTTGTTCAATGGGCAATCTGCAAATTAATGATTACCATCACAGGCTGCACACACTACTACTCTGTTACAGTTTCTAGCGCCATGACCCTACTACTCTGTTACAGTTTCTAGCGCCATGACCATACATAGAGCATTTGGTGCATTCTGTAGGACCTTTACTTCCCTTGAGAGGTCTTCTCCAGTAAACGGCAATATTACTAAAATACCTAATTTTTAATATATCCCTCTTCGACACTTGCTGGCGGTCAAACTCAATCAGATATAGTGTATCATCTGGGGTAGACCTTTTGGTAGTGATTTCTTTAACACTTACCGGATTTATGTTAAATTCATCACTGATTATCTTAGTGTCCATTTGAATAAGACCAAACAACACTAATTTTAAGGTTTTTGCATCTTTTATTTCATGCGTGTAAAACTGGTTCTTTTTGGTTTTTAGTAGATTTAAGGCCTCTTCATAAAGAGTTCTTGAACTAGATAACATTTTTGTTCCAATTGACATTCGTTTAAACATATACCTTTCTCCAATTAGCCCAAAAACTGACGAAAAACTATGAACTGAGTCTACTACAATAGGTGGTATTTTCTCCTTGTGAGTACTGTCTTCTTCTTCTTCATTTGCAAGTAGATGAAATCTATTTGCACTGCTGCTAGGTACGTCGGATATTTTTGGCACTTTAAATTTTGGGTTATTACCCCAGAGTTTCTTTCTTTTTTGCGACAACATTGTCAGAAATACACAATCACTTATAATTTTATTTTTATTGACCTTTTAGTATATAAAATTGGTTTAACAATTTAGAGTAAAAATAAACACGATGTTCACGGTTTGAGGCAGAGATGCCAGATTTAGTACAATGCGAATATTAAGTACTAATATATAAATAAAAATAAGTTATATTAAAAAGTTATTCTTAGTAATAAATAAATACATATTTTGAAAATGAATTTAAAGTATAGAAAAACAAAAAAAGAAAAAACGCTGTATTCCGGTTAGAATTTGGCACATAAATTCAAAATTAGATTTTGACGTCCAGTTAAAAAAAAAAGCAGCCAAAAATATAAATATAAATTTAACAGGCGTATATATAAAAACTGGAAAATTTATATGCATAATCTTAATGAAATATGTTTTATTTGAATCAAATTAAAAACAATGATCCTTTTTTTAATGTAACTATAATTAATTTTTTTATACTATTTTTAAATACAATTTACATATTTCCCTACTACTTCACTTAGCATTATTAGGGAAATAAATACTGCCGATATAGCAAAATATTTAAAATTTGTACGCAGTAAAAATGGCTTAATTTATTATTAACGATTTTATATTTTAAATTATGTATATTTTAGGTAAACATAAACATTCATTAAAAAACAATTTAATTTATTTCTTGAATAATTTATAGTTTCATTTAAATGAAATGTGTGAAACATGAAAGAACAATGAAAGATGTGAACGAAATATTTTGAACTATTTCATATCTTTCACCCAACTGAATCGTTTAATTAAAATATTTCTTTCATGACCGACATAACTCTATTAAAATAAGTAACTGTACAAACGTAAATAAAAAGAAAACTAAGGTAAATGACAGACAAAATTTGATTAGAGATGATACAAAACAGATAAATTTTAAAGAGGAAAACAATGTTGTCAATGAAATTATTGATAATTAATTTGATAAAGGAACTATATTTAAATTTTTCCTGTTAATGTAAGAGGACCAAAAGGTTCCATGAAAATTATATGACGAAGGTTCGAAGATATCACTTCTAGAAGATGAAATCGCAACAATGATTGGTTTGAAAGGCTTAGCAAGCAACTTGTGCTTTGGGTGTAGTGGATGCAAAACAACTAATGAAGTATCAAGAAAGTTAGATTTGGAAATAAGTTTTGCTGACGATAATAATACGTGTTTAAGCATGAGAAATGCATGGACTACTGAAAACTTGAAGTTGCCACATTTACATTTTGAACATTTTAAGAAAATGTTTCCCGTTTTGAAATATTTTGGTAACCTAATATAAAACTTGTTCGGCCTTTTAATGTTATTAATTTAGACGATGGTTTTATGGTACATCGTACAAAGTTGGGTAATATATTATTTGGTTCAGATGAAAATTCAACAAAAGCGACCGTAGTAAAATTGATGTGGAAGTTTTAAACAAGATAAGTCAAAAGATTACTGAGTATTTTGCCTTGGAGCATTTCGGCGTACAAAATACGAAAATTGTGATTTCACATGACGATAAAAAAGCAGAAAAAATACGACAAGGCACTACAAGAAAATTCGGGTTTCAATATGAGACTGGCCTAATATGGAACTTAAACTTGTCGATAGTTACACTATTGTTGTGAAACGTCTCCAGGCTTTGGAAGCGAAAATGAGTAAGGATGAAGATCTGGCTAGTTGGTATAAAGCAAAAATAGAGGACTATGTTTCAAAAACATATGCCAGAAAATTGTTGTATGATAAAATTTCTTGTAGTGATCATCATGTGTGGTATTTGCTGCATTTTGCAATAACTATTGTGAACGAATGAAATAAACGGCAACTCGTGTTTGATGCAGCAGCTTCTGTAAATGGTGAATATTTTAATAAGGAGGTATTGAGGGGTCCGGAAAAGTACTTTTTAAGTTTCGTCGAAGAAAATAGGCGTTTGTACAGACATAAGAGAAATTTTTCATCGATTAAAACAACCAAGCAATACCAAGTCGCAAAACAATTCTTAAGGCGTAATGGTGATCCAGCAAAGCCACCGGACGTGTACGTAAAGCAGGTAATGATTTTTGGTTTACCCAGTTCCCATTGTTCGGCTCAATACGTAAAGAATCTCAATGCGGAACAATATAATACACACTCTCGGGCAATGAAAGCTATTATAGGCTGTCATTATGTCGACGATTACGTGGATTCATTTGATAGTGTTGACGAAGCAGTTGCGGTAAGCAGGGATGTAGTTACAATTCACTAACAGGTAGATTTTAAGCTAAGGGAATTTGTATCGAATGCAAAGGAGTTTTGTGCGGTGATGAATACCGATGAGACTGAAGTGAATAGAAATTTAGGCGGTGCACAGTGGAAAATTTTAGTCCTTATCGGATCAAAAATCTGTAACTTTTTTGTTCTTAAAGATAGAGTTCTGAAATTTTGCACGAATAATCTTAAATGTTTTTGCTATTATTCTATAAAATATGAGCCAAATTAAACCAGAACTTATTTCACAATAAAGGTAAGAATTTTATTTTTTGTATGTAGAGATGACTTGAAGATGACAAAATAGTAACTTTAACTTGGAATAAGTTGTTTTATTATATTAACATTTGTAATGTTTTTAATTTATGTGATGTAACTTTAACCCACACCTAACTTAACATAATTTTATTGATTTTCATTTTTCCCATATTTAACTGGGTTTTAATTTTATTAAATTAAATTTACATATTCTGTTCTTTTTTTTGCTTCCTGAATTTTATAGTATGGAGGAAGAACAGTATATTTTTTTTCTATCATAAGATATCTTAAGTATATGTATTGTGCTTTTGTCAGGTCAAGATCAATAAATACACTTAACGCCTCTAATTCATCGAAAGATTCACCCTTTTCGGAATCTTCCAGGTTTTTAAGAATCTTCTTCTTTTCAAGCTTAGAAGAAGATCTTATCAGTTCAATAATTTTTGCCTCTTCTAATTCTCCCATCGATCGCAAGCCTTGGATATAAGCGCCATGAACCCATTATCTTTACATAGAGAAGTATTTTTACGTTTTTTTTTTTGATGATTTTGATGAAGTTTCATAAGAGTTACAGGGTCTTCCTCGATTCGCCGTACATATTGAAGGTTTCAAAATTGCTGGTAAAGTCCTGCTAAGGTCTCCATTTAACCACTCAGCATTTTTTTTTTAAATATTTTTAAAGATCTGTTGGATTTCTTCCACCGATTATTAAAACTCGGTATGACAGTTTTTTTTATACCATTCACTATATATTTTATACAAAAAACATATATTAATTGTGACAATTGTTAAACCTTCCATCAATTTTTTATAACGGGATTTTTATTTTTTTCTCAATTTTTAAATTATTTGTAATCTAGCAAAAAAAATGACATAACAATGCAAAGCTACTTTAGCAAAAACATTTGTTCAATTATCTAAATAACTGAGTTTTTTAACATTATTGAATGTAACTTCTGTTTAGGCAGGAATATGCAGCTAATATTTTTACAGTATTTCACTAATATATTAAGCTTTACAATTTTTTACATATAAGCGCAGAGCTAAGCAGAGCTCCTAATTAAAAGCCTTACCAAAGTTTTTACATGCACCCACAACAACATTACATCATTCAGAAGCTAAAATTTCAAACGTTTTCCCTAAAACCTGGTCCGCTATTTATAAAATCGGAATCTACATTAAATCACCTTTCCAATAAGGTATATAACTCCTTAATTGTAATGTGAATTATATTAAAAATATGCTCTGAAATACGTTTTATTTTTATAGTTATAAATCGTTGTCGTAAAAAGATGTGAACACGGTCTTTATTTCCGAGTATTTCTATTGACCAAACATCAAATATTTTCCTCAAATTATTAAGTTCGACATCTTAGCTTTTCGATTAAAAAAAAAATTTTGTGTAATTCGAACCTTTTTAAAAATGAATTATGGGCTGGTCTTACTCTACGATTTTCCATTGTGCGGTGGTTTGAAAACAACTGAGAAGATATTGGGAATGTTTTGGTTGCCGTCGTAGGATAAGTTTTGTTTTGAAATCTAATACCAGAGGATGTCTTGAAAAGTAATACAAAGCCAACAACATGGGTAATATTGAGTTAGACAATGTCTTTATTTGATCCGTTTGGATTTTTGGCTAACGTGGTGATTGTATCAAAATTGTTACTGCAAGCGTTGTGGAGGTGTAAAATATACTAGAGTTCACCCATTCCTGAAACGGTATATGAAAAATGGTTTAAGTGGTACAAGGGGCTTGAGAAGACGAAACGCATAACTATTCCTAGATGTTATAGCACATACTTCTGTAAACCTAACTTTATTGTCGACTTGCATATCTTTGTGGATGCGAGTGAAATGGCCTTTGCAGCTGTTACTTATTGGCAAGAAATGGGTATAAACACTGTACATATTACCTTTGTGGCAGAAAAATCGAGGTGCGCCCTAATAAAACCATTTTTTATTCCACGTCTTGAGCTTCAAGCCGCTGTACTTAATGTAAGACTGAATATGATGATAAAGTTAAGACATGTTATTGCTCTAAGGGAGGTGGTTTTTTAGTCTGACTTAAAGACCATGATCAAATGGATACCTTCAGATTCTAGAGTCTACAAACAGTTTGTCGCTCATCGTGTTTCTGAGATATTAAAAGACTCTGAATTAGAGCAGTGGCGATGGGTCGCTGGTTCACAAAATCTCACAGATGAAGCGACACGTCTAACGACAACAATATCGTGCTGGCTCAATGGACCAGAATTCCTGAAATTGAACAACGAACAATGGTCGAAATTACCAGATGATGTGCTACAACACGAATGTAAATAAGAAAGACGATCCAAGTTTGTATCGACGGTGAATGAAGTTTTAGTCATTCCAATAGACAGGGTTTTAAGTTATAATAAATTAATCAGAGCGATGAGTTAGGTATGGTGTGCAGTAAAGGTCTTTAAAGCTCTTGTTTAAAGAGGAAAACTCAGTGACGAAATTTAATTTATATATTAGTGAAACAGAGCTTAAGTAATCGGTATTATTTTTGTGTAAAATAGATCAGCGTCATTGTTTTTCCGAGGAATATAAACAACTGCATCTTAATAAACATGTGTCGGAATTAAGTGTTATTTATAAACTTACCCCTTATATGACTGAGGATGGTTTAATTAGACTTTCGGGACATATCAAAAAGCACAAGAGAGCCAATCATTTTTCCTAGGACTACACTGTCGATGATTATATGGGCCCTTTTTTTGTCGCCAGTAAGGCGAAGAACCAAATAAACATGGGTGGCCTTTTTCACATGTTTAACTGTAAGAGCGATACATTTGTCAACGTACTAAATAATACTTTTTGTACGCCATTTCGTAAATCGTGCCTTTGAGGATACAATAATAGCACAGGTATATAGTTGGCGAGGTATTAAATGGATATTCAATACTCCGGTAAGCCCATCGGCTGGTGGCGCATGGGAGAGGATGGTTCAAGCAGTGAAAAGGGCACTAATGTTTACGTTACAAGAAAAATCCCCTCAAGTGGATACTTTTATAAGCTTGTTAATAGAACCTGAAATCCTGGTTAACTCCCAACCATTGACACACATTTCGATAGATAACTCAGATCAGGAACCTATAACCCCCAACCATTTCTTACTTGTCTGCGCAAATATAGTTAAAACTCCTGCTGTGCCTGAAAGAGTTTGCCTAAGAAAGAAATGGCATATATTGCAACAGCTTAAACAAACGTTTTTATAGAGGTGGGTGTTGGAATACCTGCGAGATCTAAAGCGACGAACAAAGTGGCTCTCAGACTACCTTGTAAATAAATATACTGTTTTGAAAACGAAATCTGGAATTTTCGAATTTGACTCTTTATATAAAAATCTGCATGTGGTCAATTGATAGTCCGATTAACTGTACCTTTGTACAGTTAAGCGACGCCAAGCAATTAACCAATGCGGGAGTGAAACGCAAAACTCACGAAGCGAGATAAAAAGGACGGCCTGATTGCACTTAAGAGATAATGGAAATGACTCGTGAGCTCTTGACCCGACCAGAGCTAAAACACGACTAGTGTCTAATATTTATATAATATTTGAAAAGTAAACAGCGATAGAGTGAGCAGCTCACATATATGTTCCTACAGTCAACAGAATTTATAAGTTAGAGAAAGATGCAAACTCACACGTACACAAAACTTTCCATTAACTTTTTCATTTTGCCCTTAATAACTTGATAGAAACTTTTGAACAATATATTCATCCCTGTTCCAGACATATGACCGGTCAAATGACTATCACTATTCTTGTAGGGTAGTCACTAATGTCGAAATTCATACCATAGAATTGTATCAATAGTCACTAATTTCGAAATTCTAGCTTTGCAAACGTTGAATATACAAAAACTAGCATAATAATTTAAAAAGGTACCTTTTTGACCGCCTAAAACCTTTTTAGTCTTACCTAGTATGAATAGTCACTAATTTCTAAATTCTACCTTCGTAAAGGTTGAAAATACAAAAAGATAAAATGTACCTTTCTGGGTGCACCTAACGTTTTCAGCCCCACCTGGAATCAATAGTCCTTGATTGTAAAATTATTGCTTAATAAACGTTGAAAATACAAGAAGTACAATAAAAATGTGAAAAAGTACCTTTTTGGTCACCCATAACATTTTCAACTTTAGCTTGGATCAATAGTCACTAATGTCGAAATTCTAGCTTCATTAACGTAGAAAATACAAAAAGTACTCGAAAAACAGAAAACTACCTTTTTGGGTTTTCCATATCAATGTATAAATTACAAGTTTAAAATGTTTAAATAACTTTGTAACAAGATATTTTAATAGACATAATTTAAATTAAGTAATTTGACTCTTTTTTGCATAAAAGTGGTTATCTTCTAAAAAGTACCAAACTTTTTTCCCGGATTTTTCGCCTTTCTTCAAGGAATTGTACATATTTTCCGTTATTTTATCTATTTTCTTTTAAAAAAAGTAACAAAAATACGGAAAATTTTAACCCATTAAACATACGAATTAAAAAAAGGGCTAAAATCCTATTAATATTTTTTCGCTGATTAACTATTACAGTTTTATTTTTTCTCCTAGCTTTATGTGTTTGGAAGTTACATGGGGTTCCAAAAAAGAACCAAATTATAGTTTTAAATCGTTTTTTCTCCTTAGGGGTTGAAAATTCAAAAAAAAAAAAACACACCTGTTAGCTTATTTTTTTAAGCAAATTACAATTTTTTTTAATATAATTTGTATCATTTTAGTTTAGCTGATATAACCCTTCATTTACACATGAAAGTAATTACATTGTGACGATAAAAGTCGGCGCTCGTTTCTGTCGCCCCCCAAAATTGTAATTAACCAATTTTGTATTTTTTAAATATATTTTATAAAATATTTTCTTATGAATTATATCATTTAGATTTGCTGTAATTATAACTTTATAATCTTATAAATTACTATCTTCAAACTTTTTGTATACTGTATAATTTATAATTTAAACATTAAAATTTGTATAGATATTATTATTTTTATTATTATTAGAATCGATATAATATCTTTATATCTACAGTTAATGTACCAAAACTCTGTAAGAAATTTATTTAATTAATTTTTAAAGAATAGCATTTGCATTTTAGTCTTAAGTATTCATATTAACGGTAACAATGTTACCCATTAGTTTGTTCAAGAGTAGCATCATGCACATCCACTGTATCATATCTTGCTTAATGTGTCAAAATGTAAACACATTATCAGTGTTTGTGTGCATGTGTGGTCGCCATTAAGGGTATAAAAGGAGCCACAGCAATCAATTGTGATCAGCGCTGGATCGGTAAGAACATTATTTTTGGTGGTAGTTAGTTTGTAAATTAGAGAATTTGGTGGTGTCCCGCTGTCTTCTCTACTTTACAACCAAAGGGTTAGATTAGAATTTATGTTAGTGTTCCCGTGGTGTCCCGCAGGTTCACTAATACACTTAGCGTCTTCTATACCCTCTCGCCGGAGCGTCGGACGCAGTAGTTGTTCCCGTAATGTCCCGCAGGTTCCCCAATACACTTTACCGCCGTCTACGTTTTCCACCTCCGTGCGTCGAACGCAGTAGCTGTTCCCGTGGTGTCCCGCAGGACCGCTACTGTGTTTCGAAAGGAAGTGTGATTGATATTCCCGTGGTGTCCCGCAGGTTCACAATACACTTCAGAGCTGGACGCGTCAACACATCATCGCGCGTTAGACGCAGTAGTTGTTCCCGTGGTGTCCCGCAGCCTCGCTACTGCGACTCCAACGAAAGCGTCGTTGTTGACGTCGTGGTCTCCCGCATAGTCACTAACTCTTCTTTACCACAGAGCGCCACCATCCTCGCCGTCGGTCGTTACCCGGTATTTAGGACAGATCGTTTTGTTTCTATTATTTTAAAAGGTCACGTGAAGACCTGCCTAATGACAATAATATTTAATTAATAAGGAGTGAAACGAGTGGTAAAACTTAAGTAAAGAAAAACACGTATTTCTTTTCACAAGCGGTCCAACAAAAATAAATTTTTGTGGCAGGGCCTTGGCACCGGTGAGTTTTACCCCAGCTATCAAAAAGGTTTGTTACAACATGAAACTGTTTAGCTTAAACCAGCGATGCCACTTTTCTTTAAATAATTGAATTCGCCTTGGATTAAAAATTATGGGCCGTATTAATAAAAAATATTTTAGGTTTATTAAAGGCTTATTTGACAGATGTTGTAGAGAAATTTGTCAAATAAAACTTCAATAAACCTAAAATATTTTTTATGAATACGGCCCATAATTTTGAATCCAAGGCGAATTCAATTATTTAAAGAAAAGTGGCATCGCTGGTTTAAACTAATGTCACCAGTGTTGACCATACGTTGCCACAAGCAAGTATTTACTTGCAAGTAGTGTATACGTATTACTAACGAAAATCAGGAGAAATGACAAAAAAAAACACAAAAATGTTTTGAGTGGCTACACATCACAGTGCAAGTTCATTTTTAAAATGTCGTCAACAAATAAACTTCAAACAAATTGAAAACAAATAGCGCTACTTCAATTGGTAATTAAGTGTTATCAATAGCCACCTTACCATTACTTTTAGACATATAACTTTTTAGGGTAGGTTAGGTTGAAAAGGAGGGGCATTAAAAGCCCAAACCCATGACAGGTATGCACTTATGCCCAGTTGACATGTTGTGCGTTCCATGTGGAAAACGGAATTCCCAAACAAAAACCATAAACATAATTTCTCATAAATAACGGACTAGTCCAAGAACCCAGTCCCCTCAATGTAACTCCTTATGGATCTCCAGTTCGAGTTTCCCAGGTATTCCAAGTTCGGCATAGTATCCACTGTAAAATTCTCGCGCCTAATATGCCCCAACACAGGACAATGACAGAGGTAATGTACCAAAGTCCCATCCTCTTCCTCGCATGCTCTACATGTTGTCTCCTCAGATAATCTCATGCGAGCTAGATGGGTTCTCAACTCCGTATGACCTGTAATTATACTGGTTAGTTTCCTAAGTGTAGGTCTACTTAGTTTAAGGGGTTTGGCGTTCTCAAAAGTACTTCTTAATATAATTTTTTTTAACTAAAAATTGATATTTATATTAAAACTTACATTTTAAATGAATATTTATAATTTTTCTTAATATTCTTCATATACATATATACATATTTATTAAAAAAATTAGCTGAATTATTTACCACAATTGTAGGAAATAAATAGTTTACAAAAAACTCAGTATTAGACAACACTGTTTTTCGGCTTGTCACTTTACTTGCCGTAACTGTAAAAATTTTACTTGCTTAAAAATTTCTTCGCAAGCTGAGTCGCAGCCCAGCCTGCAAAATTGTCCGATATCTGTAAGAAATGTCGGCAAACAAGTAAGAATTCTGCCAGACTTCTGACCGCCAAACATATGAAGTGGTTGACACAAATTCTGACAGAAATGTCGTGGGAAATTCTGAGTTTTTTACCGACGTGTCTGATAGAAATCTAACAGAAATCTGAAAGAAAAAGTAGGGGAAATTCTGATTTATTATACGACATTCGTATGGATTTCTGACAGATTTCTGAAAGTTTGTCTGATGTAATTCTAACCGATTAATCGGACAGATTTCTTAAAGAGATCTGAAATATTTAATAAAACAAAACTCAGTTTTTTGTAATATTTTTTTATTAATTTAATTTATTACTTAATTACATATATTCATATACATTATTTATATGCTATTTATAATAGTTAAAACAATTCTTTTAAATATTTTAAGCTAACTTGAAAATCCAAATAAGCATCTTTTTTAACATTTTTCCGAAAACACTTTTTTTATATATATTGTTTATTAATCACAAAACAATCACTTTCTATATTAAATACTTTTAAACTTTTTTAACACACCAATAAATTAAATTTTTTAACATCACCTATTTTGTTGCACTTTATGACTTAAATAAACAATTTGTAAAACAAATAAAATCAAGATTAAAGAAATGGTAAAGGCAAAAAATTCCGTTTTAGTTTGTAAAGAAAAAAAAAAACAAAAAATCCTAACCAAAAGGAATAAAAACAACTTAGATATTTCTGTACGAAATCAGTCAGATATCTATCAGACATGTCGGTAAACAAAAAAAAATCCCTTCGACTTATCGGTACGAAATTAGCCAGAAATCTATCAGACATTACATTAAATTTCCCAGACATGTGTTACAGAAATCTGTACGAAATGTCCGTAAAAAAAAGTCAGATACAAGGCGAATCCATAAGGTGACTGCATAACTACAACAAACACAATAAAAAAAACAACAGGCATTTTGTTAGTGTATTTTTGTACATAATTGTCAATATCAGGGCGAATTGAAATTCGTCTTTGTCAATTTTTGACAACGAAAAATAATTTGTGTTGTAAATTAAAAGCTATTTTTATTTTTAAATAAAATTAAATTTTTGTAATTTGTAAATTTTACGTGAGGAAAGAAATTACTTGTATGAAGGTAAGAACTGCTATACATTTTTGCTAAAAGATTTTAATTTAAAACTTGTTTTGGTTAGATTAAAGTTGTATCGGTTGCCAGAAAGGGAAAGATTTTAAGGCTGAATGACGTGTTTTTTTAAAAAAACTTAATGATGATCAATCATCCAGCATATAGGCCTAAAATTGTAAAAAAGCGCACCAAGCACTTTATCCTGATCTGATCTCTTTACTAAGTTATCGCACAAATGGCGGAAACCTTAAGGTTATGACAACAGAGTAAGACGTTCGTTACGGTTCCAACAAGCATACACGTCACATGCTCCAAACAGGCTTCAAGATATGTATGAAGAAGAAGAATGGTTAATTAAATCTGGCGATCAAGTGTGTACTTATTTGAAAGTGTAGTCAAATATCATTATAATACTATATTTTTTTCTTTTTACAACTTGTCTTGTTGAATAAGTTGTTAAAAGTTTACTTCTTACATTAGATTTAGTAGTTAATAAAAACATAACGCTGGTTCCTGGTATAAAGGCCAAAATTTACATAATTGTAACTTTACAGGATAAGGAAAAAACGTAATAGAAACTGTATTATCATAATGTAATTTCTTTTGTATAATTTCTTGTAAATCTGTTATTTTTAATGCTATTGCATTGGCGAAATTTATTCTATAAATATATATACATATATAAAAAAATGATTTACTGCCTTCTTATGTGTTTGAAGACTAATATAAGTATTAATGTATTTAATAAGCAATCAGTTAAATTTATTAATTTAGGTTTTATTCAGTACTAGAATTCACCAATAGATGCAATTTTAGGCAGTATATCTGTTGAGTGTTTCTTCTTTATTAATATAATAATAATGAGTCGATTATAAATAACAACCGAACCTCATCTCTATTGGCATCTTCTTTGTTATTAATTTTACATATAACATATATTTTCCTCAGGTACCTTGAATCTTTAAGTCACTATATTATATTCAAATATATACATGTCCATACAGTTTAAAGCTTAAAAATTTATCGCTAAGTCTTTTGGTTATAATGCACTTTTATTGATTTCAATTTATCAGGTAGGATCACAGCAGACGATATTATGACTCCACCCCTACCCATTCAATAACAAAAAATACATTTCATTTAATTTCTGAAAAACTTTTCTTTATTTGGCTTATTTTAGTAATTTAACACAATATTAACTAAATAAGAAATAATAACTTAAATTGTTCTATTTGGTTTAATTGATGCTGAACGCTTTCACTCTGGGATACGCTTTATTCACAACATGGTTGATTCTTGATTCATTCATGGCCTCAAAAGATGAACAGTTATTTGTGAAATCCTTAATAAATTTATATTATATATATAAACTAAAAAACACACATCTTTAAATATGTACACTTTTTTCTTTTTAACAGCTTTATTTTAAAAACTTCTTCACACAATCACTTAAACAATCTTTTATTTTTAAATTCAAATTAAATAACACAAAAATTTTTGTAAATAAAAACAAAATAAAAAAACAAGCAATATTTTACACCAAGGCGAATTGGTTTGACAATTATGTTCTAAGAAAATAAAAAAAAGTAAAAAAAAAATGAATCAGCTGATTTTATAAGGTCACCTTATCAATCCACCTTGGTCAGATATTTGTAAGACTTGTCTGATTCAGACATTGCCGTATTTTTGTGCAGGCTGGGCTCATACACGGTCAATCAGCAGGCACAATCACTTGATTGCACAGTTATTATGGTGTTGTGTATGGGCCCTATAAGGTATATGCTACGGCGAATTCATGGTACAATCATCAGGTAGCATCAGTTCTGCAACAACAAAATCCTAAATGTATTTTGTTGCTGGAAACGACGACTTAAATGTCAAAAAGCAAATGTGCGTGCGTGTTTTTTTGGCGGTAGAATATATACGTACACAATATATACACATACATAAACAAAATTTGACATCTTAGTTAAACCTTAAGGTAGAGAAAAAAAAAATCAGCTGTTTTAGTGAGGCTACCTGATAATTGTACCATGGGCGAATTGATACAACAAGGCAACTTTTCATGGGATATTTTATGTCAAGGCCAATTCGTATATCAGGGATGAAAAAGTTGTTTTTACATATTAAATATAATAAAATTTAATAAAAACGAGTAAGAGCGCTATATTCGGACGTGCCGAATCTTATATACCCTTCACAACGTGTAGTCATGCAATAACAGTAGTTTGTATCACCATTCATCCCATATGAAATACGTACATATATATAAAAAACATACATATATAAAATTACAAATTTACGAATGTATGTTAAAAAAAAAAAATTTTTAAAAAAATTAAAAAAAAAAATAATTAAAATATATATAATATATATAAAACAAAAAAAAAATATATCAAAAAAAAATTTAAAAAAAAAAAAATAAAAATATAAATAATATATTAAATAAAAAATAAAAAAAAATAAAAAAAATTTTTTTTTGGCTCAGCTGGAATTCGATGCCACGTTTTCTCTAACCAGTATACACGTTTGTATGTATGTATGTTTTTGTTGTAATGTTGTTTTTGTAAAAAAAAAAATCGAGGTAGTCGTGGGTTTTTGCTCATATCTCAGTTGTTTATGTACCGATGTTTCTGATTTTCAATACCGTTCTACTCCCGAATATTTCTGATATTTTAATACCACACCCGGGTCCAAGCGATATCGGGTGGCTTCAAAAAATTGATTTCAACATTCACACGGACAGACGGACAGACTGACAGAGCTTAATCGACTTCCCTATTCATAAGCTTTCAGAAAATATATACTTTATGGGGTCGGAAATGAAAATTGTAGAAATTTCACACGGAATTACAAACTTATATATACCCTTTTTCACTGTGTGAAGGGTATAAAAAGGATACAAATTGTTTAAAAACATAGTAAATGACGCAAAAGCAACATATATGTACATAATCTAAGCTAATTTATTTTCAAACAAGTACACTCAAGTTAATTGTTATTACGAAACCAAAATCACATTTCCTATCTGTCATAATATATACAGTCTGGCATCACCGGCGACATCGAGTGATTGTTCAAGCAGTGCAGCAGTGAGTTTCAGTTAGATACAGAAAGCAGAACACCACGTTTTCTTATAAAGCTTTTGATTACAGAAAACACAGTTTATTATATTTAAGTAAACCTGAACTTATGAAAATAGAAAACCCCGTGTTTTATTTAATATTATTACATGGTGTCAGGTGCAAAAGTAAAATACAGTAAAAAAAATAAGAATGAACGAGGTACAAGTATTAAAGGACGAAATCAAAGCCCTACGCGCTGAAATAACAAAATCAAGAAACATGGGAATAGCAACCCATAGTATTCTACCACAGATACCGCTTCCCGGTCCAATAAAGATTAGGGATGGCGACATAGGTGAAAATTTTAAGTACTTTAAGCAGCAGTGGGAAAATTATTTAACAGCATCGGGGTTAACCTCACAAAACGAAGAAACTATAAAAGCAATTCTTCTAACAGCCATTGGAGACGATGCCTTCAAAAGGTATACTAATATGCCAATAAAGGAAGATGATGTACAGACAGCTGCCGCTCTATTGAATGAAATAGAAAAAAATCTAACACCGGCGGTAAACAAAAGGTATATAAGGGCCGTCTTTAATATGGCAAAGCAAGACGAAGAAGAAGCATATGACGAATATTTCAACAGATTGAGAGGTTTGATCAAAAATGCACAATATGGTCAACTGGAGGAGGACCTTTTACTTGACAAAATAATATGATCCATCAAGGATCCTGACCTGAGAGAAAGGTTATGGCTTGACGACAGTATAACTTTGTCAAAAGCCATTGAAATCTGCAGGTCAAAAGAAACGTCAGAAAAACAGTTACGTGGTATTGGAACTAACCAAGCTGAGATTAACAAGGTGGAGAAAACCATAACGAGAGGTAAATATCAGCAGCAACAACAAACACAACAAAGAGTAAAAGCAGAAAACCCATTATGTAAATTTTGCGGGAACGAGTATCACAACAGGTTAGAACACTGTCCAGCTAGAAAGATAACATGCCACAAATGCAAGAGAAGAGGACATTATGCCAGAGTTTGCATGTCGAATAGCTCATCATATACAAACAGACACAGTAACAGTTCAAGAGCTGTAAAAGAAGTCGTAACAGCGATTAACAGCGCCGAGGAAACATCAGACGACGAGTTTATATTGAACACCGTATTAGGCGAAAGCAACAACAGCAACAAAGGACTTTATTTAGAATTAAACATTTATGATAACCAAAACAGAGCTCATAACACAAAATGTCAGCTTGATACCGGCGCAACATGCAATATTATAGGAGTCAACAACCTAAAGAACATAGAAGCAACACCAAATATAGAAAAAACACATACAAAACTGAGAACAATAGAAGGGAATCAAATTACAAATGATCGTAGAAAAAAATAAAGATAAGTATAAATTATTATTTTATGTCATAAAAACCAATCACTGCCCGTTACTATCATTACAAACATGTCGGTCATTAAAACTAATAGAGATATGTAAGAAAGTCGAACACAACACCGCGGAGGAAAAAGCATACAAAATTATAAACACATATGAAGACGTTTTTCAAGGCCTAGGCAGACTTAAAGGCAAGATAACATTGGAAATAGACAGCAACATAACACCCAAAAGCGAACCCCCGAGAAGAATACCGGTAACATTACGTGAACAGCTAAAAGATAAATTAAAAGAAATGGAAATGATGAATGTAATAACAAAAGAATGTGAACACACAGACTGGACAAGCAATATTGTCATAGTAAGGAAAAACAATAATATAAGAGTTTGTATCGACCCACGACAACTGAACGAGGCTCTAAAAGACGTAAAGTACCAACTTCCGACAGTAGAGGAAATTCTAACTGAATTGTCAGATGCCAAAATATTTTCAATACTTGATGCAAAGCACGGATTCTGGCAGCTCCAGCTAGACGAAAATAGTAGCAAGTTAACATCCTTCTGGACACCATTTGGAAAATACAGATTCAACCGTGTACCATTTGGCATAAAGCCAGCAATGGAAATTTTTCAGATGCGGCAGAACCAGGTGATATCCGGACTGAAAGGCGTAGTTTGCATTGCAGATGATATTTTAGTTTTTGGAAAGGGTGACACAAAAGATGAGGCAATTGAAGACCACAACAGAAATTTAGATTGTTTATTACAGCGTCTACGCGAAGAAAATTTAAAAATTAACAAGACGAAAATGAAAATATGTCAGGAAAAAGTCAAATTTTACGGGCATATACTTACCGGGGATGGTGTAAAGCCAGATCCCGAGAAAATCGGAGCCATACTAAGCATGCCGTCGCCCACTGATAAAAAGGACACCATGCGATTCTTAGGTCTCGTAACCTATGTAAGTAAATTTCTACCTAATATGTCGGAAATCACCGAGCCCCTTAGAAGAATAACACATGCAAAAGCAAATTTTGAATGGCAAAAAGAACAAGAAGAAGCATTTCAAAAGCTAAAAAAACTCATAACTGAAACACCTGTTTTACAATACTACAACGCAAAAAAACCCATCGTAATTCAAACTGATGCTTCAGCATTCGCACTCGGCTGTACCTTGCTACAAGATAACCACCCAATAATCTACGCTTCGAAGACACTTACGACAACACAAAAGAATTACGCACAGATTGAGAAAGAAATGCTGGCGGTACTATATGCATGCAAGAGGTTTGACCAATACATTTGTGGAAGAGGAAACATTACAATAGAGACGGATCACTTACCACTAATCAACATATTTAAAAAACCCCTGCTTAAAACTCCGAAAAGGCTTCAATCCATGATACTAGCGTTGCAACGATACAACTTCAACATAAAGTATAAAAAGGGACACGAAATGTACATAGCCGATACTCTATCTAGAGCGCCAGCTCACCTAGAGAACTCAGTCGATATTTATAAGATTGAAAAGGAATTGAAGCTACTAGACTACAGTGACGACATAGAAGACAAAAATATAAGTTCAACAACAATTGAAAAAATAAAACATGCAACGATCAACGATAGCGTTATGCAGACTCTAACCGCAACTATAAGAGAGGGTTGTCCCGGTAACAAAAGCAGTGTAAGCGATAACATAAGACAATATTGGAACGTAAAAGATGAACTCGTAGTCAACGATAACTTAGTTTTAATGGGAAACAGGTTGCTCATACCACAACAAATGCGACGCGAAATCTTGAGTAGATTACACCAACCACATTTGGGTATAGAGCTAACTTTAAAACTCGCTCGAGAAACAGTATATTGGCGTGGAATAACAGAAGATATAAAACAGATGATAGCAAACTGCGCCATATGCAATACATATGCAAGAAAACAGCGAAAGGAAGCCATGATCAGTTCAGAAATTCCGTCAACACCTTTCGAAATCGTATCTATGGACGTATGCGAACTACATATAAATGGTACACATCAGCATTATCTAATAACAGTAGACCACTATTCTGATTTTTTTGAAATTGACAAACTGGTGAGTTTAGCAGCAAAAACAACAGTAAATATATGTAAAAGAAATTTCAGCAGATACGGCGTACCTGCAAAAGTTATTACAGATAATGGAACCAATTTTATAAATACAGAATTCAAAACGTTTGCCAAAGAGTGGGAGTTCCGTCATGAAACATCTAGTCCCCACCACCAACAGGGGAATGGCAAAGCAGAGGCAGCAGTAAAGATCGCAAAACAACTACTGAAAAAAGCTATGGCATCTAATACGGATTTTTACAGATCCCTACTCATTTGGAGAAATACCCCAAACAAAATTGGCTCCAGCCCTGCTAAACGGCTGTTTTGTAGATGGCTAAGGTGTAATCTCCCATCTCTGAATTTAAGCCAAGAAATTATACGAAATGTTCCAAAACAAATTAAACAACAACGAGCATACAACAAAAAATACTTCGACCGTGGGACGCGCAAGGAGAATAACTTAAAGGAAGGTGACAGCGTTTATTTCAAAAAGAGTCCAAGTGAAAAATGGATGAAGGGTAAAATCGAAGAAAAAATCACAGACCGATCATACATAGTTGGGTCGGACCAGGCAAAGTACAGGCGCAACACGATACACATAATGAAGCCAAACACAGTGACGCCTGACATAGAAAAACACCAAAACACAGCGAATTTGCCTGCAGAATCCACATACGAATCCAATAATCAAGGCAAACAACATTTCGAAATCAAACCCAACACCCAGGTCTCAGAGGAAGACGATTCCCAATATCAACACAATCATCGACAACAACGAGCTCGAAGAGAGACTAAACTTCCAAGGTATCTAGAAGATTACGAAGTTTATTAATTTTGGAAAACAAAGGGGATGTCATAATATATACAGTCTGGCATCACCGGCGACATCGAGTGATTGTTCAAGCAGTGCAGCAGTGAGTTTCAGTTAGATACAGAAAGCAGAACACCACGTTTTCTTATAAAGCTTTTGATTACAGAAAACACAGTTTATTATATTTAAGTAAACCTGAACTTATGAAAATAGAAAACCCCGTGTTTTATTTAATATTATTACACTATCCCTGCATTAACAAATGAAATCAAGGCGAACTAAACCAATTTTGACAAAAAGTTTCATTAGGGGCTCAATTCTCGTTGTGTGATACTGTGAAATGAAAAAGTTTTTGTATAGCAAAGGGTATGGTGGCACCCAAGGCATATTTATTCATCAGGTAGTCTTGATTCGTCAGCTGATTATTTTTTTCAACACTTAAGCTTGGTTTTCACTATGTCATATGAAATGACAACAAAAACTGCCTCAAATGAATTCTCGTCAGTTTGCGTCAAATGCGTTTTCACTGCATTTTAAAAACTGAAAAAAAAAAACTGACAAACAACAAACAAAAATAATTGATAACTTGTTGTCAAATTTACTTTGAAAAAAAATGCTGCCATATCTGCTGACAAACTGAAATTTGGCGTTTTCACTTATTTGTCAGTTTAGATGGCAGTTTGTGTGCATAACTGACTGCAATATAGATGACGCCATATGAAAACCCGTTTTCATACAATTGCCAACAATTTGGGCAATTTGACAACAAAAATGACATAGTGAAAACCAAGCTTTACTTTAAGTTTCAGCTGTCAAAATTTATAAATAAAAAACAATTTTCTCTCTTTTCTAATTTATTTCAAATGTCAAACTTCATATATAAAAAATATAAACAAAAAAATTCTCTCCGAACTGCAATGACCTGATGAATAAATATGCCTTGGGTGGCACCATATGATATTACATACAAAAACTTTTCATTTCATTGTTTAATAGAACGAGAATTGATACCCAGCTGGGCATATAATTTCACCTGTATGAATTCGTAACAATTTTCTCTCTTTTCTAATTTATTTCAAATGTCAAACTTCATATATAAAAAATATAAATAAAAAAATTCTTTCCGAACTGCAATTACCTGATGAATAAGGCACCTTTCGCATTAGGCAACTATAATTGCGCAAGTATAATTTTATTTTTATTTATTTTCTTTTGAACTTGCGTTTATGTTCACATTGAGCAACTTGTTTGCTCAATTTCTTCCAGTTTCTTCCAATTTCTCATCATTTTGAAATATTTGATTCACTTATAAACAAATAAAATTTTCACACACAAAATTACACAACACACCGAAGAAGATATAAAAGACAATGTCAAAAACAAATAAATATTCCACGACAAGAATGACAGCAGAAGCAGAATTGCCAAGTACAAGCAAGTCTGTACTCAAATCTCGGCAATTCTTTCCCCTTCACACCGATCTTACCTCTAACACAAACAAACACAAGAAGTGCGCAATTATAGTTGCCTAATGCGAAAGGGGCCTAAATATGCCTTGGGTGGCACCATATGATATTACACACAAAAACTTCTCATTTCATTCGCCTTGTCACTGGCTATGAAGTTTTGTTTATTTTAAAACTAAAGCCGCCTTTCAATGTATTCTGTGGTTTTAAAATTTTAGTATACAAAATATTCAAAATAGTTTTAATTTAGCTCCCTTGTACATTTTTATATACTTTGTAAATACATATGTTTACATTTTGGTGGAAATGTGAAGTTTTTGTTAACAAGTGACTACTGCATACAAGCGTCACAATAAATATATCATGTGCAACCGTATAACAGTAAATAAATTATTTCGTATACATTTTTATGTACATACATAAATTATCCAAAAATGCAATTTAAAGAAATGACAAAAACTAGAAAAACTAAGGATATATCAAAAAAGGGTAAACGTAGATTCCTAGATGAGACATACCAAATCGATGGCAGGAACTGTCAGGAAGTCACGGAAAATGAGTGTTCTATAGTGAATTTAAATAATTTTGAATTAAGCCATGATGATACCGAAGATGCTGATGAAACTGTTAACGATGGACATACCAGTACGTCATTTAGTTTGCAAGAGTGCATGGATGAATTTCGGGCACGTCGAATTCGGCGTAATTCTTTATCGCACAGACAAGAGCCTGCAAGAGGTGATGCCAAAACTAGCAAAAACGGTGACGAAACTACAGAACTAGAATTAATTAATCAAAATCTGTGCAATAAGGAACAAGAACGTAAATTTAAACCTTGCCAAAATGGATTCTGCTATTGCTTTACCAGTGATAGCGGAGACGGCGGAAATTTTGGTGGTTGTCAGACGTCAACTCGTGGCATACAGGCAAGGCTCTTTCGTCGCAATAGACGCTCGGAATGTAGCCAGGTACAGTATATGTCAATTTACATATAGAAAAATTTATTTAGAGGTATAGAATTTTTCTTCAAAATGTAAACGAGTTTTTTTTTTTTTTAGTCAAGTTTGAGCAAACGAAAATCTAAAGAAAAAGGCAGAGATTACACTTCACAAGTTTTCAAATCTCCAGAAAGAAATAAAAATGATAGTAGCACAAAATGTTGCTCTACAGCAGTAAGAAATCAATTAACAGCCATAAGCAGCATTGAAACTAGTGCGAAAGATGCCCCTCTTCTACATATCATACAGGAACTTCGTGAAAATTGTGTTATATCTAAAGTAAAAGTAAATAAGCATAAGGTTCAGCCAATACATAACAGTAATAATTCAAAGAAAAAAATTACACAAAAAATAATTACAAAAAATACTCAGTTGGATAAAAACATTTCGAGCAAACCTAAAATCGTCCAGACTAATCGAATGTCTCATAAATATACCGTGGAAGAATATACTCCCACAGCACCAACTTTAGAAACACTATCTGAAATTAATTTTCCGGAAGATGCAGATCAAATTAAGTCTTCGCCGTTGGAGACTGTAAAAAAGTGTTCTAAGTACTATGAACGACGTGGTAATATAGGAGGCCAGTTATTAAAGAAGCGATTGTTAAATTCTCAATTTACCTACAACCGTAGCAACACTAACCGTCCTCCGCAAAAACCACCAAGAATTTCTCTTTCTAATGGAGATAAATATAGTGGATCTTCTGTTTCAACCTCATCATCACTACGAGAGGCCGAACAGGTTGTTGATGATTTTTTAAACGAGAGAGGATTTAAAGAAACAGTCGGGGCTGCTTCTATCAATAACGCAAAATCGGTAAAAAGAACGGAGAAAATGAAGCAAGTGGTAGGAGGCAAAAGCAAATCCTTTCAATTGAGTAAGTTTTTTTATACACACGAATATTAATATTAACCCTTACTAGTGCCAAGAGGTGGTGGCTGACAAATTTTGCTACATTAAGAAAAGATTATGTAATATATTTTTTATTATTTATTTAAAAAAAATACATTTTATTAAAGACACACATGATGTTTTGAAAATAATTGAATTCACAATTCATTCCACCATCGGTGACACATGTACGACATCTTATTAATAAGTTATTCATTACTGCCTAGAGGGTTGCAGCGGGAATTGTCTCAATTGTCGTTCGAATGGATTTCATTCAATCGTCCAAATTTGTTAGTTTTTTTTTTGTAAACTCCCTGTTTGCAATAACCCCACAAAAAAAATCGGGTGCTGTATGGTCAGGAGACATAGGGGGCCAACGGAATGTGGAGTTTCTTGAAATCAGCTTATTGGGGAATTTTCGCCGCAGTTCTATGAGAAGTCGCTCCATCTTTTTAAACCAAACATAGTTGAAAGGGATTCTTCACGGCGTAGTTCTGGAATGAAAACCTCTTTCAAAATCATTAAGAAATTGTCTCCATTGACTAACAGTGAGACCGTTTTCTTCGAAAAAATAAGGCCCGACAATGAACCTTGATGAAACTACACACTGCACTGTGACGCAAAGTAAATGAAATTGTATTCTCATGGAGAATCCTTATTCGATAGTTTTGTTTGTTAACATTGCAGTTCAAGTTGTTTTCATCCTATGCCGCCATTTGAATAATCTTCTCGCAAAACTCCAAGCGATCTGGAAGTCTTGGTTTTTAGTTTTGTTGTTGTTGTGAATTGAATCTTATATGGAAATAAGTTTGAATCTCTGTAAAATTGTCTGCAGTGACTTTCTTCCGACACAAATTTGAGCAGATAAGCTCCTTTTTGAAACTAGTATTGGAATGTATGGCAGCAGCTATTTAAAATAAATATGTAACAATATTATTGTTTATGTCAGCTTGAAAATGTTCTTGTAGTATATTAGATTGTAATATGCACTACATGTATGTTTGTATATTATGTCATATGCACACTACAACTGCTTTAATGCTAATATATCACTATATCCGTGACATTATGAAATTTCGCACAATTTTCTAACTAAAAGTTGCAACTAAACTTGTATACACTTTTTCCATTTTACTCTCGAAGCTCTAATATCAACTTTGTGCAGAAACCAAAATTTATAGTTTACATTTACATTATTGTTTACATTGTTACACCTGGTACCATAAAAATGCAGCTGCACATGTGGTTAAAAACCGTTATAGGGGTAGGTGAAAATTACACATGCCTTTTTTAAAAGGTTTATTTTATTACTCTCATGTGCCTATACAAAAAGAGCAAAAACAGAAAAAGGTAATTTTTTAAAAAAATCATTAAAAAATGGCACAAAAACGCAACGTTTTTTTAGTCTAATAGTAGAGATTACATATTTTATCGTGATGTATAACATTAAAGGATCGCAACGTCCCTCACTTTCAAAATACTTTGGTTTGTTTTCTAAAAAAAAGAAAAAATTTTGTTGATTTTGAAAGAATAAAACAAAAAAAAATTATTATAAGCAGCTATTAGTAAAGTTTTTGACAGAAAAAAAACAATGTAAAATCTTGTTGTCGTCTTTGTTGGTTTTATTCAGCTAGTGCCTGAAAAGTTTCATACAAATTGGTTATTTGGATGTTGTTAGAAAAGAAAATTTACTTTATATGGGTGTAGCACTGCCCTCTTTTGTTTTGCTCGAACATACTAAAAAGACTACCAAATTTTAAATCTGCTATTTTTTACTATAACTCACTAAATTTTTTATAGGTGATGTGTTTGTAGTGAACTAGCAGATAACGTTAAGCCATCGGTATGTAATGTATGTATGTATGTATGTATGTATGTATGTATGTATGTATATGAAATATACATATATGAAAAGCCGCCACATGTTGCACACTTGTTTGTAGTATCAATCTTTTGGAATTATTCAAAAATGAATTGTTATTAAAAATTTAAAAATTGCCCCATAACCTTCTGCTAATTGAGAAAACATAAGTTACCACATAATTAAACATTTTCAGATTTTGGCTAATTAATAGGTACGTTTGTTATTATTTTTTATACCAACAACCCAAAAAATTGTGTTGGGCTATTCATTATGTCATTCCATTTGTAAGACATCGAAATATCCGCTTTAGGCCCAATAAAGTACATATATATTTTCATTTTAGAATGATCTAGCTATGTCCGTCTGTCTGTTGAAAGCACGTTAGAGCTTGAACAAAAAAAGTTAGAGGAATCAAATTTTGCCAGAATATTTTTAATACATCAGGAATGTTTTGTATTGAAAGTCGTCTTAATTGGTATATTAGGGGCAGGTAACGACAAAATTTGATTAAACGTTCTAAATGTTTATACGTAATTAGCATCCCAAAAACCTGCCTTTGCCTTCAAACAATCAAACTTCTTGAAACACACATAGTCGCTGCTGCTTTTTAATCATTCGTTTGCTGTTGGATCTGTAATTTTATTCATGTATTCATCAATGCGTTTACCAAAACGATGCTGATTTTACTCATTATTAAAAGTGAATAACAAGTTTAATGTATGATAAAATCAAGAAACAAAGTAATTTTTGCCATTCTCTGATTAGGAGGAGATTTAAATCTTGTAATGTAATGCTAAATTATTCCTTTGCGAAAAAATAATAAAACGATTAATGAATTTAGACCAATATCTATTTTACCAATTGTAACTAAAATGTTTGATTTAATATTAATAATATATTAATTAAAAATATCCAGCTTGTAAAGCATATTGATAACAGTCAATTGCTTCATGACTGTCAGTCTGGATTCAGATGTAATAGGAGTACTACTACTGTACTCCTTGGTTTAACTGAGCATATTAGAGAGAGTGTTTGTGACAAGTAAAAGACGCAAAGATCTTTTAATATTTTTTAAAAAAGTATATTTGTTCAGATAATATTCAATTCATTTAAAATTTTTTTACAAACAAAAATTTTCTATCGATAGGTTGAACGTACAATCAAAGCTATCTTTTATATCTATCAGGTTGCTTCTAGATTTTTGTTTTCGTCAACTCTTTAGTGTTTCTTACAGTCGGCCTTTTCTGTACATCCGAAATGACCTCACTACGGCTATGGTGTATTTCTTCATATTCACTTGAAGCATCTTCGTCATCATTTTTGTCAAAACTACACCATAGTTTCAATTTGTCAAAACATATACATTTGTATAATGTCGTTTTGTTCTTTTAGAACCAGGCAAATCAGCGATAACATAACGATCGTTATCTAAGACAAATTAAATCATATTTTTTAAACCAAATAAGAAAAATGTTCATATTATTTTTTTTATAGAAAAGGTGCTAAATGATATGTACAAATCAAAAATAGCAAAAAAAAAAAAATAACTACAAAAAGTCACAGTAGTGGGTAAAAGGTTTTCTTTTTGGTATGATGATATGATTTTGGTTCGATGGAGACTCAGCAGAAGAGATGTTAGACTTTCGAAGAGATGTTTTGGTACTTGTGTATTTCTAGCACAGTGGATTTTACAGTGAAACAAAGTTGACAATCGGGTATGCAAAATCTATTGGTCCGTATAACTTTCCGATTAATTTTTGAAAACTACTTAAACATGCTCACTATATACTAGTATTCAGTCTCTTACAGTTAAATAGATATTTGACTTTATTTTTGAATTTTATAATTTTTTTTGAATAAAAATATTGTTACGTTTATTTCCTTTAAATAAACGTTGAGTTCTTTTATTGCAGCCAAAAACAGTTGAAATTCGTTATAAAATTAAGAGCACTTTATTTACTTAAACACACTCAAAGATTGCTTTAATATCACTTTACTTATTACACTTATGATTATACACTTATGATTATACACTTATGATTATACACTTTTATTATCAAACACACTTTGATACGCACCTTACAAGCTCTACTATAATACTGATCATGTTAGCTGTGTTGTTCGGCTATTTATAGTAACATAGTGGTGTTCGGTAACATTCGACAAAGTTCTCGTATGTACATTCTAGTATATTCGAAAACCGTTAAATTTAAATTAAGACGTTAAGTAATATGTACGAATAATAGAAGTGCCTAAAAGTATGCTACATATAACAACAAACATCATTTTCGAACAACCAACGAAATAAACTAATACAAATAAAACTACAGTAACTTAAACTACTACAACTAAAATAAATTATAATATAAATTAAGCTACTTAAAAATAAATCTGTAACACTACCGCCCGCTTAAGCCTGTTCGTCCCGAATAGGCACAAATTCACTTTTTCCGTACATAGCGAGGCGCTCGAGATGAACCACTTTCATCTTTGATCTTGGGCTATTGTACTTCTGTATTCTATACACGACATCATTTATTATTTTTATCACCTTATACGGCCCATCCCAATGAGTTTGCAATTTAGGAGACAGTCCTTTTTTCCGTTGTGGGTTATATAGTAGAACTAGCTGACCCTCATTAAAGCCTTCAGAATTTGCTGCTCTGTCATATCTGGCCTTCATCTTGTCGCTGGTCATTTTTATTCGGCCACGAACGAATTCATGAATTTCGTCTAAATCTTTTTGTCCCCTTGAATTATCTTCTTCGTGCTCATTTATTGTCGAGGGATTAATACCGAATTCAAGATCGCCTGGCAGTTTCAGCTCGGTTCCAAACATAACTTTTGCAGGTGTTTGGGAGGTAGAGTCATGAACGGCTGACCTGTATGCCAACAGAAATTTTGGTATGTGCTCATCCCAGTCCCTTTGGTGTGCACTGACCACTTTTCTCAAGTGTTCCTCCAACGTGCGTTTAATCTCTCGACCATGCCATCAGATTGTGGATGCAGTGGCGTAGTCCTCGTTTTTCGGATACCGTATAGTTCGCACATTTCCTGGAATATCGCAGATTCAAAATTTCTTCCCTGATCAGAATGTAGCTCAAGCGGAACTCCATAGCGGCACACCCAGTTGTTCACAAATGCGTTTACGACAGTTTTAGCTTCTTGGTTTGGTATTGCGTATACCTCTGGCCATTTGCTAAAATAGTCGATTACAACTAGAACGTAACGGTTTCCAGCCTCACTGACAGGAAAAGGGCCTGCTATATCCATCGATATTCGCTCAAAGGGAGCACCTGAATTGTACTGCTGCAATGCTCCTCGACTCCGTCTTACTGGGCCCTTGGCTGCGATACATTTTGCGCAATTTGCTATCCAATCAGCTACAGATTGTTGGCCAACCCAATAGAAACGTTGCTTTATCTTTTCTATGGTTTTTGTTACACCAAGATGACCACCACTTGAACCATTATGAAACTCCTTCAATACCTCTTTGACTTTAGAGGATGGCACCACAATCAGATTTGTTGTCGATTTACCATCAGTACTTTCCCATTTGCGATAAAGGTACCCGTTAATAACCTGCAGACTATTCCATAGCGCCCAGTATGATTTCATCAGTGGACTTTCCGCTGATATTTGGTTACGGGTTGGTCTTTTGTCTTCCTCCTTTGCTGACATAATTTTTGCCAGTATGGGATCGTCTCTTTGCGCCGCTGACCAGTCGTCACTTGCCTCTATATGTGTTAGTCGAACGTCAAGGACACATTCTTTTCTTTCAGCTTTTGCACAATGTTTGCACTCCAATCTGCACGGTCTTCGGGAGAGTGCATCTGCATTTCCATGTTTAGTGCCCTTTCTGTGCTCAATGCTGAAATCGTAGCTCTGGAGACGTTCAATCCAACGGGATAGCTGTCCTTCCGGTTGTTTAAATTGTAGTAACCATCTGCGTGCAGAGTGATCGGTTCTTAGTTCAAAGTGTTGTCCATACAGGTATTTATGGTAATGCTTTACACACTCTACAACTGCCATAAGCTCTCGACGTGTTACACAATAATTTCTTTCAGGCTTCGAGAGTGTTCGACTGTAGTAGCCTATCACCTTTTCTGTTCCGTTAACAACCTGCGAAAGAACACCACCTATCCCGTAGCCACTCGCATCGCTATCCAATACAAATTTCTCCCCAGCGATGGGATATGCCAAAACTGGTGCTACGCATAACAACTCCTTGAGCTTTTGGAATGCTAGTTCTTGGGCTTCAGCCCACAGGAATGGTCGTGACTTCTTGGTGAGCTCATGTAGACTGGCAGCGACACTGGCAAAATTCGGCACAAATCTCCTGTAGTAGGTACAGAGGCCTAGAAAACTACGTAATTCATGCAGATTTTTCGGGCGAGGCCAATCCTTCACAGCTTGAACTTTATCTTCGTCAGTTGATATACCATCCTCTGCGACTCGATGCCCCAAGTACTTTACCTCTTTCTGGAACAATGCACATTTCTTGGCGCTTAGTTTAGGTCCAGCCGCTGATATTCGTTTAAGAACTTCTTCTAGATTTTTCAGGTGATCGTCAAAACTTTTACCCATGACAATTATGTCATCAAGATACACCAGACATGTCTTCCAATGAAGTCCCCTTAATACGCGTTCCATTAATCGCTCGAATGTGGCTGGAGCGTTGCATAGTCCAAATGGCATCACGTTAAATTGCCATAGCCCGTCACTTGCACTAAAAGCTGTTTTCTCCTTATCTCTATCAGATATTTCTACTTGCCAATAACCACTTTTCAGGTCTAATGTGGAGAACCATTTTGTTCCAGCTAGCGTGTCCAGAGTGTCATCTATCCTTGGCAGTGGATAACTGTCCTTCTTAGTGACGTCATTCAGTTTTCTATAATCGACGCAAAATCTTGTGCTGCCATCTTTCTTTTTAACCAAGACTACCGGTGAGCTCCAAGGATTTGAAGAAGGTTCTGTTACTCCACTCTGCTCCATTTCATTGACAAGCTCTTTGACTTCATTACGTTTCGCCAGAGGAATACTTCTAGGAGCTTGTTTTATAGGCCTTGCAACGCCGGTATTTATCTGATGTTTCACAAGTGATGTTCTACCTTGATGTTGACCTTTCAGAGCGAAGATAGATGCATGTCTTCTGAGTAGCTGTTTTGCTTTATTCCTATCGGACGGCGATAATCCTTTAACTACTTCTTTACGTATTCTGCTAACATCTCCTGCTCTTTGTTTGACATACTAACAGGACCCGATTTCATTTCGCAATTAATTATTGCCTCAGCTTTAGCACATTGACCTAATTCGGATTTTGGCTTGACAACTTTTTCACAGGCGGAAAGGTTAAGCACTCCTATAGGGACTCTTCCGTCATTGCTAGTTTTGACAAGGGCTTTTGCTGTTATTAAGTCACTTTTTATATCTGTTTGTTCTACCACCCACAACCGGTTGTCCACAAAATCTCCCTCTATACGCGCCCAGACTACACTTTCTGACTGTGGTGGTATTTTCTCATATTCTGTAGCAACTAGTTTCCTTACATGCACCTTATTTTCATAACCAACATCTAGGGGTATTTCAACATTTCTCCAAATCATTACCTTCTGCCCCATGTGCAGATTAATGCTATGACTAATCATAAAATCTGCACCGATGATTACTTCGTCCACAATGTCGGCAACGATGAATACATGATTGACAGTTATGTTGGCAATAGTTACTTTTACGTTTATTTTACCATAGACAGTAGCAGGCTCCCCAGTAGCTGTTCGCAGACTTACGCCACATAACGGTTCGATTATTTTCTTTACTAAATCGGGCCTGATAATAGACTGCGATGCTCCTGTGTCTATAAAAGTAAAAGTGGTAAAAGTATGCCTTCGACCATTGATATACCCACAAGCAGTAAGGTTGCTATTTTTCTGCTGCATAACTGATATGGAGATTGTGGGGCCCTCGGTTATGGGAGCTAGCTCTTGCCCCGTAGTGCTAGCTCGTTTTAGTTTAACGGTGACTCATTTGAAGATTTCGTGTTTGCCCGTTTGCTGTTTCCAGGTGGCGAAATAGATCTAGCCCGCTTCCTTGGTGCTTTGCAATTTCGTTGAAAATGTCGACTCTTACCACAATTATAACATTTGACTCTGGCTTTGCCTTGTTTTTCCTCTAACGCCTGTATACGAGCCTTTAAATCGCTTACTTCATCTCTATCCATTTCTGTAGAAATTTCAAGATTTCGCAACTTGTATATCTGCGGCTTAGAAAGCAATTTTGCAGTTTCCTGTGTTAGTGCATACGAAACTGTTTCTGCAAACGTTGATTTGTGCTTGCCAAACACCGCGTGCTTTATTTCTGGATCACGTATTCCATTAACAAACGTTTCAATTTTAAACTGATCCAAAAATGGGTGATTTTCACCTGGATATGTCAGCTGCAACAAACGCTCGATCTCCGTTGCGAAATCTTGTAATGACTCGCTAGCTTTCTGGATTCTGCCTCGCAATTCTATTCGGTATATATCTCGTTTGTGCTCGCCGCCATACTTACGTTGTAGCGCCACCATTATGTCATCGTAGTTTTCTCTGCAGCCAATGGGTATACTTTCTAGAACTTGTGCTGCGTTGCCTTTCAATGCCAAAATCAACTCTATAGCTTTTTCTTCATTGTTCCACATATTTCTATTGGCAACTGTCTCAAACTGAAATTTAAAAACATTAAATGGTGCACTACCATCAAAAGTAGGGGCCTTTATTCTACTAGATATTTCTGGAATTATTCGCACTGGTCCCTCGTGACATTGAAGATCATTAATTTTTATTTCCAAATTTTTCGTCTTGTAATTGCAATTTTTCATCAACACTTTTTACTTGTAGTTGTAATTTTTCGTCAACATCTTTGACTTGTAGTTGTAATTTGCTATTGAAGTCACTTGCTTAAGTAACTATGCAGTCTTCAAGGTCAGATATTTTTTTATCAATTTTATTAACTTGCTTTTCAATGCCATCTACTCTGCTGTTCACAGCTTTAGAAATTTCCTGAAGTTTCTCGTTCGTAGCTCTAGCTGTTTCTTGTACTTCTTCTTTGACTTCAGCTAATAATTTTTCATTATTAGCTCTAGAAGATTCTTGAACTTCGGCTAATAATTTTTCATTATTAGCTCTAGAAGATTCTTGAACTTCGGCTAATAATTTTTCATAATTAGCTCTAGAAGTTTCTTGAACTTCAACTTCAGCTAATAATTTTTCATTATTAACTCTGGAAGTTTCTTGAACTTCTACTTTAACTTCTTAAACTTCTACTTTAACTTGAGCTAATAATTTTTCATTATTAGCTCTAGAATTTTCTTGAACTTCCTGGAATTTAATTTCCATCTTTTCCATCATAGCAGCAAGCATCGTACTTAAATCCATGTTGTTTGTGGTTGAACGAGTGGAGACTTCAATTTCTTCTTTTTCGTCAAACTCGTAACCATCAATGTCAATATTACGCCGCTTAAATTCATCTAGAAGTCTCTTTTGCAATTCTACTTTATTACCTGTTGTCGGCAATGCCAACTTACTCAATTCTTTCTTGAGTTGTTCAACTTTAAGCTCCTCAAATTTCATGTCTTTTATTATAACGCAACACATAACAACAAACTTCATTTTCGAACAACCAACGAAATAAACTAATACAAATAAAACTACAGTAACTTAAACTACTACAACTAAAATAAATTATAATGTAAATTAAGCTACTTAAAAATAAATCTGTAACAATATGTTTCCTTTCTTTTTACTTTTTTATTAAATTTTTATACACATTTTATTATAAAATAAAATGTAATGATGTAATTAATTTTTAAAATAAAAACTACAGATATGTGAGAAATTTTTTATAAAAAACTCAGTACATTTTATATAAAAAAAATTAATTTAAAAGACGTCGAAAACAAATAGTTAATTTTCGAAGGGAATATTCTCGTAAAAATTATGACAATCGGCTGGTATTAATGGTTTTAAGTTGTAACGTGGTTTTGTCAAAGGCTGAGGTAGTTCAGTCGTGTCCAAGGTCAACTTACGGATCCACGAACCTTAAGTATAATGAAAAACCAATTATTTACCCTTATTCGGGGTTGACAATAGAATTCACTTTATTTATACGTTTCGATTTATTTATAAAAAAGTATTAAGTACAACGAATTACTTGCGGCAATGGTGATATGTCGGGAGTTGCTGGTAGAGCTGGATAGGCAACGGCTACAATCGTTCTACAGCAGGATCAGTTATAATAAGGTATCGTGAGTCGCTCGGTGAATAAGATCAGTAATTGTGAAGTGGCGAACTCACTCGGTGAACAGGATTGGTAATGAGTCGCCCGATGAATAAGATAGGTAACTATGAAGAGACGAACTCACTCGGTGCACAGGATTATGGTTAATGCTTACAATATTACAATTCTTTATTTCTACGCTTCTTATAATACTACAATCGCCTTATTTCTACGCTTCTTACAATACCACAATCCCCTTATTTCTACGCTTCTTACAATACTACAATCGCCTTATTTCTACCTTAACGAAACAGTCAGCCGCAGTGGCAAAACAGTCGGCCGAAGCCGCTGTGTGAAGTGGCACTCAAATATTAATTCGAGGACCTGGGTTGGTTTTACTTTCGTAACACCAAGTTGGGCAAATTCTTGTCTTGTCTGAACCGCCCCTACTACATTCCAAGATAGTACCCTTATACATACTTATGAATAAACCAAATGAGAATTCAAAAATCATTCGTTGGTTAACATTGGTTAACAAATGGCCATGTATTAAGGGTATTCACTATAACGTGCAGTAGTAAGGGGGTTCCTATCATATTTTATCGTATCATATTATTATATACAAATTCTCTTATGACTATTATATTATTACTATGGTATACATATATATTATATGTGCGTGGTTACCAAGATAACGACGTCACAAAGTCTTGGAGATTTTGCCACTTTTTCTTTGATATTTTAATTTTATAAGTATGTTCACGATCTACAAATCGATGCCTCACTTCCTCAACCTCGTATCTTAAAAAATACGGTTTTGCCTTTTTCATATCAAACGATTGTTTTATGCTTTAACTCAAAAAGATTAGTATGTTAAAACTACTAATATACATAAATACAATCAATTCCTTAATAATTGCATTAAAACTTTTAACCAAACACCGAAGTATAAAAAGATTAACCGTTTTTCTTTTCTATCCTGAAAAATTTTATTTTTAAGATACGAGGTTGAGGAAGTAAGGCATCGAAATGTCTATAGCTTTTTGTGGAAGTAGTTCATAATCATCGTTAATATTTGTTTTAAAATAAATAACATCAGCGCCATCGTATCCCAAAGCACGAATTATGTTTACTGTAGAACCACCGAATTTTTTGCCTGTTCAAAATATATAGTTTAAAATAAATATATAAATATGTACATACTAGGGTGATCGATTCGGTTTTACAACCGGTGGAAAACCCGTTTTTTTTACTCTTTCAGCTGGCGGTTTTTTCCAAATGTAAATTTTTCGAATGTCGAATACACCGGTTTTTTTTTACTCACAGAAGCCGGTTTTTTCATTTTTAGTTTTATGTTCATTTATCTTTGTAACCAAACGTAACATACAATATTTATTACTCAAAAAAATTCAAAAAATCAGAAAATTTATTAAATACTCTTCCATAATAATGTAAGAAATTTATTTGTTGTTTCAAAAACAAATGTAAAATAAGAAAAATAATTAGGCTTAAATATTATTTGTTTTAAATGGAGAGCAGGTATTTTATACGTTGTTGCGCTTATTATTTGCTGTGATAACACTGCTCTACAAAAAATAATTTTTTGTCTTCCCGTTAAAAAAAACTATGTGGACTATATGGATTTTGATACGCTGAACTCAAATCCGTTGTTGGTTTTTTTCCATCAGATCGGGATTTTTTTTTGGGTGTGGCAAATTTTTTCCCCTAAATTAGTCAGGTACGGAGACATATGTCATCCTAACTCGAGAACCAGTCATCCGATTTTCAAAAATTAAGTACCGGAAGATGTCTAACAAAATTGTATTTATCTTAGTGGCATACGACAGCTTATGAAGGACGAGGTCTTTAGAACGAAATGATGTGGAAGAAAGAGCATGGACAGCTGAAGCTACTTTTTTATTTTAACAATGTTTCCTTAATAAAAATTAATAATTATTAACAAAAATTTTGTGTTATTTATAAGAAAAAAATATATAGGCTGTAAATATTTTAATTTTTTATTGTAATTTAAAGTTATCTACGGGTGACGACAGGGTGGGTGCTTTATGCGAGGCGTTGCTACAAAATTACAATCTGGCAAATTTGTTTGCTTGTATTTGTTTTTGCTGTACGAAAATAGATAAAAGTAATTAGTTTCCATTCATTGCTGCTACAAGGCGCTTTAGTGCGCCCACTCTGACGTTGTTTGCTGCATTACACATATTTGGTCAATATTGGGTACCAGCGGTAAGTTGACAATAAAATCTACATTTTTTAAACGATTTTTATGGCTTATGGCTTTTTTTATTTTTAAGATAAGTAGCTATCAGAAAAAACTTTAAAATGTTGAATATTTGCCTTATATTTTTTTTAATTTAATTTTTAAATTGAAAAATATTACTAATTTTACACGAAAACTTTTTTTCCATTAATTTTTGAATAGTTCCAAAACGATAAGAGATAGAGAAAAATTTTATTCGACTAAAATAAATACAATATTGTTACACATCGTCTGGTGTCTTATTTTTGAAAATCGGATGACTGGTTCTCGAGTTAGGATGAAATATGTCTCCGTACCTGACTAATTTAGGGGAAAAAGTTTGCCACGCCCATAAAAAAATCCCGATCTGATGGAAAAAACCGACAACGGATTTGAGTTCAGCGCATCAAAATCTATATAGTCCACATAGTTTTATTTAATGGAGGATTGGCTGCTACGCAGTGTAATCAGCTGTTCAGAAAAGATTTTTTTAACAAATTATTGTACTTTACAATACTTTTTGATCTCATTTTCGAATTTTATAATATTTTGCTTCTACGAAATCCAGCGACTTGTACTAAAGACTTCCCAGAGCTTAACTAATATTTCTGATAACATATGACTTGTATACTAAACTATTTTGGCACACAAAGGGTCATTATTACTACTTTCCTATGAAGTTAATGTTAATAAAAGGTAACTTTGACTACCGTGACTTGTGAATTTTTAATATTTTTCATAATTACAGACTACTCTTTATAACTAAGTTTTTTGTTTTTTAATATGACAGTACCAGAGCAAATACCGATTACTTTTCACAAATAAATGTAGTTCTTAAAAAATGTAGTGGCAACAATGTAAATTTATACATTTAATTGCAAAATGAAATAAAAATTTTGATGATTCATTTACTGTTTTGTGTCACTAATATTAGAAAATTAAAACTTAAAAAAATTAGAAAGGTCGAAGTAGAAAAGAAAATATAAATCATAATTTGGTTGGTTATGGTTGGTTGGTTATCGTGGTAGTTCGCTGCACGCCAACAGTCAAGTAGAGTCTGTATGACTCCGTTTTGACAGGACCACATCACTCGTCAGCTTCTAGTGTATCTCAGAATAAAATCCAAGAGTAAGGGTACTAGATCCACCCCGTGGCCCTGAGATATCTCAGTAGATAATTCAGTCCAACTTCAGATATCGCAGAGAGGCCATCTAGTATATGTTCGCCCAGAAATCTGTGTCTCTTAGCCGCCAGTGCAGGACATTCGCAGAGAAAGTGGAAAACCGATTCCTCCTTCTCTCTATCCAGACAACTGCGACAATGGTCGTTCGATGGGAGTCCGAGCCGACTTGCATGTTTGCCTAACATCCAGTGACCCGTCAATACCGCCAGCAACCTCGATATGTCCCTCCGACTCCGACTGGTAAGTTGCAATGTACGTCGTGCATCAAAAGAGGGCCACGTAAGCCGTGCCACCTTACACGTGCTCAGCCCACGCCACCTGTTATCAGCCTTCCGGAGAAAGTGTCTGGAGATTCTGCTCTTAATAGTCCCCAACGGGATTGCAACTGCAATTGCATTAGAGATATCCAGAGCAGATCCTCCCCTGGCTAGCTCATCAGCACGCTCGTTACCATAGTGGCCCTTATGCGCAGGAATCCAAACTAGAGTAACGTCAGCCCGCTGACCAAGCCTTGACAGTTCCTTTCTACATTGGCCAACTAATTTAGACGTAATAATGTATGACCTGAGTGACAAGAGTGCCGCCTGACTGTCGACAAATATTCCAATGCTCCCGTGGATATTCCCGTCATTCAGTATCCTACATGCTTCCCTGATAGCGAGTACTTCCGCCTGAAAAACGCTGCAATCATCCGGAAGACGGAAGGAGAGTTCAATCTCCGGTCCATCAGAGAAGACACCAGATCCAACACCACATTCCATCCTCGAACCGTCAGTATAGATCCTGGTGTCAAAACTCCCCAAAAGGCGACCCCCATTCCACTCTCTCCTGGAGGGAATAAGAACCCTGAACGCCCCATCAAAATCCATGTAGGGCGTAATGTAGTCAGAGGGTTGATTCACGCTCGAAGGCAGCGTGGCCAATATACTCGCATGGCCATACGTCCTCGACCTCCAACATCCAGTCGTATTAAGCCTCACCGCACTACTTGCGGATGTGGCCAATATATGAATATCTATGGGAACGAGATGCAACATAGTGTTCAGCGCCTCCGAAGGACTAGTTCGCATCGCTCCCGTTATCCCAATGCACGCCGATCTCTGTACTCTATACAACTGGTCCACAACATACTTACGCCCTGTTGCAGTCCACCATACCAGAGATCCATAAGTGAGAATCGGACGTACTACGGCCGTATACATCCATTTAATCATGTTGGGGGTAAGTCCCCATTTCCTACCAAACATCCCACGACACGTGTAGTAGGCCACCGTAGCCCTCTTCACCCTGTGCTGGACGTTCAGCTTCCATGACAATTTAGAGTCCAGGATAATACCCAGATATTTCAATCACAATTTAGTTGCCATATTTTGTTTTATGTAGAGAAACAATGGCATTTTTAAATTTATAAACCTAACCTTAAAAGTTAAAAGTAATTGAAGCATAAACATAACTTTTCGGCCACTTTAAGGTAAAAAGTGTCTGTCCTTTAACATCTTTATTTTAAATAACGGCATTTTATAACAATGCCATTGAATGTGTGTCAACTTAAAATGCAATTAAACCATAGAATAAACTAGTTTATACATACATATATATGTATCTCTGTCATGGGTATAAGAAAGAATTATATTTTATGTATTCGACCGGTTAACCGGTTTTTTCTAAATTTTGGAAAGAGCAACCGGTTTGTTTTTTTAATTCTAAATTTCAAGCTATTTGAAAACCGGTTTCTTAAAAATGTCGAATAATCACCTAAGTACATACTATTTGTAAATTAAAATAAAATGTAATACTTTACCTGGTCTTATGAATAACATTTTGGAACGGACTCAAAGTCAAGAAAATATTCATTGCTTAAATAGTGCACTTGTAGAGGAAAAGGATTTTTTCGGTCGTCTCTTATTAAGTCCAAAAGTTGAAATGGCAGATTTATTTGCTTATTGTTAATTTTTCTTTGAATTTAAGAGTGAGTTGAGTCACACTCTATTTGAGTGTGATCAACTATTAAATATTTCTGTTCAATTGTAATATTTATTTCCACGCACAAAGACAACAAAGCATTAGATAGAATAACGTTCCGATTTTGGTAAAAGCACGCATCAGAATTGATAATAATATGGTAAGTCTCAGGAGATTTAGGTAGGTAGGTAAATAAGGCCGGTGTTAAGTAACCCTCACACCCTCACCCAGAGACGAATCCGGTCCATTTTAACGCCTTAAAAAAAATAATAATAATAATAGAGATCGGAATTAGAATTAGAATAATAATAGAAGAGAATGGAAGAAAGAAAGAAGACAGAAAAAGGTGAAGAAGTGGATAACAAAATAATACCAACAAAGAGCCAAGACCCCAACAGTCGACCTATTTCCAGCCTCAAGTCACGAAGCCAGGTCATTTCCATTACGAATCCTATCAGATTCCCGAGTCCGCAGCTCGAGACATCCCCTAATTCGCCAAGAAATCTGCTACCTAGCCATTTCAACCTGCTAATCTGCAGTCTGGGACATTGGCACAGAATGTGCTCAACTGTCTCCAACTCCTCTGGATCCTCGCACAGCCTCCACAAATCCGAGAGCTCCGCCCCATTCTTACCGCCACCCTGCACAACATACAGTGGCCCGTAATCATCCCTATCATGGTCCTCACGCAGACCCTATCTCTGTCTGCAAATCCGAATCAGAATTATTGAGCGTCCGTGATACTCTGCAGTCTGCTCGATTACTCCAGTCTCGATTAGTCTCGCTCAGAATCCATTCCCTGATCCTCCCAAAATAGAAACCCAAAGGAGTCCTAAGCGCCTCCACCCTATCAGGATGCTTTATTTCCGAGCCCAGTCTGGCCAACTCATCAGGCATCTTATTGCCGCTTATGTTGGAGTGACCCGGAACCCAGCATAGTCTTAACCTGTATTCCCTTAAACTCTCTCGTAGAGCTCTCCTGCAGTCATCGACCAGCCCGTAATTCACATAATAGCCCCTCATGGCACTAAGAGCCGCCTGGCTATCTACGTATATGTGACAGCGCATAGAGAAATGGGCCTAAGGGTAAAAACAGGTTTTGTTCAGGAGAGCCATTTTAAAGATTAAATGATTTTTCTATTTTTTTAGATTGTTCATAAGGAAAAAAATTTTTTTTTTGTAGTTTCGTAAAATCAAGTTATTTTGTTAATTTAGTAGGGGAAAAAATGAAAATAAATAAATTTGACCGTTAGGTCCTTTCTATTTGCGCTTAGAATCGTCGAGGGAGGGAACACTTTTGGGGCATGGGATCGGTCTCATTCGATGCTCAGATGGTTTCCACATAAAAAAAAAGTGAAAATTGGTTTTTTTACCCTTAGGTTCCTTTCTCTATGCGCTGTCACATATAGTGACCTCCGAGCCCGTATCGATGTTACCCCTAACCAGTTCTACGGTCCTCATGATCTCTAGAACCTCCGCCTGAAACACACTACAGTCGTCCGAAAGTCCGTATGATTTTCTGATGTCCAAATCCTCAATATAGACCCCAGCACCAGTACCCCTCATCCTCGAGCCATCAGTAAAGACAGTAACGCCACTAAACAGTCTGCCAGTCCCCCTTTACTGGCAAGGCCACCCTCGGCAGACTTCCAAAATCGACCCTAGCACCCGCATAACTCTCTCAGTCTCATACTGCTCAATAGGCAGAAAGTGAAGAATAACATTTAGGGCCGCCTGAGGAGTACTTATCATGGCACCTGTTATGCCGATCGAAACACACCTCTGAGCCTTAGACAGAATGTTCCTACGACTAGCCAGCCACAATGCCTCTCACTAAACACAGCATCCATATGTAAGAATAGGTCTGACCACCGAAATATAAAGCCATCCTACCACTGACGGCCGGAGTCTCCAACTCCTTCCTATCGATGATCTACAAGCATAGTAGGCATTGAGACCCCTTCTGCTGTCCAGAAAAACTCCCAAATACTAAGCACTATTAGATAGTCTAAGCTCTACCCCTCCTAGTACCGGCAGCCTTAACCCTACCACCTTGTACCTTCTAGTAAAAAGAACCAACTCTGTCTTTTCCGGATTGACTCCCAGACCCTTATCAGTAGCCCAAGCTGACAGATCGTCAAGCGCCACTTGCATGACTCCGCCAATTGTCGGCAGAAACTTGCCCGATGCCAAATATAACTACATCATCCGCATAGGCCACAACATTATGTCCTATCCTGTCAAAGTGCTTTAACAGAACGTTGACAGCCATGAGCCATAATAAGGGAGATAGTACTCCTCTGGATCTGTTCAGTTGTGGTTTTTTACTCTGCTCTTCAAAATATTGTTTTTTTTATTCGTTGGATTTGATAAAAACATTTAAAACATCAAAACCTACTGAAGAATTTTATTGTGGAATGTGAATGGTGTTCTTATATCTGGAATTATACCATAAATAAATAAGTAAATTAAACTATCGTAAGTTATTCAAAACAAAAACTGCATTACATCTGAAAAAACAAAGGAGAAAAAATAAACAATAACAACAGCTGTTTTTCTCAAACTGTTTTAATTGAAAATTACTGTCAAATTGTATTACAGTTTGAAAGCCACTATAGTGAGTGCTTTTGTTTGGTATTGCCATATCAAATTTAGTCCGTTATTTTTTGAACTTATTTTATCCCATCGAACATTTTCGAGTGAAATTAGATTGATATACTACTTTCACAACATAATCCGAAAATGGCATGTTTAATAAAAAATTGTTCCATTAAAAGTGAAGATGAAAGGATGATTGTCTGTTGGCTGTGCCATGAATGTTGCCACTTTAAATGTAGTGGTCTTTCAGGGTTAGTTGCAGAAGCTATACCCAAAAACAAGGGACTACATTGGTGTTGTGAAAACTGTAGAAAAATTGGCGTTAACTTTTATCGATTTTTTCAAGATACTAGAATTAAATTTCTTGAATTACAAAATGAAGCTGCCAAATTAAATGAACACATTAATGCGTATGGTAAATTGTTTGATGATTTTAAATCATTGGATAACTTGAAATCGCCACCTATACCTTCTCCAAAACGTCGTAAATCAGCAAGAAATAATAATAAAGAAAAACGTGATAATCTTCCTGTTGTTGCTGTAACTGTATCTGAACCAGTTCCATCTGTCTCAAATGCCTATAATATAAGCTCACCTAATGATATTGAGTTAATTAGTTCGAATTCTCAATTAAATAATGCCCGAACCATTTTAAATTCTGTCACCGATAATGCTATAACTGTTGATAATCACTCACATGCAAATACTGATGAAATAGTTCATAATACTCTACGTGCTGTTTCTCCAAAGAAAACTTTATTCGTTTCCCGTTTAACAAGTGATACTACCACCGATGCTATTGATTACTATGTAAAAGATAAAATTGGTACTGATGTTAATATTTTAATACAAAATTTTAATTTTTCTCAACCACGTTCTATCTCATCTTTTAAAATAACGGTTTCCGCTGATATTTTTGCAACTATACTCGATCCAAATTTCTGGCCAGAGAATACATTGGTGCGGGAAAGACTAGATCTCAAAATGTTGATGTTATTCCAGTACCACATCATTTAGGTTCAAAAAACTAACATCATCTAATGATTACATTTCTATCATTTACCAAAATGTTCGTGGCTTAAGAACTAAACTTTCATCTTTATATATAAATATTTTTTATATCGATCATCATGTCTTAGTATTTACTGAAACTTGGCTTAATAAAAATTTTTTAAATTTCGAGATTCTATGTAATAAGTTCAATATTTATCGTCGTGATCGTGGTAGCAAAACTACTGGTGGTGGCGTCCTTATTGCAGTTTCTCGTAATTTATCATCTGAACTTGTTGAAATGGACTCATCATATGATATTGAATTTATATCTGTCTTGATAAAACTTAATTGTAAACGAATATTTGTAAATTGTTCGTATATCCCGCCATCTTCTCCTCCGATTATATATATTAATCATGCTGAGGCTTTAAGATCTATTACTCGTTCTGCTTGTGGTGCTGACTCCGTTTTTGTTTTTGGTGATTTTAACTTACCTTCGATAGCTTGGAAATATCTACCGGATGATAATTATTTTATTCAAACGAGGCAAAATTCAAACTACGATGAATTCTTTAATATTTTATATGACTGTGCCTTTTCCAGATTAATGTCATTCCTAACAATTATTCTAAAATTTTGGATTTAGTATTTGTTAACGATGTCGCTGATTGTTTCGTTAGACGCTCATTTCCCATTACAACGCCGGAAGATTGTTACCATCCTACAATTGAATTAGTGTCATCCATTCTATATAAATCTGATATTCATTTGATGGATAAAAATGAAAAAGTTTTTGCATTCAAACATACCAATTATAACATGTTAAATAAATTCATTATGGATACAAACTGGAACAACATATTATCGTCTTATAATGATGTAAATCAAATGTGTAATGCATTCTACAAAAAGTTTTACTCTTTTTTAAATTTATGTGTCGCAAAACAAATTTCTAAACATTTATCTGGTCCACCATGGAATAGTAAACAATTGGCCCGTGCTAAGAATAAAAAGAATAAATGCTATAATAAATTTAAACAATCTGGTTCCCATGTTGACTATCTCAGGTACTCCATGAGTCGTGCCGTATACACATCACTCAATAAAATATGTTATGATGATTATATATATAAAATGAAATATAATTGTAAACGTAATCCGAAATCATTTTTTAAAATTGTTAAATCAAAGAAAAAAACTACTGGATACCCTTCTTCTATGAGGTTTCAACAAGTTGATTCCACCGATGATGCCATTATAAGCAACTTATTCGCTGATTTTTTCTCAACAACTTATTCGGATTCAACTTATATTGATTCTGAAATTTACCGTTATAAAATAACAGCAAATCAGACGATATGTATTCCATTAATTGATATTTCTAAAATCTCTATGGAATTAAACAATCTTAAATTTTCATTCAACTTCGGCCCTGATGAAATTCCCAGCAATATTTTAATAAACTGTGCTGAAGCTATTCCTATTCCCTTATCTATTGTATTTAACACATCAATAGAATCCGGTAATTTTCCTGACGTTTGGAGGGAATCTTTTATTATTCCTTTGTATAAATCAGGAAATAAATCTGATATTGTAAATTATCGTGGTATAGCAAAATTGAGCATTATACATAAAATATTTGAAAAAATCATAACTGAACACATATCTTACCAAGTTTCAAATTTGATATCACCTTATCAGCATGGATTTCAAAAACGATGTTCTACTATGACAAATATTTTAGAACTTACAACTACTATACATAGAGGATTTCTTCAACAACAACAGACTGATGTTATCTATACTGATTTTAGTAAAGCTTTCGATAAAGTCAACCACGTGCTAAAGAATGAGATCAGTGAAACCTTAACACACATTTTTAATTCCACCTTTCTTCATGCACAAAAAATATAACTGTTTATGATCAAGTTTGCATTTAAAAACTTGTCAAATTATGTGTACAAAATAATAGCATAATCGGATTATTAGTTTGTTTGAAAATGGATTCCGAAGAAAAAGTGCGTGAAAAAATAATAAAATTTTTTTTAAAAAAATCCTAGTCGTACTTACAAATCTATTGCAAATGAGATAAAGGTGTCACGACAAACAGTTTCGCGTGTGATAAAAGTGTATAACGAACGTCGTAGTATTAAAAGGAAAGCTGGAAGTGGAGCTAAAAAAGGTATAACTGACCCACAGTTAACTTCAAATATTGTTAGTCTTCTAAACCAAAATCCCAACCTCTCAAACCGTAAAGCCGCCTTAAAAGCAAACTGTTCCGATTTTTTTTGTAAGGAAGGTTAAAATATATGAAGGCCTTAAGTCCAACAAGGTTCAGAAAGTGCCAGACAGAAATTCGAAGAAAAACTTGGATGCAAAAAGTCGTGCCAAAGAACTGCTTAGAAATTTTATCAACAAATATGAGTGTTGTATTATGGATGATGAGACTTACGTTCTTGCCGACTTTTCTCAGCTCCCAGGGCGAAGTTATTATGTGGCCGATGGAAGAGGTAATGTCGATGACCAATTTAAGTTCCAAAAAAAGACAAAGTTTCCAAAGAAGTAGTAAATTTATTACTACTGGGACTATCAACACTGATATTTACATCAAGGAGTGCTTGCAGAAGAGGTTGCTTCCATTCATACGAAAACACAATAAGTCAACATATTTTTGGCCCGACCTAGCGTCGTGTCATTATAGTAAATCTGCAGCAGAATGGTATGAAACAAATAATATAGTGGTAGTGCCAAAAGAAGCAAATCCACCTAATTGTCCAGAACTAAGGCCCATCGAACGTTACTGGGCTTTAGTCAAAAGAGTGCTGAAGGATACAAAACAAGTTGCTAATACTACTAAATTTTTTCCCCAGAAATGGTCTTATTCCAGCAATAAAGTTACTAAGGATACCATCAAAACCCTCATGGTCTCAATTCCGGAAAAGGTGAAACAGTTCATCAAAAAAGCTGAATCTTTACAAAAAGCATTAATATTTTAATTTACTGTTATTTTATTGTTAAACCACGCTATTTTCATTAAAATGGATTAATTCGTTTCAAAGTTATTGCGTTTTATTCGTGTTAGGGTTTTATCGATCTCATTCTTTACTCAAAACGAAGTTATGTTTAACGGGGTTTTCAGATGGATTTATTCTTATTTAACTAATAGGAAGCAAACCGTTCGTTTTAAAAACACTCATTCTAAAAGTATTGATGTATTATCTGGTGCACCGCAGGGTAGTCACCTTGGACAGCTTCTTTTTTCATTGTTCATTAATGACTTACCTTATGCGATTCAAAATTCCAATATTTTGATGTATGCAGATGATGTTAAAGTTTTTCTAAGTTATCGTCAAGTAACGGAGCAACAACGTCTTCAAGAGGACCTTAGTTCGTTATATACATGGTGCAAGTTAAATTTGATAGAGCTTAATTTCAAAAAATGTAAATATATGCGATTTGTAAGAATGAACCCGATTTGTGCAAATTATGTTATTAATGGCTTTGAAAAGTCGTAAAACTACACTCAACATATCATTTGTTTTCAACATAATTACTGGCGAGATAGGATCTAGTTTTCTAATCAACAATATTTCGTTTAATGTACCACAACGCCCATCACCTAGTTTTACCCTTCTAGTGGTTCCATTTTCTAGAGTCAATTATTCTAATATGGACCCTTTAGTAAGAATGTGTAATAACTTCAACAAATATTTTAAATTTATAGATTTTTCTTTAACGTCAAATACAATTAAAAACAAAATAATAGTCTATTTAAATTCATAATTTTTATAAATATAATTATTTTATTTTATACTGTATTAACGTTTAATTATAACTTTATGTAACGTATATATTTTTTTTAATTGTCTGTAAGGATATATTTCCATAGACAAATATAATAAATAAATAAATAAATAAAAATAAATAAAGTACTCCCCCCTGTGGGGTCCCTTTAGTCACCAGTTTCTTTAGGCGTTCGTTTCCCGAGTCCAAATGAATAACTCTGCTTCTGAGCATCAGAGTTATCCATTCGACCAAGAATGACGGAACGCCTAGATCAACCAGTGCGTATCCTATAGTCTCTATTATTATTAAAGGCGCCCTCTATATCCAGGAATGCCGCCAGAATGTATTCCCTGTTCCGCAACCCCTGCTCTGTGTAACAAACCACATCATGCAGCGTGCTCTCGACAGACCTGCCTTTAAGATAGGCGTGTTGAGCACCGCTGATAATGCCAGTATCAATTCTCGTTCTCAGATGTAGATCAATTAGTCTTTCCAAGGTTTTCAAAACAAAAGACGAAAGACTGATTGGTCTGAAATCCTTAGGTTTCGAGTAGGGTTGCCATTCGTACTGCTTTAAACAGTACATGTACTGTTTTTTGTAATATGTACTGTTATATTCACAATACCTAAAACAGTACGAAAAAGTACTGTTTTTTTATATTTGTACTGTTTTTGTACTGTTTTTGGATATACATGTATTAAATTTTGTAATTTTTTTGAAGAATGAAACAGGAAAAAATTGTATTGTTAAATGTGTAAAAAAAGGGATAAATACATATTTATAATTTATTTTTGAATTAACTTTTTTTGTGAGCATAAATTATTTTCTTTTATATAACTATACCACCTCTATTTGTGTTGTATAATTATTTATTGAATTTTAAAAACTATCAAATGTATTCATTTTAAAAATTCAATTGATTTTTTTTAGAATTTTGTTTAACAATATTTAATTAATACTTTTGGATTACTATATATATGTAACTTAAAAAATATCAATTGTAATTGACAAATTATCAATTTCAAAGTAGACTTTACTTTATTGTTTATAAAACTTGTTATTGTCTTTAAAATAAACTTCAAAAAATTATTAAAAATAATATTATAGTCGACTTTAACAAGAAATGTTTTGTTTTTGTTGAGCCTAAATATTATTTTTTTAAATATTGTTAAATAATGATTTTAAGTACAATAACAATTTCTATGCATGATAGATAAAATGCCATTATTACAAAATGCCTTTAGTTAAAGGTAGGATTTTTTTTTTGCATTATTACAACTTCCATTTTTTTATTGTTATTATTATTAATATTTAATGAATAAAAAATAATAAATTAAGGGTTTATAATCCAAAGCCATTTATCTGCCAAACAAAATCCTGCTTTTAGCTAACGGCAAGTTCTAATAATGGCCCTAAGTCTACTTAAAAATTGATCATTTAAATTTATATTTTTTAAGTTATAAATAGTATTCCAAAAATATTAATGGAATATTGTTGTAATTTGAAGAAACAAATCAATTGAATTTACATATTATAGATAATTTCAAAATTCAATTCGTAGTTTTTGAAATTCAATTACCAATTTCGAAATTCCATTTACTATTTTTGAAATTTAATTAATAACTTTTGAAATACATTAGATCATTTCAAAATTAAGTTTGAAAATATAGTGCATAGTTCTGAAATACAGTCAAAAATGTTAAAGCATTGGTAATTCGGTTATTCAAACTAATATCAATATTAATATCGAAAAACGACGATTAATTTGAGGTTTTGACCGCGTTAGTAACTTAAGATACTATTTGTAGTTCGACTCGATCTATACATATATGTATTGCATTTTGAAACAACTGCAATATTTTTTGTTACGTTCTAATAGTTTTGTATATGTGTTTTATGTTATTTTTTTACTTATTTTTAAAACATATGTGATGTATTAAATTAAAAGTTAAGTCACCGTTATGTTCTCATAGTTTTTACATGTTTCTATGTTTCTTATTAACTTTATTGAAATAAAAATGTGATGTATTGAAGTAAAAGTTATGTTATCAATAAATAAAAAAATGTACTGTTTTATTTTGAAAGTACTGTTTTTTCCCCCTCAATGTACTTTTTTTTCACTTTTCAAATATGGCAACCCTAGTTTCGAGTGACCAGTCCTACCCGATTTGGGTATAAAAATAACCCTGCCCTCCCTCCACCCCCTAGGAATGTACTCATTCAGCACACAAACCATAAATAGCTCAACCAGCAGTAGGAGTGATGATCCCTGGATATTCTGTAACATTGCCGAAAAAATACCATCTGGTCCTGCCGATTTGTACAACCCGAAAGTCTTAACCGCCCATGTCACCTTATCCAACACCGCCTCCCTAACCCCAGTTCCCGAGTATGGACCCAGGAATCGATCATCACCGCCCAACAGTTCCACTGCCCAAGGATCAACACATCCCGATAAGTGAGTCTCTATAAGTAAATTGAGGGATTCAGAGCTGGATTCCGTCCACGAGTCGTCCGGTTTTTGAATAAAACCAGCGACTACAGGGTCCTTGATAAAATTAGTCTGAACCTGGACAACTTATTTACAGAATCCACTAACTCACTTAGTCTAATCCACGAGTCCCTTTTCTAATGTCCCCTTTATACCTATTATAACCTAGCCTATAGTTACTCCAATCCTCTTCCCTAAGCGTATACTTCGCCCTATTGAACAGCCTTCTGACAGTGGCTCGCTGAGCCCCCAACTTCGTCGTCCACTATATCGGCTGCATGCGTTTGCCCGGAAAATACAGTGGGCAAGATCGCTCAAAGCTAACAGTCAACACCTCCGTGAAGGTGCTCACAAAACGTTCCACACCTGACGGAGACGATTCGCAAACACGCATAACCCTAAGATTATCAACCAGTCCCGAAAAATAATTCCAATTCGTCCTTCTCGGATTCCTATACGGACGCCTTTTCAACCTTTCAAAGACAAGACTGAAGGATAGACGACTATGGTCAGAGAAGGAACAACCTAAATCTACCCTCCAATCTTCTACTAAATCCCTATGGTTCGTCAACGTTATATCTATTACTGCCTACCTATCCCTAGTTCTGAATGTTGGCATATTTCCCCTATTACAGATGTAGAGATTACTAGCAATAATAAAATCAAACGCAGACTCACCTCGTTTGTTGATGTCCTCACTCCCCCATTGGGTATGGTGTATTTAGAGTCGCAACCCAATACCAGTCTCAAGCCCTTTCTGCCTGAGTATTCCACCAACTCTTACTAGGTGGGTCTATAGCCTCATACGGTAAGTATACCGATGCAAGTTCCAGGACTGTTCTGTCTATGGTCTCTCCTGTCACGACAGTTAGATCAACATTGCTGAAAGAATGAGAAATCATAAATTTGTATGCACTCTTTGCCATTATACATGTTCGTACCTTCTCACCTTCGTGGGGTACGAATAACGTATACCCCGTGACATTTAAACCAACTACCCGGTTTTTTCTACTCATGGAGCATGGCCACGTCCATGAGATGGGTTGCTAATTCGGTTGAGGCTGCTTCACAGTGATGCAAGTTTATCTGCACCACCTTCAACCTCTTAGGATCTATCATTTTAAGAAAACCTAATTCTGATAGACCCTAAAGCGAAAATAGCAACCCGTTTCATTGACTCCAGCTTTTTAAGGGACCATCAGCTTCCACTGGCTCGTATCGAAACCCTAATTTTGATTGGTCAGCACTCCCAGTATGACCTCCACCGTTTTAAGAGGAGGAGGAAGCCATACTGTGTGACGCTGGTATAACGTCCAGACTGGCGTCAGGACAAACGCTGCCACACCTGACAATTGCAGAATTAAAAACTCAAAAGTCTTGATTGCCACAACTGACGGTTTTGACACCCCTTGCCCAATCAGCCCCCTGGACGCTACCTCGTCGTGCCGTCCCTTCTCGCTGAAGATTTCGTCGAGAAGTTTGTTTTCTATTACCTGTCATCTCTCTACACTGATCTTATCATCCGGATCAGTGCGATCAATAACAGTCGCTAGAATACCGTTCTTACATACATACATACATAAATACATACATACATATTATTGAAATTCAGCACAATCGCGCCATAGCTTTCTGAGATATGAGCAAATAAACACGTCTGCCTCTGTTTTTTTTCCCATATTTTTACCACCAAAATTAAAATTTTTCAACCATAGAATGAATAATTTGCTATTATTTGTAGATATAATATAATATGCCTCTAGAGATATTTGTCAGAAATTTTGCATAAAGCGGGCTTTACCGATTAAAGTTATAGGCAAATTTTTTTTTAAATATATATTCCAAAAATTTACAAATAAAAACCAATTTTTTTCATCTTCCGAAAGAGTCAATATTGGTATCATCTGAAAGGACTTGACTAGCGCAATATAAACACTATAAAAAATTTAAATTCATGTGGCCGCCACTACAAAATGGCGGACAATAAATTTATATATGGGTCAAATCTGTTATTTTAAAATGTAACTTCTTGAACCCACTCAATATTGATATCAAATGAAAGGGCTTGACCAGTAGTATAGAGTATCTTATTAAAAAATGTAAAATCCAAGATGGCGTCTAAAACAAAATGGCAGATCAAATTTTTTTAACCCCATCAATATGGATATCAAAATCGAGGATGGCGTCGGCAATAATAAAGAAAAATGGCGTATAACATGAAATATAGGTTAAGCTGCGTTATACCTATGTACATGATGGTGAAGGGTATTATCAGATAGCTGTTTAACTTGTTATATCGGGTGTCCCAACTAGAACGCAATTTTGAAATAAAACACAGATATTTAAAAAAAAAATCGTGAAACTTTATTATATCGTAAAGTAGACAGAATGAGGTTATGTATGGAACAATATAACATGCAGATGACCGCCGCGGCTTTGCTGGCACACACGCGACCTTTTTGCATAAATGCTCCGGTATTTCATTAATGCAGCGTCTAATTTCCTCTTTTAAGCTTGAGTCGTCGTCGGCTTATTCGCGTAAACCATCGACTTCAAAAAACCCCAAAGAAAAAAATCTAAAGGTGTTAAATCACACGATGTAGGCGGCCAATTCTGCTCTCCAAAACGCGAAATAACACGATCGGGAAATGACTGATGCAGCAATTGAATTGTTTCTCTGGCTGTATGACATGTGGCGCCATCTTGTTGAAACCACATGCCCTCCACATTCATTTCTTCAATTCTAGGCAAGAAAAAACTGGTTATCATTTCACGATACCGAACACCATTGACTGCGCTTAACCTGCCTCATTTTCATAAAAAAAAGGTCCAATGATTCCTCCAGCCCAAAAACCACACCACACAGTGACACGTTGAGGATGCATTTTTTTTTATTATTATTATTATTCTTTATTAAAAACTTATTCATTTTATCAATATCATTAACAGAGTTATGAGAATTTACATATAGTATTACAACAATTAACATCTTATTAATAAAATAAAGAAACTACTAATATCACAGATTTAAGGAAAAGTTGTTCATAAAAAACCTCGCATCAACTTAGAAGTTATAAGAGATTTTAAAACAATCACTGAAATGTGTCTTTTAAACAAAAGACTCTCAGTGGTTGTTCAGCAAATTTCTTATTATTTCAAAATTTGACCTTCTGCATTTTTCATTAAATGACAGCGTCAGTTCTCTTGTCAATGAATTAAACATTTTGAAGTCAAAGTTTCTGTGTAGAAGATAAGTTGGATATCTAAAAGGTAGATTGTGTATTATTTTCAAATTTTTATTTTGAATGATTTGCAATTTTTTTGTATGCGTTTTAGCAGCCTTTTGGGACCAGATTTGACAACCATAGGTCATAATCGGTCGAATACACATTTTGTAAATAAGAACTTTGTTCTTTATATTAAGATTAGATCTTCGGCCAATTAAGGGGTATAAGGCACGACTACACTTAATTGCCTTCTCGCAAATGTAATTAACATGCTGTTTGAATAAAAGTTTTCTGTCAAGGATTACTCCTAGATATTTAATTTCGTCCTTCAATGGGATAATTGTTCCCCTAGACGATAAATATCTAGTAGGAAAGCGTTTTCGCGATTTGTTGAATGGAAATATAATTGCTTGAGTTTTATCGTCATTGACTTTTATTTTCCATTTGTCAACGTATTTACGAATTAATTTAAGATTATTTTCCATTCTTCTAATAATCGCATTCGAGACTTTACCGCAACAAATAAAGGCGCTGTCATCCGCGTAAAAAGCTGCATCATGGTCTCTTCTTAGAGTAACATCAGATGTATATATCGAGTATAGTGTAGGGGATAATACTGATCCTTGCGGCAAGCCCGCAGGTATTTGCCTTTCACTAGAAAATTTGTTATTGACAGATACAACAAACGTACGTTTATCTAAAAAGCTTTTGATAAGTTTTTGAAGGTAAATTGGAAAATTTAACGTATTTAATTTATACACTAGTTCATCATGCCAGATTGAGTCAAAAGCTTTTTCGATATCAAGAAAAACGACTCCAGTGCTTTTTCGATTACTTTTATTACATTCAAGAAAGTTAACAACTCTCTTAAGTTGGTGTACAGTGGAGTGCTCTTTTCGAAAACCAAATTGTTCTTTATTTATGATATTATTGCAATTTGAAAAATCTAAAATTCTGGAGTGAATAATTTTCTCGAACACCTTATCCAATAGGCTAAGAATACTTATTGGCCTATAGCTGGAGGGCAATTCAGGATCCTTTCCAGATTTGTGGATTGGAATTACCTTAGCCATTTTAAAAACGTATGGGAAGTACCCATTGCTCAGGCAGAAGTTAAATAATTTACTTAAAATTTCAAAAAAGGAGTCGGGCATATTTTTAAGTATTATACTGTTAATCCCATCTAAGCCAGGAGCTTTATTATTTTTCAGCAAATGGACAAATGATTTGACTTCAGCCAAATTTGTAAGTTTAATACTTGTATTGTCGGTAAGAGTTTGATTAAGGTCATTAATGCATCTTGATATAACCGAGTCCATGGGTGATGGATTGTTAATAGTTATAGTATGTGAACTAGCAAATACGTCAGCTATTGCATTTGACTTTTCGACGTCAGAATTCAGAATTGATCCATCTACATGAAGTTTAGAATATGTAGGATTCTTGCCTTTTAAAGTTTTAGTTAATTTCCAAAACTTTTTGGAACCGGTAGGCAGATTTGAAATGAATTTCGACCAAGACTCATTCCTGTCTTTATTCAGGTGAAAGTGAATCAGCCTATTTAGTTGTTTCAAGACACAATATAAATGCATTCTATAATTTAAATCCCTACATCTTTGGAATTTACGTCTGTATTTGTTTCTCTGAGCAATTAGCATTTTGCTAATTTCTGAAATTTGCCGTTGCCAGGGGTTTCTATGACCAACTGGTATTCTATTAGTAGCTTCTTTTACAATATATATTAGTTTACTTAATGATACATCTAGATTACCTGTGTTTGTAATATTTTGATTTATATCTTGTAATAGTATTTCATTCTCCACCCAGTTTTTTATTGATAACCAATCGGCTCGATTATATAGAGGTACCAACAAAATGCTATTATGTACCTCTCCATAAATGACGCAAGATATTGGTACATGGTCCGACTGCAGAATATTTGGATGTGTTTTCAAGGTTGAAAACGGAAGACAAGAGTTAGTTAAAAGGATGTCTACTGTAGACGGCTGTACTGGATTAATAGTTTGTCCAAAACGAGTAAATGCATTTGGGTAATAAATATAGTAGCTTGATTGAAGGCAATGGCTACAAAGCTCATTACCAGCATTATTATTTGAAACGCAATTCCAGTGAGTATGTTGAGCGTTTAAATCACCGAATAAGAAGAAGTCATTTGAACGTTTAGTTAAGGCATCCATATCAGTTTTAAAATTTATAGTGTGAGCCGGATTGTACGCAGATGTAAAAATCACAGGGCGCCTATTTATTATTACTCGTACCGAAATATTTTCAGCCACACGTGTATTTATAGTTGGTAATATTTCGTGTTCAACATCAAATTTTATCGCGATGAGTACACCTCCGCCATGTGTTGGTCTATCCTCTCTATAAATTTTGTAGCCCCCAAGTTTAAATTTACGGTTGGGTTTCAAAAATGTCTCATTGACAAGGAGAATATCAACTTCCTTGTCGTATAAAAATTTTTCCATCTGTGAAGCTGCTGACTCAGTCGTTATGCCTTGAGCATTCCAGTGCATAACATGAACATTGTGACTTACTGTTGATTTATATGGCATGTTGAAGCATCATTCCCAGCACTCGTAGCTTGTCGTACTTATTTTGGCATCTTTGAAGTGCATCGACAGCATCAAAAAATATTTCCATTAATTTCTCATTGGAAATATCATCTTCATTTCTGTTCACAAGATTTTTACTTCTTGTTACATCAGAGTACAGTATATTTTTAGCACCATCTGGCATCTCTGCCTCAAACCGTGAACATCGTGTTTATTTTTTACTCCAAATTGTTAAACCAATTTTATATATTAAAAAGTCAATAAAAATAAAACTTTAAGTGATTGTGTATTTCTGACAATGTTGTCGCAAAAAAGAAAGAAACTCTGGGGTAATAACCCAAAATTTAAAGTGTCAAAAATATCCGACGTACCTAGCAGCAGTGCAAATAGATTTCATCTACTTGCAAATGAAGAAGAAGAAGAAGAACATGATACCCACAAGGAGAAAATACCACCAATTGTAGTGGACTCTGTCCATAGTTTTTCATCAGTTTTTGGACTAATTGGAGACAGGTATATGTTTAAAAGAATGTCCATTGGAACAAAAATAATATCAAGCTCACGGATACTTTATAACGAGGCCTTAAATGTACTAAGAACTAAGAAGTACCAATTTTACACGCATGAAATAAAAGATGCAAAAACGTTTAAATTAGTGTTGTTTGGTCTTATTCAAATGGATACTAAGATAATTTGTGATGAATTTAACAACTCACACAATATAAATCCGGTAAGTGTAAAGGAAATAACCACGAAAATATCAACCGCAGATGATACGCTATATCTTATTGAATTCGATCGTCAACATGTGTCGAAGAGGGATATACTTAAAATAAGATATTTTAGTAATATTGCCGTTTACTGGAGAAGACCACTCAAGGGTAGCAAAGGCCCTACTCAATGCACCAAATGATCTATGTATGGTCACGGTGCTAGGAACTGTTACAGAGTAGTAGAGTGTGCAGCCTGTGCGGGTAATCACGAATTTGCAGATTGTCAATTAAACAAAGCCGCTAATAGTGAGAACATTATCTACAAATGTTACAACTGTGCTAGGAGGAATTTTAAAAATGTAAAGCACAGAGCGGACGACCCGAAATGCCCGTGTCGTCAGGAATACCTGGAGATTCGTCAACGCACCACATCCAGAAATAAAGTACCACAAAGGACTAATATGCTGAACTTTAACTCCGATGAAGTTAATTTTCCCCAACTGCCTGGTAAGGAACACCAAAATTATACACGTGACTCTGGTGCTAAAAGTAATGTACTGTTCTCTGATGTAACAAGAAGTAAGACCCTTGTTAACAGAAATGAAGATGATATTTCTAATGAGAAATTGATGCAAATATTTTTTGATGCTGTCGATGCACTTCAAAGGTGCCAAAACAAGTATGACAAGCTACGAGTGCTGGGGATGATGCTTCAACATGCAATATAAATCAACAGTTAGTCACAATGTTCATGTTATGCACTGGAATGCTCAAGGCATAACGACTGAGTCAGCAGCTTCACAGCTGGAAAAATTTTTATTTGACAAGAAAGTCGATATTCTCCTTGTCAATGAGACATTCTTGAAACCCCACCATAAATTTAAACTTGGAGGCTACAAAATTTATAGAGAGGATCGACCAACTCATGGTGGCGGTGTACTCATTGCAGTAAAATACAATGTTGAACATGAAATATTACCAACTATAAATACGCGTGTGGCTGAAAATATTTCGGTTCGAGTAATATTAAATAGGCGCCCTGTGATTTTTACATCTGCGTACAATCCGGTTCATACTATAAATTTTAAAACTGATATGAATGCTTTAACTAGACGGCCAAATGACTTCTTTTTATTTGGTGATTTAAACGCACAACATACGCACTGGAATTGTTTTTCAAACAATATTGCTGGTAATGAGCTTTATAGCCAAAGCCTTCAATCAAACTACTACATTTATTACTCAAATGCATTTACTCGCTTTGGACAAAATATTAATCCAGTACAGCCGTCTACAGTAGACATCCTTTTAACTAACTCTTGTCTTCCTTTTTCAACCTTGGAAACACATCCAAATATGTTGCAGTCGGACCATGTACCACTATCTTGCGTTATTTATGGGGAGGTACAAAATAGCATTTTGATGCTACCCTTGTATAATCGAGCCGATTGGTCATCAATAAAAAACTTCGTTGAAAGTGAAGTAATATTACAAGAGATTGATCAAAATATTACAAACACAGGTAATCTAGATTTAGCATTAAGTAAACTAATATCCATTGTAAAATAAGCTACTAATAAAATACCAGTTGGTCATAGAAACCCCTTCCAACGTGAAATTTCAGAAATTAGTAAAATGCTTATTTCACAGAGAAACAAATATAGACGTAAATTTCAAAGATGTAGGGATAGTAATTTTAGAATGCAATTAAACAGTATCTTAAGGCAGCTAAATAGGCTTATTGACTATCACCTAAATAAAGACAGAAATGATTCTTGGTCGAAATTCATATCAAATCTGCCTACCGGCTCTAAAAAGTTTTGGAAATTAACAAAAACTTTTAAAGGGAAAAACTCCACATTGTCTAAACTGCATTTAAATGGAACAATTTTAAATTCTGACGTCGAAAAGGCAAATGCAATAGCTGACGTATTTGCCAGTTCACATACTATTACTTTTAACAATCCATCCCCCATGGAATCGGTTGTATCAAGATACATTAATGACCTTAATCAAACTCTTACCGATGATACAAGTATTGAACTTACAAATTTGTCTGAAGTCAAATCGTTTGTCCATTTGTTTATATGGGATTAACAGCATAGTACTTAAAAATATGCCCGATTACTTTTTTGAAATTTTAAGTAAACTATTTAACTTTTGTTTAAGCAATGGGTACTTCCCACTCGTTTTTAAAATGGCTAAGGTAATTCCAATCCACAAATCTGGAAAGGATCCTAAATTACCCTCCAGCTATAGACCAATTAGTATTCTAAGCCTATTAGATAAGGTGTTCGAGAAAATTATTCACACCAGGATTTTAGATTTTTCAAATTGCAATAATATCATAAATAAAGAACAATTTGGTTTTCGAAAAGAGCACTCCACTGTACATCAACTTAAGAGAGTTGTTAACTTACTTGAATGTAATAAAAGTAATCGGAAAAGTACTGGAGTCGTTTTTCTTGATATCGAAAAAGCTATTGACTCAATCTGGCATGATGGACTAGTGTATAAATTAAATACGTTGCATTTTCCAAATTATCTACAAAAACTTATCAAAAGCTTTTTAGATAAACGTACGTTTGTTGTATCTGTCAATAACAAATTTTCTAGCGAAAGGCAAATACCTGCGGGCTTGCCACAAGGATCAGTATTATCCCCTACACTCGATATATACATCCGATGTTACTCTAAGAAGAGACCATGATGCGGCTTTTTACGCGGATGACAGCGCATTTATTTGTTGCGGTAAAGTGTCGAATGCGATAATTAGGAGAATGGATAATAATCTTAAATTAATTCGTAAATACTATGACAAATGGAAAATAAAAGTCAATGACGATAAAACTCAAGCAATTATATTTCCATTCAACAAATCGCGAAAACGCTTTCCTACTAGATATTTATCGTCTAGGGGAACAATAATTCCATTGAGGGACGAAATTAAATATTTAGGAGTTATCCTTGACAAAAAACTTTTATTTAAACAGCATGTTAATTACATTTGTGAGAAGGCAATTAAGTGTAGCCGTGCCTTATACCCCTTAATTAGCCGAAGATCTAAACTTAATATAAAGAACAAGGTACTTATTTACAAAATGTGTATTTGACCGATTATGCCCTATGGTTGTCAAATCTGGTCACAAAAGGCTGCTAAAACGCATACAAAAAAATTGCAAATCATTCAAAATAAAAATTTGAAAATAATACACAATCTACCTTTTAGATATCCAACTTATCTTCTACATAGAAACTTTAACTTTAAAATGTTTAATTCATTGACAAGGGAACTGACGCTGTCATTTAATGAAAAATGCAGAAGGTCAAATTTTGAAATAATAAGAAATTTGCTGAACAACCACTGAGGGTCTTTTGTTTAAAAGACACATTTCAGTGATTGTTCTAAAATCTCTTAGGACTTCTAAGTTGATACGAGGTTTTTTATGAACAACTTTTCCTTTAAACTGTGATATTAGTAGTTTCTTTATTTAATTAATCAGATGTTAATTGTTGTAATACTATATGTAAATTCTCATAACTCTGTTAATGATATTGATAAAATTAATAAGTGTTAATAAATAAATATAGAAAATATTTTTAGCACCAGAGTCACGTGGATAATTTTGATGCTCCTTACCGGGCAGTTGTGGAAAATTAGCTTCATTGACGTTGAAGTTCATCATATAATTCCTTTGTGGCACCTTCATTCTGGCTGTGGTACGTTGTCGAATCTCAAGATATTCCTGACGACATGGACATTTAGGGTCGTCAGCTCTGTGCTTCACATTTCTAAAATTCTTTTTTGTGCAGTTGTGACATTTATAAACGACGTTATCACTATTTGCAGCTTTGTTCAATGGGCAATCTGCAAATTCATGATTACCAGCACAGGCTGCACACACTACTACTCTGTTACAGTTTCTAGCACCATGACCATACATAGAGCATTTGGTGCATTGTGTAGGACCTTTACTGCCCTTGAGTGGTCTTCTCCAGTAAACGGCAATATTACTAAAATACCTAATTTTTAATATATCCCTCTTCGACACTTGCTGGCGGTCAAACTCAATTAGATATAGTGTATCATCTGGGGTAGACCTTTTGGTAGTGATTTCTTTAACACTTACCGGATTTATGTTAAATTCATCACTGATTATCTTAGTGTCCATTTGAATAAGACCAAACAACACTAATTTTAAGGTTTTTGCATCTTTTATTTCATGCGTGTAAAACTGGTACTTTTTGGTTTTTAGTAGATTTAAGGCCTCTTCATAAAGAGTTCTTGAACTAGATAATATTTTTGTTCCAATTGACATTCGTTTAGACATATACCTTTCTCCAATTAGCCCAAAAACTGATGAAAAACTATGGACAGAGTCCACTACAATTGGTGGTATTTTCTCCTTGTGAGTACTGTCTTCTTCTTCTTCTTCATTTGCAAGTAGATGAAATCTATTTGCACTGCTGCTAGGTACGTCGGATAGTTTTGGCACTTTAAATTTTGGGTTATTACCCCATAGTTTTTTTCTTTTCTGCGACAACATTGTCAGAAATACACAATCACTTAAAGTTTTATTTTTATTGACTTTTTAATATATAAAATTGGTTTAACAATTTAGAGTAAAAAATAACACGATGTTCACGGTTTGAGGCAGAGATGCCAGATGGAGGATGCATTTGCTTCTCGTGAATTACTCGAGGATTTTCCTCACCCCAAATGCGACAATTCTGCCTATTGACGAAGCCATCAAGATGGAAATGGGATGATCGCAATTTGCGAACTGTAGCCGCAAAACTTTCACCATTTTGGTAAAACAATTTCACAATGAGAATGCGTTGTTCATTCGTGTAGCGCTCCATTTTTACTAACCTCGTACCTTCTACTAGCAAACAATAACAATTGCTCAAATGTCAAACAATGACACTTCGAATGGAGCCAAATTTAAAAATTGCGTTCTAGTTGGGGCACCCGATATATGTATGTATGTACGTATTTCATATGAATGGTGATACAAACAATTGTTATTGCATGACTACGCGTTGTGAAGGGTATATAAGATTCGGCACGGCCGAATATAGCACTCTTACTGGTTACTTTTTATACCCTTCACCTGTGGTGCACTAGGGTATATATTGCTTTGTCATTCCGTTTGTAATTTCTACAAATTTCATTTCCGACCCCATAAAGTACATATTTTCTGAAAGCTTATGAATAGAGGATTCGATCAAGCCCTGACCGTCTGTCGGTGTGTTGGTTGAAACCAACTTTTAGAAGCAACTATATGTTTCTCAGATCTGTGTATGGTATTAATCTCTTGGAAATATCCGGGAATGAATCGCTATTGAAATTCAGCACAATCGCCCTATAACTTTCTGAGATATGAGCAAAAAAACCACGATCACCTCGTTTTTTTCACAATTATAACAACAACATACATATATAATGGTTAGAGTAAACGTGACATCGAATCCCAGCTGAGCCAAACATTTTTTTTTTAAAACTATTATTTAAATTTTTTATCAGGCTTGAGTTCATATATTTAATATTCTTTATTTTTACAAAGAATTTTTTTAATTGTGATAAATGAAAGAATAAATCTTGAAAAATTATATTTTTACCGACACTAGCCGAGTGGAATGCATTTTCGAAACCAGCTACGATTTCATCATCAGCACTCTCTGATCGGTGGTTACATGTTGGTTGTAAATATCATCTATTTAACTCACGGGACTTATGTTAATTGAATTCGGTAACTAATTTTTAGTTTTTCCTATTTCATATATTTTTACCACAATGAGTTAGATTGAAATTTTAACCAAACAGCAACCCTTTTTACTTTTTTTGTTTGTTATTTCATTTATCACTATTTTTGTCCTGCTCTAGCTACCAGTTAGGTAGCGATAAGAATAGATAATTGTTTTTAACAATCAATGTTTATAATATTTGTTTTTATTTTCTGTGAGGTCAGTATATAAAAATAACATTTCGTTGTATACTGACCTCACAGAAAATAAAAACAAATGATTATAAACATTGATTGTTAAAAACAATTATCTGTTCTTATCGCTACCTAACTGGTAGCTAGAGCAGGACCAAAATAGTGATAAATAAAATAACAAACAAAAAAAGTAAAAAGGGTTGCTGTTTGGTTAAAATTTCAATCTAACTCATTGTGGTAAAAATATATGAAATAGGAAAAACTAAAAATTAGTTACCGAATTCAATTAACATAAGTCCCGTGAGTTAAATAGATGATATTTACAACCAACATGTAACCACCGATCAGAGAGTGCTGATGATGAAATCGTAGCTGGTTTCGAAAATTCATTCCACTCGGCTAGTGTCGGTAAAAATATAATTTTTCAAGATTTATTCTTTCATTTATCACAATTAAAAAAATTCGTTGTAAAAATAAAGAATATTAAATATATGAACTCAAGCCTGATAAAAAATTTAAATAATAGTTTAAACAGAAAAGTTCGACAAAATAAAAATTCAATTCATTTTTTTTTTATTTTATATATTATTTATATTTTATTATTTTTTTTTAATTTTTTTTAAATTTTAAAAATTTTTTTTTATTTTTTTTTGTAATTTATTTTAATATTTTTTTTTTATTTTTATTTAAACTCAATTTATATTTTTACAATGGTATGTTTTTTATATGTATTTTTTTTTTACATGTATGTACTTATTTTATATGACATAAATGGTGATACCAACGATTGTTATTGCATGACTACACGTTGTGAAGGGTATATAAGATTCGGCACGGCCGAATATAGCACTGTTACTTGTTTAATAGTATATTATGTACGAAGTGGGCGTTAAAGCAGGCGTATCAAAATAATGTTTGCTAATGAACTTAACTTAGATATTGCATTGTAGAGTCCTTTATTTTTTCAAAATCTATGACTGTATGGAAATTATATAGATTTTAAGAAAAATCTATATGAGAGGTGGACGTTAAATTGTACGTGTCAGCTTTATATTGCGTTATTGCAATAATATTGATATATAAGCTATATTTGCGAAATTGTTGCGTTTACACGCAATCGCATTTTATTTGATGTCCGAAAGATATTATTTTATGACCTACTCTTGCAGTAGAAGCAATCACTTCTGTCTTAATTGGCCCATTTTATACCAAACATTTCTGATGTAGTAGAAATATTTTGGCAAATTGTCATCCTTACAGCGATTCTGTTCGAGTTATATGTGGCTTTTAAGAGACCCACAGACGGACATGCTAGATCCTCCTGAAATAAAACCAACACTCAGAAAATATATGTACGTTATGGGGTATAAAAAAATAATATGAATATATACATACTTATGTATATATAAAAAGGTATAGGTTAGGTTAGGTTAGGTTGAAAAGGAGGGGCACTAAATGCCCATACCCATGACAGGTATACACTGTTGCTCAGTTGGCATGTTGTGCGCTCCATGTGGGAACCGGAATTCCCAATTTAAAACCATAATCATAATTTCCCATAAATAAATATCGGACTAGTTCAAGAACTCAGTCCCCTCAATGTAATTCCTTATGGATCTCCAGTTTGAGTTCCCCAGGTACTCAAAATTCGGCATAGTATCCACTGTAAAATGTTCGCGTCTAATATGCCCAAACGCAGGACAATGACAGAGATAGTGTATCAAAGTCTCATCCTCTTCCTCGCATGCTCTGCATGTTGTTTCTTCAGATAGTCTCATGCGAGCTAGATGAGTTCTCAACTCCGTATGACCTGTAATCACACTGGTAAGTCTCATAAGTGTTGGTCTATTCAGTCTTAGAATTTCCTTTGATTTCTCAAGATTTGGGTCACCCCATAGTATTCTTGCCACCTTACCGACATCAGTGCTTTGCCATTTTCTGACATGTTCCTCCATCGCCCAACGTTTAAGTTCATCCTTAAATCGTTTAAGGGGTTTGGCGTTCTCCAAAGTTATAATACTCAGAAAAGCCCCCATTTTGGATAATTTGTCGGCTTTCTCGTTTCCGATCAGCCCGTGATGGCTTGGTATCCATATTATCTCCAGATGTTCACAGTTTGCATATGAGTTTATCTCGCTCTTACATTGCAAAAAGTTCCGGGATTCAACTTTCTCCTTTCTTAATGTCTTAATTACTGATTGGCTATCCGTAAAGATACGAATCGGGGCTTCGCTATTCGTTTCCTTTATCCATTTAATTCCTTCCGTAATCGCCATGATCTCAGCCTGGAAAATAGTGTTGTGATCTGGTATACGGAAGTATTTGCTTCTATTTCGGCTTATGTCGTATAAGCCCACTACAGTTTGGTCACCAATCTTTGAACCATCTGTATAAAGATCGATTCCATGGGTGTTTCCTATCCTGGTTATTTCATCCCATTCTCCCTCTTCCGGTTTATGGTGATGCAATTTGTATTTTCATATCTCATCGGGATTTTATCACATATTACTTCCGTAATATTTCCCATCGGTAGGATATCCGTTATTTTTTGGTATCTGGTCTTATGTTCTCTCATAAGCCATTCATCTATTGCCATTAATCTCGTAGCAGCTAAAGCCGCTTCATATTTTACCTGTATCTCTATTGGCCAAATTGATAGTGTAGCCGAGGGCTATATTATTAATTTATGGTTTTATTTAATTATGGTCTGAAACTGAAGAGACACTTGGGGTCAGCTTCGGTTTACAGACTAACAACGTCCACAAGGGCCTTTAATGTTCACAAGGGTTAGTTGTTTTAATTTATTATTTTTAATATTTATGTTACAATAATAAAATGCCGAGGAGGTCTGTTCTGCTTGAAAGCTAAATTCAGAGTGACTTTTATTGAAATTATTTTCTTACGACTAACTAAAATACGAACATAGCATAAAACAAAATCAAAGATTACAATTACAATGACTTTAAAACTGTATGTTATTTAATCACATAGGGTTGTATTATAAAGCAAGTACTTTTGTCCCTTTTCAATAATTCCCAAATCAATGACCGTTAAATAAGTTTAAATTAAATATAGTTCAATGTTAACAAATATAAATAAAAGTATGATAAATAACACTCATAAAAAATATATATATGATAAATAAGTATAGCGGCGCTACAATCTCCCCCTCTGTTGCATGAAATCGTCCCGATTATGTAACAGCATCTGAAGTTTTAACCTTTTCCTTGGGCTGGCTTGGATTTCTGGTTTTGCAGACGTGTCGACCTTCTTTGTTCCAGAGACGTTTGTTGAACGGGGTTCTTATTGTTGTGTTGTATACATACGTTGTTGTTGTAAGTGCGTTTATCAGAACCTGATGAATCTCCATCGCTTCTAGGGCGACCTCTTTTGCGGATTGGGTATATTGGTTTTGATGAATTGCCATCATATAGTGTTAATGCTGAAACATGGTGCGTAGCTAATGGTGCATTTAAGTTTTCCTCACTCGCTATGACAAAACAAGATGAACCTTTTTTAGCTATTACAACATACGGGCCGTCTTGTCGTGGTGTAAACTTGAATGTTAGGCCCTCGCTCGCTTTGCTTAGAATATGTGTGGCTACTAAAACTCTGTCACCAATATTTATATTAACTTGTGGTCTTCGGCTACGGTCCGTACTGCTTTTATTTTTATCTTGCATTTGCTCTTGCAACTCGTTTGCAAGTTCTAAGGTGTTTGCCATTCGTAACAAATGCGGAGTTATTTGTGGAATGAAGTTTTCAGAATTAACAATTGCCTTAAAATCATATTGTACTTCTGTTGGTGATCTCAATTCTCTTCCAAATGTGAGGTAAGCAGCAGTATAACCGGTGCTATTGCATTTCGCCGTATTCATTGCAAACCTTATTGACGGTAGCATCAAATTCCATTTGTTGTGGTCCTTTTTTACGCAAATTGACAACTGAGTTTTCAAATCTCTATTTTTCCTTTCTACCGGATTTGCCTCCGGATGATAAATGGGAGTAAACGTTTGTTTTATATTCAAACAAAATGTAAGTTTCTGCATTAATGATGATATAAATTGACTTCCATTATCCGTATGGATTCTGCGCGGAACACCATATCTAAGGATTACTTCATTCAGTAAAGTTACGGCACAATTTTCTGCAGACCCATCTTTAAGTGCATATAGTTCTACCCATCGGCTGCATATATCTTCAACGATTAAAATCCACTGGAAGCCATCTGTGGTCCTTGGCAAGGGCCCAAACAAATCAATAGCAATTATCTCAAAACGTCTGTTACTACTTACAGTTTGTAATAATCCCATAGGTTTCATGTTTGTTGGTTTATATTTTCTACAATCATTGCACGATTCCACGTAATTTTCTATATCCTTTCGTATTCCTGGCCAGTAGAACAATCGCGATATACGACTAACTGTTTTCTCGATACCATAGTGTCCAGCTATTTCGTCATTATGGTACTTAAACAATATTTCCGTACGCAACGATCTTGGTACCACTACTTGTCCAGTTTCTGAGTCCTGATCTGAACAGAATCTATAGAGAATTCCATCGACCATTATATATCCCCGACCGGTGTAGCGGGTTACATTTTCATCATTACTTTCAAGTGAGGATATAATCGTGCTGATTTCTTTATCTTCCAGTTGTGCATTACGAAATTCTCCAGCGCTTTTCCTAGGAAAGTCTATTTGAATGTGATTATACTCACATACTTCCATGCAATCATCATGAACACAAGGCGGTCTAGACAATGTGTCCGCTACTACATTTTGTTTACCAGGAGTGTATGAAAAACTTATATTATAGCTCTGAAGTAATAGGGACCAACGTGCAAGTCTCCCTGTGGGCGACTTTAACGTAAAGAGCCACCGCAAAGGTTGATGGTCCGTGAAAACTATTATTTCATCCCCCTCAACATAACCTCTAAATTTTTGTATTGCCCATACAACTGCTAATGCCTCTCTTTCCGTAGTGGAATAATTTCGTTCCGCAGGAAGTAATAATCTACTAGCGTATTCTATTGGTTTTTCATTATATTTCTCCCCCTGCATTAGAACAGCTCCTAAAGAATAGTTGCTAGCATCTGTGTATATATGGAATTTTTCGTTTTCTTTTACTTGTTGAAGAATCGGAGGTGTGGCTAAATGGTTTTTCAATTTTTCAAACGAAGCCTTTTCTTCTGCCGTCCATTTCCAAACTGTTTTTTTCTTGGTTAAGTTAGACAACGGTTTTGATATTTCCGCAAACTTGGGAATATAACGCCGAAACCAGGAACAACTTTGAAGAAAAGATATTAATTGTTTTAAATTTTTGGGTTCTGAGCGTTTAAGAATCGCCTCCGCCTTTTCTGGATCTACTTTGAGCCCCTCTGGTGTTAAAATGTGACCTAGATTTTTGACCTCTGGTCTACAAAAGTAACATTTTTCTCTATTCAAATGAAAGCCCAGTGTTCTTAATTTTTCGAATGCCAATTTTAGATCCTTTAAATGCGATTCAAAAGTCTCTGAACAAATGATTATATCGTCTAGATATGCCAATATAAGAACATTAGGTAGACTCAGTCGAAATTTGTCAATGATTCGCTGGAGCGTAGCGGGAGCATTTTTTAAACCAAAAGGCATCCGGTTGAACACAAAAATACCATAAGGCGTAGTAAATGCCGTTTTCAATCTATTTTTGGCGGCGACCTGAATCTGCCAGTAACCTGATTTTAAGTCTAAGGTTGTCATAAAAGGTGTAGTTTTTGCAGCGTGTAGTATATCGTCCATCCTTGGTAGCGGGTAGGTATCCGTCACTGTTATGGCATTAAGACGTCTGTAGTCTACACAAAGCCTTGTACTTCCATCCTTTTTGGGTATTAACACAACTGGAAATGACCATGGGGATTCGGTTTCTTGAATAACGTTTTTCTGTAACATATCATCGAGTTCATTGCGTAGTTTTATTTTCATCGCCGGCGAAAGACGATAAGGTGTAGTAGCAATTGGCTCATGATCTCCCGTGTTAATAACGTGCTGAACCCCATGTATTGGTTCGGTTATGTTCTCGAAAATTTCTTTACTTTCATTTAAAAGTTTTTCAATGCTTTGTTTCTGTGTTTTCAATAGGTTTGGCCCTTCATCACTTCTTAAACGAATATCTATAGCATATAGCCCAATGCGCTGATTTGATGGTGATTTCTCATTTAGCTTTACCTTTTTCAGGGGAGGAAATAAATCTGATAACGTGGGCGTTTCGTACGTTTCTGGTAAGCAATTCGCAAATATTTTGTCAATACCGTTGGGTGAAAAATCTGTTCTCATCGGGGAAGTTCTATTTGGTGTTTTATTTATTTCAACAAACCATGTTAAAAAATCATCAATAGCCTTTTTAGGTTCTGGTTTCTTAGACCGTTCATTAATCGTAGCTTGGCTTACAGAAACATTTTCGCATTCCTTAGATGGCTTATTTTTAAATTCAAAAACGTTTTGAGGCTCATCCTTAAAGTACCATGTCCTTTGTGCCAAATCCATCACGATTCCAATCTGTTCCAAGAAATCTATACCTAGCAGAGTTCTCTTGTTCTGAGCTTTCGGTAAACAAATAAATCTTATACGCCTTAAACGTTTTCCAATAGTAATATTGACTATCGTAGACAACACAGTGTCTTTGCTTATGCTACCGTCGGCTAATGTTATTTCTGCCAAAACATTTTGAAATACGACACCTTTTTCTTTTAATTTTCGAAATAGATAATGTCCGGCCACACTTGTTCTTGCGGCTGTGTCCATATAGGCTTCTCCGTTCAAACCATTCACGTTGATATTAACAGTTGGAACATTTCTACCCACTAATGTGGTGTGAATACTATTAAAATCAAGTTCTTTTGGACTTTCCATATTATTTTGGTGTTGCAGGTAGGACAATTAGATCTATAGTACCCCGTAGCACCACAACCATAGCAGCTCAATTTTGTCTCTTCCTGTTTGCCTTTTCTTTCATGTTCCATTCTCTTATAGCAAACTTCCGCAGAATGATTTTTCTTTCTACAGTATGTGCAACGTGCGTATACTTTTACTTTAGGTTCAATGCTTTTAACAACGGTTTGATTATTCTCAAGAAAACTAAGTTCGATTTCTCGAGCTTTTTCTAATAGATCTTGAAAAGATTCGACTTTATCTCTATTGATTTTTTCTCGAATTTTCATAGTAATCTGAGAGAATAACATATTTATTATGTTTTTTTCAGGTAACCTGTCCTTTAATTGTGCAAATAATCGTCTCTTCCTACAAACGAAACTATCGGTTGGCTCATCGAGCTTTTGTTTATCCTGAAATATTTCAGAGAAAATTCTCCAGTCAGGTTTCGGAGGAGAAAAGACGTTTCTCAATAGAGTAATTGCTTCATTAAAAGTTTTAGCTTCATGTTTTACCCCTTGCCAACATGAAGAGGCATAACCTTCTAGCAGTAGAGGCAAACTTAAAAGGGCAAACGTGTCTGAAATATTTTCGGCTTCTTTATAAACTAAAATAGTGGCTATAAAGTCTTCCACCTTTGTTACACTACGACCGCCATTAAACCTTGCGCTACAGGAACTAAATGTTGACTTGGATTCTTGTCTAACATTGATGCTTCCTAATAGGTCTGAAAATTGACGTTGAGTAAGACTTATCATTTGAGGATTATCTGCCGTATTTGTTTGTTGTAGATATGTTTCACTGCGTAGTGAATTTTGAGCAGGGTTATCCTGTACCGCACTTAATACAGATAAAGTTGACGCGGTAGAGCTGGTGCCCGCAACCGGTGCACTAACTTTTTGCTTTGTTGACGTATTGTTAGCATTTTGTGAATTCATTGTGCTTCTAGGCATTATCCGCTTAAATTATTACTTTTACTATATTTGGCAACCTTTTTAATTCTGTTAACGAGCAACTACAACAGCAAAAAACGTTTAACGCAGTAGCGTATGAAGAAACCAAACTCAGTATAAATTGTGACGCAGCAAATAAATGCACACAACAAAAGCAGCACTCAGACCGTTATACCAAATATAAAAAAATATACACAACACAATTCGTGTCGCAGCAGAGATGCACAACAACAACAGCACTAAAGAACGTATGTATGTATGTAGACGAAACACACCAAACGACTTTTTTGGCAGCAACCACAACAACAACAACAGTAAAGAACGTATGTATGTAGACGAAACACACTAAACGACTCTTTTTGGCAGCAACCACAACAACAACAACAGTAAGGAACGTATGTATGTAGACGAAACACACTAAACGACTCTTTTTGGCAGCAAACACAACAACAACAGCAGAATAAAAACGTGACTTGAATTCTACAGACTCCAAATATTGATGTTTTTTCTCTTTTTTTATATATGCCAAATTATGTTTTATATTGACAAAATTAGTTCAAATTATACAATAATTTCAACAATTAATTATTTACGTTGGGCGCCAATGTAGCCGAGGGCTATATTATTAATTTATGGTTTTATTTAATTATGGTCTGAAACTGAAGAGACACTTGGGGTCAGCTTCGGTTTACAGACTAACAACGTCCACAAGGGCCTTTAATGTCCACAAGGGTTAGTTGTTTTAATTTATTATTTTTAATATTTATGTTACAATAATAAAATGCCGAGGAGGTCTGTTCTGCTTGAAAGCTAAATTCAGAGTGACTTTTATTGAAATTATTTTCTTACGACTAACTAAAATACGAACATAGCATAAAACAAAATCAAAGATTACAATTACAATGACTTTAAAACTGTATGTTATTTTATCACATAGGGTTGTATTATAAAGCAAGTACTTTTGTCCCTTTTCAATAATTCCCAAATCAATGACCGTTAAATAAGTTTAAATTAAATATAGTTCAATGTTAACAAATATAAATAAAAGTATGATAAATAACACTCATAAAAAATATATATATGATAAATAAGTATAGCGGCGCTACAATAGTATATTTTCAATGGCCATTGTCGATGTAGTCCTCATGTCACCGCAAATACTGATGCAGCACTGTCTCTGAATCTTTTGAAGAGGTTTTACATTCACCTTCTTCTCTAAGGATGTCCACCACACTAACGAGGCATACGTCATAATCGGCCGCAGTACACTCGTATATAGCCAATGTGTCATCCTTGGGCTTATGCCCCACTATGAGCCTATCGTTCTTCTGCAGATGGCCCATATTATCTGAGCCTTTTCCACTTTACATTCAATGTTGTCCTTCCAGGATAGTCTCCAATCAAGCACTATTCCTAGGTATTTGACCTTCTTATCAATCTTAATTGTCTTATTTCGAAAGATGGGATTTCCATGCACTGGCATCTTCCTCTTTCTCGCAAACAAACAGATTTCAGTTTTGTCAGGGTTGACATTGAGCTCTCGCTCTTTTGCCCAGTTATAGGATATATTCAAAGCCTCCGTTGCAACATCATCCGCGTAACAGATAGGTTTGAATCCCTCATTTGATAGAGTCCTCAGTAGACTATGTATGGTAGTTACCCATAATAGTGGAGATAAAATACCTCCCTGCGGGGTTCCTCGACATACTCTGCTCCTTCTCCTCACTCCATTTGCCTCACAATTTATCCATCTGTTCCTTAACATATTGCTAATCCATGCAATTAAGACATGGTTTAACCCTAAGTTCTCTAAGGAACCGATAAGACTCGAGGTCATTACGTTATTGAAAGCTCCTTCTATGTCTATGAATACGCCTATGGTATACACACCCAGATCGAAGGATCTTTCTATATGATAAACAACTTCCTGAAGAGTAGTCTCAGTAGATCTGCCCTTGATATAGGCATGTTGTCCGAATCTCATTGAATCGCCTGGTATTCGTCTCCTAACCATTCCGTCGACGATACGCTCCATGGTTTTCAATAAGAATGATGTTAAGCTTATGGGTCTATAAGCTTTAGGATTGCGTAATTTTCCTTCCCTGGTTTAGGTATGAGAACGACTCTCGCCTCCCTCCATTCCACAGGGGTGTACGCATATTTTAGGCAAGTAGTAAAAATGTTCGCCAGCCTTATATCGATTAGGTCAATGCTCATTTGTAGGAGAGCCGGAAAAATACCGTCCGGCCCTGGTGCTTTATATGGCAAGAAACTATTTACCGCATTTACCATCTTTGCGGTTATAATTATATCCGTCGTGGCATTCCCAGCATGGGGGTGGGGATTTTCCCCATCATCCGCCATTTCCGTTTGGTAGTGTGCCTCTATTAGTATTCCTAGTGTTTCCTCCATCGTCTCCGACCTTTTCCCGTTTGAATCAACGAGTGTTTCCGGTTGGGTATGGGTTTTAGATAGGAATTTCTTGATTCTAGAAACGTCATTCACGCTGTCCACCTGACTGAAAAAAAGCCTCCAGGATCTGCGTTTGGCGTTTCTTATTGCCTTATTGTATATTCTGAGCTTCTCATTGTAATCGTCCCAGTATACTGATTGTCTTTTCCGACAGGCTCTGTTAAATAGCCTTCCGGTATAAAAAGGATATTTTAACTTAAAATTAAATCAACCCTAAATAAATTAAAATGTTAGTTTAAAAAAAAATTTTTCCAAAATTTTAATTATTTTTATTTTGTGTTTAATTAAATAATCTTAATTATTAAACGTAACTCCAAAGTCCTAATAATTTTTTTTATTTTTTTTAATATATTTTTGTTTCTTAGCTTCAGAAGACATAAAAAATAAAAAAGAAAAGTTATTTTTAACATACACATCTCTAAGCGATATTAGCAAAATAGTAAAATCAAAAAAATCGAGAGGTTATGGTAAAAATATTATGCCAGTGGGCGAAAATGCAAATCGAAATAAGACAACAACAAGCATTGTATGCAGCGATCCAAAGATAAATGACATGCTAAATTACGATGCGGATATAGGGCAAAAAATATTTCATTCTTCGGCTACACAAGCTCAACCTCAGCACCGTTCTAGCTGCGATGTCATAGGTAATGAAAACCCAATCGGTTGGCAAATACCTCCAAGACTTAATCTGGATACAGTAGATGGCATCTTGTGTCATAATTTGGCTTCAAATTTAGAAGATAAGAATACTCCAGTTAAAACTAAATTAATATCATCATCGAAAAAGTCAAAAACTACACCAGGTACACAAAAGTTTTATTGGTCCGAACAGCTACGACAATTATCTCCTTGGTCAAACAAATATAAAAAAATAAATGGAGAAAACGACAATAAATCGTATATGCGTTTTACTTCAAAGGCTTTTATTAAATCATCCAAAAAGAAAATTTTACGTTTAGTGTCCCCAAAAAAAGAAAATATGGAACGAAAAGGTATAAAAATACGTAAAACACCTTATCGTAATATTGGTGTACAGACTTCATGTGATGAAGTTTCCTGCCGGGGCGAATTATGTGTTCGTAGTTCATACGAACAAGGTTCCACTCTACAGTCTCCACCTGGTAGTTATCATTCACCTATACAATCGTCACATATTCAGTCGCCATCTTCAACTCAGTCACAAAACTCTACTTCAAAAGGTAATAAACTTGAGGCCACTAATTTCGATTTTTCCCGTACTGTACATTCGCCACCTAAAAAGGCACATCGTTCAAGTCAACGAAAATTAAATTTTCCGCTAAATTGTGCTCTTGTCAGTACACATGACGAAATTAAAACCAAACCTGAATGTAATAAAAAAACATATCGCTCATTTAACTCAGAATTAAATCAAGATGTATCAATATCAAAAATAAATTATATTCTTAGTAATATACGCGCAAAACTTGAAGCAAGTGATGAGCAAGCTGTCCGCACATTTCAGGTATGTAAAAACAAAATTGAAAAATTTTTAAAGGCTAGAAAAACCTTACCTTTACAACCTATACAAATATGACCAAAATTTTAAAAGCTATGGAGAGTTTTTGATTTTTTTTATTGTTAAGACAAATTTAAGATTCTTTTAAACGATACCCACAAACTAATGATAACTAAAAAATGGTTAGTTTGATATTATTAAAATAAATTTAGATTTACTCGGCTCAGTAGTTTCGGAGTTATAATAAAAAATTAAAGCAAAAAATATTTATTTTTACGTGAAAATTAAAATTTTTTTGTTTTAAAAAAATCATGAAAAATCTAAAACGACAAAAATTGTACAGATTTATTGCTTTATTGCAAGCCTCGATTGATTCTTTTCGAATTAATTCACAATTAAAAAAATTCACAACATAAAATTGAGTAGTTCTTCTTTTGATTTATTAAATTTTGGGAAACCCCCTTTATAATTATGTAGAAAATGTTTCAAAAAAACATTTTACATTTTATTCAAAAAGTGTTTGCGATTACGTAGACATCATTATATCCCTACATAAAGATTAGAATCATTCAGCTTACAAGTTAAAAATGAGCAAGAAAGTAAGAACATTTCTATGTAAAAAATGGAAGTGCTTCTTAACTTTATTGCAAAAGTGTTATGAAGATTGCTATTATATATATTCGAACCAAGGCATATTTATTCATCAGGTACTCTTGATTCGTCAGCTGATTATTTTTTACATCTCTTATTTTAAATTTCAGCTGTCAAAATGCATAAATAAGAAACTATTTTCTCTCTTTTCTAATTTATTTCAAATTTCAAACTTCATATATAAAAAATATAAACAAAAAAATTCTCTCCGAACTGCAATTACCTGATGAATAAATATGCCTTGATCCGAACCAGCAATGGCTACCGACTACTATATGTATTTCATGTCGATTAAATTTATATTTGAGGTCTTCTAAAGTAAGTACAGTACTGTACGCTTATAGTTACATCCTTTAGCTGTAGCGAAATCGTGGACTATATCGATAATGTAACTATAAGACTAATTTTTTGAATTCTTCATATTCTTTTTTTAATTTTTTTTTTTTAATTTTACAGAAGGCTTGTAAATTTCAAAGCCTATGCTTTGTTTAAGTACAAAACCCGTTTTGGAAAACATTTGTATGTTCAGAACACAAAATTTTTCAAAATTACTCAAACCGGCCTCTCTCACCAACAAACTCAGAGTTGGAAAACTCTAATTTTAACGTTTAAGAACTGTGCAACTTTTTTTGCGAGAACTTTGTTGAAATTTAAAACTAAAATCCTTAAACAAGTAATTTTATTTGTTATTTAATATTTTTATACCCACCACCAAAAAAATGGTGTGGGGGTATATTCATTTTACCTTTGTAACAAATCGAAATATCCATTTTTTAACCCATAAAGTATATATTATTTGACTCCTGGATTCATTTTAGGACGATCTAGCTATGTCTGTCCGTCTGTTGAAAGCCCAAAAGATCGCGCCCAAAAAATTAGGGGGATCAAATTTTGCAAGAATATTTCTATAACGTAATAATATATGGTATTAAAAATGGGTTAAATCGGTATTCTAGGAAGAGAGTTATATCTTGTAAAATTTCGTAAGTATATTTTTTTTAGTAAAATATATATTTACCTGAAAATTGCTCAAACCTATACATTTCGAGAACAGTTATGTTTTAAAATGTACGAAAATTTTATTTGGATTGTAGTATTAAAAAGTCAAAACTAGAGCTTAACAGAGTTACAAATGTAAAACACAAAAGCGAATGAAATGTATAATAATTTTAATTACATTAATTCATTCATTCATTCATTTACACTTTTATTTTTAATGTGTATAAAATTCATCTATAAATGCAAAAAAACATAAGTAGCAATATTTGATAACACTAACACTCGATTTAAAAAGTCACGACGTTGTATTACTTTCTTTGTATAACATCGATATGTTAGTAAAATATTTTAGTAAATTTAGTCTTTCAATGAAAGAGGACGTTAAAGTAGGCGTGTCCTTGTGTTTTTCAGGGAAAAATATTGTTTTTCCTCAGGAAATATATATTCGAAGTTTCATGACTCTACGTTAATGCGTTTGGACATAATTGCATTTTGTTCGATGTTGCAAGGACACGGTTTTTTCGACCTACTCTTGCATTACGAGCTATAACTCTCTTACTAATATTCCAATTTAGCCCACTTTCAATACCAAACAAACCTTGTGTATAAGAAAGCCCCCTAGCTCTTTCGGTGCGACCTCTGTCGTGCTTTCAGCAGACGGACGGACATAGCTAGATCGTCATAAAATGAAACACCGATTTAGAATATACAGTTAAGGAAAAAACTTACCCTTTCATATATTAAATATAGAAAAGAGAGAGAGAGAAAGTTTCCAAAGATATAGTACAAGAGAAAATAATAAAAATAAAAATAAGTTAGTAGGAAATAAAATAGAAGAAAGAAAAAACATATTCTCTACGAGCCCCATTGCATGTTCACTAGCCACCCGATCCCCATGATGAATCCGATAATATTCCCCAGCTTGCACTTTGAAACATCACAAAATTCATCGTAGAATCGTTTACCTAACCACTTTAGCCTGTGATTATGTAGCCTTGGGCAGTGACAGACAATGTGTTTCACAGTTTCCAATTCCTCTTCACCTTCACACATCCTACAATAATCCGGAGTGTCACGATCCCATTTGCTAATCCTAGCCCTCCCAGGACAGTGCACTGTTAAAACCCCAATAGTGGCCCTCAGACATACCCTACCCAGGCCCAGAAGAACCGTAGAGTCCGCTGAGTTTAACCTGTTTACCTGAGGATGACAATAACAGAAATAACAAAAAAAAAAAAAAAAATTCATGAAAAAAGTCTACGTACTGTCTTAAATATCGAATAAAATATTCAATTTCCGTTAAATAAATAAAAGAAAACAATATATTTTTAATATTTTGTAGGACCACCTTGGGCTTCAATAACCGCCTGAAGACGACGTGGCATCGACCACGATTTTGAATTATTACGTAGTTAACTGTATTGTACTTGTCAAAAATTGATCCGCCATTTTGTTTTAGACGCCATCTTAGATATTAAATTTTTTAATAATTTACTGTATTCTACTGGTCAAGCCCTTTCATTTGATACTAATATTGGGGGTGTTCAAAAAGTTACATTTTAAAATACCTTATTTGACCCATAAATAAATTTAATATCCGCCATTTTGTAGTGGCGGCCAACATGAACTTTATTTTTTTATAGTGCTTATATTTCGCTAGTCCAGTCCTTTCAGATGATACCAATATTGACTCTCTCGGTTATCTAGAAGCTGAAAAAATGTATTTCCATTGGTAAATTAAAAAAAAAAACAAGTAACAGTGCTATATTCGGCCATGCCGAATCTTATATACCCTTCACAACGTGTAGTCATGCAATAACAATTGTTTGTATCACCATTCATCTCATATAAAATCGTACATATATACTGGTTAGAATAAATGTGGCATCGAATCCCAGCTGAGCCAAACAAATTTTATTTTATTTAATATATTATTATACCCTTCATTTGTGATGCACAAGGGTATATATAGCTTTGTCATTCCGTTTGTAATTTCTACAATTTTCATTTCCGACCCCATAAAGTACATATTTTCTGAAAGCTTATGAATAGAGGAGTCGATTAAGCCCTGACCGTCTGTCCGTCTATCCGTCTGCCCGTCTGTCCGTGTGTTGGTTGAAATCAACTTTTAGAAGCAACTATATGTTCCTCAGATCTCTATATGGTATCAATCTCTTGGAAATATCCAGGAATGAATCGCTATTGAAATTCAGCACAATCGCCCATTAACTTTCTGAGATATGAGCAAAAAACCACGACCACCTCGTTTTTTTCACAATTACAACAACAACATATATACATACATACATGTAAAAAAAATACCAAACAAAAAAAATTACAAAAAAAAAATATTAAAAATAAGAAAAAAATAATAAAAAAAAATAAAAAAAAACTAAAAAAAAAAAATTTAAAAAAAATTTAAAAAAATTTTTTAAAAAAATTTAAAAAAAATATAAAAAAAAATAATAAAATATAAATAATATAATATATTAAATAAAATAAAATTTTTTTAGCTCAGTTGGGATTCGATGCCACATTTATTCTAACGTGTACGTATGCACGTATTTTATATGAGATGAATGGTGATACAAACAATTGTTATTGCATGACTACACGTTGTGAAGGGTATATAAGATTCGGCACGGCCGAATATAGCACTGTTACTTGTTTATATTTTATTTAATATATTATTTATATTTAATTTTTTTTTTAATTTTTTTTTTTAAATTTTTTTTCAATTTTTTTTTATATTTTTGTAATTTTTTTATTTTTAGTATATTTTTTTTTTGTAATTTTTTTTTTGGTATTTTTTTTACATGTATGTAAGTATGTATGTTGTTTTTGTTGTTGTAATTGTGTAAAAAAACGGGGTGGTCGTGGTTTTCTGCTCATATCTCAGAAAGTTATGGGGCGATTGTGCTGAATTCCTGGATATTTCCAAGAGATTGATACCATATACAGATCTGAGGAACATGTAGTTGCTTCTAAAAGTTGATTTCAACCAACACACGGACAGACGGTCAGGGCTTAATCGACTCCTCTATTCATAAAAAAAAAAGATTAATTCCATACACAGATCTGAGGAACATATGGTTGCTTCTAAAAGTTAATTTCAACCATCACACGGACAGACGTTCAGGGCTTAATCAAATCCTCTATTCATAAGCTTTCAAAATTGAAAATTGTAGAATTTACAAACGGAATGACAAAGTTATATATATATATACCCTTGTGCACCACAGGTGAAGGGTATAAAAAGTGATTTTCCAGGAGTTTAGTTGGTGACGAAGTAATTAAATTAGGTGAAAACACTAATAATTTTAACATTAGCGTGTCACGGGAAATCATGTGTTTACATGAAAATATGAATTAACTGCAATCCATTCTCAGTCAATAGAACTGCATATTTTGTGAAAAGCATCCGATGTTTCATTTTTTTTTTTGCATTAATTTTTAAGCACATCATTTATGACAAATTATTTCGTAGTAAGAGATCATTAAGAATAAAGAAGTCTGAAAAATGAAATTCGTTTTGCACTACTTTAAATTTTTGTTGATGGGGTAACAAAAATAATACATAAACAGTAAGATTTTTATAAATTAAAGAATAATAAAAGCATTATTTAATTTGAAATTATATTATTAAACATATTACAGCTTATGTGGTTATTAACCGTTTTTAAGAAAAACTCACTTATTTGTGCTTTTTTTGTTTATTTGTTACAAAATGTTTTTTTTATTATTTTTTATATTTAAAAAAAAAATTACTAGTTATTTAGAATATTCTCCCATTTTTGTGTTATTGGTTGTTGGGTTTAAGCTGGTCTATATGCATTTCACTGGTGCTTATGCCAGATCATCAGTAGACCTTTAACCACAAAATTTATGAAAAAACTTAAAAATGTTACAAGCTTTAATTAAAATTTTCATAAACAATATGAGAATTTAAAAAAAAAAACCAGAAACAAAACTAAAAACTTTCTCATTAACCCAACCAACAATTTTACTCTTTTTAATTTATTTAATTTTTCTAATCCCTTATATATTTGGCTAACATATTGGTTAACACTAAATATATTTTAAGGGCAACCGAACAATAAAATTTCTCTTATTAAAAAAAAAAAAAAAAATACTAATTATTAAGGATATTCGCCCAATTTTATTTATTTTAATAAATAATTTTTTCAAATAGTGAATACAGTTATGTAGTAAATGTAGTAGTTTAATTGAAGGCAATGGCTATAAAAGTTCATTACCAGCAACATTTTTCGAAAAACATTTTATTTTATTTTATTTTCAACAAAAGTAATATAAAAAGTGAGTATGTTAAGCGTTTCAACCACCAAATAAAAACAAGGCATTAGAACGTCTAGTTAAAGCATCCATATCAGTTTTAAAACTTATAGTGTGAGCCGGATTGTACGCAGATGTAAAAATCACAGGGCGACTATTCATTATTTCTCGTACCGAAATATTTTCAGCCACATACGTTTTCATTGTTGGTAATAATTCATGTTCAACATTATATTTTACTGCGATAAGTACACCTCCGACATGTGTATGTCAATCCTCTCTGTAAATTTTATTGCCTCCAAATTTAGTTTTATGGTGGCGTTTCAAAAATGTCCCATTGACAAGGAGAATGTCAACTTCCTTGTCGTGTAAAAATTTTTCCAGCTGTAAAGCTGCTGACTTGGTTTTTATACCTAGAGCATTTCAGTGCATAACGTAAATATTATAACTAACTTTTGATTTATATGGCATGTTGAAGCATCATTCCCAGCACATAGCGTGTCGTTCTTATTTTGACATTTTTGAAACGCATCGAAAGCACCAAAATATATTTAAATCAATTTTTCATTGGAATTATCATCTTCCAATAAAAAATAATGTAATTCTTGTTACATCTGAGTGCAGTATATTGTTATTGGCACCAGAGTCACATGAATAATCTTGATGCTCCTTACCGTCCAGCTGTGAAAAACTAACGTCCTCGGCATATTAGCCCTATTTGGCACTTTCATTCTGGCTGTGGTACGTTGACGAATCTCAAGATATTCCTGACGTCACACAGGGATATTTTGAAATCTAACCAGACATTTAGTTAAAAGTGAAATTTAAGAAATGTAAATATTTAAGTACGCAGCTCGACTCTTTTAAAATGAACAAAAGATAAAAAAAAAGATTTTCAAAAGTGAGGGCGTCTTAAAAATGTTATACATCACGATAAGCTAAAAAAGTAATGACCGGCTTGATTGGCAAAATACCCCAAAAAGCGACATGCGAATTTTGGGTCGTCCGTTCTGTCCTTCACTATTTAAAATTATTTTAGGCGGAGTTGTAACATTTATAAATAATGCTTTTACTATTAGCAGCTTTGTTCCATTTACAATCTCCAAATTCATGATTACCAGCACAGGCTGCACACACCACTAGTCTGCTACAGTTCCTAGCACCACGACCATACAAAGAGCGTTTTGTGCATTGTTTAGGGCCTTTGAGTGGTTTTCTCCAGCAAACGACAACATTACTAAAATATCTAATTTCTAAGATATCCCTCATCGACAGTTGGCATTTAAACTCAAATATAGCGGATATTTTGGGTACTTTATATATATGGCAATTGCCCAATGTTTCTTTCTTTTTTTGCGACAACATTGTTGAAATACACAAACACTTAATAATAATTAATAATAATAAAATTGGCTTAGAAATTGAGAGTACCAAATTTCATGATGTTGTTCACGTTTTGAGGCAGAGATGCCATATGAAAAAAATAAATCTACAATGGATTATCTAAGCCAAATTCAAACATTAGTTATATTATTTTAAAAGTCACACTAACTGATGTTATTATACCCCTTCTTAGAGAGTGTAAGTGTATATATAGGTTTGTCATTTCGTGCGACATTTCTACAATATCCGTTTGCGACCCTAGTTAATGGCTAGGGAAGTTGATTAAGCAATGTTCGTGTGTATGTTAAAATCTGGTTTTTAATTATTGATACATACAAACATTAGGTTAGGTAATAAGGCAAAGTTACCTTCACACCCTCACCCAAAAACCAATATAGTCGATTGTGACGCCTTAATAGAAGACAGTAAAGAAAAGTGGAAGATAGAATGAAGAATTCGGAAAGGTAGACAGTAAAAAAATTAAAAGAGAGAATGAATAATTTGGAAAGGTAAATGTATACCCTACATTCGACCAGTCTCGTAGCCATGTCAATACCATTACGAATCCTATTAGATTCTCGAGTCCACAGCCCGAGACATCGCCTAATTCGCCTAGGAATCTACTACCTACCCATTTCCACCTACCATTCTGCACTTTGGGTCATTGGCACAGAATGTGCTCAACTGTCTCCACTTCCTCTGGAGCTTCACGCAACCTGCACACGTCCGACAGGTCCGATCCCATTCTTACCGCCATCCTGCTTAACAAACAGTGGCTTGTAATAATACCTATCATAGTGCTTACCTAGACCCTACGTCTGTCAAAAAGAAAATCCGAATTGGACTTTTTGAGCATTGGCCACAGATTCCTCGATAAAAAAAAGAAATAGTGTACAAGAAATAGAATAAAAGACAAGTTAAAAACCTATCGGGCCGTACTGTCTGTTTACATGCCACTCTACCCCCATGATGAATTCAATAACGTTATCCAGTTTACTCTCTGAGACATCATTATTGGATTTGTAGTCTTGGGCTGTGACAAACAGCGAGTTCCACAGTTTGCAATTTGATTGCTGACAATTCCACAGTGCCCTCGTACCCAACATAATTTAACATTGAGGAGGCCCATAATCATATCAAGTGCTCTCCTCCATTCCCTAACCATCCTAGATTTGACATAATGTCCTTTCAAGGTCCTGAGCGCCAACTGACTATTAACGTTTCACTTTCCAATATGAGATCCGATGCCCTATTTTTCCAGTGTCCAGCTTGGAACGCACTACAGTTATCAGTAAGTCGTAAGACCTCCTGATATTCTCTCCCATAATTAAGACACCTGTCCCTGCACCTATATCTATCTTCGATCCATCCGTAAAGATCTCACATCCCTCATACAGTCTGTCGAAACCTACCCAACAATCCCTATCCGGAATTATCAGCGGGGGTGTCCTATCAAAATTGATCTTTGTGACCATGTAGCCCGTCAGATTTCCCTGACATTGAACATAATCCTGTAGAAGTTTCCCATAAAATTCTAGTGTGGCCGATATTAAGTATCCTACCCAACCCCGACTCATCTAGCCTGATCAAGCTTTTTGCCGCCATTCCCTTCACTCAAAACTCTATATGCACAGTATCGATGATTGTATTTAGCACCCCTTGGGGTATGCTTTTTATAGCACCAGTGATATCAAATAAATCACACCTCTGGATCTTCGTAACAAGCTTTATATAACAGCCTTTTCCCAATATCTCCCACCAAACAGTCCATATCCATATGTCAGAATGGGTCTTATCACCGTCGTGTAAATCCAATTTACAACCTTTGATCGTAGGCCCCAACTTATGCCTGTGGACTTCCTGCATGTGTAGTAGGCATTCAGGACCCTCTTCACTCTCTCCTGTGTATTCTGACTCATGATAGCTTTCTGTCCTCGTCTAAACCAAGATATTTTGTCCTGCTATCCAAACTCAACACTACTATTCCCTATCATGCAATTTACGTTCTATAAAACCTGTTACATCATGTAAATTCCTACCTTTAAGATAAGCATGTTTAGCCCCACTGATGACATTGGAATCAATAAAACCACTCAGATAAAGTTCGAACGGTCTCTCTAACATCTTGAGCAAAAAGGACGATAGGCTGATAGCTCTAAAATCATTCGGCTTCAAGTGTTTCACCTTACCAGCCTTGGGTATATAAATATGCCTAACCTCTCTCCAACCTTTAGGTATGGATCTCCTTAGCAGATGTGCTCTAAACACCCTTCGTCAACAGTAAATAAAAGCTGTGTCTAATGGAAAACTTTGTGAAAGAAATGAATAAGGATGGTGTAGGCTTTCAAAACAAAAGAAGAAATCTTGTATTCCGTAAATACGGAAGCTTATGATGAACGCGTTAAAAAATTTGAATAAATTAGAAAAAAAGCAGGGGTAGCTTTTGTAAATATACGTCGCAATTTTTGGAAAAAATCAGAAAACTACATAAAAAGTAAAATTAAATTTTTTTGAACTCGAACTTAGATTTATTATTTGTTATTATTTATTTAATCTTGGAATCAGATAAACGTGGTGAATAATTTATCTAAGATACATATAAGTATGTTTATACTAGCATATTACCCGCTACTTCGATAGTGCAGTTCTTACTATTTACTGAATACTCAAGTTCACTATAATCTTCAAAGTTAACTTGGATTATTACTATATAATATATTATTATTGTATGATCGGTTCGAAATTTCGCAAAGGAAAACACGTAAAATTTTAAGCAATTGTTTCATACCATTTTTGTCCTGCTCTAGCCACCAGGTAGGTAGCGATAAGAACAGATAATTGTTTTTAACAATCAATGTTTATAATCATTTGTTTTATTTTCTGTGAGGTCCACGGATGGAAAACATGATACAATTGTACTTTTTATGATACATTTTTGACCTTGTTGGTACCGTGGTACTACCGCGAGCTACTTGGTACAATTTAAAAATTTCTCCATGGCCTCTTTAATTTTGTTTGTGTGTGTTTTATTTTATACTGTCAGCTTTTTTGTTTTTGTTGCAATGCTGTTGTCAAAGCAAATTCATGTACCAGGTGGTGTCAAGTCTGCAACAACAAAATCGGTCTAGTACTTTATTGCAAACTTCTTACAAAAATCACCTGTTAGTTTGGCACCACCTGGTACATGAATTCGACTTGGCTGTTGTTATAAGTATTTTATTTTACTTATGATTCGTAAGCATGTAAGGTGGACTTTAGCAATGAAGTACTTAAATGGTTCGATAAGTTTACTCCAGAAAATATTATTATGGGAGAAACAAACTCAATAGTACCTCTTCTGGTGAAAATTTTCCACACAAACAAGCAAATATTAAAGCAATAAATAATCAGTACAGAGCACTAGCCGACTTAGACCACACAAGGATTCAAATATTTCCTATTTTTGGTCTAAAGTATCGCAGATGAAAAATGAATTAAATAAGTTCATGTTACCAAATATTTCAAGAATTTTAAGAGGAATTCTGTCTATTCCACATTCATCGGCCAACGTCGAACGAGATTTTTATTTTCAAACCCTAATTAAAACAAAGGAAAGAAAAATACTACACGTTTCTACTGTTTTAAATTTAATACAAACAAAAGATTAATTGAAGTAATCAAATTCTTGTAATGAATGTAATAATAATAATATTTTTTATTGTATACTGGATTTTTATATACATTTTTGTTAACTTTATGTTTTTATTAATAAATATTTATAAAAAAAATGGTACCGGCATGGCCTAAAAAGTACATTTTGTTTTTATACTTGGTATTATAAAAGTCATTTGTCATCTTGAAAAATTATATTTTTACCGACACTAGCCAAGTGGAATGCATTTTCGAAACCAGCAACGATTTCATCATCAGCACTCTCTGTGTCGGTAACAATATAATTTTTCAAGATTTATTCTTTCATTTATCACAATTAAAAAATTCTTTGTAAAAATAAAGAATATTAAATATGAACTTAAGCCAGGACAAAAATAGTGATATAAATGAAAGATAATAACAAACAAAAAGTAAAAGGGTTGCTGTTTGGTTAAAAATTTCAATCTAACTCATTGTGGTAAAATATATGAAAAAGGAAAAACTAAAATTGGTTACCGAATTCAATTAACTTAAGTCCCGTGAGTTAAATAGATGATATTTACAACCAACATGTAACCACCGATTAGAGAGTGCTGATGATGAAATCGTAGCTGGTTTCAAAAATGCATTCCACTCGGCTAGTGTCGGTAAAAATATAATTTTTCAAGATTTATTCCTTCATTTATCACAATTAAAAAATTCTTTGTAAAAATAAAGAATATTAAATATGAACTCAAGCCTGATTAAAAATTTAAAAATATTAGTTAAAACAGAAAAGTTCAACAAAAATAAAAATTCAATTTTAAAAAAATATTTGTCTGAAATTTTTAAAAGAACATTTTAAGACCTTTATTGGCATGAATGGTAAAAAAAAGTTTAATACCTAACTCGTTGTTTTATATAAAACGGTTTTATGGCTCTCCTGAAAAATTTGATTTTAAGACATACCATGCCCATTAAAACCACAGATATAATTATATTTAATCCGAATTGCTTGTTTGAAACCCGTTTATACTTATGTTTTTTATCACTAATCACTAATTAGTCTGATTATAATCAGACATACATACAATAATACTTTAAAATTTCATATTACCTGGTGTTCAATACTAAATGAAATTGCCTTTAACGTATGTATTTAATATATGTAACAAAAATTTTGGGAGAAAAAAAAAAGTTGGAAAAACTAAAAATTAAAGTCTTTAAAATACTTTCTTGAATTCCTAAAATGGTGAAGTTGTCCCCATTAACACAACAAATATAATAAACTACGATGGCAACGCTGCTAACTTTTCTTCAAGGAAAATAAAAATTTTATTTGTGAATCGATTTTTTTTTAAATTTTCGATTATGTTCTTTGAATGAATGATTCTTGTAAGGAATTTTAAATTTAAATTGTGGAGAGAAATTTATTTTCAATTTTTTTTTAAATTTCATTTGTCTCGCAAATTTTATTTTTAAAATTCGGAAAACAAAAAGAATTATTCGTCACAATGTGTAAAATTTAATTCATTCGAATTAATATCATTCACAAAAAATATCTATTCGAATGATTTGCGTACTATGTTTTTTATATAATGCATAACATAACAAACTTTTTAAATCTAGAGAGATCAATGGTTTTATTAGACCCTTTTAAGTTAAAAACATGATAATAAATATAATACAACTTTGAATTAATTTCGAAAAAGAAATATTAATATACATACATATGTACATATAATATATATGTAAATACAAAAAATATTAAATTGGATGCATCTTTTTGGACTATTTGACAAGTAATTATAATCATTCCTTGCTAAAGTTTCTACCGATTAAGGTAGCTTTAGACAAGCGTAAGACGAGCACAACGCCAAAATAAACTACATCATTTCGCTTTTCAGCCCATAAACTTATTTCTGGATCTGCAAACCAGTCTTCCTTATTTTTCCTCTTCTTTTTGGTTACCTGTGAACTATTAAAACTTCATTTTAGCTACTACAGTTTTGTATAAAAAAAGGTTGAAATTTCTAGAGGAAGAGCTGCTACAATTTTCATCATCTTGGTGTTCTATTGAAAATATAATGTTTGATTTTTAAGGTTTTAATGTAAAATTAAAAAGAACTTACAATTTTTTTAAAAAGTACTTAAGCATATTAATTTGTCACTTGTTTTTGAATAAATTTACTTAAATAATTAAAGTTGTTTCAATCGCGTTTCCAAATTTATATTTGCTCGTGTTGTACTTTTTTTGGAAAAATTGTCCAGACAAACACATTAAATAATAATAGATTTGCCTATTTCACTCTGTTCTATTATTAATAACATAAAAAACGTTACAAATGATTTTTTTTTAGTTTAAGGTTGATATAAAAGTAATGAAAAATGTTGCAAGCTTGAATTCTTGAAAATCGTCAAAAACATAACATAAATCGTCAAATCAAATCGTTAGCACGTAAAATCGTCAAATCTGGCAGCTATGGTCCTCAGCCTCCCACTAATCTGTGAATAAAACGGACTAGCGTTTTCACGAGACACGCCCATGATGATCCCATGAACGATCCATGTTCCTGTAGCAAAGCTATGTCTAACCTATCTTTCTCAAAGCATCGCATCATCACCGCCGAAGCTGCTCTACTATGATGAAGATTCAGTTGACATACATCTATGTATATTCTCCTAGTATGGATTAATTACTTACTCCAATTTGTTTTTTTTTTTTGTTGTCTTTTTTATATTTGTAGATTGTAGTCATACATACAGAATACCATAAAATAAACCAACAATATTTTTGGTTTTCCTATCAAGCTACAAATATGAAATATAAAAAGTTTTTTGTCTCACTTGAAAATATTTGCTAAAAGGGATTTAGCAGGTTTGCAAATTAAGGCGACAATATACAAAAACGATTTTTATCTTACTAAACCCTTCAGAGATAACGTTAATTTTTTGTACGTTAAAGATAACGATACGTCTGATTTCTAACATCCTTTTAAGGACTAAAAAAAAAACTAAAAATTGGCATATGTATTATTGTGATCAGTTATTTATTAAGTTTTTTCTTTGATAAATAAGCATTTGATAAGTAAAAATAATACTGTGCGACAAATGGTAGGGGTCAGTGATCGGGAAGGGTTCAAACTACCGGGGAAAGTTATATCGGTAAAAAAGAAGTTATACGTTTCCCGGCGTTTCGCTGGGTCACGTGTAGGAATCGAGATATATGGATTTGAAATTAGTAACTATCATATAGGGCAAATTGTGACCTTTGGTGGTATTTTTTTGACATAACTCGAGAACCACCAGTCCGATTTTGCTGAAACAAATTTAAAAAAATTAGGAATTCCAATTCCTTTAATCTGTTCAACAACGTTTCGCTACATAAGCAACAGTTTTGCAGTTATAAATAAATGTATGAATAAAAAAACTATTTTTTGCCTAAACAATTGAATTTTTTATTTTTAATTCATAAAAAATCCAAAACGGTAAAAAAGTTTCAAGTCCTATTACTTTCACGTAAAGTCACATAACCTTTAAACAAAATGAGACATAGATCATTAAAATCGATGGAGGCGTATCGCTTTTATTCACAATTAAGTGAAGGTATGAATTTCAAAAATTTGCTCGAGATATGCTCAAAATTCTTTGGATAAATCATTGATGACTTTTTTTATGATTCTCAGAATTAAAAAAAAAGAAATAAACAAAGGGTTACTTGATTTTTATGGTAGCGGTAACAAACTAAAAAACGGTCATAAATGTGCGTGGACAATTAAAAGGAAAAAAGGAAAGTGCACTTTTTTAATTATTTGGGTTTTTTCCGTTGGCTACCTGCATGATTTTTTTACACAAATTCCACCCACATTTATGAGTGGTCATGTTTTAGAACGTTTCGAAAAATTTTAAACGCACACGAATCAGGTATATAGCCACCCTTAAAAGATGCGCGAATTCATAAGTACCTCTCAGTAAAATATTGAAACTTACGTAGTATTTATAGGTGTTCACTGATCGATTTTTGTCATTCAACAAGTGTCTCCGAACGCGTAAAGTACAATTTTTTTAAAGTGACGAAAAAGTAATAAAAGTATAAAACCAAAATGAGGGCAAATTGTCCAGAAAATATCAATTTATTTTGTTACTTTTGTGGCAAAAGAGCTTTTTCAACGAATGCTGCATTATTCACTGAGCAAGTGGAGCGCGCTTTTAAACTTAATTTGATTGCGAAATAATTCGCGGCGTTTCGTGGGTCCCAGGCAAAATTTGTAAAACGTGCTACAATGGTCTTAACATGTGGATGCAAGGGAAACGCAGTTCACTTCGTTTTGGTGTACCAATCAATTATTTGGACTGATCCAGGAGAGCACAATTCCAACAACTGTTACGCTTGCGCAAACAAAATATGTGGAGTAAATCGTAAAGGCCTTAAACGAAGAGTTTACATATCTGTTTAAAGTGCACAAATACCTCTACCGCATTCGGATGAAATACCAATTCCACCGCTTCCAAGTCCTGACAGAGAAACTTATTTTTCTATTGAAACAATGGATCAATCTGATTTCACCTATAAACCAACACCAGAAGCCGGCCCATCGAACAAAATAATTCCTATATCAAAAGCAAGAATGGACAAGATTTTTGCAGAATTAAACCTTTCTCAACGTGAAGCAGAAAAACTTGCCCAGCTTTTGAAAGAAGGCAACAATTTGGAGCCTAATGTCAAAGTCACCGGATATCGAAGACGACAATTGCTATTCCAACGGTACTACACACTCAACGAAGGGAACACATTTGTATACTGCCACGATATAAAGGGACTGATGGAGGCGATGGCCATTAATTATGTCGCAGTTGATTGGCGAATGCTCATCGATTCCTCAAAATCAAGCCTGAAAGTCGTTTTACTACATAAATATAATAGAAAACCAAGCATTCCCATTGGCTACAGCACAGACATGAGCGAAACATACGATTCCATGTTATTGCATGACTACACGTTGTGAAGGGTATATAAGATTCGGCACGGCCGAATATAGCACTGTTACTTGTTTTTTTATAATTAACTGTATTCAACTGGTCAATCCCTTTCATTTGATACCAATATTGTGGGTGTTGAAGGAGTTACATTGTAAAACACCATATTTAACCCATATAAAATTTATTGTCTTCCATTTTGTAGTGGCGGCCAACAAAATTTTTTTTTATTTGTATTGCACTAGTCAAGTCCTTTCAGATGATACCAATATTGACTCTCTTTGTTGTCTAGAAGCTGAAAAAGTTTTGTTTTCGCTTGTAAATTTTTGGTATATTAAAAAATTTTTTGCCTATAACTTTATCGATTAGAGCCCGATTTATCCAAAATTTTCCACGAATATCTTTAGAGGCATATTATATCTACAGATAGTACCAAAGGTAGCTATAAATTATTCTATGCCTGAAAATTTTTAATTTTGGTGGTACAAATATAGGAAAACAGAGGCAGTCGCGTTTTTTTGTTTCTATATCAGAAAGTTATGGGGCGATTTTGCTGAATTTTAATAGCGATTCATTGCCGTATGTTTCCAAATGTTAAAAACCACAAACATATCTGTAGAACAAGTGGAGGCTTTAAAAGGTCCGGACAGATGGACATTGCTTCATCGAACTCCTTAAGTCATAAGCTTTAAGAATAGTATATACTTACTGCTGTGGGAAATGAATATTGTAAAAACTAGAAACGGAATATTAAAGCTAGATGCAGCGTTGTCAACTTTAAAATTTCAAAAAGCACCATAACCCAGGAAAAAACGCGTCATTCTCAAAAAAAGCACTAATTTAAAATTTGTAAATTATTATACCCTTCACCTGTGGTGCACAAGGGTATATATAGCTTTGTCATTCCGTTTGTAATTTCTACAATTTTCATTTCCGACCCCATAAAGTATATATTTTCTGAAAGCTTATGAATAGAGGAGTCGATTAAGCCCTGACCGTCTGTCCGTGTGTTGGTTGAAATCAACTTTTAGAAGCAACTATATGTTCCTCAGATCTGTATATGGTATCAATCTCTTGGAAATATCCAGGAATGAATCGCTATTGAAATTCAGCACAATCGCCCCATAACTTTCTGAGATATGAGCAAAAAACCACGACCACCTCGTTTTTTTTCACAATTACAACAACAACATACATACATACATGTAAAAAACATACCAAACAAAAAAAATTACAAAAAAAAAAATATTAAAAATAAGAAAAAAAATAATAAAAAAAACTACAAAAAAAAATTTTAAAAACATTTAAAAAAAATTTTTAAAAAAAAATTTTTTAAAAAAATTTAAAAAAAATATAAAAAAATAATAAAATATAAATAATATATTAAATAAAATAAAACAAAATTTTTTTGGCTCAGCTGGGATTCGATGCCACATTTATGCTAACGTGTACGTATGCACGTATTTTATATGGGATGAATGGTGATACAAACAATTGTTATTGCATGACTACACGTTGTGAAGGGTATATAAGATTCGGCACGGCCGAATATAGCACTGTTACTTGTTTTTTTATTTATTTAATAAAATTATACATTTATATAAATTTCTTTGCAAATAAGAAATTTTTAAATGAATATCAGAATAAATAACAAAAAAATTTACAAAAATCAAACAACGAATATCTTTTAGTCAGTCAGTACAGATTTACATAGATACATATATTTATATGTAAATAAAAATAAACAAAAACATTGGAAAAAAGAACAAAAATATTTAATTATTAAAGTAATTATCAATTCACAATATATCACAGGAGTGATGCATTGTAAGAAATTTATTTCAACATTTAGAAAAAATTACGACAGGATTAATTTTTCCATACCTGATGCATTTAAACGACGTTTAATAAACATATGTGAATTTGTTGTACAAAATATTAAAGAAATTATTCACCAAATAAGTACAACTATTATTTAATATTTAAATATTTTTATGTTACATATTAGAGTAATTAAATAGAACTATTTCTAACTAAAAATTATGAAAAATTGTAATAAACTTGCAGTTTAATAATTCGATTAGGATTTAAGCTTTTCTCTGTGTAAATAATATCAAATATCAATGTTAAAGTCAATTATTTCTTCATTATTATCACTATCATCTGGCCACAACATAGTCTTAATTTCAAATTGTAATGCTTTATAAATATCATTGCTATTAATCAGAATATTTACTTCATCAGCTATTTGATAGGTTTCGCAACAGGAATTTTCCCGTTTAAGTCCATTTTTAATGTGAAGTAAGGCATTAACTGAATTTAAAGACATTCGGTTGCGAATTTTAGATTTAAACACATTCATGGGAGCGACAAAAGTTTAACGTTTAAGTTTATTGCTTCAAAGGGATTTAAGTTAACTGCATCTTTGTACGATTTAACTTCAATCCAAAAATCGACTGGATTCAATATTTTGCCATTGGTAACGGTAAAATATCTTCTTTTGTATGTGATAAAACATTTCTAACATTAATTATGTTAATTTTACTCAAAATTTCAAGGTTTTCTGGTAAAATTTTTAAACGTTTAAAGTTGTGGGACGCTAAAAGTTTGCTTTAAGGTTTAATCATTTATAAGATGATCTCAAAAGAAAGAGGAATTTCTTTTATTCACATTCACCTCAACTGCATATACATATGTATAAAGTTAGACATTTTGAAACAAAAACTTTCTGGGCAATCAATTATCTTATAAAAAATTAAATTTTTAGTGTAATATTATTTTCTTGCCGAGTTGCATGTAATTGTACTATAAGTTACATTTTGGTAGTATGTATATAAATTTACACTTACAAAAAATTTTTTTCAATTAATTAATTTGAATTTTACACCCCAATTCTAAATATTCCCAGGGAAATGAATTCCCCGGGAATACATTTTTCCCGCGAATAAAATTCCCCTATTCTAAACAGTCGGGGAAGGGAATAACAAGGGAGAGAGAATTTTACATTTTCGAAGTCAGCTGTTTGCTTTTGCTGTTTTGTTTTGACAAAATATTTGCTAATAATTTTTAGCGTAAAAAGTGAATATTCGTAAATAATAAAAAAAAAATTGTTAAAAGTGAACAAAAATGTTAGTGTAGCGTTGATAATAATAATAGCTGAAGCAGAAAACTCTGAAGCACAAGAATAAGCAAAAGGTAGAAAGGAAAATGCTAAGTGTCGCCAGCAACCCACTTGAGTTGCCGCACACTTTGTAAATTTTACTTTTGGAAAGTTAGAAAAATATTACAGAGTAAATAAACCAGCGTTCGAATATCTGTTGGACGTGTTAAGGTATATAGCCCAAACGTAAGTCCTTTGCAACTTCTCCAATCGTGAAATTAAGTGCGACTTTCCGCTTCTTTGCTGAAGGTTTGTGCCAAACGGGTATTGGTAAAGATTACGGTGTGTCTGTGGCTCAGTGTAGTGTTAGCAAAGTTCTGGGTGAAGTTATTAATATATAAGGAATATCTACGCCCAATGTAGATAACTTTCTGCAGAACTGCAGTGCAAAAACGGAAAGCTGCGTTAGCTTTTTATGTGAAGTATGGCATTCCAAACGTTATTGGATGTGTTGACGGAACTCAAAAAATTAAAGGTCTGTGATCATGAGCTGAGGATTCTGTACGTTGATGCCTCACATCCCGGAGCGTGTCACGATTCATGTATTTGGAATTCTGGCGAATTGCGTGCTCACCTTGAGCAAGAATACCTTAGAGGTGGCAGCAATTATTGGCTTCTTGGTAAAGTTTTGAATAATAACAGACAATTCATAAATTAAACATGAATTTTTTTGCCCACAGGATAAGTCTGTTGAAATAAAATTCAGTGTTGAAATATGGTTAAACGCATTAATGGTGTTTTAAAAAATAGATGGAGGTGCATTCTTGGTGCTAGATAGCTGCACTACGCTCCAAAAAAGGCTGCTAAAATAACAAAATTTTGCTGTGCGTTGCATAATTCATTTTAAATGCAATGCTGAAGTAAGCGATGTAGAAAATTTAGATTACTTGAGCGCTCAGGATAATGATGTGGTGTCCTTAGACTCATCACAATATTTATCCATTGCCCAAAATATTAGAAAATATAATAGAAAAATATTAGAAAAAATATTGCGAATAATCTCTAATAAATTTCTGTAATAAAGCCATTTCTTATATATGTATGTGGTATATACATTTTTTTAAATAAATAGGCATAACATTTTCTTATTGCTCTTATTTGACCTTTATTTTATAAAATTTTTTAATTGATTTTTCAAGCTCGAGGTCTTTATAAATATTTGTTGATTTATTTATTATTACACAAAGGAGTAGCGAAATATTGAATAATAAATAAATCAACAAATATTTATAAAGACCTCGAGCTTGAAAAATCAATTAAAAAATATAACCTTTTATTAAAAAAATTTTAAAAACTTCAAAAATTAAAAAAAAGATAAATAAAAATTAAAGTTATTTTAAAACTAAAAAACAATTCATTATTCTGCTTCCTGTTTGTTGTTTTTGCCCTAAAAGTAACAATAAATTACATTATTTATCACAATTTTTATAAAAAAATATTAAATACTTACATTTTTGTCACAACTCCCTTTAAATTTGTTGGCGGATTTTTTCCCAAAAATTGTTATTACATTCTCCCTTTAATTACCTTTCATAATACCTACTTTTTTCCCAGGGAACAATTTCCCAATTTCGAAGTTCATTTAGAATAAGGGAAAAGGGAAAGGGAACAAATTTCCCCGGGAGAAGTTATTTAGAATAGGGGAACAGGGAATAGGGAAATAATTCCCAGGGAATTGTTATTTAGAATTGGGGTGATAGTGTTTGGTGTCACCGAAATAAAAAGAAAATCACTAAAAACTAAAAAAAAAATCACCAAGCACTGACTCACAATTTTTCCGCTTTCTAAATGTTAAAAATCACCAAAAACGGTGATAAAATCACCGAGTTGACAACGCTGGCTAGATGTTCTATAGCTGAAAGGTATAAAATAAAGATAAAGTAAAGGTCTTAATTTCTGTGTTCATGCAGCAATTTCAGATATCCCTACTTATTATCATAAAAATACATATTTAAAACCTTAAATGGTGGAGTTATTAATTTATATATTTTTTTTTATTTTTACAAATTATGGATGGTGCAAATTCTTAAAATATGGAGAATTGAATTGCAAGTGAAAAATGATCCGAGCCAATAAAATTGTTCGGTATTTTTCCATTTTTTCTGCATTGGTCTATAGACGGCAGTTTATAAGTACTTTTGACTTGAATTGATTTTGAATCACTTTTCGATCGTGATTTTAATATATAATCAACAATTATCCAATGGTCCTGATACGTTGAAGCTCCATCAACCATTCCAAAATCAATAGCATCCATTTGAAAAAAGTCATAAATCGATTGTTGAGTATTTGTTTTTTTCTCTGATAAAAAATCGAGTTTATGCGAACTAGTTAATATTTTAAATGCTTGGGTATGCGGAGTAAAATTTAAATCACCAGTTAATATGACGGGAGCAATATGTTTATCATCAGAAAATGCCGAAAAGTCAATAATAGCTTGAATTAATTTATTTACTTGAGAAATTCGAACATCTTCACGTCTGGGATTGTAGAGTAAGTGCGTTGTAGCAACTACGAAAGTCGCAGACTTATCATCTTGAGGTTGGAATTTAGCCATTAAGCCAATGTTTTCTCGATTTAGTGTGGGCAAGCTTTCAGTATAATATTCGACAGAGTTTTCAGATATTAATTTAAACATAGTTTTGTCAAATATAATAACACAGCCATCACTTCGAGTACCAGTTTTTTTCTTAAAAATATATTCCAGTCTTTTATTGTGTTTTAAAGCTATGCTTAACTGATTAACCAGTTCTTTGAGATGATCATATTGCATTTCTTGCAAGCATAATATATCCGGTCCAATTACTGTAATTTCCTCAACAAGTTTGTTTAAACGATTTTCCCAACGCAGCATTTTGTTGTCAATATTATAGTACAGATGAAGATGTTCAACCAACAGATCTTGTGCTAGTATATTATATGATAAAAGTTTATAATTTTGCGAATCATTAGCACGATTAATTTTTCCCAGTTTAAATAAACATGGGTTCCATTTGCGATGCATAATTTTTTTTTCAATTTTTGCAACTTTGTATTCTTCTAAGACTATGGACGAAAATATACGTTAATATTTTGAGTTATATTTATATAATGTATTTTTTTGTGTAAATTAATTACTTTTAGCATTTCTAAAAAAAATCGTTCGCTTTATTATTGACTTCATTAATTTCGTAAAAAAGAAAAACAACAAATATATATGCAAGGCAAAGACCTGCGCCGAGCAGTTTTTTGGCGGCGATGGATTGTCTAAAAATGATTAGCGGCGTATTAAATTCGGCTGTAAGCCGGCTGAAAAATTCATACATATCGGTGTTTTGTATACAGTAATCTGGTTATCCCCCGACCACACGAGCAATTTGTTTGGCAATTATTGCCACAGAAACTGTCAAATTATATTGCCAACATAAGATATTAAAAATTAAAATGCAACAACAACACTAATGTATAAGAGAACGTCGCAGAAAAAAAGAAAACAAAATATTAAAATTAACATGGTTATTATAAAAAATTTAAGTTTTTTAATTATATTTAAATATATAATGGCAAAATAATCGTTTTAATCTAGTGCTTTTAGTGAAATTTATTATCGTATATTGTTTATAAAATTTTAAATGATAGGTCAATCACCAGGAAAATTTCTAATTTTATGTTTTAAGATATTTACGTGTTCACCACCTATAGATATAAGCTTGAACATTGGCAATTTGATGCCGTTATTCTGCCGGCTTTATTGCTTGTATTAAGACATAATCAATCGCTCGTGTGGTCGGGGGGTTAATGCCATGTTCACAGGGCAATATGAATCTCGTAGTTTGCTTTCTGAATCTCGAATGCGAAACTTGGTGTTCAGACCAAGTTTCACTTTGACATTTGTATTTTTTTTAATTATTTAACGCGGATTTTTTTTCTGTGATTTATTTTTAAAATGGAACAAGGAAGAGTGCTATATTTGGCCGTGCCGAATCTGATAATACCCTCCACCATCGTGTACATAGTTATAATCCCACATTGTAGCGTAACCTATAGTTCATGCTATATACCATTTTTTATTATTTCCGACACCATCCTCAATTTTGAATTTTTACGTAGTTAACTGTATTCTACTAGTCAAGCCCTTTCATTTGATACCCATATTGATGGGGTTACAAAAATTTGTTCCGCCATTTTTTTTTAGACGCCATCTTGGATTTTATATTTTTTTTTTATTAATTTACTGTATTCTACTGGTCAAGCCCTTTCATTTGACACTAATATTGAGGGTGTTCAAGAAGTTACATTTTAAAACACCAGATTTGACCCATATATAAATTTATTGTTCGCCATTTTGTAGTGGCGGCCAACATGAATTTTAATTTTTTTATATTGGTTATATTGCGCTAGTAAAGTCCTTTCAGATGATACCAATGTTGACTCTTTCGGTGGTATAGAAGCTAAAAAAATTTGATTTTTGTTTGTAAATTTTTGGAATATATAATTTTCAAAAAAATTTATTGCCTATAACTTTACCGATTACAGCCTGATTTATCTAAAATTTTTCACGAATATCTCTAGAGAGTAAATATAATAACAAATAGTAACTAAGGTACCTATAAATTATTCTATGGCTGAAAAATTTAAATGTTGGTGGTAAAAATATGGGAAAAAACAGAGGCAGTCGTGTTTATTTGCTCATATCTCAGAAAGTTATGGGGCGATTGTGCTGAATTTCAATAGCGATTCATTCCCGGATATTTCCAAAAGATTGATATCATATACAGATCTGAGGAACAAATGGTTGCTTCTAAAAGTTGATTTCAACCAACACACGGACAGACGATCAGGGCTTAATCGACTCCTCTATTCATAAGCTTTCAGAAAATATATACTTTATTGTAGAAATTACAAACGGAATGACAAAGCTATATATACCCTTGTGCACCACAGGTGAAGGGTATAAAAAAGAACTAAGTAAAATTTAAAATTATATCATGAATATAATTTTGTAAAATTTTTAAATCTACGTTTTTCCATTTTAATTCAAATATATATTTTTAAACATACATATATGTATTTTTATTTCCACAATGATTTGTTTTAATTTTTACACAAATATAAGTATTTTTGTGTTTTCCTTTGTTTATGTTATTTATTTAGACAGATAAATTAGCGATTTTTTGTTATCAAAATTGGAGATGATAGTAAATTCTTCGAGATTCGCAGCAAGATTCAAAACGAACCAGGAAGATTAGTTCTCAAAATTTTGTATGCCGAATCTTGTAGATTTAATCAAGATTCGGCCGCGAACCTTGAATGAGAGAGCGACCCTCGAATTTCGCTGTCCATATAATCATGCTATAAAAAACACACTTTTATATACATATGTCTTACAATTAAATACAGAATTTAAATTTAATTTACAGAAATTAAATTTTTTATATAAAATATATACACTTGTATAAATTTAATGTAAAAGTTAATATGTCGTTAATGCAAAAACTCTAATAAACAAATTTAATATTAAATTAAAAAATTTAACTATGAATTTATGTAAGAGTTATTCCAATATATAAATACATAGGCACATATCGCATATTAGGGTATTAATTTGATATTTGATAACTTTTGGTTTGAATAAAGTCTTAACTTTAAATAATAACTGAATAATATGAAAATTTTTGATGTTTGTATTTACTTCAAGTAATACTCTTTTCTTTGACATAAGGGTAGTTACTAAAATATCACGAAAATAGTCACAACGTGATTTTTGAGATGAAACAGTAGGAGGAATAAAGTGACGTTTTTACGGTGGATAGATATTAATGTTGTTAGTTAATTTTTCGAAAAAAAAAACAGTTTAAGAAAAAACCTATTAAAAATTAATAATTGCTCGTAGTTACGCTCGTAACCGCAGGAAAGATGTAACCCTTAAAATCAAAATTTTATAGAAGGTTTTTTTTTAAATAAAATCAGTTTAAATTAAGCTATTATTCTGAAATTTAGAATGTAAGTATTATTTTGTGTAATGTATTAAATTAATTCGAATCATTTCGAAATGCGCATTATAACGGTTATTTTTGTTGGTTAAACTTTTTTCGCTGTCCTGCTGGCAAACATGTGTTGGTTAATACAAAAATTTATTGTAAAGAAATGACTTTCTGTTCTTGTTTTATTAATTTTTTTAAACTTTTTTGCTAAAATTAAATTAAATTTCACTTTTTAAATAAAAATCTATACATTCTGGAATAACATATAACATAAAAAAATAAAATAAAATAACGTACTTCATATTAAAAATTTGTGAACTTTAAAAACGATCGATAAAAATATACATTTATATATACTAGCTAATACCCGGTGTGCTTCGCCACCCCAAATTTTAGCATTTAATTCATATGGCAGGTGCCACGCCCACTATTGTTAATGCACCCATTTTTTCCATAAATGTTTATTTGAATATCAAAGTTGCTTTTGCAAAATTTTAGTACTCTAATCGATATCGTTTTGTAGATATACGAATTTTAGTATTTAATTCATATGGTAGGTGCCACGCCCACTAATGTTAATGCACCCATTTCTTGCCTAAATTTTTATTTGGGTGTCAAAGTTGCTCTTGCAAAATTTTACTACTCTAATCTATATCGTTTTCCAAATATACGAATTTTAGTATTTAATTCATGTGGCCACGCCTACTATTGCACGTCCGCCCATTTTTTACCCAAATGTTCGTGTGGATGTCAAAGTTTACCGTACTTAATTTGAAGACTCTAGCTGCATTAACTTTCGTGATATATAATATATATTTGAATTTTTTTTTTTGAATATTACAGAACGCAATTTTGAAAAGTGAATTTTCATTGAATTAGAAAACATTGCTTGTGAAAATGTCTTCCAGTCTTAAAAATCGCTGTAGGTTAATTCAACACAATTATACTTTTTTGGGTTAGTTCTTGCGTTTGAGATCATAGTGTACCACTCACTTGGTGCCCAAATAGTTCTACTCCGAATGAACGATTCAATTGTACTATGTATCGAGTCAACAGGCATCATGGTGTGTCCAGGAAACAAGTATGTAATTTTAACAAAATTTACAAATTTTGAATTTTCAACAAAATATGTTAATGTAGCAAGCATGGCTCTGTTTTTGTTCTGTCCTGCACAGCTATCACAATAAAGATAAACTATCGAATGAGTTTTTCTTGGATCGATTAGTTTGAGGTACTAAAAACAATTGTGCAAATTTCATTACACCCTCGTTTACCATCTTTTTCTGCTAACAAAAACACAAAAAAAAAAGTGCGAGAGAAGGTACTGATATGAATTTACTTTGAATACATTTACTTGTGTATATTTATTGTAATAATTTCTTAAACATATATGCATTGAAATTGTAATTTAAAATGTTGTTTTTAAAATACGTAATTCTGATAGAGTTATAAAAAAAATTTTAATTATAAAACATATATAATAATTGGCGACGAGGAAAATTTAATTACGGAAAAAGAATTTGCGCAATTACTTACTAATCAGCAAATTTGGGCTCAACAATTGCTTGAAAAACAACAACAATTCTTTGCATGTTTTATGAATAACGTTAACACAACTCCGAAAAAGAATATTCCGCCTTTTCCAAAGTTTGATATCAGTTCAGATAACTTTTCTGTTTACTCCAATCAAATTAAAGAGCATTTTAAAGCTTATGGTGTTCAAGAAGCCGACCAAATGAAGTCGTATTTCTTATCGTGGATGGGATCAGATCTTTTCGAATTAGCAAGCAAATTATTTGGATTAGAAAAAATTCAAGATAAATCATTTGAAGTAATTATATTAAAGTTGGAGCAATATTTTGCATCTAAAGTCCACGTATTGGCAGCAAGATTCAAATTTCATAATAGAGCTTTGTAAGAAGGTGAATCTTATACAAAATGGTTACTTGAACTGAAAGGATTAGCAAGAAATTGTTTGTTTATGTGTAAAAATTGTCAATCGGAATACACTGACGAGATGATAAGGGATGTTGTTATTGTAAACACGACCCATGACATGACGCACAGCTGCTTTACAAAAGCAAAACCCTTCTTTGGAAGAAGTCATTAACATAGCGGAAACATATGAGTCAACTCAAGCATCTTTACAAACAATAAGCAAAAATAGTCTTTCTCAAGAAGTTCAACAAGTTAAGCAAAGGAATAGTAAAGGTAAATTTCAACAGCAATATAATCAACTATCCAAAGGGGCTAACAAAATGGCACCAGGAAATCAATTACCATCATGTTCTGGTTGTTTTAAAAAACATAAGAAAGAATTCTGTAAATTTCGCAATGCAAAATGTCACAGGTGTGGTAAAATTGGACACATAGCTCCGGTATGTAAATTTAAAAATAATAATATTCAAAATTTTGGTGAATCAGAACATTGTCACCAGATTAGTAATTATTTTATACGAAAAGATAAGAAGTTATTCATAAATGTTAAAATAAATTAATGCAAAATTGAGTTTCAATTTGATACTGGCGCATCGTGTTTTAACGAGGTTATGGTAATAAAAATATTCCTGTTCTTGGAGTATTGGACGTATCTGTTACGTTGGGTTTTGATACCAAAAAATTAAAATTATTAGTGGCCAATACCTATGAAGGTTCAAATATTTTTGGCATAGATTGGTATGATGCATTTAACTTTGGTAATGACATCTTCCAAGTAGATAAATTGCATGAGCAAGAAATTTCAGAAAAGTTTCCAAAACTATTTTCAGAAACTTTAGGATGTTGTAACGTATTTAAAGCTCATTTATTTTTAAAAGAAAATGCTGTTCCAAAATTGTTTAAAGCGAGACCTATACCTTTTGCCTTTCAAGAAGTTTTTAAAAAAGAAGCTAAACATTTGGAAGATTTAGGAATATGGACACCTGTTTCATATAGTGATTCGCCGATCGTGATCGTTCCCAAACCAAATTCTAAAATTCGAATTTGCGCAGACTTCAAACAAACAGTTAATCCTCAGTTAGACATGGAACAGTATCCTATTCCAAAGTTACAAGATTTGCTATTCAAATTAAGAGGTGGTAGTCAGTTTACGAAAATAGATTTATCTGATGCCTATTTCCAAATTCCCATGGATGAAGAATCAAAAAAAGTATTAGTGGTTAACACACCACTTGGTTTGTTTCAATATCAAAAGTTACCGTTTGGTATTTCTAATGCACCAGCAATTTTTCAAAAATTTCTTCACCTTCTTCAAATTATACCCATCCCTAAAGCCGACAAGAGCTATCGACCTATAGCAATTTTGCCTTTTTTGTCAAAAGTTTTCGAAAAATTAGCTCATTGGCAAATAAGCTCATATTTGTATAGCAACTCTTTGCTAACTAGCAGGCAGTCTGGATTTAAGCCAAAACATAGCTGTATATCGACTTTAATTGATGTATCGGAGGAAATAAGACGCGAGATAGATAGACGCAATGTTATATCTTTTCTTATACTGCTTGATCACTCCAAAGCTTTTGACACTGTCCATCACTGTGTTCTTTTTTTCAAACTTGGTCACATGTGTAAATTTTCAACAACTGCTTTGAAGCTTATGAAATCATATCTCAGTGACAGGAGTCAAACGGTTTACCATAATTCGAAAATATCCAGTTCTTGCTTAATGCCCAGGGGAGTACCACAGGGCTCTATACTCGGTCCATTATTGTACTCTATTTACTCAAATTATCTACCTTTACAACTTGATCATTGTAAAATTCAAATGTATGCTGATGATGTGCAACTGTATATTAGCTGTAACGCATCTGATGCTGCTAACTGTATAGAACTGATAAATGAGGACCTAACCCGAATTCATCAATGGGCATCAGCAAATGGCCTCAGCTTAAACCCAAAAAAAACAGTGGCTATGATCATTGGTAAGTCTAAGTGTATACCAGCCTCCTTGCCACCACTAAAACTAAATAATTTTATTGATACTGCAAGGAACCTTGGTGTCATTTTTAACAAACAACTTGATTGGTCAGATCACATTAAGTCAAACTGTGGTAAGATATTTGCTATGTTAAGAAATCTTTGTATGTTCCAGTACTATACTCCAGATCATATTCGAATGGTTCTTGCCAAAACATATTTGTTGCCCACTCTAATGTATGGATGCGAACTTTTTTCTAATTGTGATGCTGTGAGTAAACGTAGGCTTAATGTTGCATATAACAATATTGCCAGATATATCTTTGGGAAAAAAATAAATTGCAGCATTTCACGATATGCAGTACAAATTTACAATATGACATTTGGAAACGTATTAAAATGCCGAACACTTTTGATGCTGCATAAAATAATATATACAAAACAACCTGAATACCTTTACCAAAGGATTTCATTCTCGAGGTCAAGCAGAGGCAACAGAGTAAATAACTTCAGATATTATAAGGCAATTTCTGAGCGACATTTCTTTGTAACTTCAATACGTCTTTGGAACCAACTTCCCCATCAAATTCAAAATATAAGCAATGCAAGGCAGTTTAAATCTGTCATTTTTAAGATTTATAGTAATTAGAATTTTTTGTTTGTATGTTTTGTTCCCTCCTTTTTTATTTTTATTATGTTTTTTAATATTAACATTGATTAAATTATTTTTTGTGCTATGTGTCATTATTATATTCTTTTATTCTTTTTTTTACAAACAATGTATACCAGATCTCTACCCAATACTGTAATATAAGACTTGTTCTTGTTGTATTGTATTCATCTCTTAAATAAATAAATAAAATAAAATAAAAATAAAAATTGATTTCTGATATTCCAAGCACTGTTAATTACCTAGATGATATAGTGGTAACTGGTTCAACTTACGAGGAACATAAACAGAATCTGGAAAAACTACTTTTAAAATTAGAAAATGCAGGCTTAACTTGTAATATTTCAAAATGTTCATTTGTACAAGACAAGATTGAATATCTTGGTAATATAATTAGCAAAAATGGAATTGAGCCATCAGAAAAAGGCGTTATAGCAATTCAAAATTTACCTAGGCCAAAGAATTTACATGATTTACAAGCTTTTATGGGAAAAGTAACATACTACATGAAATATATAGATAATTTTTCTAATTTGTGCGAGCCTTTAAATAAATTGCGAAGGAAAGGTAATCGTTTTATTTGGGGTAGATCTCAAGAAGAAGCATTTCAAAATTTTAAACAACAACTTATTACTACAACTAAGCTTTCTCATTTCGATGATAATTTACCATTGATATTAGTGACTGATGCATCATCATTCGGGTTGGGAGCTGTAATTTCTCATGTTTATCCAGATGGATCTGAAAAACCTATAGCACATGCATCTAAAACTTTAAATATTCATCAAAAAAGTACAGTCAGATTGAAAAAGAAGCTTTATCAATTATATTTGGCATAAAAAAATTTCATGAATATCTCTACGGCAGAAAATTTACATTAATTACAGACCACAAGCCTCTTGTTTCAATTTTTAATCCTAGCAAATCTATATCGACTCATGCAGCTTACCGCCTTCAACGATGGGCTCTATTTTTGTCAAGTTATACATTTGATATTAGATATAAATCTACTAATTGTCATCAAAATGCTGATGCGTTATCACGTTTACCATTTTCAACTGATTCCGACTTTGATATTGAAATAGATAAAATGGATATAAATTTAGCTGAAGAAATATCTTCATTTCCTGTAAACGCTGCCCAGATTGCACATTGCACGGTAATGGATAAAGTACTGTCGCAAGTTCTGAAATTTTTAAGAGAAGGTTGGCCTAATCAAGTGGATGACACTTTTAAGCCCTATTTTAACAAAAGAGAGTATTTAACGATTTTAAACGGTGTAATTTTGTTGCAAGTAGATAGTCATCGAGTAATTATTCCAAAATGTTTCCAGGATAAAATATTGAAATTATTGCATGAAGGTCATTGGGGTATTGTTAAAACTAAACAATTAGCACGTCGTTATTGTTGGTGGCCAGGTATAGACAAATCAATTGAGTTACTAGTTTCAAAGTGTTCACCATGTTCGTCTGTACTTTCAATGCCTGTAAAGGAATTCAGTTCTTGGCATGTTCCAACAAAACCCTGGCAATGAATTCATTTGGATTTCGCTGGACCATTTCAGAATTCATCTTGGTTTATTTGTGTTGATGCTTTTTCTCATTATCCTTATGTTTTTAAAATGAATTCAACAACAACAATAAATTCAATTATCAAACTAAAAGAAATTTTTGCAATTGAAGGTCTTCTTGAAGTAATAGTCGCTGATAATGGACCTCAATTTACAGCAGATGAGTTTCGCAAATTTTGTATTTCAAATGGCGTTAATCATCTTACAACAGCACCGTTCCTTCCAGCTTCCATTGGTCAGGCTGAACGCTTTGTTCGATCTTTTAAGACTTCGCTGAAAAAACATTTAAATTCTGGAAAAAACATAGACGAATCCTTAATTAATTTTTTGTCAACTTACCGATCCACGCCTACGGAAAACGGGAAGTCACCCTCAGAGCTTCTCCATGGTCGACAACCCAGAATTATGCTTAGTTTACTAAATCCAAGAGAAAAAATATCCAATGAATTTAAGAAATCTAAATTTAATGTAAACGAAAATGTAGTGGCAAGAATATTTGGAAAACCTAAGCAGTAGATTTCTGCACGTGTTATTAAATTGATGGGAAATATGTTATATTTACTTGAAACTTCAGATGATAAAATTATTAAACGTCATCAGAACCAAATTCGTAAATCTATGGTTAATAATCAAAAAAGTATAGCAGTTAGAGATTTTAACAGGGCACAGGATTTGGCCAATGTAATTCCTTTTCATATCAGTAGACCTTCTGTAGATCAACCTATTGTTAACAACAATGATAATAATAATAATAACAACAATAATGAAATGAATCAACAATCCGATTTTGAGCATATATTTTCAGATTACTCTAATTTAGCTGGCCCCATGATGTCTAATGTTTCAAGTCAACCCGTACTAAGAAGATCCACTAGAATTAAAAGAAAAGCAACAAACTATTATTTTGGTCTGAATTAACGCGAAAGAATTGATATGACTTTACTTTGAATAAATTCACTTGTGTATATTTATTGTAATAATTTCTTAAACATATATGCATTGAAATTGTAATTTAAAATGTTGTTTTTAAAATACGTAATTCTGATAGAGTTGTAAAATAAATTTTAATTAGAAAACATATATAATACGTACCACTTTCATAAAAACTTTCATTGTGGAAGGAATATTTTCTAGAATAAAATAAATTCACACTTTTTCCATGGGGAGTATTTAAGACCTTTTGCAAGTCGAAACTTGTACATAAATAAGATGGATTTTCTTTACACAATTTTTGGTACTCCAAAAATATTTCCTTAGATTTCTCTTTGTCCTTCAGGTGCATTTGAATTGTTTCTAAACATTGAAACTGTTTCTAAAAATGTTACGAAATACTCTTAACGATAACTGACAATTTTCTTTATTAATCGTTTTCAAATGTTCAACATAAAGTTTGGTAGATATAACTTTTTACTTTTATTCCGACAGTAATGTGAAGGAACCGCGGGTAATTTTTCAATAAACGATTTTATTAAAGATACGCTTGTTTCATCAGATTTGTTGTGTGCAGTTGTCTTTTTTATATTTTTAAGGCAAATATTATATGAATTTTTATTTTTTATTACGGATCGTAGCATCGTTTGTGAAATGTTTAAGGTTTTCAATAAAAATTTTTGGCACATTTAAAACTGTTATTTTTAATAATAATAAAATAAGCAAAGCTGCATTTTCTTTTGCCATTTGTAATATCGACTTGCTTAACGCACGAAGACAGTCAATCTTTTTGTCTAATTTTGTTTCATATTCCCCAAAAATGCTCATTTATTCTTACCCTTTCATCTTCCGAAAAACTTTCATGACACGAATTTCCCCAAATTTTCTTTAAGCATGGGTTAGGCAAAGCGCTTGTTTTTTTTGTTTTTTTTAGTGTTTGCAGCATTTTAGATACTCCTCTTTGTTTTTTGTAGCCCCTTTTTCCAACACATGTTGTCTCCTCGACTTCCTTTTCCAATATATTTAAATCAACGGAGGATTCATCAGAATCGCTATAGGGAACGAGTGTGAACTACAAAAATATACAACAGCTTAAAAAACATATTTTGTTATAAAATTACGAAGATACCTTTGACATATTGTTTAAAAGCTTCCAAAATTAAAATTTTTTAATATATTTAAAAAAAAAACGTATTTTATTGTGCCTACTGTTTCACTTTTTTCGTTTATTTTAAAAGAAAATTTAAAGGTAACCCACACACGCGGTCAACAAAAATGTAAATCGTCTTCCTATATGCATATATGTATGTATGTACATTAAAATTGTTTTTGTTATAAAATCATAACGGTTCAACCTACAGCCATGAAATTTTGACAGATTATGGAAATAATGGGGAATTATCGATTTCGATAAAAAAAAAACGAAAATCGATTATGGTGCGGGTAACATCAATCTGGCGGTAAGGGCTCGAATTATTTGCGAAAGTACCGGTAGAATAACAGTAAAATAATATTATGCTTAGCTTAAGTTAAAAAAATTCACTGTGTATGCAAACTATGTGATGTGTATGTATATATGTAAGTATACATATGTATATAATTTCTTTTTAGCAAATAATTTCATTTTGTTTATATAAATGTTATATTTCTTTTTTAATTCGCATATAGAACTCATGTCTAAGAAATTACAAACAAATTTGACAGTTTGTTTTCAACATTCTTTATTAAAATAAGTTTGAGCAATTATTTCGCAATATATGTATGTGCAAATAAATGTTCATGTGGTTATTAAGACGGACTGCGTAGGCTCCTGACAGGAATTTAGTGGCATTACTGCTCTGCAGGTTGCCTTTAAAATTAGTGACGAAAATGGTATCCATGACAAGTTCGACAACCTCCTTGGAACACAATCATCTTCGGGGATCTTTTTCAAATTCTTTCCTTCGCATACTGTATTGTTGTTGATTCGCATACACGGTTCGATGATGCCATAGGTCTCTTTCTCATTTACCAATAGCGTACCATATTGTAGGTCTATTACTTTCCCTTCTTGTACAGATGGTTCGGCGATTAAATAATTATATTCAACTTTTCCTACTTTAGGCAGTGACAGAACATAGAGGATCGTAGAACCATTTGTGTAAAGTTTTGGAGCAGCATACTCGATGGCCTCTAACTCGGAGTAAGGAAGCGTTGCAATTTCGTCAATTATTCGGTGAACTTCCTCTCTGTCGATTACATTAGAGTTTACTATGCCACCTTTTGCCATCTGGCAAGCTCTCATGATCTCGTTGACTTCGTCCTTAATGACCATTATTTGACGTAAGACTTGACTAATAGATTTTTCGACACTGATCGCCTTGACTTTATTGTGAAATCGTGCCACCATCGCATTAACCTTAGATATTGCCTCTTGTGATGCTCTAAATAGCCGATCATTAATTACGTACTGATTGTTATTATTTTCAATGATGTTTTGCTTGAACTTCAACACGCTGTCCCAATCAGCAGCGTCTGGGTTGCCGGCCAACCATATCCAGGCTGAACCAATCCAATTAATAGAGCGTTTCTGCTTCTTGTATTTGCCTATAAGCGTATCTAGTTGGGAAGAAATTGCATTAACATGGAAATCAATTACCATTTTTTCTTTCTCGTCCACTGTGATTTTGCCTAACATTGCCATCGTCTGGTGTAACAACCGTTCGTACTCCCCCAGGTTGATGATATGAACGAGGTTAAATCTTCCAACCAGCCAACCTTTGCCATATTTGAATGTAACCAACGGCGAGTGGTATTCGAAAATTTGTAGGCTAGTCACAGCAGTGAACTACGTCAGACTGGAATGATAAATGTCGTTTGTTCTAATTCTACTGTTAGTATTTTTAGTAGCTACTTAACCCATTACCCGCCGTAATTCATATATGCTAAAACTAATAAACTTTGCCATTCAGTTGTCATCTTACTGACCAAGTAAAGTCGTTTGTTCGAGATTTTTCATTATTTTTATTCAAATAAGGATTTTAAGGTACGTCCTGTTTTTGGGACATTGGCTGATTGTATTAAAATATATTACATAAGATTAAAAATCAAAAAATTTTTTTGTCTTCAAATATTCTACAAAATATAAACTGAAACGAATTATTCAATTTGTACAAAGAAATAACTTTAAATTTTTACTTATTTATAGACTATGAAAATGTTCAAAACATTTGTCATGCAATGGAACATTACACTTTTTGCATATTCTTGTTGTTTTTTTTTTCCACATTCTGCACACCTGCGTTGTGTTGTTATTGGTTTTATCAGGTGATCTTTGTGGTCATAGCGTACTTCCATACTAACTCTTCCTCCAGCAACTTTCGACTTTTGTGGACCTGTTCTTTTATGGACTGATTTCACGCCCGGCAGATAGCCCAAAACTATTTTACGGCGAATTTCAAGGAGAGAAACTTTCTCACAAGGGTGAGATATTTGATATAATCGCCATGTATTTGCAACGGCAATATCCAAAAACTGGGTAAATAATGGCCACCACTATTTTTTCGAACGAATTCTTGTTCTGTATAACGATATTTGTTTATCTAGCAGGTCAACACCGCCCATATTTTTATTATATTCGATAAACAAACGAGGGATTGGGACAGTTACATATTGCTTATCTTTCCTTGAAAAACGCTTGACATTTCCTAACTGTAATGCGTCACTGTAGTTTGTCGCCATTGTTACGGTTTTGTTGTCTTTGCAACGAACCATCTGTATTTCGTTCTCTTTATCAAATTGCATTTTATGATAGCCTCTTTCTTTTTTTTTCTCTATTTCCTTACATGGCATTAGAGGACAATGCTTTGTTCTATTCTCACGAATAGTTCCTGTTGCTTTTAGTTTAACTTGCCCCAAGTATTTTAAAAGTTCGTGGCTCGTGAAGAAATTGTCAAAATGATCCTCCATGGTATCAGGTGGAATAACATCTACCAGGGTTTTTATAACTTTGGAGCCTAGGGGACAGCCATTTATATTATCAGACTTACCTCCGAGGGTTCAAAATTGTAAAGGTATCCACTTGAGCTGCATAAACACCAAATCTTATAACCAAATTTGATAGGCTTACCCTGCATATACATTTTTGTTGGGTGTTTTCCGTAATAGCGTACCATCATTTCATCTACAGATAAGATACTGCTAAAAATGCCAAATTGAGAAAAGGTTTTTTCCAATACATCGAAAAATGTTCTAAGCTTGTAAAATTTATCTGTTTTTACTAGTTTACTGTTATCATTTAAATGAATATAGCGCTTTATTTCTCGGAATCTGTTTCTTGCCATTGAATCGAAAACAATCGATACCCCAACGTCTGCTGCCTGTTCCCAGTACATATCCTCCTGCGGTAGTTTATGATATCCAGTTATGAGCAAAATTCCAATAAATATTTTCAAATCCTCTAAGCTCAGAGAGAAATTGGCAACATTATTTTGTTTTGCATATAATTCACTTTGCTTAATTATTAGTTGAAATATATTATCTGAAAACATATATTCAAATATTTCGGTAGCTGACGATTTCTGTAATTTCTCAGTAACAAATTCTGTCTTTTCCTTAGAACATCTTGTAGTCTTAGTATATGTCGGAGAAATACTTTGCCACTTTATGTTGCCATCTTTTCCATTCTTAGCAATTGATATTTTTTGTTTTTTAACTTTTTTAGCACTGCTTGTCGATGTTTTCTCTGCTTGACTTTCTTCACATTGCGGCACGAATAATTCAAAAGTTCCAGCAATATCGTTAACCATTTCATTCTCATCCAAATCATTTTCAATTATATCTTCAAAATCCGTCAGCTGGTCTGTATCTGGCGGTATAATGGCAACATTAACGTGATTATGATCCTCATTTTCTATATTTGCCAAAAATTCATCATCTTCCAACAACGCAGTAAGCTCAGAAATAGTTAAACACTTTCTTGAAGCCATTTCTAAAAAAAATATTTGAATAGTTACATATTGCACTTTCTGCCAATCTCCCAAAAATGGGACTTTAAATTTAGAAGAGAATATTTTTTACCTTGGATATTTTTAACGCAAAAGTTTTTATTAGATACGTCAACCAAAACGAAATAAACCAGCGAAGACAAACAACGATGTGTTTTTCCCCTTTTTTTATAAGTTTTTTTTTACTAAATACGAATACACACATTTCATAGGTTGAAATGGCCAGCTTCAACGTGAAGTTGATAACCATTTACAGCTAACTGGTAAAAACTTTACACATTATCAATGAGGATGCCATATTTTCTTCTTATTTTAACAAAAGTTTTAAAAATATACGATTTAGTTATTAAAATAAGCACTTTTTAAGATACGTCCTTAAAATGGGACAATGGCGGGTATTGGGTTAATTCTACTTTGTAGGTTAGTATGGATAATTTTGGTTAAAAAAATTCCTTATCCTAAGTTAGTGTTCTTTACACGGTTCTTCTGTATTTCTATAGATTTAATCTTTTTTTTTTATTTTAACTATTTTAACTTCTCTTTTTTTGTTTTTAGTAAGGAATCTTATTCTAAGTTAGTCCTGGCCAGGTTTTATGTTACTTTGTATTTTTACTTTATTATTCTTATGTTAGGTACCTAATTTTTCTCTTTCATATAATTTTTTCCTTTATGCGCATTTTTGTGGCTGAAGGCCATATTTTTTCCTTTTTTTCTAAAAAATTAATAAATATTATAGATTGTTTAGTTTTTATATTTATTACATTTGAGTAAGGTGTGATTGTCTGCCATCTCCTAAATGACAAACGACAGTCTCTTAAGCCATGAACCTCTTTTGCATTTGTAATAATTGTATTACTTTTTAAAAGAATTAAACTTATAGTTCCTAGTTTTTGATAAAGAATAATAAAATTTATTTTCGAAAATCTTAAAATAAAAATCAAAAGTAATTAGATTTAAAAATTTTATATGTGAACAAGTTGTCCTCAACAGTAGCCCCCTCTAAGTAAATCGTACTTTTTTTGCTGATTTTAAAACCTCCAATTTCTTTTTGGAATTTTGAAAATTTGGTATGCAATTAATCTCATTGGTTACAAAAACTGGTTTAATTCGCTCAATTGAAACATTATCTTCTTTTCCTTTTATATTAAGCGTAAAATATTTTTCATGTCTTTTAATAACTTCATATGGACCTATATATTTTGGTTGGAGTGATTTTTTAATTCCATCATCTCTTATCCAAACGAACTTGCAATCGTTCATATTTTTGAAACTAAAAATTGTATTTGAAAAGTTGGTTGAGGGTTTTGGCTTTAAAGTATGAATGACTTGCTTTAATGAGTGAATAACTGTCGATTCTGACTGCATATTTAATAATCTGGGCTCTAAAAATTCACCAGGAAGAGAGATATTTTCGCCGTATAAAAATTCTGCTGCTGAAGCTTGTAAATCTTCTTTATAAGATGCACGTAACCCTAATAATACGATAGGTAAATTCTTTGTCCATTGCAGGTTATCATGACATGTTATTGATGTTTTAAGAGTTCTGTGAAACCTCTCTACCATTCCATTAGATTGTGGGTGATAAGCTGTGGTATGTTGAATCTTTGTGCCAATAGATGTTAACAAATCATTAAATATTTTTGAAGTAAATTGTCTGCCACGATCACAAACTATCATATTTGGACAGCCAAATCTTGATATCCAATTATTTACAAATGCAGAAGTAACAGATTCCGCTGTACAATCGTATAAAGGAATAGCTTCGGGCCATCTAGAAAATCGATCGATTATTGTTAACAAGTATATCCCTCGGATTGTGGTAATGGACCAACTAAGTCCATATGTATAACCATAAATCTTTGTGAAGTAATTGGAAAGTTACCTGGATTGCTTTTGTTATGTTTAGTAATTTTTGTTTTTTGGCAAGATTTACATGAGTTGTTCCATAATTTGCAATCTTTGTTCATTTGTGGCCAGACAAAACGTTGCGATATTAGCTTTCGTGTTGATTTAATACCTGGATGTGAAAGATTATGAATCATATCAAAAACTAATCTTCTAAATTCTTGAGGTAAATATGGCCGAATTTTATTTCTTGACACATCGCAATATATTTCTACATTACTACCAGGTAATTGGTATAATTGAAGTTGAAGACTTGTAGAATTTAAAATATTTTTTAATTCCTGATCATTACGTTGCGATTCAGAAAGTTTTTTGTAGTTTATTGCTGATATATCCTCTATCCGGGATAAAGCATCAGCAACATTGTTTGATGAGCCGGAAATGTGAACAATTTGTGTAGTAAATTGCCCTATAAAATCCAAATGTCTTCTTTGCCTAGGTGTGGCTTTTAAAGGATTTTGATCGAAAGCAAATGTTAATGGTTTATGATCGGTGAATAAAGTGAATTCTTTAGCTTCCAATAAAAATCTAAAATGTTTTATTGCTTTGTATGCGGCTAACAATTCACGATCATAAGTACTATATTTACATTCTGCAGGACTTAACTTCTTGGAAAAAAAAGCAAGAGGTTGAAAATTACCGTTTATTTCTTGTTCTAAAACAGCTCCAACAGCAAAATCTGAGGCATCGACTTTTAAAGATAGTGGAACATCTTTAACAGGATGGGCTAACATTGTTGCATTAGAAATGTGAGTTTTGCAATTTTCAAATGCTTCGTCAGATGTTGGATTCCACTTAATTAAACGTTTATCATTCTTAACCGAACCTTTTAGATACTCGTTTAGCACAGCATGATGTTCAGCTGCATGAGGTATAAACCTCCGGTAAAAATTAATCATGCACAAAAAACGTCGAAGTTCTTGAATAGTTTTGGGCTTTGGATAGTTAAGTATTACGTTAGATTTCGATTTCGTCGGCTCACTTCCTTCTGCTGTGATATGGAATCCTAAAAAATCTATTTCCTTAACACCAAATTCACACTTTGCTGGATTAATAATAATTCCGTAATCTTTAAAACATTTAAAAAGAGTATGTAGATGTTCTACATGTTGTTCTTCTGTATATGAGGCAATCAGTACGTCATCGATATACACGAAGACGAAATCTAAATCTCGGCATATTTCATCCATCAATCTTTGAAAACTTTGTGCAGCATTTCTCAATCCAAATGGCATTTTGAGAAACTCATACAGGCCAAACGGCGTAATAAGAGCAGTTTTCGGAATATCGTCTGGATTCATAGGTATTTGATGGTATGCTCGTACCAGGTCGATTTTGGAGAATATCGTCCGACCATGCAAACTGTGAACGTAATCCGTAATTAGTGGAATGGGATATCGATCAGGAATAGTTATTTTATTCAACTGACGGTAGTCCCCGCAAGGTCGCCAATCTCCGTTCCTTTTTGGAACCATATGTAGTGCATTAGACCACATGCTTTTTGATGAACGTATTATTCCATTTTCAAGCATAAATTTAAATTCCCTTTTTGCTATATCTAGTCTTTTAGAATCTAACGGTCTTACCTTTGATTTTACTGGTGGACCTGATGTTTCAATATGATGATATACATGGTTTGATTTTGAATTTATTGACGTTGACATATTATGTATTTCTGGAAATTCTTCTAGTAATTTTTGGTAAACTGTTTGATCTTTCAGGATTGTTGAAATACCAAGTATAGGAGCTTTTCTGATCGAGCCATGAGAAGAAATCAAAGTGTTACCGTCAACAAGAACACGATTTTTTAAATCTGGCAAGAGATGAAAATGTGTAAGGAAGTCTGAACCAATAATTGGTTTGGTTACATCAGCTATAACAAATAGCCATGTGAACGATTTACGTAGACCAAGATCTAGTTGAAGGACTTTAGTCCCAAATGTTTTAATTCGCGTGCCATTAGCTGCAAAAAGTTGTACTTTTGACAATTTGTTATTTGCTTTATATTTGGTTTTAGGAATAACAGACACATCAGCTCCTGTATCTATTAAATAAACACTTTTAGTAGACTTGTCATTGATGAATAGGCGACTTGATATATTAGTTGTTTCGGTGGCCGCAACATCCGAAACATTATTTAGTTTTTTTGAAATTTACATGGAGCTTTACATTTTGTTGCTTTTGAGCCAAACTTATAATGGAACCAACAATAATCTTTGTTTTTTGTTCTTGATTTTGATCTGTTGCGTGAGAAATTTCTTTGACGATTCCTACCTCGATGAAGTTCTTCAAATTGCTTTTGAAGTGATTCGATTTGTTGTGTTAACTCTTTAAAAAAATTATTTTGTGGTATGGAAATCGATGAAATGTGAGCCGGATGGGACATGTCTATAATTTTATCAGCTTGCTCGGCAAGTTTAGATATGTCTTGTTGTTCACTAATAGCAAGAATTGACCTCACATTCTCTGGAAGTTGTTCCAAGAATAGTGACTTAATAATATTATCCCCAACTTGACCGCGACCTAAGTTCTGCATCGTTCTTAAAAAATTAGAGGGTTGTTGATCACCAAGCATTTGCCCACTAAGTAACCTCTTAAGTTTTTTCTCATCAGATTCACTAAATAGGTTAATAATCCTCGACTTAAGCGTTTCATATCTATTTCCAGCAGGGGCTGTTTCTAGAATGTCACTTACTAAGTCTAATGTACCGGCATCAATATTTGCAACCAAGTGTCGAAATTTTGTTTCATCTGATGTGATTCTCGCAATTAGGAAAATTGATTCTATTTGAAGAAACCATACACGTGGATTTTTTGGCCAAAACGGTGGAAATTTCTGGAGATTGCTTGATGCCGCAGAAATTTCTAGAGGTGGACATGGATGGCTTAATGTACCGCCTATTGTTTGATCCAAATTATTGTTGTTGTTTTCTTGGGATATATTAGTCCTTTGTGGTGTGTGAGTAAGAGACATCCTAATATCACGTCGGGGTCACCAATTGTAATAATTGTATTACTTTTTAAAAGAATTAAACTTATAGTTCCTAGTTTTTGATAAAGAATAATAAAATTTATTTTCGAAAATCTTAAAATAAAAATCAAAAGTAATTAGATTTAAAAATTTTATATGTGAACAAGTTGTCCTCAACACATTTCACAACCGACATGGATCACCCTTGCTCTGAAATAGATTTTATTTCATTGCAATGTTTTTTTACTAGGAGTAATTCAATTATTTTTTTACACGTATTTATGCTTTTTTCTTTGAATTTACGTTTGTTTTTTAGATATTGAAGGCTTATTTTCCTTACATTTTTAATATTCTCAATTTAAACATTTTATGCGTTTTTATGAGTACGTACGTACATTAAATTATTCTTCCATTGGCATTTAAAATTTTGCAGGTAATATTTTTTATTTCAAGGCATATTTATAATTATATTTAATAGTTTTTCATTAATGCATTTCCTATTTTCAAATATTGTGGGCCTTTTCCACCAATACGATTTTTTTACTCTCATGGCGCCCATGGGGAATTGAACCCCTCCGCAAATATACGGTTTCCACTAAAATTTTGGGTCCAATTGTTAAAATCTTTGTATGGTTTATTTGGTACTCCTCCAATTAAAACGAAAACACGCGGTTAACTATAGAATAGTCTGGAAACTGTATCCAAAGCACAGTTACGCGACGCCACACAGTTAACCTCGCGAAAATGAGACGCAAAACTCTCGAAGTCAGATAAAAAGGGACAACCTGATTGCCATTAAATGATAATGGCAAAAACGCGCGAGCTCTTGACCCGACCAGAGCTGAATCACGACTCGTTATAGAAACTTTAAAAATGTGCCCAAGGCGAATTTATTTATCAGGTGGTGGTAATTCTACAACAAATACAACATTAAAAAAATAACATGGTTTTTTATTGTTGCTTTCGACTGTCGATATGTCAAAAACTACACGGTTTTTGTTTGTGTTTTTTTGCGCGGGAAGGAGTAATCTATGTAAACATAAATAATATTTGACAATGCAATCATCATTTTTGCAAATAAAAAAGTAGATCAGCTGCGTTGTCAACACCACCTGATAAATAAATTCGCCTTGAATGTGCCTTATGATTACTACATAAACAATCAAAACAAAAGGTGTTATCAATACGGTGCTTTAGAATTTATGGAAACGTTTTACAGCGATTTTTTAAAAACAGCTTAAAACATTTAAATACGGCTTTTTAAAGTTTAATGAATAGTATTTTATATATAAAACGTATATTATATAAAACCTTGCTTTAAATATTTTGCAAAACATAGTATGCAAAACTTATTTCATAAATTTGATTTTTATGGAAGTGTTGCGATTTGTTGTACGATTAATACCAGTTTTAAAATCAATTGTGACGCTTAAGTGGATGTGTATGCATGTTGTAATTTTTTTGTGACACGCTTGGTCGTAATAAGATGAAAAATTAATCAAGCATAAGTATGCGTGATTAAAAAATCTCGCAAAGCTCAGGATAAAATGTTAAATGGTTGTGCTTCAAACCAAAAGAAATTGGGTAACTTTGTTTATCTACGTCATATTAAAGAAGTTCCGGTATATAATAATTTTTCATGAGCGCTCGAGCAAAAAATAATGAGCGAATGTGCGTGATTAAAAAATGTTCCTCGTGACCATGCGTGATTAAAAGAAATTGAAAATTACTCCGTTCGTGAACGTTTATATATTTTTTGTTTTGAAATGTACATGAAGATCGTTAATATTAATTTTTTGGAATTATATTTATTATGCGTGTTTGCGATTTGTTGTAAAATATAAACCAGTTATAAAACCAATTATAACGTTTATATAAGCCCGTGTTACAGCATTTAAATTTATGTAAATTAAAGAAAATATATGTATATATTTAATTTAACAATATTAATTTAACACGATTTATTAACAAAATTTTATTTTTTGAAAAAAAATTTGATCGCTCTTCTTCTAAACAACTTAGGTATGGCTAAAAATTTTTGTGGGCAAAAAAATTGATTGACCGCTTTCATTATGAATTTTCAAAAAACTTTCTACAGAATATTATGTACACACTTTATTTATATATGTATGTATATGTACACACATATTGTTACGTTTACGCCTTTTATAAACGTTGGATTATTTCCTTTAAATAAATTTTGAGTTCTTTTATTGCAATTAAAAACAGTTGAAATTCGTTATACAATTAAGAGCACTTTATTTATTTTAATACACTCCGATATTGTTTTTATATCACTTTACTTATTACACTTATGGTTATACACTTTTATTATCAAACTCACTGTGATACACACTTTACATAATAAACTAATACAAATAAAACTACAGTAACTTAAACTACTACAACTAAAATAAATTATAATGTAAATTAAGCTATTTAAAAATAAATCTGTAACACTACCGCCCGCTTAAGCCTGTTCGTCCCGAATAGGCACAAATTCACTTTTTCCGTACTTAGCGAGGCGCTCGAGATGAACCACTTTCATCTTTGATCTTGGGCTCTTGTATTTCTGGATTCTATACACCACATCATTTATTATCTTTATCACTTTATACGGTCCATCCCAATGATTTTTCAATCCTTTATTGCGTTATGGGTTATATAGTAGAACTCGCTGACCCTCATTAAAGCCTTCAGATTCCGCTGCTCGGTCGTATCTGGCTTTCATCTTGTTGCTGGACATGTTTGTTTGCTCAAATGGGCCGCCCAAGTTATACTTCTGCAATGGCTCACAACTTTTTCTTGCTTGGCTTTTCGCTGCGATGCATTGGGCGCAATTTTCTATCCAACCAGCTACCGATTGTTGACAGCCAACCCAATAGAACCGTTGCTTTAACTTTTTAAGGGTTTTTGTCATGCCAAAGTGACCTCCACTGAGACCTTCGTGAAACTCCCTTAAAACTTCGTGGACTTTAGAGGTCGGCACCACAATTAGATTTGTGACCGATTTTCCATTAGCACTTTCCCATATTCGGTATAGACATCCATTAACCACCTTCAGGCTATTCCACAGCGCCCAATAGGATTTCATCAGTGGACTTCCCGCTGATATTTGGTTTTGAGTGGGCCTTTTGTCTTTTTCCTTTGCTGATATTATCTTTGCCAGCATAGGATCTTTTCTTTGCGCCACTGACCATTCACCGCTTGTGTCTATATGCGTTAGTCGAACATCTATTACGCACTATTCTTCCTCAGGTTTTGTACAATATTTGTACAAGAACACAAATATTAAAGTATTATGCCGTGTTATACATTCTTAGCTAATATTATAAGCTGTATAACGAGACAAATCAATTTTAAAAGGTTTTAATCAACCACTAAATAGTTATTTATAAGTTAATAAATATAATGCTATTATCTGATTATTATTTTCCCGCAGAAAAAAAAACGGTATTCTGTGTTTGTTTTTTGGAAAATTAATAAAGAACAACAAAAAAAAACCATATAATTTTTTCTTGACGGACTAAAAAAAGTAATAAGAAAAACAATAAACAACAAATATTTCTGCTAAAACTAATAAATATATCTTAAAATAAGATTTTTTTCTTTTTTATAAATTTAAAATAAATCCCACATGCTCGCTGGGTATTGCTGAAAAAAAATAACAATAACGCACGTCGTTGTTTCATCAACCCCTAAATTAAAAATCATAAAAAAATGTCTCTCTCCATAATTCATCTGGCAACCAGGGATGCCAGTTTAATTCAACTGGATATTTTTATGGCATAAATTTTTTTAATTTTGTGCATTTGTTTGTTTTGTTATGTTTAAGTGTTTGTGGAACAATATTTTTAGTGGTAAAACACAAAGTTAAAATAATTCGCCAATAAACATTTTAATTAAAAATCATATTTCCATTAAAGCCTCTTATTTTTTTATAAAAGTTACATGTTAAATAGTTTATCATATAAACTTGAAACATGAATATATAGTAGATAACTTTGAATGTTAATGAAAATATTTTGCATAATTAATACAATACAATATTGAAAAATTAGTTGGGAGCATATCCCGAATAATCTAGTAAATTATTTAAAAACAAAGATTTTATTTTTCGGTTGCCCTTATAAACATTTAGTGTTAACCAACGGTTAGCCAGATGTTAAAGGGATTAGAAAAATAAAATAAATTAATATTGAAAAATTGTTGGTTGGGTTTTTGAAAAAGTTTTTTATAGTTTTTTGTTTTATTTTTGAATTCTCATTTTGTTAATGAGAATTTAAAAATATAACTTATAACATTTTAAACTTTTTCAAGAATTTGGTAAAAGGTTTACTGATGATCTGGCATAAGCACCAGTGAAATGCATATAAACCAGCTTAAACCCAACAACCAAATAAATTACATTGAAAATATTTTACATAATAAAGAAACAAACGCTGTAAGGAAATGCCTTCAATTTTGATATCTAAAGCCATATATTCTAAATAAAAGTTAAGTCAGGACATATATTCCAATTATATCAATACTTATATAGGAAATTAATTATAATTCAAATAAATTACCAAAGTAGTGGCATATACTTTGACTTAGTAACACTTTTCTTTAAATATTGATGTAAACAAAACTGTATTTTGGATATTTTCAAATACTAATTATATAATAATAAATATGAATTAATATTAAAAAAAAAATTTATTTAATATATAAATTGATAAGTTATATTCATTTACTACCATTTGATTATTCTTTTTATTTTTTAAATATAAATGTTAGTATTTAGAAAAATTATGTGCAATAATGGAAGTTTTTGGTAGATTTTATAGTGCATTTTTTGACAAATTTGTTAGGAATAATATTTTTTGTGGCATCCCTGCTAGCAACTACGGCTGCTTAACCCTTAAATGCGTGAATTTTGTTATTCATTTAAAATATATTTTTAATATTATATTATGGCCTATAAAACATAGAAAAAATATTTAAAAAAATAAAGTATTAACTTAAAGCCACTAAAAATGGAAAATGTCGTATGTTGCATATCTGCAACAGTGCGCACTTATGGTACTATAATATGTATAGGGAATTTGTTATAAATAAGACACTCAAAGTAAATATAGATTCAAATTTATTTATTTATTCTTCGTAAAATTTATAAAAACAATTATTGTCTCTATTGTAGCATAAGCTTACTCTACATTTTTTACAATGTAGGGTATTTATACCTAGCGCGATCACCCAATTTTTGCCAGGGGTCAATTTTGTCTTGGCGGACATCTTCAGGAGGCATTGTTTTGTGCTGGTCCACGCTCCTTATTCAGCTGCAAATCGGCTTCTAAAGGTGAAGAGCTTGGGCGGCCCATTTTTGTACCATTGCTCTGTAAGCCAAGATTACATAAGGAATTTGCCAGCTTTAGTTTATTTTGCTTTGTGCTAGAATTGGTCTGTTCCAGAGTTTTTTTATACAATATCCAGGAATTCATAATCGTCACGTCTAAAAGGTGGAAAAATAAACGATTTGTCCACTTTCTGCTTTTGCGTGTAATATGGTACCTTCCAATAAAACTGTCGAGAAGTTCAACACCCCCCATATATGTATTATAGTATATATAGTATATGTAGGCTGAGCCACCTCACCTACATTTTCTGAAGGTGTGACAAAAATAATTGGCGAATCAACAATAAAACTTTCTATAGGGATTGTGACGACCAAAGTCACAAATTCGTTTTGGGCCCCACAATTAACGAAATAGCTCCCTTATTTTCTTTATTACCCTTCTGAATGAATTATTATTAGAGCTATTACCTTAATTTTATGTAGTATTAATAATACTTTAATTTATACCCAATTATAATTAACTTATAATAATAACATGAACTGATATTGTATTTATACATTCCTATTATTACTTTTATTAAATGAACTGTTATTTACTTTGATACTACTTTAATTTATACCCAATTATAATTAACTTATATTGGAAACATTATTCTTACTTTTATTAAATGAATTGTTATTTACTTTAATACTACTTTAATTTATACCCAATTATAATTAACTTATATTGGAAAGATTCCTATTACTCTTATTACATGAATTGTTATTTACTTTAATTTATACCCAATTATAATTAACTTGTATAAACTCTTAATGTGTACTACAACCAACTCTAATGGTAGCCTACTCTGTATTTACTTTGTACATTCTCTTTGAGAACTGTACATAACGAAGTTATTAATATTATAAGTTAATTTAAGAGAGGGAAACATTGTTGTAACCACAACACACAGCATCCAATAATAATGCGAGGTGAACTCGGCTAATCACCACGAAATGTGTGGTAAATAGACCGATCATACCTAGTGTGTGTGGTTGAACAATGTAAACACATGAGTTCGTGCGAGTGTGTATTCTTGTGTGTATAACAAGAAAGGTATAAAAGGAGCGCCTGATGACTAAATTAGTTAGTTGGCCGGCAGCTCGCGCTACGGTAAGGACAAATATTAGCGGTGGGATTCATAGCTAATACGAGTACTGACCATAGCAATAAGCAGCAAGATACACATTGGAAGCGTGGTTTCATCACCAATAGTGTATCTTCTGCTGGTACTGATACTGGAGGCTGGGGATTCCGCCCCCCGTATTAGTGCTAAGAGCACATACAAGAGGTTCTGTTGGAAGCGTGGGTTCACCACCAAGAGAACATCTTGGAGCGAACGAGATCCACTATTGGCAGCGTGGTTACATCACCAATAGTGTATCTCGAAGAGTTATCTCAGGCTGCGATTGGAGGTGGGGTTACCCCTCCAAGAGCGAATAGATAACTATCGCCACGCCATTGCCGTCAGACGCCAGTTTACCCAGAGTCTCTTTATTGTGGCTGGGGTTCCGCTCCAATAAAGAGAAGCCTGGAAGGCAAAAGAGACCCACTATTGGCAGCGTGGATACACCACCGATAGTGCGTCTCGAAGGGTTAGCTGAGGCTGCGATTGGAGGTGGGGATACCCCTCTGAGAGCGAATCAATACCCGACGCCTCATCTAAGCATCTGACACGTACCAGGCCAACTAGTGTTAAAGTATTCTTTTATTATTATTCTATTATTGTTGTTATTATTTGTCTGTGAATAAATACCGTACGTTTTATAACGTTTAAAAGAGAAAAAAGGTGTTAGTTTTCTTTTAAAAGACGCGACCCTGGCCTCCGCTGAGTCTACCCTAGCCGCCAGCGGAATCGTGTCGTTACAATGGCGCCCGAGCAGGGACACTACGTCCTATAAAATTTAACATTAAATTGAATTTATTGAGAAAATTTTATTAAATTAAAATAAATTTACTTGAACTGAACTGAAATTTAATTGGACATAATAAAGTTTTAAATTAACTCAAGAATAAATAATTAAAGTACATGAACATTTAAATAAAAAAAACTAAGAAAAAAAAAAAGATAAAGTACATTAACATTAATAAACAAAAAAAAATAAAATTCGTAAAAGAAAAAAATTTGAGAGAAAAATTTTAAAAGGAAAAGAAATTTAATTAAAATTGAAAATTAAAAACAATTTGAAAAAAAAAATATTTGTGAAAGAAAATTTAAAAAAAAAAAGAAAGAAAATTTTTTTAAAGAAAAGAAATTTAATTAAAAAAAAAAATATATATAAAAAAAAAAGGACGGAGAAAAAGAGTGCAGTGGAAAAATTTTTAATTGAAAAAAAATTTTATAGAGAGCGAAAAGTGTGCAGTGAAAATGTTAAAAACCACATGGGTGTACTCACTGAAAAAGGAGGAGTTAATAAACTACCTCACACAGTGCGAACAAAATGCCGTCGGCACGGTGGAAGATCTGCGTAAACGATTTGCAAAATTTCTGTCTATGGAGCACGGTAGTGAAGAACTCAAACTACTACTCGAATGGCAGGCTAAACATGACGTAACGACGCCGGCTACCCCAAATCTGCGACTACAAATTCCTGAAGTAGAAGTACGTGACGCAGTAGCCTCACCAGTAAAGCTGGAAGCACAAAAGCCCACGACAACTGCCCTCACAGGTAATGATGTAGTAAAAGAAAACCGAATTGCAGCAATTGAACTCGTCCGAAAATGGGGCCTCAAGTATGATGGTGGAAAAGACCCTCTGGGCTTTATTGAACGAGTAGAAGAGCTCGCCGCTATGTACGAAATCAACCCAGACAATATCCTCCGGGTCATGTCGGAGCTCCTGCGTGATAAAGCCCTCATATGGTTCCGAAACAACAACAAGCAGTGGGAAAAATGGTTCGTATTTAAAAAAGATTTTTGTAATTTTTTCTTGCCTCCACAGTACTTTGAAAAATTGGAGGACGAAATACGCAAACGAACCCAGCGACCCCGGGAGGCTTTCAAGGATTATTTGTTGGCCATTCAGAACCTTATGCGCTTCACCCAAATGAGTGACGAACAAAAACTTGAACGAATATTTCGTAACATGCAGGCGGACTATCAGTGGTATATTCGCCGGAGGGATTTCACATCACTGGACGAACTTATTGCGCTAGCGTCATCCCTGGAGGCTATACCAAACACCACGCCACCGGGACGGGGAGAACACCAACGGATGATTAACGCCCGACCATCGAGCCCAGATATCCAACCAATCGATAACCAACGCACGACGAAAACTCCCAGCCGCGAGAAACGGGACACTTATCTATCCTGGGTAGATGAAAAATTAAAAGCCGGTATATGGTTAGAGAACCAACAGGTTACGGCTCTTATCGATACAGGCGCCACCCGCAGTTTTATCATGCCATCGTTACTACGAAACTTGAGGCCGGCTCCTCAAAAACTCCCTGTGCTAATTGACGTTTTCCTGGCTAATGGTGCGAAAACAACAATATCCCAAGCAGTGGAGTGTCAGGTTACCCTAGGAAAGGTGACCAAGAAACACATTCTGCTAGTTATGGAGGCCGCCACTGAACCCCTCGTTCTGGGAATTGATTTCCTATCAGAATTTGACACCACTATCACCTGTGCCGGACTGGCAGTACAAGCGAGCCCAAGTACCAACAAAAAGCCAAAACCTCAACAGGTAAGAGTAATTAGGTATAAAACTGTTCATTATAGCGTCAACACAACCTGCGGCACAACAGAAATGACCGAGGCACAACGTATCCAGAAATTCCTAAACGTGGAGCTGCCACATTTTCAACAAATCAAGGGGACATCACAAATTGCATCCCACCGCATTGTCATGAAGGACGACCGGCCGATTAAGATCCGGTATGCCCCAAGAAATCCAGCGATGCAAGCCATTATCGACGAAGAGGTCAACAAGCTACTCGAGAAGGGGTGCATTGAGCCCTCACATAGTCCCTATAGTTTTCCCATAACGTTGGTGAAAAAGAAAAATGGAACGTGGCGAACATGCATGGACTTCCGACAGCTAAACGCTCGATCCGTCCCCGATGCATATCCACTTCCTAGAATCGATACAATACTAGATCGGCTACGTAATGCGAAGTTCATTAGTAGTCTTGATCTTAAGGACGGATACTGGCAAATTCCTATGGAAGAAGAGAGTAAAAAATTCACCGCCTTCGCCGTAACGGGCCGGGGTCTCTACCAATGGCGAGTCATGCCATTTGGTCTCCATTCAGCTCCAGCGACATTCCAGCGGGCCTTGGACACTGTAATAGGACCAGACCTAGAGCCACATGCATTTGCCTATCTCGATGACATTATCGTAATTGGTGCCACCCTAGAAGATCATATGGCAAACCTACAAGAGGTTTTCCGACGACTACGATGTGCCAATTTAAGAATTAATGTCGAAAAATGTGAGTTCTTCAAGGCAGAGACAAAGTATCTTGGCCATATCGTCACTCGAGACGGGATCAAAACGGATCCAGACAAAGTCGCGGCCGTCGCCACCATGCCTGCACCAACCAATGTGAAGGAAGTTCGCCGGTTCCTCGGGGCTGCATCCTGGTATCGCCGTTTTGTGCCAAATTTCGCAGGAATTACGAAACCCCTTACACAGTTGTTGAAAAAGGGTCATCATTGGAAGTGGGGAGACGAACAACAGAAAGCTTTTAAAGACCTCAAAGAACGACTGATCCGCGCCCCTGTGCTAGCTTGTCCAGACTTCACCAAAACCTTTACGCTGCAGACAGATGCGAGTGATGTGGGACTAGGAGCTGTCCTAACACAAGAGTCGGAGGAGGCTGAGCATGTAATAGCTTATGCCAGTAGACATTTAAATGCCGCAGAGCGGAACTATTCTGCGACAGAGAAAGAATGTCTGGCCATCATATGGGGAATAAGGAAAATGCGACCATACCTCGAGGGATATGAATTCCGAGTGGTCACTGATCATTTATCCCTAAAATGGCTCAACACTATCAACAACCCCACAGGACGATTAGCGAGATGGGCGTTAGAGCTGCAACAATACCAGTTCACGGTCGATTACCGGAAAGGGAAACAAAATGTGGTCGCTGACGCTCTATCCCGGCAACCAGTGGAGCAATTACAATTAACACACGCTTCCCCTATAACCGACTGTAAATGGTACCAGAACCGGGTAGCAGCTGTAAAACAAAACCCGAACGAAGTCAACGATTATTCGATGGTAAACGGACAACTATATCGACGTATCGGCCGGGAAATTAACGACGAAGATTCCATCCCTTGGAAGCTTTGTGTACCCACATCCCTGCGACGGCAGGTTCTACAGGAGGTACATGATCAACCAGCAGGTGGCCACCTGGGTGTTAGAAAGACCCTGCGAAAATTAACGTGCCGTTATTATTGGCCAGGCATGTCCCGGGATATAAGCCGCTACGTGCGGGGGTGTAAGGTCTGCCAACAATATAAAGTCTCCCAACAACTGCCCGCAGGTAAGATGCTGACACGTGTCCCAGATGAGCCCTGGTCACTATTATGCGCCGACTTTGTGGGTCCACTACCAAGGACTCGACACGGTAACAACACTCTTCTTGTTTTCTTTGACAGTTTCTCCAAATGGTGCGAATTAGTCCCACTCCGGGTAGCAACCGCGGAAGGCGTGGTCAAGGCGCTAAGAGAACGGATAATCGCTCGTTATGGGGTACCCAAGGTGCTACTCACTGATAATGGTACCCAATTTACTTCTCGCAGTCTCAGAAAATACCTGGAAGAAGTGGGAATCCGTCAACAGTTCACCGCTCCATACACGCCACAGGAAAACCCCACGGAAAGAGCCAACCGCACAATCAAGACGATCATCAGCCAGTTCAGCCAACAGAGGCACAACACCTGGGATGACGTACTACCCGAGATTATGTTGGCCATAAATACCAGCGCCTCCGAATCAACCGGCTATACCCCCGCCTATTTGACACAAGGTAGAGAACCCCGACTGCCCCAAGCTCTATACGATAAGGTGACCATTGGCACGGGTGCGCGAATCGCCCCACCAGAAGCACGAGCTAGAGAGCTGGCAGAAATCTTCGAAATTGTCCGACAAAATCTGGTTAAATCCTCACAAAAACAACAGTATCACTACAACTTGCGCCGTCGTCAGTGGCAGCCCAAAATAGGAGAGAAGGTTTTAGTGCGACAACACCCACTCTCAAAGGCTGTTGACAAATTCACCGCTAAATTAGCTCCCAAATATAGCGGACCCTATGTAGTGACAGGATTCGTCTCTCCCGTCATTGCGAAGCTTAGTAGTGTAGATAGTAGAGAAACGCGCACAGCGCATCTTAGCGAACTAAAATCATTTATTGAACGATATATCTAATTCATTGTTCTTTTGTATTTCCTCTAGATCGATTAAATAACCTAAAATAAAAATACAAAAATATAATAAAATTTGCATGTACGATGAACCCAGAAGAAGAGAAGTTCGAACAAACCCGAAAAAAATTCCGGCGAAGTATGGAAAGAGAAAAAGCCAAAGGTAGGCGAACAATTTTTCTGGATGAGGATGACGTGCCGAGTACCAGTCGGGGCCCACAAAAACGACAGCCAGCGAACCAAAATCGACCACGCACAAGACACAATACCAAGTCTTCAAAGTCCAGAGTACCACCGCCAAAGGGGCCACCTGAAGCACCGACGCGCCACTTCAGCATGTCAGCCAGGGTCGTAGACGAAGAATGTCCACCCCCGCCACCATTACACAACACTCCCCCACCAGCGCATGACCCAGCACCAATCATAATTGACCTCGACACTGATGATGACAAGTCCACATGTCCCAGACCAGAAGAAAGTGACCCAGAAAGCATGTCGCTGGGACACATTGAAAGCCCGGTTTTGGAATGGGACGAAGAATTGCTCGAAGAAATCCGCCGCTCTCTTTTTGGGGCCGACGACAGGACCATCACAGTGCGACCACCAACGCCACCCTCGCCACCACCACCCTGCTCGCCGTCATCCCTCGATTGGGAGAACGAAAACTTCCGACCGCCCACCCCACCACGACGGCATGGGTTGGGTGATTTCGAAGTAGTCGATCGCCAATATCGTCATCTGGGCATGAGGTGTTATGAACGCACCTGGCGAGCCCGGCTGCTGATTCCGGAAACAAACCCCACACCGGGCATTGAGTTCCCAACCAAGGCAGGCGTCCCAACATCCTATGAGGAGGAAAGACTGTGGTCGGATTATGCTACGGACCATGTGTGTACCTGTCAACTGGAGGTACCTACTACGCCCGGTCGAGACTGGCTAAACGCATGCCACGATGAACAATCACCAAGACCACGGACACCAATTACCAACAGAACACCATCTCCCATAGTCGAGTGGCAACACTGCTCGGCATTACATAACACCTCGTCAATGAGCAGTCATACTACACCACAGCAGACAGTACAGTACACCACTACCACAACAGCTGGGATAAAAATATTATCACCCTCATCCTCACCAGCTACGCCATCATCATCGTTGTCATTGGCACCTTCCTCACCTTTACCATCGTCATCATCATCGTCAGCTACATCATCCTCATCCTCATCCCCGTCCTCAAGATCGCCTCAAATGACTCAGAACCACCACCACCTCCCGTGATGTCATGGGCGAGCCTAATCCTGCCGCACGCAGCCCCAGTTGCCAGAGAAATTCTGCCGATCGCAAATTTAACACCGGCCGAAGTCATCAGCACTGCCGGACCGCCTGGCACTAGAGAGATTTCATTGAGTCAAGCACCGGAGCCCCTGAGAGAAGAGATACGAATGAGACTGATGGAAACGCCAACGCATACACGAACACGAATAGTAAGAACCATCAATGACCAGAAGTATCGAGTCACCTTTTCCCGCTCGGGTACCACCCGCATCACGTGGCTAAACCCCTAACTACGCCAGGAGAGGGAGGGCAGTGTGACGACCAAAGTCACAAATTCGTTTTGGGCCCCACAATTAACGAAATAGCTCCCTTATTTTCTTTATTACCCTTCTGAATGAATTATTATTAGAGCTATTACCTTAATTTTATGTAGTATTAATAATACTTTAATTTATACCCAATTATAATTAACTTATAATAATAACATGAACTGATATTGTATTTATACATTCCTATTATTACTTTTATTAAATGAACTGTTATTTACTTTGATACTACTTTAATTTATACCCAATTATAATTAACTTATATTGGAAACATTATTCTTACTTTTATTAAATGAATTGTTATTTACTTTAATACTACTTTAATTTATACCCAATTATAATTAACTTATATTGGAAAGATTCCTATTACTCTTATTACATGAATTGTTATTTACTTTAATTTATACCCAATTATAATTAACTTGTATAAACTCTTAATGTGTACTACAACCAACTCTAATGGTAGCCTACTCTGTATTTACTTTGTACATTCTCTTTGAGAACTGTACATAACGAAGTTATTAATATTATAAGTTAATTTAAGAGAGGGAAACATTGTTGTAACCACAACACACAGCATCCAATAATAATGCGAGGTGAACTCGGCTAATCACCACGAAATGTGTGGTAAATAGACCGATCATACCTAGTGTGTGTGGTTGAACAATGTAAACACATGAGTTCGTGCGAGTGTGTATTCTTGTGTGTATAACAAGAAAGGTATAAAAGGAGCGCCTGATGACTAAATTAGTTAGTTGGCCGGCAGCTCGCGCTACGGTAAGGACAAATATTAGCGGTGGGATTCATAGCTAATACGAGTACTGACCATAGCAATAAGCAGCAAGATACACATTGGAAGCGTGGTTTCATCACCAATAGTGTATCTTCTGCTGGTACTGATACTGGAGGCTGGGGATTCCGCCCCCCGTATTAGTGCTAAGAGCACATACAAGAGGTTCTGTTGGAAGCGTGGGTTCACCACCAAGAGAACATCTTGGAGCGAACGAGATCCACTATTGGCAGCGTGGTTACATCACCAATAGTGTATCTCGAAGAGTTATCTCAGGCTGCGATTGGAGGTGGGGTTACCCCTCCAAGAGCGAATAGATAACTATCGCCACGCCATTGCCGTCAGACGCCAGTTTACCCAGAGTCTCTTTATTGTGGCTGGGGTTCCGCTCCAATAAAGAGAAGCCTGGAAGGCAAAAGAGACCCACTATTGGCAGCGTGGATACACCACCGATAGTGCGTCTCGAAGGGTTAGCTGAGGCTGCGATTGGAGGTGGGGATACCCCTCTGAGAGCGAATCAATACCCGACGCCTCATCTAAGCATCTGACACGTACCAGGCCAACTAGTGTTAAAGTATTCTTTTATTATTATTCTATTATTGTTGTTATTATTTGTCTGTGAATAAATACCGTACGTTTTATAACGTTTAAAAGAGAAAAAAGGTGTTAGTTTTCTTTTAAAAGACGCGACCCTGGCCTCCGCTGAGTCTACCCTAGCCGCCAGCGGAATCGTGTCGTTACAGGATATCAAGATCTTAAGCATCTTCGACATCTTCTAATTCCGATTGTAACTGGCGATTATTCTCAAAAAAAACTTCTGCCTCTTCGTCTTCTGAGGATTGCATGCCGTTCTCGGACTCGTCCAAGGTCTGGAGATATTCCTCAATATCTTTGTAACCCAGTGGTCTCGGCATCCTAAGCAAAAACCAACCTGAAATGCACTAAAAAAAGTTGTCGAAAATTAAATTAATACAAAAGCAAATGCGCAATGTTGCAGTTATGCAACAAACTGATTTTGTCGAAAAGAGTATATAAAAGCACTGATTTTCCACAATATTATTTATTTCCCGTTCTTTTGGTATTATAAAATATCTAAAAATAAAAAAACAAACAACACTTACCTTTCAAAATCACAAATAGCATTGAATAACACTTTACACTAATCACGTTTTTACATTTACGCGCACCCTCAATCCAGCGAACAGAAAATTTCAAGTTTATAAATTTTAAATCGACCCGCCACGTTTACCGCCAAAAAATTAAAGATTTATCAATAATCTATGGTAGGTTACACTCAGATACGAGAAATTATATCTGTCCAATTATTTGAATTTCCGGTATGTTGCTGATATGCCACAACGCGAATTTAAGGGTTAAGCCGTATACACACAAACGATCATAAGAAACAACAAATAAAGGTATAACAATATTTATGTATGTGTGCGTTTGTACCATAATGGTTGTGCTGTTTTCATAACCCAAGCAAGTGCATTTTTACTAAATCATAACGCATGCAAAATTTCTACTTGATGCTCTCGCTTGAATTGTAAAAACGGTTACTCATTTTACTCGCTTTTTTTTTACAGATAATCGATAACACTTGAGTACTTAAGTCCAATTAGTTTTACTGTGTACAATATAGAGTATTTATGCGAAAAATACTTAGATTTCGGTTACTTGTATATACTTATGCCGAACATCAAACGAGTATGTACGGGTAGTGTATTTTTTAGCTGCAACCGTACGCACTTATACATGTTTTGCTAATAATACTCAATGTATATCCGAAGTTGTAATCGTTGTCATTCTCTGGTATGTACGTATTTCATATGAGATGAATGGTGATACCAACAATTGTTATTGCATGACTACACGTTGTGAAGGGTATATAAGATTCGGCACGGCCGAATATAGCACTCTTACTTGTTGTACCCTTCACCTGTGGTGCACAAGGGTATATATAGCTTTGTCATTCCGTTTGTAATTTCTACAATTTTCATTTCCGATCTCATAAAGTATATATTTTCTGAGAGCTTATGAATAGAGGAGTCGATTAAGCCCTTACCGTCTGTCCGTCTGCCCGTGTGTTGGTTAAAATCAACTTTTAGAAGCAACTATATGTTCCTCAGATCTGTGTATGGTATCAATCTCTTGGAAATATCCAGGAATGAATCGCTATTGAAATTCAGCACAATCGTCCCATAACTTTCTGAGATATGAACAAAAAACCACGACCACCTCGTTCTTTTCACAATTACAACAACAACATACATATGTATATACTGGTTAGAATAAACGTGGAATCGAATCCCAGCTGAGCCAAAAATTTTTTTTTATTTAATTTTATATATTTATATTTTTATTTTTTATACCCTTCACACAGTGAAAAAGGGTATATATAGGTTTGTCATTCCGTGTGAAATTTCAAAAATTTTCATTTCGACCCCATAAAGTGTATATCTTCTGAAAGCTTATGAATAGGGGAGTCGATATTTGGTTTTTATACCCTTCACCTGTGGTGCACAAGGGTATATATAGCTTTGTCATTACGTTTGTAATTTCTACAATTTTCATTTCCGATCCCATAAAGTATATATTTTCTGAAAGCTTATGAATAGAGGAGTCGATTAAGCCCTGACCGTCTGTCCGTGTGTTGGTTGAAATCAACTTTTAGAAGCAACTATATGTTCCTCAGATCTGTGTATGGTAACAATCTCTTGGAAATATCCGGGAATGAATCGCTATTGAAATTCAGCACAATCGCCCTATAACTTTCTGAGATATGAGCAAAAAAACCACGATCACCTCGTTTTTTTCACAATTATAACAACAACATACATATATACTGTTAGAGTAAACGTGGCATCGAATCCCAGCTCAGCCAAACAATTTTTTTTTAATTTTATATATTATTTATATTTTTATTATTTTTTTTATATATTTTTTATTAATTTTTAAATTTTTTTTTTATTTTTAATATATTTTTTTGTATTTTGTTTTTAGAAACATACATACGTAAACCCAATTTATAATTTTACAATGGTATGTTTTTTATATGTATGTTTTTAACATGTATGAACGTATTTTATATGAGATGAATGGTGATACAAACAATTGTTATTGCATGACTACACGTTGTGAAGGGTATATAAGATTCGGCACGGCCGAATATAGCACTGTTACTTGTTTTATCTTAAATTTGTTTAATGCTATCTATATAATATAAAAAAGAACAATTTGCTTTAATATTTTTTTAAAATTATTTTTCTTAGTTGTTTAACATTTTAAGTTACATTTTTACATATTTTACGTTTTCTGTGTTGTATTTTATTAATTTCTATTATGTATTTTAAGGGACTTTTTTACTGTAGCAAATTTACTATTACAATATATAAACTGTTATTAAAACAAGTGTTATATCAGCCATGCCGAATCTAATAATACCCTTCACCATCATGTACATTAGGCGAACATTTTTACAATATTTGAAAATATCAAAATGTCCCTATCCATACCATGTAGTGCATAAAAAACAATAAGAACTGCATATTTAGATTTTCGATATTGTTAAAAAAGGTTCAACGTCAAATGCAATTAAGTTTGGGATCAGTAATTTTTAAAAAAAATAAAAATATTTTTAAATATTAACTAAAATTATTCAAGCTCAAGGTCCTTTTATAATTCAAATAATATCTTTAATATCTATTATTATTATTAATTCTTCCAATATTTCGCTACTTCATTGTGTAGCATCTTCAGGAAATATTTCTTTTGATTTTTGTAAATCAAATTTTCTGTTGATGAAATAATAGATTCTTTAAATAGTTTTAATACTTACATTAAATTTACTAAAGAGAGAGAGAAGGATTTTAAAATCCCATATTTAGATACACTAGTAATAAGGAGAGGTGGTAATTTAATAACAGATTGGTATCAAAAACCAAATGCTTCAGGAAGACTTATTAATTATTTTTCTAAACATAATAAGAAAGTTATTATTAATACGGCAAAGAACTTAATTATAAAAAAAAATAAAAAATTTTGAAAAAATAAAAAAAAAATCTTAAAGGGCTTTTAGAAATCGCCTTCGACGCAGAACGTTTTTGTTCCGAAATGACCTAAGGAAACATTTTTCGTGGTGATAGGGCCTTATTTTTGTTGTACCCCTAATGTACATAGGTATAATCCCACATCTTTTCTTAACCTATATTTCATGTTTTATGCTATTTACCCTTATTATTTTCGACGCCATCCTTGATTTTAAATTTTTACGTAGTTGTCTGTATTCTACTAGTCAAGCCCTTTAACTTGATACTTATATTGATGGGATGAAAAAAATTTTATCCGCCATTTTGTTTTAGGCGCCATCTTGGATTCTAAATTTTTTAATAATAAGGTTGTCTAGAAGTTAAAAAAATTTGTTTTCGTTTGTAAATTTTTGGTATATTAAAAAAAATAAAAAAATTCCTATAGCTTTACTGATAGATCCCGCTTTATCCAAAAATTTTCAGGAATATCTCTAGAGGCATATTATATTTACAAATAGTGGCAAAGGTACCTACAAATTATTGAATGGCTGAAAAATTTTAATTTTGGTTGTTAAAATATGGGAAAAACAGAGGCACTCGTGTGTATTTGCTCATATCTCAGAAAGTTATGGGGCGATTGTACTGAATTTCAATAGCGATTCATTCCCGGATATTTCCAAAAGATTGATACCATACATGGATCTGAGGAACATATGATTGCTTCTAAAAGTTTGACTTCTCTATTCATAAGCTTTCAGAAAATATATAAATACTTTATGGGGTCGGAAATGAAAACTGTAGAAATTACAAACGGAATGACAAAGCTATATATACCCTTGTGCACCACAGGAAAGGGCATAAAAAATAATAATCTTATGATAAAAACCTTATGTAAATTAAGTGCCCTTAAGTGTGTTTTTTTGTGTTAAATGAATTGTCAGGTGTTTATGACGTCAATTTCTATGGATCTTGGTTGAGGTATTGGCTATTTGAGTTGATGAGTTCTTTGTTTGAGTGTTTGAGAAAATGTGGACGCGTTTAGTTGCTTCTGGAGTGCCTTCAAATGGTTCTGCATATGTGTTAGTTCTAGCAGTTTTGTTGCATACTGGTCCGTTATTGGCGTTGAAAGGTTAGTTGCCATGGATTGGATTCTTCCAAGCTGATGCGCTGATAAGTTCGAGAATTTCGAGGCTTGTGTATTATGATATTAATGTGGTGAATACTGATTGTTGGCCGGACATAAATATGTGTGAAATCGTGTTTAAGGATGCAATTGGGAATAATAGTTAATAACCCAGAGTCATCTATATTTAACGCTATGATTTTCACATACTGCAGTGGCTTGCGTGGATGATAGTGTGGCATATATCCATTGATTTTTGTGGGTGAGGGGTGTCCAGACGTCAAGTAGGTTGATTCGGCATACACAGATATCTGCACCGAAATTGTTTTGGAGCTGAATGTTATAGCATATAAATGTTTTTTGAGTGATGACATTACAAGATTCCAGTTGCAATGATAAAACCAGAAAATAATTCACTTCTTGGGTTTATGGCTAGCATGGAACTGTATGGTTTATTTCTACCATCGTGTGATTTATAACATTGGGGACCGGAATTAAAATGTATAGGATAAATTTCTCATGATTTATTAATGGTAATGTTATGTTAAATACTACATGATCCTGAGTAAGTCCACCCTTTATGTGTATTCAGGTGCAGGTAATTCCATGGATTGAGACAAATGGAATTTGATTTGTCTTATTTCAGCTTCCAGTTGCCTTGGAATTAGTAACAGTGGATTGTTCCTTCCGTGATGACTATTAGACAGAGCGTCCAAAATACATATTTGAATTCTTCTGAAATTGTTGGCAACGAGTGATAGCTGTGTTAGGACTGAATTGAATAGTTGAGTTAACTTTATTTGGCATAATTTTTTGTTTCTTTCCTGTTGATTCTTTGCTATTTCGTTTATTTTTGTAAGAATAATGTCGAAGTTGAGTTTAGCGGATATTTGACCATGTTTAACAATGTTCATCGTGGAATAAATTACCGAAGTTTGATCCTTTAGAAGTCTTAGCATAAATGAATCGTTTTCCTGTAGTTTTGTTATGGTGGCTGACATTTGCTTGGCATATTCGGAGTCAAGAACGCCGAATAATGATTTTGCAACGAAACGGCGAAACCAACTGCTTGTTTTTTCTTTGTGATTTTTGTAGAAGCCTGTTTTCAAATGTTTAGTCAGATATCATATTTGTCCTATCGTATTGAGACATGCTGTATTTTGCTCTATCTTACAAAGTTGTCGCAATTCGGAGCTCCCATTAAGTATGAGAGCTGTATTGGCCCAATACGACGAAAGATCGTAATACACAAACAAATTTCACTGACAGTTGTACCTATTTCTTCGTAGTGTATTCCTTATTTGGTTTGGAATCGTTCAATTTTAAATGGGGTTCCAAATACAAGAGGTAATATTAACATCACTGCGATCATTGTTATGAAGCTTAGATCTTCGAATTTTGGTCGTTCTCAATTTTAAGTAGCGCGAGACGAATTATCGCCCATTCGAAAGTACCAGCTGCAGTTCTAACATCGGCTACGCGGGTAGCTCCGTCATTGCCCTGGTAGACGTGAGTTATTCGTTCTAATGGCCACTTCATGAGTGGAGTTCTCTTTTACGATGACCATGTCTCCTGTTTTGATCTTTGGAGATGACGTTTTCCATTTTTCCAGAACTAATGTTTTATTTGAGATACCAATTGACATCGTGACAGGTGTGACGTTTCTTTATCACAGCCTTCACAGTCAACCTGAGCTGTAAGAGCTTCTCCAATCAGTAAATGTCCTGGGGTCAGTGATGGTGATCGGGAGAATTATTAGATTGGGGACACAGTGGTCGATAATTCAGGATTGCTTCTTTTTCCACAATTACTGTTTCCAATTCTTAATATGTTAGAGAAGCTGATGACACACTTCGAAGCAAATAGTATTTTGCTAATTTTACTGACTCTTTAATTTACTTGAAATCCATATCACCTGTAGTTTGTGTCAGTTTGGTCAGTAAGATTCGTTGCCATTCAGGAAAATTGTTCTATAAAACCATAGACAATATTCGGATAATTTTTCGGGATTCAATCCTCTGGATATGAGGTCTGCGGGTTTTTGTTTTAAAGTCACATGGCGCCTTTGGTTGTTTATTATTATACCCTTCACCTGTGGTGGACAAGGGTATATATAGCTTTGTCATTCCGTTTGTAATTTCTACAATTTTCATTTCCGGCCCCATAAAGTATACATTTTCTGAAAGCTTATGAATAGAGGAGTCCATTAAGCCCTGACCGTCTGTCCGTCTGTCCGTGTGTTGGTTGAAATCAACTTTTAGAAGCAACTATATGTTCCTCAGATCTCTATATGGTATCAATCTCTTGGAAATATTCAGGAATGAATCGCTATTGAAATTCAGCACAATCGCCCAATAACTTTCTGAGATATGAGCAAAAAACCACGACCACCTCGTTTTTTTACACAATTACAACAACAACATACATACATAAATATATGTAAAAACCATACAAAAAAAGAAGAAATTACAAAAAGAAAAAATATTAAAAATAAAAAAAAAAATAATAAAAAAAATTACAAAAAAAAAAATTTTAAAATAATAAAATAATAATAATTTTTTAAAAAAATTTTTTAAAAAAATTAAAAAACAAACATAAAAAAAAATAATAACAAAATATAAATAATATATTAAATTAATTTACTAAATTATTTGTTGGGTTTAAGCTGGTTTATATGCATTTCACTGGTGCTTATCCCAGATCATCAGTAAACCTTTACCCAAATTCTTGAAAAAGTTTAAAATTTTTATAAGTTATATTTTTAAATTCTCATTAACAAAATGAGAATTCAAAAATAAAACAAAAAAACTATAAAAAACATTTTCAAAAACCCAACCAACAATTTTTCAATTTTAATTTATTTTATTTTTCTAATCCCTTTAGCATTTGGCTAACCGTTGGTTAACACTAAATGCTTATAAGGGCAACCGAATTTGAATTCTCATTTAAAAATATAACTTATAAAAATTTTAAACTTTTTCAAGAATTTGGGTAAAGGTTTACTGATGATCTGGGATAAGCACCAGTGAAATGCATATAAACCAGCTTAAACCCAACAACCAAATAAATATAATTGAAAAATTATGGGAGAATATCCTAAATAATTTAGTAAATTAACTAAAATAAAGATTTTATTTTTCGGTTGCCCTCATAAGCATTTAGTGTTAACCAACGGTTAGCCAAATGCTAAAGGGATTAGAAAAATAAAATAAATTAAAATTGAAAAATTGTTAATTGGGTTTTTGAAAAAGTTTTTTATAGTTTTTTTGTTTTATTTTTGAATTCTCATTTTGTTAATGAGAATTTAAAAAAAAAAACTTATACAAATTTTAAACTTTTTCAAGAATTTGGGTAAAGGTTTACTGATGATCTGGGATAAGCACCAGTGAAATGCATATAAACCAGCTTAAACCCAACAACCAAATAAATATAATATATTAAATAAAATAAAATTTTTTTGGCTCAGCTGGGATTCGATGACACATTTATTCTAACCAGTATATACATATGTACGTATTTGATATGAGATGAATGGTGATACAAACAATTGTTATTGCATGACTACACGTTGTGAAGGGTATATAAGATTCGGCATGGCCGAATATAGCACTGTTAAGCTGGATTCACCCATAAAATTTTAGTTCAGAACAAATTTTTTTTGTATTGAGTTTGATGTTTTACTTTTGAGAGAGAGAGACTATTTTGTTCAGAAAGATTTTTCTTGAATTGGTTTAATTTTAATTCTTGTTCAGAAGAAACTGAATTGGGATGCCACTATTTTTCAATATTTACATGAAAATTGAATTTGGTTGCCACATCACACAGTGTCAGTACATTTATTATACAAAAATTGTTTTTGCCGAAAATTAACAATTAAAATGGAATTTAATGAAAATATTGCTCAAAAATTAATAGAAGAATTAAAAAACCAGGAAGAAAATGTTTGTATGACATGAGCAATAGTGCATACAAAAATAATTATTTAAAACAGGGTTTATGGAATAAAATAGAAGCGACTCTTTTTATTTTCGATTTTTTTTTATAAATTTCTTTTGCAAACAAATTGACTTTATGCACTTCAATTAAAAATAATAATTTTAGTTTTCTTCTATCCGACATTTTCTTTACATATATTTTAATGAAATAATTTACGTTTGTATTTATTTACATAGTTTGCTAGCGGTGCTTCCACTTTGTACAACTGTTTGCATTTTATATTATATGGCAGCTTTGTTTTTTCGGACAAATTTTCTTAAATGGGTGAATCGTTCTGCAGAAAACTCTCAGTAAAAAATGTTATTCTCCGGAAAAAATTTTGTTCAGAACAAATGGGTGAATTCACCTTTACTTGTTAACTCTTCTATTTTGCTGATTCGATGTGATACAAAAGTGCGGAGTGACGATGATGCTGAGTTAATCCAGTGAAGTATAATTTCTGAATCGGACCAAAGATACATTTGATTATTTTCGAAGTGCAGTTCCTTCTTTACTCTTGATGTGAGTTCGGCTCCAAGTACGGCAGCACACAATCCCAATCTTGGGAGAGTTAACTCCTTTAGAGGAGAAACCCGAGATTTGGTGCATAACAGTCGGACAATAATTCTGCCATCCTGTAACCGTGAACGTAAATAAACCGCTGCGCCATACTCCCCTTCGGATGCATCAACAAATGTCTGTATTTGCGTGTGACTAGGTCGCACAGGCAAAACTGAATTTTAAGAAATCTTAAGAACTAAGTACGCAGCTCGACAGACAACAATATTTTACATTATATTGTAAATTTTGAAGACTTTTAGTTGCGATTTGTAGCTCTGCGACCCTGCTAAAGGTTTAGCAATTCGCTGAAAGGTTTGATCAAAAGTTATTTAAAAAAGAAAAAAAATTAAATATGTTGAATATTCATGTTGAAACAATTTGTTTAAAAGCTAAAAAAAATATACACTTTATTTTTTGCAAAAAAGAAAAAGAAGAGGTTTTTAAAAGTGAGGTTAGCATCTCTATGAATTATGTTTCATATTACAATAAAATTTGGAATATCTAATTTTAGAAACAAAAAAAGTGTGCGCAAGTTTGCGCCATTATTTTTGATGATTTTTCTAAATTTTCACATTTCTTCTATCAGGCACTTTTTCTTATACATTTATATCGTCATAAACTTCTATTTATGTATTTTGAATTATTGATTTCAACTGTTATTCACATCACTTTTAACACTTCACAATGTTAATACCTGTCTGTAATTATAAATTTGAAAAATTCTTATTATCCATAATAGTTATAAGGAAATGTCCCACACATCCCCATAAACGATATTTTTATATACCTGCTCTACAAAACATTATTTGTTAAAAAAATAAATATACGTACCTAATAAGTATAATTATAAAAGGCATTAATCACAAAAATAAGTTTAAAAAAAAAAAAAATACAGGTACATACAATTTATGGGTATCAGGCTACCATCCAATTGTCAGAAGAAGCTGCCGAGGCCAGAAATAAGCACTTACGATTATATAGTACGAATTATTCGAGGAAATTCAGCAGAAGCGATACAAATCTAGATTTCTTGAAAAGGTTATTTCTGAGCAGTGACCCTTTTTTAAGCAGCAGTACGCAAAGAGAATGGATTAAAAAAAAATTTTTTATCAGAAACCATCACACTTTTTTTTCCTGACACCGATGATGCGCTAATGAGGATATACATACGACATAATAATTATTAAGGAATTTTTATTAGTTTAACTTGTCCATATTTTAAGTATTAAATAATCTATATACAGGGTGGACCAAAAGTCGCGCCTGCGTGTAAAAATTGAATAACTTTTTTGTTTATTATTATTTTTCATATTTTTTTTTTTAATTATAATATTATCTTTGTATGACCTAAATTTTAATTATGAAAAATAATGTCAGAGAGATGACCACCATTTTCATCGATGCACAATTGGGCTCTTAAACAGGCGTTTTGCATAACTGCACGCAAGGTTTCAGGCTCTATTGCCCTGATCTCAGCTTTAATGTTGTTCTTTAGCTGCTCTATAGTTTGAGGCTTGTTTACATACACTCGTTCTTTGAGATAACCCCATAGAAAATAATCAGGGGCAGTTAAATCCGGTGAACGTGCTGGCCAATTAAATTCTGAATTTTTCGAGATAATTCGGTCGTCAAAAATTTCATTTAAAAGCGTGATTGTGGCACGGGCCGTGTGTGCTGTTGCTCCATCCTGCTGAAACCACTTGTTGGCTGCCTCAGGGCGTATAAAATTATTAAGCATAGCGCGATATCTGTCCCCATTCACCGTTACTGTATTAGCAACTTCATCCTCGAAGAACGATTAAAAGTAAAATTTTACCACTTTCGTTCGTTGCTCAGTCGTTAAATTTTACATGGTGGTGTAACACGAATCGATGACAAAAAAGTTATTCAATTTTTACACGCAGGCGTGACTTTTGGTCCACCCTGTACATAAAAGTGAAACTCTGTGTGTGTGTGTTAGCTATAGACTCCGAAACTGTAAGACCGATCGGACTCAAACTTTGGCAAGTTGTTGTAGACATTCCAAGGAGTGTTTATGGGTGGAAAAAAGTGGGCGGGGCCACGCCCATAAAAAATTAGTTAACATTTTTAGCTACTTGCACTTGACCGATTTTTCTGAAACTTTGCACACATATTGAGCTGTCATGACTATATAATTTCGTGATTAGAAAAATGGGCAGTGCCACGCCCATAAAAAAATTTTATAATTTTGAGGTACTTGCACTGGACCGATTTTTCTGAAACTTTGCACATATATTGAGCAATCATGACTATACAATTTTGTGATTAGAAAAATGGGCAGTGCCACGCCCATAAAAAATAAGTTATCATTTTTAGCTACTTGCACTAGATCGATTTTTCTGAAATTTTGCACACATACTGAGCTGTCATGACTTTCAATTCGTGATTAGAAAAGTGGGCAGGGCCACGCCTATAAAAAAAAGTTAAAATTTTGAGATACTTGCTCTGGACCGATTTTTGTGAAACTTTGCACACATATTGAGTTATCATGACTTCAATTTCTTTATTAGAAAAGTGGGCAATGTCCCGCCCATAAAAAAAATTATTATTTGATGTTACTTGATCTTTACCGATTTTTCTGAAACTTTGCACACATATTGAGCTGTCATGACTAAACAGTTTCGTGATTAGAAAAGTGGGCAAAGCCACGCTTATTAAAAAAGTTATAACTTTTAACTTTTTGGCACTTGATATTCAATTTAAATTTAGAATGGACTTTTATTCATTAAGGGGAGTAGCAACGCGCGCCGGGCTTTTCTAGTATAAAATAAATATAAAAAAGCCTTTTTCATAAAAATACTGTTTTATATGAAAGAGCCTTACAATTTAAAAAAAAAATTTTTTTTGAGTTAGACCGTAAATCGTATGCATGTACAAACAGTCTGTCAAGAATGAGTTTAAACCTTTAAAATCAACATTTGTTAATTGAGTTTTACTATTTATACCGTCTTTTAATCCTTAGGAATGTTGCTTTTGGAAAAATCTCAAAAAATTAAACTTTTTGGTTCTTTAATTTTTTTTATTGTAGTTTGAAAACAAAAAATATGACGAATTTTGCAGTAACATTTCGCCATTAAATTTTTAATAACTCTGAAATAGTAATAGATAGAAAAGAAATGTGTTTGGTTAGTTTAATGAAAATTTTCCGGTGCATCTTCTGATTCTCCTGCTATTAAAATCGGAGATCCCGTTTTCAAGTTACGACAAAATACATATATTAGGCAACCCAACGATTTAGGGCATCAAAATCCATATAGCCCACATACTTTTATTTCTAGGGTAGAAAAATTTTTTGTTGCGCAGTGTAATTGTTTCAAAATCTGCCGCTAGACTTTTTATATCGTACTACACCTAAAACTTTAAAAGAACTAAAACTTTTAATTCAAAAAACACTTTTAATAACTTTGGCCAGCTTTTCTGACCATATACGCCTCTGTGCGTCGAATATGTGCCTTTTTATACGAACTTTGCTTAAACCTCTTAAGTTTTGGCCGAACGACGTCCAGTGTAAGTTCAGTTTCTTTGGCAGTGGATCGTGCCACGCAAATTCTTGTTTCCACAATTGCTGTATGAAGATTTCCCACGAGTCCTACAATTTCAAGTGGGTCAAATATATTTGCTACATCAGATATGACAGAGCGCTTTGTTAGTTTTGTATTGTTCTAGACGTCTATCTTAAGGCAGAAGAAATCTGATTTGGGAGTCCAAGTCAATCCCAAAATCTTGGTTGATAGATTATCAAAAACGAGAAGTACCTTCTTAATTTAAACCCGGCTTCATGGAGGAGTTTATTGAGCTGTTGTTGCGTCTCGACCGCTGTTCTTAAAGTGTTAGACCCGCTCATGCTATCGTCTACATAGAAATCATGTTTTAGTGTCTGAGCGCCTAACGGGTATCTTTCCATGCTTATTTCGGCTAATTGTTGCAAACATTTTGTTGCTAGATAAGGAGCTGCGGATGTACCGTAATAAACTGCTGCATGAACAACCTCATACAGTGATCATGTTTATGTGTTAATGAATAAACAGCTAACATCAAACACAAACTAGCTAACTGAGTACATGTTTGATCGAGTTTAACATTAGTAATCAAATGTTTGTTTATGTTGTAATCACAGTGAATACTGTTCGATGTTCATGAACAGAAGGCATTGTTCGAACAGAAACAACCAGTTCGAATACTCATGTTGTATTTCGTTTCCATACGGTAATTGTTTTTATTTTATTTTCTTTAGGAATGAATTCTGTTTAGTGTTAAAGTTTTCAGGAACACGAGGCTTGCAATTTACGTACACTAACGGTTTTATTATATATTTTATAGGAAAAAGAACTTAAAAATGAACGTAAGTAAAAATTATAAATAATTTTATTAGTTTTTAGGGTAATTTTATTTATTTTTTTGAATATTGATCTCCTTAATTTGTAAGCTCCTTTCATTAAATGAGTAATTCTGCGAGGAATGTACCTGGTTTTTCGCCTTTTTATTTCATTTTAAAACAATATTTTATTTTCATATGTAAATATAATACATAGGTATACCTTAAATAATACGTGAAATAATAGTGAATTTATTAAATGAAAAATATAAAACATTGTTTTTTAAAATTTAAAATATTGCATTTTTATTTTTACAAAATATGTATATACAAAAAATATATACATATACCTTATAAAATGCATTTAAAAATCAATTAAGACATTATCGGGTACATTAAAAAAAAATAAATTGATCGGAAACTACTGCATTTATTTTGTTTTTATATGAATTTTTTAATGTGTTCGAACTTTGTTTAAATATGCTGATCTTTTATTTTTGTTTGAACTGTTCAACACTATTTTCACTACGTTTACTAGTGTTCATGATTATGAATACATATAATCGGTCGTATTCATATTTATGATCATACTTGTTTGGTAGCGTTTATTGTTCATACTTGTCCACTCATCGGTACTTGTCGGCAATAAACACAAAAAATAAAGTGAGCTTCTTCAGACACAGATTTTCTGTGTTCATGCAGCAGTCTATACCGTAAGTTACAGTATTCAGCATGCATGTTTAAATTGGTTCTGTTGAGTTCTTCCTCCAATATATTAACAGCATGTACCTATCAGCTGGGTGTATCAGAATTTGACGGTACATTTTTTCGATGTCAGTGCAAAACACAAACCTTGGCATTCGGAACCGTAGTAATATGCCAAATAGGTCACCTTGAATCGTGGGACCGGTGTATAAAATTTCGTTAAGTGATAAACCTGATGTTTATTTTGCTGAGGCATCAAATACTACACGGAGCTTGGTAGTGCTGCTTTCTGGTTTTAGCACACAGAGGTGCGGAACATAATAGTGTTGGTAGGATACTTCATTGCTATTAATCCGTGTCATGTGGCCCAATGACTCATATTAGTCGATAAAGTCGTGATATTGCGCTCTTAACGGATGATCCTTAGATAGAGCGTGGAATCTTGATTTAATACCATGTGAGATAAGACCATGATGGCTTTATCTCTGATTCAATAGGGAGATAAAGCCTTTTTTTTAATTTGAATGGGAGATAAAGCCATCAGCCTTATCTCACATTAGCAATATTAAAAAATGGCTTTATCTCTCATTTCAGTTTTGAAGAACTTTTGCATTTTACATTGATTAATAGTTTTCTTACTTTTATAATGAAGAGGTAATAATAATAAAAAAGTTAAATTGGAAAGGAAAAATCAATACTTTTCTTATTTTTATAATTAATTATTTTTTATTCTTGTGACGTACGCAGGAAAACTTTATTCAGCGAAGCCACCTGCCGCGTCCAACTGGAAGAGAAAACCCGTAAGCACGGCCGCAGACCGCCAGGCGGAAAAACTTTAGTATGCGAGGCCAGATTTCAATACTTAACTTTACTGTTTCCGGGAAAAGACATTTTTATATTCTTGTGACGCACGCAGGAAAACTTTATTCAGCGAAGCCACCTGCCGCGTCCAACTGGAGGAGAAAACCCGTAAGCACGGCCGCAACGCAGAAAAACTTTAGTACGCGAGGCCAGATTACAATACTTAACTTTAGTGTCTCCGAGAAGACATTTTTTTCCAGAATGTTTTTATTATTGGAATCGATCATGTGGAGCCTTTTTTATGTTAGCAGCTATCCTTTCTATTTCAATTGCTCTTGCTGCGAAACAATATCTTGTAGAGTTACCATGTTTAGTCACCAAATGTTTTGTGCAAAAGTTTATTTTTTAAGTGTCACCAAATGCTTTTGGTAAGCTGTTGAATTTGTATACCAAAAGATTGGTCCTGATATGCTAAGGATGCGTGTTCCTTTTAGGTCGGGATCACCAAATGTTTATGTCTAAAGTGCTGTAACTCCAAACACATAAATTTAAAGATTGCACTATATATTTTTGACAATTGTTCTTTGAAGCACTTGGAACTTGAAAGACGCCGACGCACAGTGCTTTGTCCCCATATAATGATGGGACAAAAATAGAAGGAGTTGTCGTAGACTTTTAAAATTTTGTACGCCAATATAAAATATCTTAGTTAAGAAAAATTTTTGAAAAAATCGGACCAAGGACTGGCCTACCTCCCATACATATATGCCAAAAATATAATTTTAAATATTGGCTGCTCAATTGATCTAAAAATCGTGAAAATCCGTATTTGCTTTACGTACTAAGCTTACAATCTTTCTGTTCATTTTAGTAGTGATTGCAGCAAGAACTCTTGGTCCTGCCATATATCCTTAATTGTAAAAACTTTATAACTTTTGCAAAAATGATCTGATTGTAATCACACTTTGTATATTTATTTGTATTTAGTAAGTATTTTTTTTGAGTTGAATAAGCTTTGTCCGTCCGTCAGTCTTTCCGTCTCCATCTATTTATCCGTCCGTCTGTCCATGTAAATTTTTTAATCAAAGTACAGGTTGCAATTTTAAAAATGATATTTGGTGCTCAGTACTCCTTGGGCCCAAGCACAAACCCTTCTAACTTTGGTTATAATCGGTTCATGATTTCACCTAGCCTCCGTACAAATGTCCTCGCAGAGTTGGAATTTAACGAATATAACTGACTAATATAAAAGCAAATTAGTGGTCCTAGTTCCCATAAAGGAATGCGAAAAAATTATAAAAAAAATTCTCAAAATTAAAAATTGTATGCGTTTTCCCGTGAAGCACTAAATTATAAATTAAGAAAACATACATATATTAAAAGCATTATTTGGCTATATTTATAAACATGTTATCGTCAATAAGTGGTGGATTTTTCTTTTAATAAAAATAAATCAAATCAAATAATACTCAAATAATATACATATGTAGGTTAAAGAAATGTGAAAAATGCGATATTTTTATTTTTCAATTTTAGGTTTAAAGGGTCCGACATCTAACGTTTTTTTTTCAACTAGTGCTTATTTCGTGAATGGTAACACTTAGCTCATGTCTGATTTGACAGATAATTAGTTTTATCCTTCCGCTGGATGAATATGGTTGTGTATACGCTTGAACAACGGGCCTGCGATCGACTTACAGAAGATGCCGATTTTGCCAAAAAAATCATCTTTTCAGATGAAGCTTATTTTGATCTTGGCGGGCATGTAAACAAGCAAAATTGTCGCATTTGGGACACAGAAAACCCGCACGCATACATTGAAAAGACGATACACCCAAAACGTGTCACTGTTTGGTCCAGAGTCATAATTGGGCCATTTTTCTTCGAAAATGAGCAAGGAGTGGCCGTTACAGTCAATAGCGATCATTATCGGGTCATGTTGAACGGATTTTTGTTCACAAAAATTAAAGAGGAGGATATTGGCAACATTTGGTTTGGCGCTACGTGCCACACAGCCGAAGCTACACTCGATGTTTTGCGCCCTGTTTTTAAAGATCGCATTATCAGCCGCAGAGCTGATGTCGTTTGGCCACCTAGGAGCTGCGATTTGACACCGTTGGACTATTATTTGTGGGGTGCCGTCAAAGATAAGTGTTACGCCAACAAGCCAGATACAGATACGAGGCAGCCATTTGAATGAAATTATTTTCCATTATTAACCGGAAGTATTCATTAGTTTTTTTTTATATCATTTAAAAAAAAAGTTATTTGGCGGACCCTTTACAATAACTGAACTTACAAAAAGTTAATTTAATTCCTACACAATTTAGTTATATCTCATCATAACTACTAGAATCTTCCGAAAACGAAATTTCACACAACGAGGAACTTAACTCGTCCTCCTCAATTACTTCATCTTCCAAATCAACCTTTTTCTCCATATATATTTCTCAATATCGGCTGAAACAAATTTATGTTTACTCCTTATGCTCCTGTTTGTAGATAACGCGGAATCCGAATGCAATAACATATACGTCATCAAATCTTTATTTGAATCTTCTCGTGAAGTTAATCTCGTATGAGATAACCGCACTCTTCTTACGTTTTTATGGTTGGCTTCTAGTGCTTCTTCTGACAAACATCCTGGGATAAAAAATTCCATATGAATAAATTTATAAAAAAAAAGTTTTTGAAAGTACATTTATTTGCATACCTATTGGTAAATTAAAGTACTTAATAACATCAGATCCGTAAACTAAAATTGTATGGATAGGCATATAATACAACCCATAATGTATTAAATACATGTTTCTGGTGATTGTAAGCGATCCACAAGATAACACTCTTAATATAATGCCAAAGTTATCAATAAACCCCTCATCAATGCCTGTTATTTCGGCAGCTAAGGCACAGTTCGAAAAAAATCTTCGAGCAGTATTTCCGTCATTAGTGTTTCCAAAGCCATGCTTTACTTGGTCTATTATTAGGCCTGTTTTTCTTTTGAATTGATTTTGAATTTTTTTTTATTTACAAAAACTGATCTTTATTTTCTTTACCGACTCGCCAAATCTTAAATCTTATAGTCGGTAAGCAATATGTATCAAACACTCGAGTTTCTGAATCCATTGCTATGTCTACATCTGTTGTGTATGTTGTTAGGTTTCCGGCACTTATATTTTGAAGACTCGTGCTGGGCTCCTAAATGATTTTTTATTTTAATTATTTTAAAGTAATAGTAAAATAAAGCTCACTTCATCAAAGTCAAAAAATGTACAACTTAACCACTTAGAATACATATTTCCGTTCAAAAGTATTTTTTTTTCTATTTACTTTCTTTCCAACATTTTTTTATTTTACCATAAAAAAACGAAATACTTTTCAATAATTTTTTCTTGTTAAAATTTAAGCCGCCTATTTTATGTTTAACATGTTTATATATCACCGATGTTTTATTATTCGAATACGATGTTAACCAACAATCAACTATATCTGCGTTTTTCAGAATATTTGCCATAATCACAGTTTAAATATTTTTATTATTTTTTAATTTTCAAAACATTTGTTTTGATAAAAAAAATTGGGATGGACCCGTGAGCTTTTTAATCTTTCAGCACTAACTTTTTATTATAAAGAAACTTATATTATATAGTAACACTAGCCAAACACGGCGCGCATTCTTAATTATTTGAATTAATTGAATATCAAGTGCAAAAACCTAAAAATTATAATTTTTTATGGGCGTGGCCCTGCCCACTTTTCTAATCACGAAATTGTAAAGTCAATATGTGTGCAAAGTTTCAGAAAAATCGGTCCAGTGCAAGTACTTCAAAATGATAGCTTTTTTTTATAGGCGTGGAACTGCCCACTTTTCTAATCACGAAATTTTAAAGTCATGACAGCTCAGTATGTGTGCAAAATTTCAGAAAAATCGGTCCAGTGCAAGTACCTCAAAATTATAACTTTTTTTATGGGCGTGGCCCTGCCCACTTTTCTAATCACGAAATCATAAAGTCATGACAGCTCAATATGTGTGCAAAGTTTCAGAAAAATCGGTCAAGTGCAAGTAGCTAAAACTGATAACTAATTTTTTATGGGCGTGGCCTCGCCCACTTTTTTTTCACCCATAAACACTCCCTGGTATGTGTACAACAACTTACCAAAGTTTGAGCCCGATCGGTTTTACAGTTTCGGAGTCTATAGCTAACACACACAGAGTTTCACTTTTATATATATAGATTACGCAAACCTTTAAATGTAAATTAAATTTTAATTCCAATCTAAAATACCACTCACATGATTTTAAAATGTAAACACAAATATAAAAAATATCATAAACGAATATTGATCAGTGAACGAAAATAAACGAAACGAAACACGGTACAAATCATCTAAGTCAGAAACTTTTCAATTTTTATGAATCGTTTTGTTTGCGAGCAAAACAAAACCACAAACTTTTCAATGCAAAAGAGCATAAACAAAACAATTTGGGTTTTGTTCTTTGGGTTTGCTTTGACGGTATGTTTCGTTTGAGTACGAAACGAGAATGAAACGTTTGCAGAATAAAAAGATTATAACAATCATAATAACAATGCACCATTGAAAATTCGCAAACTAAAGTTAGTGACTTCATATCGTTATTAGGATCATAAAATTAATGTAGGTAGGTAAAAGGTTAAAAAATACAGCAATAAACATGTAGATTTCTTCATGTAAAGAGCAAATCAATCAGCAAACGTTTTGAAACGTGTGCAGAAAGTATTTTACTGTATTGTTTTGCATGTTACATATTGAAGCTGAGTACTTTTCGATTCTGGTTTTGTTTGCACTCATAGTTCAAAACAATACAAAACAAAATGCATGTACCGTTATCCTGGGTTTTGTTTCGTTTTGTTTTCACTCTCTGAAATGATCGAAACAGAACTATTGGAAACGTTTCCATTTGTTTGTTTTCGTACTCTGATATTGATACTTAAAAAATGTTTTTTCACGTTCTCATCTCTAATTTGAAATATAAATTAACGGCATTTTAATATGAAAACAAAACATAGAAAAAAAATAACACAAATCAAGGTGAAATTACTTTACAGGTGGCGTTAACAGCACAGCTGATCTATTATTGAGATTGATGTATACAAAAAGAGGTGTGCATATAACGTATTACCTCATCCTGCTAAAAATGACGTAAGTTTAGCGCACTCTGGTTAAGGCGTATGGTGCACAATTTGACTTCCATATAATACCTCCTCAGTTTTTCTTTAATACAATTTAGGATTTTAATGTTTTTTCATATATCTTGTAAATTTACTTAAACATTATAGCTCTATAATAAAAAAAATCTAAGAAAAAATGATGAAAATTTTAAAATGCATTTTTTTTAAGTTGCGGCAAAAAGTCGGCACTAATCTTTTCATGGCCCTTTTAAGAACACTATTTGCTAAAAAAAACGAAATAAAATATGTATGTATGTCTGAATTTATATGATTTTTTTTTAAGTTCAAACAAACTTTTGTAATTTTTGAATTTTTTTTTGGAAAAATTTATTTTTTTGAGCGATAAAAACTAACTTTAGGCAATATTTTTAATAAAAGTATTATTATTGATAAATTTTGAACATACCAAGAAACTCAAAAAACAAAACTTTAAATGGTTTTTCAAGAAATGAATTTTGAGAGTTATTTCCTTAAAGCAATCAATTAATTTTTTTATTCATTAATTATACCCTTCACACAGTGAAAAAGGGTATACAGTACTGGTCAAAACATTTGGAACTGGGGTTGCGTTTGTAATTTTCTTTGATTTATTTTGTTCAAATAACACTAAGTTACTAAAATTTATTTTTTATAATATCTTCATACCTTGTTTTTTGTTAAACAAATAAAAAAAATTGATAACGTTAAACTAAAACAACAACAAAATTATTATAATGGATGTATACAAAATGCAGCTGTTCAAAACATTTGCAACTCTTTAAGTAATGAACAGAAAATACAATAAATGATTTTATGGGTCGGTATTTCGTAGTGTAGTAATTATTTTTATAACTTCTGAACACCTCTTAGGCATTGAGGCAATGAGATTTTTAATATAATCGTCAGAAATTTCATTCTACTGCTTCTCTAACTCCATGAAAAGTTCATCACTATTTCGGAATACTTTATTGCCAATATTTTGTTTTACAATCATCCACATGTTCTCAATCAGGTTGAGATCGAGAGATTGAGGCGGCCATAACATGTTATTAATTTTATTATCCTCCAGCCAAGCTTTACAATTCCTGCCATATGTTTTAGGACGTTGTCGTGCTGGAAGTTCCATGATAGTAGCATTTCCCATTCAGCATACGGAAGCATAACAGAACTCAAAATATTTCTATAGATTGTGGCCGTCATGGTGTTAAATATGCGATGAATTGGGCCAATCCTATTTCTTAAAAAAACACCCCCACACCATAATGTTTCCACCACCGTGTTTCACTGTGGCAGTTGTGTTCAACATTGACTCTTCCACCTGATCCCCGGAGATTGAATTTTGACTCGTCTGACCACAATAAATTCTTCCAATGCTGTTGAGTCCACATTAAATGGGTACGTCCAAAATCAAGGCAAACTTTTCGGTTTTTTTTTTGACACAAACACAAAAATGTGCATCTGTAACTTCTAAGACCATATTCTCGGGCCCTTCTTTTAATAGTAGAATGACTGCCATCTATTTAAAGTGCAGTTTTAGCTTCTCTAGGAACTGCTTTGGGGTGTTTTGTAAAAAAAATCTTGCAAATGTTTTGAACACTTGCATTTTGAATATACTCAATATCATTAATTTTTTTGTTGTTTTAGTTAAGTATTATTAATTTTTGTAATATTTGTTTGACAAAAACATCGTATGAAGATACTAAAAAAAATAAATTTTAGTAACTTATTATTATTTGAATAAAATAAATCAATGAAAATAACAAATTCAATCCCAGTTCCAAATGTTTTGACCACTACTGTATATAGGTTTGTCATTCACTGTGAAATTTCTACAATTTTCATTTCCGACCCCATAAAGTATATATTTTCTGAAAGCTTATGAATAGGGGAGTCGATTAAGCTCTGTCAGTCTGACCATCTGTATGTTGAAATCAACTTTTTGAAACCCCCCGACATCGCTTGAACCCGGGTGAGGTATTAAAATATCAGAAATATTCGGGAGTAGATCCGTATTGGAAATCAGAAACATCGGTACATAAACAACTGAGATATGAGCAAAAACCCACGACCACCTCGATTTTTTCTTCACAAAAACAACATTACAACAATAACATACATACAAACATGTATACTGGTTAGAGTAAACGTGGCATCGAATCCCAACTGGGCCAAACATTTTTTTTTTTTATTTTTTTTATTTTTTTATTTAATATATTTTTTATATTTTTATTATTTTTTTTTTATTTGTTTTTTTGTTTTATATTTATTATAAGTATATGCTTTTTTCATTTTTTTTAATTTTTTTTTTTAATTTTTTTTTATTTTTTCTTTTAACATACATACGTAAATTTTTAATTTTACAATGGGATGTTTTTATATATGTATGTTTTTTATATGAATGTACGTATTTCATATGAGATGAATGGTGATACAAACTACTGTTATTGCATGACTACACGTTGTGAAGGGTATATAAGATTTGGCACGGCCGAATATAGCACTCTTGTTCTTTTTTAAATTTAACTAACTTTAGCGAACTCTGGTGGAGTCTAGGAGAGTCACACGAAATCAATTCCAAAAAATTTTTATGAGTTGTGTTGTTATCTATCGATCAATATATCTTTTATCACATTTTGAGACTAAAATTTTTTTTGATTTTTGTCTATGGGACAAAGCACCGTGCGACGTGATTAAAAAAAGGCAAACAATCGTTGTTGCTAATAATAATCAGTGTCTTAAAATAATAAATCATAATAATAAAATTCCAAAATTGCACAATTAGCAATTGTTTAATGGTGATTGTAAAATTGTCTACGTTTCATATTACAACTTGGTTCACTTCCGTAAGCGGCCAATGATACATTTAATTCTTGACCTATATTTTGTGTATTGCAAGAAATGCAATATGTTCAGTAAATAAATTTAAATTAACTCTTTGAGGTACTAAACATGTAGTTTATTTACTTCTTATTTAAAAACACTTTAAAATTATTTTATATATTAAGAGGGAAGTCGATTATTATTGTAATAAAAACTTATTGATATCGAGCAAAATTTTAAATTCCATATCTGATTTTGTCTATGTGCTTCGATAAAAACACATCTCTGCTGATATGAAAAGTCTTAGTGTTTAGAAAAATATCTAAAAATGAAAAGAGCTATACGACTGTCAAATTTCTATTTGTATTTTCTGACATTTCATTACATATTGTATTCCTACTATTATACTTGTTTATTTAATTTGATGACAAGTCGTAATACTCAGTATAATAGTGTGGAGCGACCTTTACAAGGCACCGCTATACCATTTGACTTTGTTTTTGCTCTAGCTAGTAAAGGCTTCAGTAGTATTTACTTTCTTTAGTCGTTCTGTGACGTTAAATTTTGTAGTTACTTCTGTAAAATCGTATCTCCCTTACTTTACAAGGTAACCTTAGAATAACAAGCTTATCATAATTTTTTTATATTTTTCTCTTCAAAGTCCATATATAAAAAAATAAATTTGTAGTGTCAGATTTCATCTATGAGCGAATAGAGTCTCTCTATTTTAGCCACCATTAAAATAAATACACCTTAATATCAGCTGTTTCTGTCTTAATGGCCGTTACCTAACGTTGAATTCTATTTTCTAGAGATTTGTCCGCAACAGAGCAGGACGAAAAAAGAGCAACGAACCACACATACAGATTTTCAATTAAACAGAAACAAAACAGCTGATTGATAACAGCGAAGAACATACAAACTTATTCTGCCTTAAGCGTCTACACGCGCAATAAACTTGAAAATAATTATGAACTCAACTTTCAAATTCTATTGCCAACATCATATGTTTCCATATAGACCGAAGAACATTTATTTGCAAATATATTGCGAAATAATTGTTCAAATTTATTTTCAAGAAATAATGTTGAACATAAACAGTCAAATTTGATTGTTATTCATTTCATATGTGGTTTTTGCACTAATTTAATAAACGATTAAAAAAAGAACAATGTGTTTTTACAATCAATACAATTTGTATACCTAGATTATAATTTTGAGCCTAAACTCTTGTTAATTTTTACATAAATTTCAGACCTGGCGTGTAGTCTCTAAATGGTTTTCGTTTTATTGTGATTTTCTATGTCTTTAGTTTGCGATTTAGCTATAGCTTATATATTTTCTCTTTTCGCATTTTCATATTTCTCTGGACTAGTACTAACTTTTCTCCTAAAGAATAATTCAAATGTATGGTGTAATTATATTAGTATACAGCTCTATCTAGTAATTGCTCAAATCTCCTATGTATTTTCTGTTTAAAAACAGCGCATAATTTCCGATAGTGTAGAATGGAGACGTTCTACCGGTCCATTTACCGTACTTTTGTAAGGTGGAGTCTTGAAAACTTAAATGTTTAACTGATCTTCAAGCATAAATAAAATTCAAGCCGAGTTAAAGGCTTTTTCGTTATCCACATTTTATTTTTTTCTGAAGTTGCATCATGTTTTTTTCCTGCGTTTCTATTTCTTTTGTCTTATAGTGTCTGTCAAGTTAAAAATGAGTTGGAAATATTGACTGTATCTTACCCGTTGTTCTTTCATTTGTAAAGAACCCGTTCATTATATCTGTGCCTTGGATCTAAAAGGGCCAATGTCACTTTTAGCTCTTTTGAGTTAATCATTGCATTAGATTTGTTTTCTTGCTCTATTTCATTATGATAAAACAGCTAAAGTCATACTTAACCCAGAACAGCTTCATAAATAAAATGATGGCCAATGTGACTATGAAAGCATATATAAAAGTTAAAGTTTATTCCAAATTTCTCAGAAGTAAATATTTTAACATTGGACCTTTTAGCTCCACGCCACAGATATCTAGGTTGAAATAAATACGTCTTCAGGATTTTTACGTGGTCTCCTATAGGTATGAAAATTTGCTTTTGATAAACGTTAATAGGACATTCTACTAATGAATTTAAATTTTTACCTGAACTCTCATTAGCTGCATATTTTTCTTCAGTTTTACTGAGAGGTTGAGAATTGAATGTAATTGACCTATTTGCCTGACTAAGGACGGTTCCTATCATTTAGTTCGAAGCATTCGTTGTCGAAGATCTTTTAACTTATTGGGTTATGGAAAATTCAAGATGACCTCGACTTTCTTTGGGTTTGTCCATACACCCTGGCGAGAAATGCTAAACCTTCATCCTTAAAAAAAAATCACACTTATCAAGCTAAACTTTTACGTAAGCTACGTGTAAGTACGGAAAGTAGAATTTCGTCCAGCACGCTTTGAAATGTCGCTGGTGCATTCTTTAAACCAAATTTTAAACGAGTGAAGTCGTATTTATAATTGTTAATAGAGAATGGAGTTTTCTCTATATCTTTAGGCTTCAAAAGTATTTGGTAAAACCCACTTTTTAAATCGAGTGCTGTAACTCCCTAATTGATAAAGTACCTCACTAATCTCCGGTAAGGAGTATTTGTTCGCTATGGTGACTGGGTTTAGTTTTCGGTAGTCTATTACCATTCGAAAGTTTTTCTCTCCACTTGCGTTAATATTCTTGAAAACAATCCACATCAGTGAGTTGTTAAGAAATTTCGGTGGCCTGATAACACAGTCTTCCAATAAAGTTTTCACTTGGGATTCGATTTTTTTCTTCCAGCTCATAGGGTAGGTGTTAGTTTCTGCTGTATACGTATTGTGGTATACGTAAGCTTTTCGCAAAAAGCCGAAAAAAGATTAGCATATGTTGAAACAGCTTTCTTTAGCATGTCTTTCTGTCGTTGCGTCATGTGACACGTTTGAATTGAAGTCATGCTAATGCCGTCGGCTGGAAATTCCCCTAACAAAATTTTCCTTTCATATTTTCATTTAGTTGTGCTTATTGTAAATAATAGCGTCAAGGCCTTTGAGTGTGTTATTTTCGATGCTGCCATGCACGCAAAGAAAAAATATGGTTGTGGTAACCATAATCGAAGAGCAACATACTATGATTGAATTGTATGATTGTGGTTTAAACATATAATCGTTACCAGTTATCATTATTATGTTTAATTAAAGTATCATTCAATAATCATTTATATGACTTCAATTGAAATCGACAATCTTTGCTTTTTTACGACAAATTATTGTCTTTTGCTGTTAGTTACAAGTAATATTTACTTGTACTTACCTTTTTAATTGCAATCTTTATTCAAAATTTTTTCTATTTTCTCGTTTATTTTTAAATTTCTTTAATATTTCAAATTTTTTTTAATTTTTTTGACATCTCAAACTTAAAATAATAAAAATTTATTTATCAAGAAGAACTTTGCTTTGTAATTACTTAATGATTATTTTTAATTTTTAATGATTTTGAATATAATATTATATTTTTAAACGACAACCATATCGGAATTTTAAGTAAAAATGAAGGGTATAATAAACATTAAATAATACAATGCAAACAAATGCTTGATTATCGTGACAAAAAATATCATGAAATGAAACGAAAATAACTAATACTTGTTTTCGACAATCAAATATTGTTATAGCGAATATAATATGACCATCGTGATCATATCGTAACCATGGGTTTTCTTTGGAACGTATTTAAATCTGGCAATAGAAATAATTTTATTGGCACGTCCGTTTCAGTGTGGAAATGGATTTCTACTTTCCCTGCAATCGAGTTTGGATAAAAGTTTTCTCTATTTGGAATAGGTTTTTTACGACTTCTGGTAGTATATAATTTTTATTAGAACCTATATCGACTTAAAATTTAAGGATTTTTCCAATGTTCATCCTAACTTCGAAATATGAAGGGGTGGACGAGTTTAATTAAAAAAAATATCATTTCGTCAATGTTATCATGGTTGTTGTCTGTCTTTTCGTTTCTCTTCCTGTCCATACAGTCATAAAATGTCTAATCGTGAGGTTCATCCTTGGCTTGTATCTGATTAAGGTATCTGTTAATGTTGATGTCATCTGTCTCTTATTTTCCTACAGAATTATTTATTTCGGCTATACATGAAAATTCCTACTCTGTTTTTGAGCTTTCGGGTGTTGTGGTAGTCACTTACCATAGAGATCGTTATTTACTGGTTTATTCATATAATTATTATTGTATAATAATCTGATCAATATCCATTGGTTCGGATGGCTTGTGCACAAGAGGTCTCGGAGGTTGATAATTATTGTATTGGATATATTTAGGGAACGCACCCTGATTTTGGTAATTATCATTTCTGTATGTTTGAAAGAGATGCAGTATTTAAAATTGGTGAAATAGTTTCTTTGGTCGCTGAGGCGGTGAAATGTGTGCTAATTCCGGATAAAATCTATTTGAATTAACATCATTGTTATTACGGGGACAGGTCTAAAACTCTGTCTTGATCGTTCATTTTGCGCGTAAATTTGTTATAAAATTTTGATTTTCTAATTTAAGGCATAGATGTAATGCCTTGGGCAAATACTGGTTTCCTCATTGCTAGAAGCCTTGGAAGGTTTCCCTTTACACCTTGAATAAATGTATCCAGTGCTTTCTCTTAGTATCGATACAACTGACTTTGTTCAATATCAGAGATAAGTGGTTATACACCCCATAATAAAATTCTTGGATTGACTCTGTACCCTGAATCAAAGAGGTCAGTTAGTACTCTAAGCTACTGAAATCCCTCTTGTCTGCATAATGAAGGAAATATTTAACCAGTTTAGTGGACTGTTATAAGATTATAGAATTGTATTATTTAATATTTTTGATTGTTCTATTTTATTTCTTACAACACCCAAAACTCCGAAGTACTTCGCAGTGCCTCAGTGTTGATATATATTTAAAATCCTCTCTACCAACTTCCTTCAGAAACTATATTATCCTGGCTATCCAGAAATTTCCGTAAACATCTGACAACATCCGGCCTCTATTTAGTTCACCTAACTGAGACCTGTGCTGTGGTTCAATTATTTAGTTCTGTTAATTTTATATCGGGATTTCTAGCATTCTGAACTATCTCCCTAACCTGTTCTTGCATTGTTTCTAAAACTAAATATTCTTCTATTTTAAACTTCTAGTTCTCCCATGTTGAGTATTGCCTGATTTTGTTGTGCGTTTGACATTGTCCGAATTTAAGATATGTTTGTAGAATAACTTTCAAACATACATATATATCCTTATGCTATTGAAGCTGAATCATCTCGTAAAAATCATGTCATTTTAAATTAAAGAGATGTTATTTAATTAGTAAGTACCTAATCTAGAGGGTGCCGTAGGAATCGTAGATTTTTATTTATTGAAATATTCGTTTTTAATATTTAATTGCAAAATATTTCTTGATTTTCTGTTAGAAGCTAATTTTTTTCTTCACAATAATTAATATATTTAAAACAATATTTTTTATTCTTTTGTTGTTTTTCACAATCACAATATTCTTTTTAGATGTGTAATTTTATTGGAAACGTTTTCTTAAATTTTTTAAATTTATTAGTAAAAAAATATTTTTTATTATTTATTAGAATCTGAATTAATATTTTTATTACAATATTAATTTTACATGCATAATTTAATTGGAAATTTAGTGTCTTGATATTTATTATTTTTTTAAATAAATTTAATAAATTAATTGGAAATTTTTATTTTTAATTTTTTTATTAGAAGATTTTTTTTTATTTTGTTTATAGTAATTAATTTATCTATTTCAAAAAATATTTTTATTTTGAATTAATAATTTAATAGTTTCTTGAAACTTAGACTTAACTTACAACAATGAAAATAGTTGCATACTTTTGTTCGAAGGTTGTTAAGCAGCGGCTGCTGAAGTACTCATTTCTTTTCTATTAAGAGGCCTCTTTTCTATTAAGAGGCCTCTTTTCTGCTATAATTGTGGACTAACAGCGACGTGCTATGTTGCAGGACGGTTTACGCTTTTCCCGTAGTCTCTGGGTTTGTGGTGGCCACTCAGCAAGTTGTGAACTTAATTTATAGGATGAGTTTTACACTTCCATTTTTTCGGTTTAAACCGAATTGTCCCACAACTTTTGTTTCACAAATTTTAAGTTTTGTTATTTTTCTTGAATCAGTAGATTTAGTATGTTAGAACTAAATGCAATGAGCAATGGAATGTAAATTATGGTTAAAAGGTGCGTATATGGAATTTAAACTACACCAATATACATTTATTGTAGTTTGTTATTGATGATGGACGTGGTACGCTAACCTTCGTTATTTTTTCGCGCCAATACCGAAATGAATTTGACATTATATTCGATTTGAAACTAACTTAGTTAAAAGCCCAAAAACAAATGTTTTGGTGTTTTACCTAAAATTTACAAACGAAAATAAATTTTTTTTGGCTTCTGGACAACAGAGAACAACAATATGGGTATCCAAAGAAAGGGCTTGACTAGCAGCATTTAAGGCACTATACAAATTTAAAACCCAAGATGGCCGCCACTACAAAATTGCGTACAATTAATTAATATATAGTTCAAATCTAGTAATTAAAATTGTATCCACTTCAACCTCCTTTATATTGCCATCAAACAAAAGGACTTTTCCAGTAGAATACAGTAAACAATGAAAAATTTTAAATCCAAGATGTGTCCGAAATAAAATAGCGAATATATGGTCATTACGGCTTTGCCTAATTCAACCTCCACGATATAAGTATCAAATAAAAGGGCTTGACCAGTTGAATACAGAAAAAAAATTAGAGTTCAACATGGGGTTCTAAATAAAATGGCGGATAATATTTTTTTTTCAACCCATATATACATGATATTGAAGGGTATTATAAGGTTCGCCACGGCAGAATATAGCATTCTTACTTGGTTTTTATTTTTATATAAGCTGCAATTATAATATTCATAGCTTATTTTACGAATCTTTGGTTTTATTTTAAAATTAAATTGTTGCACAAATTTGTATATTATATTTTTAATATACATATGTACATAAGTTGCCCATCAACTGTTTTGATTTTTTTTTTTTTTTATATTAATTAATCAATTAATATTAATTTTATTAATATCGTTAATAGAGTTATGAGAATTTACATATAGTATTACAACAATTAACATCTGATTAATTAAATAAAGAAACTACTAATATCACAGTTTAAAGGAAAAGTTGTTCATAAAAAACCTCGTATCAACTTAGAAGTCATAAGAGATTTTTGAACAATCACTGAAATGTGTCTTTTAAACAAAAGACCCTCAGTGGTTGTTCAGCAAATTTCTTATTATTTCAAAATTTGACCTTCTGCATTTTTCATTAAATGACAGCGTCAGTTCCCTTCTCAATGAATTAAACATTTTGAAGTCAAAGTTTCTATGTAGAAGATAAGTTGGATATCTAAAAGGTAGATTTTGTATTATTTTCAAGTTTTTATTTTGAATGATTTGCAATTTTTTTGTATGCGTTTTAGCAGCCTTTTGGACCAGATTTGACAACCATAGGTCATAATCGGTCGAATGTAAATAAGTACCTTGTTCTTCTTGTTTAGATCTTCGGCTAATTAACGGCTACACTTAATTGCCTTATCACAAATGTAATTAACATGCTGTTTAAATAAAAGTTTTTTGTCAAGGATAACTCCTAAATATTTAATTTCGTTCCTCAATGGAATTATTGTTCCCCTAGACGATAAATATCTAGTAGGAAAGCGTTTTCGCGATTTGTTGAATGTAAATATAATTGCTTGAGTTTTATCGTCATTGACTTTTATTTTCCATTTGTCATAGTATTTACGAATAATTTTAAGATTATTTTCCATTCTCCTAATTATCGCATTCGAGACTTTACCGCAACAAATAAAGGCGCTATCATCCGCGTAAAAAGCCGCATCATGGTCTCTTCTTAGAGTAACATCGGATGTATATATCGAGTATAGTGTAGGGGATAATACTGATCCTTGTGGCAAGCCCGCAGGTATTTGCCTTTCACTAGAAAATTTGTTATTGACAGATACAACAAACGTACGTTTATCTAAAAAGCTTTTGATAAGTTTTTGTAGATAATTTGGAAAATGCAACGTATTTAATTTATACACTAGTCCATCATGCCAGATTGAGTCAAAAGCTTTTTCGATATCAAGAAAAACGACTCCAGTACTTTTCCGATTACTTTTATTACATTCAATAAAGTTTACAACTCTATTAAGTTGATTCGAAATCCAAATTGTTCTTGATTTATAATATTATTGTAATTTGAAAAATCTAAAATCCTGGTGTGAATAATTTTCTCGAACACCTTATCTAATAGGCTTAGAATACTAATTGGTCTATAGCTGGAGGGTAATTTAGGATCCTTTCCAGATTTGTGGATTGGAATTACCTTAGCCATTTTAAAAACGAGTGGGAAGTACCCATTGCTTAAACAAAAGTTAAATAGTTTACTTAAAATTTCAAAAAAGTAATCGGGCATATTTTTAAGTACTATGCTGTTAATCCCATCTAAACCAGGGGATTTATTATTTTTTAACAAATGGACAAACGATTTGACTTCAGAGAAATTTGTAAGTTCAATACTTGTATCATCGGTAAGAGTTTGATTAAGGTCATTAATGTATCTTGATACAACCGATTCCATGGGGGATGGATTGTTAAAAGTAATAGTATGTGAACTGGCAAATACGTCAGCTATTGCATTTGCCTTTTCGACGTCAGAATTAAAAATTGTTCCATTTAAATGAAGTTTAGACAATGTGGAGTTTTTTCCTTAATTTTAATTTAATGTTAATTTCCAAAACTTTTTAGAGCCGGTAGGCAGATTTGATATGAATTTCGACCAAGAATCATTTCTGTCTTTATTTAGGTGATAGTCAATAAGCCTATTTAGCTGCCTTAAGATATAGTTTAATTGCATTTTAAAATTACTATCCCTACATCTTTGAAATTTACGTCTATATTTGTTTCTCTGTGAAATAAGCATTTTACTAATTTCTGAAATTTCACGTTGGAAGGGGTTTCTATGACCAACTGGTATTTTATTAGTAGCTTCTTTTACAATGGATATTAGTTTACTTAATGCTAGATCTAGATTACCTGTGTTTGTAATATTTTGATCAATCTCTTGTAATATTATTTCACTTTCAACGAAGTTTTTTATTAATGACCAATCGGCTCGATTATACAAGGGTAGCATCAAAATGCTATTTTGTACCTCTCCATAAATGACGCAAGATAGTGGTACATGGTCCGACTAAAACATATTTGGATGTGTTTCCAAGGTTGAAAAAGGAAGACAAGAGTTAGTTAAAAGGATGTCTACTGTAGACGGCTGTACTGGATTAATATTTTGTCCAAAGCGAGTAAATGCATTTGAGTAATAAATGTAGTAGTTTGATTGAAGGCTATGGCTATAAAGCTCATTACCAGCAATATTGTTTGAAAAACAATTCCAGTGCGCATGTTGTGCGTTTAAATCACCAAATAAAAAGAAGTCATTTGACCGTCTAGTTAAAGCATCCATATCAGTTTTAAAATTTATAGTATGAACCGGATTGTACGCAGATGTAAAAATCACAGGGCGCCTATTTATTATTACTCGAACCGAAATATTTTCAGCCACACTTGTATTTATAGTTGGTAATATTTCATGTTCAACATTGTATTTTACTGCAATGAGTACACCGCCACCATGAGTTGGTCGATCCTCTCTATAAATTTTGTAGCCTCCAAGTTTAAATTTATGGTGTGGTTTCAAAAATGTCTCATTGACAAGGAGAATATCGACTTCCTTGTCAAATAAAAATTTTTCCAGCTGTGAAGCTGCTGACTCAGTCGTTATGCCTTGAGCATTCCAGTGCATAACATGAACATTGTGACTAACTGTTGATTTATATTGCATGTTGAAGCATCATCCCCAGCACTCGTAGCTTGTCATACTTGTTTTGGCACCTTTGAAGTGCATCGACAGCATCAAAAAATATTTGCATCAATTTCTCATTAGAAATATCATCTTCATTTCTGTTAACAAGGGTCTTACTTCTTGTTACATCAGAGTACAGTACATTACTTTTAGCACCAGAGTCACGTGTATAATTTTGGTGTTCCTTACCAGGCAGTTGGGGAAAATTAACTTCATCGGAGTTAAAGTTCAGCATATTAGTTCTTTGTGGTACTTTATTTCTGGATGTGGTGCGTTGACGAATCTCCAGGTATTCCTGACGACACGGGCATTTCGGGTCGTCCGCTCTGTGCTTTACATTTTTAAAATTCCTCCTAGCACAGTTGTAACATTTGTAGATAATGTTCTCACTATTAGCGGCTTTGTTTAATTGACATTCTGCAAATTCGTGATTACCCGCACAGGCTGCACACACTACTATTCTGTTACAGTTCCTAGCACCGTGACCATACATAGAGCATTTGGTGCATTGAGTAGGGCCTTTGCTACCCTTGAGTGGTCTTCTCCAGTAAACGGCAATATTACTAAAATATCTAATTTTAAGTATATCCCTCTTCGACACTTGTTGACGATCGAATTCAATAAGATATAGCGTATCATCTGCGGTTGGTCTTTTCGTGGTGATTTCCTTTACACTTACCGGATTTATATTGTGTGAGTTGTTAAATTCATCACAAATTATCTTAGTATCCATTTGAATAAGACAAAACAACACTAATTTAAACGTTTTTGCATCTTTTATTTCATGCGTGTAAAATTGGTACTTCTTAGTTCTTAGTACATTTAAGGCCTCGTTATACAGTATACTTGAGCTTGATATTATTTTTGTTCCAATGGACATTCTTTTAAACATATACCTGTCTCCAATTAGTCCAAAAACTGATGAAAAACTATGGACAGAGTCCACTACAATTGGTGGTATTTTCTCCTTGTGGGTATCATGCTCTTCTTCTTCATTTGCAAGTAGATGAAATCTATTTGCATTGCTGCTAGGTACGTCGGATATTTTTGGCACTTTAAATTTTGGGTTATTACCCCAGAGTTTCTTTCTTTTTTGCGACAACATTGTCAGAAATACACGATCACTTAAAATTTTATTTTAATTGACTTTTTAATATATAAAATTGGTTTAACAATTTAGAGTAAAAAATAAACACGATGTTCACGGTTTGAGGCAGAGATGCCAGATGAACCGTTTTGATTGTTTTTCTTTATTTAAAGGTTATTTGTCAAATTTGCGTAACATACCAACATGTGAACACAAAAATTATAAACTTTATATAAAACGCAGATTTTTATATACACACGTGTGATAAACAAATCTGGTAACATAGATTTATTTTTACTATGTTTACGTCAATAATTACAGATAAACATAATAAGACATAATTAAAGATTCATATGTAGTGAAATGGATCAAGAACAGCTTACAGCGTTTAAGAAGGCGTAACAAGACCTGATGGCACAAAGGATGCAAAAGATGACGAAGGGACGAAGTACAGTGCAAGGCCTTTCTACAAATGCCGCACTATTGCCAAACTTTGAAAGTTTTGACTCTTCAAAAGAGTCTTTTAGAAGTTACGTACAGCGTTTCAAAAACTATACAGAAGTAAAAAACATTTCTAATAACAAAGAGTATTGTGCTTAGTTGTTATTGAATTCTATGGGCGCAAAAATTTTCAATATGGTGAGCCCACTAACAGCACCAAAATCTCTAAATAAAGTTCAGTACAACGAGTTACTGGACATTTTGGAAACGCACCTGTCCCCGAAGAAAAATGTTTTAGTCACACAAAGTACCAAACCAAGGAAAATCCATTGCCCAATTTGAGGCATCGTTGCGGACCGAAATAGGAGACTGCGAATTCGTATTATCGTGCAAATGCAAATCATCAGTAACCGAATTACTTTTACGTGCTCAGTTAATAAAAAGCATTCAGTCGGGGTCATTCAAGTTCGAAGATGTTGTGGCAAAAGCAATAGCCATTGAAGTAGCGAAGATAGATTCTAAAGCAATGACGATAAAAACTATATTAACATTAATTGCAGGGAATTAGGTATTGAAGGCTTATTCTTTTGATGTGGAAGAAAGAACCACTATGCTAAAGAGTGCAAAACGGATAGGAATAAAATAAAGTGTAATGGGTGCAACAAAAAAGGCCACGTGGTGAAGGTTTGTATTGCTACAATAAGGGCCATTATAACAACTTTCATTTCTTATTGTTATTATTATTATTAACATTAATAATATTTAATAGATAAAAAAATAATAAATGAAGGCCAAGCCATTTATCGTTCCGACAAAATCCTGCCTTTAACTAACGGCCAGTTGTAATAATGGCCCTAAGTGAGTCTTCGAATGCAAGTGGCCTTCAAAATGCAACGAACCAAGTACATCACGAGTATGGTGTATACTCGGGATCAGGATTAACGTTCCTTTTCAGGCATCAATTTAGCAGGTTAAAGTTAACTACCCTAGTATTTTCAACCAGTATTGTATTTCGTTCTTACATCCAGACAACGTTTGTACCTGACGGAAAAATAAAAGTTCAAGCTAATACAATAATTCCGCTGTTCTAGACGAGATTTACACCGTTCCCGACGAATGCTCGGCACTGCTAGGTCGTTCGTGGACCAGGCGCTTAAAAATAAGTCCTAATAATCTAGACATCAGTCGTCAAACAGCAAGTGCAACGGACATCAATCAGGTCAGTTTAATAGATGAAATAATTGAAGAATTTTCTATAGTAATTAAGCAGGAAATCGGGTGTACAATACAATACAAAGTTTCTCTAAAGTTACGGGAAGGTGCTACACTAATTTACAATAATGAAAGGCAAAAATATTTATTCCTTAACGGAACAGGTTGAAAACGAAGTAGATGCTTTAGAGCGATCTGGAATAATAACCAAAATGACAAAGAGCGATTGGGAAAAGCAGGTGGTGGCATCAGACTTTGCGTAGACTACAAAAAAACGCGTTAACCAGCGCTTAGTTGATGCACACTACCATATTCGAAAGATTGTCAACATTTTTATTAGTCTTCGTAGTTCAAAATATTTTTGTAGACTTGATCTTTATAAAGCGTATTTACACATTCCAGAAGACGATCAGTCTAGTATTGCGCAAACAATTTCGACCCATCGGGGTACATATAAGATGCAACAATTGTCATTTGGCATTAAAACTGCACCAACAGAGTTCAATTAAATTATTCACAAAATTTTACGAGATGTACTAAAGACAGAGTCATACTTCGACGACATTATTGTACATGGCAGTTCGATGGAGGAATGTATTTCTAATTTAAAAGCTTGCCTTTTGCAATTATAATATTTTGATTTGAATCTTAATCGCAACAAGTGCTCGTTTTTCAGGGAAAACATTGAATTTTTGAGTCTCCTTCAAAGTTTCGGCAATACTTAACACGTCTACACCAAACACAGTTGACAGCGTTAGGAGGTTCTTGGGTATGGTTACGTATTATTCGCGTTTTATACCTAATATGTCATCAATAACTACCCCTCTAAGAAATCTACTAAAAAAAGACAATAAATTTAAGTGGACCACTAAATGTGAAAACGATTTTAACACCTATAAGGAAGAACTGGCCAGCGATAGAGTATTGGTACCTTATAATCCCAGTTTAAAAGTACAATTGGCATGCAATACGGGTCCAACAGGTATTGCAGGAATTTTATCTAACGTAGTGGATGAACAAGAACGACCAATCACGTACGCATCGAGAGCATTGACGTCCTCAATGGATAGGAAGGCACTACCCATTATTTTTTCAGTACAACACTTTCACGAATATTTATTCGCACGTAAATTCACTCTTATAACACAATCAACTGATAACAAGGATTTTTCAAACAGCAAAACTACCACAAATGGCGTCAGCACGATTACAACAATATGCAGCTTACTTATCAGGATATAATTATGAGATACAAGCAAAGAAAGGAGTTGACCACACTAACGCAGATTGTCTCTCTAGGGCGCCAGACACCACTACAAAATTTTCGGAATGTTCTATCAATCAGGAAGTACATCTTATTTGTAGTGAAAACGTTCAGCAAATTAAGAGTCCAACGATTAATTTTCAGTCACTCCGTGATGAAACACGTAAAGATAAACATTTAACACAAATAATACGAAAACTACAAAATTACAACAAAAACGAGAATATAGATCCAGAACTTACGATTGACAATGATGTACTTTTCAAAGGTCAAAGAGTGGTAATTCCGGTAACACTGCAACCTTACGTCCTTTAAAAACTTCACTATACGCACCTCGGCATCACGAAAATGAAACAATTGGCACGTCGCTACGTTTATTGGAAAGTCATTGGCAGAGATATTGAGAAGTTGTTGCGATCCTGTCCGTCATGTGCAGTGGTTAAAAGTTCTCCGCCAAAAGCTGAATTACACCCGTGGGAGAAGCCAGACGGGAATTGGTAACGTGTGCACGTAGATTATGCAGGACCTTTTCAAACCCATTTCTTTCTGGTAGTAATGGATGCAAAGTCTGAAGTTGGTATTACCCGAGCGACAACGCCACTGTAAAATAAACTGAATATTACAGATATTTAAAGCGCCGGGCCACCCAGTTACCAATAGGTTGGCAGAGTGAAATGTAGAAACTCTAAAACACAAATTAACAGCAACGGATAATGAGAAGATACCTATCCGACAAAAAGTACAGGATATACTCTTTAAGTATCGTGCAACGCCATTAAAAAACAATAAGACACCGGCAGAACAGTATTTAGGAAGCCAAATTCGCATACGCTTGGATACACTTAGAACAACGAAATTTACCAAAACTCAATACCCAAAATGTATGGCTAGGCAACTTTTTGAGGGTGAGCGAGTCCTGGCTCGCTATTACGCGGCTAACAAAATGTCATGGAGAGTTGGTATAGTCACTAAAAAGCTTGGTGATCTCCTTTGTATAATTAAATTAGACAACGGATTTGTGTTCAAAAGACACATTAATCAATTATGTAAAACAAATGTTCAGCCATCTATCCCAGGAAACATTAACGATCAGTTGACCGTTCAAAATGAGAGCAGTAATCAACGAGAAATGATCCTTGAGGACCTTGTAGAAGTGCCTATCGATTCAACGAACACGTCAGAACGAGCATCGTTAACAAATCAACAGTCATCAGCATTAAACCGACAACCATTAACAAATTTCCACTTATCAAATCAACAACCGTGATTACCCAGCCAACAACCGTCCACATCGAGCATACAACCACCTGTTCCAACGTCACGTCAGAATACTTCAGGACGGGTTCGTAGAACACCACAATATTTTTAAGATTATATAATAGATTAATACGCAGATAAAATTATATTATTGATATTATATTTATTGATCCAATAATTCTCATTATTATTAGAGATTTTCCAATTTCAAATAGTAAACGAAATTATTAGTATTTAATAACGGTGGAAAAATTGTGATATACAAATCTGGTAACATTTTAATTATTGACGTATAGTAAAAATAATTCAGAGTTTTTTAAAAGAAGGAAGAAAACCGGCACGTGTTTTATTCCGGTCACCACAACATGATATTACATGCGTATAGAAAATTGACATTCCTTGTAACAGATACACATAAATTAAACATAGCTTTAGAATTTAAAATTTAGCTAACTACCCGACACTGGCATACTTATCCTGGGAAAATATAGGAGTATGCATATTACTATATTGTGTGTGTGTGTTTATATTATTGTCTAAAGGTGGTTTCACAGCATTTTACTGATTATTACGACCTGAAATAAAAATAAATGGTATTATAGTGTGAATTACATATGTTATGAAATGTCAAAAAATACGAATAGAAATTTGACAGTCGTATAGCTCTTTTCATTTTTAGATATTTTTCTAAACACTAACTGCCTGTTCAACGATGTCGAAAGAAAACCCAAGCGAAATTTCATTCGTACAAATACGTTGAAAACAAAAACAAATTTTTAGTTTTTGTTGTTGTTTTCAATATATTTGTACGAATGAAAATTTCGCTTGGGTTTTCTTTCGACATCGTTGAACAGGCAGTAAGACGTTTCATTTCATCAGAGATGTGTGTTTTTAGAAGCACATGGACAAAATCAGGTATGGAATATTAAAATTTTGTTCAATATCAACATATTTTTCATTACAATAATTTTTAGACTATGAAGTATTGAAAAGAAAATTCAAACTAAAATATGTATAAAATTTAAACGTTATTATAAAAAATAAATACTTGTCCGTAGAGTTTTTTAAAAAAATTCAAGGTGTTTTTATACACGAAAGTAAATGCCTGAAATTGGCAATACACTCACACTTCTTCACTAACACATTCACATTTTTTTTCTTTCCACTCAGATTTCAACAATAATTTAATGTTTTCAGAAAGTAATGAGAAATTAGTAAACATTGTTGTTAAAACAGTGGGCCAATTCAAAGTGGTTGCATATCAGTCATATTTGTACTATTTCATATTATTTTATGCATGCATAAAATTTTTGTTAGTAATTTCCATACAAAAAAAAAATAATATGACTTTACACATTTGTTTCCTATGTATAAGAAATTGTTTATGTTATACTTTTAACCATACTGTCTCTCAGAGAGAATTTCTTCGCTTCTCACCTCTCAGAGAGAATATTTTCTATTTTCTTCTTTCCTGTATACATAAAATTTTTAACAGCGTCATCTATTTGTCTTCTTTCTTGTATTAAATACATAATTTGTTAACAAAAGGTGTTCAAAGTCACTAGTCATATTAATATGAATTATATGACATAGTACAATATGAGAGTCTACTTTGAATTGGCCCATTGTTTATTCAAATTAAAAGGATTTTGATTAAATAAAAAAATTTATCTTTAAATTTTAAATTTTTTTTTTGGGTATTTATAAGACATACGATTTCTATTTAAAAAAAAATAAGTATGTAATATTCTGGGCAACTTTAAAGATAGTTAAAGTTAGGCAAATTTTACTTATCAAAATACAAAGTATAGCATTTATAGTTAGTTCCCATGTAATCGATAAAGAAATTTGTATTTATAAAACGTATACAAAATTTTCAAGAAAGTACTTTCATGTGTTAATGTAAGGTAAATGAATGTGTTTAAGAAAGTAATTATTGAAATACCATAGGAATCAGTATGAATACCTCCGATTATATTAAATTTCCATCATTGATCAAAATAATAAAAATAGCTGTTTATACACGTAAAGAAAAACCATGGTTACGAGATGATCACGACGGTCATGTTATATTCGCTATAACAATATTTGATTGTCGAAAACAAATAATAGTTATTTTTGTTTCATTTCATCATCTGTTGTCACGATAATCAAGCATTTGTTTGCATTGTATCATTTAATGTTTATTTTTACTTAAAATTGCGATATGGTTGTCGTTTAAAAATATAATATTATATTCAAAAGCATTAAAAATTAAAAGTAATTATTAAGTAATAGGTGAGACAACAGTATAATTACAAAGCAATGTTCTTCTTGATAAATAAATTTTTATTATTCTAAGTTTGAGATGTCAAAAAAATTAAAAAAAATTTTTAAAAATTAAAGAAATTTAAAAATAAACGAGAAAATAGAAAAACATTTCGAATAAAGATTGCAATTAAAAAGGTAAGTACAAGTAATATTTGTAACTAACAGCAAAAGACAATTTAATTTGTCGTAAAAAGGCAAAGATTGTCGATTTCAATTGTAGTCATATATATGATTATTGAATCATACTTTAATTAAATGAACATAAAAGTGATAACTGGTAATTTATATTATTATAAGTTTTAACCACAACCATACAATTCAATCATAGTATGTTGCTCTTCGAATATAATATATTATACCATTTTTTACCATTTTTTCTTTGCGTGTATACTAGTTCCACAGATTTGTTTTTTATTTCATGTGTGATCATGTACTTAATCACAAATTGTAATGAGAAAATTTTCTAATTGATTTGGTGACAATCATTTATTTTGCTTTGACATAATCCAATGAAAATCTAAAAATTTGTAGAATAGTGTGAAGCGAACTTTAGCGAGCAACGGTCATTCAACATAAACACATGATATCGCCAAATACCGCTATGTTACACGTTTGCTGTTTCTGTTGTATCGGTTGTATTATTAAACATCAAATAATATTGAATGTCAAGCAAATAAAAAATTAATAATAGAAAAGTTGATCAAATCTTTCTGCTGCACAGTTACAAAATGTATTTAAAACAATTTTTATTAAAAACTTAAAACAAAGTTAAACAAATATCAACAAAGCATTTAAGTTGTATAAATAAGATATATTTTTTTATTATTAAAAACATATGAACTTAAACTTTATTGTTATATTAAAGGCATATCCATAAGGTACTCGTATCCAATCAGCTGACTGTTTTTTTTTTTTTGTATACATTTTATAAGCGTTACCAAAGCATATTCATACAGGTATGTGCAACGGCGAGTTGATACAATAAAGCAACTTTTTAGGAGATTTTTTCTGTCAAGGCCAATTTGTATAACAGAGATAGAACAGTTTTTTTATATGTTTAATTTAATAAAATTTTATTAAAAAAAGGATATGTGTTTGTGAAGCACATCATAAATGGTGCAAGAACAACAAATATACATAAATATGGTAAATTTATTATCAACAAAGCAAAATTAAGTTAAATGTTTAATTCGGAATCCAAAATGTAATTTTTCATTCCTGCATTAATAAATGGAATCAAGGAGAATTCAACAAATTTAGACATTGTGTTTCCCCATCACCATGTGCTGACAATTACACCTGTATGAATTCGCCTTGAGCGTTACCAATTTTTTTAAAAGTCTTGCCTGCAGTTGTCAAACTTAATTTTTTAAATTTTATTATACAATAAGAAATTCGCAATTTCAGTTGGTTTAAAACGTTTTAAGAAATACAAAACCATGAATAAAAAGTTTTCGCTTTAAGGTTTTTAAAAATTATTCAAATTAAAGACGAAAATAAAAAAAATTGTGTGACATATGCCGGCATATATACAAAAACAAAATACATGTGTTTTTTATTGTTGTGTTTGCTGCCGCGATGCATATATCTTATGGATATGCCTTGGTTATATTATACAAAATGTTTTAATTTAAATTATCAACAACAAAATAATCCTAATAGTTTTGTAATGTACGAACTTGGGGTTGTGAATTGAACTAATAAGTTCTTAAAAATTAAAAAAAAAACTTAACTTAGCTAACTAAAAAAAGGTTAATTGCTACTTGTTTATATCTACAAGTATAAGTTTTAAGTTTAAGTATTTTTTACTCATTTACATGTTTTGTATTTTTTTAGGAAACCGAATGTGTTGTAGATCTTCGTTCACCAGGTTTTGATTGTCCAGATGGTCATTACAGTAAACTGCTTAGGGAAAGTGACGACGTTTGTGATCATATCCAATATTCAAAAAATCAGGACAGTCATTCAATTGATCCAATTTATTCGGAAATTGAAGATTATAGTGTTCATATGTCAAAAAGTCAAAACTTTGAGAATCACACAAGTGTTGTCTCTGGTAATCCTGAGGTAATGTATGCGAAGGTTAATAAGTGTCATAAACGAGCATTGGACGAAAGCAAGTTACAACTTATGAAGCAAATACCACAAATGCCTTTGTCTAAAATTATACATGATTCACTGAAGAACAAAAAAGTAATAACAAATATTATTCCATTACCACCACTTCAAGAACCCCCCGGAAGTGAAAGCGTTTTGTATTCTTCACCTACGTCTTTAGATATATCACCTTTGTCTCATTGTCAATCATTAAATAATGTGAGGATAATGGAGCACAATTCAAGCCCCAAAAAGCAACAAAATCTAAGCAAATCTGATCTATCTCTCCATCGCAGTGAGATATTTTTGGAAAATTTATGTAAAAGTGAATTAGTTGTAGATGCTGGAGATGTTCGAGGAAACTTGGAGAAGGTACAAAATGTAAGTAACTTTTAAGATAATCATATTAATGCATTAATGTTATTTATATTTTAATGATTTTATTTTCAGAATAACAAAGAAACACAAATTTGTTCGTATGTGCCTATGAAACATCCATCTTCTTATGATGATTTTGGTAGCTTTTATGATAGTGATCAAAATTTAAATCATAATGACACTGGTTCCTATGAGCTGCCTAATGATAATTGTGATTATGTGGACAATGTTAACAATGTTGCCGAATTTAATGGTGGCGATGACTTTTCTTCTTCTGGCAGTAATTTGGGTTTAAGTACAATTATTCCTCTATCATCTTATAACCAAAGTACACCTAAGAAGCAACAATCCTTTACGACTAAGGTAGAATTTTTTATTGATTCATATTAATGTGCATAAATTATAACCACACGAATTTCACTTATTTCTTTCACAAATATGAATAAACAAAGAATTCTTGTATCGTTTACTATCCATATATACATTCATACATACATATCTGTAAGTATAAATATATTACAAACATAATGGGCCAATTCAAAGTGGTTGCATATCAGTCGTATTTGTACTATTTCATATTATTTTATGCATGCTTAAAATTTTTGTTAGTAATTTCCATACAAAAAAAATAATATGACTTTACACATTTGTTTCCTATGTATAAGAAATTGTTTATGTTATACTTTTAACCATACTGTCTCTTAGAGAGAATTTCTTCGCTTCTCACCTCTCAGAGAGAATATTTTCTATTTTCTTCTTTCTTGTATACATACAATTTTTAACAGCGTCATCTCTTTGTCTTCTTTCTTGTATTAAATACATAATTTGTTAACAAAAGGTGTTCAAAGTCACTAGTCATATTAATATGAATTATATAACATAGTACTATATGAGAGTCTACTTTGAATTGGCCCATTATGTAAGTGTGTTTGTTCGTTTTTATTGCTCTATTACCTGATTTTTTATATTATTTAGTGGGTTGTGCCACGCCTTTCGGTTAGTTAAAGGACAGCAAAAAATAATACCTTATGGTTTGTTATTCCTATTTTCAAAGAAAGACCGTCACACAGAGGAGTATTTGACCTGAAAAGCTGGCCAAGAAGGCAAAACGGAATTTAAGGAAATCTTAAAAACTAATTACACAGCTCGACAGACAACAATAAATTACATTATATTGTAAATTTTGAAGACTTTTAGTTGCGATTTGTAGCTCTGAGACCTTGCTAAAGTCAGGAAAGTGAAGAAAATTATATGAGATTTAAATGTTTTTTTCGGCTTCTGGATGTTTATATAATATTTTTTTTTGCGGCCAAACGAATAAAGGTTTAACAATGATTTTTTTTCGCTGAAAGGTTTGATCAAAAGTTATTTAAAAAAGTAAAACAAATTTAAAATATGTTGAATATTCATGTTGAAACAATTCGTTCAAAAGTAAAAAAAAAAATTATACACTTTTCTTTGCAAAAAAAAAAAAAACAAGAGGTTTTTAAAAGTGAGGTTAGCATCTCTTCGAATTATGTTTGATACCACAATAAAATTTGGAATCTCTAATATTAGAAACAAAAAAAAAGTGTGCTCAAGTTTGCGCCATTATTTTTGAAGATTTTTTTAAATTTTCACATTTCTTCTATTTTTGGTCATCAGGCACTTTTTCTTATACATTTATATCGTCATTAACTTTTATGTATTTTAAATTATTGAAAAATTCTTTATTATCGATAATAGTTATAAGGGAATGTCCCACACATCCCCATTAAAGATATTTTTATTTACCTGCTCTACAAAACATTATTTGTTAAAAAAATAAAGAATAATTATTAAAAGCATTCATCACAAAAATAAGTACAAAAAATAAATACAGGTACATACAATTTATGGGCACCCAGGTATCAGGCTACCATCCAATTAACGCATAAGAGCATGCGCTTGAAAATACTTATAAAGGGTTATTGCACACCATCTTTATCAAAACCGTTTTGTAACTTCGACAGTCAACATGGAACAAGTTTACACAAGATTACAGCTATTCCAAATAGTGATAAAATCTTATGCTGGAACCATTGACGAGTAATTGGATTTTTTGGTCAGAAAATTGGGCGAAATTTCAAAATGTCAAGGGGATGGGGACATATTAGCACTGAAGAAATAATTGTTTTAAAATATATTGGCCTTTGGCACAACGAAAAGAGGACCGCTTTTTAAGCACAAATGCTAAATGACTGGAAGGAACTGTAACAATACCAGTATTTGGCAGTTCGTCTTCAGGGCGACCACGAAAAGTATTTAATGAAGCTAGTGAAAGAACAAAGCGGAGAAAAACGAAAGAAGTTCGTCACCAATTAACAACAGAGAAGATCACATTTGCTGCATCCATGAGTCAAAAAGCAGCGGGACATAATGATTCGGCTAAATTAATAATGGATATAACAAGATCCCTTAAGAAAAGCAAGAATTCGCAAGTGATCATTAACAACTTCTGAAGTCAACCCTGTGAATAAACTTTCAGCGGAAGAAGCTTTATCACTCTTTGTAAATGCAGAGCTCACGAAAAAGCAATATGAAATTTTATACAATGCCAATAAAAATGTGTATCCATGTTACTCATTACTAAAAAATGTTATCGCAATGAAGATGCCATAACCGTTACTGAAACATTAGCGGAAGTGGAGCTCCAAGCTCTTCTCGACCACACAGCAACACGTTTATGTATATACCTTGAAGAGGTTTTGCAGCTGTTTAAACCTTCTTAATCAACATTTGTTTATTGAGTTTTACTATTTATACCGTCTTTTATTCCTTAGTAATGTGGCTTTTGAAAAAATCTTAAAAATTTAAACTTTTTGTTTCTTTAATTTTTTTATTGCATTTTGAAAACAAAAAATTGGACGAATTTTGCAGGAAAATTTGTTTTTTTCGCCATTAAATTTGTAATAACTCCGAAATAGTTATAGATAGAAAAGAAATGTGTTAAGTTAATTTAAGCATCTTCTGATCTTCCTGCTATTAAAATCGGAGAACCTGTTTTCAAGTTGTGACAAAATCTATTTGGCAACCCAACGAAATATGCCACGCCTTTAAAAGAAAATCCTTACGTACTAGAAAAAAACGTACAACAGATTTGAATAAGGGCATCAAAATCCATATAGTCCACATACTTTTGCGCAGTGTACTTTTGTTGCGTAGTGTAATTTTTTCAAAATCTGCCACTAGACTTTTTATATCATACTACACCTAAAATTATCAAAAAACTAGAACTTTTAATTCAAAAAACACGTTTAATAATTTTGGCCAGCTTTTCAGGTCAAATACTCCTCTGTGCGTCAGTGAAATAACGAATCCGTGTTTTGAGGAACAAAAGTATAAAAATGAGATATGTATATAAAAGGTATAAATGAACGATATTTCCCCCAAACACTAAAGCTCGTGGATTACACTGCTCTGCAAAAAATCATTTTTTGTCTTCCCATTTAATAAAACTATGTGGACTATATGGATTTTGACGCGCTGAACTCAAATCCGTTGTCGATTTTTTTCCATCAGATCGGGATTTTTTTTATGGGCGTGGCAAATTTTCCCCCCTAAATTAGTCAGGTACGGAGACTTATTTCATCCTAACTTGAGAACCAGTCATCCGATTTTCAAAAGTAAAACACCAAAAAATGTGTAACAAAATTGTAATTATTTTAGAATAAAATTTCTCTATCTCTTATCGTTTTGGAGTTATTTAGAAATTAATGGAGAAAAAAAATTTGTTCGTGAAAAATTCGTAATATTTTTCAATTTAAAAATAGAATTAAAAAAAATATAATGCAAATATTCTACATTTTAAACTTTTTTCTGAGAGCTACTTATCTGGGAAATAAAAAAAGCCATAAAAATCGGTTAAAAAATTTGGGTTTTTTTGTAAATTTACCGCAGGTACCCAATATTGACCAAATATGTGTAATGCAGCAAACAACGTCAGAATGGGCGCACTAAAGCGCCTTGTAGCATCAATGAATTACAACTTTTTACTTCTATCTATTTTCGTACAACAAAAACAAATACAAGCAAAAAAATTTGCCAGATTGTAATTTTGTAGCAACGCCTCGCATAAAGCACCCACCCTGTCGTCACCCGTAGATAACTTCAAATTACAATAAAAAATTAAAATATTTACAGCCTATATATTTCTTTCTTATAAATAACACAAAATTTTTGTTAATAATTATTAATTTTAATTTAGGAAACATTGTTAAAATAAAAAAGTAGCTTAAGCTGTCCATGCTCTTTCTTTCACATAATTCGATTTCGTTCTAAAGACCTCGTCCTTCATAAGCTGTCGTATTTGTGGACCTACAAATATGCCTTCTTTTACTTTCGCATCTCTGATTCTAGGAAATTTCCTCTTAATGTATAGAAAGCTTTCACCGTCCTTGTTCATTGATATGACATTTTTCATTAGGCCTAGCTTTATATGAATAGGAGGCAGAAGAGTTTGTTTTTTTTTCATTAAAAGGCTCTTCTGCTAAATTTTTTTCTCCTGTAATAAAATTTACTCTTTTCGGCCAAATTTTAACATTGTAGTGTTTTTCTTTTACGCGGCTATCCCATTCACATAAGAAGCAATAAAACTTAGTATATCCACTTTGCAATCCATTTAACATTGCTACGACTTTCAAATCTGCACATACGTTCCATGAGTAATGTGAATATTTAATTTTTTGTAGTATCATCTTCATGCTACAATAGTTTTCTTTCATATTTCTTGCATACGCGAGTGGGACCGATGGAAATTTGTTGCCATTGTGAAGTAAAACGGCTTTAAAACTTGTCTTGGATGAATAAATAACAAGCCGCCAATCCTCAGATTTATGACCGAAACACAGTTGTCGCAAAAGTTCATCAGCATTATCGCAAAATATCAAAACTTCCTCTTTGGTGAATGAAAGGTTGTTCTTTATTTCGAAAGTACGAGACGTTAACCGTCCGTTTGCACCAAACTCCATTCTTTTCATTGGGATGCAAGAAGCTCAGACCTGTTTTTTTAAAAGCCCTAATTTACGAACTAAGTTATTCATATCAGTTTAATTCGCAAAATAAGGTGTACTCGTTGGACTTCCAAATGAATGCGAAAAAACACCCATGCTGGCGTAAGTGGATTCAGTTGCTGCAGAAAGCCCATCTTCTTCATCGTCTGTAGGAGGCAATGGAGGTAAAAATTTACTTGTAAACTGATAAACTGGTCATTTGACGCATGAAGTATTTGGATATGTAACTTTCTTTTTGTTTTTTTTCGTAAACCCACGTGTTTTAGTATGGCAAAAGTAGCAATCATTTTGATGATTTTGTGGTTCAGTCCAAATCGCTGGCTTCATAAAGACTTATGACTTGCTTTTAAACAACCTCTTAAAGAATTTGCACATCTACTACAACATATTAATAGCAGCCAATTTGTATCTCTATTATCGATAGGAAACCCAAAATAACGGCGATAAGCATCTTTAACCTTGGAAGATATTGTCTCCCGTTGAGAACATGAAGTTAGATTGCCACAAACGTAACAAAATAAATTTGGAGATTTGTTACAAATCCTTGACATTTTGTAATATGAAAGCGTTTGTGGATTCTTTAATTGCTTTATTTCTTTACACAATAACAAAGTACACTATAATATCTATTTACTGTTGCCGATTTTAACCGCACGATATTCAAATTAAAAGTGACTTACTGATTGCCCATTAGCTTCTATATATACAATAAATACCAGAATCTACCCTAATGTTCTTAATTTGAAATCACAGGTAATTGAAAAATACTGTTTTTAAATATTGTTACAGATTTATTTTTAAATAGCTTAATTTACATTATAATTTATTTTAGTTGTAGTAGTTTAAGTTACTGTAGTTTTATTTGTATTTGTTTATTTTGCTGGTTGTTCGAAAATGTTGTTTGTTATTATGTGTAGCATACTTTTAGGCACTTCTATTATTCGTGCATATTACTTAACGTCTTAATTTAAATGAGTTTGATAATAAAAGTGTATAACCATAAGTGTAATAAGTAAAGTGATATAAAAACAATATCTGAGTGTATTTAAATAAATAAAGTGCTCTTAATTTTATAACTAATTTCAACTGTTTTTGACTGCAATAAAAGAACTCAAGGTTATTTAAAGGAAATAATCCAACGTTTATAAAAAGTATATAGAAAAAAAATAAATAAAAAATTAAAGCAGACATGAAATTTGAGGAGCTTAAAGTTGAACAACTCAAGAAAGAATTGAGTAAGCTGACATTGTTGACAACAGGTAATAAAGTAGAATTGCAAAAGAGACTTCTAGATGAATTTAAGCGGCGTAATATTGACATTGATGGTTACGAGTTTGACGAAAAAGAAGAAATGGAAGTTTCCACTCGAGCAACCACAAACAACACGAATTTAAGTACAATGCTTGCAGCAATGATGGAAAAAATGGAACTTAACAGTCAAAAATTATTAGCTGAAGTTAAAGTTGAAGTTCAAGAAACTTCTAGAGCTAATAATGAGAAATTATTAGCCGAAGTGCAAGAAAATTCTAGAGCTAATAATGAAAAATTATTAGCTCAAGTTAAAGTAGAAGTTCAAGAAGTTAAATTAGAAGTTCAAGAAACTTCTAGAGCTAATAATGAAAAATTATTAGCCGAAGTTCAAGAAGCTTCTAAAGCTAATAATGAAAAATTATTAGCTGAAGCAAAAGAAGAGTTGGAGTTGAGATTTCAAGAATGTTCTAGAGCTACGAACCAGAAACTTCAGGACATTTCTGAGGCTGTGAACAACAGAGTCGATTGCGTTGAAAAACAAGTTAAAGACGTTAACGAAAAATTGCAGTTACAAGTAAAAAATGTTGATGAAAAATTTCAATAACAAGACGAAAAATTTAAAAATCTGGAAATAAAAATTAATGATCTTCAATGTCATGAGGGACCAGTGCGAATAATTCCAGAAATATCCAGTAGAATAAAGGCCCCTACTTTTGACGGTAGTGCACCATTTAATGTTTTTAAATTTCAATTTGAGACAGTTGCCAATAGAAATATGTGGAGCAATGAAGAAAAGGCTATAGAGTTGATTTTGGCGTTAAAAGGAAACGCAGCGCAAGTCTTGGAAAGCATACCTATTGGCTGCAGAGAAAACTATGATAACATAATGGTTGCACTACCACGTAAGTATGGCGGCGAGCACAAACGAGATATATACCGAATGGAACTACGAGGCAGAACACAGAAAGCGAATGAGTCGTTACAAGATTTCGCAACGGAGATCGAGCGTTTGGTGCAGCTGACATATCCAGGTGAAAATCACCCATTTTTGGATCAGTTTAAAATTGAAACATTTGTAAATGGAATACGTGATCCACAAATAAAGCACGCGGTGTTTGGCACACACAAATCAACGTTTGCAGAAACCGTATCATACGCTCTGACACAGGAGACAGCAAAATTACTCTCTAAGCCGCAAATATGTAAGGTGAGAAATCTCGAAATTACCGCAGAAAAAGACGGAGATATATTCACCGAAATTAAAAATGCAGTTATACAGGCGTTAGAGGAGAAGCAAGGTAAAGCCAGAGCCAAATGCTATAATTGTGGTAAAACTGGACATTTTCAACGAAATTGCAAAGCACCAAGGAAGGGGGCTAGATCTGTTTCGCCACCTGGAAACAGCAAACGGGCAAACACGAAATCATCAAATGAGTCACCGTTAAACTAAAACTAGCTAGCACTACGGGGCAAGAGCTAGCTCCCATAACCGAGGGCCCCACAATCTCCATATCAGTTATTCAGCAGAAAAATAGCAACCTTACTGCTTGTGGGTATATCAATGGTCGAAGGCATATTTTTACCATAGACACAGGAGCATCGCAGTCTATTATCAGGCCCGATTTAGTAAAGAAAATAATCGAACCGTTATGTGGCGTAAGTCTGCGAACAGCTACTGGGGAGCCTGCTACTGTCTATGGTAAAATAAACGTAAAAGTAACTATTGCCAACATAACTGTCAATCATGTATTCATCGTTGCCGACATTGTGGACGAAGTAATCATCGGTGCAGATTTTATGATTAGTCATAGCATTAATCTGCACATGGGGCAGAAGGTAATGATTTGGAGAAATGTTGAAATACCCCTAGATGTTGGTTATGAAAATAAGGTGCATGTAAGGAAACTAGTTGCTACAGAATATGAGAAAATACCACCACAGTCAGAAAGTGTAGTCTGGGCGCGTATAGAGGGAGATTTTGTGGACAACCGGTTGTGGGTGGTAGAACAAACAGATATAAAAAGTGACTTAATAACAGCAAAAGCCCTTGTCAAAACTAGCAATGACGGAAGAGTCCCTATAGGAGTGCTTAACCTTTCCGCCTGTGAAAAAGTTGTCAAGCCAAAATCCGAATTAGGTCAATGTGCTAAAGCTGAGGCAATAATTAATTGCGAAATGAAATCGGGTCCTGTTAGTATGTCAAACAAAGAGCAGGAGATGTTAGCAGAATACGTAAAGAAGTAGTTAAAGGATTATCGCCGTCCGATAGGAATAAAGCAAAACAGCTACTCAGAAGACATGCATCCATCTTCGCTCTGAAAGGTCAACATCAAGGTAGAACATCACTTGTGAAACATCAGATAAATACCGGCGTTGCAAGGCCTATAAAACAAGCTCCTAGAAGTATTCCTCTGGCGAAACGTAATGAAGTCAAAGAGCTTGTCAATGAAATGGAGCAGAGTGGAGTAACAGAACCTTCTTCAAATCCTTGGAGCTCACCGGTAGTCTTGGTTAAAAAGAAAGATGGCAGCACAAGATTTTGCGTCGATTATAGAAAACTGAATGACGTCACTAAGAAGGACAGTTATCCACTGCCAAGGATAGATGACACTCTGGACACGCTAGCTGGAACAAAATGGTTCTCCACATTAGACCTGAAAAGTGGTTATTGGCAAGTAGAAATATCTGATAGAGATAAGGAGAAAACAGCTTTTAGTGCAAGTGACGGGCTATGGCAATTTAACGTGATGCCATTTGGACTATGCAACGCTCCAGCCACATTCGAGCGATTAATGGAACGCGTATTAAGGGGACTTCATTGGAAGACATGTCTGGTGTATCTTGATGACATAATTGTCATGGGTAAAAGTTTTGACGATCACCTGAAAAATCTAGAAGAAGTTCTTAAACGAATATCAGCGGCTGGACCTAAACTAAGCGCCAAGAAATGTGCATTGTTCCAGAAAGAGGTAAAGTACTTGGGGCATCGAGTCGCAGAGGATGGTATATCAACTGACGAAGATAAAGTTCAAGCTGTGAAGGATTGGCCTCGCCCGAAAAATCTGCATGAATTACGTAGTTTTCTAGGCCTCTGTACCTACTACAGGAGATTTGTGCCGAATTTTGCCAGTGTCGCTGCCAGTCTACATGAGCTCACCAAGAAGTCACGACCATTCCTGTGGGCTGAAGCCCAAGAACTAGCATTCCAAAAGCTCAAGGAGTTGTTATGCGTAGCACCAGTTTTGGCATATCCCATCGCTGGGGAGAAATTTGTATTGGATAGCGATGCGAGTGGCTACGGGATAGGTGGTGTTCTTTCGCAGGTTGTTAACGGAACAGAAAAGGTGATAGGCTACTACAGTCGAACACTCTCGAAGCCTGAAAGAAATTATTGTGTAACACGTCGAGAGCTTCTGGCAGTTGTAGAGTGTGTAAAGCATTACCATAAATACCTGTATGGACAACACTTTGAACTAAGAACCGATCACTCTGCACGCAGATGGTTACTACAATTTAAACAACCGGAAGGACAGCTATCCCGTTGGATTGAACGTCTCCAGAGCTACGATTTCAGCATTGAGCACAGAAAGGGCACTAAACATGGAAATGCAGATGCACTCTCCCGAAGACCGTGCAGATTGGAGTGCAAACATTGTGCAAAAGCTGAAAGAAAAGAATGTGTCCTTGACGTTCGACTAACACATATAGAGGCAAGTGACGACTGGTCAGCGGCGCAAAGAGACGATCCCATACTGGCAAAAATTATGTCAGCAAAGGAGGAAGACAAAAGACCAACCCGTAACCAAATATCAGCGGAAAGTCCACTGATGAAATCATACTGGGCGCTATGGAATAGTCTGCAGGTTATTAACGGGTACCTTAATCGCAAATGGGAGAGTACTGATGGTAAATCGACAACAAATCTGATTGTGGTGCCATCCTCTAAAGTCAAAGAGGTATTGAAGGAGTTTCATAATGGTTCAAGTGGTGGTCATCTTGGTGTAACAAAAAACATAGAAAATATAAAGCAACGTTTTTATTGGGTTGGATGCCAACAATCTGTAGCTGATTGGATAGCAAATTGCGCAAAATGTATCGCAGCCAAGGGCCCAGTAAGACGGAGTCGAGGAGCATTGCAGCAGTACAATTCCGGTGCTCCCTTTGAGCGAAGAGCGATGGATATAGCAGGCCCTTTTCCTGTCAGTGAGGCTGGAAACCGTTACGTTCTAGTTGTAATCGACTATTTTACCAAATGGCCAGAGGTATACGCAATACCAAACCAAGAAGCTAAAACTGTCATAAACGCATTTGTGAACAACTGGGTGTACCGCTACGGAGTTCCGCTTGAGCTACATTCTGATCAGGGAAGAAATTTTGAATCTGCGATATTCCAGGAAATGTGCGAACTATACGGTATCCGAAAAACGAGGACTACGCCACTGCATCCACAATCTGACGGCATGGTCGAGAGATTTAACCGCACGTTGGAGGAACACTTGAGAAAAGTGGTCAGTGCACACCAAAGGGACTGGGATGAGCACATACCAAAATTTCTGTTGGCATACAGGTCAGCCGTTCATGACTCTACCTCCCGAACACCTGCAAAAATTATGTTCGGAACCGAGCTGAAACTGCCAGGTGATCTAGAATTCGGTATTAATCCCTCGACAATAAATGAGCACGAAGAAGACACTTGAAGGGGACAAAAAGATCTAGACGAAATTCATGAATTCGTTCGTGGCCGAATAAAAATGACCAGAGACAAGATGAAGGCCAGATATGACAGAGCAGCTAATTCTGAAGGCTTTAATGAGGGTCAGCTAGTTCTACTATATAACCCACAACGGAAAAAAGGACTGTCTCCTAAACTGCAAACTCATTGGGATGGGCCGTATAAGGTGATAAAAATAATAAATGATGTCGTGTATAGAATACCGAAGTACAATAGCCCAAGATCAAAGATGAAAGTGGTTCATCTCGAGCGCCTCGCTAAGTACGGAAAAAGTGAATTTGTGCGTATTCGGGACGAACAGGCTTAAGCGGGCGGTAGTGTTACAGATTTATTTTTAAATAGCTTAATTTACATTATAATTTATTTTAGTTGTAGTAGTTTAAGTTACTGTAGTTTTATTTGTATTTGTTTATTTTGCTGGTTGGTCGAAAATGTTGTTTGTTATTATGTGTAGCATACTTTTAGGCACTTCTATTATTCGTGCATATTACTTAACGTCTTAATTTAAATGTAACGGTTTTCGAATGTACTAGAATGTACATACGAGAACTTTGTCGAATGTTACCGAACACCACTATGTTACTATAAATAGACGAACAACACAGCTAACATAATCAGTATTACAATAGAGCTTGTAAAGTGTGTATCAAAGTGAGTTTGATAATAAAAGTGTATAACCATAAGTGTAATAAGTAAAGTGATATAAAAACAATATCTGAGTATATTTAAATAAATAAAGTGCTCTTAATTTTATAACTAATTTCAACTGTTTTTGACTGCAATAAAATAACTCAAAGTTTATTTAAAGGAAATAATTCAACGTTTATAAAAGGTATAAACGTAACAATATTAATTCCAAAAACTATGTAAAATACCGTTGTACTTTAGTTCCATTACCTGCTCACCTAACGAAATGTTACACATGTCATATGTAAGGCTGGTTGCATTACAATATTGGGTACCTGCGGTAAATTGACAATAAAATCCACATTTTTAACCAATTTTTATGGTTTATGGCTTTTTTTATTTCCAAGATAAGTAGCTCTCAGAAAAAATATGTTCATTATATTTTGTTTAATTCCATTTTTAAATTGAAAAATATTACGAATTTTGCACAAAAAAAATTTTTTTCTCCATTAATTTCTATAAAACTCCAAAACGATAAGAGATAGAGAAAAATTGTATTCCACTGAAATAATTACAATTTTGTTACACATTTTTTGGTGTTTTATTTTTGAAAATTGGATCAGTGGTTCTCGAGTTAGGGTTATATATGTGTCCGGAAAAATTTGCCACGCCCATAAAAAAAAATCCCGATCTGATGGAAAAAAACCGACAACGGATTTGAGTTCAGCGCATCAAAATATATATAGTCCACATAGTTTTATTTAATGGAGGATTTTGCTGCTGAGCAGTGTTATAGGTCGGAAAAAGCGAACGACTGTTGAATATATATGTTCCTAGAAAGCGGGGCTTCCACTATTCTTCTCACGGTTGATATTACTATTCTAAAAAGAGTAGTATCGATAAATGTGGAAAAATAATCTGAAACTGATAACAGAAATCTTTACTGCAACTTAAGATCGTTTATTGAACAATTAACAGCCGATTGCGATTGCCTTATTTTTCTGTCATGATGAGAAAAAGGAGGAAGCCTAACATTGCATATATAATCCTAGAGGCGGAAGAACTAGTACGGTACTTAGAGGAGCTTGTGGAGTATATACAAGAGATTCTGTAATGGGTACCGAGGAAATTCTCTGTACTCTGTTTATTGCCTTTTGATATCAGTTTTTCGTAGTGGCCAAACCAACAGCCATAATTGGTCGGATTATTGATACGTTCGTCTAATTAACGACGCTATGCTTAACATAATTTTTTATTCGTTCATTAGTTCTTCTCTTTCAGTTAAGGAATTTGCAGCTTTGGCTTTATTTTAATCAGACACCGAAAGTTCTTTTTCTTGTGCCGTCTGGTAAAGAGCACTAGTCCGTCTCTCTAGATATAGCTGTAATGTAATGTAAGATAAACAAATACAATCTCCAAAAATTTTAAAAACATCACCCCTTTCTCACTAGGCAAGTCACTTGCGCAAGTCTTGTGTTTATAGACAAAAGGGGTAAGGTCGGGTTAAGAGGAAGAAATTTGCTCATATTTGAGTACACACTTGCCTGTACTCGGCAAGTAAGAGCAAGTTTTTGTTGAGAAACCAAAAACAAAAAAGAAATAAAAACAAACAAGAGTGCTATATTCGGCCATGCCGAATCTTATGTACCCTTCACAACGTGTAGTCATGCAACAACAATTGTTTATATCACCATTTATCTCATATGAAATACGTACATACATATAAAAAACAAACTTTATAAAAACATCCAATTGTAATATTATAAATTTAGTTTACTTATGTGTCTAAAAAAAATAAATTAAAAGAAAAATTAAATATAACACAATAAAAATTTGAATAATATTTAAAATAGAAAAAAAATTTTTTGGCTCACTCTAACAAGTATACCACGTTCCAGGCTTTCTAAGTTTGTTTCAGTTCATGGTCCATCTTCTTATTAAATGCTGCCAACACTTAAAGTCGTTTGTTAGTTAAACTGGGTTACATACATATGTAGTATATAAAAAGTGACTTTTCTGCTATTCAATTCTTTGGTGTAAAAAAAGATTCGTGACATATCGATGCCTTACTTCCTCAACCTCGTTACTTAAAAAATACGGTTTTGCCTTTTTCATATCAAACGATTGTTTTATGCTTTAACTCAAAAAGATTAGTATATTATTACTACTAATATACATAAATACAATCAATCCCTTAATAATTGCATTTAAACTTTTAAGCAAACTCCGAAGTATAAAAAGATGAACCGTTTTTCTTGTCTCTCCTGAAAAATTTTATTTTTTAAGATACAAGGTTGAGGAAGTAAGGCATCGATATGACAATAAAAAAAAATGCTCAGCAAATTTTGACAATTAACTTTGAATAAACTAACATAAAATTATAAAAATTTGTAATGTGTGAGAAATGTGTTTTGAATATTACTCTCATTTTTGGTCATCATTTGAAAGAAAACCTGGGTCAGAAAGAAAAAAGGTCAAACAGATATTGGCCAGACAAAAACGTCGAACAACTCTTTCAAAGAGCATGGAACATTTCTATCAGAAAAGCATCACGTTCAAAAAGTTCCAGATTGAAAGTCGGCAAAGAACTTAGAAGCAGAAGAACGAGCGAAAAAATAATATAATAAAAAAATACACTTGTGTGAAGGATGATAAAACTTTTGTTCTGGCAGGCTTTTTACCACCTCCGGGTAAAGATTTTAATGTGGCTGATGGACAAGCTAATGTTCACGACCAATACCGGACAAAAGAAAAACAATATTTATTTTTAGAAGTTCCTTGTGTGGAAATCCGTTTACAGTTGTGGCAAAAGAAGGGCCGACTTCCTAAACGCAAGTTGCAATTCATAGTTTAAAAAAATGCGTATGCAATGCTAAACATGTCAACAGTGCAACCTTGCGTTGCAGAGATTTTTTTGCATTTTATCGGCATTTAGGAACGCTCATGGATCCACTTTTTGTCTCTGCAATATAAAGTGTTTAATTATTTAAATTATTAGTCTGTGATTTAAATAAACTCTATCAATTATAAATAATTTATTAAAAATAAAAAACAAAGAAAATACTAACTCAGCCATTGCAGCTCAAATGTTTGCATACAAAATAAAAATGATGCGCGATTTTGACAGCTGATACGTAGTAAAATGAGTTGCCAAACGATTAGGAACATTGGACATTGCTAGAAAGTTTACATATGCGTTTACGAAGTGTATACATTGTAAATATGCATTGCAACTTGCGTTTAGGAAGTCGGCCAAGCTAATCATTTGTGCAATCAGACAATACAGATCAACATAGTAATTTAAAAGAAATATATCTATAATCCTCAAAATCGACATTTGCATTTATTAAAACAGAAAAGAGTGTCTTTATGTTACAGTGAGTTTTTATTAAATTAAAAGACAAATAACAACGAACAATACAGCTGGCATTACAAAATATTGGTTAACCAGAAATATTTGAATATTAATATGCACTTTCGAGAGCAACAACCGAATAGTCAGCGGTAATAAGTTAAATAAACAAAGTATCCAGTTTCAATATATTGACTTATTCCTAGTATGGTTCGATTGTAATAGTTACCAAACAGAGTATGAATCATAAGTTGATACTTAATAGTTAATACATGACACTTTCCCTTTTAAGAAGAATGGTCTTACATTTTTAGATCATTCTAAATTTCAATTATGAAACGAATTTAGACCCATTAAATTATGAAATATTTTAAAATGACAATGAGTTAATAATACATGTCTTTTATTTTATGTTGGGTCCCCTTTCATAAAATACTTGGAACTATTATTTTCATTATTTTTTCATTGTATATTTTGATATTTTTTATTATTTGTGTAAATTAGTGTTTTTATACCTGCCACCAAAATAATGGTGGGGGTATATTAATTTTGTCATTCCATTTGTAACACATAAAATAATATAGACCCCATAAAAATATATATTTTCTAAATCGTCCGTCTGTTGGAAACACCATAGAGTTCGGACCAAAAAAGCTAGGGGGGCACAAATTTCGCAAGATTATTTCTTATACAAAAATTTTATTTGGTCTTGAAAATGGGCTAAATCGGAATATTAGGAATAGAATTGTAGCTCGTAATACAAGAGTAGGTCAAAAAAACCAATGTCCTTCCAACATCGAATAAAATGCAATTGTGTCTAGACGCATTGACGTAGAGCGATAAAATTTCGAATGTATATTTCCTGAGTAAAAAAAATCTTTCTCGAATTTGTTCATATCTATACATTGCGAAAGAAGTTATAGATCAAATTGTACGAAAATTGTGTCTATCGGTATATTTAAAATTAAGAACGCAATAAAAATGATAAAATTATTCTGAGATTTTGCAAAAATTACTCTTTGATCAAAAGACTTGCAATAGCGGAAAATTAAGGTGACGCCCACCTTCCATATAACGCTTTATCTCAAATTCATATAATTTCTCTATGGAAAAAATTTTTTTTTGGCTCAGCTGGGATTCGATCCCACGTTCACTCTAACCAGTATACCACGTATGTATTATGTATGTGTTGCATGTTGTTGCTGTAAAAAAAACAAGTTGGTCGTGGTTTTTTCCTCATATCTCAGTTGTTTATGTACTGATTTTTCTGATTTTCAATACCGATCTGTTCCCGAATATTTCTGATATTTTAATACCTCTCGCGGGACCAGGCGATGTCGGGGGCTTCAAAACTTGATTTCAACATACACACGGACAGAATGACAGAGCTTAATCGACTTCCCTATTCATAAGCTTTCAGAAAATATACTTTATGGGGTCGGAAATGAAAATATTATACACAAAGAAAGTGATACATATTCTAGTATAGAGATTATTCCATAGCGATTACAGTTAATAACAAAATAATGAATTTTGTGCTATAAAAGTACACAAAATTAGTGGTCGGTAACAAAAATTCGGCACAGACTCTTACCTGTCTGTTTCCAAAATTTTGAACTTTTATCAATATTGGGAATTAAATAAGCTATAAATCGTAAAAATCGGTTGACAAATTTTAGTTTTAGTCACGATTAAAGACAGGTATCTAACTTTGTTAAATATTGTGTAATGCATTTTGCAGACTTTGGAAAAACCATAAATATGAACATAAGTATTTATTTTTATGATTCTAATTCATTAATAGGTACCATACTTACATTTTCGTACTTTGACAATCCAAAAAATGTTATTTTAATTAAAACTTCAATTATATGTATATGCGTTTTGTTTCGTTGCTATTTTTGGGTTTGGGATAGTCTGTAATAGCGTCATACTTAGCAAAATACCTTCATTTGTACACTTAAATATGACCCAAAAATGTGACTTCATGTTGAAAAACTTACACTTGTTTGGATGTAATTTAAGGTTATATTTCCTACATGTTAAAAAAAAACTTCTCTTAAAATTTTTATCATATCCCGCCAAAAACCTTTATTACTAGAAAGCGCTTCTTGAATCGCTTATTTATTGATTACCTGCTTCCAAGAATGCTTCTAAGAGGCGTGATTTTTATATGCGATGTTCCACTTATTAGGTCTCTTTTCTGCATTTAATAAGCTCTCATTTCATTGATAGCAAGAACAGCTAAATCATGCCTTTCCCCTTACGCATTGCTAAAAAGATAACAGCAAGTAAGGGAATTATATTAAAAAATACTGTTGAAATAAATTAGTCTCCTTCTTTCAACTCGTAAAATACTAAGAGCTAGTTTACACGAAGGGACATGTCCCTGCGACTGTGCTTGCGTTGGCTTGTATTTTCTTTTGGTGTCCCTTCTAAAATCTTCTTGCGTTTACATGAAGGGATTTTGTTGCAGGAACAAAGCGACTTTTTGACGTTAAATTAACTAATTCTTTTTATCCCTTCATTCGTAAGAAGGGCTGCCATACATATGTATACAATTTATGATTTGTCAACAGTAGCAGTAGCAATACAAGTATTTCAAAAAGCAAAATTAAATAAATTTCAAGAAACATAATGGCTGATCTTTCTAAAGAATAAATTATTGAAGTAATTCGGAAATAAACATAGAGATATTATTTTATTTATTATAAATATAAATATCTTTTCGTCTTGATAATTTTACACAAACAGACAAACATAGAAAAAGTATTGAACATATAAAAAATAACTACTGTGAATAAGAATTTACATTAAAACTATAAAAACGTTCAAGTATTTCTAACAAAATTGTTGACCTAACTGAACTGGATGTTGAAGCGTTAGATCTAGATGATGCTGAAAATATATAAATAATTTGTAATTTGCTAGAATGCTATAAAAATGCAAATAGTTAACCGAATAAAAGAAGACGAAAGGAGTGGGCAAAACCATGAAGGTTAGAGCAAGAGTTACGCGGCTTATGTTATTTCTAATGAATGAGCTTTCATTGGATATTTCATATTTTTTTTTTTTTTTGGCAAACTCGTGTCGCAGGGGACATGTCCCTTCATGTAAACACGCTCTAAGCAGTAGAGAAGACAACCTTTGTTGTGTTTTCGTATGCAAACAATTTTCTTACAAACAGTCTTGCCATTTTAGCACTTTTTATGCTTTTATACCTTTTTTTTTTTTAAGTTAGCACAAAAGTGCTAAGTGCTAGTTTAGCACTTTTTAATAATAATCCGGAATTTTTTGCTCTTTTTTCATATAAAATTTAAATGCAATCAATTATTTTTTATATGTAAATTTTAGATGATATTTTCTTTCTTGTAAAGGTTATAGCTGGTAAAATATATATAAAGGAAAAGCTGATGCACGTAATTTTCGGAGATGAGGAAGAAATATTTGAAGAATATTTAATACCAAATCGGTATTAGGATATGAATTCGAAACGTTATTAAAAAAGAATAAAGAAAAATATCTTGTGAAGAAGAAGACACAATCCGAAAAACATGTTTACATTTTTTTAAATCGCTTGTAAATGAACTAAAATATCGGCTTTCAAAAAATAGTTTGATGTTAAAAAAAGTTTCAAAATTTTCAATAGATAATACTCTTAAACAAGTTAAGGTACCTATTACTTGTATGAATATGATATGAATTTTAGTATAACTGAAATGGAAAAAAATCCAAAATCAGTCGAGCATATAGCTCTGAACTGAACAAATCTTTCATACCAATATGGATACTACGGAGTTCTGGATTCAAGTAAACCAATTTATAATTTCAATTAATGAAAACTTTTTTAAGGAATTATCGGATTTTGGCTGTCTCTTTTGGTTTTACCATTTTCAAACGCTGAAGGTGGGCGTTTATTTAGTTTAATTGGCTTCATAAAGAGCAAACTTAGAACAAAAATGAACACACAACTTTTATGTTCTGTTGTACATATAAGGGAAAGCGTAAAACTAAATAACATATGTTGCTATAACATCAATATATCGGATGATGTTTTGATTGAAATTGGTATGTGAAGAAAATTATATGATTGAACTTGTTAATCTTCTTACCATATTTGAGTAATTGAAGCAAAGCCGCGAATAAAGCTGTAAAAGACAAATTTTTCAAAACCTGTTTTTGTTTTGGAATTGTCGAAAGTGATTGATGTGTAACTGGGGGCTTATTATGTAATTCGATTCGAATCGGAAAGACATTTGAAAAGAATTTCCGATAAGGAAACTAAATTGTATTATGTAGTACTTTCGAAAGGTCAGCATAGTTGTATTTAAAAGTTTAAGGGAAATTTTTAGTCATGCACGTAAAAACTTGGCAGTACTGTGCAAATGTCATTGTTTTCAAACATAAAAAATATAAGTTTTCTTGTGAAAAAATAGAAGTAACGTTAAAAATGGCTTGTGTTTTATTGTGGGAAAGTGATGAAGAAGATTCTGCTCCGGAGAGAGTGCAAAGAAAAGTTATCAGAGATACATCAGATATTATGAATCTAAATGAAAACTCGTAAGTAATTAATTTGAAACAAATATCAATATGTTTAATTAAATTCATATGATTGTATGTATGTGCATATATATTTTTAGATTCGGTGCATTTATATACATACGTGTTAAATTCTGTGAAAGATGACCTAAAAATACCTCAAAGATCTAGTTTTGCCCCTCCAATATTGAAATTAGCAGCCACTTTAAAATTTCTTGGACAAGGAAGTTATCAACACCAAATTGGTCAGGACCGTTTATTGGGAATGTCTCAATCTCTTATTTCTATTTGTTTGTCGGAGGTATTGGAAGTCATGGAAAAGAATCTTTGCCCTAAACATATTGTTTTTGAAATGAGTGAAGAGAAGAAAATGGAAGCTAAAAGATTCTTTTACAATAAATGTGCAATACCGGGAGTTATTGGAGCAGTTGATGGAACTCATATACAAGTGATAAGGCCAAAAACAAATGAGCATTTATATTTTAATAGGAAACTAAAACACAGTATTAATGCAATGGCGGTAGGTTATAATTCATACGTACACACGGCAATTAACTGTATTATTTTAATATTTATTTTTTGATTTGTGATCATGAAATGTACATAAGATCTATCAACGGACGTTTTGGAGGGGCTTGCCATGATTCACATATTTGGAATTTGTCTGAAGAAAGAGAATTTTTAAAACAAAAGTTTCAAGCTGGAGATACTGGAACAAGAATCCTTGGTAAAATCTAAACCTTAGGCATTTCAGCAGCAAAAACTAATTTACTCTTTTTAGGGGATTCTGGTTATCCTTTGGAGTCATGGAATTTGACACCATACCGGAGTGCTACTGAAGGTTCTCCTGAATCAGTTTTTAATGAACTCATTCCAAAGGAAGGTCGATCATAGAAAAAACTTTCGGCTTACTGAAAGCAAGATTTCGTTGCCTCCTAGCGGCGAGAGAACTGCATTATTCTCCAGAAAAGGCCGCACAAATTTGTAATGTTTGTTGCTCACTACACAATATTTGTTTACTGCATAAGGTGGAGAGTGTCATTTTACAAAATGAGGAAGATATTACTACCACATCTTCTTCTAACAGCAACGCAGGGAGCACTGTTGACAGTCATTTTGTTAATATAGCAAAAACCATTAGAAATGAAATTAGAGATAACATGATTAGAAATTAAAAAATATTAAAATCCGCAATTTAAATAAATAAAAAAACAAAGTGGTATATTTTATTAAAGTAGGTACATTTGGAAATATATAAAAAAAAAATTCACTAGCATTAATACATAGTACTTACATACATTAAAAAAAATAAAATTCAGGAAAAGGATTAAAAAAAATGTATAAAGTTAAAATGTGTCGATACGTGGCTCAGAATCGGGACACATTTTATCTGCAGGTACATGCATGTTATTTTGGCTCTCCAATTCAAACATTTTCTTTTTTAGTTCGAGCTTCTCAAGTTTACATTTCGTTTTTTGCATTTCATTTTTTTGTAAAATTAAAATTTTTCTTTTTTTAACTTATACATACGTTCTTTTAAATCGCTGTTACGTTTTAAATATTTGTTTGCTGACGAAAGGTTATTATCCATGTATTTTAATTGTTTCATAAGAGCTTTCTGATTATCATTACTTTGTCTTAAGAGTTCTATAGAATTTTCTTGATACTTTGTTTGATTTTCCACTTGTTTTTGCAATAATGACTGCTTACTGAAGAGATCGCGGGAACGGCTAGATGGAGTATGAATACTTAAAATATTATTTGAACTTTGTTTAGTACAATCTAAATCAAGGGCTTTTTCATTTCTTTCAATGCCTTCATCATCACCTATTGCTTCATCTTTTTCTTCAATATTTCCAATAGCAGACGTACTTGCAGGTGCTCCATACCTAGAAGTATTGCTCATTCCTTGAATATAGCTATTAAAAGCCAGTAGTTCCGACACTCTTTCCTCTAATGGTGTTAGAGAACAGTAATTACTTCGCCCTCCTCCAGTTCCCGAAAGGCTAAGTTTGTTGCGACGCGACTTTAATGTGCCGCTTATAGTTTCGACTAGTTAGTAAAATACCTTAAATTTTAAGTTAAAAAATGCATACCTTTTTCCATTCTTCTACATTATGTGAAGGTGGACCTGCACCATTTAAATCTTGAGACAACCTTTCCCACAATTCTCTAGATTTGCTTTTTGCATTTGAAACATTAAGAACTCCCTTAGCCTAATCCGGATGCAATACCATAAACTCCACCATTATTTCATACTAGCCAAACCCGGCGAGCGTTGCTACGCCCCATCATGAATTTTAATCGCATTCTAAATTTTAATCGAATATCAAGTGCAAGGCTAAAAACTATAACTTTTTCTTTATGAGCGTGGCACTGCCCACTTTTCTAATTACGAAACTGTATAGTCATGACAGCTCAATAAGTGTGCAAAGTTTCAGAAAAATCGGTCCAGTGTAAGTACCTCAAAATGATACCTTTTTTTATGGGCGTGGCACTGCCCACTTTTCTAAATACGAAACTGTATAGTCATGACAACTCAATATGTGTGCAAAGTTTCAGAAAAATCGGTCCAGTGCAAGTACCTCAAAATGATACCTATTTTTTAATGGGCGTGGCACTGCCCACTTTTCTAATGACGAAAGTGTAAAGTTATGACAGCTCACTATGTTTGCAAAGTTTCAGAAAATTCGGTCCAGTGCAAGTAGCTAAAACTGATAACTAATTTTTTATGGGCGTAGCCCCGCCCACTTTTTCAATCACGAAATTATAAAGCCATAACAGCTCAATACGTGTGCAAAGTTTCGGAAAAATCGGTCCATCGCAAGTACCTCAAAATGAAAACTTTTTTACAGGCGTGGCCCCGCCCACTTTTCTTATCACAAAATTATTTAGTCATGACAGCTCGATATGTGTGCAAAGTTTCAGAAAAATCGGTCAAGTGCAAGTAGCTAAAACTGATAACTAATTTTTATGGACGTGGCCCCGCCCACTTTTTTCTACCCATAAACACTCCCTGGTATGTGTACAACAACTTGCAAAAGTTTGAGTGCGATCGGTTTTACAGTTTCGGAGTCTATAGCTAACACACACACAGAGTTTCACTTTTATATATATAGATTTATTAAGTTTTTAAATTTCCGCAATCAGTATTTCATTCGAATAAAACACGTACGTTAAAAACACTTTTGACAATTGCTTTCGTACTACATAGTTGCATTTTCGAAAGGGATTTTTTGGTTTTTCAAAAGATAATAAAAAAAATCCCATAAATAAAATTTTTTACGAACGTTCGAAAATAAATTTCCGAAAATCGTACTATATAATGTCATTTTTACGAATTCGTATTTTTTTCGATTCGAATCGAATTACATAATAAACCCCCTGAGAAACAAAAAGAAAAGTATTTGTCGAAAATTGGAAAAACAATAAAAATAAAAGGTCTAGAAATAGTGGAAGGTCATACGTAACAAGAACAAATTTGGATATGAAACGTTTTTCCACTCAAAAAAAATAAAAACAGTTAATTTATATGTTATTTGAAACTTGAGTTTCTTGATTTTGTGCATTATTTATTTTATTTTATATTTTATACTCAAATTTTAGCACTTTTCTTTTTAAACTGTAAAACATTTTAGTACTTTTTTTTCGGGGTGGTGCACTTTTTCTCTATCATCTTATGGCAACACTGCTTACAAAATTAAAAAAAAAAATTTGGGTGAGATGATATTTTTAACAGCTAATGACAATCCATGTATGTGTGTATGAAAATGCTGTGGATTGTTTTTAATCTGAAAATGCTAACGTCATTATGCGCTCGAAAGAACTTGGAAGCATTTTTAGTTTTTTAATAAGCGACCCCTAAGTGGTTGAGAAAGAAGGAATATCTGTTGAATCCTCTTCCAGATCAATCTGGTGAAAAAGTAAAAAGTATTTGACACTCTAGTTGACTCAGGGTTAAAAATAGGGGCACTAAAAGCTCAATCATATGATAGGTATTCACTAGGAATATAACTTTTTTAACATTTTTTAAAATATTGAAATTGGCATAGCACAGTCCAATAGAGCATAAAAAAAAATAAACACTATATATTCAAAAAAGTTCACACACCAACCGCGATGAAGTTTTGAAAATTTTTAATTTTCTTTTTGGTTAATAACAATATGTTTATTTTAAACAAAAATAGCTCAAGTATTAAATTTCATTTATATAAAGAGATGGTAAGAGATTTCTCCGCAAATCAAAACGTATCTTTAACCTCTTTCAACAAACAAAAAAATAAATAAAAATTAATAAAAAACACTGTACAAAATTATGAATATTCAATATTGCATTAAGAAGGCCTCGAAATAATTTTACATTATGTAAAATAATATTTTTGTTAGTTCAAGTCCGTACTTTAAGTGTTTCAAAATGTCTTTCAAGAAAAGTTTCCTATCAGTTGAAAAAAAATTCCACAATCTGGAAAACCCATTTAACTATATTCAAACAGTTTAGTAATGCCGCGTAAAATCCAAAGCATTGATTTTGGACTAAATCATTTTAGGAAATAATAATTGGCAGATATAATGGCTTAGCTCAATCCAATCAATCAGCCAGTACAAAAGTAATAGAATTAAAACAATAACAAATAAAAAATGTGATTTATGGAAAAATATGAATCTACCAACGGTGTCCGTGAGATTAGTAAACAGAAAATTGAAAATCTCATATCATTATACCAGAAAAGTATTACAAGACCAAAAGATTGTGCTGATTTAAATAATGTTTTTGATGTTACTAAAATAAAAAGTTATGTCCAATAGAAATATTCACCTTCTGAACAAAGTGATTTTCGGTCATTTACTTGTTGCGATTTTATTATTATCTTAATAATCAGAAAGCTATATAGCACCAGCTCGTCCTAAGCCCAAACTCTCGACTACACATCCAGCTGTAACATTGGTGAATAAGGTACTAAAAAAGCAGCAACAATTTGTAACTAATTCTCCGATTCTGGTGTTACTATTTCTACACCTTCTCAACTAGCAAATTACAAGGCTGTTATTAAATCGGCTGAACAAAAATAAAAAGAGTTTAAAGAACAATTGAAGGAAGAACTTTGGTGTCTTCACTTCGATGGAAAAAGAATTAATGGAAAGGAAATTTATGGTAATAGTTTTAAAAAATGAATATAAAAAAATATATCGGGGAGTACTTGTTTTGAATAATGGAAAGGCAAATACTATATTTAATGGCATAAGAGAAGTTACACTACAAGTTTGATTTATGGAACAACATAAAAATGATCATTTGTGATACAACCTCAGTTAACATCGGTAAGATAAATGGTGTGATTACACAGTTGCAGAAATTTTTTAAAAGCCTCAGATTGGAAATACCACAATATATTGGTTGTCAACACCACATTTTGGATTTGATATTGAGGCACGTAATGGATGAGTCTCTCGGTTGTAAGACATCCTCTCCAAAAATATGTCACAGTTTTGTAAGGGAATTGTTTTCGAATTACAACAACTTAAAATGCTTGATATTAAAAATAATCAATGGCGCGACGACATGCAGTACTTGTTTGAACTAGGAACTGCGTTTAGATTCTTTCAAGAGACCAGAAAATGTCCATATATAAATTTTAAACCTATACCCTCAATAAGTAACGCTCGTATGAACTCAAGAGCTATTTAAGCGATTTTAGCTTATATTAATAAAAGAATATCAGAATGACTTGTACCCGATATGCGAGCTTATCTGCGGAAAATTGTTTGACATATGGTTTTCAAACCAAAGATTTCGCGACGACAACTTCGAAGTTTTTAATCAATCATTTTAAATCTGCTTTATAAGCATTGGAAAAAAGATGATTCAATAATTCGAAACCAACAAAGAAGTAAAATCTGTGCGGAGCGTGTCATTATAAATAAATAAATAAAAAAAATATATATATATATATGTAACTATGAGTAATTAAACAAGTAAAAATGCTATATTCGGCCGTGCCGAATCTGATAATACCCTTCACCATCATGTACATATTTTTTCCGACGCCATCCTTGATTTTGAATTTTTACGTAGTTAACTGTATTCTACTAGTCAAATTCCATATTAATGGGGTTAAAAAATTTGATCCGCCATTTTGTTTTAGACGCCATCTTGGATTTTACATTTTTTAATCATTTACTGTATTCTACTGGTCAAGCTCTTTTATTTGATACCAATATTGAGGGGGTTCTAGAAGTTACATTTAAAAATACCAGATTTGACCCATTTATAAATTTACTGTCCGCATTTTGTAGTGGTGGGCAACATGAGTTTTAATTTTTTTTATAGTGCTTATATTACGCTAGTCAAGTTTTTTCAGATGATACCAATATTGACGCTTTCGGTTGTCTAGAAGCTGAAAAAAAATTGATTTTCGTTTGTAAATTTTTAGAATATAAAAAAATTAATCCACCATTTTGTTTTAGACGTCATCTTGGATTATACATTTTTTAATAATTTACTGTATTCTACTGGTCAAGCCCTTTCATTTGATACCAATATTGAGGGGGTTCAAAAAGTTACATTTTAAAATACCATATTTGACCCATATATAAATTTATTGTCAGCCATTTTGTAGTGGCGTCCAACATAAAGTTTAATTTTTTTATTGTGCTTATATTGCGCTAGTTAAATCCTTTCAGGTGATACCAATATTCACTCTCTCGGTTGTCTAAAAGCTGAAAAAAATTGATTTTCGTTTGTAAATTCTTAGAATATATATATTTAAAAAAAATTTTTTTGCCTATAACTTTACCGATTAGAGCACGCTTTATCCACAATTTTTCACGAGTATCTCTAGAAATAGTAGCAAAGATACATATAAATTATTCTACGGCTGAAAAATTTTGATTTTGCTGGTAAAAATATGGGAAAAAACAGAGGCAGTCGTGTTGATTTGCTCATATCTAAGAAAGTTAGGGGGCGATTGTACTGAATTTTAAAAGCGATTCATTCCCGGATATTTCCAAAAGATTGATACCATACACAGATCTAAGGAACACATAATTGCTTCTAAAAGTTGATTTTAACCAACAGACAGACAGGTCCTAATAGACTCCTCTATTCATAAGCTTTCAGAAAATTATACTTTATGGGGTCGGAAATGATAATTGTGGAAATTACAAACGGAATGACAAAGCCATATATACCCTTGTGTACTATGGGTGAAGGGTATGAAAAAAGTAAGATACAACAAGTAAGAGTGCTATATTCGGCCGTGCCGAATCTTATATACCTTTCACAACGTGTAGTCACGTAATAACAATAGCTTGTATCACCATTCATCTCATATGAAATACGTACATACATATAAAAAACATACATATATAAAAACATCCCATTGTAAAATTATAAATTTACGTATGTATGTAAAAAAAAAATAAAAAAAAAACGTTAAAAAAAAATAATTAAAATATAAAAAAAATATAAAACAAAAAAAAATTTAAAAAAACAATAGTAATAAAAATATAAATAATATATAAAATAAAAAATAAAAAAATTGTTTTTTGATCAGCTGGGATTCGATGCCACGTTTACTGTAACCAGTATACAAGTTTGTATGTATGTATGTTGTTGTTGTAATGTTGCTTATGCGAAAAAATAATCGATGTGGTCGTGGCTTTTTGCTCATATCTCAGTTGTTTATGTACCGATGTTTCGGATCCGATCTACTCCCGAATATTTCTGATATTTTAATACCTCACCCGGGTCCGGGCAATATCGGGGGGTTTAAAAATGTTGATTTCAACATACACACGGACAGACTGACAGAGCTTAATCGACTCCCCTATTCATAAGCTCTCAGAAAATATATACTTTATGGGGTCGGAAATGAAAATGAAAATTGAAATATATATACCCTTTTTCACTGTGTGAAGGGTATAATAAGTCCAGTGTTGCCAATTTAGCTATTTTATGGCTAGATTTAGCCATTTTTGAACACGCTTAGCTAGGAAAATCTGCGTTTAGCTATAAGCCATTTTTTTTTTGCCATTCCTGGATATTTTTTAGCCATTTTTAGCTTTTAAGTTTTGTTGTTGTTTCTTTCATAAATAGTGAAAAACGTTTCAATAAAACAATGATTTTTCAACTACTAAAAGTTGCCTCGATGGGAACCTCTTTAAAATAGTACATAATTAAACAAACAAACAATCAATCAGTGAGAAAATCAACCAAGCATGTGTATTTAATAAAATTAATAAGAAAAGAAATTTAAGAAAAATAAACAAAATATTCCTAGATACTTATGAGAGAGTTATCCCACGCAAAATTAAAAGAATAGATTACAGAAGTTAAAAAGTTTTTGTAAATATTGTAAATGTGAAATTAATGAAAAACACATAAATGGTATTGGATATACATACATATTATCGAGACCAAGCCTTTACCTTTTAATCCAATGAATTTTAAGCTACAACAGCAGGAGAACACATACATTAGCTATGTAAAAGGTTTTTCAATAAGAGTAATATGATTTCTTATAAAAAAAACACACTAATTGTTAAGGAAATTCAAAAATTTTTTATTTAATGTTAGAACAATCGATACAATTAAGTTCTAAATAAAACGTCATTCAAATGGCCTCCACGACTTCTTCTGTAGGAACGAACTCGATGAACGCAATTTTCGAGCATTTTTCCCACTAACTCAAGTCGTATGTCATGTATGACACGTTTAATATTGACTTATAAAGATTGTAGAGTGTTTGGTTTATTTCGAAAGACCAATATTTTATTTTTTCTATACTCTTTTTTTAAGATACGACTTAAAAAGTATTTATAAATGCTAGCTAGTTTTAGCCATTTTTTTCCAGCATTTTAGCCATTTTTGCTAATTAAGTTCTGTCATCACTGAATAAGTCTAACGTTGACTAAATCATTAGGTGTCGATGGATTGTGTATACGATGTGTATATATGTGAAAGATTGTTTTGCCAACAAACATAACCTCTAATGTTGTAAATGTAAGAAAACTGGTCACGTGGCTAAGGTTCGCCTTACATCGCTTATTAAAGATAGTCGCTTAAATAAAAAATTTACAAATAAAATTGAAGACATATTATAAATTGAAGACATCAATATGGTGTTGTAAGCGTTGTAGATGTCAACCAAAATGAGTCAAGAAATTCTGATCTATTTTTTATAACAGTGCATCTTCAAGATAAGCCAGTGAAATTTTAAATTAACATTTCAATCGTTTTCGATTCGAAATTTTATATAAATTTAAATAAAATCACTGCTTTAAATTCCGTACATCAGGTAAATGATGATAACGTTCTACAAAAAATAAGTAACAAATTTAAGAAAATTTTCGAACCCAAAATTGGGTGTGCTAAGCAATATATGTATAAAATCGCTTAAGCTACGTAAAGATGCTAAGCTTTTATTTACTAGAGAACGTGAAATACCATATGCCTTAGTTGAAAAAGTAAATTGAGAACTTGATCATATAGAAATAGCCGGTGTAATTTCTAAAACGGAAATCAGCGGTTGGGGTTCACCTTTAGTCGTGATACCGAAAGCGGATGAGGCATATGCTTAGGTGTTGATTATAAAGTAGGGGTAAATGAGCGCCTTGTAGATGCTCATAGTCCAATACGAAAAATTGGAGATATTTTTAATTGCTTACGCAATTCTAGATAATTCTGTAGATTTGATATGTACAAAGCGTACCTTCACTTACCAGTGGACGACGAGTCAAGTAAGATACAGACGATGTTAAAGCATCGGTGTACGTATAAAGTAAACAGATTATCTTTTGACATTAAAACCGCACCATCTGAGTTTAATAGAATCATTAATCAAATTTTACAAGTTCCGAAAACTAAAGCATACTTTGACAATCGATATCATTGTGCATGGTACGACAAATTAAGAAAATATATGGGAATGCTTACAACAATTGCAACGGTACGACTTGCATCTCAACAAAGATAAATGTAGATTTTTTCAAAAGGAAATTGAATTTTTAGGTCATATTATTAAACAAAATAAAATTTTAAAACCGAAAAAAATAGCAGCTATTATGGATCTCCCAAAGCCCAAATCTGTTGATGACGTAAATCTCCCAAATCTGTTGATGACGTAAAAATATTCTTAGGAATGGTCACGTACTAATCACGTTTTATTGAAAATTGTTCAACGATCACGTCACCTTTACGCAATCTCATAAAGAAAAATTCAGCGTTTAATTAGAGTTTGAAAAATGATGCAGCGTTCAAGAATTTAAAAAAAAAAAATTGCTAGTGAACGGGTACTTGTACCTTATGATCCGAAGTATAAAACACAATTAGCGTGCGACGTCAGCCCAACTAGAATCGCTGGAGTGTTGTTGCAGATTGTAGATAACCAAGAACGCCCAATTTCATTTGCCTCAAAAGCACTAAAGGATGATGAGAGGAACTATTTAGAAATATATCGGGAAGCATTGGGTATCGTATTTTCAGTAGATTATTTTTATCAATAACTGTATGGGAGACCGTTTACGGATAATCAACCCGTAGTTCGAATTTTCCATCAGCACGAAAAGTTGCCCCAAATGACATCTGCACGACTTCAGAGGTATGCGGCCTTCCTGTCAGGGTTCGATTATTAAGTTGTATACAAAAAAGGCATCGAAAATAGTAATGCTGACTGTTTATCTCGAGCCCCAGTCAAATGCTCAAAATTAACAGATTCTGCTATCAACGAAGAAGTTAATCAAATCTGCTCAACATCAATACAACAAGTCTCAACTTTAAAGCTAAATTTTAAAACTCTACAGGTGGAAACACGAAATGAAACAATTAGCTTGAAGGTATGTGTATTGGAAATTAATTGACAAGGACATAGAACGGCTTGTAAAATTGTGCATATCCTGTGTGCGATACTACACTCTTGAGAGAAACCAGAACATAATTGAAAACGGATACATATCGATTATGCAGGTATGTTACCAGGTCACTACTACCTGGTTGTAGTGGGTTGCAATTGGTATAACGCCGTATGCTCCATCGTCCAACACTACCATGGAAATGTTACTTGATTTGATTGCAAGATATAGCTATCCAGATGTAATAGTTTCAAAACTTTTGTAAATGTCGCGGTATTTTCCAGAAATACATTGCACCGGGAGATCCGGCTACTAACAGCTTAGCTTAACGAAATGTTGAAACGTTAAAACATTGGATCAAATCAATGACAGATGATCGCCGTTGAATATGCTAGAAGTTAAGGGAAATTGTTTTTTGTTACCGTGCTACACCACTTGTAAATGGTAAAACACCATCAGAGCAATATTTAAATAGACAAGTCCGTATCCACCTAGATGTTCTAAAGCCTCCTAAAATTCGAAACCAAGTTTCGATAGATTTTTAGTAATGCTCGCCAGTTATGCGAGGGAGAGAAAGTGCAAGCTTGATATTACTCAAACAATTAAAGAATTGTGAAAGTTGGGCAACATCATCAAAAAAATGGGTCATCTCCATTACCTAGTGAAATTGGATAATGGGTATACATTTAAACGTCATATAAATCAACTTAGGTCAACTATGATTAAACTGCCGCAAAATTCAGAACGTGGAAAAGAAATGCAACAGGAACCAGATCAGATAGTCCCTAGTTACAATCCACAAGATTTAGTACAAATTTTAATCAACGTGAGGAACGAAAATCTTAATACTAAAGAGATGAATGTAACAACTTTACCAGTACAGCAACTACCTAGAAGGAACCCTCGGATAAGTCTTAGACTACTTTATGTAGACGATTATGTAACAAATACCTAAAGTTGTCCAATTAGAGTGGGAGAAATATAGTAACGTGTCAACATTGTTCATTAAGGATAGTCTCATCTGTAACTAAAATCTTATTATACCCTTCACCTGTGGTGCACAAGGGTATATAGATTTATCATTCCGTTTGTAATTTCTAAAATTTTCATTTCCGACCCCATAAAGTATATATTTTCTGAAAGCTTATGAATAGAGGAGTCGATTAAGCCGGCTGTCCGTCTGTCCGTGTGTTGGTTGAAATCAACTTTTAGAAGCAACTGTATGTTCCTCAGATCTCTATATGGTATGAATCTCTTGGAAATATCCAGGAATGAATCGCTATTGAAATTCAGCACGATCGCTCCATAACTTTCTGAGATATGAGCAAAAAACCACGACCACCTCGTTTTTTTCACAATTACAACAACCTGCATACATACTGGTTAAAATAAACGTGGCATCGAATTCCAGCTGAGCCAAACAAATTTTATTTTATTTAATATATTATTTATATATTATTTTTTAAAATTTTTTTTTTGTAATTTTTTTATTTTTATACCCTTCACCTGTGGTGTACAAGGGTATATATAGCTTTGTCATTCCGTTTGTAATTTCTACAATTTTCATTTCCGACCCCATAAAGTATATATTTTCTGAAAGCTTATGAATAGAGGAGTCGATTAAGCCCTGACCGTATGTCCGTCTGTCCGTGTGTTGGTTGAAATCAACTTTTAGAAGCAACTATATGTTCCTCAGATCTGTATATGGTATCAATCTCTTGGAAATATCCAGGAATGAATCGCTATTGAAATTCAGCACAATCGCCCCATAACTTTCTGAGATATGAGCAAAAAACCACGACCACCTCGTTTTTTTTCACAATTACAACAACAACATACATACATAGATACATGTAAAAAACATACCAAACAAAAAAAATTACAAAAAAAAAAAATATTAAAAATAAGAAAAAAATAATAAAAAAAACTACAAAAAAAAAATTTTAAAAAAATTTAAAAAAAAATTTAAAAAAATTTTTTAAAAATTTTTCTAAAAAAATTTTTTGAAAAAATTTAGAAAAAATATAAAAAAATAATGAAATATAAATAATATATTAAATAAAATAAAATAAAATTTTTTTGGCTCAGCTGGGATTCGATGCCACATTTATTCTAACGTGTACGTATGCACGTATTTTATATGGGATGAATGGTGATACAAACAATTGTTATTGCATGACTACACGTTGTGAAGGGTATATAAGATTCGGCACGGCCGAATATAGCAGTGTTACTTGTTTTAATATATTTTTTGTAAATTTTTTTTTTTGTATGTTTTTTACATGTATGTACGTATTTTATATGAGATGAATGGTGATACAAACAATTGTTATTGCATGACTACACGTTGTAAAGGGTATATAAGATTCGGCACGGCCGAATATAAAGGGTGTTTTTTTAAGCCCGATAGAACTTGAAATTGTAAAAAATAACACAAAAAATTAAATTGTAATCAAAATTTTTTTTTTATTCGAAAGATCAATACGTGACATTAACATTTGAAAATGATTTCGGGCATATGGGCACCGCGGCTGTTCTTGACGAAGCGCATTCTGGACGTCCAATTTTGGGCCACTTTTTCGAGCACTGCTGGCCGTATGTCACAAATAACACGAACAATGCTGGCCTCCAAGGCGTCAATTGTTGCTGGTTTATCAGCATAAACCAGTGACTTCACGTAGCCCCACAGGAAATAATCGAGAGGTGTCAAATCGCACGACCTTGGAGGCCAATTGACAGGTCCATTTCTCGAAATTAACTTATCACCAAATTTTGATTTCAATAAGTCGATGGTTGCGTTCGCCGTATGGCACGTAGCGCCATCCTGTTGAAACCACATCTCCTCCGGATCAATGTCATCCATATTTTCAAACAAAAAATCATTGACCATGGTGCGGTAACGATCTCCATTGACCGTAACGCGAGCTCCGCCCTCATTTTTGAAGAAATAAGGTCCGATGATGCCACCAGCGTGAAAACCGCACCAAACGGTGCATTTTTCTGGATGTAATGGAGTCTGTAGGGTCTCTTGTGGATTGGTCTCGCTGCGGCATTTTGCTTATTAACAAACCCGTTAAGCCAAAAATGCGCCTCATCGCTGAACACAATTTTGCGATAAAATTGGACGTCCAGAATGCGCTTCGTCAAGAACAGCCGCGGTGCCCATATGCCCGAAATCATTTTCAAATGTTAATGTCACGTATTGATCTTTCGAATAAAAAAAAAAATTTTGATTACAATTTAATTTTTTTGTGTTATTTTTTACAATTTCAAGTTCTATCGGGCTTAAAAAAACACCCTTTAGCACTGTTACTTGTTTTTATTCATTCTGTTATCTCTCTTGCATATAAATAAGACATCAGCCTTGTATATATATGTACATATATATTTTTTAACAGTGAATAAACAGTATTATTGAAGTAGACATTAGCAAGCGTGCAATATTTATTTAAGGAATATAATAACTTCATAGCCTTTAAATTGTATTTCAAATTAAAGAAATCATCATAAACGAAATTCGTTAGTACTTATAAAATTAGAAGACATATCGTCGTTGCTCTAACAAATTCAGTTTGTGTTTTTTTACAGAATTTTCAGGAGATCAAAAAAATCATTTTATTTTTTTACTTTACAAAATTAAACTTAAATTAAATTAGTCAACTGTTTTCATGTCAATTATTGCGTTTCAAAATTGGGCTGCCAAAGGTTTATCAAATGTTAAAAGTTTATACATATTTAGATATCATTTGTATTATAATTTTTTGTTACAATGTTTTTAATTTTTTCATTATGGAATATTTATATTTTATGGGCCGTATTCATAAAAAATATTTTAGGTTTATTAAAGGCTAATTTGACAGATGTTGTAGAGAAATTTGTCAAATAAGCCTTCAATAAACCTAAAATATTTTTTATGAATACAACCCTATGTGTTCGAATCTGTAAACCAGTTTTTATACATTTCACACAGTGAAAAAGGGTATACATATATAGGTTTGTCATTCCGTATGAAATTGGTACAATTTTCATTTCCGACCCCATAAAGTATATATTTTCTGAAAGCTTATGAATAGGGGATTCGATTAAGCTGTTGAAATCAACCGGGTAAGGTATTAAAATATCAGAAATATTCGGGAGTAGATCGGTATATAAGATATGAGCAAAAACCCACGATCACCTCGTTTTTTTTAACACAACAACTACATACATATGTACATACAAACGTGGTATACTGGTTAGAGTAAACGTGGCATTGAACCCCAACTGAGCCCAAAAAACATTTTTTTTTATTTTATATATTATTTATATTTTTTTAATTTTGTTTTTAATTATTTGTTTTTTTTTTATTATTTTTTTAATTTTTTTTAATCTTTTTTTATTTTTTTTTTTTGCTTTAATTTTTTTTATATTTTTTTTTTAACATGTTTAACATGTTTTTATATATGTATGTTTTTCATATGTATGTACGTATTTCATATGAGATGAATGGTGATACAAACTACTGTTATTACGTGACTACACGTTGTGAAGGGTATATAAGATTCGGCATGGCCGAATATAGCACTCTTACTTGTTTTCCTCATTTTCAAAATAGCAACATGGTTGTGGTAATCATAATCTAAGAGCAATTAAATTTTTAAAATTCTTATGAAAATATTAAATTTGTTTGTGATAAAAAATGTAATTTCTTCATAAAAAATTAAAATTGACTTTAATTTTTAATTAAAATTAAAAATTTTTATATTTTTGTAAATGTTACTTTTTTCAAATATGATGTCCAAACACACTGCTCTACAAAAAATCATTTTTTGTCTTCCCATTTAATAAAACTATGTGGACTATATGGATTTTGATGCGCTGAACTCAAATCCGTTGTCGGTTTTTTCCATCAGATCGGGATTTTTTTATGGGCGAGGCAAAATTTTTGTCCCCAAATTAGTCAGGTACGGAGACATATATCATCCTAACTCGAGAACTAGTCATCCGTCAAAAATAAAACACCAGAGGATATGTAATAAAATTGTTTTTACTTTAGTCGAAAAGTATTTTTCTCTATCTCTTATCGTTTTGGAATTATTTAAAAATTAATGGAGAAAAAAAATTTTTCGTGCAAAATTCGTAATATTCTTCAATTTAAAAATGGAATTAAAAAAAATATAAGGCAAATATTCCACATTTCAAACTTTTTTCTGAGTGCTACTTATCTTAGAATAAAAAAAAGCCATAAACCATAAAAATCGGTTAAAAAATGTAGATTTTATTGTCAATTTACCGCAAGTACCCAATATTGACCAAATACATGTGTAATGCAGCAAACAACGTCAGAGTGAGCGCACTAAAGCGCCTTGTAGCAACAATGAATGGCAACTATTTACTTCTATCTATTTTCGTACAATAAAAACAAATACAAGCAAAGAAATTTGCCAGATTGTAATTTTGTAGCAACGCCTCGCATAAAGCACCCACCCTGTCGTCACCCGTAGATAACTTCAAATTACAATAAAAAATTAAAATATTTACAGCCTATATATTTCTTTCTTATAAATAACACAAAATTTTTGTTAATAATTATTCACTTTTATTTAGGAAACATTGTTAAGATAAAAAAGTAGCTTAAGCTGTCCATGCTCTTTCTTCCACATCATTCAATTTCGTTCTAAAGACCTCGTCGTTTATAAGCTGTTGTATTTGTGGACCTACAAATATGCCTTCTTTTACTATAGCATCTCTGATTCTTGGAAATTTGCTCTTAATGTATAGAAAGCCTTTACCGTCCTTTTTCATTGTTTTGACAAAATTTTTCATTAGGCCTAGCTTTATATGAAGAGAAGAGTTTGTTCCTTTTGATTTAAAGGCTCTTCTGCTACATTTTTTTCTCCTGGAATAAAATTTACTCTTTTCGGCCAAATTTTAACATTGTAGTGTTTTTCTATCGCGCGGCTATCCCATTCACATAAGAAGCAATTAAACTTAGTATATCCACCCTGCAATCCATTTAACATTGCTACGACTTTTAAATCTGCACATTCCATGAGTAATGGGAACATAAAAATCTTTTGTAGTATATTTCTTGCATACTCGAGTTGGACCGATGGAAATTCGTTGCCATTGTCAAGTAAAACGGCTTTCAAACCTGTCTTGAATGAATTAACAAAAAGCTGCCAATCCTCAGATTTAAGACTGAAACACAGTTGTCGCAAAATCGAAAAATTAGTACGAGACGGTAACGTCGTTTTGCACCAAATTCCATTCTTTTCATTGGGATGCAAGAAGCTCAGGCTTGTTTTTTTAAAAGCCCTAATTTACGAACTAAGTTTTTCATATCAGTTTAATTCGGAAAATAAGGTTTACTCGTTGGACTTCCAAATGAATGCGAAGAAACACCCATGCTGGCGTAAGTGGATTCAGTTGCTGCAGAAAGCCCATCTTCTTCATCGTCTGTAGGAGGCAATGGAGGTAAAAATTTACTTGTAAACTGATAAACTGGTCATTTGGCGCATGAAGTATTTGGATATGTAACTTTCTTTTTGTTTTTTTTTCGTAAACCCACGTGTTTTAGTATGGCAAAAGTAGCAATCATTTTGATGATTTTGTGGTTCAGTCGCTGGCTTCATAAACGGCTTCATAAAGACTTATGACTTCCTTTTAAACAACCTCTTAAAGAATTTGCACATCTACTACAACATATTAATAGCAGCCAATTTTTATCTCTATTATCGATAGGAAACCCAAAATAACGGCGATAAGCATCTTTAACCTTGGAAGATATTGTCTCCCGTTGAGAACATGAAGTTAGATTGCCACAAACGTAACAAAATAAATTTGGAGATTTGTTACAAATCCTTAACATTTTGTAATATGAAAGCGTTTGTGGATTCTTTAATTGCTTTATTTCTTTACACAATAACAAAGTACACTATAATATCTATTTACTGTTGCCGATTTTCACCGTACGATATTCAAATTAAAAGTGACTCACTTATTGTCCATCAGCTTTTATACATACAATACTAGAATCTACCTAATTAATTACCTAAAAACAGCTTCAGTTTGTCTTAAAATTATTAAGTTAAAATGCATTTGTTTGCATTAATGTACATTCTTATTCGTTTTAAACTAAGTGTTAACTTTTGGGAAAAGTAAATTTTATAGTTTTAAAAATGTACTTTATTTTTGAATATAAGTAAGGGACATAATTTTTAACATAAAAAAAATGTTTTTTGTTTTTAGTTATATTGATTTACAAGGTGGGCTAAAAGAAATCACCCTATTGGAAGATGCTCTTAATTTTGCAAATGGCGGCCAATGTTAAATTTCTTTTGATATTTGTGAACTAGACAGATGTAGAATACAAGTGAACAAGCCATGGAGTGATACACTCCCCAAGAACGCGGAATAATCGTCTCGAGGCCGCAGTGGTCGTTTTTTCAGCGAGTACGTGAACAAGCAAAACTATTGCTTCTTGGGTACCGCAAATCCATGAGTAACGAACGAAGAGCCATTACAAATTGGTGGGGTACATTCATTTTGTCATTCCGTTTGCATTACATCAAAATCTTCATTTTAGACCCCATTAAGAATATATATTCTGAATCAGGGTTTCATTTTATGACGATCTAGCTATGTCCGTCCGTCTGTTAAAAGCACGATAGAGGTCGCACCAAAAAAGCTAGGGGGCTCAATTTTGCCACAATATTTCTTATACACAAGGTTTGCTTGGTATTGAAAATGGTATCGAAAAATTAGGACGAGAGTTATAGCTCGAAATACAAGAGTAGGTAAAAAAAAACCGTGTCCTAACATCGAATAAAATAAAATTGTGCCCAAACGCATTAACGTAGAGTCATTAAACTTCGAATACTATTTATTGAGTAAAAACAATATCTTTCTCTGAAAATTGCTGAAATCTATGCATAAGGAAGGAGTTATAGATCAAAATGTACGAAAATTTATACCGCACAGTTTGTTTTTCGGTATATTTAAAATTTAAAACCTAATAAAAATAACAAAATTAGATGTACGATTCTTAAATTTTGCATACATTGCTTTTTGGTCAAAGGCTGAAATTTGCTACAGATATCCTTCTAGTCAGTATTATTGTTATGCCACAAAATAAATGTGACACGCCCACGTTCACCTCCCATATAACGTTTTATCTTAAATTCATATAATTTCTCTATGAATACAGATTTTGGAATACTAATGGACTATATTGAAATATCTCAGTTGTATTCATTAGCAAAAACAACTTCGACATGCCTACTATAACGCCCACTTTTCACATTATCTACTGTTAAAAAAATTAAAAAGCTCATTAAACCTACAAAATTACAGGTATGATGATGAAATGCTACAGATATCAATGTCATTGTTATGCTAGAAAATTTAGGTGACACGCCCACTTTAACGTCTGCCTCCCATATAACATCTTAAATTCATATAATTTCTCTATGCGATGTAGCCAAATTTGGTGACCTATAATTAAAATAAAAAAACATAGTACATTAAGTACATATCTATTAAAAATTGTGTTTTATTATTGGGCAATAAATACGCTAAAAAAATGTGTAAAAAATCCTTTTTACAATCTTTTGACAATTTTTTTGCCGCCATGAGAAATTTACGACAATTCGACAATATCTATCGCTATCGACAAGAATTCAACACCAACAATTGGGCTAAAAATATTTATTAGAGTTAGCTTTGAAAATTGTTTGATGCTTTTTGCATCAAAATAAAAGAAATGGTGAAATTTAAAAAACAAAATCAATTCCTTCCCACATCTCTCGGCGACTATAAAAGCGAATTCTAAGCGATATTTTCCATTAAATAAAAACGGTTAAATATGTTTCAAATCTGACTTCACTATTAGATTCTATAGGAAAAATATATACTCCCACTTAACGATTTTATAATGCACCAGACGACAGCCATTAGGGTGTTCAACACCTGGTATTCGAAAAAAATAAATAAAATCTAAAATGCACAATGTAAAAGTGTCCTCAGCTGAGAAAAATAGTACAAAAATTTAGTTCAATAGTAGGCGTTTACAAAAATAAAAAATAGGTATACATATTTGAAGTACTTTCAGAAGGAATGTATTGTATTTTATATATGACTTGTCACATTTTCCACTGCAAAATCGATACATGTTGTGTAAACTCGTTGAAACAAAGCTTGTGATGAATATGTAAAAGTGGTATGAAAAATTTTCAATTAGAGAGTGTTCTATTTTGATCCGACAAGGAATATGACATCTGTTTTGGCAAAACACTATTATGTTTGGCGGTACAACTTAAATCAACAAAGGAAAAACAAAATAAATTAACAAAAAAAAAAGCATTTACTGCCTGTTCAACGCTGTCGAAAGAAAACCCAAGCGAAATTTCATTCGTACAAATACGTTGAAAACAAAAACAAATTTTTAATTTTTGTTGTTGTTGTTTTCAATATATTTGTACGAATGAAATTTCGCTTGGGTTTTCTTTCGACATCGTTGAACAGGCAGTTAGTATTTTAAAATTTGTTGATAAAAATATATATAATTAGTTTGAGCCATATATAAATTTATAATTTAATTTTTTTTATAGTACCTTATATTGCGCTACTCAAGTTCTTAAAGATGATACCAATATTGACTCTTTCGGTTGTCTAGAAGCTGAAAAAAAATTGATTTTCGTTTATAAATGTTTAAAATATATATTATTCAAAAAAAATTTTTGCCTATAACTTCACCGATAAGAGCCAGTCGTGTTTATTTGCTCATATCTGAGAAAGTACTGGGGCGATTGTGCTGAATTTCAATAGCGATTCATTCCCGGATATTTCCAAAAGATTGATACAATACACAGGTCTAAGGAACATGTGGTTGCTTTTAAAAAAATATTTCAACCAACACACGGTCAGACGGACGGATGGTCAGGGCTTAATCGACTCTATTCATAAGATTTCAGAAAATATATACTTTATGGGGTCGGAAATGAAAATTGTAGAAATTAAAAACGGAATGACAAAGCTATATATACCCTTGTGCACCACAGGTGAAGGGTATAAAAAGTCGCGATAAACTCGCTAGATTGTCCTGAAAATAGCTAAAATGAAACAATATCAGTTGTAGAGCAGCCAATTTCAAAACCTAAGTTCCCTTTCTGATTAGGCAAGTCTCTTGCTCAAGTTAGTTTTTTATTTTCCTTTGAACTTGCTTTCACGTTCAGACGCAGCAATTGACTTGCCCAAGTTTCGTTTTCTTTTACTTATTATACTCTTCACATAGTGAAAAAGGGTATATATAGGTTTGTCATTCCGTGTGAAATTTCTACAATTTTCATTTCCGACCCCATAAAGTGTATATCTTCTGAAAGCTTATGAATAGGGGAGTCGATTAAGCTCTGTCAGTCTGTCCGTTTGTATGTTGAAATCAACTTTTTAAGGCCCCCTAATATCGCCTGGACCCGGTATTAAAATATCAGAAATATTCGGGAGCAGATCGTTTTTTTTTTTACAACAACAACATAAAACGCATACATACAAACGTGGTATACTGGTTAGAGTGAACGTGGCATCGAATCCCAGCTGAGCCAAAAATTTTTTTTTATTTTATAAATTATTTACATATATTTTTATTGTTTTTTTTATTTTTTTAATTTTTTTGAAACACATACGTAAACTCAATTTATAATTTTACAATGGGATGTTTTTATATATGTATGTTTTTTATATGTATGTTCGTATTTGATATGAGATAAATAGTGATATATGAAGGGTATATAAGATTCGGCACGGCCGAATATAGCACTTATGTTTTTTTTTAATTTTTTGATATTTCTTATTTGTTTTTGGTTTCTCAATCAAAAACTTGCTTGTACTTGCCGAGTACAGGCAAGTGTGTACTCAAATATGAGTAATTTTCTTCCTTTTACCCCAACCTTACCCCTTTTGTCTATAAACACAAGATTTGAGCAAGTCTCTTGCGCAAGAGACTTGCCTAATATGAAAGGGGTGTAGTGTTAGGTATACAGTGCAATCTGTTTTACAACACTTTGCATATTTCCTTTGGTGACTTGCATATTTTGATACTCGCACTGCAACTAACAACTTAACCTACCACCTTTGTTTTATAAATTACTAGCCGAACCCGGCGCGCGTTGCTACGCCCCTTAATGAATCGAAATGCATTCTGAATTTTAATTGAATATCAAGTGCAAAAACCTAAAAATTATAATTTTTTTATGGGCGTGACATTGCCCACTTTTCTAGTCACGAAATTGTAAAGTCGTAACAGCTCAATATGTGTGCAAAGTTTCAGAAGAATCGGACCAGTGCAAGTACCTCAAAATTATAATTGTTTTTATGGGCGTGGCCCTGCCCATTTTTCTAATCACGAAATTGTAAAGTCATAACAGGTCAATATGTGTGCAAAGTTTCAGAATAATCGGTCCAGTGCAAGTACCTGAAAATTATACATTTTTTTTTTATGGGCGTGGCACTGCCCACTTTTCTAATCACGAAATTATTTAGTCATGACAGCTCGATATGTGTGCAAAATTTCATAAAAATCGGTCCAGTGCAAGTACCTCAAAATTAAAACTTTTTTAGGGGCGTGGCCCCGCCCACTTTTCTTATCACGAAATTATTTAGTCATGACAGCTCGATATGTGTGCAAAGTTTCAGAAAAATCGGTCAAGTGCAAGTAACTAAAACTGATAACTAATTTTTATGGGCGTGGCCCCGCCCACTTTTTTCCACCCATAAACACTCCCTGGTATGTGTACAACAACTTGCCAAACTTTGAGTCCGATCGGTTTTACAGTTTCGGAGTCTATAGCTAACACACACACACACAGAGTTTCACTTTTATATATATAGATTGAAATTTTTCCAGAATCTAATAGTAAAGTCAGATTTGACATACTTATACATATATGAACATATATTCGTGTATTAAGAAATTGAATTAAAAGAACGAATGATACCATTATTTCTATTGTTGCGTAAGAAGGCGATATCCGAAAATCAAGAGAGAAAATTTTGAAATTGTAACTAATATTTTTGTACACACACATATATATGTACATACATACATATGTATGTACATATTTTTCTTTAATAAATAAACAAAGCAAAAAAATAAATGAAAAACGAAAAACTGTTTTATAATAACATTTACGAAACTTTATTGCATAAGTAAACGCATAAACCAAACAACAGAATTAAATGCTACAAATGCTAAAATTAAACAAAAAATTAATTATAAATCAATTTTATTTGCAAATAACTGGAGTTAATTATACTAGATAACATACATACTTATGTACATAAGTTAATTTTCTTATAATTAAAGTCTAAATATTTCCTTTTTTATTGATTTAGGATATGTCAGATGTTAGTGAGTTGAAGGAGGAGATAGAGCCGATAAACACAGGAGGTACCTTTTTTAGCAGTTGTCCAAATACGCCATATAAACCAGACAATAAAGTACTTAAACAACAGCAGCCATCACATTCGCTAAGTGTAAATGATATAACTGAATATGATACAGTTAGTAAATCAAATGTAAAGATGATCAATACCTTGGTTGGATACAAAGGTTTAAAAAATATACTGCAAAAATCTTTTCGAAAAAGCAAGAAATTTCTTAAGTCTGAGAAGAAACGTCTGTCTACATCTTTTAAATTTTCAACGATAAATAATGCAGGTCAAACGTTAGCCGATGTCAAGAATCAATCTTATTTTGATTCTAATCTTAATATTGAGGCGCTCTTCCTACTTAGTGAAACTGTATCGATTAGTCAGCAAATTGCACAAACCGTAAGCATTTGCCGCAAATTGCCAGATTTGGAAGTTTCAATGGAAATGGTCGAGGCTGAACGTCTATTATTATTTTCTTCGTTACGCCGAGAAAATAAAGTATGCTCAACTTCAATAGCATCAAGAAGTCAAAATATGGACCAAAAACCAAAAATGCGTTTCTTTATTGATGAAATGTTCTTGCCTGTGGTTTCCAATGTTAATCATGATATATTTTTTAATTATTTTTATATTGTCACCTTTGAATGTGGCGGAGTCATTAGGTCGACTCAATCTGCAGAGTGTGTCAATGGTACAGCTATATTTGAAGACTGTGGTCTAGAATTTATGCTTTTTTCGGATTTGGACACACCTACTGAGAATTCTTGCAAGCAGAATGCTATTAAATGCAACATATTTATGCTTCGTTTACGCAAAATATCAACAATTTCATTTGGGCCAGAGAAAAGTGTAAGACAAATCGCTGAGACTCAAGCACTTATTAAACAACTTTTGTTATGTGTGATTTTTTTTTGTGCAAATTTTTCGTTTCAGGCAAAAGTTAAAAATCCGATTGAAAGGACGTCTTCAAGTTTGATGTCTACATCGTCGTCATCTTCTTCCTTTAATGAAGTAGTTTCTAGATTTAATTTGCATGCTTCTTTTGCTCTGAATGCAAGTGATTTTGTACCTTATGAATATGTCGATCAAGAATCAAGCAATTCTGATCGGATATGTATTCGTGCTTCATGTTTTTGTACTGTACCTTTGACACATCAAAGAAAATTGACAAACTTGTCAGGACAAATTCGCTTAAAAGGACGGTCAGAAGTTCGTTTTCCGAAACGTGTGTTTGTTGGATTCTTAAATGTTGAAGATCCCTACTTACAGCACAATTGGAATCGACGATGGTGCACATTAGATGGAATATTCTTGTATGTGTGGAAGGATGAAAATATTTTGAACCTGTCACCCCTTATAGCTCTTGATTTAAGGGATGCAAAACGCAATATGAAATTTCCCTTGACCAGCTCGCCTAGAGAACTATGCGCACGCCCACGTTCATTTGGTTTGGAGTGTTCAATACGTCAAGAAAGTAAAGACGCATCGTCTGCGACTATATTTTTTGCTACCGAAACTCAAGAGAATTTAGAAGATTGGCTAAAAAACTTAAATATTGTTCTTGATTTTATTTTTACATGGCTATAACATCTACATATGTATATACGATGTTTGAAATCGACCATGCTTATACATATGTAGTATGTTAATTTTGTAAAAAAAAATTTTTATTGATTTTATATTTTTAAATAAATATTCCAACAATGTTAATGTTTAACTTGTAATAAATTATTAGTGCACATAATTTGCAGCTGTTCCCATGATATTTGAAGGCAATTATTTTGATTCGAGTTATCTCTTTTCTTTATGTTTTACTTATGTTTACAGAAGTTTGTTTAAACAGGATGGGCGAAAAAATCCCCTACGGTTTACAAATTGAAAAATTTTATTTATATACCAATTTTTATTTTTTTTATTTTTTTCATATTATATTAAAACACCTGGAGAACAATTAATAGAGATCCACAACTAAACAAAGAACCAGAATAGTAGAATTTTATTATGTACATATTGCAATCATCGATCAATTATATAGTCGATTTTTTTTTATTTCAGAATTTCATCTTTAAAGCAATGATTCTTTGCTTAGTATGTCGTCACCACGAACACGGCACCGTAAAAGATTTACACTTTTGAATCTTAAAAATGTATATAAAAAAAAACAATTTAACGGCCCTTTTCACAATCTGTGATTATTTTAATTAAACAGGAACATTAACAAACCGCCGATATCGTTAACCGAAACTATTTAACATACGGTTAGTGTTTTGCGTTTCACCATCTTTCGGTTAGTTAACACTAACATTATAGAAAAAGTATGGTAATACTGGTTTTTATTATTTACGAAAAATCGTGCAATGAAAGAAAAGAATCAAAAATAATTATACAAAAATTTTTAGCAATTTTTTTTTATGAAAGACAAATATACTATATTTAAAATAAATTTTTTACTTAAAATAGTATACATACAGTTCCTTGGTAACTATAAATTTCTATACTTTATTTTATTATAATATTCTTATTATACCCGCCACCAAAAAAAAAAATGGTGGGGGGTATATTTCTTTTGTCATTCCGTTTGTAACGGAAATTTTTATCATTATCTCAAATTCATACAATTTTTCTATCAATAAAGATTTTGGAAGAATAGACGACTATATTGAAATATCTAAGTTGTATTTATTAGCAGAAACAACTTCGACGTCCACTTTCATTGAAAGACTAAATTTACGAAAACATTTTACTAGCATATCGAAGTTATACAAAGAAAGTGATACATATTTTTTTATAGAGATTATTCCATAGCGATTAACAAAATAAATTCTGTGCTATAAACTACATCAAATTGGTGGTGGGTATAAAAGATTCGACACAGCCGAATATAGTGCTCTTACTTGTTGATTTTTATTTTAATAAATGATTTTAACCGGAAGATTTTGTTCGGTTAAATTTATTTTAATTTCTGCCGGTTAAATGCTAACCGTACTTTGTGAAATGCAATTTTGTCAAATCTACGGTTAAAGTTCATGTTAAATTATAATCGCACTTTGTGAAAAGGGCCGTAAGACTGATATTATTTATCTTCTTACACTTACTTAAATACTAATCTTACAATTTATTTTCTTATACTTAGTTAAAATATATAAATATTTTCTTATCAATATTGCTTTCCAATCATTTTAATAATGGAATGGATTATTGCAAAACAATTAATAATTATTTGGAAAATAATGAAATATAATATAATAATATAAAAGAACAAAAGCAATGGATGTAGCACCAACTACTTCAAAAAAAGTATCTCCATAATTTTCAACTACTTTTTGACTATTCGTTTACAGGAAGTAAAATAATTTTTATTTTGGAGCGCATTCTAAAAATGTTTTAGCTTTTCATACAAACAAAAACAGCTGATATACAGTGTATAAAGCTATATTTTAACACAATAATTAAAAAAATACTTCAAGAAATTCACTTATTTCTTTATTTTCCAAAAAATTATTGGACATACTGTGAGTGAAAACCTGGTTGAACTAAACTTGTAGTGTGAACGCAAAATCAGCTGTTAGTGGTTTTAATGTTAAAACCAGGTTTTAACTTTATGTGTGAAAACACTATTAGATCGTGGCTTACGAATGCAATTAAAATGGTTATTGAACATCGAGACCACCTATAGCACATGCGCAAACAGAACACCTGAACTACAACGTAAATATTGATTGGCAAGAAAAATTATCGTTTTGAAGGTGAAATATATTAATCTTATTATTATAGTAAATTCAGTGCAGCAGTTGACTGTAAAAGTAAATATATAAGAGATATTGGCATCAATAAGTCAAATGACGGTTCATTAGAAGAAGATGATGTTAATTTGCCTCAGGCTTGCCATTTTAGCACTTTTTATGCTAGATTTAGCATTTTTTCTTAAGTTTTCAAAAAAGTGCTATGTGCTAGTTTAGCACTTTTTAATAATAATCCGGTATTTTTTGCTCTTTTTTCATATAAAATTTAAATGCAATCAATTATTTTTTATATGTAAATTTTAGATGATATTTTCTTTCTTGTAAAGGTTATAGCTGGTAAAATATATATACAGGAAAAGCTGATGGACGTAATTTTCGGATATGAGGAAGAAATATTTGAAGAATATTTGATACCAAATCGGTATTTTTGGATATGAATTCGAAACGTTATTACAAAAGAATAAAGAAAAATATCTTGTGAAGAAGAAGACACAATCCGAAAAACATGTTTACATTTTTTAAAATCGCTTGTAAATGAAGTAAAATATCGGCTTCCAAAAAATATTTTGATATTAAAAAAAATTTAACATTTTCAATAGATAAAACCCTTAAACAAATTAAGGCATCTATTACTTGTATAGTAGAAGATATAAATTTTAGTATAACTGAAATGGAAAGAATCCAAAATCAGTGGAGCTATATAACTAAACAAATCTGTCATACCAATATGGATAATACGGAGTTCTGGATTCAAGTAAACCAATTTAGAAATTCAATTAATGAAAATCCTTTTAAAGAATTATCGGATTTTGTGCTGTCTCTTTTGGTTTTACCATTTTTAAACGCTGAAGTGGGGCGTTCATTTAGTTTAATGGGCTTAATAAAAAGCAAATTTAAAACAAAAATGAACACACAGCTTTTATGTTCTGTTATATATAAGGGAAAGCGTACAACTAAATAACGTTGCTATAACAACAATATATCGACGATGTTTTGATTCAAATTGGTTTATCTGAAAAATACCAAAAATAATTGGTATGTGAAGAAAATTATATGATTGGACTTGTTACCTTCTTTCCACATTTGAGTAATTGTTTACACTTTTTTTTGTGTAAATATAATATTAATTAAATTTAATTTTGCACTTTTTCTCTATCATCTTATGGCAGCACTGATTTGCCTGATGAAAATTTTACAAAAATTCCTCTTCCGACCGTTCAATCCAACTTTCAATTTACAGTATCTTAAAGAATTCGATGTATTTTACGCTTTTAATTTGGATTGGATAATATTAACCCTAATTTTTTTTAAATAATTCTACTAACAATTCAATACGTTACACAATAATTACGACCGGTACAATAAAAATATGGTAAAATTGTGACAGTCACGAAAGCAGTAAATGAATGTCGCCCGAATGCGATTGCTTCCTATTTTCCAAAGTTTTTGAAAAATTATATGGTGAAATTTGTAGACATGTTAATTACAACAACCTGTTAACTGATCGTCAATCTGGTGTTAGACCACGACGTTGTACATTGCAGCTGCACTTCGCCTCCAACTGAAGTGATAGAGGGGATTCGTAGTAACTTAGATGAGAAAAAAGTAACGTTTTTGGTATTGTCAGACTACTCTAAGGCCTTTAATACAGTACATCATTCAATTCTATGCATGAAATTGTTAAAAAAAATTTAAGTAATCCTCGTTTGCTGAAAAGTTAATGTCGTCATACCTTTCAAGTAGATGTCAATCAGTTAAAAATGGTAAATAAATTTCGTGGACTTTACAGAAAACTAGAGGTGTTCCAGCTGGCTCTATCCTTGGTCCCATGTTATATTCGTTTTATTTTTTTTTTTATTAACTCATAATTTATTTATTGGATCTTTCTATATCAAGAAAATGACAATAAGTATTAAATTCTTAAATTAACTAATTTCTAGGTCTTTTGCCATTACAATAGAGACTCCAATTTTCATTGCATAGTGTTCATCATTCTAACGAGACCGCGAGGGCCAATGTGTCGATCCTCCTGAGTCGAGTATGTCCATTATAATACAACGGATTCCGTGCGAGAGGATTTGGATGAGTTTCCAGTTTTCGTACATATTTTGAGCAGAAGGTTTTGATTTCGTCGCGAACCAATGGAATATTAATGTCCTTGTGAATATTCGCGTTACTAATGTACCACGGGTCTCCAGTAATAAGTCGCAATATTTTGTTTTGCCAATTAGATTTTTTGGCAATTAGAAGCAATTATTGGATTTTTATCTATGCTTATAAATGCTGTGTCATCTGCAAAAGTTGACGTGTGTTTAAGTTGTTAGTGGGCATATCTGATGTATAAATTATATACATTAGAGGACCAAGTATACTGCCTTGGGGAACTCCTGTTGCGATTTTTCTTGAGTCTGAGATATAGTCTTTATACTTTACTACAAATGAACGATCCAATAAATAATTTCGCAGTGGTTTGTGGGTATCTTGGGGTAACAAAGAACCTATTTTATGTAGAAGCCCATCATGCCAGACCTTGTCAAAGGCTTGAGAAGTCTATGAAGAGTGATGAGCAATAGTGTTTGTCCTCAAAAGCCTGTCTGATAAGATTAACTATGCGATGAACTTGTTCTATTGTGCCATGACCTTTTCGGAATCCAAATTGATGAACGGGAACCTGAACCTGGCTTAGGTATCATAGTAATTTCAGATATTTTCCATGATTTAGGGTAGAAACCGGTTCTTAAGATGGAATTGAATATGAATAAAATCAGCTTAAGGGCAGATGTTGGTAGTTCACGTATCATTTTTCCTGAAATTTTTTTCTATGCCAGGGGATTTATTTGTTTTCAGTTTTTTGACCGCTGAAGTTAGGGACGAGAAACGAATTTTCATTGGGGAAACAACACGAACTTCAATATCTGGTAAAGTTGTGCATGAGCTGGAATTATTAGGCGTAAATACTTTTTCGAGATGATCAGCAAAAACTTCAGCTTTGTCTTTATGGGACCTAGCCCAGTTACCATCGCTAAGCCGAATTGCAGATTCGCATCTAATTTAGTTTTTCAGTCTTTTGGTGGCCTTCCAAAGACTATAATCCGTGAATTTTGTTGCGTCTAAACCTTCTAAATATGCTTTTAGAGCTAATTGTTTGTTCTCCAAAAGAGCACTATGAAAGGTTCTTTGACAGTGATTTAGTTGTATTTTCAAGGTTCGCGAGCGGTGTAGCTGCCATTGTCTTAGATTTCTCTTTTCCTTTATAAGGTTTTGAATGGTTGTTGAAAATTTATTCTTAGTGCCGTTATAGCATTTAAAAGGTGTAGCTACTTTAGCTCCAGTTTCCGAGAATACGTTTATAGCATCTTGTATTTCATTTTCGGATTTCAGTGAAATATTTTGAGGTACGTGAGAGCTTACATACTTTCTATATTTTAGCCAGTTAGTATGTCTATTAGGAAAACAAAAAGGTTTTTCTATGTTTTGCCAGCTGCGCATTAGTATAAAAGTTGGAGAGTGGTCAGAGGACAGGTCGAATAAAGGGACTGCGTTATATGACAACTTTCTTATTTTAAAATACATATGTTTGCTGACGATGTTCAGCTGTATCTTAGTAGTTCCAGAGATTCAATTGTTACGAAAATACTACAACTGAATCATAATGTAAACAAAATATTTTATGTGCTACAGTTAACGGTTTGCGACTTAATCCAAATAAATCAAACTGTATTTAAATATGTTAGAAAACTTTTCAAATCAATAATGAGATAAATATATTACTTGGTGGTTTGAAAATCCATATTGTTGATTCAGCAAGAAACTTAGGAGTAACGTTTAATAAAACCTTAACCTGTAATTTATAAGATATTATGTTATGTTTGTTGTTGAATAAGGAACTCAAATATGGGGAAAATTGTATGTAGTGGTTGACTAGTGTTTTATTTCACATATAACTACCAGCTGGCATTTTAATTTTTCGCTTATTTTTGGCAATGTAAAGGAAATACTTTTTTAAATAATTAGATTTTCATCGTAGAATTTTTAACAGCTTATTTGAAAATGCTTAAAATAGCACAGTTACGAGGGGTTGTTCACAACAGTTGAATTTTTCCATCGTCTTAGTTTATAACGTTTATATTAAGGACACGCTGTAAATTTTTTTAAAAAGCGTCTTTTTCTTAGTGATAAAATATATACGCATTCTCAATCATTCGATATCAATCCAATTGAGAGTTTGTGAATGAAACTAAAAAAAACCTAGGTTGAAAAATGTTTTGCAGTAAATATTAATCAAAAGTCAAAAGAATTAAGTACCGCGAAAACTGCCAATGGCAAAAAAAAAAAAATTACATTCTACCGCAAAACTTCTTAATACTCCGATTTCTTAAATCACAAGGTGTTTTATGAGCCATATTGCCATAATTCATATAACAATCAATACAATTTGTTTTTTTCTTAAGCTTGCATTACATCGAAATCTCCATTTTAGACCCCATAAAGTATATACGATCCGTCTGTTCAAAGCACGGTAGAGGTCGGACCGAAAAAGCTAGGGGGCTCAAATTTCTTAAACACAAGGTTTGTTTGGTATTAAAAATGGACTAAATCGAAATGTTAGAAAGAGAGTTATAGGTCGTAATGCAAGAGTAGGTAAAAAAACCATGTCATTCCAACATCGAATAAAATACAATTGTGTTCAAACGCACTAACGTAGAACCATGAAACTTTGAATACATATTTCCTGAGTAAAAACAATATTTCTTTCTAAAATCCCTAAATCTATGCACTAGGAAGGAGTTATAGATCAAAATGTTAGAAATTTTATACCGCACAGTGTATTTTTCGGTATACAGTGAGCGTAAAAAAAAGTGTACACAAATATTTTTTAAAATATTTTTTTTATTTCAGTATTTTCATTTATGATAAAGTTTTACATTTAGGTACTTTTAAATCAGTATTTAGATCTCTACCTTATTCTAAACAAAACAGCAAAAATATTAACAACAACAAAAGTTTTACAACAAAAACAAAAAATAATTCATTATTTACGCGTCAAAAAAAGTGTACAAACTGTTTTAAAATGGAAATAAAATCGATTTAGTATTTAGTTGATTTTCCTTTTGCCTTAATTACGGCATTTAGTCTTCTGGGCATCGATACTACTATATTTTTAGTTATATCGGATGAAATTTTCTGCCATTCCTCCATTACAACGGATTTCAGCATATCCTTATTGCTAATTGTCCTTTTTCGGACTTGGCGGTCCAAATGCTCCCACAAATGTTCTAATGGATTTAAGTCCGGTGATTGTGGAGGATGATCCAATGTTTTGGAAGAGCGGTACAGGAGCCATTCTTTTACTATATGCAATGTATGTTTGGAGTCGTTGTCCTGTTGAAAAATCCAAGATCCTTCCAACCCCAATTTCTCCACACTGACCGGCACGGTGTTTTGCAAAATGTTCAGGTAGTCCATCTTATTCATTGTACTTTCAATAAAAACCAAATTCTCAACTCCGTTTGCCGCCATACATCCCCACACCATCACCGAACCCCCTCCATGCTTAACCGTCAGCATATTCATTGTTTTTTGTTCTCCATACTTTAACTGGTTTTTTCTGGCCAAACACCTCTAATTTACTTTCATCACTAAAAAGCACATTATTCCAGGATGAAACATCTTTATTTTCATACTTTTTGGCGTATTCTAGGCGTCTTTTTTAATTAGCTGGTGATATTAGTGGTTTCTTTCGTGGGAATCGGCCATGTTACCCGTTTTCGTGTAATGCTCGTCGTATTGTACTGGCACTTACGGTAGTTTCTGATATTGCCGAAACTTCCTCTGATATTTTAACGGCACTTTTAAAATTATTCTTTACATCGCGCACTATAGATCTTATTTCAGCCTCCTTTAAAAGTTTTCGCCGGCCCGACCCTGGACGATTTTCTATTTTGCCGTATTTTTTGTTTTTATCAACAATTTTTTTTTTGCAGTATTGTGGCTTCTGTTTATAATAGAGCCAATTTCTCTGAAAGTTTTCCTTCATTCCGAAGTTTTATTACTAATTCTCTAATATCACTAGAAGTTTGTTTACCCATTAAAAAAAAATAAAAATTTACTTCACACTAGGAGATCTTACTCTTACAATTAATTTACATAAAACAATAAAAACGTTTCAGTAGAATGCTAAAATAAAGTAAACAACCATATAATAATATATAACGGTATTCTTTTACAGTAGCACACCGCTGAAATGATGCACATGCAACATGTACACTTTATTTTGACGCGTAAAATATGCATTCGAATTTGTTTTTGCTCCATTATTTACGTATTTGTAAGAAATTTCTCATTGTCTTTTTATAGCTAATTAGAGATTAGTATACTAATATTAAAAAGCCTAGAATGATAAATTTAGTCATATCTTAAAAGACTAAAAAAAAACTTTATTGTAGAAAAAGTTTTTGTACACTTTATTTTGATTATATAAAATTTAAAACATAATAAAACTGTACGATTCTCAAATTTTGCAAACATTGCTTTTTTGTCAAAGGCTTTGTACTAACGGAAAATTAATATGACACGCCACCTTTACGCCCATCTCCCATATAACTGCTTTATCTCAAATTTATATAATTTCTCTATGAATAAAAATTTTGGAAAAAAGGACTATATTATAATATCAACGTTGTATTTATTAGCGGAAACCGCTTTGACACGCCTACTTTAACGTCCACCTTTCATCGAAAGACTAAATTTACAAAAACATTTAGTAGCATATCGAAGTTATACAAATCAAATGATACATAAATTTTTAAGTATAAAGATATTATTCCACAGTGATTACTGTTAATAATAAAATAAAAAATTCTGTACTATAAAAGTACATCAAATTGGTGGTGGGCAGGGTTGCCATAATCATGATTTTATCATATTTTTAATGATTTTTTATGATTAAATATCATTTATGATTTTTTCTTCCAAAATGATGATTTTTATTTTTAGAAATTATATATATTTTTTGTTTTAAGTTGTAGATACAAAACATAATTTTTCTACAATTCTTATCAACAATCAATTTTTAAACCAATAAAGTTTTATGTCAGCTTGTCGCAGAGTCTATTAAAAACAGGTTGAATGACATAAACGGACTCTATCTGTGTTTTTTAAAGTATATTCTCAACATAATAAAAAAAGTTTTCAAACCACTCATCCTCTTTAATACAAAGAATTTATGATGCAACGTCTTTATCTTAAAATTGTAGATAATTTAATAAAACCAAATTGCGTTAACATCAATTTTATTACTGAACTTGACTTAGAAAATAATTCATGTCGTTTACAAAACGAAGATATTTATTTGGAGGTGTTTGTAAAGCAAAAAATTTCCAATCTAAAACTTGCAGAAAAAAAAATACATATTTTTAAATTGTACTTCATTTTACATTGAGTTGTGTAAGCAAATACTGAAACGATTGGTTTTTAACGATAATTATTTTAAAGAACTTGTCCTGACCCTTTAAAAATAATTGATAGAAAAGTAACTTCTTTAACAGGTTTAATACAAAACCTTTCAAATTTAATTGATGAGAATGATATTCAAAACTTAGAGGACGAGTTTAGATAACTATGTCTTCTCCACTTTACAACTATAGATAATCTAATTTGTGAAGAATTTTGGTCAGAAGTCCTAAAAATAACTCGAGCTGACAAAATCTTAGCTTTTCCGACCCTGTCAAATGTGTCTTCCTTTTTCTTCTGCAAATGTTGAACGAATATTTTCAGTTGTTAATAAAAAAAAATTTTTAGAAAAAGATTAGACAGCACTCTTAAGAGTGTATTATATTCAATAGAATACCTAAAGTAAAACGATTATTCGTGCTACAATTTAAAAATAGATCAAGATATAACTAAAAATATGAAACCTATTCTGTATTATAATAATGATGATTCCTAAAATACTTTGATACATAAATATGTAATTGTTAAATGTATGATTGTTTTTTATATTAAAACATTCAAGTTTTTTATATGTTTCTACATTTCGAATGATACCTACGGCCCTTTTCACAATCTGTGATTATTTTAATATAACAGGAACATTAACAAACCGCCGATATCGTTAACCGGAACTATTTAACATATCGTTAGTGTTTTGCGTTTCAACATCTTTCGGTTAGTTAACACTAACATTATAGAAAAAGTGATACTGTTTTTTTATTATTTACCCTACGTTGCCACAGGCAAGTATTTACTTGCAAGTAGTGTAAACGTATTACCCTACGTTGCCACAGGCAAGTATTTACTTGCAAGTAGTGTATACGTATTACTAACGAAAATCAGGAGAAATGCAAAAAAAAAACACAAAAATTTTTTGAGTGGCTACACAGCACAGTGCAAGTTCATTTTTAAAATGTTGTCAACAAATAAACTTCAAACAAATTTAAAACAAATGGCGCTGCTTCAATTGGTAATTAAGTGTTGTCAATAGCCACTATTGAACGTTACCTTTAGACATGTAACTTTTTAATATAATTTTTTTTATTAAATATTGATATTTATATTAAAACTTACATTTTAAATGAATATTCATATTTTTTTCTTAATATTCTTCATATACATACATACATATTTATTAAAAAAATTAGCTGAATTATTTACCACAATTGTATGATATATTGTTGAGTTAACAAAAAACTCAGTATTATACAACACTGTTTTTCGGCTTGTCACTTTACTTGCCGTAACTGTAAAAATTTTACTTGCTTAAAAATTTCTTCGCAAGCTGAGTCGCAGGTTGCCAAAGTGTAGTTGTGTTAGTAAAAAAGTGTTAGTGTATTGGTTTTTTTTCACTTGCATGTGGCAACGGTAGGTTACTAACGAAAATCAGGAGAAATGCCAAAAAAAAGATAACAATTTTGTGAGTGGCTACACAGCACAGTGCAAGTTCATTTTTAAAATGTCGTCAACAAATAAACTTCAAACAAATAGCGCTGCTTCAAGTGGTAATTAAGTGTTGTCAATAGCCACTATTGAACATTACCTTTAGACATATAACTTTTTAATATAATTTTTTTTATTATTGATATTTATATTAAAACTTACATTTTAAATGAATGTTTATAATTTTTCTTAATATTCTTCATATATGTACATATTTATTCAAAAAATTAGCTGAATTATTTACCACAATTGTATGATATATTAGTGAGTTAACAAAAAACTCAGTATTAGACAACACTGTTTTTATACCCTTCACACAGTGAAAAAGGGTATATATAGGTTTGTCATTCCGTGTGAAATTTCTACAATTTTCATTTCCGACCCCATAAAGTATATATTTTCTGAAAGCTTATGAATAGGGAAGTCGATTAAGCTCTGTCAGTCTGTCCGTGTGTATGTTGAAATCAACTTTTTGAAGCCCCCCGGTATCGCTTGGACCCGGGTGAGGTATTAAAATATCAGAAATATTCGGGAGTAGATCGCTATTGAAAATCAGAAACATCGGTACATAAACAACATACATACATACAAACGTGTATACTGGTTAGAGAAAACGTGGCATCGAATCCCAGCTGAGCCAAACAAATTTTTTTTTTATATATAAAAAATTTTTTTTTAAATTTTTTTTTTATTTTTTTTTAAATGTATTATTTATATTTTTATTATTTTTTTTTTTAATTTTTTTTTTAAATTTTTTTTTTAATGTTTTTTTTTTAATTTGTTTTAACATACATACGTAAATTTATAATTTTACAATGGGATGTTTTTATATATGTATGTTTTTTATATGTATGTACGTATTTCATATGGGATAAATGGTGATACAAACTACTGTTATTGCATGACTACACGGTGTGAAGGGTATATAAGATTCGGCACGGCCGAATATAGCGCTCTTACTTGTTCGGCTTGTCACTTTACTTGCAGTAACTGTAAAAATTTTACTTGCTTAAAAATTTCTTCGCAAGCTGAGTTGCAGCCCAACATGCCAAATAGAAATAAAACTGCAATACCACTTGTGAATAATATTATGACAATAGTGGATTCACAACTGTTTCTGAACAGTTCGTATGTATGCACACAAAAACTATGCTTCCTAAGTACATATGTACAGGAAATTTGTCAACAAGTGCAGTTTTATTTGTTGACAAATTTCTTTTGTGTTTTGCATTCAGTGTTCAAATTTCAAAGTAAATAAAAGTTATAATTGTATTGTGCGAAAAAATAAATGGTAGGTATTTACTTATTTATTATTATATTTGTCTATGGAAATAAATCCTTACAGACAATTAAAAAATATATACGTTACATAAAGTTATAATTAAACGTTTAATACAATATGAAATAATACAATTAAATTTATAAAAATTATAAATTTAAATAGACTATTATTTTGTTCTTAATTGTATTTGAAGTTAAAGAAAAATCTATAAATTTAAAATATTTGTTGAAGTTATCACACATTCTTACTAAGGGGTCCATATTAGAATAATTAACTCTAGAAAATGGAACCACTAGAAGGATAAAACTACGTGATGGGCGTTGTGGTACATTAAACGAAATATTGTTGATTAGGAAACTAGATCCTATCTCGCCAGTAATTATGTTGAAAACAAATGATATGTTGAGTGTAGTTCTACGGCTTTTGGCAGCTTAATAAGAGAGAGTCTAGCTGAATACGAAGGCAAATTCATCGGGTTAAAGTTTAACGCACGAAGACAAAAAAGCAGAAACTGCTTTTGAACGGATTCAATAGCATCAGAATGTATTGTATATATGGGGTCCCATATTATAGATCTATACTCTAGAATAGGCCTTACAAGCGCACAGTACAAACTTTTAGTGACGTAAGGATCATTAAACTCTTTAGCCCAGCGTTTTACAAAACCAAGTACACCTCTGGCTTTATTGGCAGTCATGGTTATGTGTGGGACGAAATTGAGTTTTGAATCAAGCAGAATTCCAAGATCAATGAAGTTATCTACCAATTCCAACTGATAGCCATTAATAACATAATGCGCACGAATCGGGTTCATTCTTACAAATCGCATATATTTACATTTTTTGAAATTAAGCTCTATCAAATTTAACTTGCACCATGTGTATAACGAACTAAGGTCCTCTTGAAGACGTTGTTCCTCCGTTGCTTGACGATAACTTAGGAAAACTTTAACATCATCTGCATACATCAAAATATTGAAATTTTGAATCGCATAAGGGAAGTCATTAATGAACAATGTAAAAAGAAGCGGTCCAAGGTGACTATCCTGCGGTACACCAGATAATACATCAATACTTTTAGAATGAGTGTTTTTAAAACGAACGGTTTGCTTCCTATTAGTAAAATAAGAATAAATCCATTTTATACTAACATCTGAAAACCCCATTAAACATAACTTCGTTTTGAGTAGCACGTGGTTGACTTTATCGAAAGCTTTACTAAAATCAGTATAGATAACATCAGTCTGTTGTTGAAGAAATCCTCGATGTATAGTAGTTGTAAGTTCTTAAAGATTTGTCATAGTAGAACATCGTTTTTGAAATCCTTGCTGATAAGGTGATATCAAATTTGAAACTTGGTAAGATATGTGTTCAATTATGATTTTTTCAAATAATTTAGGTATAATGCTTAATTTTGCTATAGCACGATAATTTACAATATCAGATTTATTTCCTGATTTATACAAAGGAACAATAAAAGATTCCTTCCAAACGTCAGGAAAATAACTGGATTCTATTGATGTGTTAAATACAATAGATAAGGGAATAGGAATAGCTTCAGCACAGTTTATTAAAATATTGCTGGGAATTTCATCAGGGCGAAGTTAAATGAAAATTTAAGATACTTTAATTTCATAGAGATTTTAGAAATATCAATTAATGGAATACATATCGTCTGATTTGCTGTTATTTTATAGCGGTAAATTTCAGAATCCATATAAGTTGAATCCGAATAAGTTGTTGAGAAAAAATCAGCGAATAAGTTGCTTATAATGGCATCATCGGAGGATTCAACTTGTATCCAGTAGTTTTTTTCTTAGAATTAACAAATTTAAAAAATGATTTCGGATTACGTTTACAGTTATATTTCATTTTATATATATAATTATCATAACATAATTTATTGAGTGATGTGTATACGGTACGACTCACGGAGTACCTGAGATAGTCAACATTGGATCCAGATTGTTTAAATTTATTATAATTTATTATTTTTATTCTTAGCACGGGCCAATTGTTTACTATTCCATGGTGGACCAAACAAATGTTTAGACATTTGTTTTGGGACACATAAATTTAAAAAAGAGTAAAACTTTTTGTAAAATGTAAATTTGATTTACATCATTATAAGACGATAATATGTTGTTCCAGTTTGTATCCATAATGAATTTATTTAACATGTTGAAATTGGTATAGTTGAATGCAAAAACTTTTCCATTTTGATCCATCAAATGAATATCAGATTTATATGGAATAGATGACACTAATTCAATTGTAGGATGGTAACAATCTTCCGGCGTTGTAGTGGGAAATGAGCGTCTAACGAAACAATCGGCGACATCGTTAACAAATACTAAATCTAAAATTTTAGAATAGTCGTTAGGAATGCCATTAATCTGGAAAAGGCACATGTAATATAAAATATTAAATAATTCATCGTAGTTTGAATTTTGAATCGTCTGAATAATCCGGTAGATATTTCCTAGCTATTGAAGGTAAGTTAAAATCAAAAATAAAAACGGAGTCAGCACTACAAGCAGAACGAGTAATATATCTTAAAGCCTCGGCATGATTAATATATATAATCGGAGGAGAAGATGGCGGGACATACGAACAATTTACAAATATTCGTTTACAATTAAGTTTTGTCAAGACAGATATAAATTAATTATCATATGATGAGTCCATTTCAACTAGTTCAGATGACAAATTACGAGAAACTGCAATAAGGACGCCACCACCAGTAGTTCTGCTACCACGATCACGACGATAAATATTGAACTTATTACATAGAATCTCGGAATTTAAAAAATTTGCATTAAGCCAAGTTTCTGTAAATACTAAGACATGATGATCGATATTAAAACTATTTATTTACATATAAAGATGAAAGTTTAGTTCTTAAGAACATTTTGGTAAATGATAGAAATGTAATCCTTAGATGATGTTAGTTTTTTGAACCTAAATGATCTGGTACTGGAATAACACCAACATTTTGAGATCTAGTCTTGTATACATATTCCCGCACCAATGTATTCTCTGGCCAGAAATTTGGATCGAGTATAGTTACAAAAATATCAGCGGAAACCGTTATTTTAAAAGATGAGATAGAACGTGGTTGAGAAAAATTAAACTTTTGTATTAAAAAATTAACATCAGTACCAATTTTATCTTTATATAGTAATCAATAGCATCGGTGGTAGTATCACTTGTTAAACGGGAAACGAATAAAGTTTTCTTTGGAGAAACAGCACGTAGAGTATTATAAATTATTTCATCAGTATTTGCATGTGAGTGATTATCAACAGTTATATCATTATTGGTGACAGAATTTAAAATGGTTCGGCCATTATTTAATTGAGAATTCGAACTAATTAACTCAATATCATTAGGTGAGCTTATATTATAGGCGTTTGAGACATAATATAATAAAATAATAATTAAAATTACAAAAGCAATACGAAGTAAGTTCAATTAAAAATATTAACTGAAAAAAATAATCAATTAATTTCTACATTTCATAGATGCAGCTTTATCAGTGGGTAACACGGAGGATCAATTTGTCAAGGAGACAAAAAAAAAACTGAATTAATGTTAATTAATAATAATTACCGTCTATTCAACAATTGGATAGGCTTAGTACAATATTACGGTCGTAAGCTGATTCTACAATTACAAGGATAATCTTAAAACAATATTATTTTCGTAAGCTTATTCTACTATTACAAGCAATAGCTTATAGTAATCGTGTACATTTAAGCTTATGAATAAGGGTTCCGTTTCGATTATTCTATAATTGTTACACAAACATTTTACAATCGATTCACAACTCTTTTACCAGCTTGCGGCTTGTGTTGGTAAGCTTATTATAATATTATTCACAAGTCATTTGGTATATTGGGAGGTTGCCAAAGTGTGGTTGTGTTAGTAAAAAAGTGTTAGTGTATTGGTTTGTTTTCACTTGCACCTGCATGTGGCAACGGTGGGTTACGAAAAATCATGCGATGAAAGAAAAGAATCAAAAATATTTATACAAAAATTATTAGCAATTTTTTGTGAAAGACAAATATATATTTTAAATAATTTTTTTACTTAAAATAGTATACATACAGTTCCTTGGTAAGTATAAATTTCTATACTTTATTTTTATTAAAATATTCTTATTATACCCGCCACCAAAAAATTGGTGGGGCATATTCATTTTGTCATTCCGTTTGTAACGGAAATTTTCATCTTTATCTCAATCTCATATAATTTTTCTACGAATAAAGATTTTGGAAGAAGGACTATATTGAAATATCTAAGTTGTATTTATTGGCAGAAACAACTTCAACACGCCTACTATAACGTCCACTTTCATTGAAAAACTAAATTTATGAAAATATTTTACTAGCATATCGAAGTTATACAAAGAAAGATTTTAGTATAAAGATTACAGTTAATAACAAAATAATACATTTTGTGCTATAAAAGTATACAAAATTGGAGAGTATCAACAATTCGGCACAGCCGAATATAATGCTCTCACTATTTTTGTCCTGCTCTAGCCACTAGTTAGGTAGCGATAAGAACAGATAATTGTTTTTAACAATCAATGTTTATAATCATTTGTTTTATTTTCTGTGAGGTCAGTATACAACGACTGGCTAGAGCAGGACAAAAATAGTGATAAATGAAAGATAATAACAAACAAAAGTAAAAGGGTTGCTGTTTGGTCAAAATTTCAATCTAACTCATTGTGGTAAAAAATATATGAAATAGGAAAAACTAAAAAATTAGTTACCGAATTCAATTAACATAAGTGAGTTAAATAGATGATATTTACAACCAACATGTAACCACCGATCAGAGAGTGCTGATGATGAAATCGTAGCTGGTTTCGAAAATGCATTCCACTCGGCTAGTGTCGGTAAATATATAATTTTTCAAGATTTATTCTTTCATTTATCACAATTAAAAAAATTCTTTGTAAAAATAAAGAATATTAATATGAACTCAAGCCTGATTAAAAATTTAAATAATAGTTTAAACAGAAAAGTTCGACAAAATAAAAATTCAATTTTGTAGGAAAAAAAATTAAATAAACTAAATTAAATAATAATTATAAATTAAATTAAAAGGAATAAAACGGTTTTAGCAAATTTATTGTTATCTACGAAATTTCCAATCCCAATTACCTTTAAAATTTGGTAAACTGGCAAAGCTAAAGCTCTATTGATATTGTTGTAAAAATAAAAATTAAAACACATTTATTTTAAAAAATTCCAAAAAGAAATTATAAAAGTGAAAAATTTTATAAATAATTTAAAATTCAAATGTAACTTAAAAAATTAAATTTTATAATAAGTAAAAATATTTATTATTTTTATAAAGTAATTAAATATATTATATATTATTTCTACACTACTTCCCTTCTAGTGCAAACGATACAGTTCCTAATTTTATCTAAGTTTTAACATCAACTTCTTCAACCTTGTAATCTTTAATTTTTGTAGTATGAATTTCTAAAAAGGCAGGTTTTAAACGGTCGACCAAAATGTTGTCAGTTTTGCTTCCAATTTTAAACTTGTCAATAACTTTATAGGGACCTTTATATTTTTGATGAAGTGGTTTCAATACATGATCATTTCTTATCCAAACATGAGTACAATGCTGTAAATTCTTATTTAAGAAAACTAATGGTACCATTAGAACAATGTACTGGCTTAATTCGTGAGATAATTGTTTGAAGCTGTGATACAAAGTCATTACTGTTAATTACGATTGTAGTATTTTTGAAAAATTGTCCAGGAAGATAAAGAATTTCACCATACACCATAGAACAATTTATACTATCTTTAGTTGAAGCTCTTAACCCTAACAATACTAATGGTAAAACTTTGGTCTATTGTGATTTTTCATGCCATGAAATTGAAGCTTTAAACGTTCTATGAAAACGTTCAACTAATCCATTAGATTGGGGATGAAACGATGTTGAGTACTTAATTTTAGTTCCTAGAAATTGTGACAAAGATCGGAAATTATTTAAAGTAAATTGACGTCCTCTATCACTGTAAATTATATTAGGTGATCCGAATCTTGATACCCATCCATTCAAAAAAAGTTCCACAAATGGTTTATGATGAACAATTTGGCATTGTTAAAGCTTCCATCCAGCGGGAAAAACGATCGACACATGTCAATGAATAACATTGGCCATTTGATGAAGGGAGAGGACCAACAATATCTATATGAATTTCTGCGAAATGTCGAGAATTTAATGGAAATTTTCCTACATGACTTTTAGTGTGACGGGAAATTTTTACTTTTTGACAAATTTTCGACCAATATCTACAATCGCGTTTCATAAAAGGCCACACATATTGTTCAGAAACGAGTTTGATAGAAACTTTAACACCAGGATGAGACAAATTATGCAATCCATTAAAAATGGATTTCCTCATGTGTTCTAGAATATAAGGTCTAGGAAATTTATTATTTGAAACATCGCAAAATATTTTTGTTTTAGTACCAGGAACGGTAACAAGTTGTAAGTTGAGAGACGTATGAATTTAAAAGATTTTTAATTTCTATATCATTCTTCTGTAATTTTGAAAGTTTATCGTATTCAAGAAGAGATATTGCTTCAGTTCGCGGAGGACTTGCTTTTTGGGTTTTTGAGAAAAGGAAAACATTAATGGTTTGTGGTCAGTAAATACTCGACCTTCAACATAGTCACGAAAATATTTGACAGCCTTATAAATCGCCAACAACTCTCGAACATATGTATGTGTTATAACTCTTTTTAGTATCAGACAATTTCTTTGAAAGGAATGATAATGGTTTCCAGCCATTACCAATTTTTTGTTCCAAGACTGCACCGATCGCAAAGTCAGATGCATCATCTTTAATAGCTAATTCAGCATCGTTGATTGGATGATATGATAAAGTAGAGTTAGCAAGACTAAGACTTCATTTTTACAAAAACTATTATTTCAGTTTCTGAAGACCATGGTACAGGGCGTTTATAATTTTTAAACGTATTTTTCAAAAGATCATTTAGTGGTGCTTGTTCCATGGCGGTGTGAGGCAAAATTCATCTATAGAAATTGATAATTGCAAGGAAACGCCTTAATTCTTTGACTTAACGAGGCTTTCTGAATTGATTTAACTTTATCCTGAGTGGGACAAAGTCCATCAGAAGATACTTGAAATATAAGAAAATCTATTTCAATTTTGTCAAAACTGCATTTGCCTTGATTTACAACAATGACATATTCTTAAAATCGTTCAAATATAATCTTAAGGTGCTCAAGATATTCAGCAGGTGATCTTGAAAACACAAGAACATCATCTATGTACAGAAATACAAAGGGTTATCCACGGAGAACTTCATCCATTAACCTTAGAAAGCTTTGAGCAGCATTCCTCAATCCAAATGGCATTTTGAAAAATTCGTATAACCCAAAAGGGGTTTTTACAGCAGTTTTTAGTATATCGTCATCATGCACAGAAATTAGGTAAAATGCACGAACTAGGTCCAATTTGGAAAATACAGAACATTCAGCAATATTAACATTAGAATCAGTAATAAATGGTGTTTTGTCTACCGAGCTGGTACTGTTATTTTATTTAAAAATCTGTAATCGCCCACACATCTCCACTTACCATCTTTCTTAGGAACCATGTGAAGTGGGTTTGACCAGTTGCTTTTTGAATGTCTAATAACTCCAACCTGAAGTAAGAATTCAAAATTCTCCTTAGCAATTTGAAGACGCTTAGAATCTAAACGACGTTATTTGCAGATACTGGTGGTTCAGTTTTTTCTATATGATTACATATATTGTGCTTGCTTTTAACTCCTAAAATTGTTGAAGCTTGATATACAGTAGGATAGTTCAAAAGAAGTTTGTTATAAACGCTTTCATTCTGAATTAAAACTTTTATTTCCAGAGATGATGTTCTCGAAAGTTTTCCAAAGACATGTAGTAATGTGGTGCCATCAATCAATGCTTTTTGGTTCCTTTAATAGGCTTAGCTACGTCAACAACAATGAAATTCCATGAAAAATTTCTTCGAAAGCCTAGATCTAGATGCATAATTTTTGTACCAAAAGTACGAATTTGAGAGCCGTTAGAGGCAAAAAAGTGATTCCAAGATTTGCTCGGATAAGTTAGAGGAATAACTGATACGTCTGCTCCATTATCAATGAGGAAATATTTATATGTCACTTTGTCTTTAATAAATAAGCGACATGATGGAACCTGATCCTCCAAAACTGTCGCAACATTCGAATGATATTTTAATTTTTTGCAAAGGTACAATGTTTAATACATTTAGACGCTTTTTCGGTAAATTTATTGCGATACCAGCAGCATTCTCTATTACGAGATCTGCTTCGGTTTTTAAACTTACCTTTACTTACAACTACGTGAAAAACTTACTAACGAGAATAGGCCTAACATCTTCCGGAAGTTGTTTCAAAAAGAGAGTTCTGACCATAGAATCATTTAGTTGTCTTGAAGCAAGATTTTTCATAACTAGCAGGAAATGCGAGGTTTCTGATCACCCAGCTGATGACTTTTTAGAAGTCTGCGAAGTTTTGACTCTTGAGATTCAGAAAACGAACCAATCAAATGATCTTTAACCGCTTGATACTTATTAGTACCCTCAGATGGTGGTGATTCCAGAATATCAGAAAAATGCGACCAAAAATTTAAATCAATATTGGTAATTACATATTGAAACTTGGTTTCATCACGTGTAGTACCCGAAATACTACAGATTGACTCTATTCGCATAAACCAAAGTTTGGAATGTAAAGCTTGTGCAACTCCAACACTTCCGGTCAAGTTTTGACTAATAATTGATCTATCTGGCAAAGGCATTATTTTTATCGGGGTCACCAATTAAATGTAAAAATAAAAATTAAAACACATTTATTTTAAAAAAATTAAAAAAAATTGTTTTTTTACTAATCCCAAAAAAATTAAAAAAATTTTATAAATAATTTAAAATTCAAAGGCTGTGCCGAATCTTTTATACCCACCACCAATTTTGTGTACATTTAAAGCACAATATTTATTATTTTGTTAATCGCTATGGAATATAAATATTTATAATAAAATATGTATCACTTTCTTTGTAGAGGGTGGTTAAATTTTAAGGGCCCATGTTGAAGGTGAACTACACCTAGACGTCAAATTTGTTTTCTGCATTTCATTTGACATTTTTCAATCTCAGACTAACTCAATTTGAACAGTGGAAGATACGCAAATGATCAACGCGTTAAAGTTATTCAGGTTTTTATTAAAATGGACGTTTAAATCAAAATGCATTTTGTGATTCTTTTGGTCAACATAATCGTTCAAATTCGTCCACAATCGGGAGAATTGTAAAAAATATTAAAATGTCAGCAAAACAGGCCTGTATAAAATGTTAGAAAATCTGTGAATGCCTTTTTAGTTCGTTGAATGGGAACCATTGCTGTTTTTTGCGATTGTCTGGCAAAAGAGCAGTCAACCTCGACTCATCATCGTGCCCAACAATTGAACATCAACATTGTCATTGAAAATTTGGACCATCAGATAGAGGAGTGGCGCCAAGGATGGGGGGGCCATTCCATTTGGCCGATATTTTGTTCCATATATAATTGAACCATACAAATATCATTATAAAAAGAAATGATAATAATTTCCTAAATAAACTGTTTTTTATTGAACGTCCACATCGGCCCTTAAAATTTAACCACCCTTTATAACTTTGATATGCTAGTAAAATGTTTTCGTAAATTTAGTCTTTCAAAGAAGTGGGCGTTAAAATAGTCGTGTCAACAAAGTTTCTGCTAATAAATACAACTTAGATATTTCAATATAGTCCTTTATTTTTCCAAAAACTTTGTCAATAGAGAAATTACATGAATTTAAGATAAACCGTTATATGGGAGGTAGGCGTTAAAGTAGTCTTTAAAGTAGGCGTGTCACCTAATTTTTTTTGGCATAATGACATTGACTAGAGGGATATACGTAGCAAATTTTATCATCATACCTCTAATTTTTTCGGTTTTATGGGATTTTAAATTTCATTAACGGTAGATAACGTGAAAAGTAGGCGTTATAGTAGGCGTGTGAAAGTTGTTTTTGCGAATGAGTACAACTTATGTGTTTCAATATAGCCTTTTATTATTCCAAAATCTTTATTAATAGAGAAATTATATGAATTTTAGGTAAAACGTTATATGGGAGGTGGGCGTAAAAGTGGGCGTGGCAAATTAATTTTCCGTTACAAAAAAGCGTCTCACCAAAAAGCAAAGTGTGCAAAATTTCAGAGTCGTACTTTGACACGCCTACTATAACGCCCACTTTTCACGTTATCTACCGTTAATGAAATTTAAAAGCTCATAAAACCGCCAAAATTAAAAATTTGCTACGTATATCCTTCTAATCAATGTAATTGTTGTGCCAAAAAGTTTATGTGACACGCCCACTTTAACGCCTACCTCCCATATAACGGTTTATCTAAAATTCATGTAATTTCTCTATTGACAAAGTTTTTGGAAAAATAAAGGACTATATTGAAATATCTAAGTTGTATTTATTAGCAGAAACTTTATTGACACGCCTACTTTAACGTCCACTTTCATTGAAAGACTACATTTACAAAAGCATTTCAGTAGTAGGGTGGTTAAATTTTAAGGACCGATGTTGAGTTTAAATAAAACACAAATTATTTAGGATATTATTATTATTTCTTTTTGTAATTATAATATTTGTATGGTTCAATTATGTATTTAACAAAATATCTGCCAAATGGCCCCCCACATCATTGGCGCCACTCCTCTATCTGATGGTCCTAATTTTCAATGACAATGTTGATGCTCAATTGTTGGGCATGATGATGAGTCGAGGTTGACTGCTCTTTTGTCACACTAGGTTCCCATTCAATGAACTAAGAAGAAATTTAAATATTTTTTACAATTTTCCCGATTGTGGACGAATTTGAACGATTATGTTTATCAAAAGAATTACGAAGTGCACAAAATGCATTTTGATTTGAACGCCCATTTTTATACTAAACCTGAATAACTTTAAAGCGTTGTTCATTTAAATATCTTTCCACGGATCAAATTGAGTAAGTTTGAGATTGAGAAATGTCAAATGAAATGCAGACGACAAATTAAAAGACTAGGTGTAGTTCACCTTCAACATGGGCCCTTAAAATTTAACCACCCTCTACAAAGAAAGAAATACATATTTTATTATAAAGAGATTATTCCATAGCGATTAACAAAATAATAAATATTGTGCTTTAAATGTACACAAAATTGGTGGTGGGTATAAAAGATTCGGCACAGCCGAATATAGTGCTCTTACTTGTTTTATTAAATATATAGGACAAATGCGAATAAAATAAATGGAAAACAAAAAGAAATTATGTCAGAATTTATGGCTGCGCATCCACAGTTGGCCAGAAACATTTTGGAAAATTGTGCTCAAGGACGGAGTGTGATGAACAAGTTGTGGGATCAGCTGTCGAAGAAGTTAAATATGGCTGGCCCACCAGTAAAAGATTATCTGCCTGTTCAACGATGTCAAAAGAAAACCCAAGCGAAATTTCATTCGTACAAATATATTGAAAACAACAACAAAAACTAAAAATTTGTTTTTGTTTTCAACGTATTTGTGCGAATGAAATTTCGCTTGGATTTTCTTTCGACATCGTTGAATAGGCAGATTAAGTCATGGCAAAAGTAAGTACATATAAGAAAATGTAACTCTATTATTTGTTTAATAAGCTTTAAATTTAACAATTTTATATACATATGTATAATTTATTAGGCTTTTACTGATCAGAAGCATCAAGCAAAAAAGAAGTTATCATTTAATATGACATCTAAGAAAAAAACAGGAGGAGGTTCTTTCGAGGAAATGCCATTGACACCAGCCGAGGAGCAAATTGTTGAGGCCACTGGCATAGGTGCAACAGTTGAGGGGCTTTCTTCAGTTAAAACGTTTGGCTCTTCCAAAATATAAGTGAAATTAATATAGATGAAATTAAAGAGTTATTACTAAATGGAAGCAGTGACAATGAAAACGTAGATAAGATTACATTTCAAAGTGATAAGGATTTAAGAGAAGCTATAAAAATAAATAAAAAATCTGCCAAAGGTGATTTGAAATTAAACCTTCTTAAATCAAATATTAACAAATATATAACAATATTTTAATATGTACATATATACATAAGTTTTTTAAAACTAAATAAAAATTAGTTGGATTTATTCCTCCATAAAGATAATTTAATGTGGTCTTTTGTCCAATTTTTGTCACTTGTGTCTTATTTCCAACATCAGTGTTACCGAAAATCTTTAAATTTACTAAAAATTATACTTCGTAACAATTTTTACATCTTTTGTGTTGAAACCCTTAAATTACAACCATGTACATAAATAATTTCACTTGTCATCTTTGTACTAAACTCATTAATACTGCATGTTAAATTTATACACGAACTTTATATTTAAAGTCACGGTATTGCACAACACATATATTTCGACCCAGGTAAAAATACTAAGGTAAACATATAATTGTAGAAATTGAATAAAAATTAATTAATAAATTTTCGCTTTAGAATTTTAAAGCAACAATAAGCTCTTAAAACTTGGTATTTTATTTCAACAATTCTTTAAAATTCTTACGTTGGTTGAAACAATATGGCGCAATATGCAAATTTTAATACAAGCTGCAGTTTATGCAATGAACAAGATGATATCAATATGGTGACCTGCTCCAAATGCCTAAGTAGTTTCCACAAAACTTGTTGCAAAGTTGATACTAATGTTGATATATTTGTGTGGATTTGTAAAAGATGTAAAGAAAATGTTACACATAACCTAAATCTTCATGATACGATAGATTTATCTGATGATTTAGTTGACACACACGAATCTAATCAACCAGCTTCAGGCAGATATACACCTAATGCTACAAAGACTCGACTAGACATAAGCATAAAAAAACAGCTTCAACTACAGCAATTAGAAGAAGAAATGCAATTGAAACAAGCGTATTTGCGGCGTAAATACGAGCTATTGCAAACTGCAGATGATGAGTATCCAGAAAATGTTGATAATCCGCAATTGCAAAATGTACGGCCAGTGATTAGTAGTACATTTGATTTGTCTACAATAAATATATCACCAGGTGTGCAAAATAATCAACGAGGTACATACATCAGATCACCGAATACTTCTAAATATGCAAGTCCCAATAAGGATAAAGAAGTAGTTGGCAACTCCACCAGAAGTTGTGAATGCTTACCTACCGTTGCCACATGCAAGTGCAAGTGAAAAAAAACCAATACACTAACACTTTTTTACTAACACAACTACACTTTGGCAACCTGCGACTCAGCTTGCGAAGAAATTTTTAAGCAAGTAAAATTTTTACAGTTACGGCAAGTAAAGTGACAAGCCGAAAAACAGTGTTGTCTAATACTGAGTTTTTTGTTAACTCAATAATATATCATACAATTGTGGTAAATAATTCAGCTAATTTTTTTAATAAATATGTATATATGTATATGAAGAATATTAAGAAAAAATATAAATATTCATTTAAAATGTAAGTTTTATTATAAATATCAAAATTAAATAATAAAAAATTATATTAAAAAGTTACATGTCTAAAGGTAACGTTCAATAGTGGCTATTGACAACACTTAATTACCAATTGAAGCAGCGCCATTTGTTTTAAATTTGTTTGAAGTTTATTTGTTGACGTCATTTTAAAAATGAACTTGCACTGTGCTGTGTAGCCACTCAAAAAATTTTTGTGTTTTTTTTGGCATTTCTTCTGATTTTCGTTAGTAATACGTATACACTACTTGCAAGTAAATACTTGCCTGTGGCAACGTAGGGTTATTGCAGGCACAAACCGATGGTGTGCTAATAGCCCATCGTGAATAAAACCTTACTCACAATAACGATACTGATAATGACATTACATATCAAAACAAAAACACAGCAAGCTGTCAAAGCACAGATGTAAAAAAAATGGGTAATACAAACACGAATTATACTGAAGGTGTAAATAATATAACTACAACACAATTTATGGCCCGACAGTGTATCTCTAGAGATTTACCAGTTTTTACTGGCGATCCTAGGGAATGGCCAATCTTTATTAGTGCCTTTGAGCAAAGTTCTCGTGTCGGCGCCTTTAATAATGAGGAAAATCTTTTACGTCTACAAAAATGTTTGCATGGTAAGGCACGTGAAGTTGTCCGGAATTGCCTCATGCTACCAGACATGGTACCGGACATTATCAGGACGCTGCAAATGTACTTTGGCCGGCCCGAATGTGTTATAAAAAGCTTGATCGATGAAGTGCGAGACATAACAATTCCAAAAGGCAAACTAGAAGCCCTCATTGAATTTGCCTTTGCTGTTAAAAATATTTGTGCTACAATACGTGCTTCTAAAATGGATGAATATTTGGCTAATCCTACTCTCCTACAAGAATTAGTGAGTAAATTGTCACCCGACACAGTGCTTCAATGGGCTATGCATTGCAAGGACATAGTACGACCTAATTTAAAAGATTTTTCTGACTGGTTATATACCTTAGCAGAAGCAACATGTAGAGTCACTGTTCCTGCTTTTACTATAAACAACGAAAAGAAACCGCAAAAGAGGGAAGGACGTCTCAATACACACACAAATGAAAACTCTAAGCACAAGTGCATAATATGTAACGAAATTCACAAATTGGCCCAGTGCTTAAAGTTTAATGATTTGTCTATAGCTGAGAGGTGGGAAATCGTAAAGTCAAATAATCTGTGTCGCATTTGTTTGGGTAAACACCGACGAAAGTGTTGGTTTCAAAAATCGTGTGGTATAAACGGATGCACTGTCCAACATAATTCGCTATTACATAACGAAGAGCAGCCATCTGGTTCGGTAAGCTCTCTTAACAGTCATGCAAGTGAAGGTAATGCATATTTTCGAGTAGTACCAGTAACGCTCTACAGTGACACAAAGTCAGTCACCATACACGCTCTTATGGATGATGGCTCATCGTTAACGCTTTTGGACCAAAAGATTGCAGACTCCTTGGAGGTCGTTGGTATTAATGACCCACTTTGTATCCGTTGGACTGCCAATGTCTCCCGGTATGAAGAAAGCTCTAAACGAATAAATTTAAAAATTTCTTCAACGAAATGTGGTTCGAAAATTTTCCCAATCTACGAGGTCTACACCGTGGAGAACTTAGATTTGTCAGCTGAAACAATGATAACTGAAGAAATTAAAAAACAATTTCCATATCTCAAAAACATTCCGCTTGAGAGTTATAAAAACGTGATCCCATCGATGATTATAGGTACCAACAATCCAAACTTAATTTCGTCGCTCAAAACCGTTGAAGGCAACTGGCAGCAGCCTGTGGCCTCAAAAACTCGATTGGGGTGGACTCTCTTTGGCGGAGCACTCAAGCTATGCGGAAGATTAAATTTTCACAAATGCGGTTGTGATACAGTCAATGGGCTTATAAAGCAATACTTTTCAGATGAAAGTTTGGGCATAGAACCTCCACTTACTACGCCAATGTCAAACCAAGATCAAACAGCTATACAAATTTTGGAGAAAACCTGTACATTAATTAATGGCCGCTATGAAGTAGGTCTTTTGTGGAAAATTGATCCGCTCGATATGCCTTGTAGTTTGCGAACAGCAAAAAATCGCATGCTATGCCTTCAAAGAAAAGCAAGTCGTGATCAAAAGCTGGCAGAGCTGCTGCAACAACAAATTTTTAATTTAGAGGAGAAGGGGTATGCTAAACGCTTGCCTATTAGTGTTTTGAATGAAAAAGGAAACAAAATATGGTATTTGCCAACATTTATTGTTAAAAATCCCCAAAAGCCAAATAAGGTACGTTTGGTATGGGACGCTGCAGCTAAGTCTGACAATTTTTCTTTAAATGATTTCTTGTTAAAGGGCCCTGATCTACTTAGACCTTTAATGCATGTTTTATTCAAATTTCGTATGGGAGCTATTGCAGTGTGTGGAGATATAGCAGAAATGTTCCACAGAATAAAGGTACGCAAAGAGGATGTCAGTGCTCAACGTTTCTTATGGTGGGACAGTAACAATACTGTTGTTGTTTATCAACTAAACGTACTTACCTTTGGTGCCTCGTGCTCCCCCTTTATAGCTCATTATGTAAGAGACAAAAACGCACGAACCTTTGGTAAAAATGAAAGGGTAATTGAAGCCATTACCCAGCAGCACTATGTGGATGATTTCATAGATTCCACTGATACCGTCGAGGAAGCAATTGAATTAACATTGCAAGTACGAGAGGTGCATGCTAAGGGAGGGTTCCACATGCGAAATTGGTCGTCAAACTCTACTGAAGTTTTAAAGGCACTTGGAGAAACAAAGACCACAACAAATAAAATGTTTGAACACAATGAAAATTCAACTCATTTCGAGAAAATTTTGGGTCTATATTGGGACCCAAAAGATGATATTTTTAAAATGAATTTGAAATTCGTGCGTCTTCGTAGACCCATTCTTAACGAAAATATAATACCAACAAAGCGAGAAGTTCTCCAAGTACTAATGTCCGTTTTCGACCCATTAGGATTTGTAGTCTGTTTCATGTCTTATTTAAAGAGTCTACTGCAGGATATATGGCGATGTGGTATCGACTGGGATCAACCGCTTAATGATGATCTGTACTGTAAATGGAAAAACTGGTTATCATTTTTGCCAGTGATTACCGCAGTTTCTATACCTAGATGTTACTCGATAACCATACAGCAAAACTACATTGCTGAACTCCATACCTTTGTCGACGCAAGCGAAAGTGCTTACGCAGCTGTTTCGTATTTTCGTATAAAATTTAATGGTAACGTCGATATAAGACTTGTAGCAGCCAAAGCAAAGGTAGCCCCACTTCGACCATTATCAGTGCCTCGACTTGAATTGCAAGCAGCTGTTATTGGTGCTAGACTTATGAACACAGTATGTAGCCACAATATTAAGTTACAGCGAAAAGTTATGTGGACCGATTCAAAAACCGTTTTAAATTGGTTGATTGGGGACCCAAGAAAATTTAAACAATTTGTCATGTTTCGTATCGCTGAAGTTTTAAAATTAACGAATGCGTCTGATTGGAGATGGGTACCTAGTGCTTTGAATGTGGCAGATTTTGCAACCAAATACAGATCACCTAATGAGCGTTTCAATGATTGGTTCGATGGTCCAACGTGGCTCAAATATCCTGAAGAAAAATGGCAGAAAAATGAGGACTTAATTGATTATAGTACTAACGAGCTAAACTCCTCCGAGATACGCCCTCGCTTTTTAAATATACATAATCGTACGTCGATTCCGATTGCAATTAATTTTGAGTACTTTTCCAGTTGGTATAGACTTTATCGTGGTATTAGTATTTGGATGGTATATATTGAACGTCAAAGGCAAAAACTTAAAAGACAAGAACAATTGCCACATCTTAGTTTGTTATATCTCATAAAAGCAAAAAATTTTGTTTACAAAGTTGTTCAAATGACAGTCTTTGCCGATGAATATATGGCCTTACAATGTGGCAAACTCATTCCCAAGGGCAGTGCCTTTGATAAACTTAATGTTTATATTGACAACGACGGTGTGGTGAAAGTAAAAAATCGTGCACAGTATGCGGCTTCATCTTGTGGCATTCAAAGAGACTTGATAATACTCCCAGGAAAACATCATGTAACGAAACTTATTGTACAAAATTATCATCATGCGTACCATCACCTAAACCATGAGACCGTTATCAACGAAATCCGACAAATTTATTTTATTATCAAATTAAGAGTGGTTTTCAAGATCGTTCGGAGAAGCTGTCAGAAATGTATCAATGCAGCAGCTAAGCCAGTTTCACCTCAGATGGCACCTTTGCCTCCATCCCGTCTTGGAGCATTTCAACGGCCGTTTACGTTCGTGGGAGTTGACTATTTCGGTCCAATAGCTGTCACTCTTGGCAGAAAGTCACTTAAGCGTTGGGGTGTTGTGTTCACATGCCTAACTATTAGGGCGGTACATATTGAGATTGCTCATACATTGTCAACAGACTCCTTTCTTATGGCCCTAACAAATTTCATCGCAAGACGAGGAACTCCAGCAGAGGTATACAGCGACAATGGAACGAATTTTCGGGGTGCAGATCGCTTTCTAAGAGAAGAACTAACAAATATAAACTTCGAAGACGTTTATACAAAAATGGCCTACAGGGGGATATCGTGGAAGTTTAATCCGCCTGCTGCTCCTTATAAAGGGGGAGCATGGGAAAGGTTAGTTAGATCCATTAAAACAATTTTATACAAAATTACACCCTCGCAGAAATTTACTGACGAAAGCCTAAGAAGTTCTTTAATGGAAGTTGAGCTAATTATCAACTCGCGACCTCTGACATACGTCTCCCTGGAAACCGAAGACCAAGAGGCTATTACCCCAAACCACTTCCTATTAGGCAGCTCCAGCGGTTTGAAGCCAATTAGCATTCCCGAAAATATCGACCATAGAATGTGCCTTCGACAAAGCGTAATTTTTGCAAATTTATTTTGGCGTCGTTTTGTTAAGGAAATGGTGCCAACGTTGACTCGACGCAGCAAATGGAGTCATCCAATTAAACCAATTGAAGAGGGAGATATTGTTGTAATAGTTGATGAAAACGCTGAGAGAAATACTTGGCTGAAGGGAAGAGTGACCGAGGTTATCAAAGCTAAAGATGGTCAGGTCCGAAGGGCGAAGGTAAAAACCAGGAATGGTATAATGGAGCGACCCGCCGTAAAATTAGCAGTACTTGATGTCGGTAATAGGTCGGATTAAGACTACAAATTTCGTCTTACTGGGGGGAGAATTGTTACCGAAAATCATTTAAATTTACTAAAAATTATACTTCGTAACAATTTTTACATCTTTTGTGTTGAAACCCTTAAATTACAACCATGTACATAAATAATTTCACTTGTCATCTTTGTACTAAACTCATTAATACTGCATGTTAAATTTATACACGAACTTTATATTTAAAGTCACGGTATTGCACAACACATATATTTCGACCCAGGTAAAAATACTAAGGTAAACATATAATTGTAGAAATTGAATAAAAATTAATTAATAAATTTTCGCTTTAGAATTTTAAAGCAACAATAAGCTCTTAAAACTTGGTATTTTATTTCAACAATCAGGTATAGTAAAATTATTTTCCGCCACAGTATTATTAGTGTAATTTGGTATTTTAAAAGTAATACACAAATTATGTAAGGCAACACATACATTAACAAAATTTGCTATTTTTTCTGGACTGTATCGACTTCTCTTTTCGTTGCTTAATATTTTCCATCTTGCTTTGAGTATTCCAATAGATCTCTCTACTACAGGGTTGCCCATATTCGACGGACCCATGTTTTTTTTAAAAAAATCAAAGAAAAAAATAAAAATTTGGCGGTTGGCAATCTTAATCATTTAATTTTTTCCAAGTAGATTTGTTTACATCAATTTTTGAATATGATATCTCTCAAATGGCCGCCTCTGGCGTTGATGGCGTATTGTGCCCTTTTTGCAGCATTTTCCATCGTTTTCGCCAACATTTCGGCCGGAATAGCGGCTATTTGTTCACGAATGTTGTCCTTGAGCTCTTCTAAGGTCCTTGGCTTGTTAACGTAAACCTTTGACTTCAAATATCCCCACAAGAAGAAGTCAGGCGGCGTCAAATCGGGCGAACGCGGTGGCCAGTCCAAATCACCACTTTTCGACATCAAACGGCCCGGAAACAAATTCTTCAGAAAATCGATTGTTATGCGACTTGTGTGCGGTGGAGCGCCGTCTTGTTGAAACCAGAACTGCCTCATACACTTTCGACGAATAATTGGCATCACAAAATTGGTCATCATGTCGCGATAACGCTCCTGGTTGATGGTAACAGCATGGCCATTTTCATTTTGGAAGAAAAACGGCCCAATGACCGTTTTCGCACTAACGCCGCACCAAACTGTGACTTTTTCGTCATGAAGAGGCACTTCTTGAATCTCCTGAGGATTTTCAGTGGCGTAAATACGGCAATTTTGCTTATTTACGGTCCCATTCAATGTGAAATGGGCTTCATCGGACATGATAATTTTGTTCCAAAATTGCTCGTCATCTTCGGCCATTTCGATGACTCTTTGGGCCCATTCCAATCGACGAGGCTTGTCCACAGGCAACAATCTTTGCGTCAATTGAATTTTGTACGGGAACAAATGCAAATCAACGCGAATAATCCGTTGTAAAGTGGACCGAGCCATGCCCAACTGCTGAGAACGGCGTTTTTGGGATGTTCTTGGGGACCTCTCAACACTGGCTCGTACGGCAGCGATATTCTCGGCCGATCGCCTTGGTCGACTTTTATTTGGCCTCTTCGGATTAGAAAGAGCCTCACCAGTCGAAAATTTTTCGTATAAACGCTTAATGGTGTTCTTAGAAGGCGCACTTCTCACATTTTTTAATATTTTAAAAGCACGTTGAGTTTTCACAATTGACTTGTTCTGTTGAATGTAAATTTCAACTATTTCAGAGCGCTCGCGTCTCGTGTATTGTTGCATGGTAAAAATCTGCTTGGACTGACGCTTCAAACGCGGTATGTCATTAAGCGATCTGACATCTCTGTCAAAAGTTATGGCGTTGCCAGATGGGTCCGTCGAATATGGGCAACCCTGTACACATCGAGCTTTAGAATGTACTTCATTAAAGTAAGCCTCCATAGATCCATCCTCAGGACTCCTGTATGGCGTTATCAGCCATGGTTCGAGGGGATATCCGGAATCTCCTTTTGATCGATTATAAATTTGTAAATAAATATGTTTGTATGTATTATACCTAAAAGCCACATATTTGATAAACTTCTGGTATTGTAGAGTTCTTCTAACGAACTTTTCTCCTCTGAATTTCTCCACACAAATGAGTCATGTGCTGCGCCACCATATTTTGAGTTTATAGCCAAAATTTTATACTCTGATCACAAACCTAAAATATATATATTTTTTTAATTATTTTAGCATGATTTATTTGCCAAGAAATTAATAGTTTATACCACCATAGCATTAAGACTGTGATATCCTTTTCTACATTTGTACATTTTTACTCGGTCTTTGCAATCCTATATTCGTACCGTTTACACAACCGATAACTGCACGAAAAAAGTAAGTAGTGAGAATTAAAAAAAAACATAGGCAATTAAACAAACCTCCCGGAATTTCATATTTTTTGAAAAAGTGATCCATACAAGATAAGGAATTCTGGGGCGAAAAATTAATAAATTTTATGCAAAGTTTAGTTTCCATTTCGTCTATGACATGACTAACAATTTTTGACACTGTACTTTGTCCTAATCCAACCAAATAGTCATTCCCTACGTTGTGCTGGAAACTTCCACTTGCTTAAAGTGAAAGTGTGGGTGTTAATTGAAGTTTTGGTGGCACTGCTGTAGACATGTGCCCAATAAAGTTTAGCTGACATAGAACGTAATGAAACGCCTACTTTGTTAGCCTAAATCTAGTTTTAAATCTAATAATAAAAAAATACTTAAAAAAAAATATAAAATTTAAAAATTTATTTATCTTACGCGGCTGCTGGCAATGAATAAGGACCACTTTTATCTCTAATTTCTTTTCTAATACGTATAACACTAACGTCTTCTTCTTCGGAGTCTGATGAGGACAAATAAAAGAAAATTGACGGATTCATTATATATGTTTATACTGTAATTTTATTTTACTGAAATATTTATCACAAAATTCGTTAAATTTTCATTGTTTTATTATTTGTTGACATTAAACACATGTTTCAATCTATTACATTTTCTAAAAAATTTCGATTCGATATCTATCGTATATGATGATTAGCCTACTCGACACGTATCGGAATATTATTCGATTCGATAGCACAGTCGATTTCATATGCGGTGATTAGGCCCCAATATTTCTTTTTGTGAGTTTTATAAAAAAAACGAAAGTTAACATTAATGTTTATTACAGAACATTGACGGTCTTGTTGTGGTACGGTTATTGTTAAATATTTAAAAAATAAGGCTGCAACTTTAGACGAGTTAACTTCTGGCGAAGAAATTTTTATTTAATTTGATACTATAATTTTGTTTTTTCTGAATTTTATCTTGAGACAATTATTTTGCAATCGCATTAATTGTTTCTGGGTGCAGGATTGGGTTTTTTATACCCTTCACACAGTGTAAAAGGGTATATATAGGTTTGTCATTCCGTGTGAAATTTCTACAATTTTGATTTCCGACCCCATAAAGTATATATTTTCTGAAAGCTTATGAATAGGGGAGTCGATTAAGCCCAGTCTGTCCATCTGTCCGTGTGTATGTTGAAATCAACTTTTTAAAGCCCCCCGACATCGCTTGGACTCATGTGAGGTATTAAAATATCAGAAATATTTGGGAGTAGATCGGTATTGAAAATCAGAAACATCGGTACATAAACAACTGAGATATGAGCAAAAACCCACGACCACCTCGATTTTTTTTTCACAAAAACAACATTACAACAACAAAATACATACATACAAACGTGTATACTGGTTAGAGAAAACGTGGCATCGAATCCCAGCTGAGGCAAAAAAAATTTTTTTTTAATTTTTTTTTTATATTTTTTTTTTTATTTTGTATTTAATATATTATTTATATTTTTATTATTATTTTTTTTTTAAATTTTTTTTTTAATTTTTTTTTTTAACTTTTTTTTTTTAATATTTTTTTTTAACATACATACGTAAATTTATAATTTTACAATGGGATGTTTTTATATATGTATGTTTTTTATATGTATGTACGTATATCATATGGAATGGTGATACAAACTACTGTTATTGCATGATTACATGTTGTGAAGGGTATATAAGATTCGGCACGGCCGAATATAGCGCTTTTACTTGTTTTTATCTATCGACGACTCATCCTCTCTGCAGCTGGTAGATGTTGGAATAGGAAAGAATATAAAACGCGCAAGACTCGATAATTCGAATCTTCTTGCGAACCAGTAGGAACTTAAATTTTATCGGGCTCAGTTGGGAAAATCTTATGTCCACCCATTTTCTTATATAACGTAGACGTTAAACATCTTTGTGAACAACTCGAGGCAAAGTCACCCAAAATATTGTTTAAAGTTAAAAGTCAATAAAAACAAATCAAAACTTTATCTTTCTGATGCAAACGTACATGCTGATGATGGTAGCTCTTCTTAGAGAAAAGAAGATTAACTGTTATTCGTTCACACCCAGGGAATTTAAACGAATTTCACTAATTCTTCGTGGTCTTCACTACAAATCAAGGCAGCTTTGGATATTGTGGCCCCTGGCACCGTCTCAAAAGTGGCGAAATTTAGTACATTTTCTAAAACGAATAATCTTGACATAGATTTGTTCCTTGTCACCCTTGTGGCCGGAAAAAAATTAGGAGATGTTGCGAATATAAAGTTTTGGTAAGTTAAATAATCGTGTGAGAAAAGCCGAATATACAGAAATGGAAATATAGTGCCATAGGTGCCAGAATTGATGACACATTCCTAAGAATTGTAATTTTATCTTCAAATGTGTAAAATGTAACAAATCACATGATCCTGTTGCATGTTCTCGAACTAAGAATACGGATTCTAATTCCTATTGCGTCAATTGTAACACTACAGGTCATACGGCAAATTGGAGGGGATGCATAGCATATAAAAATTATCTGACGAGAAAAAAAAACGTATCAATAAAGCGCGAAATATAACAAATGAAGCGAAAGGCAACGTTATTAGATTAATCAACAGCTTCAAAATTTCTCCAAATAAGCCATTTGCAAGTTTATTTAATACATGACCCATTTTAAGCTCAGTCCCTTAAGAGCGGAAAACCCCCACCATAATTCAGGATTTTATAAACCTGACAAATTATTCCATGAAACCTGAAGAAATGTCTCTCGAGGAAGAAATAAACATTTTCGTAATAAATTATAAAAATATATCAATGATAGTGGCTAAACCTGAATTTTTACGCCTACTAAACACAGCTAAATGTGTATATGGGCCTTTGATATATTAATTTTCTAACCTTCAACGATCAGTCATTAATTGACACGAGTCGTAAAATCGGCCTATATAACACTTTACTTCACAACACAATTGACATAGCACTTATTAAAGAGTGCCACCTCCGGGGAAACAACAGGGTAAAATTTTTTGTACGATTATTTGTCAATTGGCGTCGCAATAGTTAAAAAGGATACAATTAGTTATACCCATATTAATATCGATGACACCAGCCTCTATGGAAATTTTATACAAATTGAATTCAACATACTTACATAGATAATTATTATCTGCGGAAGAAATATCTAGTAGGTTCCATTTATATTCCATGTAGTCATCCATCCTCTTTATTAACTGAAGGTTTAAATAAAATCCTACAAGTGGCTGACAGTTTTGACGTTTTTATTTTCGGTGGTGATCTGAAATTCAGAGTCTGACTTCGGTTATCCGAAAAAAAATAACTCGAATATTTACTTATCTTTTTCGGTTATAAGTATAACCATGCATTTATCACAGAAAATAGCTACTCGTACATGCATGAATTGCTACGGTTACGAGTATATTTATTACTTATTTTCAAAAATACTCTCTATACATACGTATTATTCGGATATACATGTGCGAAAACAAATTACTTATAAGTATTGGCAAAATACTTATAAGTATTGGCAAAATACTTATAAGTATTGGCAAAATACTTATAAGTATTGGCAAAATACTTATAAGTATTGCGACATACTTATAAGTACTTTTGAGCAAAAAAACAAGTAAAAAACAAGTAAAAGTGCTTTATTCTGCTCTTTCATTTTTTATCAAACAAAAAGAAAATTGGTCAGGGCTGGAACTATTTGTATAGTAAATATATATAACATAATTTTTATTGCTTATTAATTTAAATAAGCAACGAGCTGACACATAATAATAAAATGTTTTCTTTAAATAAAAATAAATCTACTTATATTTATTATTTATTTTTAGTATTAAGAAACGCAACTGTTATACCTGAAATTTGTATGGCTTATCAACTTAAAAAAAATTATTTTGATATAAAAGCAAAAAAAGATAAGTAAAAATTAAAGAAAATAAAAGTGAAAATTTAGTTGAATTGATACTGGCAATAGATATGTATTTAACAATGTATTTTTTATTTTGATTTACTATTTATATAATTACGTATGTATTTACATTGCTTTTTGTTAGGAAAAAATCTGTAAGAATTTTGACCTTAGTTATTGAATAAAACACAAATTTCCAAGGAAAATCCATCATTAAGAAGGGTGCTCTTATACAGGTGGTGATGACAGCCTATCTGACCCAAATAAATTAATGCCAGAAAAAACCTGTAAATGTTTTTATGTTCTGGACCACATAATGGAACATTCATTGAAACATTTTTAAAACTTTATTTTGAAATCGAATTTGTGTTCACACAGTGAGATTTGAGAGTATGAATAATTATTACCATAAATTGTATTCAAAGTCAGATATTAACCTTTCCATCCCTGCTTTTTATGTATAAAAATCTACTTCTCATCGTGAAGTGAGGTTCTATTACATCACAAGTGTTGTCAACTTTAAGAATCAAAAAACATCAAAACAGGAAAAAACGTTTGATTTTTAAGAATATGCGTAAAGTTTAAAATTTTGAATTTTCGATTTTATTTATTTTATAAAATTATAAATTTCGTTATTAGAACCTTTAGGCCTAAAATAAGTTTTCATATAATATCATTAATAATAATAATAAATTTTAAGTTAAAGTTGTAACTTTAACTTCACAGTTGGTCATATAATCGCTACTTTAAAAATAATTACAGCTTTTGGTTTTATGCATATCATTATTCTTTTCTTTACTTTTATAAAAAGTTATGTTTGTTTAACCATAGAAGATATCAGAAACATATATATTTAAATTATAACTATTAATAATATAAAATATATAATCTATTTATACAGTTTTTTAAATGTAAGCTAAGGATCTTTATAACAAAAGCATTGTCTATTATTAATTCTTATCATTTTTGTTGCGTTGTTTCGTAAGAAATTTACCTTGCAAAAATTGTTCTTTATTTGAATTTAGTATTTTTACTTCGATAAGAAAAAGAATGCACTAAAGAATTTGAGAAATCACATCGAGCACTGACTCAAATTTTTTGCGCGACAAAAATTTTAAAAAGCACAAATAATATTGCATAAAGCCAAAGTTGACAACGCTGGATAGGAACACAACAAAGAGAGTGTAATTATTTCTGTAAAATACCTGATACCCAGCAAACAAGAACACAAATATTAAGGTATTATGCCGTGTTATACATTCTAAGCTAATATTTTAAGCTGTATAACGAGACAAATCAATTTTAAAAGGTTTTAATCAAACACTAAATAGTTATTTATAAGTAAATAAACATAATGCTATTATCTGATTATTATTTTCCCGCAGAAAAAAACTATATTCTGTTTTTGTTTTTTGGAAAATTAATAATGAAAAACAAACAAAAACCATATAATTTTTTCTTGACGGACTTAAAATATCTAAAAAAAAGTTAATAAGAAAAACAATAAACAACAAATATATCTGTTAAAACTTATAAATATATCTTAATATAAGATTTTTTTCTTTTTTATAAATTTAAAATAAATCCCACATGCTCGCTGAGCATTGCTAAAAAAATAACGCATGTCGTTGTTTCATCAACCCCTAAATTAAAAATCATAAAAAAATTTCTCTGTCCATAATTCATCTAGCAACCAGGGATGCCATTTTAATTAAACTGGATATTTTTATGGTATACATGTTTTTAATTTTGTGAATTTGTTTGCTTTGTTATGTTTAAGTTTTTGTAGAACAATATTTTTAGTGGTAAAACACAAAATTCAAATAATTCGCCAATAAACATTTTTATTAAAAATCATATTTCCATTTAAGCGTCTTATTTTTTTGTAAAAGTTACATGTTAAATAGTTTATCATATAAACTTGAAACATGAATTTATAGTAGATAACTTTTAATGTCAATGAAAATATTTTACAAAATAAAGAAAACAAACGCTGTAAGGAAATATGTAGAAATGCCTTCAATTTTGATATCTTAAGCCATATATTCTAAATAAAAGTTAAGTCAGGACATATATTCCAATTATACCAATACTTATATAGGAAATTAATTATGATTCGAATAAATTTCCAAAGTAGTGGCATATACTTTTGCTTAGTAACACTTTTCTTTAAATATTGATGTAAACAAAACTGTATTTTGGATATTTTCAAATACTAATTAAATAATATATATAAATTATTAATATATTAATTGGTAAATTATATTCATTTACTACCATTTGATTATTGTTTTTATTTTTTGTTAGTATTTAGAAAAATTATGTGCAAAAATTTAAGTTTTTGGTAGATTTTAGTGCATTTTTTGACAAATTTGTTAGGAATAATATTTTTTGTGGCATCCCTGCTAGCAACTACGGCTGCTAAGCCGTATACACACAAACGATCATAAAAAACAACAAATAAATGTATAACAATAATATTTATGTATGTGTGCGTCTGTACCATAATGGTTGTGCTGTTTTCATAACCCAAGCAAGTGCATTTTTACTAAATCAAAACGCATGCAAAATTTCTACTTGATGCTCTCGCTTGAATTGTAAAAACGGTTACTCATTTTACTCGCTTTTTTTACGGTTAATCGATAACACTTAAGTACTTAAGTCTAATTAGTTGTACTGTGTACAATATAGAGTATTTATGCGAAAAATACTTAGATTTCGGTTACTTTATATACTTATGCCGAACATCAAACGAGTATGTACGGATAGAGTAATTTTTATACCCTTCACACAGTGAAAAAGGGTATATATAGGTTTGTCATTCCGTGTGAAATTTCTACAATTTTCATTTCCGACCCCATAAAGTTTATATTTTCTGAAAGCTTATGAATAGAGGAGTCGATTAAGCCCTGACCGTCTGTCCGTCTGACCGTCTGTCCGTGTGTATGTTGAAATCAACTTTTTGAAGCCCCCCGACATAGGTTGGACCCGGGTAAGGTATTAAAATATCAGAAATATTCGGGAGTAGATCGGTATTGAAAATCAGAAACATCGGTACATAAACAACTGAGATATGAGCAAAAACCCACGACCACCTCGATTTTCTTTTCATAAAAACAACATTACAACAACAACATACATATACAAACGTGTATACTGTACCCATGTTCTGTAACTTTAGTGAGAACTTCTCGCATCGAAAAGTCATGAAACAAAATATCCCACCGTTTCTCGATGTGTGAGAAAAAAGTGTATCTGTAACTCATGGCGAAAAATACCATTTATGATTACGTTGTTACGTTAGAGCTATCAAAAATTATACTTAATTATAAGAAGAAGAAGAAGAAAAAAAAATAAACTTTAGAAGTGCGGAAATAATACATATAAAATTTTGAAAATAAAAGTGTTTAAAAAAATAAGTGCAGAAGAAAGAAATAAAATGTACAATGCAGCTTTAGTTAGAGCGGTTGGGGATGATGAAAGGAATATGTTGCGGATTCATCGCAAAAGGTTGTGCGATTCAACAGACTCTTTTGAAATGCTGGAGAATTGATTTAAGGAACTAAATCGCTTAAGCAGATCATCAGCAATGTTTCTGCTTGAAGGCACCTTTTATGAGAAAAGGTGTAAGGAATACAAATTTGCCTTCACTTTCCAAGACATTGGAATATTGGATTGTTTATCATTGGATGATAAACATAATGATGATGGTGGTGTATTTAGGATTTTTGTTTAGGACACACGACATACAAATTAAACAATTTGGTTCAACAATAAACACTTTTTGTAAATATTTAAGGTCTAAATAAAAAAGGAATAAAAAAATTATAAAAATTATTTCGAAATTGAAATAAAAAAAAAATAAATGAAAAGAATTTAGCAATTTTTTTTAGTTAGTTAGTTTTTTTAAACTTTAAATGACTTTGATGATTGCAAAAATATATTCAATATAAAATAAAATCTATCTTTTTTAGAAATATAAAAACTTTTGTAAATTAAACAAAGATAGTTACCATAAATTATTTCCCGTAGTAAGAAAATTTATAACCTCAAATTTAAAGTAATTAATTTTTCACTTCCTAATTTTCCTTTTAAAGCACAAAAAAAAACATTATTTCAATTACAAAATATTTTATAGAAGGTTCGATAGTTTAAACTCGATATCTAATTTTCCTTTTTTTTGCTTTGAAACCTTTTTCTTAACGATAACAAATTTATAATATTAATACATACATACCTATGTATGCATTAATAATAAAAAAAACATTTAAACTTTACATTTTCCATGTTTTTGTCACTGATTTTTGACTTTTTATATTTTTTGGCTCAAAGTTTTGGCAATCTCGCGGTCTTTTTGTTTGTGACTTATTTTGACAGTTCAAAGTGAGAAGTTCTCGCCTGAAAACTTTACAGAAACACTTTTTTTATGGCTTACGAGTATTTTTCTTACGTGACAGGTATTTCTCGCATGAATAGTTACAGAAACAGTACAGTGAGAAAAAACAGCTGTTTGTTTCGATTTGTTGTATTTCTGTACCAATTTACATGTTTCAAGTGAAAAGTTTCTCGTAGCGAGAGTTACAGAACATGGGCACTGGTTAGAGAAAACGTGGCATCGAATCCCAGCTAAGGCAAAAAAATTTTTTTTTAAATTTTTTTAAAATTTTTTTTTTTAATTTTTTTTTTATTTTTTTTTTATTTTTTATTTAATATATTATATATATTTTTATTATTATTTTTTTTTATTTTTTTTTTTTAATTTTTTTTTTATTTTTTTTTTGTTTTATATATATTATATATGTATATAATAATTTTTTTTTTTTTAATTTTTTTTTTAAATTTTTTTTTTTTAAATTTTTTTTTTTTAAATTTTTTTTTTATTTTTTATTTTTTTTTTGTTTTTTTTAACATACATACGTGAATTTACTGTTATTGCATGACTACACGTTGTGAAGGGTATATAAGATTCGGCACGGCCGAATATAGCGCTTTTACTTGTTTTAGCTGTAACCGTACGCACTTATACATGTTTTGCTAATAATACTCAATGTATATCCGAAGTTGTAATCGTTGTCATTCCCTGATCTGAATGCCAAAAACATATCGTGGGGTGATATATACTTATTTAAGAACTTCATAGGAAGAAATCTCTACAACTAGCTTCAGGACCATTCATTAGAAATTATACGTATCTGCGATAGCAGACCTTATTACCCAAATGGGCTATCATTTATCGACCACTTTTAGCTTAGTCCGCAGTTAATCAACATCTTCATCGTTTAAAATTTTGGATTGAAATGGGTGCTGATCATTTGGTTTTGCACAATCCAATAGTATTAACGTCATATAAGAATACCAACTGGGATCATTTTTGACGTGACTTAGAAAACTCGGCGCGTTGCATGATGCCAGTAAGTAAGAGTGCTATCTGATAATACCCTTCAGCATCATGTACATAGGTATAATCGCCCATCGTAGCTTAACTTATATTTCATGTTATACGCCAATTTTCCTTATTATTTCCGACCCCATTTTTCCTTATTATTTCCGACGCCATCCTTGATTTTGAAATTTTTACGTAGTTAACTGTATTCTACTAGTCAAACCCTTGATGGGGTAAAAAATTTAATCCGCCATTTTAATTTTACATTTTTTGGATTTTACATTTCTCAATAACATAATTATATTCTTTACGACCTTATAATGTTTAAAGAATTATTTTCTTGTCATCAACAGGCTCTAGGCCCAAAAAAAAACAATTTAATTCTAATATTTAAATAAAAATCTTTTATTTTTTATTAAATATTATTTTTTAGAAAATTTTTTCCTTATATTTTTATTAATTTTGTTCAATATTTCGGGCCCCTTCGGTGCTCTTCTTCAGGAACAAGCTAAAATACACAAAAATAATATACAAAAACTAATGTTATTTTACCAAATATTTTTCATACTTATACATATGTACATACTAATTCATAAAAAATAAAAAAGCTTTATAAGAGGTTTATAAATAAAATTTCCATAGAAAATTAGTTTAATAAGCCCTTTATAAACCTTTAATAACTTTTATGAATAAGGCAGATAAAATATATGTACATTAACATTGTATTATTAAAATTACTTATGTCTACTAATTTCATAATGTCGTCGTAATTTTAGTAAAGCTTCTTATTAATTAAGAGCTTCTTCAGGGAAAGTTTTTACACTTTTTTTTTTGTTTTTGAACAATTTTAATATTTTAATTGTTAATTGTAATAAATTGTAAAAACTTCGGAATAAAATAACAATAATTTTTATATAAAAAGTGATCTTTAGCTCGAAGAAATTAAAACAATATATTAATATAAAAAATCGAAGAAACTTACATAATATTTGTATATTATATTTTTATACATATATTATTATATAAACTTATGCAATATACATATACATATAATAAACTTATTCTTACATATATAATTTCTAAAATTTTACGGCTATATGCATAAAAAGTAGTTATTTTATGGTTATAGTGTACAATAGTTATTAAACGCTTTTTGTATTATAAACCACTAATAAGAATTTGTATTTATAAACGTACAATAACACTTTTATAGTTATTAAATATTTGTAGTGATTTTATTAGTATGTATGGCAACGCTTTTTATATTTATTTGTCATTTTATTGTTAGTGGTGCTTATAACTACTATAAGATTTACTCGGGTATCAAGTAAAGGTAAATTTTTTTATAAAATTAAAGCACAAAAAGAACATCGAAAAAATCAAAAGTATATAACTTTGGTATATGAAAAATTTTGAGCAAAAATTAAAATACAAATATTAATTACACTGCTTTACAAATTTTTAATTTGAATAAATACCAAGAACGCCACATGCCTAGATAAGTTAATTATGACCTCCTGAACACGAAAAACGCTCTAATTTTTTTTCTAAGTACCGTTTTTTAGATAACGGTACTTTTGTGTTTTTCGGTGTATGGTCCCACTCAAACCCTTGTGGAGCCCAACCGAAAAGTCCGATCGAAATAAATGGCATATCGTTGGAAAGTAAATTGAATGCCTTTTCCGTCGATATGCCTTTTCCGTCTGATAAGAAATGGCTGAGTTATGGCACCTCAAAATTTCAAAATTTGCCTATTTTTTACGTTTTTTTCAAAATTTTTCATTTTTAATTCGTTTTTTTTCTACGTTATAGTAAAGATCTGGAATGTTTTATTTTTTTTTACCAAATAGCTTATTTAATTACCAAAATTTTAAGCGTAATTTGAAAAAAATCGGATGAAAAATAAAGTTTTTATTAAGGATTTTGTGAAACGAAAATATTTTCATCTTCATTGCTCACACACTATATTCAAGTCAAGTCGCTCGTCATTTTAATTTTTTTAATTTACGCCGAATATAGTGTGTGAGCAATGAAGATGAAAATATTGTCGTCAGATAGAAATTTGCAGCATATCGACGGAAAAGGCATTCAATTACCTTTCCAACGATACGCCACTTATCTCGATCGGACTTTTCGGTTGGGCTCCACAAGGGTTTGAGTGGGACCATACACCGAAAAACACAAAAGTACCGTTATCTAAAAAACGGTACTTAGAAAAAAAAATTACAGCGTTTTTCGTGTTCAGGAGGTCCTAATTAACTTATCTAGGCATGTGGCGTTCTTGGTATTTTTTGGCTGTAAACCAGTGTTATTTACCTATTTTGTTAATAACAATAAGAAAAGTATTCGGGTTAAAAGTTTGTTTACGTTTTTCTTACATCACTATTATAATTTTTCAATTTTATTTAATTTAAAATGTGTTAAATTTATTATTTTCTTTTGTATAAATTGCACTTATCTATATGTCGAAATGTGTTAATCTAATCAATTTTAATATTTCAATTACTTTTTCTCAAATTTTTTTACAAAATTTCTTGAAAAAAATTTTTTAACGCAAATTATGCATGAAATGTCGCCTTATTTTTGGTTTAAAGAAGGGTAAATCAAACAATACAATTTTTGATTTTATAAATGGTTTATAAAAGGTTTATAAGTCTATTAATGGTTTATGAATGCAACAATAGTGAATTTTGCGTAAAAACGACTTATAAGCCTGTTATAAGTTTTTATACATATGACCGTTATATTATAAGTACATCTTTATTCGAAAGAACTTACATAGATGTTAGTAAATTTAAATTCAATATATGTATGGACATGTTATTAAAACTACGCGCAAAGAAAAACCATGGTTACGGCATGATCACGACGGTCATATTATTTTTTCTAAAACAATATTTGGTTGTCCAAAACAAGTAATAGTTAAACTTATTTTATTTCATCATTTAAGTATCTTGTCACGATAATCAAGCATTTGTTTGAATTGTATCATTTAATGTTTGCTTTTCGTAAAAATTTCAAAATGTTTATCATTTAAAAATATTATGATTTAAAAAAATTATGACGTCAAAAATAACATTATATTCAAAAGCATTAAAAATTACAAATAATCATTAAATAATAGGTTAGACAACAGTATGATTACAAATTAATCAAGCTATGATTTTTTAATAATAATTTGATTTCAACTGTTCTTCTTCTTCTTGCTGAATAAATTTTTGTTATTTTAAAAGTTTGAGATGTCAAAAAAATTAACAAAAATTTTAAAAAATTAAAGAAAATTAAAAAATAAACGAGAAAATGTAAAAAATTATTGGTATAAAAATTGCAATTAAATTGGTAAGTACAATCAATATGTGTATGTTACAGCAAAAGACAATAATTTTCAGTAAAAAGCAAAGATTGCCGATTTCAATTGTAGTCATATATATGAGTAGGTGAGATGCAAAACTCGTTGGTTACATTTAAAAAAAAAATTTAGAAGCGCACATAATCAAGGTGCTGCTTGCGAAATGAAGCAATTTAGGGGATCGATTTTGACCCTAAAATAACATGACATTCTTAGTTAAATATTTGACATTTGAAAAATCGAAAATTGAGGGAATATAAAAGAATAATGAATTAAAGTTTGAAGCGAAAAGAGTTTTTTTTTAATTTTGTAACGAACGAGTTTTGCATCTCACCTACTCATATGATTATTGAATGATATTTTAATTAAACATAATAATGATAACTGGTAACCATTATTATTTTTAAACATAATCATACAATTTAATCATAGTATGTTGCTCTTCGATTATGGTTACCACAACCATATTTTTTCTTTGCGTGTAACAATCTTAGAAGTTAGCAGTACAATCGTGTGTGTCTTTGAAATACATATATTCATTTAATAATTTCAAGACAAACATTTAAAGTGTAACTTAATTTTATATAAACCGACGGATTTATCTTACACAATCACTGCTTGGGTACTTTGTTGAAAAAGCTCTTCTTTGAGCACAAAGTTTCTTCTATAAATAATTGCTGTCTTCTTATAACGCTTTCAGGGCACCTTTTTGAAATACGTTGCTGGCCAATTAGTTGCCAAAAAATAATACGAGTAACAATCTATCAAAGAAAAATGTTATGTAAATATACATACATACATGCATATGTACATGAAGATGAAATATTTTACAATTCTTGTAGAAAATTATAAAAGATATCTTACCTTAATTACTTTATTTCAAGTTTTTTATCACAAAAGTAAATTTTTAGTATTTATATACATATGTACATATTTTTATAAATTGTGTTTTGATATAAATTCATATTTTTTTCAAATTTAAATAACTTATTTTATTACATTTTTGTATTGTCTTATATAATTTTTTTTTACAAATGACAAGAAACTCAATTTTACTTATGAAATGTTCTTTTTATTTAATACTTATAACCAATAAATATTACATACAACCCCTTTTCAGTTGTAAAAAAAATTATCATTCTTAGTCTTTTATTGTAATCAAATAATAATAAAAGTAATCATTAATTGGTTACAACAACCGAAAAATTATTTTTCTTTTAAAATTAATTGACATAAATGAATTTTCTTTTATTCAGATCAATATTTAGTATTAAACCCTAATACACGCAGGCCTGGGCAATATTTGAAATACTTGTATTTGAAATACAGATACAAATACGTATTTTGTATCTGTATTTGAAATACATACATGGTTTGAAAGTATTTTGTATTTTGTATTTCAAATACACAACTTAAAAGTATTTTGTATTTCAAATACATGTGGCTCAAAGAAACATTTATACAAAATACATTTATTTTTTACAATTAATTTAAAAATAAATTGTGTCATACAAAAGCGAAAATCGCTAAAAACTATGACCATTAAAATTTCACATTTGACAAAACTACTATTCAGCTTTAAGTTGTTTCGCCTAAGGCGAATTCATTTACACTAATCATGATATATAAAATGAAAATAACTCTCTATATTTGCTGAGGCATCTGAGATGTTTTAGCCACAACAGATATGAAGAATTTCATAAAAAATTCTCGTGCCAGTAGGATTCACTACTCGGCAATTGCTAAATGTACTTTACTATGGAATTAATCCAGAAGACCCAAATAAGCTGAAGTCATAAAAGATTGCCTCGGACATTAGTTAGTATATCCATGTCCCACAAGATGGAACTTTCTTTTCGATTCCATAGTACAGCTAATGAAAAGAAAATAAAAATTAAATGAATTATTTGTTAGATTGGATAAGGCTAACACGTTCTCAGCTATAGAACTGGAGTACTTAGAGGAATTCATTGAAATATTGAAACCAATAGCTTCGGCTTTGGACTACATACAGGGAAATAATTGCTATTATGGAAACTTTTGCCTACTTTAATATCTGTAAGAACCAGATCAGATCGGCTGTAATGTAACAATTTAAGACATTTCAGTTGCATTTTACCAAAACTAAGGGAGAGCGTTGAGAGAAGATTTTTAAAGATTTTCATGGTGGCATCTGAAGCAAATAGAGGTATATTGGCGTCATGTTTCCACCCAAGTTTTAAAATGCGTAGGCTGTCAGAAAACATCACTGGAAACGGGAGGCAACGAATTAAAATCTTGGCAATAGATACCTTAGAAAAAAATTACAAAAAACGTGAAGCAATGCTTGGATGCAGCAGATGAAGTAGATGAAGATTTTATTGTCTTTGCCGACAAGAACATTGATCAATGTATTTCAAAAGTTATTAATTAAATTTCAAAAAAAGTAAATAGAATTTCAAAAACTACGAGTTGAATTTTGAAGTTATCTATAATATGTAAATTCAATTGATTTGTTTCTTCAAATTACAATAATATTCCATTAATACTTTTGGAATACTATTTATAACTTAAAAAATATCAATTGTAATTGACAAATTATCAATTTTTAAGTAGACTTAGGGCCATTATTACAACTTGCCGTTAGCTAAAGGCAGGCAGATAAATGGCTTTGCATTATAAACCCTTAATTTATTATTTTTTTATTCATTAAATATTATTAAAGTTAATAATAATAACAATAAAAAAATTGAAGTTGTAATAATGCAAAGCTATTTATCGAGCAGACAAAATCCTACCTTTAACTAAAGGCAAGTTGTAATAATGGCACTTAATCTATCATGCATAGAAATTGTTATTGTACTTAAAATCAATATTTAACAATATTTAAGAAAATAATATTTAGGCTCAACAAAACGAAAACATTTCTTGTTAAAGTCGACTATAATATTATTCTTAATAATTTTTATGATGTTTATTTTAAAGGCAATAACAATTTTTATGAACAATCAAGTAAAGTAAACTTTAAAATAAATTGTCAATTACAATTTATATTTTTTAAGTTATATATAGTAGGGTCGAATACATAAAATATAATTTTTGCTTGTACCCATGACAGAGATACATATATAGGTAGAAACTAGTTTGTTTTATGGTTTAATTGCATTTTAATTTGACACACATTCAATGGCATTAATATAAAATGCCGTTATATAAAATAAAGATGTTAAAGGACAGACACTTTTTACCTAAAAGTGGTCGAAAAGATAAGTTTATGCTTCAATTACCTTGAACTTTTAAGGTTAGGTTAATAAACTTAAAAATGCCACTGACAAATAAGTTTCTTATAATATAATGCAAGATTATTTAATAAATTTTCTGATTTTTCGAAATTTTTTTAGTAATAAATATTTTATGGTACGTTTGGTTACAAAGATAAATGAACATAAAACTAAAAATGAAAAAAACCGGCTTATGTGAGTAAAAAAACCGGTGTATTCGACATTCGAAAAATTAACATTTGGAAAAAACCGCCAGCTGAAAGAGTTAAAAACCGGGTTTTTCACCGGTTGTAAAACCGAATCGATCACCCTAATATATAGTAATCCAAAAGTATTAATTAAATATTGTTTAAAAAAAAAAAAAAAAAAATAAAATAATTTATGCTTACAAAAATAAATTCAAAAATATATTATAAGGGCCATATTTATAAAAAATATTTTAGGTTTATTGAAGTGTTATTTGACAAATTTTTCAACAAAATCTGTCAAATAAGCATTTAATAAACCTAAAATATTTTTTTATGTATACGGCCCAATTTTTTCCTGTTTCATTTTTCAAAAAATTACAAAATTCAATACATGTATATTTAAAAAACAGTACAAATAAAAAAACAGTACTTTTTCGTACTGTTTTAGGTATTGTGAATATAACAGTACATATTACAAAAAACAGTACATGTACTGTTGAAAACAGTACGAATGGCAACCCTACATGCAATGTAAACAATCGATAAAAATTGTCCCTATTTTTGGTACTTTTTTTTAAAGAAACTCTTCTAATATTATTCAATAGGACAAAAATTGATAATTGTTATTGCCTAATAGAATATGGACAATTATTTGGGTGAAATTTTTGAAAACTCTTACGAGGGACAAAAAAAGGTACCAAAAAGGGGAAAATACCGAAAAAGGTGTATAATTCCTAATAAGAATTAATTATTTTCATCAAATTTTTGATTGGGATTTTACCAGACATAAAAAATTATGCAATTTAGTAAAAATGTAAATACATTCATAACTGGGTAGAAAGAAGAAAATTCGGGAAAACAGTTTGGTACTTTTTAGAACATAACCACTTATATGCAAAATAGAGTAGATTTACTGACTTTAAATCATGTCAATGAAAATATTTTTTTGTTGCATAAATAATTAAACATTTTAAACTTGGAATCTATACATTGCTATGGAAAACCCAAAAAAGGTACTTTTCTGTTTTTCGGGTACTTTTTGTATTTTGTACGTTTATGAAGCGACATTAGTCACTATTCCTACGAGGTGAGACTGAAAATGTTATGGGCGACCGAAAAGGTACTTTTTTGAATATGACTGGTATTTTTTGTATTATCTACGTTTACGAAGCTACAATTGTACTATCAAGGACTATTAATTCCAGGTGAGACTGAAAATGTTAGGTGCGACCAGAAACGTCTTTTTTATGATACTTTTTGTATTTTAAACGTTTACGAAGCCAGAATTTTAAAATTAGTAACTATTCATAAGAGGTAAGACTGAAAATGTTATGAGCGACCGAAAAGGTTCTTTTTTAAATTTTTTTGGTACTTTTTGTATATTCTACGTTTATAAAAGTAGAATTGTAAAATAAAGAGCTATTGATTACAGATGATACTAAATATGTTATGGGCGACCAAAAAGGATTTTTTTAAATTTTTATTATACTTTTTGTATTTTCAACTTTTGTGAAGCTTGAATTTCGAATTTTTTGTACTTTTTGAATTTTTATTGTACTTTTTGTGTGTGAAGATAGAATTTTGAAAATGGAAGCTATTGGTTCAAGTTGAGAATAAAAATGATAATGGCGAAACAAAAGGTGCCTTTTCGCATTTTTATTGTACTTTTTGTATTATTACGTTTGTAAAGATAGATTCTTAATATTAGTGATTTTTAATCCGAATTCTAACTCTAAGTGTTCTGGACGACAAAAAAATTTTCATTTTTATGGCATTTTTTTTTTACAGTTTTTATATTTTGTATACATAGAATTCTAAAAGTAGGTACTAATAATTCAAGCTGACTTTGAAGATTATAGTGCAGGACAAAATGTTATTTTTATTATTTTTATAGCCATTTTTGCATATTGTGAATTAAGAGTATATCACCAATATATCCTCAATGCACTTTTGTTTCTAACTAAAATGAATCAGAGAAACAAATTTTCATAATTTTAACCCGAAAACGTTTAGTTATTAAAAAAATAGTGAACTATTCAGTACATAGTACGAACTGCGCTATCGAAGTAGCGGGTAATGTGCTAGTTATACATAATTTTAAGTTATACTGTTTTTTGTTTGGTATGATTTATATACATAGATTTTTAGCATTTACAATGTGTGTATTTATTTTTGGATATATCGGGTGTCCCAACTAGAACGCAATTTTTAAATTTTAAATAAAACACAGATATTTAAAAAAAAAATCGTGAAACTTTATTATATAGTAAAGCAGACAGAATGAGGTTATGTATGGAACAATATATCGTGCAGATGGCCGTCGCGGCTTTGCTGGCACACACGTGATCATTTAATTAAATTTTCAATAACCTTTTTGCATAAATGCTGCGGTATTTCATTAATTTCCCTTTTTAAGGCTTGAGTCGTCGTCGGCTTATTCGCGTAAACTATCGACTTCAAAAAACCCCAAAGAATAAAATCTAAAGGTGTTAAATCACATGATCTAGGCGGCCAATTCTGGTCTCCAAAACGCGAAATAACACGACCGGGAAATGACTGATGCAGCAATTGAATTGTTTCTCTGGCTGTATGACATGCTGGCTTCAGTTTCTGAGTTAATTGAAGTTTGTATGCATGAAGATGCAAATCTTTCGTCAAAATTCGCTGCATAGTGGATTTGGAGACACCAATTTGCTGAGCTCGGTGTCGAATTGAGGTGGATGGAGTTTGAGCGACATCATCACGTACAGCTGCGACATTTTCGGTCAAACAATGACACGAATGGCCCCAAATTTTAAAATTGCGTTCTAGTTGGGACACCCGATAGGAAGCAGCTGATGTATTTGTTATTAATTTTAAGTGTTATTTAGTTTGTATTTTGTTTTGATTCAGAAAGTCGCTATGTATGTCAAGGAAAATTCCAGGAGCAAGCATTGCTAGTTTCTCTTATTATGAGTATATCGATACGTTCGCATTCTTTGATTTACATGCTAATTAACGAATGCATATTAAATGTATTAAAACAAGACAAATATAGTTTTAAGAAAATATTTTATACTGTCCTTGTATGTATGTAAGTACATAATGTAAAAGAAAACACAAAGTCTCAACAAGTAACAGTGCTATATTCGGCCGTGCCGAATCTTATATACCCTTCACAACGTGTAGTCATGCAATAACAATTGTTTGTATCACCATTCATCCCATATAAAATACGTGCATACGTACACGTTAGAATAAATGTGGCATCGAATCCCAGCTGAGCCAAAAAAATTTTATTTTATTTTATTTAATATATTATTTATATTTTATTATTTTTTTTTATATTTTTTTTAAATTTTTTTAAAAAATTTTTTTAGAAAAATTTTTAAAAAATTTTTTAAAATTTTTTTTTTTAAATTTTTTTAAAATTTTTTTTTTGTAGTTTTTTTATTATTTTTTTCTTATTTTTAATATTTTTTTTTTTTGTAATTTTTTTTGTTTGTTATGTTTTTTACATGTATCTATGTATGTATGTTGTTGTTGTAATTGTGAAAAAAAACGAGGTGGTCGTGGTTTTTTGCTCATATCTCAGAAAGTTATGGGGCGATTGTGCTGAATTTCAATAGCGATTCATTCCTGGATATTTCCAAGAGATTGATACCATATACAGATCTGAGGAACACATAGTTGCTTCTAAAAGTTGATTTCAACCAACACACGGACAGACGGGCAGACGGACAGACGGTCAAGGCTTAATCGACTCCTCTATTCATAAGCTTTCAGAAAATATATACTTTATGGGGTCGGAAATGAAAATTGTAGAAATTACAAACGGAATGACAAAGCTATATATACCCTTGTGCACCACAGGTGAAGGGTATAATAAAACAAGTAAAAGCGCTATATTCGGCCGTGCCGAATCTTATATACCCTTCACAACGTGTAGTCATGCAATAACAGTAAATTCACGTATGTATGTTAAAAAAAACAAAAAAAAAAATAAAAAAAAAATTTAAAAAAAAAAATTTAAAAAAAAAAAATTATTATATACATATATAATATATATAAAACAAAAAAAAGATAAAAAAAAAAATTAAAAAAAAAAAATAAAAAAAAATAATAATAAAAATATATATAATATATTAAATAAAAAATAAAAAAAAAATAAAAAAAAAATTAAAAAAAAAAATTTTAAAAAAATTAAAAAAAAAAATTTTTTGCCTTAGCTGGGATTCGATGCCACGTTTTCTCTAACCAGTATACACGTTTGTATGTATGTATGTTGTTGTTGTAATGTTGTTTTTATGAAAAGAAAATCGAGGTGGTCGTGGGTTTTTGCTCATATCTCAGTTGTTTATGTACCGATGTTTCTGATTTTCAATACCGATCTACTCCCGAATATTTCTGATATTTTAATACCTTACCCGGGTCCAACCTATGTCGGAAGGCTTCAAAAAGTTGATTTCAACATACACACGGACAGACGGTCAGACGGACAGACGGACAGACGGTCAGGGCTTAATCGACTCCTCTATTCATAAGCTTTCAGAAAATATATACTTTATGGGGTCGGAAATGAAAATTGTAGAAATTTCACACGGAATGACAAACCTATATATACCCTTTTTATACCCTTCACACAGTGAAAAAGGGTATATATAGGTTTGTCATTCCGTGTGAAATTTCTACAATTTTCATTTCCGACCCCATAAAGTATATATTTTCTGAAAGCTTATGAATAGAGGAGTCGATTAAGCCCTGACCGTCTGTCCGTCTGACCGTCTGTCCGTGTGTATGTTGAAATCAACTTTTTGAAGCCCCCCGACATAGGTTGGACCCGGGTAAGGTATTAAAATATCAGAAATATTCGGGAGTAGATCGGTATTGAAAATCAGAAACATCGGTACATAAACAACTGAGATATGAGCAAAAACCCACGACCACCTCGATTTTCTTTTCATAAAAACAACATTACAACAACAACATACATACATACAAACGTGTATACTGGTTAGAGAAAACGTGGCATCGAATCCCAGCTGAGGCAAAAAAATTTTTTTTAAATTTTTTTAAAATTTTTTTTTTTAATTTTTTTTTTATTTTTTTTTTATTTTTTATTTAATATATTATATATATTTTTATTATTATTTTTTTTTTTTAATTTTTTTTTTATTTTTTTTTTGTTTTATATATATTATATATGTATATAATAATTTTTTTTTTTTTAATTTTTTTTTTAAATTTTTTTTTTTTAAATTTTTTTTTTATTTTTTATTTTTTTTTTTTGTTTTTTTTAACATTAATACGTGAATTTACTGTTATTGCATGACTACACGTTGTGAAGGGTATATAAGATTCGGCACGGCCGAATATAGCGCTTTTACTTGTTCACTGTGTGAAGGGTATAAATACATTTACTTACTTACATCAGGTAGCCTCACTTAAACAGCTGATTTTTATACCCTTCACACAGTGTAAAAGGGTATATATAGGTTTGTCATTCCGTGTGAACTTTCTACAATTTTCATTTCCGACCCCATAAAGTATATATTTTCTGAAATCTTATGAATAGGGAAGTCGATTAAGCCCTGTCCGTCTGTCCGTGTGTATGTTGAAATCAACTTTTTGAAGCCCCCCGACATCGCCCGGACCCGCATGAGGTATTAAAATGTTGGAAATATTCGGGAGTAGATCGCTATTGAAATTCAGAAAAATCGGTACATAAATAACTGAGATATGAGCAAAAAACCACGACCACCTCGGTTTTTTTTTCACAAAACCAACATTACAACAACAACATACATACATACAAACGTGTATACTGGTTAGAGAAAACGTGGCATCGAATCCCAGCTGAGCCAAAAAAAAATTTTTTTTATATATTAAAAATTTTTTTTTTAATTTTTTTTTTTAATTTTTTTTTTTAATTTTTTTTTTATATTTTTTTATTTTTTATTTAATATATTATTTATATTTTTATTATTTTTTTTTTAATTTTTTTTTTTTAATTTTTTTTTTGTTTTACATTAATTATATATATTTTAATTATTTAAAAAAAAAATTTTTTTTTTTAATTTTTTTTTTAAATTTTTTTTTTAAATTTTTTTTTTACATTTTTTTTTTTATTTTTTTTTAACATACATACGTAAATTTATAATTTTACAATGGGATGTTTTTTATATATGTATATTTTTTATATGTATGTACGTATTTCATATGAGATGAATGGTGATACAAACTACTGTTATTGCATGACTACACGTTGTGAAGGGTATATAAGATTCGGCACGGCCGAATATAGCGCTCTTACTTGTTTATTTTACAATGTGATGTTTTTATATATGTATGTTTTTTATATATGTTTGTACGTATTTCATATGATATGAATGGTGATACTACTACTACTACTACTACTGTTATTGCATGACTAGAAGTTGTGAAGGGTATATAATATTCGGCACGGCCGAATATAGCACTCTTACTTCTTTTTCTATATGTTTGTGTATATATATTCAGCATCTGCAGCAAGTAAGTTTTTTCTTTATGTGTGAAACTCGCTGTCGTATGTATTCTTACTCAGAGCACATGTAGGGAAGTGAAGAGAATGTTTGCTTATAGAATACCAACAAGTACCAAAGTACCAAAAAAAAAAATTGAAATGTGAACAACTTAAAACCTCTTAAAGCAAAATGAATCAGGAACAAACAACAACCTTGGTTCAACACTAGGATAAAAAATCTTATTAAGGAACGAGATTTAGCGTATAGCAGATGGAAAAGGTACAAAACTTCTATTGTACTTGAACTTTTTAAGTCAGGCCGTAGGGAAGCCGTGAAAAATATTAAACTCTCTAAAATGTTATATAACAAGCATAAGTTTAAATCTGCTATCGATAGCAAATCTAAATGGTGGGAAATCCGCAACATTGGCATTGGCTGTAAATACTCAACCTTAGACCCAGACATCGATTTTGATAACTTAAACCGACGCACGTTGGGTTGAAATTCCCAATAATGGCTTAATTAATTGAAAATTCATATTTTTAAAAAGTAATCAATTACAGATTATAGTTAACAAAATTGTGCATCACTAACTATCTTTTTGATTTTCCTATGTTATTTACGCGACGCTTCGTTGAAATCGATCTACCTCCACCCTCTTCAAACATATACGATCTAACAGGTTTAAAAGAACTGATACCAAAACTTCTACCAATCATAACTGCTATATTTAACAACAGTCTAATCAAATCTACTTATCCAAATTGTTGGAAAACATCGAAGATAATTTCTATTTTAAAATCTGGCAATCTTTATTGTCTTATAGCTATTCTTCCTTTTCTTTCCAAGGCAATGGAAAATATAATATATAATCAAATGAATAATTACCGTCAAACGGTCTTACTTTTATCCCCGAAACAATCAGGATTCTTGAAAAGACGTAATTGCATAACAGCATTAGTTATATAAAGGCTTATTTGACAGATGTTGTACAGAAATCTGTCAAATAAGCCTTTAATAAACCTAAAATAAATTTTATGAATACGACAATAAGAGTGGTGTTCCTCAAGGATCAATACTTGGGCCGCTGCTTTTTTGCCTTTACATTAATGATCTTCCTGCCAGATACTGTTCAATACTGCTGATGATGTTCAATTATACTCAAGTTCTAAATTTAACTACATGCATTAACACATGTGTCTCTAATATCAACAGTGACTTAAACAATATTCATCAGTGGACAATGGATTATGTCTTAATCCGGCCAAGTCAAAATGAATATGCATCTCCAAAAATAAACGTTTACTTGGCACAAATATCGAAAAACCTCGAAATAACCTTTAATGATCGCCTCACATGAACAAATCACATCAACGGAGCCGTAGGAAGAGTTCACGGTATGCTAAGAAATATATGGTCCGTACAACTTTAAACACCATCTAGTATCCGAATGCTCCTAGCAAAGACTTATCTCATTCCTATGCTTTTATATGAATGTGAAGTCTTTGCGAACTGTAATTACCACGATTTTCATAATCTTAATGTTGCCTACAACAATATAGCCAGATATGTTTTTAATAAGAGCCGTTTTGTCAGCATATCTCTTTTTATACCCTTCACCTGTGGTGCACAAGGGTATATACATATAATATAGCTTTGTCATTCCGTTTGTAATTTCTACAATTTTCACTTCCGACCCCATTAAGTAATATTTTCTGAAAGCTTATGAATAGAGGAGTCGATTAAACCCTGACCGTCTATACGTGTGGTGGTTGAAATCAACTTTTAGAAGCAACTATATGCTCCCCAGATCTGTGTATGAAATCAATCTCTTGGAAATATCCAGGAATGAATCGCTATTGAAATTCAGCACAACCGACCTATAACTTTCTGAGATATGAGCAAAAACCACGACCACCTCTTTTTTTTTCACAATTACAACTACAACATACATATGTATGTATATACTGGTTAAAGTAAACGTGGCATCGAATCCCAGCTGAGCCAAAAAAATTTTTTTTTATTTTATTTTATATATTATTTATATTTTTATTATTTTTTCTTAATTTTTTTTTGTTTTTAATATATTTTTTTTATTTTTTTTTGTATGTATGTGTTCCGTCAAAATACTAATTAACATTTATTATTAACTAAATATTATTAAATATTATTAACTAAATATTTTGTAGCACTAACTTTCAATGATTTAACTCTTTTAAGTCTCTTGTTGCTCTTTTCGTTTATATTATATACTAGCCAAACCCGGCGCGCGTTGCTACGCCCCTTAATGAATCGAAATGCATTCTGAATTTTAATTGAATATCAAGTGCAAAAACCTAAAAATTATAATTTTTTTATGGGCGTGGCATTGCCCACTTTTCTAGTCACGAAATTGTAAAGTCATAACAGCTCAATATGTGTGCAAAGTTTCAGAAGAATCGGACCAGTGCAAGTACCTCAAAATTAAAATTGTTTTTATGGGCGTGGCCCTGCCCACTTTTCTAGTCACGAAATTGTAAAGTCATAACAGCTCAATATGTGTGCAAAGTTTCAGAAAAATCGGTCTGGTGCAAGTACCTCAAAATTGTAGCCTTTTTTTATGGGCGTGGCCCCGCCCACTTTTTTAATCACAAAATTATAAAGTCACGACAGCTTAATATGTGTGCAAAGTTTCAGAAAAATCGGTCCAGTGAAAGTATCTCAAAATTAAAACTTTTTTAGGGGCGTGGCCCCGCCCACTTTTCTTATCACGAAATTATTTAGTCATGACAGCTCGATATGTGTGCAAAGTTTCAGAAAAATCGGTCAAGTGCAAGTAGCTAAAACTGATAACTAATTTTTTATGGGCGTGGCCCCGCCCACTTTTTTTCATCCATAAACACTCCCCGGTATGTGTACAACAACTTAGCAAAATTTGAGCCCGATCGGTTTTGCAGTTTCAGAGTCTATAGCTAACACACACACACACACACACACACACAGAGTTTCACTTTTATATATATAGATATATGTACATACATACATACAATTGTTTTTTATACAAATGGACATACTCAAAATAAATACATAGAATACTAACGGGATTGCATTCTTTGCATTCCTTTAACATTATTAGACTTTAAGCTAGTAATATAATTAATTGTAAAATCATTGTCGAAATAATAGTCAACCAATAAAGAGCTACTAATTAAACAAATTATCGTGGTTCTTTTTTATTATTAAAAATATGTATACCAAAGTTCATCGTTTCTTTTATGGTCCAACATAAAAATTGGCGACCGTGACAGGACTTATTAAAAATTAAAAAACAATATTGTGAAAACAATAAATTATAAATTTATTTAAATAAAAAAGAAAAAACTAAACATTTAATATTATAAGAAAAAACTAGTGTCGGTGAAATAAATTAATATACATAAATAAAATATAGAACATTTGTGTGCTGAAATAAAATTAAATAAGTTATTTTATTTTAAATAACATAAATCATTATCGTCATTAACATCATCATCATCGTCGTTTATGCAATCACCACCAAACAGCAGTTCTTTGAACAACTTCATCGTCATCGCAAAATTCTTCGTCATCGCAAACATCATTATCATCGTCATCGCTACAATCATTATCATCGTCATCGCAAACTTCATCATCATCGTTACCATCATCGTCGCTCTGCATTTGCTAGCTTCCATCCTCTGCTGCAGTAAGTCATCGTCGTGTACATTTAACATCGATTTCTCTTCGCTAAACCACTATTGGAACATCATATAAAGATCATCATAAATAAACAAGTAAGTGAAAAGAATAAATTCTCTTACATTGTCTGCACTCATAATAATTTTGTCTTTTTGGTACATTGTATGTAAATACATACATACATACGAACATATTCACAAGCATACATTTTTTGTTGGTTCATGAATTAAACAACTAGTGTTGGCACTTGTCATCAGTGTTGGCCCACCTGAAAAACATTTGGTACTTTTTTACAACGTATGGTACTTTCGTTGTAAATGAAAGTATTGTGAAATTTAATGGATTGTTATCGAATTTTATCAACTTTAATGGAAATTTAAGGAATTTCAATCAACTTCAAGCAACTTTAATCAAAACTCAAACAACTTTATTTTAGTCAACTTTAATTAAAATTAAAACAACTTTAATCCAGCTTTAGCCCTCTTAAGGCAACATTAGTCAAATTTGTATTGCAAAATGAGTACTGATAAAACTGACGGTACGAACGCCGATACTGGAGCCAACATGCTTTCTTCTTTAAAACAACAACGAGCAACAATGAAACGAAACATCACCCAAATGAAAACCAAAATAGAAAAAGATGGTGGTTTATCAGATTACACAATTCTTGAATGCAGACTTCAAATCCTCGAATCGTATTTTAAACAAATCAGCCATATTCAATCACAAATTGAGAAGTTAGATGAGTTTGATACCAGTCGATGAGACATTGAAGAACTTTTTATATCTGCCAAGGCTCCATTGGTAAGTTTTATGAATAACAAACGTAGTTCTAGTGATATTAAGCAAAGCTTTTTAAATATAACTCAACCATTAATGTCGCATCAAAATCGTTTGCCACAAATTAAATTACCCAAATTCGATGGGAAGTATGCGGAGTTTTCTCGTTTTTTAAGCACATTTAATACTTTGGTTCACAATGAATCAAGCATACCTACAATTGACAAATTTAATTATTTACTTAACTGTCTATCTGGCCAAGCATTGGCAGTCATAGAACCGTTTCAAGTTGTTGAGTCGAACTACCAAAAGGCTTTAGATAGCATAATCGAAAGATATGATAACAAATCATTAATTTTCATTGATCATATCAATTCATTATTTTCAATAACACCTATGACTAAACCGAGCGCTATTTCGTTGCGCGCAATGCTTGATAATGTTTTGGCTCTTCGTAGTTCTTTGCTCTCTTTGGGTTCTGAACTTGATGTCATGAATGCAATCATCATTCATATTGTTTTGTCGAAAATTGATGGAGAGTCAAAAAAGGTCTACGATGAAAAACAAGATTTTAAATCCCTACCATCATTGGACCAGTGCCACTCAATTCTAAGTCGTCGTTGCCAGTTTCTAGAAAGTCGTTCTACAGAAACACACTAATTTCAATCTCGTGAAAACAAATCCAATCAAATATCAAAACATACAGGGTCATCTTTCGTAGTTTCAAATACACTTTGTGAGTATTGCAAATCAAAAGATCATTTTATTGGAAGCTGTTCTAGCTATTTGTCGTTACCCATAGCTCGTCGTTTCGATTTCATTAAAAGCTTAAAACTTTGTATAAATTGCCTTAGAAAAGGTCATTTAGTTTCTCAATGCCAATCAAAATCTCGTTGTCGCACTTGTCGGATTTCGCACCACACATCTTTACACAATTCACAATTTAAATCAACAAGTAATACAAGTACTTCTTCCAACTCACCGCTTCAAGAACATTCGCCTTTAAATTCTTCGCTGCAACATAGTTCTTCTATGAATTCATCTTTTCAACAACCATATCCTCCATCTTTTCAACCTAAGTTTTCGTCGTCACAACAATCAGTGTTGCCAACACAACCTAATCCATCTACTACTCATCTTACAAAATTTTCGTCATTTTTAACACGTAGTCGTCGCATCAATTTGCTTCCAACAGCTATAGTTTTCGTCAAAGATTAGTTTGGCTGTCTGTAACCTCTTCGGGCCTTATTAGACTCTTAATCAGAAGTTAACCTTATCACGCAAGAAGCTGTAAATCGTCTTCGTTTAAAACAAAACAAATCGTTTCATGAAATTTCTGGCGTTTCTGACATTCGAACCCAGATGAAATATATGGTACAAGCTACTATTAAGTCTCGTGTTTCTGAGTTTGAATGGACAACATGTTTTTTGGTTACAAAATCAATTTCGTCTCAACATCCAGCTGAACATATTAAGGCAGCCAATTGGAACATTCCTAATGGCATTGAACTAGCAGACCCACAATTTCACATACCTCAACATATTGATATTTTAATTAGTTCTGAGATTTTCTTCGAGTTACTTCTTGATGGCAAAATTTCTCTCGGAAATGGATTACCGTGTCTCATTAATACAACTCTCGGGTGGATCATTGGTGGCAGTGTGAGCACTCAACGTTCACATCGTGCATTATCGTGTAATGTCACAACGAAACATGAAGACCTAGACTCATTACTAAAAGCTTTTTGGGAAATTGAAGAATTCAATCAGCGTACACTTGTCTTCACTGAAGAAGAACAAAAATGCGAACAACATTTTGTTAAAAATACAATTTTTGATACCAATGGTAAAGTTCAAGTGCGTTTGCCATTTAAATCTTCTATAAAACAACTTGGTAATTCATTCGAGACAGCTCGCCGAAGGTTTTTGTATTTAGAAAAACGGCTATCAAAAGATGAAAATTTACGGCAAATGTATTCCGATTTCATGGAAGAATATATTCGACTTGGTCACATGTCACCCGTTAGCTTCGATCGCTTAAATTATTCACATTTTGTAATCCCTCATCATCCTGTTTTACGCCCTCAAAGCACAACAACAAAACTAAGAGTAGTCTTCGATGCTTCATGTCGCACATCAACTAACATTTCTTTAAATGAAGCTCTAATGGTCGGTCCAACTATTCAACAGGAGCTTATAATAACAATTTTATCGTTTCGTTTAAATAAACTAGCTCTATCAGCTGACATTTGTAAAATGTATCGTCAATTTTTCGTAGATGAAAGAGATCGCAACTTTCAACTAATCTTATGGAGAAATAAAAACACTGATCCAATCACACTGTATCCACTTAATACCGTTACATATGGCACATCTGCTGCTCCTTTTCTCGCTGTACGTAGTTTGTTTTTTATTGCTGATTTTTACAAAAATCAATTTCCTGTTGGTTCTGAAATTCTCAAACAAGACCTATATTTTGACGATCTGCTCACGGGGGCAGATAATTTTTCCGAGCTCTCAACAAAAAAGTGTGAAATCGTAAAACTTTTACAAAAGGCTGGTCTACAGTTATCAAAGTGGAATTCTAATTGCCCAGATATCGCTCCTTCTAATGGTGAAATGCATTTAAAAACAAATGATGAATATATCACTAAGGCCCTTGGGATGTCGTGGAAAACTAAAAATGACGTTTTTTGTTTTCGTTTTGATTTGCCAGTTGTAGAAGCTCCAACAAAGAGATCTGTATTGTCAACTGTAGCAAAAATTTTTGATGTTCTTGGTTTACTAAGCCCTATCGTAATTTCTTGCAAAATCCTAATTCAAGAAATGTGGAAGCAGAAATTGAACTGGGATGCACCACTCAACGCACGTTTATCAAATAAATGGAAACAAATTGAACAAAATCTTTAATATATATGTAAATAGTTCTAAACTGGCTCACTAATCATTCGTCGTCGTATGTTTGCTTTGTCGCTAACCGAGTATCAGAAATACAAAATTTAACACACAATATTCCTTGGATGCATGTACCCTCGAAACAAAACCCCGCAGATGTGGTGTCGAGGGGCTGTTTTGCAAATGATCTAGTTAATACAATATGGTTTACTGGCCCTAAGTTTCTTTTGGAACCAGAAGCAAGTTGGCCAAAAAGCAATATCGAAAATACAGAACTACCACAACAAGAAACAAGAAAAACTGCACTCAAAACAACTATCGTTATCGAATCTATTATCAATCATTTAACTTCTCGCCATTCTTCGTATTCTTCGCATCGTCGCCTACATTCATCGAGTCTTCAACAAGCAAAATCGTGAAATTTTTGTAACCTCTGAAGAACTGCAATTATCATTTTATAGAATTGTACACAATATTCAACAATCAGCAATTAGAGAAGAAATTGATTTGCTCAACAAAGGAGAAAACTTAAAACCTAGTTTTCAAAAATTAGCCCCGTTTTTAGATAAAATACAATGCTGTAATTCAACTTTAGTAATCGTTCGAGTGGGTGGTCGACTAGCAAATGCACCATTATCATATGATACAAAATTTCCAATAATTTTACCAAAAGATCATCGATTTACGAAACTTTTCATCGAACATCTTCATCGAAAACACTTACATGCTGGCTCCAAGGCGCTTCTTGGAATTCTTCGTCAACAGGTATGGGTAGTAAATGCCAGAGAAATCGTTAGAAAGATTGTTCGAAATTGTGTACACTGTTTCAAATACAATCCTCAATTATCGCAACAATTAATGGGTAATCTTCCTGCAGATCGTTTCAAGGCTCAGCGTCCTTTTCTCGTGTCGGGTGTAGACTTTTGTGGTCCTTTCTACACCTCCTATCGTATAAGGGGAAAAGCTCCTTATAAAACCTATGTCGCTATTTTCGTTTGCTTCTCATCTAAAGCTGTTCACATTGAATTAGTTTCTGATCTGTCAACTAATACATTTCTTTTATGTCTTAAAAGGTTTATAGGTCGTCGTGGCATACCTCAGAGACTATATTGTGACAACGCAACAAACTTTGTTGGCGCCAGCTCTAAACTGCAAAAGTTAAAACAACGCTTCTTTGATGATGCTAATGTCAATGAGATATTGCACTACAGCACAGTCACTGGTTTCAAATTTTCGTTTATTCCTCCTCGTTCTCCGCACTTTGGTGGCCTTTGGGAGTCCGCCGTAAAATCAACAAAAACACTTCTCGTCAAGAACATGTCTCAAGCCAAACTAACATACGAAGAATTTCAAACAATCCTTATCGAAGTCGAAGCCATTTTAAATTCTCGGCCATTGATAGCTAGATCAGATGATCCAAATGATGGTGAAGCTTTAACTCCTGCACACTTGTTAATTGGTTCTTCTTTATTGGCGCTACCAGACGAAAATATACAGGGGGGGTGCTTTAATACCATGTGAGATAAGGCCATGATGGCTTTATCTCTCATTCAATAGAGAGATAAAACCTTTTTTATTTTTTTTTTAATTTGAATGGGAGGTAAAGCCATCATGACCTTATCTCACATTAGCAATATTAGAAAATGGCTTTATCTCTCATTTCAGTTTTGAAGAACTTTTGCATTTTACATTGATTAATACTTTTCTTATTTTTATAATTAATTAATTTTTATTCTTGTGACGCACGCAGGAAAACTTTATTCAGCAAAGCCACCTGCCGCGTCCAACTGGAGGAGAAAACCCGTAAGCACGGCCGCAGGCCGCAACGTAGAAAAACTTTAGTATGAGAAGCCAGATTCCAATACTTTACTTTAGTGTTTCCGGGAAAAGAAATTTTTTTATTCTTGTGACGCACGCAGGAAAACTTTATTCAGCGAAGCCACCTGCCGCGTTCAATTGAAGGAGAAAACCCGTAAGCACGGCCGCAGGCCGCCACGCGGAAAAACTTTAGTATACGAGGCCAGATTACAATACTTAAATTTAGTGTCTCCGAGAAGACATTTTTTTACAGAATGTTATTATTATTGGAATCCGGCTTCGCATACTAAAGTTTTTCCGCGTGGCGGCCTGCGGCCGTGCTTACGGGTTTTCTCCTTCAGTTGAACGCGGCAGGTGGCTTCGCTGAATAAAGTTTTCCTGCGTGCGTCACAAGAATAAAAAAATTTCTTTTCCCGGAAACACTAAAGTAAAGTATTGGAATCTGGCTTCTCATACTAAAGTTTTTCTACGTTGCGGCCTGCGGCCGTGCTTACGGGTTTTCTCCTTCAGTTGAACGCGGCAGGTGGCTTCGCTGAATAAAGTTTTCCTGCGTGCGTCACAAGAATAAAAAAATGTCTTTTCCCGGAAACAGTAAAGTTAAGTATTGAAATCTGGCCTCGCATACTAAAGTTTTCCGCGTGGCGGCCTGCGGCCGTGCTAACGGGTTTTTGTCCTCCAGTTGGACGCGGCAGGTGGCTTCGCTGAATAAAGTTTTCCTGCGTGCGTCACAAGAATAAAAATTAATTAATTATAAAAATAATTATAACAATATTCTGAAAAAATATGGCTTTATCTCTCATTTGCGAAAAAAATATGGCTTTATCTCTCATTTCGCAAGATTTTAAATATGGCCTTACCTCTCAATGATTGGGCAATAAGGCCATTATGGCTTTATCTCCCATTCAATTGAGCAATAAAGCCATCATGGCCTTATCTCACATGGTATTAAAGCACCCCCCCAATATACACAGCTACAAAAATAACAACTACCTCAAGCGATGGCAACTTGTTACATTTCTTAAGCAACAGTTTTGGCTCGAATGGGTTCGTGACTACGTATTAAATTTACAACAAAAATGTAAATGGCTTAAGGCGTGTGAAAATGAAGAAGAAGGCACACTTGTTATTATTCATGAAGACAACATTCCACCTCAGAATTGGCTCTTAGCGCGTATCATCAAAGCTATACCAGGTCGTGACGGAAAGGTGAGAGTAGTTGATTTAAAAACATCGAAAGGGGTTCTTCGACGATCCATTCACAAAATTTCACCTCTACCTACCGAAGCTGATTGAAAGTGCCTTTCAATGGGGGCAGTATGTTCCGTCAAAATACTAATTAACATTTATTATTAACTAAATATTATTAAATATTATTAACTAAATATTTTGTAGCACTAACTTTCAATGATTTAACTCTTTTAAGTCTCTTGTTGCTCTTTTCGTTTATATTATATATGTATGTACATACATACATACAATTGTTTTTTATACAAATGAACATACTCAAAATAAATACATAGAATACTAACGGGATTGCATTCTTTGCATTCCTTTAACATTATTAGACTTTAAGCTAGTAATATAATTAATTGTAAAATCATTGTCGAAATAATAGTCAACCAATAAAGAGCTACTAATTAAACAAATTATCGTGGTTCTTTTTTATTATTAAAAATATGTATACCAAAGTTCATCGTTTCTTTTATGGTTCAACAGTATGTTTTTTACATGTATACATACATATAGCAAAAAAATAACTTGTACACCTACATATATACAAGTAAGTAAAATGAGATTAATTTTTATAAGGAATTTGTTAAACTTATTTAAACTTATTACTTCTTATTCAAAACTTATTATTCAAAATGTAGGATATTTTATATATTTTCAAATGCATGTTTGATTTTTCCATTATTGGTTACCGTACAAATGTTATCTCTTACATATCAAAAGTTGGCAACTCTGCAACGCAAAAAAAAAAAACTTGTACACTAGTTACTTTGTTTGTGAAAATGATACCGTTACAAAATTTTTGCACAAGAATAGATAAAATTAGGTTTGTAATAGTCAAAAAAATTTATCATAATAATTTTCATGACTACTCTGTGTCTTCATACTTTGGAAAAAAAATAGATATGTCGGAAAAGCAACTGTCGCGGGATTTGAAGGAAACAGTTATATAATATTTATTCTAACCAGTATATACAAATGTACGTATTTTATATGAGATGAATGGTGATACAAACAATTGTTATTGCATGACAACACGTTGTGAAGGTTATATAAGATTCTATACGGCCGAATATAGCACTGTTACTTGTTTTTTTACCGATTATTTAATGTGAGCTTTCGTGATCTACTAAACTTCAGGCGATTTACCCCGTGGCAAAAGAATTATCCAGAAAAAACATAAAACCCTACCGTCAAAGAGACAGAGACAGAATACAAATAATAATAACAGTTTAAAAAGGAGTTACAACATCGTTGAAACTTCATAAACTTGTAAACTTTGTAAAGTACAAACTTGTTTTTATACCCTTCACACAGTGAAAAAGGGTATATATAGGTTTGTCATTCCGTGTGAAATTTCTACAATTTTCATTTCCGACCCCATAAAGTATATATTTTCTGAAAGCTTATGAATAGGGGAGTCGATTAATCTCTGTCAGTCTGTCCGTGTGTATGTTGAAATCAACATACCCCGACACCGCTTGGACCCGGGTGAGGTATTAAAATATCAGAAATATTCAGGAGTAGATCGGTATTGAAAATCAGAAACATCGGTTCATAAACAACTGAGATATGAGCAAAAATCCACGATCACCTCGATTTTTTTTTCACAAAAACAACATTACAACAACAACATACATACATACAAACGTGTATACTGGTTAGAGGAAACGTGGCATCGAATCCCAGCTGAGGCAAAAAAAATTTTTTTTTATATTTTTTATATTTTTTTTTAATTTTTTTTTTATTTTTTATTTAATATATTATTTATATTTTTATTATTATTATTTTTTTGTTTTATATTTATTATATATATTTTAATTATTTTTTAAAAAATTATTTTTTCTAATTTTTTTTTAAATTTTTTTTTTTTTTAACATACATACGTAAATTTATAATGGGATGTTTTTATATATGTATGTTTTTTATATGTATGTACGTATTTCATATGGGGAATGGTGATACAAACTACTGTTATTGCATGACTACACGTTGTGAAGGGTATATAAGATTCAGCATGGCCGAATATAGCGCTTTTACTTGTTTCTTTTTTTCTTAATTCTTTTTTTTTACTTTAAATTACTCAAAACTAAGACTCTATTTTAATCATTATTTTTAAACAACGTATTTATTATGTATAGCATTATTTAAACATCCATTAAAATGTATATAATTTAAACGACTAGTACGGACACTTGTAAGATATTTATCTTGTTTTCAAATAAATAAAAAACAAGTACCTTAAAAATCATGTTTTCTACATGTGGTACTGCAAGTATGTCATAATAATATAATAAAACAGATTTAATATCAGATTTCATATCAGATTTGAGAATATTTTTCTATAATTTTAATAAGTAATAATTTTAAAATATGCATAAGTGAATAAATAAATATATATATTATAGTAAACTTGCTTCATTTATTTTCATTTCTTATGATGAACTCTAAATTTACTTTTTCAAACTTCACGTAGTACAAGTACGTCATGAAGTTTGGTTTTCGCTTGACACTCAATATGTTCTTTTCATGTATGTTGTGAGTACGAGCATAAAGCAAACATGTACTCACTGTTGCCAACTTTTTCCAAAACAATATCGCTAAAATAAGTAAAAAATAGCTAGAAAATAGCTACACATTAAAAATTATCAAAATCTTAGCGATAAATCGCTATTGAATTTATTATAAATTCTGGTATAAATTTAACAAAAAATAGTCAAGTTTTCATCGATTTTTATTTTTTTTGCAAGAAAAATTTAGCGTTTTATCGCTAAGTTTTACTTAAATAACGAAAGAAAAAAACAAAAGTACAATCATTTTTATTACAAAGGCAGCTTTTATTAATTACATTTTAATGAAGGTATGTGAAAAAATTCAAGAAATATACATACACATATAACGTACATATATATCAATTCAAAAAAATAACGTTAATCAAGTGTTACTAATTACGTTATATTTATAACTAGAAAAGCCCGGCGCGCGTTGCTACACCCCTTAATGAATAAAAATGCGTTCTGAATTTCAATTAAATATCAAGTGGAAAAAGCTCACTTTCCTAATCACGAAACTGTATAGTCATGACAGCTCAATATGTGTGCAAAGTTTCAGAAAAATCGGTGAAGTTCAAGTGGCTGAAAATGATAACTTTTTTTATGGGTGTGGCCCAGCCCACTTTTCTAATCAAGAAGTTGTATAGTCATGACAACTCAATATGTGTGCAAAGTTTCAGAAAAATCGGTCTAGTGCAAGTACCTCAAAATTATAATTTTTTTTATGGGCGTGGCCCAGCCCACTTTTCCAACCACAAAATTATATAGTCATGACAGCTCAATATGTGTGCAAAGTTTCAGAAAAATCGGTCCATGGCAAGTACATCAAAATTATAAATTTTTTATGAGCGTGGCCCCGCCCATTTTTTATCAAAAAATTATAGAGTCATGACAGCTCAATATGTGTGCAAAATTTCAGAAAAATCGGTCAAGTGCAAGTAGCTTAAAATGATAACTAATTTTTTATGGTCGTGCCCCGCCCACTTTTTTCCACCCATAAACACTCCCTGGTATGTGTACAACAACTTGCTAAAGTTTGGGTCTGATCGGTTTTACAGTTTCGGAGTCTATAGCTAACACACACAGAGTTTCACTTTTATATATAGACTAGAAAAGCCCGGCGCGGGTTGCTACGCCCCTTAATGAATAAAAATGCATTCTGAATTTTAATTGAATATCAAGTGCAAAAACCTAAAAATTATAATTTATTTTATGGGCGTAAATTGTAAAGTCAAAACAGCTCAATATGTGTGTAAAGTTTCAGAAGAATCGGGTGAGTGTAAGTACCTCAAAATTTTAATTATTTTAATGGGCGTGGCCCTGCCCACTTTTCTAATCACGAAATTGTAAAGTCATAACAGCTCAGTATGTGTGCAAAGTTTCAGAAAAATCGGTCCAGTTCAAGTAGCTGAAAATTATAACATTTTTTATGGGCGTGGCACTGCCCACTTTTTAATCACAAAATTGTAAAGTCGTGACAGCTCAAAATGTGCGCAAAGTTTCAGAAAAATCGGTCGAGTGCAAGTACCTTAAAATTAAAACGTTTTTAGGGGCGTGACCCCGCCCACATTTCTTATCACGAAATTATTTAGTCATGACTGCTCGATATGTGCGCAAAGTTTCAGAAAATCGGTCAAGTGCAAGTAGCTAAAACTGATAACTAATTTTGTATGGGCGTGGCCCCGCCCACTTTTTGCCACCCATAAACACTCCCTGGAATGTGACAACAACTTGCCAAAGTTTGAGTCCGATCGGTTTTACAGTTTCGGAGTCTATCTAGCTAACACCAATACACTAGATTCTGGCTTTCATATGTAAAATTGAAATCTGGTCTCTTTAATGCTGATTTAAATATATCGTAATTGAAGCTGTCGCACCGGCCACTTCAGCCATGCTTAGAAATGTTGTTTTCCGGTACTAAAAATAATTATTAAAATACCTACATACATATATTAAATATAATATTTATTATAGATTTATGTACCACGTAAGTTTTTAGTTTTAAAAAAACATGCCTAATAACTTGATGATACCAACGTCTATTAATTTATCTTCTAATACACTATATCAAGAACCTGATACATCGTTTTCAAGTTCCATTAAGAGATGGGTCACTAAAACATTTTTATTTATCGCTAAGCATTTGGTTGTTGTTGTGAAAAAAACGAGGTGATCGTGGTTTTTTGCTCATATCTCAGTTGTTTATGTATCTAAGCTTCTCATTTTCAATACCGATCTGCTCCCGAATATTTCTGATATTTTAGTACCTAACCGATGGGGCTTAAAAAAGCTGATTTGAACATACACACGGACAGACTGACAGAGCTTAGTCGACTCCTTAATTCATAAGCTTTCAGAAAATATATACTTTATGCTCGGCGCACAATTGGGACAAACGACGAATTTCGCCCAACACGACGAACTCTTCGGTAAAAATTCGTTGTGCAAATTCGTCGTGTGAAGCACAACAACGACGAAAAAGTAACATCTTTTATAGTTGATAAAATTGTTTAGTGTTTGTGCAAAGAAAAAACAAAAAATCTAAGAACTTAATTTTTTGTGAAACTCAACAAAACAATAAATATAATTTCTGTAATAATAAAAACTTGTTTAGGTATAAGCAAACGTTTGCAAATAATGTCGTGTGTACGTGCATTAAACAATAATAAAAATTTTGTTTGTGTATAGCAGTGTGACCATATGAAAAAAATATCACTTAATAAACTTAAACATTTGCAAAAACACAAATAAAAACAAATTTTTGTACTTAACTAACTTCATTTTCTTAAAAAGTTGAAAAGTAAACCCAAATTTAATAAAAAATGGTCACCTTGTACCATTTTGTTCGTCGTTCGCCGGCTTAAGAAATAGAAATAAATCTAATGCAGAGTTCGCCGCGTATAGCGAACTCGGCTGACGCCACAATTGTATGCATTCTCATATACACAAATGTGTTTTATTTTTGATGACGAATATTCGCGACGAAAAATTCGTCGTTCGTCCCAATTGTGCGCCTAGCATTATGGGGTCGGAAATGAAAATTGTAAAATTTCACACGGACAGACAAGCCTATATATACCCTTTTTCACTGTGTGAAAAAAAGATTACATCAAATCGTCTTCCATGATATTCCCGTAAATAAACTTGGTTGAAAAATCGTAAGAACCGTTTATATAAAAAGTTCGTGAATAGCAAAAACCTAATTGATCGTAGCCTATATCTAATAGCTCAAAACCGTTACACTTTTTAAAATAATCGTACATTTACTTTTAAAAGAATTCAAAAATGTTTTATGATTTTTTAAATTCCAAAATTGAATAATGTTGCTCAAGGCGAATTCATACAGGTGAAATTATCAGCCCAGCTGATGGGGAGACTTTATGTCAAAATTGGTTGAATTCGCCTTATTAATGCAGGAAAGGGAAATGTGATTTTAAATTCTGCATTAACCAATTAACTTACGTGTACTTTTTTGATAATTAATGTGCTAAATTTATGTATATTTGTTGCTTTTGCGTCATTAATAATGTGTTTCAAACAATTATATCCTTTTTATACCCTTCACACAGTGAAAAAGGGTATATATAGGTTTGTCATTCCGTGTGAAATTTCTACAATTTTGATTTCCGACCCCATAAAGTATATATTTTCTGAAAGCTTATGAATAGGGGAGTCGATTAAGCCCGGTCAGTCTGTCCGTCTGTATGTTGAAATCAACTTTTTGAAGCCCCCCGACATCGCTTGGACTCGGGTGAGGTATTAAAATATCAGAAATATTCGGGAGTAGATCGGTATTGAAAATCAGAAACATCGGTACATAAACAACTGAGATATGTTTTATTTTTTTTCACAAAAACAACATTACAACAACAACATACTGATTAGAGAAAACGTGGCATCGAATCCCAGCTGAGGCAAAAAAAATTTTTTTTTATTTTTTTTTTATTTTTTAATTTTTTTTTTATTTTTTTTTTATTTTTTATTTAATATATTATTTATATTTTTATTATTTTTTTTTAATTTATTTAATTTTTTTTTGTTTTATATTTATTATATATATTTTAATTATTTAAAAAATTTTTTTTTTTTTAAATTTTTTTTAAAATTTTTTTTTAAATTTTTTTTTTAAACATACATACGTAAATTTATAATTTTACAATGGGATGTTTTTATATATGTATGTTTTTTATATGTATGTACGTATTTCATATAGGATGGTGATACAAACTACTGTTATTGCATGACTACACGTTGTGAAGGGTATATAAGATTCGGCACGGCCGAATATAGCGGTTTTACTTGTTTTAAACATGTTTTATTATATATAATATGTAAAAACAACTTTTCCATCCCTGATATACGAATTGGAAAGTTGCTTTGTTGTATCAATTCACCGTTGCATATACCTTATGGATATGCCTTATTCCAATAATGTAGATATTGCCAAAACTTTCTATAGTACAATTTATCCTTATTATATTACTTCGTCTTCATGAATTAATGTTTCGTCTTTAGATGTCAATACTATCTTTAAAAGACTGGCAAGTTTAAAAAAAATTGTATAATCCTGGTCCTGACGGTATTTCTCTCTGCATATTAAAGGGTTGTGCTGGTGTTTTGGTTTATCCTATCATTCATCTATTTAACAGCTTTTTAAAATTTGATAAATTTCCTAAATGCTGCAAGTATTCATTTATCACACCGCTTCATGTATCTAGTAGCTGTAGTGATGTTACTTATTATAGAGCAACAGCTAAACTTAACTCTATTTCTAAACTGTTTGAGAAAATATTAACGGACATCATAACTACCCAAATATCAACAATTCTTTCTCTAGTTCAACATGGTTTCTGTAAAAGTATACATATCTATATCCACAAATCTAATGGAACTGACTTCCTTTATCAATGCAGGATTTTGTAATGGTAACCAAACCGATGTGGTCTATATTTACTTTACCTTTCGACAAGGTTAACCATGATTTTTGGTTGAATACTAGCCATTTCCGGTTAACCTTTAAAAATTTATTAGGTGTTTTTTATAGTGATTGTATATTAAAACATATTGAAGTAACTTCCGGAGTTCCACAGGTAAGTCATCTCGACCCAATCTTATTGTTATTGCTTATAAATGATCTGCCAAAGGCTCTTCAATACAGCAATATTTTAATGTTTGCCTGTCCTTATGTGACAAAAAATTTATTCTCGACATTGGTAAGACCTTCACTGGAATATGAGTCAGTAATTTGAGATGTGTATATATTTAAAAACTTGAATCAGTCCAAAAACAATTTTTGATGTTCTGCCTTCGTAACTTACATTGGAATCCTGATATAAACTTACCGTCATATCGAAGTCGTTTATTACTCCTTGCGCTCCCAACGTTACAAAGACGAATAATTGTTTCCAATATTGCATTTGTCCTGAATTTAATTTAAGGTAAAGTTGATTATACATATCTTCAAAGTAACAGGCAGCTCAGATCTTATGAACCATTATATATAAAGTTTCACCGATCAAACTACATTAACTTTGATCCATTTACAATAATTTGTGCTGACGTAAAAAAATTCTATGTAGACATCGACTTTTCTGATAATGGAAATCAGTTAAGGTTTCTCAACTCAAATGCTTAAATCTAGTGTTGTTTCTGTCTTTCTTTGCTTATGTAATTATTGTTTTCTTTGAAAAAAAGAGAATTACTTATTATGTTGATTAATTATAATAAATAAATAAATTAATAAAAAATACAGGTCGTCTGAAGGCTCCGTGAATTAGCATACATATATGTACGTATGCATTAAAGTATATTGACATTAGACTAATATTAAAATAGTCGTAACCAGGGTACACTTATACAAGGTGGCGGTGCCATCCCAGCTGACTATTTTTTTATGTTCTTACATATTTAAAAAAATTATTTCAACTCCGGAAATTGTCAAACTCCATACATAAAAAAAGAGAGACAAAAATTGATCTCGTTTACGGTATCACCTTATGTAATTACACCATGGTCGTAACTACTAAAATTATTAACTTCTCCGGCAATAAATTGCAATATCAGTCGATTGTTCTAGGTTTTGACGAATATTGTTGTAATATGTAAGTAGTACACACCGTCAACAAAATTCGAGGTTAGCCCTCTTTTTTTTGGAGAAGTGGTTCACATTACCGTAAGAACATGGCATAAAAATAAAATAATTATTTGCGAAAAATAGTGGTTATACTTATTTGAACAAATATTTGCACATGTGAACGTTGCTTCATACATTGATACTTATATCTTTGACGTTAGATAAAAAGGTATTCAGCCAAAACTTGCAGTTTCTTTTTTCATTGAGCTTTTCTAAATTTTTTTTCTCTTTCGTTTGGTATTAATAACGTAAGTCGAGCACAACTTTTTTCACCAGTAATTATTTGCTATTAAGGCAATAATTCGAACAAGATCTTACTTTGTTTGGTATAAAACAAAAACTGCAAAAATGATGAATCATTTATCTAATTGATCTCCTTTAAATTTGAAAAATAATGTATACGAATTAAATTGTATATGTAATACATACATATATACATACATATGTTTATAACTATATATATTGATATATTTGAGGTTATGCATTTTTAGTCTGTTGGATTACATCTAAACTAAAACATACTTCCAAATACGATTCATTTGACGGGTTGTACCGATTTCACTGACATATAACGCTGAACCATTTACGCAAACTGCAATGGAATGCGGATTTTTAAATTCACCCCAATGCCCAATAATCATTTCAGATCGGGGATCTATGGTGAAACCTCGTACGGGCAACATTGAGGTTGGACCATTAACAGCATAAACGATGTCTCCGAAAGCTGCAACACCAAAAACTCTACCTAAATCCGGCTCTTGTATTGTAGCAGCTGGCTGCCCTTCTTCTTGAGACGATTTTAGACCAGCCCTACAAAAAGTAATACAAATAATTAATTATAGTACTCATATTAATATAAATATTTGTAAATTATTATATCAATTTTTACTTTGGACAAACAACTCGCATATTTTCGCGATCTGCTATACACAGCAAATCTAAATGTTCCAATAATGTGATGGCATGTGGAACTTGCAGAGAAAGAAATTCTGAAAAATTTTGTTAAATTTATGTAGCTATGTACAATGAACATAAAAAGTTACTTTTTTTTTGTCTTACCGGGAGGTTGAGGAATGACACGCAAAAGTCGACCCGCTGCATTAAATTTTAAAATTCTCTGATTACAGTATCCATCAGCTATAAAAAACTGTAAGTAAAATTATAAATTAATTAAAATTTTGCATTTATATTCATTTAATCTACAAGTATTTAATTAAAAAGGGCAATTAAAGAAATTTATGGATGTATTTTCCTATCCTATGATTAAATATTATCATAAAAAATTTACTAATTATTTAGGATATTCGCCCAATAGTTTTCAAAATTTTGAAAAATTAATAAAATTGTTGGTTGGGTTTATGAGGAAGTTTTTATTTTTGTTTCTGGTTTTATTTAGAATTCGCATATTGTTAATGAAAATTTTAAATAAAGCTTGTAACATTTTTAAACTAATACAAGGCATATTTATTCATCAGGTACTCTTGATTCGACAGCTGATTATTTTTTTCAACACTTATTTTAAGTTTCAGCTGTCAAAATGCATAAATAAAAAATTATTTTCTCTCTTTTCTAATTTATTTCGAATGTCAAACTTCATATATAAAAAATATAAACAAAAAGGTTCTCTCCGAACTCCAATTACCTGATGAATAAATATGCCTTGAACTAATAATAATAATCTGGCATAAGAACTAGTAAAATGCATATAGACCAACTTAAACCCAACAACCAATTAAACAAAAATTTTTTAAACTATTGGGAGAGTATCCTAAATAATTAGCAAATTTTTTATGATAATATTAAATCATAGGATAGAAAAATACATCTATACATTCCATTAATTGCCCTTTTTAATTAAATACTTGTAGATTAGGGCGTATCAATTTATAGAAAAAATATGCTTCTTGATTGATTTTATCCTAATTTAAACTGTCCACTATATGGCCACTTTAAAAATTGCATTGGCTCTCTACATAAGTATGCATTTACTTTGTCTATTATCTTTTTCGATTAGACTTAAAAGGCAATTTGGATTTAAATTTACTGCAGGAGTTATCCTAGTTCGAAAAGATAGATCCTCTAGTGTATCTTATTTTTATACCCTTCACACAAAAGTGAATATATATATAATAGGTTTGTCAATTCATGTGAAATATCTACAATTTCATTTTTCGACCCAATAAAGTATACATACAATCGTGGTATATTGGTCAGAGTAAACATGACATCGAATTCCAGCTGAGCCCAAAAATTTTTTTATATTTTTATTATACCCTTCACCTGTGGTGCACAAGGGTATATATAGCTTTGTTATTCCGTTTGTAATTTCTATAATTTTCATTTCCGATCCCATGAAGTATATATTTTCGGAGAGCTTATGAATAGAGGAGTCGATTAAGCCATGTCCGTCTGCCCGTCTGTTTGTTGAAATCCACTTTTAGAAGCAACCATATGTTCCTCAGATCTGTGTATGGTATCAGTCTTTTAAAAATATCTGGGAACGAATCGCTATTAAAATTTAGCACAATCGCTCCATAAGTTTCTGAGATATGAGCAAAAAACACGACTGCTTCTGCTTTTTCCCATATTTTTACCACCACAATTAACACACAACCACAGCCATAGAATAATTTATAGGTACCTTTGCTACTATTTGTATATAAATATAATACGCCTCTAGAGATATTCGTGAAAAATTATGAATAAAGCGTGCTCTAATCGGTAAAATTATAGGCAACAATTTTTTTAAAAATATACATATCAAAAATGTACAAAATAAAATCAATTTTTTCAGCTTTTAGACAACTGAGAATATTGGTATCATTTGAAAGGAATTGACTAGCGCAATATAAGCTTTCTAAAAAATAAAAATTCATATTGGCCGCTACTACAAAATGGCTGACAACAAATTTATATATCTGGTATTTTAAAATGTAACTTCTTGAAATCCCTCAATATTGGTATCAAATGAAAGGGCTTGACCAGTAGAATATTGTAAATTATTAACGCCAAGATAGCGTCTAACAAATTTTTTTTTACCTCATCAATATCGGTATTAAATGGAAGGACTTGGCGAGTAGAATACAGTTAACTAAGTAAAAATTCAAAATCGAGGATGCCGACAGAAATAATAAAGGAAACTGCCGTGTAACATGAAATATTATTATACCAATGTACATGATGGTGAAGGGCATTATCAAATTCGGCACGGCCGAATATAGTACTCTTACTTGTTGATTTTGATTTTCGATAATTTTGCTGGTAATTATTGTATTTATTTATTTATTTAATTTATTGTCTATAGATTATAAATCCTTACAGACTAAAGTATGTAAAATAACAAAACAAAATTAAGGTTATATATAAAATAATATTCTATACAATTCAACGATTTAAATATAAAATGATATTTCTTTTCACAATTCCTTTACTTTCATTAAGGCTAGGGTTGCCATCCGTCCTGTTTTCCCCGGACACCATCCTCTTTTTTAAGGGCATCCGGCGCAGTCCTACTTCTTTTTTAGCAAATGTCCGGGATTGTCCGGCTTTTTGCACCTTCTCTGAAGTTTTTTTCTTACATTTAAACTTTAAATCACAGGTCACAAAATGTATAAAAAACAAGTAAGAGCGCTATATTCGGCCGTGCCGAATCTTATATACCCTTCACAACGTGTAGTCATGCAATAACAGTAGTTTGTATCACCATTCATCCCATATGAAATACGTACAACAATATAAAAAACATACATATATAAAAACAACCCATTTTAAAATTATAACTTTACGTATGTATGTTAAAAGAAAAAAAAAAAAATTAAAAAAAAAAAATTTTTTAAAAAAAAAATTTTTAAAAAAATAATTAAAAAAAAAAATTTAAAAAAAAAAATTTTTTTAAAAAATAATAATAAATATAAAACAAAAAAAATTTAAAAAAAAATTTTTTAAAAAATTTAAAAAAAAATAATAAAAATATAAATAATATATTAAATAAAAAATAAAAAAAAAATAAAAAAAAAATTAAAAAAAAAATATAAAAAAAATAAAAAAAAATTTTTTTGGCTCAGCTGGGATTCGATGCCACGTTTTCACTAACCAGTATACACGTTTGTATGTATGTATGTTGTTGTTGTAATGTTGTTTTTGTGAAAAAAAAATCGAGGTGGTCGTGGGTTTTTGCTCATATCTCAGTTGTTTATGTACCGATGTGTCTGGATTTCAATACCGATCTACTCCCGAATATTTCTGATATTTTAATACCTCACCCGGGTCCAAGCGATGTCGGGGGGCTTCAAAAAGTTGATTTCAACATACACACGGACAGACGGTCAGATGGACAGACTGACAGAGCTTAATCGACTCCCCTATTCATAAGCTTTCAGAAAATATATACTTTATGGGGTCGGAAATGAAAATTGTAGAAATTTCACACGGAATGACAAACCTATATATACCCTTTTTCACTGTGTGAAGGGTATAAAAAAGATTTAGGTGCTCGTACAATTAGTTTTGAAAAAGTACAATTTGAAAACTTCTCTTTGTACAAAATTAGTTTTATTATCCTTAATTGTCGCTATTTATCGAAGTGGCCTATTTTAACTTGTCTTTTATTTTAAAAAAGTTCGGCAAAGGCGTCTGCTTATCAGCTGTGTGTTTTTCATAAAGTTTGTTTTCCAGATATAGAAGAAAGTCTTGAACAAAAAATATAGTAAGGGTATATAATTTTGATATGGATTGCCTAGAGTTTTACAAATATTTGAAGAGATGCGATGGTAATATATTGGCTCAAATTGGAAGTACTGAAAAATATATGTAAAATTTTGAAAAGTGTACATTCCCGATAATGAATGCAATGAATTTTTGTTGTCTTTTTTGGTTTTTTTGTTTTTATTTTCAATCATTAACTCAGAATGATATGTTCAGTTTGTATTTTTGTAAATAAAGTTTTTTCGTAAAAACAAATTTTGTTTTTGTATTTTAAATGGCGTCGTAAATTTTATTAAATTTAATATTTTTTATATGTGTCCTCTTTTTTTGGGCAAATGTCCTACATTTTTAATGCTGGCGCCCTCTTTTTTTTTAAATAGAAATGGCAACCCTAATTAAGGCCAATAAGGTGATAATAATTATTAAAGTTTTCACATATACGACGAAGAGGATCATTATTAGCATAGTTGGATCTATAGTATTTTAAGTTAATAAAACGGAAGTTTCGAGTTGGTCTGGTTGGAACAGTAAAAGATATTTTACTTAGCAGGAATTCAGAGTCAAGCACAAAAGAAAAACTCAGCATTGAATGACGACTTTTTAAAGTTGGTAATTTTATAAGACAGAGTCTGCTTTCGTATGAAGGTAGTAAAAACGAATTCCATCCAAGGCCACGAAGACAAAATATTAAAAACTTCTTTTGTACAGACTCGATACTATCAATATGAATATTATAGTAAGGATTCCAAATAATTGATCCGTATTCTAGAATAGGTCGAACTAACGATGAATATAATAGTTTCGTAATATAAGGATCTAGAAATTCCTTGCACCACCACCATTTGCTTTGTTAACAATTAAAGAAATATGGTGACGAAAATTTATTTGGTGATCAAGCAAAATACCAAGATCAAGAAAGTTCACAACTTTATCAAGTTTACACTCATTAATGCAATAAAATAAATCCAAATTCTTAATTCTGAAAAATGACATATGCTTACATTTTTTTATATTCAGTTCCATTAAGTTGATTTCACACCAATTAACCAATTTGTCAATATCAGATTGAAGGAAAAGTTGATCTTCGGGATTATTAGAAAAACGAAAAATTTTGACATCATCGGCATACATCAAAACTTTAGAGTGCTGAATAGCTGAAGCTAGATCGTTTATAAATAAGGTATATAAAATAGGACCAAGGTGGCTACCTTGCGGAACACCAGAAGGAACTTTGATAGCATTAGACGTAGCACTTCCACACTTAACTTGTTGAGTTCTAAAAGACAAGTATGATTCTAACCATTTTATTGTCATATCCGTAAATCCCATTAATGACAATTTGTTAAGCAAGAGATCATGGTTTACCTTATCAAAAGCTTTACTAAAATCTGTGTAGATAGCCTCAGTTTGCATATTATTTATAAAACCGTCATTTATTGTAGTAGTTAGATCCAAAATATTAGTCGTTGTAGAGCGATGTTTACAAAAACCATATTGGCACGGTTACAAAATCGAAGAAATTTTATAGTATAAATTATCAGTTAAAATCTTTTAAAAAAGTTTGGGAATATCAGCTTAGCAATGCCACGATAATTTGGTACCTGATATTTTATTGATTTAAGTAGATGTTGATTTATGAGCAATCTTTTTGGGGTCGATTTTAGACGCCATAAGGTATACATTTTCTGAATTCTGGTATCATTTTAGGACGATCTATGTCCTTCCGCCTGTTGAAAGCACAATAGAGCTCAAACCGAAAATGTAAGGAGTCCCAAATTTTGCAAGAATATATCTTATACAAAATTTGTTTGGTATTGAAAATTTACCATTTTCAATCGGTATATTAGGAAAAGAGTTATAACTCGTAATTAGGGTTTGGGAATTCCCGTGAATAAACCACTTAGTGTTCCCGGGAAAATTTTGCTCTTATTCCCGGGAAAACGGGGGAAAAATATATGTAGTATATTAGGAAATATATTTAATTTTATTTTTAATTTTTTATCTGTTTCGGTAAATTTAAAGAACATTTGAATAAAAAATAAGTAAGCAACTTTGTGATATTAATACACCACTCTCAAAAAAGATGCTCAAAACAATAGAAAAGAGAATAAATGATCGCCGGGATGAACAATTTTTACCGCTACTATATTATTTTAAAAGTGGTGAGACTTCCAATTATTTAGCCGTTTATTTGTACAAAATGATGAAATTTTACCATCATCTGTTAGCAATGACGTGGCGGAAGTACTAATTCAGCAAACTTTTAAAGATAAATTAAATAAGGCAATAAATAACGTTAAAGCAAAATCTAAATAGACAAAACCGATGACTAAAGATATGTATATTAAACAAAGAATTTGAGTTATTTGACACCAGTAATACTACAACAAAAAATCTAGAAAATCTTATGAATGTCTTATTGACAATTAAACCCACATTGGTGGAAAGTAATGGGTTTTTTCAATTGCTGGAAACTTCGCAACAAAAACCAGAAACCGAATGACAAATGAATTGCTAAATGCTTTAACGGTTTTAAAAACTTGTTTTTTTAAGCAAATAAATAAAAAACGAATTTATTGATCTCGGCATATTTTGTAATTTAAACACATATGTAAGTATTTTCAATAATACATGTTTTATTTTTAGTTGGTCTTCTTTTTTGTATTAATTGTTTTTTAGTTCTTTTCTTGTTTGTTATTAATAATATAAACAACCTTTTTTAATAAAACAATGAATTATTAACCAAATTGTGATTTTAAAGTTGACAAATATTATTTATTTTAAAAGAAATTTTATTTTCGGGAATCCCGGGAATTCCCGAGAAGACGATTTTTTAATTCCCGTTTCCCGGGAAAATAAAAAGATCGGAACTCCCAAAACCTACTCGTAATGCAAGAGTAGGTCAAAAAAACCATGTCCTTCCAACATCAAATAAAATGCAATTGTGTCCAAACGCACTGACGTAGAGCGATGAAATTTTGAATAGAATGTAAAAAAATATCTTTCTCTGAAAATTGCTCAAATCTTTGAGTTACGAAAGGATTAAAATTTAAATCGTAGTAAAGCTGGCAAAATCTGATGTATTTTAAATTCATATAACTCTCCATGAGCAAAGATTTTGGAAAAATAGAGGACTGTATATTGAAATATTTAAGTTCAATTTATTAGCAGAAACAACTTTAATATGCCTACTTCAACATTAATTTTATAATTTTAAAAGTAAAAGCCAATATTTTTTAACTACCTTTGAGTACCGAATTAAGCTCTCAGTTTCCGTAAAAATACAACATTGTTGTAAAAAAAGAGTCATTTGTATAATTTTTAATGTAGAAATACTTAAGGTATCATTGTAAAAATAAATCTAAGAAAATAAATTAATAGCAAATCGAAGCTACACAAAGAAAATAATACATATTTTAGTATAAAGAGATTATTTCATAGCACAAAACAGTAAATCTTGTCCTATTAAAGTACCCAAAATTGGTGGTTGTTCTCAAATATTCGGCACAGCCGAATAACGTGTGCTCTTACTTGTTTCTTTATTATGTTTACAGGCTCTTTGGTCCTTTCTAAGTTTTGGTGATATCATTATAACGTGTGCTCTTACTTGTTTCTTTATTATGTTTACAGGCTCTTTGGTCCTTCCTAAGTTTTGGTGATATCTTTATTAAGTCCTGAGATACTGAGTTACCGATTTTACTCGTAAACCGCTCGACGGATTATGAGCAAACTTCACATAGGCCATCTACTAAATAGTCCGAACAAAGCAAAACAAACATTTGGTTCGCATAGGAGAGCCCGTTTTTAAGTTATAAAATTACAACGAGAAGTGGCATTGATTTTTATATATGTATATGTAGGTAGAAACACTGATAACGTGAAGAGAAAAAGCTTTATTTAATATTATCTTAAATTTATATATAAATCAATTTCTGTTTGTTTTTCTTGCTAATTTAAATCTTACTAATATAATAAATGTGAACTTTTGTATGTTTGAATATTTGTTACTCAAAAAAATTAATTAATTTTTTTATCGAATGTCGAAATTTTTGTTTTTGAAAAATTCATAAAAAATTAAAAAATGCAGCTAGGCTTCTATTTTTTTGCAGACATATAAAAAACAAAGCTGGAAACAAAACAAGCCATAAATGTTTAAAATCTGTTAGCAACTTTTGATTTTATTTACAAAAGTCGACAAATTTTAATTAATTTAAGAATTTCATTAAACGCAACTCCCCTTAGGGATTGTGATAAAGGGAAAGTATAATTTGAGAAAATGTTAAGAACAAAAAACATTGGAGGTCTGTCATACATTTTATCCCCCTAGGAGTAAATCCTAGGCCTTAGAAACAAATGATGGGAATGAAAAATAAAGTTGTGCTGGGCATACATTTGGCCCGTGTAGGGGTATCTTAGGCGCTGCAGGTGCAAAATTTAAGGCTAGGGTTCTACGCGAATAAAAAACAAAGTTCCAAACAAAAGAAGCTATTAGTGATTAAAGTCTGTCTACAACTTTGGATTTTTTCAGAAAAGGTGCAATTTTTAAATTTTTTTAATAACCACACTTTTAAAACATTTATTAAAAAAATATTACGACTACGCATATTAGAAAGAAATTTTACTTTTCTCAATAACCTAAAGCGTTTTTGAGTTACGCGAACATATGTTGTGCAACCTCCTCCATTTTCGAAATAACGGTATATCTCGAAAACCAGAGCCAATCTTAAAAAACCGCGGACACCACTGGATTCAGCGTACCCGAATTATGTTAAAAAGTCAGGTGCCCGGCTTGTCTGTTTTTTCAACTAGCATAGTGTTATCTAATACAAAATGTTTCTAGCTGTAAAACATTTGATGTATTTTGTCCTTTTAGAAGGAAAATTATCACTTGATTGTCAAATGTTTATTGGTGCGTTCAGAAATTTGTCTGTTTGATTGCTGTAATAAACTTTTTGATCTGTTTTTTTGCAATACTAAGAAAAAAACTATTAAAGTGTCATTTGGTTGTTGAAAAAAGGAAATAAATAAAAGGTTTTCCATTATTTTATTCATATGTATTTGTGAAAGACAGATAATTGCTTTCGTATTGATATGGCAGAATTACGTTCCACAGTTAGTAATAACTTAAGAACCCCATACACTTTTTAATCCAATTGGTAACTAAGTCGGTTGTTATCTAAATTAAGGCGTGTATGGCTCTGTTAATTGATTAGTTTGGCAGTTGTCGAGTTGGTTGAAGAAAAATCAAAAGATTTTGATTTGTTCAAGTTGGCTAGTAAGTCTTTCAATTCGATTGTTCTATGTGTGTTCAAGTATCTTGATCAGATGTCAAAATTTGTTTGTACTTTTCAATTCTTTCATTCAGTTTATGAAGTGTGTGACTAAGCATCAATGCAATTGAACGACTGAATTGACAATTGAATTAAAACGTGTATGGGGTGCTTTAGATATGATTAGCGTGAATCGAGTTCTTACACAACGAACTCAACAACAGTTACAATTAGGGAAATGATCACTGTTGCCAACAAATATCGCTAAATTATTTTAAAAAATAGCTAGAAAAAACAAAAAATAGCTATAAATCGCAAAAAAATTTTTGTTTTCGAATTCTGAAATTATAACAAAAAAAAATTGCTAAATTTTTCAGATTTTTAAAAAGTTGTTTAAAATTCAGCGTTTTATCGTTAGAACAAATCCGATGTATTATATATATACATATATATGTACATACATATAACAAATATATAAATACATATATTTGTAAATCTATACATATGTATGTATGTATATGAAGGAAATTAATCATTAATTATTAATTAAAAATTTTAAGCCAATTTCTACATTTGTATTTTCGTTGGTTGAATTGGTACCTGCTTTTTAGTACTGATTTTGGTACTTCGTAATTCCAGAAAAATTTATTGTTTAATTTTAAGCCGTGTCTAAATATAAGCAAATATAAAAGGTTTATACAAAACTTACAACTACCAATTTCTGACAGCTTACCTTTTGTGTAAAACTACATTTACGGCATCAGTCATTCACCCAGCACACTTCTCACTAATCTAATAAACACTGATATAAAAAGAACTTACTTTGTAAGTACATGTATTTAAATTCACTTTGTAGCAAGGTACATCTAATAAGCTGCTCTCAACTGATCAGCTGGTTGGAAGTGGAATTTATGGGAATGTCAAAGTCCATATATAAAAAAAGAGAACTACAAATACTCTCCCTAATGCAGTTTTGTAGCGACGATGTAACAATATTGTCAGGCTTTGAATATATCCTATAACTGGGCAAAAGAGCGAGGGCTCAATGTCAACCCGGACAAAACTGAGATCTGTTGGTTTACGAGAAAGAGGAAGATAACGGTGCAAAGCTATCTCATCTTTCGGAATAGGACAATTAAGATTAATAAGAAGGTTAAATACCTAGGAATAGTAATTGATTGGAGACTATCCTGGAAGGACGACATTGAGTGTGAAGTGGAAAAGGCTCAGAGAATATGGGCCCTCTGCAGAAGAGCGATAGGCTAAAAGTGGGACATAAGCCCAAGGATGACACATTGGCTATATATGAGTGTACTGAGGCAGATTATGACGTATGCTTACAGAAGATGGTGAATATAAAACCTCTTTAAAAGATTCAGTAACAGCGCTGTATTAGTATTTGCGGCGCCATGAGGACCACATCGACAATGGTCATTGAGAATATATTATCAATTTGGCCAATAGAGATACAGGTAAAATATGAAGCAGCCTTAGCTGCTACAAGATTGATTGCAATAGATGAATGGCTTATAAGAGAACATAAGACCAGATACCAAAAAAATAACGGATATCTTACCGATGGGAAATATCACGGAAGTAGCATGTGATAAGATTTCGATGAGATATGAAAATAATAACTGCATCACCATAATACCGGAAGAGGAAGAATGGGATAAAATAACCAGGATGGGAAACACCCATTGAATCGATTGATTATACAGACGGTTCAAAGATTGGTGACCAAACTGGAATGAGCTTATACGACATAAGCCGAAACAGAAGCAAATACTTCCGTCTACCAGATCACAATTCCATATTCGAGTGTGAGATCATGGCGATTACGGAAGGAATTAAATGGATAAAGGAAACGAATAGCGAAGCCCCGATTAGTATCTTTACGGGTAGCTAATCAGTGATTAAGACATTGAGAAGAGAGATAGTTGAATCCCGGAACGTTCTGAAATGTAAGAGCAAGATAAACTCATATGCAAATTGTGAACATCTGGAGATAATATGAATACCAAGCCATCACGGGCTGATCGGAAACGTGAAAGTCGACAAATTATCCAAAATAAGAGCTCTTCTGAGTACTATAACTTTGGAAAATGCTAAACCCTTTAAACGATTTAAGGATGAAGTTAAATGTTGGGCGATGGAGGAACATGTCAGAAAATGGCAAAGCACTGATGTCGGTAAAGTGACAAAAACACTATGGGGTGACCCAAATCTTGGGAAATCAAAAGAGATTCTGAGACTAAGTAGACCAATACTTAGGAGACTAACCAGTGTAATTACAGGTCATACGGAGTTGAGAACACATCTAGCTCCCATGAAATTGTCTGAGGAAACAACATGTAGAGCACGCAAGAAGGAGGATGAGACTTTGGTACACTATGTCTTTCAATGACCGCGTTTGGGCATATTAGACGCAAAAATTTCACAGTGGATACTATGCCGAACTTGGAATACCTGGAGATCCATAAAGAAATACATTGAGGGGACTGGGTTCTTGGACTAGTCCGTTATTTATGGGAAATTATGTTTATGGATTTTGTTTGGGAATTCCGTTTTTTATATGGAGCGCACAACATGCCAACTGGGCATAAGTGATACATGCCATGGGTTTGGGCTTTTAGTGCCCCTCCTTTTCAACCTAACCTAACAATATTGTCAACAAACCCGTTTCAAAATAATAGAAACGGGAATGTTAAAAAGAGCTAGATTTCCCGCTAAAAGCTAAATCATAATATGTAAATAAAAATAGTTAGATTTGACGAGCAAATAGCTAAACTGGCTAAAATGGAAATGATTACCATTTGTCAAAATATAGTAAAGGGTGGATAAATTTTAAGGGCCGATGTTGAATGCGAACCACACCTAAACGTAAAGTTTTTTTTGCATTTCATTTGAAATTTCTCAAATTCAGACTACTTAACTAAATTTGGACCATGAAAAGATGCACAATCGAGCAACGCGTTAAAGTTATTCAGGCTTATTAGGAAAATGAGCGATCAAATCAAAATGCATATCGGGCACTTCGTGATTTTTTCGGTCAATTTAATCGTCCAAATATGCGTACAATCGGAAAAATCGTGCAAAAATTTCAGCAAACCGGGTCTGTAGGAGATGTAAAAACATCAGTGCATGCTCGTACTGCAGAAAATATTGCTGCTGTTCGCGATAGTGTGGCTGAAGAACCGTAAACCTCAACTCGTCGTCGCACTGTGCTTCGTTCCCATATAACCAATGGACAAAAATAGAAGGAGTCATCAGATATTTTTGAAATTTGGTACACTAGCTTAGATAAGAAAAATATAAATTTTTTAAAAAATCGGCCCAAGGACACGACTACCTCCTATGTGTCCTGAAATGAAAAAATTTAATTTAAGCTTCAATAATGTGTAGAAAATTACAAAAAGGGCTCATGCTGTTGCACATACAACTAGCAACGTGTGTGTAATTTTTATTCAAATCGCACCAAGGACTCGAGGTCCTGTCATATATCTTTTTTCTTAAAAACGCTAAAACACCTACGAAAATTGTCCAATCGTAATCAAATTTCGTACTTAAATTGATATTTGTAATATATATATTTATGCAAATTTTTTTTTGATTCGGATTATTAATACGGAAAATACAAATACATCATTTATTGAAAAATAGGTTAAAAACGCTTAAAATGCTGTAGCAAAAATAAAAAATATAAGGGTATTTTAAAGATAAAATAAATGAAAAAAATTAAAGGGGAAAACTAGCAATGTGTTAGCGTCATTAAAAAACCATAAAAAAAGAATATGTTTTAATAAACAAAAAAACATTTTTATTTGTATTGGATTTTTGATTTTGAAACAAAAATTATAACAGCTTAACTAAGTAATTTTATATAATCACATCTATATATATAAAAGTGAAACTCTGTGTGTGTGTGTGTGCGTGTGTTAGCTATAGACTCTGAAGTTTTAGTTTTAGCTACTTTCAGTTTTAGCTACTTGCACTTGACCGATTTTTCTGAAACTTTGCACACATATCGAGCTGGCATGACTAAATAATTTCGTGATAAGAAAAGTGGGCGTGGCCACGCCCCTAAAAAAAGTTTTAATTTTGAGGTACTTGCACTGGACCGATTTTTCTGAAACTTTGCACACATATTAAGCTGTCATGACTTTATAATTTCGTGATTAAGCTGTCATGACTATACAGTTTCGTAATTAGAAAAGTGGGCAGTGCCACGCTCATAAAGAAAAATTTATAGTTTTTAGCCTTGCACTTGATATTCGATTAAAATTTAGAATACGATTAAAATTCATGAAGAGGCGTAGCAACGCGCGCCGAGCTTTTCTAGTCTAAAATAAAAAAAAAACGTTTAAGGAAAAAATATAAATGCAAACTTATAAAAAAGCATCATCGCTACTTTATTCTTCCCAAAACCAAGTTGTGCTTAATGAAGAAGTCATCTCGTCTGCTATTATATCTTCTTCGATTTCAGAATACATTTCTCAATTTCAGCGTCTATTATTTTATTTTTAAACTTAGTGCTCCTTTTTGATGATTATACTGTTGGAGCCTATTCAAAAATATACAATAAATGTTTTTTTGTTACCGTTTTTCTAAAGCTTAGCAATATAATTATGATAAAACTTGTAATTGCAACCAACTATATTTATTTATTATGTTGGTATTTTGTTCCCATTTAAATTCATTTAATAATTTCTACGCCTTTGTTTTTCTTTAAAAAAGCTTTCAGTAGAATTTGCTCAGTTATTTTTTTTTGTATATACATAATTACCGTTTTAGAACATATTGTCAATATAAAATCTATAGCATTAAATAAATCAGTATTGTATTGTTTATAACGTTCATCGAACAAGTCCAGTTTTTTCTTTCGTTACAATATAATTTGGAATTTGCTTTGCAAATTATATATTCATCCACAAATCGAACATTTTTGGCGCCCAACGTGGGGCACGATTCCATGTGGTATATCGTTTCGAAAATTATTTAAAACAAACAACATCAATTTATTAAAAGAAAAAAATTTTAACAAAATAAAGAAAAATATTAAAAAATTTATGTATGTTAATCATCGCATTCATTATATAAAAATACCATGAATACATAAATAAATTCTCTTTGCTTAAGTTCTCATTTACTTTCGTACTTGATCTTTCGTTAAATTATAAAAAAAACCTGTTTTACATCAACATATTAACCCTTAATATCCTGATTTTTTTTTAAGCTGAAAAAAATTCATGTTATAAAACTTGCTTTTCTAAGCAACTTTTGTTTAACAGCTTTGTTCATAAGTGATATTTACCTGAAAAATTCGAAAAATACCTGGTTGCTTCCTGGCGGTACCAATAGGTACCCAGAGTTAAAAATTTAAATATAATTAGTTTCTACCACAAACATTTTTTAAACAAGAAATTAAAAAACTTTATTCAACGATATAAAAAATATAACAAAGGAAAACTCATTAATATTACATAAAGCTTTTAATTTTGATGAAACTCAGAAAAACAATTTTTTTCTGACGAAAAACATAAGTGTACCCCACATTTTTGGCATCGAAATTTCGTGTGGGATGAACATTCTGGATATTTGCATTTGTAATCCCTGCCTTTTTTTCGTGACGATTACGCGACATTGATTCCATAATAGGACTGAAACCATATTCTCCCCAATATGATCGAACGCTTGTATATTTAAATATTGACATATAATAATTAATCCCCATGAACAGCTTGATTTCTTTGGAAGTGGAAGTCAAAGGTTTTGCAATATCTTTTTGTATGGCGTATAAATTGCTCTGTTCTACAATATTTGAAATAATGTCGTTAGAAAAAAAGGAGAAAAACTGAAGTGGAGAACTCAGCTCCAATATTTCTGGTATCAAGCTTTCATCCCTTTGAAATTTGACCACATTTTCAAACATTTGCAAATAGCTTTTTCGCCATAATGGCTTTTTGAAAACATTAAAGTCCTTTTCGATAGTGATACCTTTAAACATGGTCGCATAATCTTGCCATCGTGAACGATCTCCAACAATAACAGGCTCCGATTCAACACCTGCAGGACATTGAAATTCCATTTAGGTATAATTCTGTTGAGGAATCATAGTTTTACTAATCATTACCTTGATTTGGTTCAACGTCTGAATCACTGTGTGCAGTAATGGAAATATTATTAGTGATAACTACATCATTCAGATCACTAGCTGCACCGCTTTCAATATTGCCTGCATCCAGCACTTCTCTTGTTTCATCTTCTAAATGCCTTTCATAACGAAGAGCCGCTTCGAAGTCGAAATCTGGATCTAGTGCTGTGTCATCACCTGAAAAATCCTCACCATCTTCGCTTTCAGACCATGCAATCGAGTTTACATATTGAGAAAGTTCCTCATGCGTCCGAAAATCACGAATTCTACGCGACATAACTAAATAATAAACAACAAGAACCATAAAGAAAACGTCACCATATAATTCTATACATGCCTAATTTTCAACTCCCGGAGCCTGTTGGTTCTTCAAAGAGCCAACCAAAAATTACAAAAAAAATATCACTTAGACACAATTCATATGCTTCAAATACTTACTGTGTGTTTTCAACAATACAACGACTATGGAAATATTTTTGTCCGTTAAGGTTTATGAAAATATAACACCAAAACTTTCTTCACAATACACACAATTTTGCACAAGTGTTTTCGCTAGAGGTAGACACATACTACTAAATACACACTTGTCAAATAAAGTTTTTTTGAAGTGATAAAAAGCAGAAATGGTTGTTCTTGAATCAGAAAACAATTTCAAAGTCAGAGCAAAGTAAATCCAAAAATTATTGAACAATGTTATATATTTTGTTGGTTGGTTCTTGGCGTTACCAGTGGGATATTAAGGGTTAATTAACTTTGCTAAATATGGCCGAACTAGAATCTCTTCAAAAACAAAGGCAAATTGCAAAAGGGAAGATAACAAGAATAAAAAACCTAATCTCTTCAACAATGTCAATAGCTGAATTGGAATGTCGTCTAGCTCTTGTAGAGGCATATTTTAAACAACTGTTAAAAATTCAGTCAGACATAGAACAAAAAAGTCCACTAGATACTGCAAGAGCAAATATTGAGGATATGTGTATCAAAACAAAAGCGAAAATAATAGAATTATTAGGTGATAATAATAAACGTTCGTCATTATATCAAACAATGACAGTACCTTTTACCACAAAAAGTAAATTACCATCGATTGATTTGCCAAAATTTGAGGGAAAATACTCAAATTATAAAAATTTTATATCGTCGTTTAAGCAATTTGTCGACAAAGACTCATCGTTATCAAAAATTGAGAAGTTTAATCATTTATTACACTGTTTATCAGGCCAAGCATTAGATACGTACGTGCATTTGAACATATTCAAATTTGTATGATCTTCCCAATATACAAAAGACTAATGGCACACAACTACGTAGTTTAGTGGATAATGCGTCAGCAATGTATAATTCCCTTAAAACGTTAGGAAATGATGAAGAAATTTGCAATGCTTTAATTATTCATATCATAACTCAAAAAACAGATGACAGTTCGCAAATTAAATGGAAAGAAAGTCTAGACTTCTCAAAATTACCACCTTGGGTTGATTATTGTAAGTATTTGGAAAGAAGATGTTAATTTTTGGAATCATCAGAGCCGCATTCATCATTAGGTGCAAACAAGAATAGTTATCATAATCAAAACCTCAGCAACAAAATTCTTGTGGTTATTGTAAGTCACTCAAACATTGGATTAGTGATTGCCCAAATTTGCAAGCTCTTACATTTCAAAATCGATTTGGTGCTAAAAAAAGAGTGGGACTTTGCATAAATTGCCTCAATGAAGGTCATACGGTGAATAAATGCAGATCAAAAAATAAATGCAAAACATGCAAGAAATCACACAACACACTGCTTCATCGTCCTTCATCAGGCGTTATACCACAAAACGTGACTTCAATGCCCCCGGAGCATGTATCGACAATGTCAGCAAGCATAAACGTACATTTAAAAAAATCTTCGGATGTTATTATCTTGGCTACTGCAATAATTCTTTTTAAAGATGGTAATGGGGAGTGGAAGATTTGTCGTGCATTGTTAGATTCCTGTTCACAGGTTAATCTTATGTTGGAAAAATTTGCTCGATTACTTCAGTTGCCAAAGCAAAAGACGTCAATCAATATTGTTAGTGTTGATAATACCACATCTAAAATAAAGTATGAAACAACCAAAACAATTCGTTCAAGATACAATGCATCTAAATTTGAAATAAAGTTCTATTTAGCTAATCGTATTTCTAGCCACCAACCTGACATGGACTTAAATATTGAGAATTGGAACGTATCTTCTAATACAAAATTCCTCTTCATAGATATGTTACTCGGTGCTGATATTTTTTTTGAAAGTGTTGAAAAAAATAAAATAAAACTTGGTGAAAATTTACCATATTTACAAGAAACTTGTTTTGGATATATAGTATCGGGTAGATATAAAACATTTGCTAAAAATAAACATTATCATTCTTATAGTACCGTGTCAAACGATAATTTTGGTGAGGATTTAAATCGGCAACTTGAACTTTTGTGGTCAATGGAAAAAGTTTCGTCACTATCAACAAAACCTAATATAGAACATCAAATTTGTGAAACTCATTTTGAAACTCATACTACTATAGTCAATAGTGGTCGAATTCAGGTAATGCTTCCCTTTAAAGACAATTCATCGGTATTAGGACCATCATATAATTTAGCTCTAAAGCGATTTTTGTTGCTAGAAAAACGTTTGGCTCGAGATATGATAATTAAACAACAATACATAGATTTTATGAGAGAATACGAACAATTAGGTCACATGACTCCAGTGAAACCAAATTTAAATGAACCACATTTTTATTTACCTCATCAATTTGTTTTAAAACCAAAAAGTGTTAGTACTAAATTGCGCGTAGTTTTTGACACATCGCACAGAGGAGTATTTGACCTGAAAAGCTGGCCAAAAAGGCAAAACTGAATTTTAAGAAATCTTAAGAACTAAGTACGCAGCTCGACAGACAACAATATTTTAACACTTTTAGTTGCGATTTGTAGCTCTGAAACCCTGCTAAAGTCAGGAAAGTGAAGAAAATTTTATGGGATTTAAATGTTTTTTCGGTTTCTGGATGTTTTGATGATATTTTTTTTGTGGCCAAACGAGTAAAGGTTTAACAATAATTTTTTTTCGCTGAAAGGTTTGATCAAAATTTATTTAAAAAAGAAAATAAATTTTAAATATGTTGAATATTCATGTTGACACAATTCGTTCAAAAGCTAAAAAAAAAGAAAAAGAAGATGTTTTTGATAGTGAGGTTAGCATCTCTACGAATTATGTTTGATACCACAATAAAATTTGGAATCTCTAATTTTAGAAACAAAAAAAAAAAAGTTTGCGCAAGTTTGCGCCATTATTTTTAACGATTTTTTTAAATTTTCTTCCATTTTTGCTCATCAGGAACTTTTTCTTATACATACATTTATATCGTCATAAACTTTTATGTATTTTTAATTATTATTGATTTCAACTGTTATTCACATCACTTTTAACACTTAACAATGTTAATACCTGCCTATTAAAAATTAATTAAAATTTGAAAAATTCTTTATTATCCATAATAGTTATAAGGGAATGTCCCACGCATCCCCATAAAGGATATTTTTATATACCTGCTCTACAAAACATTAAATGTTAAAAAGAAATAAATAAACGTACCTAATAAGAATAATTATTAAAAGCATTTATCACAAAATATGTTTACAAAAAATAAATATAGGTACATAAAAAATACATGGGCACCCAAGTATCAGGCTACCATCCAATTGTCAGAAGAAGCTGCCGAGGCCAGAAATAAGCACTTTTATAGTACGAATTATTCGAGGAAATTCAGCAGAAGCGATACAAATCGAGATGTCTTGAATAGGTTATTTTTGAGCAGTGACCCTTTTATAAGCAGCAGTACGCAAAGAGAACGGGTAATTAAAAAAATCTTTTTCATCAGAAACCATCACACTTCTTCTTCCTGACACCGATGATGCAGCTAAAAAGGATATACATACGACATAATAATTATTGAGGAATTTGTATTAGTTTAACTGGTCCCTTTATTAAGTATTGTATAATATAAAATATATATAATGGCGCCTTTTTTATAAAAAAAACTGTTCTATAAGAGCCTTACAATTTTAAAAATTTCTTTTAATTAGACCGTAAATCATAATATGTATGCATGTACATACAGTCTTTTAATAATGAGTTTAAACCTTTAAAATCAACATTTGCCAATTGAGTTTTGCTATTTATACCAACTTTTATTCCTTAGGAATGTGGCTTTTGGAAAAATCTTAAAAATTAAAATTTTTGGTTCTTAAATTTTTTTTATGGCATTTTGAAAACAAAAAATTTTTCGAATTTTGCAGGAAATTTTTTTTTTCGCCATTACATTTTTAACAACTTCGAAATAGTAATAGTTTAAGTTGAGTTTAAGCAGAATTTTCCGGTGCATCTTCTAATCCTCCTCCTATTAAAATCGGAGAACCCGTTTACAAGTTATGATAAAATATATTAGGAAACCCAACGATTTAAGGGGTAAAATATGCCACGCCTTTAAAAGAAAATCCTTACGTACTAGAGAAAAACGGAAAACAGATTTGAATTAAGGGCGTCAAAATCCATATAGTCCACATACTTTTATTTCTAGTAGAGACAAAAAAAAATTTTGGGCAGTGTACTTTTGTTGCGCAGTGTAATTTTTTCAAAATCTGCCACTAGATTTCTTATATCATACTACACCTATCATATCATACTACAACTATCAAAAAACTAGAACTTTTAATTCAAAAAACACGTTTAATAATTTTGGCCAGCTTTTCAGGCCAAATACTCCTCTGTGCATCGTCTAAAACATCATCAACAAAATCACTCAATGACATACTATGTACCGGGCCAACTATTCAAGATGAACTATTTTTATTGCTTCTTACCTTTTGTTTATGGAAATATGCCTTGAATGCTGATATTACAAAAATGTATTGAATGGTTCTACTACATCCAAATGACAGAAAATTTCAGCAAATACTTTGGAGAGAAAACGAACTTCAACCTATTACTACATACCAATTAAATACAGTTACGTACGGTATGTCTGCATCACCGTATTTAGCAATACGTAGTTTACACTATACCGCTGAACAATTTCAAGATCAGTATGAAGTTGGTGCTCATGTCATCAAAACTCAGTTTTATGTAGATGATTTGTTAAGTGGAGCAAATGATTTACCAAGTTTAACTCGTATTAAAGACGAAACTACGAATTTATTAAGAAAAGGTGGTTTCGAACTTACAAAATTTAATTCAAATAATTCTCTTTTTCGACCAGAAAAAACTGAAGCTAAGCTAATTAACATTGTTGAACCAAATATCACACACGCACTTGGAATCAATTGGGATTCCCTTGCAGACCAGTTTCTCTTCTCGTTTCAACCGAAAAAGAAGTATTCTGCAATAACAAAAAGATCAATACTCTCGTTAATATCATCAATTTTCGACCCACTGGGTTTGATATGCCCCATCATAATTCAGTCAAGAGTCCTAATGCAAGATTTGTGGATATCGAAGGCTGACTGGGATTCCGAAGTTTCTCAGAAACCAAAGGATTTGTTTATATCATTTATCAAAGATCGCAGAATTTACATTTAATAAAAATTCCTCGTTTTGTTTTTCAGACGAATTTTGTAACATTACAGTTGCACGGTTTTAACGATGCCTCTGTTCGTGCATATGGTTGCTGTTTTTATGTTTAAACAACAGACGAAAAAAACAATGTTCAGGTTCAATTATTTACCGCTAAGTGTAGGATCGCACCAACAAAAAAGAAAACAATGCCACAACTAGAACTGTGCGGAGCACATTTACTAGCAAAACTGTACAGCAAAATTCGTCATTTATTTGAAAAACAGAATATACAAACGTTTATGTGGACAGATTCGACTGTGGTATTGCATTGGCTTAAAAAACATTCGTCTACTCTTGTAACTTTTGTTGGAAATCGAATTTCGGAAATACAAGAAGAAACAAATAATTGTGTGTGGCGACATGTTCCAACTTTATCAAATCCTGCAGATATTATTTCGAGAGGATGCACAGTACACGAATTAGAGAAATCTGATTGGTTGAAGGGTTCAAATTTTCTTCAAGAATCAATCGAAAAATGGCCAAAAACCATCTTAGCAGCAAATGATTCTGCAGCAGAATTGGCAGTAAGAAAAACTGTTTTAAACTATCAAGTAACTGAAAATTCAATAATCAGATTGATAAATCGCATAAGCCCTTACAACAAGTTGTTGAAAATCGTATGCACGATGTTTAGATTTAAGCGTAAAATTAAACACAATATAGTAACAACGCCTGAAGAATTACATCGATCTTTACATTGCATTATTTGGAATATACAACAACACTATTTTCGTGAAGAATACAAATTACTGCAAAAAAACCAACCTATTAGAAATTCTTTAAAAACTCTAAGTATTTTTATTCAATACGTCGACAATTTTCCCCTTATTCGTGTTGGAGGTCGCTTGGAAAAGGCAGACATTACCGAAGAACGGAAACATCCTTTTTGCTGCCAAGAGATAGTAATCTAGTGACTATACTGGTTCGTCATCTAATTATCATGCAGGCCGTAAAGCTCTCATGGCATTTATTCGTCAAAAATTTTGGATAGGAGGAGCCAGACTTCTAACACGAAAAATCGTTCGGACATGTCCTAGTTGTGTTCGTTATCGTCCTAAATTGCTAAGCCAAGTCATGGGTTCGTTACCTGCAAGTCGTGTTACAATTGCAAGACCGTTTGAAAATACAGGAGTAGATTTTTGTGGCCCTATATAAACATATTTAAAAATTCGAGGAAAACAGCCTTATAAGTGTTATGTTGCGATTTTTGTTTGCTTTGTGACAGAAGCTGTATCCGATCTTCCATCTGAAGCTTCTATTGCCGCTTTAAAACGGTTAATTGGTCGTCGTGGTATTCCAGCAAATATATTTTGCGACAATGCCACAAATTTCGTAGGGGCTAATACACAATTGATTGAGTTCAAAAAATCGTTTACTGATAAGTCTTTCCAAAATGACATAAATAACTTTTGGAGTTATATTGTGGAGGACTCTGGGAGGCAGCTGTCAAATCAGCAAAAAGTTACCTTTTTCGAAAATTAGCAAATGCAAAAATGACGTATGAAGAACTTTCAACAAGTTTAATTGAAATTGAAGCCATAATGAACTCAAGACCGATATCAGCTAATTCTAGTGACCCCAACGATTTCGAAGCTTTGACGCCAGGAGTTTGTTAATTGGTGGTCCCTTGAATTCGTTGCCTGAACGAAATATTGAATGCCATGAAATAAGTCATTTAGAGAGATGGAAACTATTTTATAGTTTTCTTTATCATAAATGCCAGATTTTTCAATCCTCTCGGATATTTGTGGAACATATGCCATTGATTTATACCATTTTTGTCATTAATTTATACCTAGATCGGAAGACACTTTACAACAACTTTTTTCAAACACCAAAAGTAAGCTGGATAAAATGGAAAAATCTAATTTGATTTACAAAATAGGTTGTAATGGTGACGAGGCCAATGTATGTAAAAAGGTATATGTTGGTACAACAAAAAACAAACTTAAGACAAGATTAGCAGGACATAAATCTGACCTGAAAAATATAAATAAAACTTCAACACAAAAAACCGCACTTCTAGCCCATTGTGCAGAAAAAGGGCACACACCAAACTTCAACAATGTGGAGATATTGCAAAGGGAAGAAAAATACCATAGACGCTATACACTAGAAATGTTAAATATAATAAACACAAGCAAAGAGTACCGAATGAACTTTAAGAGCGATTTAGAGACGAGCTCAGCAAGACAATATAGACATATAATAAACAAAAATAGAATAAGGAATTAGCGCAATTTTAAATGTAAAACCGTGTGTGACGTGTTTTTTATTATTGTTCCTCTTGTAAGTTTTTATTTTAGTCTTCTTTTTTTCTGTTTAGATATTTTATGACACAGTGTGACAATATGTATTTATTTAATGTTAAAATTATGTTTGTTTTTATTTTTTGTTAACTATAATTGTAGTACCCTGAAGATGAGATCCATTGGACTTCGAAATATTGGAAATATTTTTTAAATAAATAAGGAAATAAAAAAACTGACCTTGAGCTTAACTAATCATTCACATTAAAAGTAAAACAAAATGTTTAAATACCTATTGGTAAATTGAAAAACTCGATAACATCACATCCATGAACTAGAACCTTATGAACTATGCTAGGCATATAATACCACCCATAGTGTATTAAATACATATTTCTAGTAATTATTATTAGTCCCTTGAAAGTTTGTACATTAATTGGCAACCCACAAGATAACACTTTCAATATCAATTCAAAATTATCAATAAGTCGCTTATCAATTCCTGTTATTTCCATCGCTGCTTTACTGTTAGAAAAAAATCGGCGAGACGTTTTTCCGTCATTAGTATTGCCAAATCCAGACTCAACTTGGTCTATTATTAATCCGGTTCTTTTTATACCCGCCACCAAAAAAATGGTGGGGGTATATTCATTTTGTCATTCCGTTTGTAACACATCGAAATATGCATTTTAGGCCCCATAAAGTATATATATTCTGAATCAGGGTTTGATTTGATGACGATCTAGCTATGTCCGTCCGTCTGTTGAAAGCACGATAGAGGTCGCACCAAAAAAGCTAGTGGGCTCAAATTTTGCCAGAATCTTTCTTATAGACAAGGTTTGTTTGGTATTGAAAATGGCCTAAATCGGAATATTAGGAAGAGAGTTATAGCTCGAAAAGCAAGAGTAGGTCGAAAAAACCGTGTCCTTCGAACATCGAATAAAATGGAATTGTGTCCAAACGCATTAACGTAGACTCATGAAACTTCGAATATAAATTCATGAGTAAAAATAAAATCTTTCTCCGAAAAGTATCTAAATCTATGCATTAGGGGAGGAGTTATCGATCAACTTGTACGAAAATTTATACCGCACAGTGTATTTTTCGGTATATTTAAAAACAAAAACATCATAAAAGCAACAAAACTGGATGTACGACTCTGAAATTTTGCACACTTTGCTTTTTGGTGAGACGCTTTTTTGTAACGGAAAATCAATGTGCCACGCCCAATTTTACGCCCACCTCCCATATAACGTTTTACTCAAAATTGATATAATTTCTCTATTAATAAAGATTTTGGAATTATAAAGGGCTATATTGAAACACCTAAGTTGTACTCATTCGCAAAAATAACTTTGACGCGCCTACTATAACGCCCACTTTTCACGTTATCTACCGTTAATGAAATTTAAAAGCTCATAAAACCGCCAAAATTAGAGATATGATGATCAAATTTGCTACGTATGTTTATCCTCCTAGGCAATGTCATTACTTCGCCAGAAAATTAAGGTGCCACGCCCACTTTTACGCCCACCTTCCATATAACGTTTTACCTAAAATTCTTATAATTTCTCTATTAATAAAGATTTTGGAAAAAATAACTTTGACCCTCCTACTATAACGCCCACTTTTCACGTTGTATACCGTTAATGAAATTTAAAAGCTCATAAAACCGCTAAAATTAGAGGTATGATGATAAAATTTGCTACGTATATCCTTCTAATCAATGTAATTGTTGTGTCAAAAAGTTTAGGTGAAACGCCCACTTTAACGCCTACCTCCCATATAACGGTTTATCTTAAATTCATGTTATTTCTCTATTGACAAAGTTTTCGGGAAAATAAAGGACTATATTGAAATATCTAAGTTGTATTTATTAGCAGAAACTTTATTGACACGCCTACTTTAACGTCCACTTTCATTGAAAGACTACATTTACAAAAGCATTTTAGTAGTAGGGTGGTTAAATTTTAAGGACCGATGTTGAGTTACATACACATGTAGGGGGAATATCGAAGCAGACCACTACTATCACAGGTCCCTTTTCGACCCCCTTCGCTCCTCAGTGATTTCGTGTCTACCGATCAGTATACCTTCAATCACTGAGTCCCGCGCCACAACCGGCGTTTGCTCTGGACTAGGAAAACGATTTCACACTGCCGACTGGTGATTGTCGACAATCCTCATCGCACAGTCCTTTGTAATCGCCAGCATCTCCCTCAGACTAAGGTCCCCCATCGCACTCACACTTAAAGTGTGCTTGCCTGTGATCCTTAATCTTCCGCTCGCCAACGCCGGACACTCGCATACTACATGCGCTGCCGTCTCGGCATCCTCCAGGCACATTCTACAAATATCATCATCCACGATTTGCATCCTCTTCAGATGATATTTGAAGTTACCATGTCCTGTAATCAACGCAGTGATCCAGCTCATCATACTACGATTAAAACCGAGTATCTTCACTGCACCCCTGCCAAGTGGCTCCCTGAGCACCATACGGGCCTGTCTACACGTGGTTCCCTCCATCCACCTTCGCAAGTTTATAGAGTTCACCCATTGAAAGATCCTCGCCCGCACCAACCCATTACCCAGAGCAGTTCTGGGTTCCGGTCCGCAGAATGCAGCCTCAGACCCCTTCTTCGCAAGTTCGTCAGCAGCCTCATTCCCAGCTATGCCCACGTGTCCCTTAACCCACATCAGCGTTACCTCATTTGTAGAGGCACACCTATTGAGCTTTAGAACACACTCAAGCACCAAAGAGGAGTTCACATCTATCCGCTGCATACGTTTTATAACCGACTGGTTGTCAAGTGCAATAAGAATTCTCTTCCCATACATTCGACATTCCAACAGGTGGTCCAACGCGTGCAGCAAACCAAGCATTTCTGCCTGATAGACTGACACGTACTCCCCCAGATTCAGGGTGCAGGATAAGTTCAACTCAGATGAGTACACACCAGCACCTGCCCTTCCGTCCATAAAGGACCCATCAGTAAAGATACTGATGTCATTCTCCATGCACTCATCGTGCATGAATCCATCCGCTATAAGCGTGTGATGTAGCCTTTCGACCACCTTCACTCGACTCATGCGCTCCATCGGCATCTGAGCCTCCCTAACCTCTTCATCCACGAGGTCCAGGATTCTCCTATGCCCCAAAACCGATCCAAAGCGATACCACATGCCATCGCTTCGCATCCGAATCGCCGATCTTGCCGCCGTCTCCCTTACAAATAAGTCCAACGGCAGCAGTCCCAGCATTGCCTCCATCGCCTGCGTTGGTGTGGTACGTATCGCGCCACATATACCAATGCAAGCAATCCTTTGAACCCCGTCCAACTTCCGCCTAACCGTCGCCTGAGAGGCCTTCGGCCACCAGACAACAGATGCGTAAGTGATCGTCGGTCTCACCACCACTGTGTAAATCCAGTGTGCAGCCTTAGGTGAGATTCCCCACTTCCGACCGCAAACCCGTTTACACTGATGCAGAATCCTCTTTGCCTTCTGTACCCTTGTCTCAACATGATCATTCCAGGTTAGTTTCATATCCAGTGTTACCCCCAGATATTTCACCTTCCTGGACACATTGATCTCAGTCCCAAAAAGCATTAAGGATTCAATCTCTATGCCCTTCCTTCCCCGCGTGAAGAGCATAGCATCCGACTTGCCAGCATTTATGGTTAGTCCCTGTTCACAACACCATTCTTCGGTTACTCTGAGCGCCCGTCTCATGCAACCTAAAATGGTCTCCATGAACTTACCACCAACCATAATTGCCACATCATCCGCATACCCTACCGTATGTATGCCCATTACCTCCAGTCTTCTGAGAAGGCTGTCCACAGTTATGTTCCACAGCAGAGGTGATAAGACCCCTCCTTGCGGACATCCCCTGACCACCCTTCCCCGAATCCTGGTGCTCCCGCTCCTGAGATTCACTGCCCTACATCTGAGCATGGCGCCGATCCACTTCACCACAACAGAATCAACCCCTCGCTCATCGAGAGCATTTCCTAGTCTATCAAAAGAGATCCTATCAAAAGCACCTTCTATGTCCATAAATACGGACAAAGCCAGATCACCATTGAAAATCTCCCTCTCAGCAACCCTCACCAGTTCGTGCAGGGCTGTCTCAGTAGACCTCCCAGCTCTGTAAGCGTGCTGACTCCCACTCAATGGCCTATCCATCAGCGTGTTCTCCTCCAGGTAGTCAACCAACACCCTTTCCATTGCCTTCAATAGAAAGGATGTAAGACTGATCGGCCTGAACGACTTAGCCTCCGTATAGTCCCTCTTCCCCGGTTTGGGGAGAAAAACCACCCTGGTCTCCCTCCACGCCACCGGAATATACCCTGTCGAAAGACAGGCAACAAATATTTCCCTAATCACCACAAGTAGAGTGTTCATACCCCACTGTAGTAATGCAGGAAATATCCCATCCATCCCAGCCGCCTTAAATGGGGCAAAAGACAAAATTGCACTTCTAACCCCATTAAGAGTTATTATCCTTTCAGCGTCCCTTCGCCTTACCTCACTGGCTCCCCTGTTAACGAGAACCCATGAGTCATTCGAAATGAAGCTTCCAGGAAAATGTACCTCCATCAGCGACCGTAATGTCCCCTCCATCGTCTCCGTCATGCCTCCATCGCTCCCGCGAATAAGCCCCATTCTGGAGACAGGGTCTCTAGACACCATCCTCTGCAGTCTCCCCACTTCAGATGTATCCATCACGCCGGAGCAGAATTCCCTCCACGTACTTCGTTTCCGAAGACGTATAGTCCTCTTCAGCTCCTTCTTCCTCGCCTTATACTCGTCCCATAAGTCAGGATTCCTCCCCCTCATGTAACGATTAAAGGCCCTCCTCGTGTCCCTCTTCATGGATTCCAATTCACTACTCCACCATGGAGTAGAATCCTTCTCATCCACTACCGTGAGAGGACACGCATTCTCGAAGGCAAGTCCGACAGTAGAGTTTACCCTCTCCACCGTCCGCTCAATATCCTCCGTATTCCGAAGTGCCCGGTGTGGAACACTCCCCGAAAGTCCCGAGAGGCACTCCTCGTACTTAGTGCGATCCGTATCCCTCGGTACCCTGATACGCCTACGCGCCTTCCTCCGCCTCCTACCATACAGAATCTCAAACTGGATAGCCCTGTGGTCAGACATGGTCAATCTGTCCACCACTCTCCAATTCCCAACTCTATCCAGCATTCCAACAGAGCATAAGGTGATGTCGATTACCTCCGCCCTACGTGCATCCACGAAGGTGGGCTCGACACCCCTGTTCAGGACCAGCAGGTCATGACACTCCACAAACTCCAGCAATTGCTGTCCCCTGTGGTTATCGTCCGTACTGTCCCATACAGTACTGTGTGAATTAGCATCACAGCCCAAAACAAGAGGCATACCCCTCAACCTACAGAACTCCACCAGATTCCTAACCTCCCCCGAAGGATGGGAGTCCGGTGTGTCATAGGGTAGGTAAGCCGACGCCACCAGAAACGATCCCGAACCCGCGCCTATCATCACAACCGTAAGATCCGGCGAACAGAGATGCGTCATCGGCACAGCACACACACCGTGACGCACCAGGATACATGTCCTCAACCTCCCCCCCGTCTGTGAGTGAAACAGACTGGCGGTCCGACGAGACAGGCCCATGATGTTATCCCTAACAATCCATGGTTCCTGTAGTAAAGCTATATCCAACCCATCCTCCACAAAACATCGCATCATCACCGCCGAAGCCGCTCTGCTATGATGCAGATTAAGCTGGTATACACTCAGAGTTTCCCGGTATGGGCCCACCACCTTCCCTGATAGACTCCTAGAGGCGTCTACCCCCGCACCAGGTAGGACGTCCTGCTCACAATCCATCTCCTTTGAATTTTACAATAGCCTGATCAAGACCGCAGTTGAGTCGCCCCCCTGCTTTCTTGATGGCCATCGCATCCTCATTCGGACACCAGATGGTAAGCACCACGCCCACTTTCTCTGCACCTGCAGAGTTTAAATAAAACACAAATTATTTAGGATATTATTATTATTTCTTTTTGTAATTATAATATATGTATGGTTCAATTATGTATTTAACAAAATATCGGCTAAATGCCCCCCCCCCCCCATCCTTGGCGCCACTCCTTTATCTGATGGTCCAAATTTTCAATGACAATGTTGATGCTCAATTGTTGGGCATGATGATGAGGCGATGTTGACTGCTCTCTGCCACACTGTCGCAAAAACCAGCAGTGGTTCCCATTCAATGAACTAAGAAGGCATTCACAGATTTTCTAACATTTTATACAGACCTGTTTTGCAGAAATTTAAATATTTTTTACAATTCTCCCGATTGTGGATGAATTTGGACGATTATGTTGATCAAAAGAATTACGAAGTGCACAAAATGCATTTTGATTTGAACGCCCATTTTCATAAAAAACCTGAAAACTTTAAAGCGTTGCTCATTTGCGTATCTTTCCAAGGATCAAATTGAGTAAGTTTGAGACTGAGAAATGTCAAATGAAATGCAGAAAACAAATTTAAAGTCTACGTGTAGTTCACCTTCAACATGGGCCCTTAAAATTTAACCACCCTCTACAAAGAAAGTGACACATATTTTATTATAAAGAGATTATTCCATAGCGATTAACAAAATAATAAATAATGTGCTTTAAATGTACACAAAATTGGTGGTGGGTACAAAAGATTTTGCACAGCCGAATATAGTGCTCTTACTTGTTTTGAATGCATTTTGAATTTTTTTTTGTTTTCCAAAAACTGGTTGTTGTTTTATTTATCTACCCGCCAAACTTTAATCGGGATTCGGTAAGCAATATGTAGCAAACATTCATAGAATCTTATCCAACAATGAAGCGTTGAAAGTCCATATTTGTAATTGTCCACATTTGAAGTTTTTGAAAAGTTTATGCTGTTCATCATTATGCTTATCGCTTAAAATATTTACAACTGCACCATCTTTCATTGTAAAATGCATTTCGTAAGAAACTTTTGCACTTTTCATTTCAATAGCATCACATTCCATATTTTTAATATTCTCATCAATTTCGCTTAATTTGGTGGCATAAACTCATCCGCATGGTTTTCGTTTTAAAATTTTTGGTTGTAGCGGCTATGACCGAACCTACCATCCATACACCATTTAAAAACTAACGATATTATACACTGATACGATCTGTCATCTGGATGTATAAGCACCTGCCTATACATTTTTTCAATATCAGCTGTAAATCCTATTCTGAATTTCCGAAACTTTAATAAAATACTATACATATCGTTTTGAACTGTGGGCCCAACTAAAAGATGATCATTTAGAGATGTGTTATTCGAAGTTTTACACGACGCATCAAAAACAACGCTTAATTTTGTAGTGACACTCGACGGTTTCAACACTGCATGATGTGGCATATAATAAACTTGTTGTTTCATATTCATTGGAGCCTTCTCCATATGATTGAGTTGTATGTACTCGTTCATGAATCTATGAAACTCGACCTTGAGATCACTATTTCTGACAAACTGACGTTCCATTGATTCAAGCCTTCGCAATGCTGCTGGTTTCGATTCACCAAGTTGAACAGAATCAGTCTTGAATGGAAGTGTTACCATGTATCGACCATCGGATTGTCTTTGTACATTACCTTTGAAATGCTGTTCTGCTTTTTCTTCATCTGTGGTTAAATATTTTGTTTGAATGTCACATTCTTCTGTCTCCCAAAACCGTTGAAGTTGTCCATCTAGGCCAGTATGTAAATGCGCTAATACAATTGATTTTTCGGGTTGTCTGTTGACATTTCCCATAATCACCCAGCCAAAGATGGTGTTAATTGCTGTAGGAGAACCTGATGGATGTGATACCTTTTCACCCAATATGCAATGGGGTAACACATCAGCTCCTAAAATAATGTCAATACGGTTTGATTTATTGTAGGCGGGATCTGCTGATGACGGAATATATTGTGTGAGATTTGAAAGACAATAAGTTTGAACGACAATTGGTCTGTTATTGGGTTTAGGAATTATTTCAATTTGAACTTTACCTCTCGTACGACTTGTATTATTACCACCAACACCATATAGTACAGTTTTATCATGCGATGTAGATAATTGAAGACGTTGAACACATGCCTCAGGAATAAGTGATTGGGCACCAGTATCTATAAGCGCCTTGCACGGCCGTATTCTATTATACTTATCACGAACCATGACCACTGCTGTTGGTAAGAGTGTTGTTTGCTGTATAGAAGTTCGCTGACTTGAATTCATTGCAATGGACGATGAACTAGTAGCCTTTTCTATCCGCTGTTGGCCGCTGCCTACTGATTGATTAGTATTAAAGTGAAGTAACGTGTTATGTTTCAAACCACATGTTTTGCATGAACTAGACCTGCAATCTTTAGAAAAATGTTTTTCTTTCAGGCAATTCAAATAAAATCCACTTTTCCGAACCACGTTTCTACGTTTCTCAATGTCAAGATATTTAAACTGCTGACATGCAAAGAGGAAGTGATCCTTTTTGCAAATAGGACAGAATTGAGTTGTTGTAGCAAATTTGTTAACTTTCTTAAATTTTGACGATTGAAATGGTGTTTCTAAACTTTCCAATTCTATAACACGATTTTCCAAAAACTCTAGCAACTTTCGAAATGATTGACTGTCGCCATCATTCTGCTGACGATACCAATGAGTAATTGTCTCACGATCCAATTTCTCTTTAATTAAAAATAGCAAGAGTGGATCCCATGAATCCACAGACTCAAACAAAACGGAAAGTGCATTATAACATTTAATGGTGTTGTTGTAAAATTGTCTGATTTCATATAACGTTCCATTCTTAACTGGAGGTTGATTTACCAGTAATAAGTTTCTTTTATTTTATCTGGTATGTTATACTTTTTGTTTACAAGATCCCAAGCTGTTCTATAATTGCTGTTCGTAGGAGTAAAATGCTTTATTTTAGTCTGTAAATATTCCAACTTTTCGACGTTCGATAAATTCGTCTTAGCATCTACCATGGCATTAAATAAATCCCTAAAACGAACCCAGTTAGCCTACTACCGTATCTACTACCGTATTATCAAGATTTTCCTGAATCAGCGATGAATATATGGATTTTGCGATACGATATGCTTCTTCCCTTCGGATTTCACTATCGTCTTCGTAAAGAAAATCAATTTCATCTTGAATGTCCTTGTATTTTCTAAAAATATCTTCAAATTCATCAATATCTTTATCTCGTAGTTATGAACATTTTGTGCAGAAACAAAGTTATGCAATCTTGTAATTGCCTTTTTTTACTGTGTGCGTTTTTTTCTTTAATTGTTCCATTTTAAACTATTTACTTCTTTGCCGGTCAACGTTTTCAAATATTAGTTTTCGTTACAAATTTTACAGGTTTATTTCAAAATTTATGTTTTCTTTTTTTTTTTGTTTTCGCTAATTTATAATTTGAAAATTTATATTCTTTGTTTTAACGTTTACACTTTGTTTTTTTTCATGATATTTTCTATTGGCAGTTAATTTACAAATTTACTGTTTGTTTTTCAAACACTGATTGTTGTTTTTATAAATTTGAATTTTATTTTATTTGTATCTGATTGTTATTGTGAAATTATGAATGAAATTCGTATGTAAAGAAGTTTGAATTACTCTAACTGCAGTTTTAAATACACTGACTGCTGTGGTGATTAGAATTGCATATAATTGACGGTTATTGTTAAGTTGTAAATGAAATTTTGTATTTATATCATTTACGGCCCCTTTCACAAAGTGCGATTATAATTTAAAATGAACTTTAACCGTAAGTTAGGCAAAATTGAATTTCACAAAGTACGGTTAGCATATAACCGGCAGAGATTAATCAAAAAGTCTCTGTTAAATTTAACCGAACAAAATCTTCCGGTTAAAGGCTTTTATTTAAATAAAAATAAACAAGTAAGAGCACTATATTCGGCTGTGCCGAATCTTTTATATCCACCACCAATTTGATGTTCCACCAATTTTATATCCACCACCAATTTGATGTTCGGTTGTTAACTAACCGAAAGATGGTGAAACGCAAAACACTAACCGTATGTTAAATAGTTTCGGTTAACGATATCGGCGGTTTGTTAATGTTCCTGTTAAATTAATACCGGGTGTTTTTTTCAGTGGTATAGAACTTCGAATTGAAATAAAACACAAGAAAATCGTTTTAATGACCATCAATTTGGCTTTATTGGAAGGATAATTTTATCCCATTAATGTTTAAATATGATTTCAGGCATGTGGCCGCCGCGGCCACATGCCAATTCTACAGGTCCAATTTTTAACCACTTTTTCGAGCATATGGGGCCGTATGTCGGCAATAACGCCACGAATGTTGGCTTCCAATTCCCCTAACGTTTCTGGTTTGTTGGCGTAGACGAGCGACTTCACATATCCCCAAAGAAAATAATCCAATGGTGTCAAATCACACGATCTTGGTGGCCAATTGACAGGTCCATTCCGCGAAATTATGCGCTCATCGAATGTTTCCTTCAATAAATCGATTGTGGCGTGCGCTGTGTCGCATGCATGGTCTCGCGGCTTTAATTCTTGCACAAGCTGGATCTTGTAGGGTCGCAAGCCAAGATCTTTGCGCAAAATCTTCCATAAAGTTGATGGACAAAGCTCCAATTGCTGTGCACGGTGGCGAATCGATTCATTCGGGTCCTCTTCAACACTTTGCTCCACAGCGACAATTGTTTCTTCGGTGCGCACTGTTCGACGTCCATCCATGGTTAACCGAATTAATTGCTCTGATGGACGATTATGTCGACCATAAAATGGACGGAGCTTGCGGTAAACTTCGCGAACTGAACCGTTATTTTCGAAATAAATTTGCACGATTTGCAAGCGTTGTTCTTTTGTCAACCTGTTCATGATGAAATGGCAAACCAAACTGAACATAAATGACATTAGAGTTGCCAGATTTGACCACAAAATGCCAGTTTTATCTGTATTCGAAAAACAAACCTGTAAAAAAAACACCCGGTATAATCACAGATTGTGTAAAGGGCCGTTAAAATACACTTAGTGTGGTTTTAAAAACACTGAATGCTGTGGTGAATAAAATTGTATTTTATTGTCTGTTATCGGTACTTGTAAATGAAACTTTGTATGCACTTAGTTTGAAATGTACTGATTGATATCACCAATTGTGAATTAAATCTGTCACTTTTGAGCTTTAACTGATTTTTTCGTTATTGTACATATGTATGTATGTAAATATGTATACGTTTAAATAACTACGTCTGTATGACGCGAATGTACATATGTATGTATGTATGTACCTATTGATACGTTAAAAAACGGCACTTTGCATGTGCATGAAACACTTGTTGTTGTTGGTGATGAAATTAACACTTTATATAGCTACGTCTGTATGACGCGTATGTACATATGTACCCAATATCCTTTTTATTTGATATTTGCTTTAAATTTTCAATTTACACAAAGTCACAACACAAACGTACTTATGTATGTATGCGGTTCGAAAGGACCAAAAATTATGTTTCGAACTTAGTGCAGTGTAATTTAAATAAAAACACAATTGCCGAATTTATTTATTAAATATGTATTCTTATTTTTCTTTATTAAGCACGATTGTGCGTCTTACTTTTAACACCAAAAAATACAACTGAACCATGGTACAATCATCAGGTAGCCGCAGTTCTGCAACAACAAAATCCTAAATGTATTTTGTTGCTGGAAAACGACGACTTAAATGTCAAAAAGCAAATGTGTGTGCGTGTTTTTTTGGCGGTAGAATATATACGTACACAAAATATAAACATACATACACAAAATTTGACATCTAAGTTAAACTTTAAGGTAGAGAAAAAAATAATCAGCTGTTTTAGTGAGGCTACCTGATAATTTTACCATGAACTGAACTTTTTCTCAAAATAAAAAGTCGACTAAGATTGCAGTGTTGCATAATATTAGTATTAATAAGAGTTACCAAATGGTTAGTAAAAATTAACAAAATTTATGAGACAAAATAAAAAATGTATTTTTGTTCTTCAACTATTGCGAACCGCAACACTATGTAACAAAATATTTTAATTTACATGGTTTAAAGTCAGTAAATCTACTCTTTTTTGCATAAAAGTAATTACGTTCTAAAAAGTACCAAAATCTTTTCCCGATTTTCCACTTTCTACCCTGTTAGGAATGTGTTTCAAATTCTACTATTACATAATTTTGTATGTCTGGTGAAATCCCAATAAAAAATTTTGTGAAAATTGGCCGTCTAATTAGGAATTACATACATTTTCCAAAATTTTCTCCTTTGTGGTACCTTTTTTGTCCCGAAAAATATATCCAAAAATTTCACCTAAATAATTGTCCATATTCTATTAGGCAATAATAATTATTAAATTTTGTCCCATTGAATAATATTAGAAAAGTTTCTTTTAAAAAAAGTACCAAAAAAAGGGTCCATTTTTACCCCTTATACATGTGAATTCAAATAAAGTGTCGAATTCCTATTAATATTTTTTCGCGGATTACTTAATACAGTTTAATTTTTTTTCCTAGCTTTATGTGTTTGGAAGTTACATAGGGTACCAAAAAAGTACCAAATTATAGTTTTGACCCGTTTTTCCCCATAGGGGTTGAAAATTCGTTTTTATCATTTCTAGTTTAGCAGATATAATAATAAAACCGATTTTACCCTTTTTTGCTCCTTAAAGTACGAATTTCCAAAAATCCCTTATAAGTGGAGCTATACATTGAAAGAGGAACCGATTGTCCAAATTTCATGTCTCTAGCTCTTTGCGTTTGGGCTGTGCGATGATGAATCAGTCAGTCAGTCACGTTACTCTTTTATATAAAAGTTAAGTAAAACAAATTTATTTTTATTTTAGTTCGTTCGAGTGCTTGACTACGACTAAAGAGTCAAGTCTCTCATTCTTTATTTAATAAACTTTATTTTGCTTACTTAAACCAATTACTTTTTTTGTTTTGTTTAGAACAACAAAAAAATACAAATGTGCGACAAGCCAGTAGTAAATAGACATGGCGTCAGCACTTTAAAAATGCAATATTTATTCCACTTAATTTGTTGCGACACACGGTAATATGAGTCGCAACTGGTAACAACATTATGGGAAGAGAATTTAACAAAATTAACAAGACGCAGCAGTTTAGTATTTAAGTTGGAATTTAAATGCATTTCGTAATTGGAGTTTTATTTTTTTCAGTTTAATTAGAAATGTGCAAAAGGTAATAAAATTGTTGTTAACTTATATATGTAGATAGACAATTAAAATTTAAGGAAAATATTGAAAATATATGTAGAAAAATAGGAAAGAAAATCGGTGTTTTCGAACGAATACGTAACAAAATATCTTTTATGACTGCTGTAAATATTTATAATACAATGATAAAAGCACGTTTTGAATTTGGCTCGACAATTTTGTATACATCTTGCACAGTAACACAATTTGAAAGACTGCAAAAACTACAAAATAAGGCGATGAGATCAATTTTAAAATGCAGCACTTATACACCAATCGAATATATGCTTGATGCGCTTAGTTGGTTAAATATAAAACAGAGACTGGAAATCAATACACTTTACCTTTTACAGAAAATGAAAATGGGAAATGCACCAGAATACCTCATAGAACAACTAAACTACGTGGGTGGGATACAGCCGTACCAGCTAAGAAACTCGAACAACTTTAGATTACCAAGAACGACTACAACAACAATGCAACGATCTCTTTTTCACAGAGGATTATAACTTTACAATATGCTGCCAAATTATATAAAATCAGAAATAAATATTAATGCGTTTAGAAGAAATATTGTGTACTTTATAAAAAATAATATTGTAAATTAGCAATTAATCAAACATGCATTTTCTACCAAACTATATACATTAGACTGGTCGCAAAAATTTTTTTCTTTAATTTATATATATGCGCTATCTAAAATATGAGATTTGCTGTCGTAAATTAGGTCTTAATTTTTTAGCCCGATTCGACGGTACCTTCTGGTGCCTAGTGGTGCCTAAAATATCCGATATTATGAAAAAACGCATTTAGTCCTATTTTTATTGGTTTTTATAACCTTTCGAGAGAAAAATATTATTATTTATTAGATAAAGAACTATTTTTATTCAATTTAAAGATAATAACTGCGTTATTAATTTATATTTGTATATTTTGTTATTAATTCATAATAGCGAGTTTGTTGTGCGATGGATATAATTGGCGATAGTGCTCCACAACTTGAAGTTGGAACTGCTTCTCTTTCTCATCGTAGGAAAGGAGTGATTGAAGTTCGTTCTAATATTAATTGCTATCTCTGCTGCATAATTCATGACGAGCAAATGGTGACAGACTCGTTTGCCATCACAGTAATCGTCTCTTTACTGCCATTCAGAGGGATCCAATTGTAAAAATGGTACATCTATAGACAGATGAGTAAAAAAATGTTTTGTCCGCAAAGAAACGAAATGTACTATAATAAAAAATTACTTTTATTGTTACATTTCTTTTCGAGACTTCTCCATCATTTTCGTCTTCGTCTTCATTATCGATGCCAAGTTTTTGTACCATTTTCTTTTTTACTTCTAACGGGACATTTTTATAAAAAAATTAATGGCCAACTGTTTCTTCTGCTATATAACACAAATGCTTTCTTAGTTTTTGCAAAAATGTAGTGGAAACTTTTTTGTCGAAATAGAAAACATTATTTTGTATAAAATCAAGGTCTTGATTTGGCACAATAATAGCATTCACAGATCGGAACCAGTAAGGAACACAAATGAAAATGTTGCTGGCGAAACAAAAAAATTTTTAAGCATAAATAAACTTTGACATAAATCGTCCATGTAAAGTTGCACCAGGTAGACGAAACTGAGTAAAATCTGGTACAAGCTCTCCAATAAAATGAAGTTAACTAAAGCAACTCTTGATGTTTTAGTGCATTCTGACAAAAACTCTTTACGTATTCCATATGCGTTGCTGTTAAATTCTGCATAACTTCTTCTTCCAAAGTCCCTTTTGTGAAATTGTAAGCTGCAATGTTTTTCCAATACTTATGCAAATCGGTTGAAAAGAAGAACTTATGGTCCGGATGTTTTTCCAAAATGCAGTTCAAATACATGGAAAAAAAGTAGTTTTGCGTTTCAACTTTCTTCTTTCAACTTTCGGCTGTGGTGTCAAAAGATACTATTTCTACCAGTCCATTAAGTGCCCAGTGTCGCAAAAAATATAAGATGTCGTCAGCTATATTTTCTCCGGAAGAATTTTCTATTTTTCAAGAAATTTGTCCATGCTTTCACTGGTCACTACGAGAGAGAGTCGATATTGTTTTTTTTGTAAGTCCATTACATGACATAGTTCAACATTTTCTAGATATTAAACAAAAATTCCGTTGTCTGTATTTAAAACAACTGCTAAGTTTTTTTTTTTTTTGTAAAGCGCATGTTTCGTAAAAAAGGTTGATCATTTGCTGACATGTGAAATATATAAAACCATTTACAGACAATGCTCAAACTACCATAAGAGTTGTATTTTTTGAAACTTTGACAATAATTTTAATATAAATAATAATGGTAGACATTCGTGTACTACTAGCAGCGTGACTTAGACTTCCTTGTAGTGGCGGCTGGTAACAGACATCTAGTTTCTAGATGGATGGCTAATTAAGTCAAGCGACCTAATCAACGGTGGAACGGTGGCCAAAAAGGAGCTTGGTCGCTAGTTACGCACTCTGGATACCTGTCGACCTCCAGTTTTAATGTAGACTTGCCCGCCCTTGTTGAGCTTCCAACCGGGACAGACAATGAAGTCTTGCAAAAGGTAGAGAGGTTAGACTCTGTAAAAAATTCGGTTAGTGGAGAGGTCAGAAAGAAATGGACAATGAAACCTCGCAAGAGGTTTAGAGGTTAATTTCTGATGACATTTCAATGGATAGGGCAAATGGGATGGATGTCTCTACCCCGATAGGAGTGGAAACGCCTATTTCGAATGCAGGAGCCATAGACTTCGGTGCGAATTCGAAGTCTAGAAGAGACAGAAAAGGAGACGTCGTAGGCACGTGACTGCTGTTGAGATGGTATTAAATCGGATCGATAGTCTCATGAGTGAGAAGACGACCCCTGAAATGGAAGGCCCGGGGAAGAAGCTGAAGGCTAATCAGCCTTCGAACTCTACGCGAAAGCTGTCGAGGCAGATAAGTTGGGAAATGACGCCGACCAGAGACCAAGCAGTAGTGGTAAAGTAGTAGTGAAGTCGAAGGGGAGCGGGAAAGTGAAGAAAATTTTCGTTGCTGGAAGTGGACTCACTTTGGGTGTCACTGACATGTCCATGCTGGCGATTATAAAGGACTCTGTGATGAGGATTGTAGATAATCATCAGTCTGCAATAAGAAGTCAGAGCAAACGCCTGGGACGGCACGTGACTCAGTGAGATCGGGGTAACCTTGTAATCTTTGGGTACGGAAAGGAGTCGAAAAGGGACCCGTTTATGGAAGAGGTCTGCTTCGTTATCTCCCTTACATGTATATAATACTTTTCTATCAAATAGTAATAAAAACCAATAAAAATAGGGCTAAATGTGTGATTTTCATAATATTGGATAAGAAGGCACCGTCGGATTGAGCTAAAAAATTAGGACCGTCTTTATGGCATCAAACCGCATATTTTTGACAGTACATATATTAAGAATTAAAAAATAATAAAATTCCATACAAGCTGCGATCAAGCTGCAAGAGAAAGTATTTTTTAAATACTACTTAATAAATAAATAAATAAATAATGTAATGACAATAATATTAAAAATATTTATTTGAGACACCTTCTTATCTTTTAAAAAATCTGTATTTAAACGGAATTTGAGACAAATTTTTTTTTGATTTTTGTGTATGGGACGAAGCATAGTGTGACCAGTTGAGGTGGACGGCTATTCAGCCACACTATCGCGAACAGTAGCAACATTTTATGCAGTACGAGCATGAACGGCTTGCACAAAATTTTGCAGCATTTTTCCGATTGTACACTTGGACGATTAATCACGAAGTGCACTATATGCATTTTGATCTGAACGCCCATTTTCATAATAAGCCTGCATAACTTTAACGAGTTGCTCGATTGTGTATCTTTCCATGATTAAAATTGAGTTAGTTTGAAATTGAAAAATGCCAAATGAAATGCAGAAAAAAAAACTTGACGTTTACATGTAGTTCACATTCAACATCGGCATTTAAAATTTAACCACCCTTTAGAAGAGTACTACCTTCTAAACTTCTGCCAAAAAGAATTAAAGATTATTCGTTAGACTTAACCAATTTAATTCCACTCCTTGTAGACGATTTGTTTAAGTACGAAAAAACAGATAAAAAACTACTAAAATCTAAACTAGAAGCTGAACTTTTGCATTAACAGTAGAAATGGAGGATCTGTCAAGAACTTCCAGAAAATTTGATAGATGTTTTAATTATTTGTGACCCAGATATTTATTCTAATTTAAGAAATATATTTACCATTTTTGTTTCAATGTCAATAAGTAATGCTACGGAAGAAAAAACATTTTCCACTTTTCGCCATGTTACATATTCACAAGAAAATCGAAGTTGATTCAGAAGTTATGCTTAATAAATTTGCTGCAACACGAAACCACAAATTACTTATTGTATATACATAAGTGATTTTGTTAAACTTTATTGCAGACATTTTTTTACTTTATTTTTTTCGTTATTGTTTAATAAATATTTATTTTGATTGAACTATCAAAAATTTTTTGTTTCACTGATACTTCAAAAAAAAGCTTAAGATGGATCCGCGCCTGATCGTTTGAGATATAGAACAACCTATTGTGATTTACTGAGACAAAAATTTTGCTACATCTATATATCTAAAAGTGAAACTCTGTCTGTCTGTGTGTGTGCGTGTTAGCTATAGACTACGAAACCGTAAAGCCGATCGGACTCAAACCTTGGAAAGTTGTTGTACACACAGGGCCACGCCCATAAAAAAATTATAATTTTGAGGTACTAGCACTGGTTCGATTTTTCTGAAACTTTGCACACATATTGAGCTGTCATGACTATAAATTTTGTGATAAGAAAATTGGGCAGTGTCACGCCCATAAATTTCCCCGCATTCCAATGTTTCAAACCGATTTGCTTTCAACTTCAAGTGACTACAGCTTCGAGTTTGCCTTGCCTTCGATATTACCATCAACAAAGCATAAGGACAATCTGCGTGCTGCAGGATTGAATTTGGAAAATCCATGCTTTTCACATGGTCAACTTTAGGTCGCATGCCCCAGAGTAGGAACACAAAAAAATTTTTTAATTTTTACAGCAAATGGAAAAACGAAAAATATTGTATACCCACTTACATTACGATAAAAACCAATAAAATATTATTATTAAATTAAAATTCAGAATGAATTTTTTTTATTAACGAGCGCCGGGCTTGACTAGTTAAGAATAAAGCAAGCAATTACCATTGACGGACTTTTTTTTCGTAAACATTCTAATCTTATACTGCAAGATTGGGAATCGCTGTGTGGATTATATTATATGGAGTCATAACACATGTTGTTCAAGGATATCCTTCGTCGCCCAATAAAATAGCAAAAGATACTTTTTCATGTATTATGGCTCTACACATTAAAATTTCGCCATATCCTTGCATCGTGAACGGATCCAGGCCATTTACAGTTGTAAGTTGCTTGTATGTTAAAAGATGTTTGTCCTTTTCTACTGACAAATTGTTCACCATGATTAGTTGGCTTTTTATTATAATGTGCGTACAGTTTATAGCTCCGATTCCACTTCGGAACATAAGTTGCACTCCAATATCTTCACCTACTCTAACCTTTTTTAAAAGAATGTACATTTATAATTAGTAAAAGAGTGTTCCGAGCACAAAACTATACTTGGAATCCCAAATCGCGTACGTATCTTAAAAAAACAATTAATTTTTTCAACATTATTTAAAGCACCACCTCTAGTTTCTTTGTAATCTAAAAGAAAATGGCTTACCAAATAATTAACATTTTCTCGTTTAAATTTGTATAATTTTTATACCCGCCACCAAAAAAATGGTGGGGGTATATTCATTTTGTCATTCCGTTTGTAACACATCGAAATATCCATTTTAGACCCCATAAAGTATATATATTCTGAATCGGGGTTTGATTTTATGACGATCTAGATATGTCCGATAGATATGTCTGTTGAAAGCACGATAGAGGTCGCACCAAAAAAGCTAGGGGGCTAAAATTTTGCCAGAATCTTTCTTATAGACAAGGTTTGTTCGGTATTGAAAATGGGCTAAATCGGAATATTAGGAAGAGAGTTATAGCTCGTAAAGCAAGAGTAGGTCGAAAAAACCGTGTCCAAACGCATTAACGTAGAATCATGAAACTTCGAATATATATTTCCTGAGTAAAAACATTATCTTTCCCCGAAAACTGCCTAAATCTATGCATTAGGAAAGGAGTTATCGATCAAAATGTACGAAAATTTATACCGCACAGTGTATATTTCGGTATATTTAAAAACAAAAACGTCATAAAAGCAACGAAATTGGATGTACGACTCTGAAATTTTGCACACATGGCTTTTTGGTCAAATTCTTTGTTCGAATGGAAAATAAATGTGACACGCCTACTTTTACGCCCACCTCCCATATAACGTCTTACCTCAAATTCATATAATTTCTCTACGAATGAAGATTTTAGAATAAGTAAGGACTATATTGAAACATCTAAGTTGCATTCAATATTAAAAATAATTTCAACACGCCTACTATTACGCCCACGTTTCACGTTATCAACTGTTAATGAAATTTAAAAGCTCATAATACCGACAATGTCAATGTCATTGTTATGTCGGAAAATTTAGGTGACACGCCCACTTTAACGCCTACCTCCCATATAACGGTTTATCTCAAATTCATATAATATCTCTATGAATAAAGATTTTGGAATAATAAAGGACTATATTGAAACATCTAAGTTGCATTGATTAGTAGAAACAACTTCAACACGCCTACTTTAACGCCCACTTTCAGTGAAATACTACAAAAACTTCGACTCGCCTACTATTATGACCACTTTTCACGTTATCAACTGTTAATGAAATTTAAAAGCTTATAAAACCGACAAAATTGGAGGTATGATGATGAAATTTGCTAATTATATTCTACAAGTTAATGTCAGTGTTGTGCCGGAAAATTTAGGTGACACGCCCACTTTAACGCCTACCTCCCATATAACGGTTTATCTCAAATTCATATATTATCTCTATGAATAAAGATTTTGGAATAATAAAGGACTATATTGAAATGTCTAAGTTGCATTGATTAGTAGAAACAACTTTAAAACGCCCACTTTAACGTCCACTTTCATTGAAATACTACAAAAACTTCGACACGCCTACTATTACGACCACATTTCTCGTTATCAACTGTTAATGAAATTTAAAAGCTCATAAAACCGACAAAATTGGAGGTATGATGATGAAATTTGCTAATTATATCCTACAAGTTAATGTTATTGTTATGCCGGAAAATTTAGGTGACACGCCCACTTTAACGCCTACCTCCCATATAACGGTTTATCTCAAATTCATATATTATCTCTATGAATAAAGATTTTGGAAAAATAAAGGACTATATTGAAATGTCTAAGTTGCATTGATTAGTAGAAACAACTTTAAAACGCCCACTTTAACGTCCACTTTCATTGAAATACTACAAAACTTCGACACGCCTACTATTACACCCACTTTTCACGTTATCAACTGTTAATGAAATTTAAAAGCTCACAAAACCGACAAAATTGGAGGTATGATGATGAAATTTGCTAATTATATCCTACAAGTTAATGTTATTGTTATGCCGGAAAATTTAGGTGACACGCCCACTTTAACGCCTACCTCCCATATAACGGTTTATCTCAAATTCATATAATATCTCTATGAATAAAGATTTTGGAATAATAAAGGACTATATTGAAACAACTAAGTTACATTGATTAGTAGAAATAACTTCAACACGCCCACTTTCAGTGAAATACTGCAAAAACTTCGACACGCCTGCTATTACGACCACATTTCTCGTTATCAACTGTTAATGAAATTTAAAAGCTCATAAAACCGACAAAATTGGAGGTATAATGATGAAATTTGCTAATTATATCCTACAAGTTAATGTAATTGTTATGCCGGAAAATTTAGGTGACACGCCCACTTTAACGCCTACCTCCCATATAACGGTTTATCTCAAATTCATATAATATCTCTATGAATAAAGATTTTGGAATAATTAATGACTATATTAAAATATCTAAGTTGCATTGATTAGTAGAAACAACTTCAACACGCCCACTTTAACGCCCACTTTCATTGAAATACTACAAACACTTCGACACGCCTTCTATTACGACCACATTTCTCGTTATCAACTGTTAATGAAATTTAAAAGCTCATAAAACCGACAAAATTGGAGGTATGATGATGAAATTTGCTAATTATATCCTACAAGTTAATGTTAAGGAGAACTTTATTGAAATATCTAAGCTGCATTGATTAATAGAAACAACTTCAACATGCCCACTTTAACGCCCACTTTCATTGAAATACTACAAAACTTCGACACGCCTACTATTACACCCACTTTTCACGTTATCAACTGTTAATGAAATTTAAAAGCTCACAAAACCGACAAAATTGGAGGTATGATGATGAAATTTGCTAATTATATCCTACAAGTTAATGTAATTGTTATGCCTGAAAATTTAGGTGACACCCCCACTTTAACGCCTACCTCCCATTAACGGTTTATCTCAAATTCATATAATATCTCTATGAATAAAGATTTTGGAATAATAAAGGACTATATTGAAACAACTAAGTTACATTGATTAGTAGAAATAACTTCAACACGCCCACTTTCAGTGAAATACTGCAAAAACTTCGACACGCCTGCTATTACGACCACATTTCTCGTTATCAACTGTTAATGAAATTTAAAAGCTCATAAAACCGACAAAATTGGAGGTATAATGATGAAATTTGCTAATTATATCCTACAAGTTAATGTAATTGTTATGCCGGAAAATTTAGGTGACACGCCCACTTTAACGCCTACCTCCCATATAACGGTTTATCTCAAATTCATATAATATCTCTATGAATAAAGATTTTGGAATAATTAAGGACTATATTAAAATATCTAAGTTGCATTGATTAGTAGAAACAACTTCAACACGCCCACTTTAACGCCCACTTTCATTGAAATACTACAAACACTTCGACACGCCTTCTATTACGACCACATTTCTCGTTATCAACTGTTAATGAAATTTAAAAGCTCATAAAACCGACAAAATTGGAGGTATGATGATGAAATTTGCTAATTATATCCTACAAGTTAATGTTAAGGAGAACTTTATTGAAATATCTAAGCTGCATTGATTAATAGAAACAACTTCAACATGCCCACTTTAACGCCCACTTTCATTGAAATACTACAAAACTTCGACACGCCTACTATTACACCCACTTTTCACGTTATCAACTGTTAATGAAATTTAAAAGCTCACAAAACCGACAAAATTGGAGGTATGATGATGAAATTTGCTAATTATATCCTACAAGTTAATGTTATTGTTATGCCGGAAAATTTAGGTGACACGCCCACTTTAACGCCTACCTCCCATATAACGGTTTATCTCAAATTGATATAATTTATCTATGAATAAAAGTTTTGGAATAATAAAGGCCTATAGTGAATTATCTAAGTTGCATTCATTAGTAAAAACAACTTCAACACGCCTACTTTAACGCCCACTTTCATTGAAAGACTAAATTTACGAAAACATTTTACTAGCATATCGAAGTTATACAAAGAAAATGATGCATATTTTAGTATAAAGAGATTATTGCATAGCGACTACTGTTAATAACAAACAAAAAATGTATTTGTATTTGCTATTTGCTATAAATTCGGTTATTTCCCGGCAATTAGAGTTATTTAATGTTCCCGATTTCCCGGGATTATTTTTCGGGATCCCGAGAAATAAAAAAGGTGGTTACGATCCGAAAGCAGATGTTTATATTGTTTATATTGAAATTGAATTCTAATGATTTTATTTTTGATCTCATAGCTAAAGTACCGGAATTTTTGGTTTTTTGTGCTCATATGTATTTGATCTCGTATCTAGAGAATTATATTTTTTTCAATAAAAAATATTTTTACTCAATTTATATTTTAAATTCAAATTTCTTTATTAATTTTTATAGTTTTGAAGTGGTTATTTTACATTATAAACTATTTTATGCTTTTTAATAAAAAGTTTTTTTTTTATTAAAAACAAATTTACTTTTTATTTGTTTTGCTGCGGGATCCCGGGATATTAAAAAATAAATCTCGCATTTCCGGGAAACAAAATTTTTCGGGAAAAAAACCCTAGCTACAAAAGAACGGAAAACTGGTGGTGGGTATAAAAGATTCGGCACAGCCGAATATAGTGCTCTTACTTGTTTTCAGTTGTCATCATCTACAGTTCTACGTATCTTGTACAGTTTTGTTTTACGAGGTTGATTGTTTGCAACAGTTGACATTGACATTTATTTCAACAATATTTTTGCTTTCTATTGATAAATAAGAAAACAAAATAGTTTACCTAGAAGCTGATTAATTTTCTTTTAGAGTTTACTTAAGTTTAAAACTTTTATTCATATCAAATTTTTTTAATATTCGAACGAAGTAATTACTTAAAATATTAATACTATTTGGGCATTTAAAAAGAAGTAATTTCCAATATATGTACATATGTGACAGCGCATAGAGAAGGGACCTAAGGGTTAAAAAAACAATTTTCATTTTTTTTTTTGATGTGGACAACATCTGAGCATCGAATGAGACCGATCCCATGCCCCAAAAGTGTTCCCTCCCAAAGATATCCCCTACTAAATTATCAAAATAACTTGATTTTACGAAACTACAAAAAATTTATTTTTTTCCTTATGAACGATTTAAAAAAATAGAAAAATCATTTAATCTTTAAAATGGCTCTTCTGAACAAAACCTGTTTTTATACCCTTCACACAGTGAAAAGGGGTATATATAGGTTTGTCATTCCGTGTGAAATTTCTACAATTTTCATTTCCGACCCCATAAAGTATATATTTTCTGAAAGCTTATGAATAGGGGAGTCGATTAAGCCCTGTCAGTCTGTCCGTCTGACCGTCTGTCCGTGTGTATGTTGAAATCAACTTTTTGAAGCCCCCCGACATAGGTTGGACCCGGGTAAGGTATTAAACTATCAGAAATATTCGGGAGTAGATCGGTATTAAAAATCAGAAACATCGGTACATAAACAACTGAGATATGAGCAAAAACCCACGACCACCTCGATTTTTTTTCACAAAAACAACATTACAACAACAACATACATACAAACGTGTATACTGGTTAGGGAAAACGTGGCATCGAATCCCAGCTGAGCCAAAAAAAATTTTTTTATTAATTTCTTTAAATTTTTTTTTTTAATTTTATTTTTTTTTTTTTTATTTTTTATTTAATATATTATATATATTTTTGTTATTATTTTTTTTTAATTTTTTTTTTAAATTTTTTTTTTAAATTTTTTTTAAAATATTTTTTTTTTTTTTTTTGTTTTTTTAACATACATACATAATTTTACAATGGGATGTTTTTATATATGTATGTTTTTATATGTATGTACGTATTTCATATGGGATGAATGGTGACACAATCTACTGTTATTGCATGATTACATGTTGTGAAGGGTATATAAGATTCGGCACGGCCGAATATAGCGCTCGTACTTGTTACCCTTAGGTCCCTTTCTCTATGCGCTGTCACATATAACCTTTCAAATATTTGAGTAATAAGCAAATACGATTTTTATTCATACAACCCATTCTTTCAGACTTCTGTAAGAAATCTGTACGAATGTCGGATAGTAAATCAGAATTTCCCCTGCGTTTGCTATTAGGTACGTCAGTAAAAAAACTTAGAATTTCCTGTCAGAATTTGTTTAGAATTCTTATTTCTGTGAAGACATTTCTTACAAATGTCGGACAATTTTGCAGGATGGGTATAGATTGTTCAAATTGTGTATACATACATACATATGTATGTATGTATGTATGTATGTATGTATGTATGTATGTATGTATGTATGCATGCATGCATGCATGTATGTATGTATGTATTTCTTTACAATATAACTTACCTCTCCAGTTGTAGATACAGCAATCGATGTTGGCTTGCATAAATGGTTAACAGATGATCCTGGTCGAAAGCGTTTTCCGATTGTTAATAACGGCTGTATCTCATGCGGTTTAAACTGTGATAAAAAGTAAAATAATATTTAGATATGGTTGACTGTAACAAAATTTGTGTATATTTATATTTAGCGCTTTTCGCGCTGGATTTAGCGCGTTTCAACAGCCTAAAAGTAGCATATATTTTGATCAGCTTAGTTGGTTTACTTAGTGAAAATTTAAATATCATCTAAACATAATGCTCGGAATATATGGAAAGGTCCACAATCATCCGATAATAAATGTTGTATGAAAGATGTACGTGAAACCTAACTATTTTTAAAAAAAGTACGAGTGCTATATTCTGACGTGCCGAATCTGATAATACTTTTCAATTTTCATTTAATACGCCATTTTCTTTATTACTTCCGACGACATCTTTGATTTTAACATTTTACATAGTTTATTGTGTTCTCCTTTTATTTTATACAAATATTGTAGGGGGTTAATAGCGACAAAGCCGTAACTACTATATATGACTAATATATTAGCCAGTTATTCGAAGACGCCATCTTGGATTTTTAATTTTTTATAGTTAACTGTATTTTGCTAGCAATGCCCTTTCATTTGATGTCTATGATGTCTCTTTCAGTGGTACAGAAACTGAAACAATTTCAAACCGATTAATTAGTTTCTCTGAAAAATAGATTTCAGGTTACGGCTTATAATGTTTGCATATATCTTCGCCGGCTAGTGACCGATTTGTAAACATTTTTTCACGAATATCTCTAAGTTATCATATCTGTAAATTAACTATTGGCTGAACATTTTTCTTTTTTATAGTGGAAATAAGGGGGGAAAACCAGAAGCAGTCGTGTTATTTGGTCTTATATCAGAAAGTTAAGAGGAGATTATGATGAATATTTTTAAATATTTTGCTACCCTACACGGGCCTTGGTGATGTGGGGGGCTTTAAAAAACATTCCCAGGTGCAGACGTACAAAACGACTCTCCTATTCATAAGCTTTCAGATAATATATTCTTTATGGGGTCCGAAACCAACTTACACTCCCTTATAGTATGTTTGGTAGGTATGGTTTATAAATATTCAAAACAATTACAAATCTATTACTATTGCTTTAGTATTGAATCGCGACTAATGCAATAGAAAGCCTTGGTTTGTAGAGCGAGGCTTTAAAACTCGGCAGACGAGCAAATGATGCCCCTTTTTTTTGAGTTCAGTAAAAGAAGAATGAATTCTCGTGTCTAAGCTGAGACTGACTTTTATTTACAAATTTTCTAACTTATATACTAATTTACAAATTATCTAAAAATTATCTGACACATCTTGCATTTCAGTCATACATCCAAAATGCCCAATGTAACATGGTGTTCAACTTTTTGTTCATGTTACAAAATGCATTTACTGATCGACTGACTAATCAGCACAGTCGTTATTTTTAAACAAATTGCATTTCTCCTATTTAAGGTATTTAAAAATAAAAAAAGAAATTTGGTTTGCTATTGTTACCCCTTAAGTACGGTCAAGTACCTAAAGCAATAAACTATAAGTGGAGCAAGTGAAAATACTCATGTTTCACTTCGCTGTAGATATTTTGGTATACGTATGAAGTGCAAGCATTTGTTTACCATATGTATCATAATGTTTATGTGTCATTGATGTGGTTGTTTACAATCAATATTTTCTGTTACAAAAATATTGTGTAATGCTTTTGTGGAAATGAAAAAATAAGTGTACACCACACCCTTTGAAGGATACAAAAGCTCTCTTTTAAAGGAATAATTCTATTCTAAAATTATAAAAATACAAAAGTTTATCTCAATATGGATTTCGATATCATATTAAACAGAAAGGGTTTTTAATTTTGAAGTAGTGGAAAATATATGATTTAGAAGTAGAGAATATGTGGTTTCAACGAGATGGTATCACTTACCACACATCAAGAAAAACAGTTTATCATTTGAAAGAAAAGTTAAAAAATTGCATAATTTCTCGTAAGGGACATGTAAATCGGTCACCAAGATCCTGGGATTTGACACTGTTAGACTATTTATTGTAGGGTTTTTTGTGAAATCAAAAGTTAATAGCAATAATCCCACAAAAGTTTAAGAGCCAAAATATTTTTATACCCACCACCAAAAAAATTCATTAATTTTGTCATTTTGTTTGTAACACAACGAAATATCCATTTTAGACCCCATAAAGAATATATTTTCTGAGTTTAGGTTTCATTTCATTTTGCCAGGATATTTCTTATACACAAAGTTTCTTTGCTAATGAAATGGGCTAAATCGGAATATTAGGAAGAGAGTTATAGCTCGTAATGCAAGAGAAGGTCAAAAAAGACAAGTCCTTCCATCATCCAATAAAATTCATTTGTGTGCAAACGCATTGACGTAGAGCGATGAAATTTCGCTGAGTATAAAAAAATATTTTTCTCTGAAAATTGATTAAATCTATGCATTAGGAAAGAAATTATAGATCAAAATGCACGAAAACTTATACCGCACAGAGTCGTTTTTGGTATAAATAAAATTTAAAACTTAATAAAACCTACAAAATTAGATGTGCGTTGCTGAAGTTTTGCAAATATAGCTCCTTCATCAATGTTATTGGAATGGTGGAAAATTCAGGTGACGCGCCTACTTTAAGGCCCATATAACGCATTAGCTTTATCTTAATGTTTAATATTTTTTCTATATGGACAAAAATTAAATCTGTAATGGATTATCTAAGTGTATTTTAAACACTAATTATATAATTTTAAAAGAAAGCTGATATTATTATTTAACTATCCTGAGTACCAAATTGTACTCTTTAATTTCCGTAATTGTATAACGTTGTAGTAAAAAGGAGTCAGAAGTATCATTTCTAATGTAGAAATATATAAGTTTTCACTGTAAGACTTAATTTAAGAAAATAAATTACTAGTAAATTGAAGTTACACAAACAAAGTAATAAATATTTTAGTATAAAATGATTATTCTATATCGATTACTCTTAGCAATAAAATAACAAATTTTGGGCTATAAAAGAACACAATATTGGTAGTAGGTATAAAAAATCGTCACAGCCAAATATAAAGCTCTTAATTGTTTTTATTCAAACTAAAATCGTACCTCACAATTGTATACGCTTTATTTATCTCACATATTATTAGTATGCTTAAGACATTTGATATTTTTATTTTTGATTTGTTAACCACCAAAAACATTTATAAAAAATCACCTTAACCCGTGCTTAGGTGATTTTAAAAAAAATGCGTTTTCAATAAAAAAAAAAATTTTCACGAAAATCAATGCATAATAGAATTTTAGTGATTTCTAGGGCGTTTTGAGTTAATGCCTAGCGCCTTTTGGTTATACATATGTAAATAGTTGACATCGCTGGGCTCAGAACAATGGTTTCAAGGGAATTATGTATGTTTGATAATGAAAATAAAGACGCTTAAGTTAAATTGTTACAAAAAATGCTAGATGCAATCTAGAATATTATTTTTTTATTTATAGGGATACTGAGGTATATTTTAATCTTACGAGATAAAAAAATACAATATTTTACATATACAAGTATCCATAAACTACCTTTGAAATAAGGAAATTCCTACGCCCCTTGTGTTTTAACATCTTTTCTTAATTTCAAAATAAAGGAACTTTTACATCAAAAGAATGTAGCGTTACATATTTAATAAGAACAAGTGAGAGCATTATATTCAGCTGCGCCGAATTTTTTATACCCGCCATCAATTTAATGTATTTATTACTTCGTTATTAGCAGTAATCCTATTGAATAATCTCTTTATACTATAATACTTCTATGTATTATTTTGTTTGTGTAAGTTCTATTAACTATTAATTTATTTTCCTTAATTTTGTCTTGCAATAGGAGTGATGCTACATATACACACTTTTTAACATAATGTTATATTTTAACGGAAACTGAAGAGTATGACTAAGTAGGTAGAGGGCGATAAAGAACAATATTAACTACTTTTGGGCATGGCGATTCCTACTGTTAAAACAATATAATTAATAAAAAGTAACAGTGCTATATTCGGCCGTGCCGAATCTGATAACACCCTTCACCATCATGTACATTGGTATAATAATATTTCATGTTACACGGCATTTTTCTTTATTATTTTCGACGCTATCCTCAACTGTCAAAAATCCAAAAAAAAAAAGACACACTAGAATAAGAAAATTTTGTGACAAAGAAAATAAAAGTTACACAAATAAAGAAATTATTAAATTAAAGTTTAAAGTTATTAAAAAAGTTAAAACTAAAACAAAAAGTGTTAAAGAAATGTTTAGTGTTGTGGTCATAGCTGCTGAACAACATGATCGGCGAAACATGATGAGGATTTATCGTCAAAAGTTAAGGGATGGAACTGATCCGCGCTGTTTTTAAATGTGAAATGATTTGACAAATCAAGTGTAAAGTTTCTCACAAAATTTTAATACAGAAACAGAATTTCTCACATATTTCCAATAACTTACGTGAAAAGAGGTCATTTGACAGATAATTCTCACACAGTCAAAGTACAGAAACACCTGTATGAGAAATGTGACATTTTGTTCAATTCCTTTGTTTCATGTGAAAAGTTTTTTGATGCGAGAGTTACAGAAACGAGGCACAGGACTCAGAAACTATTAATTTTAGTTGGTCTAAAATGAATATTTCGAATGACAAAATTAATGTGCCCCCACAAAATTGTTTTGCTGGTGGGTATAAAAACTCATATATGTACTACTGAATGAAATTTCCACATTCACCTCTTATGCTCTACACTTCACTAAACTTGGAAACCTTGTGCTCTATATATATATATATATATATATATTATGTCCTGTGGTTCCTATGAGGAACAAAGGGCCACAACGAACTCTTTTCATTCGGTTCTGTTTGATGCTAGGTGTTTGACTTCCCTCCAGCTTAGCCCACTTTGGATTACTTCATCTTCGAGTTGACGTCTCCAGGAGTGGGACGGGCGTCCAGCTCTTCGTGTATTTCCATGGGGATTCCAGTCAATAGCAGTTTTAGCAGGGTCGCCTTCTGGTCTACGGAGCGTGTGACCAATCCAGCGCCATTTTCGCTTAAGGATCTCGATGTTGATTGGACTTTGATTTGTTTGTGACCATAGTTGAATGTTTGATATGGTGCTTGGCCAGAATATCTTAAGGATCCTTCGTAGACAGCGGTTAACAAACACCTGTATGGCATTTATTTCACGTGTTGTTGTGTTCCATGACTCACAACCGTAAAGGAGCACCGATTTGACACACGAATTGAATATGCTGATCTTAGTGTGCTTTGAAATAACAGTAGATTTCCATACAGGGCGGAGCATACCGAATGCCTGATTGGCCTTTGACATTCTATAGGCGACGTCATTGCTGCAGCCGCCAGTATGAGTTAAAATGCTACCAAGATAGCAAAACGACCTTACTTCCTCTAGTTCAACATCCTGTATTTTAAATCTGCTGTTATTAAAGGTGTTGCAGCGCATTACCTTACTCTTTTTAATATTTATTTTTAGACCAGCTTTTGCAGCTTCGGTTTCGACGGACTTAAGTTTAGCTGACATATGCTTATAGCTGTGAGACAGAAGACAAATATCATCTGCGTACTCCAGACTCTCGAGTTGTTGAGTGAGTCCCCATCGTAAACCTCTGCTGTCCTGAGTAGCATTGCGCACTATGACGTCTAGGACGATGTTAAAGAGAAGAGGGGATAGTATACATCCCTGGCGCACTCCGGTTACAACGTTAAAACTGTTGCTTAGTGCGTTGTCATGGACAACACGACATCTAACATCCTTATACAGAGCTTGAGTAAGCATGATAATCTTTGGTGGAACACCTTTACACGCGAGAGCACTCCATATCGCATCGTGGCTCAGGGTGTCGAATGCTTTCTCAAAATCTATAAAGATCATGTACAGGGGGGACTGCCACTCGGCGGACTGCTCAATAATTATTCGCAAAGTGCTTATATGGTCCACACAAGACTTTTGTGGACGAAAGCCAGCCTGCTCAGGCCTGATATCATCCATTACAGCATCTGATAATCTTTTGTTGATAATATGCGCTATAATCTTGTTTACTGCACTAAGAATTTTGATACCTCTCCAGTTCCTGCAATCGGTAAGGTTGCCTTTCTTTGGTAGGTTGACAATGATACCTTCTTTAAGCTTTGAGTCGAGTTCGAGTGTGAGCCAAAAGTTCTCGATGAGGGGTAGCAGAATGTTCGCTGTTAGTTGTGGATCAGCTTTAAGCATTTCAGGGGCTATATTATCGGCACCGGGGGCCTTGTTTGCCTTCAAAGCATTAATAGCGTTTAAAACTTCTGAAATGTCAGGGCAATCAGTTGAGATGTCTTGCCTAACTGTGTGGGTTGCGCATGAGCAAATGTTCGAAAGGTTGGGTGGAGCGTTTGAAAGCATTGAAGAATAATGACGTCTCCATATTTCCAATTGCTCATTTTTGGATGTTGATAGTACTCCCTCACTGTTCATTAGTGGTTTTGTGTTAGGGAAGTTTTTACCTGTGAGTTTTTTGGTGATTGCGTAAAGATCCTTGGGCCTATGCTCTTCAGATGCTTTTTGGGCATTACACGCAAGTTCCTCGTGCCATCTTCTCTTGTCATTTCTAGCACTCCGTTTCACTAGCAAATCGTGACGCCTGTAGGCTTCACCTAACGTTATCTTTTCACCGCGTGTTCTAGCTTGTGCTCTAAGCCTTTAAAATATGGTGTATTCAAAAAAGTCCTAAGTGCTGATTTGTCATAAGATAATAATTTTACAAAAATTTTAAAATTAATGAATAAAATTGTTTAAAGTAAAATTTTAAACCTGTTAAGAACTAAATTTGTTATTCTTTAAATATTAAAATAAATTTATACTATGTTCACACACGCGCCTTAATTGCCAATTTATAATATTATCACAATTAAAGGCCTTATTGAGCTCAATTAAGCATACTTAAAATTTATTTTTAAATTGAGCAATATATACTGAATTGTTTCACTTATTGTCTAAAACTCGAAATACAACTCTTAAGAAGTATGTTCAGTGATAAGGAAATTCTATAGGTGGCATTTCTAATGTCAAACAAATAAATATACAAAAAATTAAAATTAAGAAAATGGAAAATGTTTGAAGAAAATTTTTAAAAAATGTTTAAATAAATTCAAATACATATATATAAGTATACATATATATTTATAAATATAATTGTAAATATATTTTATGAACAGAAAAAAACTGAAGAGAAGGCATTATTTGGTTTGGTATTAATACATCGTATTTTTACAGCTATCAAATGCTAATGGAGTAAGATAAATTGAGTATGTGTGAACACTTATTTTAATTGCTCAATCAACACTAAATTGAAACAATTAAAAATATCTGTCTGAACAGGGTGTTAGGAAATTTATTAATATTTAAACTGTTTGTATGGCAACTCTCTCTGGTTTAATTTTCGTTTTGTGAAACTGTAAAATGAAAAGATTTTGTACATCAAAAGGTATTGTGGCACCATATGATATGACAGACGAAAACTTTTCATTCCACATTTTCATAGAACGAGAATTAAACCTCTTGTGCAATAGTAACCATATTGAGGGTACCATAATTTATGAATTCAAAATAACGTCAATTCCAGAACAGATGCAAAGTATAATAGAGTTTAGTATTTTCGGCAAAACATTGTTCCTTCTTTTGTGACTCAACTGGCCAATTTTTAGATAGATAAAACACCAAAAACTAATTGTTTGTTATACAAACCCTGCAACGATTTTATTATAACTCCAAGTTGCTACCGCATCGTTTAAAATTTTGTATAGATGTATTCCTTAAAAGTTAAAATTTACAAACGTTTGATAATTATGTTTCTCGGTAGGGGTGCCAGACGTACTGTTTTTCCTTAATTGTACTTTTTTATGCACAACACCCAAAACAGTACGCAAATGTACTGTTTTTCACACTTTGTACTGTTTTTATAAATATTTTTTTTTATAAAACAATAACATTTCTCCATTTTAATATTTGATAAACAAATTTTTTATTTTTTTATAGTGTGAAAAAGCCTAAGGTAATTGGAAACACTCGGTAAAAGTTAATAAAGCAAATCGCTTGTAAACAACGTTGTTACTATTTGTTGTGTATTTACATTTTTAAAAAGAAAGTTCATGATGAAAAAACTTTAAATTTACGAAATTTTGAGTTACATTTAAACATTACGGTAAGATAAATTGATATACTCTTATAAGTTTATAGTTGATTTAAAAAAAAAATATTTTTAGAAATGGATGGAGAAAAAATCATTTCCGACGAATCTTTATCAGATAGCTCAACTGCAGATGTAGGAGAAATAGCTTGCACGCCGTATTCCAAAGGAAGGAAGCAAATTGGTAATTGACGTAAAGAAAAGAGATTAATAATCGACGTAAAAATAAATTTAAAGAGATTTGGAAAACTCACTTTAACTGGCTTGCAAGAGCTAATGAAGAAACCATGGCTATCAGTGAAATAAATAGTTATGATTTCTCTAAAAAAGATGTACTGTTTTTTTTTTCTTTATTGACTGCTTTTTTATCGTGAGTGTACTGTTTTTTCGAATTTCAAATCTGGCTACCTTATTTCACGGTTTCATACAAATACTGTCAAATTATAAAAAATAAATGGCAATCTTGGTATGAAACAGAAACAGGAGAAAAAAAGGTTTTTTAAATTTGTATTGTTCTTTTTTTCAGTCTCCACAAGGCGAATTCATACAGGTGAAATTATCAGCCCAGCTGATGGGGAAACTTTTTGTCAAAATGGGTTAAATTCGCCTTGATTTCATTTATTAATGCAGGGATAGGAAATGTGTTTTTGGATTCGGTATTAAACAATTAACTTGAATGTACTTTTTTATAATAAATGTGCTTAATTTATGTATATTTGTTGCTTTTGCGTCATTAATAATGTGTTTAAAAAATTTATATCCTTTTTTAATCAAATTTTATTATATTACATATGAGTAGGTGAGATGCAAAACTCGTTCGTTACAAAATTAAAAAAAAACTCTTTTCGCTTCAAACTTTAATTCATTATTCTTTTATATTTCCTCAATTTTCGATTTTTCAAATGTCAAATATTTAACTAAGAATGTCATGTTATTTTAGGGTCAAAAACGATCCCCTAAATTGCTGCATTTCGCCAGCAGCACCTTGATTATGTGCGCTTCTAAAATTTTTTTTAAAATGTAACCAACGAGTTTTGCATCTCACCTACTCATATGTAAAAACAACTTTTCTATCCCTGATATAAGAATTGGCCTTGACATAAAACATCCCATTCAAAGTTGCTTTGTTGTATCAATTCGCCAAACGTCAAGTTGTTATAGTTTTAATAGTTATGTGTAAAATTTTATCTTTTAGTCATTAAACTAATTAAATTATAGGAAATATTTTTGTACATATTTATCTACATATATCTACACTATCTTTATTAAAATAATAATAAAAAGAAAATGTGTGTTTGTATGTATGTTACGAGTTTTCTTCAAAAATATTTATTCAGTTTTTAAACTTTTTTCACCAATGCTGTAGGTCGACCAATCAAACGGACATAGGCTATATTTTTATTTTATATTTTAGGTACATACAAATTGAACACATCTTTTGAAATATTTTGAGAACTGTAGCAGCTATTCTCTCAAACTTTGTACGAATTATGCTAGCCGCACAATTAGGACGAACGACGAATTTTTTGTCGCGAATATTCGTCATCAAAAATAAAACACATTTGTGTGTATGAGAATGCATACAATTGTGGCTTCAGTTGAAATTCGCTATACGCGGCGAACTCTGCAATAGATTTATTTATATTTCTTACGCCGGCGAACGATGAACACATTGGTACAAGGTAAAACAATTTGATCCGTTTTAGACGCCATCTTGGATTTTAAATTTTTTAATAATTTACTCTATTCTACTGGTCAAGCCCTTTCATTTGATACCAGTATTGAGGGGGTTCTAGAAGTTACATTTTAAAACAACCAGATTTGACCCATATATCAATTTATTGTCCGCCATTTTGTAGTGGCGGCCAACATGACTTTTTATTTTTTTATAGTGCTTATATTCCGCTAGTCAAGCCCTTTCAGATGATATGAATTTGACTCTCTTAATTGTCTAGAAGCTGCATAAAATTGATTTCCGTTTGTAAATTTTTGGAATATATACTTAGTTAGTTAAAAATAATGACAGAATATCAAGGAAAAGTTAGTCATCCGATACTAGCTGAGTGGAATGCATTTTCGAAACCAGAAACGGTTTCGTTAGAAGAACTCTTTTGATCAGAACTACGATTGAGCCCTGACCGTCTGCCCGCCTGTCCGTGTGTTGGTTGAAATCAACTTTTAGAAGCAACTACATGTTCCTCAGATCTGTGTATGGTATCAATCTCTTAGAAATATCCGGAAATGATTCGCTATTGAAATTCAGCACAATCGCCCTAAAACTTTCTGAGATATGAGCAAAAAACCAAGACCACCTCGTTTATTTTACAATTACACCAACCGTATATATTGGTTATAGTAAACGTAGCATCGAATCCCAGATGAGCCAAAAAAATTTTTCTTTATTTTATTTTTTATATATTATATATATTTTTAATTTTTTTTTTATACCCTTCACCTGTGGTGCACAAGGATATATAAAGCTTTGTCATTCCGTTTGTAATTTCTACAATTTTCATTTCCGACCCCATAAAGTATATATTTTCTGAAAGTTTATGAATAGAGGAGTCGATTAAGCCCTGACCGTCTGTCCGTGTGTTGGTTAAAATCAACTTTTAGAAGCAACTATATCTTCCTCAGATCTCTATATGGTATCAATCTCTTGGATATATATCCAGGAATGCATCGCTATTTAAATTCAGCACAATCGCCCCATAACTTTCTGAGATATGAGCAAAAAACCACGACCACCTCGTTTTTTTCACAATTACAACAACAACCTACATACATACTGGTTAAAGTAAACGTGGCATCGAATTCCAGCTGAGCCAAATTTTATTTTATTTATATTTTATTATTATTTTTTTATATTTTGTTTTAATTTTTTTTTTGTAATCTTTTTTATTTTTTTTTTTTTTATTTTTAATATATAATTTTTTTTGTATTTTTTTTTTTTTTTGGTATGTTTTTTACATGTATGTACGTATTTTATATGAGACGAATGGTGATACAAACAATTGTTATTGCATGACTACACGTTGTGAAGGATATATAAGATTCGGCACGGCCGAATATAGCACTCTTACTTGTTATATTTAACAAATTATTTTTAAAATAACATTGCTATTGTACACTAGCTAACCCGGTACGCTTCGCTACCCTCACCAGGAAATTTTTATTGTTGTATTTCTTTTATATGTAGTTTTCATTTTTATTATTTAAAATGATTTTTATTGCAGTTTATATATATTTCTCTTTAGTCATTAAAAATTCAGTCTAATTTAATGGGTCTACGAGTTATATGTACATACGTCAAGAATGTAGTCAGTATTTCAAATGATTTATAGCGCCATTTTCAGGTTTTTCATATGTTTTGAAACAAATTCGTTCCGTATTGGTTAGTGCACTCTACGAGAGTCCTGGTAGTTTTAGGTACTCAAAGTTGTGAAAACACATGGTGATGGGTTTTTCGGTACAGATATTTTTATTCCAGATTGACCAGCATCAACACAAAAACTGGGAATACTCTCCGTATTTGATAACCACATATCATCTACATAAACTTCCGTGTTTTCTTCTATTTCATTTAAACTTGCTTCATTGCAAGTAGCATTTTTTGAAACTGAGTCTTCTAATGAGGATACTGATGATGTTTCTGAGCTTGGAAGGTCTAAAACATAGTTTGGGTCCCGCCCAAAATATTCTCCATAATCCGCAAATGGCTCTGAAGAATCTTAGTCTATTCCGAAGTAACTCTCGCTCGAATTTTCTTCACGAAACAACTTCTCTAATTTAGCCTTTCCTTTTCGTATGACATATTCAAAAAATTGGAATTTGACACAGAATATCTATGCATTAAAATATAATTATTATAAAATTGCAACTTAACAACAATATAAGTTCATTAGTACCAATATTTAATTAAAAACCCTAAACTTACCTAGATTTTAATAAAAAACACAAAATAATTTTTGTTTGTTATTTATGCGATTTCCCGCAAACACTCGTATTCTTCAACTGAACTAATTTCCATATAAACTTGACGTGTATATACGTCATGTGTTTATTGGAAACCATAATATGGTATTTATTGTTATTTAGCAACAGGTGAATATTTGATTTGATATCATGACGGAAACTTTGTTTATAAACATTCATCATATGCAAAAGCAATGTATTAAACACAGATGCTGATCTATTGATAAAAAGCTTTAAGATAAAAAGTTTTAGGAGCAAAAATGTTTATGACGTGTATGAACGGCCTGTCCCACCGGAAACCTTTGCTATAACGGCTAAATACATCACTGTCCGCGAAATGGTTAAATATTTTTAAAGTTAAACAAAATGAAACTATGAATGCTTTGTAACATTTTTACATTTTATCTCTCCATGTATGGTGGTTGTTTGTGATATAAATAAGATATAAATGTTTAGTTTAGTTTAAATATGTAATAATAATTCAAATACATAAACATAATGAGCATAATATTTTAATAATAATTACTAGTAAAACATAAATTTAATTAATAATAATATGTTCTTATATTTTTATAAATAATACAGTGGAATACGCATATAATATTTAGCAAAAGAAAATTTGTTCTCTTTTATATAACACTGCTCAGCAGCAAAATCCTTAAAAAAAACTATGTGAAATATATCGATTTTGATGCGCTGAACTCAAATCCGTTGTCGGTTTTTTCCATCAGATCGGGATTTTTTTTATGGGCGTGGCAAATTTTTTCCCTTTAATTAGTCAGGTACGGAGACATATTTCATCCTAACTCGAGAACCAGTCATTCGATTTTCAAAAATGTGTAACAAAATTGTATTTATTATAGTGGAATGGAATTTTCCTTTATCACTTATCGTTTTGGAATTATTTAGAAATTAATGGAGAAAAAAAATTTTTTCGTGCAAAATTCGTAATATTTTTAAATTTAAAAATGGAATTAAAAAAAACATAAAATAAATATTTAACATTTTGCACTTATCTCTGAGAGCTACTTATCTTAAAAATAAAAAAAGCCACAAACCATAAAAATCGGTTAAAAAGTGTAGATTTTATTGTCAATTTACCGAAGGTACCCAATATTGACAAAAAATTTTTTTAATGCAGCAAACAACGTCAGAATGGGCGCACTAAAACGCCTTGTAGCAACAATGAATGGCAACTATTTACTTCTATCTATTTTCGTACAATAAAAACAAATACAAGCAAAGAAATTTGCCAGATTGTAATTTTGTAGCAACACCTCGCTTAAAGCACCCACCCTGTCGCCACCCGTAGATAACTTTAAATTACAATAAAAAAATGAAATATTTACAGCCTCTATATTTTTGTATTTTAAATAACACAAATTTTTTGTTAATAATTATTAATTTTTATTTAGGAAACATTGTTAAAATAAAAAAGTAGCTTAAGCTGTTCCGTTATATGCGGAGATTCAACTTTAGTTTTCTTTAGTTAATATCTATTTTTTTTATTAATATTATTAGTTTGAGATTCTTGCCAAATCGACCAACAAAAATCAAGCAAGCATTCCTTCCGATGGGTTTCCATTATAACGCTTCTCTATATGTAACATATCTTGATGGAACCTTTCACCATGTTCGTCTGATACAGCACCAAGATTATCCGGAAAAAATCTAGATGCGAGTCCAAAAAATGAATTTTAAGGGACATATTACACTTAAGAGCTTTGTAGGCAGAAAGTAGTTCTTCGATGTTTCATGGTTGTTCTTAGCTTTTCTGTTTCCTAAACACACTCACAAAAGCTGTCCATGCTCTTTTTTCCACATCATTCAATTTCGTTCTAAAGACCTCGTCCTTCATAAGCTATCGTATTTGTGGACCTACAAATATGCCTTCTTTTACTTTAGCATCTCTGATTCTAAGAAATTTGCTGTTAATGTATAGAAAGCCTTACCGTCCTTGTTCATTGCTTTGACAAAATTTTTCATTAGGTCTAGCTTTACGTGAAGAGGAGGCAGAAGAATTTTATCTTTTTGAATTAAAGCCTCTTCTGCTACATTTTTTTCTCCTGGCCAAATTTTAACATTGTAGTGTTTTTCTTTCGCGCGGCTATCCCATTCACATTAGAAGGAAGAAAACTTAGTATATCCACTTTGCAATCCATTTAACATTGCTCCGGCTTTCAAATCTGCACATACGTTCCATGAGTAATGTGAATGTTTAATTTTTTGTAGTATTATCTTCATGCTACAATAGTTTTCTTTCATATTTCTTGCATACGCGAGTGGGGCAGACGGAAATTTGTTGCCATTGTGAAGTAAAACGGCTTTCAAACTTCTCTTGGATAAATCAATAAAAAGCCGCCAATCCTCAGATTTATGAATTGTTACGGTCGATCTCCTGACGATTTTGCCAACTAGCCTTGCGGTCTCAGGCGGTTCAGATGTTGTTCTTCTACTAGCCCACCCAACCTTGTCGTAGTGTATAATTCCATAGCTCTATCTCCTACGACCCGTTACCTGCGCGCCACAACCAACGCACTTACCTGTCCTTCATTGCCATAAACTCAACCAATTAACCACTTATTATACGTTATTTCTTATTCAAACATATATAAACATAATTTATTAACAATTTCCTAATAATAACTAAATTAATAATGTTACAACTTTTTTTCTGCCTAATATTATCATAAAAAAAATAATAAATTATTAATACTATTATATGTAATATTAAATTAATTAATTTGTTATGCTCAACACTAAATTAACCGTTAAAAAAGCTTGCAAAAAAAACTTCTAAAAACAATATATTACACAACTAGTCTATTTATTTAGCTTTTCCTTAAGAGCTCAAATTTTAAACTCCTTATTATAGGATATCTTACGTTTATATGAAAAAATTTTTTGTTTCCGCGCATGAAGGAGCTCCCTAATGACATTAAACAAAAACTCACTAATTATGGATAAATTTATCTGCTATACCATTAACTTTCGCGCACAATTTGAGCAACTAATTATTGTGTAACAAAATCTCACTACAACTCTCTTAAACAAGACTTAAAATACACTTATAATTAAAACACAAATTTCTATCACAATTACAGAAAGCACACAAAATTTTCACAATAACACGAACTACTTTGACTTAACTAATATATATTTTTTTTCCTTTTATTATATAAATTTTACTAGATTAACTCCTCAATTATATTATATTTTATGCTACGGAAATATTTATATTACGAATTCACAATAAATAAATAAGTTAAATAAAAATAAATATATGTATTAAATTTATCTTCTTATCTGTTATTTTTTTTATTCCAGATGGGTTTTTTCCTCATGGGACTTATCGGAATTTCCCAAAGCATCCACCTTTTCACTCACACGATTTTTTTACGAGCCTGATGACTTTATGCTTGGCCAATATAATGTTGATTTTTTTAATGCTAGTTTTAACTCTTTGTTGTTTATTTTAATTTAGTCTTTTTATATTACTTCTTTCGCCGTATTTAGTTAGTTTCAGATTATCCTTTTTTTTTATTATTTAATCTCAAATTTCATTTTATTTGCTTTCATTAAAATTTTTCTGCTTACAGATGTTATATTTATATCAATTTTTCTTAAAATCTCAAATAAAAAAAACTTTATTTCTTCCGCAGCAGTTACTGTCTCTCTATCTGTTCATACTGTCTCTCTATCTGTTCATCTCCTCACTTTTCCAAAAAAAATCTTTCATTTTTCTTCCTTTCCAAAAAAAAAATAAAATATATAAGTATACATACCCTTCCCTAAATATCACATTATATAATTTTCAAGCAATATATACAAATTTTTCCCGCAAAAATTTATTTCTTATCATTTCAAACATTACCAAATCCTCCAAAAATCCTATATTCTCTTCCTAACCCGTCACACCTATCGTCTTCCAAAGCTCCATATTGAAAATTGTGTTTTTCTACCAGGCTCGCATCAAAATCAATACCATACCACTTCATTAATAAAATATTGAAAATAACGTATTCAAAAATAAAAACAAAATACAAAAATTGCACTACACAAACAACTACACAACCCTGTACTCTACGCAAAATCGCTGCGTTGCCAACCCAACACACAAAAATGTCATTCATAAATCCACCATGCACAATAAACATGGCACACACTAATACCTGGACAACTCTACATACATAAAAAAGCAAAACACACGCGAGATGGGTAGGTAAAGAATAACATTTATTTCTTTCCTTTAACTTTTCCTAATAATCTAATATTAAACCTTATATTTTCAGAATTCTGCCGATAGATGCCTATGATGACCTGGTAAACGGTAAAGTATCGTTCCCTTCCTAATATTTTATACAAACTAATTATTTTTCCATTTCCCTTTTTCAGCCTAACCAAACAAAAAAAAACAACATGATCATTGCAAATTTGCGGTTCTGCTCAGCCGCCAATTTTAACCAATAGAACCAATTCCACTGCAGCAGGATAGCCTGCTTGTGTCAAAAAGTGGACCATATAAATTATATATAAAATAACAAGAAAAACTAACAATTACTGAACTCGCAAGCCTGCACAAGCAAAAAAAAAACACCTAACAAGAACTGGGACTGTGGCCGGAGAGTGGTTCCTCCAAATCCATCAAGGCCCATCCCCAATTATTTCAATGAGGGACTGTGGCACAACATTCGCCACCTCCCGATTATATTTATTAGGGTACTCCTACGCAAAATTTTTTTTCATTTGCAACCGCCAAAGGGACTCGCGCAACAAAACATCGATCTCGTTGTCGTCAGCCAAGGGGAGCGATGTGCGGGTATTTTGCACATCATGTGAAACCGAAACGTGGGGAACTCCCACACCCTGAAAAGAGTCTTAAATATAGCCGGGCACAATTCTAATAAAGACTAAGATTACGGGAAGTATTCTAATTTTTCCATCACATATTGACAAGAACCATACTTTGTGATTTATTCCGTCTTCCCACAGGTTCATCACCACTACGCATGTCAAAAGAATATAAACTATATCACTGTCAGATGTAAGTACCACAATGTCCGGAAAAGCACACATAATATAGCTAAGGTTCAAAAAACGAATGTAAGCGTACTTTCTGCATATATATTGGTATGTAAAGCTATTATATAACCTTATTTAAAATCTTCTGTGAAAGTTAAATACAAAGTGAAGTATTAGGACTATACAATAACACAAAAAAAAAAATAAATCAAACTAATCCTAATATTGCACTTGGTATGTATAAATTATCACAGATGGTTTATGAATCTTAATATAAATCAGGTACTTGTGGACTATTAGGACAATACAAACAAATATAATATAAACAAAATAATTACCAAATTGTCAATTTATCCTAATATTGCACTTGTTCCGGATTTTATCACAGATTCACCAAAAAAAAAAAAAATATAGATTAATATATAAATATCAAACAAAAACATTAGTGTCAGACTTTTATATCCTTGACATGAAATATCCCTATATATTTGCCTTTCATGTCCTCTAATTTATACATATTGCTTCCTATCGGCCTAGATATACGACATTTCAAAAATTTCCGGCAAAATTTAGAATTTATATTCTTTCCAAAATCACTCAAAATAGTGTTACGTCTATAAACTTCCTGTCCAGGTATCAATCTTACTTTCCGTGCCCTCTCATTGTACCCAGCAGCACATTTTTCGTATGCCTCATGCATATTTTTCTTAATCCTTTCCCTAATAATTTCTAGCTGCTCGTTATTCTGCATATTTACTATTTCGTGGTCCGATAGAGACATAAGTTTACGCGCCAGTCTATAATCTGCCCCATTCGAGAACATATGAAACCCGAATAATGCACAAAAAGGTGTAACCCCGGTAGCCGAGTGGACCGAGGTACGAAGGGCGCACTCTATTTCAGACATATAAAGGTCCCAGTCCCTATGATCATTCTCCAAATAGGCCCTAATGGCAGCTAACACAGACTGGTTCACCCTTTCCGAAGCGTTTGACTGCGGTGAATAGACTGCTGTTTTCATATGTTTTATCCCGAATGTCTCCATTAAATCTTGAAATCCTTTAGATACAAACTGCGAGCCGTTATCGCTGTGAATGACTTCAGGTACACCGAACTTATAAAATATTTCCTGGGTCAAGAATTTTATTACATTTGCCGTTGTAGCCTCTCTCATAGCTTTTAAAGAAACAAACTTCGTAAAGTGATCCATCACAATAAACACAAAACAGTTGCCACTTTTGGACCTTGGGTATTTACCTAAGAAATCGATATACAATTTCTGAAAAGGTCTTTCAGTGATCACTTCGTGGCCAATTTCAGGCATTAAGTTTGTATTTGCCGGTTTAGTTTCTTTGCACGTTTGGCATTTTCTTACAAATTCGCTAATTTGAAACGTCATTTTCGGCCAGTAGAAGAATCTTTTTACCCTTTCAATGGTTTTTGTCATACCACAATGAGCTGCCGTGGGTGCATTATGCGCCTTTTCTATAACTGCGTGAGTTAAATTAGGCGGTATCCACAATTTCCATTGCAATTCATCTTCAGGTGTTTGGATACAACTTGTTCTTTTAAAAACTTTTCCTTCACTTATTTTTAAATCTGGCAATTTATTTTTATTTTCTTGAATTTGTTTCATCAGTTCTAAATATTCATCAGATTCAAACTCAGTTGTTTCAAAATCTAACAGATCTACGGCTTCTATTTCTCCTATATTGTTTTGTGGTATTCGTGACAGCATATCAGCAACCTTATTTTCGGAGCCGTTTCGGTGCTCTATTTGAAAATCAAAGGCTTGTAATTGTAAAGACCATCTAGCTAGTCTTCCAGTGAGGTCTTTGAGGGTCATTAGCCACTTCAGGCTGGCGTGGTCCGTAATAATGGTAAAAGGCATCATTTCCACGTACTGTCGAAACTTTCTTACGGCCATGACTGCCGCCAAACACTCTTTTTCAGTCACTGTGTAGTTCTTTTGGCAAGAATTCAGTTTCTGAGAGTAAAACGCAATGGGATGTTCTTCATTCTCATCATTCAATTGGTATAATACTGCACCAATTCCATAATCCGAGGCGTCGCACTGTATATAAAAACGTCTTTTAAAATCGGCGTGTCTTAATACGGGCGCTGAAGTTAAGTCTTTTTTGAGCTTATCAAAGGCTTCTGTGGCCTCTGGTGTCATATGAAACTTTTTGCACTTTCTTAATGTATCTGTTAAAGGAGCGGATATAGTGGAAAAATCTTTGATAAAGCGTCTATACCACCCAGCAGTGCTAAGAAAACTCCTCACTTCTCTCACAGTTTTGGGCAATCTAATCTGTCGTATAGCCATTACTTTGTCTGGATCCGTTTTCAATATACCACCTCCAATGATGAACCCTAAATACTTTAGTTCCTGAAAACAAAACTGAGATTTCCTAAGGCCGATTGTCAGATTGGCATTATGTAGGCATAACGCTACTTCGCTCAATAATTTTACATGCTCTTCAAATGTACTCGATATGATTAATAAATCATCCAAATATATAAAGACGTTGTCCCTTAAACGATTAGGTATAACTTTGTCCATAAGGCGACAAAGTCTTTGCGCAGCATTGCACAGACCGAATGGCATCACCCTAAACTGATATAGTGGCCTTCCTGCCACAGTAAAAGCGGTATATGCTTTGCTATCCTCGTCCAATTCTATCTGCCAAAAGGCATACTTAAAATCCACACTACTGATGAAATGGGTCTCATCCACTCTACTTAAAATTCCATCGATATTCTGGAGAGGATACGCATCCTTTACTGTTAGTTTATTAAACTTACATGCGTCCAAACACAATCTGTTTTTACCTGGCTTCCTAACCACTGTCGTTCTGTTTGACCAAGGGCTTTCACTCACTTCTATCACCTTCAACGCTAGCATATTATCTATTTCCTGATATGTTATTGTTTGAACTGCTGGAGAAATCGGGTAATAACGATCCTTAATTGGCTCAGCCCCATCTATTAATTTAATAGTGTGCCTTTCTAAGTGCGTCCTACCTAATCCTTTCTCCTCGAAACTATCGAACTTTGCTATTACACCCTCTAATATCTTCCTCTGCTCACTAACTAAATCATGCGGTTTTAATCGGTAGCCTTCCCTATCCATATCAAAATCCTTACTGATCTTATCCATATCTATTTCCTCCACACTGATTACATCCGGGGCCAACTGAAATATCCTCCAAAAGTCAATTCCTAGGTAAAGCGACTGTTCCAAATCGGGGCAAAGATATAGGAACATTTCATTCTCCTTATCCTTATACCGTATGGATACCTTTACTTTGCCTAATATTCTATGATACTGACCACTGGCAGTTTTCACATTGGTCAAGATCGGCTGAATTTCAATGCATAAATCCTCTATTATCTTCCTAATATGCTAACAGACGCCCCTGTGTCTAGCAGTCCTTCAAATAATTTTCCTTCTTCCATGACTTCTGCAAAACTTCTACAATCTTTTCCCTGAATTGCTCTATTTACCGACTCAACCATTAGTCTCCTAGTTCTCCGTCTCTCTCTAAATTTTCTTCGCACCTTAAGTATTCGATTCGATATTCTCTTTGTCCTTTTCTCAACATTAAAAATACGAGCCCTCGCTCTTTCATAGTTAAACTGTCTCTCATCCCTACATAAATAATGCCTAAAATTTGGATAACTAATGATTTCCCCGGGTACACTATCTATATCTGCATAATTTAATCCTTTCAGTTCTCGTTCAGGGGCGGATTCCCGGCTGAGTGTGGGTGCCCCTTTGCCCCCATACTCTTTGACCGGTTTCCCGATTGGCAGTTTGGGCATCTGGGTGTTATGACGTTTGGTCTACCACATTTATAACAAAACAGTGTCCTTTCAACTGACGTACATTCCATGAATAAATGTCCCGATTGCTTACAATTCCAGCATGTGATCTGTTGTGGAATTTTGTGTTGTGAATTTATATTGAGTGCTGAAACTTCATAGTTTTCCTCAGGACTATTACATTTTATTTCTTCATCGTTCTCATAATGGATCTCATTTACATATTTCACAGGTCGCATTATTGGCTGAACGTTTCGGATCTCTCTACGGGGAAAGTTTTTCTCTGCCTCATTACACTCGACCCTCAATTGTTCCACTGAAGAGACAGCTATTGGATATACAATTCTGCCTATGCTCTCTTTAATATTCCTTTTCAATATTTTGATGAGATCGTATTCAGGGATTGGCTGTATAAGTTGTGATCTAATCTGACTCATAGCCTGGAAATAATTATCTACCGTTTCGCCTATTTGTTGCTTACGCTCAACGAGATCCCGCATTATTTCGAAATTGGATCGAGTTATCTTATACTGGCTCCTTAAGGCATGTCGCAGGGCCTGCCAGTCGCATCCTCCATGGGTTTTTAAGAACAACCAGTCTCTCGCTGAACCGGATACTAATAAATGGAAATCCCTTAAAATTTCAGACCACGATATTTGATATTGTGCCTGGAGATGTTCGAGGCGAAAAATAAAATCATCTATATTCAGGTGAGTAGGATTACCATCAAAAACTATACCTAATTTGTCGACTCGTATCCTAGCTTGTCCGAGATCCTGAGAATTTTGCCGAGCAAAATTATCATGACTTTGTACAACTATACCAGCATTGTCCGACTCGGACGTATTATTCGACAGCACTCTTACATTTAACATCCCGCCTATATCTGACGTATTATTTAACATGCTCTGATTGCTGGCAGTTATTTTTGCTAAATCACCTACAACTTTCGACAGTTCAGATATGCTTTTCCTAACTTCTGACATTTCATTCTCTACCATCTTCCTTACTTGATCCTCAAGTGAATTTCGAACAATTAAAACATCATTTTCCCTTACGTTTACACCCTCAGAAGTTATATTCTCTTCTGGTATTTGATTTCCTGACAAATTAGTATTTCCATCACCTCTTGTATTTCTTGTAACTATGGACTGAGATAAATCCGTGACTTGAGCTATATTACGTCCCGTGGGATTAGACATTTTGATATTCGAAACATTTTGATATGTAACATTTCAAGTGTGTATCTCTTATTGTACCTCTCTTCAGTTTGTAATATTTGTACATTTTCAAAATCTGGTGTGTGTGCTCACACATATCATAAATATACCACAACAACAACGATTAAACTTTCAAACTGATATTGAGAATTCATCACAAAGCTACAAACACTTAATAAACAAAAGAAGTTGGTAATTAGTGCAATATTAAATGTGTTACAATTATGTTGTGTTGTTAATTTAATTATTGTCACTCGTTTGTAAGTTCTTTATTTTATATATTTGTACGTAATATATTTAAAAAAATTTTGACTTTGTTTTTTATTTTATGTAATAGTTTAAGATTCCTGAAGATGCCAACCGTTGGATGGCGAAATATTGAACAAAATTAATAATAAAGAAAATTATTAAAAATAGACCTTAGGCTTGATTATTTAACCAATTTGCAGTTCATCAACAGGTCAAAAAAACATATATATATCATTTTAAAAACAAATATAATAAAAAACTATAGTTTTCTCAACAAGTATTAAAAAAAATATACATATATTACTAATGACTAAAAAAAATATACTTTTAATTTCTCTTTCTTAGCTCTGGCAATGAAGGACGGATGTGATGGTCGCCGCTGTTTCTACTATTGATTCTAAATTTTAATGATCGGTATTATTCACTTTGCATAAAAACGATTCTATAAATTGTGTCAGCGGTTTATCATACGTCGTTCTTTAGTACCCATTGAACGAGATTACAACAAACTGTGTCCCACATTATGTACAACGTAAACAATGATTGTTGGATCACTGTAGGATACTTAATGTGAACACATTCGCAATGACCAATTAAACGCATACGTACAAAACTGATTAAATTTCATTATAAAACGACAGAAAGATCACGGCACATTTAAAAAACAAAACTAAATGTTGTCAAGATACCGTTGTTACTTTCCGTAAGTATAATTTTTAGATAATCGTATTTTTCCAAACAATTCTTATACTACTCTGTTCTAAAACTATTTAATTATTTTACAGAGGCTATAAAAATCATTCGTCAAAACAACGATTATCCAATTGGGCTATTTTTGACATTAGAGGATTATTGTTGCATGTATAGATGTAGTTACAAGCATCATTTAAGGTTGGGCGCCATTTATGTTACGGTCGATCTCCTGACGATTTTGCCAACTAGCCTTGCGGCCTCAGGCGGTTCCAACCCTGATATCAGGTCGCACCAGCAACATAAAAATAAGGTAAATAAACAATTAACAAAATTACTTTCAACGAATCATAAAAATTGAAGACAGATGTTGTTCTTCTACTAGCCCACCCAACCTTGTCGTAGTGTATGATTCTATAGCTCTATCTCCTACGACCCGTTACCTGCGCGCCACAACCAACGCACTTACCTGTCCTTCATTGCCATAAACTCAACCAATTAACCACTTATTATACGTTATTTCTTATTCAAACATATATAAACATAATTTATTAACAATTTCCTAATAATAACTAAACTAATAATGTTACAACTTTTTTTTCTGCCTAATATTATCATAAAAAAAAAATAATAAATTATTAATACTGTTACAGATTTACTTTTAAGTAGCTTAAATTACATTATAATTTATTTTAGTTGTAGTAGTTTAAGTTACTGTAGTTGTATTTGTATTAGTTTATTTCGTTGGTTGTTCGAAAATGATGTTTGTTATTATGTGTAGCATACTTTTAGGCACTTCTATTATTCGTGCATATTACTTAACGTCTTAATTTAAATGTAACGGTTTTCGAATGTACTAGAATGTACATACGAGAACTTTGTCGAATGTTACCGAACACCACTATGTTACTATAAATAGCCGAACAACACAGCTAACGTGATCACTATTACAATAGAGCTTGTAAAGTGCGTATCAAAGTGAGTTTGATAATAAAAGTGTATAACTATAAGTGTAATAAGTAAAGTGATATTAGAACAATATTTGAGTGTATTTAAATAAATAAAGTGCTCTTAATTTTATAACAAATTTAAAGTGTTTTTAATTGCAATAAAAGAACTCAAAAGGTTTATTTAAAGGAAATATTCCAACGTTTATAAAAGGTATAAACGTAACAATACTATTATATGTAATATTAAATTAATTAATTTGTTATGCTCAACACTAAATTAACCGTTAAAAAAGCTTGCAAAAAAAAACTTCTAAAAACAATATATTACACAATTAGTCTATTTATTTAGCCTTTCCTTAAGAGCTCAAATTTTAAACTCCTTATTATAGGATATCTTACGTTTATCTGATAAAAAAATTTTGTTTCCGCGCATGAAGGAGCTCCCTAATGACATTAAACAAAAACTCACTAATTATGGATAAATTTATCTGCTATACCATTAACTTTCGCGCACAATTTGAGCAACTAATTATTGTGTAACAAAATCTCACTACAACTCTCTTAAACAAGACTTAAAATACACTTATAATTAAAACACAAATTTCTATCACAATTACAGAAAGCACACAAAATTTTCACAATAACACGAACTACTTTGACTTAACTAATATATATTTTTTTTCCTTTTTTTTTTTTTTATTATATAAATTTTACTAGATTAACTCCTCAATTATATTATATTTTATGCTACGGAAATATTTATATTACGAATTCACAATAAATAAATATTTAAGTTAAATAAAAATAAATATATGTATTAAATTTATCTTCTTATCTGTTATTTTTTTTTTATTCCAGATGGGTTTTTTCCTCATGGGACTTATCGGAATTTCCCAAAGCATCCACCTTTTCACTCAGACGATTTTTTTACGAGCCTGATGACTTTATGCTTGGCCAATATAATGTTGATTTTTTAATGCTAGTTTTAACTCTTTGTTGTTTATTTTAATTTAGTCTTTTTATATTACTTCTTTCGCCGTATTTATTTAGTTTCAGATTATTATATAATCTCAAATTTCAGTTTATTTGCTTTCATTAAAATTTTTCTGCTTACAGATGTTATATTTATATCAATTTTTCTTAAAATCTCAAATAAAAAAAACTTTATTTCTTCCGCAGCAGTTACTGTCTCTCTATCTGTTCACTCACTTTTCCAAAAAAAATCTTTCATTTTTCTTCCTCTCCGCTATCTACCTCAACTCATTTACAACATTACGGAATTTATTCCAAAATTAAAAAAAAAATCAAATATATAAGTATACATACCCTTCCCTAAATATCACATTATATAATTTTCAAGCAATATATAAAAATTTTTCCCGCAAAAATGTATTTCTTATCATTTCAAACATTACCAAATCCTCCAAAAATCCTATATTCTCTTCCTAACCCATCACACCTATCGTCTTCCAAAGCTCCATATTGAAAATTGTGTTTTTCTACCAGGCTCGCATCAAAATCAATACCATACCACTTCATTAATAAAATATTGAAAATAAAGTATTCAAAAATAAAAACAAAATACAAAAATTGCACTACACAAACAACTACACAACCCTGTACTCTACGCAAAATCGCTGCGTTGCCAAACCAACACACAAAAATGTCATTCATAAATCCACCATGCACAATAAACATGGCACACACTAATACCTGGACAACTCTACATACATAAAAAAGCAAAACAAACGCGAGATGGGTAGGTAAGGAATAACATTTATTTCTTTCCTTTAACTTTTCCTAATAATCTAATATTAAACCTTATATTTTCAGAATTCTGCCGATAGATGCCTATGATGACCTGGTAAACGGTAAAGTATCGTTCCCTTCCTAATATTTTCTACAAAGTAATTATTTTTCCATTTCCCTTTTTCAGCCTACCCAAACAAAAAAAAACAACATGAGCATTGCAAATTTGCGGTTCTGCTCAGCCGCCAATTGTAACCAATAGAACCAATTCCACTGCAGCAGGATAGCCTGCTTGTATCAAAAAGTGGACCATTTAAATTATATATAAAATAACAAGAAAAACTAACAATTACTGAACTCCCAAGCCTGCACAAACAAAAAAAAAACACCTAACAAGAACTGGGACTGTGGCCGGAGAGTGGTTCCTCCAAATCCATAAAGGCCCATCCCCAATTATTTCAATGAGGGACTGTGGCACAACATTCGCCACCTCCCGATTATATTTATTAGGGTACTCCCACGCAAAATTTTTTTTCATTTGCAACCGCCAAAGGGACTCCCGCAACAGAATGAACACATTTGTCGCAAAAGTCCATCAGCATTATTACAAAATATCTAACCTTCCTCTCTGCTGAAATAACTCAAAAAAGGTTGTTCTCTATTTCGAAAGTACGAGACATTAAAGTCCTTTTGCACCAAATTCTATATGCAAGAAGCTTAGACTTGTTTTTTTCTACATTACACATATTTCGTCAAAATTGGGTACCTGCGGTAAATTTCCAGTAAAATCTATACTTTTTAATCAATTTTTATGGCTTATGGCTTTTTTATTTATAAGATAAGTAGTTTTCAGAAAAAAGTGCAAAATTTTGAATATTTGCTTTATATTTTTTTTAGTTCTATTTTTAAATTAAAAAATATTACGAATTTTGCACGAAAAAATTTTTTTCTCCATTAATTTCTGAATAATTCCAAAACGATAAGAGATAGAGAAAAATTCCATGCAATAAATATAATTTTGTTACATATCTTCTGGTGTTTTATTTTTGAAAATTTGATGACTGGTTCTCGAGTTAGGATGAAATATGTCTCCGTACCTGACTAATTTAGGGGAAAAAATTTGTCACGCCCATAAAAAAAATCCTAATCTGAAGCAGTGTAATAATTTATGAGAATCGGATCCCAACATACCAAATAGAAATAAAACTGCAATACCACTTGTAAATAATATTATGACAATAGTGGATTCATAACTGTTTCTGAACAGTTCGTATGTATGCACACAAAAACTTGCTTCTTAAGTACATATGTACAGGGAATTTGTCAACAAATGCAGTTTTATTTGTTGACAAATTTCTTTTGTGTTTTGCATTTAGTGTTCAAATTTCAAAGTGAATAAAAGTTATAATTGTGTTGTGCGAAAAAATAAATGGTATGTAAGATTATTTATATATAAAAATAATCAATAATTTCTACATTTCATAGATGCAGCTTTATCAGTGGGTAACATGGAGGATCAATTTGTGAAGGAGACGCGAGCATTCTTTCAGATCGCCAAAAATCGTATTAAGATGCGAAACAATTATAAATCAAAAAAGAACTGAACTAATGCATTTAATTAAAATTTCCAAAAAACTAAAAATTTAAATATAAACTTTTGTTTATAAGTTAATTATAACTTATAAACAACAAAAAAAGAACTGAACTAATGAATTTATTTTATATTTCCAAAAAAAAAAAATTTAAATAAATACTGAAATCACCAAAAAAAAATAGAACTGAATTAATGAAATTAATGTAAATTAATAATAATTACCGCCTATTCAACAATTGGATAGGCTTAGTACAATATTACTGTCGTAAGCTTATTCTACAATTACAAGGATAATCTTAAAACAATTTATTTTTGTAAGCTTATTCTACTATTACAAGCAATAGCTTATGGTAATCGTGTCCATTATTTTTGTAAGCTTATTCTACTATTACAAGCAATAGCTTATAGTAATCGTGTACATTTAAGCTTATGAATAAGGGTTCCATTAACGATTATTCTATAATAGTTACACAAACATTTTACAATCGATTCACAACTCTTTTACAAGCTTGCGGCATGTGTTGGTAAGCTTATTATAATATTATTCACAAGTCATTTGGTATGTTGGGTTAGTACGAAATTTACCAACATTTGTTTTTCCTGTATTCTTTTTTGCACGTCATTACCACAAGTTTTATTCAATGTTTGCCTTTAGCCAAAGAATAAAAATCACATGATTTATTTATATTCTTTGCTTTAGCTTAAGATGTCGGTAAAGCAGTATTTGTAATTATGCAGTTGCATTATGTCACATGTTTTTTTAAACAAGTTGGTTTTAGTTTAACAATGTTTTTTTTCTTGCCTATAATTTTACCGATTAGAGCCCGCTTTATCTAAAAATTTTCACGAATATATCTAGAGGCATACAGGGTTGCCCATATTCGACGGACCCATCTGGCAACGCCATAACTTTTGACAGAGATGTCAGATCGCTTAATGACATACCGCGTTTGAAGCGTCAGTCCAAGCAGATTTTTACCATGCAACAATACACGAGACGCGAGCGCTCTGAAATAGTTGAAATTTACATTCAACAGAACAAGTCAATTGTGAAAACTCAACGTGCTTTTAAAATATTAAAAAATGTGAGAAGTGCGCCTTCTAAGAACACCATTAAGCGTTTATACGAAAAATTTTCGACTGGTGAGGCTCTTTCTAATCCGAAGAGGCCAAATAAAAGTCGACTAAGGCGATCGGCCGAGAATATCGCTGCCGTACGAGCCAGTGTTGAGAGGTCCCCAAGAACATCCCAAAAACGCCGTTCTCAGCAGTTGGGCATGGCTCGGTCCACTTTACAACGGATTATTCGCGTTGATTTGCATTTGTTCCCGTACAAAATTCAATTGACGCAAAGATTGTTGCCTGTGGACCGCACACAAGTCGCATAACAATCGATTTTCTGAAGAATTTGTTTCCGGGCCGTTTGATGTCGAAAAGTGGTGATTTGGACTGGCCACCGCGTTCGCCCGATTTGACGCCGCCTGACTTCTTCTTGTGGGGATATTTGAAGTCAAAGGTTTACGTTAACAAGCCAAGGACCTTAGAAGAGCTCAAGGACAACATTCGTGAACAAATAGCCGCTATTCCGGCCGAAATGTTGGCGAAAACGATGGAAAATGCTGCAAAAAGGGCACAATACGCCATCAACGCCAGAGGCGGCCATTTGAGAGATATCATATTCAAAAATTGATGTAAACAAATCTACTTGGAAAAAATTAAATGATTAAGATTGCCAACCGCCAAATTTTTATTTTTTTCTTTGATTTTTTTAAAAAAAACATGGGTCCGTCGAATATGGGCAACCCGTTATTATACGTACAAATAGTAGCAAAAGTACATATAAATTATTCTATAGTTTTTTTTTGTGATTTTGTCCATTAAAATGGATGAAGTAATAAAAGTAAGTTTTTGTATTGTAGTTTAAGCATGGAACTAAACATATAAATGCTGCTATTAAACGTTTTACGGCCCTTTTCACAATCTGTGATTATATTAATTTAACAGGAACATTAACAAACCGCCGATATCGTTAACCGAAACTATTTAACATACGGTTAGTGTTTTGCGTTTCACCATCTTTCGGTTAGTTAACACTAACATTATAGAAAAAGTATGGTAATACTGGTTTTTATTATTTACGAAAAATAGTGGAATGAAAGAAAAGATTAAAAAAATATTATACAAAAATTCTTAGCAATTTTTTTATGAAAGACAAATATATATTTAAAATAAATTTTTTACTTAAAATAGTTTAAATACAGTTCCTTGGTACGTATAAATTTTTATAAGTTATTTTATTATAATATTCTTATTATAACCGCCACCAAAAAAATGGTGGGAGTATATTCATTTTGTCATTCCGTTTGTAACGTAAATTTTTATCTTTATCTTAACTTCATATAATTTCTCTATTAATTAAATTTTGGAAGAATAAAGGACTATATATAAATATCTAAGTTGTATTTATTAGCAGAATTTTTATTGACACGCCTACTTTAAAGTCCACTTTGAAAGACTAAATTTACTAAAACATTTTACTAGCATATCGAAGTTATAAAAAGAAAGTGATACATATTTTAGTATAAAGATATTATTGCATAGCGATTATTGTGAAAAACAAAATAATAAATTTTGTGCTATAAAAGAACATCAAATTGGTGGTGGGTATAAAAGAAAGTGCTCTTACTTGTTTATTTTTATTTAAATAAAAGCCTTTAACCGGAAGATTTTGTTCGGTTAAATTTAACAGAGACTTTCTGATTAATCTCTGCCGGTTATATGCTAACCGTACTTTGTGAAATTCAAATTTGCCTAACTTACGGTTAAAGTTCATGTTAAATTATAATCGCACTTTGTGAAAGTGGCCGTTAGTTTGATTGGCTCAAGGAAGCCGTGATTCAGATGATAAAAATATGGCAACAGTATGAGTACTTTTACAACCCAAAGCGCAATTTTAATTTACAAAATTATAAAACATTTTGGGATTCTTTTTAAAGTAAATTTTTTTTTTTGTTAATATACGATGCATAACATTTTTATTTTCAAAAATGTAACGGTTTTGAGCTAATAGGTATAGGCTACGATCAGTTCTTTTGCTCTTCACGAACTTTTTATATAAACGGTTCTAACGATTTTTCAACTAGGTTTATTTACGGGAATATCATGGAAGACGATTTGATGTAATCTTTTTTATCATTGGAGTGCTTGCTGATAAACAATTAAAGAGAATTGAGTAAAATTTCAGCACGATTTAATCAAAATTATTACCATTTTTAGAAAAAATAAGAATTTCAAAGCAGTTAATATTATGTAACAAATTATTTAACAGATAGTAGTTAGTATGTTTAAAAAAGAGTAACTCGGATACGGTGTGAACAGCTTCCTTTTGAGGCAATGCACAGAGTGTTGAAATGTACCAAAAGTAAGGATTAATTAAAAAGCTGAACTTTATCCTACACATTCGTGTGTGGTACTGGGTGAAAGGTAATTAAATTATACATCACTATTTGCCAAAAAACAAAAAACAGTCTATCGACTGTGAGCTGTCAAAGTCAAATAATTTTTCAAAATTTTTCGTGCCGTGCCTAAAACTGAAAATTGAGATATTTTGGGTGCTGATAATTCTTATTAAGCGTTCTAAAAGTAATTTTAATAAAATGGAACCATAAACTTAAGGTATTTGGCTACATAATGCATTAATGTTTTTTTGATAAATGTTTTGCAAATATTTTTTTAAAAAGTGCTCCATATTTGGGGTATTTTCGATATATACACAGAGTTTCAACAAATTTCTTGTTGCGATCTAGCAAATTTTATTAAGTGATATTTTAATATAGTAGTTTAGCTTATATATTCCACACCAAACTTTTGCAGAGGCACCGCGTTTTTTTACTTATTAAAATTTTTGTGAAAGAACTCCAGTTGCTAAATACTTAATCTGAAAAAACAAGCAACAGATCAACTTGTTTGTTTTTAACTCTCTTTTGCCTTTATTTACGGTATTAAAAATATTGTTATAAATGAGTTTGGTTTCTATAAGAGATGGTTGCGTGAGTTAATTTTGACTCACGCTCACTTACAAAAATTTATTTACACCGAATTCTAATTTTTTCATATGTTCGTGCTTTTATTAAATTTAAAATTAACTCACGAGCTCGAAATGATCACGAAAACACTTAATGTTCGAAGAAAACTAAAGCTTAAATACTAAAATGTATATTAAATGCTAAAAAAATCTAAAAAATAAGCTATCGTACAAATTCGGCAATAACTTACGTTATTATAAATAAATTTCTGGATAAAATTATATGTAACTCACGAACACTGCATTTAAAAAATATCGTATCACGCTTCCATCTCTTTTAATTGTTATAGTTCATTGTACCCTATAAAAAAAAAAAATGGGCACAAGCATGTGAACATACATAGAAGTATGGTTTTCATTTGCACTTTAATAGAACAAGTAAAGATTCCTACTATAAATTGGGTAAATTTCAAGTAAATTTTAAGAAATTTCATGTACAATTACAGAGTTTGTTGAAATTTACCTATAATGTATTTATTATTTTAATTTTTTAATGAAACCTTGAGTATGCCTTAATTTTCAGTTTTACTCATTAATTTATCGCTTTTTATTCCAAAGTTACAGCATAAATTGTGAACTAAGGTCTTTTTTCCAAAAAACAAAAATGCGCTTAACGGGTCAAAAATTTTTTTTTTTTTTAACTTTTTTTTCTAGAATGCTGTGTTTTTATGCGGTTATAATAACCCATCAATAAAAAAATATAATATTTTAAAAATACGGCGTCTATGAATTAATCGCCACTTTGGGTACTATCGAACCCACTGTGCAATGGTGCAGAAATTATTAATATAGGATGGTGTCGGTCCTCAGAAAAAGTAAGGAGTTACTCCTAGATACATCGCATAGTGAGGAATTATTTACAAATATAAGATCCAATAAACGGTAAAAGTTGTGGATCAGAGTTTGGAGAAAAGTATATATGAGCAGGTAATAAAGAGTGATATATTTTGAATTTGTATGACTACAGCGATAAATTCAATATCAAATAAGTTTACAAAAAATATCTGTTCAGCAGGATGCAAACATTGAACAGCAATTAAACCACCACCACAACGTTTACCAATACTATCACGTCTAAAAACTTGATATTTACCACAAAAAATTTAAGAGTTATTAGTATTATTAGTAAGCCAGGTTATGTTAAGGTAAGTTAGTAAATGCAGCAACATGAAATTCGCCGTCAAAGCTGTTAAGGAACATATAAGTAAGTTTAGTATTCTTTCCATTAGCATTCAGATAAATAATGTTAAGGGTGGAATTTGGTATAATTTTTTGGAGTTTGATTAGATATTTCAATACGAGCTAACACGATTTGTTCAAAATATTCGAGTGGGACAATTGTTTTAAACGAGGCTCTATTTCTTGAATTACTTTTAAAAATATATATTATCAGTAAGATTATTATGAAATAAGATAATAAGTAGTTTCTAACATCATCAACAGTTGTTTCAAAAAGAAAACGAGTAGCAAATACAAATTTTCTAATCGAAATCACACGAAGTTCTCTAAAAGCTTGTGTTATTATTGTTGTTAGAAATTAAAAATGTAATTGGTGAAAAAGATGTATTAGGTGAATAACTATTTAATTCAAGGGGTAGAGTATTTAACGTTGTAACTTCAGATAATACAATCAAATTATTTTGGTCCAAGCAAGGTGAAGGAGACGAATTAATAATTGAATTAAGAGAAGTCGTTTATGATATTATTATTAATGGGATTAGATTTTATGCAGATTTTTTCCTCTTAGGCTGAGCATCAGCAAATTTATTTAAATTCGAAAAAATTGTGAAAAGTTTTCCCAATTTAGATGGAAGAGTCCTTATTAAGTTGATCGAACTGCTCTTTATAATTTTTAAAATTCAACATTTATATATTAAGAGCGAGGAAAATTCCATTGGAGGGATTTAGTGGGATCAGTAAGCGTATCTGCATCACGCGCCTTAAGTACACTACATTTTAAATGATAGGTTTTAAGACACAACCAACAGGATATAAAGCGGTCATTACCCGAAACGTTACAAATTATACATATTCTGGCAATCCATAATCTATATAAGTATATATATAATACTACATTTACACCTACACAAAATCTAGTACTTAAGGGATTTTGAGCGAAATCTTTTTCATTTCTACCAGATTTCCCATACAAAACGAAATCTACTTCGCCACTAGATTTTGGCAGAATCTACTTAAAATCTAGTAGTACTTCGTGATGTAGTTTTTATTAAAACTAATAATAAAATATACTACGCTGCATAAAGAAAAATTCAATCATAATATATAAGGTGGTTGCAATTGCACAAGTACTTTATTGTTTTTTTATTTTTTTTTTATTTTGAGTTTAAATTTTGGAGAAGTAGAGAATAGAGAGCCTCTCAAACCACCTTGTAAATAAATATACTGTTTTGAAAACGAAATCTTGCAAAATGTCAAAAAAACAGTGGTATAAACGGTATAGATTTTAATAAAGGTTTTAAATCACTACTAGATTTCTCTCAGGTGTAAATGTAGTATAAGTGAAACTCTGTCTGTGTGTTAGCTATAGACTGCAAACCGTAAAGCCGATCGGACTCTAACTTTGACAAGTTGTTGTACACATTCCAGGGAGTAATTTTGGGCGGTAAAAAAGTTATAATTTTAAGGTACATGCACTGGACCGATTTTTTTGAAAACTTTGCACATATTTTGAGCTGTCATGACTATACAGTTTCGTGATTAGAAAAGTGGGCAGTGCCACACCCATTTAAAATAGGTTATTATTTTCAGCTATTTCCACGCATTCCAATGGTCTCCACCGATTTGTCTTTCAACTTCAAGCGAATACAGTTTCCAGTTCGCCTTGCCTTCGCTATTACCATCAACAAAGCACAAGGACAATCTCTGCGTGTTGCAGGACTGAACTTGGAAAATCCATCCTTTTTACATGGCCAACTGTACATCGCATGCTCCAAAAAAAAAAGTTGTTTGTTTTTACAGCAAATGGAAAAAACAAAAATATTGTGTACCCACTTACATTACAATAAAAATCAATAAAATATTATTTTTATTATATTCAATTAAAATTCAGAATGCATTTTTATTCATTAAGGGGCGTAGCAACGCGCGCCGGCTTGGCTAGTTTGACGATAAATTGTAATTCTTAAGATATAGTTTTTATATTTTTTTTAAACGTTTTGGTTATCTGGGTAGTAAAATCAACTACCAAACAATAGATGGCGTCACTGCACTCCAAACAGATGTACTCACAGTTGTATTATGTTACCCAAGGTCTATTAAATAAGGTCTGTGCAACTCTACAAAAACAAAAAAAATATACGGGCATTTTGTTAGTGTAAAATTACTCTAAGGTAGTCAACAACAGCTGACTAAAATACCAAAAAATTCATCCAGGTGAAATTATCAGTCCATCTGATGGGAAACGTTACTGTCAAACTCTATGTATAAAAAATTATTTTTTATGAGGTATTTGACAGAGAGCAGCACAGCAAATTCGCCGTTGCATATACCGGTATGAATATGCCCAACGCCTATTAAATTTTGTGTTTTCATTTTGTTTAACAATTTTATCAAGACAACAAAAATAAATTGTGTTAATAGTAAATATTTGCTAAAAATATGGCTGATAAAGATAAAATAGAAGTCTAGACGATGTCTTGAAGAAGCGTGCTGTTTCACAAGGTATGTTGGGCCAAAAAGATGATCGTTTCGCTGCTGGTGCGTGAAGGCAAAATAGCTAATCGTTGTATTTTCTTGGCCTGTGAGCAAAGTAATGGCAAGGCTGCTATAGCTGTTGGTGTGGCTCAGTCCTTGGGTACAGAAACGCCGTTTACCAGCACTTTTCACTGCACTTTTGAATATAAATCATAAGTTGAAAAATTATCAATCATAAAATTGAAAAATTGAAAAACATAAATGTCGCCCTAAAAAGGTAAACAAATTTTGACAACTTCGAGCAGTAAACATAGGGGAGCAAAAAACGATCAGCTGATTAGTTGAACAGACCTTATTTAATAGACCTTGATGTTTCCTAATAAAAAATACTAACAATATATAAAACTTAACCACTTACAATCAGCAATCAGCACAAGCCTTTAAAAATAGTACAGCATCAATTTGTAGACAATCCAAGCGGGTAAACATATTATGCCCTGGTTAAAACCACCAAAAATATAATAGTAGTGTTACCGAAGTAGAACTGAAAACATATTTTTATACCCTTCACCTGTGGTGCACAAGGGTATATATAGTATATATTTTCTGAAAGCTTATGAATAGAGGAGAATTTAAGCCCTGACCGTCTGTCCGTCTTTCCGTGTGTTGGTTGAAATCAACTTTTAGAAGCAACTGTATGTTGTTCAGATCTTTATATGGTATCAATCTCTTGGAAATATCCAGGAATAAATCGCTATTGAAATTCAGCACAATCGCCCCATAACTTTCTGAGATATGAGTAAAAAACCACGACCACCTCGTTTTTTTACACAATTACAACAACAACATACATACATGTAAAAAACATACAAAAAAAAATTACAAAAGAAGAATATATTAAAAATATAAAAAAAATAATAAAAAAAAAATTACAAAAAAAATTTTTTTAAAAAAATATAAAAAATAATAATAAAATATAAATAATATATTAAATAAAATAAAATTGTTTTGGCTCAGCTGGGGTTCGATGCCACATTTATTCTAACCAGTATATACATATATACGTATTTTATATGAGATGAATGGTGATACAAACAATTGTTATTGCATGACTACACGTTGTCAAGGGTATATAAGATTCGGCACGGCCGAATATAACACTGTTACTTGTTTTATTTAAATATATAACTTACCGAATTATTAAAAAACAAGTAAGAGTGATATATTCGTCCTTGCCGAATCTTATCTACCCTTTACAACGTGTAGTCATACAATAACAATTGTTTGTGTCACCATTCATGTCTTATGAAATAACTACATACATATAAAAAACATATAAATAAAACATATGTAAGTTTAAAAAAAATTAAAAAAAAACTATAAAATAATAAATAATATATAAAATAAAAAAAAAGTTTTTTTGGCTCAGCTGGGATTCGATGCCACGTTCACTCTAACCAGTATACCACATTTGCATGTATATACATAAGTGTGTGTTGTATATTGTTGTTGTGAAAAAAAGAGGTGGTTGTGGTTTTTTGCTCATATCTCAGTTGTTTATGTACCGATGTTTCTGATTTTCAATACCGATCTACTCCCGAATATTATTTTAATATATTTTAATACCTCACCCGGGTCCAAGCGATGGCGGAGCTTAAAAAAGTTGATTTCAACACACACAGTGGCAGACGGACAGAGCTTAATCGACTCCCCTGATCATAAGCTTTTAGAGAAATTATAGAAATTTTACACGGAATGACATACCTTCATATACCTTGCTTCTCTGTGTGAAGGGTATAAAAACACATTTTTAAACAAACACCTCGTCGACCAAAAAATTCTAGTCATTTACCGACGGTTCTAGTCGTCTAACGACTGTCACATACTACATTGACGAAAACCATGTTCTGTGCACATTTATGACCAAGTATGAAGTGAATTAACAGTTTTTAAATAGTCATGAGTTTGAAGCTCTAAATTCAAATACCGACGATGGCATTTGATTGCCATTTAACAATAAATCGTTATATGTAGTTTAAGTTTGACTTTGCTGTTTGTTGCTTGCTAAAAAGAAATGTACTAGTGCTTCCATTTTAGCACTTTAAGTGATATTTTTAGCAGTTTTTTTCTTAATTAGCACTAAAATTTTAGAAAAAGTTGCTAAGTATTAGTATTTTTTTCTGTATAAGGCAACATATCTTCATATAATTTAGTGAAAACTTTTAGAGCTAATAAAAATCGCTGTGAATTATTTTAAATTTTTAATATTTTGAAAACTTATTATTAAAAATATTTTAAGAATTTTAATTCAAATATGGAATACCTTATTTTCTAAGCAAATTTCAAAATGATAAAGATGCTGCTTCATCTTCAGCTATTATTATGTCCACAATTCAGATAGAGGATTCAAAAAAAAAAACAAGTAAAAGCGCTATATTCGGCCGTGCCGAATCTTATATACCCTTCACAACGTGTAGTCATGCAATAACAGTAAATTCACGTATGTATGTTAAAAAAAACAAAAAAAAAAATTTTAAAAAAAATTAAAAAAAAAAAATTATTATATACATATATAATATATATAAAACAAAAAAAAAAATAAAAAAAAATTAAAAAAAAAAAAATAAAAAAAAATAATAATAAAAATATATATAATATATTAAATAAAAAATAAAAAAAAAATTAAAAAAAAAAATTTTAAAAAAATTAAAAAAAAAATTTTTTTGCCTCAGCTGGGATTCGATGCCACGTTTTCTCTAACCAGTATACACGTTTGTATGTATGTATGTTGTTGTTGTAATGTTGTTTTTATGAAAAGAAAATCGAGGTGGTCGTGGGTTTTTGCTCATATCTCAGTTGTTTATGTATTGATGTTTCTGATTTTCAATACCGATCTACTCCCGAATATTTCTGATATTTTAATACCTTACCCGGGTCCAACCTATGTCGGGGGGCTTCAAAAAGTTGATTTCAACATACACACGGACAGACGGTCAGACGGACAGACGGTCAGGGCTTAATCGACTCCTCTCTTCATAAGCTTTCAGAAAATATATACTTTATGGGGTCGGAAATGAAAATTGTAGAAATTTCACACGGAATGACAAACCTATATATACCCTTTTTCACTGTGTGAAGGGTATAAAAACTATGATGGTTCATATTAAGTGCAAGTGTTATATCTAAAATACAGATGATGAGAAAATTCCAACATACTGTATCTACAGATCAGAGTCTGAAGAAGATAGTAACACTTAGCTCATGTCTGATTTGACAGATAATTAGTTTTATCAATCCGCTGAACGAATATGGATGTGTATACGCTTGAACAACGCTGGGAAATATTGCGACATTACTTTGGCCGATTTTGGCAAAAAAAAATCATCTTTTCAGATGAAGCTCATTTTGATCTTGGCGGGTATATAAACAAGCAAAATTGTCACATTTGGGGCACAGAAAACCAGCACGCATACATTGAAAAGCCGATGCACCTAAAACGAGTCACTGTTTGGTGCGGATTTTGGTCCAGAGGCATAATTAGGTAATTTTTCTTCGAAAATGAGCAAGGAGTGGCCGTAGTTATTGGCGATCGTTATCGGGCCATGTTGAACGTATTTTTGTTCACAAAAATTAAAGAGAAGGATATTGGCAACATTTGGTTTCAAGAGGACGGCGCTACGTGCCACACAGCCGAAGCTACACTTTTTTTTATAGCATTTCCCAAAAAAAATTTATTTGGCGGACCCTTTATTTGAAAAAGAAAGCAATTCTCTAGCTGCAAAAGAAATTGGTGGAAAAATTTTCTTAATGCCCGCGGGTTCCTCTGCTCAACGTTGTGGTATTTGTGGAGCTTCGCCTACTACAATGAATGACGTAAAGCCAGTTGAAAAAGTACAATCTAATGAAAGCCTTTTTGAGTATGGCCTATCGACGTTGCATGGATACGGTTCTTTGAATGCATCCTTAATATAGCTTACAAACTTGATATTAAAAAATGGCAAACTCGAGGGGATTTTGATAAAGCTGTGTAGAAGGAAACCAAGAAAAAAATTACTGATCGCTTAAGAAAAAAGATGAGTTTGTTAGTTGATATTCCCAAACCAGGATGTGGAACAACAAATGACGGTAATACAGCTAGAAGATTCTTCCAGCAACAAACTTTTGCTTTGCTTTGGCTTTGCTATTAACGTGAATGCATTTCGTACGTATGGCATGGATACAGCAAAACTATATACTTATACAATTGTATTCATGGTATTACATGCCATCGAGTGTTCACAAAGTCCTCATTCATGGTGCAGATATTATCCAATATGCAGCACTTCCTATAAGTAGGAATGTTGTCGAAAGAAGCATTGGAGTCTTGAAACAAAGACTTCCGAATTATACGAGAAAGTCACACCCGAGAAATGTCTCCCGAAAAAACAATGCATGACCTTTTTCACTATCTCCTCTTGTCTTCAGGTCCTCTTATTTCTTCTTTTTCAACAAAGGCTTCATCCTCGCAGTACAGAGTCTATGGGCGAAGAAGTTATTGCGTTACTTTCAGACGCTTATATACCAGAGTCGTTCCTCGATTCAGAAAGTAAATCAGATTAAAGCAAACATATTGTCTTTTCGATTTGTTATATTTGTTCGCCACAGGCTGTTGTTTTTTTAATAATTTTCAGTTGTCTCTGATTTGCCTTTACATTTCACTTGCCTTTAACATTTTGAATATTTGGATTAAATATATATTCATATTTTATTTAATTGAAAACATTATTTCTTTTATACCTCCTATTACTTACTGTAGATAACATTTGTGACAAAATTCTAAACTTTAGATAAATAAATAAATAATGTTTTACATTAATACAGGTATATTATTGTTTTTTATTTATTTAACAAAAAATCTGCCACGCCCATTTTAAAGATTGCGCCCATTTTTTTGGTGAGTGTTTTTATTGATTAAATCTATGAACGTGCAAAGATTCATGTCAATGCGGCTTTTCAAAAGCGACTTATGACTTTCTTCCGGCTAGGTGAAGAATTTGGACCACTGTGTATCGGCGCAAAAAGCACAATGTGTACCGATTATTGTAGTTCTTAATCGGTACACATTTCAAAAAATTGCCCGATGTACTTTTGAGTGGTCCCATTATCGTAGCATATTGTGACAATCTTTATAAGCTTAAGGTAGGATCACACGATTGCCGTAATGCACCAATTTCCAAAATTTTTTGTATCCCAATTGTGTGATTGCACAATAAATTGGTTCATATGACAATCGCGGATAATATGGTGCTTGTTTTAACCAATCAAATGCAACTCTGGTACGGCAACCGTGTGACCACTTTAAATACAACAGCGCGGCAATAAAAATGTCAAAAGTGTGCCAATATTTATTGTGTTCTTTAGCGGCAATCAAAGTTTACAATACGCGCCAACATTAAAATTTTTTTTTGCGTGCTTCAATTATTTGTGGTTTGTGATTAAATAGTTTTTCTTTGCATGATTATACTTTTAATTACATAAATTTAAGCCAGTTAAGCTTTGCGTACCCCCAGCATATCTATTTTTCCTTATTAAGTGTGCACATTTGTTTTTGTAGGTATATTTCTACAAAACCATAAATAAATTTTTTTATACCAAATAAACACACAATATACAAAGAAGATGCAATTTTCTTTCTTTTTAAAAAACAAACCATTTCAATGCACAAAAAAAACAAAACAGACACAACAAAATAAGCTAGCGTTGCTACAAGCAGGAACAATCGTGTGACGGGAATGCGGCGATTTTTGTCACTATAGCATTTTACGCCATCTTGCAACAATCAAAATTGTATAAAGTGAGGCAATCGTGTGATTACAAAGTATTTCATTGGAACAATCTCATTATTGTGCGCCAACTAAGCACAATAAAAATTGTGTCAGATTGGTGCATTTGCGGCAATTGTGTGATCCCACCTTTATAGCGGTGAAAACACAATAATAAAATTCTATCATGCCTTATTGACAAAACTAAATCAATTGTTTTTGAGTTTTTGCTTTTGAATACTCAAAAAACGAAGTATTTGGGTAAGAGAGTGATTAGAAAAGAAAAATGAATATGGTGTGTATGAGAGAACTTTGCGCGAATTAAGTGAAGTCGATAATTAAGATTTAATTTTTTTAAAAAAAATATGTTGAAGTGAAGAAAAAAAATTTAAATGATCATTAAAATCTTATTGTATTTTTAAAAATCTATTTACAAAATTACTTACTGAGTACACAGAGAAAACAATATCGGTTGTGAGTGCCGCAATTGTTGTCAATCGCATAGTTTAGTTGTGATAGTAGAATTTTACGGTTTACCTACAGAATTTCGTTTCGGAATATTAATTTCTAGTCAGCACTAATAAATTATGAGTCTTTCAATAGAAATTTTATAGTCACAAATGAAAAGTTCGATTGCTGGAACTGAACCATTCGATTGGAAATGAATGTAATTTTCTGTTTTCTGGGTGTAGGTATACATATGTATATATTTTTATTTTTTTTTTTTTTAGTTAAAAGTATATATTTTTGAGTACAACAAACTTATTAGAAATAGAAAAAAAAATTTAAATATAACCACCAATACACTATAACTCAAAAAATTACAAACAAGAATTGAATTTTTTAGCTAAGACATCACATATTTTTTGTAATGCTCGGCGCACAATTGGGACGAACGACGAATTTCGCCAACACGACGAACTCTTCGGTAAAAATTCGCTGTGCAAATTCGTCGTGTGAAGCACAACAACGACGAAAAAGTAACATCTTTTATAGTTGATAAAATTGTTTAGTGTTTGTGCAAAGAAAAAACAAAAACAACTAAGAGCGCTATATTCGGCCGTGCCGAATCTTATATACCCTTCACAACGTGTAGTCATGCAATAACAGTAGTTTGTATCACCATTCATATCATATGAAATACGTACATTCATATAAAAAACATACATATATAAAAACATCCCATTGTAAAATTAAAAATTAACGTATGTATGTTAAAAAAAAATAAAAAAAAATTAAAAAAAAAGTTAAAAAAAATTAAAAAAAAAATTAAAATATAAATAATAAATATAAAACAAAAAAAATTAAAAAAAAAATAATAAAACTATAAATAATATATTAAATAAAAAATAAAAAAAAATTAAAAAAAAAATTAAAAAAAAATTAAAAAAAAAAAATAATAAAAAAAAATTTTTTGGGCTCAGCTGGGATTCGATCCCACGTTTACTTTAACCAATATACACGTTTGTATGTATGTATGTTGTTGTTGTAATGTTGTTTTTGTGAAAAAAAAATCGAGGTGGTCGTGGGTTTTTGCTCATATCTCAGTTGTTTATGAACCGATGTTTCTGATTTTCAATACTCCCGAATATTTCTGATATTTTAATACCTCACCCGGGTCCAAGCGATTTCGGGGGCTTCAAAAGGTTGATTTCAACATACACACGGACAGACTGACAGGGCTTAATCGACTTCCCTATTCATAAGCTTTCAGAAAATATATACTTTATGGGTTCGGAAATGAAAATTGTAGAAATTTCACACGGAATGACAAACCTATATATACCCTTTTTCACTGTGTGAAGGGTATAATAATCGAAGAATTTAATTTTTTGTGAAACTCGACAAAACAATAAATATAATTTCTGTAATAATAAAAACTTGTTTACGTATAAGCAAACGTTTGCAAAGAATGTCGTGGGTACGTGCATTAAACAATAATACAAATTTTGTTGTTGTACAACAGCTAATAGTGTGACCATATGAAAAAAAGATCACTTAATAAACTTAAACATTTGCAAAAACACAAAAAAAAAACAAATTTTTGTAGTTAACTTTTTTATACTTATTTTAAATGTTTTAAAATAAAAAATAAAACAAGTATTAAAGTAAAAACTAACTTTATTTTCTTAAAAACTTGAGAAGTAAACCCAAATTTAATAAAAAAAATGGTCACCTTGTACCATTTTGTTCGTCGTTCGCCGGCGTAAGAAATAGAAATAAATCTAATGCAGAGTTCGCCGCGTTTAGCGAACTTCGACTGACTCCACAATTGTATGCATTCTCATATATACAAACGTGTTTTATTTTTGATGACGAATATTCGCGACGAAAAATTCGTTGTTCGTCCCATTTGTGCGCTTAGCATAAGTCTTGCAAAATAGGTTAATAGAAATGGAAAATAATTGATGACATAAAAGCACCAATAGATAACTTCACCTTGTACCATTTTGTTCGTCGTTCGCCGGCGTAAGAAATAGAAATAAATCTAATGCAGAGTTCGCCGCGTTTAGCGAACTTCGACTGACTCCACAATTGTATGCATTCTCATATATACAAACGTGTTTTATTTTTGATGACGAATATTCGCGACGAAAAATTCGTTGTTCGTCCCAATTGTGCGCTTAGCATAAGTCTTGCAAAATAGGTTAATAGAAATGGAAAATAATTGATAACATAAAAGCACCAATAGATAACTTCCTAGATAACTTTCTTAAAAATATACCCTTCACAACGTGTAGTCATGCTATTACAATTGTTTGTATTACCATTCATCTCATATAAAATACATAGATATATACATGTAAAAAACATACCAAAAAAAAAAAAAAACAAGTAAGAGTTTTATATTCGGCCGTGCCGAATCTGATAATACCCTTCACCATCATATACATAGGTATAAGCTCACATCGCAACTTAGCCTATATTTTATGTTTTTCCTCTTTTTATACCCTTCACCTGTGGTGCTCAAGGGTATATATAGCTTTGTCATTCCGTTTGTAATTTCTACAATTTTCATTTCCGACCCCATAAAGTATATATTTTCTGAAAGCTTATGAATAGAGGAGTCGATTAAGCCCTGACCGTCTATCCGTCTGCCCGTCTGTCCGTGTGTTGGTTGAAATCAACTTTTAGAAGCAACTATATCTTCCTCAGATCTGTATATGGTATCAATCTCTTGGAAATATCCAGGAATGAATCGCTATTGAAATTCAGCACAATCGCCCCATAACTTTCTAAGATATGAGCAAAAAACCACGACCACCTCGTTTTTTTTCACAATTACAACAACAACATACGTACATACATACATGTAAAAAACATACCAAACAAAAAAAATTACAAAAAAAAAAAATATTAAAAATAAGAAAAAAATAATAAAAAAAACTACAAAAAAAAATTTTAAAAAAATTTAAAAAAAAATTTAAAAAATTTTTTAAAAATTTTTAAAAAAATTTTTTAAAAAAATTTTAAAAAAAAATATAAATAATATATTAAATAAAATAAAATTTTTTTGGCTCAGCTGGGATTCGATGCCACATTTATTCTAACGTGTACGTATGCACGTATTTTATATGGGATGAATGGTGATACAAACAATTGTTATTGCATGACTACACGTTGTGAAGGGTATATAAGATTCGGCACGGCCGAATATAGCACTGTTACTTGTTTTTTATTATTTCCGTCGCCATCCCTGATTTTGAATTTTGAGGTAGTTAAGTGTATTCAAGTAGTCAAGCCCTTTAATTTTATACCCATATTGATTAAAAAAATTTTATCCACCATTTTGTTTTAGACGCCATCTTGGATTTTACATTTTAGAATAATTTACTGTATTCTACTGGCCAAGCCCTTTAATTTGATACCAATATTGAGGGGGTTTAAGAAGTTACATTTTAAAATACCAGATTTGGCTCATATATAAATTTATTGTCCGCCATTTTGTAGAGGCGGCCAACATAAATGTAAAGTTTTTTATGGTGCTTTTATTGTTCTAGTCAAGTCCTTTCAGATTATACTAATATTGACTCTCTCGGTCGTCTAGAAGCTGAAAAAAATTGATTTTCGTTTGTAAATTTTTAGAATATATATTTAAAAAAATTTTTTTTTGCCTATAACTTTACCGATAAGAGCCCGATTTATCCAAAATTGTACACGAATATCTCTAGAGGCATGTTATACCTATAAATAGTAACGAAGGTACCTATAAATTATTCTATGGCTGAAAAATTTTAATTTTGGTGGTAAAAATATGGGAAAAAACAGAGGCAATCGCGTTTATTTGCTCATATCTCAGAAAGTTATAGGGCGATTTTGCTGAATTTCAATAGCGATTCATTCTCGGATATTTCCAAAAGATTGATACAATACACAGGTCTGAGGAACATGTGGTTGCTTCTAAAAGCTGATTTCAACCAACACACGGTCAGACGGACAGACGGTTATGGCTTAATCGACTCCTCTATTCATAAGCTTTCAGAAAATATATACTTTATGGGGTCGGCAATGAAAATTGTAGAAATTACAAGCGGAATGACAAAGCTACATATATACCCTTGTGCACCACAGGTGAAGGGTATAAAAAAATATAATTTTTTAGCTAAGACAGATTCAATATTTACATAAAATTCAAATCTAAGGTGGAGTACGAAATAAAATATGGGTTATAAATAGTAATTAAAAATGTATTCCCTTGAACCCCCATAACATTGGTATCAAATGTCTTCAGTGTGGGTATAAATAAAATATATGAAAGGGCTTTAATTATAATCATAAAAAACATTTTAAAAATTGAAAACACATATCGTATTTGATTAGTAGGAGGTTGCTATCTCGAAATTAAAAAATTTTAAGTAAAGGCTAAAACCTGTTTGTCAAAACACTTAGTACATAAATTTAAAAATCTATATATGTACATACATATGTATATAATGGTACACAAATTCCAAGTATAAGTATGTATATGAAACATGTACATATACATTTTAAAATAAATTAATAAAAAACAAGTAAGAGCACTATATTCGGCTGTGCCGAATCTTTTATACCCACCACCAATTTGATGTACTTTTATAGCACAAAATGTATTTATTTGTTATTAACAGTTATCGCTATGGAATAATCTCTTTAAACTTAAATATGTATCACTTTCTTTGCATAACTTCGACATGCTAGTAAAATGTTTTCGTAATTTTAGTCTTTCAATGAAGGTGGACGTTTAAGTAGGCATGTCAATAAAGTTTCTGCAAATAAATACAACTTACATATTTCAATATAGTCTTTTATTCTTCCAAAATCTTTATTAATAGAAAAATTAAATGAATTTGAGATAAAGCGTTATATGATAGGTGGGCGTAAAAGTGGGCTTTTGACCAAAGAGCAATGATATCAAAATTTCATAATCATACATCTAATTTTGCCAGTTTTATAACGTTTTAAATTTTGAATATACCAAAACTACACTGCACGGTATAAATTTTCGTACGTTTTGATCTATAACTCCTTTCCTAATTCATATACACATTCGAATTTTCATGGCTCTACGTCAATGGATTTGGACACAATTCCATTTTATTCGATGTTTGAAGGACACGGTTTTTTGACCTACTCTTGCATTACAAGCTATAACTTTCTTCCTAATATTCCAACTTAGCTCATTTTCAATACCAAACAAACCTTGTGTATAAGAAATATTCTGGCAAAATTTTACACACCTAGCTTTTTTGGTCCGAATTTTACCTAGATCATCATAAAATAAAACCCCTATTCAGTCTAAGTCGTTTTTAGTCGAGAGAGTGATGGTCGTCATAACTGCGATATTCTTATTCCACAAAATGGTTAATATGTCATGCAATAACATTAGTTTGTATCACCATTCATCTCATATAAAATACGTACATACATAAATAAAAACATCCCATTCTAAAATTATAATTTACGTTTGTATGTATGTTAAATAAAATAAAAAAACAAATTTAAATAAAAAAAAATAGAAAACAAAAAATAAATATAAAATAAAAAAAAAAATTAAAAATTTAGATAAATAAAAAATATAATAAAATTATATATAATAAAAAATGAAAAAATTAAAAAAATATGAAAAAAAATATAAAAAAATAATAAATATATAAATAATATATAAAATAATAATAAAGAAAAAATTTTTTTGGCTCAGCTGGGATTCGATGCCACGTTTACTCTAACCAGTATACCACGTTTGTATGTACTTATGTTGTTGTTGTGAAAAAAACGAGGTGGTTGTGGTTTTTGGGCATATCTCAGTTGTTTTTGTACCGATGTTTCTGATTTTCAATACTGATATATTCCCGAATATTTCTGATATTTTAATAACTCACACGGGTCCAGACGATGTCGGGGGACTTTCAAAAGTTGATTTCAACGTACATACGGACAGACAGACATACTGACAGAGCTTAATCGAAACCCCTACTCATAAGCTTTCGGAAAAAATAAACTTTATGGGGGCGGAAATGAAAATTGTAGAAATTTCGCATGGAATCACAAACCTATGTATATATACCCTTTTTATATCCTTCACCTGTGGTGCACAAGGGTTTATGGGCTAATCCTGCGTTACGGACGTTACATTCGCAGGCAAATTTGGTTATTAAGATTGACACAGCTGGCGTTCACATTGGAATATTTTCATAAAATTTTTTTCGAAATGCAGTTCTTTGGGAGTACTTTAAAACTTATTTTAAACTTAAAGGTTAACTGTTTTTGAAAAAAAGTTATGCTATCTTAAAGTTCCGTTACGGACGTTACAAAAAATGGAAGTCGATTTTGAGGCTTATGTGCATTTGCACATGTTTTAGCTAATTTTGCATATTAAACAAAAAAAATCCATATACAAAAAATTAAGTGGAATATATGACGATATCAATCCTGCTTCGAAAAGAAGTCTAAGTAGTCCCGTTAAACAAAAATCTTAGTTTTTGTCTGTTACGGACGTTACACTTTTTCCATTAAACCAAATTGTGTATATAAAAAACATTTATGCATTTAAAAATCTTTTTAACCTTGTAATTATTAATTTATTAGTTACAAAAAAATTATAGAATATTTCATTACTCTTGTATTAACTTATATGTATATATTCATTTATTTATTCGTTTATTTAACGGTTTAACATTGTATCTTATGCTTAATAGACCCAGCTGTTCGAGCTACTTTTATAGTATTGTCATTGGAAAAGCCCAAAAAATAATGATATGATTTAAGAGCTGGAATATTTTTTACATTTATCCATGTTTTTAATATTTCCTCAGATATAGTTTTGACATAATTTTTACCAACGTAAAACGTAATTTTTTCGCTTATTTTGAAAATCTCGAGCGTTTTTAAGATGAGATTTTGGGTTTTTACTAGTTACCAATCTTTTCGCCAACACCGTCCAAAGCTCCTTTTCCATGCGAAGTAGTAAAAAAATTTCTGACGGAAAATCTAGTACGTAAACATTGCATGCATGGGCGTACCGCCAAATATTTGAAGGGGGACATCGGGGTTGAGGCTTACAACATGGTTATTCATTACTAATTATTGATTTTTAGGAATTATTTTAGGTTTCAGAAGAATTAGAAATTCATCTGAATTTAAGTTGCAGATTGGGGGATCGCATGTTATTTAAACACACTTTTTGTTACTTTGAGGTGAAGTTTTTCGAGTTTTCGGCAACCTTGAGCAATTTTAAGCCCAGATTCAGATTCAGTAGTTGAAAATCTATTATAAACACTTACATCCACATCATAATATTAAAATAAGATTTTTGGGTATTTTCATGCCGTTACGGACGTTACACACTTTGTCATTTATATTTCAAAAAAAAAAAAGTGTAATAAAGGTATTTCCTTTTTTTCATCAGATTAAAGTGCATAAAAAACTCTGTTTATAAAGCTACTTTGGAAAACAAAATTATTAAAATTCATTCTGTTAAACTTAAAAAAAAACTATTTTCCGTTACGGACGTTACACACAGTGTACCCATTTTTAGTTCCGATTGTTAATAAATATTAGATAACATATGTTCCTCAGATCTGTATATGGTATCAATCTTTTGGAAATATCCGGGAATGAATCGCTATTGAAATTCAGTACAATCGCCCCCTAACTTTCTTCTAAACACGACTGCCTCTGTTTTTTCCCATATTTTTACAACCAAAAATTAAATTTTTCAGCCATAGAATAATTTATAGGTACCTTTGCTACTATTTGTAGATATAATATGCCTCTAGAGATATTCATGAAAAACTTTAGATAAATCAGGCTCTAATCGGTAAAGTTATAGGCAATAAATTTTTTTGAAAATTATATATTCCAAAAATTTACAAACGAAAATCAAATTTTTTTAGCTTCTATACCACCGAAAGAGTCAACATTGGTATCATCTGAAAGGACTTGACTAGCGCAATATAACCAATATAAAAAAATTAAAATTTATGTTGGCCGCCACTACAAAATGGCGAACAATAAATTTATATATGGGTCAAATCTGGTTTTTTAAAATGTAACTTCTTGAACACCCTCAATATTGGTGTCAAATGAAAAGGCTTGACCAGTAGAATACAGTAAATTAATAAAAAAAATATAAAATCCAAGATGGCGTCTAAAAAAATGGTGGAACAAATTTTTTTAACCCCATCAATATGGGTATCAAATGAAAGGGCTTGACCAGTAGAATACAGTTAATTATTACAAAATGTAAAATCCACGCTTTCTTGGATTTGGTGGAACAAAATTTTTAACCCCAACAATATAGGTATCATATTAAAGGGTTTGACTAGTAGAATAAAGTTAACTACGTGAAAATTCAAAATCGAGGATGGCGTCGGAAATAATAAAAAAAATTGTATATAACATGAAATATACGTTACTCTACGATGTGGGATTATAACTATGTACACGATGGTGAAGGGTATTATCAGATTCGGCACGGCCGAGTATAGCACTCTTACTTGTTAATTTTACAATGGGATGTTTTTATATATGTATGTTTTTTGTATATGTATGTACGCATTTCCTATGAGATGAATGGTGATACAAACTACTGTTATTGCATGACTACACGTTGTGAAGGGTATATAAGATTCGGCACGGCCGAATATAGCACTCTTACTTGTTTACTGTGTGAAGGGTATAAAAACGCCTTGTTTACAAAATTTCATTTTTTTGATTCGGTTTTTTTTAAATTTGGAATACTCGTTGACCAAAGGAAAGTTTGTGTGGTTTAAATTTCGTAAACTTTTATTTAAAAAATTGTTCGTAATGCACGAAATTTTGTTCGATGCAAAAAGGATGTTTTTAAATTAACTTTTCTTGCATTGCAACCGAACTAGCCCATTATAAATACCAAAAATTTTTTAAATTTTAGATATGTATGTTTTAGCCAAATTTCAACATGTTCGATCTCTAACCATTATTTCAAAATGTTGCAAAAAGTGACCATTTTTTTTACAAAAACAAATTATATGTACTATATTGTTGTCTTAAAAATTACCTTAAATGCTTGATGCATTGCAACATCTGTGATCCAGTAATTTCCATGAACATCAATTGTCATACCGTGTGGCATATAAAATAAATTTTCGCCCCAACCAAATTTTATTAAGCCCGTTCTTGGATCCAATACATATATGGTCTTTACCTGGATCGGCCCATCTTCAATTGTGTAAAATATGTTGCTGTCATTGAAAGAGCTTTTTGAATAGAAAAAAATATTAAAGAAATACAGTTAAAAATTGTAATGTTATTTGAAAATATACATACAACTGTACATATTTACATAAATATGTACATACATAGTTTTATTTTTGTATTAAATGATCATTGAGAAAGAATAATTCAATTGCACGAACTGGAAGTCAAATTACGAAATTCGAATAAAATTTCGTCCGCGAAGAAGTAGTAGGTGACTTTTGTATGTATGTATGTATGTGTGTATGTATGTATGTATGTATGTATGCATGTATGCATGTTTACGTCTAACAGCTGTTAACCTACTTTTCGTTCCAATGTCTATCAGCCCGATGAAATATAACTGGATTCCCTTCAGGGTCTACGGAAACAGCTGTTACCGGCCCGAAACTATGGCTACTTGCAGGCCAATTTTCAACTAGAACTGGTGTAGGGTTATATGATGAAGCGGTGGGAATTTTATTAACAGCAGAAGCCGACGAAATTTCCTTATTGATTAAATAATTATTATCACTTTGCGAGTGAATCTTCTTTATCTGGAAAAGATGAAATACGCTTAAAAATACATATGCAAATAAAGTTACTTTAAATTGGAGTTACTGCATCATTTTCTGTCAAGCGTTGCTTTATAAGGGCCCTGACATCATTAAAGAATCTTTCATTGAGCTTTAATGCCTCATCGGAAAATTCAGCCACATCGAATGTGGGCAAATGTTTAGCCGTAACTTTTGCATTTATGGTTGCCACAATTACAATAATACTAAATGCATTCAAGGTTTTGCCAATTTTTAATTTCCTTAAAAAATATATTGTACATTATAATTATTTTTGTTTACTTGGTAAGGGTTTAGAATTTTCGTAAAAGATTTTATATATATTTTTTTGTCTTACATCGTTCTTCTTTATTTTTTGTTTTAAATTTTCAAGTACGTGTTAGTCTATTACAATTATGTACTCTATGTGAATATAGTTTTTTTCTTACTTATTTAATATATATTTTCCTGTTGTTATCAAAGGCGGATTAATATACTACATACTTATGTATACATACATAAATGACAAAATAAATGCGCATGTGCCAAAAAAATCTACTTATCAATACAGTGGTATATTCAATCCTAAAATGTGCATACATATGTACATATAATGAAGATGTAAAATATTTACTAATTATTTAGGATATTCTCCCAATAAATTTCAAAATTTTTGTTTATTGGTTAATGAATGTTTATGGGTTTATGAAGAATTTTTGAATTTTGTTTCTTGAATTATTTAAAATTCTCATATTGTTTATCAAAATTTTAAATAAAGTTTGTAATAATTTTTATGGTTTTTCATACATTTTGTGGTTTAAAGGTCTACTGATGATCTGGCATAAGCACCAGTGAAATGCATATAGACCAGCTTAAACCCAACAACCAATGAAGATGTTTGAAGAACATTTATTCTTTTTATAACATTTTTTATTTATCGCTGTACAGAATAAGTTTAGGTGTATTTAGAGCTTAAATACTAGCTCTTTAACGCAGAACCCATTCAATAAATTCTAGTTTGGAATATTTTTATCTAAAGTGAAAGCACGTAAGAATATAACGAGTGATTTTTTAAGAGCTATAGGAAAGTTAAAAAAAATGTTTGAAGATTATTTCATGCAAATGTTGACCGTGACCGCGCCTCAAATAGTCCATCCGCTTAGTCCAATTTTGGCATATTCTTTCCAACATTTCGGCCGGTATCTCATTAATAAATGCTTCAATGTTGTCTTCCAATGCGTCAATTGAAGCGGGCATGTGTGTATAGACATGAGCTTTAACATAGACCCACAAAAAATAGTCTAAAGGCGTTAAATCGCACGATCTATGCGGCCAATTGACCGGTCCCGAACGTGAAATAAAATGTTCACCGAACTCGCCTCTCAATAAGTCCATTGTTAAGCGTGCTGTGTGGCACCGTCTTGTTGAAACCACATGTCACGCAAGTCAAGCTTTTGCGTTTTGGACAAAAAAAAAAAATTGATATCATCTCAAGGTAGCGCTCATCATTCACAGTTACGTTACGATTCGCATCATCTTTGAAGAAGTACGGTCCTATGATGCCACCAGCCCATAAACCGCACCAAACTGTGACTTTTTCTGGATGCATTGGTAGCTCTTGCAATGCTTCTAGCTGATCTTCACTCCAAAATCGACAATTCAGCTTATTAACGTAGCCATTGAGCCAAAAATGAGCTTCGTCGCTGAACACAAAAAGCGCGCGATGAACTTTCTTAACAGAGCACGCATTTTGATAATAAAATTCAATAATTTGCAAACGTTGTTTGTTTGTAAGACGATTCATGTTTAAATTATAGACCAAACTGAAGATGTTTGACAGTGAAACAAAACACGAAACGTGCGTCAGCTGTTTTAACCAGCGTTGCCAAAAAGATAATAGCTAAAAAATCACCCTTTATGATTTAAAGAGGAAGGTGCCACTTGACTAGGGTTGCCAGTTGTCCCGCTTTTTGCGGGATTGTCCTGCTTTTTTTAAATTAATCCCGCGTACTGCGCGGGATTTGAAAATCCCGCTATTTAGATTTTTTTTGTATGTTTTTAATTAATCATTAGCAGTGACTAACCATACATTATAACAGTTGATTAAAATAGTATTATTTTTTTAATTTACACCGAACTAATACAACTCATTAGTTACGTATTGTAAGCTTTGCATCCATAAACAAAAATTATATTATTTGTTAATGTGGTTAATTAAAACGGGTTAAAACAATCTTAAAAGTAATAAAAAGCGTAAAAATTACTGAATTACAAGAAAAAAATTCAAAAAATTGTGAAGAACAAAAGTTAAAAGGATTAACTAAATATAATATTAACTGGGAATTAGAATATTCATAGGTTAAAAATGGAAAAACTTTATTTATGGCAAAATGCACAATATGCAACAAGGACTTTACCATTGGACATGGCGGCAAATCTGACATAAAAAAACATTTAATGCTCAAGTCTCACTATAAAACACAAAATGATTTAACCGTGTGTTCAGTTAAAAGATTTTTAAATCCTGATCCCGCAACGCTTACAAGGATCGAAAAGTTTATAGCGGCGGAAGTGTCAATAGTTTATCATACTGTTAAGCATTCTCTTAGCTACAACTCTAAGGACTGCCTAAACAAAGTGATACCTTATTTATTCCCAGAATCAAACATTGCCCAGAAATTAGCATGCTTTGTTAAAAGCATGATACTCAACGAATGTTTTTTTCTATTGCCACAGATGCTAGCAATAAAAAAAATAGAAAAATGTTTCCTATCACAATTAGATATTACTGCTCCAAAAAAGGTATACAGAATAAACTTTTAGATTTCATTGAAAATAATGACGAGTTCTCTGAAAATATATCAAACATGTTAATGGAAACATTAAGCAAACACAAGCTTCTGTTATCAAAAGTATCAGCATTTTCTGCGGATAACACAAATGTAAATTTTGGTAAACACCATTCTGTTTATTCAATTTTGTTATCAAAAAATAAGAATATATTAAAAGCCAACTGTGCTGCACATATTCTTTACAATGCTAGAAGATTCTGCACTGATAAACTTGAATACGATGTGGAGTCATTGGTTTTAAAAATTTGTGGTCACTTTAGCCGTTCTGCAAAGAGAAGAGCAAATTTGTAGCAGCATTTTCAAATTAAAAACATGGAATGGCTGGAAATTATTAAACATGTGTCTACTCGTTTTTTGTCACTAGCATCTGCGATTGATAGAATTTTAAAAATATGGAAAAGGAGTGCCCTCACATGATTGAAAAGATTTTTGCAACAGAGAATGCTGAAATTAAGGTTTTATCATATTTGCATTTTGTCCATCACGTTCTGTTTTTTTTTCTTTGGAGAGCTCAATTAAAAAAATAGAATCAGATTCGCTATGCGTCACAGATATGGTATTAGAAATGGTAAACGTTCGGCATGATATAAAAAATAGAAAAGACGACACTTTTTTCGGCTTTAAAGCTGGAGCACTTATTAAAAGTGTTAAAGGTGATGATTTACAAATTGAGTTTTTAAAATTTTATAAAAACTTTTTGGAGTACATTGAGTCTCGGTACAATTTTACTGAGAGCAACATTTTTTTAAAATTAAAGTTTATAAATTTAAATTGTGGATTTCAATAAGAAGACAACATTAATGCTGGTAAAATGCTAAATATAGATTTTGATGAAGATAAGCTTTATGAAGAGGTTAATTTGTTAAAACCTTTTATAAAATCGGTTAATGAAAAGTGTAGTCAAACTGTCGCAAAATGGAATGTAATTTTTACAGAATTTAAACATAATAATTTGATAAATATATATAAAATTGTAAGTTTTTTTTAAGCATACCACCTTCAAATTGATACACAGAAAGAGTTTTTTCCCAAATGTCTTTAAAATGGCCAGACGCTCGTAATAAATGCTCTTCAAACTTAAAAAAATCAGAGCTTCAAATATTATTTAATTTTGAATTTGACTGCTTAGACTTTTATAAATATGTTAAAAATAACGATAAATTGTTAAGTAGTCTTGTTTTAAGAACAAAAAGTAGATAATTTGTAAATTTTATTTATATTGTATGTACATATCGTTATATTAAATGAAAAAAAAACATGTTCCTAACCAAGCCATTTAAAAAAATAATTTATGATTAAAAGTTCACACAATATATTAAAAATAAAATACATTTGAGAACTTAACTGTTGAATATAAAAAATGTTTTGTTTTTCCTGTGAAGTTTTTATATACATACATATATTATATAAGAAATGTATGTAAATTTTTATTATTTTATTTCTAACATTGTTCTAATAAAAATTTTTTTTAATTTTTATATGAATTACAGAACAATACGTGGTATATGTTTATTTATTTTTTTCTTTTTATAAAAATTGTTAATTCGTTTTAATAAAAAATACTTTGAAGTAGAAATATTTAATTTTGTTTTATTTGTCCCGCCAAACTTTCGAAAATCTCGTGTTTTTTACCTTTTTTTTTAATTCGTCTCGCTTTTTGGAAAAATAAATCTGGCAACTCTACACTTGACACACATGAAGAAAAACAATGAAAAGTTCAAACATAGCATTGTTTCTTGTATAGGAAAACTTATTTGGTCACCAAGATCGTGCGGGTTAACCCTTTAGACTATTTTTTGTGGGTTTTTATACCCGCCACCAAAAAAATGGTGGGGGTATATTCATTTTGTCATTCCGTTTGTAACACATCGAAATATCCATTTTAGACCCCATAAAGTATATATATTCTGAATCGGGGTTTGATTTTATGACGATCTAGCTATGTCCGTCTGTCCGTCTGTTGAAAGCACGATAGAGGTCGCACCGAAAAAGCTAGGAGGCTCAAATTTTGCCAGAATCTTTCTTATAGACAAGGTTTGTTTGGTATTGACAATGGGCTAAATCGGAATATTAGGAAGCGAGTTATAGCTCGAAAAACAAGAGTAGGTCGAAAAAATCGTGTCCTTCGAACATCGAATAAAATGGAATTGTGTCCAAACGCATTAACGTAGACTCATGAAACTTCGAATATATATTTCCTGAGTAAAAACAATATTTTTCCCCGAAAATTATCTAAATCTATGCATTAGGAGAGGAGTTATCGATCAAAATGTACGAAAATTTATACCGCACAGTGTATTTTTCGGTAAATTAAAAAACAAAAACGTCATAAAAGCAACAAAATTGGATGTACGACCCTGAAATTTTGCACACATGGCTTTTTGGTCAAATTCTTTGTTCTAACGGAAAATTAATGTGCCACGCCCACTTTAACGCCCACCTCCCATATAACGTTTTACCCAAAATTCATATAATTTCTCTATTAATAAAGATTTTGGAATATTAAAGGACTATATTGAAACACCTAAGTTGTACTCATTAGCGAGAACAACTTTGACACGCCTACTATAACGCCCACTTTTCACGTTATCTACCGTTAATGAAATTTAAAAGCTCATAAAACCGCCAAAATTAGAGGTATGATAATAAAATTTGCTACATATATCCTTCTAATCAATGTAATTGTTGTGCGAAAAAGTTTAAGTGACACGCTCACTTTACCGCCTACTTCCCATATAACGGTTTATCTTAAATTCATGTAATTTCTCTATTGACAATGTTTTTGGGAAAATAAAGGACTATATTAAAATATCTAAGTTGTATTTATTAGCAAAAGCTTTATTGACACTCCTACTTTAACGCCCACTTTTACTTAAAGACTAAATTTACGAAAACATTTTACTATCATATCGAAGTTTTTAAGGGTGGTTAAATTTTAAGGACCGATGTTGAATTTAAATAAAACACAAATTATTTAGGATATTATTATTTCTTTTTGTAATTTTAATATTTGTATGGTTCAATTATGTATGGAACAGAATGTCGACCAAATGCCCCCCCCCCCCCCCCCCCCCCCCATCCTTGGCGACCCTTCTCTATCTGATGGTCCAAATTTTCAATGACAATGTTGATGCTCAATTGTTGGGCATGATGATGAGTCGAGGTTGACTGCTCCTTTGCCACACTATCGCAAAAAACAGCAATGGTTCCCATTCAACGAACTGAGAAGGCATTCACAGATTTTCTAACATTTTATACAGACCTGTTTTGCAGAAATTTAAATATTTTTTACAATTCTCCCGATTGTGGACGATTGAAAGATTATGTTGATCAAAAGAATTATGAAGTGCACAAAATGCATTTTGATTTGAACGCCCATTTTTATAAAAAACCTGAATAACTTTAAAGCGTTGCTCATTTACGTATCTTTCCACGGATCAAATTGAGTAAGTTTGAGATTGAGAAATGTCAAGTGAAATGCAGAAAATAAATTTAAAGACTAGGTGTAGTTCACCTTCAACATGGGCCCTTAAAATTTAACCACCCTCTACAAAGAAAGTGATGCATATTTTATTAGCGATTAACAAAATAATAAATATTGTGCTTTAAATGTACACAAAATTGGTGGTGGGTATAAAAGATTCGGCACAGCCGAATATAGTGCTCTTACTTGTTTTGGTTCATATAATTTCTCTAAGAATAAAGATTTTCAAAGAGTAAAGGACTCTATCTGAGTTTAATTTATTACTTCGACACGCCTACTATAGCGCCCACTATTCACGTAATCTACTGTTAGTGAAATTTAAAAGCTCATAAAACCGACAAGATTATAGGTATAATGATGAAATTTCGTACATATATATTTGTAGTCAATGTCATCGTTATACCAGAAAATGAAGGTGACACACCCACTTTAACGCCTACCTCCCATATAACGCTTTTTCTTAAATTCATATAATTTCTCTATGGACCAAGTTTTTGGAAGAATACAGGACTTTTCTATTTTATTACCATATCAAAGTTATACAAAGAAAGTGAAACATATTTTAGTATAAAGATTCCATAGCCGTTACAGCTACTAACAAAATAAAAACTTTTGTGGTATAAAAGTACATCAAATAGGTGGCGGGTATCGAAAATTCGGCACAGCCGAATATAGTGTTCTAACTTGTTTTTAATTGGTATAAATAAAGAAACAAATTCAATAATGAATCAGAGAAGAAACTTTCTTGAAGTAAAGAACAAAGTGTTTTCTCACTTAACATCCTTCTGACCGAGCACCTTAAACAGAAAAAAGAAAAACTTGTTTTTCTGATAAATTTTATTTAGAAAAATAAAAAGTACTGCAAGGATATATGGTTTGACATATTGTCGATCTCAGCCAAGATCAATTCTTTTGAGTTTCCAAATTTTAGAGTAATAATTTCAGAAAATGCAAAAAAGACTAGGTAAAAAGATAACAATAGTAACATTTCCAAAATCAACTTGGATTATACTTGAGTACCTAATTTCACAATTCTATATATTATAAACATAAAAAATACAAAAAAGTGTCATAAAAATAGAAAAAATTTAACTTTTTGGTAACATAACATATTGAGTCTCACCTAGGATCATAATCAACTCGAAAAGTCCCTAATATCAAAATTCAAAAACGTAGAAAGTACAAAAAATAAAAAAAAATTAAAAAAGTACCTGTTTGGTCGACCAAACACTTTCAGTCTCGCCTCTGGTCAATAGTTTTTAATTTCAAAATTCTAACTTCATAAACGTAGAAAACACAAAGAGCACCATAAAAATTTGAAAAAGTCCCTTTTTGGTTGTTTTTCAATCTCAACTGGGAACAATAGCCGCTAATTTAAAAATCTAGATTCAAGTTAGTATACATCTTTTTCGGTTTAGCAGATATAAGGTTACCGATTTAATCCGTCTTTATCCCGTTTTACACCTTAAAGTTAGATTTTAAAAAATCCCTTCTTAGTGGAGCTATACATTATGAGAGGAACCCACTGTCTAGTTTTATAAAATTACTTTTAGTTGTTAAATCCAATTTCGACAAAAATTTAATTCCATAACCCCTCTTTCTATCTCTTTTATATTTTTTGTCCAGCAGTGGTCAAATTGAATTTCTAAAATGTTTTATAAGTAAATCTTTAAAAACCACTGTATTTTAACGTGACAAATATCGATTTTTCTCAATTTTTGTGACGTCAAAGAATAAACAGATAGACACACAATACTAAATCTTATATGTCAGTAGGTAAGTCGATTTCTTGTAGTACAATTTAGACTTACATTATACAACTGAGTATATACAAACATACAATCATACGTACATACATACATATGTAACAAAACAAAGAAATACTAGAGCAGTGTGAGTACGCAAATTGTTTTTTTAAAAGTTCTTTATGTGCAGCGTTACCGTTGAGAAATTTAAACAAGTAAAAGCGCTATATTCGGCCGTGCCGAATCTTATATACCCTTCACAACGTGTAGTCATGCAATAACAGTAAATTCACGTATGAATGTTAAAAAAAACAAAAAAAAAATTTAAAAAAAAAAAATTAAAAAAAAAAAAATTATTATATACATATATAATATATATAAAACAAAAAAAAATAAAAAAAAAATTAAAAAAAAAAAAAATAAAAAAAAAATAATAATACAAATATATATAATATATTAAATAAAAAATAAAAAAAAAAATAAAAAAAAAATTAAAAAAAAAAATTATAAAAAAATTTAAAAAAAAATTTTTTTGCCTCAGCTGGGATTCGATGCCACGTTTTCTCTAACCAGTATACACGTTTGTATGTATGTATGTTGTTGTTGTAATGTTGTTTTTATGAAAAGAAAATCGAGGTGGTCGTGGGTTTTTGCTCATATCTCAGTTGTTTATGTACCGATGTTTCTGATTTTCAATACCGATCTACTCCCGAATATTTCTGATATTTTAATACCTTACCCGGGTCCAACCTATGTCGGGGGGCTTCAAAAAGTTGATTTCAAATTACACACGGACAGACGGTCAGACGGACAGACGGACAGACGGTCAGGGCTTAATCGACTCCTCTATTCATAAGCTTTCAGAAAATATATACTTTATGGGGTCGGAAATGAAAATTGTAGAAATTTCACACGGAATGACAAACCTATATATACCCTTTTTCACTGTGTGAAGGGTATAAAAAGCATCACAAAAAGGTTCTATTACAAAATAAAGAGGTGTCAAAAATTGTATTAAATAAAGGGTCAAGTTTTTCATAAACAAAAAAAAACAAGTTCTATTTATATTTTAGTAAAAATAATTTAACAGGTTTTTACATACATACGTAAGAAGACAAAAAGTTATTGTTAATTACTCTACGTCTTGACAAGCCATCGATTTGTTTAGACTAGAACGAACCGTCGGCAGAGCAACTGTCAAAAAATTGTTCATGTTCTTTGATATGGAGAAAACGTATAAAGAGTGTTTTGTTGGTATTTTTATGTGTCGTCTCTTTCTTTCATATTCAAAATGCCTTTTAATATCAGACATCGTTGTTTGAACAAATGTTCTGACAACGCTGTTTGAACAAGAACAAAACATCGACAACAGCGGTCCACACCAGGCAAATTCATGTGCGCACAAAAAATTGTTCGTTGTTCAAACAAATCGATGGCTGGTGTAGACCGTAGGTAATTTGATATATAATTATACATACAATGGGCCAATTCAAAGTAGACTCTTATGTTGTACTATGTCATATAATTCATATTAATATGACTAGTGACTTTGAACACCTTTTGTTAACAAATTATGTATTTAATACAAGAAAGAAGACAAAGAGATGAGGCTGTTAAAAATTGTATGTATACAGGAAAGAAGAAAATAGAAAATATTCTCTCTGAGAGGTGAGAAGCGAAGAAATTCTCTCTGAGAGACAGTATGGTTAAAAGTATAACATAAACAATTTCTTATATGAACATAGGCAACAAATGTGTAAAGTTATATTACTTTTTTTTATGGAAATTACTAACAAAAATTTTATGCATGCATAAAATAATATGAAATAGTATAAATATGACTGATATGCAACCACTTTGAATTGGCCCAATATGTACCCAGCAAAATAACACATTACAAGATAATGAGTTGAAAGCAGGCCTGCCATATTTGCCGATTTATCGGCATTTTGCAGATTTTTTGCCTCAAAATTGTAAAAGTGCCGATTTTTTCAATAACAAGTAAGAGCACTATATTCGGCTGTGCCGAATCTTTTACACCCACCACCAATTTTGTGTACATTTAAAGCACAATATGTATTATTTTGTTAATCGCTATAGAATAATCGCTTTATAATAAAATATGTATCACTTTCTTTGTAGAGGGTGGTTAAATTTTAAGGGCCCATGTTTAAGGTGAACCACATCTAAACTTCAACTTTTTTCTTGTATTTCATTTGACATTTCTCAATCTCAGACTAACTCAATTTGAACCGTGGAAAGATACGCAATCGAACAACGCTTTTAAATATTAAAGATTTTTATAAAAATGTTCGTTCAAATCAAAATGCATTTTGTGCACTTCGTGATTCTTTTGGTCAGAATTGGTGAGAATTGTAAAAAATATTTAAATGTCTGCAAAGCAGGTCTGTATGAAATGTGAAAACATCTGTGAATGCCATCTTAGTTCGTTGAATGGGAAACATTGCTGTTTTTCACGATAACGTGGCAAAAGAGCAAGCAACCTTGACTCATCATCGTGCCCAACAATCGAGCATCAACAGTGTCATTGAGAATTTGGACTATCGGATCGTGGTGTGCCGCCTAGGTTGGGGGGCCATTTGGCCGATATTTTGTTCCATACATTATTGAAGCATACAAATATTATCATTATAAAAATAAATGATAATAATTTCATAATAATTTTATTCAAAATCAACATAGTCCCTTAAAATAAAACCACCCATTATAACTTCGGTATGCTAGTAAAATGTTTTCGTAAATTTAGTCTTTCAATGAAAGTGGCAGTTAAAATACGCGTGTCAATAAAGTTTCTGCTAGTAAACATAACTTAGATATTTCAATATAGTCCTTTAGTATTCCAAAATCTTTATTCATAGAGAATTTACATGAATTTAAGAGGAAGAAAGTGAATTTAAGGTTAAATTTTAAGGGCCACAGGGTGATTTAAAATATACATTCTCTGCATTTTTCTAAAACGGGAAATTTATTAGTAAGATTTTGTTTTTTAAACTTCTATAACATTTTGCTTTTAAAAGATTTTCAAACGAAATAAGTTTTGTATAATTTTAAAATTTGTTAGCCATTAGTACATGAAAATAAATTGTTTATAATATTTAGAGATAATTTTTTTTGACTTAGATGCAAATTTTCCTAAATTCCCATTTTTAATAGAGCATAACTTCAGGAGAACATAAGCATAAGTTGTTAGCATGCCATCTAGTAGTTGCTAGTAGAGTCATCTATCTTATCATCTTTATCTTATATTTCGCTACAGTACAATAAATGGCGCAGTGTAAGATGAATAAATGCTAATATATATGACTAATATATTTTTATAAAAATTTAAATAAAAAAGTGTGCGTGGCACATCTATTTTCCGTTATAACGAAGACTTTGACCAAAAAGCCATTTTTGCAAAATTTCAGAATCGTACATATAGTTTTGTCAGTTTTATTACGTTTTAAATTTGAAATATACACTGTGCGGTATAAATTTTCGTACATTTTTATCTATAACTCTTTTCCTAATTCATAGATTTAAGCGATTTTCAGGGAAAAATATTCTTTTGACTCGATAAATATATATTCGAAGTTTCATGACTACGTTTATGCGTCTGGACACAATTCAAAAGTGAAAGTGGGCGTTATAGTAGGCGTGTCAAAGTTGTTTTTGCTAATGAGTACAACTTAGGTGTTTCAATATAGTCCTTTATTATTCCAACATCTTTATTAATAGAGAAATTATATGAATTTTAGGTAAAACGTTTTATGGGAGGTGGGCGTAAAAGTGGGCGTGGCACATTAATTTTTTGGCATAGTAATGAAATTGCCTAGGGGGATAGACGTAGCAAAATTTATCATCATACCTCTAATTGTAGCGGTTTTATGAGCTTTTAAATTTCATTAACGGTAGATAACATAAAAAGTGGGCGTTATAGTAGGCGTGTCAAAGTTATTTTTGCGAATGAGTACAACTGAGGTGTTTCAAGATAGGCCTTTATTATTTCAAAATCTTTATTAATAGAGAAATTATATGAATTTTAGTTAAAACTTTATATGGGAGGTGGGCGTGGCACATTGATTTGCCGTCACAAGAAAGCGTGTCACCAAAAAGCAATGTGTGCAAAATTTCAGAGTCGTACATCCAATTTTGTTGCTTTTATGACGTTTTTGTTTTTAAATATACCGAAAAATACACTGTGCGGTATAAATTTTCGTACATTTTGATCGATAACTCCGCTCCTAATGCATAGATTTAGACAATTTTCGGGGAAAAATATTGTCTTTACCCAGGAAATATATATTCGAAGTTTCATGAGTCTACGTTAAGGCGTTTGGACACAATTCCATTTTATTCGATGTTCGAAGAACACGGTTTTTTCGACGTACTCTTGCTTTTCGAGCTATAACTCTGTTCCTAATATTCCGATTTAGCCCATTTTCAACACCAAACAAACCTTGTCTATAAGAAAGATTCTGGCAAAATTTTAGTCCCCTAGCTTTTTCGGTGCGACCTCTATCGTGCTTTCAACACACGGACAGACGGACGGACATAGCTAGATCGTCATAAAATCAAACCACGATTTAGAATATATATACATTATGGGGTCTAAAATGGATATTTCGATGTGTTACAAACGGAATGACAAAATGAATATACCCCCACCATTTTTTTGGTGGCGGGTATACAAATATTTTGAATCAAAAAATTATTCTGATAGATCATGAAGCAAATGAAGATGATGCTGGTACATCAAACAGTAAATCTAATGTATGTAAGTATTTTTGAATTGCAAACACAAGTACAAAAATATTTATTCCATAAAATCTTTTAAATATCTTTAGGTAGATAAATCTATCCAATACCAAGTCATTATGTTTGGTTGTACGTATTTGTGTAAACTTCAAAATGCAGGACTACATCTTTGGATTATTAAGACTGGACCATGTAAAACTACAAGTAAAATTTGATAGGATTCGCTGCTGTCAGCGTTGTCGTTATGACAGTCAACAGAAATACACAACCTATACAACCGAATGGATGGACTTTTAAGAACTGTATTACGTAATTTTATAAAAAAACGATATTCTAAAAAATTATAAAATTTTTTTAACTGAATTTATGAACACAAAGAATTTTTTGAAATATGATAAGGTGTATTTGGGCTAATTGGCTAAATAGTTAGGACCGTATTCATAAAAAATATTTTAGGTATATTAAAGGCTTGTTTGACAGATGTTGTAGAGAAATTTGTCAAATAAGCCTTCAATAAACATTAAATGAATACGGCCCTTAATATCTACAAAAGTGAAATTTTTAAAATTGAAAATAATTGTATACATTTTTATATAGAACTTTCAAGTCTAATATTTAAACGTTTTTATTTTAAACATAAATCGTATAAATTTTTATATATAATATCTGTACATGCTAACATAATATAACCACACCATCAAAATCCAATCAGTATTTTTTGCGTTAAACGAGTTCAAAAAGCAGAAAAAACAAATGTTCTAAAAATTTGTGTTTTATATTCCAAATTGGTAACTACAAATAGATAACAAATTCTTGTGGTTTTATGTAGCAGCAGCAGCAGAAAATTACTTTAACACAACTTAAACATGGGGTTAAAAACGATTCAAGCAAATACAACTGAAACTGGAACATCCAACCACTACAACTAAAATTTGAATTTTTGTTCAAGTTTGTAGTCGGTGCCACGGTGGACTGGTCGGTAGTGTGCTGGTAGTGTGTTTGGGGGTTGCGGGTTCGATTCCCGTCAGAGACTTTAGAATGATCTGCTTCTCTTTCTCTTCTATTCTAATTATTTTATTCTTCTTTTTATTTCTATATTAAGGCGTCACAATGGACCGTAAGTAGTCTCCGGGTGAGGGTGTGCGGGTAATTTTGCACCAGCCTTACCTACCTACCTATCTTGTCGTTAAAAATAAATAATTTTTTTTTATTGTTGAAGTAAAACTGCTAAAAATATTGTTTAAAATAATATTTTAGTATAAAAAAAATATGAAATAAGTTTAATGAATACATAAAACATACAAAATTTTTACATAAGTACTCGGAGACAATGTCATAATACAACACTTATCACAAACATCTGAATCATCAGCTTATTATTGGTACTAAGATAAACGATAAAGTTTTCCGTGAATATTTCTCAGTACATTGAGTTACCGGGCCGATACATCTTTATGATTGCAAAAGTGAATTTTTCACACTCATGCAAACTGATATTTCATAAACCTTACCAGATCTCCAAAAAAACAGGTTTCAAAATTTGGAATCTACTCTTGGCTTTTTGTTTTTGTAGTGATCGTTGGGTTTAAACAATAATAAGCTGACGAAAGAAGAAGTACTTAAGTATTTACATGTATTGCATGAAAGTCTGTTGTAGTTTTTGTTTTGTAAGAGTATGAAAATTAAAAATTGAGAATTATTAATTTTACGCTGTCGTTGTTTCGACTTTTTTATCCTTGTCCTCTTTAGATGATGGCCCAGTTTGAGAGATTGGTACAACACGTTCTGTATTTGGTGGGGGTAACTTTTTCATAGTTGCGGTAACTGTTAGAAGTCCATCAGACGACAACGATGAAGTAACGTTATCTGGATTAACGTCACCTATTAAATAAGTACATTATTAGGAAATCAAATATAAACTTTTTAAACAAGAAGTGAAAACCATACTTGGCAAAAGGTAACGCCTAGTAAATTGTCTAGATACAAAACCATGCTCGTCTTGCTTTTCCTCATGCTTGGCCTCAACAATAACATATCTATCAGTGACTTTGACACTAATCTCGTTGGGTGTAAACTGTTGAACGTCCAAAATAACCTCAAATTTCTCGTCATTGATATTTAAAGTTGAACCAGAATCTTGCTTTTGGATTCCAGTTGTACGTTGCCAAGGACGCAAGTATCCAGAGCGCAACATTGTTGGCCGAGAGTTCCACACGGAGGACAACAAATCATCACGTCTAAATTAATTTAAAAATTTTTGCATAAGTACACATAATCGAATACTCGCATACGCAACTTTGTTGAAACTTACTTCAATCCGGTACCAAAATGTTGATCTAAAAGACGAGTTGTGCGTGTAGGAAATTCCAGTTCATCCCACCAGTCACGGAACATTAAAGGTACAACAGACATCTACACAACACAAATTTAAAAATTTTATAATTTTATTCACATACATACAAACATACATATGTACATTTGCACAATAAGGTACATATGTAGGCAGTTCAAAATCAAGAATGCTAAAAACAAGATTATGCATTCCAACTGTAAAAAATGTTTTCGTTTTGCGCATGAACGTCACAACAAACTCGCACTTAGCAAAAGCGAAATATGTATAAACAGTGAGATTTATATAAATTAAAGGAGATTATGTATAATCATTATAGGTAGTTTTTTTTAAAGTATATTATTGAACATATTACGGCTGATATGGTTATTTAATTTTTCAAAAAAAAATCACTATTTTAATTTTTATTTATTTTTTAATTACTTAGTTTAACACATTATTCACTCTTTTAAAATTTTTACTTGTAATATCAATCTCTGGCTTGCTAGTGTGACGTCATGCATGAGAGAGCAGAATTACAAGATATATGCACAATGTTAATCTTGTTTTTATCATTATTGGTTTCAAATAACAACAAAAAATAAGTGGCCCCCTAAAACGAACTTTAGCACTTTCTAAGAACATTCACGAAATATTTCATGTTTTGCAATAACCGTTAGTATTAGTTAGTGAAATTAAAATTTATAATTGATATCAGAGACAGCATTATTAAAAATAAATATACATACATAGATTACAAATTGTTAAGTGTACCTAAGAATTTCGCGAAAACTATTAAAGAATTCTGTAAATATTTTATATGCGTCTCAAAAGTTTGTTTGAATAAATGCTAAGATCTTAAAAATATATACATATTTTTTAAATGTTTCAACGGTTGTTGTAGAATATTAAACATTTTGGAGATCCATTTAAACAATTTCGAAAGTTCATTTTTAGGGGATCACTCACTTTCAATTCACACGTTACATATGTACATATTACACACAAATTTGTTACTATACATATGTATGTTTCACCAAATTTATTTACAACAATTACACTAATAATTGTTAGTACATTTTTAAAACAGGATTTATTGCATTAGAGTTTTTCAAATAAATTTTTGCTTATTAATTTTTTAGCAGATAGAATTAATTATCACACCTTTTTTATGTTTTCACTCTCAAAAATCTTTAATTATTGATACAGATTTTTTATTTTCCAACTGTTTTTATATTAGAATTCTCATGCGCTGTCATAATTTCATCATAATCATCATTATAGCTATAAACATATAGACTTATACATGCATGTGTGATTATGAGTGTATTTCTATACTAAGAACACATACATATGTATGTACATATATACACATACCTATATACATATTTAGAAAAAATATTATAAAGAGAAAAAGATTGTTTGTGCTTTTGTTTGCACGTACCATGTTAGCAAACATAAGTTTAATTAAAAAAAAGTGGTCGAAAGAGCCACTTTTTAATCGGCCGATAACCAATTTTTAATTGTATGTATGATATATAGAAACTTCGGGGTGAGAATACATAAATACATATGTTAATTTTAAAGTTTTAAAAATGTTTGTAAGCCGCAAAAAATGTATTCAATACTTTACATTTGGGCACTCGATACTATTCAATACTTTTAACACATTTTTTAATTATGAAGCAAAGTTCAAACTATATATCGAGCCTTAACCGATAAAATAACGTAACTTACAAAAACAAAATTTTACAGGAGAAGGTTTTGGTAGAGGTAAATGTAGCCTGTCAATGATAGTTTGCAACTTATAGATAAGTTTTACCTTAATTCACCATGTATAATTATTTCGTCAGTTACGTTTATTTAGTCGATTACATTTCTAAAAGGTAAGACTAAAATGTGTGTACGAAAATTACGTATTAAAAAAAAAAATTAAAGTTTTTAATATTTTTTTTATTTCTTTTTACTTAGTCACATTCAACACTTATTTTAATTACGTTGTCCAATATTAAGCGTACATTTTTAAGGTTATTGACAAAAGAAATTAAAATTTAAGGTCGAATTTGGTCACACTCCAATTCACATGTCAAACCAAGGGTTAGAAGGGTTTTCACTTTCATTTGGAATTCCTTAACAAGGAGAAAATCATTAAATACAAATATAATATAGGTGTATTATTGGCAGTAGGTTTATCTATATGTATGTATATATAAAAGAGTAACGTGGCTGTCATGTGCTGAGTGTCATCTCTGTTTGTTTATTATTAAAAGAAAACAAGTGCAATGGAGGAGATGCTTATTGATGCTTGTGTTATTTTTGAACTTTTTGTAGCACAAAGGCTGACTTCCAAAACGTTCGTATACAAAGTTTGTATACAGTATTGCTACTGTATTTAAATCACATACATATGCAAAGTTCCGAAACACTGCATCAACTATAAAACCGATGCATTGTTTGCTTTCTTATTGCGTTAAAAATACTTGGCGGTGTCGTTTTGAAATGGTATACATTGTATAATTATTGTACTGCGGCGTTATGATATATGATGCTTTGTTCAAACACAAAGCAATTGACGTTTTGGAAGTCAGCCAAAATATCATGTTCATAAACTAAATGAATTCAATAAATTCCCTTAAAATGTCAATTTTACTTTCAATTTTGGCAAAATTGTTTTTAGTTAATAAAAATATAAACACAACAGCTGATTAAAACATAAGAGTTGATGCATAAAACGCATTGTGTGTAACTTGAGTTTAGAAACGTATAAAAAGGTGAAAAAGTATCAAACGCATGAACGAATGGTATGTAAGTCCACCGACCATCGACTACAAGATGTCAAAAATAGAATACATGCGTGCTTATGAGAATAATTCTTTTAGCCGCTACACGACTACCGACTACACGGCTACTTTTGTAGCCCGTAGCCAACTTAGGCTAATTTCTATTTTTCTTGGCTACAAAAAACAGATTAGTGCTGCCAATACAATAAATGCATAAAACGGTGGTTTTTAAAACGCAATGTATGAAATATCGCTATTAAAAACGCGTAAAACTATTATAGTGGCACCATTGAAAAATAATAATACATATGTCAAAACAGATGTTTATTTTTTGTAGTTAGTGGTCGGTAGTCGTTAAAAGAATAAAGTAGCTGCCGACTTGGCTATTTTTGTAGTCGGTAGTCGATGGTCGGTAGCCTTTGATTGTGTTTATAGCTTTATGCCTTTTTTGTTTATAACAAAAAAATAAACCATTTTTATGTCCCACGTAAATAAAAACGATTTTTTTGTGCACAATAAATTCAATACTTTAAGGACATGTCTAATGTTGAAAACGATCATTTCTAAAGTTGAGTGAATATTATATAATATACATATTTTTAATACCATTATTATACCCTTTACCTGTGGTGCACGTTTGTGATTTCTACAATTTTCATTTCCGACCCAATAGAGTATATATTTTCTGAAAGCTTATGAATGGAGGAGTCGATTGAGCCCTGACCGTCTGCACGTCTGTCCGTGTGTTGGTTGAAATCAACTTTTAGAAGCAACTTAATGTTCCTCAGATGGTATCAATCTTTTGAAAATATCCGGGAATGAATCGCTATTGAAATTCAGCAGAATCGCCCCATGACTTTCTGAGATATGAGCAAAAAACCACGACCACCTTTTTTTTGTATTTTTTTTTTTTTTTTTTGCTTACATCAAAAGAATTATTGTATTGCTTCTTTAAGATCGAGTTGATCTAATCAATTGACCAGGAGTGCATAAACCATTAAAGCTATTAGAATAGTTTTAACCATAAGTTCGCGCCGATCTAATAGGTGTTGTTGGGGTTAAAATTTATGACGAACAAATATTGTTAGTGCAGTTTTTGTTAGTACTCTTTTTATATTTTTTTTCTGTAAGAAAATAAATTTATTTTTATTAGTATAGTGAAGTAACGAATAATAATAGAGTATCAGATTGGTTATATCAATACCTAGTTATGTCAACAGTAAGAACGGTAAACAACATATGACGTTCTTAAGTTGAACACAGCATAAGTCTAATATATGATAATATAACTGTATTATAATATAATAATATAACTGTATTATTGTAGAAAATCTGTAATTTGCAATTTCCAAAAAAAATTACCCCGGAAAGGCAATACCTCCAGCATTTTTAAAGAAAAATAGTTAACCGACATAGTTGTACTTATAGACAAAGTTGTCGACTTTGAAATTTCCATAGGCACATTAACAGCAAAAAAAGCCCGTAATTTAAGAAAAGGCACTGAGTTTAAAAAAAAGCCAAAATAAATTTTCATATATTTTTTTTCCAATATAAAATGGACCATTTAGATCCCAGGGTTTGATAAGCCACAGAGACTTTTATTTCTTGGGTACGTGTAAAAGCAAGGGGTATCCCTCGTGGGTTTTTTCTCCGTAAATCGAACTATACCTTTGTAGAGGAAGTTGGAGACACTTGAACGATAAATAAAACTGAGTTCTGTGGTTCTCCTCCAGTTACAAAACGTGTTGAATAGTAACAAAATTTTCATATAAATAACAAGATATAAGCTCAAAAAAAAAAAATAAATAAATAAAAAAATCGTTTTCAACAAATTCTCGCGAAAAATATTTCTTTTAAATAAATTAAATTTACTTACGAAAAACTTCTTACTAGACAAAATATATTATAACAACTTAAAATCAAATTGAAAACAACTAAGCATTAAGGTTCTTATTAAAAGATTAATTCTGAATTTATTTGAAGTTTACTTGTTGACGACATTTTAAAAATGAACTTGCACTGCTCTGTGTAGCCACTCAAACATTTTTTGTGTTTTTGGCATTTCTCCTGATTTTCGTTAGTAAGAGCGTGTTGACATGGAGGGACACGAGTTTGTTGGTGAGGGGTGCGGCGTTGAGTACGGGGTAGAAAGTGTCGCACGTTTTGTGAAATTGAGTTGACAAATTTGACATTTTTCTTTTACATATTTTGTATTCTTGCCATGTTATGTATGACCGGTGTTGCCAGACTGATATTTTATTAAATTTAACCAAAAAAAAAGATGAAATATTCAATGAAAGCTCATTCATTAGAAATATAAATGAGCCGCGTAACTCTCGCTCTATCCTCCATGGTTTTACTTACTCCTTTCGTCTTCTTTTATTCGGTAAACTATTTGCATTTTCATAGCATTCTAGCATATTTAAAATTATTTCTATATTTTCAGCATCATCTTCCACAGCCAGTTCAATTAGGTCAACAATTTATTAAATTGTGCTTTTATAAATACTTGTATTTCCACTTCTACTATTGGCAAATCATAAGTTATTTAATGTGTGGTAGCCCTTTTTACGAATGAAGTGACAAACCTTAACAACAAATTGTTCATGTTCTTTGATATGGAGAAAACGTATAAAGTGTATTTTGTTGATATTTTTATACATCGTCTCTTTCTTTCATAATCAAAATGCCTTTTAATGTCAGACATCGTTGTTCGAACAAATGTTCTGACAACGCTGTTCGAACAATAATAAAACATCGACCACAGCGATCCACACCAGGCAAATTCGTGTGCACACAAATGTTCTGACAACGCTGTTCGAACAATAATAAAACATCGACAACAGCGATCCACACCAGGCAAATTCGTGTGCACACAAAAATTTGTTTGTTTTTCGAACAAATTGATGGCTGGTGTGGACCGTACGTAACGTTATAGTTGTGTATTAAAACTTCAAAAGTTTAAATTAAATCGCTAGATTAACCCGAAAATAGCTGAAATGGTGTTAGGCTGGTTAATGAACATGCTGTCAATAGCGGCGATAGTTAAATCCCAGTTATTGGCTGCTCCACCCAGTGACTATATGTCAATTGAAACACGAGTGCAAATTAAAATGGAAGATTACTAGATAGCTGTTAATAATTTCAGACTCATGAAAAAGTGTATAATTGCTCATATAGGGGAAGTGTAGAGAGGCATTTTGTTGTTGTGTTCGTGATTTCAACTACAGGTGTGAAATCCACATTTAGCTGATGCAGTGTTCTAATCAAGATATTGGAGTGCCTCCCGCTAGTATTAGAGTACTCTTTACTACCAAACATTGGACATACCGTAGCTTGTGGAGTATTTCCAGGAGATCCTGCGACAAGTTCTGAGGCAATTCTCTTTATTTTGTTCTATTTGTGGTGGCGTTTTGCTGAATCAGTTATCCATTGGTAGTGATTGATGTGTACAGCCAATGAACGGTGCTTAAATTCTTTTTTTGTCCTGTTTCTCAGTGTTTTCTTACAGTTTAGTTTCCTGTCCAGAATAAATTATGTCGATTATCGAATCTTTGCTGAAATTCGTCGCTCTGTAAAAAGTTTTTTTCGTTTTCAACGGTAATAAAGAATTTTATTTATTGTTTTTAAGTGACAATTGATTAAAAACTGGTTTTAAAAAGAAATAAGCAAAACAAGAGCTAACTCAAGGCATATCCATAAAAGGCATACTTGTCTTAAGACATGTACGATGGCATACCAAGTCTCACTGTGTAATAGCATGTATGTCGAGTATGTTAGACATGTATGTTGGTTTTCAAAAATTTTTGAAAACCTGAGTCTGTCGCATACCAACATACTCGTCTAATAGCGTGTCTGTCATACTTCATACAAAAATTCATTCAAATTTTTGCCGCTGCTGTTTGCATATCGGAAATTTAAAAAAATGTCTTTTTCTAATATTTGAGAAATATAAAAGCTTCCCACAAGTGTGGCAAATAAAATCAGATCTGTACCACAATAAATAATTTAAAATAATGCATACAATGCATTAAAAGAAAAATTAAGTGAAATAGAAAACAAGTAAAAGTGCTATATTCGGCCGTGCTGAATCTGATAATACCCTTCTCCATCATGTACATAGGTATAATCCCGCATCGTAGATTAACCTTTATTTCATATTTTACTCCATTTTTCCTTACTATTTCCGACGCCATCCTTGATTTTGAATTTTTACGTTGTTATCTGTATTCAGCTAGTCAAGCCCTTTCATTTGATACCAATATTGATGGGGTAGAAAAAATTTTATCCGCCATTTTGTTTTAGGCGCCATCTTGGATTTTAAATTTTTTAATAATTTACTGTATTCTACTGGCCCTTTCATTTGATACCAATATTGAGGGGGTTCTAGAAGTTACATTTAAAAATACCAAATTTGACCAATATAAGTATAAATTTATTATCCGCCATTTTGTAGTGGCGGCCAACATCAATTTAAATTTTTTTATATTGCTTATATTGCGCTAGTCAAGTCCTTTCAAATGCTACCAATATTGACGCTTTCGATTGTCTAGAAGCTGAAAAAAAATTGATTTTCGTTTGTAAATTTTTGGAATATATGTAAGTATATTAAAAAAAAAATTTGCCTATAACTTTACCGATTAGACCCCGCTTTATCCAAAATTTTTCACGAATATCTCTAGAGGCATATTATGTCTACAAAAAGTAACAAAGTTACCTATAAATTATTCTATGGCTGAAAAATTTTAATTTTGGTAGTAAAAATATGGGAAAAAGCAGAGGCACGACTGCCTCTGTTTATTTGCTCATATCTCAGAAAGCGATTGTGCTGAATTTCCAAAAGATTGATACCATGCACAGATCTGAGGAACATATGGTTGCTTCTAAAAGTTGATTTTAACCATCACACGGACAGACGGTCAGGGCTTAATCGACTCCTCTATTCATAAGCTTTCAGAAAATATATACTTTATGGGGTCGGAAATAAAAATTGTAGAAATTACAAACGGAATAACAAAGCTATATATACCCTTGTGTACGCACCACAGTTGAAGGGTATAAAAGGGATATAAATTTTTAAAACACATTATTATTGACGCAAAAGCAACAAATATACATAAATTTAGCACATTTATTAAAAGTTCGCATAAGTTTGTTTTCTGATGCCAAATTCAAAATCATAATTTACTTCCCTGCAATAATAAATAAAATCAAGGCAAATTCAACCAATTTTGACAAAGAGTTTCCGCATCAGCTGGCCTGATAATTTCACCTGTATGAATTCGCCTTGAACTAACTTAAAGAATATATGTACATACAGGTGTATGCAACAGCAAAAAGCTGCAACAAAGCAACTTTTTGGTAGATGTTTTCGTATATAACGACTGGAAAAGTTGCTATGATTTGTTTACTTTAATCCGGTTTGATCAAAAAATGATACATGCTTGTGAAACCCGTGAAAATGGTTACAAAAACAACAAATATAAATAAATTTAGTACATTTGTTATCAAAAAAGTACACTTAGGATAATTGATTAATACTGAAATGAAATTCGCATTTGCTAATCTTGCATAAACAAATGAAATTAAAGCTAATTTAACGCTTCTCCATCAGCTGTTTCGACTATAGAACCAGTATGAATATGCCATGAGCTAACTTTTTTGATGTTTAGATTTTTCATTTAAGAAAAAATTAACGATATTTTTTGCATTATAGAAAAATTAATTAAACGAATTTAAGGTTATGTGAGCAGAAAAATATTTAATAATTAAGTGTTGTTGAACTATTTGCCCTCAGTTTTTCTCGTGGTGGTAAAATCTATTGCCATAAATTTTGTCAAATACTTTAACCTTAAAATAGTTTTTCAATTATTCGATTCTTTTTAAATACTACAATATTTTTTTGTTATTATTGAATATGAAGAACCAATTATTTTTTCTACATTCATTTTGCAAAAGTTAAAAAACAATTTTATCATATGATATTGAAATATTGACCAACATAGGTTTTCATTTGTAACAAAAACCTATTTGTATTTGTAATAAACTGAAATAAAAATATTTTGAATATTTAAACAAAAAATTTTTATTAAAATTAAATTGATATTTAAAAATTTTGAGCAAAAAGTGTTTTTTTAAGATATATGTACATACATACATATATCTGTGATTTTTATGGGCGACCGCGTATGTATGTACATACATACATATATGGTCTTTAAAGAAAACATTTGTTTCCTCGAGTCACAAACATCGACTTATCCGACTAAAAATGCCGAAATTCGACAAAATTTCCATGTACGGTCTAATGTACATACTCGTACATACATACATATGTATAGATATGTTTATTTTTGTATATTGGTATGTATGTATGTAAATGCATAGCATGTAGAAAATTTCTCATGTTCTAATTTTAGACGATCGTCATATTATTAGTATATATTTAGAGTATTTCTGTATACCACGAGTGGAAAGAGCGTGGGAAATTATTTATTTGTTTATACCTACATATGTTGTATTTTCGAATTATTCATCGTACAGAAGTATGTATATAAATATGTACGTTCAATTGTATGTATATATGTACATATGTTTTTATATAGTTCTTTGTACTTTTAAGAAATTTTCTTCGACGGGATTCCATTTAACAAGTGTGAACACTTCAAAAATTCCGCTAAAAAGAAGGATTTACGAGGATTTTGACCTCGGATTATAATGGTTCTGGTTCTTCCCTTCAGTTTGATATAGAAAATTTTGTTTTCCTCAGTGTGACATACATATATGTACATTCTTATTCATAATTAAAAAATGTTTTTTTTTCACATACCTATGCCTATACAATAATTTTTTCTTAACTTAATGAAAATTTATTTCTCTAATTAGTTTTACTTAAAAAAGTAAATAGTTTTGTAAGAACATGCCATAAACTATTTAGGGACTTCTGGTTTAACTTGATTTTATAATATATAATAATAATTGTTTTGAATAGTTTTAATGAAGAAGTTCTTACTTCCCCTAAATCCTAACCAGGATTAATTTCTTTTAATTTCCAAATTTTAATTCAAAGTTAAAATTCTTTAAAAATAAGAAAAGCACCTTTTAGTCTTTCCTGCCATTCTCCAATTCATATTAGACTATTTATTTTGAAATTATATGTATACTACTACCTATAGGTATGTATACATACTTATGACAAATACAAAAACATCCATATATTTAAAAGGGAGAATGTACAGTTTGGTTTTTCTAAATTGTTTTCAATTGTACCTAATATCCAGTGATGCCAGAACTTGATTAGCAAAAATGGCTAAAATTCTGGAAAAAAATGGCTAGAAATAAGCTAGAAAAAGCTAAAAAACGGCTAACTGTTTTAAATATTTTAATAAAAAAAATAAGAAAAATTTGTTTTAAAAGAAAAATAATAAAATCGAAGACAGTTTGTAATATATTCAATATATCTTTGACTAGTTATAAAGTACAAGAATTGTTATAATGGCGTTAAAAGGACCAATTATCAGCAGCATCTAGCTCGCTATTATTGTCATTGTCATCATAACTTTCATTATATACTATCAATTTAAGATAATTATGTGGTACTTCATATTGATAACAGCATTTATAAATACTTTTTAAGTCGTATTTTAAAAAAAGTATATAGAAAAAATAAAATATTGGTCTTTCGAAATAAACCAAACACTCTACTATCTTTATAAGTCAATATTGAACGTGCCATTCATGACATACAACTTGAGTTAGTGGAAAAAGTGCTCGAAAATTGGGTTCATCGAATTCGTTCCTGCAGAAGAAGTTGTGGAGGCCATTTGAATGAGGTTTTATTTAGAACTTAATTGTATCGATTGTACTTAACATTAAATAAAAACGTTTGAATTTCCGTAACGATAAGTGTGTTTTATTAAAAAAAATCATATCACTCTTATTGAAAACCCTTTTACATTGCTAATGTTTCCTCCTGCTCTTGTAGCTTAAAATTCACTGGATTAAAGGGTAAAGGATTGGTATTGATAATATGTATTTCCGATACCATTTATGTGTTTTAGAGTGAACAGTTAAACCATATAATTTTGCATTAATTTCACATTTACAATATTTACAAAAACTTTTTAACTTCTGTAATCCATTCTTTTAACTTTGGGTGGGGTAACCATTCCTTCATAAACTTCTGAGAGAATTTTGTTTATTTTTCTTAAAAATTTTTTTTTTGATTTATTTTTTAAATACACATGCTTGGTTGGTTTTTTACTGATTGATTGTTCGTTTATGTAATATTTTAAAGAAGTTCCCATCGATGTAATTTTTAGTAGTTAAAAAAACATTGTTTTATAGAAGCTTTTTTCACTATTTAGGAAACGAAACAACACTTAAAAGCTAAAAACAAAAAATGGCTAAAAAAAAGGCTAAAAAATATCAAGGAATAGCTAAAAAAGGCTTATAGCTAAAAGCAGATTTTCCTAGCTAAGCGTGTTCGAAAATAGCTAAATCTAGCCATAAAATAACTAAATTGGCAACACTGTTAATATCAAAACTCTATATTCATTAACCTACCGTTGCCACATGCAAGTGCAAGTGAAAAAAAAACAATACACTAACACTTTTTTACTAATGCTCTAAACACATAGACGACAGCAGACAGCAAGCAGCAATATGTCAAAAATAAAATCCATGTGTTTAAATGAAAACGATTATTTTGACGGCAGCACAGTAGCACGACTGCACAACAGCATTTGCTGCTGCTGCCAACTTAGGCTATTTTCTATTTTGACGGGCAACAAGAACAAATATAGTGTTGCCATTACATATATTAAATTGGAAAAAAATAAAAAAACTTATTTTTAATATTAAACATAAAAGAACATTACAAAAATACAATAAAGAAATAAGTGTATGTGTTTTTATAGTTTTTCGTGATATTATTACATTTTTTTATCAATAACTTTAATATTATTCATTATAAAATATATATGCGGCATCCCTGAAATTTGTATTGCTAAAATGCACATCAGCTGGTTATTATGTTGTTGCTGTCTTCAAAATAATTATGAAGCTGACTTCAGAGCAGCATTTGAAGTTGGCAGCATTTGAAGCCGTGAAGTTGTGAAGTCTGCTGGCGTCTATGTGTTTAGAGCTTAAAGTGACAAGCCGAAAACAGTGTTGTCTAACACTGAGTTTTTTGTTAACTCACTAATTTATGATACAGTTGTGATAAATAATTCAGCTAGTTTTTTAAATAAATATGTATATGAAGAATATTAAGAAAAATTATAAATATTCATTGAAAATGTAAGTTTTAATATAAATATCAATTTTTAATAAAAAAAAATTATTAAAAAAGTTATATGTCTAAAGGTAACGTTCAATAGTGGCTATTGACAACACTTAATTACCAATTGAAGCAGCGCCATTTGTTTTAAATTTGTTTGAAGTTTTTTTGTTGACGACATTTTAAAAATGAACTTGCACTGTGCTGTGTAGCCACTCAAAAAATTTTTGTGTTTTTTTTTTGACATTTCTCCTGATTTTCGTTAGTAATACGTATACATACACTACTTGCAAGTAAATACTTGCTTGTGGCAACGTAGGGTGTCGTAGAAAATACAAAATGTACAACAAGAATGAGTCGTTTTTGTCATTTTCAGTATCATTTTGTATCAATTCTCCCTAATTTCAAATTTTTATTCATGAACCTAAAAAATAAAAAAGGAATATAAAAATTGAGAAAAGTATCATATTATTTTCAAGCTCAACTTAGATAGGTAGTCGCAAACTTTAAACTTCTGGATTTTTATACCCACCACCAAAAAATGGTGGGGGTATATTGATTTTGTCATTCCGTTTGTAATACATCGAAATATCTATTTCAGACCCCATAAAGTATATATATTCTGAATCGGCGTTTCATTTTATGACGATCTGGCAATGTCCATCCGTCTGTCTGTCTGTTGAAAGCATGATAGAGGTCATTTTGTAAAAGTGAAGTCGACCACAATTCATAATTCAACATGTTCATATTCTTCTATATTCGTAATACATTTTCGTTATGCTTTCAATATCCATTCTTTGGCTGGAATTATTGAAAACAAGGTTGTATTTACATTTTCATTTATGTAAGTCCATCCAAGAATGATTAAAAAAAGATTACGCCTTGCGGATGATTTGCCATTAGATGGCGTTGTAATCCCCTCGCAAAGGTTACCATGTCTGTATCATATGTGAAATTTATAATTTCTTACAAAAAATTTATGTATTTTGTAATAGTTGGCAGCCCTGTAATTAATTTACTCAGAGAGTTCTAAAAAATAAGTCTTACATCGGTGCTTAATAAACAACGAATTTCGTGTCATATTTTCTGATGAATACATAAAAATAATATTAAAATTATATAAAAAGTGTTTAAATTTGGTTATTTAAAAGCTGCAAAACTAATAAAAACAGAAAACAAAATAAAGTGAAAAGAAAAGAAAGAAAGCAAATATGAAATGTTCAGTGGGCAAATGCAAGCAAAGTAACAGCAAAAAAACAAGTGATAAATTATATTAAAAACTAAGGGCCGTATTCATAAAAAATATTTTAGGTTTATTAAAAGCTTATTTGACCGATGTTGTAGAGAAATTTGTCAAATAAGCCTTCAATAAACCTAAAATATTTTTTATGAATACGGCTCTAATAATTTGCCTATATTTAATAAAAAGTTTGTGTTTTCAAGCAGCTGTATCATTTTACAATTTTCGAAAACATGAAGCGCGAAGGAAGTTATGGGTAATTTTTTGCAAACGAGTGAAGCCTGTAAATGTGGATAAAGAAAAAATTTGTGTTTACATTTCAAGCAAGAAGATTTTGAAATAAACTTGAAATGGGTAAGTAAAACAAAATTAATTCTTGCAGTACATTAGCCAGGCATTATGAATAGAATTTAGCAAACGGCGTGCAAAAATTTTAAAATCCCATGCAGTTCCGTCTTTAGACACTAGTGCTATTGAAAGTGAAACGAAAACTGCTAATGGAACTAAGGTTGCAAATGTATATGAAGGACTACGTGAAACTGAAAAGCAAAATGATATTCCAAATAGTTTTTAAGAAAAATTTGTCGCGGAAAATGCTCCAAGGCTGACTGATTTTGAAGAAGATCGCCTCCAGACTTACACCATATTTTTCAAATTAAATGGTAACAAATTATTACTTTCAAGCGGATATTTACAAAAGCAATTGTTGGAAGCAAAAGAAATTGAAGCCAGTGAAGACGTGAAAAAACTTTTTTTTAGGTGTCGAATGTATTTTAGAATTAGGAAACTAAATGCCGAAATCGCTGAAAATACTTATAAGCGAACAAGAAAATTTGATAAAATAACAAAATGAATTCTATACCTAATATAATAGTGAAATATTGTTATAAAAATAATGAACGTGTATATATATATATGTATATACAAAGAATTTGTTTGCTTTTAAAACATTTAGTTAGAAAAATAACAGTTTGTCCCACTGTCATGTTTTTACACAAACATAATTAGTTATACAGCTGAATTTTATTAGCCAATGAAAACACAGCTTGAGTGACGTCAGAATTCCTACATGCGCGGAAATGTTTTTTTTATGGCTGCGTGATGGCGTAATCTTTATTTAATCATTCTTGAGTCCATCTAGGTGATAGACACTGAACAATGAATTCTTGAATATCATTAACACCGTGCCATGTGTGTTATATATTTATAATTTATTCGAACTTTTACTATATACATATTAAATTTTCAATGTGACCTAATTTGTATTTTGGCTTAAGTTCATTTATTCTTTCATTTAATTTTATAATTCAAATTTAATTATGAATTGTCATTTGATAGGTGAAATAGAAATTCAACAAATTTTAAAATTAATACTAAGATTCACTAATTCAAATTTAATTGAATTGTAACATAAATAGGAATTTTTAATAACATAGTAGTATACTGATAAAGAGTGCTGATGATGAAATCGTAGCTGATTTCGAAAATGCATTCCACTCGGCTAATATCGGAAATAATTTTAAAAGAATATTCCTAAAAATGGTTACAATTTAATTAAATTTGAATTATAAAATTAAATGAAAGAATAAATGAACTTAAGCCAAACTAGAAAATGGTTCACATTGAAAATTTAATATAAAATATTTATTTTAATAGACATGATTTAAAGTTAATATGTATATTTACTCTTATTACCACGTTAGGAATACTTAAGTTATAGTTAATTACATACTTAATTTCTTATATCTATAAAATCCCCTATTTTTTAAGTTTTTAATTACACAAAATTTAGCATCTTGTGTACAGTAAGTAGGGTTTGGGAACCGGGAATTCCCGGGAATGAACTACTTAATATTCTCGGTAAAATTTTGCTCTTATTCCCGGGAAAACGGGAAATAAAAAATATGTAGTATATTAGGAAATATATTTAATTTTATATTAAATTTCTTACCTGTTTTGTAAATTTAAAGAATATTTGAATAAAAAGTAAGGTTTTTAATTTGTTAGCGTTTTTGTTTGTTAAATATTTTCAACTTTTCTCAAATACGACTACATATGTAAAAGAAAAACAAACATCATCGGTCAAAAATATTTCACGCCAAAGTTAAAGACTTTCTGGAATTATTTTTAATAAGTGCTAATAAATTTCAAGTGAATTAATTATATACATACATAATTAAATGTTTTCTTGTATATGAATGTTTTTTATAACAACCATAAAACCAGCAGTAGTTTCCGTGGTTCATTTTTATAAATATAATCGTATGTACAAATTGTTTTTAAAAGTGGTCACAGAATTTGTAGGTATAATTTTTTTTATTTATGATTGAATTTTTCTAATAATACTTTTTTATAAAATTCACTTTGTTTAGAAGCAAAATGTCTGAAGTTTGGAACTATTTTAAAAAAGTAGACAACGCAGCACAATGTAATATTTGCCCGAAAAGGTCAATGTTCAAGGACGGTACTAGTTAGTCTCATACGGCATCTTCTTTTGGTTCACAAAATACAATTTTAAAACGATTCTTCAACACCTGCACCAAATAAAAAAAATAATTCCACCATTAAAACTTTTTTAGACACCCAAACATTACCAGAAATAGTTTCAAAATTAGCAGCAGTCGATGGAGTATCTATTCGAACAATTACTTTTATTCGTCAACGTTTTTTCCGTAAAAATATGACGTTACCAAAATATGAAACTGATGCTAAAGACATTGTAATAAAATATTACAACGCCGTTTAATATACGATGGTGAAGACAATAGGTGTGTTCCACAAGATCTCGGACAAGTTCGGACTAATGAGAGTAAAATGAAAATTACTCTCTAAATTTGCCAAAACTACCACTGTTGCCATTTCAGCTATTTTCTCGTCAAATCTAGCGATTTTTAAAAATTTTTTGCGGGAAAAAATATGATTTAGCTATTAGCGGGAAATCTAGCGATTTTTGCAAAGTTAGTTTTTAACGTGTTTTAAATACATTTGTTGTATACATTTTTAAAGAGTAGCTACCAATTATTTTGTAAGGCGAATGCTTTTTTCAATACACTTTTTAAAACAGATTATGGCATCTGAAAGCGAAAAACCACATACATTAAAACTCAAAAACCAATTTTATCTTGCAAAGTTTATAGCTCGAATAATTTGAGTTTTGAGTTTGTGAATTATACAAAAAAAAACTATTTAAAAATTGATTGGAAGAAATTGAAAAATTGAAAAGTGCGTGGTTAAGCCATTAAAAGTTTAAGTTCTGGGTCATGCAAGATTAAAAAGACGATACAAAAGGATATTGATGCAGGTGCTCCCTGTCTCCAAATTGTACAAATAAAAATACAAGTCATCTGCATCAGTGGGAGGGTTATATTGGAGAAAATTTAATTTTAAAGAAGCCTTCATTAATAACTCAACATACGTCAATCAATTTAATTGATCACCTGAGTGATTCATGTAAAAAAGATTTCGATAGAACGAATGAAAACCGTATTCATAGAACCAAATGCTTACCGATAAATAAAAATGTGTTAGTGACCCATCTCTTAATGGAAGTTAGAAACAGGATCAGGTTCTAGATATAGTGTATTAGGAAATAAATCAATAGAAGTTGGTGTCATCAAGTTATTAGACATGTTTTTTTTAAAAAACTAAAAACCTATGTGGTACATAGATTTCAAATAGATATTCTTTTTGATATAGGTATTTTAATAATTATTTTCAGTACCGAAAAACAACAAATTGTGTTACCATTTCTAAGCTTAGCTGAAGTGGCCGATGCGACAGCTTCAATTACAATTTACTTAAATCAGCATTAAAGAGATTAGATTACAATTTTACAATTTTTGAGAATCTAGTGTATTGGCTTTATACTTCTAGTGAATAAATCCCAAAATGTTTTTAAATAGGACTTTAGTATGCATATTATAAATGTAACGTAATTAGAAATACTTGATAAACGTTATTTTTTTAATTTTAATATAACGTACATATGTCAACGTACATTTCTTGAATTTCTTCACATACCTTCATACATTTGTAAATTATGTATTAAAATGTAATAAATAAAAGCTGCCTTTGTAATAAAAATTACTGTACTTTTCTTTTTTTCTTCCTTCTGTTCACTATTTAAGAAAAACTTTGCGATAAAACGCTAAATTTTCCGCGTAATAAAAATGGACGAAATCTGTTTTTTTGTTAAATTTATGCCAGAATTTAAGGAAAAATAAATAATTAGCGATTTATCGCTAAAATTTTGATAATTTTTAATTTTGAGCTATTTTCTAGCTATTTTTTTACTTATTTTAGCGATATTTTTTGGGAAAAAGTTGGCAGTGAAAACTACCCAAAATTGCTGAAACGCAAAAAACCATTTTTGCACTTCTTGTAATACTAATGGTGCTTACTTTTTAAATTAAAATCTATTTAAGTGATTTTAGACGCTTAAAAGTAATAACATTATAAATACAAAACACTTGCATCATTGCCAACAGATGTTAAAAATAATTTAAAAAGAACTGAAAGAAAAGCTGAGCCAGTGTAAATTTTTTAAAAGTATTTTTTATTTTAAAGAACAAGGGAGATATCTATTCACTAATGTATTTACCACTTTAACTTTTTCATTAAAACCTTCCATTTTGCTTTTTAATATATTTTTTAACAAAAACTAAACTTTTTCTTTTGCTTGCAAATTTTTTGATTAATTTTCAGTTTCATATGTAAACAAAAAACAGCTGATTGTTAAATTCTTGTCCGAACTTACCCAAAGAAAAAGTTCGTGCAAATTTGTACAGGAAATTAAAAAAATTACTCTCTCAATTACTCTCATAATTGAACAAAAATTGTTATGTGGAACACTTTTGGGTAACTTTGGGCAAGTTCGGACTGTTTCGTTATGCATGTGGACCAGAGCTAATATCGAGTAAAATTTGCGACAAATTGAGGTTTGCTCTTGTATTAGACGAGTGGAGTAGTGTTGCCCAAAAAAGCTATTTAAATATCTGTTTACATGGGAATAATTATTTTTATAATTTGGGTTTAGTTTTTATTGCCGGAAGATGTAATGCTGACACAATAAGTACTCTAATGGAAAATAAACTACCACTAAAAAAATTAATTTTTAACCAAATCGTGATTTTGAAGTTAACAAATACTATTTATTTTAAAAGAAATTATTTTCGGGAATCCCCGGGAAGACGATTTTTTAATTCCCGTTTCCCGGGAAAATAAAAAGGCCGGGAAATCCCAAACCCTAACAGTAAGCGTTATAATTTCATTATGGTTCATTAGCTACTTAAAAGTGGCTATTACGATACAAATTAACAAAAGTAAGATTCAAATTAGACATTTATGTAAAATTTTGTTTTTTGTAAAATGTCGCCCTACTGCTAGTAGAGTCGAAGTAGTGACTTTTAATTCACAACTATCTAAAATTAAACATCAATTTGCTGGCAGGTATACATATAAAAATTCTTGTTTGAAAGTTGTATATTTTTAGTTTTGTATGTACATATGTATGTATGTTATGTATATATATATGTATGTAATAAGAAGTTTACAAAAACTAATATTTGCTTCAATATTTTGAACAAAAAACAGGGGGCAAATTACGGCATTCGAACGTGATCGAAATTTTAAAATTCTTAATAGAATATATATGTATACCTCAAAAACAGCGAAATTTTCCATCGTAATTGAATGCTTCATTTGGCCCCAGGTAAGTGTTTGTAGTTTTTTCTTTGCCTAATGGCCATTATGACGGTTTTTAGTATCGAAATTTTTAGGAGTATATTTGTGATATATACTTATTTGTGTTACAAGAATCTTCAAAAGTTAAAAAGCAAAGGATATTGTTATTTAAGCGCAGTTTGTATTTTTTTAATTTTAATTTAGATTTAATTTTTTTAACCTATTGGACTAAATATTTTAACAAAGGTTGTGTTTTACATATGTATGTTGCATATAAATGCAAGAAAAAGCAAAAAATTCGATAGGGGCTGAGCTAAATAAACTTTTGTGTAAAAAATTAGGTAAAACAAGTAAGAGTGCTATATTCGGCCGTTGAGAATCAGATAATATCCTTTACCATCATGTACATAGGTATAATCGCACATCGTAGTTTACCTATATTACATGTTCCGACGCCATCCTTGATTTTGAATTTTTTACAGTTAACTGTATTGTACTAGTCAAGCCCTTTAATTTGATACTATATTGATGGGGCTAAAAAAAATTTGTTCCGCCATTTTATTTTTGACGCCATCTTGGATTTTACATTTTAGAATAATTTACTGTATTCTGCTGGTCAAGCCCTTGCATTTGATACCAATATTTAGGGGGTTCAAGAAGTTACATTTTAAAATACGAGATTTGACCCATTTATAAATTTATTGCCCGCCTTTTTGTAGTGACGGCCAACATGAATTTTATTTTTTTATAGTGCTTATATTGCGCTAGTCAAGTCCTTTTAGATGACACCAATATTCATTCTCTCGGTTGTCTAGAAGCTGAAAAAATTTATTTTCGTTTGTAAATTTTTGGAATATGCATATATTTTTCAAAAAAATGTTTCCTATAACTTTACCGATAAGAGCCGCTTTATCCAAAATTTTTCTCAAATATCTCTAGAGGCATATTATATAAACAAATAGTAGCAAAGGTACCTACAAATTATTCTTTGGCTGAAAAATTTTAATTTTGGTGGTACAAATATGGGAAAAAAACAGAGACAGTCGTGTTTATGTGCTCATATCTCAAAAAGTTATTGGGCGATTGTGCTGAATTTCTGTAGCGATTCATTCCCTGTTATATTGATCACATCGATACCATACACAGATCTATGGAACATATGAACTTTTTTTGAAATTTTTCTTCGCCGATTTATTTGTCGGTTATTGACTCACTAGAAAAGCCCGGCACGTTGCTACGCCCCTTAATGAATAAAAATGCGTTCTGAATTAAAATTGAATATCAAGTGCAAAATGCTAAAAATTATAACTTTTTTTAATGGGCGTGGCACTGCCCACTTTTCTAATCTCGAAACTGTATAGTCATGACAGCTCAATATGTGCGCAAAGTTTCAGAAAAATCGGTGAAGTGCAAGTAGCTAAAACTGATAACTAATTTTTTATGGCCGTGGAACCCGCCCACATTTTGCCACCCAGAAACACTCCCTGGAATGTGTGCAACAACTTGCTAAAGTTTGAGTTCGATCGGTTTTACAGTTTCGGAGTCTATAGCTAACACACACGGAGTTTCACTTTTATATATAGACTAGAAAAGCCCGGCGCGCGTTGCTACGCCCCTTAATGAATAAAAATGCATTCTGAATTTTAATTGAATATCAAGTGCAAAAAGCTAAAAATTATAACTTTTTTTAATGGGCGTGGCACTGCCCACTTTTCTAATCACGAAATTATATAGTCATGACAGCTCAATATGTGTGTGCAAAGTTTCAGTAAAATCGGTGAAGTTCAAGTAGCTGAAAATGATAATTTTTTTTTATGGGCGTGGCACTGCCCATTTTTCTACTCACGAAATTATATAGTCATGACAGCTCAATATGTGTGTGCAAAGTTTCAGGAAAATCGGTGAAGTTCAAGTAGCTGAAAATGATAATTTTTTTTATGGGCGTGGCCCTGCCCACTTTTCTAATCACGAAATTGCAAAATCATGACAGCTCAATATGTGTGGAAAGTTTCGGAAAAATCGGTCCAGTTCAAGTACCTCAAAATTAAAATTTTTTTTAATGGGCGTGGACCTGCCCACTTTTCTAATCACAAAATTATATAGTCATGACAGCTCATTATGTGTGCAAAGTTTCAGAAAATCTGGTCAAGTGGAAGTAGCTAAAACTGATAACTAATTTTTTATGGGCGTGGCCCCGCCCACTTTTTGCAACCCATGAACACTCCCTGGAATGTGTACAACAACTTGCCAAAGTTTGAGTCCGATCGGTTTTACAGTTCCGGAGTCTATAGCTAACACAAACACACACCCCGTGTGGGGTTGGCTAGATCCTCCATCGGGACCCTCCCATTCGGCGAATTGGGAGCGCTCATCATGCCCTTCTCAGGGCGTGAAGGGTACCAGGGAAATAAAATACCTGGGGGTGATCAAAATCTAGCACTATGACTGAACGGTAGGTTATTCAAATCCAGGCGCGTCTGACCCACATTGGGCGGCTTCCTGGTCAGCGTCTGTCTTTATGTTAGGAGCGGCTGGCGGAAGGCGAAAAACGCTAGGGTTAGGATCCCCGAATAATAAAACAAAGATGGAAAAGTTAGTTAAAGTGAATGAAGTTACTACACAGGGGACTAATACCCCAGTGTCGGCGGCTGCGAGGGCAAGCAGGCTCCCGGGCGTCCATATCAAGCGACTGCAATGCTATTCCGGTAGGCTTGGCTGGATTGGCAGATAATGCTACAAGCATGAACAACAACGGTTCTAATGGAAGGGGACTATATGGCCGAAATTCGAAAATTTGTTGAACACCTCAGCACGAGAAGACTGGATTCAATGAGACGGCAGTAAACCCGAATATGGAAACCACAGCATTCTGTAGACTCGGCGTCTGCATCCGGAATTAAGTGGACATGCGGGATGCTATAGAGAGCATTAAGGCCTTGTACGAGCTATCGGCGATAGAAAATCATGACGAAAAGGCGAAAGAGGTCATCAGAAGCTCAAAATCCTCTCAAACCTCGCCATGGCTAAGGAGAAAAGAGCCCAAGAGGAAACCAAAAGGGAAACCGGAAGGAGTGCCAAGGGAACCTATGGCAAAGAAAGTCTACAAAGGCAAGAAATACGAGGAAGCAAAACCGGAGGAAACCGCCATTATACAGGAAAATGATGGTTGGAAAAAGGTAACGTCTAAGGCGAAGACAAAAAAATCGAACGGGAATCGGAATAGGGTAAGGACGAAACCCGACGCGATTGTAATAGAGGCAGTAGGGAATAGTTCCTACGCCGACATCCTGCGTAAAGTGAAGGCCGATCCAAGCCTCAACGAACTAGGTCAGGCAGTATCCAGGATTAGGAAAACCAATAATGGTAACCTATTACTCCAACTGCGAAATACGGGCGAGCGGACAGACGAGTATAAGGAGGCGATCGGTCAAAGTTTAAATGGCCAGGCGTCTGTAAGGAGTCTGAAACCGAGAAAAGTTATAGAAATCAGAGACATCGATGAAGTAACGACGAGGGAGGAGGTAGTTAGGACAATTAGTGCGCAACTAAAGTTAAGAGACTCTGATCCGGTAGAGATGCTTAAACTTAGAAGTGCATACGGTGGAACACAGATCGCCAAAATTAGTTTGCCAGTAGACAGAGCCGAAATGCTTCTGAAATTGGGGAAAGTCGCTACAAATTGGGCAATATGGTGTATAAGAGAGAAAATGCTATGGATAGATCGAAGATGTGTAGGAGATGCGGTAAGGAAGGGCACATGGCTAAGACATGTGAAAAAATCCCGTATGCATGTCCTGCTTTTAAATTTCATTAACGGTAGAAACGTGAAAAGTGGGCGTTATAGTAGGCGTGTCAAAGTTGTTTTTGCTAATGAGTACAACTTTTATGTTTCAATACAGTCTTTTATTATTCAAAAATCTTTATTAATAGTGGAATTATATGAATTTAAGGTAAAACGTTATATATGGTGAGCGTAAAAGTGGGCGTGGCAAATTGATTTTCCGATACAGCAAAGCCTCTCACCAAAAAGCAAAATTCGCAAAATTTCAGAATCGTACATCTAATTTTGTCCGTTTTATTAGGTTTTAAATTTAAAATATACTGAAAAATACACTGCGCGGTATAAATTTTCGTACATTTTTATCTATAACTCCTTTCCTAATTTCGGAGAAAAATATTGTTTTTACTCAGGAAATCTATATTCGAAGTTTCACGACTCTACATTAATGCGTTTGGACACAATTCCATTTTATTCGATGTTCGAAAGACACAGTTTTTTCGACCTACTCTTGCTTTACGAGCTATAACTCTCTTCCTAATATTCCGATTTAGCCCATTTTCAATACCAAACAAACCTTGTCTATAAGAAAATTCTGGCAAAATTTGAGGCCCCTAGCTTTTTCGGTGCGACCTCTATCGTGCTTTCAACAGACGGACATAGATAGATCGTCATCAAATCAAACCCTGATTCAGAATATATATACTTTATGGGGTCTAAAATGGATATTTCGATGTGTTACAAACGGAATGACAAAATGAATATACCCCCACCATTTTTTTGGTGGCGGATATAAAAGTTTCGGACAAATATCCTTTTTAAATTATATCATTGCGAATACGAAAATAAACAAAGTAATACGAAAACTAAAAGTGTGTACAGATAAAGTGTGTATTTTAAGAGGCACAAATCGTCAAGAACACTTGGCCCGAAAAATTTTTAGTGATTTTTTGTTTTACTTTGTTGTGAAGCACACTTCTACTAAACTGAAAAAATATCAGAAAATTACTTCTATATATGTTCAGAAATAACAGCGTATGTGGTTGTGTGTTTTTCTAAAAAATTAAATAATTTGCCATTAAGCACGTAAGTCAACATACTGCGTTAGTGCTGAACGCTTTTTAAATATATATAGAAGTTACATTGTTATGCAATTAAAAAAATCGGAATGGGTCCATCTTATTTCAGGCATTTTAAGAACCAAGTTAAGGGCGTTTAAAACCAAACAATATGGCATTATTAACTCAAAATTATAAAAAATGAACATAGGCGGTTGACCATGAACACCACAGATATTACCTTTTAGGATTTTATGATAACAATCCTATTTGGATTTATTATAAAAAATTTTATAACAGATTTTTTTCTATTTGGGGATTTTTTCTAAATAATTTAGTAATATTTGTGGCAACTTGTTTTTTATACCCGCCACCAAAAAAATGGTGGGGGTATATTAATTTTGTCATTCCGTTTGTAACACATCGAAATATCCATTTTAGACCCCATAAAGTATATATATTCTGAATCGGGGTTTGATTTTATGACGATCTAGCTATGTCCGTCCGTCTGTTGAAAGCACGATAGAGGTCGCACCGAAAAAGCTAGGGGGCTCAAATTTTGCCAGAATCTTTCTTATAGACAAGGTTTGTTTGGTATTGAAAATGGGCTAAATCGGAATATTAGGAAGAGAGTTATAGCTCGAAAAGCAAGAGTAGGTCGAAAAAACCGTGTCCTTCGAACATCGAATAAAATGGAATTGTGTCCAAACGCCTTAACGTAGACTCATGAAACTTCGAATATATATTTCCTGGGTAAAGACAATATTTTCCTCCGAAAATTGTCTAAATCTATGCATTAGGAGAGGAGTTATCGATTAAAATGTACGAAAATTTATACCGCACTGTGTATTTTTCGGTATATTTAAAAACAAAAACGTCATAAAAGCAACAAAATTGGATGTACGACTCTCAAATTTTGCACACTTTGCTTTTTGGTGAAAGGCTTTTCTGTAACGGAAAACCAATGTGCCACGCCCACTTTTACGCCCACCTCCCATATAACGATTTACCTCAAATTCATATAATTTCTCTATTAATAAAGATTTTGGAATAATAAAGGGCTATATTGAAACACCTTAGTTGTACTCATTCGCGAAAATAACTTTGACACGCCTACTCTAACTCCCACTTCTCACGTTATCTACCATTAATGAAATTTAAAAGCTCATAAAACCGCCAAAATTAGAGGTATGATGATAAAATTTGCTACGTTTATCCCCCTAGGCAATTTCATTACTGTGCCAAAAAATTAAGGTGCCACGCCCACTTTTACGCCCACCTCCCATATAACGTTTTACCCAAAATTCATATAATTTCTCTATTAATAAAGATTTTGGAATAATAAAGGACTATATTGAAACACCTAAGTTGTACTCATTAGCAAAAACAACTTTGACACGCTTACTATAACGCCCACTTTCACTTTTGAATTGTGTCCAGACGCATAAACGTAGTCATGAAACTTTGAATATATATTTATCGAGTCAAAAGAATATTTTTCCCTGAAAATCGCGTAAATCTATGAATTATGAAAAGAGTTATAGATAAAAATGTACGAAAAATGTAATAAAACTGACAAAACTATATATACGATTCTGAAATTTTGCAAACATGGCTTTTTGGTCAAAGTCTTCGTTATAACGGAAAATAGATGTGCCACGCACACTTAAATTTTCCTTAATTTTTATAAAAATATATTAGTCATATATATTAGCATTTATTCATCTTACACTGCGCCATTTATTGTACTGTAGCTAAATATAAGATAAAGATGATAAGATAGATGACTCTACTAGCAACTACTAGATGGCATGCTAACAACTTATGCTTATGTTCTCCTGAAGTTATGCTCTATTAAAAATGGGAATTTAGGAAAATTTTGATCTAAGTAAAAAAAATTATCTCTAAACATAATAAACAATTTATTTTCATGTACTAATGGCTAACAAATTTTAAAATTATACAAAATTTATTTCGTTTGAAAATCTTTTAAAAGCAAAATGTTATAGAAGTTTAAAAATCAAAATCTTACTAATAAATTTCCCGTTTTAGAAAAATGCAGAGAATGTATATTTTAAATCACCCTGTGGCCCTTAAAATTTAACCACCCTCTACAAAGAAAGTGATACATATTTTTATATTATTATCTGTCCGTCTGTTGAAAGCACGATAGAGGTCGCACCGAAAAAGCTAGGGGGCTCAAATTTTGCCAGAATCTTTCTTATAGACAAGGTTTGTTTGGTATTCAAATGGGCTGAATCGGAATATTAGGAAGAGAGTTGTAGCTCGTAAAGCAAGACTAGGTCGAAAAAACCGTGTCCTTCGCACATCGAATAAAATTGAATTGTGTCCAGACGCATAAACGTAGAATCATGAAACTTCGAATATATATTTATCGAGTCAAAAGAATATTTTTCCTTGAAAATCGCTTAAATCTATGAATTAGGAAAAGAGTTATAGATAAAAATGTACGAAAACTTATACCGCACATTGTATATTTCAAATTAAAAACGTAATAAAACTAACAAAACTGTATGTACGATTCTGAAATTTTGCAAACATGGTTTTTTGGTCAAAGTCTTCGTTATACCGGAAAATAGATGTGCCACGCACACTTTTTTCTTTAAATTTTCATAAAAATATATTAGTCATATATATTAGCATTTATTCATCTTACACTGCGCCATTTATTGTACTGTAGCTAAATATAAGATAAAGATGATAAGATAGATGACTCTACTAGAAACTACTAGATGGCATGCTAACAACTTATGCTTATGTTCTCCTGAAGTTATGCTCTATTGAAAATGTGAATTTAGGAAAATTTTCATCTAAGTCAAAAAAAATTATCTCTAAACATTATAAACAATTTATTTTCATGTACTAATGGCTAACAAATTTTAAAATTATACAAAACTTATTTCGTTTGAAAATCTTTTAAAAGCAAAATGTTATAGAAGGTTAAAAATCAAAATCTTACTAATAAATTTCCCGTTTTAGAAAAATGCTGAGAATGTATATTTTAAATCACCCTGTGGCCCTTAAAATTTAACCTTAAATTCACTTTCTTCCTCTTAAATTCATATAAATTCTTTATGAATAAAGATTTTGGAATACTAAAGGCTATATTGAAATATCTAAGTTATGTTTATTAGCAGAAACTTTATTGACATGCGTATTTTAACGGCCACTTTCATTGAAAGACTAAATTTACGAAAACATTTTACTAGCATACCGAAGTTATAATGGGTGGTTTAACAGCAATGTTTCCCATTCAACGAACTAAGATGGCATTCACAGATGTTTTCACGTTTCATACAGACCTGCTTTGCAGACATTTAAATATTTTTTACAATTCTCACGATTGTGGACGAATCCGAACAATTATGTTGACCAAAAGAATCACGAAGTGCACAAAATGAATTTTGATTTAAACGCCCATTTTTACAAAAATCTTTAATATTTAAAAGCGTTGCTCGATTGCGTATCTTTCCACGGTTCAAATTGAGTTAGTCTGAGATTGAGAAATGTCAAATGAAATACAAGAAAAAAGTTGAAGTTTAGATGTGGTTCACCTTAAACTTGGGCCCTTAAAATTTAACCATCCTCTACAAAGAAAGTGATACATATTTTATTATAAAGAGATTATTCTATAGCGATTAACAAAATAATAAATATTGTGCTTTAAATGTACACAAAATTGGTGGTGGGTATAAAAGATTTGGCACAGCCGAATATAGTGCTCTTACTTGTTAATTTTTTGGGACATTCCTAAATGCATACTAGGGATGGGCAAATTAAAAAAATCTATCGATATTTATTATATCGATATTTTATTTTACTATCGATATTTATTAATTTAAAATATCGATATTTTGATATATCGACTGAAACATATTGTTACAGATTTATTTTTAAGTAGCTTAATTTACATTATAATTTATTTTAGTTGTAGTAGTTTGAGTTACTGTAGTTTTATTTGTATTAGTTTATTTCGCTGGTTGTTCGAAAATGATGTTTGTTATTATGTGTAGCATACTTTTAGGCACTTCTATTATTACTACATATTACTTAACGTGTTAATTTATATGTAACGGGTTTCGAATGTACTAGAATGTGCATACGAGAACTTTGTCGAATGTTACCGAACACCACTATGTTACTATAAATAGCCGAACAACACAGCTAACATGATCAGTATTACAATAGAGCTTGTAAAGTGTGTATCAAAGTGAGTTTGATAATAAAAGTGTATAACCATAAGTGTAATAAGTTAAGTGATATAAAAACAATATCTGAGTGTATTTAAATAAATAAAGTGCTCTTAATTTTATAACGAATTTCAAGTGTTTTTAATTGCAATAAAAGAACTCAAAGAGTATTTAAAGGAAATAATCCAACATTTATAAAAGGTAAAAACGTAACAATATTTACCTAGTTATTGTTGAAATGATTTACATTTGAAAATTAAATACACCCACTTATGTACATACAAACAAAAATAGATGTATATTAGGCTTCGTAATACTTTTTATTCCAATTTTTATAATAAATAAACTAGATATTATCTTCTATATATATAAAAGTGAAACTATGTGTGTGTGTGTTAGCTATAGACTCCGAAACTGTAAAACCGATCGGACTCAAACTTTGGCAAGTTGTTTTACATATTCCAGGGAGTGTTTATGGGTGGCAAAAAGTGGGCGGGGTCACGCCCACACGAAATTAGTTATCAGTTTTAGCTACTTGCACTTGACCGATTTTTCTGAAACTTTGCACACATATCGAGCTATCATGACTAAATAATTTCGTGATAAGAAAAGTGGGCGGGGCCACGCCCCTAAAAAAGTTTTAATTTTGTATTTTTTACGTTTTTGAAGCTAGAATTTTGAAATTAGTGACTATTGATACATGGTGAGACTGAAAATCTTATGGTCGACCAAAAAGGTACTTTTTTGTATTTTTATGGTACTTTTTGTATTTTCTACGTTTATAAAGCTAAAATTGTGAAATAAAGGATTATTAAAAAGCCTTTTCGCATTTTTATTGTACTCTTTGTATTTTTACGTTTGTAGATATAAATTCTTAAAATTAAGTGTTTTTTAATCCCAGGTAACTCGTAATCTTATGGACGACGTAAATTACTTTTTCTATTTTTTTTTTATTTTGTATACATAGAATTCTAAATGTAGGTAATAATAAACCAAGTGGAAGTTTAAGTGAAGGAAAAAATGTTACTTTTATTATTTTTAGGATAATTTTTGCAAACTATGAATCTTAATTTTTGAAACTCAGTAGCATTGATCTTGCTTTTAGTTAGGAAATATATGCCCGATATATCCTTACTCTACTCAACTTTAACAATATGGTTTGCAGTCAGTGATGCCAATTCTTAAATAATAATAGTGAGTAGTTGTAAAACTGTTTAGTCAAACGATAAACTAAAAAGCGTGACATCATTGTTGATAAAAGCAGCCCTAAAAGAACACTGACAGTAATTTGATGCATTAATGCATAAGTATATAATAAGTTTACTAGTATAATTAAAACTAAATTCGCCTTTGCTGCTGTACCTTCTTTTGGAAAACTTTTAAAAATATCGGCTCCGATATTAGTAAATAAATATCGATATTGAGGTATTTAAAATATCGGCGATTAATATCGAAATTTTTTAAAATAAATATCGATTTTTTGATATATTGATATATTTTCCCCAACCCTAACCCACCGACCACACGAGCAATGTGTTTGGCAATTATTGCCACAGCAACTGTCAAATTCTATTGAAAACACAAGATATTAACGTGTGGACTGCATGAATATGTATAAGAATACATATTTAGCAATAAATGTTATAATACATTGCTGAGCAATAATCTTTTAACACAAGCTGTCAAATTCAATTGCAAACAAATAAAATGTAACAACACTAATGTATTTTTTTTTTTTTTTGTAGTAGTAAGTAGTATTTTATTAATACTTTTGAAAATTACATATCATTAAAAAAAAAAACTTAAACAGAAAATTTAGCTCTGCTATATATTAAAATTTTTAATAAAAGATGATAATTTTTTTCTAAATATATTGTTATTAGTTTCGTTTTTCACATCAGTTGGCATCTTGTTGTAAATGCTTAGTCCTTTATAAAATAGCGATCTTTGCATCACGCTGGTGTCTGCTCGTTGTAACCTGAAATCTAAAGCATTCCTCAGGTTATACGGTTGAACCTCCCCAACATATCTTATTTGCTCGATCAAATATTTAGGAGCTTCTCCAATTTTTATTTTTTGAATAAAGTTTATTGTATTTAGTGCTAGTCTTTTGTGTATTTTAAGCCATTTTAAATCACTCAGCATAAATGTTACTGAAGCAAATCTGTTTAGTTTTAATATTGTACGCATTGCCTTATTTTGTAAATTCTGTAGTCTGGTTATTTGTGTATTTGTACAGCATGTGTATAAAACTGTTGATCCATACTCGAAATGTGGTTTAATAATTGTATTATATATGTTTATTGCCGTGATTTTAGATAAGTTGTTTCTTATTCGTTTAAAAAAACCGATTTTTTTCCCGATTTTTTTACATATGTATTCAATGTGTTCTTTAAATTTTAAGTCATTGTCAATCTTAAAACCCAGATATTTAATAGTGTTAACTTTTTCTATTGTTATATTATTTATTTTTAATGTTATATCTGAATTCATATTTATCTCCATTAATTTGGTTTTACTTTCGTTTAATTTTAACTTGTTCATTTTTAGCCATTTATTTATATTGTTCATATCACTTGAAAGATTTTCGTAGCATATATTTTCTGTTTCTCCTTCCATAAAAATTAATGTATCATCTGCATACAAAATAATTTCACACTTCTCCAATACTTTTTCCATATCATTTATGTATATAATAAATAAGAGTGCTCCTAATATTGAGCCTTGTGGTACTCCATAGTCATTTTCTATTGCACTTGATTCCACGTTATTAACTCTAGTAATTTGCATTCTATTGGTTAAATATGACTGAAACCATTTCAATTCCTTGTCCTTAATTCCATATCCGTATAATTTTTTTTATTAAAATGTCTCTATCTATTGTTTCGAAAGCCCTTTTGAAATCCAGAAAAATCGCCAGTATTTTATTGTTCCTCTTCATATATTTCCACCTGTTTATTGTGTAATTCAATGCTGTTTCACATGAATAATTTTTTCTGAAACCAGATTGGTATTCCGATAAAAGTTTATTCTGTTCTAGATAGTTTTCAAGTTGATTTTTTACTACTTTTTCCATAACTTTTTCAAATGTTTTTAGAATGTTTATTGGGCGATATTCTTCGCAAATATTAGTATTCTTCACTTTTTCAATTGGAGTAATTAAAGATTCCTTCCAATTTTCTGGGAAAACCCCTGTTTCTAGGGATTTATTTATAATGTTGAGTAAAATATTGCCAGTTATGTCCCAGTTATCTAATATTATATTGCTTGATATTTTCTTATAGTCAGGTTTTTTCTTAATACTTTTACATATAATTTGTAATTCTAATAAGGATATTGCACGAAATTCAAATTTAACATCTATCACAGGTATTTTATTTTCATATTGCACGTTTTCAATGGAGTTTCTTATTTCAGCAATGCTATTTACGAAATAATTATTAAAATTATTGGCTATATCTAAGTTGTCCTTATATTCTATTTGGTTAAATATCACAGATTTTATCACATTTCTGGGTTTCTTTATCACTAACTCTTTTATTTGATTCCACATTTCTTTTTGATTGCTTGCGTTACTTATTTTATTATTTATATATTTATGCTTTTCATTTTCAATTTTAACTTTGTATGCGTTTCTTATTGATTTATAATTATTCCATGCTGCCCTAGTGTTTTCTATGGTAGCTTTTTGGTACTTGTTTATTTTGTCTTGTTTGAGAAGCATGAGTTCGCTGTTGAACCATTTATTGTTAATTTTCTCATTTACTGTCTTTTTTATTGTAAATTTTTGTATAGTATTTTTAAAACATCTATCAAAATCATGGACATATTCATTAAGATTATTAATTTCATTACATTGTAATATTGAATTTATTTCATTTTTAAAACTATTTTTTTCGTATTTAAAAATTACTATTTCCTTATTTTGTTTCTCGTGATAATTTCTCTCATAATCAATAAAAATGTCTATGCATTCATGGTCTGCAATTTTATTGTTTATATTATTTTTTGCCGAGATAATTTCATTGTTCGTTATTATATAGTCTATTAATGTTCTCGAGGTTTGCGTTATTCTAGTTGATTCACTTATAATTTGTTTAAGTCCATTGTCATTTAAAACACTTTCAAATTTATCTTTATAAAAATCTTTATACCAGTCTATATTAAAATCTCCTGCTATTAAAATATCACAGCTTTTTTCACAAATTTCATCTAGGAACTCTTGAAATGTATCACAAAATTCGGATTTCGAACAGCTTGGTGATCTATAAACAATCACTATAATAAATGATATATGTTCTCGTTTAGCCATATAGGCACTAATCCAATGCTTTGAGTCTACTATATGTTCCTTTATTTTATTTATATACCAATTCTTTTTAATATATAATATTACACCTCCAGTCTTCGAAGAATTCGAAATTGTTGGATAGTTATCATATTCCTTTATTTCATATTCTTTTTCATTAATGTTATTTGTGATATGAGTTTCAGAGAGCAATATAAACTCAGGTTTACCGGTTTCGACTATAATTTCCAACTGGGCGAAGTTATTTAAAAGTCCTTGAATGTTTGTGTATATTCCATATATTTTCTGTGGTTGTTAAACTGTCAGACCTATTCTTTTCATTTTCAATGTTAGTTTATTTTGATAAACTGGGCATGACCTGTTGTTTGTACAATGATTTTCATCAAGTCCTAAGTTCAGCCTTTTATTTTCTTTTATGCAATTTACACATTTGTTTACTGTTTCATTATTGCAATCTTTGCTTTTGTGGTTACCGTGACATTTGTGGCATATTTCCTCATTTCTGCACTCAGATGATTTGTGATTGTATCCTTGGCATTTAAAACATTGTGTTACACTTGTACCGTCAAAAACTCTACATCTATCCCGACCTACATTAAGCTTTTGACCTGATAATATTTTCGGATACGAATCGCTATCGATTTTTATTTTTGCCTTAAATACTGCTTTATTATATCTCTTTGTTTCAAAAATTTTTATTATCTCAATTTTGCTATTTCCTAGTATTTCATTTTGTTTTCTTAATTTTTCCAACAAATCATTTTCTTGCAATTTAAAATTCATGTCCGTTATTAACAATTGCATTTCGGTTTGTTTCGGCACTTTGACTTCATAATTTTCACTTATTTCCTTTTATATAGCTTCTTTTATTTTCTGTCTTTCTTCATTATTTAAGCTTTGAATAACAATAGTACCATTTTTTCTGTTTTCAACATTAGTTATCTTAAAGTTTATTGGGTTCACTTTTTCGTTCAAATCAGATTTCGTTTTCTCTATACTCTGCTTTTCCTTAGGTTTTATTATTAAGGGGACATTTTTTGCTGAATCTGGCATCACCAATTTATTTGCCACTGTTTGTGCATAAGTCATTCTTGGTTTGACATTCGTTTCTTTTACAATTTTCTTTATTTCATTACACATATTTATATTATTCTTTTCAATTGTGCTAAACATATCTTTATTTTTGTTTTCTATTTCATTTACATTTCCATAAATTTTTTTTACTTCTTGAACATTTTTTTCGCATAATTTTTGAACATTATCAATTTTTTTAAACCTCTCATCGTATCTCTTTTCTATAGCTTCAAGTAATTCTTTAATTTCTATTTCATTTTGTTTCAGTGAGCTTTCAAATTCATGTTTATATTCTTTTAATGTTACTTTGTTTTTGTCAACACCATCTTGTATTTCCTTTAAGATAAGATCAACATTATGGATATATTGCAAACAATCGTCGCACATAAAACGGACGAAATTATTTTCATCAAGTATTTTTGCCGAATATTGATCAATACCAGTACATTTTTTTGTAAAATGATAAACTTTGTCACACACGCCATTGCAACGAATACCACTTTCACCTCTTATTGCTGATCTGCATTTACTGCATTCAGCCATATTCATGTTTTTTTCAAATTAATTCTTTAATATTTTTCTTTATTCAGTTGGTATATATTGTTTTATGTTTTATAATAGTCACTATCTATTTTTAAAAAAACGTTTTATTAATATTTTTATAATTTTTTCAAGAGCTTTGATAATTTGCTTGTTTTCTCTAATAGAGTGGCCAGAATTTATAAGAGAACGTCGCAGAAAAAAAGAAGACAAAATAGTAAAATTAACATGGTTAATGTGGAGACCTGGCAACACTGTTGATAACTAAACTAGTTGTGAAGCTGCACTCGTGAAAACTAGATGTAAAAAGTTTGTAAAGTATTGTTATGTTCTGTTCATTTACAATTTAATAAAATATAAATAATCAAATAACATAAGTGTTGTGTGTCATGATTTATCAGGGTATTACAATGGAATTTTGCATGTGCAATAAAAAAAAAAAGAGGAATAAGATAAATAAGAAAATAAATTAATGATTTTTTTTCTCTACACACACATAAGTACGTTTTGTGTCTTGTTTTAGTGGTGATCACGAATTGATACTAATATCAATCATGCTGGATCGTGTTTAGGAAAGGAAATTAGGAAAAGAAATAAAAAAATGTGAGTTTGTGTTGCATTTAATTGAAACAATTGAAAAAAAGAAAACATTAAATTGTTTTGCATTTAATTGCAGTTTAGACGAGAATCATTAAATTGAAAGAAAAACGTTGAAAAAAAATTTATATTAAATTGTAAAGGAAAAGCATTTAATTGTTGCATTGAATTGTAGATGGTAAGAAAAGAAAAAAAAAACATTTACTGAATGATTATTCTGCTAATTCTGGACATTTAATTGTTAATAGGACATTAAATTGCCTTGCATTTAATTGTGAGTTTATTAAACCTAGATCCTGAAAGAGATCAATATGAATGTGACAAGCATACCGCCTTTCTTATGCGATGCCATAGATAAGGCTCTTCTTCGTTCCGAATGGAAAAAGTGGCTTCGGGCATTTTTAATATATCTAGAGGCGGAGGATATAAAAGACGCAGCGAAGAAGAAAAATAAATTGCTGTATTTAGGGGGTACACAACTACAGGACGTGGTGTATAGTATTCCTGGGGCACTTATAGAACCTGAAAATGTAACAGAAAGATTAGATGTGTACAAAGTGCTTGTTGAAAACCTAAACAAATATTTTTCTCCAGAAAGGAATTCTACTTTCGAAAGACATCTGTTTCGTTTATTGAGACCTGAAAACGACGAGTTTTTGAACAAATTTTTGGTAAGGTTACGGAGTCAAGCGGCAAAATGCCAATTTGGAGAAACGAAAGAGGAAATATTAGGAATTAACTTAAAAGATAAACTCGTCGATTCCTGGGCACCAAATGATTTAAAAAAACGACTTCTGGAAAAAGAATACACATTTGCACAAGCTATTGAAATGTGTCACGTTTACGAACAAATAAATAATCAAACCGAAACAATGAAATTGCCGAATGCATCCCTAGACATCAACCGAGTTGAAAGCAATAATCGAAGCGGCGAATGTAGTAGATGTGGCCAAAGAGGGCACACCGGTACTAGCGTTGGTTGCCCCGCTAAAATGTCGAAGTGCAACAAATGTGGGTTCATTGGCCATTTTGCTCGCAAATGCAAAACGAAGGGTACTAAACGCAGACACACTGTTTTCGAGAATGCAGAATCGAAGAGACGGAAAGGCAGTAATTCGAATATACAATTTATTTCTGATGACAATAAGCCGGATAATGGATCTATGCAAAGCAAGTGGAATGAACACAATTGTTTTCGTGTAACGGACGAGTTAAGTGAAAACATGAATGAAATGATAGATTGCTATATAGGAGGCCAGCAAATTTCGATGTTGATTGATTCTGGGCCACAACATAATTTACTAAGTGAAAAGGACTGGGAGTATCTCTGTAAGAAACAGGCTACTGTTTGGAACATTCGAGCTAAATCTGAGAATAAGTTTCGTGCGTATGCTGGGAACAATCTGCTCAAGGTTAAGGCTGTTTTCGAGGGTGTAATAGGCCTCGATTTGGTTTCAAATTTGATTTCCTCATTCTATGTTATTGAGAATGGAGGTCAATCACTATTAGGTCGGGATACTGCCATAAAGTTGAAAGTTTTGAAATTGGGGCGTGAAATAAATCAAATTGAAAAACATCAGATATTTCCAAAAATTAAAGATATTAAAATTTCACTGTCAATTGATAAATCCGTTAAACCAGTTCAACAACCATTACGTAGAGTGCCGTCAGCATTAGAAGAAAGGGTGGAGAGAAAGTTGAACGAAGCTGTGGAACAAGATGTCATAGAGCCGGTAGTGGGACCTAGTCCTTGGATATCTCCAGTAGTAGTGGTGTTCAGGGGAAATGGCGATATTCGTTTATGTATCGACATGAGGCGTGCCAATGCGGCAATATTGAGGGAAAACTATCCACTTCCTACATTTGACTCATTTATGACTAAACTTCAAGGAGCTAAATATTTTTCGAGACTGGACCTCAAGAATGCTTACCATCAGCTTGAACTGGATGAAGATAGTCGTGAAATAACAACTTTCATAACTTCTAAGGGGCTATACCGTTAAAGGCGGCTATTGTTTGGAGTGAATTCGGCACCAGAAATATTCCAAAGAACTATGGAGAGTATTTTGGCTCCGTGTAGCTGTGTTGTGAACTATTTGGATGACGTCATTGTGTTTGGTAGCACCGAGAGCGAACATGACAAAAATCTCAAGGAGGTGCTTGCAATTTTTAAAGAAGCAAATGTTTTGCTAAATGACGAGAAATGTATTTGGAAAATGGGTAAACTGCTATTTTTAGGACATATCCTGTCTGCTGAAGGAATAAGTCCTGATCCGGGAAAAATTGACACTATAATGGAATTTAGATCGCCAACCAGCAAGGAAGAGGTAAGGAGTTTCTTAGGTTTGGTAACATACCTGGGAAAATTCATACCAGATCTTGCTGATTTGACAGAGCCACTTAGAAATTTGATCAAAAAAGACGTGAAGTTTATCTGGGGATCAGGCCACGACGATGCTTTTCAGAAGCTAAAGAAACAACTGACCAAAATGCCAACGTTATCGTATTTTAATCCAAAGAGGCGCACTCGATTAATTGCAGATGCAAGTCCGGTGGCTTTAGGAGCAGTTCTACTTCAGTTCGAAAATAATGTTCCTATGGTAATATCGTTTGCGAGTAAAAGCCTATCTGAGACCGAGGGAAGATATTCGCAAACGGAAAAGGAAAGCCTCGCTTTAGTTTGGGGCATAGAACGGTTTTACTATTATTTGGCCGGCATTGAGTTTGAATTGGTCACGGATCACAAGCCATTGGAGACTATTTTTAAGCCCACGTCAAAGCCACCTGCTCGTATAGAGAGATCGGTACTTCGTCTACAATCGTTTAAATTTAAAATCGTCTATCAGGCTGGTAAATACAACATCGCCGATTCCTTGTCTAGGATATGCAAAATTGGAAATTGCATGTCTTTTGATCAACAATCAGAATTCAGCATATGTTCGATTATTGAGGAAACCATCCCGAGGGCGCTCTCAATTCTTGAAATTGTGGAAAACAATCAGTCTGATCCAGAAGTGATAGAAGCAGTAGAATGTATTAAAAACAACTCATGGAGTTTAAATACGTCGAATAAGTTTTTCCCGTTCCGTCTGGAATTGTGTACTTTAGGTAATATCTTGCTTCGAGGAACCAAAATCGTTATACCGTTACCATTAAGAACAAGAGTCTTAGCAATAGCTCATGAAGGCCATCCAGGCGAGACAGTGATGAAAAGACGGTTACGCTCTAAAGTTTGGTGGCCTTTAATCGATCGAGAAGTCGAAAAATATGTGAAAAATTGTCGCGACTGTTTATTAGTATCGAGACTGCAACATCCGGCGCCAATGATCAGACGAAATTTTCCAAGGGGACCCTGGCTGTGTCTCGCAATGGATTTGCTGGGACCATTGCCTAACCATGATTTTTTATTTGTGGTAATTGATTATTACTCCAGGTATCAAGAAGTAAAGTTCTTAAGGAAAATAACATCGTGTGCTGTAATTGATTTTCTGGATGAAATATTTTCTAGATTGGGTTATCCAAAATCGATTACCACAGATAATGGTCGGCAGTTTGTTAGCGATAAGTTTAAAAGCTACTGCACAGATAAAAACATTGAAATTATAACATCACCACCTTACTGGCCTCAGGCGAATGGGGAAGTTGAAAATATGAATCGATCAATCGTTAAACGTTTACGAATAGCACATAGTAATGGAACGGATTACAAGAAGGAAATCCAAAAATTTCTGTTGATGTTCAATGTGACTCCCCATGGAACAACTGGGAAAGCTCCAACGGAACTGTTATTTAACCGTGTTATTCGAGACAAAATACCAACTCTCCTTGATGTCGGGGAAAATATTTTAGATGCGGAGGCTAGAGACATGGATGCTGTCAATAAAGAAAAAGGAAGACAGAAGGCAGATAAGAATCGTAAAGCAAAAGAAAGCGATATTAAGGTTGGAGATAGAGTAGTCCTGCAAAACGTAATCTTCCCAAATAAACTGACACCGACATTCGGTAAAGAAGAATTTGAAGTAGTAGAGCGAAAAGGAAATGATGTAACAGTCCGCGGTGAAGATACGAGTAAGGTTTTCAGACGTAATATCAGCCACTTAAAGAAATTGCCCAAAACGCCAGAAGCTGATGAGGATGACTCGGAGGTAATTGATGCTGCTGCGGACGCGCCTAACCCAAGGTTGACGCTGAAACTAAAAAACATTGGAGGGATGTGGAGACCTAGCAACACTGTTGATAACTAAACTAGTTGTGAAGCTGCACTCGTGAAAACTAGATGTAAAAAGTTTGTGAAGTATTGTTATGTTCTGTTCATTTACAATTTAATCAAATATAAATAATCAAATAACATAAGTGTTGTGTGTCATGATTTATCAGGGTATTACAGTTAATATAAAAAAATTTAAGTTTTTTAATTATATTTAAATATAAAGGCAAAATAACCGTTTTAATCTAGTGCTTTTGATGAAATTTATTTTCGTATATTTTTTTTATAAAATTTTATATAATAGGTCAATCAACAGGAAAATTTTTAATTTTATGTTTTAAGATATTAACGTGTTCAACACCTACAGATATTAGCTTGAACTTTGGCAATTTGATGCCGTTATTCTGCCGGCTTTATTGCTTATATTAACGCGTTCACGACCGAAGCGATCAGGCTGGGGGGTGGCCACAAACCAGATGATAAATTTCCACGAAATGAATTAACTCTAACTCAATATTAGAGTTTATGTTTTTTTATGTGTTTTGTGGAGTTTGTGACGTCAGAGATAGTATGACGCTTATTCGCGTCGCCGGTTTATAAACGCGTCGCCGGAACGTATAAACCGCAGGTCGCACATATGCGTCACTAAAATAGTGTAAACTAAATAAAACTAAACGAAAATGTACCTGATGGGAATAAAACAATTAATTGTATATATGACTTTATTACTGGAGCCACTTTACTCGGGAGAAAATCAACTTGCCCGTCCAAAGGTCTACACACTAAAACACACTGTATGTACACACTAAAACTAACACGACAAAATAACTCAATTGCAACAAAAAAAAGGGGTACCGTAATTCAACAAATGAGAAACAATAATGAATACAGCGATGACCATCATTTTAAAATCAGTCGATTATATTCGTAAACAGTAGCAGTTAAAAGTTCCCTTTCTCATATAGTATGGGATACCCACACCAAAACCAAACACAGAAAATAACAGCTTGGTACTTCCCCTAAACCACAAAAAAAAATCAATAGAATCTGTACACCAATATAGAAACTGTAATACATGAAGTACAAAACAAATTGCGACGCATATAAGCGTCCTCGGTTTATGGGGAAACCCGCATGACGCATATATGCGTCGTGTGGTCGTCAACGCGTTAAGACATAATCAATCGCTCGTGTGGTCGGGGGGTAATGCATACACAATTTTATTACGAATATTTGATGCAGGCAGAAACACTGTTTCATATGTAGGTTTTGTTTTTGTGTTTCTTGCATTCATAAACGGAATACTTTTTTTGTGTGTGTTGGTTTTTTAAACTGAATAAACATCATACATACAAACATATACAGTCGGATTCGGGTAAGAGAAATTGATAATTGAAGGAATTATTTTTTTTGGCTTATGCAAGATTTTCATTAATAAAAAACTTTGGATAAATCGAAACCATTTTGGTTAAATGGATTGTCTACTTTTTATATTGTTTTAAAACAAAATAATAGAAAATGTTGCTGTAGCATTGTATTTCGTCGTATATTAATGATAAATTCTTTCTACTAAGCAGTGTTTGCTTTATTGAACTTTGTAGCTTTAAAAACAAAAAAGCTGTAAAACTGATTTTCCCTTAAGCGAACTCATTTTCTTTAAAATAATAGTAAAAATATTTAATTTTAGTTAAGTGATTCCTTCAATTAAACGACGGCAGCTTTACCAAATCCGACTGTTTTAAATTTTTTTTACACAGACTTTATTTTTATGTGGCGCCAAAAAAATTTTTGTGTTGTATTTCTTGCAAGGGATGATTTTCACATTTACCTTTTTATTGATGCTATTTGTTTTTTAGGTACTGTTGTTGTTAAAAGAGGCATTGGGTACAGTGTGACACACAACTTTTTACCTATAGGCATAGCTGCCAGATAAAATAGGGGCAAAATCGTCTAATTTGGGGAAAAAAATCGTCAAAATCGTCAAATAGTTTACTCAAATCGTCATAAAAACGTCAAAATAAAAAAACGCATTTTTTTTAAACAAAACATTTTTTATTTAATGCATAACATAACAAACTTTTTAAATCCAGAGAGATAAATGGTTTTATTAGACCCTTTTAAGTTAAGAAAATGACAATAAATATAATACAATTTAGAATTAATTTCGAAAAATAAATATTAATATGTATATAAATACAAAAAAAATAAATAATGAATTGGCTGCATCTAATTCACACTAATTGACAAATAATTATAATAATTTCTTTCTAAAGTTTCTACCGATTAAGGTACCTTTAGGCAAGCGTAAGACGAGCACAACGCCAAAATAAACTACATCGTTTCGCTTTTTAGCCCATAAATTTATTTCTGGATTTGCAAACCAGTCTTACTTAATTTTCCTCTTCTTGTTCGTTACCTGTGAAAAACACCATTAAAATTTCATTTTAGCTACTACAAAGTTTTGTATAAAAAATAGATGAAATTTCTACTTACAGAGGAAGAGCTGCTAGAATTTTCATCATCTTGGTTTTCTATTAAAAATATAATGTTTGATTTTTAAGGTTTAAATGTATAGTTAAAAATAACTTACCATTTTTTCTAAGTATTAAAGCTATTAACTTGTCACTTATTTTCAAAAAAATTTACTTAAAAAACTAAAATTGTTTTAAACGCATTTCCAAATTTATATTTGTTCGTGTTGTAGGTTTCAGTTGATAATATGTGGCATATACTATGTTAAAAATGTACAAAGTGGAAAAATTACCCACACAAACACATTAAATACTGATCGATGTATCTCTTTCACTCTGTTCTATTATTAAAGACATAAAAAACCGTTACAAATTATTTTTACTTAATTGAAGGTTGATATAAAAGTAATGAAAAATGTTGCAAACTTGAATTCTTGAAAATCGTTAAAAACATAGCATAAATCGTCAAATCGTCAACACTTAATTTTAGCACGTAAAATCGTCAAAATGACGATAAATCGTCAAATCTGGCAGCTATGCCTATAGGCGCTTGACATATGCTTATATAAGTTAACACAACATACACCTCTCAATAAAATAATAAATAAAATGTTGCTGACCACATCGTCTGCATATTTTTATTTATTCTGTTCATTTTTATTTTTTATACCCTTCACCTGTGGTGCACAAGGGTATATATAGCTTTGTCATTCTGCTTGTAATTTCTACAATTTTCATTTCCGACCCCATAAAGTATATATTTTCTGAAAGCTTATGAATAGAGGAGTCGATTAAGCCCTGACCGTCTGTTTGTCTGTCCGTCGGTTGATTGAAATCAACTTTTAGAAGCAACCATATGTTCCTCAGATCTGTGTATGGTATCAATCTTTTGGAAATATCCGGGAATGAATCGCTATTGAAATTCAGCACAATCGCCCTATAACTTTCTGAGATATGAGCAAATAAACACGACTGCCTCTGTTTTTTCCTATATTTTTACCACCAAAATTAAAATTGTTCAGCCATAGAACAATTTATAGGTACCTTTGCTACTATTTTTAGATATAACATGCCTCTAGAGATATTCGTGTAAAATTTTGGATAAATCGGGCTCTTATCGGTAAAGTTATAGGCAAAAAAAAACTTGCAAACGAAAATCAGTTTTTTTAGCTTCTAGACAACCGAGAGAGTCAATATTGGTATCATTTGCAAGAACTTGACTAGCACAATAAAAACACCATAAAAAACTTTAAATTTATGTGGCTGCCACTACAAAATGGCGGACAATAAATTTTTATATGAGCCAAATCAGGTATTTTAAAATGTAACTTCTTGAACCCCCTCAATATTGGTAGCAAATTAAAGGGCTTGACCAGTAGAATACAGTAAATTATTCTAAAATGTAAAATCCAAGATGGCGTCTAAAACAATATGCCGGATAAATTTTGTTTAACTCCATCAATATGGGTATCAAATTAAAGTGCTTGACTAGTTGAATACACTTAACGACGTAAAAATTCAAAATCGATGATGGCGTCGGAAATAATAAAGATAAAAGAAGAATAACATGAAATATAGGTTAAGCTACGATGTGAGATTATCTATGTATGTACATGATGGTGAAGGGTATTATCAGATTCGGCACGGCCGAATATAATACTCTTACTTGCTTACTTTTTGATTGCTTAATAAAGGTGTCAAGTTGCGCTACACGCGCAAACCTTACTTAGCTGAGTCGGCAGATTTTTAAGTTAAGCAAGATTGGTATTCTAGATTTTACACTTGAACAGTAAGCACATAGTGCTGCAAAAATACAAATTTTATTTAATAAAAAAAGTAAGCACATAGTGCTGCATAATTTTAATTAAAACATAATTTGTTTTGTCTTAATTTATGTAAAGTAGCTTTTATACCGAGTTTCAATTTAAGACAAACACGGATTTTTACTTTACTGAGTAAAAAAATTAGAAATATAATGAATTTTCTATTTACATTTTCAGGTATATATGTTTATATATGTATTTTGCTAATACGCATTTCCTTTTAAGACTTTACCTTTTTATATAAATGCCTAAATATTTTATTAGACCTATAAAGTTGTTTTTCTTGCCCGCATCTTTAAATCAATTATAATTAAATTTGTGAGCATAAAAATATTATATATGTACATACACATACATATATAAAATATTGTAGTGTATCTCACAAGTGTCTACTGCAGACACATTGCCCACTCTGAAATTCATGCATACAAACCAAATTAAAGTAGGGTATACAATAGATCAAATAACCGCATTGACCCACATTCACTGGAATATAGGACAAGTGTGCATGGAAATGAATACAAGTTACTCAATCAGAATGCAAACAAATCACATTGAGTGTTTTTATGTAAATGAGTACATTTACAAATACTAACATTCTGATTGGTTAATACAATTACAGAGAGAATAAATCTTGATATATTAATGGTACCGACAAAGACAAATAGAACTTTGTCAATAAATATAATAAGTTAGAAAGGTTAAGAATTAAATTCAAACTTAGTATATAAGAACAAATAGAATTAAATAAAATAAGAACTTGAAATTACAATACTAATTCGGCAACAACTTGCCTTGTGTTTTAATTGAAAGCCTCGAAATAATTCGGCAGTTCCTTTGAACGCCTTGTAAATCAGCTGGAACCCTGACAGCTACTAAAAATAACCAAGGGCTATAGGGAACAGAAATACACTAATAGAAAAATCCATTACAATATAATATATATATACGATACAGCTACTTATATACATATAAGCAAAATCAAATTTGTTAAGAACGAATTGTATGTTGTTTAAATTATTATGGCTGCTACTGTACATTATTTAATGTTAAGATTTTTTTCATACGACAAACAACAACAAAAAAAAGAGGAAATTTTTAAAAAGAATTACATATTTGTTTTTGATTTTATTTTGCTTAAAATGAAATATACTTAATTTGTGAGAGGAATGCAAAACGGCGAATTTTAAAAATAATTTTTGTATTGCAAATAGGGTTTGGGATTTCCCGGTCTTTTTACTTTCCCGGGAAACGGGAATTAAAAAATCGTCTTCCCGGGAATTCCCGGGAAGAAACTCAATATAATTTCCTATATCAAACCTAATAATGATTAAACTATTTTAACGTTATCATACAGAAACTTCTGTTTTTTTTATAATAGAAAATTAAATTGATTTGGTATTACCATATATGCACGAATGAAAGCGAGTTGAAAAAACAACGATATATGTTAATGTTTTTCTTGTAATTTAAAAAAAAAATTAGAAAAATAAATTTCTTAATTGTAAAAATTTTAGGAAGTTTTAAAAGAGTATGAGAAAAATATATGCCTCTCATTTCTAGTTTGTAAAAAGCATTTAACGCCATCAGTCGAGATAGCCTGATGCGGTTCATCCGAACAAAATAATTCGGCGACGGCGGTTAGCCGGCTGGGGGCATATCAACCTGGATCTCTAAACAACAGCCGTACAATTTTGACGTTTTTTTCCGGGCTTGAAATGTGGTTTTTTGCGTTCCAGCAAATTTTGGTAAATTTATCGTTTTCTGAGAGAATTTTTTGTTTACTCTCATTTTACCGGACTTTACCCGGATTTACGTCGAACAAACCTAATATTTCTTTTACAATAAATAATGTTTGTTAACTTTAACATCACGATTTGTTTAATAACACATTGCTTTAGTAGTAGTTTATTTTCCATTAGAGTCCTTATTGTGTCAGCATTACATCTTCCGAAAATATAAACTTAACCCAAATTATAAAAATAATTATTGCCATGTAAACAGATACTTTTTTTGGGCAACACTACTCCACTCGTCTAATACAAGAGCAAACCACAAATTGTCACAAATTTGACTCGACATTGTTTTCATCATCGTATTTTTAACGGCGTTCTAATATTTTATTACAATGTTTTTAACATCAGTTTAATTTTGGTAATGTCATATTTTTACTGAAAAAATTTTGACGAATAAAAGAACTTTGTTGCCAATTTTAAAACAATTTCTGGTAATGTTTGGGTGTCTAAAAAACTTTTAATGGTGGAATTATTTTTTTATTTGGTGCAGGTGTTGAAGAATCGTTTTTAAATTTTATTTTATGAACCAAAAGAAGGTGCCGTATGAGACCACTAGTACTACCGCCCTTGGACATTAACCTTTTCGGGAAAATATTACATTGTGCTGCGTTGCCTACTTTTTGAGAATAGTTCCAGACTTCAGACATTTTGCTTCTAAACAAAGTGAATTTTATAAAAAAGTATTATTAGAAAAATTCAATCATAAATAAAAAAAATTATACTTACAAATTCTGTGACCACTTTTAAAACCACGGAACCACGGAAACTACTGCTGGATTTACAGTTGTTATAAAAAACATTTATATAAAAGAAAACATTTAATTATGTATGTATATAATTAATTCACTTGAAATTTATAAGCACTTATTAAAAATAATTCCAGAAAGTCGTTAACTTTGGCGTGAAATATTTTTGACCGACGATGTTTGTTTTTCTTTTCCATATTTGTATTTGAGAAAAGTTGTAAATACTTAACAATTAAACAAGTAAGTAACTTAAAATGTACCTTTTTAATTTTAAAAATTAAAAAAATACTTAAAAACAAGTAAGAGTGCTATATTCGGCCATGCCGAATCTTATATACCCTTCACAACGTGTAGTCATGCAATAACAGTTGCTTGTATCACAATTCATCCCATATGAAATACGTACACGTATGTATGTTAAAAAAACGAAAAAAAAAATTAAAAAAAAATTTAAAAAAAAAATTATTATGTATATAATATACATATATAAAACAAAAAAAAATAAAAAAAAAATTAAAAAAAAAATTTAAAAAAAAATTTAAAAAAAGTTATAATAAAAATATAAATAATATATTAAATAAAAAATAAAAAAAAAATTGAAAAAAAATTTTTTTTGGCTCAGTTGGGATTCGATGCCACGTTTTCTCTAACCAGTATACACGTTTGTATGTATGTATGTTGTTGTTGTAATGTTGTTTTTGTGAAAAAAAAAATCGAGGTGGTCGTGGGTTTTTGCTCATATCTCAGTTGTTTATGTACCGATATTTCTGATTTTCAATACCGATCTACTCCCGAATATTTCTGATATTTTAATACCTTATCCGAGTCCAACCTATGTCGGGGGGCTTCAAAAAGTTGATTTTAACATACACACGGACAGACTGACAGGGCTTAATCGACTCCCCTATTCATAAGCTTTCAGAAAATATATACTTTATGGGGTCGGAAATGAAAATTGTAGAAATTTCACACGGAATGACAAACCTATATATACCCTTTTTCACTATGTGAAGGGTATTAAAACGCTAACAAATTAAAAACCTTACTTTTTATTCAAATATTCTCTAAATTTACAAAACAGATAAGAAATTAAAAATAAAATCAAATATTATATTATTTTTATTCTGGCTCAAGTTCATTTTTATACTAAATTTCTCATATATTTTCTTTTTCATATACATATGAAGAAATCAGTTTTTATTTGTGGTAATACAAGAATATACTGGAAAAGTATCTTATTATCCCGACACCAGCCGAGTGGAATGCATTTTCGAAACCAGCTACGGTTTCATCATCAGCACTCTTTTGATCGGGATGTCTTATGATGGTTTAAAGCTACGATTAAAATGTGGTAATTGAAAAGAATAACAAAGAAAAAGGGGAAAAGCTTTAGTGTTGAAGAAATTTCGTTCTCACTCACCATGGCAAATATATGAGTTTATAGGTAAAAATAATTAATTTACAAAATCAATTTTCATATAAACTTGTGAGTTAAATAGATGATATTTACTATCAACACTAAGACATCCCGATCAAAAGAGTGCTGATGATGAAACCGTAGCTGGTTTCGAAAATGCATTCCACTCGGCTGGTGTCGGGATAATAAGATACTTTTCCAGTATATTCTTGTATTACCACAAATAAAAACTGATTTCTTCATATGTATATGAAAAAGAAAATATATGAGAAATTTAGTATAAAAATGAACTTGAGCCAGAATAAAAATAATATAATCTTTAAGATATTAAATAGTTCGACAATTAAATAAAAGTAAAATTATAAAATCAAATATATTTCCTAATATACTACATAATTTTTATTTCCCATTTTCCCGGGAATAAGAGCAAAATTTTTCCGGGAATACTAAGTGGTTCATTCCCGGGAATTCCCGCCCGAATTCCCAAACCCTAATTGCAAACGAATTAAATAAAAAAAAATATATATATTTTATTTGCGAAAAGAATGAAAAAACATAACAATCGTAAATAGAATTTGTCTCGCAACTTTTATCTTTATACCCTTCATTCTTTGTTATTCCGTTTGTAATTTCTACAATTTTCATTTCCGACCCCATAAAGTATATATTTTCTGAAAGCTTATGAATAGAGGAGTCGATTAAGCCCTGACCGTCTGTCCGTGTGTTGGTTGAAATCAACTTTTAGAAGCAACAATATGTTCCTCAGATCTGTGTGTGGTATCAATCTCTTGGAAATATCCAGGAATGAATCGTTATCGAAATTCAGCACAATCGCCCCATAACTTTATGAGACATGAGCAAAAAACCACGACCACTTCGTTTTTTTCACAATTACAACAACAACATACATACATACGTGGCATCGAATTCCAGCTGAGACAAAATTTTTTTTTAATATAATTTTATATATTCTTTATATTTTTATTTTTTTTTATATATTTTTTAATTTAATTTTTTTTATTATTTTTTTTTTATTTTAAATATATTTTTTTTTTGGATTTTTTTTGGAAACGTACATACATACGTAAAGTCAATTTATAATTCTGCAATGGGATGTTTTTATTTATGTATGTATGTACGTATTTCATATGAGATGAATGGTGATACAAACAATTGTTATTGCATGACTACACGTTGTGAAGGGTATATAAGATTCGGCATGGCCGAATATAGCGCTGTTACTTGTTTTTAATTCAGAGCATAATTAAACAAACGAGAGAAAAAAATGAAATTGCATTCGCAAACATAATTTTTTGCGTATGTTGTAAATAAATCTTAAAAGTATTAAAAACAAAAAATAATAAAACACTATAAATTGTGGCTATTGCACAAAATTGTTATCATTGTTAAAGCTTCGAGAGTAAAATGGAAAAATGGTATACAAGATTAGAATGTTGAATTCTGTTACATGCCAGAATTCGTCTTTTTGAGAGCATATTACGCCTGTCGTATAAACCTATAGTGAAAAAGTGACACTTAAAGTCACGGACAAAACCATTGTTGAAGAGAAGAAAAAAAAATGTTTCAAGAAAAATTTAGAAGTGAATTAGGACTGATAGTGAATGTACCGAAAACTGGATTTGGCAACAGCAACGATGGTAACACTAGCAGAAGATTTTTTTCTAATCCTGATGTCGCTGGCTGCGACTTTAGCTTTGTAAAGGGGCGAATTTAACGACACAAAAATGTAGGCACAAAATATTTAAAATAAAATGATGCGTTTATTTCAACAAAAAATATGCGAAATTAATTAGAATTTACAGTAACTAGTATATAAAAAACAATTTACCGCAGTGCTTTTCCCTTACAAACTAACTCTACTTATTAAATTTTTTGCTGGACAACCTTTGTACATACATATATGTTTGTGTATAATCAAAGAATATAAATCATATAGAATGCGCATCACGTACAAACAAAATTTCTTATGGCGGGTTCTAACATTGGAACCCGCTCTCTTTATTACGAATTTACCTCATATAGTTTCGCTCACAATATTTTGTCAAGGTAATTTGTTGTTGGTTTCTTTATTCATATTTATTTACCATGCACTCGTTTAACATCATTCGTTAGACAAGAAGCAAAGAAACAAAATACGAACACGTGTTTGTCTGTTGTTTATGCATGTATGTATGTATGGATGTGTTAATGATCTTTAAATAAAGAAATGAGAAAATATAAATTTACATTTATAAAAAAGGTCAAATAATTCAAACAAATGTGAACAAACATTATTTTGAAAACAAATTCGCTCGACTGTGTTACAGTAGCAAAAGCTGAGATTGCATCAATTGTGATCAATAAGATTCGATGCCCTTCTTAGCGAAAATTTTAGAGTACGTGTACAATTTTATTGATTTGAGATAATTTTAATACAATGAAATTTATTATAGGTGAAAATGTTTTTTTCAAGCATTTGAATTTCACTTGAGGTATTTTAAATAAATAAATAAAAAAGGCGATGTTTTCTAATGTATTACAGATACTTTTACAAATTGAAGTTTTCGAAAAAACTTTCGCCTATTGTCAAGTACACTCAATGTTTATACATGTAGCTCTAGTGTGATATTTTTTTATTTTGAAGTGTAATTTATAATTTATTTTAGCTAATTTATTCTTTAAAATTCAAATTTTTATTAAAATTGCTGTCACTGTTTCGCCAATAATATGTTGGCAGGAAACAAATAGTAATGTATGTATTTTGTGATAAAAGAAATTTCAATTTTATGTAAGAAAGGCAAAACTCAATAAAAAATACTTATGTACCTGTTGCCTGCACTGGAATTATTTGACCGTTTCTTTAAAAAACCCACATGCAATAAATGCGCAAAAACCTAGGTAAACCGAAGTCAGGTAGAATTTTTGTATTGTTGTTGTATTTTAAGAGGCACAAATCGTCAAGGACACTTCGACCGAAATTTTTTTTAGTGATTTTTTAAAGGCTCTGCAGCTTTTTATTTTATTTTGAAGCATTTCATAACACATTTCAGTTTCAAAGCTGCAATGAAGCATTACGTACTGTGTGTCTAGAAATTATAAGAAAGGTAAATAAAAAATAAATAAAAATAACGCAATAAATAAAAACTCTACTGAAGCAATGAATTAAAGTACAAAAAGAAAAATAAATCGCCATCGGGCATAAAATGCTGCGTAAAAAAATGCCAGAAGTCGAGAAGACATTTTAAGGGGTTAAAAAATTTTAAATTTCCTTCGCCGGATATGACTAGGTCAAATTTGGCGAGAGAATTGTCGAATTCCTGAGAAGAATTGTAATAAAAATCTTTATATTTGCGAAAATCAATTTTCAAGTTCATACGTTGGGGGAAAAAAATTAAAAGCTGACGCCATTCGAACTGTAGATATTGATGAAATGGAGGAAGAATTGGAAGATTTTAACGCAGAGTTCAGGTCCTCCCCAAAAAATTTAGATTGTGAAAATATTGAAGCCCCTTTCTGCTCAAATTGCGAAAATCAAACTCTACTTGCAGATCACTACTGGAAAAAAATATAGTAATCACCTCAAAAAATACAAAAAAGAACAAAAAATTTTAAAATCAAAGCGACTCACACAAAATACTAAAAAGTTAAATCGTAAAAATATAAAAAAGTCTCTTATTGAATCGATTGATTGTTTACAAAATATAAGCGCAGAAAACAAAGTTTTTTGTAAGCTTTTGTTGAGCTCTCGGCCAAAGGAATATTCTGAAAATGTAAAATATTTAGCTTAGAACATATTTTACAAATCTCAATCCACATACTTATTTCTAAGGGACAAATTAAATTTGAGTCACATTTCCACCTTGAATCGGTTGGCGCCGATTAAATTTCTTCAGCCCGGCTTAAAAAATAATGCTTTTGAATTCGTGAGGGAAAAATGCTCCCAGTTGGATGACAGATGTGCTAAGCATATGGTTTTAGTAATGGATGAAATGAGCATAAGAAAAGAGTTGAGGTATAACAGAAGTCTAGATTTAGTTGATGGATTTGAAACAACTGGATGTGAAAAGACTAATAGAATTGTCACTCATGTATTTGTTTTTATGATTAAATCTATGTTTTCTAATTTTTCAATCATTCTAAATTATTGTATTTCCTACAACGGCTTATCTGCGGATACTTTAAGTGAAATAGTTAAAGAAAATTATAATATTTTAAAAAGCATAGGTATAAATGTTCGTGCCCTTGTATGTGATCAAGGCCCGACCAACCGAAAATGTTTTTTCAACCTTAAAGTATCTGTGGAAAAGCCGTTTTTTGAAACTAATGACCAGAAAGTTTTTTGCATGTACGATTTCCCCCATTTAATTAAGTCTTTGCGGAATGGCTGGTTAAAGTGTGATATAAAACCACCGGATGGAACCGTAAGTTTTCAAGTAATTAAGGAATTGTATGAAATGAAAGCAAGTGCAAAAACAAAAATGTGCCCAAAATTGACACGGCAACACATTTACCCTAACTGTTTTGAAAAAATGCGTGTAAAATTTGCAACACAAATTTTCAGCAGAACTGTTGCGGCTTCTATCAAAACTATTTCCGAAACCACAAAATTTAAGATAAATTCCACAAAATTGGTCTTATCAACAGCTCAGTTTGTGGAAAAAATTGACAAGATTTTCGACTGTCTTAATAGTGGCTCCCTTTACGGTGATAACTGCTACAGATTTGCAATTCAGCTTAACAGTGAATCATATAAATTTATTAAATTTTTTTGCAATATTTAGAAAATGTGGAGTTTTTGGATAAAAAAAAGCGTGTTTTCTTTTTAAATGGAATAAAGCTCACTCTTAAATCTGTTCTTATGTTAACCGATGATATTTTAAAAGAAATCTCTTAATCAGGACGAATTAGAAAACACGTTTTCTGTATTGCGGCAGAAAGGGGGCAACAATAACAACCCGTCTGTAGCCGAATTGAATAACATTTTGACAAAAATAATCGTGACTTAAATAGTTCAGTCAAGCTCTTCTAGCAACTCCGAACTTGTACAAGACGAAATAGCGAATGTTGATGCTGGCTTTCAAGCAGATTTATGTATTGAACATAAAGAAACAAGTTGCTATGAAATTGACAATGTTGATTTCGAGAGCCACATATATGCAGATTATTTTCTGGAAGATGTTTTTGAAAATTCTGCAGTTATAAATTTCGAATTAGTTTCTATGAGATACTTTGTTGGATATGTAGCATTTAAAGTCATTCCAAAATTACAATGCCAAAAATGTTGTGACGAATTGAGAAAGACGGATGAAGTTCTAACAGCACCAAGCGAGCTGTTTATACACTTTAAAAATTATCAGTCGCTTACAGATTTTGGAAGCTTAGCTGCTTCATCAGATAAACTAATGGATGCTAGTATAAAATCTTTTATTATTGAGTTCTGTAAACGCTTGACTCTGCAGTGGTTTGCCGACGCTTGTTCTCAACACAGAATAGAAGTTTTGGACGTTCTACTATTAGTACTCCTCCGAAAGCATTGCTCTTGGTCTATAGAAAAAGGAAGTTCCAAGGAAACAAAATAAAAAAATTAGCAAACGAATGACGTAATTTATTAAAGTATAATAACTTTGTTAATTTTACAAGGATGGTTCACATCCTTATTGAACACTTTTTGATGGCAGAAATTAATGAAGTGGGAAAAATATATCAAAAATTATTTATTCTTAACAAAAATACATACATAGTTTGTTTTTATTTTAATTGTTTTATAAAAAAAACAACTTATTCATTTTCCAATATTATTATTTACTTTATTTTGAAATGAATAAACTTTTCAACATTCTGTTTGCTCTAACAAAAAATAATACATAATTCTCAACTCTAGTTTTATTCGCATTTTTTATATAAAGTTTTATTTATTTAAAATACCTCAAGTGAAATTTAAATGCTTGAAAAAAACATTTTCACCTAAGTATAATAAATTTCATTGTATAAAAATTATCTCAAATCAATTAAAATGTACACGTACACCAAAATTTTCACTAAGAAGGGCAAATAAAATTCGATCACAATTGATTCAATCTCATTCGTACAACAACTATATATATATATGTATGCTTTTGCTACTGTAACACAGTCGAGCGTATTTGTTTTCAATATAATGTTTGCTCACATTTATTTGACCTTTTTTATAAATGTAAATTTATATTTTCTCATATCATTGTTTGAAGAACATTAACACATCCATACATCCATGCATAAACAACATACATACACGCGTACGTAGTTAACCCTTTGAGGACCGGTCTTTTTCTACTGAAGCGATTTTTTCTTTTTCTGGATTTTCATAATATTGCACCAATAATAGGTACGTTAAAAAAATTTGGCCCCCTAGGCCCTCGCTTTGTCCCTCATTTTAATTGGCAAATATAGTTGCCTATGAGTTAAAAGGGAATTTTTTATCCAAGAAAAAAATTACTCCTGACAAATGTATTTGCCTATGGGCTGAAAGTAAATTCTTTTATAAAAAAATTTTTATTAAAACGTATGTTGTTTTATATTTTTTTATTTATTTAAGCTATTAAGGAAAAAATTTATGAAGAATTTGAACAAAAATAACAAGTGCCCATATAAGTCTTGAACTCTTTCACGGCCAGAGTGAAAACGACCTTTTTGCATAGTATACAGTTTAGACTACTCCACTATTATTATGCACATTTCTGAAACCAAAAATTATATATAAAATAAGAACTAGTACCGGGTGTTTTTTTCAGTGGTATAGAACTTCGAATTGAAATAAAACACAAGAAAATCGTTTTAATGACCATCAATTTGGCTTTATTGGAAGGATAATTTTATGCCATTAATGTTTAAATATGATTTCAGGCATGTGGCCGCCGCGGCTGGTTCGAATAAAGCCAATTCTACAGGTCCAATTTTTAACCACTTTTTCGAGCATATGGGGCCGTATGTCGGCAATAACGCCACGAATGTTGGCTTCCAATTCCCCTAACGTTTCTGGTTTGTTGGCGTAGGTGAGCGACTTCACATATCCCCAAAGAAAATAATCCAATGGTGTCAAATCACACGATCTTGGTGGCCAATTGACAGGTCCATTCCGCGAAATTATGCGCTCATCAAATGTTTCCTTCAATAAATCGATTGTGGCGTGCGCTGTGTGGCATGAAGCGCCGTCTTGTTGGAACCACAACTCATCCACATTCATGTCATCCAATTCGGGAACAAAATAGTCGGTTATCATGGCTCTATACCGGTCTCCATTAACGGTAACTGCCTCTCCAGCATTATTTCGGAAGAAGTATGGCCCAATGACTCCACCAGCCCATAGAGCACACCAAACAGTCAGTTTTTGTGGATGTAATGGCGTCTCAAGGGTCGCATGTGGATTCTCTTCACTCCAAATGCGGCAGTTTTGCTTGTTGACGTAGCCATTCAACCAAAAATGAGCCTCATCACTGAACAAAATTTTGCGATGAAAATCAGCATCGAGATCAATCTTATTTTCGAAATAAATTTGCACGATTTGCAAGCGTTGTTCTTTTGTCAACCTGTTCATGATGAAATGGCAAACCAAACTGAACATAAATGACATTAGAGTTGCCAGATTTGACCACAAAATGCCAGTTTTATCTCTATTCGAAAAACAAACCTGTAAAAAAAACACCCGGTATATTGCAATTGTAAAAACTAACCTTCAAGATTACAAGCAGTATTAAACACATCATATGCTGATGGCATTTCCTCATGTATATTTACAGTAGGTTTTAGAACTTGGGAATAGTCATAAGTGCAATCCTGAAATCCAGTAAAAACGGGGCTTTTATAGGCACTCGTCTCTCTGAACCGGAAAGTCTTCTCTGGTGGTATAAAAAGTGTTGGCTTTTCTAGTATAACTAAAGCATTAGAAGTCGTTGCAATTGGCTTAGCCTCTACAGCAACTGTTAATGGGTTACGACTACTGCGGATCTTTTTAATTACAGGAGACTCTACGGGATTATTGCCTTCGATAACAATTTCTATCGGTTTATCCTCTTGGATTTTTATAGCGTCATTTCCTAGAAAAATAATATCCTCTTCATCCATACGTATAGCAGCTTCTTCCCATTGTCACTGCTGTCGCAAAACAAAAGTTGTTCAATCTGATCCGTATTAAGGAAGCAAAAACGATCACGGACGTGTCCACTCATTATAAATTTTTTATTTATAATAACTTACTTAACACTGTTTAGTCAAAAATAACACTCGAAATACTATAATAATACAATATTAAATAGTAATGCACGAAATACGTTTCCTCTGATTGATTTCGAATAATTAGCAAATGAAAACGAAGACACAAGCAGCGCAGAAAAAGCTTGCAACTTAAAACAATAAGAAACAAATTCCGTTTTGTTCAATTGAATTTCATTATAAACAATTACAAACAGACATGATGCACCAAAAAATTAAAAACTGTATACTCAGACATACATATAATGATGAAAATAAGCAACAAACATTTGATTATTTTTATGTGCATTTTTTTCCGTTTCAGCCCACAGGCAAACATACTTGCCAAAAACGTTTGGCAAAGTTGTGGGCAGCTCGGAACTTACACAAACCTGGCTAATATATTTTTTTAAATGTAAGAGGTGCCGCCAAAATATGCCTTAGTTTTAGACAGATGCATCCTACGGTCTCTCCAGACTACCCCTCTAAAGTAAGTTGACTTTTTGACCAACATTGTGGCCACCTAGCGGGCAAAAGGGGGCAGATAAAAACCTACATTTGTGTTGCCGCTATCGTCTGCTGTAAACCAGTATTGAACAATTTTACTCGATCTCCTACGGAAACAATTATATGATGAAAACCCCTGGGCAAGTATGTTTGCCTCTGGTCGTCAAAGGGTTAAACGTCTGACTGACAAGAATTTGTACAAGAAATGAAAATATCAAAACATAAACAAACATACATGCAAGTTGAAGTATTTACAAACACACGCAATTACGTATGAGAGCGAAACATTGTTATGCTCTTTACTTTTGCTTCTTTCCCTTTTGCCTTACCGACCGCGTCATAAAACTTTTTTAAAAAATATTTCAATTTGGGCCTTCATGCGCATTCTATATGATTTATATTCTTTGGTATAATACATTAAAAACAACGGTGAAACAATGCACTGCAGTAGGTTTAACATTAAAAAACAACAACTTTTACATATGTAAGTACCACAAGAATTTAGGTAAATCTTGAAAGAGAAGTTATTGTAAAAAATTAGTTGCTAGGTATTTAATTTAAAAATTATTATTTCTATTACAAATAAGTTTAAGCTTAACAAAAATATTTTGAGAAAATTATAAAAAATAAGTAAGATCACTATATTCGACTGTGCTGAATCTTATACCCGCCACCAATTTGATGTACTTTTATAGCACAGAATTTCTAATTTTGTTATTACCAGTAATCGCTATGAAATAATATCTTTATACTAAAATATGTATCACTTTCTTTGTGTTCATAATCGTTGTTTACTTTTGTTTGCCACTGTTAAATTACTAAATTGTTGCCTATTATTTTTTTGTTTACCGCTACGTCATTTAAAAAATCTAACAATTAACATATTATACAGTGCACAAAGTGAACTTTGTTTTTCCCTTTGCTTAGATTTTTTTGACAGCTGGATATAATAAACTACCGATAAAAATTACAGTAGACACTGATTTTATTATAATTCGGATGGTAATTCTAAATGAATTACCCACAAAAATAGTAATTTGCTCTGAAAATTTTGCATGGGAAAATTATGTAATTTGGTTCGTAATTAGGCTTGCCGTGGAAACATGCTATTACAAAATCATCATCAATATCATTATTAAAATCGTCATCATCATCAAAATCACTTACGGTAACGGCACTGGAAAAAGTAGACTATGTAAACATAAATAATATTTGACAACTCAACCATCATTTATACAAATAAAAAAGTAGATAAGCTACGTTGTCAACACCACCTGATAATGAATTCGCCTTGACACAAAATAGAAAAGTCCCAACCATGGTCTCTCTTTTTTTATGTATGGAGTTTGACAATTTCCGAAGTTGAAATAATTTTTTTAAGTATGTATTTTGACATTCTCCAGAACACAAAAAAATAGTCAGCTGGGCTTGCACCGCCACCTTGTAGAAGTGTACCCTGGTCCCAACTACAACAATAGTAGCAAGGTGGATTTAAAAGGTGGTCGTATAAAATCAGCTGATTCATTTTTTTTTATTTGCAAGAGAATACAGTTGTCAAACGAATTCACCTTAGAGTCAAACTTTGTTTATTTATTTACATATGTCTTAAACATTCTTCAATAAACGATTTTCAAATTAAAATTAAAAAAAAAACGAATAATTAAATAAAAATAAGTAAACATTGTATGTTTATGTGTTTAAAAGTGTAAAAAAAAGTAGGGGGCAAAATGCAACCAAAATAAATGGAAAGCTGCATGTAACACAACAGGCGCAGCGCATAGCTAAAACACATATCTGGTTGAAAATACTATAAAAATGATAAAAAGTGGCTTTATACTTTGATGATAATGTTTTCATGTTAAAGGAAAAAGTCACAAACATCATCAGGCATTAATAGCTGCAATAATAATGATTTATATAGGATTCAAAATAATAGAAATAATGATATTTCAAACCCAGAGATGGAAGGTGATGATATTAGCACAGAAGCATGTTGCAATACCTCATTTGCAAGTTGTTCATCGTTATCAATGAAGTCGTTTAGTACAACGGAAGATAATAATGGTTCTTTTTCTTCGAAAGCGGCTAGTTTAACAGCAACGCCAATACGTCTAAAAGCTCGACGTTTAAGACAATACGAAAAGTTGGTAGAGGATGCAGCTTTATTATTTTTAAATAGTAGTTATAATTGTATTGAGCAAAATATTGACTATTTTAAAACTGCCGAAAAAATCTCATTTTGGTGGCCGAAATCAGAGGATAAAGAGAACGTATTGGAAAAACCGGAGAATTCGCCAGTTCTATCAAAGCGGACTGGTTCAAATAATAAGAACGAATTCAAATATAAATTTAACATAAATACTTCGTGTAACGAATACACTTCCTTAAATAATACTTTTTATCTTGATTTAAATGATGATATGTTTAGTGATATCACCACCAACAGCAGCAGCAGTAATAATGAAAATAATTCGAAAAGATCAAACTTCTTAGATTCTTTTATAAAAACATATAATTGTGATACTCTAAATACAACTACGGAAACTTCAGCTTCTCCCCAGGAACCAACAACATATGCTACTATTGCTAAAGCATCTACAAATGCATCGAAATCTACTTCACCAAGAAAAGGGAAAGTAAATTCACCATCTAATGTTATAGCAGATTTTCAACCTTTCTATACAACACGACGGATGTATACTCTTAAACGTTCTACTAAATAATTGTTTCTTTAATATAATTTTAAAATTTTTTTCGTTATCAAAATATTAATGCTAACTAAAAGTCAGATTATGATATAAGAAAAAAACATTTTATTGAGAAGTTTGCATTATGATTTTATTAGTGCCATTATTACAACTTGCCTTTGCAAAGCCATTTATCTGCCAAACAAAATCGTGCCTTTAACTAACGGCAAGTTGTAATAATGGCCCTTAGTCTTTTATTTTGCTTTTTAACTGGTTGTACATATATATAAATCAAGTAGATAAATGTGAAATAGAAATTGTGTTTTTAATTTAAATTATTATTTTAATAATTTGGCAATCAAAATAATAAAAATTAAACGCTAGGATTTTTTGTACGTATATCCTTTTACCATCTGCCTGCAACTTTGTCTGCGTGGAGTTAAGAATTGAGTCCATAAATAAAAAAAAATATTTTGAGTTTATTAATTTAAAAAAAAAAAAAAAAACTAATAAACAACAAGTTATCAATTATATTACATCTGTCCGCGAATTGTGTGGTCCTTTACATAAAAAATTTTCTATGTGTTAATCAAATAACTGCAGCAAATTTCAAACATACAAACTTTTAAAAATAATCAGCAAAAACAGTTGGAAATGACTGCCTTAATAAAAATGATCATATATGATGTGCTTAAAAATGAATGCAACAAATGCATTTTTCGTTTTCCTTGTAATCTTCATATTTCCCAAAACTTTTAACCTCCCAAAAAGAAAGAAAAATTATTTTAATTCAGCAATTAATAAATAGCATATTTGCAATGTTTACTTACCGGATTTTCTTAGTTTTTGTTGTGCTTAAAACTTTCGCTCTTTATTCTTCCTTTTTTGTTTGCGAAAACAATTTTTAAAACATTTATTTGTTTATTTATTTTATGTTTGTTTATTTAATATTATTAAAAAGACGTCTGAGAAGATAACAAACTCGATCTTGGCAAACTTTATTTTTTACTCAATTTCTTGAGTGTAAATACGTCCGAGAAGATAACAAACTCGATCTTGGCAAACTTTATTTTTTACTCTATTTCTTGAGTGTAAATTTATATTCCTCTCAAAATTGTATTTTGCTCTTATAATAAGAGAAATACAAAGTTGAGAATAAAATTAAAGTGCTGCTTAGTTTATAAAAGTAAAATTAATACTTACCAGCGTTGCCATATTCATGATTTTATCATATTTTTAACGTTTTTTTTTTTGCTAAAATATGATTTATGATTTTTTCCCCCAAAATGTTGATTTTTATTTTTTAAATTTATATAATAAATATAATTTTTCTACAATTCTTATCAACAATCAATTTTTAAACCAATAAAGTTTTGTGTCACCTCGTCGCAGAGTCATAAACATAAACGAACTCTATCTGTGTTTTTTAAAGTATATTCTAACATAATAAAAAAAAAGTCAACATAATTTTTTAAACCACATCCTCTCAAATACAAAGAATTTATTTAGATAATTTTTTTAAACCAAGTTACGTTAACATCAATTTTATTAATGAATTTGATTGGAAAACAAATTATTTCGTTTACAAAATGAAGATATATGTTTGGCGTTGTTTGAAAAACAAAAAATTTCCAACCTAAAATCCGCAGACAATGAAATAAATAAATTAGTTAAAAATTTTACTTCATTTTACATTGAGTTGTGTAAGCAAATACTGAAACGATTTGATTTTAACAATACTTATTTTAAAGAACTTTCAAGTCTTGACACAAGGCACATTTATTCATCAGGTACTCTTGATTCATAAGGTTATTATATTTTTCAATACTTATTTTTAATTTCAGCTGTCAAAATGCATAAATAAAAAAAATCTCTATTTTCTAATTTATTTCAAATGTCGAACTTCATATATAAAAAATATAAACAAAAAAATTCTCTCCGAACTGCAATTACCTGATGAATAAATATGCCTTGGTCTTGACACTTCAAAAATAATTAATAGAAGAGTAGTTCCTTTAAAAGGTTTTATATTAAACTTTTAAAATTTTATTTATGAGAATGGTGTTGAAAACGTAGAAGACGAGTTTAGAGAACTACTTTACAACTATAGATAATCTAAATTGTGAAGAATTTTGGTCATAAGTCTCAAAAATAACTCGAGCTGACAAAATCTTAGCTTTTCCATATAAATATGCAAAAGAATACTTAAAGTTAAACGATTGTTCATGCTATAATTTAAAAGAAGATCAAGATATAACTAAAAATATAAAACCTTTTCTGTATTATAATAATAATGATTCCTAAAATACTTTAATACATACATTTGTAATTGTTAAATGTATGATTGTTTTTATATTAAAACATTCAAGTTTTCTATATGTTTTTACATTTCGAAAGATAGATATGCAATTTGAATATATCAATGTACTACAGAGTATCTGTCAATTTGATTTTATTTACAAGTTGCTATATAAAGATGTATATTTATTTTCATATGAATTTAATATAGTTTTTGCTTTAAATAACTTATCTAATAAGAAAACAGTTTTATAAATAAATTTTTATAGTTTTTTTTTTGCGTTTGTAATAAAAGGTTTAAATTAAAAAAAATTTGATGATTTTTTTTTTAAATATGATTGTTTTTACTCTAAGTGATGATTTCTCTCTAATACTACATTTACACCTAAGCGAAATCTAGTAGATTTGATTTAAAATCTTTATTGAAATCTACACCGTTTATACCACTGTTTTTTGACATTTTGCAAGATTTCGTTTTCAAAACAATATACTTATTTACAAGGTGGTCTGAGAGGCTCTCTATGTTCTTCTTCTCGAAAATTCAAACTCCATATAAAAGCAATGTAAACAATAAAGTACTTGTGAAATTGCAACCACCTTATATGTTATGATTGAATTTTTCTGTGTGCAGCGTAGTATATTTTAGTACAATTTAATAAAAACCACAGTTGCATCACGAAGTAGTACTAGATTTTAAGTAGATTTTGCCAAAATCTAGTGGCAAAGTAGATTTCGTTTTGTATGGGAAATCTGGTAGATTTCGCTCAAAATCCCTTAAGTACTAGATTTTGTGTAGGTGTAAATGTAGTATAAAGTTTCTGGCAGCATTGATACTTATTAAATAAATATTTTAAATGGCAACACCTTAAATTTGCATGGGAGAGGATTTTCGGCCTTCAGCAAACTTTTATATGTATTTTCAACAAACTTTTGAGTTTATTATAATAATGTTAAATTTATTTTAAAACTTTATGTCAACAAAATTGTATAAATTATTACTATATTTTCTATTCTTATTATTAATATATTATTGTACAAAAATAACCCAAATAACATTACAATGGCATATATAACACTCACTTAACCCACTTTTTGGTCAATTGGGTCCAAATAAAGAGATGTGCCAAAAATTGGAAAATGAGGTATGATAGAGGATGGTACTGGCTACATTTCCTCATACCACGTTTCTTTCAATATACTTTTTTCTAGAACAACTTTTTCAAAAAACTAATTTTATAAAAGTCACTCAAATCACTTTTTGGTCAATTGGGTCAAAATAAAGAGATGTGCCAAAAATTGGAAAAAGAGGTATGATAGGGGACGGTACTGGCTACATTTCCTCATACCACGTTTCTTTCAATATACTTTTTTCTAGAACAACTTTTTCAAAAAACTAATTTTATGAAAGTCACTGAAATAACTTTTTGGTCAATTGGGACAAAATAAAGAGATGTGCCAAAAATTGGAAAATGAGGTATGATAGGGGACGGTACTGGCAACCTGTTCAAAAAAACTATTTTTATCCAAGTATCATTAGTTCCCCAAGTACGTAACGGTGAGTTCGTTTTTGGCGTTGCACACATCTATGCTAGTTTCAATGACACGTTTGTTCATGTAACTGACTTGTCTGGGCGCGAAACTTTGCCCGAGTACATGATGGAGAAGGGTATTATCAGATTCGGCACTGCCGAATATAGCACTTTTTCTTGTTTTCCCTAAAATGATAAATTTTAATGGAAAAATGAATTAGAAAAACAAATTTTCATATATTAAACGAAAAGTTATTTTGTAATTAAAAAAGAACTTGAATATTCAATAAATAGTAAGAACTGCGCTATCTAAGTAGCGGGTACTAGATAATATATAATACATAGTTTTCCATACAACCCAAGAGGTACTATGTGATGTGCGTTGCCAATTATTTTTTATGGCTGGCATCCCCAATAGGCCTACATACCATTTTGTTTCTTTGTTTTTTATCGCCAAAGTGTGATTTTAATACCTCGGTTACAAAAAATTCTAAAAATGATTTACAAATAACTTTAGATTCCGAGAAAATTTTTTCAGAAAACAATAACGGAGGTAGTTCGAAGTTTAAGAAAGTAAGTGATTCCAACAGAATTTGCATAAAATCAGAGTTAGATACTTTATTTGCTAATAATACAAAAGAAATAATGAGTAATTTAGCACAAAATTTTAATTCTTTTCTTAGCGACTTTAATAAAACAGTTGAAAAATTATCCAAAAGCTTTGAGTCTAGTATTAGTGAAATAAAAAGTTTTTTTCATGAAATTAAATATAACCATCAATTAGAAAAAAAATCAAATAAGGAAGCTTCTAAAATAATAATAAAATTAGTTTTTTTTAAAAGTTGTTCTAGAAAAAAGTATATTAAAAGAAACGTGGTATGAGGAAATGTAGCCAGTACCGTCCCCTATCATACCTCATTTTCCAATTTTTGGCACATCTCTTTATTTTGACCCAATTGTCCAAAAAGTGATTTGAGTGACTTTTATAAAATTAGTTTTTTGAAAAAGTTGTTCTAGAAAAAAGTATATTGTAAAAAACGGGATATGAGGAAATGTAGCCAGTGCCGTTCCCTATCGTACCTCATTTTCCAATTTTTGGCACATCTCTTTATTTTGACCCAATTGACCAAAAAGTTATTTCAGTGACTTTCATGCAATTAGTTTTTTGAAAAAGTTGTTCTAGAAAAAAGTATATTGAAAGAAACGTGGTATGAGGAAATGTAGCCAGTACCGTCCCCTATCATACCTCATTTTCAAATTTTTGGCACATCTCTTTATTTTGACCCAATTGACAAAAAAGTGATTTGAGTGACTTTTATAAAATTAGTTTTTTGAAAAAGTTGTTCTAGAAAAAAGTATATTGAAAGAAACGTGGTATGAGGAAATGTAGCCAGTACCATCCTGTATCATACCGCATTTTCCGTTTTTTGGCACATCTCTTTATTTTGACCCAATTGACCAAAAAGTGATTTGAGTGACTTTCATACAATAAGTTTTTTGAAAAAGTTGTTCTAGAAAAAAGTATATTGAAAGAAACGTGGTATGAGGAAATGTAGCCAGTACCGTCCGCTATCATACCTCATTTGCCAATTTTTGGCACATCTCTTTATTTTGACCCAATTGACCAAAAAGTTATTTCAGTGACATTCATACAATTAGTTTTTTTAAAAAGTTGTTCTAGAAAAAAGTATACCTCATTTGCCAATTTTTGGCACATCTCTTTATTTTGACCCAATTGACCAAAAAGTTATTTCAGTGACATTCATACAATTAGTTTTTTGAAAAAGTTGTTCTAGAAAAAAGTATATTGTAAAAAACGGGATATAAGGAAATGTAGCCAGTAGCGTCCCCTATCATACCTCATTTTCCAATTTTTAGCACATTTCTTTATTTTGTCCCAATTGACCAAAAAGTTATTTCAGTGACTTTCATAAAATTAGTTTTTTGAAAAAGTTGTTCTAGAAAAAAGTATATTGTAAAAAACGGGATATGAGGAAATGTAGCCAGTGCCGTCCCCTATCATACCTCATTTTCCGATTTTTGGCGCATCTCTTTATTTTGACCCAATTGACCAAAAAGTGATTTGAGTGACTTTTATAAAATTAGTTTTTTGAAAAAGTTGTTCTAGAAAAAAGTATATTGAAAGAAACGTGGTATGAGGAAATGTAGCCAGTACCGTCCGCTATCATACCTCATTTGCCAATTTTTGGCACATCTCTTTATTTTGACCCAATTGACCAAAAAGTTATTTCAGTGACATTCATACAATTAGTTTTTTTAAAAAGTTGTTCTAGAAAAAAGTATACCTCATTTGCCAATTTTTGGCACATCTCTTTATTTTGACCCAATTGACCAAAAAGTTATTTCAGTGACATTCATACAATTAGTTTTTTGAAAAAGTTGTTCTAGAAAAAAGTATATTGTAAAAAACGGGATATAAGGAAATGTAGCCAGTAGCGTCCCCTATCATACCTCATTTTCCAATTTTTAGCACATTTCTTTATTTTGTCCCAATTGACCAAAAAGTTATTTCAGTGACTTTCATAAAATTAGTTTTTTGAAAAAGTTGTTCTAGAAAAAAGTATATTGAAAGAAACGTGGTATGAGGAAATGTAGCCAGTACCATCCTCTATCATACCTCATTTTCCGATTTTTGGCACATCTCTTTATTTTGACCTAATTGACCAAAAAGTTATTTCAGTGACTTTCATAAAATTAGTTTTTTGAAAAAGTTGTTCTAGAAAAAAGTATATTGTAAAAAACGGGATATGAGGAAATGTAGCCAGTGCCGTCCCCTATCATACCTCATTTTCCGATTTTTGGCGCATCTCTTTATTTTGACCCAATTGACCAAAAAGTGATTTGAGTGACTTTTATAAAATTAGTTTTTTGAAAAAGTTGTTCTAGAAAAAAGTATATTGAAAGAAACGTGGTATGAGGAAATGTAGCCAGTACCGTCCGCTATCATACCTCATTTGCCAATTTTTGGCACATCTCTTTATTTTGACCCAATTGACCAAAAAGTTATTTCAGTGACATTCATACAATTAGTTTTTTTAAAAAGTTGTTCTAGAAAAAAGTATACCTCATTTGCCAATTTTTGGCACATCTCTTTATTTTGACCCAATTGACCAAAAAGTTATTTCAGTGACATTCATACAATTAGTTTTTTGAAAAAGTTGTTCTAGAAAAAAGTATATTGTAAAAAACGGGATATAAGGAAATGTAGCCAGTAGCGTCCCCTATCATACCTCATTTTCCAATTTTTAGCACATTTCTTTATTTTGTCCCAATTGACCAAAAAGTTATTTCAGTGACTTTCATAAAATTAGTTTTTTGAAAAAGTTGTTCTAGAAAAAAGTATATTGTAAAAAACGGGATATGAGGAAATGTAGCCAGTGCCGTCCCCTATCATACCTCATTTTCCGATTTTTGGCGCATCTCTTTATTTTGACCCAATTGACCAAAAAGTGATTTGAGTGACTTTTATAAAATTAGTTTTTTGAAAAAGTTGTTCTAGAAAAAAGTATATTGAAAGAAACGTGGTATGAGGAAATGTAGCCAGTACCATCCTCTATCATACCTCATTTTCCGATTTTTGGCACATCTCTTTATTTTGTCCCAATTGACTAAAAAGTTATTTCAGTGACTTTCATAAAATTAGTTTTTTGAAAAAGTTGTTCTAGAAAAAAGTATATTGAAAGAAACGTGGTATAAGGAAATGTAGCCAGTACCGTCCCCTATCATACCTCTTTTTCCAATTTTTGGCACATCTCTTTATTTTGACCCAATTGACCAAAAAGTGATTTGAGTGACTTTTATAAAATTAGTTTTTTGAAAAAGTTGTTCTAGAAAAAAGTATATTGTAAAAAACGGGATATGAGGAAATGTAGCCAGTGCCGTCCCCTATCATACCTCATTTTCCGATTTTTGGCGCATCTCTTTATTTTGACCCAATTGACCAAAAAGTGATTTGAGTGACTTTTATAAAATTAGTTTTTTGAAAAAGTTGTTCTAGAAAAAAGTATATTGAAAGAAACGTGGTATGAGGAAATGTAGCCAGTACCATCCTCTATCATACCTCATTTTCCGATTTTTGGCACATCTCTTTATTTTGACCTAATTGACCAAAAAGTTATTTCAGTGACTTTTATAAAATTAGTTTTTTGAAAAAGTTGTTCTAGAAAAAAGTATATTGTAAAAAACGGGATATGAGGAAATGTAGCCAGTGCCGTCCCCTATCATACCTCATTTTCCAATTTTTGGCACATCTCTTTATTTTGACCGAATTGACCATAAAGTTATTTCAGTGACTTTCATGCAATTAGTTTTTTGAAAAGGTTGTTCTAGAAAAAAGTATATTGAAAGAAACGTGGTATGAGGAAATGTAGCCATTACCGTCCCCTATCATACCTCATTTTCAAATTTTTGGCACATCTCTTTATTTTGACCCAATTGACCAAAAAGTGATTTGAGTGACTTTTATAAAATTAGTTTTTTGAAAAAGTTGTTCTAGAAAAAAGTATATTGAAAGAAACGTGGTATGAGGAAATGTAGCCAGTACCATCCTCTATCATACCTCATTTGTTAATTTTTGCACATCTCTTTACTTTGACCCAATTGACCAAAAAGTTATTTGAGTGACTTTTATAAAATTAGTTTTTTGAAAAAGTTGTTCTAGAAAAAAGTATATTGAAAGAAACGTGGTACGAGAAAATGTAGCCAGTACCGTCCCCTATCATACCTTATTTTCTAATTTTTGGCACATCTCTTTATTTTGTCCCAATTGACCAAAAAGTGATTTGAGTGACTTTTATAAAATTAGTTTTTTGAAAAAGTTGTTCTAGAAAAAAAGTATATTGTAAAAAACGGGATATGAGAAAATGTAGCCAGTAGCGTCCCCTATCATACCTCATTTTCCAATTTTTGGCACATCTTTTTATTTTGTCCCAATTGACCAAAAAGTTATTTCAGTGACTTTTATAAAATTAGTTTTTTGAAAAAGTTGTTCTAGAAACAAGTATATTGTAAAAAACGGGATATAAGGAAATGTAGCCAGTGCCGTCCCCTATCATACCATTTTTTCCAATTTTTGACACATCTCTTTATTTTGACCCAATTGACCAAAAAGTTATTTCAGTGACTTTCATGCAATTAGTTTTTTGAAAAAGTTGTTCTAGAAAAAAGTATATTGAAAGAAACGTGGTATGAGGAAATGTAGCCATTACCGTCCCCTATCATACCTCATTTTCAAATTTTTGGCACATCTCTTTATTTTGACCCAATTGACCAAAAAGTGATTTGAGTGACTTTTATAAAATTAGTTTTTTGAAAAAGTTGTTCTAGAAAAAAGTATATTGAAAGAAACGTGGTATGAGGAAATGTAGCCAGTACCATCCTCTATCATACCTCATTTTCCGATTTTTAGCACATCTCTTTATTTTGACCTAATTGACCATAAAGTAATTTGAGTGACTTTCATACAAATAGTTTTTTGAAAAAGTTGTTCTAACAAAAAGTATATTGAAAAAAACGTGGTATGAGGAAATGTAGCCAATACCTACCCTTATCATACCTCATTTTCAAATTTTTGGCACATCTCTTTATTTTGACCCAATTGACCAAAAAGTGATTTGAGTGACTTTTATAAAATTAGTTTTTTGAAAAAGTTGTTCTAGATAAAAGTATATTGTAAAAAACGGGATATGAGAAAATGTAGCCAGTAGCGTCCCCTATCATACCTCATTTTCCAATTTTTGGCACATCTTTTTATTTTGTCCCAATTGACCAAAAAGTTATTTCAGTGACTTTTATAAAATTAGTTTTTTGAAAAAGTTGTTCTAGAAAAAAGTATATTGTGAAAAACGGGATATGAGGAAATGTAGCCAGTACCGTCCCCTATCATACCTCATTTTCCAATTTTTGGCACATCTCTTTATTTTTACCCAATTGACCAAAAAGTTATTTCAGTGACTTTCATACAATAAGTTTTTTGAAAAAGTTGTTCTAGAAAAAAGTATATTGAAAGAAACGTGGTATGAGGAAATGTAGCCAGTACCGTCCCCTATCATACCTCATTTGCCAATTTTTGGCACATTGTTTTACTTTGACCCAATTGACCAAAAAGTTATTTCAGTGACATTCATACAATTAGTTTTTTGAAAAAGTTGTTCTAGAAAAAAGTATATTGAAAGAAACGTGGTATGAGGAAATATAGCCAGTACCGTCCCCTATTATACCTCATTTTCTAATTTTTGGCACATCTCTTTATTTTTACCCAATTGACCAAAAAGTTATTTGAGTGACTTTTATAAAATTAGTTTTTTGAAAAAGTTGTTCTAGAAAAAAGTATATTGAAAGAAACGTGGTATGAGGAAATGTAGCCAGTACCATCCTGTATCATACCGCATTTTCCGTTTTTTGGCACATCTCTTTATTTTGACCCAATTGACCAAAAAGTGATTTGAGTGACTTTCATACAATAAGTTTTTTGAAAAAGTTGTTCTAGAAGAAAGTATATTGAAAGAAACGTGGTATGAGGAAATGTAGCCAGTACCGTCCCCTATCATACCTCATTTTCAAATTTTTGGCACATCTCTTTATGTTGACCCAATTGACCAAAAAGTGATTTGAGTGACTTTTATAAAATTAGTTTTTTGAAAAAGTTGTTCTAGAAAAAAGTATATTGAAAGAAACGTGGTATGAGGAAATGTAGCCAGTACCGTCCCCTATCACACCTCATTTTCAAATTTTTGGCACATCTCTTTATTTTGACCCAATTGACCAAAAAGTGATTTGAGTGACTTTTATAAAAATAGTTTTTTGAAAAAGTTGTTCTAGAAAAAAATATATTGAAAGAAACGTGGTATGAGGAAATGTAGCCAGTACCATCCTGTATTATACCGCATTTTCCGTTTTTTGGCACATCTCTTTATTTTGACCCAATTGACCAAAAAGTGATTTGAGTGACTTTCATACAATAAGTTTCTTGAAAAAGTTGTTCTAGAAAAAAGTATATTGAAAGAAACGTGGTATGAGGAAATGTAGCCAGTACCGTCCCCTATCATACCTTATTTTCTAATTTTTGGCACATCTCTTTATTTTGTCCCAATTGACCAAAAAGTGATTTGAGTGACTTTTATAAAATTAGTTTTTTGAAAAAGTTGTTCTAGAAAAAAGTTTATTGTAAAAAACGGGATATGAGAAAATGTAGCCAGTAGCGTTCCCTATCATACCTCATTTTCCAATTTTTGGCACATCTCTTTATTTTGACCCAATTGACCAAAAAGTGATTTGAGTGACTTTCATACAATTAGTTTTTTTTAAAAGTTGTTCTAGAAAAAAGTATATTGAAAGAAACGTGGTATGAGGAAATGTAGTCAGTACCATCCTCTATCATACCTCATTTTCCAATTTTTGGCACATCTCTTTATTTGGACCCAATTGACCAAAAAGTGGGTTAAGTGAGTGTTATATATGCCATTGTAATGTTATTTGGGTTATTTTTGTACAATAATATATTAATAATAAGAATAAAAAATATAGTAATAATTCATACAATTTTGTTGACATAAAGTTTTAAAATAAATTTAATATTATTATAATAAACTCAAAAGTTTGTTGAAAATACATATAAAAGTTTGTTGAAGACCGAAAATCCTCTCCCATACAAATATTCGGCATTGCCATTTAAATATAATTTACTTAAGTTAATCTATCAGGGATGCCACTACAAAAATAATCTTCCCCTAAAATTTTTCGATAAATAGGGCCGATATGTGCAAAAAATAAATACCTTTTAAAGTATAAATTAAATTATTAAATTTGATTTTAATTTATTGTACTTCATATATTCTGGCCTAAGTTTTTTTTTAATATTCTTAAAATTAATACTGATTAATTTAATTTTACAAATTAAGAGTATTGATAAAATTTATAGCATTTTTACATCCTTCCTTTACAGCATTTGTTTTCTTTATTATGTTAATTAAATATTATTTGTTTAAAAGAATCTCTTTAATATTTAATTTAAATAAATTAATTTTTTAACAGTTATAAAAATATGGAAAATAATTATATTTTTCAATAAAATTTTTTACTATCAATTTCTTTTACTTCTAAAACAAAAAATAACTGATATTTTAACAAAAACTTAAAAAAATTAAAATAAGCCACATACACTCAAGATATGCATAAATTATAAATATCTACCAATTTATTTTATATCGGAGCAAGGTGGCATCACTGAATAAGACTTAGATTATATATAAACTTGGCAGCACTTGAAACACATTCTCTGAGTATGTATTACTCATATTAAAAGAGAATAATTTTAAATGGCTCTTATTTAATTGAGTGTAAAAAAAAAGTTTGCCAGTTCGAGTTTGTTATGTTCACGGGTATTAAAAATTCTACAACAAGACAGAATTGCAGAAAATAAAAAAGGGTTACCATCGAACCCATATTTTTAATTCACCGGAGAAAAATTAAATACCCTCAAAATACAATTAATTACTAAATTAACTATAATTTTCAACATTTATTGTCGTCAAATCGCTAGCACTGATTTTTTAAAAAATGTTTACCCTATTATTTTGATTTTTTGACCCAAAAATTGGCATGCGAAAAATTCGTAAATTGTACAAATGATCTTCTAGATTTGTAGAGCGTCTACATCGGCCAACTTTCCGTGATATGTTTTCGGCTCTATATATAAAAAATACTCGTCTTAGCAAAATTGAGAAATTGTTTCATTTAATACAAAAGACAGGAGGAGATGCTAGAAAAATCGTTTCAAGTGCCCCAATAACCAATGAAAGCCTCGACATAGCCTGGAAAAATCTCGTCGATCAATACGAAAATAATGGGGTTCAAGTCAATGAACAATTAAAGAATCAGGTCAATCTATTTAATTATTACAACGGACAGTTAATGGATGTGTTCAGGCGTTAAATACCCAAGGTGTAGATAGGAACTGACACTTGGGACCCCATTCTGGAATATATTTGCTTAAAAAAGTTCCCCCGAATTTGAAAATTATCTTCAGGAAATTACAAAAGATCCAACATGGGAACAATTCAACACATTTCTAACATACAATTCTAAGACTTTAGAATCAATAGCAGCCATTACATAGTCAACTAGCAAGCCTTACTCACAGAAAAAGTAAAAAACCAAATCATTGGTTAAACATAATCGTATAAACACTTTTCATACTCATACGACTCATATAGAAAATAGGTAAAAAAATAAATAAACAATTTTCATCAGCTAGGGTACAGAAAACTGACACAAATCGAAAATGCCGACATTGTAAAGGGTGTCACTATCTGCTATCATGCCCGTGAGTGATAGAATTAACAAAGAGTCACTAATTCATGTTATAATTGATTTTCTCTATACCACAGTGTAATGGAATGGAAAAGCAGATTTAGTTGCAGATTATGTAATCAACGACACAATACTTTATTACATAAGGGTTCAGAAACCCAATTCACAAATCAAAATAGTATTTTAAAATAGATTTTCTAAGTAAAAAAATATTTTACACAGAAAACTTCTAAAATCTATGAACTAGGAAAGCTATTATAGATCAAAACGTACGAAAATTTATACCATTCTTTATTGATCAAAGGATTTGTGCTCACGGAAAATAAATGTGACACGCCCACTTTTGCGCCCACCTCCCATATAACGCATATATCATATATCTCAAATGCATTAATTTTTCTATGAATAAAGTTTTTGGAAGAATAATGGACTCTATAATGAAATATCTGAGTTGAATTTATAAGCAAAAACTACTTCGACACGCTTACTTAAACGCCCACTTTCATTGAAAAACTAAGTTTATGAAAACATTTCACTAGCATATCGAAGTTTTGCAAAGAAAGTGATACATATTTTAGTATAAAGATATTGTTGCATAGAAATTACTGTTAATAACAAAACAATAAATTCTGTGCTATAAAAGTACATAAGATCTGTGATGGGCATAAAAGATTCGGCACAGACGAATATAGTGCTCTTACTTCTTTATATGTATGTATGTATATTATATGAGATGAATGGTGATACAAAAAAATGTGATTGCATGACTACATGTTGTGAAGGGTATAAAGATTCGGTTCGGCCAAATATATAGCTCTCTTACTTGCTTTCCTTATTATGGAAATTTTCTAAAATAATCCCTTCAAAAAGGGAATATATTCACAACCAGCATCACTGATTGTGCTGAGCAACGCGTAAATGCTAGCTGAGTTGTCAAATATTACTTATAGTTAATTTTTTCCGCCCAAGTATTTAAAAAACAAGTAAGAGTGTTATATTCGGCCGTGCCGAATCTGAAGATACCCTTCACCATCATTTACATAGGTATAATCTCACATCGTAGAATAACCTATATTTTATGTTATTTCCCTTTTTTCTTTATTATTTCCGATGTCATCCTCGATTTTGAATTTTTATGTAGTTAAGTGTATTCAACTAGTCAAGCCCTTTAATTTGATACCCATATTGATGGGGTTAAAAAAATGTTTTGTTTAGACGCCATCTTGGATTTTACATTTTAGAGTAATTTACTGTATTCTACTGGTCAAGCCCTTTAATTTGATACCAATATTGAGGGGGTTCAAGAAGTTACATTTTAAAATACCAGATTTGGCTCATATATAAATTTATTGTCCGCCATTTGGTAGAGGCGCCCACCATAATTTTTAAGTTCTTTATGGTGCTTTTATTGTACTAGTCAAGTCCTTTCAGATGACACCAATATTGACTCTCTCGGTTGTCTAGTAGCTGAAAAAAATTGATTTTCGTTTGTAAATTTTTAAAATAAAATTTTTTTGCCTATAACTTTGCCTATAAGAGCCCGATTTATCCAAAATACTCTAGAGGCATGGTATATCTACAAATAGTAGCAAAGGTACCTATAAATTATTCTATGGCTGAAAAATTTTAATTTTGGTGGTAAAAATATAGGAAAAAAACAGAGGCAGTCGTGTTTATTTGCTCATATCTCAGAAAGTTATCATGCAATTGTGCTGAATTTCAATAGCGATTCATTCCCGGATATTTCCAAAAGATTGATACCATACAAAGATCTGAGGAACATATAGTTGCTTTTAAAAGTTGATTTCAACCAACACACGGACAGACGGTCAGGTCTTAATCGACTCCTCTATTCATAAGCTTTCAGAAAATATATATGTACTTTATGGGGTCGGAAATGAAAATTGTAGAAATTACAAACGGAATGACAAATCTATATATACCCTTGTGCACCACAGGTAAAGGGTATAATAACACAAACAAAAACCATGTAGCTTTTGACACATCGGCAAATGAAAGCAACAATTAGAAAAGTGGGCAGTGCCACGCCCATAACAAAAAGTTATAATTTTTAACTTCTTGCACTTGACCGATTTTTCTGAAACTTTGCACACACACATTGAACTCTCATGACTTTACAATTTCTTGATTAGAAAAGTGGGCAGTGTCACGCCCATAAAAATATGATAAATTTCAGCTACTTGAACTTCACCGATTTTTCTGAAACTTTGCACACATATTGAGCTGTCATGACTATACAGTTTCGTGATAAGAAAAGTGGGCAGTGCTACGCTCATTCAGAATGCATTTTTATTCTTTAAGGGGCGTAGCAACGCGCGCCTGGCTTTTCTAGTTTAAGTATAAAAAAGAAAAAGAAAAGGGAAATTATTTCAAAATTGTGTTGTGTAAATCCCCTGGCATAGACAAGATTTCAGGAAAAATGATACGTGAACTACCAACATCTGCCCTTAAGCTGATTTTATTCATATTCAATTCCATCTTAAGAACCGGTTTCTACCCTAAATCATGGAAAATATCAGAAATTACTATGATACCTAAGCCAGGTAAAGACGCTAGCCAAGTGTCATCTTATCGCCCTATAAGCTTACTCTCAATTTTATCAAAGCTCTTTGAGAAAATATTTTTAAATGAAATGACCCCATATTTAAACGACCACCATATCATTCCCGTTCATCAATTTGGATTCCGAAAAGATCATGGCACAATAGAACAAGTTCATCACATAGTTAATCTTATCAGACAGGCTTTTGAGGACAAACACTATTGCTCATCACTCTTCATAGACATTTCTCAAGCCTGTGACAAGGTCTGGCATGATGGGCTTCTACATAAAATAGGTACTTTGTTACCCCAAAATACCCACAAACTACTGCGAAATTATTTATTGGATCGTTCATATGTAGTAAAGTATAAAGACAATATCTCGGACTCAAAAAAAAATCGCAGCAGGAGTTCCCCAAGGCAGTATACTTGGTCCTCTCATTTATATAAATTTTACATCAGATATGCCCACTAATAACTTAATACACACGTCAACTTTTGCAGATGACACAGTATTTATAAGCATAGATAAAAATCCAGAAATTTCTTCTAATTGCCTGCAGGATCATATTAAAGAACTTGAAAAATGGCTAAACCAATGGAAAATAAAAGTAAACCCAGCAAAGTGCGCACATGTCACTTTCACTTTGAGAGAGGGAAACTGTCCTAACCTGAAGATAAATAACATCGCTATCCCAGAGCAAAATCATATAAAATATATTGGTATACACCTTGACCGACGCCTTACCTGGTTTCAACATATCGAATCCAAATCTATGCAACTCAAACTCAAAACACTACAACTTCAGTGGCTTCTTTGTTCTCATTTTGCTCTCAACCTAAGCTACAAGGTTCTACTTTACAAAGCTATCATTAAGCCAATATGGACCTATGGAATCCAACTATGGGGAACAGCTTCTACTTCTAATATAGAGAAATTACAAAGACGGCAAAACAAAATATTGCGACTTATTACTGGAGACCCGTGGTACATTTGTAACGCGAATATTCACAAGGACATTAATATTCCATTGGTTCGCGACGAAATCAAAACCTTCTGCTCAAAATATGTACGAAAACTGGAAACTCATCCAAATCCTCTCGCACGGAATCTGTTGTATTATAATGGACATACTTGACTCAGGAGGATCGACACATTGGCCCTCGCGGTCTCGTTAGAATGATGAACACTATGCAATGAAAATTGGAGTCTCTATTGCAATGGCAAAAGACCCAGAAATTAGTTAATTTAAGATTTTAATACTTATTGTCATTTTCTTAATATAGAAAGATCCAATAAATAAATTATGAGTCAATAAAAAAAAAAAAATTGTGTTTTAAGTAGTTTTATTAAAGTTTATCTTCAGAGAGCACTTTAGGGGATATGATAAAAAATTGATTAAAATCAATTTTCAAATTAATAAGATTTTTCTTAGGTCTACCTTGTTTGATTGTTGGAAAAAAGTTCAGAACACAAGTTTTTTATCCTTTTTTTATTATGTTGTTTGAGCAAAAATTTCATTTGTTGTGTTCGTTTTGTCTACGATATTTTTGTTGATTTTTTTCTTTTTCCAATTATGTGCATAAATTTCGTTTAAGGATCCGTTTTTATGTGGGGCTTAGTATGTGATTGTATTTTTTGTGTCGTCCTCCTTACAAAAATTAGACTACAAGTTTATGTTTCCTCCGAGTTCTGAAAATTTAATTAAGTAAATAATATACAAAAAATTTTTGATCAAATCAAAACATAACATAAACAAAAGAAAAATAATAACAGAAAAATAGCTGTAATAAAATTCAAGACATAAAGTTATTTAGGAAATTATTGTCATGTCTTTTTATTATGATATTATTGGTATGGTTTAATTATGTATGGAACCAAATATAGGCCGAATGGCCTCCGCAACCTCGGCTGCACACCTTCATTCGATCCAAATTTTAAATGACAATGTTGATGTTCAATTGTTGGGCACGATGATGAGTCGAGATTGACTGGTCTTTTGCCACACTATCGCGAAAAACAGCAATGTTTTCCGTTTAACGAACTAAGAAGGCATTCACAGATGTTTTCACAATTCATACGGACCTGTTTTGCTAAAAATTAAATATTTTTTACAATTCACTTGATTGTGGACGAATTTGAACGATTATGTTGACAAAAAGAATCACGAAGTGCACCATATGTATTTTGATTTGGATGCCCATTTTCATAATAAGACTGAATAACTTTAACTCGTTGCTCGATTGTGTACCTTTCCATGGTTCAAATTGAGTAAGTATGGAATTCAGAAAGGTCAAATGAAATATGAAAAAGAGGTTAATGTTTAGGTGTGGTTCACATTCAACATTGGCCCTTAAAATTTAACCACCCTTTATTAAATAACATTATGTAACAAATGGGAGTTTATTTCGCCCTTAATAACCACTATATTTTTTTGATCGGCTGTAATCACCTGTCTTCAAAAATCATCTTTATTTCAAATTTTATGGTAAGGTTTTCTTTTAATTTTTTTTAAATAAAATTTGAGATTTTTGAAGAAGCTGTTCCATACATCTTGTCTTAACTTTATAGCGACGTACTCGATTTTGTTATGCAATTCGTTATAAAAATATAAATTAGGCCAGATTTAAGTTTTTCTATATAATTTTTTGATTTAGCCATTAGTTTTAGAGTTATTGTTTCTTAATAAGTCGAAAAAATTTTTTTTTTTTTTTGTAAAATTATAAAATTGTTGAAATCGAAAAATTCATAAAAAAAAAGAAAGCGACAAATAACTACAAGTTTGAGTACTTTATCTTAAAGTTCAAACATACGTTTCAGTACTTAGTTTTAAAGCTGCTATATTGCTTGAAAATAAATCGATAAACTCGAGATTTAATCCCGATATAGTGAAAGTATTAACAAAGGTTACAAGAAGTTATATTTTAACCAACAAGATTAACAAAGAACAATCTAAAAATAATTTCGACTTTTGTTTTGTCTCATATAATTTTCTGAGTTTGATTATCTTAAAGGAACCTAATTAAATCTTCCATCATATTTTCATTCCATAGTTCCTGATAACCATGCTCCATGGTCTTAAGTTGATGAAATCATTCACTATGCTCGTCGCTTACGGCACCAAGGTTTTCCGGCAAAAAGTCTAAATATGAATGCAATAAATGTATTTTTAGTGACATTTTTTCATATTTACCGATTTTTAAATAGTTTTCAAGCAAATCACGGACAATTTGTCGAAATAAATTCCTCGTAGCTTTTTTCAAATTTTAGGACCATCCAAAATGCCTTCACCAATTTTCGCACATGAAAGATTTGGAAGTACTGTTATTAAATAAGCAAAGGCTCTACTCTTTTTGTCAAGTACTTTAACAAAATTTGTATACCCTTCACCTGTCGTGTACAAAGGTATATATAGCTTCCTCATTCCGTTAGTAATTTCTACAATTTTCATTTCCGACCCCATAAAGTATATTTTTTCTGAAAGCTTATGAATAGAGAAGTCGATTAAGACCTGACCGTCTGTTCGTCTGTCCGTGTGTTGGTTGAAATCAACTTTTTGAAGCCCCCCGATATCTCCTAGACCCGGGTGAGGTATTAAAATATCAGAAATATTCGGGAGTAGATCGGTATTGAAAATCAGAAACATCGGTACATAAACAACTGAGATATGAGCAAAAAACAACGACCACCTCGATTTTTTTTTCACAAAAACAACATTACAACAACAACATACATACATACAAACATGTATACTGCTTAGAGTAAATATGGCATCCAATCCCAGCTGAGCCAAAAAAATTTTTTAAAATTTTTTTTTTATATTTTTTTTCTAATGCTTTTTTTATTTTATATATTATTTATATTTTTATTATTATTTTTTTAAATTTTTTTTTTGTTTAAAATTTTTTTTTTATTTTTATTTTTGTTTTATATTTATTATTTATATTAATTATTTTTTTTTTAATTTTTTTAAAATTTTTTTTTTGTTTTTATTTTTTTATGTTTATGAATTAAAATCCTAACAGTCTGATTTTGATTGATTAATTAATTATTTACAATAAAAAATACAGCAATACATTAGTAGTAGTAGTTATTAATTATAATAAACATACAAAATGTAATCACGAAAATTATAAAATGAGTAACGCAACTATAAAGTTTTGTAAGAAAATCTCTTCTACATATTGGTTAAAAGACATAAAATCCGTTTACTTGAATCTCACCCCTTCCGATTTTGATTTTTTTTTTAATTTCGTATTTACCATGCCTGTAAGAAGTTAAGCTTTGGTGCAAAATTTTACCATATTATCATGACTCACTTGCCGTATATAACAGTAACTTGAAAATCTGAAAATTCAACAAAAATGTACTATTATGAACTTAAAAATTTATTTTTGTTTTCGGAACTTCTAAAGCAATATTGTTTGTTGTAGCATTAAATGAAAGGAGAGAAAGTGAGCATTTAAGGGATTTAAATTATAAATTTAATATTCAAAGGTCAAACTTGATCAGGTATCTTAAGCAATAATTTTTCTAAAAAAAAAACTGTATTTTTAAAATTCGTCTTGTCTACACTTCCTGTAAGTTTCTTTTTGGGATACAATATGGTTTATGATATATATATATTATATATATTATTATATATTTTTTTCCTATATTTTTACCACCAAAATTAAATGAAGTAGTGAACGCTAAATGTACATCTGATATACTTGATAAATGGGTGCAGTACAAAAAGCCGTTAGGTTTTCAACTGGTGAGATATAAAACTAATTCACTTGTTTTAACACACTTTTAATAAATTCACAATGTTTAGATCAATATGGACTTTAATCGTTTATACCCAAATGCTCAAAGTTTTCATAATGGTTTCAAAGTGTTCGCTACGAAAATTATTTCCGTTTTTTATGATCGCATCAAAGACCAATCTAATAAATTGTTATTACAAAGCTTGGAAAAAAATAATAATTTAACCGAAAGTAAGATTTGCTAAACATTTTCTGATTTATTACAAAAAAATAATGTAATAATTTGTTATATTTTCAGATGGTCGTTGCTTTGGTATATTTTACCTACTTCATAGTATTTTAGTGCATTATTCAAAAATTGTAAATGTAGTAAATAGAAAAAAAAGTTATGTACCAGATACTCTATACGAGACTCACAAAAAAGCTTCATTATTGATGGAAGCACAGTTGTAGCCTGCGAGGAAGAGCTATTTAAAAAACAAGAAGGAAAAAAGCAAATTCAACCAACTATATTGGTATCAGGGTTAATTTTAGAACCCCAACGTATACTTTGAGGGGATAAAATATAAAATGCATTCTGCAGTTAATGCCATTGATACATGCTTTAAAATATTTTTTACTTTTAATTTAGAATATCCAAAAGAATCGATATTAGCTTGGTCTTTCATTCAAACATATTTTTATAAAATTGTAACCAATTCTGATTGTAGTAGTCCACAAATAAATTGTCTAATATCTAGCTTAACATAGAGCACATATTTTTAATGCGTACTAATATTTAAATATTACACTCACACCCACAAACACTAAATTATACAAAACTAAAAAAAAAACCAAGTAAGAGCACTATATTCGGCTGTGCCGAATCTTTCATACCCACCACCAATTTTGTGTACATTTAAAGCACAATATTTATTATTTTGTTAGTCGCTATGGAATAATCCCTTTATAATAAAATATGTATCACTTTCTTTGTAGAGGGTGGTTAAATTTTAAGAGTCCATGTTGAAGGTGAACAACACCTAGATTTTAAATTTGTTTTCTGCATTTCACTTGACATTACTCAATCTCAAACTTACTCAATTTGATCCGTGGAAAGATACGCAAATGAGCAACGCTTTAAAGTTATTCAGGTTTTTTATAAAAATGGGCGTTCAAATCAAAATGCATTTTGTGCACTTCGTAATTCTTTTGATCAACATTTAACATTTAAGTTTCTGCAAAACAGGTCTGTATAAAATGTTAGAAAATCTGTGAATGCCTTCTTAGTTCGTTGAATGGGAAACATTGCTGTTTTTTGCGATAGTGTGGCAAAAGAGTAGTCAACCTCGACTCATCATCATGCCCAACAATTGAGCATCAACATTGACATTGAAAATTTGAACCATCAGATAGAGGAGTGACGCCAAGGATGGGGGGGCCATTTGGCCGATATTTTGTTAAATACATAATTGAATCATACAAATATTATCATTACAAAAAGAAATAATAATAATTTCCTAAATAATTTAAATAAATTTATTTAAATTCAACATCGGTCCTATTAAAATGCTTTTGTAAATGTAGACTTTCAATGAAAGTGGGCGTTAAAGGAGGCGTGTCAATAAAGTTTCTGCTAATAAATATTTCAATATAGTCCTTTATTATCCCAAAAACTTTGTCAATAGAGAAATTACATGAACTTAAGATAAACCGTTATATGGGAGGTAGGCGTTAAAGTGGGCGTGTCACCTAAACTTTTTGGCACAACAATTACATTGATTAGAAGGATATACGTAGCACATTTGATCATGATATCTCTAATTTTGGCGGTTTTATGAGCTTTTAAATTTCATTAACGGTAGATAACGTGAAAAGTGGGTGTTCTAGTAGGCGTGTCAAAGTTATTTTCGCAAATGAGTACAACTTAGATGTTTCAATATAGCCTTTTATTATTCCAAAATCTTTATTAATAGAAAAATTATATGAATTTTAGGTAAAACGTTATATGGGAGGTGGGCGTAAAAGTGGGCGTGGCACATTGATTTTCCGTTACAAAAAAGCGTCTCACCAAAAAGCAAAGTGTGCAAGATTTCAGAGTCGTACATCCAATTTTGTTGCTTTTATGACGTTTTTGTTTTTAAATATACCGAAAAATACACTGTGCGGTATAAATTTTCGTATATTTTGATCGATAACTCCTCTCCTAATGCATAGATTTAGATAATTTTCGGGGAAATATATTATTTTTACTCAGGAAATATATATTCGAATATATTTCATGAGTCTACGTTAATGCGTTTGGACACAATTCCATTTTATTCGATGTTCGAAGGACATGGTTTTTTCGACCTACTCTTGCTTTTTGAGCTATAACTCTCTTCCTAATATTCCGATTCAGCCCATTTTCAATACCAAACAAGCCTTGTCTGACAAAATTTTATCCCCTAGCTGTTTCGGTGCGACCTCTATCGTGCTTTCAACAGACGGACAGACGGACGGACATAGCTAGATCGTCATCAAATCAAACCCTGATTCAGAATATATATACTTTATGGGGTCTAAAATGGATATTTCGATGTGTTACAAACGGAATGACAAAATGAATATACCCCCACCATTTTTTTGGTGGCGGGTATAATTATTGAATACTATTGATTTTATGTTTTTATTTTTTTTAAGTTTATTTTATATTTTGGTACAAAAAGAAAAAAACTATTTGTTAATTACACTGTGCATGAAATTGACACTTTTTTTCGTGACAAGCTGGGCACCTAGCGTTTTAACATAATTCGGGTACGCTGAATCCAGCGGTGCCCACGGTTTTTTAAGATTGGCTCTGGTTTTCGAGATATACCGTTATTTCGAAAATGGAGGAGGTTGCACAACATATGTTCGCGTAACTCAAAAACGCTTTAGCTTATTGAAAAAACTTAAACAACCGAAATTCCGCAAAAAGATTTCCTTTAAGAAAAGTAAAACCTCTTTCTAACATTCGCAGTCGTTTTAGAAACATAATTTTTTTTTTGAAAAAAAAATTAATTTTTTTATAAAGATTTCGAAATTTTTATTTTTTAAAAATTCATAAAAAATTGAAAAATTCAGCTAGGCTTCTAATTTTTTGCACACATATAAAAAACAAAGCTGCAAACAAAACAAGCTATAAACAATTAAAATATGTTTGCAACTTTTGATTTTATTCACAAAAGTCGACAAATTTTAATTAATCTAAGAATTTCATAAAACGCAACATTTGTATTGGGGCCCCCCTAAGGGATGTTGATAAAGGGAAAGTATAATTTAAGAAAATGTTAAGAACAAAAAACATTGGAGGTCGGTCATACATTTTATCCCCCTAGGAGTGAATCCTAGGCCTTAGAAACAAATGACGGGAATGAAAAATAAAGTTGCGCAGGTGCAAAATAAGCTATTTGTGATTAAAGTCTGTCTACAACTTTTGATTTTTTCAGAAAAGATGAAATTTTTGAATTTTTTATATAACCAAACTAAAAATTTTTTGTTGTTAAGTAGTTTTTATTTAGAAATTTATTCTTCTTCCTCCTGCAGATTCCAACAAATATCCCCTAATAGCGAATCAAGTTGTTTGCCGCTATATCAGTGTTCGAGCCTGGCTGTTACTTGGTGAAATCTCTCGCCATGTTCATCAGACTCGGCTGGTGATTGTTCATTAAATTTTTCGGCATTGTAATGCAAAAAATGTATTTTCAATGGCATTCTAACCTTTAAGTTTTTAAATTGCGGTTAGCATATTTTTGATTAAAATTCGCCAGTTTTCAGACCGATGATTTCCTAATACATTTTCTATTACTGATTTCACACTATTCCAGGCCAATAGCTCGATATCATTCAATGCAACCTCAAATTCATGGTCCTTCATAAGACGACGAATGTCCGGTCCATTAAAAGTTCCTGTAAAATAAAGACATTATGATATGAAATATAAATCTAATTTTATAAAGTAGTTAGAGTTCATACCTTCTTTTACTTTCATGCCGCTTAATCGTGGAAAAATTCGGTGCAATTCGGTAAAAGCAACACCATCTGGGCTCAATGCTTTTATAACATTTTTTACAATGCCCAGTTTGATGTGGAGTGGAGGAAGGAAGGAATCTTTTCCATCGGCACAAGTGGTAATTCAATAACATTGTTTCTATGCAATCTGCTTTCCTCACGTAAAGCCTAATCCCGTTTATTTTACTGGCCGCCATCGAAATGCGTATTCCATAAGTACATGAAGCACATATTTTTGGTATAGCCCAATTGCATGCCTCTTAAAAATCCACTTTTAAATCTGCGCATATTTTTCACTTGTGGTCTTTATATTTAATAAACTGCACTATTTTTTTCATTGATGCGTATGTCTCTTTAATATTTGTGCTTAGTGCTATCGGAATAGGACTTTTTAAATTAGTGACATGTTGCAAAACTGCTTTTAAGCTACTTTTGGAAGAATCAATGAATAAGCGCCAATCTCCAGGATTATATTTGTTTTGCATTGTTAAAACCAAGCCGCGGATGTCAGTAAAATACGCAATAAATTTATTCTCAATAGATTTAAAAAAAGTCGTAAATCGTCTATGGCGATTGACAGCCCCGTATATTTGTACACCTGCTGCTAAAATATTAGCTCGTTTTAACTCTTTTGTCAAGAGAATGCTCTGAATTTGAGATAATTTTAGACGCCGTACCATTATATCCAAACGATCTTGCGTGATTTCATTGTGACTGCATGGAACCGTGATGCATAACGGTTGATACATTGAAGTAGCTGGTCCACCCGCTTCAACAGAATGAAGTATTGAGGGAATATATTCTGTTGGTATATGGCTATCCGGAACAGGAATTTCATCAGAATGTGGCAGCGGAAATCGAGCATATACTGTTTCAGTATAAGATATATAAGTCATTTTTCTTCTGTTCATACCCGCGGTATAATTTATGCACGCATAACACTCATCTTCAACATGAACTATGGGATCTCTCGAAATCATTGGAACACCAAATGGCATGGCGTCTCCATTTTTTTCCCTACTTATTTAAATGGTAAATGCAGTGTGTACACACTATTGATGGTGTCCAACTCTTACCATATATAACCCTTAAAGAAAAATATGATTCATACAAGGTACTTGTTTCAGTAGTGATTTTACGGCGACTTGGCATATTTTTATATTTCCCACACACATAACAAAAGTAATTAAACTTTTTACACGCCTCCATCTTAGATATTTCAATATAACTGTTTAGATACAAGACTGTCAAAGGCTTTAAACTTCACTGATCACTTTCGCAAGCACTTTCCATATGACAGTGAAGGGGTTGAGGAACTCTTATTTATACGGTAATTGTTTTAATCAAAGTACCTGTCGAGACCTTCATGACCATGTTTTGTAAAAAAAAAACCAGGACGAATAATATTTCTACCTGTTCCAGGTATAACAATAGAATATCGATGCCTTAATTCCTCAACCTCGTATCTTAAAAAAAAAATTTTTCAGGAGAGAAAAAAAAAACGGTTCATCTTTTTATACTTCGGTGTTTGGTTAAAAGTTTAAATGCAATTATTAAGGAATTGATTGTATTTATGTATATTAGTAGTAATAAGTAAGTTTTATACAAGATCGATTAGTGCGGTTTTGACTGCACAATAAAAGACCGATTTGTGTGGTTTTGTAAGCACAATAAAATACAAAGATGTAAGCATTTATGACTTTATTTCTTAATTCTAAGAATTTTTTAATCGGTAACTTCACTTCTTAGGGGGGCTCCCATACAAATATTGCGTTTTATGAAATTCTGAAATTAACTAAAATTTGTCGACTTTTGTGAATAGAATCAAAAGTTGCTAACAGATTTTAAAGATTTATGGCTTGTTTTGTTATCAGCTTCATTTTTTATATGTCTGCAAAAATTAGAAGTCTAGCTGCATTTTTTTGATTTTTTATGAATTTTTAAAAAACAAAAATTTCGAAATTTTAATAAAAAATAAATTTTTTTTTCAAAAAAAAAATTATGTTTCTAAAACGACTGCGGATATTCGAAAGAAGTTTTACTTTTCTTAAAGGAAATTTTATTGTGGAATTTCGGTTTTTTAAGTTTTTTCAATAGGCTAAAGCGTTTTTGAGTTACGCGAACATATGTTGTGCAACCTTATCCATTTTCGAAATAACGGTATATCTCAAAAACCAGAGCCAATCTTAAAAAACCGCGGACACCACTGAATTTAGCGTACCCGAACTATGTTAAAACGCCAGGTACCAAACTTGTCACGAAAAAAAGTGTAAATTTCTTGCACAGTGTAATTAACGATACTTCGTTAAGGAGAATAAAATAGAGTTGTTGAAATGAAGAAACATTCTTAATTATGAATATTGTTTTTCGTTATTTTGACATATTTTTTTGGTATATTTTACCAAATTTTTGTCAAATTAACACCATGAAAACTAACGATTGATATCATTCAAGTTGACAAATTTTCTTCAAATTAGCTACTTTACTAAAATTTCAAATTCTACTAAAAAATGTATGTTAAATATACAGAAACATTTGTTAGTTGTATAATAACCCATTTTTCTTCATATCTACATGCTATTTTGGGCTATTTACCTACCACTTTTGGTTCAGTGTGGGAATGACAAACTTATATACATATGTATATGTATCCTTTTTCACTGTGTGAAGGGTATACAAATAGGTATGTAATTAATAAAGTAAAAAACTCAAATAAGTATGTTGTCTTATTTATCTTTTTAAGCTTGAAATCAGTTTTTTATAAAATATATTTCATTTCGAAGATCTAAGATTTTTACATAATATTTTAAAGGCTATTGACTTTGTTTTAACATTTTGTATGGCAATAGCTGAAACTAATTCTGATATTTTGAATACTGGGTAAAATCTGCAATAGATAAATTGTAATCCCTCAAATTTTCTTGACTCCATTCATCAAAGTCCTGTATAACACTAGGCGGCAGTTCATCTTTATGACTGCCGACAATGCCACGACGAACAAATCTAAATTCGTCAACTTTACGGCCAGCTGCATCCTTCATGCTTTTAAATTCTTTGATGTGATTGCATGATGGATTATTTTTCATATTATCAAATGACAAATGATCGATCATCCGTGCAAGTTGCTTATGTTTAATATCCTTATTTAAAAATTGGCAAACTTCTTGAATGACTGCAGATAAATTGCACTTCATACGTTCATAGCTGGTAAAAAATATTTTTGGACTGTTTCGCATTTGCCAAAAGTCTAAAACATGAGGCCAGAAAGGATTGAAATTAACATGACCATTAATGTAGGATCGCATGAAATCTTCCTTTGATCCATTGTACCCAACCATACCACGCCAATGATGAAAATATGAGACTGCAGCGTCTTTTGGATTGCGAAATATATAAATAATCTGAAAGTAATACATATGAAAATTCCATTATATTCCATTCCATACAAAAATATCTCTAAAACGTTGTATATTAAATACAATAATAATAAAAACAAGGTTACAGATTGCGCATGTTACTTTTTAATACACTAAAATGCTTTTATTTTTCTTTAATTTATAAAAAGCCTAGTATTTATGTATTGCTTTTGTTAAGTGCAAGGCTGATGTGACGTACATGCGCAGAACGAAACATTTTTTTTTACAGTGTAAATGAGTAATCTTGTTTTTATCACTCTTGTATTAAATGTACCTTTGTCTCTTTACTCCAAATTTGATGTGGCAACAGCATTGCGGGTAAGTGTGACTTCAGCAGACGTGGTGATTTAAGATTATTGGCTGTTTCTACAGTGTCATGGGGAACATTTGGTACAACACCATTAAATCTAAATTTGAAAATAATTAAGCTTTAAAAACAATCTACTTACTACTTCTTTACATATTTTTATACCCGCCACAAAAAAATGGTGGGGGTATATTCATTTTGTCATTCCGTTTGTAACACATCGAAATATCCATTTTAGACCCCATAAATTATATATTCTGAATCAGGGTTTGATTTGATGACGATCTAGCTATGTCCGTCCGTCTGTCCGTCTGTTGAAAGCACGATAGAGGTCGCACCGAAAAAGCTAGGGGGCTCAAATTTTGCCAGAATCTTTCTTATAGACAAGGTTTGTTTGGTATTGAAAATGGGCTAATCGGAATATTAGGAAGAGAGTTATAGCTCGAAAAGCAAGAGTAGGTCGAAAAAACCGTGTCCTTCGAACATCGAATAAAATGGAATTGTGTCCAAACGCCTTAACGTAGACTCATGAAACTCCGAATATATATTTCCTGAGTAAAAACAATAATTTTCCCCGAAAGTTATCGATCAAAATGTACGAAAATTTATACCGCACAGTGTATTTTTCGGTATATTTAAAAACAAAAACGTCATAAAAGCAACAAAATTGGATGTACGACTCTGAAATTTTGCACACTTTGCTTTTTGGTGAGACGCTTTTTGGTAACGGAAAATCAATGTGCCACGCCCATTTTTACACCCACCTCCCATATAACGTTTTACCTAAAATTCATATAATTTCTCTATTAATAAAAATTTTGGAATAACAAAGGGCTACATTGAAACACCTAAGTTGTACTCATTCGCAAAAACAACTTTGACACGCCTACTATAACGCCCACTTTTCACGTTATCTACCGTTAATGAAATTTAAAAGCTCATAAAACCGCCAAAATTAGAGGTATGATGATCAAATTTGCTACGTATATCCTTCTAATCAATGTTATTGTTGTGCCAAAAAGTTTAGGTGACACGCCCACTTTAACGCCTACCTCCCATATAACGGTTTATCCTAAATTCATGTAATTTCTCTATTGACAAAGTTTTTGGGAAAATAAAGGATTATATTGAAATACCTAAGTTGTGTTTATTAGCAGAAACTTTATAGACACGCCTACTTTAACGCCCACTTTCATTGAAAGACTACATTTACAAAAGCATTTTAGTAGCATATCGAAGTTATAAAGGGTGGTTAAATTTTAAGGACCGATGTTGAATTTAAATAAAACACAAATTATTTAGGGTATTATTATTATTTCTTTTTGTAATGATAATATTTGTATGGTTCAATTATGTATTTAACAAAATATCGGTCAAATGGCCCCACCATACTTGGCGCCACTCCTCTATCTGATGGTCCAAATTTTCAATGACAATGTTGATGCTCAATTGTTGGGCATGATGATGAGACGAGATTGAATGCTCTTTTGCTACACTATCGCAAAAACCAGCAGTGGTTCCCATTCAACGAACTAAGCAGGCATTCACAGATTTTCTAACATTTTATACAGACCTGTTTTGCAGAAATTTAAATTTTACAATTCTCCCGATTGTGGACGAATTTGAACGATTATGTTGATCAAAAGAATTACGAGGTGCACAAAATGCATTTTGATTTCAACGCCCATTTTTTTAAAAACCTGAATAACTTTAAAGCGTAGCTCACTTGCGTATCTTTCCACGGATCAAATTGAGTAAGTTTGAGACTGATAAATGTCAAATGAAATGCAGAAAACAAATTTAAAGACTAGGTGTAGTTCACCTTCAACATGGGCCCTTAAAATTTAACCACCCTCTACAAAGAAAGTGATACATATTTTATTATAAAGAGATTTTTCCATAATGATTAACAAAATAATAAATATTGTGCTTTAAATGTACACAAAATTGGTGGTGGGTATAAAAGATTCGGCACAGCCGAATATAGTGATCTTACTTGTTCTTATCAAAAATGTTCCCAAAGAATTCAGATAGCTATTTTTTTAGTCATACGGGGGAAAAAATGTTTTTGCCTTGTTTTGCAAAATATTTTTATTTGTTTAAATGAGGCCTTTTTATACCCTTCACACAGTGAAAAAGGGTATATATAGGTTTGTCATTCCGTGTGAAATTTCTACAATTTTCATTTCCGACCCCATAAAGTATATATTTTCTGAAAGCTTATGAATAGGGGAGTCGATTAAGCTCTGTTAGTCTGTCCGTCTGACCGTCTGTCCGTGTGTATGTTGAAATCAACTTTTTGAAGCCCCCCGACAGGGGGTTGGACCCGGGTAAAGTATTAAAATATCAGAAATATTCGGGAGTAGAACGGTATTGAAAATCAGAAACATCGGTACATAAACAACTGAGATATGAGCAAAAACCCACGACCACCTCGATTTTTTTTCACAAAAACAACATTACAACAACAACATACATACATACAAACGTGTATACTGGTTAGAGAAAACGTGGCATCGAATCCCAGCTGAACCAAAAAAATTTTTTTTTAAATTTTTTTTTTTTATTTTTTATTTAATATATTATTTCTATTTTTATTATTATTTTTTTTTTGTTTTAGATATATTACATACATAATAATTTTTTTTTTTTATTTTTTTTTTACATTTTTTTAAAATTTTTTTTTTTAAATTTTTTTTTAAATTTTTTTTGTTTTTTTAACATTCATACGTGAATTTATAATTTTACAATGGGACGTTTTTATATATGTTTGTTTTTATATGTATTTCATATGGAATGAATGGTGACACAAACCACTGTTATTGAATGACTACACGTTGTGAAGGGTATATAAGATTCGACACGGCCGAATATAGCGCTCTTACTTGTTAATATATTTTTTTGGCTTCACAAAAAGGTTATGACTTTTCCTTTGAGAGCTTTTAAGTCACTTGGTGGGACATCTATCAAAAATGTTTGGAAACTCAAGACAAATGTTTTTAAGTTTTCATCCTCTATACTATTTTGAAATGTAAGTGTCTGTAAAACAATAAGAAAACATATGCTGAAAAACTAGACAAAATAACCTTTCTCAAGGTATGTAACATGCCTAACTAAAATTTCATACTCTCGATACTGAAGTACCAACAATATGTTAATCACAGGAATGAAATCACTTTTTTGCTATAGAAATGTTGAAGAATTAAGTTATTCATTTATTTGAAATAATAATTGAATTAATTTTAGTATTTATGTTTTTTACAATAATTCTTTGGTCAATAGAAACAAGTAAGAGCACTATATTCGGTTGTGCCAAATTTTTTTTACCCACCACCAATTCGATGCACTTTTACAGCACAGAATTTATTATTTTGTTATTAACAGTAATCGCTATGGAATAATCTGTTTTTTTACTAAAATATGTAAAGGGTTCGCCAAATAACTTTTTTTTTTTTGAAACAGGGCGCAAAACATTTAGTGTAGCTTCGGCTGTGTGGCACGTAGCGCCGTCCTGTTGAAACCAAATGTTGCCAATATCCTTCTTTTAAATTTTTGTGAACAAAGATTCGTTTAACATGGCCCGATAACGATCGCCATTGACTGTAACGACCTCTTGCTCATTTTCGAAGAAAAATTGCCCAATTATGTATCTGGACCAAAATCCGCACCAAACAGTGAGTTTCATCTGAAAAGATGATTTTTTTGGCAAAATCGGCATCTTCTGTTAGTCGATCGCAGGCCCACTTAGCGAAGCGTATACACAACCATATTCGTTCAGCGGAAGGATAAAACTAATTATCTGTAAAATCAAACATGAGCTAAGTGTTACCATTCACGAAATAAGCACTAGTTGAAAAAATAAACTTTAGATGGCGGACCCTTTATCACTTTCTTTGTATAACTTCGATATGCTTGTAAAATGTTTTCGTAAATTTGGTCTTTCAATGAAAGTGGGCGTTAAACGAGGCGCGTCAATAAAGTTTCTGCTAATAAATACAACTTAGATATTTCAATATAGTCCTTTATTCTTCCAAAATCTTTATTAATAGAAAAATTATATGAATTTGAATTATATAAAATGGTGGGGTATATTCATTTTGTCATTCCCTTTACAACACATCGAAATATCCATTTTAGATCCCATAAAGTATATATATTCTGAATCGAGGTTTTATTTTATGACGATCTAGCTATGTCTGTGAGTCCTTCGGTTTTTTGAAAGAACGATAGAGGTCGGACGGAAAAAGCTAGGGGCTGAAATTTTGACAGAATATTTCTTACACACAAGGTTTGTTTGGAATTAAAAATGGGCTAAATGGGAATATTAGGAATACAAGAGTAGGCCAAAAAAAATGTGTCTGTCCAACATCGAATAAAATGAAATTGTGTCCAAACGCATTAATGTAGAGTTATGAAATTTCAAAAGTATATTTCCTTAGTAAAAAAAATATTTTTCCCTGAAAATTGCTAAAATCTACGAATTAGGTAAGGAAATTAGGTATGAAAATTTATACCGCGCAGTGTATTTTTCGGTATATTTAAAATTTAAATTGTAATATAACTGACAAAATTAGATGTATGATTCTGAAATTATGCAAACATTGCTTTGTCGTCAAAGGCTTTGTACTAACGGAAAATAAATGTGACACGCTCACATTTATGCCCGCCTCCCATATAACGCTTTATCTCAAATTCATATAATTTCTGAGCAAATTTATTATAGTAAAAAATTTTTGAGACCATTGCTGTCAGATGTCCAAAAGTAAATAAAATGTTCCAAAGTATTGATGCTGATTCCATTATATTGTTAAAAAAACTACGCAGTCTCTTAAAAAAACTTTCCTATGACATTATTCTTAAATGTGACCTTTTTAATCCCTCAAATTCATATTTAGAATATTTTTTTGTTTCAATTTCGTATTTCACAAAAAAAAACATTTTAAATACACTTTTCAAAAGTTTATAGTGCAGTTAATATATACATTAGTATAGACCAAAAAAAAATTCAAATTATTTTTCTGTTTAACTTTTAAAGAAGGAATACTAGATTTTTGTACAAAAGCAGCAGTAGTGAAACTTCGTTATTATGAATCGGAATTCAACCATTGAATTATGGATAAACATATATGAATTCAGAAATGCATTCAATAAAAATTCTTTTATGGGATTAGCCTTATTTGTGATAAAATTTTTTGTCTTACCACTTAGTAACTCGGAATTTAAATTTAAATTTATAAAAATTAAAATTAGAAATAGAATTATTTGTAGACAACTCTGGATCTTTTTGGACGTGTTATTTGGGACCGCTCTCTGCAATATTATAAATTATATTGTTTTATCGGACTTAAGCTCTCAAAATTTTTAAAAAATTGTCATGACACTGGCCTTTATTTGTGTGATGGATAAGGTGCAGTAGTGACCTAAAGTAGGAGTGTGCTCATAGATGGTTACCCGCTGCTTCAGCCAGCCAAAAATTTCACCAAATAATTGTCCATATTCTATTAGGAAGTAACAATTATCCAATTTTGTCCCATTGAATAATATTAGAAAAGTTTCTTTTAAAAAAAGTACCAAAAAAAGCGACAATTTTTACCCCTTATTCATGTGAATTTGAAATATGTGCTGAATTCCTGTTAATATTTATTCGCGAATTACTTAAAACAGTTTAAACTTTTTTCCTAGCGCTATGTGTTTGGAAGTTGCACAGGGCTTATTTTTTGTGCTAATTACAATACTTTTTCAATTTAATTTGTATAATTTTTAGTTTAGCAGATATAGGATTACCGATTTTATCCGTTCTTACCCTTTTTACCCCCTTAAAGTACAAATTTCCAAAAATCCCTTCTTAGTGGAGCTATACATTGAAAGAGGAACCGAACCAAATTTCACGTCTCTAGCTCTTTGCGTTTGGGCTGTGCGATGATGAATTAGTCAATCAGTCAGTCACGTTACTCTTTTAAATAATAAAATATATTATATACATAGATAAAAAAAATTAAAAAACAAAAATACAGTATATTATTAAAAAATTTAAAATCAAAGATGGCGTCTAAAACGGAGTTTTAACCGCATCAATATGGGTATCAAATTAAAGGGCTTGACTAATAGAATACAGTTAACTAATTAAAAATTTAAAATCGTGGATGGCGTCGAAAATAATAATGAAAAATGGCGTATAACATGAAATATAGGTTAAGCTATGATGTGGGATTATACCTATGTACATTAGACTGGTCGCAAAAATTTTTTTTCTTTAATTTATACATATGCGCTATCTAAAATATGAGATTTGCTGTCGACGGTACCTTCTGGTGCCTAGTGGGGCCTAAAATATCCTATATTATGAAAAAACGCATTTAGTCCTATTTTTATTGGTTTTTATAACTTTTCGAGAGAACAATATTATTACTTATTAGATAAAGAACTATTTTTATAAAAAAAATTTTTGTCCGCAAAGAAACGAAATGTACTATAATAAACAAGTAACAGTGCTATATTCGGCCGTGCCGAATCTTATATACCCTTCACAACGTGTAGTCATGCAATAACAATTGTTTGTATCACCATTCATCCCATATAAAATACGTGCATACGTACACGTTAGAATAAATGTGGCATCGAATCCCAGCTGAGCCAAAAAAATTTTATTTTATTTTATTTAATATATTATTTATATTTTATTATTTTTTTTTTATATTTTTTTTTAAATTTTTTAAAAAAATTTTTTTTAGAAAAATTTTTAAAAAATTTTTTAAAATTTTTTTTAAAATTTTTTTAAAATTTTTTTTTGTAGTTTTTTTTATTATTTTTTTCTTATTTTTAATATTTTTTTTTTTAATGTTTTTTTGTTTGGTATGTTTTTTACATGTATTTATGTATGTATGTTGTTGTTGTAATTGTGAAAAAAACGAGGTGGTCGTGGTTTTTTGCTCATATCTCAGAAAGTTATGGGGCGATTGTGCTGAATTTCAATAGCGATTCATTCCTGGATATTTCCAAGAGATTGATACCATATACAGATCTGAGGAACATGTAGTTGCTTCTAAAAGTTGATTTCAACCAACACACGGACAGACGGGCAGACGGACAGACGGTCAGGGCTTAATCGACTCCTCTATTCATAAGCTTTCAGAAAATATATACTTTATGGGGTCGGAAATGAAAATTGTAGAAATTACAAACGGAATGACAAAGCTATATATACCCTTTTTCACTGTGTGAAGGGTATAAAAATTACTTTTATTGTTACATTTCTTTTCGAGACTTCTCCATAATTTTCGTCTTCGTCTTCATTATCGATGCCAAGTTTTTGTACCATTTTCGTTTTTACTTCTAACGGGACATTTTTATCAAAAAATTAAGGGCCAACTGTTTCTTCTGCTATATACCACAAATGCTTTCTTAGTTTTTGCAACAATGTAGTGGAAACTTCTTTGTCGAAATGGGAAACATTATTTCGTATAAAATCAAGGTCTTGATAGCATTCACAGATCGGAACCAGTAAGGAACATAAAGAATTACGAGAAATAAACAAATACTGCGCAGACTTTTCAATTCTGTTGCTGTCATTTTGAATTGCTGGCGAAACAAAAAAATTTTTAAGCGTAAATACACTTTGACATAAATCGTCCATGTAAAGTTGCACCAGGTAAACGAATCTGAGTAAAATCTGGTACAAGCTCTCCAATAAAATTAAGTTAACTAAAACAACTCTTGATGTTTTAGTGCATTCTGACAAAAATTCTTTACGTATTCCATATGCGATGCTGTTAAATTCTGCATAACTTATTCGTCCAAAGTCCCTTTTGTAAAATTGTAAGCTGCAATGTTTTTCCAATACTTAGCAAATCGGTTGAAAAGAAGAACTTATGGTCCGGATGTTTTTCCAAAATGCAGTTCAAATAATGAGCTATATTTCGCTAATGAGGTGGCGACATGTAAAGAAAGTAGTTTTGCGTCCCAACTTTCTTTCAAGTAAATAAGTAGAGCCGTTTATTATCCCAGTATTAGCGGCTGTGATGTGAAAAGATAATATTTCTACCAGTTCATTAAGTGCCCAGTGTCGCAAAAAATATAAGATGTCGTCAGCTATATTTTCTCCGGAAGAATTTTCTATTTTTAAAGAAATTTGTCCATGCTTTCACTAGTCACAACGAGAGAGAGTCGATATTGTTTTTTTGTAAGTCCATTACATGACATAGTTCAACATCTTCAAGATATTAAACAAAAATTCCTTTATCTGTATTTAAAACAACTGCTTAGTTTTTTGTTTTGTAAAGCGCGTGTTTCGTAAAAAAGGTTGATCATTTGCTGACATGTGAAATATATAAAACCATTTACAGACAATGCTCAAACTACCCTAAAAGTTGTAATTTTTTAAACTTTGACAATAATTTTAATAAAATAAGGGAGTTTGGTCGCTAGTATGCGCACTCTGGATACCTGTCTACCTCCAGTTTTAATGTAGACTTGCCCGCCTTTGTGCGGGTGGAAATCTTTTATCTAATACACGTGTGATTTTTTATGGATGGAACATAGAAAGTTATAAAATTGATAACCGTGAGCTTCCAACAGGGACAGACAATGAAGTCTTGCAAAAGGTAGAGAGGTTAGATTCTGTAAAAAATCCGGTTAGTGAAGAGGTCAGAAAGAAATGGACAATGAAACCTCTCAAGAGGTTTAGAGGTTAGTTTCTGATGACATTTTAATGGATAGGGCAAATGGGAGGGATGTCTCTACCCCGATAGGAGTGGAAACGCCTATTTCGAATGCAGGAGCCATAGACTTCGGTGCGAATTCGAAGTCTCAGCAATTGGATAGAACCAAAAAGAAGAGATAGAAAAGGAGATGTCGTAGGCACGTGACTGCTGTTGAGATGGTATTAAATCGGATCGATAGTCTCATGAGTGAGAAGACGACCCCTGAAATGGAAGGCCCGGGGAAGAAGCTGAAGGCTAATCAGCCTTCGAACTCTGAACTGAAGGGGACGGATCTGAACAAGGAACCTAGATCACGATACGCGAAAGCTGTCGAGGCAGATAAGTTGGGAAATGACGCCGACCAGAGACCAAGCAGTAGTGGTAAAGTAGTAATGACTTTGTCCGCTTAAAATCATCCCATTGTAAAATTATAAATTGAGCTCATGTTGTATGTTAAAAAAATAATAAAAAAAAAATAAAAAAAAGTAAAAAAAAATAAAAACAAGTTACAGTAATATATTAGGCTGTACCGAATTTCTTATACCCATCACCAATTTGATTTACTTTTATAGCACAGAATTTATTATTTTATGATTAACAGTAATCGCTATGGAATAATATCTTTGTACTAAAATATGTATCACTATCTTTGTATTTATAACTTCAATATGCTAGTAAAATGTTTTCGTAAATTTAGTCTTTCAATGACAGTGGACGTTAAAGTAGGCGTGTCAATGAAGCAAATTTCATTATCATACCTCTAATTTTGTCGGTTTTATATTGAAAAAAATGAAAGTTTTTAAAAAAGCGAGTTCCATAGACGAATACGGCTAATATGAAATTGTCATTCGGGCACAAGACTTTTTATTGTATTTGTACAAGGTGGCGCAAAAGAAATCCTCCTATCAGAAAATGCTACAAATTTTGCAATTGGCCCCTAATGTCAGTTCTGTTTTGACATTTGTGTAGTAAACACATGCAAAATACACGTTAATAAACAATGTTACGCTACACTGCTCCAGAACGCGGAATATTGGTGACTATTTATTTGACCAATAATCGGTCGGTGACTTTGGCACAACGTGAATTTCGTCGCAGATTTCCTAGCCGTCCAACGCCTACTGGTGAAACACTGCGACGTTTAGCCGCTCGCCTCGAAGAGACTGGCACAACACGAGATGCTGCCAGGAGTGGCAGACCCCGGAGTAGCCGTTCTGCAGAGAATATTGCTGCTGTAGCCGAGGATGTCATGGAAGCGCCGTCGACATCGACCAGATGACGTGCCACGCAAATGGCTATCAGTCGACGGTCTTTACAGCGAAGTTTGGTACAAGATTTGAAGATGTTTCCGTACAAAGTCCAGACGGTGCATCAGATGTTAGCTGCTGACCGCCAATCGCGTCTAACATACGCTCAAGCCATCCTGAATCACCACCAAGAGGAAGATGATTTTTCATCAAAAATAATCATGAGTGATGAGGCCCATTTCCATCTTAGCGGGTACGTAAATAAGCAAAATTTACGCTTCTGGGGCACTGAAAATCCGCGTGTAACCCACGAAGAGCCATTACACCTGCTCAAAGTTACTGTATGGTGTGCTGTTTTCGCTGGAGGAGTCATCGGACCTTTTTTCTTCGAAGACGTCGCGGGCCAAACGGTTACTGTGAATGGTGAGCGCTACAGAGCAATGATCAACGAGTTCTTTTTGCCGCAACTTGATGAATTGGGATTGGAAAACATGTGGTTCTAACAGGACGGTGCAACAGCACACACTGCACGTGCCACAACCGATATGCTGAAGGATGCATTTCTCGGGCGCCTAATCTCCCGTTTTGGCGATTTGAACTGGCCAGCAAGATCGCCTGATTTGATCGCTCCAGACTTCTTTTTGTGGGGATTTTTGAAGTCGCGGGTTTATGTCAACAAGCCTCAGACTCTTGCAGCTCTTAAATACAATATCCGTCAAGAATGTGAGGACCTATCGCCGGAAGTTTTGGCCAAAGTGATGGAAAATGCCATAAAAAGGGCTCAAATGAAGTTTATTTTTGCACCACCTTGTACTATGTCATTGTTTCTCTACGAGCGAGTAAATTTAAGACGATTAAAAAAATAGGACGGGTATGTAAAAACTATTTTATGCATGAGTATGAGCGACCTTATTTTTAAAAGATCAAAGAAACGTACTGCATACAATTTTCGTTCGTATGGTGTATTGTGTTATGGCCTTTTTAAATTAAATACTTATATTAGTATAGAGTTGTATTTTAAAATTAATTTACGGCTACTAGAAAAGTCCCAACTAGAAAACTGTTCATATCTCTTATAAATATGGGGTATATATTATTAGAGCCAATGGCATTATATTTAACTTGGAAATAATTCCGAAAGTCATCTACTTGGTCAACACACTTGAACGAAAACGGGTTTCTATTTGTAATTGTTATAGATTGCGTTGTTGAAGAATAATAGCTAATGTTAGCATCGAGACTTGGAATGTTGGCGAATGATAAATTAATTCATCCCTTTGAAATCATAGTACCCCTACAAGAACAGTGACAGTCATTTGACCGGTCATATGACTGTCACTGGGATGGATATATCGGTCAAAAGTTTCTATCAAGTTATTAAGGGCAAAATGAAAAAATTGATGGAAACTTTTGTGTACGTGTGATCTTGCATCTCCTTTTAACTTATGAGTTATATCGACTATTGAACATATATTTGAACTGCTCACTCCTCTGCTGTTTGCTAATCAGCAATGATGTAAATATCAGTCACACTTGACTAATCACACCTGATATATATACCAGTCATAGTTGACAAATCATACTTGATAAATATACTGGTCAAAGCTGACGGGTATACATATTTTAATAAAACACAATCTTAATTTTTTTAAGTTAATTTTTATATATTATATTAAGTATTATATATTATTTAATCGTCGATGATTCCGGGCGGCTCATTTAAATCCTTGTGCATGATAAAGGCGTCCTTTGTATTACGGCTTGGATTACTAAAAAATTGAAAATTATGAAAATGTGGATATACATAAATAAATATAATTCTGCTACTTCTTTTACTTACCGTTTACTTCTTGTGTATTTTCTGCAAAGACTCGTAAAAAAACCCCAATTATTGAAAAACTATTTTAAGATAAATTTATTATTTTAATGTAAAAAACTTAACACTATTTTACAAATTTCTCGTTTATGCATTTTTTTTGGTAACAGCAATTCAATATAAAATTGTTGCAAATGTGTTAGTACAAATATTTTGTGTGTGTCAGTTTCAGTCATTTATTTCTTGTAGGGACGTAACTTATTTTCTAGAACATTGTGCAAAAAAATTAAAATTAATATATATTAAATTATGTTGAGAAAAACATGGTGCATCTAACTGTTCATGAAGTACAACCTTATTTTTGAAACTAACAAAAAAAAGGTCTAATAAATAGTTATTATTATTAGTAGCAGTAAAATGTGTAGGAATGTTCGTATTAGTAGGAAACAGACCAATGGCGTTAATCATGTCTACGAGACTAGACTCGTTTTCGTTGCAAAAATCAAAACTTTTGAAATAATTAAGATAGTTTAAAGACTTAAAAAGATATTGAGAGAGGACACTTAAGGCTCAAAAATAATGTTTACAAAATGCTCCTAGAGGTACAGGGTGCTCCAAAAATTGCGGTTAAAGTAGGATAATTTTTTCCATTTAAATGTTAACATGTTTTTTTAAATATAAGTTTTTTACTTGTATCGCAAATACACATTTTTATATACTTTTAATATTTAATCTAAGTAAATTTATATTAAGTAATTAGTTTAACCTGGTGCGCTTTGCAATACACATTGTTTAAGTCCGAAAGTTTAGAAAAAAACACTCTAACATAACATGTTAAACCAGCATTAATTTATTTTTTTTTCTATTACAGAAACACATTTTTTTTTAATTATTTTTAATATTAAAATATTTATGCTATAGATATAATGTTATTTAATATATATTTTCTTTATCTAGAATAATTGATTTTTATTAGTTAGTTCTCTTTGAAGCAGTCACTAACGTTGGGAGCTTTATCTAATAGACTAAACATATCGGAGCTATAATTATGTTCTTATCTTATAATGACATTAGTGGGTCTGAAGAGGCCGCAAACATATTGAAAAGGTCCGCATTCTGTCTCATCCGTTAAATTTTGCAAGTATTCGTGTATCTAAATTTTTTGTATTCCTGGGCTTCTTCTCACAACTTTCCAATCGGTAAGCATTGATATTCAATTAAACTTTTACCATGAGCCAAAATCTTATGAACCGTAGGAGTAAGTTTTTTCTCAGGGTACATTTGAGCTGAAAGTTGGGCATTTTTTTGATGCATAATCATCAAACTTTGGGCCATTTACCATTTCTCTAGATTTTATAACATTAAGGATAACTGCCAACCTTTTTATAATATTGTCGACCCCAGTAATTCCGGCTGTTACCTCAGCATTTTCAAAAAATGCTCTGGACATGTTACCATTGCTAGTATTTCCATACCCCTGCTTTGGGCAGTCTACTTTCAGCCCAAGCTTCTTAAGAAATTCATTTTGTATAATTTTTTTTGAGCAGATAGTTTTTCTTTTTGTGTTGCGTTCATGTCAAAACATTCACCTTCAGGCGAAATTGTATACGCTAGTTTAAAAAGAAAGTTCATGCACCTAATTCCTGCATTTAATGGGGAACTTCTTTATTCATAATATTGCTCATCACTTGAGTCATAACATTTTGAAAGTCTTTCTGTGACTTTTTGCAAATTGCACACTTTAAAGTTGACGAGGTATCTGTTATTACATTTAAGACTTTGCCATCAATCATTGTAAGAAAATATTCATAATCAATCGAAACACTTTTTCCATTCGTTATATCAATAACAAAAGGCTTATGTTCCGAAATTTGCTTTTTTATATCGTTCACTGTAGATTTGATTAGATTTGACTCCTTTGAAAATTGAAAAAATATCGGACGGCAAAAATGAACTGATGATGGGCGAATATTTTTCCAATGCTCAGCGAATTCACTTCTTAGTCGTAAAGGAACTACAGAAGCCATAAACATATTTGTATCTCTAATAGTTGTGCCATTTGTCGATATTGTTTGTTTGTAAGCACTTTGACCGGGTGATCCATCACAACCTACTTATTTATCAATATAATCCTATCTGGAAGTGATACTGGTTCCTCTTCAGACAAACTTTGAATAAGGCGTTTGGCTGTATGATCCATTAAGTTTTGCAGTTTTACCACTACCGATACCTTTTTGTATCCACGAAGAATATTCACATTATGATTCTTTAAAGAGCTTCGTAAAATATAATATTTTTCCTTTGGCAATCCCAATTCCATATACAACGCTAAGGTTTCTTCTATATTATACTTTGCGGGAAAAGCATTTGGTGGAGTAGGCATACTCCCTTTGATTCTCTGCAGTGGAACTGGGCTTGCAAGTACCACAGCTTTTGTAATGTCGGACCTTGATTTATCTTTTACAAACTTAAGACATAATGCTTCTGAAAGATGCGATTTAGATATATCTTTTGTGGCATTTTCAAGTTTACGTTATTTTGTTTACTTAAAACACTTGTTTATAGTTTTTGCAGGTCTTCCTCTTTTGCTGTCAGAGGATGTATGCGGTTCTTCGATGTTTTCAAAAGTTGTAACTCCAATTATCCAGTCTGGGTTGTTCTTTGTAAATGCTATTTTCGTACGGTGTGAGGCAAGTAATTTTTTTTTAATTGTTAGGAAAACAAATGAACATCCATTTCGTGGTATCCTGGTAAATCGTGTAGTTTTTCCACAATAGCCATTTAAATGAATTTTCATTATCTGAGTTTCTGAATAACTCCAACAATTCTAAATTGGTAAATGACATTATCGCACTTTAAAATAAAATTGTATTATGCCATGTCCACACGGCAATATGATTCTCGTGGTTCGCTCTCTGAATCTCAAATGCGAACCTTGGCGTTCAGACGATAGTTCTTGTCACAGTTCTTGTTTCACTTTGACATTTGTATTATTTGTTTGAACTTTTAATGCGGCTTTTTGTTTTTTTCTGAGGTTTATTGAAGTCAATCTTCTACACTTTGAAATACGTTTCACTATTTCTCTTTTTTCCATTTTAATTTAAATATATATGTTTAAACATATATTTTTTATTTCCACAATGATTTTTCTAATATTTTACACACAATTTGTTTTTTTTGTTTTTCTTTGTTGTTTTGATTTTGACAGCCAGTGCAGATAAATTAGCGATTTTTTGTTATCAAAATTGGAGATGATAGTAAATTCTTCGAGATTCGCAACAAGATTCAAAATGAACCATGAAGTTTCGCTCTCAAAATTTTGTATGGCGAATCTTGTAGATCTTATCAAGATTCGATCGCGAACCTTGAATGAGAGAGCGAACCTCGAATCTTGCTGCTATTAGTTCTGTTACTGATCACTAGTTTAAGAAAGTAAAAACTTAACTAGCTGCATTATACAATTGCGGTTTAACATATACTCAAAAATTAAAAAAAAGGGTTTAAACTACCTAATTTGAGCAAAAAATTAACTGGAATATATAACTGCAGTTTATATTTTATTCAGTATAAAAAGTTTTAAAACTACCTGCCTACTTTTATAACAGGTGTTTATAAATTGAAATAAATAAAAATATTGCAATAGTTATGCCTACCTGATTGGCAGAGCAAAATATTGTTTATTATTTAACGAGAAGCAATAAAAATATGCAACATTTAACTTTATTTTACACTAAAATTTCTGCAGTGAAAAAAAATTTAGAAACCCTTTTTTATTTCCTTTCACATTTTGCATTTTTTTTTTAATTGTGATCAGTAAGTAGTTCTTTATACGATGTTTTCATTCATTTTACAAAATTTTTTATTTTTGCCACGGGTTTTAAGAAAAGGCGCCATTGTGCGCCGTTTAAAGTCATAAATATTTCAAAAATATATTTAAAAGTAACAATTGGAAAGCAAAAAATATAAAATACATTGTATAAAATAAAGTAAAATAAATTATGATGTACTCGTATCAAAAAAGTTTATTAAAATTATTAAAAAAATATTACTTAGTACTTAGCAGAAAAATTATAACTTCTGAAAACAATCGAAGTGAATAGGTTTATCACTTTCCTCTAATCTGATATGTATGTAACAACTTCTAAAAACTAAAATTTGCTGACGATTATAGTTATGCTATTGTTTCTCAAAATGTTCGTGGCCCAAATAAAAAATTATCATCTCTTTATGTTGACAGTTACATTTTCATATATTCCACCGTCATCGCCTCAATCAGTGTACACTGATCATGCTAATGTGATAAAATTTGTTGTTCGTTTTGCCATGCCAGATGATTTGGTTTTTGTTGCTGGCGATTTTAATATTCCCTCAATAACATGGATGAAGGAGGCTACACAGAGCCAAAACTGCCTAGTAGAATCAAAAAGATTTTCTCTATGAAACGTTTTTAGGATAAGGGGTATTCCAGCAGAAAGAAGCTAATACTATATTTACACCTACACAAAATCTAGTACTTAAGGGATTTTGAGCGAAATCGACCAGATTTCCCATACAAAACGAAACCTACTTCGCCACTAGATTTTGGCAAAATCTAGTTAAAATTTAGTACTACTTCGTGATGCAACTGTGGTTTTTATTAAATTGTACTAAAATTTACTACGCTGCACACAGAAAAATTCAATCATAATACATAAGGTGGTTGCAATCGCACAAGTACTTTATTGTTTAAATTTTTTTTTATATGGAGTTTGAATTTTGGAGTAAATAAATATAATGTTTTAAAAACGAAATCTTACAAAATGTCAAAAAACAGTGGTATAAACGGTTAAGATTTTAATAAAGATTTTAAATCAAATCTACTAGATTTCGCTTAGGTGTAAATGTAGTATACGATTTTTCTTAAGGATAAGGTATTTTTGTCACAAAAAAAAAATAAATCCATAGAGAAAAACTTTTTGATTCTATTCGGTTTTCATCTAAATTGTATAAAAAATGGATTTCATTTAATTTTTAATTTTTTTAATAAGGGCATCTTCTTCATTATATTAGTTAGCTTGTTATTTCATATACTATATAAATCAACATAGAGACAATTTTTTTAAATATTTTTTGTTTTTTTACTGCAATATTTCTCAGCTGCAGAGATTTTGATATGAGCATGTTTGTCATAACTCTACTTCTTTGCACTTTGCATATTAAAAATATACTTTTAGTTGAAAGTAAACAGGTGGAAAGTGAACAAGTCAGAAGAACAAATAAATATGTGTCCACTAAGTAATATAAAATTTAATGTTAATAAAGAAAAATCTAATTATAAATAGTGCATCTGATTTAATATAATAAATTAAGATAAAATATACATAAGTGTGTACGTAGAATATAATAATGGCGTACCAAACAAGTTTAACTGAAGATATCGACGTTTTGCCTCTTTTTTAATCATGGGAACTGTGCGGTGAAACGTGCCACATTCTTTTAAGTTTTGGAATTATATAAACAACTATTTATATTGAAAAAAAAAAATGGAAATTGAAGACATTGAAAAATTATTTACTAAATTGGACCAAAAATATACTATAAAGCTTATAAAGTTCAAAGGAGGCTTCAGGGAATGGAAGAGGAATACGTAAAGAGGAAGAGGGTACGTAAAAAATAATTTTTATCAACAAAATATATTTTAACTGAAGTTAACGGACTCCCCACACAGCAGTGCCCATACATAGATGATAGCACAGGCAGCTGTTGTGCAGCTCACTCGGGTCAATTACAATGATCCCATTGTGATACCTGAATAGAAAAGTAAGAATAAAAGAGAGAAGAGAAGCAGACAAGTCCGGAGTCTCTGGCGGGAATCGAACCCTCAACCCCTAAACTAGCAGAACAGCATACTACTGACTAGTCCACCGGGGCACCCTCAGTGCACATACATATGTCAGCAGAAAATTCTATATGTGGCTCTTGCCTTTTTTATTATTATATCAAATGTATATATGAAAATTTAATGTATTCCAATTTTAATGTAGGCCAAATAAAAGGATTCCTTTTACAAATTTTTTTGCAGCGCTAGAAACACTTGCCGTTGAATACAATGAGGTAATAATAACTGGGGACTTTAATTCGAATCTTCTTTTAGAATCAGTTTTAATTGAAAATATGCTATCTTCTGGACTTACTCCCACCAATACAGTTAATCCAACACACCATACTACAACCAATAGAACTTTGCTTGACATTTTCTTTGTTTCCAACATATCAAACATTTTATTATATGACCAGGTGTCTGCCTCATGTTTTTCGAAACATGATTTAATATTTTTGACATACAACTTTAGAATTCCTCTGTAACAACATAAAATTTATTTTCGCGATTTGAAAAACATAAACTATAGTTTACTACAGGAAAATATATCATATATCGATTGGGAACAGGTGTGCTATATGAGCAAGTATTATTTCTTGAAAACAGTATTCAGCATTTGTATGAAAACACAGTTCCAGTTAAATCTATAAATACATCCGCTAGTACAAAACCTTGGTTTTCTTCTCATATAAAGTTTCTAATTCATAAGCGGGACCTTGCATACTTAAGGTGAAAACGTTTCAGAACCCCAGAGTTGAAAGAAATATTTAAAGCTGCCAGAAAAAAAGTGAATATGAGCATTAGAATTGCAAAAACTGAGTATTAAATATTCAAGACGTTTTGGCTCTGCAGCTGGTTCCAAACAAACATGGAAATACATTCGGGAAATTGGTACTGGTAGTACACAAAATATTCTTAATGACCAAGTAGATGTTGAAGAGCTAAATAAAGGGTGTTTTTTTTGCTAGATAGAACTTGAAATTGTTAAAAGTAACACAAAAATTAAATTTTGATGAAATATTTTTCATCATCATGAATAGACTCACGCTTGAACAACGCTACGAAATTATCCAAATTTACTTTGAAAATCAGTCGTCGATTCGCGCAACTTATAGACGACTTCGTCATTTTTATGGCGTACATAATCGTCCATCTGAACAAGCCATTCGTCGAACTGTGGATAGATTTCGTACCACATACTCTCTAGAGGATGCAATAACACCAACACGTCGAAGGAATGTGCGTACTGAAGAGAATATCGCCGCTGTAAACGAAAGTGTGGAAGAAGATCCAAATTTATCGATTCATCGTCGGTCGCAGGAATTGGGGCTCTGTCCGTCCACTACGTTGAAAATTTTGCGCAAAGATCTCGGCCTACACCCGTATAAGATCCAGCTGGTGCAGGAATTGAAGCCACGAGACCATTATATGCGTCGTTCTTTCGCCGATTGGGCTCTAGAGCAGTTGGCAACTGACCCGTTGTTTTATCGCAAAATTGTGTTCAGCGATGAGGCGCATTTTTGGCTTAACGGATTTGTTAATAAGCGAAATTGCCGCATATGGAGCGAGACCAATCCACAAGAGACCCTACAGACTCCATTACATCCAGAAAAATGCACCGTTTGGTGCGGTTTTCACGCTGGTGGCATCATCGGACCTTATTTCTTCAAAAATGAGGCCGGAGCTCGCGTTACGGTCAATGGAGATCGTTACCGCACCATGATCAATGATTTTTTGTTTGAAAATATGGATCACATTGATCCGGAGGAGATGTGGTTTCAACAGGATGGCGCTACGTGCCATACGGCGAACGCAACCATCGACTTATTGAAAACAAAATTTGGCGATAAGTTGATTTCGAGAAATGGACCTGTAAATTGGCCTCCAAGGTCGTGCGATTTGACACCTCTCGATTATTTCCTGTGGGGCTACGTGAAGTTACTGGTTTATGCTGATAAACCAGCAACAATTGACGCCTTGGAGGCCAGCATTGTTCGTGTTATTCGTGACATACGGCCAGCAGTGCTCGAAAAAGTGGCCCAAAATTGGACGTCCAGAATGCGCTTCGTCAAGTTTCGCTCTAACCATAGCTGTGTATCTGCCTTATTGGATGTTTCTGAAAATATACGACGTGAACTGGATGAAGAAAAATTAAATTTCTTAATTCTTCTTGACCACTCAAAAGCCTTCGACAATGTTCACCATGGCACACTTTTCAAAAAGCTTCGGCACTTCTTTAATTTGCATTGCAAAGTTCACATGCATGCAGATGATGTACAGTTATATTTGAGCAGTCCAGTACGATCTATTAATTAAAATATTGTTAGGGTTAATGATGATTTGGATAGAATTTTTTGTTGGGACTTTGTTTAAACCCCCATAAATCAAAGTGCCTAATAATTCGAAAGAAAACGATCGATTCTGTTATCGATGTTAACATTCTAATAAATGGGAAAAGGATCAACATCGTTAATGTTGCCAAAAACCTTGGAATAATGTTTAATAATACACTTACTTGGACAAACCATGTTAATACACTCGTAGGCAAAATTTACATTAAGCTAAGGTGCCGTTGGCCGACACAATATTTTACTCCCTTAGGGATAAGGAAACTTCTTGCAAAATCCTATCTTCTGCCAGGTTTAATTTACGGCTGTGAGCTTTTTACGTGCCACACAGCCGAAGCTACACTTTTTTTTATAGCATTTTCAAAAAAAAAACATTTTTGGCGGACCCTTTACATAAGTTTAGATATTTCATCTAAAATGTCAAAGCAAAAGTTTTATCTGACATTGCCTTTAGCATTTGTCAATAGACGTGCTTATATTGCTGTCAAATGCGTCAAACCAATTACTGAACCTAAGAGACCGTTTCCATACCACTATAGAAAGTGGTGACATTAAAGTGTACACTTCTTTATATATATATATATATATATATATACTAGCATATTACCCGCTACCACTATAGGGTAGTTCTTACTATTTACTGAATACTCAAAGTCCTTTTTTGAATTACTAAATGCTTCTGGTTTAAATTATGAAAATTTGTTTCTCTTATTTATTTTAGTTATAAAAAAAAGTACAGTGAGGATATATCGGGTATATATTTTAAATTCACAATATGCAAAAATGACTATAAAAATAATGAAAATAACATTTAATCCTTCACTATAATCTTCAAAGTTTACTTGAATTATTAGTACCTTCTTTCAGAATTCTATGTATACAAAATATAAAAACTGCAATAAAATGCCATAAAAATGAGAATTTTTTGTCGTCCATAACCCTAAAGGCTGGATTAGCCGACCGGAATGTAATGTTTCCTTAACGGAACGCAACGGCAGATCGCTTTTGTTATGTGTAAAACAGTTCGAGCAGTTATAGTGATGTAATGTGATGTTGCCGTAACGTCCGAACCTGTTAAAAATAGAAAATCATTACGTTTCTACGTGACATTTATTAAGAGTGATGTCAACATATTGATTCTTAAAGTAACTTAAATGGAAAATAGTTTGTAAAAAAAAATAAGAAATTAATACATATTCAAAATATATAAATAAAGTGTAAAAATAATATTCTGTAGAATTTTTTTTAAAAATTTCATAATGAAAACGGTCAATCAATTTGTTTGCCCACAAAAAGTTTTTAGCCATACCTAAGTTGTACAGAAGAAGAGCGATCAAATTTTGTTTAAAAAATAAAATCTTGTTAATAAATCTTGTTGAATCCAGAAAATTTTTTTTAATTTTTAATACAAAATTAAATATATACATATATGTTTTCTTTTATTTACATAAATCAAAACGCTGTAACACGAGCTTATATAAACGTTACAATTGGTTAAATAACTGGTTTATATTTTACAACAAATCGCAAACACGCATAATAAATATAATTCCAAAAAATTAATATTTACGATCTTCATGTAGATTTTAAACAAAAAATATAATAAATGTTCACGCACGGAGTAATTTCAATCTCTTTTAATTACACATGGTCACGAAGAACATTTTTTAATCACGCAAATTTTCTCTTAATTTTTTCTCATGCGCTAATGAAAAATTATTATATGCCGGAATTTCTTTGATTATGACGTAGATAAACAAAGTTACCCAATTTCTTTTGGTTTGAAACACAACCATTTAACATTTTATCCTGAGCTTTGCGAGATTTTTTAATTACGCATACTTATGCTTGATTAATTTTTCATCTTATTACGACCACGCGTCACAAAAAAATTACGACATGCATACACATCCACTTAAACGTCACAATTGCTTTTAAAACTGGTACTAATCGTACAACAACTTTTCCATAAAAATAAAATTTCAAAAATAAGTTTTGCATGCTATGTTTTGCAAAATATTTAAAGCAAGGTTTTATATAATATACGTTTTATATATAAAATACTATTCAAGAAACTTTAAAAAACCGCATTTAAATGTTTTTAGCTTTTTCTAAAAAATCGCTGTAAAACGTTTCCATAAATTCTAAAGCACCGTACTGACAACACCTTTTGTTTTGGTTGTTTATGTAATAATAATATGGCACGTTTTTAAAGTTTCTATAACTACACGAAAGTCGTACGTTAAGTAAACGGTGAGGTTACATTCCTTCAACAGTCGGCTAACCAAGCCTTAAGAGTAAGAACTATAAGAATCTATGTTTACAAACGTAATAATACAAAAAGTACAATAAAAATGCGAATAGGCACCTTTTGTTGCGCCCTTATAATTTTTATTCTCAATTTGAACCAATATCCCATTATTTCAAAATTCTATCTTCATAAGCGTATAACACACAAAAAGTACCAAAAAATATATATAAAAAGTACTTTTTTGGTCGCACCTAACATTTTCAGACTCACCTGGAATTAATAGTCCTTGATGGTACAATTCTAGCTTCATAAACGTAGAAAATACAAAAAGAACGCAAAATAACAGATTTGGATTTTGGATTTTCCATATTAAAGTATAAATTTTAAGTTTAAAATGTTTAAGTATTTATGCAACAAAAAATATTTTCATAGACATGATTTAAAGTAAGTAAATAAATCTACTCGTTTTTGCATATAAGTAATTATGTTCTTAAAAGTACCAAACGGTTTTTTGAATTTTCCCCTTTCTACCCTGTTATGAATGTGTTTAAATTTATACCAAATTACGTTATTTTGTATGTCTGCTGAAATCCCTATTACAAATTGGCCCTGTAATTAGAAATTAAACACATTTTCGGTGTTTTTCCCTTTTTTGTCGCCCTTAAAGTTTCCAAAAATTTCACCTAAATAATTGTCTATATTCTATTAGGCAATAATAATTAACAAATTTTGTCCCATTGTTTAATGTTAGAAAAGTTTCTTTAAAAAAAGTACAAAAATTAGGGAAAATTTTTACCCCTTATACATACGAATTTGAAAAAAGTGCAAAATTATATTAATATCTTTTTTCACGGTTTAACTAATACAGTTTGACTGCCGTATTCATAAAATATATTTTAAATTTATCAAAAGATGTTGCACAGATATTTGTAAAATAAGCCTTCAATAAACCTAAAATATTTTTTATGAATACGGCAGTAAGCTTTTTTCCTAGCTTTATGTGTTTTGAAGTTACATAGGGTACCAAAAAAGTACCAAATTATATATTTTACCTATTTTTCCCCTTATAGGTTGAAAATTCAAAAAAAAAGGCCAGACACCTGGCAGCTTATTTTTCGTGCAAATCACAAATCTTTTTCTATTAAATTTTTATATCTTTTTGGTTTAGCAGATAGAACATTACCGATGTTACCCGTTTTTACCCCCTTAAGCAACGAATTTCCCAAAATCCCTTCTTAGTGGAGCTATACATTAAAAGAGGAACCGTTTTTCCAAATTTTCATGTCTTTAGCTCCTTGCGTTTGGGTTGTGCGATGATAATTCAGTCAGTCAGTCAGTTACTCTTTTATATATGTAAATATATAGATAGATAGATATCGCAAGGGTATTATTGAAATGGAATAACGGGATTTACGACCCCGCGGACCCTAGTAATTAAATTCTAGAGCGCATGACCCAAAATGGGCGGCTGTACACGAAATACTGGCGGATAGCTACAAAACGCCAGGGGTAGAATCCCGGAAAATAAAACAAAATATGGAAAAGTTGCAGAATGGAAATTTTGTTACGGTGCAGGGATTAATAACCCCAGTGACGGCGGCTTTAGGAAGTGCGCGAGCATGCTACCAGTCGTCGTTACCTAGCGACTGCAATGGTACGCTTACAGGCACAACCACAACGATGGACCCTTCCTCTCCCAGCAGGATCTTTGTGTTCGATCCGGAGAAGATTTGTGATGAGGAGATCACTTCTAGGCAACTTCACGGGTATAACCGTTGACATACACGAAAGACGATCCGAAAACAAATGATGATTTAAACCAACTTAGCCGAATAAAACAAGAAGAAGAGAAGGCTTTTATTGATCTTGGTAATAAATTATGCGCTATTTTTCTGTATTAATAGGCACAAAGAATATATGTACATAAGATGATAAGGGAAAACATTACGTGGTCAATAGCAATATATCAGAAGAAAATATATGAAGAAATGTAGAGAGGCAAAACATCAAGACGATAGAGGTAAAAGGCTATCATCAGCTTCGCCGAAAGAAAAAATAATACAACCAAGAACCGCATATTCAAAACTCATATCCTCAACGCTTACGACAAGCAGGGGAATTGATCAAAATAAAGTGGTAGGAAAATTTCTGGAAACCGTACTTCCTAATGACATCGTACGACATCGCAAAGAAAAGCAAAAAAAGGTCAGAGCAAATAATAATTTAAGATCAGCAAGAGAATTTGGAGAAGCAATTGCCATTAAAGCTAACCTGGAAACATATGCAGACGTTATAAGGAAAATTAAGAGCACTGTTAAACCCCCACTGTTAGCCGGAGAGCTATTATTGAAACTTAGGAAAGGCGAAAGGCAGGCACTTAAACTGAAAAATGCATTAACCAATTCACTTGGTGATGGTATTATGATCCAATCAGTAACCAAGAAACGGATAATTGATAACAGAGATATGAATGAAGCTACAGATGAAAAAGGAGTTAATAAATGCTCTCATGGCAACAAAGGGTTCTTAAAAGAGTACAATATTCAAAATAATTAATATTAAGGAAGCTCATGGTGGCACTAAACAAGCCCTGGTCCAACTGCCAGCAAATCATGCAAAGAAGCTTATAAACGAGAGAAAAAGAAAAATAGGATCGGTTAGATGCAGAATCAGACCAAAAATACAATCACCTGTATGCTTCAGGTGTCTTGATCTTAGGCACAAGGCAAGATAATGTAAATGAGAGGATAGAACAAAGCTATGCAGAAAATGTTGTCTGCCTGGACATTTCGCCAAACAGTTTCAGCAGACTTTGAGATGTATAATATGCCAGGATTCGGAAAAACGGAGTAAATCTTCTTTTAAAATCATCGTACCAGAGGAAAATTTTAATACTATTGTCAATCCTGATTTTTGGCCACCCAATGCTATAATACGCGAATATGAATATAGAAATGCTTGTCGTTCTGATATCGTTTATTTACCTACTCAAAATAATACCCAAAAAACTAAACAAATTTTCTACAGATAATCTTATTAATATTGTTAACCAAAATGTCCGTGGCCCTAATACGAAATTAACCACTCTTTATGCAAATAGTTTTTATTTTTCATACCACATCATTGCCTTTACTGAAACCTGGTTAAACGATAAGAAACGTATTAATAACAACGAAATATTATCTTCAAAATACCAAATCTTCAGACATGATCGATCAGATAAGTTGGGTGGAAGTGTGCTCATTGCCGCACATAACAATTTTCGTTAACGATGACATCGAATTTGTAGCTGTAAAAATTCGACTGAGAAATACAAATTTATACATTACGTGCTCATATATTCCTCCAAACTCTTCCCTAGATATATACAATAATCACATCTTTGCCATTGATTTTGTTTTGCAACAATCTATTCCATCTGATTTATTTATTGTATTGGGAGATTTTAATCTACCTAACATATCGTGGAATAAATCTTCAGAAATAAACTATCTAATTCCTGCAGTTTCAAATGAATTTATTCACTCACTCACAAGCTATGGACCTTTTTAAATTAACCATGCAAACAATATTAATGGAAAACTTCTTGATCTTGCATTTGGCAACCAGCCTATGGATATATTTTTACATAAAACACTTCCCGTTACTTACCCTAAAGATCGTTATCATCCTGCATTAAATATGGAAATATTTAATTTATTAAACTTACTTGTTTTATTTCCTAACAAAATTAATCCCCATAAAGTTTTTTGCTTCTCTCGTGCAAACTATCAGAAGCTTAACTCTTTGTTATCAAACGTTAACTGGGATAGTATAATCTCTATCGAAAACTTAGATGATGTTGTTTCTCTCTTCTATTCAACACTACGCCGCTGCATTTCTGAAACTGTCCCAAAAATTACAATTAGAAATAACAATATTGGGCCACCATGGAACTATTAAAAACAGGAAAAACAAATTATATAAGAAATATAAAAGGACTGGATAATCGTTCTTACTAAAATTTGGCAAATAAATCTGCATACGACAACTATATAATCCATATGAAGTCGAAAATGAGATCAAATCCTAAATCGTTTTATAAATTTGTGAACTCTAAACGGCGATCGTGTGTTAATCCTAAATACTTTAAATATGGATCAACTGACGCTGATGATGTCGTTTCTATTTCCAATTTGTTTGCTAATTTTCTTTCAAGTACCTTCTCTAAAAAAAGTATATAATAACATAACGTCTTACCCATTTAATATACCTCAATCATCTGGTGTACAATTCTCTTTTATTACTTACTAGCTAATACCCGGTATGCTTCGCCACCCCCATCTTAATGAAATAAAAATTTTATAGTTCAAAAATATATTTATTTTGCAAGTGCCACGCCTACTATTACTAAATAAACAATTTCTTATTCAAATAATCATATAGACGTCAAAGTGTCTCTTATCACTTCCCAGATATACGAATTTTTGTATTTAATTCATATGACAGGTGGCACGCCCACTATTACTAAAGCAGCCATTTCTTATCAAAATAGTCATATAGATGTCAAAGCTTCTCGTGCAAAATTTGGGTACTCTAACTGTTATTGCTTCCCGAATATACAAATTTTAGTATTCAATTGCTATGAGAGCTGCCACGCCCACTATTTCTAATGTACTCATTTTTCCCAGAAATGTTTATTTAGGTGTCAAAGTTGCGCTTGCCAAATTTTTGTACTCTAGTCGATATCGTTTTCCAAATATACGACATTTAGTATTTAATTCATGTGGCCACGCCTACTATTGAAAGTCCGCCCATTTTTACCCAAATGTTCGTGTGGATGTCAAAGTTTACCTTACTTAATTTGAAGACTCTAGCTGCATTAACTTTCGTGATATATAATATTAAATACTTATTCCTTAATAGGGCGTGGCACCCCGCCCACTTACAATTTCAAACCAAAGTATAGCCTATAGTTCCTTCCAGACATACAGAAAGATTCTGTGAAAATTTCAAGGAAATCGGTCTAGCCGTTTAACCGTCTATAAAGAACAAACAAACATACAAACACACATTGATTCTTATATATATACTAGCTAATACCCGGTGTGCTTCGCCACCCCATATTTTAGTATTTAATTCATATGTTGGTGCAACGCCTACTATTGGTACTGTACCCATTTTTTCCATAAATGTTTATTTGAATATCAAAGTTGCTTTTGCAAAATTTTAGTACTCTAATCGATATCGTTTTCCAAATATACGAATTTTAGTATTTAATTCATGTGGCCACGCCTACCATTGAAAGTCCGCCCATTTTTTACCCAAATGTTCGTGTGGATGTCAAAGTATACCGTACTTAATTTGACGACTCTAGCTGCATTAACTTTCGTGATATATAATATTTAATACTTATTCCTTAATAGGGCGTGGCACCCCGCCCACTTACATTTTCAAACCAAAATAAGTTATCATTATCAGCTACTTGAACTTCACCGATTTTTCTGAAACTTTGCACACACATACTGAGCTCTCATGATTATAAAATTTCGTGATTATAAAAGTGGGCAGTGCCACGCCCATTAGAAATAAGTTATCATATTTAGCTACTTGCACTAGATCGATTTTTCTGAAACTTTGCACACACATATTAAGTTGTCATGACTATACAGTTCCGTGATTAAAAAAGTGGGCAGTGCCACGCCCATTAAAAAAAGTTATAATATTTAGGTTTTTGCACTTGATATTCAATTAAAATTCATTTTGATTCATTAAGGGGCGTAGCAACGCGCGCCGGGTTTTTCTAGTATAGATATAAAAGTGAAACTCTGTGTGTGTGTGTGTGTTAGCTATAGACTCCGAAACTGTAAAACCGATCGGGCTCAAACTTTGGTAAGTTGTTATACACATTCCAGGGAGTGTTTATGGGTGGAAAAAATTGGGCAGGGCCACGCCCATAAAAATTAGTTATCATTTTTAGCTACTTGCACATGACCGATTTTTCTGAAACTTTGCACACATATCGAGCTCTCATGGCTAAATAATTTCGTGATGAGAAAAGTGGGCGGGGCGACGCCCATAAATTTTAAGGTACTTACACTGGACTGATTTTTCTGAAATTTTGCACACATATTGAGCTATCATGACTATATAATTTCGTGACAAGAAAAGCTATTGTTTTGAGGTACTTGCACTGGACCGATTTTTCTGAAACTTTGCACACATATTGAGCTGTCGTGACTATACAGTATCGTGATTAGAAAAGTGGATGGTGCCATAATTGTTAGCTTTTAGAATGCATTTTTATTCATTAAGGGGCGTAGCAACGCGCGCCGGGCTTTTCTAGTCTATATATATATATATATAAAACGATGCTTTCAAATTTGTTATCACTAAATAATTTGTTTAATGCTAGTCCAGATAAAATACCATTTTGCGTTCTTAAAAATTGTGTAGAAAATGTATCACCCGCTCTGCTATAGTTTACAAACCCATTAAATTAGGGTATGTACCATTGATTTGGAAATTATCCTATATAATTTCGTTGTTTAAAAATGAAAGCAAAATTGAGATATAAAATTATTGAGGCACTGCTAAGCTAAGTGATATTACCAAACTTTTTGAAAAAACTTTTTCTGATAATTTATACTATCAAATTTTTTCGATTTTGTCACCGTGCCTACATGGTTTTTGTAAACATCGTTCTACAACGACTAATATTTTGGAGCTAACTACTACAATAAATGACGGTTTTATAAATAACATGCAGATTTTAGTAAAGCTTTTGATAGGGTAAACCATGATCTCTTGCTTAACAAATTGTCATTAATGGGATTTACGGATATGACAATAAAATGGCTAGAATCATACTTGTCTTTTAGAACTGAAAAAGTTAAGTATGGAAGTGCTACGTGTAATGCTATCAAAGTTCCTTCTGGTGTTCCGCAAGGTAGCCACCTTGGTTCTATTTTATTTACCTTATTTATGAACGATCTACCTTTATTTATTTAGCACTCAAAAGTTTTGATGTATGCCGATGATGTCAAAATTTTTCGTTCTTCTAATAATCCCGAAGATCAACTTTTCCTTCAATTTGATATTGACAAATTGGTTAATTGGTGTGAAATCTTACCAAAAGCTGAATATAAAAAAATGTAAGCATATGTCCTTTTTCAGAATTAAGAAATTGAATTTATTTTATTGTATTAATGAGTGTAAACTTGATAAAGTTCTGAACTTTCTTGATCTTGGTATTTTGCTTGATCACCAATTATATTTCCGTGACCATATTTCTTTAATTGTTAACAAGCAAATGGTGTACTGGGATTTATGAAGAGGTGGTGCAAGGGATTTATAGATTATTATATTACGAAACAATTATATTCATCTTTAGTTCGCCCTATTCTAGAATACGGATCAATTATTTGGGTTATTTACTGTAATATTCATATTTATAGTATCGAGTCTGTACAAAAGAAGTTTTTAATATTTTGTCTTCGTGGCCTTCGATGGAATTCGTTTTTACTACCTTCGTACGAAAGCAGACTCTGTCTGCTGAGTTTTTCTTTTGTGCTGGGCCTAATTCAAGGCGATATCGACTCTGAATTCCTGCTAAGTAAAATATCTTTTAATGTTCCAACCAGACCAACTCAAAATTTCTGTTTTATTGACTTAAAATACTATAGATCCAACTATGCTAATAATATAATAATATGTGAAAACTTAGATAACTATTAAATATCACCTTATTGGAAAGTAAAAGAATTGTGAAAAGAAATATCATTTTATATTTAAATCGTTGAATTGTTTAGAATATTATTTTATATATAACCTTAATTTTGTTTTGTTATTTTACATACTTTAGTCTGTAAGGATTTATAATCTATAGACAATAAATTAAATAAATAAATAAATGCCATATTATTGGTAGCACAGCATGCTGCGAGAACAGAAGAAAACCGTCTGCACTATGATAAAGTTTCTTCAAATAAACCCTGGACATGGAAGACATGCACAGGATTTAATGCTGCAAAAAGCCACAGAGAGTGAATGCGATATTATTCTGATAAGCGAGCCCTATAGAAAACCTTCAAAATCTGATTTGAAGATTTAGCAAGGAAAACAGCAATAATGATAATGAATGGACGAATAAGTATCAATGAAGTTTGTGAAGAAAATGCTGGACGCGATAAATAGACTCGAAACAAGTACAAGTGAGACAAAAGGAAAAGTCATTGTTGGTGGCGATTTTAACAGCAAGTCTCCAGAATGGAACTCAGCTAAACTGGATAAGAAAGGTATCATCATCAGGGAACTGATAGCATCCCTTGAACTGACAGTATTCAACAGTGGAGATCTCCCAACCTTTATAAAATGCCAGAGAAATAGTATTATTGATATTACATTTGGAACGGAAGATCTAAAAAATCAAAACACAAACTGGAGAGTTCTCGATGAGGTTTCCCTAAGCGACCACCAATATATAACATATTGCATTGACGAGAGGTCGTTTGTCGTAAAGCAGCACATATATCTTCCCAAGTGCAACGTGAGGAACATGAATGTGGAAAGATTCTCCGAGCAGCTTTCGTTTAAAAAGAATGGAAGCTAATTCTTTCTAGATGACACCGACTGCCAGAGCTTGGCTGCACAAACGAGTGAAGTAATCGCAAAGGCTTGTAACGCAGGCATGCCAATGGTGAGAAAATATAACTGCAAACAACCAGTATATTGGTGGACCTCAGAAGTCGGAGAGTTAAGACGAATATGTCTGGCAGCACGTAGACTTTAAACACGTAACCCTGATAATACGTCACTTCAAAATGACTATAAAGTTAAAAGAAAAGCTCTGAGGAAAGTCAAAAAAGACAAAGCGTAAGAAGTGGCTGGAACTTTGCAGTGAAGTGGATGCAGACCGATGGGGTAAACCATATTAGATAGTTATGAAGAAATTTAGATCAAGAAAACCTATACCTGGAATTAGAAAACCAACATGGGCGGAACAAATTGTTAAAACTCTTTTTCCAATGGATATAGATGGATTGAGCCATAAATATAAGTTAATACCTCTGAGGAATTTGTACCTTTTAATGTCGGAGAACTTACTACTGCAATAGGAAAACTGAAAACAGGGAAGGCTCCCGGTCTTGACGGTATACCGAACGAAGTTATTAGTTTAGTCTCGGAAATATGGCCTAAATTATTGTTAAAGATTTTTAACAAATGTCTTGCGAGTGGAGTTTTCCCAAAGCGCTGGAAAAGACAAAAGTTGGTCTTATTAAGAAAAGGGGACAAACCATTGAATGAAGCTAGCTCTTATATACCATTGTGTATGCTTAATACGATTAGGAAACTCTTGGAATGTCTTTTGCTGAAACGATTAGAGACAGAAATTGAATGTCTAGGAGGACTCTCCTCAAAACAATATGGTTTTCGAAAGGGAAAGAACACTGTAGACGCAATACAAGAAGTAGTTTGCACAGCAAAAATGGCGAAAGAATCCCTATGGTTTTGCGCAATCGTAACCTTAGATGTGAGGAATGCTTTCAACACAGTGAAATGGAGTGTTGTTTTAGACTCTCTTCGAAAGAAGAGACTAAGAGAATATCTGCACAATTTGGTAGTAGATTATCTTAGTGATCGTGTCTTAATGTACGAAATGGATTCGGGTATGAGGGAGTATACCATTACTGCCGGAGTACCCCAAGGTTCGGTTCTTGGTCCGTTTTTATGGAACGTAATGTATGATGGTTTACTTAATCTGGAATTACAAGTTGGGGCAAAACTCATAGGATATGCTGATGATGTAGCGCAAGTCGTATCTCGATGTTGTCCAGAATTGCTTAGAATAGCAGCCAACGACAGTATTAGTCGATGCGATGGATGGCTTTTTAAAAATGGTCTCAAACTTGCAGTAGCTAAGACGGAAGCAATACTAATAACTAATCGAAGAGCATATAAAGTACCTAAGATCATCGTACAACATGAGGAAGTGACTTTTGGCCGCAGCCTTACGTATCTAGTTGTGCAACTAGATGACAAATTAAACTTTCATAACCACGCGGAGAAAGCTAGAGATAAGGCTTTGAAAACAGCGAAAATAATGCCAAACTGCAGAGGTGCAAAGGATACTACAAGGCGTTTAATAAATAGTGTAATACACTCGCAAATACTTTATGCCGCTCCAGCGTTTGCTGTGGCAATGAACAGAAGTTAAGTAGTAGCTCAACTAATGAAACCGCAACGAATTAGTGTCCTACGTGTAATTTAAGCATATCGTACAGTACCTACTAGTGCTGCGTTAGTACTTGCGGGTATTTTGCCAATGGATCTCATGGTAAAAGAACGGGAACGAATCTTTAACTTGACCAGATCTGGTATTAATGAGCATGTTAATGAAATGCCAATTGAAGCATGGCAGAATCGATGGAATAAATTTGCGACGGGTCGATGGACCTTTAGCTTAATACCGAATGTTAAGGTTTGGATTGAACGGAAACACGGAAGCGTGAATTATTTTATGACACAGATGATGACTGGTCATGGAAACTTTAACAGCTACCTATACAGATTTAAACTGAAAGAGTTAAGATATTGCGATTAATGTGGCTTTGAGGATGAGGATGCTAAACACACCCTTTTCCATTGTCCTAAATGGGAACGTGAACGGAACAGACTTTATTGAAAACTTCAGTTGATACTTACACCTGATAACTTGGTTGGGAAAATGTTGAGATCGGATGAAAGATGGAGGTGGTGCGAGTCTTTTATGGCTCATATAATGAAGGCGAAGGCCAATAGAAATCCGAACCCCTAATCTCTTGGAGGAGGGGGGATGTAGGATTCTGATGTCTAGAGGATGCGTAGTTGAAATTACACTAAACCATCCATCCTCATGAAATGCTTCGGTGGTACCAGGATGGATTGGGAAGCATATCGTGGGGCCAATAGATGCTAGCGTGCTAGCACTACGCCCATAAAAAAAAGATAGATAGATAAATAGATAGATAGATAGATAGATAGATAGATAGATAGATAGATAGATAGATAGATAGATAGATAGATAGATAGATAGATAGATAAATAGATAGATAGATAGATAGATAGATAGATAGATAGATAGATAGATAGATAGATAGATAGATAGATAGATAGGTAGATATATATGTAGATATATAGATTCACTCTCTTATTGATTTGTCTGTTCCGTAAACTTGTTGGTGTAACTTGGAGTTTTTCATTAAAATACAAGGCATCTGGGAGACTTGCTGACTATACTATATATATTTAACAGTTCGTGTGGAATATAAAGCTTTAAATAGATGTTATTATAATTATCTCAGTAAAATTATTCAGGTTTTCAGTTTTGTGAATTCCAAGAGAAAATCTATTGATTTTCCATCTGTAATGAAGTTCTTTACCATATTTTTACCACCAAAATTAAAATTTTTTAGCCATAGAATAATTTATAGGTACCTTTGCTACTATTAGTAGATATAATGTGCCTCTAGAGATATTCGTGGAAAATTTTGGATAAAACGGGATCTAATTTCTTTTAAAATATATACATATTTCAAGAATTTACAAGCTACTATCAATTTTTTCAGCTTCTAGACAACCGAGAGAGTCAATATTAGTATCATCTGAAAGGTTTTAACTAGCGCAATATAAGCACTATAAAAAAATTAAAATTCATGTTGGATGCCACAACAAAATGGTGGACAATAAACTTATATATGGTATTTTAAAATGTAACTTCTTGAACCCCCTAAATATTGGTATGAAATAAAAGGGCTTGACCAAGATGGCATCTAAAATAAAATGGCGGAGCAAATTAAAGGTCTTGACTAGTAAATAGAATACAGTTAACAACGTACAAATTCAAAATCAAGGATGGCTTCGGATATAATAAAGAAAGATGGCGTATAAGATGAGGTATATATTAAGCTACGATGTGGGATTATACCTTTGTACATGATGGTAAAGGGTATTATCAGATTCGGCACGTCCGAATATAGCACTCTTACATGTTTATAAAAGATAATAAAAGTCAGTCATTGAGTGAACTCCAATGAAAGCCTTTCAATACACTACAATAAGAAAAATAAGTTATTTTAAATTTTAGCATACTTTGTAGCAGTTTGAATATATTTTTAGCATTACTACAAACCATATTTAACAGCAATAACTTTTTAGTGTAGTCACACTGCTTATTACTCTCGCTTATAAATAGGGACTAAATGTATTATTTGTTTTTGTTAAAATAAATAAGTATGTACTTGATTTTAATAGCCTAAATAACCCATCAAAATTATGCACCGAAAATTATAAAATGTTATGAATTTGAATGGCTTTTAGCAAATTTCGCAATAAGAAATTGTATTGTGAGTGAATCTAAGCAAACGTCTGCAAATAAGTACTTTCGTATCACATTATAAATCAAGTCATTACTAGAATACTGATTAGGCCTGCGCTTAAAGGCTTTTGTGAAGGCCTCTGAACTCCCTTCGAAAATCCATTTGTAATTCTTACTTCCCTTCTTTAAGAAGCGATATATTGTCGCAATTATTTTTTTTTTAGCAACAACAAAAAAATGTCTAAACCGTTACTGAAACCAGATCATATTATGAGGAATCAAAAAAAAAAAAACCTTGAAAAAGAAACAAGAATTCATTTAGTTGTGCTTAAAGCTTCTAGAAAGTGAGTTTCACAGTCCTGAGTTAAAGAATGTAATAAAATTAGAAATAGAAAAAATAATATTAAAATTTAAAAATCAAAGTTTAGAAAAGAAAAAACATAAAGATTTAGAAAAACAAACTGTAGTTTTATCTGAAAATGTAGAACATTTTGACATTATAAATGAACGTAAAGTATTAAAAACAAAATGGTTGGAGTAGTATTGCGAATTTCGCTCTACAAGAAGAAGTGTTGATGATTTAGTTAGGGTATTAAAATCTTTAAACGTAGAAGTTCCTTGGACTTGAAACGGTCTTTTAAATTTAGGAAAAAGTAAAGCGTTAGCTAGAACCGTGTCTTTCGATACGCATTATCATTAAGGCCTAAAACATCAAATATCTTAACTTCCACAAAATCTTATAGAGGACATTGACACAAACTTTATATATATTGGAGTAGATGGGTTACCTTTATAGAAAAGTTCGAAGACATCTCTTTGGCCTATAATGGGCAAATACGTTAATATACAAATAAATTCGCTTAAAAATTAAGGTATACATACATACATACATATCTGTAATTAATAAACACATGAAAATAGAAATTCGAACATTTATTTGCGACACACCAGCACGAGCTTTTCTCTGCAATACTGTCGGTCATAACTCATTTAATGGATGCCCAAAGTGTTATTAGAAAGGTTTCAAGTTAAACAAAGTTGTTACATATTTCTCCGTAACATCGGAATTAAGAACTAATGAAGAAAGCAACCTGAATTTCATACAAACTTTTTAGGCAGTTTTCATAGTTCTCTAGGACTTTATGGCATAAAAATGGTAAGCCAATTTCCACTCGAACCTATGCACTTAGTGAACTTTGGTGTTACCAAACAAATTTTATTACTTTTAATAAACAACAAAACTAAGATAATAATGACAGCTGCAAAGAAGAATATCGTCGGTCTCATGTACAAAGGCCCTAACCCAAATAATTATAATTTTACTGGAGAAGGTAGAAACGTAACAGAAACTGTATTATCGTAATGCAATTTCTTTTGTAACATCGCTTGTAAAACTGTTATTTTTTGATACTACTAATTGCGTTAAATTTGTATTTGTGTGAAATGTATTGAAATCACTAAAAAAACTCAATTTCGTAAAAAGTACGAGTTAGGGCTTTTCTACGTGAGACCGACGATATGCTTTCCAGAAACATTATAGAACTGTTACCATACATACGAAGAGAATTTCAAAGAAAGCCTCGGGGAATTGAAGAAATTTTAAGATGGAAATCTAGTGAATATAGACAGTTTATTTTATATTTTGCGGCTCTAGTATTGAAAAATATGAATTACTTTTACTTGATACAGCATATCATTTAATATCAGCACCTAAACATTATTTTTCTAATATCAGTTCCGCTAATGAACTTTTGCAATTATTTTTTGAAAACTTTAGCCAAGTATTTGGGGAAAATAGTTTGACATCTAAAGCACATGGGCTGCTGCATTTGACTCAATGTGTCAATGATTACGAAATTACGAGTGACTTTTCGGGATATGCCGAAATTTCTTACAACATTTAAAGAAGGTAATTCGTAACAAAAAAAATTTACAGCAATTAAAAAATGTGTTGCATGATGAACCGCGCAAAGTAAAAGAAAATAATAATATTTTTAAAAAATCTCGTGACAATAATATTTTAGGTTACCAAACAGAAAACTTATATTTAAGTATTTCAAAGCCAAATAATTGGTGTTCTATAAAACCATTTGCTCCCATTATTATCACGGGGATTGGGGATATGTTAAAGGAATAAGATTTACAAATTCAAGAAACTTTTCCGATGAACCTGTGGAATCGTCAAGTTTGGGTATTCAATTAGCAGGTATTTTTTATGAAGGAGAAGAAAAATATTACAAAATAAGAGATATACTTATACTGCGAAATGATAACTTTTCCCACTAATCCATCGTTCATTTTAATACCACTTCTACATTGTTGTCATTAATACTTTTAATACAGAATGACAGAAAAAAGCCTTTAAAGATGTTGGAGGGTAAAATAAATGGTAAGCTATTATATATTGTTATATTTCTATACCCCTCATGAAATGAAAAATCCTCTTTAACTAAGGCTTGTAAAAAATATGTATGTATTTCATTATTATTTTATATCTAATTCCAGAATTACAAACGCAAGTAATCAAATTAAAAAACGATATACATTAACAAAACTCAGTTTGTGCTAGAGAACAAATAATAAAAAATTTCGACCATAAACTAAATGATATGTTTCTAGTTAAAACAATTGACGATTTAAAAAACTTAAATGAAAAGTTAGAAAGTTATGACGAACAAAGTCTAGCAACTACATCGACAAAAAATTGCATAAAGGGGTATTAAAAAGACTTTAATTACGAAGGACTGCAAAACCAAAAGGTTTTAAAATGCATACTAATATAGATAACTAATTTCATAAAGCAGTGGAGCTAGAAGTTTACAAACACGACAACTATAAAACAATTATATAAAAATGAAAAAAATAGACTTTATAAAAATAAATGTTTGCAACCGAAAGAAAGGTGAATTAAATATTTCGAAATGCAAAAATAATTGCAAATACTTAAATATGCTATTTACTTTTGAAGTCTGAATTGTAAACGTATTATTTAAATTTTGAAATCATTTGTTTCTATAATAAATATTGAATTATTATGGATTTTTTTTTTATATTTCCTACCTCTTTTTCTCCATACATAATAAGCCTTTTAAAATTCTTCTAACAGATCTTCATATGAAGGGTCCAAAATAGGCATTCCGAAAGTCTGTTAAAAGGTGTCCACACAAAGGTTTCTAAAGGGGCCTTCATTAGAAGGTCTTCTAAAAGTCTGTCTTAAGAAGCGAGTGTGAAACGACTTGCTCTATATCCCAACGCGTGTAAAAAATAAATAAATAAATAAGTATATAATGGGAACAGGAGTCCTTGTGCCCGCTAAATGAGTCTAAATAAAGCCTTTTATAAGGCCTGCTCACCCCTTCTTTTAATCGCTGGGTAATAAAGAAAAAATATTCTCTTTCTATAATTTAATTTTTACTGTTTCTTATACCCTTTACAGAGCGTGTAAGGGTTTGTCATTCCGTGAGAAATTTCTACAATATTCGTTTGCGACCTTATAAAGAATATATTTGCTAGAAGCTTATAACAAGAGAAGGGTGCCATGGTGGACTAGTCAGTAGCGTGTTGGTGTGTTAATTTGGGGGTTGTGGGTTCAATTCCCGCCAGAGACTCTGGACTAGTTGCTTCTCTTCTCTATTTTCTATTCTATTCTTACTTTTAAATTCAGGTATCACAATGGGATCATTATAATGGACCCAAGTGAGCTGCACAACAGCAGCCTGTTCTACCTAACCTTACCTATAACAAGAGAAATCGATTGTCTGTCTGTCTTGCCATCTATCCGTGTGTATCTTAAAATCAAGCAAAAAACCTGTAGTATCTCGTCTTTTTACAACACATTCATGCAAACTGGATGAATGTAGGTTCGAATCGCAGTTGACGCAAATATTTTTTTATGCCCTTCACCTGTGGTGCACAAGGGTATATATAGCTTTGTCATTCCCTTTGTCCAGGAATGAATCGCTATTGAAATTCAGTACAATCGCCCTATAACTTTCTGAGATATGACCAAAAAACCACGACCACCTCGTTATTTTTTCACAATTACAACAACAACATACATACATATATACTGGTAAAAGTAAACGTGGCATCGAATCCCAGCTGAGCCAAAAAAGTTTTTTTTTATTAATTTTTTTATTTTATATATTATTTATATTTTTATTATTTTTTTTAAATTTTATTTTTGAATTTTTTTTGTAATTTTTTTTTTAGAAACATACATAGGTAAACCCAATTATAATTTTACAATGGTATGTAGCGAAGCTAATATAAAGCACTGCAGGGCACTTCACTCAAAAACACATTTGTACCGCAGGGTACCTAAACTCACAATTATTTTGGTAAACTGTAATATAAACCCTGTTGTGACGATATAGTAAATGAATGTGTGTGAAATAAGCCGCGATTGAGAAAAGTTCGCATTACTTGAATTCGTCTGGCAAGCGTCTAGCGGCAGTTGACAATATCAAGTGTTTGTGTGCCGTTTTGGGCAATGATATAAACACACACACGAACCTACACTATTGGTGTGCATGTGTATTACAGTGCCGGACGGCTTCATATTACTTTCATTTTTCATATTCTTTCCCACGGCATATCAGTGTGGGACTGACAACTAAATTTTAAGAACTAACACTAGTTATTTAATTATAATAATAATTTTAGAATAAGTACTAACCAACACTAGACTACTTTTAAGATTCTCATAAGTAGTATATAAGGAAATAATTTTAAGAACAAAATAACAATTATAATTTAACTACACTTACATAGTTGAGCTTCTTAGAGGAGCTCCTAAAACTAAATACTAAATAAAAATCACAGTAGAGCTCCTAGAAGAGCTCAATGGAAAATCAACAAATAATCTGTTTCCTTATGATAAATTATTAAACTAAATTTACATGGCGATCCTGTCAGTTTAAGGAGTGCAATAATAATAATAATAATAAGCACCCTTAAAAACTAAAGACAGTAAATAACATCTGAAAAAAAGGAGTGCTCCAAGAGACACCGTCAAAACTGAGTGCTATTTAAATCAAGAGCACCAGCGAAAATTTATTCTGACGGACAGCCAAGTTTCTGTCAGCTACGAGGAAGAAGACTATCTAGCCAAAAGATAGGTATGACCAAGGCAAAAGAAGGCCCTCGACCGATCACAATCCAAGAATATAAGAAGAGGATTGAGCGAAGAAAAAAGGAGGAAGATTACAAAATACCTGTAGTAAAGAAGCCAAAAAGAAGAGGAGGACATCTGGTCCGCATAAAGAGAGAGAAACCTTATTGCTGCGTGAAGTCAACAAGGAACCACCACCACAGCTAGCCATAAGGTATTCGCAGAGGCATTTTATTTGAATGTTAGGGAACAGCTGCTAACGGTTACGTCAAGAAAAGGTATACAGATAGAAATTCCATCTACATTACACGAAAGATTTCACCTTTTGAGGAGAAAAGTGAAATGGCTCAGTCAGTTACGGAATTTTTTATCTGAAACTTAAGAACATTTATAGATTCTCTAAATTTGGTAGACAATTTAAAAGGAGCACATGAGAATGTGGCAGTTTCATTGATAAAGACCAAATTGAAAGGTACAGCGAGAAATTTTATTGGCGAGGAAGCAACAATTTCGCAAATAATACAAAAACTTAAAGAAATAAAGAAACCAGAATCAGTGGAAGTAATTTTTGCTAAGATAGTGAATTTTAGACAGAATAATAAGATAGCGAATACATATTGTGCGGAAATAGAAAGTCTTACAAAGGCATTGTAAAACACCTATATTTCCGATGGATTATCTGTTGAACTAGCGAGTAAATATTCCATACAGCTTGCAGTCAGGGCAATGACCAAAAACTGTACGATAGACCGCGTGAAACTTATAATGGAAGCGGGTCAATTCAACAATATGAACGAAGCGATAAGTAAATTTGTCAACAGTTGCACAGAAGCAACTGGACAACAAAACTCTATTCTGTATTACAGACAAAGAAGAAAATTTAACAACAATTTACAATTTAATAACAATAATACCGGAAGATTCAGAAAGGGAGGATACAACCATCCTCGAAATTTCAACAATAATTATAGAAATAATAACAACAACAATAGCAACAGAGATGGACAAAGATATAATCGCAGACACAGGAACTATGTCAGAGCGACCGAGTCAAACGGAAATTTCTCGGAAAACTAAATGCGACCCCTAAGATAAAACAAAAAGATAATAAAGTATACAACCTTAACCTTAACCTATGTTTTTTCATCAATATCAAGATAAATGAAACCAATGCATTCGTAAATTTACTCGTAGATAAAGGAGCTGACATATCACTAATAAAATCAATATATTTCAATCGGAATCAAATCAATACTCGCAGATACACAACGTTGAGTGAAATAGGACAGGGAAAAATAAGATCCTTAGGAAATATATTTTTTGACTTGAAATTCGATAAATTTTTAATACCACATGATTTCCAAGTAGTACGGGATGATTTTCCAATACCTTGTGATGGTATCATTGGAATAGATTATATGAAGAAATATAATTGTATATAACGTTTTGATGAAGATTGCGATTACCTTATCCTACATCCATTTAATATACCACAACCAATGACAACTGCGAACGATAATGTCATTTTACCACCAAGATCGGAAGTTATTCGTGAAATAAAATTAAGTAATTCAGAGAAGGAAATATTAATTCCGAATCAAGAGATTGAACCAGGTGTTTTTATTGCAAACACATTAGTAAAATCAGATAAGGCATTTATACGTATTTTGAATACTAATACCTCCATCACCAAAATTAATCAAAATAAAATAAAAACAGACAGCATATCCGAATATGACATCGTAGGAAATAGAAATAAAACAAAAAATAGGAAATCCGAAATACTAAGAATTTTAGACAAGAATTTCCCAGAATAATTTAAGGATATATTGAATAACTTGTGTTTAGGATACACAGATATTTTTGGGTTAGCAACGGAAGCAATATCAACTAACAACTTCTATAAACAAAGGTTAAGAGTAAAAGATACACAACCAGTATACAAAAAAAATTATCGCATACCACACACCCACAAAGAAGAAATTAACAAACAAGTGGAAAAGTTGATAAATGATAAAATAGTTGAACCATCATACTCGGAATACAACAGTCCAGTCTTACTAGTACCAAAGAAATCACTTCCCGGTTCGAGCAATAAAATATGGAGACTCGTCATTAATTATAGACAAATCAATAAAAAATTGATGGCAGATAAATTTCCATTACCTAGGATAGACGATATCTTGGATCAACTAGGCAGAGCAAAGTATTTCTCTTGCTTAGATTTGATGTCAGGATTTCATCAAATAGGTTTGGAAGAAAATTCCAGAGATTTAACATCATTTTCAACAAATAATGGGTCGTACAGATTTACGAGATTACCATATGGTCTTAAAATAGCTTCAAATTCTTTCCAAATAATGATGACACTTGCTTTCAGTGGATTACAACCTGATCAAGCATTCTTGTATATGGATGATTTAGTAGTACTAGGATGTTCAGAGAAACATATGTTATCTAATTTAACGAAAGTATTCGATCTATGTCGTAAACACAATCTTAAATTACACCTGGAAAAATGTTCATTTTTTATGAGAGAAGTTACATATCTTGGACATAAGTGTACGGATAAAGGAATACTGCCAGATGATAGTAAATATTCAATTATAGAAAACTATCCGACACCAACCGACGAAAAAAGTGCAAAAAGATTTGTAGCTTTTTGTAATTATTATCGACGTTTCATAAAAAATTTTTCGCAACATTCCAGACACCTTACACGATTGTCTAGAAAGGGAGTAAATTTTGAATGGACACAAGAGTGTGAAAAGGCATTTCGATACTTAAATAAATCATTATTGAGCCCTACTTTACTACAGTATCCAGATTTTACAAAGGAATTTTGTATAACCACTGACGCCAGCAAATATGCTTGCGGTGCAGTACTAACACAAGTGTATCACGACAAACAATTACCAGTAGCCTATGCCTCGAAGACATTTACAAAAGGTGAAAGTAACAAATCCACCATAGAACAGGAGCTGATAGCAATACACTGGGCTATTAACCACTTCAAACCATATTTATACGGAAAACATTTCCTCATTCGTACAGACCACTATCTTATTTGTGTTCAATGAAAAACTCAAGCTCTAAATTAACGAGAATAAGACAAGATCTCGAAGAGTATGACTTCACAGTGGAGTATCTTAGGGGGAAAGATAATTATGTAGCCGACGCGCTATCGAGAATTAACATAAAAGATCTACAGAAAATGAATCAAAATACAAATGACATACTAAGAATAGAAACAAGAGCTATGACACGAAAGAAAAATAATATTGAAAATAGAAACCTAAATAATAAGAATATAAAGAGAGAAATGAATGATAAGCCCAAAATATATATACCATTGAAGAATACTGACGTCAGGAGATATTATAAATTAAAGATTACTCCAGCAAGATGCTATATAAAGCGAGGTAAATCTATAACAGCAAACATAACTATTAATGATTTGTTTATTGTTTGTTTATTAATGGGAATATTAACTTAGGACAATTTTTCCCAAGGCTCGAAAAAGTTGCCGATAAGCACAATATTAATAAGTTACAAGTGGCACCTAGCGACAAAATTTTCGAATTATTAAGATTAAAAGTAGCGCTACTTAACATGGTGACCCACATAGATAAGAATAATGCTGTTAAAATTCCGGAAATATTAGATAAATATCACAGTGACCCAATAGAAGGAGGACACTGCGGAATCTTTAGGACAATAGAAAAGATAAGAAGATATTATTACTAGAAAAATATGTCCAAAGATATAACAAAGTTTGTAAAAGAATGACATAAGTGTCAAATAGCTAAAACTACAAAACATCTAAAGAGTCCATTAATTATCACACCAACACCAGCTGCAGCATTCGTGTATACAATAGGACCATTCCCAAAATCCTTACATGGCAATGAATATGCCGTTACGATAATATGTGACTTGACGAAATATTTAGTCACCATACCGGTACCAAATAAGAATGCCAGAACAATTGCAAAAGCAACATTTGAGAATTTTATCCTGACCTGTCCGATGAAGACGTTCATTTCGGACATGGGAACAAAATACAAGAATTCCATACTAACTGAACTATGCAACTTGCTAAAAATTTAGAAATTACTTCAACAGCACATCATCACCAAACAGTAGGGACGATAGAACGAAGTCACCGAACATTTAATGAATACGTACGATCATACGTATCGGTTGACAAAACAGATTGGGATGAATGGCTGAAATATTTTACATATTGTTTTAACACCACACCATCGACAGTTCACAATTACTGTCCTTACGAACTAATTTTTTCAAGAACTCCCAACAAATTTAAGCAATTCAGTTAGATAGATGGAATTACACCACTATATAATGTAGATAATTATGCCATAGAGGCAAAATATAGATTAGAAATAGCACATAAGAGAGCGCAATTACTATTAAATAGGAATAAGGAAAAACAAAAAGCTAATTATGATAGAAATACTAAGGATCATAAATTAAGAATAGGAGATAAGGTTATACTTAGGAATGAATCAGGTCATAAAATAGATAAAAACAAGTAAGAGCGCTATATTCGGCCGTGCCGAATCTTATATACCCTTCACAACGTGTAGTCATGCAATAACAGTAGTTTGTATCACCATTCATCTCATATGAAATACGTACATACATATAAAAAATATACATATATAAAAAACATCCCATTGTAAAATTATAAATTTACGTATGTATGTTAAAAAATAAAAAAAAAAATTTAAAAAAAAAATTTAAAAAAAAATTTAAAAAAAAAATTATATTAAAATATATATAATTAATGTAAAACAAAAAAAAAATAAAAAAAAAAATAAAAAAAAATTAAAAAAAAAATAATAAGAATATAAATAGTATATAAAATAATAAATAAAAAAAAAAATTAAAAAAATTTAAAAAAAAATTTTTAATATATGAAAAAAAATTTTTTTTTGGCTCAGCTGGGATTCGATGCCACGTTTTCTCTAACCAGTATACACGTTTGTATGTATGTATGTTGTTGTTGTAATGTTGTTTTTGTGAAAAAAAAATCGAGGTGGTCGTGGGTTTTTGCTCATATCTCAGTTGTTTATGTACCGATGTTTCTGATTTTCAATAGCGATCTACTCCCGAATATTTCTGATATTTTAATACCTCACCCGGGTCCAAGCGATGTCGGGGGGCTTCAAAAAGTTGATTTCAACATACACACGGACAGACGGTCAGACGGACAGACTGACAGAGCTTAATCGACTTCCCTATTCATAAGCTTTCAGAAAATATATACTTTATGGGGTCGGAAATGAAAATTGTAGAAATTTCACACGGAATGACAAACCTATATATACCCTTTTTCACTGTGTGAAGGGTATAAATATAAGGGACCTTATAAAATAGTAAACATAGACTTAAGAAACAATATAACCATAGAAGATAAGCAAAATAAACAAAAACCAGTAGTACATAAGAATAGGCTTAAAATTTATTATAATTAATAAAGTTGCAATGGCCATGCAACATAGATATACACACATATATATATATATATATATATATATAAATACATATAATTTTACAAAAATAATTACAATATAATAAGAGTATCTAATAATTACAAATCATATATATGTAGATTTAAGAATGTCCATAAAACTAATGTTATATGAACATTCATGCGAATAAAGGAGGTGTAGCGAAGCTAATATAAATCACTGCAGGACACTTCACTCAAAAACACATTTGTACCGCAGGGTACCTAAACTCACAATTATTTTGGTAAATTGTAATATAAACCCTGTTGTGACGATATAAATGAATGTGTGTGAAATAAGCCGCGCTTGAGAAAAGTTCGCATTACTTGAATTCGTCTGGCAAGCGTCTAGCGGCAGTTGACAATATCAAGTGTTTGTGTGCCGTTACTCTTGCCGTTTTGGGCAATGATATAAACACACACACGAACCTACACTATTGGTGTGTGTGTGCATTACAGTGCCGGACCGCTTCATATTACTTTCATTTTTCATATTCTTTCCCACGGCATATCAGTGTGGGACTGACAACTAAATTTTAAGTTCTAACACTAGTTATTTAATTATAATAATAATTTTAGAATAAGTACTAACCAACACTAGACTACTTTTAAGATTCTCATAAGTAGTATATAAGGAAATAATTTTTAGAACAAAATAACAATTATAATTTAACTACACTTACATAGTTGAGCTTCTTAGAGGAGCTCCTAAAATTAAATACTAAATAAAAATCACAGTAGAGCTCCTAGAAGAGCTCACTGGAAAATCAACAAATAATCTGTTTCCTTATGATAAATTATTAAACTAAATTTACAGGTATGTTTTTACATGTATGAACGTATTTTAGAAGAGATAATGGTGATACAAACAATTGTTATTGCATGACTACAAGTTGTGAAGGGTATATAAGATTCGGTACGGCCGAATATAGCACTGTTACTTGTTTTTATATATACTTGTTTTTTTTTTATGCACACATAAATTTACTTAATATATAATATTACACTGGGATGTTATTAAGCAGGTAAAATCATTATATAGATAATGAAACATATGTATATGTACATATGTATGTACGTAATTTATATTAATGAGTTTTTAAAAATAATAAATAAAAATCCAATTTAAGATATACCCACATATTTGATATGTTAGTTATATATAACTCAAAGTAAATATGCATTCCTTAAATTATCTTTTATTAAATCTGCACACAAATACAAATAATTAAAATATGTTGGTGGTCTAGTGATTTTGTCACTGAAGCTGATTCAAATCCGGGTGCTCCAAATTTTTGTGTCTATCTTTTTTTAATTATTAATATATACAGAACCTTCCTATATACATAGTTTTACGATAGGTTTTTAAAAAACTGACGGATAAGGAAAATCATTTAAAATCAAATATGGCATTTCTGAAAGCTTATGCATAGGAAGTCTATTAAGCATTATCCGTCTGTCAACTTTTGAAGACTTCCGACATCGCCAAGACCCGTGTAATGTATCGAAATATCAGAAATATTCAGGAGCAGATTGGTATTAAAATTCGCCCCATAAATATCTGAGATATGAGCAAATAAAAATGACTGCCTCAGTTTTTTCACTTAATTTTACCATTTCAGCCCTAGGATAATTTATAGACATGGTTGTTACTATGTTTTTATACATTTGGTATGTTTCTGGAGATACTCATGAAAAATTTTGAACGAATTGGTCACTCATCGGCAGAGTTATAGGCAAAAATTATTATTTAAATATACATATATTTTTTTTTTAATATAGCAAAATTTTGTTAAGCTCCAAAATAATTTTTGAATTTTCGTATATTTTTTTTATTTATTTATTTAATAGATGAATGCAATACAACAAGAACAAGTCTTATACCATAGATAGACGACAGCGTTAATTTGCATTAAAAGCGTAATTCAAATTAACTATTGAATTATCCCCATTCCAATGTGTATTAGATTTCACGTAAATGCACTAAATCATATTGAATTTATACTGCATTTAGCAATTTCAATTTGGCAACACGGTCAGCAATCAATCAAAAATGTAAAATTAAAATAGATTCGATATGTTGAAATTTTTTACATATTTTTTGGAATGCCTTTCTGTTTAGGTATAAGTTTTCCTTAATACTGGTATCGTCCATCGTAATCACTCTTACTCTCCCAAAAAATGCTGTTACGGTCCCTTAAAAAAAATACCACATACATACCTACAGATGTATGTACATACATACATATGTATGTATGAATTATAACCTCCATGAAAAGATACCATTAAACCTACGAATTTCCACAATTCCCTTTCTCTTATTTCAGAGTGTCTTTCTGCCATCCCAACTTGTAGCAACATCTTCAGATTTCTGATTGCTAGTGCATTTACAATTTTTACTAAATGCAAAAACTGTCGTCTGTCACAGCAAAACTTTAATTTGCATTAGTGAGATTTTAATGCAAATTAACACTGTCGTCTGTCTATGGTATTATATTAGAGTATTGCAGTATTGGGTAGAGATTTGGTATACATTGTGTGTAAAAAAAAAAGTAAAAGAATATAACAATGAGACATATTTAGCACAAAAAATAATTTAATCCATATTAATATTAAAAAAAAATAATAATAATAAAATAGGAGGGAACAAAACATACAAACAAAAAATTTTAATTATTATAAATCTTAAAAATGGCAGATTTAAACTGTCTTGCATTGCTTATATTTTGAATTTGATGGAGAAGTTGGTTCCAAAGACGTATTGAATTTACAAAGAAATGTCGCTCAGAAATTGCCTTATCATATCTGAAGTTATTTACTCTGTTGCCTCTGCTTGACCTCGAGAATGAAATCCTTTGATAAAGGTATTCAGGTTGTTTTGTATATATTATTTTATGCAGCATCAAAAGTGTTCGGCATTTTAATAAGTTTCCAAATGTCATATTGTAAATTTGTACTGCATATCGTGAAATGCTGCAATTTCTTTTTTTCCCAAAGATATATCTGGCAATATTGTTATATGCAACATTAAGCCTACGTTTACTCACAGCATCACGATTACAAAAAAGTTCGCATCCATACATTAGAGTGGGCAACAAATATGTTTTGGCAAGAAGCATTGGAATATGATCTGGAGTATAGTACTGGAACATCCAAAGATTTCTTAACATAGCAAATATCTTACCACAGTTTGACTTAATGTGATCTGACCAATCAAGTTGTTTGCTAAAAATGACACCAAGGTTCCTTGCAGTATCAATAAAATTAATTACCTCATTATCTAGTTTTAGTGGTGGTAAGGAGGCTGGTATACACTTAGACTTACCAATGATCATAGTCACTGTTTTTTTTTTGGGGTTTAAGCTGAGGCCATTTGCTGATGCCCATTCATGAATTCGGGTTAGAACCTCATTTATCAGTTTTATACAGTTAGCAGCATCAGATGCGTTACAGCTAATATAGAGTTGCACATCATCAGCATACATTTGAATTTTACAATGATCAAGTTGTAAAGGTAGATCATTAGAGTAAATAGAGTACAATAATGGACCGAGTATAGAGCCCTGTGGTACTCCCCTGGGCATTAAGCAGGAACTGGATATTTTCGAATTATGGTAAACTGTCCCGTCACTGAGATATGATTTCATAAGCTTCAAAGCAGTTGTTGAAAATTTACACATGTGACCAAGTTTGAAAAAAAGAACACAGTGGTGAACAGTGTCAAAAGCTTTGGAGTGATCAAGCAGTATCAGAAAAGATATAACATTGCGTCTATCTATCTCGCGTCTTATTTCCTCCGACACATTAATTAAAGTCAATATACAACTATGTTTTGACTTAAATCCAGACTGCCTGCTAGTTAGTAAAGAGTTGCTATACAAATATGAGCTTATTTGCCAATGAGCTAATTTTTCAAAAACTTTTGACAAAAAAGGCAAAGTTGCTATAGGTCGATAGCTCTTGTCGGCTTTAGGGATGGGCATAATTTTGGCATGTTTCCATATAGTTGGATATGTAGAGGATGTTACAATGGTATTAAATAAATGTGTAAAATATAGCAGCGTATATGGAAGTGTAAGTTTAATAAACTTGGGGTGCATTTCATCATGACCTACAGAGTTAGATTTTATACTGCAAAAGGATTTTAGTACATCTTCCTGTGTAAAGTGAATAAAATTACAGCAGCGTAATTGTTGAAGATTTGAACTGTAAATGTTAACCAACCTTATTTTTGAATTAACATTTGACCTTGCTTTCTTAAAAAGATCATAAAGCTCTTGAGTTCTAAACCTTTTCCACCGTTTATATGCAAGATTTCTTACCTCAATTAGAGTTTTAATCTGAGTAGTTAGGTAGTATAAGTAGCTTAGATTGTGATGGAGGAAATTTAACTGTTCGTCAACAGTTGACATGCAAAAATATTATTCCAGCTTATATTTAATCTATATATATAAAAGAGTAACGTGACTGACTGAATGACTGACTGACTGACTGATTCATCATCGCACAGCCCAAACGCAAAGAGCTAGAGACATGAAATTTGGACAATCGTTTCCTCTTTCAATGTATAGCTCCACTAAGAAGGGATTTTTGGAAACTCGTACTTTAAGGGGGTAAAAAAGGGTAAAAACGGGTAAAATCGGTAATCTTATATCTGCTAAACTAAAAATGATACAAATTAAGTTGAAAAAGTATTGTAATTTGCACAAAAAATAAGCTGACAGGTGTCTGGCCTTTTTTAGAATTTTCAACCCCTAAGGGGAAAAAACGGGTAAAAACTATAATTTGGTACTTTTTTGGTACCCTATGTAACTACCAAACGCATAAAGCTAGGAAAAAAATTTAAACTGTATTAAGTAGTCCGCAAAAAAATATTAATAAGAATTCGGCACTTTTTTCAAATTCATATGTATAAGGGGTAAAAATTGTCCCTTTTTTTGGTACTTTTTTTAAAATAAACTTTTCTTATATTATTCAATGGGACAAAATTTGACAATTATTATTTCCTAATAGAATATGGACAACTATATTTAGGTGAAACTTTTGGAAACTTTTTTGGGGACAAAAAAGGTACCAAAAAGGGGAAAATTCCGGAAAATGTATGTAATTCCTAATTAGACGGCCAATTTTCACAAAATTTTTAATTGGGATTTCACTAGACATAAAAAATTATGTAATTTAGTAAAAATTTAAACACATTCATAACAGGGTAGAAAAGGGAAAAATCGGGAAGAGTTTGGTACTTTTTAGAACATAATTACTTTTGTGCAAAAAAGAGTAGATTTACTTAGTTTTAATCATGTCTATTAAAATATTTTGTTACATAGATATTTGAACATTTTAATCTTGGAATTTGGAACTTGGACTAAAAATGTACTTTTTCGCTTTTCTATGGTACTTTTTGTATTTTCTACGTTTATAAAGGTAGAATTGTAAAATAAAGGACTATTGATTCCAGGTTAGACTAAAAATGTTATGGGTGACCAAAAAGGTACTTTTTTGAATTTTTATGGTACTTTTTATTTATTCTACGTTTGCGAAGCTAGAATTTTAAAATTAGTGGCTATTGATAAAAGGTGAGACCGAAAATCTTATGGTCGACCAAAAAGGTACTTTTTTGAATTTGAATGGTACTTTTTGTATTTTCTACGTTTATGAAGGTAGGATTGTACAATCAAGGACTATTGATTTCAGATGAGACCAAAAATGTTATGGGCGACCAAAAAAGTACTTTTTTGAATTTTTATGGTACTTCTTGTGTTTTCAACGTTTGCGAAGCTAGAATTTTAAAATTAGTGGCTATTGATACAAAGTGAGACTAAAAATGTTATGGTCGACCAAAAAGGTACTTTCTTGAATTTTTATGGTACTTTTGGTGTTTTATACGTTTATGAAGGTAGGATTGTATAATCAAGGACTATTGATTCCAGGTGAGACTAAAAATGTTATGGGCGACCAAAAAGGTACTTTTTTGAATTTGTATGGTACTTTTTGTATTTTCAACGTTTGTGAAGGTAGAATTTTGAAATCAGTGACAATTAATACAAGGTGAGACTAAAAATGTAATGGTCGACCAAAAAGGTACTTTTTTGAATATTTATGGTACTTTTTGTATTTTCTACGTTTATAGAGGTAGAATTGTAAAATAAAGGACTATTGATACAAGGTAAGACTAAAAATTTTATGGGCGACCAAAAAGGTACTTTTTTGAATTTGTATGGTACTTTTTCTATTTTCAACGTTTGCGAAGCTAGAATTTTAAAATTAGTGGCTATTGATACAAAGTGAGACTAAAAATCTTATGGTCGACCAAAAAGGTACTTTTTTGAATTTTTATGGTACTTTTTGCATTTTCTACGTTTATAAAGATAGGATTATACAATCAAGGACTATTGATTCTAGGTGAGACAAAAAATGTTATGGGCGACCAAAAAGGTACTTTCTTGAATTTTTATGGTACTTTTGGTGTTTTATACGTTTATGAAGGTAGGATTGTACAATCAAGGACTGTTGATTCCAGGTGAGACTAAAAATGTTATGGGCGACCAAAAAGGTACTTTCTTGAATTTTAATGGTACTTTTGGTGTTTTAAACGTTTATGAAGGTAGGATTGTACAATCAAGGACTATTGATTCCAGGTGAGACTAAAAATGTTATGGGCGACCAAAAAGGTACTTTTTTGAATTTTTATGGTACTTTTTGTATTTTCTACGTTTATAGAGGTAGAATTGTAAAATAAAGGACTATTGATACAAGGTAAGACTAAAAATTTTATGGGCGACCAAAAAGGTACTTTTTTGAATTTTTATGGTACTTTTTCTATTTTCAACGTTTGCGAAGCTAGAATTTTAAAATTAGTGGCTATTGATACAAGGTGAGACCGAAAATATTATGGTCGACCAAAAAGGTACTTTTTTGATTTTTTATGGTACTTTTTGCATTTTCTACGTTTATAAAGATAGGATTATACAATCAAGGACTATTGATTCTAGGTGAGACAAAAAATGTTATGGGCGACCAAAAAGGTACTTTCTTGAATTTTTATGGTACTTTTGGTGTTTTATACGTTTATGAAGGTAGGATTGTACAATCAAGGACTATTGATTCCAGGTGAGACTAAAAATGTTATGGGCGACCAAAAAGGTACTTTTTTGAATTTTTATGGTACTTTTTGTATTTTCTACGTTTATAGAGGTAGAATTGTAAAATAAAGGACTATTGATACAAGGTAAAACTAAAAATTTTATGGGCGACCAAAAAGGTACTTTTTTGAATTTTTATGGTACTTTTTCTATTTTCAACGTTTGCGAAGCTAGAATTTTAAAATTAGTGGCTATTGATACAAGGTGAGACCGAAAATATTATGGTCGACCAAAAAGGTACTTTTTTGAATTTGTATGGTACTTTTTGTATTTTCAACGTTTGCGAAGGTAGAATCTTGAAATTAGTGACAATTGATACAAGGTGAGGCTAAAAATTTTATGGGTGACCAAAGAGGTACTTTTTTGAATTTTTATGGTACTTTTTATATATTCTACGTTTGCGAAGCTAGAATTTTAAAATAAGTGGCTATTGATTCCAGGTGAAACTGAAAATGCTATGGGCGACCACAAAGGTACTTTTTGAATTTTTATGGTATTTTTAACGGTTGCGAAGCAAGAATTTCGAAATTAGTGACTATTGATACAAGGTAAGGCTAAATATGTTATGGACGATCAAAAGGGTAGTTTTATGCATTATAATGGGACTTTTTGAATTTCCTACGTTTAAAAAGTTAAAATTGTGAAATAAAGGATTATTTATTCAAGTTTAGAATTAAAATGATATTAAAGACACAAAAAAAGCTTTTTCGCATTTTTATTGTACTCTTTGTATTTTTACGTTTGTAAACATAGATTGTTAAAATTAGTGTTTTTTGATGCGAGGTCTAAGTCCTAATATTATGGACGACCAAAATTACTTTTTCTCTTTTTATATATTTTGTATACATAGAGTTCTGAATAAAGGTAATGATAAACCAAGTGGAAGTTTTAGTGAAGGAAAAAATGTTACTTTTATTATTTTTAGGGTAATTTTTGCAAAATATGAATCTTAATTTTTGAAACTCAGTAGCATTGATCTTGCTTTTAGTTAGGAAATATATGCCCGATACATCCTTAATCTACTTTTTATTTTTCTAAGTAAATTAAATCAGAGATACAAATTTTCATAAATTGAACCAAAAATATTTAATAAATATAAATAGAACTTGAGTATTCAATAAATAGTAAGAACTGCGCTAACGAAGTAGCGGGTTTAATGCTAGTAGTTCATATTTTAGTAATTGGTAGTCGATATTTTTAAAATCTCTATATTCTATTAACTTGGATTATGTAACATTTGAGATATTGAACTCGTATGAAAGAAACAATAAATCATGCTTCGAGAACATTGATGCAGATAGCTGATCGAAAAGTAGTATATTGGAGATGTTGTTAACGAAGCAGAGATCAAGCAAGGTACTCGAGGTAGATTTATAATGTGTAGGTATGTTCTTATTAACTAAGTTTAGGCCAATTGAACTCATTTCATTCATGAGGCTATTATCTTCTAAAATATTTGCATTTAAGTCACCAGTTATTACTACATCCTTTTAGCCAAGAGTGCAGATTCCAAGTTTCTCGAAGAGAGCGTCAATGTTAATATTCCTATTAGGTCTATATATATTTCCAATTAGTAGTTTCTCAATGCTGCTACCAATTTCCACCAATATATACTCAATGCTCCCTCCGTCAACATTTTTAAATTTTTCCTTGCAGGTAATACTGAATTTTATGTAAATGGCAACACCACCAGCATTTGTTGATCTATCGAAACGATATAGACGGTATCCATTTAGATTGTTAAAAGCATCATTAACATCATGATGAAACCAAGACTCTGAGATGCATATTATATCAACACTGGAATTTTCAAAATTGAATTGAAATTCATCCATTTTATTATTTAAGCTTTGGGCATTAACATGGCAGATTTTAAGACCCGAACTGCTTTTAGAAAGTATTTTGACCATAGTAAATAAACTTTCTTTGGAGCCAACCCACAAATTATCATATTCCAAAGTCATAAAACAAATTTTTAATTATATTCGCAATGCAGGTAAGAAAAAAATATTTTAGAATACATATAAGCTTTTTGCAGATAACATTAGAAACGATTACATGATTATTTGTTTTAATAAGCACGTTTTTTAGATAAATATTTATGAAGAAAAAAAAAGCCTAGTTAATTTAATTAAGATATAAATTATAACTCTATTATGTAAGAGCAGTTTGCCCCAGAACATGAGGAGCAATACTGCGTGATGTGTTAGACCGAAAAAGCTGATTTAGTGTATTAATGTCATTGATTCGTATAGGATCACCACTTTGAAGGTACTTAATATAGACAGTTCCACGACTCGTAAATGCTGCTGATATTGATTTGCTTTTTTAAATTGATATGCTCGCAAAAAAATTTTATGATTTTCCGGAGTTAGGTTTTCGTTTATGTTAAAAGGAGTCGCGCTGCTGAATCCAATTATATTAAGACGCAAGGGATCTTTCCTCTCCTTAATGTAGCTTTTAATCGATTTTAGTACATAAATTCTATCATATGGACATGTAAATTTAATAATGATTGCTGCATCAGTACCTTCATTGGAATTACTTTTCCTTTGTATTATATTGTTGCTTTTGTTAATTTTAACACGATAAGCTTGTCTAATGTCCGGGGGACAAATACGTATTGTTTCACAGATATCTTTATATATATCAAAAAGGTTTTCATTAGGTTGAAAAGGAACGCCACTAATACGAATATCATAAGCAACTATTGAATTTTCTTGTTTTCGGGAATAATTTTTTAGATATTCGATTTCCTCTTTCAATACAGTTGTTTCAGTTCTTAGACCTTCTATTTCTTCCGTAGCGGTGTTTTTTAGTTCTGTTGCGAATTTCTCAACACATGAAACTTTTTCTTTTACAATATTTATATCACTAACTACAATATTTAATTTCTTTTCTATTTCAGTTAAAATCCGATCTTCGCATTCACGAAACATATCTTCAATTGTTTTTTGCAAATTTTGAGTTAATTTTTCAAAGCGCTCATCCATTATTTGAATAAATTTTAGTGGAGATTCCGAGTTTGTTAAGCGAGGAGTTTTTGGTGCATTTTCTAGAAAATAGTTTTGTACTTCTCTTATTCTTTTATGTGTGGGAGTTGTTGCTTTTTCCATTACAAAATAATTTATTAAGTTGTTGCAAATATGTATTAGAATGTTAATGACTTTTATAGTTTTTATAATATTGTATTTTGTGTTTTTGTTCAATGTAAAGATAACAATCTATAGCTGCTTTCGTAATGTATGGATTTGGGCAATTTTCAGGCAATATACTGTCGAAGTTTCATTGGACCACGTCAATGTGTTTAGATACAATAGCATTTTATTCGATGTTAGAAGGACATTGTTTTTTTCACCAACTTTTGCATTACGACCTATAACTCTCTTCCTAAGATTCCAATTTAGCCCTTTTTCAATACCAAATAAACCTTGTGTATAACAAAAATGTTGTCAAAATTTGAGTCCCCTAGCTTTTTCGGTTCGATTTGTCGAGACGAACGGACATAGCTAGATCGTCATAAAAAATTAAACCAGAAAATATATACTTTATGGTGTTTAAAATGGATATTTCGATGACAAAATGAATATACCCCCACCATTTGTTTGGCGGTGAGCATAAAAATGTAATATTGAGCATTCAGTTTAATTTATTTCCTAATAAATAATTTAACAAATAATACAACTTACTCTAAGAATGGTGATCGGATTGTCAAATCATTATTTTTGGCTCTATTAAAATCAAAATCGTTTAATATCAGCCAAGTCATCTCCTGAGCCCACGTTGTGCCACATTTTGTGCTTGTCACTATAAAAACATCATTTTCGCGTACATTAAAGTTGAAAACATTATCGAGAACTGGCTTAAATGTATCTGCTAAAGAACAGTAACGTTTTCTCCAATCTCCTACTATAGATATAGTTGGCTCAGCGGCTGGAAAAAATGCTGAATAACCTCCAGATATAGCTAATTTATCAATGTCCTTAAAAGGAATACTTTCTGCGATAAAACTATTATGTGGCATCTAAAATGTAGTCGTATTAATAAATTTATTTTCATAAAAAAAATATAATACATATAATATATTTATCCTTAAGATATTGCTAAATTGGGAAAGTCAATTTTATTCATGGTAAGGTGGAAATTAATTATACACAAATATATGAAAATATCTATCTATGTATATATGCAGATGTAAATGTTTGTCATGCTGTTTTTCATTTCCAAAATATTTATTTGAGAAAATCGATTTTGCTATTTTTGCCCTTCCGTTGGTTAAAACTTTCTCCAGCTCGTATGTAGTTCAAATTATCAGCATAATCGACACATTATCAGATGAGATATAATCAAAAATTATCTAATTGGTACATCTCGAAAAACAAGTAAGAGTGCTATATTCGGCCGTGCCGAATCTTATATACCCTTCACAACGTGTAGTCATGCAATAACAGTAGTTTGTATCACCATTCATCTCATATGAAATACGTACATACATATATAAAAAACATACATACAATATAAAAACATCTCATTGCAAAATTAAAAATTAACGTATGTATGTTAAAAAAAAAATAAAAAAAAAATTTAAAAAAAAATTAAAAAAAAAATTTTAAAAAAATAATTAATATATAAATAATAAATATAAAACAAAAAGAAAATAAAAAAAAATAATAAGAACATAAATAATATATTAAATCAAAAATATAAAAAAAATATAAACAAGTAAGAGCGCTATATTCGGCCGTGCCGAATCTTATATACCCTTCACAACGTGTAGCCATGCAATAACAGTAGTTTGTATCACCATTCATCCCATATAAAGTACGTACATACATATAAAAAACACACATAGATAAAACATCTCATTGTAAAATTATAAATTTACGTATGTAAAGGGTGTTTTTTTAAGCCCGATAGAACTTGAAATTGTAAAAAATAACACAAAAAATTAAATTGTAATCAAAATTTTTTTTTTTATTCGAAAGATCAATACGTGACATTAACATTTGAAAATGATTTCGGGCATATTGGCACCGCGGCTGTTCTTGACGAAGCGCATTCTGGACGTCCGTTGTTTTATCGCAAAATTGTGTTCAGCGATGAGGCGCATTTTTGGCTTAACGGGTTTGTTAATAAGCAAAATTGCCGCATATGGAGCGAGACCAATCAACAAGAGACCCTACAGACTCCATTACATCCAGAAAAATGCACCGTTTGGTGCGGTTTTCACGCTGGTGGCATCATCGGACCTTATTTCTTCAAAAATGAGGCCGGAGCTCGCGTTACGGTCAATGGAGATCGTTACCGCACCATGATCAATGATTTTTTGTTTGAAAATATGGATGACATTGATCCGGAGGAGATGTGGTTTCAACAGGATGGGGCTACGTGCCATACGGCGAACGCAACCATCGACTTATTGAAATCAAAATTTGGCGATAAGTTGATTTCGAGAAATGGACCTGTGAATTGGCCTCCAAGGTCGTGCGATTTGACACCTCTCGATTATTTCCTGTGGTGCTACGTGAAGTCACTGGTTTATGCTGATAAACCAGCAACAATCGACGCCTTGGAGGCCAGCATTGTTCGTGTTATTCGTGACATACGGCCAGCAGTGCTCGAAAAAGTGGCCCAAAATTGGACGTCCAGAATGCGCTTCGTCAAGAACAGCCGCGGTGCCCATATGCCCGAAATCATTTTCAAATGTTAATGTCACGTATTGATCTTTCGAATAAAAAAAAAATTTTGATTACAATTTAATTTTTTGTGTTATTTTTTACAATTTCAAGTTCTATCGGGCTTAAAAAAACACCCTATATGTTTAAAAAAAAATAAAAAAAAAATTAAAAAAAAATTTAAAAAAAAATTAAAAAAAAATATTAAAAATAAAAATTAAAAAAAAAAAAATTTTAAAAAATGATTAAAATATATATAATAAATATAAAACAAAAAAAAAATAAAAAAAAAATTTAAAAAAAAAATTAAAAAAAAAATAATAAAAATATAAATAATATATTAAATAAAAAATAAAAAATAAAAAAAAAATAAAAAAAAAATTTAAAAAAAAATATAAAAAAAAATTTAAAAAAAAATATAAAAAAAAATTTTTTTTGGCTCAGCTGGGATTCGATGCCACGTTTTCTCTACCCAGTATACACGTTTGTATGTATGTATGTTGTTGTTGTAATGTTGTTTTTGTGGAAAAAAAATCGAGGTGGTCGTGGGTGTTTGCTCATATCTCAGTTGTTTATGAACCGATGTTTCTGATTTTCAATACCGTTCTACTCCCGAATATTTCTGATATTTTAATACCTCACCCGGGTCCAACCTATGTCGGGGGGCTTCAAAAAGTTGATTTCAACATACACACGGACAGACTGACAGGGCTTAATCGACTCCCCTATTCATAAGCTTTCAGAAAATATATACTTTATGGGGTCGGAAATGAAAATTGTAGAAATTTCACACGGAATGACAAACCTATATATACCCTTTTTCGCTGTGCGAAGGGTATAATAACTGGCTTTGCTGCATGATTTATTCCGCTTAGAGCTGACGCTGAAGTGGCAAACGTAATAAATAAGAGCCTCAACTTTTTTGTAATGAACAGCAATGTTAATTAGTACTGATTTCACTATACCACAACTTGGAAGTTTTGGCTTTTCCCCAAATAATCACTATTTCCTTTTTGTTGTCTGTTATAGCCACCTAACCGCAAAAATCATCATCATTTCAAATTCTATAGTACAGTTTTTTTGTCAGAATTTTTTTTGTAAAATTTGAGATTTCTGAAGAAGCTGGCCCATACATCTTATCGTAACGACGTACTCGATTTTGTAAAGCAATCCGTTAAAAAACTTTTAATTGCACCAGCTTTAAGTCTTTTAAATACCATTTTCTTATTAAGCCATCGGTTTTGGAGTTATTGAGGTACAAGTCGTGTGGTTTAAATTAAAAATTTTAGAATTTATTTATAAAAAAATCGAAAGCAAAAAATTTTTACCAGTTTTTGTATTTGAGCTTACAACTGCGTGCGGTAAAAATAAAAAAACTTATTGCATGAAAATCCCTGAATAAATTCAAGTTATATTCTCGATAAAGTAAAAGTACAAAGAATTTTTTTTTCTAATAATCATAAAAGTTTTTAATATAAAAAATTCAGTAAAATAGAAAGGAACAAATAATTACCAGTTCTAGTACTTGGCCTTAAAGCCACATGTCATAGATATGAAATAAATCTTATTGCATGAAAATCCGTAGATAAAGTCGAGTTTTCTTCTAAAGTTACGACAAGATATATGGAGAAATCTTAAAATTGACCAACAAATTTAAAAAAAAAAACCTTACTATAGAATTTGACATAATTATGATTTTTGCAGTTCGGTAATCATAACGGATTAAAGAAAAAAGTAATAGCCTTTTTACACTTGCACTAGATGTTAGATCTCCCCATATGAATTGTACGTGTTTGTGTGTCAACATCTTTTCAAGATGTTCCTAACTAGTTTTGTTCCACTCAACATCTTTCGATTGTTTTAGTGTCTTCACTAGAAATTGCTGTAAAAAAATACGTACCATCACTAGAAAAAAAATTACAAGCGCAAAAAAAAAATACATACAACGAGTGGGCTTGAAATATGTCGCATAAAATAAGATATTTTAATTATTTTCATCCTCTAACAAAATTTAACGAAATCTGCATATTACAATTAATACAGAATTCTTAAATTCCTTTTTCTTTAATTTTTATTTGCGCAAACATGTAAAACAAATATAATGACAGATGAAAAATGAAGGATGAAAGATGTTGTAAATGTCTACAAGTTTTTTTCATTTTCAACATCTTCCACGCATTCCGCTAAGATGTGAACAAGTGTAAAAAGGCTATAACAGTACTATATTCGGCTGTACCAAATTTTTGATGCCCACTACATTTATTATTTTGTCATTAACTGTAATCGATATGGAATAATCTCTTTAAACTAAAATTTCACTTTCGTGTTGAGTTTGGACACAATTGCATTTTATTCGATGTTAGAAGGACATGGACAGACGGACGGACTTAGCTAGATCGTTATAAAATTAGACCTCGATTTAGAATGTATATACTTTATGGGGTCTAAATTGGATTTTTCGATGTGTTACAAACGGAAAGACAAAATGAATATACACCCACCATTTTTTTGGTGGCGGGTGTAAAAATATTCTGAAATACAAACAGAAGTTTCTAAATTATTTAAGGAAATTTCTGAATTACAATTGGAAACCTCTGCAATACCTTTGGAAATCGTGTAGCTGTGTGATAAAAGCTAAAATGATTAACAAACTATCAACGGCAAACAATAACATTTAAAACACAATATTATCTGAATCTTTTTTTGTTTATTTATGTGTTTTCATTTATTTTTATATTTAAATTTAAACTTTCACTTTGTGTTGATCCAAACAGTGTCAGTTTAAAATTTTGTTTTTTTTATACACACGATATCATAGAAAATTTAAAAAAAAAAGAAGTAATAATCTTACTTCTGTGCCGAATTTTTGATACCCACCACCAATTTCATGTACTTTTGTAGCACAAAATTTATTATTTTGTCATTAACTGTAATCGATATGGAATAATCTCTTTATGCTAAAATATGTATCACTTTCTTTGCTATTAATTTATTTTCTTAAATTTATTTTTACAATGACACTTTAAGTATTTCTACATTAAAAATTATACAATTGACTCTTTTTTTTTTACACCAATGTTGTATTTTAACGAAATATTACGAGTATAATTTGGTACGTACTAATAGGTTGTAAAAAATGGTATTAGCTCTGTATAGGCATGACATCTTCTACTTTTAAAATTATATAGCTTATCTTTTTTTAAAATTTTTGTCCATATTGATATAATACGATTTAAGGATAAAGCTATTTATGGGAGGTGGTGTTAATGTGGGCGTGTCACCTTAATTTTTGGAATTATACATAAATTGGCATACTTAAATTCACCAGAAAACTATATATGCGAAATTACGTCATCTAATACATATAACTCTGTCGATTTTATGAGCTTTTAAATTTCTTTAACAGTGAATTATGTGAGAAGGGGGCGTTAAAGGAGGCGTCTGAAAGTAGTTTCTGCTAGTAAATTTAACTTAAATATTTCGGTATAGAGTCCTTTATTATTTAAAAACCTTTGTCCAGAGAGAAATTATATGAATTTGAGATATGGCGTTTTATAAGAAGTGGGCGTATCAACTTAATTTTGAGTTATTACAAGTCTTTTGATCCAAAAGCTATTTTGTTATGGACAATTTCTGAAATTAGGAAACATTGCTTTTCGATCGAAAGACTTGAAATAACGGAAAACTAAGGTGAGATGCCTTTTTAAACGCTCAGCTCTCATGTAAAGAGTCAAATTCATATAATTTTTCTATGGACCAATATTTTGCATGAATGAAGGACGCTATATTGAAATAGTTGAAATTATAAACAGAAAATACTTTGACACGCCTACTAGAACGCACACTTTTCACGTAATCTGCTGTTTTTTAAAGTTAAAAGCTCATAAAACAAACAAAATTAGAGATTTGATGATGAAATTTGCTACAGATATCCTTCTAGTTAATGTCATTGTTATGCCATAGAATAAAGGTGACACGACCCCTTTTACGTCCACCTCCCATATAACGTTTTTTCTCTAATTCATGTAATTTCTCTATGGACAAGGTTTTAGAAGCATAAAGGAATATATTGATATATATAAGTTATATTTATTAGCAGAAACTATATTTACACGCCTACTTTAACGCCCACTTACATTGAAAAACTAAATATACGAAAACATTTTACTAGCATATCGATGTTATACGAAGAGGGCGATACATATTTTAGTATAAAGAGACTATTCCATAGCGATTACCATTAATAATAAAATAATAAATTCTGTGCTATAAAAGTAAATCAAATTGGTGTTGGGTATAAAAGATTCGGCACAGCCGAATACAGTGCTCTGCCTTCTTATATTGGGCTTAGTTTTCAAAATACACTATTACATTAGTATGTATTTTAAAAATTAAGAGAACGTTTTTATCTATTTTTCAAGTCTAAAAAAACTTGCAAAATATTAAAAGGAATTTAAATAAAAATAATAAAGGTTTAAAAAAGCGGACATCAGTGTGCCTATTCAAATAATTTTAAAAAATTATAATATTTCTTCAAATTTCCAAATTAAACATATTCGAGCACTAAAGTCTTTAAACTAGAAATAACAAAAAATTATATTCTTTTATTTCGCACTAAGCAGGTAATTTTAAATTATTTAAAAAAAATTCTGTTATACATACTTACATACATGAAAGAAATTATCTGACGAAAACTAAAAAAAGATTTCTACAATTGAGATATTTTGAATAACTAAACTCTTTTCAAAAAAACAGAAAAAAACATGATTCCTGTTTTAAGAAAGTTTTGCTTGTTTTGTAAACAAACTCTTTTAATTGAACAGACAACTTTGAGTTATTCATTCAGTGCCGTCACACAGTGGTTAATTTTTAAGGAAAAAAATGGAAAAGGAATTGTAAAAGAAAATCTCAACAATTATTAAAGTATTAAAAAGACAATTCAAAACTATTTTTAAAGTAAATTGTAATTTTTCGAAAAACTTAAGAGATACAATTGGCGGAAAACCAAAAAGAAAAAATACAAAAGATACTTAACTTCAATAACCTTAAAACTATAAGTAATACCACTGTTTTAACAGTTTTTTTGAGTTTTATTTTTTTTTTTTAATAAAAAAGAAAGTTGTTCAAATCGGTTCACATGTGCAAAAGTAACATGCTTCGAAAGGTTTTCTAAACCCGAAGTTGCTAACTTTGACGAACCATGTCATGAGTTATTTAAACGCCTCAGTTTGTTTCATGAAATTCGGATAAGTAGTTTAGAAGATGACCATATTTTCTTCCAAAGGAACCACTGTACGTCATAACTTCTTACAATTCACGTAACCTTTTCTTCAGTTTAAATTAAATCTTATTATCAAATGAATTTTCTTCCAACTTAAATTTTTCAATATGAACACGTTTTAGTTAAAATTCATTGTATATTTTTAAAAAATTAATTAAATTTTTAATACTGATATAAATACATACATACATAATTTGATTTGTATAAAAATAAAAGAATTCTTACGTTTCTAAAGTGATATTAAAATAACGGTGAAAGTAAACTAAGCGAAGTAAACTTTTACACGAAGACAATAAACCAAACACTTTAAATTTCTCCAACTCTACACTTTGAAAGGTATCAACTGAATAATTACCGTCTTTGCTTTAAAGCGTTATCTTACCAAAATTTTTATTTTAAACATTTGGACAGAATTTAGGTTAATGTCAGAAAAGTTCAGTTAAATGCATTTGTGAATGCGTGTTTATAGTAGACAATGCGTACATATGTATGCATGTATGTATGCATATCACTTGACCCAATTATAGTAGTTGACAAATGTTTACGATCACCCATGCATAAGATATGTATGTATGTATGTATGTATGTATGTATGTATGTATGTATGTATGTATGTATGTATGTATGTATGTATGTATGTATGTATGTATGTATGTATGTAGGTCCGCATACTATGTATGTATGCATGTATGTATGTATTTATGTATGTATGTATGTATGTATGTACATAATTAAATAAAATAGTATTATATAGTAAATTATGAATTGCAGCGTTGCTGTTCACAAATTTTATATTTGCGAAAAAACTCAGAAAAATCTTGTCTTACACTTTTCTACTGATCTAGTAAGTAATATACATACTAGTGATGTAACGAATGCAAATATATTCGCACTCGCGAATATTCACAAGTTTTTATACCAACCACCAAAAAAATGATGAGGGTATATTCATTTTGTCATTCCGCTTGTAACACATCGCAAAAAAAAACCAATAAAGTATATATTTTTTGAGTAATGATTTAATTTTATGGCGATCTAGTTATGTTCGCTCGAACTAAAAAACTAGGGGTCTCCAATTTTGTCAGAATATTTCTTAAGCACAAGGTTTGTTTAGAATTAAAAATGGGCTAAATCGGAATATTAGGAAGAGAGTTATAGCTCGTAATACAAGAGTAGTTTAAAGAAACCGTGTGCTTTCAACTTCGAATAAAATGAAATTGTGTCCAAACGCATTAACGTAGAGTCATGAAATTTCGAAAATATATTTGCTGAGTACAAACAAATATTTTTCCCTGAAAATTGCAAAAATCTACGCAATAGGTAAGGAGTTTTAGATCAAAATGTACGAAAATTTATACCGCACAGTGTATTTTTCAGTATATTAAAAATTTAAAACGCAATAAAACTCACAAAATTAGATGTATAATTCTAAAATTTTGCAAGCGTTGCTTTTTGGTCAAAGGCTTTGCACTTACGGGAAATAAATGTGATACGCCCACTTTTACACCTACCTGCCATATAAAGCTTTATTTCAAACTCATATACTTTCCTATGAATAAAGATTTTGGAAGAATAAAGGAATAAAGAATGAGATCAGTGAAACCTTAACACACATTTTTAATTCCACCTTTCTTCATGCACAAAAAATATAACTGTTTATGATCAAGTTTGCATTTAAAAACTTGTCAAATTATGTGTACAAAATAATAGTATAATCGGATTATTAGTTTGTTTGAAAATGGATTCCGAAGAAAAAGTGCGTGAAAAAATAATAACAATTTTTTTAAAAAATCCCAGTCGTACTTACAAATCTATTGCAAATGAGATACAGGTGTCACGACTAACAGTTTCGCGTGTGATAAAAGTGTATAACGAACGTCGTAGTATTAAAAGGAAAGCTGTAAGTGGAGCTAAAAAAGGTATAACTGACCCACAGTTAGCTTCAAAGATTGTCTTCTAAACCAAAATCCCAACCTCTCAAACCGTAAAGCCGCCTTAAAAGCAAACTGTTCCGATTTTTTTGTAAGGAAGGTTAAAAGATATGAAGGCCTTAAGTCCTACAAGGTTCAGAAAGTGCCAGACAGAAATTCGAAGAAAAACTTGGATGCAAAAAGTCGTGCCAAAGAACTGCTTAGAAATTTTATCAACAAATATGAGTGTTGTATTATGGATGATGAGACTTACGTTCTTGCCGACTTTTCTCAGCTCCCAGGACGAAGTTATTATGTGGCCGATGGAAGAGGTAATGTCGATGACCAATTTAAGTTCCAAAAAAAGACAAAGTTTCCAAAGAAGTACTTAGTTTGGCAAGCTATATGCACGTGCGGAGAAAGAAGCAGTAAATTTATTACTACTGGGACTATCAACACTGATATTTACATCAAGGAGTGCTTGCAGAAGAGGTTGCTTCCATTCATACGAAAACACAATAAGTCAACCTATTTTTGGCCCGACCTAGCGTCGTGTCATTATAGTAAATCTGCAGCAGAATGGTATGAAACAAATAATATCGTGGTAGTGCCAAAAGAAGCAAATCCACCTAATTGTCCAGAACTAAGGCCCATCGAACGTTACTGGGCTTTAGTCAAAAGAGTGCTGAAGGATACAAAACAAGTTGCTAATACTACTAAAATTTTTTCCCAGAAATGGTCTTATTCCAGCAATAAAGTTACTAAGGATACCATCAAAACCCTCATGGTCTCAATTCCGGAAAAGGTGAATCAAAGGTCATCAAAAAAAGCTGAATTTTTACAAAAGGCATTAATATTTTAATTTACTGTTATTTTATTGTTAAACCACGCTATTTTCATTAAAATGGATTAATTCGTTTCAAAGTTATTGCGTTTTATTCGTGTTAGGCTTTTATAGATCTCATTCTTTATATTGAAATATCTAAGTTGTATGTATTAGCAGAAGCTATTTCGACACTCCTACTATAAGACCCACTTTTCACGTAACGTACATATACATATGTAGTTTTTTAGTCTATGTCATTGCTATGCCAGAAAATTTAGGTGATACGCCTACTTTAACGCCTACTTCCCATATAACGGTTTATATGAAATTCATATGGTTTCTCTACGGACAAAGTTTTTGGAAGAATACAATACTATATTGAAATATCTAAGTTAAATTTATTAGTAAAAACCATATTGACACGCCTAATGTGATACATATTTTAGTATAGCGATTAAAGTTAATAACAAAATAATAAATTTTGTGCTATAAGAGTACATCAAATTGGTGGTGGGTATAAAAATTCGGCACATAAAAATGGCTATTAAGTACATATATATTCTAGTGATCAATTTACAAGTCTTTTGAAAGTTAATTGCGTACATTATAACGCATTTATGAAAAAATTTCTAAAATTTTGATGTTAAAAATCTGTCACACATAAGAAAACATGTTTGAAAGCAGTTTTATTACACAACGAGAAATAGTTGCCCTCAGTGCCAATAGCATACTCTACTAACATAAAAGAGTCGTATGCAACAATGCAATCTTATTCGGAATGCAAGGAGGCTATACTAAATTCCCTTCCTATACTTGCGAATGGGACAGTGGTGGGAAAGATCAACACAAGCAAAAAAAAAAACTGGGCATCAAGAACAATTTTTCAAATTGGCAAAAAAACCTCAAATTGGGATATATGAAGCAGTTCGTGAAACGCCTGAATAGGGAAAGTGATGCCTTTTTAAACTTAAAATCAGTTTTCCCAAGAATAAGTGAAGCAAAAATAAAAGAAGGTACAAATGTTAATTGATTTCTAACCAAAATTGTATTGGTTGTTTATTTTTAGGTATTTTTTTTGGACCTCAAATCCACAAAATCATGCTTGACGAAGAATTTACAATGAAATTAAATGTTGTGGAAAAAAGGGCATGGAAAAGCTTTATTGGTTTATGTGAAACTTTTTTGGGAAATAAAAAAAGTGAACATTATATTGATGTAGTAAATGAATTTCTTGAGGCCGAAATGGGATGCAGAATCTCCATAAAAGTTAATTTTCTGCATGCACATTTAGATTTTTTCCCAGGAAACCTAGGACAATTTACTGATGAGCAAGGTGAACGATTTCACCAAGACATTTTGTATATCGAAAAACGCTTCGAAGGAAAAAGCCAAGTAAGAACGACCTCAATTCACTGCTGGTAAGCGAGAAACGACTTGATGTACAAGCGTAAAAGGTCTTACAATCACTATTAAGCAAATATTCTAAATTTCTAAATAAAATAATTTGTATACTGTTATTTTTAAATAATTATATCATTATCATTATATCATCATATCATTTTAAATCTAAAAAAATATAGTTAATAAATTAGTTCTTGATCAATATTTGTAAAAGCTAAATTTTTCACCCTTGAAAAACCTTAATAATTGTTTTATTTTTTACTCGATTTTATTTATTGAAAGCTGGTTAAACTTAAAACTAAATTGGCTTTAAAAAATCATGTACATAAGGGTATGATTCTAAACAATCTAATTTTGAAAAATGGCGCCAAAGTTGAAAGAACTAGAAAAAATGAAATTAAAATCAGATATAATTAAGAATATCACTTTGCACAAAAATTTTATATACATACCAAAGGGTGTATATATTTGGAGAGGCACTATTTTCCTCTTTCTGAAACCGTTTAAAAATAAATATCGGCTAAAAATCAACTGAGTTACGTGTTCATAAGTACTCGAACCTACACGAAAATGGTTTATTTGGAATAACTCCGAAATTTGAGGGTGTTTCAGAACTTTTAAAAATTGATTTATGCTCTACTCAATAAGGTCTGTAACATACACTAGGTCGCTTTTCAAGTATAAACAAAAGTGCTCATTTGTAGCACCGTGTTATATTTATATTAAATAAATAAATATAATATTTGTATCCAACCAACAACACATAAATAAAAATAAAACCTCAGTGAGAACAATTATAAGATTAAAACTAATTAAAATAAAAAAAGTAATGTCAGGCAATAAACGTATTAAGAGAAATGCACGCGATGTACAGAGCATTGAATCGTTTATCGTCAGATCAATTATCAGAGCTTGTTCTCTCAAGCCCTCATATTTCAGCTACGCGTTTATAATTGGATTGAAAGTCAATTTGAAAAAAAAAAATAATTTTATTAGTGAACGGTCTAATCTAATTAAAACAATGATTATGGAAACTAAGAGTAGTATATTGTCAGAAATTTATGACTTTAATGATGACAAATTTAATGACTTTAAAACTGAACTTATACAGGTTTATCCAGCTTATCCAGTACGTGGCATAGTTCATGTAAAGAAATTTGATGAGGATAAGCCACCCCCAATCGAGATGCCAGATCAATTAAACCAGTTTTTCTAATAGGTCCGATTGCCTATAATCTCTTCTTTTTTTATATAAAAATTAGTTATTGTTGCACTTTAATTTTAACTTATTTTCACACCTTGATAAACCAAATTGTTATGTTTTCTTTTTTATATTTTACAAAGTTTTAAAATAATATTTATAGCTGTTTTTACATTCCAAATTATTGTTATTTTTTGATTCCTTTTTTAAGAGTTTCGTTTCTAAAAGTTTTATATATGATCGGTGAAATTAATTTTGGTTTCAAAGACAATATATTTACTTTGGTTAGAATTTTTGCCAAACAGAAAACTGGACAAACAAGGTCTCATAAAGAAGATTGACTCGTTTTTCAACGTGCAGGGTTTTAAATTATTCCGTGCAGATAGTGCGACACATGCTGGAGGTGTGGCAATATATATTAGATATGATATAAACTCTTGCATAAAACTTAAGTCTGATCCCTTCAGTCAAATTGAGTACTTATTTTTGGAGCTTAAAATGGTAGACACGAGTAAAATTCTTCTCGCTTGCATATATCGTCCGCATCTAAGCATAGATACAAAAGTTGAAGTTGACAGGAGAGTTCCGCAGGGCTCTATTTTGGCTCCTGTGCTTTTTTTGTTGTATATAAACGGTCTTCCAGATGTACTAAATCATTGTGGAATAAAAATGTATGCTGATAATGTGCAATTGTACTTAAGCACAAAAATGGAAAGCGTTAGTTATTGTATTAATGGCATTAAAAATGATATTAATAAAGTTCAAAACTGGGCGTCCATAAACGGTTTGTGTATAAATCCTTCAAATCAAAATGTATTTTTATATCTAGGAATAATAGAAAGAGACTCAACAACAATGATTAAGTATTAATCACTAAGATTAACTTTGTTCCGTCGTCACTAAATCTCAGAATTACTTTTAATAGCGGAACTCACTCTTTGATGCAAACTACCTTTGCAAGTCGTGCAGACCGTGCAAGTCTAGCAAACAATTTAACTTGTGCACGACTACAAAAACAAATTCTATTAAATTGCAGTTTGCATCACTTGAGCAAATATGCACTACTAAAAATCAGTGCAAAGTAATGCCACACAAATTTGCACAACAGATAAACAATTTTTTTACTCTCAGAATTTAAAATCTCCACAAATTCAATTTCATACATGGCATTTTTTACCAAAATAATTGTGATATTATATTTTTCTGTTAATTTAGGCATTGTAATTTATTTAAAATTAATTAATTTTCTTTTCGGAAAATATTAAAACACAGAATCTTAATTATTAATTTAAAAAAAGATTTGTTGTTTCTTAAATACCTAAAAAATCAGCTCGTTGCCATAAGTTTGCAACACACATGAAAAATACACTCACGCTTGGTAGCAAAAAATTAGTGCATATTTGCACTAATTGCAAAAATGCTACCAAGAGTGAATTCCGCTAATGCTGACAGCATTTCCTCATTGAAATGTGTTTTATGAACTTTTTGATATGCAGAAGCCTCCTTATGATGCATAAGATGAAAGAACCAAAGTATCTACATATATAGAAGTCTTACCTTTATAAATATAAATAAATATAAATATACAATAAGTCTTTGGAACAAATTACAAATATCCTACAAAGTCGTGCGATTATGTCAAATAAAAATCTGATAGTTTTCTGTCCTACATGAAAAAATCGCAACAAAATGTGTTATTGGATGCCACACTGTCATACTTGCTTAGAAAAAGCAACTCTGATCGCACAGAAACTATTATTTTATGAAAATTTTCAAAAGATTATCAAATCGGACACACTTGTCAAAAAATCTGTCACACATGTGCACTTTGTGTCCACACTATCACACTTTCTGAACACACATACAATTTTTGACATATCGAACGACTAAATCTGATAGTCAGTCATGGCCTTTACTTAAGGCCGCTTCACACTATTCTACAAGTCTTTAGATTTTCATTGGATTTTGTCAGAGCAAAATAAAATGATTTTTGGTCTGATTGTCAAAAAATCAAATAGAAAATTTTCTCATTACAATTTGTGCCTACACTAGCACACTTCAAATAAAACACAATCTGTGTAGTGTATAAACAGCTATTGTTGTTATTACCATCGGAGATGGACAATATAATAAAATCGTATTTTTTCATACTGATTTTTATGGCATTTCATTAATTACTTTCTTAAACACATTCATTTACCCTACATATGAAAGTACTTTCTTGAAATTTCTGTAAACGTAATAAAAATAAAAATTTTAATGAAAAAGACTAGTTTCATGAAAACTTATTTTTCGTTTACATAGAAAACTAAATGTTAATTTAAAAATGTTGTCGAAGCGAAGAGTTGCATTAATTGCTATACATTATACATTAATGAGCTAAATTTACCTCCATTTACACAAATTAAAGATAATATTTAGAAATTGTTTTATTTTTTATTTTTAATTAAAATAAGATACATATTTGAATTATTTTCATCCTCTAACAAAATTTAACGAAATCTGCATATTGTGATAATAATTGCTTTCCAAGGGCAATAATTAATACAATAAATACAGAATTTTTAAATTTAATTTTTTTAATTTTAATTTGCGCAAACATGTAAAATAAATATTATGACAGATGAAAGATGTTGCAAATGTAAACAAGTTCCTTTTATTTTCAACATCTTAAACGCATTTCGCTAAGATGTGAGCAAGTATATTAGAGAGTGTCAATTATAGTTACCATTATATTTACATATATGAAGCAGGTACAATTGTACTTTTGTTGACACATTTTGACCTGCTTAAGTTCCATGGTACCAGCGTGACTTAATTGGTACAATTTAAAAATTTTGTATAGTTTCATCTTTTTGAATTTTTAGTATAGAGAACATATTATTGAGCTCATTGCATTTAAGCTTAGTCTAGACGATATGTTGAATCAGCAAATTTGTGCTTAAAAATTTGTTACAAGTGCCATCATATCGTGTAAACGCAAAATTTTTTCATCATACGTATGATTAACATCATTTGCTAACACTTTTTTAACAAGGCCATCAAATGTTTGTCGACGATTTCAACAAATCGTGTAAACAGCATATTTTTAATGCTAGACAAATTTCCTACGTATGAAGACAGATTTGTTGTTTGTTGAAAAGCGTATTTCAGCTTTTCATCATATGGCAAATGTAGTATCATATAGAATTGTTGCAGTGTTGCCTAATTTGTTATATTCTTTGCTAGAATTTGTAAGTTATACATTAGTTATTTAGGCAAAATGGTTGATGTGAATTTTTGATCACACTTTGATCGGTGATAAAGTATTGGATGTAAATATCATTTATTAAACACCTAGGCTTTTAGTTAATTAAATACGATAAGTTAGTTTCCTATATCATATATTCTTACCACAACGAGTTACACTAAAATTTTACCAACAGCAACCCCTTTTTTTGTTTGTTATTATCTTTTATATTATTACTACTTTTGGCCTGCTCTAGCCATCAGCAAGATAGCGAAAGCAATAGATGACTGTTTCACAATTATTGTTTAGATTGGTGTTAACTTTAAAATTTCGAAAAGCATCAAAACATATAAAAAAGCGTTATTTTCAAAATTTTTAACTTTTTTATTTTATTTATTTCATAAAATTCTAAATTTCCGTGTAAAAATATAATAAGTAAATATAACAAGAAACATAAAGCCAAAATAAATTTTATATCACCCTTTAAATTATAATGCTATCAATATAAACATTACTATATGATTACTTATGAGAATACTAACTACATCATGGTCAATTGTTATTTTGTAAAATTGTAAATTGTAAAAAATTTTTGCATATTAATATATTTTTTAGTTTCATTTCTCTTATAAACCATATAAGATATCAAGAAATAAGTATGGGAATTAAATAATAATAAATAACATAAAATAATCAATAATAAATAACTAATGTTTATTATGGTTTTTAGTTGAAAAAATAATAAGCTAGCAATCTGCAATAATATAAACATTGTTTACTATCAATCCTTATTATTTTCGTAAATTCTACTTGCGATATTTTTTTTAAAATTTAGTATATAGAAAAAAAAAAACACCTGAATTTCAAAATTTTTTTGCAATAAAAAAGCACTAAAACATTGATAAAACTAATAAGTTGACAGCGCTGTTTCTTTTAACCATTTGTTTATTTTTGGTTTGGTCAGTACTTAACAGAATGTTGATTGAACAACAATGCATGATGTTATGTTCCGTGTTCTTGTATTTTGTAATTCCTAATTTTTAATTGTTAAATTTCTTGTTCTATATTAGTATTTTTAAATTTTACTCAGGTTTGAGTTTAATTAGAATTTTTTTCTTCACATAAAATTCGACTGTAATAATAAAAGATAAACCTTTTCAGATTATTCTTTTTATTATCACATACATAGATATAAATATAATTACCGCAAAAAAGGGTATTGTCAAATTTATTTGGCATATACAAATATATAAACAAATGTTAATACGAATTAACATACATAATTAAACGAAATTCAACATACCGTGTATACACAAAAATTGTATGATAACTCATATGTTGAAATATCATTTGTTGACGTATGATGAATTCAAAAAATTTTGTACTTTCAGCATATCGTGTAAACGACCATCATATTCAATATTCTAACAGAGACATTTGCTGTTATTTAAAGCAAATAAATATTAGCAAACATATGCTGATTCATCATACCGTCTAGACTAAGCTTTACGTTGTACAACAAATCGTGTAATAGGCGCTTAAATATGCGACTAGTATTTTGGTGTATACCAAGGCATATCCATAAGGTACTCGTATCCAATCAGTTGACTGTTTTTTTTTTTTATATATATATTTTATAAGCGTTACCAAGGCATATTCATACAGGTATATGCAACGGCGAGTTGATACAACAAAGCAACTTTTTACGGTTTTTTTTTGTCAAGGCCGATTCGTATAACAGATATGGAACAGTTGTTTTCATAGGTTTAATTCAATAGAATTTTATTAAAAAAAAGGATATGTGTTTGTAAAGCACATTATAAATGGTGCAAGAACAACAAATATACATAAAGTTGGTAAATTTATCATCAAAAAAGCACAATTAAGTTAAATGTTTAATTCGGAATCCAAAATCTATTTTTCCATTCCTGCATTAATAAATGGAATCAAGGAGAATTCAACAAATTAAGACATTGTGTTTCTCCATCATCATGTGCTGATAATTTCACCTGTATGAACTCGCCTCGAACGAAATTTTTTTAATTTTATTATACAATAAATAATTCGCAATTTCAGTTGGCTTAAAATGTTTTAAAAAATACAAAACCATGAATAAAAAGTTTTCAATTTAAAATTTTTTAACAATTATTCAAATTAGAGAAGAAAATAAAAAAATTGTGTGACATATTCCGGCATATATACAAAAACAAAATACATGTGTTTTTTAATGTTGTGTTTGTTGCCGCGATGCATATACCTTATGGATATGCCTTGGTGTATACAGCGCTTACATATATTGACACATTTAAATAAAAATTAATAAACTTATGTATTGTTATATTTAGAAATGAATTTCGATGAAGTTGAGTAAGTTATTTTTTTTTTTGTAGAACAAGTAAGCAGACTAAACCGTACGTTAAACCATTTCGTGACGTTTAGTCAAAATTATTTCCATGGCTAGAAAATGAAAACGACGGAAAAAGCAAAAAATGTACTCTCTGTAGAGTCCCAATAATTGATGGTGTTGCCCATATAAAGAGACATACCTCACGGGATGCTCACGTTAAAAATATAAATGTCACGAAAACTACCCCAAAAATTAATAATTTTTTGACCACCGCCGCCAAATGTCCTGTAGCAGAGGCGGCTAGAAAATTAGAAATAATGTTTAGTACATTTGTAGCTGAGTATAAAATATGGTTGGCAAAATGGAGTTTAAATTAAATTTAAAAATTTAGTGCCTTAATTATTTTCAAATAAGTGTATTTGCCACAGTCGGAATTTCGAACGAAATGGATAAATTTATAAGAGACATTAACTACTATTTTTGCAAAAGTGCTAGTCGCGGAGACGATTTTGTTAATTTCTAAAAATATTTCGGGGCAGATATTTATATTATATTTAAATATGCAACAACCAGATGGCTTTCACGGCAAGAAGTCGTTGACCGAATTGTGGAACAATGGTCGTCACTACAAAACTATTTTACCTAAGAAAATTTTGAGGCGGATGTCAGAAACGAAAAATTATTTCTTTCATCAGAATTCAAAAATTCTTCTTTTAAGTGACTTTTTTATTTATGCACTGCCATACAATATTGTGCCGGTGTTAATTTCTATGTGGGATTTTTCATAAATCCCAATTTTTGTTATACTCATTGAGAGAATTCCAATATGTGGAGAGTAAGAAAACAAAAAAAACAAGTTTTCAAAAAAATCAAATTATATGTGATGGACTGTTTATATACATACATACATATGTGTGCAAAAAAATATTACCAAGCGTGCTGCCCAGCAAACACGCAGGTTTGATTTCAACTCTATATAAAAGTGAAACTCTGTGTGTGTGTTAGCTATAGACTCCGAAACTGTAAAACCGATCGGACTCAAACTTTGGCAAGTTGTTGTACACATTCCAGGGAGTGTTTTGCTGTTTAAGTTGCTACGCCTCTTAATGAATAAAAATGCATTCTGAATTTTAATTGAATATCAAGTGCAAAGAGTTAAACAATATAACTTTTTTAATGGGCGTGGCACTGCCCACTTTTCTCATCAAGAACTTGTATAGTCATGACAACTCAATATGTGTGCAAAGTTTAAGAAAAATCGGTGAAGTTCAAGTAGCTGAAAATCATAACTTTTTTTTAATGGGCGCGGCCCTTCCCACTTTTCTAATCACGAAATTATGTAGTCATGACAGCTCAATATGTGTGCAAAGTTTCAGAAAAATCGGTCCAGTGCAAGTACCTCAAAACTATAATTTTTTTATGGGCGTAGTCACGCCCACTTTTCTAATCACGAAATTATATAGTCATGACAGCTCAATATGTGTGTGCAATGTTTCAGGAAAATCGGTGAAGTTCAAGTAGCTGAAAATTATAACTTTTTTTTATAGGCGTGGCACTGCCCACATTTCTAATCACGAAATTGTAAGGTCATGACAGCTCAATATGTGTGCAAAGTTTCAAAAAAGTCAGTCCAGTCCAAGTAACTCAAAATTATATTTTTTTATGGGCGTGGCCCTGCCCACTTTTCTAATCACTAAATTGTAAGGCCATGACAGCTAAATATGTGTGCAAAGTTTCAGAAAAATCGGTCTAGTTGAAGTACCTCAAAAATATATTTTGTTTTTATGGGAGTGACCCTGCCCACTTTTCTAATCACAAAATTATATAGTCATGACAGCTCAATATGTGTGCAAAGTTTCACCTATAAACACTCCCTGGAATGTGTACAACAACTTTCCAAAGTTTGAGTCCGATCGGTTTTACAGTTTCGGAGTCTATAGCTAACACACACACACACAGAGTTTCACTCTTATGGGCCATATTCATAAAAAATATTTTAGGTTTACTGAAGCCTTATTTGACAAATTTCTCTACAACATCTGTCAAATAAGCCTTTAATAAACCCAAAATATTTTTTATGAATACGGCCCTATATATATAGATTAGAAAAGCCCGGCGCGCGTTGCTACGCCCCTTTATGAATAAAAATGCATTCTGAATTTAAATTGAATTTCAAGTGCAAAAAGCTAAAAATTATAACTTTTTTTAACGGGTGTGGCACTTCCAACTTTTCTAATTACTAAACTGTATAGTAATGACAGCTCAATAGTGTGCAAAGTTTCAGAAAAATTGGTGAAGTTCATGTAGCTGAAAATAATAATTTTTTATGGGCGTGACACTGCCCACTTTTCTAATCAAGAAATAGTAGTCATGACAACTCAATATGTGTGCAAAGTTTCACAAAAATCGGTCCGGAGCAAGTATCTCAAAATTATAACTTTTTTTATTGGAGTGGCCCTGCCCACTTTTCTAATCACGAAATTATATAGTCATGATGGCTCAATATGTGTGTGCAAAGTTTCAGAAAAATTGATCTAGTGCATGTAGCTACAAATTATAACTTATTTCTTATGGGCGTGGTACTGCCCACTTTTCAAATCACTAAATTATATAATCATGAGAGCTCAATATGTATGTACAAGGTTTCAGGAAAATCGGTGAAGTTCAAGTAGCTGAAAATGATAACTTTTTTTATAGACGTGGCACTGCCCACTTTTCTAATCACAAAATTGTAATGTCATGACAGCTCATTATGTGTGCAAAGTTGCAGAAAAATCGGACCAGTGCAAGTACCACAAAATTATAACTTTTTTTATGGGCGTGGCCCTGCCCACTTTTCTGATTACGAAATTATATAGTCATGGCAGCTCAATGTGTGTGCAAAGTTTTAGAAAAATCGGTCCAATGGAAGTAGCTCAAAATTATAATTTGTTTATGGGCGTGGCCCCGCCCACTTCTTTAATCGCGAATTTATATAGTCATGAGAGTTCAATATGTGTGCAAAATTTCAGAAAAATCGGTCAAGTGGAAGTAGCTAAAAATGAGAACTAATTTTTATGGGCGTGGCCCCGCCCACTTTTTTCTACCCACAAACACTCCCTGGAATTTATACAACAACTTGCCAAAGTTTTAGTCCGATCGGTTTTACAGTTTCGGAGTCTATAGCTAACACACACACACACAGAGTTTCACTTTTATATATATAGATATACTGAGTGCATCATAATTATAGTCTTTGACTGAACATTATTAGCATGCTTAATTTAGAAGTGCAATCAGAAGATGCTGTAATGCACCTATTTTTACAAAGGCTAACTTTTTTGTTCCGTGAAATAGCACGTAATTTCATAAATAAAAATGTTTTGGATGAATGTGAGTGATATATCTATCGTAGACCTTAACAAAATTCACATGCCCTTAGAAGAAATTTATTGCGGAACAGAAGTAGATTTTCATATTTCATAGAAAATGAAAAAAAAATTATATAAAATTTTGCGAAGTTTTAATGTGGTTCCATAAATTTACTCTTGAAAATATTGTTTCAGGTAAAATAAGTAGTATTGTACCTCTTCTAGTAAAAAAGTTCCCGAATGAAATTGCAAATTTGTACTTTTTAGCCGGCAGTAGATAATTTACAAAATGAGCTGAATATCCATATGTTTCCTGACATATGTTTCTGCAAATGTGGAAAGAGTTTTTTCTTTTCAAAATATAATTAAAACTAAGGAAAGAAACAGACTACATGTGCCAACATTACCAAGTCTCATACAAACAAAGGATTGGTTACGATCGACAAATTTATGCTGTTATGATGTAAAAATTCCAAATAGCTTATTAACTAAACAAATAAGTGCCTGATTTTGATCTCATATATTTATAAGACTTTTATGTACCTTATTATTTTATTCATACATTTAATGTGTGACAGCAGACTTCACGGCTTCAAATGCTGCTCTGAAGTCAGCTTCATAGTTATTTTGAAGACAGCACCAACATAATAATCAGCTGATGTGTATTTTAGCAATACAAATTTCAGGGATGCCGCATATATATTTTATAATGAATAAAATTAAAGTTATTGATAAAAAAAAATGTAATAATATCACGAAAAACTATAAAAACACATAAATTTATTTCTTTATTGTATTTTTGTAATGTTCTTTTATGTTTAATATTAAAAATAAGTTTTTGTTATTTTTTTCCAAATTAATATATATAATGGCAACACTATATTTGTTCAATTCTGCCCGTCAAAATAGAAAATAGCCTAAGTTGCCAGCAGCAGCAAATGCTGTTGTGCAGTCGTGCTGCCGTCAAAATAATCGTTTTCATTTAAACACATGGATTTTATTTTTGAGATATTGCTGCTTGCTGTCTGCTGTTGGCTATGTGTTTAGAGCAGTGAACGAAAATAAACGAAACGAAATACAGTACAAATCATCTAAGTCAGAAACTTTTCAATTTTCATGAATCGTTTTGTTTGCGAACAAAACAAAACCACAAACTTTTCAATGCAAAAGAGCATAAACAAAACAATTCGGGTTTTGTTATTAGGGTTGCTTTGGCGGTATGTTTCGTTTGAGTACGAAACAAGAATGAAACGTTTGCAAACGTTTGCAGAACAAAAAGATTATAACAATCATAATAACAATGCACCATTGCCAATTCGCAAACTATAGTCAGTGACTTCATATCGTTATTAGGATTATAAAATTAATGTAGGTAGGTAAAATGTTAAAAAATTCCCAACAACAAGCAGCAAGAAACATGTAGATTTTTTCATGTGAAGAGCAAATCAATCAGCAAACGTTTTGAAACGTTTGCAGAAAGTATTGTACTGTATTGTTTTGCATGTTACATGTTGAAGCTGAGTACTTTTCGATTCTGGTTTTGTTTGCACTCATAGTACAAAACAATACAAAACAAAATCCATGTACCGTTATCCTGGGTTTTGTTTCGTTTTGTTTTCCCTCTCTGAAATGATCGAAACAAAACTATTGGAAACGTTTCCTTTTGTTTGTTTTCGTACTCTGGTTTAGAGCATTAATGTTAAGTTTTTTTTTGTGTACAATTGAGGTTTTATGTACTATTGTTGTTATCTGCTACGAATTGTGCTCGAGTGTGGGTGTCTAAAAGTGTTTGCTGTGAAAAACTTTATTAGTTTAATTTGTCAATTTAATAGTTAGTACTCAGCTGCTATCGTAAATAACAAAAAGGGCAGACACCTGGAAGATTATCAATATTAAGCGCCATCTCGTGACAAGTAGTAGTAACAAATAAACTTAAAATAAATAATAGTGCAGGGCAGATTAATAAATACTGACCTTATTACCTACACAAAAAATTTTATTAATTAAAAAAATAAATAAACAATCAAATAATTAAAAAAAAATAAAAAAATATATAAATATATATAAATAAATAAAAATTTAATTTAATTATAAAATGGATGCTGGTTCAATCGTTGACTGTAACAAAACATCAAAAAGGTCTAGAGAAGAATGTCAAACAACAACGATTGATAATGAGATAACTTCAAAGACACCTCGGCTGTCTAACTCAGATTCATCATTAAAATGCATTAAATTGCTCAATAAACGGCTGGACAATCAAACGCTACAAATTATGGGCTTATTATAAGAGTTTGAATGAAGAAAAAGAATGAAGGAAATCGATTCAAGAATGGACCAAATGATGTCCGAAGTAATTAAAATAAAAAGAGAAGCAATTGAAGAAATAAACAAGTAAAAGTGCTATATTCGGCCGTGCCGAATCTTATATACCCTTCAACAACGTGTAATCATGCAATAACAGTAGTTTGTATCACCATTCCATATGATATACGTACATACATATATAAAACATACATATATAAAAACATCCCATTGTAAAATTATAAATTTACGTATATATGTTAAAAAAAAAATTTTAAAAATAATTAAAATATATATAATAAATATAAAACAAAAAAAAAATATTTGAAAAAAAAATTAAAAAAAAAATAATAAAAATATAAATAATATATTAAATAAAAAATAAAAAAAAAAATATTAAAAAAAAATATAAAAAAAATAAAAAAAATTTTTTTTGCCTCAGCTGGGATTCGATCCCACGTTTTCTCTAACCAGTATACACGTTTGTATGTATGTATGTTGTTGTTGTAATGTTGTTTTTGTGAAAAAAAAATCGAGGTGGTTGTGGGTTTTTGCTCATATCTCAGTTGTTTATGTACCGATGTTTCTGATTTTCAATACCGATCTACTCCCGAATATTTCTGATATTTTAATACCTCACCCGAGTCCAAGCGATGTCGGGGGGCTGATTTCACCATACACACGGACAGACGGTCAGACTGACAGGGCTTAATCGACTCCCCTATTCATAAGCTTTCAGAAAATATATACTTTATGGGGTCGGAAATCACAATTGTAGAAATTTCACACGGAATGACAAAGTTATATATACCCTTTTTCACTGTGTAAAGGGTATAAAAAAGAGGTTGTCGCAGTAAACATACGAGTAGATAAACTTGAGATAGCTAATACCAAACTGGCAGGGATGAAGCTTGAAATAAAGACCCTCAAAACCCAAATCAAACATCAAGAAAACTCCGCTGTTGCAGCAGATCTCAGAATTAATGGTATTCCGTATTCTGATAATGAAGATATATTTTCCGTATTTGAAAATATCTGTTCAGCTATAACATATCAACCCCCGCGATAAAAGCAATCTTTCGATTGCAAAATGTAAACAACAAACACAAAACCACTTCTAAGGATGCAGTAGTTATTGTAAAGATGTTGTTGAAAAAAACTTTTTCCTAAAATCGCTATCGTTTTTCCGAAGGACGAATAAAGATTTCTTCTTCACACTTAATGATATTGGTTACCAACCGTCTAATGTAAAGTTCTACGTTAATAAAAATCTTACAACAAATCTTATACTTCGTGAAGCGATTAAACTGCGAAAGAACAAACAAATTTTTGCTGCTTTCTCAAGGCGTGGGCTAATCTTTGTGAAGTTAAATCCCACCGATGAACTTCTCCTAATTGATGATCTGACCGTTCTTAGCAATTTATTTCGTGCAGATGCTATCGAAGGCGATGAGTATTAATATATCTTTTTCTTTAGCCCTTATATTTTATATTTTCAATATATTTTTAAAAATTTTTACTACATTTTTAATAATCAATATTATATGCGCATTTATCATAGTCAATTTGCTAATATCGTCTGATTTCATTGTTTATGTAAGTAGCGTTGCAGCTAGTAATTTATATGTGCTTGCTTATTTAATGACCTCATTAAATAATGATAGTTATTGTTCCAGAGATTTAATGGCAAATATGGTTAGAATTTTGTCCAAACAACGAAATGGCCTTAAAATCTGTCATAAAATAATGTTCAAAGCCTTAATAATAAACTTGATGAATTTAAGTTGGTCTTTGAAGATTCTGGTGTCGATATCGTAACAGTGGCTGAAACCTGGATTGACTCGTCAACCCCTGATGGTTTAGTATCCCTCCAAGGCTACACTGTATATAGGGCAGATAGAATGAATTATGCTGGAGGTGTTGCTATATATATATAAAAAATAATTTAAATTGACTGACGCTCATTCTGGTTATAGTGACCTCAATGATGCCAATCTGGTTGAATATATATTCACTGAGTTAACTACAGAGGGAAGACGACTATTAATTGGTTGTATATACAGGCCTAATGCGCGAATTAGTTTTGATAATTTCATAAATATGCTGGAAATAATTACAACATCTTATGATACCGTAATTATTGCAGGAGACTTCAACTCAAATATTTTAAATGAATCGCGTCTCACCAACAGCATGAAAACTTTAGGACTTTTTCCAACAAACACTAGTATGCCTACTCACTTTACTTCTACATGCAGCACATTACTTGATCTTTTTTATCTCTGACGAAACCAAATTATTAATATATGACCAATTATCTGCACCTTGTTTTTCAAATCATGATCTCATCTTTATGATGTATGACTTCCAAGTACAAACTACACCACAAACAATTAGCTTTCGTGATTTTAAAAATATAAATCTTTTAACCCTACAGGAAGAATTTCTCAGAATTGATTGGAGCCGCATCTATTTTATGGTTTCTATGGATGAACAGTTAGATTCAGTTAGATCTTACAAGTCTGTTGAATATAATGGTGCCCGTAAAAACTAGGAAAATCAGCTCCAAGTAGAAATATTGGTTTACTCAGGAAATAAGTAATCTTATAGTCATATTTTTCAATAAAATTATTACTACCAGCCAATTTCCTTCAAGATGGAAACAAGCAAATGTACTACCAATACCTAAGGCAAATGGCGAATTTAGACCAATACAAATTCTTCCCTATTTTTTAAAGGTCTTTGAAGGGCCCTGCATAATCAAATGACATCATACCTTACCGAAAATAGATTATTCACCGAACGACAGTCTGGTATTCGTGCAAAACACAGCTGTATAACTGCTTTAGCCGATGTTTAACTATGCTAGTTCTGTTAGACCACTCAAAAGCGTTTGATTCTGTATTCTTAAAATGAAGCTTGATAAATTTATGAGCTTTTCACCAACTGCCATTAAACTAGTATCCTCCTATCTTGAAGATCGCATGCAGTGTGTTGAAAGCAATAATATATTGTCATCATTTCTTCCTATACGAAGAGGGGTTCCGCAGGGATCAATATTAGGCCCGCTATTATTTTCTATATATGCTAATGATCTACCAGTGCAGCTGCTACACTCTAAAATACGTCTATATGCTGATGATGCACAATTATACATAAGTAGCAGGAATGATAGCATAATAGAAGACTGTGTGCAAAACTTAATAGTGACTTAGACCGTGTTTTTGTATGGGCTACAGCAAATGATCTCAGTTTAACTCCTAGGAAATTAAAGTGCATTATACTACGAAAGAGAACTAGTAAAGTAATAATACAGCCTAATATTTATATAAATAACCAACCGATTGGCATCGTTGAAACTGCAAAAAACTGTGGCATAATATTCAATAGTACGCTAACTTGGAGTGATCATGTTATATATATATGTGGTAAGACATACTCTATGTTAAGAACCCTTTGGTCAATTCAACATTGCACACCAGTGAAGATACGACTACTGCTTGCTAAAACTTATCTAATGCCTATTTTATTGTATGGATGTGAAAATATTCCTGCTGTGATGCAGAGTCAACACGCAAATTAAATGTATTATTTAATAAAATCGCGTGATATGTGTTTTCGCGTCGTAGATTTGATAGTATATCGATCTATGCTAAGAAGCTATATGGTGTTAAATTTGATGACCTTTTAAAAATACAGACTGTGTTAATCCTCCATAAAATTATTACTTTAAAAATGCCTGGATATTTATTTGTAAGGCTAAAGTTTGGCAGATCTAATCGCACTAAGAATCTAATTCCCATCAGATATCGAAGTCTTATATCAGAATGGCAATTTTTATGTTTGTGCTATTCGACTCTGGAACAATTTACCAACAACAATCAGAAATATAAGCAACGCTGCACGTTTTAGAACTTCAGTTTTTGAACATTTTGCTTAACGACTTTTTTTTCCTTTCTTAAATACAATATTGTCATTATATTATATTCGCTCATTAATGATATATAGCAAATGTAAACAGTTTTCTTTAATTTTAACGATATGTAACCCTGTGTTGTTTTAAGATATTAATCTTGTTATGCAGGATATCAAATAAATTAATAAATAATCTATTTTAAGCAAATTTTGTATGAAAAATTTTAAATACATTTTTTAAATAAAATACATTTTAATTAATTTAAAAACAATGGTACCGTGAAGGTCCAAAAGGACATTTTTTTTTTTTGGAAGTTGGTACAAAATTTAAAACCCCATTTAACATCCCTGATATGAAGCTAAATATTTAACTGAATACATGTATTCGTGAATATCGGCGCCAAATTTTCGCATCTGCATTCGCGAATACTTAATCTATATATAGAAAAATCAATGTGTGTTTGTTTGTGCTTTATAGACGGTTAAACGGCTGGACCGATTTCTTTGAAATTTTCACATAATCTTTCTGTATGTCTGCAAGGAACTATAGGCTATACTTTGGTTTAAAATTGTAAGTGGGCGGGGTGCCACGCCCTATTAATGAATAAGTATTAAATATTATATATCACGAAAGTTAATGCAGCTAGAGTCTTCAAATTAAACTTTGACATCCATACGAACATTTGGGTAAAAAATGGGCAAACTTTCAATAGTAGGCGTGGCCACATGAATTAAATACTAAATTTCGTATATTTGGAAAACGATATCGAAAAGTTTTATTTCATTTCGATGGGGGTGGCGAAGCACACCGGGTATTAGCTAGTAATTAATATATTATAAGTACATACAAACATAACTATATACACAAATATAAACTATGTAGTTCATAACTTATTAAATAAATTCGTATCATACAATTCACAAGGAATAAAGGGTTGGTTTTTCTGATAGAAATTAGGAAAAATAGCGATTACCGTAAAAACACTTACCACATAATGACTTACTGCTGGTGTTGCTAAAATTTATTTCTCGATAACCAAACACATAAAATCAAATAAATAAATTGGTTGTTGTTGAACTTATTACTTGAGTTTTAAAAGAATGCTCTACAATTTGTTATTAAAACTAAAACATACACTTTTTTGAACTTTCCGCTTAATTTTATTTGATTAAAAAGTAAACAGTTACATTTTGGTAATTAATGTATTTTAGTTATTTTATATTTTAATACCCCTCACCTGTGATGCCAAGGATAGATGATAAGACTGATAAATTGTGCTACATTAAGAAACTCAAATAACTTTTTGATAAGTCTATGTTATTTATTTTTTAATAATTCATTTGAAAAATAATGAATTTTTATTGAAGTAATTCAAGAAGTTTTGAAAATAATTGAAATCAAATGGCCTCCACCCTCGGTGACACATGTGCTACATCTTATCATTACTGCCTGGAGTGTTGCAGCGGGAATTGCCTCAATTATCGTTCGAATTGTTTCCTCTAAATCATCCAAATTTGTTGGGTTTCTTTTGTAAACTTCCTGAATGCATGAACCCCACAAAAACAAAATTATGTTCAGTAAGGTCAGGAGACCTGGAGGGTCAGTGGAATGTGGAGTTTCAGAATAGGCGTGGCTATGTAACAAGTTGAAGCCACACAGGATTAATAGGGTTCGGTGTAGTTATGAAAAGAAAATTTCTTTCAACGTTTTTAAGAAACGGTCTCCATTGACCGAAAGACAGTTTTCTTGAAAAAAGTAAGGCCCGATAGTGCACGTTGATGAAACTGCATAACACACTGTGACGCTAAGTGAAAGCAATTACATCTGATGGAATATCTGTGGGTTAGAATTACTCCATATTCGACAATTTTGCTTGTTAACATTGCCGTTTAAATCAAAGTGTGCCTTGTAAGACATAAAACTGCAGTTCTGCCGCCATTTTAATGGGATGTTTGTTGTGCTCAATTTGCTTGCTAATTGAATTTTATGGAAATAAGTTAAAAGCGTGATGCAAAATTGTCTGCAGTGACTGTCTGTTGAGACCGATTTGAACAGATAAATTCCTTGTCGAAACTCTAGGATTGGATTGTATGGCAGCAGTCCGAACTGAAGGGTCTCGATGATAAGGAGTTCTTGCGATTGTTCCACGTTCGGAAAAAATTATTCACTAGCCTCATTATAGTCCATCTGCTAAAAGGATTGCTGGCAAACGTGCGCCTATATTCTCTTTCAAAAGAAACTTCTGCAGCATATAACGATAGTGAAAAATTTGAAACTGTTAAAAGCAAGGATCAACAAGCTATTTGCATGCGTATCCAGCCTTTTTGCTCGTCGTAGCGTAGCTTCCTTGCTTGTTCTGTCTAACCAACTTTGCTACAATAAAACAAGTAAGAGCGCTATATTCGGCCATGCCGAATCTTATATACCCTTCACAACATGTAGTCATGCAATAACAGTAGTTTGTGTCACCATTCATCCCATATGAAATACGTACATACATATAAAAACATCCTATTGTAAAATTATAAATTCACGTATGTATGTATGTTAAAAAAACAAAAAAAAAATTTAAAAAAAAAATTATTATATATATAGTATATATAAAACAAAAAAAATAAAAAAAAAATTAAAAGAAAAAATTAAAAAAAAAATAATAATAAAAATATAAATAATATATTAAATAAAAAAAAAATAAAAAAAAATTTTTTTTTGGCTCAGCTGGGATTCGATGCCACGTTTTCTCTAACCAGTATACACGTTTGTATGTATGTATGTTGTTTTTGTGAAAAAAAAAATCGAGGTGCTCGTGGGTTTTTGCTCATATCTCATTTGTTTATGTACCGATATTTCTGATTTTCTATACCGATCTACTCCCGAATATTTCTGATATTTTAATACCTTACCCGGGTCCAGCCTATGTCGGGGGGCTTCAAAAAGTTGATTTCAACATACACACGGATAGACGGACAGACTGACAGAGCTTAATCGACTCCCCTATTCATAAGCATTCAGAAAATATATACTTTATGGGGTCGGAAATGAAAATTGTAGAAATTTCACACGGAATGACAAACCTATATATACCCTTTTTCACTGTTCGAAGGGTATAATAATAATATTTATGCATGCAAAACCTTAAAAAAGTTGATATACGAAAACTAGATTATATTACCAAAAGTGTTAAATACCGAAATGAATTTGAATTAAGTCAACGATGGAAGGAAATTCTCATCCTACAGCCCACCCTGCCATGATTACCAGAATTTGAATCCCAAAAAAAAAAAAACATTTAGTAATCCCATATAATAGCCCCGTAAAGTACTACCTAAAGTTTAAAATCAAACAGTTATAATATAAATGTACACATAATGTTAGCTTATATAAATTTACATATTTAAAAGAAATAAATAAATAATATACCTTTTTAAACAAATTTAATTAATTATTATCTGTACATACACATTAAATAAATTAATAATAATCATAATAATGATTTGGTATTTTAACAATTTCACGTAAATATTCTCACAAAGAAATTGAAACATAAACCAAATTGTATATTCAAGTAAAGAAGAGACCATACTAAATTTATGTCAAAAACACAAAACACTAAAATGAGTTTTAACCAAAAATTGGCTGAATAAGATGACAGTTACTAGTTGTAATTAAATAACAATATAAAAAATGAATATATAAAAGCATGCATAAAAATTTAGGATTGTCACCCAAAAGAAATCAACTAAGAGCGATATATTCGGCCGTACCGAATCTTAAGGTAGAGTTACATACCATCCGTTCATGCGTTGTTGCGTTTGATACTTTTTCACCTTTTTATACGGTTCTAAACTTAAGTTACATACAATAGGTGTGTTCCACAAGATCTCGGACAAGTTCGGACTAATGAGAGTAAAATGAAAATTACTCTCTAAATTTGCCAAAACTACCCAAAATTGCTGGAACGCAAAAAACCATTTTTGCACTTCTTGTAACACTAATGGTGCTTACTTTTTAAATTAAAATCTATTTAGGTGATTTTAGACGCTTAAAAGCAATAACATTATAAAAACAAAACATTTGCATCATTGCCAACAGATGTTAAAAATAATTTAAAAAATAATTTTGAAAGAAAAGCTGAGCCAGTGTAAATGTTTTAAAAGCATTTTTTATTTTAAAGAACAAGGGAGATATCTATTCACTAATGTATTTACCACTTTAACTTTTTCATTAAAAATTTCCATTTTGCTTTTTAATATATTTTTTAACAAAAACTAAACTTTTTCTTTTGCTTGCAAATTTTTTGATTAATTTTCAGTTTCATATGTAAACAAAAAACAGCTGATTGTTAAATTCTTGTCCGAACTTACCCAAAGAAAAAGTTCGTGCAAATTTGTACAGGAAATGAAAAAAATTACTCTCTCAATTACTCTCATAATTGAACAAAAATTATTATGTGGAACGCTTTTGGGTAACTTTGGGCAAGTTCGGACTGTTTCGTTATGCATGTGGAACAGAGCTAATGCGTTTTATGCATCAACTCTTATGTTTTAATCAGCTGTTGTGTTAGGGTTGCCATTCGTACTGTTTTAGACCGAAAAAATAAAAGTCAGATTTTAACTTTTATTTTTGACTTAAAAAATAAAAGTCAAATTTTAACTTATATTTTTTACTTCAAAAATAAAAGTAAAATTTTAACTTTTATTTTTGACCGAAAAAATAAAAGTCAAATTTTAACTTTTATTTCTGACCGAAAGAATAAAAGTCAAAAAATAACTGTTATATTTTGACTTTTTTAAAAAAAAAGTCGTAACTGTTACGGTCCCTGGTTTATAATGCAAAGCCATTTATCTGCCAAGCAAAATTCTGCCTTTAGCTAACGGCAAGTTGTAATAATGGCCCTAAGTCTACTTAAAAATTGATAATTTGTCAATTGCAAGTGATATTTTTTACGTTATAAATAGTATTCCAAAAGTATTAATGGAATATTATTGTAATTTGAAGAAACAAATCAATTGAATTTACATATTAAAGATAATTTCAAAATTAAACTCGTAGTTTTTGAAATTCAATTACCAATTTCGAAATTCTATTTACTATTTTTGAAATATAATTAATAACTTTTGAAATACATTCGATCATTTTTAAAATAAAGTTTAAAAATATAGTGCATAGTTCTGAAATATATTCAAAAATGTTAAAGGATTGGTAATTCGTTTATTCAAACTAATATCAATATTAAAATCGAAAAACGACGTTTAATTTGTGTTTTTGACCACGTTTTTACATGTTTTTGTGTTTCTTCTTAACTTTTTTTTAATAAAAATGTGATGTATTGAAGTAAAAGTTATGTTATCAAAATCAAAATGTACTGTTTTTTTTTTAAGTACTGTTTTTCCCCCCTTAATGTACTTTTTTTTACTTTTCAAATATGGCAACCCTATGTTGTGTTTATATTTTTATTAACTAAAAACAATTTTGCCAAAATGGAAAGTAAAATTGACAATTTAAGGGAATTTATGGAATTCATTTAGTTTATGTACATGATATTTTGTGCTACAAAAAGTTCAAAAATAACACAAGCATTAATAAGCATCTCCTCCATTTCACTTGTTTTCTTTTAATAATAAACAAAAAGAGATGACACTCAGCACATAATAGTTATCGATAAGTAAAATAAAAATTTTGGTAATGAAAAAATTGTGTTTAAAATTAGTTTTTATGTATGTTTTTCTTAAAAGTAATTGTAAACTTTATTTTGAATGCTTTTTCTTTTATTAAAAACATTTTTTAATACAAAAAAATGGAAAAATAAATCCACCACACAATCAAATTTATCGATAACATCGACAAAAAAATATTATTTGTCATCCATGGCTATCAACAACAGCTGACATTTTTTCACCTTTTCTGCGACGGACACAAAAGTAGAAAGGCCCCTTTTGCATTAGGCAACTATAATTGCGCAAGTATAATTTTAGTTTTTATTTATTTTCTTTTGAACTTGCTTTTATGTTCACATTGAGCAACTTGGTTGCTCAATTTCTTCCAGTTTTTTCCAACTTCTCATCATTTTTAAATATTTGATACACTTATAAACAAATAAAATTTTCACAAACACAAAATTACACAACACACCGAAGAAGAAATAAAAGACAATGTCAAAACAAATAAATATTCCAAGATAAGAATGAGAGCTAAAGCAGAATTGCCAAGTACAAGAAAGTCTGTACTCAAATCTCGGCAACTCTTTCCCCTTTACACCGACCTTTCCTCTCACATCAACAAACACAAGAATTGCGCAATTATAGTTGCTTAATGCGAAAGGGGCCAAAGTAAACCTACTTTGCTGCGTTGATACGTTTATGCATTCTTTGCGTTTTACCGTGTAACTTGTCACATACAATTACACTGATTCTACTTTTTGACAGATGCATAAAACGGAACAACGGATAGAACGAATGGTATATAACTCCAGCTTTAACTCGGTGAAAGCAAAGCAATTGTAACGGCTTTTTATTGATCTCGTAACAAAATGAAAACATAAAAATTTTAATCCTGTACATTTATATAATAAATTTTTGTGGTTTTTAAGATCTAAAACTTAGTTAAATTTTTTTTTTAAATACAAAATATGCATATATTAGTTATTTAATATTTAAAAAAATTGGTCGGTTTAAATGGATTTTGGTCGGTTTTATAGGCAAATTTGGTCGGATAGATAATTTTTGAGTGGTAACGCTGCTAAGGGTACCCACAAAGGGTAGTGCAAACTGTGCAGACGATGCAAATGATTGCAAAAATGCATTTTTTTTAACACAACAACAAAATGTATGCATTTGCAATTAGCTTCACTTTACTTAATTTGCTCTATAAACAAGTAAGAGTGCTATATTCGGCCATGCCGAATCTTATATACCCTTCACAACGTGTAGTCATGCAATAACAGTTGCTTGTATCACCATTCATCCCATATGAAATACGTACACGTATGTATGTTAAAAAAACGAAAAAAAAAAAATATTAAAAAAAAAAATTTAAAAAAAAAATTATTATATATATAATATACATATATAAAACAAAAAAAAAAAAAATAAAAAAAAAAATTAAAAAAAAAATATAAATAATATATTAAATAAAAAATAAATAAAAAAAAATTTTAACAAAATTTTTAAAAAAATTAAAAAAAATTTTTTTTTGGCTCAGTGGGGATTCGATGCCACGTTTTCTCTAACCAGTATACACGTTTGTATGTATGTATGTTGTTGTTGTAATGTTGTTTTTGTGAAAAAAAAATCGAGGTGGTCGTGGGTTTTTGCTCATATCTCAGTTGTTTATGTACCGATATTTCTGATTTTAAATACCGATCTACTCCCGAATATTGCTGATATTTTAATACCTTATCCGAGTCCAATCTATGTCGGGAGGCTTCAAAAAGTTGATTTCAACATACACACGGACAGACGGTCAGACGGACAGGCTGACAGGGCTTAATCGACTCCCCTATTCATAAGCTTTCAGAAAATATATACTCTATGGGGTCGGAAATGAAAATTATAGAAATTTCACACGGAATGACAAACCTATATATACCCTTTTTCACTGTGTGAAGGGTATAAAAACTGCTGTTTCTGACATTTCGACACCCATTATTTTTTTTAAAAACAAAATAAGAAAAAATTTCTTTTAGTAAAAACAAAACTAAAAAAATAGATTCAGTAAGAAGTTGCCAGATTTTTTCAGTCGGTTACCTTGACAACACCGGCTGAAACAAATATGAATTTGGGATAAAATATCATATCACCCCTGAAAAATATCGCAAGTCATGGTTGAAAATAATGAAAAGCTTAAAGTCCACACCACGCTTTTTCGCGTTGTACGCCTCTCTCAAAAAAGTTGAATCAATGTAGTTACATATATGTTGTAAGTTACAGAGCACAAAGCGTAGGGCGCTCTTACGCATACAAAATTTTGGCAAGTTTTTGTACGCATTCTAGGGAGTGTTTATGGGTGGTAAAAAGTAGGGGATAGCTACGCCCATCTTCATATACATAAAAATGAAATACGCCCATACAAAATAAATATTAATTTTTTAGCTAATTGCACTTGTCCGATTTTTCTGAAACTTTGCACACATATTGTATACCCACTTGCAGTAGAATAAAATATTGTTTTTAATATATTCAATTAAAATTCAAAATGTATTTTTTATTCATTAAGGGCAAGGTGGATTGATAAGGTGGCCGTATAAAAACAGCTGATTGATTTTTTTTTATTTTTTTTTATTTTGTTGAGTATCTAATTGCCAAATGAATTCGCTCTTTGTTTACGATTTTGTATATTTTTTTCAGTTTGAAAATATTATATTCAAAAATATTATAAAACGTGTCAAATGAAAATTTTAAAGATGAGCCAAAAAGAGTTAACTGCTACCTGTGGTAATTGATTCTACAGCCATTTGGTAGGCATATACATATAAAAAAATGTTTTGCAAGCAATTTACTCTTACAGGTGAGGACCTTGGCAACGTATTGCTCCATACTTTGAAAAGTTATCTGCTAATTATTTTAAAGCCATATTTCTAAAGTCGATGTAGATAAATGCCAGGATACTGCATCCAACCAAGATGTTTCGGCCGTGGCTATATTTTTTTACAGAAAAATTGCATGTGTGTTTTCATATATTCAAGCAAATTTGATGGGAATTTCAAGTGAATAATCTTTTAGAGCAAAATCGATCGTATCCAAGAGCGGATCTTAGTACTTAAAAGCTAAAATCGAAGAATATATAGGCACTAGTGGTGGGAATGAAACATTTGAAGATTATGGCCAGGAATTTGTAAAAATTTACTAACATTTAAAGCTCCCAAATGGGTTCTAATGACAAAAATTGTTCATCAATCAGCCCAGAATTATTTCAATCAATTGCATATACATATGTATTTTTAGGTTTTAATGTATTTAACTTAAAAAATTGGTGTGTATCCTTGGAAAAATATTTTCTTCTTATAAAAAGCTTATAAATATTTATTCAACAATTTATTTTAACAGTGTATTTCAACAAAATTATTAAATTTATTTTCTAAAATTTTTTATATTAATAAATTTTAAAGATATATCTTCTAAATTGCAGCTTGTTTGTATTTAACTCTTATTAAGTTTTTGCATTAACATGCTTCAGTTTGTTTAAATGTGAATTCTGGATCCTATAACAAACTTAACATCACATGAGATCACCATTTCATTGTTTCCATTTGGTTACTCATTCTTGATGTATTCTTCTGTTAAGACATTACGTTGTACTACAAGGTGAACTTAAACCTCTGAAATTAGTACGGGCCACATTACACTATTTAGTTTTTCTAATTTATAATGAAGAGCACAAACAATGGATCCTATTTCCGTGTGGTCTTTATGATAATTAGCATTTAAAATTTCTCCACCAAAATACTGCAACTTGATTATAACACACGTTCAATCATATTTTACATAAAGCTATAACACCATTAAACCTACAATATAGGGCGCAATATATAAATGGGCTGAGAAAAATATATTTTAAAAAACATCAAACCTCTATAATTTAACTTCATTCCAACCTCCAGTATTCGCCAGCGTGTTCCTTAAATATAAATTCTTGCATTGCTACAGCTAACTTTATTTTCTTTTAGTTTAAAAGTATATTTATGACTTTAGTTAAAAATTTCAGTTTCTTACTCGTATTTTGTGTTAAAAGTTATTCAAATGTATTGTCAGGAACCTCAGCATTCTTTTTAACAAGGGTATATAACAAAGAATTACACTTTCGAATTCAAATAAGTTGTATTGCTGTGCAATATTGCAAAATGTTTGATTCTTATAGAAAATAAAAAAAATATTTTTTTTTTAATTGTCAAGGCAAATTGTCAAAAATTGACAAAGACGAATTTCAATTCGCCTTCATATTGACATTTTACGTACTCAAAAACACTAACAAAGTGCCTGTTGTTTTTTCTATTGTATTTGTTGTAGTTATGCAGTCACCTGATTGATTCGCCTTGATTAAGGGCGTATCAACGTGCGCCGGGCCGGGCTAGTCAACTATAAAAGTCGTTATTGTGCTTCATAAGACAAATTTACACATAGAATTTTTACCGACGAATTCGTCGTGTTGGGCGAAATTCGTCGTTCTTCCCAGTTGTGCTTAAATCTATGCAAAAGGAAAGTAGTTTTACATTATAATTTACGAAAATTTAAACCGCACAGTGTATTTTTCGGTACATTTGAAAATAAAAACGCAATAAAACTGACAAAATTAGATGAATGTTTCTAAAATATTGCTTTTTGGTCAAAAACTTTGTTATAACGAAAAATAAATGTGACAAGCCCATTTCCCGTATAACGCTTTATCTCCTCAAATTCATATAATTTCTCTATGAATAAAGATTTTGGACGAATAAAAGACTCTATGGTGAAATATTTGAGTTGAATTTATTGGCAGAAATTACTTCGGCACACCTACTATAATCCCACTTTTCACGTGATCTACTGTTAATAAATTTTAAAGCCCATTAAACCGACAAAATTAGAGGTGGGATGATGAAACTTCGTATTGATAGCCAGAAAATAAAGGTGACACGCCCACTTTAACGCCTACCAACCATATAACGCTTTATCTTAAATTCATATAACTTCTCTATGGACAAAGGTTTTGGGAAAATAAAGGACTATATTGGAATATCTAAGTTGTATTTATTAGCAGAATCTTTATTGACACGCCTACTTTAACGCCCACTTTCATTGAAAGACTACATTTACAAAAGCATTTTAGTAGCATATCGAAGTTATAAACATGTATTCATTTATTTATTTAACAAAATAAAGTGAAATTTGTGTTCTTCATCATAAAAATTATGAACCTTTCAATCATATATTTTATCTCTATATCAATAAGTTTATGTCCAAGCAGAGTAGACACTTTTTACTTTTTTGAAATATATTTCAAATTCGAGTCTAAGCGATGTGGCTTAATTTCTTATTAGTTTACATAAATTAATTTTAAAAATATCGTCGATAGTTGCAATAATTGCTATACTTTGTATTTTGATGAGTAAAATTTGCCTCTATTGTTTACTGCCTGTGGAGCTGCCAAGAATATTACATACATAAATTTAAAAGGTTATAGTTAGAAATTATTATTATTGTTATTTTTTAATAAAATTGTTTTTTTTTTTAAGAAGACATTAATTGTATTCCCTTTGAATACTCAAAGAACAAATTTTAAATATTTTTCATATTTACATATATACATAAATAAATTAAATTTACAATTTTTTTTTTAATCACAATCCTATCAATTTGTATAAGTAGTTTTTGGTAAATATCATTGAAGTTTGAGTGGAAAGTGAAAGAAATGTGAGTGTGCTAGTGAAGAAGTGTGAGTGTACTGCCTATTTCAGGCATTTACTTTCATATGTAAATGCACTGCTAGAAAAATGCGATAAAAGTGAATTTGGTAAGACACCAGCTATTGGTCTCAGCAGAAGTATGGGCGTCAGTATTCACCCAGGTGGGACACTAACGTTAACACGTTCCAGTGATATAATCTCCATAGAAAAAAGATGAAAAGTTAAACAAAGTTGCAGAGCTATCTAATCTTCTGGAAAATCTTGACAAAGCTTTAACTTCTTTTGAACTTATTCGCTCCGAAACTGAAAAAATGCTATTAAAAAAGTGTGTTGCAAGATATTGAATATACTGGGTGCCAGATATCGATTGTAATTTTTAGGGTGTGGAACATATACAAAGAAAGTTTGCTAATTAAATTGAATGAAATTAAGTGAATGAAACCTTAGCATTGACGTCTATGATTTCATATTAGGGAAAACATGGGGAAGAACTACACATCCATGGAAAGACAATTAGAGTTGGTTTTAAAACATGGGCCGACTTCCTAAACGCAAGTTGAATGCATATTTACAATGCATACACTTCGTAAACGCATACTTATGTAAACTTTCTAGCAATGTCCAATGTTCCTAATCGTTTGGCAACTCATTTTACTAAGTATCAGCTGTCAAAATCGCGCATCATTTTTATTTTGTTTGCAAACATTTGAGCTGCAATGGCTGAGTTAGTATTTTCTTTGTTTATTTTTAATAAATTACTTATAATTGATAAAGTTTATTTAAATCACAGACTAATAATTTAAATAATTAAACACTTTATATTGCAGAGACAAAAAGTGGATCCATGAGCGTTCCTAAATGCCGATAAAATGCAAAAAAAATCTCTGCAACGCAAGGTTGCACTTAAGACATGTTTAGCATTGAATACGCAGTTTTTTAAATTATGAATTGCAACTTGCGTTTAGGAAGTCGGCCCTGATCTATCTGTACTCACATCAGTTATAGGAATAATGAGTGAGCCAGAAGAAACTTATACTCGTATTAGTTTAAATAAAATTTAAAGCGTTCAATACAAAAATTCTCAAACTTATATACGTTTATACAAACATTGTGAAAATTCGTTGAACATTAAAATATTGGCATATTGCTCGGTATTTATAAAGTTATCCACTTTTTTCGAAATTCTTAAAGAAACAATTTTATAGTTGCTTCTGTTGCCTTTTTGGACGAGGTCGTCCACTTGTGGTCAAAATCTAACATGTCCTGTGATACCATTCCTGTGTTTTTTAAATTCTTTTTTTTTAAGAGTCCAATACATTTTCATACTCCGAAGTTTTCGTAAATTGGCCGGATTTGCCTCTTGTGGCACAAAATTTACATTATAGCTTGTATACCACTCAATGCTACCTCTATCCATCCGATGGTCCAAATTTTCAACGACAATGTTGATGTTCAATTGTTGGGCATTATGATGAGTTGAGGTTGACTGCTCTTGACATAAATTTGTTTACACCACTTCAACCTGGCTGCTCTACAAACAAAAGTGATCGGTAGTCTTTGAACGAGTTTTTCGACTTCTTTGCCTTCCCAATATCTGTTACGACTCTTTTTTGTTCCTGATTTAGGTTTTCTTTCAATGTTCAAGTCTTTCTTATACAAGTTTTTTCTAACTCACTACACTGTCGTGTAAAGGGTATAAAAAAGGATGCTGATCTACCTCAATAAAAGAAAAATATGTGGGCGGAGTGGATAGTTTGGATAAAAATATAGGCTGTAACCGGATCGCAATTTTTTAAAAATATGCTACTGGGAGCTTTGTTTTCAGTTAATTGTTTCCGATTAATGCACGCACAAACAATGCATTTCATTTTATGCAATTCAAAAAATAGTAGTTATAACTCTGTTATATGTTCAATAATTACTTTTTTGGTGATAGGTAGGTATAGTGGCATATTATACTAATGTTCTATTTTCGGAATGGTATAAGTCTTGATTACTAGAAAGTGATTTTTTTCTACATTTGTATATAAGTACATATAATAGTGTACGAGCGTACTTACATGAAATGTTATAGTTTTCATTTAGTTGGAAAGTTATTGGTTAAAAAAACACGGGTGCCTCTTTTCAAGATCCGATAGTAATTTCAAGATAATACGTATTTTTTTTTTTTAGAAATTGACCTCCAAAAATACTTTTTATTCATAGGTGTACAGGAATTTTGGTTTTTGTTTTGCTTTGCGCTTTAATCTAATTACAGATGTGCTTAGTTAAGTATTTACTACTTATATATACACTCTTTATGAGATTTATAGTATAAGTATGTATTTGTTGATTGTTAGACTGTTTTGTTAACCTTCTTAAATAAATAAATAAATAAACAACTTATATATTAAACAATTTATTAATTGTGACAGTTTAATTACTTATAAGATATACGAATACATACTAAATCAATGTTGCCAGTTTAGGGGGTTCCTCATATTCCTCATATTTTTTTTTTCATTTTGGAGAGAACTAACGGGTACATGCTAACAAAAATAGAAACAAAATTTTTATTTATGGGTTTACTATTTATTAGTCTGATGAAACAGCTATTTATCCAATATTTTACAACTACAAATTTTGAAAATTTTCACGTTTCAATTGGTCATAAGCAGGATGTAAGCGACACACAGGGCGCAAAGGAATTACATAAATAAATTAGCATTATTTACTTAAAGTTATTTATGGTTAGTTTTTCTAAAAGGATAAAAAAATATGTGTGATATTAATAAACATTAGCATGATACATTTTACTATACGTCTCCATTTGCCATCGGTTTGTTCGCGCTGTTAAATATTTGTTAATGTTTTTAGATGTGGAGAAAACGTGTGAAGGATATTGGCTTGCTGTTTTATGTTTCGTCTCTTTTTATACCCTTCACACAGTGAAAAAGGGTATATATAGATTTGTCATTCCGTGTGAAATTTCTACAATTCTCATTTTCGACCCCATAAAGTTTATATTTTCTGAAAGCTTATGAATAGGGGAGTCGATTAAGCTCTGTCAGTCTGACCGTCTGTCCGTGTGTATGTTGAAATCAACTTTTTGAAGCCCCCCGACATAGGTTGGACCCGGGTAAGGTATTAAAATATCAGAAATATTCGGGAGTAGATCGGTATTGAAAATCAGAAACATCGATTTTTTTTTCACAAAAACAACATTACAACAACAACATACATACATACAAACGTGTATACTGGTTAGAGAAAACGTGGCATCGAATCCCAGCTAAGCCAAAAAATTTTTTTTAAATTTTTTTTTTATTTTTTTTTTATATTTATTTAATATATTATTTATATTTTTATTATTATTTTTTTTTATATTTATTTTTTTTTTATATATATATATTATATAAATAATAATTTTTTTTTTAATTTTTTTTTAAATTTTTTTTTAAATTTTTTTTTAAATTTTTTTTTAAATTTTTTTTTTTTGTTTTTTTAACATACATACGTGAATTTATAATTTTACAATGGAACGTTTTTATATATGTATGTTTTTATATGTATGTACGTATTTCATATGGGATGAATGGTGACAAAAACCACTGTTATTGCATGACTACACGTTGTGAAGGGTATATAAGATTCGGCACGGCCGAATATAGCGCTCTTACTTGTTTTTATATAAAAAGTGCCTTTCGATGTCAGACATGGTTGTACCAAAGACAATAGACTAAATAGTCTTTGTTGTCTTTGGTTGTACAAACAAATGTTCTGACATCGCTGTTTGAATAAAATATCAACAAGATTGGTCTACGCGAGACAAATTTATGCGCACATAAAAAATTGTTCGTTGTTCAAACAAATCAATGGCTAATGGAGAAGTTATATTCACAAACAACAGTCAACAGGTAGTGTTAATTCATTAAAGAGATTGAGGCCGATACATACACATAGAAATAATAAGTAAAATAGAAGCACAATTCATTGGGAACATAAAGTAATAATAATTTTTTTATCATATGATACGTATTACCAAAGAATATAAATCATATAGAATGCGCATGAAGGCCCAAATTGAAATATTTTAAAAAAAAGTTTAATGACGCGGTCGGTAAGGCAAAAGGGCAAGAAGCAAAAGTAAAGAGCATAACAATGTTTCGCTCTCATACGTTATTGCGTGTGTTTGTAAATACTTCAGCTTGCATGTATGTATGTTTGTTTATGTTTTGATATTTTCATTTCTCTGTACAAATTCTTGTCAGCAGCGTTACCGTTGGATATTTTCAAAAAGTATCAAAAAAAGGGGATTTATGCAACAAAAGTGGCAACAAAAAGGGGATTTTTTTTGTTTTAAGGGGCACCTCTTTAAAAATCAAAAAAAGTACACCAAAACTTTTTTTAAGTATTTTGTTAAATTTATTTAAAATAACATATTAAAAATAATATAAAAACATAACAAAAATATTATTTAATGATAATATTTGATTTGTATTTAAGCTTGAGATCAACTTTTTTGTTTTTTTATTAGAAACCAATATTTCGCTAAAAAACAATGGGAAGCATCTTCAGGGTAAAAACCTTTTGCACAATATGGAAAAAACAAATTTTGGTTGTAAAAACAGAGAATCGATGAAATCGGGGGAATTCGAAAGAATGGAAACAAAACTGTTTTCCTGGTTCCTAGCCCAACGGGAGCGAACAGAATAATATTGATTCTTCGAAATCGATAGAACTTCAAGAAGAAGCCATTCGTATTAGCCTAATAGTTTCTCAAAAGCAAACAACAATTAATCAATTCTTCAAATTTTCATAGACTCTTTTCTATTTCATAAAATGGATTCTCTTAGTTTTTATAAATAAATGCTTGCCATTAAATTACTGAATGTCATATTTTTAATGTTTTCTATTATATTTATTTTTATAAAATATTTATAATAATAAATACATACATATAATAAAACTAAAAAAATAGCTTTACTCTGCAGTTTCAATATTTAATCAAAAAATTCATTCGATATAACGATATTTTCGATTTAACGATAAGGGCTGACAATATATAGATCGTTATATCGAGATACTACTGTATATTCTTTTCTTAAAAAATTTTTGTAAAGCTCTAATAAAATGCCTTTTGTTGAAGAAACAAGATATATTATTTGAGAGGACTCACTTTGAAAATTTTTGTTAAATTTGTTCATAGTTTTCAAAATTTAAGTTAGAAATTTTAAATATGTTTTGTTTGCAGGCGACAAAGAGTCTAGAATAACACGAATTTTTTTTAAATTACAAGCACATTTTTTTTCAAATTGTGCCCGGATAAAATAGTGCTGTAGAACCGACCACTGCTCCAGAATTCTTGTTGCAACAGATTTAAATGATAGCCACCTAGTATCACTTAGCCTTAGTATTTTATGTTCAAGTACATCAAAAATACCTTGCAGCTCCTTCAAATCGTGTTGTCTTTTTGCACTCTTAAAATACTTAAAAACCTTTCTAAGTAACTGTTCAACGTCATTTGGAATGCAAGATAATGATGCATTGTTCACTAGATTTATAGAATGGCACACACAGCCGATATGAAATTAATGCGGAATCTTTTTCTTTAATATTGTTGCTACACCATTTATTTTCCCCACCATTGTAGATGCGTTGTCTGTAGCAAGACCTATTAAATTTTTTAGTGGAATTTGATTTTCTTTTAGTGATGACAATATGGAGTTACAAATTCCTTCTCCAGAACAATCGCTTTGCTGCACTAACCGAACATCAACAGTGTTTCCTTTGCAACAGCTCGCCTACAAAGTTAATGTTAGTAAAAGATAAATTTGACTGCAGTGAGCAGTGAAGTGACTTTTTAATATTTTTCATTATTACAACCTCCTTGTTACAAAGTTTTTTTTTTATTTTATATAACGGTATTTTATAATAATGCCATTGAATTTGTGTTAACTTAAAATGCAATTAAACCATAAAACAAACTAGTTCATACCTATATATGTATCTCTGTCATGGGTATAAGATAAAATTATATTTTATGTATTCGACCGGTTAACCAGTTTTTTCTTTAATTCTGAATTTCAAACTATTTGAAAACCGGTTTCTTAAAAATGTCGAATAATCGAACTCCCTATTAAACACGCATGACAAGCAAAAGATTTCATATGTAATTGCTTACATATATATTAAAACAGTGTAATGAATATGTATTAAAGTTAGGTGTTTTAACAAAACAAAAGTATCTTTCCATTTCGTAAAAAGTATCTAAAAAGTGGCACGATTTATAAAAAGTATCACATTTGGGGGCATTTTGACAAAGTGGCACAATAGTATCCAAGCATTTGAAAAAGTGGCAAAATGCTACTTTAGTGGCCCTAACGGTAACGCTGCTTGTCAGTCAGACGTTTATGCATGTATGTATGGATGTGTTAATGTTCTTCAAACAAAGATATGAGAAAATATAAATTTACATTTATAAAAGAGGTCAAATAAATGTGAGCAAACATTATATTGAAAACAAATACGCTCGACTGTGTTACAGTAGCAAAAGTATATTGTTGTTGTACGAATGAGATTGCATCAATTGTGATCGAATTTTATTTGCCCTTCTTAGTGAAAATTTTAGTGTACGTGTACATTTTAATTGATTTGAGATAATTTTTATACAATGAAATTTATTATACTTAGGTGAAAATGTTTTTTTCAAGCATTGAAATTTCACTTGAGGTATTTTAAATAAATAAAACTTTATATAAAAAATGCGAATAAAACTAGAGTTGAGAATTATGAATTATTTTTTTAGAACAAACAGAATGTTGAAAAGTTTATTCATTTCAAAATAAATTAAATAATAATATTGGAAAATGAATAAGTTGTTTTTTTTTTATAAAACAATTAAAATAAAAACAAACTCTGTATGTATTTTTGTTAAGAATAAATAATTTTTGATATATTTTTCCCACTTCATTAATTTCTGCCATCAAAAAGTGTTCAATAAAAATGTAAACCACCCTTGTAAAATTAACAAAGTTATTATACTTTAATAAATTACATCATTCGTTTGCTAATTTTTTTATTTTTTTTTCCTTGGAACTTCCTTTTTCTATAGACCAAGAGCAATGCTTTCGGAGGAGTACTAATAGTAGAAAGTCCAAAACTTCTATTCTGTGTTGAGAACAAGCGACGGCAAACCACTGCGGAGTCAAGCGTTTACAGGACTCAATAATAAAAGATTTTATACCAATTTTTTGGGGCTCAGACTTAAAAATTTTATCAAATATTAAAATATGTCTTTTACTAGCATCCACTAGTTTATCTGATGAAGCAGCTAAGCTTCCAAAATCTGTAAGCGACTGATAATTTTTAAAGTGTATAAACAGCTCGCTTGGTGCTGTTAGAACTTCATCCGTCTTTCTCAATTCGTCACAACATTTTTGGCATTGTAATTTTGGAATGACTTTAAATGCTACATATCCAACAAAGTATCTCATAGAAACTAATTCGAAATTTATAACTGCAGAATTTTCAAAAACATCTTCCAGAAAATAATCTGCATATATGTGGCTCTCGAAATCAACATTGTCAATTTCATAGCAACTTGTTTCTTTATGTTCAATACATAAATCTGCTTGAAAGCCAGCATCAACATTCGCTATTTCGTCTTGTACAAGTTCGGAGTTGCTAGAAGAGCTTGACTGAACTATTTAAGTCACGATTATTTTTGTCAAAATGTTATTCAATTCGGCTACAGACGGGTTGTTATTGTTGCCCCCTTTCTGCCGCAATACAGAAAACGTGTTTTCTAATTTGTCCTGATTAAGGGATTTCTTTTAAAATATCATCGGTTAACATAAGAACAGATTTAAGAGTGAGCTTTATTCCATTTAAAAAGAAAACACGCTTCTTTTTATCCAAAAACTCCACATTTTCTAACATTTTCACTGTTAAGCTGAATTGCAGATCTTTAGCAGTTATCACCATAAAGGGAGCCACTATTAAGACAATCAAAAATCTTGTAAATTTTGTCCACAATCTGAGCTGTTGATAAGGCCAATTTTGTGGAATTTATCTTAAATTTTGTGCTTTCGGAAATAGTTTTGATAGCAGCCGCAACAGTTCTGCTGAAAATTTGTGTTGCAAATTTTACACGCATTTTTTTAAAACAGTTAGGGTAAATGTGTTGCCGTGTCAATTTTGGGCACATTTTTGTTTTTGCACTTGCTTTCATTTCATACAATTCCTTAATTACTTGAAAACTTACGGTTCCATCCGGTGATTTTATATCACACTTTAACCAGCCATTCCGCAAAGACTTAATTAAATGGGGGAAATCGTACATGCAAAAAACTTTCTGGTCATTAGTTTCAAAAAACGGCTTTTCCACAGATACTTTAAGGTTGGAGAAACATTTTCGGTTGGTCGAGCCTTGATCACATACAAGGGCACGAACGTTTATACCCATGCTTTTTAAAATATTATAATTTTCTTTAACTATTTCACTTAAAGTATCCGCAGATAAGCCGTTGTAGGAAATAAAGTAATTAAGAATGATTGAAAAATTAGAAAACATAGATTTAATCATAAAAACACATACATGAGTGGCAATTCTATTAGTCCTTTCAAATCCAGTTGTTTCAAATCCATCAACTAAATCTAGACTTCTATTATACCTCAACTCTTTTCTTATGCTCATTTCATCCATAACTAAAACCATATGCTTAGCACATCTGTCATCCAACTGGGAGCATTTTTCCCCCACGAATTCGAAAGCATTATTTTTTAAGCCGGGCTGAAGAAATTTAATCGGCACCCACCGATTCAAGGTGGAAATGTGAGGAAGACTCAAATTTAATTTGTCCCTTAGAAATAAGTATGTGGATTGAGATTTGTAAAATATGTTCTAAGCTAAATATTTTACATTTTCAGAATATTCCTTTGGCCGAGAGCTCAACAAAAGCTTACAAAAAATTTTGCTTTCTGCGCTTATATTTTGTAAACAATCAATCGATTCAATAAGAGACTTTTTTATATTTTTACGATTTAACTTTTTAGTATTTTGTGTGGGTCGCTTTGATTTTAAAATTTTTTGTTTTTTTTTTATTTTTTGAGGAGATTACTATATTTTTTTCCGGTAGTGATCTGCAAGTAGAGTTTGATTTTCGCAATTTGAGCAGAAAAGGGCTTCGATATTTTCACAATCTAAATTTTTTGGGGAGGACCTGAGCTCTGCGTTAAAATCTTCCAATTCTTCCTCCATTTCATCAATATCTACAGTTGGAATGGCGTCAGATTTTAATTTTTTTCCCCCAACGTATGAACTTGAAAAATGATTTTCGCAAATATAAAGATTTTTATTATAATTCTTCTCAGGAATTCGACATTTCTCTCGCCAAATTTGACCTAGTATCATATCCGGCGAAAGAAATTTAAACATTTTTAAGCCCTTAAAATGTCTTCTCGACTTTTGGCATTTTTTTACGAAGCATTTTATGCCCGATTGCGATTTTTTTTTTATTGTACTCGAATTCATTTCTTCAGTAGAGTTTTTATTTATTGCGTTATTTTTATTTATTTTTTATTTACCTTTCTTATAATTTCTAGACACACAGTACGTAATGCTTCATTGCAGCTTTCAAACTGAAATGTGTTGTGAAATGCTTCAAAATAAAATAAAAAGCTGCAGAGCCTTTAAAAAATCACTAAAAAAATTTCGGGCGAAGTGTCCTTGACGATTTGTGCCTCTTAAAATACAACAACAATACAAAAATTTTACCTGACTTCGGTTTAGCTAGGTTTTTGCACATTTATTGCATGTGGGTTTTTTTAAGAAACGGCCAAATAATTCCAGTGCAGGGAACAGGTACATAAGTATTTTTTATTGAGTTTTGCCTTTCTTACATAAAATTGAAATTTCTTTTATCACAAAATACATACATAACTATTTGTTTCCTGACGAGCCAACATATTATTGGCGAAACAGTGACAGCAATTTTAATAAAAATTTTAATTTTAGAGATTGAAGTAGCTAAAATAAATTATAAATTACACTTCAAAAAAAAAAAAATATATCACACTAGAGCTACATGTATAAACATTGAGTGTACTTGACAATAGGCGAAAATTTTTTCGAAAACTTCAATTTGTAAAAGTATCTGTAATACATTAGAAAACATCGCCTTTTTATTTATTTATTTAAAATACCTCAAGTGAAATTCAAATGCTTGAAAAAACATTTTCACCTATAATAAATTTCATTGTATTAAAATTATCTCAAATCAATTAAAATGTACATGTACACTAAAATTTTCACTAAGAAGGGCAAATAAAATTCGATCACAATTGATGCAATCTCATTCGTACAACAACAATATATATATGATTTTGCTACTGTAACACAGTCCAGCGTATTTGTTTTCAAAACAATGTTTGCTCACATTTATTTGAATTTATTTGACTTCTTTTATAAATGTAAATTTATATTTTCTCATATTATTGTTTGAAGAACATTAACACATCCATACATACATACATACATAAATGCATAAACAACATACATACACGCGTACGTAGTTAAACGTCTGACTGACTGTCTGACTGACAAGAATTTGTACAAGAAATGAAAATATCAAATCATAAACAAACATACATACATGCAAGCTGAAGTATTTACAAACACACGAAATTGCGTATGAGAGCGAAACATTGTTATGCTCTTTACTTTGCTTCTTTCCCTTTTGCCTTACCGACCGCGTCCTAAATTTTTTTAAAAAATATATCAATTTGGGCCTTCATGCGCATTCTATATGATTTATATTCTTTGGTATTACGTAAGTTAACAAACAAAAATTTTTTTAATCGATAATTTTTTTGAGCAGATACACTTGTGGCATAGTTGACATTTGTGAACCTTTATCATCTGTTATTTCTTTATTTGTTTATAAATTATATTTAACTTAATTAGAAAAAAATATTCGTTATCAGATAGGTCCGGCACTTTAAATTTCGTCCTGACGATTTACTTTTGAACATTTTTTTTGTATTTTATTTTCATACATTGAAAATACACATTATAGTTATACGAACTAGCTCTTAAGTAGGCCCGCGAAGAGTCTCTTAAAGGCTATATGCTATTTGAGAGCTGACTTCTTACTCATAAGAGACATTTGTTTAGCTTTAACTTCGGCTAGTGTGTGAATCCCTTGCTCCTCGAATTTCTTCCATTGGGAATAGTTGCCCTGCATGTATGTTATTAATTCGGGCATATCGATAAAACCTTAAAATATTAACATACACAAAAATATTTGCTATTAAAATTTTCGACAATAATATTAAATGTGATACTTACTGTCCCAAGCATGCATCATATCCTGTATAATGTATTCAATAAAACCAATTTGACTTTTTGGTATACTACAAGTGGCACGATCAAACATTGGCATGACAATTGGTAAATTCTTTGATTTTTCTTCGTCCGTCTGAGTAAAGTATTCCTCGGCAATTCGGCGTGCCCACTCGATGCAACAAACCATTGGTCTGGCAGGATTACTTACATCGGCTACCTTGATAAGCATACGACGCATAAGTATTGAACTTTCCTCTTCAGATTGCACGATCTAGAAAAAAGATATGAAAAAAATGAATTGATGAAACAAGTATGTAAAGTTAACTTTATAAACATTTATTTTTAATTTTCAATTCTTGGAATGCAAACTTTTTAACATTTATAAAATTATTCCCACACGATCTAATTCAATTATGATGTTACACTTTTGTGAATAAATATTTCGCGGAACTCAGGAAATCAATGCACACGCTGAAGTGTTGTCAAAATGTTTCCCACACAAACATTATGCAGACATATTGTCAGCATAGTTTTTTTAATTGATAAGAAGAACTAAATAATAATTAAGATTGCATCAACGTATCTTATTTGTTATTATACCCTTCACCTGTGGTACACAAGGGTATATATAGCTTTGTCATTCCGTTTGTAATTTCTACAATTTTCATTTCCGATCCCATTAAGAGTATATTTTCTGAAAGCTTATGGATAGAGGAGTCGATTAATTCCTGACCGTGTGTTTGTTGAAATCAACTTTTAGAAGCAACTATTTGTTCCTCAGATCTGTGTATGGTATCAATCTTTTGGAAATATCCGGGAATGAATCGCTATTGAAATTCAGCGCAATCGCCCCATAACTTTCTGAGATATGAGCAAAAAACCACGACCACCTCGTTTTTTTCACAATTACAACAACAACATACTACATATATACTGGTTAAAGTAAACCTGGCATCAAATCCCAACTGAGCCCAAAAAATTCTTTTTTTTTATACCCTTCACACAAGGGTATATATAGGTTTGTCATTCCGTGTGAAATTTCTACAATTTTCATTTCCGACCCCATAAAGTATATATTTTCTGAAAGCTTATGAATAGAGGAGTCGATTAAGCCCTGACCGTCTGTCCGTCTGTCCGTCTGACCGTCTGTCCGTGTGTATGTTGAAATCAACTTTTTGAAGCCCCCCGACATAGGTTGGACCCGGGTAAGGTATTAAAATATCAGAAATATTCGGGAGTAGATCGGTATTGAAAATCAGAAACATCGGTACATAAACAACTGAGATATGAGCAAAAACCCACGACCACCTCGATTTTCTTTTCATAAAAACAACATTACAACAACAACATACATACATACAAACGTGTATACTGGTTAGAGAAAACGTGGCATCGAATCCCAGCTGAGGCAAAAAAATTTTTTTTTAAATTTTTTTAAAATTTTTTTTTTAAAATTTTTTTTTTATTTTTTTTTTTATTTTTTATTTAATATATTATATATATTTTTATTATTATTTTTTTTTTATTTTTTTTTTTTTAATTTTTTTTTAATTTTTTTTTTTGTTTTATATATATTATATATGTACTTATATAATAATTTTTTTTTTTTAATTTTTTTTTTAAATTTTTTTTTTTTAAATTTTTTTTTTATTTTTTATTTTTTTTTTTTTTTTTTAACATACATACGTGAATTTACTGTTATTGCATGACTACACGTTGTGAAGGGTATATAAGATTCGGCACGGCCGAATATAGCGCTTTTACTTGTTTATTTTATATATTGTTTATATTTTTATTTTTTTATTGTTGTTTTTGTTTTTAATAATTTTTTTTGTATTTTTGGAAACATACCTACGTAAACTTAATTTATAATTTTGCAATGGGATGTTTTTATATATGTAGGTTTTTTATTTAATATGAGATGAATGGTGATACAAACAATTGTTATTGCATGACTACACGTTGTGAAGGGTATATAAGATTCGGCACGGCTGAATATAGCACCGTTACTTGTTTTTACTTTATCATTGTCAAAATTTTTGTAATAAAACATCAGTAAGAAGCAAAATACAGTTCAGTTATGAGAAAACCACAAAACGGATTAGTTTCAATCTAAAATAAGTTAACTTATATACATATGCATGTTACTTAGAGGTTTTGTGATCATAATTTTTAAATTTTTATACAGAATAAGAAAATATTTTACGAAAATAATAACTACGATATGTGTGAAGTACAACCAAATAATCTTACATCTTTATTGTAAACATATACAAATACATTGATTTATTATAATTTTTTTTTTTTTAATTAAAATAAAATGCAAAATATACAAAAAGTACAAGTGCTATACTCGGCCGTTCCGCATCTTATACACTCTCAACCTTTATGTACGTATAAACTAGTCAAGTCTTCATTCCTTATATTTATGAGGTTAAAAATCATAGTACGCAAAAAATTATGTTTGCGATGCAATTTCATTGTTTTCTCTCGTTTTTTGAATTATGCTCTGAATTAAAAAAGATAAAAGTTGCGAGACAAATTGTATTTAGGATTGTTATGTTTTTTCATTCTTTTCGCAAATAAAATAATTTTTTTTTTGTATTAATTCGTTTGCAATACAAATTTTCTTTTTAAAATTCGCCGTGTTTCATTCCTCTCACAAATGAAATATATTTTATTCTTAGCAAAATGGAATCAAAATCGAATAATTCTTTTCAAAAATTTCGTCGTTTTATTTGTGTTGTTTGTGGTATGAAAAAAATCTTAACATTAAATAATGTACAGTAGCAGCCATAATAATTTAAACAACATACAATGCGTTCTTAACAAATTGGATTTTGCTTATATGTATATAAGTAGCTGTATCGTATATATGAGTAGGTGAGATGCAAAACTCGTTCGTTACAAAATTAAAAAAAACTCTTTTCGCTTCAAACTTTAATTCATTATTCTTTTATATTTCCTCAATTTTCGATTTTTCAAATGTCAAATATTTAACTAAGAATGTCATGTTATTTTAGGGTCAAAAACGATCCTCTAAATTGCTGCATTTCGCCAGCAGCACCTTGATTATGTGCGCTTCTAAAATTTTTTTTAAAATGTAACCAACGAGTTTTGCATCTCACCTACTCATATATATATTATATATAAAAATCAATGTGTGTTTGTATGTTTGTTTGTGCTTTATAGACGGCTAAACGGCTGGACCGATTTCCTTGAAATTTTCACAGAATCTTTCTGTATGTCTGGAAGGAACTATAGGCTATACTTTCGTTTGAAATTGTAAGTGGGCGGGATGCCACGCCCTATTAAAGAATAAGTATTAAATATTATATATCACGAAAGTTAATGCAGGTAGAGTCTTTAAATTAAGTACGGTAAACTTTGACATCCACACGAACATTTGGGTAAAAAATGGGCGGACTTGGAATAGTAGGCGTGGCCACATGAATTAAATACTAAAATTCGTATATTTGGAAAACGATATCGATTAGAGTACTAAAATTCTACAAGACAACTTTGACATCCAAGTAAACATTTCTGGAAAAAATGGGTACATTAACAATAGTGGGCGTGGCACCTGCCATATGAATTATACACTAAAATTTGTATATCTGGATAACGATATCGATTAGAGTACTTAAATTCTACAAGAGCAACTTTGACATCCAAATAAACATTTAAAAAAAAAAGGAGTACATTAGCAATAGTGGGCGTGGCACCTGCCATATGAATTAAATACTAAATTGCGTATATTTGGAAAACGATATCGATTTGAGTATTAAAATTTTGCAAGAGCAACTTTGACACCCAAATAAACATTTCTGGAATAAAATGGGCAGTTCTCATAGCAATTGAATACTAAAATTCGTATATTCGGGAAGCGATAATAGTTAGAGCACCCAAATTTTTTCACGAAAAGCTTTGACATCTATATGACTATTTTGATAAGAAATGTATGCTTTAGTGATAGTAGGCGTGGCACCTTTCATATGAATTAAATACATAAAATCTATATATATATAAAAATCAATGTGTGTTTGTATGTTTATATGTTTGCTTGTGCTTTATAGACGGTTAAACGGCTGGACCGATTTCCTTGAGATTTTCACAGAATCTTCCTGTATATCCGGAAGGAACTATAAGCTATACTTTGCCTTGAAATTGTAAGTGGGCGGGATGCCACGCCCTATTAAAGAATAAGTATTAAATATTATATATTACGAAAGTTAATGCAGCTAGAGTCTTCAAATTAAGTACGGTAAACTTTGACATCCAGACAAACATTTGGGTAAAAAATGGGCGGACTTTCAATAGTAGGCGTGGCCACATGAATTAAATACTAAAATTCGTATATTTGGAAAACGATATCGATTAGAGTAGTAAAATTTTGCAAGAGCAACTTTGACACCCAAATGAACATTTAGGCAAGAAATGGGTGCATTATCAATAGTGGGCGTGGCACCTACCATTTGAATTAAATACTAAAATTTATATATTTGGAAAACGATATCGATTAGAGTAGTAAAATTTTGCAAAAGCAACTTTGATATTCAAATAAACATTTATGGAAAATATGGGTGCATTAACAATAGTGGGCGTGGCACCTACCATATGAATTAAATACTAAAATTCGTATATCTGGAAAACGATATCGATATAGAGTACTAAAATTTTGCAAAAGCAACTATGATATTCGAATAAACATTTATGGAAAAAATGGGTGCATTAACAATATTGGTCGTGGCACCTGCCATATGAATTAAATACTAAGATTTGGGGTGGCGAAGCACACCGGGTGTTAGCTAGTATATTATATTTTATATATGTATATGTATGTACATATATAATATTTTTATGCTCACAAATTTAATTATAATTGATTTAAAGATACGGACAAGAAAAACAACTTTGTTGGTCTAATAAAATAATTAGGCATTTATATAAAAAGGTAAAGTCTTAAAAGTGTATGCGTATAAGCAAAATACATACCTAAATAAACATATATACCTGAAAATGTAAACAGAAAATTCATTATATTCCCTATTTTTTTCACTCAGTAAAGTGAAATCCTTGTTTGTCTTAAATTGAAACTCGGTATAAAAGCTACTTTATATATAAGCATATGTCAAGCGCCTATGGGTAAAAAGTTGTGTGTCACCAGGGCTGGGCAAAATACATGCCTTGATGTATTTCAAATACAAAATACAAATACTTTTAATCTGTATTTCAAATACAAAATACAGGTACAAAATACAAATATTTTTTGAATTTCGATCTCATAAAAATTTACATATGTGCATACATACTAAGGGTGTTCTTATTTTGAAATTTTTGAAATTTATCAACCGCCGGCCCGAATCTTGTTCCCTTCTGTTAAAAATGTAATCCTGTAAAATTTGGAGTCAATCCGATAATTTTTAGTGGACCCGGAAACGATTTGAAAATTTTCATGGGGTCTATATGGGCAAAATATCCATTTTTAACGAAAGTAGTTACATTTTAATTTTGAACTTTATTTTATCCATCACAAAAGGAAATGAAACAATAACTGTTTTTGGTTTTCTTCTCTTAAAATTATAAAAAATAAATATCAAATGCATGATATTGACTGTTTAGTTCTCTAAAGTCGCAATAACAGTTACCTACTTAAAAAAACATAAATTTATTTTCGCACGCTTTACTTTTGGCGCAGAACATATTCCAAGAAATTGTGTACTCTTGAGCTACTAATAATAATTGCATATACTGCTGATAACGGGACATTTTCGAGAACATTTTCTCTTGTGTTTTTAATTTTCGCTTTATTTTTGACTTTGGAAGCAAACAGTTCATAGTTCTACTTAAAATCGTAATTTGTGATCGCAGTGGAGTGAGTTCTTATCAGTGAAATCGAAAAGAATTAATAATTTAATAATAATAGATTTTTATACCCTTCACACAGTGAAAAAGGGTATATATAGGTTTGTCATTCCGTGTGAAATTTCTACAATTTTCATTTCCGACCCCATAAAGTATATATTTTCTGAAAGCTTATGAATAGGGAAGTCGATTACCTCGATTTTTTTTCACAAAAACAACATTACAACAACAACATACATACAAACGTGTATACTGGTTAGAGAAAACGTGGCATCGAATCCCAGCTGAGCCAAAAAAAAATTTTTTTTATATATTAAAAATTTTTTTTTTAATTTTTTTTATTTTTTTTTTATTTTTTATTTAATATATTATTTATATTTTTATTATTTTTTTTTAAATTTTTTTTTTATTTTTTTTTTGTTTTATATTAATTATATATATATATTTTAATTATTTTTTTAAAATTTTTTTTTTTTTTTAATTTTTTTTAAAAAATTTTTTTTTTTAATTTTTTTTTTTATTTTTTTTTTTGTAACATACATACGTAAATTTATAATTTTACAATGGGATGTTTTTTATATATGTGTTTTTTATATGTGTGTACGTATTTCATATGAGATGAATGGTGATACAAACTACTGTTATTGCATGACTACACGTTGTGAAGGGTATATAAGATTCGGCACGGCCGAATATAGCGCTCTTACTTGTTCTAGATTAATTTGTTATTTAATTATTGTTATATAATAAAAGAAATTAATAATGTCGAGTGCTTCAGTTATTGAAACGCGTAAAGCCATTGAAAATTTGAAGAAAATCGATCTAATTGGAAATGTTTCTCATCAAATTACTGGTGCGAAACTACCGTCTAATCGTCAGGTCTTGCAAGTTTTATTTTACAACATGCGGTTTGTAAAAATGACTGCGATGCTTGGTGCGTAGCTAGCAATTAGTGCAGTGGAAATATTTTGGCAGCAAGCACGTATACCTATTCGAGAAGAGCACAAATGCGTTGAAAAGCTTGTAAAATTATACGACAAATGGAAAATCATTCAGAAAACAGTTCCTGGTAAAAGGTCGAGTTCCCAAAAAGAAGCTGCTGAATCATTTTTGAATAGTCTAGACGACTTATTTGATATTGCTACCGCTGATGCACTAGAAAAAATTCGGATTGCAGAAGATAGAGAGTTTCTTGAAATGCAAAGAAAAAAAGGACGTCCCGGTTGTATGGCTGGTGCTGACAAGGTTTTGTGGGATCGGGAAAATAGAGCACAAGTACGAAAAGATAAGGAAGCTGCAAGGAAAAGAAAGCATGAGGAGGAAATGAGCCGCACAGGTAAGGGTGACGAACTTCAATATTGTAATGTTTTATTTTTCATATTTTATAGATGTTTCTCAATTAATGGAGTGTAATGATGAAGGTGATATTAGTGACATATCAAGCAACGAGATGCATAATGATGAAACACATGTAACCTTAAAAAGTAATCATGGTCAAAAACGAGGGCGCAAAAATTTTTTAACAGCAAGGTTGCTAGCAGCTCTTGACAATGCCAAAGTGTCTGATGGAATGGCAGTTCATATTCTCATAGCAGCAGGTGAAGCATTTGGACTACGTGTAGAAGAACTTGCAATCAATCGTTCAACTATTCATCGTTTACGCCAAGAGAACCGTTTAAGGGAATCTGAAGAAATTTCAGCTAATTTCACTGATAATGTAAATTGTGATTTTCAGCAAGAGTTGGTTTCTGATATTGTAACAATCTTTTCATCATTTATAGGTGAGTAAAACTGGATCGCTGGTAGCTCATTTTGATGGAAAATTCATTAAAGACTTGATCGGCCCCACGAAGGTTGAGCGAATCGCAATTTCTGTTAGTTTCAACGGCACATCAAAATTTCTCGGCGCACCAAAAGTAGCATCTTCGAGTGGTGAAAATATTGCTGATATAGTGTATGAAAAATTACGTGAATGGAAAATTGTTGACCAAGTCAAAGGCTTGTCATATGATACAACGTCAACAAATACTGGCATAAAAACAGGTGCTGCAGTTCTTTTAGAAAAAAAAATTGGCCGTAGTCTTATCAATCTACCTTGCCGCCACCATATTTATGAGGTCGTTTTGCGAAGTGTTTTCGAAACAAAACTTTCTTTAACCTCTGCACCAGAAGTTCCCATCTTTGAAAGATTTGGAAAATTTTGGCCAAATATAAATAAACAAGCTTTCAAAAGTTGCATTGAAGATTCGACCATTTGTGAAAAAATAAGTGCAGCTGAACTAGAACACTGTAAAACTATGCTATGCTATGCTCAACTGGCTAAATCTCAAAATCGAGAAGACTATAAAGAATTACTACAGTTGGTTTTGATGTTTGTCGGTGCAGAGCAGTATAATTTCCGAACGCCTGGACCAACTAGCCATGCACGCTGGATGGCAAAGGCTATATATTCCTTGAAAATATTTATGTTCCGTGATCAATTCAAACTAACGAAGAAGAAATTGAACGGTTTACGCGATATTTACGTTTTTATAGTGACTCTTTATATCAAAGTTTGGTACAAATGCACTAATGCTATAGACGCACCGCTTCAAGATTTAACTTTTATTCAAGATGCCATAAAGTATACTGAAATAGACACGGACATATCAGCAATAATTCTAAAAAAAATGAGCAACCATTTATGGTACATTTCAGAGCAAGTAGTAGCTCTGGCTTTTTATGATTCGAAAATACCCATAGAAGAGAAAGAGAAAATGCTTCAAAACCTCAAATTAAAGGAACCAGTAGTAAAATTAGAAAATGGTCGAAGATGTTCGAATTTATTGGATTTTAAAAATATTTTGTTGTGTGATTTCGTGTCAGAGAAAACAAAATGTTTCTTTAGTAAATTTGGTTTGCCAATGGAGTTTTTACTGTTAGAGCCTTCAAGTTGGGAAACATCATACGCATTTGAAGAAGGTTGGACCGCATGTAAGGACTTATTTGTCGTCAATGATATTGCAGAGAGAGGCGTTAAGTTTATTCAAGACTATAATAGAATCTTGACAAATGATGAAGACGAAAAACAATTGTTGCTTCAGGTTGTTGAGGCTTATCGAATGAAATATCCATCATATAACAAAGCTACTTTAATAACATGATAAATAAAATAGTAATGATTTATGTAACTACTTTCGTTAAAAATTGATATTTTGCCCATATAGACCCCATGAAAATTTTCAAATCGTTTCCGGGTCCACTAAAAATTATCGGATTGACTCCAAATTTTACAGGATTACTTTTTTAACAGAAGGGAACAAGAATCGTGCTAGAAAAAACACTTTTTAAAATTTTCCCATACAAATAAGAACACCCCTAATACATACATATATATCACTTCTTAAATATTTTATTTTATATAAGTTTAATAAAACTAAGTTTTATATATATATATAAAAGTATTCCGCAATTACTTAGTTGCCCACCCAATATTTTATTTACTTATTAAGTAAAATTGATTACGATTAGTAATCAATAAGATTACATATTAAAAAAAATAATGGTATTGATTACATAATTCCCTTTTGAACAATTCTTAATTATTAATTGATTATGATTACAAATAATCCAAAAGTAATCAAGATTACATATTTAGGATTACGAGAAAAAAAAAATCAAAAGTAATCCAAAAAAGAATTGACTACTTTCAGAATATTTTTGATTATTTTTTAAAAATTTTGAATTTACAGCATGTTATACATACATACATATGTATGTATATACATTTTATTTTGAAAAATCAACAAAAAAAGGAAAAATACGTGAAAAAAATAATAATGAGAAACAAATTCATTCAGAATACATTCACTTGCAAAAAAAAAAAGTTTTATAATTTACATATATTTACAATTGGCCTTACTTACAACTAATTTTTCAAAAGAAAAATCAGACAATGATTGCCAACTTCGACTGTTGACGATCCCGGCAAAAAAAAAACAGTCGTTCATCTGGAACTGAAGACGTTAAGGGCGTGCTAAAAAAAAATAAATGCCAACAATTATAATAACAAAAAATGAAAAAAACAACAACTGATTAAATAATTGTAGAATTTCATGAAGAAAAATGTATTTGTGACAGTATTGCCATAATTTCCTTGAAAGTAGTCGAATTATTATTTTATTACTTTTGATTTGGATATCTGTAATCGTAATCAATTAGTAATCGTGCGAATCTGAAAATAATCGTAATATAATCATTACTTCAACTTAAAAAAAAATAATTTAAATACTAATTATTACGATAAGTAATCATTACTTAACAGATATGGTACGTACATATAATACACAATTTAAACAATACAATTGTAAAAGTGTTAAATTTTCATTAGTAAACAGTTCATTTACTTTTTACATTTGAAAGATTTATTTTGTAAATTTGCTTTAATTCTCTCGCGTCAAGTAGAGGAAGTAAGTAAAAAAAGCATATTTAGAATTTAATAGTTAGTAAATAAAAAATTTATTCATTAAAGCAGGTATTTCCTTTAATAAAAACTAGATTTTTTAAAGAATCGTCAGATAACAGGCTCTTGTTGGGTAACGTATAAAACCTGCTAAGGAAAATAATCTTTCTACAGGCCCTGAGGAACACAAGCTACTGTTAAATTCTCTTAATGCATTTTTAATATTTGGATAGCTTTCCAAAACGGAAATCTCCTTGCTCTTATCATTTAGGAAACTCATGAACTCTAATTCGAAATTTGATGTGCGAGGTTGCTCAATGTTCTTTTCGGCAAAAACAATAAAATCTGAAACTACTTCTGCTGCATCCAAGCATTGCTTCACGATATTTGATATTTTTTTTTTTGTTTTCTAGTTATGTTTTCTGGCAGCCAACGCATTTTAAAACTTGGGTAGAAACATAAAGCCAATATGGCTCTATTTGCTTCAGGTGCCAGCAGGAAAAACTTAACATATCTTCTCTCAACGCTCTCCCTTAGTTTTGGTAAAATACAACTGAAATGCCTCAAATTGTAACATTGTAGCCGATATAATCTGGCTTTTACAGACATTCAAGTCGGCAAAACTTTTCCATAATAGCATTTATTTCCCTGTATGTAGTCCAACGCCATAGCTGTTGGTTTCAATATTTCAATTAATTCCTCAAAGTACTCCAGTTCTATAGCTGAGAACGTCTTAGCCTTATCTAACTTAACAAATAATTCATTTAATTTTGATTTTCTTTTCATTAGCTGTACTATGGAATCGAAAAGTGAGTTCCATCTTGTGGGACATGGATAAACTAACTGATGTCCGAGCCAATCTTTTATAACTTCAGCTGATTTGGGTCTTCTAGATAAATTTCATAATAAAGTACATTTAGCAATTGCCGAGTAGTGAGAGAATTTTTTATGAAATTATTCATATCTGTTGTGGCTTAAAGACGTAATGTGTGGCTGAAACATTTCAGATGCCTCGGCAAATATAACTCTCTAGCTTTACATTTGAATAGTGTAAATGAATTCGCCTTAGACGAAACAATTCAAAGCTGAATAGTAGTGTTGTCAAATGTCAAATTTAATGGTCATAGTTTCTAGCGATTTTCACTTTTGTCTGATACAACTTATTTTCAAATTAATTGTAAAAAATAAATGTATTTTGTTTTTTGAGCCACATGTATTTGAAATGCAAAATACTTTTCAGTTGTGTATTTGAAATACAAAATACTTTCAAACCATGTATTTCAAATACAGATACAAAATACGTATTTGTATCTGTATTTCAAATACAAGTATTTCAAATACTGCCCAGGCCTGTGTGTCACACTGTACCCAATGCCTCTTTTAACAACAACAACAACAATACATAAAAAACAAACAACATCAATAAAAAGGTATACATATGTGAAAATCATCCCTTGCAAGGAATACAAGACAAAAATTTTTTTGGCGCCGCACATTGGGTTGAAATTGCTAAAAACGGCTCTTAATTTAGGCGTTAGAGATAACACTTATTTTTTCGTTTTGTAGTATTAAATGGGTCATTAGTAGTTAAAAATAAAATTTTTTTTTAAACTCAGGGGATATCCGTTTGTCTGCCCGTATGAATATTTTAATTGCTTTGCAAACTCCATTTTGAAAGATAAATGAATGAAATTTGACGCGTATGATTTTTTTAGGTTAGTAACTCAGAATACGAAAATTCAACGGAATTAGTAAGTGATTTCGTATAGCCGCCATACAAAATTTTCCCGGAAATAGCCCATACTTATCTTTATTTATTGAAAAGGTTTTTATTAATATTAATATTTATAATAAATTTACATTTTATTTTTAATATTATTTCACTAAAATAAATATCATCGGAATTATTTTCTTCAGACATTTTAGGTAATATTAGAAGGTCCAACACCTGCTGTGGTAACACGCTACTTTTCTTTTTGTTTGCTCATATTACTAACAATAGGATCAGATCTTATTAAAAATCTATTGAAAATATCTTCGTTGTACTTTTTGCGACTGCATTTCCGTGAAACAGGTTCTCTGTATGATTTAAAATCTTTATTGCGAGCTTCCTGCGATAACTGACCAATAGGTAACAGTGCATGATTAATAATCTCCGAACCATGTATTATTTATGTAATGTGGGAGACATGTTATACCATGGGTATTTTCCAACAAAGTTTTTTGCGGTCGATAAAATTTCCTAATTTTCCAACATTAATCTGATGGCCACACGATACAGCAACTAAAATAGTATGCAACTTTTTGATCAGTTCAACGTCGGTTTTTGTAATTTTCGCTAAAATTCGGGATTTTGGAAAAAACGTCTGGCTGTATTCCCGTCATTAGAGTTTCCAAACCCTGGATTTGGCTGGTCAACTATAAGTTCGGTTTTTTGTCTGAACTCGACCTGTATTTTTGATCTGGTTTCATCATTACTTTTACATATTAGCCTTTCCAATGACAAGTACATGGTAAAGTCCTATGTTATTTTACCAGTATTAGAAACGGAACTTCAGTTTGGAACTGCTGGGTAATAATTTTAAAAATAGGAATATTGATAATGAGAAAATTAACAAAAATAAACAATAACAAAACTACATACCAAACATATGTATGTACACACTTACATGATTAATACAGTGAGTGCATTCCTAAGCATACACGAATTTTTCTTTGATGTAATCTAAACTTGAGTCTTGTAAACAAATTCTAACTCGATTTAACCCCTTCTCATCTAAAATGGCATAAGTTTCAGCAAAGAACTCCGCTCAACTTTAAGACCCTTTTGGAGTAGTTTTATTTCGTTTGGGAAATCAATCCGTTGTGTTAGTCTTACTAGGCAATATAACGCTTCATAATTGGGATTTCAAAAACGATGGTTTACTATGACAAATCTTTTAGAACTTACAACTACTATACATCAAGGATTTCTTCAGCAACAACAGACTGATGTTATCTATATAAACTATTAAGTTTTATACTCAATTAAATTTTGGGCTAACATTCCCCTAGAAGCACAATCTGCAGGATTCAACGCCGACGGCACATATTTCCATTGAAGTGGGTTACTCAGGCGTTGAATATCCGCCACTCTATTTGCAACGTAGATCGTCCAATTAGAAGGTGATTTTTGAATTTTTGAACTATCACTCCAATAAACAATTTTGTCAATAATTATGTCAGAAAGTGATTCCCGAACACTCTGAGCCAACTGTACCAGTATTTTGGCTGCATACAACTAAAGTCTAAGTATAGAAATGGTTTACTTTCGATTTTGACAGTAAAATATTTACAAATATTCCCTCGGACGTGATAACTCTCGAATAGATTACAGCTGCGTATGCCATAGTTGATGCATCGGCAGAACAATACAACTCAATCTGAGATTTGTTAGACCAGCAAATCGATCGAGGAAATTTTAAACTGGTAAGTTTAGATAATGAAAATCTATGTTTTCGCCAACGTTCAGGTCGAAGTTTCTCATCCCAGTCTAAACCATTTTCCAATAGTTGCTTAAAAATAGATTTGGAGACGACAGTAATAGGTGCTAACTACCCCAGTGGATCATACAGCTTAGCATTTTCAGAGAGAATTGATCTTTTAGTGAATGAAATGCTGTCCTCAATGTTAACCCTAAATGTAAATGTATCACTTTCAGTGTCCCACTGTATACCGAGGGTCTTAACTACAGTGTCCCTGTTAAATTTCAAAGTAACAGAAGGGTCTCTGCAGTCCTCAGGGATTTCCCGTAAAAGTTCATCTGAATTAGTAATTAATTTACGAAGGTTGCACCAGCCCCTTTTTAATAGATCATAGAGATCCCTTTGCAAAAATGGCTTCATCGACATTGTCTGCTCCTGAAATAATTTCATGAACATAATAATCAGAAATCAGTACTTTCGACACCTCAGGAAACTTATGTTCAAGGTCAAGTTCCAATTTTTGCAAAACACGAATAGCCAAATAGGGTGCAGACGTGGTATCATATCGATGCCTTACTTCCTCAACCTCGTAACCTAAAAAAATACGGTATTGACTTTTTCATATCAAACGATTGCTATTTTGCTTTAACTAAAAAAGATAATTATATTGTTACTTCTAATATACATAAATGACAAAAAATTCCTTAATAATTGCATTTAAACTTTTAACCAAACCCCGAAGCATAAAAAGAAGAACCGTTTTTCTCTCTCTCCTGAAATGTTTGGTTCTTTAAGATACGAGGTTGAGGAATTAGGTAAGGCATCGATATGTAACAGTATTCAATTCATAAATAAAGATATCCTCATTTGGATTGAACCACCAAAGAGTTTGATGAAACTTTCTGTGTTCTGGACATACATCGATTTGTCTAAACATATTCTCGATGTAAGCGCTGAAAACTTTTCTATGCATTTTCCATTTCGTAATGATTGCAGGAAGGCTGTTATGAAAGGCAGGGATGGCTAGGAAACAATTCGTCTTTTAGAGACTTGTAATTACTTAAATGACAGCTTCCATCAAAAATAAAGTAAAGTATGTGCAAAACGTATGAATTTTCGCGAACATCACTACTCCAATTTTCGTCATTTGGCCTAAATACTCATATCCTGCATAAAGCTCCTATAGCATTTAGCAAATTCTAGACGTTTAGAAAGTGAAATCTCCAACTGTCTTAACGTTTGTATGCACCAAAGACATTGTTTTGTACAATAGAATCAGTGTTGCTGTTGAGAATAGATTTAAATGGCAAATGCACCATATAACGCCCAGCTTCCTTCCGAGTTGTCGTATTTTCAAAATAATTTTCACACGCTGATTCATTATTACTAAATATTCTTGCCGTAATTACCTCCTCCTGCTCCCAGAAGGACCTTAATATACTCTCCATATTCGTTTGGTGTTAGAGGTTCCAGACGTACTGTTTTTAGCAGTACATGTACTGTTTTTCCTTAATTGTATTTTTTTATGCACAACACCCAAAACATTACGCAAATGTACTGTTTTTCACACTTTGTACTGTTTTTATGAATATTTTTTTTATAAAACAATAACATTTCTCTATTTTAATATTTGATAAACAAATTTTTAACAGTGTGAAAAAAACACAAGATAATTTGAAACACTCTGTAATCGTTAAAAAAGTACATCGCTTGTAAACAACGTTGTTACTGTTTTACATTTTTGAAAAAACAGTAAGTTCATGATTAAAAAATTTAAAAAAAAATTGAAAATAAAATTCTATTCACAACTTAAAAATAAAATTCCTTACAAGAATCATTCATTCAAAGAACATAATCGAAAAATTAAAAAAAAAAAATCGATTCACAAATAGAATTTTTATTTTCCTTGAAGAAAAGTTAGCAGCGTTGCCATTGTAGTTTATTATTTTTGTTGTGTTAATGGGGACAATTTCACCATTTTAGGAATTAAAGAAAATATCTTAAAGACTTTAATTTTTAGTTCTTCTAACTTTTTGTTTCTCCACAAATTTTTGTTACACATATTAAAAACATACGTTAAAGGCAATTTCATTTAGTATTGAACACCAGGCAATATGAAATTTTAAATAATTATAGTATGCATGTCTGATTAGTGATAAAACAAGTAAGAGTGCTATATTCGGCCATGCCGAATCTTATATACCCTTCACAACGTGTAGTCCCATATGAAATAAGTACATACATTTAAAAAACATACATATATAAAAACATCCCATTGTAAAATTGTAAATTTACGTATGTATGTTAAAAAAATAAAATAAAAAAAATATAAAAAAATTAAGACCCTTTTAAATATTTTTTTTTATTTAGAAATTACTTCTGTTATATATCTAATGTTTATAAATGTGAGATAAATTTGCTTCTAATAAGAAAAAAAAAAAACCAGAGGCAGTGCCACAAACATGTCTGCAAGTTATTTAGGAGCTTATAAATAAAAATTATCACAATTTGTTTTTCGCCTGTCAATAATATCTGAAAGTAGAATTGACTAATAACTACCTTAACTAAGATTTATTTTATTAAATTAAATAAAAGTATAGGTTTCCGCAAGAGTTACCAGAGGAAGATTGAAAAATATTGGAAAACTATTGTGAGCAGAGTTACCAGAGGAATATTGAAAAAAGCTGTTATTTTCCTTAAGAGTTGTTACATTCAGCATAAGGTATTGCATTTAAAATTATTTCTTAATGGAAATAAATAAATGTAATTTATATGGACATTTGTATGAATGTATCTAGGTATTTATGTGAAAAAAATTAATTTTTACACAACAACGAAGTTGAAGTTCATTGATGTAACCGCTATTCTCCCAACGGCATGTAGGTAATTTCTTGCATTTGTTTGCAAGTTTAATTAAAAAAATTAAGAAGAAGTAAAGGTGTAGTAAGGTATTGCATTTAAAATTATTTCTTAATGGAAATAAATAAATGTAATTTATATGGACATTTGTATGAATGTATCTAGGTATTTATGTGAAAAAAATTAATTTTTACACAACAACGAATTTGAAGTTTATTGATGTAACCGCTAATCTCCCAACGGCATGTAATTTCTTGCACTTGTTTGCAAGTTTAGTTAAAAAAATTAAGAAGAAGTAAAGGTGTAGTCATGCAATAACAATAGTTTGTATCACCATTCATCTCATATAAAATACGTACATACTTAAAAAACATACATATATAAAAATAACATCCCATTGTAAAAAAATAAATTTACGTACATATATAGTTTAATTAAAATAATTAAAAAAAGGAAAAAGTAAAGAGTAATAGAGCATACATTATTGAAATTTAAAATATATAATATGTATTAACGTATACTACGTACTCAATGGGAAAAATACATAAAAATAGATATGTATTTAGTTAAGTTTTTTTTTTCATAGTGCATCGTATTTTGCTAGTCATGATATTTCATATTCTACTCATATTGACCATGAAACATTGATATGTAAAAAAAAAAATTAAGCAAACACTTAATGGTATCGAACTGCGTACCACCAGCTTCATAGTTCAGTGGTGTACCCACTGCACTACCATCCTATGAACATTTATATAACTTAAATATACAAAAGTACTTGCAACCTATATGAGGTTCATACAAAATAAAAATCATATACATACATACATACATTTAAGTATTAGCAATATGTTTGAATGAATATTCGTATGTAGGTTTTTTACACACACACATGCTACGTTGAATCAAAGTTATAGCTGTTGTTAAGCTGTTTTCTCTAGCAGCGAAAGCCGCGGTGACATTTTGTTTTCTCTAAATATTTTGAGCAGAGTTACCAGAGGAAGATTAAAAAATATTGGAATAATATTGTGAGCAGAGTTACCAGAGGAAGATTGAAAAAAGCTGTTATTTTCCTTAAGAGTTGTTGCATTCAGCATAAGGTATTGCATTTAAAATTATTTCTTAATGGAAATAAATAAATGTAATTTATATGGACATTTGTATGAATGTATTTAGGTATTTATGTGAAAAAAATTAATTTTTACACAACAACGAAGTTGAAGTTCATTGATGTAACTGCTAATCTCCCAACGGCATGTACGTAATTTCTTGCATTTGTTTGCAAGTTTAATTAAAAAAATTAAGAAGAAGTAAAGGTGTAGTAAGGTATTGCATTTAAAATTATTTCTTAATGGAAATAAATAAATGTAATTTATATGGACATTTGTATGAATGTATCTAGGTATTTATGTGAAAAAAATTAATTTTTACACAACAACGAAGTTGAAGTTCATTGATGTTACTGCTAATCTCCCAACGGCATGTAGGTAATTTCTTGCATTTGTTTGCAAGTTTAATTAAAAAAATTAAGAAGAAGTAAAGGTGTAGTCATGCAAAAACAATAGTTTGTATCACCATTCATCTCATATGAAATACATACATACTTAAAAAACATACATATATAAAAATAAAAACATCCCATTGTAAAAAAATAAATTTACGTACATATATAGTTTAATTAAAAAAAATAAAAAGTAAACAGTAATAGAGCATACATTATTGAAATTTAAAATATATAATATGTATTAATGTATACTAGGTACTCAATGGGAAAAATACATAAAAATAGATATGTATTTAGTTTAGTTTTTTTTTTCATAGTGCATCGTATTTTGCTAGTCATGATATTTCATATTCTACTCATATTGACCATGAAACATTGAAATGTAAAAATAAAAATCAAGCAAACACTTAATGGTATCGAACTGCGTACTACCAGCTTCATAGTTCAGTGGTGTACCCACTGCACTACCATCCTATGAATATTTGTACAACTTAAATATACAAAAGTACTTGCAACCTATATGAGGTTCATACAAAATAAAAATCATATACATACATACATACATTTAAGTATTATGCTCTAAACACATAGACGACAGCAAGCAGCAATATGTCAAAAATAAAATCCATGTGTTTAAATGAAAACGATTATTTTGACGGCAGCACAGCAGCACGACTGCACAACAGCATTTGCTGCTGCTGCCAACTTAGGCTATTTTCTATTTTGACGGGCAGCAAGAACAAATATAGTGTTGCCATTACATATATTAAATTGGAAAAAAATAAAAAAACTTATTTTTAATATTAAACATAAAAGAACATTACAAAAATACAATAAAGAAACAAATGTATGTGTTTTTATAGTTTTTCGTGTTATAATTACATTTTTTTATCAATAACTTTAATTTTATTCATAATAAAATATATATGCGACATCCCTGAAATTTGTATTGCTAAAATGCATATCAGCTGATTATTATGTTGTTGCTGTCTTCAAAATAATTATGAAGCTGACTTCAGACCAGCATTTGAAGTTGGCAGCATTTGAAGCCATGAAGTTGTGAAATCTGCTGGCGTCTATGTGTTTAGAGCTTTAGCAATATGTTTGAATGAATATTCGTATGTAGGTTTTTTACACACACACACATGCTACGTTGAATCAAGGTTATAGCTGTTGTTACTTTGTTATCTCTAGCAGCGAAAGCCGCGGTGACATTTTGTTTTCTTTAAATAAATGCGGACATACATACATACTATATGTTTAATTATTCTTTCTTTTTCTTTATAATGATTTTATCCGCTCAAAAACGTACCATTGTAAAATTATAAATTGAGTTTATGTGTGTATGTATTAAAAAAAATAAATAAATAAAAAATTAAATGGAAATAAAAAAAAATTTTTTTTTGTCTAAACTGGGATTCGAACCTACGTTCATCCAGTGTGTGTTGTTGTAAAAAAAAACGAGGTGGTCGTGGTTTTTTGCTCATATCTCCGTTGTTTATGTGCAGATTTTTCTGATTTTCAATACCGATCTGCTCCCGAATATTTCTGATGTTTTAATACCTCACGCGGGTCTTGGTGGTGTCGGGGGCCTCCAAAAAGTTGATTTCAACATACACACGGACAGACTGACAGAGCTTAATCGACTACCCTATTCATAAGTTTTCAGAAAATATGTACTTTATGGGGTCGGAAATGAAAATTGTAGAAATTTCACACGGAATGACAAACCTATATATACCCTTTTTCACTGTGTGAAGGGTATAAAAACATAAGTATAAACGGGTTTCAAACAAGCAATTCGGATTAAATATAATTATATCTGTGGTTTTCATGGGCATGGTATGTCTTAAAATCTAATTTTTCAGGAGAGCCTAAAAACCGTTTTATATAAAACAACGGGTTATGTATTGAACTTTTTAAACTTTTTTTTTACCATTCATGCCAATAAAGATCTTAAAATTTTTAAAATTATGTATATAATAGCGAATACGAAAATAAACAAAGTGGTACGAAAACTATAAGTGTGTGCAGATAAACATAGGTAGGTAGTACACACTTCTAGAAAACTGAAAAATTATCAGAAAATGACTTTTAAATGTGTTTGGATATAACAGCGTATGTGGTTGTGTGTTTTTCTAAAAAATGAAATAATTTGCCATTAAGCACGTAAGTCAACATAGGCCCATACCTAAACAAGAGCATTGAGCGTCAAGCGTTGCAATTTTGCATGTATTTCGTTATTGTAACAAAAACAAAACACATGTAAAACTCCAACGCTTTACGCTCAACGCTCTTGTTTAGGTATGGGGGATACTGCGTTAGTGCTGAACGCTTTTTGAATATATATAGAAGTTACGTTGCTATGCAATTAAAAAAATCGGAATGGCTCCATCTTATTTCAGGCATTTTTAGAACCAAGTAAAGGGCGTTTAAAAACCAAACAGTATGGCATTATTAACTCAAAATCATAAAAAATGAACATACGCGGTTGGCCATGAAAACCACAATATTACCTTTTAGGATTTTATGATAATAATTCTTCATACATATACAAAACATCCCATTGCAGAATTATAAATTGAGTTTACGTTTGTACGTTTCCAAAAAAAGAAATTACAAAAAAAAAAATATATTAAAAAAGAAAAATAATAAAAAAATGAAAAAAAAAAATTTTTAAAATTTTTTTAAAAAAATTAAAGAAATATATATAAAATATATATAATATAGGTATATAAAATTAAATAAAAAAAATATTGGCTCAGCTGGGATTCGATTCCACGTTTACTCTAACCAGTATAAACGTATGTTGTTGTTGTAATTGTGAAAAAAAAAATCGAGGTGGTCGTGGTTTTTTGCTCATATCTCAGTTGTTTATGTACCGATGTTTCTGATTTTCAACACCGATCTACTCCCGAATATTTCTGATATTTTATTACCTCACCCGGGTCCAGGCGATATGGGGGGGGCTTCAAAAAGTTCGGAAATGAAAATTGTAGAAATTTCACACGGAATGACAAACCTATATATACCATTTTTCACTGTGTGAAGGGTATAAAAATAGTAATAAACAAAAGGTTGTTTAATTTTTACAATTGGAGTAGCAAAGTTATAAACGCTAATAAATCTGCGTGCACTCTGTAACGGATGATTTTTTTGCATAAAATTCCTTAATATTTTTGTATGATTCTTAAGAATAACAAACAATTGTTATCACACACAAAAAACTCTACCCACAAAAGGGTAATTCCAAATTATAGTATCAGTATTAAAGTAGCCTCTCGAGCCATTTCATTTTATTCAAGAAGTGTTCGTGATAACGAAAACATCATTTTATTTCTACATAAAGATTTAAGTCAATCTATAAACAATCCAGATTAATTTTGTTATGTGTATATCACCGAAAAAAAACGGAAGTGCTTCTTAACAAAAAGTTATATGAAGATTGCTATAACATATATCCACAAATTTAAACCAGCACTAGACACTGAGTACTATATGCATTTCATGTCGATTGAATTTATCCGTGAGGTCTTCGAACGTAAGTAAGTACAGTACTTTTGGCTTATAGTTACATCCTTTAGTTGTATCCAAATTGTGGATTATATCGCTTATGTAACTATAAGCCTTATTTTTTGAATTCTTCATATTCCTTATTTTAAATTTGTTTATTTTACAGGCGACATTTCAAAGCCTCTGCTATGGAGAGAAACAGCGAGCCATGAATCCGATTTTTATTTTTCTTTAAGTATAAAAACCGGTTTCGAAAAACATATGCGATGGTCTTACCCCACGAGGTCTGCTTGCAGTTTTACATACACAAGACATTAAATATGCTCAAGATTGTGGTCCAAGATGTAGTCAAGTGCTTGCATCTTTACCAGGACGCTCAACCTTAAGAATGCCTTACCAATCATATAGCCCAGATCCAGCTCTACTATCATCATCTGATAATGACGAGTTCATCCCATACAAACATTTTTTACCGAGACCATGGAATCAAGACCGGCTAAATGGTGTAAATAAAGACCTTAGATTGTCAAAAAGATTTTCTGAACTGCTTGCGTCCCGGATGAAAGAATCAAATCTCATAACTGAAGAAACTAAAGTTTTGTATTACAATACTCGAAATTCAGGCTTACTTCATTATTTTGTTGAAGAGGCTGTTTTTGTGTATTGCACATATATATTTCTGATTTGATGACTTCCATGAATTCACGGAATACGATTCAAACGAATGGCGTTTATTTATCGACTAAGTGTGTCCTTTTGCATAATGGAAATAAATTTCCATTATTGCCGATCGCACATTTAACCAAAGTAAAAGAAGAATACTTCGTAATTGCATTGGTCATGAAGAAGATAAAGTATGATGAACATAACTGGGAAATTTGTGTTAACCTTAAGATAGTAAGCTCTTAGGTCAACAAAGCGGCTTCACCAAGTCTCCTTGTTTTTATGCTTATGGGACAGCAGAGCTAAAACATGTTGAAGTTATGTTTTTAATAATTATTAGATAATTGTTATAAAAATACTTATGTTATATATATATGAAAATAATCAAATAGGTTTTTGTTTTGTAATCTTTTTGTAATTTTTATTATCAGTTTTTTACAAATAAAACTTTTCTAACAATAAAACAGAACATTTGAAGAGAAAACAGTGGCCTTTTAGGGAAACACTGGTTCCATGTATGCCAAATGTTTTAGATGTAACTCTAGTGCACCGAGATCGCATAATATTACCTCCTCTTTAATATTTTAATGCGTTTAACAAAGATAAAGAATGTTTTCAATATATTACAAGGAAGTTTCTCAATCTGGTATATTTAACGGCCCAGAAATTCGCAAATTGGTATCAAAGATACAGATTTTGGCAGTTCAATGTTAGAAAATGAGAAGAATGCATGGGATTCATTTGTATGGATTATTCAAAATTTCTTAGGAAATAAAAAGGGTGATTATTATTTTGTGCATGTTGAAGAGATGTTAACTCACTTCCAAAATCTTGGATGCAACATGAGCATTAAATTACTCTACCTGCAAAGTCACATAAATCGTTTTGCTGAAAATCTAGGAGACTTGAGTGAGAAACAGGGCGAAGGATTCCACCAAGATATCCGGACTATGTTAATTTACATTTGTCTAAGTTTATTTTTATAATATCGGACTAATTCTTTTTTAGTTATCATCATTTCAATTTTGTTGCCTTGTGTAATAAATATGCAATGTATTCAAGGATATATTTTTATTTCTTTTTCTTTCCTTCAGGAACACATTTTATCATTACAAATGACTTTCAAGAGACTATCAGAATACAAACTCAAATTTCAGGGTGATAAGTGTAAATTTTTTAAATTCTTATAAAAATATTAAGGATATAAAACAACACCAAACGAAATAAAACGAGTCCCAAATAACATAGATATAATGCAAACAATTTCAAACAGATAAGATCATTTTTTTAGACTTAAGTGGTTTCTATCGAAAATTCATCAAAAATTACAGCTAAATAGATTTGCTTATGAATTTTTATTTTAAAAAAGGTTCGATTATTGATATCAATAATAATAATTACATTTATTGTTTTAATAAATTGAAGAAAATTATACATACATATATACAAGCCGAGATTTGGCATATTCCTAATTCGATATGCTATTTGTTTTGACGTACGTAGTTGGTATGTATTGCAAATTTTTGCATTCAAAAATTCATTTCTCGTACTGAAATGCATAAAAATATAAATAAATATACATACATATAATATAAATAAATAATCGATATACTATTCCCTTTAAAAGAGTCACGTGTAGATTTGTTTTCATACCACAATCTATTATATTAGCTTTTTTTTTAAATTTATTTATTCTTAAAATTTTTTTCTCAATAAAAATATTGATTTTGTGTTTTAATTAATGTAAATTTATTACAATTGACAGAAAAATCAAATGTGCTTAAAAAATAGTATGTATTTGTATTTAATGTTTGTAAAGGCCTAACTATATTATGCTTTTGCTGGCTTAAACAAATGTGCGGAATCCGCACTGCGGATACATAAAATTAAATGTATGCAACTATATTGTGCTTAAGAAACTTTTCGTCAAGTGTCTTTTGCTTAAGCAAACTGCGAATCTGATCGTACTTTGCTTTTCATTTGATTTGTACACAGTAAATTTTTTTAATAATGTTGTCATTTGTTTTTTAAATTAGTGAAAAAATATGTATGTATATAAATTTAATAGTTTATAGTAAAATATTTTTACATTTTACACATTAAATAATAATTTTGTGACAATGTCAATATATTTAGGAAATGCAGAAATAAAACAGCTTTTGCAAAAGTACAAATATTTGCAACTAATCATAAAAAGTATTTAAGTTTGAAAAGTACAATATTGCCACCGACATGTCTTCAAAAATTTTTTAAAGTATTTGACATACTTTTCGTTGATTTTTGACAGTAGCTTAAGCCAGCAAAAGCATAATATAGTTAGGCCTTAACAAATAATTATTGCATACAACTGTTTTTCGTTTGTAAACACTAAATATAGCTTAACTTTAATAAGTTCTTTACTGTAATCGAATTGTAATAATACAGGTAATCAATAATTACTTGCATTAACTAAAATCGCATTTTTATTTAAAATAAAACATTGAACTTTTGTTACATATGTATATCAATATTAAGTAGTGAACCCTAATAGAGATAACTAAATTCGGTTGTAATAAAAGCGAATTAAATACAAATCTTATTTATAAGGCTAATTGGTTGGAAGAACTAATTTTATTGTTCTGAGCAATAAATTTCTAACACTGTTGTGTTTTTTCGTTTATAAGTGTATAATATCGGTTCCTTTTACAAAATTTTAATATTTGCAATACTATTTTTATTGTTTTTACCATTTTCCAACCAAACTTCCAAAAACTTGTTTTTATCATAATAATTACTATGGATTAAATAATCAAGTTAAATTTAAAAGCAAAATATAAATAAAGTTCGTTCAAAGCAATTTGTGTAATAAAGAGTTTTAAACATCTTTATATGAATATCTATTTATTTTATATACATAATCACTACATAAATAATTAATAGATAGAAAAATTAACTAATAATAGTTAGGAAATTATACTTACATCTCTGGGTTCGACTTCAGACCCAAACACACTAACAAATTTGGCCAGATGCTCAAAGTGACGTGTCATTTCAGTTGCCAAAATCATATCGATTATAGTATTTCGTGCCAACTTATATGCATCTTTATTTAAACTCTTGAAAATATTCACATTGTCATCGGCTGCAAATAAATAACATTGAATTACATGGTGTGGGAGTGTATTCTTTTTCTCATTCTGGTTTTAACAGATCGAAATATCCATTTTATACCCCATAAAGTATATACATATTTTCTGAGTCCTGTTATCATTTTATGAGGATCTGAAAATGTCCGTCCGTCTGTCCGTCTGTTGAAAGCACGATAGAACCGAATCGAAAAAATTAGGGAGATAAAATGTTTCCAGAATATTTCATATACATAAGGTTTATTTAGTATTGAAAATGGGCTAAATCGGTGTACTAAGAAGAGAGTTATAGCTTGTAATGCTAAATTAGGTCAAAGAAACCATGTCCTTCCAACATGTCCTTCCCGTGATCCCGCAGCAAAATATATAAGAATTAAATTTATTTTTAATTAATGAAAAACTTTTTATTAAAAAGCATAAAATAGTCTAAAATGCAAAAGAAACACTTCGAAACCAAGACATATTTATTCATCAGGTAATTGCAGTTCGGAGAGAATTTTTTTGTTTATATTTTTTTTAATATATGAAGATTGACATTTGATATAAATTTAAAAAGAGAGAAAATTGTTTTTTATTTATGCATTTTGACATGTGAAATTTAAAATAGATGTTAAAAAAAATAATCAGCTGACGAATCAAGAGTACCTGATGAATAAATATGCCTTGTTCGAAACTATAAAAATTAATAAAGAAAATTAAATTTAAAATATCAATTGAGTAAAAATATTTTTAATTGAAAAAATATTATTCTCTAGATACGAGATCAAATATAAGCACAAAAATACAGGTACTTCAGCTATGAGATCAAAAATAACATTATTAGAATTCAATTTTAAAAACATGTAAACACAAGGTGAAATTAAAACAAGTAAGAGCACTATATTCGGCTGTGCCGAATCTTTTATACCCACCACCAATTCTGTGTACATTTAGAGCACAATATTTATTATTTTGTTGATCGCTATGGAATAATCTCTTTATAATAAAATATGTATCACTTTCTTTGTAGAGGGTGGTTAAATTTTAGGGGCCTATGTTGAAGGTGAACTACACCTAGTCTTTAAATTTGTTTTCTGCATTTCATTTGACATTTCTCAATCTCAGACTTAGTCAATTTGATCCGTGGAAAGATACGCAAATGAGCAACGCTTTAAAGTTATTCAGGTTTTTTATAAAAATGGCGTTCAAATCAAAATGCATTTTGTGCACTTCGTAATTCTTTTGATCAACATAATCGTTCAAATTCGTCCACAATCGGGAGAATTGTATAAAATATTTAAATTTCTGCAAAACAGGTCTGTATAAAATGTTAGAAAATCTGTGAATGCCTTCTTAGTTCGTTGAATGGGAAACATTGCTGTTTTTCACGATAACGTGGCAAAAGAGCAGTCAACCTCGACTCATCATCATGCCCAACAATTGAGAATCAACATTGTCATTGAAAATTTGGACCATCAGATAGAGGAGTAGAGCCAAGGATAGGGGGAGGGGGAGAATTTGGCCGATATTTTGTTAAATACATAATTGAACCATACAAATATTATCATTACAAAAATAAATAATATTAATTTAATAAATAATTTGTGTTTTATTTAAAGTCAACATCGGCTCTTAAAATTTAACCACCCTTTATAACTTCGATATAATAGTAAAATGTTTTCGTTAATTTAGTCTTTTAGTGAAAGTGGGCGTTAAAGTTGGCGTGTCAATAAAGTTTCTGCTAATAAATACAACTTAGATATTTCAATTAGTCCTTTATTTTCCCAAAAACTTTGACAATAGAGAAATTACATGAATTTAAGATAAACCGTTATATGGAATGTAGGCGTTAAAGTGGGCGTGTCACCTTCATTTTTTGGCACAACAATTACAATGATCAGAAGGATATACGTAGCAAATTTTATCATCATATCTCTAATTTTGGCGGTTTAATGAGCTTTTAAATTTCATTAACGGTAGATAACGTGAAAAGTGGGCGTTATAGTAGGCGTGTCAAAAATGTTTTTGCCAATGACTACAACTTAGATGTTTCAATATAGTCCTTTATTATTCCAAAATCTTTATTAATAGAGAAATTATATGAATTTTAGTTAAAACGTTATATGGGAAAAAGATTTAGCAAAATTCTTTTGTGCGCTGTTTTTGCAATCATTAAAATAAATACATCTCGATGGTCACAAGTAGAAAGAAAGGTTATCGTTATGTTATGGTTTTTCTAAAATTCACAAAATGCATACACATATTTGCTTTTACTCGTGAATAAAATCAACATATGTCAGCAAACTTGTGATTTATATGCCTCTGTTCTGTATTCCGAGTAATTTATTTTAACGCGGAATACCGAATACATGTAATAGCTTTTTTTCGCAATATTCTTACATTTCTGAGATATGGTAAAGATGTAAGATTATTGCCGTAGTAATTTTTTAATGACGTTTTGAAATGGAAAAGTACCATTTTGCATAAAAAAAAAATCATCGGCACTTATTTCTAAATAAATTTTATTTATCTGACTTTTACTTTTGTTTTTATCACCAGTGGTTTGATCAAAAACGCACTAAATGTTCATAAGTTATGATGAAATGTATCAGCATTATCGGCTTAGTTCGGGCGAAACATAAGGATTGCCCATGAAAAATTCTGAGCCAGATAAAAAAACTGATATGAATTAGGCGCCTCAAAATCTTCATAGTCGAAACATTTTCATTTAAAGAAAATTTTTGCTGCAGACCTGTGATTTTTGCTGTGACTCAGAAAGTTATAATGCGATTGTGCTGGTTTTCAATAGCGATTTATTCTCGAATGTTAACATAATTTTTGGCACAACATGTATATTGGTCTGTGCATCATGTGGGGACTTTTAACATATAATTTCATAAAACACAAGCCTCCCTATGCACAAGCTCGCAGAAAATATGTACTTTATGGGGTCGGAAATAACAAACGGAAAGACCCTTATAAAAAAAAACACATATGTACTTACATACACATGTATTCAATTAAAAATTAACAAAAACAAATAAAATAAAATAAGTACCTAGTGCCAGCCTAAACGTAGTTGATGCATGATGGGATTCGAGTACAGTTAAATCATTATACATTATCGCCAATTGACTATTTGAGTTACATAAAAATGCTGATGAGCGTCCCGGATGATCAACATCATGGGCAACAGCAGCAATAAGTGCAGAAGCCTCTTCCAAACGATCCATAACTAGGTCCTTTGCACCTAATTGTGATATAAATACACCAGTTGCCTATAAAGTAAAGATTATTGTATTGTACCCAAGCGTACACATTTTAATATACCTGCATAACGTCTGCTGCATGTGTGCTGTTGTGATAGGAGTTATCTGTATGATAATGACTTTCTATTAAAGCTAGCCAATTTTTACATACAGTTTCATCAACGCCAAGAGTACAGAAAACATCAAAACGCCTAAATATTTCCATGCCTAAATATAAAAGTGGATGTCTTTCGGTGATTTCCTCCAATTTAAAAATATTAAATTCCCAATTTAGAGATTCTTCCAGGATTTCCATGATTTGTGGAGTTGCCTATTAAAATAGCCCAAAATATATTATTTTACTGAATTAACCACTAAACTCGTATTCAATACAAACCTTCATTTTCGCTGGCATTATTCCAGGCGTAGTATTACAGGTTCGGCCAGATTTGACTATAGAGTCATTCGAGCTACGTCGAGATGAATGCATATTTGGGCCCTAAAAAGCATTCGCAATGTAAAATAAAAATAAATACAGTGTCATTTAAATTAGTTAACAATCAGCTACATACTGTTAGAAGGGCACCTATTAGATCAGTGGCTATCGGGTCATCAGGTCTTATTTCCTTCATTTGAGGGCTATATAATCCTTCACGTTTTAAAAATTCCATTACCTTGTCAATAAGTCGTGCCTCATCCGCTGAACAATTCTCCTGTACTTGTGCGAGCAAATTAATTATCTTCATAGCAAATAGTTTTTAAATAATGGTTTATCGCATTTGTGGTTGAATAGAGCATTTGGTTGTTGAGTGCACAATTAAAACAAACGGAGAAAATAACAAAACAAAGATCAGTATAATGAAGTTATAACGACAATTAACAAATGAAAAGGAAAAGTAACAATTATAAATAAGTAAATTTAAATGTTAAAATTTGTTTGGTGCTTAGAATTCTTATGCCACAGAATTCGGTTGCAATAAAGTATCTATTGTATATTCAGAGCGTATGTTATTATGCTCTTATCACGGATGGAAATCATGGTACAATTCTACTTTTTATGGTACAATTTTGACCTTGTTGGTGCCGTGGTACTACCGCGAGCTACTTGGTACAATTTAAAAACTTGTCCATGTTCTCTTTAATTTTGCTTGTGTGTGTTTTATTTTATTCTGTCAGCTTCTCTGTTTTTGTTGCAATGCTATTGTCAAAGCGAATTCATGTACCAGGTGGTGTCAAGTCTGCAAGAATAAAATCTGCCTAGTACTTTCACCTGTTAATTTGGCACCACCTGGTACATGAATTCGGCTTGGCTGTTGTTATATGTATTTAATTTTACTTATGATTCGTAAGCATGTAAGGTGGACTTTAAAAATGAAGTACTAAAATGGTTCGATAAGCTTACTCCTGAAAAAGTTTTTATGGAACAACAAATTCAATAGTACCTCTTCTGGTGAAAATGTTTCCACACGAACAAACAAACTTTGAAGCAATAAATAATCAGTACAGAGCATTAGCCGATGTGATTGAAATTAGATCACACAAAGATTCAAATATTTTCTATTTTTGGTCTAAAGTATCACAAATGAAAAATGAATTAAATGAGTTCATGTTCTCGGATATTTCAAGAATTGTAAGAGGTATTTTGTCTATTTCTCATTCAACGGCCAAAAGTTAACTACAATAATGGAAAGAAAAAGAATACACGTTTCTTCTGTTTCAAATTTGATACAGAAAAGATATATTGAAGTCAACAAATTCTTGTTGCTTTAATTTTAAAATGACAGACAATTTATTATCAAAAAGTATTTAATAAATACAATTTGTTAAATAACCGATCTCTACGTATGTACCTATGAATGTAATATTTAATATTTTTTATTGTCTACTAGATTTTTATACACATTTTTGTTAAGTTTATGTTTTTATTAAAAAATATTAAAAAAATGGTACCGTCATGGCCTCAAAAGTACATTTTGTTTTCATACTTGGTACGAAATCATAAAAGCCATTTTCCTTCCCTGGCTCTTATCTTAGAAGACTAACTCGACCAACATTGCAATTTTCTACACTTGAAGACAAATAAATGTCACACTATGAAAAATACAACTATGACTGTGTTAACATTCTCTCTAATTTGCGATATGATGGATTAATAGAATTAAAAGAATCACAAATCTATTGCCCAATTCACAAACTATTGTCACTTCAACATATTAGAAAAAATTGCAGATGGAATAAATTTTTCCCATCTCCGATGTATGTATGTATTAATGTTGTACAAAATATTAGTAGAGAAATTATCAACAAAACATAATGCTGTATGTTCAACTCCTACTGTAATTGTTGTAAATTGATCATTTACATATATTTATTTATTTAAGTCTGAGAATTCGAGATTTCGGCCAGATTAAAAAAGTACATATTTGTAACAGAATTTAGGTTATTTAAGAACAAAATTATTTTAGATTTTGCAATAGAAACCTTTAAACAAAAATCAATACATCGATAAAGTTTATTGAACTGGGGACAAATTATTAAAATCGAATCAGAGTTGGCATAATTTGTTTTTAAAACTTTAATAGATAACACAGCCCGACAAAATTAAAAAAACTTTTTGCTCTGATTTCTTGATCGTCAACAATGGTTAATGTACCATCTCGTTGTACACGTTTTTTCATCCATTACTCAGGCCAACACTCAATTTGCTTCTTTGAATTTATCAACTGATTCTAGTTAAGTTACAAATGAATAAAAGAAATTAATCTCAAAACAAACAAGTAAGAGTGCTATATTCGGCCGTGCCGAATCTTATATACCCTTCACAACGTTTAGGCATGCAATAACAATAGTTTGTATCAACATTCATCTCATATGAAATACGTACATACTTAAAAAAACATACATATATAAAAACATCCCATTGTAAAATAATAAATTTACGTATGTAGTTTAATTAAAAAATACTAGGTACTCAATGGGAAAAATACATAAAAATAGATAATTATTTAGTTTAGTTTTTTTTCATAGTGCATCGTATTTTGCTAGTCATGATATTTCATATACTACTCATATTGACCATGGTACATTGAAATGTTAAAAAAAAAAATAAAAAAAAATAAAAATTTCAGCATAGACTAAAGAAAGTGGTATCGAACAGCGAATCTCCAGTTTCATAGTTCCGTGGTTTACCCACTGTACTACAAACCTATGAATTTTTTTGTAACTTAAACAGAGATAATTGCAATCTGTATGAGGTGAATAAAAAAACAAATGCTATTTAAGTATTAACAATACGTATGAATGTGTTTATAAGTATTTCTACCACTCACACTAAGTTGAATAAAAGCCGCGTTGACATTTTGTTTTCTTTAAATACATGCGTACATACATACATACCATATGTTTCATTATTCTTTATAATGATTTTATCCACTCAACAACGTACCATTGTAAAATTATAAATTGAGTTTATGTATGTATGTATTAAAAAAAAATTAAAAAAAAAAAATAAATTTAAATAAAAACATAAACAATTTTTTTTTGCCTCAACTGGGATTCGAACCTACGTTCATCCGGTGTGTGTTGTTGTAAAAAAAAAAAACGAGGTGGTCGTGGTTTTTTGCTCATATCCCAGTTGTTTATGTACAGATTTTTCTGATTTTCAATACCGATCTGCTCCCGAATATTTCTGATATTTTAATACCTCACGCGGGTCTTGGTGATGTCGGGTGCCTTCAAAAAGTTGATTTCAACATACACACGGACAGACTGACAGAGCTTAATCGACTACCCTATTCATAAGTTTTCAGAAAATATGTACTTTATGGGGTCGGAAATGAAAATTGTAGAAATTTCACACGGAATGACAAACCTATATATACCCTTTTTCACTGTGTGAAGGGTATAAAAAGAACACTGAACGAAGCTTAAGTAGTAACAAGCCGCAGCTAAATTACAATTTTGAACAAATATGTATAGAGGCTTATATTCGTAACAACATAAAATATATTTTAATTTGTATTTCTCGATAAAAATACATATGCAAACTTGTTGCGAATCTACAAACATAGGCTCTGTAACTCCATTTAGATTTAATATTCGGAAAACTTTACACCTTACAGAAATAATGCATGTAAAAGTTCTAGTTTCATGCAATATTGGCACTACTAGTCTTTTGTTTCTATTGCCAAACGTTAAGTTCATATTTTCATAGTTTATTTGGCATTTTTTGTCTTTTAGGATATCTTTTCCTAGTATGCCATCAGAGGGAATATTAAAATGTTCGCTTTATACACACATGGAGAACTTAAGGAATCATAATTTGTACGAATTGTTCCTAGAGGCGTTAAGTAATTTGTTGTGATATCCGTAATATTAATAATTTTGTTAACATTTAAAAAAATATTTGGTCTCGACAAGAAATGAGCAAGTTTGGAAGATTAAGGCCTTAAACTGATTTACAAATATTCTGGGTATTTAGTTCTAATTTTGTGTTTCGATTTCGATTTTTAATATTTTAGTTTTATTTAATTTTTAAGTAAAATGCACTCACGACATTTTATATAAAAGCTTTGTCACGGTCGCCATGTTATATCTCTTTCATCAATATTATTTCTTTTTAAAAATACCAACTACATTGTTTAACTTCTGACACAAGACGTCTTTATTATACCCTTCACCACTGGTGCACAAGGGTATATATAGCTTTCTCATTCCGTTTGTAATATATATTTTCTGAAAGCTTATGAATAGAGGAGTCGATTAAGCCCTGACCGTCTGTCCGTCTGCCCGTCTGTCCGTCTGCCCGTCTGTCCGTGTGTTGGTTGAAATCAACTTTTAGAAGCAACTATATGTTCCTCAGATCTGTATATGGTATCAATCTCTTGGAAATATCCAGGAATGAATCGCTATTGAAATTCAGCACAATCGCCCCATAACTTTCTGAGATAAATATGAGCAAAAAACCACGACCACCTCGTTTTTTTTCACAATTACAACAACAACATACATATATACATACATTGAAAAAGCATGCCAAAAAAAAAAATTACAAAAAAAAAATATATTAAAAATAAAAATTAAAAAAAAATTTACAAAAATTTAAAAAAAAAATATAAAAAATAGAATATAGAATATATGTAAAATAGAAATATGAATATATGAAAATAGAATATATGTACAACAGAAAGGACTTCCTATGGGTTCGCCAGCATCTCCAGTTATAGCGGATACATGTATCGAAAAACTGGCTAAAAAACCAAAAATTATTACAAAATATGTTGATGACCTATTTTGTATTGTTTCAGAGGATACAGTAGACAATATTTTGGTAACTTTTAATTCTTTTCATAAAGATATCAAATTTACTATTGAAAAGGAATGTGATTCAAAACTTTCCTATTTGGACACATTAATAATAAGAAGGGGAAATAAGTTATTAATGGATTGGTACCAGAAACCTACTTCCTCAGGAAGGATCATTAATTATTATTCGAAACATCCCAAAAGAATTATTATTAATACAGCCAAAAACCTTATAGGGAGGATACTAACTATAAGTGATTTCGAATTTCATAAGAATAATAGAAGGAAGATCATAGATATATTGTATGAAAATAATTTTCCTAGGAAAATAATTTATAGTTTAATTGGACAATATAAAGGTCAGAGAGGACTTGAGATAACCAACACTAGTCAACCAAAGATTTATAAATCGCTAATATACGTACCTATAGTGTCAGAACGATTAGAAAGATCGAGAATTTTTGAAAATGATAGATATAAAATGACTCATAAAACGTACAATACATTAGGTAAATTATTTAGTAAGACAAAGGACAAAATTTACCATTTTGAAAGATCTAATGTAGTATATAAAATTCCATGTAAGGGTAATAGTAATGAAACATGCAATAAGGTATATATAGGTTCAACTAAGAATAAACTCAAGACTAGATTTGCAGGACATAAATCGGACCAAAAATACAGGAATAATGTTTCACAGAAAACTGCATTAACATCACATTGTGTTAATGTTAATCATGATCCGGATTTTAGAAATACAATAGTTTTAAATACGGAAGATAGTTACAAACGTCGTTATTTATTAGAAATGTTACAGATAATAAACACACCAATAACACAGAGGATTAACTACAAATCAGATACAGAGGGAATAGCTCAGAGTTATAGATATTTAGTTCAAAAATTTTAGAAAGCGGAAATGGAATATTTTTATAAGTAATTAATTTTTGTTTTTTATTGTATATTTTTTTTTGTATGACAATTTTCTGAAATTTGTTTCAAAAATTTTTATTATTAGTATAAAAATGGAAAAAATTTTTGTAATTTTTGTTAATTTGTTAATTAATTTTCCTGAAGATGCTACACGAAGGAGTAGCGAAATATTGAGAAATAAAATATTGTTTAATTTGTGTTGCTTTTTATATAAAAAAATAATAAAAACTGTTGTATGACCTTAGGCTCGGATAATTAAATATAAAATTTTTTTTTTTAAAAAAAGAGGTAAAATAAAATAAATAATTATAAAAAAAAAATAATAAAACATAAATAATATATTAAATAAAACTTTTTTGGCTCAGCTGGGATTCGATGCCACATTTATTCTAACCAGTATATACATTTGTACGTATTTTATATGAGATGAATGGTGATACAAACAATTGTTATTGCATGACTACACGTTGTGGAGGGTATATAAGATTCGGCACAGCCGAATATAGCACTGTTACTTATTATTAATTCTCATTATTTTGATCCATTGCCAGATTATTAATCTTCATTAAATAAGAAGATAAAAACTTTGCCTCAGAATGAGACAAAGCGAAAATGAACTGTTCGCGAATGTGTTAATAAATATATTTCAATGTTAACCATTCACGTGTTAGTAAGTTTTAGTCAACTTTATACTTATTGCATTACAATTTCAACTGATGCACACATTTGCTATTATCAACATTGATCACTTCAGGATTTACAAATTCCATTTTTAATTTTACAGTCATCTATATATATAAAAGTGAAACTCTGTGTGTGTGTGTGTGTGTGTGTGTGTGTGTGTGTTAGCTATAGACTCCGAAACTGTAAAATCGATCGAACTCAAACTTTGGCAAGTTGTTGAACACATTCCAGGGAGTGTTAATGGGTGCCAAAAAGTGGGCGGGGCCACGCTTGCACTTGACAGATTTTTCTGAAACTTTGCACACATATTGAACTCTGATGATTATATAAATCTGCGATTAGATAAGTGAGCAGGACCACGCCTATACAAAAAAAGTTATAATTTTGAGGTACTTGCACTGGACCGATTTTTCTGAAATTTTGCACACGTATTATGCTGTCATGACTTTACAGTTCCGTGATTAGAACAGTTTAGCTTCTTGCACTTGATATTCATTTAAAATTCAGAATGCATTTTTATGCATTAAGGGGCGTAGCAACGCGCGCCGTGTTTGGCTAGATAAATACATATATAATTTGAAGTTTTAAGCAAAAATCCGCAACAACCCCTAAAATTCTAGTAAAAATCCCTTAATATCATGTTTTGGAAAAATTCCCATAAAAAGAATAAAAAAATACAATTGGCATCGCATTTTTAACTGTAAACCCATTTGCACAGGCACGGAATAATAAAAACAAGTAAGAGCACTATATTCGTCTGTGCACAATATTTATTATTTTGTTATTAATAATAGGTAATCGCTGTGGAATAATTTCTTAATACTGAAATATGAATCACTTGCTTTGTGTAACTTCCATTTGCTATTAAAATATTTTGGTAAACACCTTCATTTTCTGGCGCTACAATGACATCGACTAGAAAGCTTTGTGCAAAATTTCATCATCATACCTCTAATTCTAATTTTTTAATTTCATTAACAGTAGATTACGTGAAAAGTGGGCGTTATAGTAGGTGTGTCGAAGTATTTCAGGTAAAAAATTCATCTCAGATATTTCAATATAAAGTCATTTATTCTTCCAAAATCTTTGTCCATAAAGAAATTATATGAATTTGAGAAAAAAAAATCTATTAAAGTTGTCGTGTAACAATAATATTCTGTTATTACAAGTTCTTTGATCAAAAAGCAACCTTTGCGAAATTTCAGAATCGTAAATATAATTTCCTCAGGTTTATTTCGAAAAAGACACTGTGCGGTAGAAATTTTCGTACATTTTGATCTATAACTCCTTTCGTAATGTATAGATTTTAGCAATTTACAGGGAAATAAATTTATTTACTTTGGATATACATAAAAATACTTACGAAATTTCATTGCTCTACGTCTACGTTAGACACAATCGCATTTTATTCACTGTAGGAATGGCATTGTTTTTATACCCTTCACAAAAGGGTTTGTCATTCCGTGTGCAATTTCTACATTGTTCATTTCCGACCCCACAATATATTTTCTGAAAACTTATAAATAGAGGAGTCGATTAAGCCCTGACCGTCTGTTCGTCTGTCCCTTGTGCACCACAGGTGCAGGGTATAACAAAACAACGCTCGGCCAGTACAATGTAGTAAACTAGAAACAAGTAAGAGCACTATATTCGGCTGTGCCGAATCTTTTATACCCACCACCAGTTTTCCGTTCTTATGTAGCTTGGGTTTTTTTTTCGAAAATTTTTGTTTCCCGGAAATGCGAGATTTATTTTTTTTTGTTTAATATCCCGGAATCCCGCAGCAAAACAAATAAAAAGTAAATTTGTTTTTAATTAAAAAAAAACTTTTTATTAAAAAGCATAAAATAGTTTATAATGTAAAAAAAAACTTCAAAACTATAAAAATCAATAAAGAAACTTGAATTTAAAATATAAATTGAGTAAATATATTTTTTATTGAAAAAAAAAATATTATTCTCTAGATACGAGATCAAATATGAGCACGAAAAAACAAAAATACAGGTACTTCAGCTATGAGATCAAAAATAAAATCATTAGAATTCAATTTCAATATAAACATCTGCTTTCGAATCGTAGCCACCTCTTTTATTTCCCGGGATCCCGAAAAATTATCTCGGGAAATTGGGAATATTAAATAGCTCAAATTCCCGGGAAATAACCCAATTTATAGCACAGAATTTATTATTGTGTTAATCATCAATCGCTATAGAATAATCTCTTTTTACTAAAATATCTCGTACTTTCTTTGTATAACTTCGATATGCTAGTAAAATGTTTTCATAAATTTTACCTTTCAATGAAAGTGGGCGTTAAAGTAGGTGTGTTGAAGTTGTTTATACTAATGAATGCAACTTAGATGTTTCAATATAGTCCTTTATTATTCCAAAATCTTTATTCATAGACGAATTATATGAATTTGAGATAAACCGTTATATGACAGGTAGGCGTTAAAGTGGGCGTGTCACCTAAGTTTTCTGGCATAACAAAAACATTGACTAGAAAGAAATATGTGGCAAATTCATTACCATATCTCCAATTTTTTCGGTTTTATGAGCTTTTAAAATTCATTAACACGGCTCCACGAAAAGCCCCCCAATGAAATAACGCCCAGGAAACAACCCCCAATAAAATAAACCCCAAAAAATTGGAAATAAAACCCAAAAGCAGTGAATGAAATAACATCGAAAAATAAATGAAAAAAAACCTTAAAGCGAAAACGAAACAACCCCCAATATTTGGGAGTTATTTCATATGAAATATGAAATGATGAAAATGAATTAACCCCCAATGAAATAACCCCCATCAGCAACAAAAATGAAATTATGCCCAAAATTCATAAAAGAGTCAGTTCTACTAAGGATTTCATGAAGTCAATATGCCCCAACAGCAAAATCGCAAAATTATTGATATAAATCGCGAGGAGGCCCGCAGCACTGTGCTTCGTTCCCATATAACCAATGGACAAAATTAGAAGGAGTCATCCGATATTTTTGAAATTTGGTACACTAGCATAAAATAGCTTAGATAAGAAAAATGTAAATTTTTTAAAAAATCGGCCCAAGGACACGACTACCTCCCATGTGTCCTGAAATGAAAAAATGTAATTTTAGCTTCAATAATGTGTAGAAAATTACAAAAAGGGGTCATGCTAATACACATACAACTAGCAACGTGTGTGTAATTTTTTTTTCAAATCGAACCAAGGTCTCGAGGTCCTGTCATATATCCTTTTTCTTAAAAACGCTAAAACACCTACGAAAATTGTCCAACCGTAATCAAATTTGGTACTTAAATTGATATTTGTAATATATATATTTATGCCAAATTTTTTTTGATTCGGATTATTAATGTTAAAAACGCTTAAAATAAAAACGCAAAAATAAAAAATATAAGGGTATTTTAAAGATAAAAATTAAAGGGAAAACTAGCAATGTGATAGCGTCATTAAAAAAATCATAAAAAAAGAAAATGTTTTAATAAAAAAACATTTTTATTTGTATTAGATTTTGAAAATTTTTGATTTTGAAACAAAAATTATAACAGCTTAACTTAGTAATTTTATATTATCACATCTAAAATAAAAAAACGTTTAAAGAAAAAAAAATATAAATTCAATCTTTTAAAAAAGCATCATCGCTACTTTATTCTTCCCAAAACCAAGTTTTGCTTAATGAAGAATTCATCTCGTCTTCTATTATATCATCTTCGATTTCAGCACTTTCCTTAAGAATATATTTCCCAATTTCAGTGTCTATTATTTTATCTTTAAACTTAATGATCCTCTTTGATGATAATACTATATCTGAAGACTGCAACAAATGTGCCATTACATTTTTATTTGTGTTTTCTCGAGACGTTTTACTGGTATGAGACAGTCGCGCTAAATTAAATTTGTATGGCTTCCAATGCTTCTTCAGACAAACACCATGGAATGAAAACAGCTAATCAGTTTTTAATGTAATTTTTTGTAAGTAAAACAAAATGTTAAAATACATATTGGTGAACTGAAAAACTCGATAACATCACATCCATGAACTGAAACCTTATGAAAAATGCTAGGCATATAATACCACCCATAGTGTATTAAATACATATTTCTAGTAATTATTATTAGTCCCTTGAAAGTTTGTACATTAATTGGCGACCCACAAGAAAACACTCTCAATATCAATGCAAAATTATCAATAAGTCGCTTATCAATTCCTATTATTTCCGCCGCTACTTCACTGTAAGAAAAAAAAAAATCAGCGACACGTTTTTCCGTCATTAGTATTGCCAAATCCAGACTTAGCTTGGTCTATTATTAATCCGGCTATTTTTTTGTTGAATGCAATTTGAATTATTTTTTTGTTTTCCAAAAACTGTTTGTTGTTTAATTTACCTACCCGCCAAACTTTAATGGGGTTTCGGTAAGTGATATGTAGCAAACATTTAAAGAATCTTATCCAACAATGAAGCGTTTAAAGTCCATATATGTAATTGTCCACATTTGAAGGTTTATGCTGTTCGTTTCCGTCGTACTTGCATTGCAAATAAAACACCTACTTGATGAATTTGTATCGCTTAAAATATTTATAACTGCACCATCTATTATTGTAAATTGCATTTCACATTTCACATTCTATATTTTTCATTTTCTCATCAATTTCGCCAAAAAGTTTTTCACTAGATCAGGCTTCTCCTTTTCTAAAACAAATTTAATAGGCTTAAAATACAGCATTGAAGATGGCGTTTTATTATCCCATATTATTGTTTTTGTCATGTATACAATTCTTAAAAATATAAATTAATTTTAATTTAAAATTAATTAAAATAGCAAACATCTATAACTAATGCTACAAAAAGCATAAACTCATCTGTATGGTTTTCGTTTTAAAATTTTTGTTTGTAGCGGCTATGACCGGAGCTACCATCCATACCCCACTTACAAACTAACGATATTTTGCTTATTTCTTATTTAACATCACAAAGTATAAATATACTTGTTGCTGTTCTATGCATAACGCTTTTTAAGTCCACTTCTACCGAAATTTCCGTCGTTAATATGGGTGGTACTAATTTTTGCTTTTCGGTTCGCAACGCATACAAAGATGCAAAAAAATTTGGATGTAATTCATTAATTACTTGCCGGAAAACACTGTATATTCACTAAAACATTTATTAACTCATTTATTAACACAGAAATAGATTTCATAATTTTTTTCATAGAGTTATACGCCTTTTAAAAAAATTAAAAATTTCAGTGGACCTTAAAAAAACTAGAGCAAAATTTTCAAAATCCTTCGGGGGAATTGGTCTATTAATGGTATACATCAATTTTTTTAACCATTCAAAATATTAAATCGTGTTGCACAATGATATTAAACACGACTCGTAATAATTGCTTAATATTTAAGTAAAAATCATGAATTCAGGCATTTAAAAAAATGAATGTTTTTTAAGTTGTGGTAAAAATTAGACACTAATTTTTAAAAACTTTGTTTGATAAGAGTATAAACTTACAAAATAAGGGGAACAAAATATCTACTTTTATATACATTTTTTTTATACTCCATCAAACTTAAACAATTTTTGGATTAATATTTATTTGGTTGTTGGGTTTAAGCTGGTTTATATGCATTTTACTGGTATATTTTCAAATTCTCATTAACAAAATGAAAATTCAAAAATAAAACAAAAAACTATAAACAACTTTTTGAAAAACCCAACCAACAATTCTTCAATTTTAATTTATTTTATTTTTCTATCCCGAATAATTTAGTAAATATGCAATTTTTGGATTTTTAACAAAAAAAAATATTTTTTCGATTCAATAAAAAAAGTGATTTTGTAAACATATACTAAATCCTTTATTTTAGTTTAATTATAAATATATCAAAGTACTCGAAAACAAAATTTCGTACCAGTCTTTGAAAAAATGAATTTTTGAGAATAGTTTTTGTGAAACAACTAAAAAGCATTTTTCTGTTAAGTCATTTTTGCATAATATTCTCTGAGTTTGGCGCCCTCTCGTGGCGGCAAAAGCAAACAAAAAAAATATTTTCGTAAATATTTATTTGAGATACCTTCTTATCTTTCAAAAAATCTATATTTAAATGCAATTGGACACACAATTTTTTTTTTGATTTTTGTTTATGGGACGAACCATAGTGCGCAGGCCTCTTCTTCATAATAAGGATATATGCAACTTCGAAAGTGTGCCAGAGTAGTATATTTGTGGGCTTTCTGGGACACCAAATTCATCCTTATGGAGATTCCATGAGGATGAATTTTTGTTTTAAATTTTCATCCCAATGGTAATTTCCCATAAGGATGAATTTTTGTTTATAACTAAAAATATTCATCCCAATGGTAATTTCCATAAGGCTGATTTTTAATTTTTGGTTGATATGCATTTTGTTATTGTTTGTTCGTCTCAAGTTTCAATTAAAATTTTTTTATTGTCTGTGCAATTTACTCATACGGATGATTTTTTTGTTGTTAAAATTTTTTTTAAAATTGTGTTGTTAAAATTTTTTTAAAATTGTAATATGAGAAAATGCAAAGGTAAATTATTATTTGTAAATACATATATAAATACTTACATATATAAATATGTGCATACAAACTTACATGTTTTAGAAAATGTATGTTCAAAATTGTTTAAATAAGAATGTTAAGAGATGAATTTTCACAGATGAATAATTTAAGAGAAAATAATTTTTATTGAATGTAATTATAGTTTTCCATAAAGATGAATTTTATTTTTTAAAGATGAATAATTAAAGAGAAAATGATCGTTTGAGTGATTTTTATTAAAATAGTAAAGAGGGATTGAATAAAAAAATATATGGAAATAAACTCAAGTTCCATTAAAATAGATTATAATAGATATAAAAGAACGATAATGATAATATTTTTCCTCATTAGTCTAATCAATACTTAAAAGTATGCTTAATAAAATGGTAAGAAATCGCATCATATTTGGAAGTTTTTTCTAATTTTATTTAAAATATTTTAGATGTATGATCAAATAATAAATATTGCCCAAGGTTTAATACCTCAGTATACAAAAATTGATGATATCCCCCTACATCAACCATATAAAGTCCTAAGGTTTGAGTGGAAGGAATCACAATATGGATCAAAAGTCATAGCATATTTGGATAATAATAAATGGTTTTATCTTCCTCAAAGAATTACAAAATTTTTAAATAAAGAAGATCCATACTTATCTGAAATGAATGATAAAGTGTGGACAATTATTTACAAAGGTCGACAATCAGCAAATGGTCTAGCAGTATTTGAATTAAACTACAATTAAGAATTTAAATGTTAAAAACCTCTACCATAAAGTAAATAAATAAAAATACATTTTTTTAATCTAAAAATATTAAATCATTTGTTTTATTTCTTTGTTTCTTAAAAATCTAAACTTAAGGCTAATAAGATTTGGTCACCATCCTCATCCATATATTGCTCATATGATGATGACACTGCAGTTGATGATGTTGTTGATCTATCTGCTGAATCAAAACATTCAACATGGTTTGATGGTGGTGCAGCTGATAATGTTGTTGATTGTTCTGCTGTTGATGTGGTTGATGTTGTTGGTAGCCATCCTGATATATCTGTTATATATGAGGATGGTTTTAGTTTTTTGTAACTTTTAGCCTTTTTAAAGGCAAAATTATGAAATTTTAAAAAATGTCTTTTTTTGTTTGCGACATTCAAAAAAGAAACATAGTCACAAAACTCGCACTTCAACTTTGAGTCCATTTTCCAAATTAAAAATTATTTTCAAAATATTTATTGAGAAAGCCTCATAATTTTAACCAATTCGATTTATTTAACCAATTTGATTAACGTTCAAAGTGGTAAACAAAGCATATTTTGAAATATAATCCCAGGAAGTCGTTGAATTTAATTTTAAAATTGCCTTTGATTTTAGCATACATACATATATAATATTGTATAAGAATTTTATGTATATATATTAGAACACCTCATATTTTTCGAACAATTTGATTTGCGTTCAAAAATGATAAACCAAGCATATTTTGAAATAGAATCCGATAAAAACGCCACTTTAATTTCAGGTAAATTAAACTTTGAATTTAACATATATATATGTATATATATATATATATATATATATATATATACATATGTACATACATATATAGACATAAGAATTTTATAATTAGAGTCAACAAACTAAAAAGCATAATTATGTAATAATTAAGGAACAACAGTACACATTTCAAAATGACCTTGAACAAAGCTAACCAAATATGAATTTAATATTTAAATAAGTAAAAGCAATAGCCAGTGCAATTCATAGTATTGTTCACTAAAGTAATCGGTCAATTTGTCTGTATAAAAATTAAAGATTTTGTGTGTAAATCTAAAACAAATAATATAAACTGTAATTTAAAATTAAGTTAACCAATTGTTAAACTTCTTTAAATAAAATAAGAAAAACTTAAATAAAATGGCTTTTGTGTGTTATGAATGTAAAACAATTTTTAGTGATATCGAAAGTCTTAAAAGGCATGAGAGGACTCATGCATCTTGTTCAAAAGGAGTGGTTTCTAAAAAATCTCCATTAGATGTGAAGATAATTAGAAGTGCCTTTAAATCTAGATTGTTAACTCTAACTTATGACAATAAAAAAGAAGAATGCCTCTTACCAGAGCTATTTATGAAAGAGGCTTGCGCACCAATTAAGCAGGAGGTTAATCAATTTTTAAAAATACATAATGCCCTGAAATTTAATATGGAGTTTTATGCCTTGTACGCCAAGCCTAACATGGATACCTTAGAAGACACTCCATTGGAAGTGAAAACCTTCCAAACAAAAATGAAGGAAATTTTCAACATGGAGGAGTTTGATGAACTATTTGAGAGAAAAACTCAAAATATTTTACAGAAGATGGAGGAATTTCAGGAAAAGGACAGTGGTTGGACTCTTATACAACTCATTAAAATTGAAGTCAACTTAAATAAACATCAACCATTAAGAGGAACATCATACATTCCGTTACCGAAAAAATTAGCATTAAAAAAGGCCTGCATAAATGTACAAAATAATGATGAATTTTGTTTCAAATGGTGCATAATATCAGCCATTTCAGATTTAAAAACACATGCAGAGCGCACTTTTAAATATAAAGTAAATATCAGTTTTAATATTATAAATATAAATGGTTACAGTTTAAATTTAAACGGATTAAGCTTCCCGCTAAAAATTAAAGATATAAAAATATTTGAAAGCAACAATCATAATATTAGTATAAATGTTTTTGGCTATGATGAAAAAGCGGACTTAGTATTGGGTCCCTATTATAAAACAAAAGCGAAAAAAATTAAGCACATCAACATTCTATTTCTTCAAAAATGTATTGGAGAGGATGTTGTTTCACATTATGTGTGGATTAAAAATATTTCAAGGTTAGTAAAAGTGCATAAAATTACTTTAAATTGCTATTTTTATCTTGTATTACATTTCTTTCTATTTAGTTTATATGTTAAACTTATATATTTATATTCTAATTTTTGCAGATTTATTAAATCTCAACAAACAAGACATCATGAAAGTATTTTTGTATGTGATGATTGTTTACAGTATTTTCATCAAAAAGTGAAACTTCAGAAACACCAGAAGAATTGTACAAAAAGAGTATCATACGTCCCCAGCCCAGATAAGTCTGTTTTAGAATTTAACAATTTTAGCAATAAGTTAGACTTACCGTTTGTTATATATGCAGATTCGGAGTGCATATTTGAAAATATTCAAACATGCATTCCGAAAGGGGATATTTCATCAACGACTTTAGTTGATAGACATATTCCATATGCATTTGCTTATTATATAAAATGTAGTTTTAGTAATAGTTTAAATAAATTTTGTAGTTTTAAGGGATTAGCGTCACCAAAATTATTTATAGAAAGTCTGGTGAATGATGTTAAATATTTATATTTAAATTTCATCTCAAAAAGTAAAACAATGACACCCTTAACTGAACTGGAAAAACTTGATTTCGATAGAAATGACATTTGTCATATTTGCTCTAAAATTATTGTAAATGAAGTTAAAGTAAGAGATCACTGTCATTTCAGTGGAAAATATAGGGGGCCAGCACATAACTCATGTAATATCAATTATAAAACTCCAAAGTTTTTCCCCGTTATTTTCCATAACTTTTCATCTTACGATTGTCATTTATTTGTTAAGGAGTTGAACAAAATTGACGATGGTTCAATTAATATTATCCCCTTAAATAAAGAACTTTACATATCGTTATCAAAAACAGTAAAAATTGAAGATAATAACATTGAAATAAGATTTCTTGACTCATATAGATTCATGCCATCCAGTTTAGACAATCTTGTGAAAAATTTGGAAAAAAGAGATTTAAAGACTGTTAAATCTATGTATAATGATGAAAGTAAATTAAATTTACTTATAAGAAAAGGCGTATTTCCTTATAATTATTTAAATTCTATTGAAAAGCTTTTGGAAAATAGTTTACCTAATATTGCAGATTTTTATAATAAGTTAACAGATACACAATGTTCTCTAGAAGATTACACACACGCGAAAGAAGTTTGGAAAACTTTCGATTGCAAAAACTTAGAAGATTATTTAATGTTGTACTTAAAGACGGATGTTTTATTATTAGCAGATGTTTTCGAGAATTTCAGAACAGTTTGTAAAAACATTTATCAATTAGATCCATGTCACTATTACACAGCTCCGGGACTTTCATGGGATGCCATGCTAAAAATAACGGATACTAAATTAGATTTACTTACTGATAAAGACATGATAACATTTATTCAAAAGGGGATTAGGGGAGGAATAGTACAATGTACAAAAAGACATTCAATTGCAAATAATAAATATTTATCAGACTATAATAAATACTAAATACTTAATGTATTTAGATGCAAACAATTTATATGGTTGGGCAATGTCAGAAGCTCTGCCTGAGGGTAATTTTGAGTGGGTAGAAGATATTGATAATTTTTCTTTGAACTCAATTCCCATTGATTCAAGTGTTGGATATATATTAGAAGTTGATCTGATATATCCAGTTGAAATTCATGACATTCATAATAATCTACCATTCTGTTGTGAAAATAAAAAACCTCCCGAGTCAAAAGAAACAAAATTGATTGTTAATCTACATAATAAATATGAATATATAATTCATTATAAAAATTTGCAGCAATGTTTAAAACATGGTTTAAAGTTAGCCAAAATTCATAGAATATTAAAGTTTCGACAATCCAATTGGTTAAAGAAATATATTTCCTTGAATAACTTTCATAGAACTAATGCGAAAAACTCATTTGAAAAAAATTTTTTTAAATTATTAAACAATGCTGTTTACGGTAAAACAATGGAAAAAGTTGATAAACGTAAAGATATTAAAATGGTGAATAAATGGGAAAGTATTGGTAAAAAACTTGGAGCACGTGCCCTCATTGCTAAGCCAGAATTTAATTCTTGTAATATAATTGAAGAAAATATGATCGCGGTTGAATTAAATAGAACTTACTCATACTATAATAAGCCAATTTATTTAGGTTTTACAATTTTAGAACTTTCAAAATGGAAGATGTATGATTTCCATTATGAATATATGATACCTAAATATAAAACTAAAGTTGAACTTAATTATATGGATACAGATTCATTTATATACACAATAGAAACGGATGACTTTTATGAAGACATTAAAAAAGATATTGAAGATAGGTTTGACACATCTGAATATGAGGCTAATAATCAATTTGATATTCCACAAAAAAACAAAAAGGTCTTAGGTATGATGAAAGATGAAAATTTTGGGAAGATAATGAAAGAGTTTGTTGGGTTGAGAGCGAAAATGTATTCGTTTAAAACAGAAAATATGGAAGAAGTTAAAAAAGCTAAGGGTGTCAAAGTGAACGTAACAAAAAAGCTAAGTCTTTCTGACTACAAAAATTGCTTATATAATAAAAAAATTTACTATAGAAATATGTATATTTTTAAATCAAAACTACACACTGTATATACATCCCTTATTAACAAGATATCCTTAAGCTATTTAGATAATAAAAGATTTATATGTGTGAATAACATTAATACCCTAGCTTGGGGTCACTATAACGAAAAATTTATTAATAATGATAGTGATGATTATTATTTAATGGATATAGAATATAATAATGATAAAGATATCTGTAAAATAAATGATAATGAAGTAGAATTTGTAGATCAAAATTATATTATAGAGAGCTTTAATAATGATGATAGTTTAGATAAATTTCTAATGGAAATAGAATATTAAAATATACAAAATTCCATAATGATTGTTGTATATTAATTCTAAATACATTAAACTTTTATGTAAACAAACTATAACTATTGCAATTATTTATTTTAAGAAATTATATTTTTTTATCAATAATAAACAAACTTTATATTTTCAATTATTAAATGTGTTTTATTTTCTAAATATTTTGCCATTGTACATTTTCAGTTTCATAATCTAACTTTTTACGATTTCTAGTTACTCGTGGGGAATACTGATACGGTAAAGTTGATTGCTTCAATTTTGTATGATTTTCTTCCTTTGATAATATTCTAATTTTTGGTGTTCCACTATTTGAAAAATTTTTTAGTCGTTTGGCTACTGAAGATGCAGAAGAAGGATTTATTTTTTGTACTGTTGTATCCATATCAATTTGATCATCGTGATCGTAAGTATAAATATCCTCTGGCAAGTTTATATTACATTGTGTTCCAACACTACTTTGCTTTGATTGCATTGTTTGAGTTTCAATATGCTTTTTGTATGTTTTTCTTGTCTGAGTTTCATTATCACGTAAATTGTTATATTTAGAACTTATGATCTGATTTGATGATTTTTGTTTTTCAATTAAATATTTCGCTAATTCTTGCTTAATATAATACCATTTGTTAATATCTTTTAACGTGTGTGAAGCATATAGTGGTAAAAGCTTTCGATGCAAAAAGGTGGAATCAGAATTTTTGTTTATAAACTTCTCATAAACTGATGGCTGTATAACTATTAGTTTAGATAAATTATATGACATTTTCCAAAATTTTTCCAATAACTCCACTTAATACTGAAGAAATAATAATTGGTAAGAATCCTCCCTTTTGAATAAGATGTTTCCTCTTTTGTTTCATAGAGGTTTGTGGTGAACAAACTTTTCTAATCGCATTTTTATATGGTTTTAATTTTTCAAAAACTGTTTTGTTTATTTTATGATTTTTTTTAATAACATTGAAAAGTATTTCATGTATAGCTTTAATAGCAACATCATCAACATATTTTAAAATTGCATTACGTAGTTTGGGCTTCGCTTTTTTAAGAACATAAAGAATATGTTTTTTCTCCCTCAACAATTTTAGATTGGAAGTCATTGTTTATATTTGCAAATATTGAATAGTGAGTATTATTGAATATATCAGATCTGAATCTTAATGCGTTGTGTATTTGTTGTGTAAGATCAATTAATAAATAACCATGAGCATGTTGAGTGCATTTATTATATACATCAACCAAAGCTTTTGAATTTTCGGGATATACTTGACGAGCCAAATGATGAAATTGTAACTTATCCCTTGGATTCTTAAACATTACTATATATTTAGAGTTTAAAGAAATATCTCTTGAATAAGCGCCTTTATGGAAAATGTTTTGTGTTACTAAAATTACAGCTAAATTTCTATGAAGTGACCCCTTAGTGAAGAGTTCACAAACTTTTTTATTTGACGATTCAAGCATTAAATCATCCAATATTATTAAAGTTGATTCTTTATCATTAGTACTAAAAGTTTCTGGAATTCCTTTAATAAACTGAACATTTTTTATTAATGGTAGTGAATTTTTTTCAGAAAAACACCATACAATTCGATCAATGCCTTTAGATATTAAGTGTTGATTTTCAATCAAATTTTTAATAAATGTAGATTTCCCACAACCTGAGGGACCACACACCATCATTGTAAATGGATATATAAACTGTTGAAACATGTTTACACATTCATACACAACACGTAAATGAATCGAAGCTTTACATTCCTTCCATAAATATGAGTAAACAAACTCTTGTTAATGAACTTCATCGTCAAGCAAGAAAAAACTTTAAACGTCGACGATTTATTCAGAAGGGTATTCTAGATACATGGCAAATAGATTTAGTGGAGATGATTCCATATTCAAAATTTAATAAAGGTTTCAAGTATATGCTTACTGTAATAGATGTATTCTCAAAGTATGCGTATGCTGCACCACTGAAATCTAAAACAGGAACAGAGATTTCAAAAGCATTTAAAAATATTATAAAGTTGAACGAACAAAAATCTCCCAAAAATCTTCATTCTGATCAAGGAAAAGAATTTTATAATAAAGACTTTAAAAGTCTAATGAAAAAACTTAATATTAATCATTATCACACTTTTTCAAATATGAAGGCATCTGTAGTTGAGCGTTTTAACAGAACTTTAAAAACTAAAATGTGGAAACAATTCAGTATGCAAGGAAATTATAAGTGGATAAATATATTAGATAAATTATTGCAAGAGTATAATTCATCTTATCACCGTACTATTAAAATGAGACCCAACTCTGTTAACAAGAAAAATGAAAAAAGGCTTCTTAGAACTATATACAATAACTTAAAAATATTTAAAAGAGGAAAATATAAGACAAATGATTTTGTTCGCATAAGCAAATATAAAAATGTTTTTGAGAAAGGATATACACCAAATTGGTCTTCAGAAGTTTTTCAAATAAATACAAGTTTTGTAACAAATCCAATAACATATCAACTTAAAGATCTTAAGGGAAATATAATAAAAGGTGGATTTTATGAAGAAGAATTATTAAAAACTAAAGTTCCCAACGTTTATTTAGTAGAAAAAGTGTTGAAACGTCGTGGAAAAAAGCTGTTTGTAAAATGGCTAGGTTTCGGAAAGGAACATAATTCATGGATTCATCAAACCGACATAGGCGAATAACCCAATTTTAATCATATATGTATAGCAAACAACGACTAACTTCAATTATTTCTTTTGAAGATGGCTTCAAGTATGGAAGAAAGTGATCTTTATGTTACTTTATTAAGTAATGATTCAACAGATATTTATAAAAACTCTTCAAGCACTTTTACAAATTTGCTAAAGCAATCTTTATACCTAAACGATAAATGGGTAGTTGGATTATCAGATATTTCTTTTTCATTAATGAATAAAACAAAAAAAGAAGATAATGAAAATGTTATAAAACGTAAAAAACGAAATGTGTTAAACCAGCCTTTAGATTATGAAATATTAAAAACACCAAATCCGGATGTTAATATTAATCATGAAAGTATTAAATTGAAATTTAAAGAACTTATGAATAAAACAAACGAGCAAACAAAAACAAATTTAGAGAATGGTGATAAAATTTCAAACCGTTTAAATAATGTGGATGATAATATTCTAAAAACTATAACACCATTCGAAGAAAAGAAAGGTGACAATAAAAGAAATTCAGATATAAAAAGAAACGAAAATAAAGGTAGCTCAAATATTGAACAAAATGCTCAAACTATTGATCAAGAGTTTGAAGCTAATAGAAAAGATTCTATTTTATCGTCAAAAAAATATATTTTTGATAAATCTTTAAATGATTTGCCTACCAATATAAACAACTTTATTAATAAAAAATGAATCCACTGGAATAGATGAAATCGTATTTATTTACACTGATATAATTAAACCTCGATACGTAGGAAGTAAAAAAACGAAATGTTTAAAAATATTTTCAATATCGGCATTAAAAAATTATATTCATTTTAGCCGTATTGAATATTTTCCTATCGAAACTTTTAATATTAATGATATTTCAATAATGATTCGAAATGATGAAGGGAAAGTAATGGACTTGTTAGAATATATTCCAGTTTATTGCACTTTACACTTTAAAAAGAAACGTATATAATGATTATGTAATAGAAAGATAAATCATTTTTATTACAACCATGGATGTGATGTATACAAATTACTATAATAATCAGTCTGGAAATAACTTACAAAATATTGGTGAAATATATCATACACCAAGAATTATACAGTATGGACGTGGTATTGGATCACTTTTTTCAGCTTTATTCTCCCATCTAAAACCTTTATTGAAAACAGGTTTGCATATTTTAAAAAATAAATCATTAGATATTGGAAAAGAAATGTTGGAGGAAATTGGAACAAAACCAGTAAAACAAATTTTATTAAATCAAGGAAGAAAAGTCATGAATGACATTACAGAGGCTGCTATCGACAAGATTAAAACAATGCAAAGAGGCAAAGGGAAGCGTATAAAACTAAAACGTTTAAAACAGAGACCGCAGAATAAATTAAAACGTTGCAGAGGAAAGAACTTTAAAGATATTTTTGGAAATTTGAAATGTCTGGATTTATAGAATGTATGAAAAGTGAATTAGATTTATTTGAAGCTCCTCCAATTCAAACCAGTGTCATTAAAACTGAAGAAATATCCTACAACACAATAGCTTCTTTGGATAATTCTAGTACTATTGAGTTTGTATCATTAGGAAATGGAGAAACTTATAGAGATCTCAATAGTATTTATCTTAGACTAGTCGTTGAATTTAAAGGAAGCGGAAGTGTTGTTAATAACCTTTTACACTCATTATTTAGAAACTGTATAGTTCATCTAAATAATAAAAATGTGTCCCAACCTGACAATAACTATCACTATAGAGCATATATGGAAACATTGTTAAATTATGGAAACGATGCAACATCAACACATCTTGAATCTTGTGGTTGGGCAGTTGATACAAATAAAATTAATTTATTAATTGAGAAAGAAAACCCCGGATTAGATAAAAGAAGAAAATTATTTAAAATTGGAAAAAAGTAGAGCTTTTTGGAAAACTTCATGTAGATGTGTTTAATCAACAAAAATACTTGCTAAATAATGTTGATATTAAGGTAACGCTAAATTTGGAGAAACCCGAATTCTATATTTTAGAAGGTGGAGATAAAAATGAATGTAATTTAAAAATACACGAAGCTAATTTATACATAAATCATCTTTCTATCAATAATAATATTTTAATGGCACATCACAACGTGTTGCAATCAAAAAATGCAATATATCCATATAAGAGAGTGGAAATAAAAACATTTACTATACATCCTGGAAACCACTCGTTATCTTTAGATAATGTTATACTTGGACAGCTACCTAATTTTGTAATTTTTGGTATGGTATCTAATAAAGCTTATACAGGAGATAGAAAAGAAAATCCATTTAACTTTCAACATTTTAACCTACAAAGATTCAATTTGGTTGTTAATGGAGTGCAATTTCCCGCACAACCAATTGAATTTAACTATAATAATGGCACAATTATAAGCACCCGTGGTTGTCAAACACTATTTAAAGGAACTGGAATTCATCATTTTGATAAAGGTCATCAAATAACGAAAGAACTTTTTGATAACGGATATTTTATGCTCGCTTTTGATTTAACACCTGATCATAATAACAACTCTAACTGTGGAAATTTAATAAATCAAGGGACAATTCGCATTGAAGGACGTTTTGGAAAACCAATTACTGAAGCGATTACCTGTTTAGTGTATTGTGAATTTGATAGCATAATAGAAATTGATAAGTCTCGCAGTATTTTTCAAACGCTATGAATGCAATTACAATAAAAAATACTTTGAATTCAAACAATATAACAAAGAGTAAATTTAAAGGTGTTTATGCATGCAATAAATTACCGACAAAATCAGTTAAAAAACCATGTTTTTATATTGCTAACACTGATCCATCACATAAACCTGGACAGCATTGGGTTGCATTTTACTTTCCTAAAAATAAAGCAGCTGAATTCTTCTGCTCTGCTGGCCAACCACCTATTAAACAATTCATTTCATTTTTAAGAAGAAATTCCAAAACTTTCATCTGCAATACAAGACGAATTTAAAGTGAAACATCTAATTTATGTGGTTTATACTGTTGTATTTTTATTTATTTAAGAAGTAAAAATGTATCTTTAAATCAAATATTAAGAATTTTTAATTATTTTAACTTATATAAAAATGATACAATAGTACTAAGGTTATTTAAGATTTTTTTTTAAACAATTATGAAAATAAAAATAAAAAAAGATATATAAACAAATAATATAATAAAATGATGTTGATTATTTTTTCGCTTCAAAATTTTCCACTGCTTTTAAAATAATGTTGTCATTCCCATCATATAATGCCAGGAATAGTTGGAGGTCTATTGGCGGTAGGATGATCACTTCCTCTATATGTATCCTTTCCTTTTCTATTGTCCTTTCTCCGTTTTGGTTGTTTTTGCTTACAGCGTTTTCCTTAGGTTTTTTAAGAAAATCCATGTCGCTTCTTGCACAGTTTTTTTAAAAATGATTGATTGTTTAAATACGTTACGAAAAATTCTATCATATTCATAAAATTTACACTCATACAAAATTCTAAAATCTTGACCTATTCTAACAAAAGTGTAAATATTTTGTTTACTAATGTCAACAACCTTTCATATTTTGTCTCTTTAGTTAACTTACAATTTTTTAAATTAATCATGACTATGTCTAACACAATTGAAAGAAAATACATTTTAAAGTCAATAAACTTTCAGGAAAACTTCCAAGAATACTTAAAAATATACTCAGCTTATTTTTTCAACTAAAAGTGCAATTTAAGAAATAAAAAATATAATAAAACTTCAAATGTCTTATGTAAAAATTTTGTTATCATAAAATTGTATTTCATATACACATCTACATACGTGAAAAAAGAAGATTTTGTTTTATGTTTTTGAAAAATTTTGTTTATTAATAATGCTTACTTAAAATGTAGAATAAATAATTAATTAACTGATACACAAATTATGTTTAAATTATTGTATATATGTACAAAATGTTATTTTATACGTTTTTCCAATAAATAATATCTCCTTATTAGATTCCCTATAAAAATTTTTTTCTGCCCGTATATCATACATCTGCATGTGTCAGGACCCTCAGTTGTGGAATCCGTTGCCCAAATACAATTTTTGTAATGAACACCGTGTTTTCCGTGCACAGGTATTTCCTCAGTGTCTTTACAACTCTGTGTTAATTTTAAAAAATTATTAATAAGACAAAGGTGTTCAATAAAAATATATCCGTTGAAGTCTTCCAAAAATTTAAGAATTATATTTCTCGACATGTTAACTTAGCAACTTTTTAGCAATTAATAATTTAATTTTAAAGACATTTTTTGTTATTTATAGAAAATAATACATTTATTAGGTCAATATACATATATGCAAACATATGTATATCAATATTTAAATTGAAAACTTATATACTAATACATTCTTGGAATTTTTAATGGTACCTAATTAAAAAATAGGTTGAGTATTAGGAATGTAAATGTTTCCATCATTATTTTCATCTTTATTAATTTCAACCTCTGAAGGCATTTCTTCTAGCTCTAAAACGTATTCGTCATTGTTCAAGTTTTTCCTAAGCATAAGTTTTGCATTATCAGCTCCTCCAAGCACTTTGTCATCCAATTTATTATATCGCCTGGGAAGATATAACATTCCATTTTCGAGCTCTGCCATAACTACATTGCCAAATTTTGCTTTATGTCGAAACATTGATAAAACTCTATATGGTTTTGATTGTTGTAAAGCCTTTACAGTAAGGTACGGCTTTGCCTTTAGTTTGTTAAAAGCCTTTACAATCTCAACGTTTGTTATCTTCTTGTTGGGCATGACTTTTACTCTTCAAGATTTGTGGTGAATGAACAATATTTTGATACTCATGTAACTTTTTAATATATTTTTGTATCAATTAAGAACATTGTTTTAGTATATCTTGAGTTTATCCCAATATATTTTTTTATTCAATCCCTCTTTACTATTTTAATAAAAATCACTCAAACGATCATTTTCTCTTTAATTATTCATCTTTAAAAAATAAAATTCATCTTTATGGAAAACTATAATTACATTCAATAAAAATTATTTTCTCTTAAATTATTCATCTGTGAAAATTCATCTCTTAACATTCTTATTTAAACAATTTTGCACATACATTTTCTAAAACATGTAAGTTTGTATGCACATATTTATATATGTAAGTATTTATATATGTATTTACAAATAATAATTTACCTTTGCATTTTCTCATATTACAATTTTAAAAAAATTTTAACAACACAATTTTAAAAAAAATTTTAACAACAAAAAAATCATCCGTATGAGTAAATTGCACAGACAATAAAAAAATTTTAATTGAAACTTGAGACAAACAAACCAATAACAAAATGCATATCAACCAAAAATTAAAAATCAGCCTTATGGAAATTACCATTGGGATGAATATTTTAAGTTATTAACAAAAATTCATCCTTATGGGAAATTACCATTGGGATGAAAATTTAAAACAAAAATTCATCCTCATGGAATCTCCATAAGGATGAATTTGGTGTCCCAGAAAGCCCACAAATATACTACTTGCCAGCATTCATAATAAATTTTTTTTTGATGAAGGAACAAACAAAGCTCGTTTAGTAGTGACTATTTTTGGTTTTGTAAATGGACTAAGTCAAGTGCAGTTATTTTCACTTATACGATGGAAGCTATTTCAGTTCAGCCACCAACGAGCTATCCTAAAACTTTACGAATGGCTTGAAAATCCAACTCATGGGAGACGTTATTATTGTTACAATGTTGTAAACAAGGCAGTAATTTTCTGTACTGGAGATGTGAGGAAGTATGGACGAAGAATTGTTTAATATTTCCAATATATCTATTTTTGAAACCCAACTACCAAAAAATTATTTTCATGTTCATACATAAATAATAAACTTAATACATTATACCTAAGAAATGGTAAACAAAAAAACAAAATGGTTGCTCATGAATTCAAGATGGAGAAAATATACGTTTTATGCATAAATGCTGCCAGTTGGTTACACTTTGTTATTATGTACCTCCTCACTGCTTGGCAGAAGTGGAACCAACAACCGATTACTTTTGATTTAGGGAAAACAATCATTATTGCCTTCCGTAGTCTGTCACGAAGGTCGCACGTTATCATTTATGTATTTGAAAAGATATTGTAATATATTCAGGTACAGTGAAATAACTCCCAAATGAAATAAATCCCAAAAAATTTTCCATATGAATTGTTTTTTTGTTGGGAGTTATTTCATTTGGGAGTTATCATTGGCACTTATTTCATCGCAGTTGGGACTTATTTCATTTTAATTGAAAACACTACTTTATCGTTGGGAGTTATTTCATTTCTCTTAAAATTGCATTTTAGTAAATTTTGATGGTTTTGTAACGGTTCTTAAAACTGTCTTAAAGCAAGTAGTTGCAAAGCATACCTGATTGCCACTTAATAGAACAGTGTAAACATCATCAGTTCTTGTTAGAATTTTGATTAGTGAAGATCGGTGTTAAAGTAATAAAAAATGACAACTCTCGCGTTTGAAATAATAAGTGGCAAAAGAAGAAATAGTAAAGTGCTATACATTATAGATGAAAAACAATTTTATTTTAAAAAATCTGAAGCCAAAGGAAGGCAATATTATACGTGTTACGAACGAATTTGCAATTCGCGAGTGATTTTAGAAAACGGGCAGTGTCGTAAGGCAACTGATTTCATTGAACATAACCATAGAGACCAACAGCAACTGTATGATGAGCTAAAAGCCCTCAACGAAATTAAGGATAAATGTTTGGATGTTTCAAGTATTTTGGGCGCAGCTAGCGTTGTAAACGGAATACAGGCGAATTTTGGGAACGTTTGCGTAAGGTAAGTGAATAGTGGTGTAAACCATTTTTACTTTCATTGTGTGATTAGCAATGCTTTTCTTTAATAAAGCAACCAGGAAGCAACGAAAAATAATAATTTTAACAAAGTCAAACGAGGTCTGCAATATTTGACATCAAAAGTTTTTGCGGCATCTCCGAAGACTCCAACCGATGTTGTCAGTATGTTTCAGAAGGAAAATATCTTCACAAATTTGGGACTTACTTTGCATGAGGGCCAAGAGAGAACAGAGTTTTTTAAAGTGTGCCACGACTCGAAGGACTTTGCATACTGCATCTTTGGATCCGATAAGATAGTCAAGCTCATTAATGAAAATATTCCCAACAACAACAATAAAAAGATTTTGATCGATGGCACATTTTCAACTGTACCGCTGGGATGTTTTAAACAATTAATTTTGCTGCATATCGAATATTATTAAAAGGTTTGTCATCGCTTGTGTGCTGAAGCATGGCCGCGCACGCGGAAGCAAATCACGCCGTAATTTTTGGATACAAAAATCTATGGCTGTTGGTTCCACTTTTGCCAGGCAGTACGATGACAAATAACTACAAAACATAAACAATTATCTCAATTGATTCGACAAAACAATAAGGCGTCATTGGAATATCATAAACTATTATCGCTTCCCCTGCTGCCTGCCAAGCACATACTGGGTGCATTCGGGAAAATAAAGAAAGACATAGAAACGCTCGAACGTCATTTCGAACTTTTTGGAATACTTCGAAAAGCAATGGTTACAGAAGGTAAATACTTTTAAACAATACTAGTATAAATTATCTTGCACATAATTTCTTATTTGTTTTTTTTTGGTCTCCAACCTAGATTGGGCCAGAGGCACTGTCTGTTTTTGAAACAACGACTCGAACGACTTCCGCCGTTGAAGGATATAATGGAGTGCTGGGCAAAATGATTCCTAAACAGGGAAATTTTTTTAAGTTTATTAAAGTTTTACAAACAGAAGAGTTCAACAAGTCCCGAGATTTTGAATTGCTGACTAATAGAGGTGGAGCTTTGGGAACAACTAAAAAAAGGAGGAAATTTATCGAAAAAGCGGAACTGAATTAAAAAGCCAATGAAGAGCTACGTTCTGGATCCATAACTGCGACCGCATTCATAAATCGATTGGTTTTCTCAAAAAATAAAATTGTTTATGAAATGGAGCCAGATGAAGATTTCTTTGAGGAACACTCGTACCTTGAAGATGAAGATGAGGTGGATGATACTGTATCGGAGCCACCAACACTATCGCGCTCTCAAATTCTGTGCGTGGTTTGCTTGGAGGTTGAGCCCAATATCCTGCTGATTCCTTGCAAACACATAAAAACGTGCAATTCTTGCGTCCTAAAACTACAAGCTGCAAGTATTGCAAATGGACTCGAAACATTCAATTGCCCTGTTTGTCGTGCAGAAGTTAACGACACGATGGCGTTTTTTTTGTAAATGAATGTTTAATTTTTTAAAATAATTTTTGTTATCAAAGAAATGAATATTTATTAAATAATAATATTTTTTGTTATTAAATTATGTATAATATACATACATACATAAATTTATACCTATTATTATTACTATTATGTATATGCTAACATATAATCAAGGCATATCCATAAGGTATATGCATCGCGGCAACAAACACAACAATAAAAAACACATGTATTTTGTTTTTGTATATATGCCGGCATATGTCAAACAATTTTTTTTATTTTCTTCTCAAATTTGAACAACTTTTAAAAAACTTTATAGCGAAAACTTTTAATTCACGGTTTTGTATTTTTTAACACGCTTTAAACCAACTGAATCTGCGAATTATTTATTGTACAATAAAATTTAAAAAATTAAGTTTGACAACTGCAGGCATGACTTTTAAAAAAAGTTGGTAATGCTAAAGCGAATTCATACAGGTGCACTTATCAGCACATGATGATGGGGAAACATAATATCTAAATTTGTTGAATTCTCCTTTATTCTATTTATTAATGCAGGAATGGAAGATTAGATTTTGGATTCCGAATTAAACATTTAAGTAGTGTATTGGTGAGAGTTCTGGAAACAAGAGCAGGGAGCATAGGGTGGTACTTATATACCTGGAAGTTTTTGAAATTGTGTGTGAGTAATGAGATTCGGCAACTGGCCTGGCACGACTTGGCTTGGCTTGGCTTGCCTGGGTTTGGCCGGGGTTTGGGCGGGGTTTGTGCGGGGGTTTGGCTGGGGTTGGTTAGGATTTGTATACTAATTTTGTATGAGAAAACTAACAACGATGATATAAGTGCCACCCTATTGTATTGTTGTTCTGTTGTTAAAAGTTCTGTTGTGGTTTTTTCATTGATATGTATGAATGTGTTTGGTATGTACCTACAAGTTTTAAAATTGTGTGTAATCAGATTCGGTTTCTGTTGTGGTTTTTCATTGATATGTATGAATGTGTGTGGTATGTACCTACAAGTACAAGTACAAGTAAAACAAATATTGTTTTTGTTTTATATGATTTAGACTTTATTAAAATTTAAATTGTTGTTTATTTTGAAATGTCCCCAAGCATAGGTATTAATACCATCTTCTCTTATACAAGGTGGCGCAAAAGAAATCCTCCTATCAGAAAATGCTACAAATTTTGCAATTGGCCCCTAATGTCAGTTCTGTTTTGACATTTGTGTAGTAAACACATGCAAAATACACGTTAATAAACAATGTTACGCTACACTGCTCCAGAACGCGGAATATTGGTGACTATTTATTTGACCAATAATCGGTCGATGACTTTGGCACAACGTGAATTTCGTCGCTGATTTCCTAGCCGTCCAACGCATACTGGTGAAACACTGCGACGTTTAGCCGCTCGCCTCAAAGAGACTGGCACAACTCGAGATGCTGCCAGGAGTGGCAGACCCCGGAGTAATCGTTCTGCAGAGAATATTGCTGCTGTAGCCGAGGATGTCATGGAATCGCCGTCGACATCGACCAGACGACGTGCCACGCAAATGGCTATTATTATTTTTCATCAAAAATAATCATGAGTGATGAGGCCCATTTCCATCTTAGCGGGTACGTAAATAAGCAAAATTTACGCTTCTGGGGCACTGAAAATCCGAGTGTAACCCACGAAGAGCCATTACACCCGCTCAAAGTTACTGTATGGTGTGCTGTTTTCGCTGGAGGAGTCATCGGACCTTTTTTCTTCGAAGACGTCGCGGGCCAAACGGTTACTGTGAATGATGAGCGCTACAGAGCAATGATCAACGAGTTCTTTTTGCCGCAACTTGATGAATTGGGATTGGAAAACATGTGGTTCCAACAGGACGGTGCAACAGCACACACTGCACGTGCCACAACCGATATGCTGAAGGATGCATTTCCCGGGCGCCTAATCTCCCGTTTTGGCGATTTGAACTGGCCAGCAAGATCGCCTGATTTGACCGCTCCAGACTTCTTTTTGTGGGGCTTTTTGAAGTCGCGGGTTTATGTCAACAAGCCTTAGACTCTTGCAGCTCTTAAAGACAATATCCGTCAAGAATGTGAGGACCTATAGCCGGAAGTTTTGGCCAAAGTGATGGAAAATGCCATAAAAAGCGCTCAAATGACAATCAACTGTGGCGGCGGCCATTTACATGACATCATACTCTCGACTTGATGTAAAAAAAATTAAAAGACCAAGTAAAAATACTCCACAAGAAGAATCAAAGTTTTTCATTTTTTTTTTAAATTACAGCCAAAAAACATCGGAAGGTTATTTTTGCGCCACCTTGTATAACGTTTATTATCATCATAACTTAATACAACTTTTGATATTTGTTGTGTATAAATTTCATGTAGGATAGATTTAAATATATACATTTTATCGTGATATATGGTTTTATCTATCAAACAGTTACGATAATCATTTATAGTTAGTTTTTTTAAAACAGATTTTTTTACACCTTTAGCTTTTTTTATTTCTTCTTTATCGTCAACAGCTATTGAATATACTTTGGATCGAAGTCCAATAAATTCTAACATTACATGTCCATTATTCTCATCTTTCATCATTCCCAAGACTTTTTTGTTTTGCAAGGGGAAATTGAAAACATTATTAATTGAATAGTCTGATGTATCAAAGTTTAGATGAAGATCATTGTAAATATCTTTATAAAAATCGTTTGTTCTTATTGTGTAAATTAAAGAATCAGTATCCATATAATTTAATTTTAAATTTTCATTAAACTTTGTTTGCATATACTGATAGTGAAAGTCATACATTTTATATTTAGATAGTTCTAGAACTGAAAACCCTAAATATATAGGTTTATTAAATGTTACGCTATCCATACTCATTTGAATTGCAATCATATTATCGGTAAAATGTGTTGAACTATGAAAATTAGGTTTTGCTATAGGAGCTCGTGCCCCCAAACGGTTGTGTTCACTCTCCCAAGCATTAACGATTTTTACATTTTTACGTTTTTCAACATTTTCCATAGTTTTACCGTATACCGCATTATTTAATAGTTTAAAAAAATTTTTTTCAAACTCATTTTTGGCATTGGTTCGATGAAAGGTATTTAAATCGATATACTGTTTTAACCAAGTTGATTGTTTAAATTTTAATATTCTATGAATTTTAGCTAATTTTAAACCATTTCTAATACACTGTTGAAGATTTCGATAGTGAATTATATATGATTTTTTGTTAGTTAAATCGGGAATTAGTTTCTTTATATTATTATGTTTTATTGATGGACTTTTAAGTTCAGCACAAAACGGTAAATCATTATGACTATCATGTAGTTCTTCAGGATAGTCTAAATCAACTTCTAAAATGTAACCAAAATCAGAGTTTTCAGATACTTTCGAAATATCAAAGCTATCTATATCTTCAATCCATTCAAATTTACCTTCTGGTAAAGATTCAGACATTGCCCAACCATACAAGTTGTTCGCATCTAAATACATAAGATATTGTGAGGGTTTAGAGCAATCATATGTTTTAATATATTTATGATTTGCAACTGTTCGACGTGTTGTGCATTGAACAATACCACCTCTTATTCCTTTTTTAATGAAATTATACATATTTATATCGGTGAATAATTCCAATTTAATTTTCGTTATTTTTAACATGGCATCCCACGATAAACCAGGTGTTGTATAGTAATGACATGGATCAAGATGATATATTGATTTACAAACAGAACGAAAATTTTCAAATACATCAGTTAAAAGAAGTACATCAGTTTTTAGATATAAAAGCATATACTCATTTAGAGATTGACAGTTAAATGTAGACCAAACACTTAACGCGTGCTCATAATCAGCAATAGTACATTCTTTATTATTTAATGTAGAGAAAAACTGTTCACGAGAAGGTAAGACATTTTCATTTAATTTTTCAACTGAATCGATATAATCATAAGGAAATATACCTTTTCTTTTCAAAAGATTAAATTCTAAATGATTTGAATATATTGATTTCAGTGTTTTAAAGTTATCGTTATGTAAATAATTAGATAATTTATCTAAACTAGCCGACATAAATTTAAAAGAATCGAGAAAACGTAATTCTAAATTATATTTATCAGTTATTTGAATTCTTTTTCTAACAGATATATACACTTCTTTATTAAGTGGTATAACATCTATATTACCCGGATAATCTGCTAGAGCCTTTACAAACAAATGACAATCATAACCTGAAAAGTTATGAAAAATTATTGGAATAAAGTTAGGTAATTGATAATTAATATTACATTTCCAATGAGCTGGCCCGCGATATTGACCAGTTAAATGACAATGATCAGCACATCTATCATCATCTAGAATTTGTTTACATATATGACACTCATAAGTATTATAATGTTTTTCAACTTCATGGGGTAGTAGAGAATTCATTGGCACTACTTTCATTAGAAAGTTTGTACACAAAAAACGTGCATCCTCAATCAAATTTTGAACAAAATCTTTAACAACATCGTTACCGGTATACGTTCTAAGCTTATTCAGTTTAGAATCAAAAGATGATTTTATGTAGTAGCTGTAAGCTATAGGTATATGTTTTTGAATGCTTGTAACATTATTAGAATTTTTGTTGTTAATTTTACTTAATATACATTCAAAATCCGCATAGATAACAAATGGTACATCTTATTGATTTTTAAAATTTTTGAACTGCAATATATTGTCATCATCAATATCCGTAGGCATTTTGGTTACAATTTTATTGCATTCTTGTTTATGTTTTAATAACAAGAGTTCACTGGTTGAATAGTGTAAGCAAAAATTACAAAAATATTTAGCACCTAGATGTTTTGAAACTTGTGTGCTCAATAAACGACTTATGTTTCTTATCCAAACATAATGTGATTCATCGTTTTTATCATCTTGAATGTATAGTAAATTGATATGATTAATTTTTTCATCAGTTGTCTTATAATATGGTCCAACGATTTCTTTTCTTATCACATCACATCCAAAAACATTCACGCTTATATTAAAATTGTATTTCTCAAATATCTTAATATCAGCAATAGATAGAGGAAAGGTTAAGTTGGTGAAATCAATTGTTTTTCCATTTGTTAATGTTATTAAGCTTTGTGTGATAACATTACTATAATGTGAATATTTTGGATTTAAATGACTTTTTTCTAATGCAGCTATAAGAGCCCATTTAAAACAATAATTATCATTATTTTTAATGTTGATGCACGCTTTTTTATTTCTGATAAATATTGGTAGTTCTAAATATTTAGAACCTTTTATAGGACAATACTTGTTAACGTTTATTTCAATTTTATTGATACAAACTAGAGACCAACCACTGTCTCTCTCTTGAAATTCATCCATTTTGGTTGCTATTTCTATACTATGATTATCGTACATGTCTGATAGATCTTGTTCTAATTGTACTATTACCATTTTCGTTTGAAAAGATTTCACACTAATTAGCGCGCTATCATCATCTTCAATTTCATTAGTTTTTGAGAATTTTATATATTCTGCAAAAAGTTCTATATTAAATTTTATATTTTGATGTTCTAATAACATATTTTTTAAAATATTTATAATACTTTCTTTTGCATTCGAAAATAAAATGTTTAATGAAAGCTCATCTTCCTTTTTATTTTCGTATACAAAAGTTTGAATACGCTTATTAAATAAATTTTTACTTATATATATATCGTTGTTTATAAACAAACGATTATTTTTTTTTTATGTTCATTAGTTCTCAAATGATGAGACCAAGAACCTTTTCTTATATTTAATTTACAAGTTTCACATCGTATATAGCTACACGATGGAGTTTCTTCAATATTTTCAACTTTAACAATTTTTTCATTTTTTAAATTTAGTTTTGTTTTGTTTGATTTTGGGTTAATATGCTTATTATTAATATGTCTCTTAAAATTAAATTTGGATACGAAAGACGTTTCACATACTTCACAGATGTACATGATATAACAGCAGAAATGGAAGTAATGTGCTGAAAGTATTTGAAATTTAAATAAACACAAATTATAGATTTGCTGTTAATATCTACAACATACCTGGTCTTAATGAAGATGTTTATATAAATATTTAAATATTTCACAATTTCGGTTTAAAAGATTACTTTTTAGAATTTTGCTTTTACGTAGTTTTTAATTAAATCAAATACCGTTTCAACTTTTTATATAAATATAATTTTAAACAGTTTTTAAATTATATATAAATTATAATTTTCAGTTTTACGAATACTTGTTTAATAGTTTTCAATCACTGGAATCGGTTTTAATTTTTTTTTACGTGTGACGTGTTTTCTCAGAATGATGAAAATCAATTGTTTCATTAAAACTCATTAACAAATGTTCTTATATACTTTATATTCTTACTAAAATAAAACTTTGATAAAAAGTTGCGGTCAAGTGTATAAATAATAATAAAAAATGAACAAACAAATGATTAAATTAAAATTGTAACCACATTTTTAATTAAGTAAATATGTCATACTATATTATTATTATTAACATAATAACAGCTTTATCATTCAAAGTAAATAATTTCGGCTTCCGTTTGTCGTCGGCTTCAATGACATCCAATATTCAATTTACTTCTTTGGTGTATCTTGAGCTAAGACGATAATAATTAATTATTAGATTTAATAATAAATAAATAAATAAAAACTAGTTTACCAAAAATTACCTGTTGTTTCCGCATTTATAGTTAATTCGTAATTTAACTCACTGCTTCCTTTCCTATCTTTGAAAAGGTAGTAGGTATTGCGGTCGAATTCCGCAATAATATCATCATCTATTGTATCATTAAATATACTGGGTAGGTATATATATTGATTGCTTTCCACCAAACAACGAATTTTCGTCCCAAAGCGTGTCTGTACACGCTCCATCTTCGTTATTTGATAATTGTGATTAAAAACCATCTCATTTATAGGGAGAATGGTTTTATTTTGACATTTTTTAAATATTGTTTTTAAATGCGTTTCCATCTTTTGTGATTTACTTAGCTTGAATAACACTTAAATTAAAACTAGAGGGGTTTTTATACAAAATTCAGAAATGTAATTTTGTTTCTAAACATTAAAATGTGATAGAAATTTTAATGTTGAGAGGTTTTAATTTTAAAAAGCTTCCGTTGCGGTTTTTTATTTTTTATAAAGTTCCTAATTTATCAAATACGTGAGAAATTTTATAGTTTGTGGTTTTATTGATATATATGTTTTTATAATTTTAAAAAGTTTCTGTTTCGAGGTTTATTTAAAATGTGTTTTCTATTTCATCATCATGATCATCATCATCTTCTTCTTCAGTACTGTCATACAAGTTGTTGTAGAATACATATTGCTTCTTCTTTTTAACGATTAGAGTATATAATCCCTTCACTTCTTTAACTTTCTTTAAAATGTGTGGAGTTGTGTTTAGATAATCCATCTGATTTTTAGTAATAATCAGAAATCGTTTAGGTAAATAAATGTAATATTCTTTATTTAGAAGACATCTTATACTTTCACCATATTTTGTATCTACTCGATCTATCTTGTTGATTTCATATATAGTATTTTCTTCCATATCCTTTAAAGGTAAGTATGTAATATTAGGATTTTGAAACAATTTTCTTAAGCTTGCCCTCATTTTTTTTGCTTTCAACTTTTCACCGTAAAACGAACTTTCAAACTGATTCTTTATATTCAATAATTGATAGTATAAGTCGTTTTTAGATATTTCAATAACTTCTTATCAATTGCGGTTAGGTTAGGTTAGGTTAGGTTGAAAAGGAGGGGTATAAAAGCCCAAACCCATGACAGGTATACACCTATGCCCAGTTGGCATGTTGTGCGCTCCATGTGGAAAACGGAATTCCCAAACAAAAAACCATAAACATAATTTTCCATAAATATCGGACTAGTCCAAGAAACCAGTCCCCTCAATGTAACGCCTTATGGATCTCCAGTTCGAGTTCCCCAGGTATTCCAAGTTCGGCATATTATCTACTGTAAAATTTTCGCGTCTAATATGCCCAAACGCAGGACAATGACAGAGGTAGTGTACCAGGGTCTCATCCTCTTCCTCACAAGCTCTACATGTCGTCTCCTCAGATAATCCCATGCGTGCTAAATGAGTTCTCAACTCCGTATGACCTGTAATTACACCGGTTAATTTCCTAAGTGTAGGTCTACTTAGTCTCAAAATCTCCTTTGACTTCCCAAGATTTGGGTCACCCCAGAGTGTTCTTGTCACCTTACCGACATCAGTGCTTTGCCATTTTCTGACATGTTCTTCCATTGCCCAGCGTTTAAGTTCATCCTTAAATCGTTTAAGGGGTTTGGCGTTCTCCAAAGTTATAGTACTCAAAAGAGCTCCCATTTTGGATAATTTGTCGGCTTTCTCGTTTCCGATCAGCCCGTGATGGCTTGGTATCCATATTATCTCCAGATGTTCACAATTTGCATATGAGTTTATCTCACTCTTGCATTGCAAAACGTTCCGGGATTCAACTTTCTCCTTTCTCAATGTCTTAATCACTGATTGGCTATCCGTAAAGATACGAATCGGAGTTTCGCTATTCGTTTCCTTTATCCATTTAATTCCTTCCGTAATCGCCATGATCTCAGCCTGAAAAATAGTGTTGTGATCTGGTAGACGGAAGTATTTGCCTCTATTTCGGCTTATGTCGTATAAGCCCATTCCAGTTTGGTCACCAATCTTTGAACCGTCTGTATAAAGATCGATTCCGTGGGTGTTTCCCATCCTGATTATCTCATCCCATTCACCCTCTTCCGGTATAATGGTGATGCAGTTAATATTCTCATATCTCATCGGGATTTTATCACATGTTAATTCTGTAATATTTCCTATCGGTAAGATATCCGTTATTCTTTGGTATCTGGTCTTATGTTCTCTTATAAGCCACTCATCTATTGCCATTAATCTTGTGGCAGCTAAGGCCGCTTCATATTTTACCTGTATCTCAATAGGCCAAATGGATAATATATTCTCAATGGCCATTGTCGATGTGGTCCTCATGGCGCCGCAAATACTAATGCAGCACTGTCTCTGAATCTTTTGAAGAGGTTTTATATTCACCTTCTTCTCTAAGGATGTCCACCATACTAACGAAGCGTACGTAATTGTAGGCCGCAGTACACTCGTATATAGCCAATGTGTCATCCTTGGGCTTAAGCCCCATTTTGAGCCAATCACTCTTCTGCAGAGGGCCCATATTCTTTGAGCTCTCTCCACTTTACATTGAATGTGGTCCTTCCAGGATAGTCTCCAATCAAGTACTATTCCTAGGTATTTGACCTTTTTATCAATCTTAATTGTCTTATTCCGAAAGATGGGATAGCTATGCACCGGTATCTTCCTCTTTCTCGTAAACAAACAGATTTCAGTCTTTTCCGGGTTGACATTGAGTCCTCGCTCCTTCGCCCAGTTATATGATATATTCAAAGCCTCCATTGCTCTCATACATAAAGAATTTGGATTCGTCCCCCTGATCAGTATCGCAACATCATCTGCGTAACAGATAGGCTTGAATCCCTCGTTCGATAGAATCCTCAGTAGACTATGTATGGTAGTTACCCATATTAATGGAGATAAAATACCTCCCTGCGGGGTTCCTCGACATACTTTGTCCCTTCTTCTTACTCCATTTGCCTCACAATTTATCCATCTGTTCCTTAACATATTGCTAATCCATGCAATTAAGACATGGCTTAACCCTAAGTTTTCCAAGGAACCGATAAGACTCGAGGTCATTACGTTATTGAAAGCTCCTTCTATGTCTATGAATACGCCCATGGTATACACACCCAGGTCGAAGGATCTCTCTATATGATAAACAACCTCCTGAAGAGCAGTCTCAGTAGATCTGCCCTTGATATAGGCGTGTTGTCCAAATCTCATTGAATCGCCTGGTAATCAATTGCGGTTAAGTATACATATATATATATATATATATATATATATAAAGAGATTCAGTTAAATTAAAAACTTTGAGGAATATGTATTGGGGTCAATTTTTAAAAACTGGTGATAAATATTGTACTTGTCATGTACAGTGGAAAACTTTTCAAATAATAAATACAATAGTTTTGGATATGATGATGCAGGTGTTTCTAACCGCAGAAGGAGGGGCTAGAACGCAAATTTTTTCTCTTAATAGAGGACAACAAATGCCAACAAATATTCCAATATTTCAATTTAGTCACAATCAACATATAAAAATTGAGGTTATTGGTGGTATGATATCACTAGTTGGAACAGTCTATGAGGGTGGTTTTAAAGATATAAATGTATACTCATACAAACCATCATGTGTTTATAGTGAAATAGATGAACATGTTTTTAGTGATCCAACTAAATCTTATAATGGTAAGACTGGTATCCGCTTATTGAATAAAAATCAGCAAAAACCTCCCCTCCCCCAAAAACCTCTTCTCCCTCAAAAAAAGGTTAATAATAGTAAAGTTAAGAAAGCAGCTGGTGGTGCTAGCGATGATGATGATGACTCATTTCAATATGAAGATTATTAAATTAGTATATAAATATGAGAAACAATTCTTATCATCTCATTCAAAAATATATCGCTAACTTAAGAACATATATATTAAAAAGAAAAACTAAAATGAAAAATATTTTTATCACATTGTTTTCATATATCTATATCATACAAGTGTTTTCAGCTTCATTACCTATTGATTTGAGTGAAAATGAACTTAAAAATACAGAATTTGCAATAAAATTACCAAATAATGATACTGTGAGCATACAACTAAATTTCAAACTTTTAAAGTTTAATAATGATTTAAATAAAAACAACGAGTCAACAGCAAAAACAGAATATAAATCAAACGAAGAACAAGAAGACTCTCCACCACCTATAAATCAATCTTTTACTGTTGAAGAAGCTATTGAAACATTTAGGCAAGATTTAGTAAAAAAAGAAAAAAATATTGCGGGAATAATTGAAAGTTCGGCTCCATTTTATAGACATTTTCAACTTCAATACAAAGATAATATAAAATTGAGAATCCGTTGTACATATGACAGCAATTACTTGAAACGTAGATTAAATATTTCATGTTTCGAATACCGTCAAGTTGAATACGAGAGAATTTTAAGTAATGGTGAAATTGAGACGGTTTCTGAGGATGATACTACATACCGATCCGATATTACATTAATCAACATTCAAGATTATACACATGATTTGGATATGGAAATATTATAAATTAACTAATATGATTAAATACATTTACTACTACTTAATATAAACTTTGTTGTTGATGTGTTAAGAAGTTTTATTTAACATAAATAAAAAAAATTAAAATAAGAAAAATAATGAATAATCAGTTTTATTCGAAAATCTTACATGACTTCTTGAATGAAGAAAGGTTTTTGTGGTATGAACATGAGATTATTTTGAAGAAATTAAAAAATCAATTCGATGAATATGCATTTTATAAGAAAAGTAAATCAAAATTTGGATATCATTACACCAATTGTGTGTGGTTCAACAATGAAACAACTTGTGGACCTGATACCTGTAAATGTTCCCTTATCGATAAAAGTTGGAAACAAGCATTATGTATAATGAATTTTTATAATAATTTAAAAACGCCGTCGTTGTGACTTGATTAGTATTACACAATGTCTGAGGAGAGAATATTAGTTGTAGATGTACAAGGGTTTTATCTCAACAATAAATTCATTGAAAAAGAACTGAGTATTTCAATTAACGATATACAAGTACAAACATTTATTATTAAACCACCTTTTCCATATTCATTGTTGACAACAAAAGAAAAAGATTCAATTAATTGGCTTTATAATCATCATCATGGATTAAAATGGAAAGATGGCGATTCAAGCTTAACAAATATTATGGAATATTATATTGCGCATGTTAAAGATAAAAATTTTATTTATTATGCTAAAGGATTAGAAAAAATTAAGTGGATTCAAAATATTTTTAAGGATAAAATTAATTTTTATAACCTAGATGATCTAAATTGTCCAAATTTAAAAACATTATATCAAAATGATAAATCTGTAAATGTTTGTTGTTATCATAGAAAATATTGTATATGTGCTCAAAAAAATGTAATACTCTTAAGAAAGTTTATTAAATCAAATATTAATAAAGAAAACATAAAATTATAAAAGACATTTTTTGATTTATTATTTAACACTTAAATCAGATAAAATAATCATCAAACATCAGTTCATTTTGAATACTTGAAATGTCAATAACAATATCTTTAATCGGAAACACTTCAACTCTGGTTGGAGAATATTTTCCTCCAATTGAACTCCCTACAAAATATGTTTGTGGACTTATTGATTTTGTAACATTCAATTCCATACCCAATGTAGATGTTCGCAACAATTTGTTTCATATAGGAAATCATATTATTACTATTCCGGTTGGTTCATATGAACTTGAGGATATTGCTTTTTTCTTAAACTCAAGCTTAAAAGATATTGATGAATCAATTTATCTAAAAATTGAAGCTAACAATAACACACTTAAAACTGAAATAACCTCATCAATAAATATAGATTTTTCACAACCAAACAGTATAGGAAAGTTGCTCGGATTTAGCAAAAGAAAATTAGAAGTAAATTCAACTGAATATTATAACACCAATCAAAATCTTCAAAATTATAAATCTTTGGAAGTGATTATTGTAGATATTAATCAATTGAATACTACAAGGTTATTTGAATCTGACTTACCTACATATATTACGAATGTTAATACAATACGCATTGAAAGCAACTTAACAACCGGATCATTTATTAATAATACTTCGAATCATGTTATTCATGAATTTCCTCTTGATGTTCCTCCTGGATATAAAATAAGCGAAAAACCTCGAAATGTTATTTATTTACCCGTCAACTGTCAGCAAATAAACAACATAACGATTAGAATCTTAAATCAAGACGGTGAACTTATAAATTTTAGAGGAGAAAAAATCACTCTTAGACTCCACTTCAAACCAGAATAATGATCATTTACAATAAAAACGTAATGCAAAGAGGATTTCCATTCAATCCCTCATCAACTCACATTCGAGAAAGTATAAAAAATAAAAACCCGTTAACATCATATAATACAGAATACTTAAAATCATTAGGATTTAATCTTCAACCATGAATGAAATACTAAATGTCCTTCAAAAACCTATATATGATGAGAGTATTGTAAAAAGAGAATATCATAGTTACTCTCCATATCTAAAATCATTCAACAACAATGATGAAATTCGTATACCAATTCAAAATCAGGATCTCTTTGTCTTACCAAGTGAGAGTATGATTTACATTCATGGTTTTATAGTAAAGACGGAAGCAAACAAAGAGGTTCCAGCTATAGATGTGAAATTTAAAAACAACTTTATTTCATATTTGTTTGATGAAATTCGTTATGAAATTAATGGTTTTGAAGTTGATCGTACACGCAAACTTGGAATTTCATCCACCATGAAAAATTTTATATCATTGAATAAGGCCGAAAGTGCTACACTTAAAAACGCTGGTTGGTGTCTTAACGAAACTTTCGTTTTAGAAAAAAGTCATTTTAGCTGTTGTATACCTCTGAAAATGTTGATGGGGTTTGCTGAAGATTATAACAAAATACTATTAAATTCGAAACATGAGCTCATTCTTCAACGTTCTACATCCGATGAGAGATCATATTATTCTACAAATACAACTGATCATTTGAAATTAACAATTCTGGATATAACATGGAAAATGCCGCATATTCAACTATCGGACTTTGCAAAATTGGAAATGTTTAAGATAATCAACAGCAAAAATTCTATACCAATTGCATTTCGTAGTTGGGATTGTCATGTAAATCCTGCACTACCAACGAATACAAAGGTTTTATGGAATGTGAAGCTTTCTCCACAAAACGAAAGACCACGATTTCTTATAATTGGTTTACAAAAAGAGAAAAGTAAAGAACAAGGAAATATATTTGACCATTGTAATATCTCTAATTTAAAAGTATATCTAAACTCAGAGTCATATCCATATGACGATTTAAATAATCGTTTTGAAAATGGTCAGTATTCTGTACTATATAATATGTATGCAAAATTTCAACAAAGCTTTTACATGCGAGAACCTGAACCATTGCTGGATGTTAATGATTACAAGTCTTACGCACCGCTTATTGTTGTTGATGTTTCACATCAAAATGAGACTGTTAAAATTGGACCTATTGATGTACGAATTGAATTTGATACTGAAGCAAACAAACCAATTCCAGAAAAAACATCAGCATACTGTTTAGTTATTCATGATCGCTTAATCGAATACTCACCTCTAACAAGCGAAATTAGAAAAATTATTTAATTATAATATTTCTTTTAAAATTTTTAATAAATGAAAAAAAAAAAAAATAATAAAAAAATAAAATGTTTATATATATAAATAAAACAAGATCTTTTTAAATCTTAATCGATGTATTTTATTAAAACATTTATAGTTTCTTTTTAGTTTAGCTTCGAAAACAAAAATTTTAAACATAAATGACCACAATTTATTGTATTAAAATTTTGATATCTATCATAATTATAACTAATGTTTTTTCCTAAATATTTTATTAATTGTTTTGGTGGCTGCAAATTACCAAAGCTATCAAAATATTCAATTTGATTGTTGTTTTTCCAGTATGCTACCCAATGTGTGCCAGGTCCCTTTGAAGTATCCAGATTGATTATTCCACATTCTTTTTTAAATGGTTTGCTTGGAAGAGTGTTACACATAAACACACCTCTAAAATTTGGAATATGTTTCGCATATTTTCTCAAGTCTACATCAGAAAGAGCTCTTTTAGGTAGCTTCATTAAAAATTTTGTTGATAAGGTTTTAAATATAATCCAAATCCTTTTTTATATGGTTTTAAGAACATGCCTTTTCCCATCGCAATGACTTCCATTGTACTATTATGTCGTTTTGCTTCAGCCAATTGTTCCTTTCCATTTTTGACTGCATTGATTGCTTTTGTAATGCCAGATACACCACCAGCTAAACCACCAAGTGCGCCCAGTGCAGCGAATATAGGTGCAAGTGGAAGAAAACCTCCAGATTTAGGTAGAGGTATTATTCAAGGTGTTTTTATTAATGATTTTTTTTTTCCCTTGAAAATATTGTTTACTACTTTTCGTGAAATCTTTATAGCATCTTTCAAGTTTTCAGTTTTTTTTATATTCTTTCTTGCACTTTTCAATGCATGTCTAAATAGTTGATGTTTATTTACTGAAGACAATCTTTTAGTTTTACTAATAACGTTACCCATTCCGAATTTTGTTTTTGTTTTCATTGCAGTAGTAACAAACCAAGCGTTTGATTTTTCACCGAAACTACTATCGTTAGCATTAACCCTTTGCCAAGCCTTTTCAGTTAAGATTCTATCAGCAATATGTCTTTTCTCTAAATCTTTATTGTTTGAGTATGCTATATCGTGCTCTCTGCAAGCAGTATCCAATGGATTGATTCCTTGATCACCTCTTTTTAAACGTTTCTTTAATTTTGTTCCAGGTCCACAAAATTGATAACCGGGTAAATGAAGTTCAATAGGAAGTTTATTAATTATTTTATTCAGAAAACCTTTACCGATGAAGTATGGATGACGACTGAATATCTTTTTATAAAAGATTGTCATATCTATTGATACTTTACCGATTAAAGATTAAAATCAAATTGATTGAAAACAAATAAAAGAGACTGGTTTATATATTATGTTATCATTAGATTTCAGAATGCGTTTTTTTAAACAACATAAAAGGATTAATGTAAAGAATATCGAATCAAAGTTAGATTCATCAAATAAAATTCGCCATAGTGCATTACTACCGAATTCTATTCGAGCTCTTATTGTGGGTCCATCAAATTGTGGAAAAACAAATGTGATGATCAGTCTTATTGAAAGTCCTCATGGATTGAAATTTAAAAATATTTACTTATATTCAAAGTCAACACAACAACCGAAATATAAATACCTAGAAAATCTAATTAAACCTATCAAGGAGATAAATTTTTCATCATTTTCCAATAATGATGATGTTCTATCCCCAGACGAAGTTAAACCAAATTCAGTATTTATATTCGACGATATAGCTTGTGAGAAACAAAATCATGTACGTTCTTACTTCTGTATGGGTCGTCATAAATATATTGATAGTTTTTATTTATGTCAAACTTATACACGTATACCAAAACACTTGATTCGCGATAATGCAAATATGATTATAATTTTTAAACAGGATGTAATGAATATTAAGCATATTTACAATGATCATGTTGGTTCTGATATGACTTTAAAAACATTTCATAAGTTATGTGCCGAGTGTTGGAAAGAAAAATATGGTTTTCTAGTTATTAACAAAGATGATCCTATGAATAACGGTCGATATAGAAAAGGTTTCGATATATTTATAAATCTATAAAAGAAATATTACATATATTTTAAAATCAGTACAAGATTAATTATTAAACTAATAGCTTCTCAACTATTAAACCACTAACTGCTAAACTGATCTGTTTCGGATCTGTTTCTAATTCAATCTATAAATATGAATACAAATCTAGTTGATAATCTTATTAAAACTCGAAATATTTTAAAAAAGAAATATAAGAATATTTTGCTTGGAGAAATTGCAAATGATGAATTGTTGGAAAAGACATTTAAACCAATATCAAAACCATTAAAAGAATTAGTTCAATCAACTAATAATAACATTATAAAACATGAAAAATATCCGGATAACTCTTTTAAACATGATCTTGGGAATAATAAAGTTGCCTTCAGTACACCATATAAAAAGAGTAAGCTTGATTATAACACGTTTTCTCCAAACTTTAATAACAAGAAAATCGAGAAAAGTTCAAACACGTTTCAATCATTTGATGATGAAAATGCTCATGATGACCATGATGATGATGATGATGATGATAATAATGATAATGTTGATAATGAGGATGATAACAATGATGATGATGATAACACCATTGCAATACAGCCCAATCAAAGTATTCAATATAATTTATCAAAAGTTAACTTAAATATATATGATAAAACCTATGGTCCTCATAAGGATAAAAATCAAATATGGAGACTGGGTAATGAACCCATCGCTTTCAATTCAACCAATATTACTGTAGGTAATTTAAAATGGCCCTTCACATCAGGCTTATATGAATTGTTAGTTTATAAGAACCCAATCAGTTATAATAAAACAGATTTAAATAATTATAAACAAATATTGGAGATGACTAATGTCCATAAACGAAATAACAGTATTAATGGACAAATTAAAGGAAATCGTTCAATTAAATATACAACGATTATTAAAACCCTATTTAAACAACAGAAAATTCATAAGGGAAAAGGTTTAATGAAATTGAATAGAAAAAAGCATAATTATGTTTATTGGGATGATCCTAATGAATTGGTTGATAGATTGCGTCTTTTGATTTCATCAACAACAGCTGGTCACTCAAATCATAATAATGAAATTGTATCAATTATTGAGGAATTGAGAGAAGCAAAAATTATTATATAGTCTTAAAAATGTTTAACAATTCATATTCATAAAATGCCTATCGATAAGTTTGGACATTATATTGAAAAATCTGTAAGATACCAAAATCAACATTTCAAGATTCATTTGGATAGTGATCGTAATTTCAACTTTAACTTGCGGAGAATAAAAAATATTGCTAGTCCTGTATTGGAAAACGATGCTGTAAACAAAATTTATATGAAAAGTTATTTAAGTGAAATAAAGAAACAACTGGATACAATGTATATGGAGAGAATTAAGGAAATGGAGGATCGTTTTAACGAAATAATACGACAACAAAACGTGTTGGCTACAGAAAAATTTGATAATGTAGAAACACGTTTAAGTAAATTAATACATGATCAAAGTATAATACTAAATAATCTCAATCAATCACTAAAGGAAATGAGATCATTATTTAATTACAAAATTGATTCAGTGGAAGAACGTCTAAATGAAAAAACGAAGCTCATTACAAACCGTTTAAACATAGATATATAAATCGTTTTTGATTTAAATTCAATATCAGCAGCATTTAAATTGATGTAATCTAAGATAGATGTTAGAAATGGAGCGACAAGAAGTGGTTCAGGAGCTTCATAAGCAAGCACGTAGAAATTTCATTCGACGTCGAGTGGTGATCAAGGGAATTGATGATCTTTGGCAAGCAGATCTTGTTGAAATGGGTGTTTACTCAAAATATAACAAAGGCTATAGATTTATTTTAACAGTTATAGATACGTTTTCAAAGTTTGCTTGGGCTGTACCCGTAAAATCTAAAAGTAGTGAAGATATAACCAATGCTATGCAATCTATTTTTTCGCTAAAGAGAATTCCAAAAAACTTGCAAACAGATAATGGTAAAGAGTTCTATAATAAAATATTTCAAAACTTGATGATAAAACATAATATCAAGCACTATTCTACATATAGTATCATGAAAGCGTCTATTGTAGAACGATTTAATAGAACTCTAAAAGGAATGATGTGGAAAAATTTTAGTCTACAAGGAAATTATCAATGAATACATTTATGCAAGGATTTAATTAATCAATATAATAATAAAAAGCATAGAACAATTGGAATGACGCCAAAGTCTGTTAACACAGAAAATGAAAGTTCTATACTAAAACAAGTCTATAATCATCCAAAAATATATAAATTTGGTAAACTAAAAGTTGGAGATCACGTTCGAATTAGCAAATATAAACATATTTTTTCAAAAGGATATACTCCAAACTGGACAACTGAAATTTTTAAAATTCGTACTTTACAGAACACAAACCCCATTACTTATTTATTGGAAGACTATCAAAGGAATCCGATTGTTGGTGGATTCTATGAACATGAACTATTAAAGACACATTTTCCAAATACATACTTGATTGAAAATGTTATTAAAACTAAGGGACACCAGGCGTACGTAAAATGGTTGGGATTTTCCAATCAACATAATTCTTGGATCAATAAAGATGAACTTCAATAATATTATATATATATATATATATACTTCAATATGAGATTTATTTTTTTTACTATTTTTTATTATATTATAAAATTTTCAAACAAATTAATAAAAAAAAAAAATATATATATATATATATATATATATATATATATATATATATATATATATACATAAATAGTATTGTTTTGATTTTTATTTCTAATCAACTTTGTTGTGTATGGTTAGGGTCAAGCTTTTGTATTCAAACAACTAAATTAAATCAACTGTTTCAAACACATTCATACATATCAATGAAAAACCACAACAGAAACCGAATCTGATTACACACAATTTTAAAACTTGTAGGTACATACCAAACACATTCATACATATCAATGAAAAAACCACAACAGAACTTTTAACAACAGAACAACAATACAATAGGGTGGCACTTATATCATCGTTGTTAGTTTTCTCATACAAAATTAGTATACAAATCCTAACCAACCCCAGCCAAACCCCCGCACAAACCCCGCCCAAACCCCGCCCAAACCCCGCCCAAACCCCGGCCAAACCCAGGCAAGCCAAGCCAAGCCAAGCCAAGTCGTGCCAGGCCAGTTGCCGAATCTCATTACTCACACACAATTTCAAAAACTTCCAGGTATATAAGTACCACCCTATGCTCCCTGCTCTTGTTTCCAGAACTCTCACCAATACACTACTCATTTAACTTAATTGTGCTTTTTATGATAATAAATTTACAAATTTATGTATATTTCTTGTGCTTGCACCATTTATAATGTGCTTCACAAGCACATATCTTTTTTTTAATAAAATTTTATTGATAAAACATACAAAAACAACTTTTCCATCCTTGTTATACAAACTGGCCTTGAAAGAAAAAATCCCCTAAAAATTTGCTTTGTTGTATCAATTCGCCGTTGCATATACCTGTATGAATATGCCTTGGTAACGCTTTTAAAATGTATATAAAAAAAAACAGTCAGCTGATTGGATACGAGTACCTTATGGATATGCCTTGCATATAATTATATAATTATGAAGTAAAAAGCGTTCTGTAAAAGGAAACCAAAAAAAATTGGGAATTAATTCATTTTTGTTGGGACTTATTTCATTGGGAGTTATTTCATTGGGACTTATTTCATTTGGGAGTTATTTCACTGTACCATATATTCACAGGGCTCCACGAAAAGCCCCCAATGAAATAACGCCCAGGAAACAATCCCCAATGAAGTAAACCCCAAAAAATTGGAAATAATATATGCAACTTCGAAAGTGTGCCAGCATTCATAATCAATTTTTTTTGGTGAAAGAACATACAAAGCTCGTTTAATAGTGACTACTTTTGGTTTTGTAAATGGACTAAGTCAAGTGCAGTTATTTTCCCTTATACGATGGAAGCAATTTCAGATCAGCCACCAACGAGCTATCCTAAAACTTTACGAATGGCTTGAAAATCCAACTCATGGGAAACGTTATTATAGTTATAATATTGTAAAGAAGACAGTAATTTTCTGTAATGGAGATGTAAGAAAGTATGGACAAAGAATTGTTTAATATTTCCAATATGTTTATTTTTGAAACCCAACTACAAAAAAATTATTTTCATGTAAATACATACATAAATAATAAACTTAATACATTATACGTAAGAAATGATAAGTTAAAACAAAATGCTTGCTCATGAAATCAAGATGGAAAAAATATACGTTGTATGTACAAATGCTGCCAGTTGGTTACACTTTATTATTATAGACCTTCTCACTGCTTGGCAGAAGTGGAACCAACAACCGATTACTTTTGATTTAGGGAAAACAATCATTATTGCCTTCCGTAGTCTGTCACGAAGGTCGCACCATCCAAATCCAGAACGTTATCATTTATGTATTTGAAAAGATATTGTAATATATTCACAGGCTAAAAGTTTTCTTGTAAAAGGCCTATTTTTATATAAATTATTTACAAACACCCCCAAAACCAAAAGCTTTAAAAATGAAATAACCCCCGAATACAAAATGAAATAACACCCAAAATATACACGCTATGAAACAAGCCCCGAATTTTAAAAATTTGTTGGGTGTTATTTCAGTGGAGATTATTTCATAATTTGAAAACCCCAAATGAGAAATGAAATAATTTCCAAAAAAAATGAAAAACGGCCCAAAAAAATTGGGAGTTATTTCATATGAAATAACACCCAAAAATGTATGAAAAAAATTTGGAGAATGTTTCATTTCTCGTTTGGGAGTTATTTCATTGGGGGGCTTTCGTGGAGCCTTTAACACTACATAACGTGAAAAGTGGTCGTAATAGTAGGCGTGTCGAAACTGTTGTAGCCTTTCAATGAAAGTTGGCGTTAAAGAAAGCGTGTTGAAGTTGTTTCTACTAATGAATGCAACTTAAATGTTTCAATATAGTCCTTTATTATTCCAAAATCTTTATTCATAGAGAAATCATATGAATTTGAGATAAACCGTTATATGTGAGGTAGGCGTTTAAGTGGGCGTGTCACCTAAATTTTCCGGCATAACAATGACATTGACTAGTAGGATACCTGTTATAAAGTTCATCATCATACCTCTAATTTTGTCGGTTTTATGAGCTTTTAAATTTCATTAACACTATATAACGTGAAAAGTGGTCGTTATAGTAGGCATGTCGAAGTTGTTGTAGCCTTTCAATTAAAGTGCGTGTTAAAGAAGGCGTGTTGAAGTTGTTTCTACTAATAAATGCAACTAAGATGTTTCAATATAGTCCTTTATTATTCCAAAATATTTATTCATAGAGAAATTATATGAATTTAGAATAAACCGTTATATGGGAGGTAGGCGTTAAAGTGGGCGTGTCACCTAAATTTTCCGGCATAACAATGACACTGACTAAATCTGTAGCAAATTTCATTGCCGTAGCTCGAATTTTGTCGGTTTTTTAAACTTTTAAATTTTATAAACAGTGGATAACGTGAAAAGTGGGCGTAATAGTAGGCGTGTCGAAATTATTTTTACTAATGAATGCAACTTAGATGTTTCAATATAGTCCCTTATTATTCTAAAATCTTTATTGGTAGAGAAATTATATGAACTTAAGTTTAGACATTACATGGGAGGTGGGCGTAAAAAAGGGCGTGTCACATTCATTTTTCGTTAGAACAAAGGATTTGACCAAAAAGCGATGTGTGCAAAATTTCAGAGACTTACATCCAATTTTGTGGCTTTTATGAAGTTTTTGTTTTAAAATATACCGAAAAATACACTGTGCGGTATAAATTTTCGTACATTTTGATCGATAACTCCTGTCCTAATGCATAGATTTAGGTAATTTTCAGGGAAAAATATTGTTTTTACTCAGGAAATATATATTCGAAGTTTCATGAGTCTACGTTAATGCGTTTGGACACAATTCCATTTTATTCGGTGTTCGAAGGACACGGTTTTTTTTACCTACTCTTGCTTTACGAGCTATAACTCTCTTCCTAATATTCCGATTTAGCCCATTTTTAATACCAAAAAAAACTTGTCTATTAAAAATTTGAGCCATCTAACTTTTTCGGTGCGACCTCTATCGTGCTTTCAACAGACGGACAGACGGACGGACATAGCTAGGTCGTCATAAAATCAAACCCCGATTCAGTATATATATACTTTATGGGGTCTAAAATGGATATTTCGATGTGTTACAAACGGAATGACAAAATGAATATACCCCCACCATTTTTTTGGTGGCGGGTATAAAAAGTGTAAGGTCCAAGGTGGCATCTGAAACAAAATGGTGAAGCGAATTTTTTTTAACCTCAACGAATAAAATAAAAGGGCTTGACTAATAGAATTCAATTAACTATGTAAAAATTCAAAATCATATATGGCGTGAAAAGTATTATCAGATTCGGCACGACCGAATGTAATGTGCTGTTTATAGAATGCGAACGCTTACTTTGAGTGGACGTTTTGCGTGTAATTGGTTTTTGTAACAATAACAAATTACAGGCAAAACGTCCACTCAAAGTAAGCGTTCGCATTCTATAAACAGGACATAACACTCTTACTTGTTTTTACCTACTCTAAAACTCTCTTCCTAATACATCTATTTAGCCCATTTTTAATATCAAACAAAACATGTATAAAAGAAAAGGTTTGTTTGATATTGAAAATGGGCTAAATCTGTAAATTATGAAGAGAGCTACAGCTCGTAATGCAAGAGAAGATAAAAAAACAATATTCTTTCAACATCGAAAAATTAAGGTGACACGCCCAACTCGCATATATCGCTTTATAAATGACTAGCATTTAACCCGCTACTTCGTTAGCGCAGTTCTATTTATTTATTTATTGAATACTCAAGTTCCATTTATAATTATTAAATATTTTTGGTTAATTTATGAAAATTTGTGTCCCTGATTCAATTTACTTAGAAAAATAAGAAGTTGAGTAAGGATATATCGGGTATATATTTCCTAACTAAAAGTAAGATCAATGCTACTGAGTTTCAAAAATTAAGATTCATAATTTGCAAAAAATAAAAATAATAAAAGTAAAATTTTTTCCTTCACTAAAACTATTATTACCTACATTCAGAATTCTATGTATACAAAATATAAAAAAAAAATTATAAAAAGTAAAATTTTTGGTCGTCTATAGTATTAGGAGTTACATCTGGATTCAATAAACACTAATTTTAAGAATTCATGTTTACAAACGTAAAAACACAAAGAGTACAAGAAAAATGCGAAAAGTTTTTTTTTTGTGTCTCCAATATTATTTTAATTCTCAACATGAATCAATAATCCTTTATTTCACAATTTTAGACTTATAAACGTAGAAAATACAAAAAGTACCATTAAAATTCAAAAAGAGTACCTTTTTGGTCGACTCTAACCTTTTCAGTCACACCTTGTATAAATAGTCACTAATTTCAAAATTCTAGCTTCGCACACGTTGAAAATACAAAAAGTACCATAGAAATTCAAAAAAGTACCTTTTTGATCGCCTATAACATTTTTAGTCTCACCTCGAATCAAAACTCCTTGATGGTACAATCCTTCCTTCATAAACGTAGAAAATACAAAAAGTACCATTCAAATTCAAAAAAAGTACCCTTTTGGTCGACTCTAACTTTTTTAGTCTCACCTTGTATAAATACTCACTAACTTCAAAATTCTAGCTCCGCGAACGTTAAAAATACAAAAAGTACCATAGAAATTCCAAAAAGTACCTTTTTGATCGCCCATACCATTTTCAGTCTCACCTGGAATCAAAACTCCTTGATGGTACAATCCTTCCTTCATAAACGTAGAAAATACAAAAAGTACCATAAAAATTCAAAAAAGTACCTTTTTGGCCGACTATAACTTTTTCAGTCTCACCTTGTATCAATAGTCACTAATTTCAAAATTCTAGCTCCGCGAACGTTGAAAATACAAAAAGTACCATATAAATTCAAAAAAGTACCTTTTTGGTCAGCCATAACATTTTTAGCCTTACCTGGAATCGATAGTCCTAGATTTTACAAATATCTTCGAAAACGTATAAAAAACAAAAAGTACCATATCTATGTAACAAAATATTTTAGACATGATTTAAAGTCAGTAAATCAATTTTTTTTGCAAAAAAGTAATTATGTTCTAAAAAGTACCAAACTCTTTTCCTGATTTTTCCCCTTTCTACCCTGTTATGAATGTGTTTCAATTTTTTATGTCTTGTAAAATCCCAATTATAAATTTTGTGAAAAGTGGCCGTCAAATTAGAAATTACATACATTTTACGGAATTTTCCCATTTTTGGTACCTTTTTTGTCCCCAAACTAATTTTTAAAAAATTCACCTTAATATTTGTCGATATTCTATTAGGAAATAATAATTGTCAAATTTTTTCCCATTGAAAAGTTATTAGAAAAGTTTTCTTTAAAAAAAGTACCATAAGAAGGGACAATTTTTACCCCTTATACATGCGAATTTGAAAAAAGTGCCGAATTCTTATTAATATTTTTTCGCGGACTACTTAAAACAGTTTAAATTTTTTTCCTAGCTATATGTGTTTCGAAGTTACACCAAAAAAGTACCTAATTACAGTTTTTACCCGTTTTTTCCCCTTAGGGGTTGAAAGTTGAAAAAAATGCCAGACACCTGTCAGCTTATTTTTTGTGCAAATTATAATTCTTTTTCAATTTTATTTGTATCGTTTTAAGTTTAGCAGATATAAGATTACCGATTTTACCCGTTTTTACCCTTTTTTACCCCCTTAAAGTACGAATTTCCAAAAATCCCTTCTTAGTGGAGCTATACATCGAAAGAGGAACCGATTGTCCAATTTTCCTGTCTCTAGCTCTTTGCGTTTGGGCTGTGCGACGATGAATCAGTCAGTCATTCAGTCAGTCAGTCACGTTACTCTTTTATATATATAAATTAGAAATGGCTGACTTCCAAAATGTTCATATACAAAGTACTCTCCTTCCGCCTTCCGGATGATTGCACCGTATTTCAGGCGGAAATACTCGCTATCAGGGAAGCATGTAGGGTACTGAATGACGGGAATACCCACGGGAGTATTGGTATATTTGTCGACAGTCAGGCGGCACTCTTGTCACTCAGGTCGTACATAACTACGTCTAATTTAGTTGGCCAATGTAGAAAGGAATTGTCAAGGCTTGGTCAGCCGGCTGACGTTACTCTAGTTTGGATTTGTCAAAACGGAGTCATACAGACTCTACTTGACTGGTGGCGTGCAGCGAACTTGTTTGGATTCCTGCGCATAAGGGCCACTATGGTAATGAGCGGGCTGATGAACTAGCCAGGAGAGGATCTGCTTTGGATATCTCTAACGCAATTGCAGTTGCAATCCCGTTAGGAACTATTAAAAGCAGAATCTCCAGACACTTTCTCCGGAAGGCTAGTGACAGGTGGCGTGGGCTGAGCACGTGTAAGGTGGCATGGCTTACGTGGCCCTCTTTTGATGCACGGCGTACATTGCAACTTACCAGCCGAAGTCGGAGGGACATATCGAGGTTGCTGGCGGTATTGACGGGTCACTGGATGTTAGGCAAACATGCGAGTCGACTCGGACTTCCATCGAATGACCATTGTCGCAGCTGTCTGGATAGAGAGAAGGAGGAATCTGTTTTCCACCTTCACTGCGAATGTCCTGCACTGGCGGCTAAGAGACACAGATTTCTGGGCGAACATATACTGGATTGCCTCTCTGCGATATCTGAAGTTGTACTGAATTATTTACTGAGATACCTCACGGCCACGGGGTGGATCTAGTAACCTTACTCTTGGATTTATTCTGAGATACATTAAGAGCTGACGAGTGATGTGGTCCTGTCAAAACGGAGTCATATAGACTCTACTTGACTGTTGGCGTGCAGCGAACTACCACGATAACCAACCAACCATCATATACAAAGTTTCTATGCAGTATTGCTACTGTATTTAAATCACATACATATGCAAAGTTCCGAAACAATGCATCAACTATAGAACCGATGCATTGTTTGCTTTCTTACTGAGTTAAAAATACTTTTCGGCGACGTTTTGAAATATTATACATCGTATAATTATTGTACTGTGGCGTTATGAAAAATGATGTTTTGTTCAAACACAAAGCAATTCACGTTTTGGAAGTCAGCCAATCTGTAATGGATTATCTAAGTTGACTTTAAACAGTAATTATATTTATAATTTTAAAAGTAGGAGGTGACATGCCCACACAAAGCTAATATTATAATTTAACTACCCTGAGTACCAAATTGTACTCTTTATTTTCCTTAAAAATACATCATTGAAGTTAAAAGGAGTCAGTAGTATCATGTCTAATGTAGAAATATATTTACAATTATATTCGTATATACATGTATTTAAATTTATTTAAAGATTTTAATAAAATTTCCATCAACCATTTTGCATTTTCTTACTTTTTGTTTTTTGTGTATTTATTTGTTTGACATTAGAAATGCCACCCATAGAATTTCCTTCTCACTGAACATACTTCTCAAGAGTTGTATTTCGAGTTTTGGACAATAACTGAACCAATAAAGTATATATTGCTCAATTTATAAGTAATTTTTAGTATTGTAAATTGAGCTCAATAAAGGCCTTTATTTGCTAGAATATTATAAATTGACAATTAAGGCGCGTGTGTGAACTTAGTAACAATAAATTTAAGAAAATAAATTAATAGCAAACCGAAGTTACACAAACAATTTATTACATATTTTAGTGTAAAGATATTTTTTCATAACGATTACTGTTAATAACAAAATAAAAAATTTTTTGCTATTAAAGTACACAAATTGGTGGTGGGTATCAAAAATTCGGAACAGCCGAATATAGTGCTCTTACTTTTTTTATTATTATTTATAAACTATTTACTTTAGCACTTTATCACTTTTTCAATGTTTTTATACCCGCTACCAAAAAAAAAAAAAAAATGGTGACGGTATATTCATTTTGTCCTTCCGTTTGTAACACATCGAAATATCTATTTAAGCCCCGTATATATTTGCCGAATCGGAGTTTAATTATGACGTTCTAGTTATGTCCGTCTGTCTGTCCATCTGTTGAAAGCACGACAGAGGTCAGACCGAAAAAGCTAGGGAGCTTAAATTTTGCCAGAATATTTCCTATACACAAGGTTTGTCTCGTATTGAAAATGGTCTAGTTTGGAATATTAGGAAGAGAGTTATAGCTCGTAATGCAAGAGTGGGTCAAAAAAAAACTACAACATTTAATACAGTGCAATTGTGTCCAAGCGCATTAACGTAGAGCCATAAAATAAATAAATCGAATGAGTAAAAAAAAAATTTGTTTCCCAAAAATTGCTCAAATCTATGGGTTAGGAAAGGAGTTTAAGATCAAAATGTACGAAAATTTATACCGCACAGTGTATTTTTCATGTGATTCTGAAATTTCGCAAACATAGCTTCTTGATAAAAGGATTTCCACCTTCACGCTTTATCACAAATTCATTTAATTTCTTCATGAATAAAAATTTTGAAAGAATAAAGGAAATATCTGAGTTAAGTTTATTGGCAGAAACTATTTCGAGACGGCTACTATTAGGCCCAAATTAGAGATATTATGATAAATTTTGGTACATATAGCTTTCTTGTCAGTCACTGTTCTGCCAGAAAATAAAAGTGACACGCCCACTTTAACGCCTACCTCCTAGATAACGCTTTACCTTTATTTCATATAATTTCTTTATGAACAAAGTTTTGGAAGAACAAAGGGTTATATTGAAATATCTAAGTTTTATTTTTTAACTGAAACTATATTGACAGACCTACTTTAGTGCCCATTTGCATTGAAAGACTAAATTAACGAAAATATTTTATTATCAAATTAAAGTTAAAGATATTATTCCATAGCGATTACAGTTAATAACAAAAGAATAAATTTTGTGCAATAAAAGTACACAAAATTATTGGTGGGTATAAAAGATTCGGCACAGTCGAATGTAGTGTTCTAACGTGTTTGTTGTTGTTTTGTTTTTATCACTCTACCATTGGGCATCCAGTATATAAGAGTAATATACTGTATCATATATACATACATACATACATAAAGATCCATTTTTATTAAATCTTACCTTCGTTATAGGTGCTTCTAGGGGTAATGAAGTTAGCTTAGCTAAACTTGTACGCCTGAGTCCATCAGAAGCAATTGATCGAACATCGAAACTGCCACGTCGTATCGAGTGAAGTGAGCCTCGTGGAGCTTCTTTTGGTTGTGGTAGAGTTGCTATAAAATCCATCTGTCCACCAGGTACATCGAAATTGAATACAAAATGTGTGGGAATTCTAATAAATAAAAAATTTATCAATGCTATATTTTTAGTAGCTGATACATAAATACATATGCATTAAAATTACTCATGTAACGAGCATAGTGCATCATGTGACCTGGAATATAAAATTTCTATAAATATTTTTGAAAGTAAAGCACAATAATGTTAAGAAGATTTTATCGTGTTTTTGTATTCAGCGATGCGATTTTAATTTCAATTAGCGAAAAAACTATCGTTATTGTTCAAAACAAAAAAAAACAAAAAAACGAGTATAAAACGTACTTGCGTTTCTTTTTTAAGTAAAAGTTAAGAGTTTTTAACAAGACAAACTGCCGTATTCATAAAAGATATTTTAGTTTTATTATCGGTAGGCTCCCAATATTTTACTAAAATTCTCAATCACATTATTTAAAAAGCTGTTGTAAATGGTTGATGGTCGATTTCAAAAAACTCCACAAAAATTGTCTAATGATGCTTAATCGCACTTGGTGGTCATTTCACTTGCCTTTTCGAGAAATAATGCAATATTCGAATTTATCTTTCAAAGATCAGGTGTTTTTCTTAATGTGTGTTGAGACCTCATATTTTATTCGCATAATTTTGCGTGTTCTTAAAAAAGCCAGCAAAAAAGTGGCTTTTAGGTTGTTAAAAGTTGTATATTCTATATGTTACTGTCAACTATACGATACAGCTAAAACCATGTGTGATTATATCTGTAGTAAAAAGAAAAGTCTGCTTAAGTGTAATTGTTTTTTAAGTGTAATTTTGATAAGAAAAGTGAATTTAAATTTTTGATTTTTTACAAATAGATTAACTTTAAAATAAAAACTATGGTATCTGTTCGGCTCAGGAACTTTTATTAATAAAAGCTCCTCTGTTAAAAGTGCTTTCAGGCAGTATGTATTTAACATATGACTTTCCACTGCAAATTTGTTGCATGACGTGTGAACCCGTAAAAATATTGCGTGTATAAAAGCCATATGAAACTTTTCAGTAAGATCGTGTTCTATTTTGATATGATAAAGCATATGTATAACATCAACTTTTTTTTTTTTTGTTTAACGACACCGTATAAAGCAAACAAATGAAAAAACTAAATAAATCAACGAAAAAGTTAGTGTTTAGTATTTCTAAATTTGTTTGTTGGCAGAAAATTGGTTTTCATATTTTTAAAAAAATTTTTGAGGATAATATTGTAATAAAATTTGCTGAATTCATTTCACATGCTTTATTTATAAAAATATTTTAAACAAAAATCGCATAGGTACAAAACAAACACAAACAAGTAACAGTGCTATATTCGGCCGTGCCGAATCTTATATACCCTTCACAACGTGTAGTCATGCAATAACAATTGTTTGTATCACCATTCATCCCATATAAAATACGTGCAGACGTACACGTTAGAATAAATGTGGCATCGAATCCCAGCTGAGCCAAAAAAATTTTATTTTATTTTATTTAATATATTATTTATATTTTATTATTTTTTTTTTAAATTTTTTTAAACAATTTTTTTAGAAAAATGTTTAAAAAATTTTTTAAAATTTTTTTTTTTAATTTTTTTAAAATTTTTTTTTGTAGTTTTTTTTATTATTTTTAATATTTTTTTTTTTGTAATTTTTTTTGTTTGGTATGTTTTTTACATGTATCTATGTATGTATGTTGTTGTTGTAATTGTGAAAAAAAACGAGGTGGTCGTGGTTTTTTGCTCATATCTCAGAAAGTTATGGGGCGATTGTGCTGAATTTCAATAGCGATTCATTCCTGGATATTTCCAAGAGATTGATACCATATACAGATCTGAGGAACATATAGTTGCTTCTAAAAGTTGATTTCAACCAACACACGGACAGACGGGCAGACGGACAGACGGTCAGGGCTTAATCGACTCCTCTATTCATAAGCTTTCAGAAAATATATACTTTATGGGGTCGGAAATGAAAATTGTAGAAATTACAAACGGAATGACAAAGCTATATATACCCTTGTGCACCACAGGTGAAGGGTATAAAAACAATTAAATTTAATAAAACAAATTTCGCGCACACAATCAATTATTGTTAACAAAAAGAGGTTATGTCAGACGTAATTACATATGTTCGTTTGAAAGCAAAAATTATAATTCGTCTGCAAATGACAATTTGGACAGACATATGCAATTTGGATCGCAAAAGTGAGATGTTTCCAGATACCAAAAGTCTAATATTTGTACAATATAAAAATTCATCTGGATTTTTAAAAAAACTTGACAATTTAAAACTGCACGTTTAGTTAAAGAAAACAAAATTTTTTTCATAAAAACAATGAAACGTAACAACTAAAATAATATAGAGATCTTACCGCATGCAGTCACTACGACTATTTAACAAAATGTAATCAAAGTGCTAAATATTTTAGTGACGTCAGACCCACATTTGCATGTGGCTTTTTACATTTCGCGTACTATAATAAGCCTGTAGATTTTATACCCTTTACAAAATAAATAAGTAAGTGTGCTGTATATACCCCTCAAAACGTGTAGTCATGCAATAACAATTGTTTGTATCAACATTCATCTCATATAAAATACGTACATACATATAAAAAACATACATATTAGCGGAACTCACTCTTTGATGCAAACTACCCTTGCAAGTCGTGCAGACCGTGCAAGTCTAGCAAACAATTAAACTTGTGCACGACTACAAAAACAAATTCTATTAAATTGCAATTTGCATCACTTGAGCAAATATGCACTACTAAAAATCAGTGCAAAGTAATGCCACACAAATTTGCACAACAGATCCACAATTTTTTACTCTCAGAATTTTAAATCTCCACAAATTCAATTTCATACATGGCATTTTTTACCAAAATAATTGTGATATTATATTTTTCCGTTGATTTAGGCATTGTAATTTATTTAAAATTAATTAATTTTCTTTTCGGAAAATATTAAAACACAGACTGCCTGTTCAACGATGTCGAAAGAAAACCCAAGCGAAATTTCATTCGTACAAATACGTTGAAAGCAAAAACAAATTTTTTGTTTTTGTTGTTGTTTTCAATATATTTGTACGAATGAAACTTCGCTTGGGTTTTCTTTCGACATCGTTGAACAGGCAAAGAATCTTTCTTATTAATTTAAAAAAAGATTTGTTGTTTCTTAAATACATAAAAAATCAGCTCGTTGCCATAAGTTTGCAACACACATGAAAAATGCACTCACGCTTGGTAGCAAAAAATTAGTGCATATTTGCACTAATTGCAAAAATGCTACCAAGAGTGAATTCCGCTATTATATCTGTGGCTTGGAGCTAAAAGGGCCAATGTCAAAATATTTACTTTTGAGAAAATTGGAATTGAACTTTAACTTTTATATATGCTTTCATAGTGACATTGGCCAGCATTTTATTTATGAAGCTGTTCTGGGTTAAGTATGACTTTAGCTGTTTTACCATAATGAAAAAGAGCAAGAAAACAAATCTAATGCAGTGATTATTTAAAAAGAGCAAAAAAGTGACATTGGCGCTCTTAGCTCCAAGCCACAGATATAAAAATATCACACTGTAAAATTTTAAATTCCGCCTGACCGTGTGTATGTTGAAATCAACTTTTTGAAGCCCCCCGACATCGCCTGGTCCGCAAGAAGTTTGGTTTGCGCATGTGTAAGTAGAAACTTAAAGCCCTTTTAACTCCTAAAATACCCAACTAATTTTAATAAGACTAAGATTGTGATATACAGGAAAATTTCTTCTAAATGGTATACCTACTACATATTTTTTATACCTTTCACCTGTGGTGCACAAGGGTATATATAGCTTTGTCATTCCGTTTGTAATTTCTACAATTTTCATTTACGACCCCATAAAGCCGACTCCCATATAGGGTTGGGCAAAATATATCGATATATCAAAATATCGATATTTAGTTTAAAAAATTTCGATATTAATCGCCGATATTTTAAATACCTCAATATCCATACATCGATATTTATTTACTAATATCGGAGCCGATATTTTTAAAAGTTTTCCAAAAGAAGGTACAGCAGCAAATGCGAATTTAGTTTTAATTATACTAGTATACTTATTATATACTTATACTTATGCATTAATGCATCAAATTACTGTCAGTCTTCTTGTAGGGCTGCTTCTATCAACAATGATGTCACGCTTTTTAGTTTATCGTTTGACTAAACAGTTTTACAACTACTCACTATTGCTATTTAAGAATTGGCATAATTGACTGCAAGCCATATTGTTAAAGTTGTACTATATTGGACCCTCGATTTAAGCGTATTCACTTCACTTCACTAACTGCAGTTTCAAATGCCATACAAAAAATAAGTAATGATATACGCGCAGAACATAGCCGTATGGAACGAACCTCTCCTGGTGCAAGGTCTGGTTCTTCTATTTGGTCTGGGCATGAAAAGCTCTTAACCTCCAACACAAGTATAGGACCAGTCCCAAGTTCTGGTTCTGTTCCCAATGAACTAAAACAATACTTGGATCAACCACTTTTAGAAAGAACATCAGATCCCATACAGTTTTGGGTGAATTGCCGCCATTTTACGCCTGTTCTTTCAAAAATTGCTTTAAAATATTTGATCTGCCAGGCTTCCGAAGGTTCTTCAGCTGTAAATTTATCAGTACCAGATAATAGAAGCAGATTGACAGGAGGGCATATAAGACAAACAGTGCTTCTGATGTCCCTATCTGATGATTACTGGTTCGAGTAAACATATATACATGTACATAAATATTTTAAATTGAGGTTGTTGTTTCTCATGTGATAACATTTTATTTCTTTCAGAATTCGTTTTATAGATTTGATGTAAACAATACCTCAATTGTTAACTTTAAAACTTAAGATTGTCTAATGAATTTTTGGTTTATTTTTTGTTTTTATGTTTGATCTAGTAATATAACTGATCTCATCCTTAATCGTAAAAATTTTTTCCAATTTTGGTTTTTATAAGCTCACGCATAAGAGCAAGCATTTATACTTTTAATATATATTATAATATCTAGTTTATTTATTATAAAAATTGGACGAAAAAGTTACTACAAAGCCTAATATACATCTATTTTTGTTTGTATGTACATAAGTGGGTGTATTTAATTTTCAAATGTAAGTCATTTCAACAATAACTAGGTAAATATGTTTCAGTCGATATATCGAAATATCGATATTTTAAATTAATAAGTATCGATGGTAAAATAAAATATCGATATAATAAATATCGATATATTTTTCCAATTTGCCCATCCCTACTCCCATATTCATAAGCTTTCAGAAAATATATACTTTATGGGGTCCGAAATGAAAATTGTAGAAATTTCACACGGAATGACAAACCTATATATACCCTTTTTCACTGTGTGAAGGGTATAAAAATTTTTTTGACATGATGCCGACTTAAAGCAAAATATGTAAGTCAAAAAATAATTAGCTGCTTTTAAAATACACCATGTAAATGTATTGTTCTTTCATTCAACATGTTTTAATATAGTAGTTCCTCAAAAGTAAAAAACAAGATTTAAACTATAAAATTCAAGGTTATATTTCAATTCAATTTATGTATATTACAAAATCAGCGTGGCTTTATAATGACAGCCCGCAAAGCAAAAAAAAACAAGTAACAGTGCTATATTCGGCCGTGCCGAATCTTATATACCCTTCACAACGTGTAGTCATGCAATAACAATTGTTTGTATCACCATTCATCCCATATAAAATACGTGCATACGTACACGTTAGAATAAATGTGGCATCGAATCCCAGCTGAGCCAAAAAATTTTATTTTATTTTATTTAATATATTATTTATATTTTATTATTTTTTTTATATTTTTTTAAAATTTTTTAAAAAAAATTTTTTAGAAAAATTTAAAAAAATTTTTTTTAAATTTTTTTTTAAATTTTTTTTTTGTAGTTTTTTTTATTATTTTTTTCTTATTTTTAATATTTTTTTTTTTTGTAATTTTTTTTGTTTGGTATGTTTTTTACATGTATCTATGTATGTATGTTGTTGTTGTAATTGTGAAAAAAAACGAGGTGGTCGTGGTTTTTTGCTCATATCTCAGAAAGTTATGGGGCGATTGTGCTGAATTTCAATAGCGATTCATTCCTGGATATTTCCAAGAGATTGGTACCATATACAGATCTGAGGAACATATAGTTGCTTCTAAAAGTTGATTTCAACCAACACACGGACAGACGGGCAGACGGACAGACGGTCAGGGCTTAATCGACTCCTCTATTCATAAGCTTTCAGAAAATATATACTTTATGGGGTCGGAAATGAAAATTGTAGAAATTACAAACGGAATGACAAAGCTATATATACCCTTGTACACCACAGGTGAAGGGTATAAAAAAGGGTTGTCACTTATTAAGTTAATGTCAAAATTTTTAAGTTGTCAAATGTGACAATATTTTATTCATAAAGAAGGTATTATATTCAACAATTTTTGTTAAAGAAAACTCTAATATCGAATGATTTGAGAATAACAATTTAATTTTAGTACGTACCTGCCGATGCATGCTACTGGTCCTACACGTACATGCATAGGAATACCATCCTGGTTCTTTCTTTTTACTGTCAAGATTCCATCGAATTCCCGTATGCCTTTGCTTGTATTATGATTAATGGATGAAACATCCGAAACAAAAATATCGGCCAGTGGCTTATTAATGATTTCGTCCTGTTTGAAACCAATATCGACTAGAATAAGTTATTTCGTTTGGATAGCAGGTATATAAAAGTTACATTCTTACCAATCGCATATTAAGCAACCGTTCAGCAGATCTATTGGCATACTGAATTCTTAGGAGATCATCGGTAATAATGAGAACTTCTTTCAGTCTATGAAGTGCAGTATAAAGAGCCTGAAATGTAAAGCCATACACATAAATTAATATACATGCAAATGATAGCAATTATTTGCATAGACGCGATACATTAACAGATTTCAGAACATGCTTAGTTTCAATAAAAAGTATATTATTCACATTTTTTTATCAATTGTTTATAAATATTTTGTTAACAATTTTTTTGCTAGCCTGTGGCCGCGACTTCGTCTGCGTATTTATCGGCACAAAGGTAGCCTCTTTATGTAATTATTCAGGTTGTTGTTGAGGTTAAATCCGTTTAGTAATTTTTCGCGTGCTTGAGTACAAATATTTAAACATACAAACATTCATATATGTACATATGTATGTACATATATTATATTAGTGGAATAAAACTAAATACAAACTAAATACAAAATTGAAACCTTTGAACAACGCACTAACTAAAGACAAAGAGAATTTGCCTGATTATATGCTAGTGTAGCTTGTTTTATTTAGTTCCGTTCAGTCCTTTTTGCGTGTTGAGCAGCGTTGTCATAATCATGATTTTATCATATTTTTAACTCTTCGATTGCCAGCAATATTTTCAACGGTCAATAACCAACAAGGTCCCTGGGGACCTCATATTATTAATATGACGAATATGTACATTATTTTTATATATTTTTTTAAATATAGTTATTTTATTGCACACATATTTTTGTGGTTTGTTTTATTACCTACTAGAAAAGCCCAGCGCGCGTTGCTACGCCCCTTCATGAATTTTAATCGCATTCTAAATTTTAATCGAATATCAAGTGCAAAGCTAAAAACTATAACTTTTTCTTTATGAGTGTGGCACTGCCCACTTTACTAATTACGAAACTGTATAGTAATGACAGCTCAATAAGTGTGCAAAGTTTCAGAAACGTCCGTCCAGTGAAAGTACCTTAAAATTATAACTTTTTTAGGGGCGTGGCCCCGCCCACTTTTCTTATCACGAAATTTTTTAGTCATGACAGCTCGATATGTGTGCAAAGTTTCATACAAATCGGTCAAGTGCAAGTAGCTAAAACTGATAACTAATTTTTTATGGGCGTGGCCCCGCCCACTTTTTTCACCCAAAAACTCTCCCTGGTATGTGTACAACAACTTACCAAAGTTTGAGCCCGATCGGTTTTACAGTTTCGGAGTCTATAGCTAACACACACACACACACACACACACACACAGAGTTTCACTTTTATATATATAGATATAACCGCGGAATATCTGTGTAAATTTATTTCTAACAAACCAGTAAGTTTAGCAAATGGGGATTAGGTAAAAAATAAGGCAATATGTAATAAAAAAAGTTTAAAATTCAAAAATCAATGTGCGGTAATTATTTTGCTACCAATGTTTTGCATCTAGACATCTGCTGGAATATTGAATAATAACTTTCCACTTTTCTCATATTTTTTTACTAAGTCCAAATCAACTCGTTGTCCTTGATTGACTTCACGCTCTACGACTTACACTGTAAATTATACCCTTTAGTGGATTATATAACTTCGAGTCGCAGATCCACCATACTTTTATCCAATATTTTGCTGGTTTAGAGGGAAAATATGGGGTAAAACGTGTTCGTCCTCAATATGGAAACAATTGTTTGTCAATAGTTAGTGATTCATGCGGCGTATGCAGTTTCTCTAAGTTAACCATCGTTTTTGCTCAAAGGTCATCAATATCAGATGTTTTGCTTTCTAATGACCTTTCTGCACGAGTAGTAGCGTTATCAAAACTAATGGTTTTGGTGATAGCAATAAAACGATTTTTGGACATTGCAGTTTTATAAATAGGTAAATGTGAATCATTCCACAACTCCTTTACTGGCTAATAATTGGATTAATACATACCTGATGTAATAAGATGCCGAGGAATGCAAGAAACTCTTTTTGCAATAAAGGAGTCTATTTCTTGGGTTTTACTGTTGGATTTGCTGTGTTCCAGGCTAAAACCTATTCTTTAACTTTTTTGTTTGTCTCACGAATGAAAACATATGCAATTTCATTAGTTATAATGGAAGAGAATATTGACAATGGATCAGAAACAATTCCGGATGCGGGTCGTGATCATCATTCAGTATAGTTTACAACATTATGTGTTCGAGTACGATGAAGTACTGGTGGATCAACGTACCTTTTGCTGCCATTTTTTAAAACAAAGTGCGGCGAACCACCTTCAGTATTAACAACAACATTATCTTGAATATTTTCATCGGAGGATTATTCTTTGGCAACTTCGACATTTATTTCTCCTTCTGCATCTGAAGCTTCGTCATCTGGATCGTAACTTGGATCTTCGTTGCCGCCTCCTTCATTAAATTAATCAGTGCCATCTTCATACTTATTTTGTTATAAATACCTTCTCTTTGTTTCCAAAGTTGCTTCTTGTTCATTCGCACGTAGGTATTGAAAACGCTTATGCTAATAATTAATTATATAACTTTACCTACTATCTTTTGAATTTGTTTCTACTCATATTCACTTCAAATTTCCCATTCCCATTCACTTCAAATTTCCCATGCAGAAAAAAATAAGACAAAAATTAATGAAAGTATATAAAAAGTCCCTATGGACCTTGTCGGTTATCCACGTAGTAAAAGTCTTTAATCTGCCAAAAATATGGAAGTATGTATAAAAATCATCTGGAACTTATCTATACTGCTTTATAACATTCCAAGCATAAAAGTCAAGTAATTTCAAAAAATTCGGCCAAGCTATATTAAAATGATGCACATTTAAAAATTTGAAAAGTCCCCAGGAACCTTGTCAGTCATCGAAGGGTTAATAATTTTTTTGCTAAAATATGATTTATGATTTTTGTCCCCAAATATCTTTTTTGTGCTATAGACCACTATGTTGCATTTTGATGTATACTTTTTAAAAAAGACCATGTGTTTCATACGCATTCATACTTATTGAAAAGTCTTCACTACTTGTACTCACTTTTAAGTTTACGGTACTTATACTAATATTATTTAGCAGCACGTATGACTCGGTTGATTGTTATCTTCGTTCACGCAAGGTAAAAAGACGATAAAAAGCGAGTATGACTCGCATACTCATTATAAATTATGTATTTGAACTAGGCATGCCAGATTAAAAATTTGACATTCACCATAATAATTTTGAATTGTTAAAAAAAACTAAAAAAATTTATATTTAACAAAATAATAAAAACAACAAGCAAAAATAAAGTTTAATAGATTTAGATTTACAGAGATTTAAATTTGGTTTTTGCGTATTAACTTTCAAATTTAAGTGAACACCTAAAAATGCAGTTTTTTAATTTGCTGCAAAAAAATTTAAACATGAAAATAAACAAGTAAGAGCGCTATATTCGGCCGTGCCGAATCTTATATACCCTTCACAACGTGTAGTCAAAAAATTATTAAAATATATATAACAAATATAAAACAAAAAAAAATAAAAAAAAAATATTTAAAAAAAAAAATTAAAAAAAAATAATAAAAATATAAATAATATATTAAATAAAAAATAAAAAAAAATATAAAAAAAATAAAAAAAAATTTTTTTTGGCTCAGCTGGGATTTGATGCCACGTTTTCTCTAACCAGTATACACGTCTGTATGTATGAATGTTGTTGTTGTAATGTTGTTTTTGTGAAAAAAAAAATCGAGGTGGTCGTGGGTTTTTGCTCATATCTCACTTGTTTATGTACCGATGTTTCTGATTTTCAATACCGATCTACTCCCGAATATTTATGATATTTTAATACCTCACCCGAGTCCAAGCGATGTCGGGGGGCTTCAAAAAGTTGATTTCAACATACACACGGACAGACGGTCAGACGGATAGACTGACAGACTGACAGGGCTTAATCGACTCCCCTTTTCATAAGCTTTCAGAAAATATATACTTTATGGGGTCGGAAATGAAAATTGTAGAAATTTCACACGGAATGACAAACCTATATATACCCTTTTTCACTGTGTGAAGGGTATAAAAACACATAATTACTGTTATTGTTAACCTCTTATTATAGAAGCCAACCAAAACTTAGCCGAAAGGCCATATTTAGTTGCATTTATTTTAAAATTAAATAGCGATACTTGCAAAAATTGTATAATACACATTGTAAAATTCCAAATTTTCTTGCGGCTAAAAAATATCTTGTACTCTTCGACCTGGCAACATTGTTTATTCTTCATACAAATGAGAGCTGTTAATGTTTTTGTTGTTGAATCAACTTGAATCACTCTAAGACTATAAATATTTTCTTAAAAGTATGAATCAATGTGGGTAGTTTTGCGAATCATATAAATATAGGACGCTGTGAGTACAAGTACGACGTAACACTCATGCTCATTGTGAGTTGTACTTATTTATTTTTTTTATTTATTTATTTAATTTAATCAACATAATTAAATTTACAGTTGAGCAACATTTTTAATTTAATTACAAAAATAAAGAAAAAAAATAAAAACAACATTAAACGTATGCATTTGAGTTTAGAAATCTTATCAGCTTTCCACTTGTTACAGCAACATTATCAGAAAAGTCAATGTGAACATAGAACTTATTTACCTCAGCACAAATTCTTCTAATTGGATCAAAGTTAATGTAGTTTGATCTATGAAATGGTACATATAAGGGTTCATAAAATCTGAGCTGCCTATTAGGAACATTGATGCATATTTTATGTCGAAGGTATGTAGAATCAATTTTGCCTTGAATTAGATTTATGACAAATGCAATATTGGAAACAATTCTTCGACTTTGTAACGTTGGGAGCGCAATGAGTATTAAACGACTACGGTATGACGGTAAGTTTGTATTAGGATTCCAACGAAGGTTACGAAGGCAGAACAGCAAAAATTGTTTTTGGACTGATTCAAGTTTTTGAATAGAAACATCATATTGGGGATCCCAAATTACTGATCCATATTCCAGTAAAGGTCTTACCAATGACGTGAATAGATTTTTTGTTACATAAGGATCATTAAATTCCTTAGCCCAACGCTTTATGAAACTTAATACTCCATAAGCTTTATTTACTGCCATTATTACATGTGAGTTGAAATTAATTTTTACATCAAATAGAATTCCATGATCCAAAAACGAGTCAACAACATTCAAATTAGAGCTATTTAGAGAGTAAACATTTGAAATCGGTGAATATCTACAGAAAGTCATAGATTTGCATTTTGTTAAATTCAATTCCATAAGATTTACCGTATATCAATTAAAAAAAATATTTAAATCAGCTTGGAGATAAAAACTGTCGTCAACAGTTCTAATCCATGAATAAAGTTTAACATCATCAGCAAACATTAAGATATTGCTATATTGAATAGCCTTTGGAAGATAATTTATAAGCAATAAAAATAAGGTGGGGGTTTTGATATACAATTATTATAAAAAACACATTGTCTCCGATCCTTTAAATAAGAACTAATACATTTTAAAAGGTTAACCGGAAACCCTAATTTTTTGAGCTTCACTAACAATAAATCATGGTTAACCTTATCGAAGGCTTTACTGAAATCAGTATAGACTACATCAGTTTGGTTACCATTACAAAATCCTGTATTGATGAAGGAGGTTAGTTCCATTAGGTTTGTGGATGTAGATCTACCTTTACAAAAACCATGTTGTGCTGGAGAAAGAATTGTTGATATTTGGGTAGTTAGGATGTCCGTTAATATTTTCTCAAACAGTTTAGGGATGGAGTTAAGTTACGCTGTTGCTCTATAATTAGTAACATCACTACGGCTACCAGATTTATCAAGCGGGATGATAAATGAATCTTTCCAACATTTAGGAAATATACCAAATTTCAAAGAACTGTTAAATAGATGAGTGATAGGAATAGCCAAAACGTCGGCACAATTTTTAAATATGCAGCTAGGAATACCATCAGGACCAGGTTTATAACAATTTTTTATACTTCTCAGGCTTTTTAAGACAGTACCGACATCTAAAGTTATATACGACATCTAAATGATATATTAATTAATGAAGACGAAGTAATATCATAAGGATAAATTGAACTATGGAACGTTTTTGCAGAAAAAGTAGAGGCGAAGAAATCAGCAAAAAAATTGGCAATATCTGCATTATTAGAATAAATAACATTATTCATTTTCATAGTAGTTGGATACGTTGAAACTCTACGTTTGGAGTTGACAAAATTTTAAAACATTTTCGGATTCTTTTTAAAGTAAAATTTCATTTTGTTTATATACGATGCATAACATTTTACGGTTTTTACGATTTTTTAACCAGGTTAAAGTACGGGAATACCATGAAGGACGATTTGATGTTACCTTTTTTAACAACGGAGTGCTTGCTGATAAACAACTGAAGAGAACTGAGTAAAATTTCAACACGATTTGATCAAAATTACTACCATTATAAGAAAAAGCAAGAATTTCAAACCAGTTAATATTATGTAACAAGTTATTTAACATATGGTAGTTCGTGCGTTTAAAACAGAGCGACTCAGATAGAGTGTGAACAGTTTTCTTTTGAGGCAATGGTGTAGAAATGAACAATGTAGGATGGTGTCGGTCCTCAGGAATAAATAAGGGGTTAGTCCTAGATACGTCGAATAGAGAGGGATTATTTACAAATACGAGATCCAATAAGCGGTTGTTGTTATTAAAAATTTTATTTATTTGAAAGACACTTAAATAAGTCAGACTATTGAAAAAATCTTGACTCCAATCATGTGATGTAATCGGTACAAATAAATCTGTATCATCTGATGTAATCCAGGATGCAGTCGGAATATTAAAATCACCAAAAATCATCAAAAAATCAGCTGACTTTAGTTTATCTGCAACGGATTTTATTTACAAAACATGTTCACCATAAAGTTGTGGATCAGAGTTTGGAGGCATATATGAGCAGGTAATAAAGAGCGATATATTTTTAATTTGTATTTATTACAATAGCGATAAATTCAATGTCAGATAAATTTACAAATAATAACTGTTCAGCAGGATACAAACAGGAAACAGGAATTAAAACACCACCACCACGTTTGCCAATTCTATCACGTCTAAAAACTTGATATTTACTACAAAAAATTTCAGAGTTATTAGTATTTTTAGTAAGCCAGGTTTCAGTAAATGCAGCAACATGAAATTCGCAGTCAAAGCTGTTAAGAAACATATCAGTAAGCTTAGTATTCATTCCATTTGCATTTTGATAAATAATGTTAAGGGTAGAATTTTGCATTAGTTTTTTGAAGTTTGATTAGATGTTGGAATACGAGCTAAGTTTTCATCACGATAAATAAATTCACGTACTGGTTTGGCCAAAAATTTACATTTACGATTTGTTCAAAATATTCGAGTGGGACAATTATTTTGAACGAGGCTCTATTTCTTGAATTAATTTTAAAAATATTTATGTTAGCAGGTAGATTATTATTAAATTTAGATAATAGGTAGTTTTTAACATCATCAACAGTTGTTTCAAGAAGAAAACGAGTAGCAAACATAGTTTTTCTTGGCGGAATTGTACGAAGTTCTCTGACGGCTTTAGTTGGTACAGTATTATCGAAAATAAGATGCAGCTGATGAAAAGGATGTAGTAGGTGAATTAATATTTAATTCCAGGGGTATAGTATTTAACGGAATAACAACTTCAGATACAGTCAAGTTGTTTTGCTCCATGCAAGTTGAAGGAGACAAATCATCGTATTCTATTGAATTATGAGAAGCCGCTTTTGATATTGTTATTGAAGGGATTGGATTTCTTGCAGATTTTTTCCTCTTAGGTGAAGAATTTTGTTGAATGTCAGCAAATTTATCTAAATTCGGAAAATTTGTGAAAAGTTCACCAAATTTAAAAAATTTAGATTGAACAGATAAGAAATCCTTATTTAGTTGATCGAACTGCTCTTTATAACTTTTGAAGAATTTGTAAAATTCAACATTTATATTTTTACAATGAGGACAATTCCATTGTAGGGATTTAGTAGGATCAGCAAGCGCATCTGCGTCACGCGCTTTCAGTCCGCTACATTTTAAGTGATAGGTTCCAAGACACAACCAACATGATATCAAGCGGTCATTACCCGAAACGTTACAATTTTTGTTCTGGCAATCCATAATTTAATGATGAAATGTAATTTTTTAAAATATAATTTATCTAATAAAATTTTAACGTTTTGGATATTTGGGTAACTGGGTAGCAAAAATCAACTACTAAACAGTAGATGGCACCAATAAAGTACAAACAGATGTACTGAATAGTTGTTGTATTAAATCACTTTATAAACAATACTGATAAAATATAAAACTTTACCATTTACAATCAGCACAAGCCTTTGAAAATAGTGCCGCAGTAATTCGTAGACAATCAAAGCGGGTAAACGTATTATGACCAGGTTAAATCCACTAAAAATATAAATCCAAATGGAGCAGCGAACAAAACACGTCCAAACAGTACAGTGATGCCAACTTTTTTATATAAATCAATGTTTTTGTGGGTATGCGTACGTCAGCTCAGTTAATTTCCTATGATTTATACGCACTTATACTCAAATTTTATGACTCACTATGAATATTGAAAAAACGAGTCAAAGCCAAATCTTTTTAAGTTTCTTAAAGGATATATACCTATTCTTCCTTAACTATATATATACGTATGTATTCCAAAAATATTTCAATATAAGTGGTTTATTGTTTTGAAACAGACGATTAAGTTTGTTAATGTCATTAAATATAGTTTTATAGTTTTAAGATATTAATTATAATTTAAATTCTAGATTATGTAAACAGTTTATTGTTATTTGGGGAGAATCAAACTTTTTTATGTCTTCGTGTAAAAGAAACAGTTTAAGGAATAATAATCTGTTAAAAGCTGGTTTACTTTAGCTTCCAGCGATAGCAAACGCGTTTGTAAAGGGTGCAACATTTTTCTTGGATAATAACAAGCAAGACTTGTAATTCTTAGGATAAATCTACTATTTTTGGACTATTTTGAATAAATTTGTCTATATGTATCTCTGGCACCACCTTCAATATATTTTAGTAAAAAATTACAATCTGAGTTTGCTCAAAGAGCAAAACAGTGGAAAATGCATTTAAATATAATTAAATGTGGAAAATCTTTTTTCATCAGAGTCCCCACAAAATGGTTACCACCAGTCATTACATTGGCACCATCCGCAGCGAAAGCTATTAAGTTTGGTTTATAGTTTTATATTTTTATATTCTTCATAGATCCCTTTGGCGGTACATTGACGAACTTAAACCAAGTCAAAGAGATAATAACTTAGTAGTTGATATGTCCGTCGGTTCATTGACGCAAAAAGAAAACATTTTTGATCGTTGTATATAAAACAGTTATTATACCCTTCACACAGTGAAAAAGGGTATATATAGGTTTGTCATTCCGTGTGAAATTTCTACAATTTTCATTTCCGACCCCATAAAGTATATATTTTCTGAAAGCTTATGAATAGAGGAGTCGATTAAGCCCTGACCGTCTGTCCGTCTGTCCGTGTGTATGTTGAAATCAACTTTTTGAAGCCCCCCGACATCGCTTGGACTCGGGTGAGGTATTAAAATATCAGAAATATTCGGGAGTAGATCGCTATTGAAAATCAGAAACATCGGTACATAAACAACTGAGATATGAGCAAAAACCCACGACCACCTCGATTTTTTTTTCACAAAAGCAACATTACAACAACAACATACATACATACAAACCTGTATACTGGTTAGAGAAAACGTGGCATCGAATCCCAGCTGAGCCAAAAAAATTTTTTTTTAATTTTTTTTTAATTTTTTTTTTTTATTTTTTTTTTATTTTTTTTTTTTTATTTTTTATTTAATATATTATTTATATTTTTATAATTATTTTTTTTTTTAATTTTTTTTTTTTAATTTTTTTTTTTATTTTTTTTTTGTTTTGTATATATTATATACATAATAATTTAAAAAAAAATTTTTTTTTAAAAATTTTTTTTTTTTTAAATTTTTTTTTTCTTAAAAATTTTTTTTTTAATTTTTTTTTTTTTTGTTTTTTTTTAACATTCATACGTGAATTTATAATTTTACAATGGGACGTTTTTATATATGTATGTTTTTATATGTATGTACGTATTTCATATGGGATGAATGGTGACACAAACCACTGTTATTGCATGAATTCACGTTGTGAAGGGTATATAAGATTCGGCACGGCCGAATATAGCGCTCTTACTTGTTTTTGTTGTCTTTGTTCTAGTCAATTTTTTTAGGAGCGCCGAATCCTCAAAAATTTCTTGGGAGTCACGGAACTAAATGATTTATTGCCAAAAATATAACATTATGTTCTACACAAAATGCTGCTAAATATTTTGGCACTACACTTGCCTGTATCGCTTAGTGAAAACTTTTTTTTGAATTTGTACAGCTGTTGCTCTTTCAACATGTTTAGCTATCAAGGCAGCTAAAGCTTTAAGATCACGGCAACAAACTTAAAGTAAGCCAAATTGTTTTTCTTCTCTTGATCGAAGATTTAAATATTGCTTGATCATCCCGCGATTTGTTATAACCACTCAACTTACGTTTTCGATTTTAACTGGAGCGAGGTTGAGATTCTGTGATTTGTATCAAATCTGACGGGAAATTTTCAGGTTCTTGGTTATAGTGTACAACAGTTATTAAACGCTTTTTGTATTATAAACCACTAATAAGAATTTGTATTTATAAACGTACAATAACACTTTGATAGTTATTAAATGTTTGTAGTGATTTTATTAGTATGTATGGTAACTCTTTTCATATTTAGTTGTCATTTTATTTTCAGTGGTGCTCATAAATACTATAAGATTTATTTGGCTATTAAGGCAAGGTAAATCTATATATATAAAAGTGAAACTCTGTGCTCTGCTACTTGCACCTGACCGATTTTTCTGAAACTTTGCACACATATCGAGCTGTCATGACTAAATAATTTCGTGATAAGAAAAGTGGGCGGGGCCACGCCCCTAAAAAGTTTTAATTTTGAGGTACCTGCACTAGACCGATTTTTCTGAAACTTTGCACACATATCGAGCTGTCATGACTAAATAATTTCGTGATAAGAAAAGTGGGCGGGGCCACGCCCCTAAAAAGTTTTAATTTTGAGGTACCTGCACTAGACCGATTTTTCTGAAACTTTGCACACATATCGAGCTGTCATGACTAAATAATTTCGTGATAAGAAAAGTGGGCAGGACCACGCCCATAAAAAAGTTACAATTTTGAGGTACTTGAACTTCACCGACAAAATAATTTCGTGATAAGAAAAGTGGGCAGGACCACGCCCATAAAAAAAGTTACCATTTTGAGGTACTTGAACTTCACCGATTTTTCTGAAACTTTGCAAACACATATTGAGCTCTCTTTATAATACAATATCGTGATTAGAAAAGTGGGAAGTGCCACGCCCATAAGAAAAAGTTATAATATTAAGCTTCTTGCACTTGACCGATTTTTCTGAAACTTTGCACACATATTTAACTCTCATGAGTATATAATTTCGTGATCAAAAAAGTAGGCGGAGCCACGCCCATAAAAAAATTATAATTTTGAGGTACTTACTCTGGACCGATTTTGGTGATAACTATACAGTTTCATGATTCGAAAAGTGGGCAGTGCCACGCCCACTTGATATTTAATTTAAATTCAGAATGCATTTTTATTCAATAAGTTTTTTTTATAAAATTAAAGCACAAAAAGAACGTCGAAAAAAATAAGAAGTATATAACTTTGATATATGAAAAAGTTTGAGCAAAATTATAATCCAAACATTATTTATTAACCTATTTTTTGAACCCTAGAACCCTAACGTTATTTTTTATATATAGACACTAATCATTAGTCGATACGACTAACATATATATATATATATATATATATATATATATATATATATATATATATATATATATATATAACCAAATTTACCATTATCTATAAGCAAACTTTTAATTGGATTGTTAAAAATACATTCTTTGCTTTGTTTAAAATTGAAATAAAATAAGAAAGTTTTGGTTTTTTTGTAAAAAATTTATTTATTTAAATACTTTTTATAGACATAAAAATATTTTTTATGTTTGAGATCACTGCTTTAATTTGAAAAAAAAAGAACAAAAACTTAACAATGAGATCAATTAATTTAATACCGATTAAAAAAAAAATAAACTAAAAAATAAGTAAATAACAATAAATATAGATATTCTTATTTTAATAACATTTGTTGCACACTTCTATTTTGTGTTCTCCACATATGCTCTTACCACATTTCGCACACATTGACGTTGTCATTCTGTGTTTTTGATAGGGACAAAATCTACAAATCTTTCTTTTTTTTGTAGCTTTTAAGTTACTGCTGTTAGTGTTCTCCTCAGCATTATCTGCGGGGAAAAGATTTTGTATAGCATCTCTTCTTGAGATGCTTAGATTGGGAAAATTTTTACATTGGTTCCTTCAATTGGACACTGATTTTATGTGCAGTTCTTTAATATAATTTTTTCAGTTTAATGGTTTTTTACCATCCTTAAAAACATTGTGACAATATATTACAAAGCTGTTAATGCATGCCATATTTATCATTCCATAAAATCTGCACATTGGCCATCTATTTGTTTTTCGACTGCACGACATAATACTGCAATTTGATCAAATGTGTCTAAAACGTGTTTATTTTTTCCTCGGACAACTTTCTTGGATAATTTTATTATTTTTAATGACACTGTAAACTCACTATTGTTTTAGATATTATTTGATTGTGAATTGCTTACTGACATTTCATCTTCAACATCGGAGTCCGATTCGTTTTGCAAGAAGTCACTCTCTACTTCATCAATAACATTTTCTTCATCTTCGAGTTCATCATTATCCTGTTCGTTATCATTTTCATCACACAATTGTAAGAACTTCGTAATAAAATCATCTGTCAAGCCTTTTTATACCCTTCACACAGTGAAAAAGGGTATATATAGGTTTGTCATTCCGTGTGAAATTTCTACAATTTTGATTTCCGACCCCATAAAGTATATATTTTCTGAAAGCTTATGAATAGGGGAGTCGATTAAGCGCTGTCAGTCTGTCCGTCTGACCGTCTGTCCGTGTGTATGTTGAAATCAACTTTTTGAAGCCCCCCGACATCGCTTGGACTCGTGTGAGGTATTAAAATATCAGAAATATTCGGGAGTAGATCGCTATTGAAAATCAGAAACATCGGTACATAAACAACTGAGATATGAGCAAAAACCCACGACCACCTCGATTTTTTTTTCACAAAAGCAACATTACAACAACAACATACATACAAACGTGTATACTGGTTAGAAAAAACGTGGCATCGAATCCCAGCTGAGCCAAAAAAATTTTTTTTTAAATTTTTTTTTGTATTTTTTTTTATTTTTTTTTTTTATTTTTTATATAATATATTATTTATATTTTTATTATTTTTTTTTTTTTAATTTTTTTTTTTTTAATTTTTTTTTTTATTTTTTTTTGTTTTATATATATTATATACATAATAATTTTTTAAAAAAATTTTTTTTTTTAAAAAAATTTTTTTTTTTTAAATTTTTTTTTTAAATTTTTAAAAAATTTTTTTTTTTTTTTTTGTTTTTTTTAACATTCATACGTGAATTTATAATTTTACAATGGGACGTTTTTATATATGTATGTTTTTATATGTATGTACGTATTTCATATGGGATAAATGGTGACACAAACCACTGTTATTGCATGAATTCACGTTGTGAAGGGTATATAAGATTCGGCACGGCCGAATATAGCGCTCTTACTTGTTTTTTATATAAATTTTTTTCTATGTACCTGATATATCTGATATGTTTGTATTAAAAAAAAAAAAAAAAAATATTTGAATATAAAATCCCTTTCATGATTATATCAAGGCATATTTATTCATCAGGTTCTCTTGATTCGCCATCTGATTATTTTTTTCAACACTTATTTTTAATTTCAGCTGTCAAAATGCATAAATAAAAAACAATTTTCTCTCTTTTCTAATTTATTTCAAATGTCAAACTTCATATATAAAAAATATAAACAAAAAATTCTCTCCGAACTGCAATTACCTAAATTATAAACTGCAATTATTATAAATATGCCTTGGATTATATGAATAAAAATACTAAACTGAAAAAAATTAAATAAATTTTTTTTTTTAAATTTCTTAAAAAAATGTTGACAACAAAATTGTTTCGCTTATTAAAACGAAATAATATGCATTTTTCCTTATGTTGTCAAACTTTAGTATGTATGTAGGTATAAATATTCAAAGTTTTTGAAAACAAATATTTAAGATTCAAAAAAATTTAAACCAAAATAATTTTAATTTTTAAATATACAAAAGAAAAGAGAATATTAATATTAAAATTTTAACAAGACAAAGAATAAAGTAGCTAAAATAAATTATAAATTACACTTTAAAATAAAAAATATCACACTAGAGCTGCATGTATAAGCATTTAGTGTACTTGACAATAAGCGAAAATTTTTTCGAAAACTCCAATTTGTAAAAGTATCTGTAATACATTAGAAAACATCGCCTTTTTTATTTATTTATTTAAAATACCTCAAGTGAAATTCAAATGCTTTTCACCTATAAAAAATTTCATTCTATTAAAATTATCTCAAATCAATCAATATGTACACGTACACTAAAATTTCGCTAAGAAGGGCAAATAAAATTCGATCACAATTGATGCAATCTCATTCGTACAACAACAATATATACATGCTTTTGCTACTGTAACACAGTCGAGCATATTTGTTTTCAAAATAATTTTTGTATACATTTGTTTGAATTTATTTGACCTTTTTTATAAATGTAAATTTATATTCCCTCATATCATTGTTTGAAGAACATTAACACATCCATACACACATGCGTAAACATACATACACGCGTACGTAGTTAAACGTCTGACTGACAACAATTTGTTGAGATGATGAATAGAAGTTGAATTTGTGCAAGAAATGAAAATATCAAAACATAAACAAACATACATACAAACTGAAGTATTTACAAACACACGCAATTACGTATGAGAGCGAAACATTGTTATGCTCTTTACTTTGCTTCTTTCCCTTTTGCCTTACCGACCGCGTCGTAAAATTTTTTTAAAAAATATTTCAATTTGGGCCTTCATGCGCATTCCATATGATTTATATTCTTTGGTATTACTCATATTGAAAGAGAGAGAGGCTCTCATTAAAATGAGTGTAAAAAAAAGTTTGCCAGTTCGAGTTTGTTATGTTCTCGGCTATAGAAAGCAAACTTATTTACCAAACTTTTTTATCAATTATTGGCAAATTATTGGCAGAAAAACATGAAGAAAATAACATATTTTAATTTAATTATTAAATTAACAAATAATAAAAAATTAAAAATACAAAAACCATAATGAATAGCTATAAGACTCTATAATCAGATTTTGTAATGGTCACTTGCGAAATTTTAACCATTTGCATTTTATAACGAGATAAATTTGACTGTATATATTTTTGAATTTTATTGCTCTAAACACATAGACGACAGCAGACAGCAAGCAGCAATATGTCAAAAACAAAATCCATGTGCTTGAAAGTGTAGTGATCTGTCATCTGGCTACTCTTAATTTAAGATCACAACTCTGTGTTATTATCTAGCTACTCTTATCTTTAAGTAACAACTCTGTGTTATTGAACATATGTTTTTATAAAAATGCACCCAAGTTTTGATTAGCATATCCGAGGCATTATATTTTCGGCATTAGGAGAATAAACACATTGAATATTACAACTTAATTAAAAGTGTTTAAATTCATCGATTTACATGTGTTCTTTATAAATGAAAACTATTATTTTGACGGCAGCACAGCAGCACGACTGCACAACAGCATTTGCTGCTGCTTCCAACTTAAGCTATTTTCTATTTTGGCGGGTAGCAAGAAACAAATATAGTGTTGCCATTATAAATATTAAATTGGAAAAAAAAGAACAAACACTTATTTTTGATATTAAACATAAAAGAACATTACAAAAATACAATAAATAAATAAATTTATGTGTTTTTATAGTTTTTCGTGATATTATTACATTTTTTTATCAATAACTTTAATTTTATTCATTATAAAATATATATGCGGCATCCCTGAAATTTGAATTGCTAAGATACACATCAGCTGATTATTATGTTGTTGCTGTCTTCGAGTCCTATTACAGCTCTGGTCGGGTCAAGAGCTCGCGCGTCATTGCCATTATCTCTTAAGGGCAATCAGGCCGTCCTTTTCATCCGTCTTCGAGAGTTTTACGTCTCACTCTCGCGTGGTTAATTGTGTGGCGTCGCGTAACTGTGCTTTGGATACAGTTTCCAGACTATTCTACAATTAATCACGTGCATTTATTTTAATTGGATTAACTGGAGGAGTACCAACTAAACTCAAAATTTACAACTGGAGGGTTACCAACCAAACTCATTTTCGTAACTGGAGGAGTACCAATTAAACTCAATGCTAACTGGAGGAGTTCCATAAAACTCAGTATAATTATTTGTTCAGATGTCTCCGACTTCCTGTCCAATGGTATAGGTCGACTTGCGGTGACTGAACTAACGTTTTTTTAACTGGAGGAGAACCATTAAACTCAAGCTTTAATTATTGTTCAAGTGTCTCCGATTTCCTATACAGAGGCTGGCTACCCTGGCTATTTGGTCACGTACCTCTGCCAAACAATTTCAGAGTCAAGAAAAAATGTTGCTGTCTTCAAAATAATTATGAAGCTGACTTCAGTATCGGATAACTAACTTTTCCTAGATATTCTGTCATTATCACATAGAACTTATAGCCTAATATATAAATATAATACAAATTAAGAAAAAGTTCAAATGTAATACTTTAAAAATACAACAAAAAAACACTGGGCATGGTGTAAAAATAAACATTGTTCAACTTAAAAAAATTGCTTTAGCGACATCTGTAGATCTGTAGCTAAAGGCAACCATTAATTACTTGTGGTAATGACGTGCAAAAAGAATACAGGAAAAACAGATGTTGGTAAATTTCGTACTAACTCAATGTTATATGAAAGACATGATTAAATTAGAACAAATAATTCTATGTTTCAATTTTCAATAAAATACTGAGTTAAATAGTTGTTATTTACACACAACATTTGTAGTTCTGATCAAAAGAGTGCTGATGATGAAACCGTAGCTGGTTTCGAAAATGCATTCCACTCAGCTAGTATCGGGTAACTAACTTTTCCTAGATATTCTGTCATTATCACATAGAACTTATAGCCTAATATAAAAATATAATACAAATTAAGAAAAAGTTCAAATGTAATACTTTAAAAATACAACAAGAAAACACTGGGCATGGTGTAAAAATAAACATTGTTCAACTAATACCATCTTGTTTAGAACACATGTGACATATAATGCAACTGCATAATTGCAAAAATTGCTTTAGCGACATCTGTAGATCTGTAGCTAAAGGCAACCATTAATTACTTGTGGTGATGACGTGCAAAAAGAATACAGGAAAAACAGATGTTGGTAAATTTCGTACTAACTTAATGTTATATGAAAGACATGAATAAATTAGAACAAATAATTCTATGTTTCAATTTTCAATAAAATACTGAGTTAAATAGTTGATATTTACACACAACATTTGTAGTTCTGATCAAAAGAGTGCTGATGATGAAACCGTAGCTGGTTTCGAAAATGCATTCCACTCAGCTAGTATCGGATAACTAACTTTTCCTAGATATTCTGTCATTATTACATAGAACTTATAGCCTAATATAAAAATATAATACAAACTTAATATTGTTGACGAATTCCTTTTGGGTTTATATTTCTTTTAAATATTATATATAAATAGCCAAGTCTTGCAACACAGTTAATGCTCATATTATGCAACCGATTTTAATAAAAAGAAGTAAGAGTGCTATATTTTAATGTTCCACTGGTCAATATATGACTTGGAACGATTTTCATCCAAAAACAACGAATATACTTTTTATACATCATCTGTTGTGACTTCGGTAATAGCCTTTTTACACTTGCTCACATTTTTCATCTTTCATCAAATCAACAAGATGTTAACATCTTCCCATATGAATTGTACGTGTTTGTGTGTCAACATATCTCAACATCTTTTAAAGATGTTCCTAAATCATTTTGTTCCACTCAACATCTTTCGATTATTTTAGTGTCTTCACTAGAAAAAAAAAATATTGTTGCAAAAAAATGGTATCACTAGAAAAAAATTACAAGTGCCAAAAACAAAAAAAAAAAAAAAAAAAATACATACATACAACGAGTGGACTTGATATATGTCGTATAAAATAAAATATATTAATTATTATCTTCTCTAACAAAATCTGCATATTGTAATAATAATTGCTCTCCAAGGACAATAATTAATACAATTAATACAGAATTTTTAAATCCATTTTTTTAATTTTTATATGCGCAAACATGTAAAATAAATATTATGACAGATGAAGGATGAAAGATGTTGCAAATGTAAACAAGTTTTTTTTCATTTTCAACTTCTTCCACACATTCCGCTAAGATCTGAGTAAGTGTAAAATGGCTATAAACAAGTTTTTTTTTCATTTTCAACATCTTCCACGCATTCCGCTAAGATGTGAGTAAGTGTAAAAAGGCTGACCTTAAAAAAATTGAAATTTTTTTTAAACTGTTATTGCAGGTACATAGGTACATATATATGTACATATAAATGTTATCTCAGTACACCAATAATTTTACGTAAAGCCTCTGACAGATCCTCATTTTTATTCATTTATAAGGAATATATTTCCGAGCCGGACATGCTGATAAAAGTCGTTTCTGTACCCAAGGCTTGAGTCACATTAACAGCTATAGTAGTCTTGCCAGTACTTGGCTCACCGGCCAAGAAAATAAAAAGACCAGCTATTTTGTCTTCGCGCTCAATTTGTACGACCATACCTTGTGAAACAGCACGCTCCTCCAAGACATCGTCTTGACCTAATCCACGAATGTGCACCAATACATTTAATGCGTTTAATGTCATATACTTCTATTTTATTTCCATCTACCATTATTTAAATATAAATTTTTAGCAGAATATATTTTTTACAAAACAAAACTTTGTAATAATTAATAATATTACTTATTTTTGTTGTCTTGTAAAATGAAAAATTGTTCAACAAAAGAAAAACAGAAAAAATACTCAGAAAGTAAAGTTTTTTTTTAATATTTTAGTAAGCTGTTTTTGACAACCTCATTGTAGTTTTACACTAACAAAATGCCTGTAAACTTTTTTTGCTCTTTGTTTTTATGTTGCCATCTCATATATATTTTCCCATAATGATGGTTTGATGGATAATCACAAGATTCAACTTAAACTTAATTTGTTCAAATACATACATAAAAATGTAAAACCCAATGTTGCAAAAATTAAAAAATTCTTGAGTATAATTCTTAAAATAAGTTATAAATTCACTTTACATAACCTTTTTACCCTATACCTGTGGTGCACAAGGGTATATATAGCTTTGTCATTCCGTTTGTAATTTCTACAATTTTCATATATTTATATATATTTTCTGAAAGCTTATGATTAGAGGCGTCGATTGAGCCCTGACCTTCTGTCCGTGTGTTGGTTCAAATCAACTTTTAGAAGCAACTATATTTTTCTCAGATCTGTGTATTGTATCAATCTTTCGGAAATATTTGGGAATGAATCGCTTTTGAAATTCAGCAAAATCGCCCAATAAATTTCTGAGATATGAGCAAATAAACGCGATTATGTTTTTTCACATATTTTTACCATAAAATTTAAAATTTTTCAGCCATAAAATAATTTATAGGTTCTTTTTGCTACTATTTGTAGATATAATATGCCTCTAGAGATATTCGTGAAAAATTTTGGATAATGCGGGTTCTAATCGGTAAAGTTATAGGCCGAATATAGCACTCTTACTTATTATTGTTCGAAACAGAAAAAAACTATAATAATTTATTTTTTGTTCTCTTTAAGAAATTGTGTCAATCACTTTTTTTTATCTATATATTAAAAAAGATTACATCATGTATCATACACATGAAACTTTGTTCCCTTGCCCAGAAAGTTCGTTTTGCTTTCTTCAATTTGTTAAGTTTCAAAGGTTTGAATCAATTTAACTTTTTATAACTAAGATTTTAATAAAATGTTGATATAACTGTGTACATAATTTAACGGGATTCGTTAAAAAAAATTCCCATCACTGGTCAAACATAAAGTCATGGTCATGGCACAATCATCAGGTAGCCGCAGTTCTGCAACAACAAAATTCTACATGCATTTTGTTGTTGGAAAACGACGACTGATATGTCAAAAAGCTAATATGTGTGTGTGTTTTTTTTTGCGGCAGAATATATGTATGCACATATGTACTCATACATACTGCTGCATGAACACAGAAAATCTGTGTCTGAAGACGCTCACTTTATTTTTATACCCTTCACCTGTGGTGCACAAGGGTATACATATATAGCTTTGTCATTCCGTTTGTAATTTCTACATTTTTCATTTCCGGCCCCATAAAGTATATATTTTCTGAAAGCCTATAAATAGAGGAGTCGATTAAGCCCTGACTGTCTGTCCGTGTGTTGGTTGAAATCAACTTTTAGAAGCAACTATATGTTCCTTAGATCTGTGTATGGTATCAATCTGTTGGAAATATCCGGGAATGAATCGCTATTGAAATTCAGCGCAATCGCCCGATAACTTTCTGAGATATGAGCAAAAAACCACGACCACCTCGTTTATTTTTCCACAATTACAACAACAACATGCATATATACTGGTTAGAGTACACGTGGCATCGAATCCCAGCTGAGCCAACAATTTTTTTTTTATTTTATATATTTATTTTTAATTTTTTTAAAAATTTTCTTAAGAATTTTTTTTAACATTTTTTTTTTATTTTTTTTAGATACATACATACGCAAACTCAATTAATAATTTTACAATGGTTTTTTATATGTATGTTTTTTACATGCATGTACGTATTTTATATGACATAAATGGTGATACAAACAATTGTTATTGCATGACTACACATTGTGAAGGGTATATAAGATTCGGCACGGCCGAATATAGCACTGTTACTTGTTTAAAACTCATTTTGTATTCTATAAAAAAATTAATATTTATTAACAACATAAAGCTAAACGGTACGTAAACACTAATCATTAGTCGATTCGACTAACAAGCATAGCTGCCAGATTTGACGATTTATCGTCATTTTGACGATTTTACGTGCTAAAATTAAGTGTTGACGATTTGACGATTTATGCTATGTTTTTGACGATTTTCAAGAATTCAAGTTTGCAACTTTTTTCATTACTTTTATACCAACCTTAAACTAAATAATAATAATTTGTAACGTTTTTTTATATTATTAATAATAGAACAGACTAAATGAGACAAGTCTATCATTATTATCTATCATTTAACATAGTATATGCCACATTATCAACTGATACCTACAACACGAACAAATATAAATTTGGAAATGCGTTTAAAACAATTTTAGTTTTTTAAGTAAATTTATTTAAATTATTTAAGTGACAAATTAATATGCTTAAATACTTCAACAAAATGGTAAGTTCTATATATATAAAAGAGTAACGTGACTGACTGACTGACTGACTGACTGATTTATCATCGCACAGCCCAAACGCTAAGAGCTAGAGACATAAAATTTGAACAATCGGTTCCTCTTTCGATGTATAGCTCCACTAAGAAGGGATTTTTGGAAATTCGTACTTTAAGGGGGTAAAAAAGGGTAAAAACGGGTAAAATCGGTAATCTTATATCTGCTAAACTAAAAATGATACAAATTAAATTGAAAAACTATTGTAATTTGCACAAAAAATAAGCTGACAGGTGTCTGGCCTTTTTTGGAATTTTCAACCCCTAAGGGGAAAAAACGGGTAAAAACTATAATTTGGTACTTTTTTGGTACCCTATGTAACTTCCAAACGCATAAAGGTAGGAAAAAAATTTAAACTGTATTAAGTAATCCGCAAAAAAATATTAATAGGAATTCGGCACTTTTTTCAAATTCGCATGTATAAGAGGTAAAAATTGTCCCTTTTTTTGGTACTTTTTTTAAAAGAAACTTTTCTTATATTATTCAATGGGACAATATTTGACAATTAATATTTCCTAATAGAATATGGACAACTATTTAGGTGAAATTTTTGGAAACTTTTCGGGGGACAAAAAAGGTACCAAAAAGGGAAAAATTCCGGAAAATGTAAGTAATTCCTAATTAGACGGCCAATTTTCACAAAATTTTTAATTGTGATTTTACTAAACATAAAAAATTATGTAATTTAGTAAAAATTGAAACACATTCATAGTAGGGTAGAAAAGGGAAAAATCGGGAAGAGTTTGGTACTTTTTAGAACATAATTACTTTTATGCAAAAAAGAGTAGATTTACTGACTTTAAATCATGTCTATTAAAATATTTTGTTACATAGATATTTGAACATTTTAAACTTGGAATTTGGAACTTGGACCAAAAATGTACTTTTTCGCTTTTCTATGGTACTTTTTGTATTTTCTACGTTTATAAAGGTAGAATTATAAAATAAAGGACTATTGATTCCAGGTAAGACTAAAAATGTTATGGGTGACCAAAAAGGTACTTTTTTGAATTTTTATGGTACTTTTTATATATTCTACGTTTGCGAAGCTAGAATTTTAAAATAAGTGGCTATTGATACAAGGTGAGACCGAAAATGTTATGGTCGACCAAAAAAGGTACTTTTTTGAATTTTTGTGGTACTTTTGGTATTTTCTACGTTTATGAAGGTAGGATTGTACAATCAAGGACTATTGATTCCAGATGAGACTAAAAATGTTATGGGCGACCAAAAAGGTACTTTTTTGAATTTTTGTGGTACTTTTGGTATTTTCTACGTTTATGAAGGTAGGATTGTACAGTCAAGGACTATTGATTCCAGGTGAGACTAAAAATGTTATGGGCGAACAAAAAGGTACTTTTTTGAATTTTTATGGTACTTTTTGTATTTTCAACGTTTGCGAAGCTAGATTTTTAAAATTAGTGGCTATTGATACAAGGTGAGACTGAAAATGTTATGGTCGACCAAAAAGGTACTTTTTTGAATTTGTATGGTACTTTTTGTATTTGCTAGGTTTATGAAGGTAGGATTGTACAATCAAGGACTATTGATTGAAGGTGAGACTAAAAATGTTATGGGCGACCAAAAAGGTACTTTTTTGAATATTTATGGTACTTTTTATATATTCTACGTTTGCGAAGCTAGAATTTTAAAATTGGTGGCTATTGATACAAGGTGAGACTGAAAATGTTATGGTCGACTAAAAAGGTACTTTTTTGAATTTGTATGGTACTTTTTGTATTTGCTACGTTTATGAAGGTAGGATTGTACAGTCAAGGACTATTGATTCCAGGTGAGACTAAAAATTTTATGGGCGACCAAAAAGGTACTTTTTTGAATTTTTATGGTACTTTTTATATATTCTACGTTTGCAAAGCTAGAATTTTAAAATTAGTGGCTATTGATACAAGGTGAGACCGAAAATGTTATGGTCGACCAAAAAAGGTACTTTTTTGAATTTTTGTGGTACTTTTGGTATTTTCTACGTTTATGAAGGTAGGATTGTACAGTCAAGGACTATTGATTCCAGGTGAGACTAAAAATGTTATGGGCGACCAAAAAGGTACTTTTTTGAATTTTTGTGGTACTTTTGGTATTTTCTACGTTTATGAAGGTAGGATTGTACAGTCAAGGACTATTGATTCCAGGTGAGACTAAAAATGTTATGGGCGACCAAAAAGGTACTTTTTTGAATTTTTATGGTACTTTTTGTATTTTCAACGTTTGCGAAGCTAGAATTTTAAAATTAGTGGCTATTGATACAAGGTGAGACCGAAAATGTTATGGTCGACCAAAAAAGGTACTTTTTTGAATTTTTGTGGTACTTTTGGTATTTTCTACGTTTATGAACGTAGGATTGTACAGTCAAGGACTATTGATTCCAGGTGAGACTAAAAATGTTATGGGCGACAAAAAAGGTACTTTTTTGAATATTTATGGTACTTTTTGTATTTTCAACGTTTGCGAAGCTAGAATTTTAAAATTAGTGACAATCGATACAAGGTGAGACTAAAAATTTTATGGGCGACCAAAAAGGTACTTTTTTGTATTTGTACGGTACTTTTTGTATTTGCAACGTTTATAAATATAGGATTATACAATCAAGGACTATTGATTCTAGGTGAGACAAAAAATGTTATGGGCGACAAAAAAGGTACTTTTTTGAATTTTTATGGTACTTTTTGTATTTTCAATGTTTGCGGAGCTAGAATTTTGAAATTAGTGACAATTGATACAAGGTGAGACTAAAATTGTTATGGGCGACCAAAAAGGTACTTTTTTGAATTTTTGTGGTACCTTTTGTATTTTCAACGTTTATGAAGGTAGGATTGCACAATCAAGGACTATTGATTCCATGTAAGACAAAAAATGTTATGTGTGACCAAAAAGGTACTTTTTTGAATTTGTATGGTACTTTTTGTATTTTCATCGTTTGCGAAGCTAGAATTTTGAAATTAGTGACTATTGATACAAGGTGAGACTGAAAATGTCATGGGCAACCAAAAAAGTACTTTTTTGATTTTTATGATACTTTTGGTATTTTATTCAATAAATAGTAAGAACTGCGCTAACGAAGTAGCGGGTTAAATGCTAGTTATACATTAAAACCTTAAAAATCAAACATTATATTTTCAATAGAAAACCAAGATGATGAAAATTCTAGCAGCTCTTCCTCTGTAAGTAGAAATTTCATCCATTTTTTATACAAAACTTTGTAGTAGCTAAAATGAAATTTTAATGGTGTTTTTCACAGGTAACCAACAAGAAGAAGAAAATTAAGGAAGACTGGTTTGCAGATCCAGAAATAAATTTATGGGCTAAAAAGCGAAACGATGTAGTTTATTTTGGCGTTGTGCTCGTATTACGCTTGCCTAAAGCTACCTTAATCGGTAGAAACTTTAGAAAGAAATGATTATAATTATTTGTCAGTTAGTCTGAATTAGATGCAGCCAATTCATTATTTATTATTTTTTGTATTTATATACATATTAATATTTATTTTTCGAAATTATTTCTAAATTGTATTATATTTATTGTTATGTTCTTAACTTAAAAGGGTCTAATAAAACCATTGATCTCTCTGGACTTAAAAAGTTTGTTATGTTGTGCATTAAATAAAAAATGGTTTGTTTTGAAAAATGCGTTTTTTTTACTTTGACGTTTTTATGACGATTTTGACGATTTTGACGATTTTTTTCCCCAAATTAGACGATTTTGCCCCTATTTTATCTGGCAGCTATGCTAACAAGGCCTCTGTAATTAAAAAAAAAACAATACTTACTGAAGAAACATGACTGCTCACAATAAGAGAATAACGACGACTGAGAATACACAAGAGTTCAAAGTGATCAGGGCTGCCGTTTTTGGTTATTTCTAACCAAAAGTGGTTATTTTTTTATTTAATGTGGAGATGTGAATATTTTTCTCATTTTGGTTATTTCTTTGCAAAAATAACAATACACATGTACATATTTTTTATGTTATACTCTTGAAGCTTTTATGTTCTTCAATTTTTAGTATTGCTACCAGGGCAACTGAAATACCCCTTTCGCATTGGGCAAGTCACTTGCTCAAGTTAGTTTTTTATTTTCTTTTATTTTTCTTTGAACTTGCTTTCATGTTCAGACTCAGCAACTGACTTGCCCAAGTTTCGTTCTCTTTTACTTATTATACTCTTCACACAGTGAAAAAGGGTATATATAGGTTTGTCATTCCGTTTGAAATTTCTACAATTATCAATTTTCTACACATACATACAAACGTGGTATACTGGTTAGAGTGAGCCAAAAAATTTTTTTTATTTTATATTTTATTAAAATTTTTATTGTTTTATTTTTAATTTTTCTTTTAATTTATTTTTTTTTAAGCACATAAGTAAACTTAATGTTTAATATTACAATGGGATGTTTTTATATATGTATGTTTTGTATGTACGTATTTCATATGAGATAAATGGTGACATAAACAATTGTTGTTGCATGACAACACGTTGTGAAGGGTATATAAGATTCGGCATGGCCGAATATAGCACTCTTGTTTGTTTTTATTACTCTTTTGTTTTTGGTTTCTCAACAAAAACTTGCTCGTACTTGCCGAGTACAGGCAAGTGTGTACTCAAAAATGAGCAAGTTTCTTCCTCTTAACCCGACCTTACCCCTTTTGTCTATAAACACAACACTTGCGCAAGTCACTTGCGCAAGTGACTTGCCTAGTCTGAAAGCCGTGAAAATAAAACATGACTAAAATCGCTAGTGCAGCAACCCATAATGAATTTGCCTTGGTTTCTACTCACTTTTAAAATACTGTCAACAGCTCTTAATTTTACTAAATGATCGCAACTCTGTACTACAGAAATGACATGTCTTTTGTAATAGCGGCAACATTCAATTAAAAGATTTTATACGTAATTTGTTGTTTGTGTAAAAATACTGTTCGGCTGTCAAATACAAAAACTAAACGTGTGAAGAAAAACAAAATTCAACAATAAAACGGAAAACTAAACGAGAAAATATTAATCAGCTTCCGACTGGCATATACCTTACAAATAAGTACTGAACTATTGCTTGCAAGTCAAGAATTTTTAATAAGTAAATCTATGGTCTTAAACTATTATACTGTGAACTGCAAGTTTTGTTTACTTTATATTAAAAAATCTGTTATATTCTTCACATTATTTTATATATTATTTATATTAGTTTTATTTTTTAAATTTTTTTAATCTTTTTTATTTATTTTTAATTTTTTTTTACATTTTTTTAATTTTTTTTTTTTATTTTATATTTATTATTTGTATTTTTATTATTTTTATACCCTTCACCTGTGGTGCACAAGGGTATATATAGCTTTGTCATTCCGTTTGTAATTTCTACAATTTTCATTTCCGACCCCATAAAGTATATATTTTCTGAAAGCTTATGAATAGAGGAGTCGATTAAGCCCTGACCGTCTGTCCGTCTGTCCGTCTGCCCGTCTGTCCGTGTGTTGGTTGAAATCAACTTTTAGAAGCAACTATATGTTCCTCAGATCTGTATATGGTATCAATCTCTTGGAAATATCCAGGAATGAATCGCTATTGAAATTCAGCACAATCGCCCCATAACTTTCTGAGATATGAGCAAAAAACCACGACCACCTCGTTTTTTTTCACAATTACAACAACAACATACATACATACATACATGTAAAAAACATACCAAACAAAAAAAAATTACAAAAAAAAAAAATATTAAAAATAAGAAAAAAATAATAAAAAAAAACTAAAAAAAAAAAATTTTAAAAAATTTAAAAAAAAAATTTTAAAAAATTTTTTAAAAAATTTTCTAAAAAAAATTTTTAAAAATTTTTTAAAAAAATTTAAAAAAAATTTAAAAAAAATATAAAAAAAATAATAAAATATAAATAATATATTAAATAAAATAAAATAAAATTTTTTTGGCTCAGCTGGGATTCGATGCCACATTTATTCTAACGTGTACGTATGCACGTATTTTATATGGGATGAATGGTGATACAAACAATTGTTATTGCATGACTACACGTTGTGAAGGGTATATAAGATTCGGCACGGCCGAATATAGCACTGTTACTTGTTTTATATCGTTTCTTATTTTTAAAATTTTTTTTTAATATTTTTTTAGCACACATACGTAAATTTATAGTTTTACAATGGGATGCCTTATATGTATATTTTTTATATGTAAGTACGTATTTCATATGAGATGAATGGTGATACAAACTACTGTTATTGCGTGACTACATGTTGTGAAGTCGCATGGCCGAATATAGCACTATTACTTGTTATACCCTTCACCTGTGGTGCACAAGGGTATATATAGCTTTGTCAATCCGTTTGTAATCTCTACAATTTTCATTTCCGACCCCATGAAGTATATATTTTCTGAAAGCTTATGAATAGAGGAGTCGATTAAGCCCTGACCGTCTGTCCGTCTGCCCGTCTGTCCGTGTGTTGGTTGAAATCAACTTTTAGAAGCAACTATATGTTTCTCAGATCTGTATATGGTATCAATCTCTTGGAAATATCCAGGAATGAATCGCTATTGAAATTCAGCACAATCGCCCCATAACTTTCTGAGATATGAGCAAAAAACCACGACCACCTCGTTTTTTTTCACAATTACAACAACAACATACATAAATACATACATGTGAAAAACATACCAAACAAAAAAAAATTACAAAAAAAAAAATATTAAAAATAAGAAAAAAATAATAAAAAATACTACAAAAAAAAAAAAATAAAAAAAAAATTTTAAAAAAAATTTTAAAAAATTTTTTAAAAATTTTTCTAAAAAAATTTTTTAAAAAAATTTAAAAAAAATATAAAAAAAAAATAATAAAATATAAATAATATATTAAATAAAATAAAACAAAATTTTTTTGGCTCACTTGGGATTCGATGCCACATTTATTCTAACGAGTACGTATGCACGTATTTTATATGGGATGAATGGTGATACAAACAATTGCTATTGCATGACTACACGTTGTGAAGGGTATATAAGATTCGGCACGGCCGAATATAGCACTGTCACTTGTTTTTTATATACTACATGTACAAGCGTTAACTTATTACATACACACATATGTAGGTAAAAGAATTATATTTGTTTTGTTATTATTATTTTTATTATTAATTGTATTCAAATCACATGCGTTACATTATAAATATGTATGCATTTTAAATGTTATTTAATAAAAATACTTCATATTAAAATTTGGTTATTATACCCGCCACCAAAAAAATGGTGGGGGTATATTCATTTTGTCATTCCGTTTGTAACACATCGAAATATCCATTTTAGACCCCATAAAGTATATATATTCTGAATCAGGGTTTGATTTGATGACGATCTAGCTATGTCCGTCCGTCTGTCCATCTGTTGAAAGCACGATAGAGGTCGCACCGAAAAAGCTAGGGGGCTCAAATTTTGCAAGAATCTTTCTTATAGACAAGGTTTGTTTGGTATCGAAAATGGGCTAAATCGGAATATTAGAAAGAGAGTTATAGCTCGTAAAGCAAGAGTAGGTCGAAAAAACCGTGTCCTGCTAACATCGAATAAAATGGAATTGTGTCCAAACGCATTAACGTATTGTCATGAAACTTCGAATATATATTTTCAAATGATAATGAAAAAAAGTCAAATGAATATTTCTCCCCAAAAATTTCTTAAATCTATGCATTAGAAAAGGAGTTATAGATCAAAATGTACGAAAATTTATACCGCTCAGTGTATATTTGAAATTTAAAACGTAATAAAACTGACAAAACTATATGTACGATTCTGAAATTTTGCAAACATGGCTTTTTGGTCAAAGTCTTCGTTACAATAAAATAAAGAGAAGTCTTACATCGGAGGACGTGATGTTGGCCTATCCTGACTTCAAAAAAGAATTTCGACTTACTACGGATGCTTCCAATCACGCCATCGGAGCCGTTCTAGAACAAGATGGCAAGCCCATAACATTTATTTCGCGAACTCTGAATAAGGCTGAAGAACACTATGCCACAAATGAACGAGAAATGTTGGCAATTGTCTGGGCCTTAAAGAAATTAAGAAATTACTTGTATGCGGCGGCAACCATTAAAATATTCACAGACCACCAGCCTCTAACGCGCGCTCTAAATAATGGGAACTCAAACAGCAAGCTCAGAAGATGGAAAGCAACACTGGAAGAGTACAACTACGAACTATTGTACAAGCCCGGAAACGCAAATGTCGTAGCGGATGCTTTATCCAGACCACCGCAGCAGATATTCGAAATAAATTCAACGGACGCTACACAACATAGTAGCCAAAGCTCACCACAAAACTTAATACAAATACAGAGGCACCTATAAATGTATTTAAAAATCAAATTATCATAGAACCAAATGAAAAAAAATCGTACGAATTCCAAATTGTCTTCCCAACGTACCATAGACATATTTTTTTAGAACCAAACCTTCACTAAGGTAAGAAGACTAGAAGAAATATTCAAAAAATACTTAAATCCCTCGGTAACAAATTGTATTAAAACCACCGACGAAGTGCTAGGAAGAGCACAAGAACTATATTCTAAAACTTTTTCCAAATATAAAGTCCTTTATACGAGGAAAATGGTAGCCGACATATGCAGTGAATCAGATCAAGAATTAGAAATAATCAATGAACACAGCAGAGCCCATCAAAGTGCCGAGGAGAACAAAGCTCAACTTTTACACAGGTGTTACTTTCCACAAATGACTGCGAAAATAAAAAGAATAACCAAATCATGCAGAATTTGTAAAGAAAATAAATATGATAGGCATCCTAACAACATTTTCCTACAGGAAACTCCCATTCCTCAATACCCCGGCCAAATAGTGCACATCGATATCTACATAACAGAAAAGACTCCAGTTTTAACAGCCATTGATAAGTTAACTAAATACGCGCAAGCAAGAACACTGAATTCCAGAGCAACGGAAGACATTAAAGGGCCATTAAGAGAAATATTGCTAAATTTTGGCATGCCCGAAATAGTTGTTATGGATAATGAAAAATCATTCAACTCCAAGACAATAATATTCATGTTGGAAAATCAATTTAATGTTTTTCGGAAATTATGAGGTGTATCAAATCGGAGGGAACTCAGGGTAATTTATCTGAACTCTTAGACAAATCAGTTTACGAATATAATAATACCATTCATTCAACTATAGGTAGGAAGCCTTTCAAAGCATTTTTTGGTACGAAATTTTTTAATGATCCTAAGGACTGGGAAAAGGAGAGAACTAGAATGATATAAGACTTTAAGGCTAAACAACAGTCAGTCCTAGAATATCATAACAGGTACAGGAACGAGCCAAAGGATTATAGAGTGGGCGAACAAATTTTTGTTAAAGAGAATAGGAGACTGGGTACCAAATTGTCGAAAAATTATAAAAGGGAAATAGTAAAGGAAAATAGACACACAACTGTAGTAACTACAAGTGGAAGGGTGGTCCACAGGGACAATATTAGGAATTAGAGGATTGGGGAAAAGAATATATTTTTTTGTTTTTTGTTTTCGCTTCTTTTTAGAATACAAATACCTGCCCTAATGAGTGAGGTAAGAATCATGGATTACACCAACTCACGGATAGTCGCTATTGATACCGGGTTCGCTAGAGTGCAATCCGGTACTGTGAAACTAGTTCACGTGGTCCATATGAAGAATTACGAAACAGCGATTGACGACATACAGTCAATCATCCAGGCTAATGTAAGCACTTCCCATCCCCTTTATCTTTTCCTCTCATACGAAATAACACAATTGAAAATGCATATTAGTAACCTAAAACCAAGAAATAAGAGATCCCTAGATTTTATCGGGTCAGCATGGAAATGGGTTGCTGGTAACCCAGATCATGCCGACTTCCAAATAATAGAACAGAAAATAAATAATGTATTAGAAAGTAATAACAAACAAGTAATAATAAATAGAATGTCGCTGGAAAAACTTAATGAATTAACCTCGAGGACAAATAAAATTTTAAAATCGGTAATAAATGAAGAAGCAGAAAATTATCTAATAAACAAGTTAAAATACAAACTAGAAATTTTAAATAGCGAAATTTTAAACCTTAAATATGCAATAGATTGGGCCAAAGTAGGGGTCATCAATTCGTTCATATTATCTAAATATGAAATGGATATGATCAAAACCTTGGCTGACCAAGAAAGCATTAGTTATTGAAACATCGAGGAATCTCTTAATTTTGGAGATGTAAGAATAGCTTCCAGCGATGATTCTATAATTTATATTATTAATATTCCAACCATTTATAACGAATCATGTAATAGAATTACCATTAAACCTGTAAAAATCAACAAGATAGCTACTAAAATTGAATTCGATGAAATTTTGATCTGTGACAAAAAGGTATTTGGTATCAATGTGCAAGAATGATAATATTAAGGATATTACCACCTCTGAATGCATCCCTAATTTAATTCACGGTAAACCCTCGAACTGTACCATGATAAATAATCTTCACATACCGAGTATACAGGAAATACTTCCTGGCACGATTCTTTTGTACCAATTCAATGGAACAATATCATTTAGCCAAGAATCCTATGATCTAAAAGGTACTTACCTTATAAGATTCCGAAATGAGACGTTATCAGTAAACAATAAAAAATTTTCATTCTCAGAGGTTTCTTACTATAAACCATTACCACCGGTGCACAGTAGCGCCTTTTCCTAAAACCCGTGGCAAAAATACAAAATTTCATGACAAAATTTTGTGAAATGAATGAAAACATCGTATAAAGAACTACTTACTGATCACAATTCAAAAACATTTCCCTTAATTGCATAAAAATTATAGTTTGTGGAGCTGCTCAAAGTCGACAATTTTTTAAAAAGCAAAAAAAAAGTGATCTTGGAAAAATAAATGCACTTTAGAATTAAAGTGTCAAAAACATTACCGTTTGATTACTACTTTTTTGGTATTTTTTTAAAGGTATGTTTGTTTTTAATTAAAATAAGTAGTAAAATGTTCAGCAGATGCCCTACTTTTTCGGCAGTAGCCGCTTTTCAGACACCCTATATTTAGGTCATTTTTACAAATAAAATAGAGCATGTCTAAAAATGGTCTCGCCCATATTTTCTGAGCATATTTGCTACATAATACTTGAAATAATTTAACTTAGTTTAGCTGCCGTAGGTTGCCGCTGTAAATAAGAAGAAAACTGTTACAACCTTATAGCGAAAACGAGAAAATTTTTTTTCACTGCAGCAATTTTAGTGTAAAATAAAGTAACTTATTATATATTCTTATTGCTTCTCGTTAAATAATAAACAATATTTTGCTCTGAATATTGATTTACCGTCCTATTTTTTTTTTGTTTATATATATTTTTTGAATTATTTCTTGGGCTTACAAGGTCAAAATGAATATTAATATACATAAAAAAAACCATTATTTCATCCGACGTTTCGCTGGTATTTTCCAGCATCTTCAGGGATATTTTTTTATTAAATCTGTGCCAATCAGGTAGGCATAACTATTGCAATTTTTTTAACACCTGTTATAAAAGTAAGCAGGTAGTTTTAAAACTTTTTTATACTGAATAAAATATAATGTAGGTATACATATATTCCAGTTATTTTTTTTTTTGCTCAAATTAGGTAGTTGAAACCCTTTTTTTTAATTTTTGGGTATATAGTAAACCGCAATTGTATAATGCAGCCAGTAAGGTTTTTACTTTCTAAAACTAGTGATCAATAACAGAACTTGTACAATTTTATTTTAAAGTGCGATAATGTCATTTACCAGTTTAGAATTGTTGGAGTTATTCACAAACTCAGATAATGAAAATGCATTTAAATTGGCTATTGTGGAAAAACTACACGATTTACCAGGATACCACGAAATGGATGTTCATAGCAAAATTCACTTCGTTTTTCTAACAATTAAAAAAAATGGCTTACCTCACACCGTACGAAAAAAGCATTTATAAAAAACAACCCAGACTGGCTAAATGGAGTTACAACTTTTGAAAACATCGAAGAACCACATACGTCTTCTCACAGCAAAAGACATTAAAAAGCTGTGGTACTTGCAAGCCCAGATCGACTGCAGAGAATCAAAGGGAGTATTCCTACTCCACCAAATGCTTTACCCACGAAGTATAATGTAGAAGAAGCCTTAGTTTTGTTTATGGAATTGGGATTGTCAAAGGAAAAATATTCTATTTTACGAAGCTCTTTAAAGAATCATAATGTGAATATTCTTCCTGGATACAAAAAAATTACATCTGCCAAAAAAGAAGCAGTGCCACCTAATGTAAAGGTTACTGAAGTATCGGTAGAGGTAAAACTGCAAGACTTAATGGATCATACAGCCAAACGCCTTATTCAACTAGCGATGGTAATATGTCTAGAGCATTTTTTGAAAATGATGAGGTAACAGCCCGAATTACTGGGGTCGATAATAATATTATAAAAAGGTTGGCAATTATCCTAAATGTTATAAACTCTAGAGAAATGGTAAATGGCACAAAGTTTGGTGATTATGCATCAAAAACTGCCCAACTTTTAGCTCAAATGTACCCTGAGAAGAAACTTACTCCTACGGTTCATAAGATTTTGGCTCATGGTAAAAGTTTAATTGAATATCAATGCTTACCGATTGGAGAGTTGTCAGAAGAAGCCCAGGAATGCAAAAACAAAGACTACAAAAAATTTAGATACACGAATACTTGCAAAATTTCACGGACTAGACAGAATGCGGACCTTTTCAATATGTTGGCAGCCTCTTCAGACCCACTAATTTCATCACGAAGACATGTAAAATCTCGAAAGGATTTGGAAGAATATAATTATAGCCCCGATATGTTAAATCTATTAGATAACGCTCCCAATGTTGATAACTATTTTAAAGAGAACTAACTCATAAAAACCAATTATTCTAGCTAAGTAAAATATAAACTAAATAACATTATATCTATAGCATAAATATTAAAAATAATTTGAAAATATGTTTCTGCAATAGAAACAAAAAAATTTAATATTGGTTTAACATGTTATATTAGATTGCTTTTTTCTAAACTTTCGGATTTGAACAATGTGCATTGTAAAGCGCACCGGGTTAAACTAGTTACTTAATATAAATTTATTTAGATTTAAATATTAAAAGTATATAAAAATGTGTTTTTGCGATACAAATAAAAAACTTATATTTAAAAAAAACATATTAATATTTAACTGGAAAAATTATCCTATTTTAAACGCAATTTTTGGAGCACCCTGTACCTCTAGCAGTACTTTGTAAACATTAGTTTGAAGCCTAAAGTGTCCTCTGTCAATATCTTTTTAAATCTTTAAAATATCTTAATTATTTGAAAAGTTATGATTTTTGCAACCAAATGTACGAAGAAAGATTGTCGGGGTTGGCAACTATTTCGATTGGAAAACAATTTCTTTAAAGTTTATAAGTTATAAAGTTGCAATTATAAAACAAAACAAGTATTATAGAAACACATGTTTAATGTTTGTCACAAAAATGTTAAACTTGTAATGTATGAAAATTCTTCGTTTAATTACTGTATGTCCTAATTGTTATATATTTTGTTATAGAATATTTTGTTAGTTTGTTTATAAATAACGTTTTATTTTCTGATAGATCCCTTTGAAAAATTCAACAAATATTTACTAAACGTGGGAATAAATATAATAAAATATCTTGATTTATTTACGTAAGTAAATTGGGCTGAACCAGCTTAAATTAATACAAATATATAAAACTGTTTCTACAGCAAGGCTATCGAAACTTTTATACAAAACAACAGCCAGGCATATTCAGCTAATTTATATGTACGTACATTTTCAAGACTTTGTTTTTACACTGAAACCCCAAATTTCAAAAAATTATCCTTTAGTTAGTATTGCAGTAAATTAAGAGAAAGCTATGTTTTTGAGGCAACAATAATTTAAATGCTATCCGGATTATAGATAACTCAATGTAATAAAAAATCGTTCCGATATTCGGAACTCCGAAATCGTGGAAATCGGATTTCAAGGCCTTGTTGTATTTCGAAAAATTGATTTATTTTCCTAATCAGCAAGCGTTATTTTGAGTAATAAACACTATGCCGAAAGCGTAATTTTAATTTTTGAATACTGTAATTTTAGGCTGGCAAGAGTTTTGGTATCGAAATTTTCAAATTTATTTAAATCGGCTTCTACATTTATATTCATATTGCATAACAATTTTTGTTTTAGTAAACACGCTTACCTGTTGAGTTGAAATAACATTATGTGGTCGTACTATAGAGTGCAGAGTCTGTTTCAGCTCCATTGTACACATCGAAAGATTTGTGTTTGCAGTCATGCACTGGAATGACGAAGTGGTTGAAAAAATTTGTTTGTAAAATTGACTTCAATAAGTTAACCATATTTTTTTATTGTTCAAATTCATACAAATGTAGCTACTTACTCTATTAACGCCAGCGTCTAATAATGCATTAAGCACATCGTCTCTTTCAGAAATACTGTAAAAAATATAGGCTAATATTAATTTGGTGCATTTAAAACATCTACAACTTAAATTTACGCAGCAAATAACACATTAATTCAGTTTATTATATTTTAAGGCATTAACGATATACTATGTACATGCATGAAAATGGGTTGTTTCAGAAAAAAAAGAACATGCAAAATGATATCCACCACTAATTTTATGTACTTTTATAATACAAAATGTATTCTTTTGTTATTAAAAGTAATCGTTATAGAATAATTTCTTTATACTAAAATATGTATCACTTTCTTTGTACAACTTCAATATGCTGTTAAAATATTTTCGTAAATTTAGCCTTGCAATGAAAGTGGACGTTAAAGTAGGCGTGTCAATATAGTTTCTCCTATTAAATTCAACTTTGTTTGCCAGTTTTCAGAATCGTACATCTACTTATATATGTCAGCTTTATTATGTTTTAGTTCGTTTAAATATTTCGCCATATTTTAAAATCACATGGTCTAAACTTGATAACTATTTTTATACCCTTCACCTGTGGTGCACAAGGGTATATATAGCTTTCTCATTCCGTTTGTAATTTCAACAATTTTCATTTCCGACCCCATAAAGTATATATTTTCTGAAAGCTTATAAATAGAGAAGTCGGTTAAGTCCTGGCCGTCTGTCCGTGTGTTGGTTGAAATCAACTTTTCGAAGCAACTATATGCTCCTCAGATCTGAATATGGTATCAATATTTTGGAAATATCCGGGAATGAATCGCTATTGAAATTCAACACAATCGCCCGATAAATTTCTGAGATATGAGCAAAAAACCACGACCGCCTCGTTTTTTTTCACAATTACAACAACAACATACATATATACTGGTTAAAGTAAACCTGGCATCGAATCCCAGCTGAACCAAAAAACAATTTTTTATTTTATATATTACTTATATTTTTATTATTTTTTTATATATTTTTTTTTAATTTTTTTTTAAATTTTTTTTTTTTGTAATATTTTTTATTGTTTTTTTTTTTTTTTTGTTTTTAATACATTTTTTTGAATTTTTTCTTTAAACATACATACATACGTAAACTAAATTTATAATTCTGCAATGGGATGTTTTTTATATGTATGTTTTTTACATATATGTGCGTATTTTATATGAAATTATTGAATGTTTTTTCTTGCATGACTACACGTTGTGAAGGGTATATAAGATTCGGCACGGCCGAATATAGCACTCTTACTTGTTATTATTTATTTTCATCTAACGACCTTATTGGAAATTTTTTTTGATGCCGGGGCAAAAAACACAAAACAACAAAAAAACAAATCATTTTGTCTGAGCTTGTTTTGGAATTTTCAACCCCTAGAATGTAAAAACTATATTTTGTTACTTTTTTTATACCCCCTGTATCTTCCATAAAGCTAGCAAAAATTTTTAAATTGTATTAGTTAATCCGCAAAAAATATATTTCTTAGATATTGTCACTCTTTTCAGATACACATGTTTAAAGGGTAAACATTATCCCTATTTTTTGTCCTTTTTTAATTTTCTAACATTATTCAATAAGATTTAATTTGATAATTATTATCGCCTATTAAAATATGGACATTTATTTAGGTGAAATTTTAGAAACTTACTAACTTTATATAATATCTATTAAAATATTTGTTGTGTTTTTGTATATTGGCACTTTTCTGTTTTATGGTACTTTTTATACCCGCCACCAAAAAAAATGGTGGGGGTATATTCATTTTGTCATTCCGTTTGTAACACATCGAAATATCCATTTTCGACCCCATAAAGTATATATATTCTGAATCGGGGTTTGATTTTATGACGATCTAGCTATGTCCGTCCGTCTGTTGAAAGCACGATAGAGGTCGCACCGAAAAAGCTAGGGGGCTCAAATTTTGTCAGAATCTTTCTTATAGACAAGGTTTGTTTGGTATTGAAAATGGGCTAAATCGGAATATTAGGAAGAGAGTTATAGCTCGAAAAGCAAGAGTAGGTCGAAAAAACCGTGTCCTTCGAACATCGAATAAAATGGAATTGTGTCCAAACGCATTACAGTAGACTCATGAAACTTCGAATATATATTTTCTGAGTAAAAACAATATTTTTCCCCGAAAATTATCTAAATCTATGCATTAGGAAAGGAGTTATCGATCAAAATGTACGAAAATTTATACCGCACAGTGTATTTTTCGGTATATTTAAAAACAAAAACGTCATAAAAGGAACAAAATTGGATGTACGACTCTGAAATTTTGCACACTTTGCTTTTTGGTGAAACGCTTTTTTGTAACGGAAAATAAATATGCCACGCCCACTTTTACGCCCACCTCCCATATAACGTTTTACCTAAAATTCATATAATTTCTCTATTAACAAAGATTTTGGAATGACAAAGGGCTATATTGAAACACCTAAGTTGAACTCATTCGAAAAAATAACTTTGACACGCCTACTATAACGCCCACTTCCACGTTACCTACCGTTAATGAAATTTAAAAGCTCATAAAACCGCCAAAATGAGAGGTATGATGATAAAATTTGCCACGTATATCCTCCTAGGCAATGTCATTACTGTGCCAGAAAATTAAGGTGCCACGCCCACTTTTATGCCCACCTCCCATATAACGTTTTATATAAAATTCATATAATTTCTCTATTAATAAAGATTTTGGAATAATAAAGGGCTAAATGAAACATCTAATTTGTACTCATTCGCAAAAATAACTTTGACACGCCTACTATAACGCCCACTTTTCACGTTATCTAACGTTGATGAAATTTAAAAGCACATAAACACGCCTACTATAACGCCCACTTTTCACGTTATCTACCGTTAATGAAATTTAAAGCTAATAAAAACGCCAAAATTAGAGGTATGATGATAAAATTTGCTACATATATTCTTCTAGTCAATGTCATTACTGTGCCAAAAAATTAAGGTGCCACGCCCACTTTAACGCCTACCTCCCATATAACGGTTTATCTTAAATTCATGTAATTTCTCTATTGATAAAGTTTTTGGGAAAATAAAGGACTATATTGAAATATCTAAGTTGTATTTATTAGCAGAAACTTTATTGACACGCCTACTTTAATGCCCACTTTCATTGAAAGACTACATTTACAAAAGCATTTTAGTAGCATATCGAAGTTATAAAGGGTGGTTAAAATTTAAGGGTGAAGTTGAATTTAAATAAAAAGCAAATTATTTAGGAAATTATTATTATTTCTTTTTATAATGATAATATTGGTATGGTTCAATTACGTATTTAACAAAGTATCTGCCAAATGCACCCCCCCCCATCCTTGGCGCCACTCCTCTATCTGATGTTCCAAATTTTCAATGACAATGTTGATGCTCAATTGTTAGGCATGATGATGAGGCGAGGTTGACTGCTCTTTTGCCACACTATCGCAAACAGCAATGGTGCCCATTCAACGAACTAAGAAGGCATTCACAGATTTTCTATCATTTTATACAGACCTATTTTGCAGAAATTTAAATATTTTTTACAATTTTCCCGAATGTGGACGAATTTGAACGATTATGTTGATCAAAAGAATTATGCACAAAATGCATTTTGACTTGAACGCCCATTTTTATAAAAAAAACCTGAATAACTTTAAAGCGTTGCTCTTTCCACGGATCAAATTGAGTAAGTTTGAGATTGAGAAATGTCAAGTGAAATGCAGAAAACAAATTTAAAGACTAGGTGTAGTTCACCTTCAACATGGGCCCTTAAAATTTAACCACCCTCTACAAAGAAAGTGATACATATTTTATTATAAAGAGATTATTCCATAGCGATTAACAAAATAATAAATATTGTGCTTTAAATGTACACAAAATTGTTGTATTTGCTACGTTTAGAAGGTAAATTATGAAACAAGAAACTATTGGTTTGAGATGAGGCTGAAAATGTTATGAACCACCGAAAAGATATTTTTTTGCATTTTTATTTTACCTTTAATATGTTCTACGTTTATGAAGGTAGAACTGTTAAATAAGGGACTACTGATTCAAGTTGAGAATGAAAATGATATGGGCGACACAAAATGTGCTTTTTCGCATTTTTTTTGTAATTTTTTGGTTTTTTACGTTTGTGAACATAGATTCTTAAAATTAGTGATTCTTGATTCGAATTCTAACTCTACATCTTATGGACGACCAAAAAATTAGTTTTTCCAATTTTTATTGTTTTATTTTTTTGTGTACGAAAAACTCTGAAAGTAAGTACATACCAATAATCCAAGTTGATTATTTGATTTGATTATAATGAAGGAGAAAATTTTACTTTTATTATTTTTATATGTATATATATTTCCATATTCTCAATTTATGAATCTTAAATTTCGAAACGCATTGATCTTGGTTTTAGATAGAAAATATATCTCCGATATAGCCTTACTGTACTTTTGATACCCTTCACCTGTGGCGCACAAGGGTATATATAGCTTTGTCATTCCGATAGTAATTTCTAAAATTTTACTTTCCGACCCCATACAGTATATATTTTCTGAAAGCTTATGAATAGAGGAGTCGTATAAGCTATAACCGTCTGTCCGTGTGTTGGTTGAAATCAACTTTTAGAAGCAACCATATGTTATGCAGATCTGTCTCGGCTATGGCGCGACTACCTGTATGCGGGATGTTAGTGGTGAATTTATTTAGACACTTTTTATGACAAAGATGCCACTTTAATGTTACAGTTGTCGAGTATCGTTAAAGGTATTTAATGAATTGCAAAGTCGATAGTGCAAACAATAACAAGTGTCGACAAATTCAACGATTGTTGATCGTTAAAAGTTAGTGAATCGCACCATAGATGTTGGTAAATTTCGTACTAACTCAATGATACATATGTATATGAAATAATAATAATTCATGTTGGCCGCCACTACAAAATGCCGGACAATAAATTTATAAAGGGTCCGCCAAATAACCTTTCTTTTTGAAAATGCTATAAAAAGTGTAGCTTCGGCTGTGTGGCACGTAGCGCCGCCCTGTTGAAACCGAATGTTGCCAATATCCTCCTTTTCAATTTTTGTGAAAAAAAATTCGTCATTGATTGCGGTTACTCCTTGCTCAGTTTCAAAGAAAAATGGCCCAATTATGCCTTTGGACTAAATTCCGCACCAAACAGTGACTCATTTTGGGTGTAATGGCTTTTCAATGCATGCGTGCGGGTTTTCTGTGCCCCAAAATGCGACAATTTTGCTTGTTTACATACCCGTCAAGATCAAAATGAGCTTCATCTGAAAAGATGATTTCTTTTGGCAAAATCGGCCAAAGTAATGTCGCAATATTTCCCAGCGTTGTTCAAGGGTATACACGAATATATTCGTTCAGCGGAAGGATAAAACTAATTATCTGTCAAATCAGACATGAGTTAAGTGTTATCATTCACGAAATAAGCACTAGTTGAAAAAAAAACTTTAGATGGCGGACCCTTTATATACATAGGTCAAATCTGGTGTTTTAAAATTTAACTTCTGGAACACCCTCAATATTGGTATCAAATGAAAGGACTTGACCAGTAAAATACAGCAAATTATTAAAAAATGTAAAATCCAAGATGGCGTCTGAAACAATATAGCGGATCAAATTTTTTTAACCCCATCAATATGGGTATTAAATTAAATGGCGTGACTAGTTGAATACAGCTAACTACGTAAAAATTCAAAATCAAGGATGGCGTCGGAAATAATAAGGAAAAATGGCGTATAACATGAAATATAGGTTAAGCCAAGAATGATTAAATAAAGATTACGCCATCACGCAGCCATAAAAAAACATTTCTGCGCATGTAGGAATTCTGACGTCACTCAAGCTGTGTTTTCATTGGCTAATAAAATTCAGCTGTATAACTAACTATGTTTGTGTAAAAACATGACAGTGGGACAAACTGTTATTTTTCTAACTTAATGTTTTAAAAGCAAACAAATTCTTTATATATATTTTCATTATTTTTATTACAATATTTCACTATTAAATTAGGTGTAGAATTCATTTTGTTATTTTATCAAATTTTCTTTTTCGCTTAAAGGTATTTTTAGCGATTTCGGCATTTAGTTTCTTAATTCTAAAATACATTCGACACCTAAAAAAAGTTTTTTCACGTCTTCACTGGCTTCAATTTCTTTTGCTTCCAACAATTGCTTTAGTAAATATCCGCTTGAAAGTAATAATTTGTACCATTTAATTTGAAACATATGGTGTAAGTCTGGAGGCGATCTTCTTCAAAATCAGTCAGCTTTGGAGCATTTTCCGCGACCAATTTTTCTTCAAAACTATTTGGAATATCATTTTGCTTTTTAGTTTCACGTAGTCCTTCATATACATTTGCAACTTCAGTTTCATTAGCAGTTTTCGTTTCACTTTCAATAGCACTAGTGTCTAAAGACGGAACTGCATGGGATTTAAAAATTTTTGCACGCCGTTTGATAAATTCTATTCATAATGCCTTAGTAATGTACTGCAAGAATTAATTTTGTTTTAACTTACCCATTTCAAATTTCAAGTTTCTTTCAAAATATTCTTGCTTGAAATGTAAAGCACAAATTTTTTCTTTATCCATATTTACAGGCTTCACTCGTTTGAAAAAAATTACCCATAACTCCCTTCTAGCTTCATCTTTTGGAAAATTGTAAAATGATACAGCTGTTTGAAAACACAAACGTTTTATTAAATATACGCAAATTATTAGTTTTTAATATAATTTCTCACTTGTTTTTTTTTGCTGTTACTTTGCTTGCATTTGCCCACTGCACATTTCATATTTGCTCTCTTTCTTTTCTATTCTTTTCACTTTATTTTGTTTTCTGTTTTTATTAGTTTTGCGGCTTTTAAATAACCAAATTTAAACACTTTTTATATAATTTTAATATTATTTATATGTATTTATTATAAAATATGACACGAAATTCGTTGTTTATTAATCACCCATGTAATACTTATTTTTTAGAACTCTCTGAGTAAATTAATTACAGGGCTGCCAATTATTACAAAATACATAAATTTTTTGTAAGAAATTATAAATTTCACATATGATACAGACTTGGTAACCTTTGCGAGGGGATTACTACGTCATCTAACGGTAAATCATGCGCAAGGCGTAATCTTTATTTAATCATTCTTGGGTTAAGCTACGATGTGGGATTATAACTATGTACATGTTGGTGAAGGGTATTTTCAGATTCGGCACGGCCGAATATAGCACTCTTACTTGTTAGTCTTCTAAATAAAATGTATCAGGGACAAATAAATTTAACCAAAAAATAGTTAGTAATTAAAAATATAACTTGAATATTCAATAAATAGTAAGAACTACGCTATGTAAGTAGCGGAGCATTTACGGTATAATTCATAAATTATAAAACAGTTTAAGCAGCTAATACACGGTAGGTTTTTTACATCCGACTTGTAAAATTCCAAACCGTTAAAGACGTACATGTCGTGTGTTAGCATTTAAACATTAATACTGTAAACCACTACGCTAAGTCATCTGACAACATTTTAATTAGAGCGTGCTCTTATTTGTTCTGCCAAGCCACCTGTCATCAGAAATCTCTGATGCCAGAAAACCTTCAGCGGCGGTTAAGCGTTAAATAACAACGTAAGTACGTTCCATGTCGCCAGCTTTAAACTATTATATCTCATGCCTAGGTTTGGTTCTTCAATTTGATATCTTCGATTAGCATTGTTAACATTGAAAAAAGGTATATATAGGTTTGTCATTCCGTGTGAATTTTCTACAATTTTCATTTCCACCCCCATAAGGTATATATTTTCTGAAAGCTTATGAATAGGGGAGTCGATTAAGCTCTGTCTGTCTGACCATCTGTCCGTGTGTATATTGAAATCAACTTTTTAAAGCTCCCCGACATTGCCTGGACCCGGGTGAAATATCGGTACATAAACAACTGAGATATGAGCAAAAAACCACGGCTACCTCGTTTTTTTTAACACAAAAACAACATACATACAAATATACATACATATATATATATATACATACATACATACATACATACATACATACATACATACATACATGCAAACATTGGGTTGAATGAGGGGCAAAAGGAAGGCGTAGATTATGCCGTACCGGTATTCCTAAATCAAAATGTTCTGAATGTAAGGTACACCTATGTTGTAACCCATAAAATATTGTTTTGTTTCTTTTCACACGTGAAATGTTTAAAAAATTAATAAAAATTACATAAAATATCAATATTCATTTGTGTTTTAAAATGTACCACTATGGCCCAATGTTGCTTGTAAGCAACATCTAATAACGGTAAAACCAGATGTGATAGAGGATTGAAATTGATGTCAGTTTATACTCAAGGCTCAATTAATAACCTACTGTATTCCAAATATTTTTACCCACGCTCACTTTAATTCTGACATCAAAGGGTTAATTCTATTAACATACAATATATTTATTATCATCTCAAGGCAAACTGACGAATCAAAACTACGTGATGAATAAATATCCCTTTCTACCATCTGTTGTTTGGCAAATATTGCAATTAATGTTTTGTAACAGAAGAAGCCAAGGGATAGGAAAGCTAATTTGAATGATTTGATTGTTTACAAAAACTTTACATGACTAGTTAAAAACAGCTGATTTTAGTGATATTAAATACCTTTTAACAGATTCAGTTTGTGTTAAAATGCATTTCTAAGCTTAAAATACATTATTATTCCTTTCAAACTGAGTTTTAAGGAAAGTAAACTTTATAATGTAAGCCGACTTCCTAAAAGTTGCAATTCATAATTTAAAAAAATGCGAATGCAATGCTAAACATGTCTTAAGTGCAACCTTGCGTTGCAGAGATTTTTTTTGCATTTTATCAGCATTTAGGAACGCTCATGGATCCACTTTTTGTCTCTGCAATATAAAGTGTTTAATTATTTAAATTATTAGTCTGTGATTTAAATAAACTCTATCAATTATAAATAATTTATTAAAAATAAACAAAGAAAATACTAACTCAGCCATTGCAGCTCAAATGTTTGCATACAAAATAAAAATGATGCGCGATTTTGACAGCTGATACTTAGTAAAATGAGTTGCCAAACGATTAGGAACATTGGACATTGCTAGAAAGTAATAATATGTAATGCGTTTACGAAGTGTATGCATTGTAGATATGCCTTGCAACTTGCGTTTAGGAAGTCGGCCGTACTTTATTTTCGAATGTGAGTATGTGCCATTACTTTCAACATTCAAAATATTAATGCAAATTTCTGTAAAGTTCTTATTAGTTTTATCTCTGGTACTTATTTTTGTATTAAAAAATATAATTAGTTCTCATTTGCACTTTTTTTTTTATTTGCAAAAATGTTGGTATAGTTTTACTATTAATACGATACATCCTTAAAATTTCCAGATCGCAACAGTGAGTATAAAAGAGAAAAAAAGCTCGCTAGATGTGATTTGCCTATCTCTGGCTTAAAAATTTTAAGGGAAGAGAACTTCAAATATATTGGCTGATTATATGTGAAAAGCCGACTTACTAAAATATTACTGGTATTTATGTGTTTTTGCAATAAAATTTTAACCACATATACATAAATAGTTACAGTTACAACAAAAAGTTATGATTGGCAAGTGGAAAGTTCTGCGCTCATAAAAAATAAAAATACTTTTTAAGCACTCTTTGTTGAAGTTCTTTTCTTTTTGACAAATAACGAAGAATATGTTTTGCTGCTACTTAATACTCAGTATGAGGATTTTTATTCCTTTGTGAAAGCTTACAAACTGAATGTAATATGTCAGTTCTAGTTGTAAGACCAAGGTACATTAGAAAACCTATTAATGATTGATACTCGGTTTCCTTTACCCTTTCGCATCCTTCATCGGAACACTTTAACCGAAAACCTTCATTTAATGGCTTACAATTGTCCATTTTATACTGCTTGAGAAGTTCTTTGTTATAATTTCTCTGACATATGGTTTCTCCATCCCTTTCGATTTCCATCTTTAAAAAATAACTTAAATGTCCTTTATCAACAACTTTTAACTTACTGGAGATTTGCTGGCTACAATAATTTCATCTACGTTTACTGCTATAAAATTTAGCTTTTGATTACAATGTCGTGTATACAAACAAGGTTCACTTGGACAGGTAATAAATCCTAGATCCTTTAAAATATTATCTAACTTAACGTTTCATTCGCGGCCCGACTGTTAAAGTCCATACAAAGACTTTTTGAGCTTTAAAACAGTTTTCGAAGAATTTTTAATTTCAAAAGAATCCAACATTTTCATATACACATTATAATGAATATTTCCATAAAGATATGCTGTTGTTACATACATTTGATGCATATAAAGTTAATTTTCTGCAGCTATTGCAAATAACAGCCTTAGATTAGCATATCGGATTACAAGCGAGAAATTTTCTTAATAATTGAAGCCGTATTCTTAACTACTACCCCTTAAAACAAGCCTAGCCTTGTATCCTTCTTCAAAGAAAAAATCTATTTACAACCAATAGGATTTTGATTTTCTGGTAATTCTTCTACGTCCCAAGTATCATTTTCAATTAATGAATTATATTATTTTTTCATGGCATCTATCCACTTGTTTCTATAACGATCATTCAGTGCTTGTTTCACAGTTTGTATTAATATATTTTCTAGTCGACTATTTTCTTCTTTTCTTAGAAGTTTTGTTTGAATAAGAATGACATCTTTTTGTATACCCTTCACACAGTGAACAAGAGTGCTATATTCGGCTGTGCCGAATCTGATATACCCTTCACAACGTGTAGTCATGCAATAACAATTGTTTGTATCACCATTCATCTCATATGAAATACGTACATACATACACAGAAAAAAATATTACCAAAAAATTTTCAAACAAACGTATGTTTGAAATTAATTTAATTTTCAATAATTTTTATACCCTTCACACAGTGAAAAAGGGTATATACAGGTTTGTCATTCCGTGCGAAATTTCTACAATTTTCATTTCCCCATAAAGTATATATTTTTTGAAAGCTTATGAATAGGGGAGTCGATTAAGCCCTGTCAGTCTGTCCGTCTGTCCGTGTGTATGTTGAAATCAACTTTTTGAAGCCCCCCGACATAGGTTGGACCCGGGTAAGGTAGTAAACTATCAGAAATCGGTATTGAAAATCAGAAACATCGGTACATAAACAACTGAGATATGAGCAAAAACCCACGACCACCTCGATTTTTTTTTCACAAAAACAACATTACAACAACAACATACATACATACAAACGTGTATACTGGTTAGAAAAAACGTGGCCAACTGAGCAAAAAAAAAATTTTTTTAATTTTTTTTTTTTATTTTTTATTTAATATATTATTTATATTTTTATTATTTTTTTTTTAATTTTTTTTTAATTTTTTTTTTTTTGTTTTATATATGTATATTATATATATAATAATTTTTTTTTTTAATTTTTTTTTACATTTTTTTTTTAACTTTTTTTTTTTTAATAAAAATATTTAATATTAAAAAGTATTTAAAATATGTATTTCAATGTATTTGTTTTTAACAATAATTTGTTTTGTTACTTAAATCATTGAATTTATACTTAGAAATATAATTTAATAAAAGTAAGTAGGATTTGGTAGATTTTAGATCACAATATGGGGTAAAAATAATTTCACGTTGGCATCCCTGGTTACAATTCGCAGCTTACTCATTATTCTGAGATAAAACTGTAGCAGTCAGAAGAGTGTGTGTTCTTACCAGGGATGGCAAAGTTTGTACGATCTTACTTTTTTTGATACTAAATATTTGATTCAAAAAAATACCGTAGTACTGCCACAAAACATTTGATACTCTCCCACATTTCTTCAGTTTTGTTTATATATTTACTTATATGAACATTTCTCTGACTTTATTTTATGCTTATACAGTATTACAGTTTAAAAAGTACGCTCGTCTCAACATTTTCATCCCTAGTTAAAAACAATAATTAGGATTTTAAGGAAAATGCAGTCTTGTTTTGTAGTGCATATAAAATTATTTTTTGATTTTTAATTTTTGATGCATCTCCATACAAACTGAAAAGTACGTTTAATCTTTTAATGGAATTGTTTGCAAATTTCAAGACGTCATATTAGACGTCATACATAGATCTCATATTGCTTATATAAATACAACAAATTTTATGTATCTGTTTAATATAGTGTTAATGTTATGTTAATTTTTTTTTTATATTAATTCTATGAATTTTTGGTTAATAAACAACAAAAAATAAGGAAAAATTGAATATAATAATCTTGTGTTAAAAAGTTTTATTGGTTACCGAAATACAAATCTCATATCCCATCCCTGGTTCTTACGCTCTTACAATGTCTGTTTCAAACACACTTGTAGCCGTATGCGAAATGAAAAAAACATGAATGGTAAGTAAAACGCACGTGTTTTCGTTTGCCGCCTTCATCAATAATTCTGCTTTAATTCCCTTTTTTTTTGCGAATTGTTGAAAGAAACTAACTGTAAAAATCTGTATATCGAGCGCATAGGCTGGTAAAAGCATTTTAACAAGTGTTATTTTAATAGTAAAGAGTTGTACGGCGAGGTGTTCTTGCGCAAATTAAACTACTTTTATTAAAAAAAAGTTCAAGAAATAGTAAAAAAAGGTGTAAATAAAACATAAAGTGTGATTAAAACAAAAAGGCGATACATACATACATACATAAAAATATGAGAATAATTGTTCACAAAAATTTAAACAAAACCCTAATTGGATTGGAATACAGGTAAGGTATATGTACTATAATTAGTGAGGTTTTCAATTCTTAAAATTTAGTTATAAAATAGGTTTCACGGCTTTCAGACTAGGCAAGTCACTTGCGCAAGTGACTTGCGCAAGTGTTGTGTTTATTGGCAAAAGGGGTAAGGTCGGGTTAAGAGGAAGAAACTTGCTCATTTTTGAGTACACACTTGCCTGTACTCGGCAAGTACGAGCAAGTTTTTGTTGAGAAACCAAAAACAAAAGAGTAATAAAAACAAACAAGAGTGCTATATTCGGCCATGCCGAATCTTATAAACCCTTCACAACGTGTTGTCATGCAACAACAATTGTTTATGTCACCATTTATCTCATATAAAATACGTACATACAAAACATACATATATAAAAACATCCCATTGTAATATTATACATTTAGTTTACTTATGTGCTTAAAAAAAAATAAATTAAAAGAAAAATTAAAAATAAAACAATAAAAATTTGAATAAAATATAAAATAAAAAAAATTTTTTGGCTCACTCTAACCAGTATACCACGTTTGTATGTATGTGTAGATAATTGATAATTGTAGAAATTTCAAACGGAATGACAAACCTATATATACCCTTTTTCACTGTGTGAAGAGTATAATAAGTAAAAGAGAACGAAACTTGGGCAAGTCAGTTGCTGAGTCTGAACATGAAAGCAAGTTCAAAGAAAAATAAAAGAAAATAAAAAACTAACTTGAGCAAGTGACTTGCCTGGTCAGAAAGGGGTGTTTGATAAATATATACTTATACAGTAAAACCTTGATTATTAGGTCTCAACCGACCGAGGTTAAAATTCAACCAAAATTTCTTTTTATTTAAACATATTTTTTAGTTCAATTAAAGTTTTTACCAATATTCCGTAAAATTTTCTATCAATTTCTTTTCCAATTCAATAAAAATTTTATTTGATTTTTTCGGAAAATTTGGATATTAAATTTATTTGACTTGAGTATTTTTTTGTTTGATATTCATTTTATATTCAAATAATTTTTTTTACCAAATCAGTAAATATTTTGTTCAAATATAAAAATATTCTTAAACAAATTTTTTTATTGCATTGGAAAAGTGTTTGTTTGTTTAAATGTAAAATATTCAATAAAAATATTATCTAAGTCTGTTAAATTATTTTGTAATTTCAGTAAACATTTTTAATTAATAACCTAATATTTTTATTGAAAAAATCGGCGGATTTTTTCAAACAAATAATTACAAATTTTTGTATTTGAATATACAAATTTTTTTATAGGACCTAAATTGGACAAAAAAGTATTTTATTTGGTAAATTTTGTGTTTGAATTAGAAAATTACTTTTTTCTGTGTACATATACAAAACATATTATTGCAGAATTATAAATTGAGTTTACGTATGTCTCAAAAAAAAATGTATTAAAAACAATAAAAAAAATTTAATAATTGTTTTTTAAAAATATTAAAATAAAAAAATTATTTTATTTTTTTTAAAGCTGTGTTTTTATGTATTTATGATAATTCAGTTCTAAAAAATTGTATATTCTCTTTTGTAGCTTTTTCGAAAAAATTTGGATATTTATTACATTTTGTAAAAAGCAAAAGTTGGATTTTAGATTAGATTTATAGTAATACAAATACATAAAATATATTTATTATTTTAATTTTTTGATAAAACATTGAGTATTTTATATTCCCGGGATCCCGGGATCTCGCAGCAAAATAAATAAGAAGTAAATTTATTCTTAATTAATAAAACACTCTGTATTAAGAAACATAAAATAGTCTATAGTGCAAAAGAAACACTTCAAAACTATAAAAATTAATAAAGAAAATTGAATTTAAAATATAAATTGAGTAAAAATATTTTTAATTTAAAAAATATTATTCTATAGATACGAGATCAAATATGAGCACAAAAAACAAAAATACAGGTACTTTAGCTATGAGATCAAAAATAAAGTCATTAGAATTCAATTTCAAAAACATGTAAATACAGAAAACACTCTTTCATTTTTTTTACCGATGTTGGACGAAGTGCATTTGACAAATACATATATAATATTTTGAGTTTCTTCACAACTTCCCTCAAAAATTTTTAACCCTTTCTTTCTGGAAATTTTGAAGTATTGGTAACGTAGGCTGAGTTTTTTCAATTTTTGAAGGCAGTTCTTTCTGATTTTTCATATCAGCTTACTTTTTCTCCCAGATTGCTTTGTGCAATGATCTTAAGTGACGCATAAGTCCGGTGGTGCTTCGACCTTTACATGAAATTATCTTTGCACATAAAAAGCTTACAGCAGTGTCATCAGCCTTCTTTTCAAAAAACTTCCATATTATTGAACTTTCCATCTAAAACGGTTTCGTTTCTTTTAATATTAAAACAAAAAGTTTTTAAAATTAACACAATACCTCAAAAAGTATATCAAATTATTAGTAAAAATATTTTTAAACATAAAGTTAAAAAAACAAACCTTGAATAAAAAAAGAAATGTCACAAAATAAACAAATTTATATTCCTTAAAATAAATCGAGAAAACGGGAAGATAAAATAACTCAAATTCCCGGGACGGGAACTCCCGGAGAAAACCCCTATTCCTAATGCATAGCTTGCTAACACTCTTTGGTCTGACTTACCGATGGATGGCTTGTTTCGTTCACGACACTGTGCTGCAACATGCCCCTGACGGCATGAAACTTTTTTTTTTGATGCAGAAAAAGTTTGATCTGTACTTTCTTCCAGTTACTTGACTTTTAGCATACTCAACGTTCGCAATATGTCAAGAGTTTCAATTGCTACCACAAATGATTTAAACGACTTTGGAAGACTTGTTAAAAGAACTATTACAACTAATTCTTCAACAATTGTTACATTTATTTCAGCAAGTTTTTCAATCAATCCGAAAAACACATCGAAAGTCTGAGGCACATCATCATCATCTTTCATTTTCAATTGTAATAATTTCTTAAATAGTATAACCTTTCTTGCAGGACCACTGGGAAGACAAATTTTCTTTAACTTACACCACACTTAAAACGATGTATTGCAATTCTTAACGTGATGTATTTGTGATGATTTAATACACAGCACTGTAGTTGCTAAAGCCCTCTCTTCTTTCGAACCCTATTGTTCCAATTCACTAGCATCTTGCGGTTTTTTCCAATCACCATTTGCAACTTTCCATAATTCAGCATGTATTAACACGATTTTCAATTGCAGACACCAGGATTCATAATTGTTTGAATTGAATATCTTCCTGCTTACTTAATTTCACCAAAAACAGCGACTCATGGGCCAATAACCTGTTGAATATCTTCTCGACTATTATATATGGCAAAATAATTTAAACAGACACAATCTATTTCCTAGATTTTTATACAACATTATTTCTTTATTATACGAAAAAATTTTTAAACAGATATGACCAAGGTGGATTGAAAAGGTGACCTTATAAAAACAGCTGATTAATTTTCTTTTATTTTCTCAGCACATAATTGTCAGGCGAATTCGCCTTGTTTTCATAATCTGTTTACGCAAGGTGGATTGATTCGCCTTGATAATCTGTTTATGTTTCAATGTTTTGTTGTCATTAAAAATAATAACTGAAAATTTTTCAAAATCAAATAAAAATTATTGATATTTCAATTAAAAATACATATGTATTTATATATTAAAAAAGGTAAAAAAACTGTGGAAAAGTTCGTTTAAATAAAAAAAAAACAATATAGAAGGGTGCAGAGTTAAAAATAACTAAATATACTTACGTCCGAAAAAAAGGTTAATAAAAGTAAAATATAGTTGTGTGAAATGCCAAACTGTGGAATACGCAAAAAGACAATTATGCGAGGAAATGGCTCATTTTTTAGTGTTCCTAAAAGTGAAAAAATTCGTTAAAAGTGGAGTAAATTTGTAAAAAAAAAACAGTTTAAACTTAACACTCGTATTTGCATTGATCATTTTCTATCAACACAAATTGTAACGGTTGGAAGAAGAATACATTTAATGCCTAACGCTGAAGCTTTGCCATTGATAAAAGAGGATAGTAATAATAGTCAACAGTTTTTTAATAATGGTCACTCAATCCCTTTGTTACCTCAAAATTTGACTTGGCAAGGCTCGTCTATGGATGAAGATTTTCCAAATGTTGTTAAGGAACCGTTTTTGCTTGGCTATGTACACAAGTTAATTATTTTGTATATCTTATATTTAAAGCATTCATTTATTAGCACTGCTAATTATAGTCAACTGACTCCTCCTCTGACTCAAAATTGGTCATTTAATAACAACCGTCCGAACCCTCCGTTGGTCCAAACTTTTCCTGAGCATACCACTTCAACGTATGAAGATTTCCAAAACGTTATAAATAAACCGGTTGTGCCGTGGTATGTATAAAAATTAACTATTTTTTATATTTTATTAGTTGGTACCTACGATTTTATTTGCACAAATGAAAAAAGTATTTTGAGATATAAAAAAAATATATATTTTATAAAAAACTTAGTTATAAGATATATATGTATCATCTTTCTATGAATTTGCGTGGTTCTTGGGTTAAAAAGTATTATATGTGATAATTCAAATTGTTATCTATGTTATCAATTTAAGCATTTATAATTTATGCAAGTACATACTTATGTTAATATGTTTATATTGTTATTTTTAATTTGAACTGTAACAAGGCGAATTCATACAGGTGAAATTATCAGCCCAGCTGATTGTGAAACATTTTGTCAAAATTGGTTGAATTCGCTTTGATTTCATTTATTAATGCAGGGATAGGAAATGTGATTTTGGTTTCGGTATTAAACAATTAACTTGAGTGTACTTTTTTGACAATAAATGTGCTTAATTTATGTATATTTTTTGCTTTTGCGTCATTAATAATGTGTTTAAAAAATTTATATTCTGTTTGTAATCAAATTTTATTATATTTATTAGTAAAAACAACTTTTCCATCCCTGATATACGAATTGGCCTTGACATAAAACATCCCATGAAAAGTTGCTTTGTTGTATCAATTCGCCGTTGCATATACTTTATGGATATGCATTGAACTGTAATTTATACTTATAGGTTAGTCATTCCGTGTGAAATTTCTACAATATTCATTTCCGAACCCATAAAGTATTTTGTAAAAGCTTATGAATAGAAGAGAAGATTAAGTTATGTCAGTCTGTCCATTTGTTGGTTGAAATCCCAATACGTTGCTAAAACCTGCTTATGGCATAATTTTTTTTATTTTTATATACATACATACATACATACATACATACATACTTATATTGGGGAATATTAATAAAGCACAATAATATCAAATTGTAATTTAGAAATATCTTAAGAATTATATACGATTAAATTAAGGCAAGTATTAAATTCATACGTGTTGTTATTTAGTACCATAAAATTTTCAAGTGGTGTCTTACCAAGAAAAGAAATTAACCTATGTAAAGATCAAGAAACCCAGACAGAGTAAGAAAAATCAAATTTTAACAAATATTTTTGTTATTTGTTTTAAAAAATTGTAAAAATTTTAGCCCAATTATTTAAAAGCATATCAACAATAGAGGCAAAACTTTTCGAAGCTAGGATGGCAGTGAACGCTATGAATAGTATATTTACCGAAGGCCAAATAAGAAAATTAAAGTCGCCTGGTAAAATTAAATGGAGGTGGGCCGATATTTCAAGTGCCATTTGCCTTCACGCTGCTGGTCCGAGAGCATATAACCATCTTTATAAAAAAGGATTTCCGCTACCTCACGTTACAGCGCTGGTGTCAGAAAATTAATTTAAACGAGGGCTTACTGAAAATATCAATTGATATTATGCGACAATCAACATAAGTATATGGCAATTGAAGAAAAGTTGTGCGTTTTGTCATTTGATGAGATGAAGGTAGCGGAAACCTATGAATATGATTCAGCATTTGACAAAGTTATAAAACCTTCAAATTACGTTCAGGTGGCGATGGCTCGCGGTTTGATTAAATCATGGAAACAACCAGTTTTCTATGATTTCGATTGCAAAATGGAAAAAACCAATTTGAATCAAATTATATCCGAGCTAAGTAAAGCAGGTTTCCCGGTGGTGGCAGTGGTATGTGATATGGGTCCAACTAACCGTAAGTTGTGGAAGAACTTGAATGTAACGACAGGTAAAAATTATATATTATATTGTACACTTAACCTACACTACACTTTACATGTAGCATACAACACATTTGTAATTTTTGATCTATGAACGAATCAAATGAGAATCTGAAATACTCGGTTTATTTTTCATCCTACCAAAAGCAACTTAAAGAACATGTCTTCTTTAAAATACTGGTAACAAAAACAAGATTAATTATAAAAAATAAATTTCAGATTTGATATCTATGTATCTTTTTTAATCAATGCTATTTTTTAAAGATTCGAAACTAAGATTTGTTTTTCAGATTCTTTAATAAGCTAAAACGTTACATTGCCTTATTCAAATTTCAATAATACTAATTTCATACCTAAAAAAATACACTTGTATCCTTAGACAAACCTTGGTTACAACATCCGATAAATACCAACGAAAAAGTTTTTGTCTTTGCCGATGCTCCTCATCTTCTTAAACTTATAAGAAACCATTTCCTTGACAGTGGCTTAATATGCAATGGAAACATTCTGACCTCCCGAACTATCGTTGATTTATTTAATTACACAAATAAAAGTGATACTTCAATAACGTTTAAACTGAGCCATGAACATATTTCAGTCAAAGGTGCAGGTATGTATGTATATATGCATATGTGTAAACTTTTATAAGAAATAAAAATTTTAGGAAGACAAAAAGTGAAGTTGGCAGCTCAACTTTTTTCAAACTCTACAGCAAAAGCCATTAAATGGTGTTATAGTTTGGGAAAAAGATATTTTTAAAGCAGTAGAAACGGCAGAGTTTTTCCAGTTAGTAAATGATTGGTTTGACATTCAAAATTCAACAATTAATACGTTTGGAATACCTAACTTTTTTATATTTTAAATAAAAACCACATTTTAAAAAACCTCTCTTTCTTAGGAACCATCTGGAATAGCTATTGAGATTCAACGCGAAAAGTAAGATCGAATGGATCAACTGATGTCAGTACCTATTGTTCCGGGGAAAAAACATTAGAGCATTTTCAGAAAGGCATATTAATGACCAACAATTCTCTCAGAATGCTCCATGAATATTTGCAAAAATATAATGTTGAATACATTTTAACCAGCCGGCTTAACCAAGATGTGTTAGAGCACTTTTTTGGTGCAATAAGAAGTAAGGGTGGTTTAAATGACCATCCTTCACCTCAAGACTTTAAGTATAGATTACGCAAATACGTTCTAGGTTAGTTTTTGATAAATAATATGTGGATAATTTTTAACCAATATTAATATATCAATTCTAGCACGAAATACTGAGTACCTTAGTGGCATGGGAAACATAAAAAGTGATACCACAGAGTGGTTGAATTCCACGAACTTCAGTTTAAATGAACGCCAACAGGAGTTTTTGGTGGAAGAAACTGAAGACGATGAAGTTCTTCCTTCTCAAATTGAAAGTCAGGAAGCACTAAGAGATAAATTAATTTTATGTAGTGCGTAGTCCATTTTTTAAGCATTGCTCAAAGCAAAAACACCAGGCAAGGGTTTTTCCTTTCAGCAATTCCAAAAAACCACCACCGCCAGTAGAAACATGAGAAAAAATATTGGGTATTCTAAACAAAATCAAAATTATTAAAATCAATAAGCAAATAAAATTCTAGTAACACTTACTTTCATACAGACCTTTTCTTCCAGGTAATAATTGGTAATGTTTTAATAATTTTAAACAAATTAGATTTAATTGTAAAAAAATTTAATATTAGTTTTCAATTCACAGGGCAAATTATTCTTTGTTGTCAAAAATTGACAATTGACAAAGACAAAAACACACTAACAAAATGCCTGTTGTTTTTTTTTTATTGTGTTCGTTGTAGTTATGCAGTCACCTTATGGATTCGCCTTGGATATGACAAAAGAATCTTATTTTATATTTAAGTATAAATCCAAGCTATTTATGTTTATTTTTTAAGTACATACCAAGGTAGATTAATAAGGTGTCCGTATAAAATCAGCTGATTCATTTTTTTTACTTTTTTAAAGATGCGGGTTTTTTAATTTATATAAATAATATAAATTTATTAATGATTTCACATATAACTGTTAATTTTTTATCAACCATGTTGTGAGTAAAGCGTATCCCAGAGTGAAAGCGTTCAGCATCAATTGAAACAAATGGAACAATTTAAGTTAATATATCTTATTTAGTTAATATTGTTTTAAATTACTAAAATAAGCCAAATAAAGATAAGTTTTTCAGAAATAATATGAAATGTATTTTTTGTTATTGGATGGGAAGGGGGTGGAGTCATAATATCGTCCGCTATGATCCGCTATGAATATAACAAAGTGACTAAAAGATTAAAGGTACCTGAGGAAAATATATATTTTATGTAAAATTAATAACAAAACAGATGCCAATAGAGATGAGGTTTGGTTGTTATTTATAATCGACCCATTATTTTAATAATAAAGAAGAAACACTCAACAGATATACTGTCTAAAATTGCATCTATTGGTGAATTCTAGTACTGAATAAAACCTAAATTAATAAATTTAACTGATCGTTTATTAAATACATTAATAATTATATTAGTCTACAAATACATGACAAGGCAGTAAATAATTTTTTATATATACATATGTATGTATATTTATAGAATAAATTTTGCCAATGCAATAGTATTAATTATAACAGATTTACAAGCATTTTTACAAAAGAAATTACATTGTGATAATACAGTTTCTATTACGTTTTTTCCTTCTCCTGTAAAGTTACAATTATGTAAATTTTGGCCTTTATACCAAGAACCAACGCTATGTTTTTTCATTACCTACCAGACCTAATGTAAGAAGTAAACTTTTAACAACTTATTCAACAAGACAAGTTGTAAAAAGAAAAAAATATAGTATTAGAATGATATTTGACTACACTTTCAAATAAGTACACACTTGATCGCCAGATTTAATTAACCATTTTTCATGCTCATACACCAAACTGTACATGAACATCCGAACAGCCAATCAGATAGCTGAGGATCTTTAAAATAGAAACAAAAAATCAAACCTATATCTTCTATATATATATATAAAAATCAATGTGTGTTTGTATGTTTATATGTTTGTTTGTGCTTTATAGACGGTTAAACGGCTGGACCGATTTCCTTGAAATTTTCACAGAATCTTTCTGTATGTCTGGAAGGAACTATAGGCTTATTCTTTGGTTTGAAATTGTAAGTGGGCGGGGTGTCACGCCCTATTAAAGAATAAGTATTAAATATTATTTATCACGAAAGTTAATGCAGCTAGAGTCTTCAAATAAACATTTATGGAAAAATGGGTGCATTAACAATAGTGGGCGTGGCACCTACCATATGAATTAAATACTAAAATTTGGGGTGGCGAAGCACACCGGGTATTAGCTGGTATATATAATAAAATTAATTAAGGAAGAGTAACCTTTGTAAGCTAATGGTACTATGCCACCGTACAAATGAGTCCGTCTTGCAGTTTAGGAGTAGCCTGTAACAGCAATGATGGGATATCTTGGACGATGTTGGCAGATAACGTGATCAGATAAGCCTGTGGTAGTGATGACAACAATGACAGTGACTAAATCGCAGTTAAACTGATATTCAACTTCTTGCTCGATAAAAAACTTCAATTCGGAATTGGCTTCTTCAGAAACAGTGTGCAATGTTCGGAATTTTTTTTTTAAATCTAATTTTCTAATGTTCTGATCTTTTTTAAATTAACACTGTAAAAATTTATAATCTTGCAAAAAATTTTTATTAATTTTCTTGTGAACGAACGCGACCGTTAGGATTTGTTAAACGGATCGACAGTTGTTTAGCGCGTTCAACAATTTTCTTGTGTTTCTTAAAGGATACACTATGAGCGATTTTACCGTAGTATACGCGATTCTGCATCATTAATACTTCCATAACATTGTGTACGAGGAATTTCTTGAAGCCTGTGACGTGTAAGCTTGTTGGAACCGTAACCAATGTTGGGCATTAAATATTGACCCTTAAAGCGACGACTTACTCTGCTGTCATAATAACCTTTAGGTTTCCGCAAAACAAAAATTAAATTTTATTTAAAAATAAAAAAAGCTTTTAATTTACAACACAAATTATTTTTTGTTGTCAAAAATTGACAAAGTCGAATTTCAATTCGCCTTGATATTGACAACTATGTACAAAAAAAAAAAAAAACACTAACAAAATGCCTGTTGTTTTTTTTATTGTGTTTGTTGTAGTTATGCAGTCACCTTATGGATTCGCCTTGGTACATAAATATATTGCAAAATGCAATTTTACACAAACAATTCAAAACTTTGCATACACCTTCTTTAGTATTTATTTTTTTATTTATGTAAAGGGTCCGCCATCTAACGTTTTTTTCTCAACTAGTACTTATTTCGTAAATGGTAACACTTAGCTCATGTCTGATTTGACAGATAATTAGTTTTATCCTTCCGCTGAACGAATATGATTGTGTATATGCTTGAACAACGCTGAGAAATATTGCGACATTACTTTGGCTCATTCAAGCTCATTTTGATCTTGGCGGGTATGTAAACAAGCAAAATTGTCCCCTTTGGGGCACGCATACATTGAAAAGCCGATACACCCAAAACGAGTCACTGTTTGGTACGGATTTTGGTCCAAAGGCATAATTGGGCCATTTTTCTTCGAAAATGAGCAAGGAGTGGCCGTAGTCAATGGCGATCGTTATCGGGCCATGTTGAACGAATTTTTATTCACAAAAATTTAAGAGGAAGATATTGGCAACATTTTGTTTCAACAGGACGCCGCTACGTGCCACAAAGCCGAAGGCACACCTTTTTCTATAGCATTTGGCGGACCCTTTATTTATCAAAATTTTTTTAATTATTGAAGTAGGAGCTGCCACACCAACACAAATAGTTTTGTAATTTTTTTAACTACCTCTAGCTACTCTTCAGTTTTAGTGGAAATACAACATTGTGGTAAAAAAGTGCTCAGTATTACTTCTATTGTACAAATGCTTTTGGTTTTATTTTGCGACTGATCTTAAATCTTAATTCAAAAATGACAATTTGAAGAGGAAAATAGTATGTACATATTAAACCTAATGAAATTATTCTTACAGATAATAACAAAATAATAAATAGTATAAAAGTACAACACAAAATTGGTAAAGGTTATGTAAAATTTGGCTCAGCCAAATATATCACTATTACTTGTTTTATTTTACGTACCTCTTTTTAACCACAGCTAAAATTGTCGCAAAATGATAGCCACTCATATGACGAATTGATCTAAAATAGAATAAATGTGAAAATTTTAAACTACTAAACAATTTGTTGTATTTACATACATACTTACATACATACATACATAATGAAAAAACCATTAAGCTCACTGAGTAATAAATTGTATGAATAGAAATATGTATGTATGTATGTATGTAGTACATATGTATGTATGTATATACATACATGTTAACATAAAAAAGTAAATGATTTATTTATCATCTATCAATAAAAAAACATCAAACAAGCACATATGCATGTTTGTATGTACTAAGTACTTACACAGAAAAAAATGATTTTGACATTTAAATACGAAAATGACGTATTTGTTAATAAATTTTCTTAAATTTTCTGTGATGACGATTTGTGTGCGGTTGATAAAAAAGATTGTAGGTATGGGTTTTAAATTTATTTCTATTGTTAGTCAACAAATAAATTTATTGAGTTAAAGTATTTTTTTAATTCCATGTTAATTTTGAAGAAAATATTTATTGAAAACTCTGAAGTAATCAAATAAAAAAATTATCAATTAAAAGCAAGGCTTTATTAAAAATGTAATAATAATGAAATAAATGAATTATTAATTGAAAGAAGGATTTTATCAAATATGATGTTAAATTCAATAAAAATAATTATCAAAATTAAATCTACATATATTTTAAAATTTTATGTATTGGATCAATAAAAAATTTAATAATTTTTCGTATAAAAAACTCTTGTTTTCAATTTTAAAGTAAATTTTATTGGTAAAAAGGAACATAAAATAACCTATAGGTACTATATGCATGATCTACTTAACCTACGCACAGTGGACCATTCTACAAGAATGCGGCCAAAACTAATTTTTTTATGGTCACCGATTGAAAAATGTTAAAGTTCATTCGAATGTAGGCACTAGTCTACCTCGTGACCCCAAATATTATAACTTTATTTCACATATATTACGGAGAACAGGGTGATTCAAAATGGGCATTCTCAGCATTTTTCTAAAATCGGAAATTTCTTAGTAAGGTTTTGATTTTTAAACTTCTTTAACTTTTAAAAGCTTTTAAAAGATTTTCGAACGCAATAAATTTTGTATAATTTTATAATATGTTAGCTATTAGTACGAAAAAAAAATAAATTTTTTATGATGTTTAGAAATAATTTTTTTTTCTTTTTTTTAAGGTCCAAATTTTCCTAAATTTCCATTTTTAAAAGAGCATAACTTCAAGAGAACATAAGAGAACAAACAAAAATTAGCCCTATTCAGCGTTGTCAACTTTAAAATTTCAAAAAGCACCTAAACCCCTAAAAAAGCGCGTAATTTTCATAAAAAATCACTGAGTTTAAAATGTGTACAAATTTAACTTTACATTTGCTAATATAATCATTACTTAAAAAAAATTAAAGCTTTTAGATGCCAGTTGCCCCCTAAAATAAATTATTTTACAAATGGCAATAAGACTGGAGTTTTGATTGATATCGATAATCGAAATACAAGTCTAAAGATATTCTATTCTTTATATTATTAGGCCAAAACATCCAAATGTACTATCAATGCAAATATTAACCTCATCAGGGTGTCAATTTGTGCTCTAAAAAATTTTAAAATGAAAAGTATTTGCATATTAATTTCTCTTTTTTTATTTTCACCAAGGTTTGATCAACTTGAAACTTTACTTACAAAATAAATTCTCGTAACAATTTCATTTTATAAGAAGTAGGTGGTTTATGTCTCATAAACCATACAGGATATCAACAAACCAGCATCGGAAATAAGTTTCAATTAATAATAAACAAGCAAAACACTCAAATAACAGAAACATTGTATACTATCAATCCTTATAAGCTTCTTAATTATTAGTTTTAGTATCATAAGCTGAAAGTATTATCAACATAATATCATTTTACAATGAGTAAATATTTTTTAGCTTTGTTAAGATACAAAATACGTAAGGGTAATTAAAGATATTTACCCTTACAAAAATTGTTTTCAATAAAAAAAATTATTTTCAAATTTAGTATTTGGTGTCACCGAAATAAAAATAAAAGCACTAAAAACTTTCAAAAAAACCACCAAGCACTAACTCGCAATTTTTTCGCTTCCAAAATGTTAAAAATCACCAAAAACGGTGATAAAATCACCGAGTTGACAACGCTGGCCCTATTTAGTAGATAAAACTCTCCTTTATATCCCATTGTATACCCGGGACGATCCGACCGTGAGCACCAGATTAATTTTTGTGACACAAGGTCAAATATTTTTAGCAAAATTTGAGTAAAAAAGCTAAACAATTTTTTTTTGTTATGTGCTTTTTTTAAGTATTTTAGTTATTTTTAATCAAATTGCTTTAATTAGAGACGGTTTTTAGATGGATATGTGTATATATTTACAACTGCACACAATAACAAACAGATCTCAACAAATTATGATAAACACCATTGATATGTTACAAGCGTTCTTACAGGTAGAAGTACAAAATCAGAAAGGATACCGCAATTAGCCAAAAATTAGAGACTTCCTTTTAAGCAAAATACTTTTGTGGGTATGTAATTTATAAGTTATTAAAACAATTAACAAAATCATAAACGACCTGCAAATATTTGTTGTTTTCTATGCTAATGTCATCAAATAGGGTATGAATTATCTTGTGCGTGAAATGTTTTGTAAACCATTAAAAATTGATGTGGAAATCTCCGGAAAAATAATGTGTGAAGGTCTATTGATTGCATTGTGGTTTTTCCACCCTTCAAATGTGCGCATTTGATTGTCTACAGCGTTACCACTAAGTACACTTATAGAGATCTTGCTGATATTTGCTTTCAACAAAATGAATCAATTTTTTAAAATATGCAATACAGATGAAATTGAAGTACACAAAAAATTAAAAATTTTGCAAAGGTATTGAAAAAACTGTACGTTGAATGTTGTTATTACAAGAAAAGGATGTACGAACGTCACCATGAATACACACATATTGACTTTTACAGTGTTTAAAAGTATGTGAGGTGGCTTAACAGCTGGAGCAACGTTTTTCCCTTTTGACAACCTTCATTCTCTCATCTACGGTCATTTTTAGAAATTCAAAACATAATCTGAGGGACGGTGAGGTTTCACAAAGGGTACCTTTTTTTGGGGGGGTTTAAAGACGTTAGTGTGAAAACTTTTATAATCATGGGACTCTAAAGCGTTAAGTTTTTTGTTAGAGTGGGTTTTACGAGTAAGGGTTGAAAATCGACTGCTAAGATCTTATGTCTGTGACAGATTCACGGATTTGATACCTGGCAGTCAAAAAATGCATCCATCTGTTTCCATGTGGGAAGATCTGAGCTATCACGAAGGGATTGTTCCCATAGATTAAGGTTTAAAGGAAGCGAAATGGAACATACAAGAACAAATATCACATCACAGTTATCAGTTTTAATATCCAGAAGAGATAGTTTGCTAACACAGTCATTGATAGTTCTTTGAATGCGTTTTATGTTAGGCCCTGATTCCTTAGTGACAGGGATCAAGTTAAAAAGTATTTTAAGCATTGATCAAGACTCGTTTATTCTCATACCTGTCAACAAGGTTTTTCCAGGCCATTTGGAATCCATCATTATTTAAAGGACACGTTTTCAGAATACCGTGGGCTTCCCCTTGTGTCTTTTTAAAAAGATGACACAACTTTTCTATACTGGTTAAACGAGGGTTATTGTCATAAAGTGCTGTAAACATATCGCGAAAAATTGGCCAGGAGACATAGTCTCCGTAAAAGATTTCCGTGTCACATGGGGGTAGGCTAATATTCGGAGTGTAACTAAAAGTAGGGGGTACAGTCGGAGACGTAGTAGCATCTTTCACTGAAAGTGAATCTAAAATTTCAGTAACCTTTGATAATACCCTTAAAAGGGAGGAGTATGTCTTATAAAAACGATCTTTAAGCGATTCTAAGTTCACTTCTTTCTCTAGAGATTCATATTCAAGCAAAATTTTATCATAACTTGATCGAAAATTTGACCAAAGGGTTAATATTTCATCCTTATGGATGTCACGGGTGTAAATAGTATGGCTTGCGATGGGCATATTAGCAAAAAAGGCTTCAAACTCAAATACCTTATCGGAAGTTTTAATAAAGCTATCCATTAATGACAGTTTCGAAAGTAAAATTGATAGGGGTATAATTACTGATATTGCGCAGGGACGGAACAAAAACAAATGATTCCCAAACGTGCTTACAATAAAAACGCCAATCAATGAGGGTTAAATTCCAAATATGTTTAACAAGTAACAGTGCTATATTCGGCCGTGCCGAATCTTATATACCCTTCACAACGTGTAGTCATGTAATAACAATTGTTTGTATCACCATCCCATATAAAATACGTGCATACGTACACGTTAGAATAAATGTGGCCTCGAATCCCAGCTGAGCCAAAAAAAATTTATTTTATTTTATTTAATATATTATTTATATTTTATTATTTTTTTTATATTTTTTTTAAATTTTTTAAAATTTTTTTAAAATTTTTTTTTGTAGTTTTTTTTATTATTTTTTTCTTATTTTTAATATTTTTTTTTTGTAATGTTTTTTGTTTGGTATGTTTTTTACATGTATCTATGTATGTATGTTGTTGTTGTAATTGTGAAAAAAACGAGGTGGTCGTGGTTTTTTGCTCATATCTCAGAAAGTTATGAGGCGATTGTGCTGAATTTCAATAGCGATTCATTCCTGGATATTTCCAAGAGATTGATACCATATACAGATCTGAGGAACATATAGTTGCTTCTAAAAGTTGATTTCAACCAACACACGGACAGACGGATAGACGGACAGACGGACAGGGCTTAATCGACTCCTCTATTCATAAGCTTTCAGAAAATATATACTTTATGGGGTCGGAAATGAAAATTGTAGAAATTACAAACGGAATGACAAAGCTATATATACCCTTGTGCACCACAGGTGAAGGGTATAAAAATGGGATTATTGGGTAAAAAAAAATTTTAATATATATATTAAAATACAACAACGTATAATTTATCATATATTTTACCACGTTCGAAAAAATTATTTCTTATTTCAGTTTGTCCTTCTGTCCGTGTGTATGTTGACTACCTCGATTTTTTTTTTACAAAAATAACATTACAACAACATACATATATACATACAAACGTGTATACTGGTTAGAGTAAACGTGGCATCGAATCCCAGCTGAGCCAAAAAAAAAACTTTTTTTATTTTTTTATATTTTTTTTCTAATTTTTTTTTATTTTTTTTATTTTATATATTATTTATATTTTTATTATTATTTTTTAAAATTTTTTTTTTAATTTTTTTTATATATATTTATATTTTAATTATTTTTTTAATTTTTTTTTTATTTTGTTTTTAACATATAGTAAATTTATAATTTTACAATGGGATGTTTTTATATACTTATGTATGTTTTTTATATGTATGTACGTATTTCATATGAGATGAATGGTGATACAAACTACTGTTATTGCATGACTACACGCTGTAAACGGAAAATAAGATGCGGCACGGCCGAATATAGAACTCTTACTTGTTTTAACATGCATAGATTTTTCAAGTGTGATGTTTGTCAATTTACACGTAAAAATGTAAGTAATTATATTTATTTGTAGTTACTTTTGATGAATAAGAGAAAGATCACACTTGATGTATTTATTTAAACGTTCTTGCATGAATTAACAGGAATTTTTCTCAGAGATTGTGTATAACAGTGAGAGTGGCACTAAAACAAGATTTACAATTGTTGTGTGGTGTGGATTTTATTGTTACTAATGAAGGGAAATTTTAGTTTACCTACCGTTGCCACATGCAAGTGCAAGTGAAAAAAAACCAATACACTAACACTTTTTTACTAACACAACTACACTTTGGCAACCTGCGACTCAGCTTGCGAAGAAATTTTTAAGCAAGTACAATTTTTACAGTTACGGCAAGTAAAGTGACAAGCCTAAAAACAGTGTTGTCTAATACTGAGTTTTTTGTCAACTCACTAATATATTATACAGTTTTGGTAAATAATTCAGCTATTTTTTTTTAATAAGTATGTTTATATGTATATGAAGAATATTAAGAAAAAATATAAATATTCATTTAAAATGTAAGCTTTAATATAAATATCAATTTTTAATAAAAAAAATTGTATTTAAAAATTATATGTCTAAAGGTAACGTTCAATAGTGGCTATTGACAACACTTAATTACCAATTGAAGCAGCGCCATTTGTTTTAAATTTGTTTGAAGTTTATTTGTTGACGACATTTTAAAAATGAACTTGCACTGTGCTGTGTAGCCACTCAAAAAATTTTTGTGTTTTTTTTGGCATTTCTCCTGATTTTCGTTAGTAATACGTATACACTACTTGCAAGTAAATACTTGCTTGTGGCAACGTAGGGTTACCAAAAATATAACGGTTCGTTGTTTTTTTCTCAATAAGAATTTTTTGTCTTTCTTATACGTTGTTGTGGATTAGTACATAGTAGGTACATACATATTATGGTATATAAGTGCATAGGTACTTACAATGCTACTTACAATGTACTACTGCAACAAATACAACAGTACAACAAAAAATTAATTTTTGTTTGTGTAATGTGCTCGAGTATGTCAAAAGTTATTTGTAAACAAAAATCAAAATGACGACCTACATGCGAGTTAAAAAGAAATGTATGTAAAATAATATTAAGTAATAAATTAATTTTTCTATTTTATGTAAAAATAGATATGCGGAAACTCGCGTTATGTATAAAAATGTTGGATGTGGTTAGTGCACGCTTACGTTCTCGTATACCCAAGGGGCAAGTTGGTCAGCAAAAGCAACAGAGTTCAGTTCAGAGTTTTCTGGGATGAATTGGTTAATTCAATGATTTTAACAAGCTAATCAGCAACGTATCCGAGTGTGAGTATAATTAAAAATTGTTAACTTTTGGAAAACATACATACATATGTATTTATTTCTTTACAACGCTATAATAATTGTTTTTCCTATTACAGTGTCTTTTTGCCATTAGCATGTCACAAACTCGTTTATACTGTTAATAACAACTCTTTTGGTATAATGTCTGCCTCACCGGATATTTTTGTTGATTGAGTACTACCAAAGAATATAAATCATATAGAATGCGCATGAAGGCCCAAATTGAAATATTTTTTTTAAAAAAATTTTTAGACGCGGTCGGTAAGGCAAAAGGGAAAGAAGCAAAGTAAAGAGCATAACAATGTTTCGCTCTCATACGTAATTGCGTGTGTTTGTAAATACTTCAGTTTGTATGTATGTATGTTTGTTTATGTTTTGATATTTTCATTTCTTGCACAAATTCAACTTCTATTCATCATCTCAACAAATTGTTGTCAGTCAGACAGTCAGTCAGTCAGTCGTTTAACTACGTACGCGTGTATGTATATTGTTTGTGCATGTATGTATGGATGTGTTAATGTTCTTCAAACAATGATATGAGGGAATATAAATTTACATTTATAAAAAAGGTCAAATAAATTCAAACAAATGTATACCAAAATTATTTTGAAACAAATATGCTCGACTGTGTAACAGTAGCAAAAGCATATATATAGTTGTTGTACAAATGATATTGCATCAATTGTGATCGAATTTTATTTGCTCTTCTTAACGAAAATTTTAGTGTACGTGTACATTTTTATTGATTTGAGATAATTTTAAAACAATGAAATTTTTATAGGTGAAAATGTTTTTACAAGCATTTGAATTTCACTTGAAGTATTTTAAATAAATAAATAAAAAAGGCGATGTTTTCTAATGTATTACAGGTACTTTTACAAATTGGAGTTTTCGAAAAAACTTTCGCTTATTGTCAAGTACACTAAATGTTTATACATGTAGCTCTAGTGTGATATTTTTTATTTTAAAGTGTAATTTATAATTTATTTTAGCTACTTTATTCTTTGTCTTGTTAAAATTTTAATATTAATATTCTCTTTTCTTTTGTATATTTAAAAATTAAAATTATATTGGTTTAAATTTTTTTGAATCTTAAATATTTTCTTTCAAAAACTTTGAATATTTATACCTACATACATACTAAAGTTTAACAACATAAGGAAAAATGCATATTATTTCGTTTTAATAAGCGAAACAATTTTGTTGTCAACATTTTTTTAAGAAATTTAAAAAAAAATTTATTTAATTTTTTTCAGTTTAGTATTTTTATTCATATAATCATGAAAGGGATTTTATATTAAAATATTTTTGTTTTTTTTTAATACAAACATATCAGATATATCAGGTACATAGAAAAAACTTTATATAAAAAACTAGAGCTGAGAATTATGTATTATTTTTTTTTTTGAACAAACAGAATGTTGAAAAGTTTATTCATTTCAAAATAAATTAAATAATAATATTGGAAAAGTAATAAGTTGTTTTTTTTATAAAAAATTGAAATAAAAACAAACTATGTATGTATTTTTGTTAAGAATAAATCATTTTTTATGTTTTTCCCACTTCATTAATTTCTGCCATCAAAAAGTGTTCAATAAGGATGTAAACCACCCTTGTATAATTAACAAAGTTGTTTTACTTTAATAAATTACATCATTCGTTTGCTAAATTTTGTATTTTTTTTTTCTTGGAACTTCATTTTTCTATAGACCAAGAGCTATGCTTTCGGAGGAGTAGTAATAGTAGAAAGTCCAAAACTTCTATTCTGTGTTGTAAACAAGCGTCGGCAAACCACTGCGGAGTCAAGCGTTTACATGACTCAATAATAAAAGATTTTATACCAATTTTTTGGAGCTCAGATTTAAAAATTTTATGAAATATTAAAATATGTCTTACTAGCATCCATTAGTTTATCTGATGGAGCAGCTAAGCTTCCAAAATCTGTAAGCGACTGATAATTGTTAAAGTGTATAAAAAGCTCGCTTGGTGCTGTTAGAACTTCATCTGTCTTTCTCAATTCATCACAACATTTTTTGCATTGTAATTTTGGAATGACTTTAAATGCTACATATCCAACAAAGTATCTCATAGAAACTACTTCGAAATTTATAACTGCAGAATTTTCAAAAACATCTTCCAGAAAATATTCTGCATATATGTGGCTCTCGAAATCAACATTGTAAATTTCATAACAACTTGGTTCTTTATGTTCAATACATAAATCTGCTTGAAAGCCAGCATCAACATTCGCTATTTCGTCTTGTACAAGTTCGCAGTTGCTAGAAGAGCTTGACTGAACTATTTTAGTCACCATTATTTTTGTCAAAATATTATTCAATTCGGCTACAGACGGGTTGTAATTGTTGCCCCCTTTCTGCCGCAATACAGAAAACGTGTTGTCTAATTTGTCCTGATTAAGGGATTTTGTCATTAAAAAATATACATCACCACCTTCTTTTAAAATATCATCGGTTAACATAAGAACTGATTTAAGAGTGAGCTTCATTCCATTTAAAAAAAAAACACGCTTCTTTTTATCCAAAAACTCCACATTTTCTAAATATTGCAAAAAAATTTAATAAATTTATATAATTCACTGTTAAGCTGAATTGCAGATCTGTAGCAGTTATCACCATAAAGGGAGCCACTATTAAGACAATTGAAAATCTTGAAAATTTTTTCCACAAACTGAGCTGTTGATAAGGCCGATTTTGTGGAATTTATCTTAAATTTTGTGGTTTCGGAAATAGTTTTGATAGCAGCCGCAACAGGTCTGCTGAAAATTTGTGTTGCAAATTTTACACACATTTTTTTTCAAAACAGTTAGGGTAAATGTGTTGCCGTGTCAATGTTGGGCACATTTTTGTTTTTGCACTTGCATACAATTCCTTAATTACTTGAAAACTTACCGTTCCATCCGGTGATTTTATGTCACACTTTAACCAGCCATTCCGCAAAGACTTAATTAAATGGGGGAAATCGTACATGCAAAAAACTTTCTGATCATTAGTTTCAAAAAACGGCTTTTCCACAGATACTCTAAGGTTGGAGAAATATTTTCTGTTAGTCGAGCCTTGATCACATACAAGGGCACGAACGTTTATACCCATGCTTTTTAAAATATTATAATTTTCTTTAAATATTTCACTTAAAGTATCCGCAGATAAGCCGTTGTAGGAAATAAAGTAATTAAGAATGATTGAAAAATTAGAAAACATAGATTTAATCATAAAAACACATACATGAGTGGCAATTCTATTAGTCCTTTCAAATCCAGTTGTTTCAAATCCATCAACTAAATCTAGACTTCTATTATACCTCAACTCTTTTCTTATGCTCATTTCATCCATAACTAAAACCATATGCTTAGCACATCTGTCATCCAACTGGGAGCATTTTTCCCCCACGAATTCGAAAGCATTATTTTTTAAGCCGGGCTGAATAAATTTAATCGGCACCCACCGATTCAAGGTGGAAATGTGAGGAAGACTCAAATTTAATTTGACCCTTAGAAATAAGTATGTGGATTGAGATTTGTAAAATATGTTCTGAGCTAAATATTTTACATTTTCAGAATATTCCTTTGGCCGAGAGCTCAACAAAAGCTTACAAAAAATTATGCTTTCTGCGCTTATATTTTGTAAACAAAGAATCGATTCAATAAGAGACTTTTTTATATTTTTACGACTTAACTTTTATATATTTTGTGTGGGTCGCTTTGATTTTAAAATTTTTTGAATTTTTTTGTGATCTGCACGTAGAGTTTGATTTTCGCAATTTTAGCAGAAGGGGGCTTCAATATTTTCCCAATCTATATTTTTTGGGGAGGACCTGAACTCTGCGTTAAAATCTTTCAATTCTTCCTCCATTTCATCAATATCTACAGTTCGAATGGCGTCAGCTTTTAATTTTTTTCCCCATCGTATGAAGTTGAAAATTGATTTTCGCAAATATAAAGATTTTTATTAAAATTCTTCCCAGGAATTCGACATTTCTCTCGCCAAATTGACCTAGTATCATATCCGGCAAAGGAAATTTAAACATTTTTAAGCCCTTAAAATGTCTTCTCGACTTTTGGCATTTTTTTACGCAGCATTTTATGCCCGATTTATTTTTCTTTATTGTACTCGAATTCATTGCTTTAGTAGAGTTTTTATTTATTGCGTTATTTTTATTTTTTTATTTACTTTTATTATAATTTCTAGACACACAGTACGTAATGCTTCACTGCAGCTTTGAAACTGAAATGTGTTATGAAATGCTTCAAAATACAAATACAACAACAATACAAAAATTCTACCTGACTTCGGTTAAGCTAGTTTTTGCACATTTATTGCATGTGGTTTTTTTTTTTTGGGAAACGGTCAAATAATTGCCGTGCAGGGAACAGGTACATAAGTATTTTTTATTGAGTTTTGCCTTTCTTACATAAAATTGAAATTTCTTTTATCACAAAATACATACATAACTATTTGTTTCCTGACGAGCCAACATATTATTGGCGAAACAGTGACAGCAATTTTAATAAAAATTGTAATTTTAGAGAATAAAGTAGCTAAAATAAATTATAAATTACACTTTAAAATAAAAAATATCAAACTAGAGCTACATGTATAAACATTGAGTGTACTTGACAATAGGCGAAAGTTTTTTCGAAAACTCCAATTTGTAAAAGTATCTGTAATACATTAGAAAACATCGCCTTTTTTATTTATTTATTTAAAATACCTCAAGTGAAATTCAAATGCTTGAAAAAACCTTTTCACCTATAATAAATTTCATTGTATTAAAATTATCTCAAATCAATAAAATTGTACACGTACACTAAAATTTTCGCTAAGAAGGGCAAATAAAATTCGATCACAATTGATGCAATCTCATTCGTACAACAACAATATATATATGATTTTGCTACTGTAACACAGTCGAGCGTATTTGTTTTCAAAACAATGTTTGTTCACATTTGTTTGAATTTATTTAACCTTTTTATAAATGTAAATTTATATTTTCTCATTTCTTTATTTAAAGAACATTAACCCATCCATACATACATACATCCATACATACATACAGACAAACACGTGTTCGTATTTTGTTTTTTTGCTTCCTGGTCTTACGCATGATGTTAAACGAGTGCATGGTAAATAAATATGAATAAAGAAACCAACAACAAATTAAATTTACAAAATTTTGTGAGTGCATGGTAAATAAATATGAATAAAGAAACCAACATCAAATTACCTTGACAAAATATTGTGAGCGAAACTATATGAGAGCCATTCGTAATGAAGAGAGCGGGTTCCAATGTTAGAACCCGCCATAAGAAATTTTTAATTGTACGTGATGCGCATCAGTGAATGACAACGATTACAACTTCGGATATACATTGAGTATTATTAGCAAAACATGTATAAGTGCATACGGTTACAGCTAAAAAAATTACTCTATCCGTACATACTCGTTTGATGTTCGGCATAAGTATATACAAGTAACCGAAATCTAAGTATTTTTCGCATAAATACTCTATATTGTACACAGTACAACAAATTCACGGCTTTCAGACCAGGCAAGTCACTTGCGCAAGTGACTTGCGCAAGTGTTGTGTTTATAGGCAAAAGGGGTAAGGTCGGGTTAAGAGGCAGAAACTTGCTCATTTTTGAGTACACACTTGCCTGTACTCGGCAAGTACGAGCAAGTTTTTGTTGAGAAACCAAAAACAAAAGAGTAATAAAAACAAACAAGAGTGCTATATTCGGCCATGCCGAATCTTATAAACCCTTTACCACGTGTAGTCATTCAACAACAATTGTTTATGTCACCATTTATCTCATATGAAATACGTACATACAAAACATACATATATAAAAACATCACATTGTAATATTATACATTTAGTTTACTTATGTGCTTAAAAAAAATAAATTAAAAGAAAAATTAAAAATAAAACAATAAAAATTTGAATAAAATATAAAATAAAAAAAATTTTTTGGCTCACTCTAACCAGTATACCACGTTTGTATGTATGTGTAGATAATTGATAATTGTAGAAATTTCAAACGGAATGACAAACCTATATATACCCTTTTTCACTGTGTGAAGAGTATAATAAGTAAAAGAGAACGAAACTTGGGCAATTCAGTTGCTGAGTCTGAACATGAAAGCAAGTTCAAAGAAAAATAAAAGAAAATAAAAAACTAACTTGAGCAAGTGACTTGCCCAATGCGAAAGGGGTAATTGGACTTAAGTACTTAAGTGTTATCGATTATCCGTAAAAAAAAGCGAGTAAAATGAGTAACCGTTTTTACAATTCAAGCGAGAGCATCAAGTAGAAATTATGCATGCGTTTTGATTTAATAAAAATGCACTTGCTTGGGTTATGAAAACAGCACAACCATTATGGTACAAACGCACACATGCATTAACATTATTGTTATACATTTATTTGTTGTTTTTTTATGATCGTTTGTGTGTATACGGCTTAGCAGCCGTAGTTGCTAGCAGGGATGCCACAAAAAATATTATTCCTAACAAATTTGTCAAAAAATGCACTAAAATCTACCAAAAACTTCAATTTTTGCACATAATTTTTCTAAATACTAACATTTATATTTAAAAAATAAAAACAATAATCAAATGGTAGTAAATGAATATAATTTACCAATTAATATATTAATAATTTATATATATTATTTAATTAGTATTTGAAATATCCAAAATACAGTTTTGTTTACATCAATATTTAAAGAAAAGTGTTACTAAGCCAAAGTATATGCCACTACTTTGGTAATTTATTCGAATCATAATTAATTTCCTATATAAGTATTGATATAATTGGAATATATGTCCTGACTTAACTTTTATTTAGAATATATGGTTTAAGATATCAAAATTGAAGGCATTTCTACATATTTCCTTACAGCGTTTGTTTTCTTTATTTTGTAAAATATTTTCATTGGCATTAAAAGTTATCTACTATAAATCCATGTTTCAAGTTTATATGATAAACTATTTAACATGTAACTTTTATAAAAAAATAAGACGCTTAAATGGAAATATGATTTTTAATTAAAATGTTTATTGGCGAATTATTTGAACTTTGTGTTTTACCACTAAAAATATTGTTCTACAAAAACTTAAACATAACAAAGCAAACAAATGCACAAAATTAAAAAAATTTATACCATAAAAATATCCAGTTTAATTAAACTGGCATCCCTGGTTGCTAGATGAATTATGGACAGAGACATTTTTTTATGATTTTTAATTAAGGGGTTGATAAAACAACGACATGCGTTATTTTTTTAGCAATGCCCAGCGAGCATGTGGGATTTATTTTAAATTTATAAAAAAGAAAAATATCTTATATTAAGATATATTTATTAGTTTTAACAGATATATTTGTTGTTTACTGTTTTTCTTATTGACTTTTTTAGAAAAAATTATATGGTTTTTGTTTGTTTTTCTTTATTAATTTTCCAAAAAACAATAACAGAATATCATTTTTTTCTGCGGGAAAATAATAATCAGATAATAGCATTATGTTTATTTACTTATAAATAACTATTTAGTGGTTGATTAAAACCTTTTAAAATTGATTTGTCTCGTTATACAGCTTAAATATTAGCTTAGAATGTATATCACGGCATAATACTTTAATATCTGTGTTTTTGTTTACTGGGTATCAAGTATTTTACAGAAAAAATGACACTCTCTTTGTTGTGTTCCTATCCAGCGTTGTCAACTTTGGCGTTATGCAATATTATTTGTGCTTTTTAAATTTTTGTCGCGCAAAAATTTTGAGTCAGTGCTCGATGTGATTTCTCAAATTCTTTAGTGCATTCTTTTTGCAAGGTAAATTTCTTACGAAACAACGCAACAAAAATGATAAGAATTAATAATAGACAATGCTTTTGTTATAAAGATCCTTAGCTTACATTTAAAAAACTGTATAAATAGATTATATATTTTATATTATTATTAGTTAAAATTTAAATATATATGTTTCTGATATCTTCTATGGTTACACAAACATAACTTTTTATAAAAGTAAATAAAAGAATAATGATATGCATAAAACCAAAAGCTGTAATTATTTTTAAAGTAGCGATTATATGACCAACTGTGAAGTTAAAGTTACAACTTTAACTTAAAATTTATTATTTTTATTAATGATATTATATGGAAACTTATTTTAGGCCTAAAGGTTCTAATAACGAAATTTATAATTTTATAAAATAAATAAAATCGAAAATTCAAAATTTTAAACTTTACGCATATTCTTAAAAATCAAAAGTTTTTTCCTGTTTTGATGTTTTTTGAATCTTAAAGTTGACAACACTTGTGATGTAATAGAACCTCTCACTTCACGATGAGAAGTAGATCTTTATACATAAAAAGCAGGGATGGAAAGCTTAATATCTGACTTTGAATACAATTTATGATAATAATTATTCATACTCTCAAATTTCACTGTGTGAACACAAATTCGATTTAAAAATAAAGTTTTAAAAATGTTTCAATGAATGTTCCATTATGTGGTCCAGAACATAAAAACATTTACAGGTTTTTTCTGGCATTAATTTATAGATAGGCTGTCATCACTACCTGTATAAGAGCACCCTTCTTAATGATGGATTTTCCTTGGAAATTTGTGTTTTTTTTTCAATAATTAAGGTCAAAATTCTTACAGATTTTTTCCTAACAAAAAGCAATGTAAATACATACGTAATTATATAAATAGTAAATCAAAATAAAAAATACATTGTTAAATACATATCTATTGCCAGTATCAATTCAACTAAATTTTCACTTTTATTTTCTTTAATTTTTACTTATCTTTTTCTGCTTTTATATCAAAATAATTTTTTTTAAGTTGATAAGCCATACAAATTTCAGGTATAACAGTTGCGTTTCTTAATACTAAAAATAAATAATAAATATAAGTAAATTTATTTTTATTTAAAGAAAACATTTTATTATTATGTGTTAGCTGGTTGCTTATTTAAATTAATAAGCAATAAAAATTATGTTATATATATTTACTATACAAATAGTTCCAACCCTGACCAATTTTCTTTTTGTTTGATAAAAAATGAAAGAGCAGAATAAAGCACTTTTACTTGTTTTTTACTTGTTTTTTTGTTCAAAAGTACTTATAAGTATGTCGCAATACTTATAAGTATTTTGCCAATACTTATAAGTATTTTGCCAATACTTATAAGTATTTTGCCAATACTTATAAGTAATTTGTTTTCGCACATGTATATCCGAATAATACGTATGTATAGAGTGTATTTTTGAAAATAAGTAATAAATATACTCGTAACCGTAGCAATTCATGCATGTACGAGTAGCTATTTTCTGTGATAAATGCATGGTTATACTTATAACCGAAAAAGATAAGTAAATATTCGAGTTATTTTTTTTTCGGATAACCGAAGTCAGACTCTGATGCGCATTCTATATGATTTATATTCTTTGGTACTACTTATGGGATACTTGTTTCCTTCTTTCGGCTTAGTTTCGGTTTAGTTTTATTCAAGAATAATTCTTTGTAATATAACTTCATTGGCCTTTAGGGCTTTTTATATTACTTTTATTGAAAATAAAATATCAATGACTTAATATAAAAAGGACGTATCCTGATTTTTTTATTACTTTACTAAATGGAATTTAAAAGAATAAAATGAGTCAGAGATTTTTTATGAGACTACTAATTTGTTACTTTCATCCATAGCTCAGTAAATTATCAAACCAAATCCGGGTGCTTAAATTAAACTTCTTCTAGCACAACTGTTCCCATTCCGCTCTTTTGCTTGTGTCCTGAAGAGCATTAAAAAATGTACCATTACCAGGCACTGTGGGCTTGTGGCATAAAATGCAGTATCGCATTTTTTCTTTATGGCCTTGTTGGCTTTTTTTATATTATAAATTTTTAAAATAGTATAAAAAATAACGTTTTAAAACACTCAGACACACGTCTGCCTTAATTTTTTTTGTTTTTTATACCCTTCACCTGTGGTCACAAGGGTATATATAGCCTTGTCATTCCGTTCGTAATTTCTACAATTTTCATTTCCGACCCTATAAAGTATATATTTTCTGAAAGCTTATAAATAGAGGAGTCGATTAAGCCCTGACTGTCTGCCCGTGTGTTGGATGAAATCAACTTTTAGAAGCAACCATATGTTCCTCAGATCTGTGTATGGTATAAATGTATTGGAAATATACGGGAATAAATCGCTATTGAAATTCAGCACAATCGCCCCATTACTTTCTGAGATATGAGCAAAAGACCACGAGCGCCTCATTTTTTTCACAATTACAACAACAACATACATATATACTGGTTAGAGTAAACGTGGCATCGAATCGCAGCTGAGCCAAAAAAAAAAATTTTTATTTTATTTATTATGTATTTATATTTTTTTTAATTTTTTTAAAAAAATTTTTTTAAAAATTTTTTTTAATTTTTTTTTTTTATTATTTTTTTTTATTGTTTTTGTTTTGTTTTTAATATATTTTTTTTATTTTTTTTTTCGTAATATTTTTTAGAAACACATGTTTTTTACATGTATGTACGTGTTTTATATGAGATGAATGGTGATACAAACAAGTAAAAGTGCTATATTCGGCCGTGCCGAATCTGATAATAACCTTCACCATCATGTACATAGGTAAAATCCTGCATCGTAGGACTAGTCAAGTCCTTTAATTTGATACCCATATTGATGGGGTTAAAAAAATTTGATCCGCCATTTTGTTTTAGAGGCCATCTTGGATTTTAAATTTTTTAATAATTTACTGTATTCTACTGGTTAAACCCTTTCATTTGATTCCAATATTGAGGGGGTTGTAGAACTTACATTTTATTGTCCGCATTTTGTAGTGGCGGCCAACATGAGTTTAAATTTTTTTTATAGTGCTTATATTACGCTAGTCAAGTCCTTTCAGATAATACCAATATTGACGCTGTCGGTTGTCTAGAAGCTGAAAAAATTGATTTTCGTTTGTAAATTTTTGGAATTTATATTAAAAAATTTTTGCCTATAACTTTACCGATTAAACCCCAATTTATCTAAAATTGTTCACAAATATGTCTCTAGGCATATTATATCTATAAATAGTAACAAACGTACCTATAAATTATTCTATGGCTGAAAAATTTTAATTTTGGTGGTAAAAATATATAAAAAAAACAAGGCAATCGCGTTTAGTTGCTCATATCTCAGAAAGATATAGGGCGATTTTGCATTTCAATAGCGATTTATTCCCGGATTCATTCCAAAAGATTGATACCATACACAGGTCTGAGGAACATGTGGTTGCTTCTAAAAGTTGATTTCAAATTTCAACCAACACACGGACAGACGGTCAGGGCATAATCGACTCCTCTATTAATAAGCTTTCAGAAAATATATACTTTATGGGGTCGGAAATGAAAATTGTAGAAAATACAAACGGAATGACAAAGCTATATATACCCTTGTGCACCACAGGTGAAGGGTATAACAATTGTTATTGCATGACTACACGTTGTGAAGGGTATATAAAATTCGGCACGGCCGAATATAGCACTGTTACTTGTTGCTTTTCGCTTTGCTTTGATTTTTTTGACAGCTGGATATGATAAAATACCGATAAAAGTTAGAGAAGACACTGTTTTTATTATAATTCGGATGGTAATTCTAAATGAATTTCACACAAAATAAGTAATTTGCTTTGAAAATTTTGCTTTGAATTATAAATAAGACATCGAATTACGAATATCGTTGCAGTGGAAACATGCTATTATACGTAAAAAAGCTTTTACTATTACATAAATTATATTCATTATTTTGCTGAGTTTCACAATAATTTAAATTCTTTGATTATGTTTGTTCTTTCTTTGCACAAACAGTAAACAATTTTATCAATTATAAAAGATGTTACTCTTTCATCGTTATTGTGCTCCATACGACGAATTTACACAGCGAATTTTTATCGACGAGTTCGTCGTGTTGGATATGTGGTAGAAATTCAAACTAACTAAAGAGACATCTCAAAGGGAAACTTTTTGGGAACCTGGTGTTTTTAAGTAAAAAATAAAACAGTAAAAGTGGAACCTGTTGAGAGCTTATAAGAACTCTACTAATAGAAGTAAACAAATAATAAGTTTAGTACTTTATGAAAATTCTTGCTCAGAATCTCTAAAATAGAATGAATAGTATATCTCATAAAAATTTAAACAGCTTTGTAAGAGGTTTACAAATCATTTTTCCATAGAAAACCCTTTATAAACCATTATAAATGTGGATTGGATCCAGCTAGTCATATATAGGTACATGCACATAGATATGTACATACATAATTAAATTAAAGCAGACTCTAATGTTATAGTACGTTTAATTTCATTTATATACATATACATATGTATATGACGAGGATTTTAAGCGCTTTTTGTAAAAATCTTTAACATTTGCCAGCATTAAGCAAGCATAATAAAGGGTAGTCAAATTTTAAGGGCCGATGTTGAATGTGAACCTCGCCTAAACGTCAAGTTTTTTTCTGCATTTCATTTGACATTTTTCAATTTCAAGCTAGCTTAATTTGAACCATGGAAAGATACACAATCGAGCAACCCATTAAAGTTATTCAGGCTTATTATAAAAATAGGCGTCCAAATCAAAATGCATATCGTGCACTTCGAGGTTTTTTTATCTTCGATGATGAGGCACATTTTTACCTCAGTGGATTCGTCACTAAGCAGAATTGCCGCATTTGGGCCAATGATAATCCAAGAGTGATTGTCGAAAAACCAATGCACCCACATAGAATGACTGTTTTTGCGGTTTATCAGCTGGCGGCATCATCGGGCCATATTTTTTCCAAAATTATGCCGGTCAGGCAGTTACTGTGAATGGTATTCATTATAGTGAGATGATATCGAACTTTTTATGGCCTGAATTGGAAGATATGGATTTGAAGAAAATCGTTTTAATTGTGACACATTATTTCCATACATATTTATAAATTTTCTTTTAAACATTGTTTTTAAGCTTAAAATATTAAACAAATGCTAAAGAAACCTAAGGGTTTAGTTATTTCATAGTCCCAATGAAAAGTTTCATTATGCCAATGTAAAGTTTCATTAAGCCAATGAAGTATACAATTTTATTTCGAACAGAAAAATATTTGAATTTCATTAGGAATCATCAATAATTATTAATAAACTCTTGACAAATTTTTAATTTGTATAATGAAAAGTCAAACTGGATTAAAAGAATTAAAAAATTAAGTATTTCATAATTTTAATGAAAAGTTGCATTGCGCTACTGAAAAACTGAAACATAATAAATTGCAAACGTTCGTTATATAAATGACAGTCGCTAAGTAAAAAAAAAATATAACAAGAAAACTCCTCTTTGTTTGCTCTTGTTACCAGGGTTGACAAAATTATTTTGACTATTTTCGGCAAATATTTTTTAAGACAGAAAATAAAAGGCCTTCACGGTTATAAGTTTTAACGAACTACCTATTTAACAACTACCAGGACGTGTGAACTCAGCTACTGTATATTTTAAATTATAACATTATATTTATGTATGGTATGTAAGTATATATACGTACATATGTTTATGTACTACGTAAACTAAAATGTTATATCTTAAAATGTCTTTGTAATAAAAAAATCATTTATTTTTTTGTCAATCGATAATTAAAAAAATTTTGTTTCGATTTCAGCGTATAGTCAATTTTTTATTAATGTATGAAAAGTATTCGTTAGGATAATGAAATTTAATGAAAATTTTTAAATTAATGAAATTATTTCACAGATTTTATGAATTTTTAGCATTAAATTAATGAAAGCTTTCGTTAGGATAATGACACAAAGTGAAATTTTTAATGAAATGTTTCATAAGATCAATGAAATTTTTTCATTACCGAATGTAATAGTTTCATAAAAACGTTGACTTTTCTTCATTAACACAATGAAACATTTCAATACATTAATGACAAATTGTCATATTTTCAATAAAATATATTTCATTCAGTAAATGAAACTATTTCATTGATTTCATGAAATATTTCAATGCCACAATTTTAATGAAACATGTTTCACTAACACAATGAAGTGTTACGTTGGTTGAATTTTAATGTAATTTTTTATTGGATTAATGTCAAAATTCATTAGATTAATAAAGAAAATTCGTTTAGTGCAGCAACAAATCAAGAGCTAATGGATGAGATAATTCAGCACATTATCGATATTTTGTTTCGTACATACCAATACCATACCAATATTATCATAAAAAAAAATGGCAATAATTTCCTTAATAGTTTGTGTTTTGTTCAAAATCAACATTGGCCCTTTAAATTTAACCTCCCTTTATATATGACGAGGATTTTAAGCGCTTTTTGTATAAAACTTTAACAAATACTTTTAATGTGAATGATTAGTTAAGCTCAAGGTCAGTTTTTTTAATTTCCTTATTTATTTAAAAAATATTTCCAATATTTCGAAATCCAATGGATCTCATCTTCAGGGTACTACAATTATAGTTAACAAAAAATAAAAATAAAAACAAACATAATTTTAACATTAAATAAATACATATTGTCACACTGTCATAAAACATCTAAACAGAAAAAAAAAGAAGACAAAATAAAAACTTACAAGAGTAACAATAATAAAAAACACGTCACACACGGTTTTACATTTAAAATTGCACTAATTCCTTATTCTATTTTTGTTTATTATATGTCGATATTGTCTTGCTGAGCTCGTCTCTAATAGCCTTTTTACACTTACTCACATCTTAGCGGAATGCGTGGAAGATGTTGAAAATGAAAAAAACTTGTTTACATTTGCAACATCTTTCATCCTTCATCTTTCATCTGTCATAATATTTATTGTAAATGTTTGCGCAAATAAAAATTTAAAAAATGAATTTAAAAATTCTGTATTACTTGTATTAATTATTGCCCTTGGAGAGCAATTATTATTACAATATGCAGATTTTGTTAGAGAATGAAGATATTAAGATATTTTATTTTATACGACATATTTCAAGTCCACTCGTTGTATGTATTTTTTTTGTTTTTGGCATTTATAATTTTTTTCTAGTGATGCCATGTAAATTTTTGCAACAATATTTGTTTTTTCTAGTGAAGACACTAAAATAATCGAAAGATGTTGAGTGGAACAAAATGATTTAGGAACATCTTTAAAAGATGTTGAGATATGTTGACACACAAACACGTACAATTCATATGGGAAGATGTTAACATCTTGTTGATTTGATGAAAGATGAAAGATGTGAGCAAGTGTAAAAAGGCTATAAATCGCTCTTAAAATTCATTCGGTACTCTTTGTTTGTGTTTATTATATTTAACATTTCTAGTGTATAGCGTCTATGGTATTTTTCTTCCCTTTGCAATATCTCCACATTGTCGAAGTTTGCTGTGTGCCCTTTTTCTGCACAATGGGCTAGAAGTGCGGTTTTTTGTGTTAAAGTTTTATTTATATTTTTCAGGTCAGATTTATGTCCTGCTAATCTTGTCTTAAGTTTGTTTTTTGTTGTACCAACATATACCTTTTTACATACATTGGCCTCGTCACCATTACAACTTATTTTGTAAATCAAATTAGATTTTTCCATTTTATCCAGCTTACTTTTGGTGTGGCTAAGCTGGATAAAATGGAAAAATCTAATTTGATTTACAAAATAAGTTGTAATGGTGACGAGGCCAATGTATGTAAAAAGGTATATGTTGGTACAACAAAAAACAAACTTAAGACAAGATTAGCAGGACATAAATCTGACCTGAAAAATATAAATAAAACTTTAACACAAAAAACCGCACTTCTAGCCCATTGTGCAGAAAAAGGGCACACACCAAACTTCGACAATGTGGAGATATTGCAAAGGGAAGAAGAATACCATAGACGCTATACACTAGAAATGTTAAATATAATAAACACAAACAAAGAGTACCGAATGAATTTTAAGAGCGATTTAGAGACGAGGTCAGCAAGACAATATCGACATATAATAAACAAAAATAGAATAAGGAATTAGTGCAATTTTAAATGTAAAACCGTGTGTGACGTGTTTTTTATTATTGTTACTCTTGTAAGTTTTTATTTTGTCTTCTTTTTTTTCTGTTTAGATGTTTTATGACAGTGTGACAATATGTATTTATTTAATGTTAAAATTATGTTTGTTTTTATTTTTATTTTTTGTTAACTATAATTGTAGTACCCTGAAGATGAGATCCATTGGATTTCGAAATATTGGAAATATTTTTTAAATAAATAAGGAAATTAAAAAAACTGACCTTGAGCTTAACTAATCATTCACATTAAAATTACAACAAAAGGTCGAACAACACACATATTGAATCTTTAACAAATACATTTGCCAGCATTAAGCAAGCATAATATAGTGTGAAATAGAACTGATACGCAGCCACTTTGAATTGGGCTGGTATACTAAAAAAAATAAATATCAGTGACAGCTAATTGGTTTTCCTTTTGAGTAAATTAAATAGAATTACCTCGCTATATGTTCAGCATCTAAATGCTTAGCAGAACGTGCATCCACTATGATGATATGAAAGTATTCTGTATTACTGCAAAGACATTCCATGGCACTTTCTTTTGATTTCACTAACGCCACTTCCAAGTGTTGACGGTTGCATGCTTGCTGCATCACTTCGCAAATGCTATCAGTTTTGTGAAATATCAGAAGAGCCTTTTTCCACACAATGTTAAATTGAATGCAAAGAATATAATGCAAAAGATATACATATTTGGGTATAATATGTGATTCAGCTTTAAATGTCAAAATATTAACGTCGAACTTACCTTAAGATTAGGATTAGGTGGTAACACAGTCGGATATTTTAATTCAGGAATATTCCTCTGCAAACATAGAGAATGAAAAAAATAAGAAATTTATAAATTTAAACATACTGTTACAGATTTATTTTTAAGTAGCTTAATTTACATTATAATTTATTTAAGTTGTAGTAGTTTAAGTTACTGTAGTTTTATTTGTATTAGTTTATTTCGTTGGTTTTTCGAACATGATGTTTGTTGTTATGTGTAGCATACTTTTAGGCACTTCTATTATTCGTACCTATTACTTAACGTCTTAATTTAAATTTAACGGTTTTCGAATGTACTAGAATGTACACACGAGAACTTTGTCGAATGTTACCGAACACCACTATGTTACTATAAATAGCGGAACAACACAGCTAACATGATCAGTATTACAGTAGAGCTTGTAAAGTGCGTATCAAAGTGTGTTTGATAATAAAAGTGTATAACCATAAGTGTAATAAGTAAAGTGATATTAAAGCAATCTTTGAGTGTATTTAAATAAATAAAGTGCTCTTAATTTTATAACGAATTTCAAGTGTCTTTTAATTGCAATAAAAGAACTCAAGATGTTTATTTAAAGGAAATAATCCAACGTTTATAAAAGGTATAAACGTAACAATACAATAAAAAAATGTTTTCGATCTTTTTTATTTTTTTTTTTAGGAAAATAAAATTATTTAAATAAAATTTATTTGGTTGTTGGGTTTAAGCTGGTTTATATGCATTTCACTAGTGTAATCAACAAACTTCAACCTAAAAATTTTTTTAAAAGTTAAAAATGTTGTACGTTTTTTATTTTGAATTCTCATTGTGTTAAACCAAAAACTAAAAAAACTTTTTAAAAAAAAACTTTGAAAGGTTTTTACTAATGATCTGGCATAAGCACTAGTGAAATGCATATAAACCCGCTTAAGCCCAACAACCAAATAAATATTATTGAAAAGTTATGGAACCATATCCCGAAAAATTTAGTAAATTATTAAAATTATTTTTTTAATTTATTAAGATTTGTCGAACTGATTACATAAATTATATTTTTAAACTGGCTTAAGTTAATTTTTTTAAATTTCTCACTTTTATATGAAGAAATTAAATTTTCTATTTGTAATAATGAAAGAATAAACTTGGAAAAGTAAGTTTTTATCCCGACACCAGCCGAGTGGAATGCATTTTCGAAACCAGCTACGGTTTCATCATCAGCACTCTTTGATCGGAATATCCACTAAACCAGACAAAAAAATATATACTAAAAACTCGTATCCTGATGATGCTACACAAAGAGGTAGCGAAATATTGATCAAATAATTTAAAATAGAATAAAAAACAAGTAAGAGCGCTATATTCGGCTGTGCCGAATCTTATATACCCTTCACAACGTGTAGTCATGCAATAACAGTAGTTTGTTTCACCATTCATCCCATATAAAATACGTATGTATGTACAAACATATAAAAAACATCCCATTGTAAAATTATAAATTTACGTATGTATGTAAAAAAAATAAAAAAAAAATTTAAAAAAAAAAAACATTAAAAAAAAAATTAAAAAAAAATAATTAAATAAATAATAAAGATAAAACAAAAAAAATAAAAAAAAAATTTAAAAAAAAAATATAAAAAAAATTCAAAAAAAAAATAATAAAAATATAAATAATATATTAATTAAAAAATAAAAAAAAAATAAAAAAAAAATTTATTTAATTTTTTGGGATATTCTCCCATAATTTTTCAATTATATTTAATTGGTTGTTGGGTTTAAGCTGGTTTATATGCTTATGCCAGATCATCAGTAAACCTTTACCCAAATTCTTGAAAAAGTTTAAAATTTGTATAAGTTATATTTTTAAATTCTCATTAACAAAATGAGAATTCAAAAATAAAACAAAAAACCATAAAAAACTTTTTCAAAAACCCAACCAACAATTTGTTTAATTTTGAATTTATTTTATTTTTCTAATCCCTTTAACATTTGGCTAACCGTTGGTTAACACGAAATGTTTATAAGGGCAAACGAAAAATAAAATCTTCTATAAGTTAATTTACTAAATTTTTTGGGATATTCTCCCATAATTTTTCAATTATATTTATTTGGTTGTTGGGTTTAAGCTGGTTTATATGCATTTCACTGGTGCTTATGCCAGATCATCAGTAAACCTTTACCCAAATTCTTGAAAAAGTTTAAAATTTTTATAAGTTATATTTTTAAATTCTCATTAACAAAATGAGAATTCAAAAATAAAACAAAAAACCATAAAAAACTTTTTCAAAAACCCAACCAACAATTTGTTTAATTTTGAATTTATTTTATTTTTCTAATCCCTTTAACATTTGGCTAACCGTTGGTTAACACGAAATGTTTATAAGGGCAAACGAAAAATAAAATCTTCTATAAGTTAATTTACTAAATTTTTTGGGATATTCTCCCATAATTTTTCAATTATATTTATTTGGTTGTTGGGTTTAAGCTGGTTTATATGCATTTCACTGGTGCTTATGCCAGATCATCAGTAAACCTTTACCCAAATTCTTGAAAAAGTTTAAAATTTTTATAAGTTATATTTTTAAATTCTCATTAACAAAATGAGAATTCAAAAATAAAACAAAAAACATAAAAAACTTTTTCAAAAACCCAACCAACAATTTGTTTAATTTTGAATTTATTTTATTTTTCTAAACCCTTTAACATTTGGCTAACCGTTGGTTAACACGAAATGTTTATAAGGGCAAACGAAAAATAAAATCTTCTATAAGTTAATTTACTAAATTTTTTGGGATATTCTCCCATAATTTTTCAATTATATTTATTTGGTTGTTGGGTTTAAGCTGGTTTATATGCATTTCACTGGTGCTTATGCCAGATCATCAGTAAACCTTTACCCAAATTCTTGAAAAAGTTTAAAATTTTTATAAGTTATATTTTTAAATTCTCATTAACAAAATGAGAATTCAAAAATAAAACAAAAACCATAAAAAACTTTTTCAAAAACCCAACCAACAATTTGTTTAATTTTGAATTTATTTTATTTTTCTAATCCCTTTAACATTTGGCTAACCGTTGGTTAACACGAAATGTTTATAAGGGCAAACGAAAAATAAAATCTTCTATAAGTTAATTTACTAAATTTTTTGGGATATTCTCCCATAATTTTTCAATTATATTTATTTGGTTGTTGGGTTTAAGCTGGTTTATATGCATTTCACTGGTGCTTATGCCAGATCATCAGTAAACCTTTACCCAAATTCTTGAAAAAGTTTAAAATTTTTATAAGTTATATTTTTAAATTCTCATTAACAAAATGAGAATTCAAAAATAAAACAAAAACCATAAAAAACTTTTTCAAAAACCCAACCAACAATTTGTTTAATTTTGAATTTATTTTATTTTTCTAATCCCTTTAACATTTGGCTAACCGTTGGTTAACACGAAATGTTTATAAGGGCAAACGAAAAATAAAATCTTCTATAAGTTAATTTACTAAATTTTTTGGGATATTCTCCCATAATTTTTCAATTATATTTATTTGGTTGTTGGGTTTAAGCTGGTTTATATGCATTTCACTGGTGCTTATGCCAGATCATCAGTAAACCTTTACCCAAATTCTTGAAAAAGTTTAAAATTTTTATAAGTTATATTTTTAAATTCTCATTAACAAAATGAGAATTCAAAAATAAAACAAAAACCATAAAAAACTTTTTCAAAAACCCAACCAACAATTTGTTTAATTTTGAATTTATTTTATTTTTCTAATCCCTTTAACATTTGGCTAACCGTTGGTTAACACGAAATGTTTATAAGGGCAAACGAAAAATAAAATCTTCTATAAGTTAATTTACTAAATTTTTTGGGATATTCTCCCATAATTTTTCAATTATATTTATTTGGTTGTTGGGTTTAAGCTGGTTTATATGCATTTCACTGGTGCTTATGCCAGATCATCAGTAAACCTTTACCCAAATTCTTGAAAAAGTTTAAAATTTTTATAAGTTATATTTTTAAATTCTCATTAACAAAATGAGAATTCAAAAATAAAACAAAAAACCATAAAAAACTTTTTCAAAAACCCAACCAACAATTTGTTTAATTTTGAATTTATTTTATTTTTCTAATCCCTTTAACATTTGGCTAACCGTTGGTTAACACGAAATGTTTATAAGGGCAAACGAAAAATAAAATCTTCTATAAGTTAATTTACTAAATTTTTTGGGATATTCTCCCATAATTTTTCAATTATATTTATTTGGTTGTTGGGTTTAAGCTGGTTTATATGCATTTCACTGGTGCTTATGCCAGATCATCAGTAAACCTTTACCCAAATTCTTGAAAAAGTTTAAAATTTTTATAAGTTATATTTTTAAATTCTCATTAACAAAATGAGAATTCAAAAATAAAACAAAAAACCATAAAAAACTTTTTCAAAAACCCAACCAACAATTTGTTTAATTTTGAATTTATTTTATTTTTCTAATCCCTTTAACATTTGGCTAACCGTTGGTTAACACGAAATGTTTATAAGGGCAAACGAAAAATAAAATCTTCTATAAGTTAATTTACTAAATTTTTTGGGATATTCTCCCATAATTTTTCAATTATATTTATTTGGTTGTTGGGTTTAAGCTGGTTTATATGCATTTCACTGGTGCTTATGCCAGATCATCAGTAAACCTTTACCCAAATTCTTGAAAAAGTTTAAAATTTTTATAAGTTATATTTTTAAATTCTCATTAACAAAATGAGAATTCAAAAATAAAACAAAAAACATAAAAAACTTTTTCAAAAACCCAACCAACAATTTGTTTAATTTTGAATTTATTTTATTTTTCTAATCCCTTTAACATTTGGCTAACCGTTGGTTAACACGAAATGTTTATAAGGGCAAACGAAAAATAAAATCTTCTATAAGTTAATTTACTAAATTTTTTGGGATATTCTCCCATAACTTTTCAATTATATTTATTTGGTTGTTGGGTTTAAGCTGGTTTATATGCATTTCACTGGTGCTTATGCCAGATCATCAGTAAACCTTTACCCAAATTCTTGAAAAAGTTTAAAATTTTTATAAGTTATATTTTTAAATTCTCATTAACAAAATGAGAATTCAAAAATAAAACAAAAAACCATAAAAAACTTTTTCAAAAACCCAACCAACAATTTGTTTAATTTTGAATTTATTTTATTTTTCTAATCCCTTTAACATTTGGCTAACCGTTGGTTAACACGAAATGGTTTATAAGGGCAAACGAAAAATAAAATCTTCTATAAGTTAATTTACTAAATTTTTTGGGATATTCTCCCATAATTTTTCAATTATATTTATTTGGTTGTTGGGTTTAAGCTGGTTTATATGCATTTCACTGGTGCTTATGCCAGATCATCAGTAAACCTTTACCCAAATTCTTGAAAAAGTTTAAAATTTTTATAAGTTATATTTTTAAATTCTCATTAACAAAATGAGAATTCAAAAATAAAACAAAAAACATAAAAAACTTTTTCAAAAACCCAACCAACAATTTGTTTAATTTTGAATTTATTTTATTTTTCTAATCCCTTTAACATTTGGCTAACCGTTGGTTAACACGAAATGTTTATAAGGGCAAACGAAAAATAAAATCTTCTATAAGTTAATTTACTAAATTTTTTGGGATATTCTCCCATAATTTTTCAATTATATTTATTTGGTTGTTGGGTTTAAGCTGGTTTATATGCATTTCACTGGTGCTTATGCCAGATCATCAGTAAACCTTTACCCAAATTCTTGAAAAAGTTTAAAATTTTTATAAGTTATATTTTTAAATTCTCATTAACAAAATGAGAATTCAAAAATAAAACAAAAAACCATAAAAAACTTTTTCAAAAACCCAACCAACAATTTGTTTAATTTTGAATTTATTTTATTTTTCTAATCCCTTTAACATTTGGCTAACCGTTGGTTAACACGAAATGTTTATAAGGGCAAACGAAAAATAAAATCTTCTATAAGTTAATTTACTAAATTTTTTGGGATATTCTCCCATAATTTTTCAATTATATTTATTTGGTTGTTGGGTTTAAGCTGGTTTATATGCATTTCACTGGTGCTTATGCCAGATCATCAGTAAACCTTTACCCAAATTCTTGAAAAAGTTTAAAATTTTTATAAGTTATATTTTTAAATTCTCATTAACAAAATGAGAATTCAAAAATAAAACAAAAAACCATAAAAAACTTTTTCAAAAACCCAACCAACAATTTGTTTAATTTTGAATTTATTTTATTTTTCTAATCCCTTTAACATTTGGCTAACCGTTGGTTAACACGAAATGTTTATAAGGGCAAACGAAAAATAAAATCTTCTATAAGTTAATTTACTAAATTTTTTGGGATATTCTCCCATAATTTTTCAATTATATTTATTTGGTTGTTGGGTTTAAGCTGGTTTATATGCTTATGCCAGATCATCAGTAAACCTTTACCCAAATTCTTGAAAAAGTTTAAAATTTTTATAAGTTATATTTTTAAATTCTCATTAACAAAATGAGAATTCAAAAATAAAACAAAAAACCATAAAAAACTTTTTCAAAAACCAACCAACAATTTGTTTAATTTTGAATTTATTTTATTTTTCTATTTTTCCAAATAAATATAATTGAAAAATTATGGGAGAATATCCCAAAAAATTTAGTAAATTAACTTATAGAAGATTTTATTTTTCGTTTGCCCTTATAAACATTTCGTGTTAACCAACGGTTAGCCAAATGTTAAAGGGATTAGAAAAATAAAATAAATTCAAAATTAAACAAATTGTTGGTTGGGTTTTTGAAAAAGTTTTTTATGGTTTTTTGTTTTATTTTTGAATTCTCATTTTGTTAATGAGAATTTAAAAATATAACTTATAAAAATTTTAAACTTTTTCAAGAATTGGGTAAAGGTTTACTGATGATCTGGCATAAGCACCAGTGAAATGCATATAAACCAGCTTAAACCCAACAACCAAATAAATATAATTGAAAAATTATGGGAGAATATCCCAAAAAATTTAGTAAATTAACTTATAGAAGATTTTATTTTTCGTTTGCCCTTATAAACATTTCGTGTTAACCAACGGTTAGCCAAATGTTAAAGGGATTAGAAAAATAAAATAAATTCAAAATTAAACAAATTGTTGGTTGGGTTTTTGAAAAAGTTTTTTATGGTTTTTTGTTTTATTTTTGAATTCTCATTTTGTTAATGAGAATTTAAAAATATAACTTATAAAAATTTTAAACTTTTTCAAGAATTTGGGTAAAGGTTTACTGATGATCTGGCATAAGCACCAGTGAAATGCATATCAACCAGCTTAAACCCAACAACCAAATAAATATAATAAAAAAAAAATTATAAAAAAAATTTTTTAAAAAATTTAAAAAAAGTATAAAAAAATTTTTTTTTGGCTCAGCTGGGATTCAATGCCACGGTTACACTAACCAGTATACACGTTTGTATGTATGTATGTATGTTGTTGTTGTAATGTTGTTTTTGTGAAAAAAAATCGAGGTGGTCGTGGGTTTTAGCTCATATCTCAGGTGTTTATGTACCGATGTTTCTGATTTTCAATACCGATCTACTCCCGAATATTTCTGATATTTTAATACCTCACCCGAGTCTAAGCGATGTCTGGGGACTTCAAAAAGTTGATTTCAACATACACACGGACAGACTGACAGAGCTTAATCGACTCCCCTATTCATAAGCTTTCAGAATATATATACTTTATGGGGTTCGAAATGAAAATTGTAGAAATTTCACACGGAATGACAAACCTATATATACCCTTTTTCACTGTGTGAAGGGTATAAAAATGTTATTATTGAAAAGACCTTAAGCTTAAACTAACTACGAACTATAACATAAAAAGCATAAATATTAATAAAAAAGAAACTTTTTAATCTCAATAACAAACAAAATCCCATACAAAATGCATGTACATACATACCCGGGTATGCTGCTGTTGACGTACGTATAATTTTTCTGCTGCTGACATAAAGGTTAATCGATTGAAAAAAAAATCTTCCGTTCGTTATCGATCACGGATAATTGATATTCCCAAATGTATACAACATGACTTTTTTCTTGTAATTGAAAAATTATGGGAGCATATACTAAATAATTAAGTAAATTAACTAAAAACAAGTAAGAGTGCTATATTCGGCCGTGCCGAATCTTATATACCCTTCACACCGTGTAGTCATGCAATAACAGTAGTTTGTATCACCATTCCATATGATATACGTACAAACATATAAAAACCATACATATATAAAAACATCCACATTGCAAAATTATAAATTTACGTATGTATGTTAAAAAAATATTAAAAAAAAAATTAAAAAAAAAAATTAATTTTAAAAATTAATTAAAATATCTATATATATAAAAGTGAAACTCTGTGTGTGTGTGTTAGCTATAGACTCCGAAACTGTAAAACCGATCGGGCTCAAACTTTGGTAAGTTGTTGCACACATACCAGGGAGTGTTTATGGGTGAAAAAAAGTGGGCGGAGCCACGCCCATAAAAAATTAGTTATCAGTTTTAGCTACTTGCACTTGACCGATTTTTCTGAAACTTTGCACACATATCGAGCTGTCATGACTAAATAATTTCGTGATAAGAAAAGTGGGCGGGGCCACGCCCCTAAAAAAGTTTTCATTTTGAGGTACTTGCACAAGACCGATTTTTCTGAAACTTTGCACACATATTGAGCTGTCATGACTTTATAATTTCGTGATTGAAAAAGTGGGCGGGACTACGCCCATAAAAAATTAGTTATCAGATTTGGCTACTTGCACTAGACCGAATTTTCTGAAACTTTGCAAATATACTGAGCTGTCATGACTTTACACTTTCGTCATTAGAAAAGTGGGCAGTGCCACGCCCATTAAAAAACAGGTATCATTTTGAGGTACTTTCACTGGACCGATTTTTTTGAAACTTTGCACACATATTGAGTTGTCATGACTATACAGTTTCGCATTTAGAAAAGTGGGCAGTGCCACGCCCATAAAAAAAAGGTATCATTTTGAGGTACTTACACTGGACCGATTTTTCTGCAACTTTGCACACTTATTGAGCTGTCATGACTATACAGTTTCGTAATTAGAAAAGTGGGCATTGCCACGCTCATAAAGAAGAAGTTTTTAGCCTTTCACTTGATATTCGATTAAAATTTAGAATGCGATTAAAATTCATGAAGGGGCGTAGCAACGCGCGCCGGGTTTGGATAGTATATAATAAATATGAAACAAAAAAAATAAAAAAAAATATTTAAAAAAAAAATTAACAAGTAAGAGCGCTATATTCGGCCGTGCCGAATCTTATATACCCTTCACAACGTGAATTCATGCAATAACAGTGGTTTGTGTCACCATTCATCCCATATGAAATACGTACATACATATAAAAACATACATATATAAAAACGTCCCATTGTAAAATTATAAATTCACGTATGAATGTTAAAAAAAACAAAAAAAAAAAAAAATTTAAAAAAAAAATTTTTAAAAAAAAAAAAATTTAAAAAAAAAAAATTTTTTTAAAAAAAAAATTTTTTAAAAAATTATTATGTATATAATATATACAAAACAAAAAAAAATAAAAAAAAAATTAAAAAAAAAAAATTTAAAAAAAAAATAATAATAAAAATATAAATAATATATTAAATAAAAAATAAAAAAAAAAAATAAAAAAAAAATAAAAAAAAAATTTAAAAAAAATTTAAAAAAAAATTAAAAAAAAAAATTTTTGGCTCAGCTGGGATTCGATGCCACGTTTTCTCTAACCAGTATACACGTTTGTATGTATGTATGTTGTTGTTGTAATGTTGCTTTTGTGAAAAAAAAATCGAGGTGGTCGTGGGTTTTTGCTCATATCTCAGTTGTTTATGTACCGATGTTTCTGATTTTCAATAGCGATCTACTCCCGAATATTTCTGATATTTTAATACCTCACCCGAGTCCAAGCGATGTCGGGGGGCTTCAAAAAGTTGATTTCAACATACACACGGACAGACGGTCAGACGGACAGACGGACAGCGCTTAATCGACTCCCCTATTCATAAGCTTTCAGAAAATATATACTTTATGGGGTCGGAAATCAAAATTGTAGAAATTTCACACGGAATGACAAACCTATATATACCCTTTTTCACTGTGTGAAGGGTATAAAAAAAAAATAATAATAAAAATATAAATAATATATTAAATAAAAATTAAAAAAAAAATTAAAAAAAAATTAAAAAAAAAAAAAATTAAAAAAAAAATAAAAAAAAATTTTTTTGGCTCAGCTGGGATTCAATGCCACGTTTTCTCTAACCAGTATACACGTTTGTATGTATGTATGTTGTTGTTGTAATTTTGTTTTTGTGAAAAAAAAATCGAGGTGGTCGTGGGTTTTTGCTCATATCTCAGTTGTCTATGTACCGATGTTTCTGATTTTCAATACCGATCTACTCCCGAATATTTTTAATATTTTAATACCTCACCCGAGTCCAAGCGATGTCGGGGGGCTTCAAAAAGTTGATTTTAACATACACACGGACAGACGGTCAGACTGACAGTGCTTAATCGACTCCCCTATTCATAAGCTTTCAGAAAATATATACTTTATGGGGTCGGAAATCAAAATTGTAGAAATTTCACACGGAATGACAAACCTATATATACCCTTTTTCACTGTGTGAAGGGTATAAAAAGAAGATTTTATTTTTCGGTTGCCCTTATAAGCATTTAGTGTTAACCAACGGTTAGCCAAATGTTAAAGGGATTAGAAAAATAAAATAAATTAAAATTAAAAAATTGTTGGTTGAGTTTTTGAAAGAGTTTTTTATAGTTTTTTGTTTTATTTTTGAATTCTCATTTTGTTTATGAAAATTTAAAAATATAACTTATAAAAATTTTAAACTTTTTCAAGAATTTGGGTAAAGGTTTACTGATGATCTGGCATAAGCACCAGTGAAATGCATATAAACCAGCTTAAACCCAACAACAAAATAAATATAATAATATTTTATTATTATTAATAATAACTAACATTTTTAATTTTTCTTTAGGCTCAAGGTCAATTTTTCTATTTAAATAAAACTCTTTATTCGTTTTATTAAATATTTTTATTTTTCAATATTTCGTGCACCTTCGGTGCACTTCTTCAGGATAGAAAACTGAAATACACAATGAAATTTTTTTTAAAAAATACATTAATACACATTAATACAAAATTTTTTTTAAAAAATACATTAATACACATTTACAACGTAAAAACTTTCTTTAAAAAAAATAAAATATACAAATAAACAATAATACTAGCTTACATATTTGAGTAAAGCCGTCGTCTTTTCACAAAGAGAATTCACTGCTTACTGATAATAGTTCTCAACTATATTTATCTACAATATGTCTGTACGTGTGCGCGCAATTTTCTGTGTCTGTTTTATAGTTCATTCTTATGGTCAAAGGAGTATTAATTATATGGAGCATCTCTATTGTAAATCTCTTTTTATACCCTTCACCTGTGGTGTACAAGGGTATATATAGCTTTGTCATTCCGTTTGTAATTTCTACAATTTTCATTTCCGACCCCATAAAGTATATATTTTCTGAAAGCTTATGAATAGAGGAGTCGATTAAGCCCTGACCGTCTGTCCGTCTGCCCGTGTGTTGGTTGAAATCAACTTTTAGAAGCAACTATATGTTCCTCAGATCTGTATATGGTATCAATCTCTTGGAAATATCCAGGAATGAATCGCTATTGAAATTCAGCACAATCGCCCCATAACTTTCTGAGATATGAGCAAAAAACCACGACCACCTCGTTTTTTTTCACAATTACAACAACAACATACATACATAGATACATGTAAAAAACATACCAAACAAAAAAAAATACAAAAAAAAAAATATTAAAAATAAGAAAAAAATAATAAAAAAAACTACAAAAAAAAAAATTTAAAAAAAATTTAAAAGAAAATTTAAAAAAATTTTTTAAAAATTTTTCTAAAAAAATTTTTTGAAAAAATTTAAAAAAAATATAAAAAAAAATAATAAAATATAAATAATATATTAAATAAAATAAAATAAAATTTTTTGCATTATATTATTATTGTATTATATAAATTTTTTTGGCTCAGCTGGGATTCGATGCCACATTTATTCTAACGTGTACGTATGCACGTATTTTATATGGGATGAATGGTGATACAAACAATTGTTATTGCATGACTACACGTTGTGAAGGGTATATAAGATTCGGCACGGCCGAATATAGCACTGTTACTTGTTGTAATTGTTCTCTTGCTGGAGAATTGTTGTACCTTTTATATTGGGGGAATGTCCACTAATTGCACAGTGGGCTGCAAGCGCTGTTTTATGCTCTGATATACCTTTTTTAGTTTTATGATCTGATTTATGTGCAACTAATCTCGTCCGCAATTTTGACTTTGTCGTTCCGATATATATTTTATTACACACACTGGACCCGTCTCCGTTACACGGTATTCGATATATTACATTAGATTTGTCCAATATATCAACTTTTGTCTTAGTGTTTGAAAACAGCATCTTTAACGTTTTGTCAGTTTTAAGTGCAATATTAACTCTGTCAAAATTATCCGAATGTGTTATTCGCTCAGAAAACCCAGGGACGTGGGTCATCGACTTAAAAATTCTTTCTGGTTTTTCCATAGGTGTTTTTTTTCAGGTTTTTAATAGCTTTGTTAACCAAGTTTGTCGCCAAAGTAAAAGAAAAGCTGTTTTTCTGCAATATTTCTTTGATTTTGATAATATTTGCCCTATGGTATATTTTATCGCTAATTTTTAATACTCTAAATATAAAGTTCTGTGCTATGTTAATCTTGACGTGTTTCGGATGGTTTGAATAAAAATTTATGATGCGGCCTGAGGCTGTTGGTTTTTGATACCAGTCTATTGTTATTGTGTTGTGTTTCCTTATTATAAGAGCGTCCAAATATGGTAGTTTTCCTTCGTGTTCCAACTCTTTGGTAAACTGTATACGTCTGTGGAAGCTGTTGAGAACTTCAAGTGTTTCTTCTACTTTGTCCTTTCTAATTATGCAGAATAAGTCATCTACGTATTTACTCATAAATCTCGGTTTTACAACCAAATTGTCAATTGCAACATCTAACAATTCCTCCATAACTATGTCGGCAATTACTGGCGATGCTGGTGAGCCCATAGAGTTACATGTATATACATACATATATATACATATATATATATATTTATGTGAATCACCCTAATATATGAATATAGTAAATCTACAACTACTTTAATTTTGTTAGTCTTTACTTTCTTTATTTATTTTCTTTTAATATTAATACTTACGTTATATTTCATTTTATTTCTTTATCAAATATTTTCTTTAACAATTGTTTTATCTTTTATTACTTTATATATTGATTATCAAATATTTTCCTAACTACTAGTTCTTATGTTTTAAATATTGTTAATACCGTTACTTTAATGTTATTTCTTAAGTCTATAAAAGAGCATACATTTTCGAATAACTGATTCATTCACAATGTTGACGTCAAGAACAAATAAATATATTTTAAATAATAGTTAATATTAAATAAAAGCCATCGTTTTATTACAATAAACATATATTTTAAATCGTTGTTAAAATTCAATGAAATCCATCGTTTTATTACTGGCGCAGTCGTGTGTTACGAACCAGGCTTAATACTAAAAAATAAATTATTATTAAGCTGAACATTTAAGCAATACGAAAAAGGTATTTTTTTTTTCGTATAAAATATACATTTACTGTATATTTGAAACGTATAATCAAAAGTTGTTAAATACTTTGTGATTAAACAGTGGATAAACATTGAAACTATGTTTTAACATAAGAACAAAAAATTAATTAAGTAATAAAAAAAAAAAAAAAAAAAAAAAACTAAAGACTTAAAAAAAAAATTTAACAAAATTAAACTGTTAAATACTTTGTGATTAAACAGTGGGTATACATTGAAACCATTAAAAAATCAATATATAAAAATATAAAAAATCAATATATAAAAAAAAAAACTTAAGTTTTAAAAAAAAAACTGTACCAAAATGTAAGTGTTGAATATTTTGTGATTAGTCGATTGATAAATAAATCAGTACTTAGTTGAAACTATTTTTTTTTAACATAAATAATATTTAAAATTTAAATTAAAGAAATTAAAAATAAATAATAATAATATTTAATGCAGTAAACATATTGATGATTGTAAAGTTTAACTTTGTAAAAAAATAAAAAATAATAAATATATAATAATACAATAAAATAAAAAACGAAGAGAGAAAACTAAATTACCTAAAAAAAGAAGAAAAAAACTAGTTTGTTTGTTCATCAGAAGTTGAAAAAAAAAAAAAAACTTAATATAAAACATTGACCTTGAAAACTGAAATTTAGAATTTGCAAGTACATACTTTGTAACTTATATACCTATACTAAAGAAAAAAAAAAACAATAACAATAACAAAAAGAGAAATAAAAGAATCATCATAAAAAACTTAACGATATATTAGTTAAGACAAAGAGATAAATTTAGTAGTGATGCATAATAACAATTATTAGAGAGCAAAATTCTAACACAAAAAAAAAATACCATTACAACAACTACGACTATTGGAATTATTAACTACAACAACTACAAAACAGTTTTATCAATAACTCGGTGTAAGATAAAAAAAAAGCAGAGAAGAATAAAACATGTCATCCAGTACAATGATTCCGTTCCAGTTGCTAGCTGACGTTCCTAAGTTTGGAGGTAAGCCAGAAGAGTTGGAAATGTTTATAAAGAATGTGGAAGCTGTACGGCAACATGTTGAAGAAACATTTATTGAATTATTTGACCTAAGAGTACGTAATAAAGTCATAGATAAAGCAAACATTTCGTTGATAAATAATAGCAATCCAACGAATTGGAATGATGTCAAGGTAATTTTAAGAATAAATTTTAATATAAGTGATAGTGTAGAAAGTATTATTAACAAAATTAAAACAGCTGAATTAAAAACAACTGTATGTCAGTTTTATGATTATATAGAATCGTTAAAAACAAAATTAAATTTGAAGACAAGTATTGACAATGAACAATGGTTTAGTTGTGCAAACAACGAAAAAATGATATTGAAAATTTTTATAAGTAAATTGCCTAATGAGCCGAAATTAATATTACAGTCTAGAAATCCTCACTCGTTATTAAACGCAAAGGAAATTCTTATTGAAACTGATTATTTTTATTTGAGCAAATCACAAAGTTCTAAATTTTTACAGCCTTATTCGTCCAAAGATAATGTTAATGCTTATTCTAACAACAATTTTTCCCAGTATTCATATCCATATGGTAATCAACGCAAATCAGGAAATTTTAATGGACATAATTTTGGCTATAACAACGAATACAATAATGCGGAAAATAGAGGTAATTTTGGAGATAGAAACTTTAATGGACGAGTTTCTTACAATAGTAGAGAGTTTTATAATAGAGAGAATAATGATAATGGAAATTATAGGAATAGAAGTTTTAAGCAAAATTATAATAACAGGGATAGTAATGCAGGAGGAAACAATAATATTGTAGATAATGGTAGCAGAAATATCAGAACAAGTAATGTAACCAGAAATAACAGTGAGCAGACATATAACAATCATAGCAGAGATTTTTCTATGGATGTAGATTGTGTAGAAGTGTCAAATTTTCGGCCGCAGGTCGAAAAAATTTACCCTTTGTAGTGCTTAGTACAAAATCTGCTCCAATAAAATTACTAATTGGCACAGGTTCAGGTACAACTATTATAAAAAAAGGTCTTTTTCACTCTTCTTTTCAATCAGAATTGGAAAATCCAATTATTTTACACACTATTTGCTCTAATACAGCTACAAGGACGAAAATTACAGTCCCATTCTTTAAAGAATTTAACTTACCTGATTGCAAAATTGAAATGTTGGAAACGGAAATTCTTAGCAATTATGATGGTATAATAGGTTGTAATATTTTGAAACCATTAGGTGCGCAAATCGATTTGAAAAACAATGTATTAGTGACAAATAATGCGAAAATTCCTCTAATATTTGAAAAATCTGAAGGACTATACAACGAAAATGATATATCATATTTCAATGATATAACCATGGATTTGAATTTCAATGAGCCTCGAATAGACTATTTGACTGATAAATTGGGAACTGACAAATTAAATGATCAGGAAATAATGGAGCTAATGAAATTGATAAGGGAGTTCAAGTCTGTTTTTTATATTGAGGGTGAGAACTTATCTTCTGTTGGTAGATATAGACACAGAATACCGACGGTAAATGATATTCCAGTTTATTGTAGGACATATCGTTTTCCGCAAATACATAGTGTCGAAGTAGAGAAACAAATTAAGGATATGTTAAATTCAGGAATTATAACCAAATCATGTAGTCCATACAACGCCCCGATTTGGGTTGTTCCTAAGAAAGTGGACAATTCTGGTGAACAAAAGTGGAGGGTTGTAGTAGATTATAGGAAACTAAATAGCATAACAATTGAGGATAAATTCCCTATACCCAATATGGAGGATATGTTTACAAAGCTAGGAAATTCTCAGTATTTTAGCACACTTGACTTGGCAAAGGGATTTCATCAAATCCCAATATTACCGGAGGATAGACAAAAGACGGCATTTTCTACTGCAACAGGTCATTATGAGTTTACGCGTATGCCATTTGGCTTAAAGAATGCGCCTGCATCCTTCCAAAGAATGATGAATGAGGTGCTTCATGATTTTATTAATAATATTTGCGTTGTCTACTTGGATGATATATTGGTGTTCTCTACGTCATTGCAGGAACATATAGTTTCCTTAAGGAAAATTTTTATTAGATTGTCTGAATATAACCTGAAAGTGCAAGTGGATAAATGGTACGGATGGTATAACCCCAAATCCAGGGAAAATTAAAGTTATTCAGAAGATTCCACTACCAAAAACTGTAAAAGAAATAAGGTCATTTTTAGGCTTAACTGGTTTCTATAGGAAATTTATAAAAGATTATAGCCGAATAGCACTTCCAATTATTTCATATTTGAAAAAAGGTTCGAATATTAACCTTAATAATCAGCATTACATTGATTCCTTTAATAAGTTGAAGAAAATTTTATGTACTAATCCTGTTTTGGCTTATCCCAAATTTGATAAATTGTTCGTTTTAACGGTAGGTGCTAGCAATATGGCCTTAGGTGCAGTGCTTTCGCAAAATGGTCATCCGATATCGTATACATCTCGAACATTAAACAAACACGAACTAAATTATAGTGCTATTGAAAAAGAGTTGTTGGCAATTGTCTGGTCAGTTAAATATTTTAGGCCATACTTATTTGGCAGAAAGTTTAAAATTCAGACGGATCATCGACCATTAGTATGGCTTAACTCTTTAAAAGAACCGAACATGAAGTTACAAAGGTGGAGGATACAACTTAACGAATACGATTTCGAAATAGAATATATAAAAGGCAAGACGAACAAAGTAGCAGATTACCTTAGTCGATTGGAAGTTAACATTTTGGAGAAACATCAATATCCTAGCTCAGATTTAGCCACAATTCATAGTGGAGAGGAAAATTTAAATGACCATATTTTTATTTCTGAATCACCTATCAACATTTACAAAACACAAATTATAATTATTTTAGGAAACACTTTTAAATATGAGAGAAAAACTTTGTATAGTAAGAGTATAAGACACATAATAACAATAAAAAATTATTTCGAGGAAAAATTGTTAGAATTTTTAAGGAAAATTTTTCCTATAAAAGGAACTGTCGGAATTTTTTGTAGCAATTTTGAAATTTTTAGAAACTTACAGGAAACTATTATTCGTTATTTTTCCAATGTGTCTGGAATGAGGATAGTACGGTGTAATACATTTATAAAAGATATTTTGGATAGGGAAAACCTTTTGACAATTTTGGAAAAATTTCATAACGATAAAAATCACAGAGGCATTGAAGAAACCTTCCTGGAATTGAAGGAAATTATTTATTACCCAAATTTAAGAAGAGAAGTACATAAATTTATTAATAATTGTATAATATGTAATATGTGCAAATTTGACAGACTGCCTATTAAAAATAAATTTTGTGTTACGGAAACCCCTCTTAAGTCGAACGAAATAATACATATGGACATATGGTTCCTGAATAGAAATACTACGTTCCTTACATGTATAGATAAACTTACGAAACATGTTTCTATACATTACTTAGACGATAAGAATTCGATAAGTATTATAGGAAAAATTAGGGAACGATTCGCAATTTTAGGAAAACTATAGCGGATAATGAATTCAATACCGCACTTATTAGAGATTTTTTTAGATCGGAGGATATAGTTTATCACTTTACATCTCCGAACACACATACGGGAAATGCCGATATTGAGCGATTTCATCTTACACTAAACGAACATATAAGGTTGTTTAGACTGCAACAGAATGCTCAGGATCTTGATGATAAGGCTTTAGTGTATAAATCTGTAGAAATTTATAACGACACAATTCATAGTACAACGGGATGTAAGCCGAACGAATTATTGCACAACAAGGTTGATAAGTCAATTTGGCAGAAATTGCATGATACTGTACATGAAAAAAAGGTTAGAAGAATTGAAAAATACAATAACGGTACAAATGATTGCCAAACCTATGGCGAAAGAGAACTGGTGAAAAATTTAGGATTTAATAATTTAAAACAGAAACCAAAATATATAATAAAGCAAGTAAAAGAAAAAAATAATACATATTTTTTGGACGATAAAGGTTGTAAAAGAGACAGACAAATTGTAAAGCGTAAATATAAATATCAAAATGAATTACCAAATATAAAGTTTGAAAGACAACTAACGGGCAGAAATTATAAAAAGAAACAAACTGAAAATAATAATAAGAAGTAAACTTTCACAAGAAAAGAAAAATATTAAAAATAACGGATACTGAATATATATACATATATGTATGCGCATATAAAAATTGTTCATTGTTGTTAACGAAAACAAAATATTCATAAAATTTTTATATCAATAAAACACAGAAATATAATAATGTTACAAATACACACATTGTAAAAAAAAAAAAAAATTAATTAACTTCACAAATTATTCCAAAATTCCTATGTAAAAATATTAGCATATAAATTAAAAATATATATACCTATACTTATATGATTTATTTAAAAATTTTGTAAATAAATTAATTTTATAGAATCTTTGTAAGATAATTAATTAAAATAAAATATGTTTAGAAATCGATAATATTTCTAGCATTCCAGGAGTAATGCATTGTCAAAGGGTGGGGGAGTTACATGTATATACATACATATATACATATATATATAAGTATATATTTATGTGAATCACCCTAATATATGAATATAGTAAATCTATAACTACTTTAATTTTGTTAGTCTTTACTTTCTTTATTTATTTTCTTTTAATATTAATACTTACGTTATATTTCATTTTATTTCTTTATCAAATATTTTCTTTAACAATTGTTTTATCTTTTATTACTTTATATATTGATTATCAAATATTTTCCTAACTACTAGTTCTTATGTTTTAAATATTGTTAATACCGTTACTTTAATGTTATTTCTTAAGTCTATAAAAGAGCATACATTTTCGAATAACTGATTCATTCACAAAGTTGACGTCAAGAACAAATAAATATATTTTAAATAATAGTTAATATTAAATAAAAGCCATCGTTTTATTACAATAAACATATATTTTAAATCGTTGTTAAAATTCAATGAAATCCATCGTTTTATTACTATAGGCATTCCTTTCAATTGTTGAAATATTTTTTCATTATATTTAAAATATTTGTTATCTTTTATGCAAAAATTTAGAATGTCAAAAAATAAACCTTTTGGTATTCTAGTAAAAGTTGAGATTAATTCCCACTTTTTATTTATTATATCCACGGCTAGGTTAACTGGGATGCTGGGAAACAAGGATACCACATCAAACGATATTAAAACTTCATCGTCGGAAAGTTTAGTATTTGTTAATTTTCCCCGAAATTCTACTGCATCTTTAATGTTGTATTTAGAACTCTTTGTTATGTTATTTAAAATATTAATAATATATTTACATAGTCCATATGATGGCGAGTTAATGGACGAACAAATAGGTCTTAGTGGCATGTCATTTTTATGAACTTTAGGGAGTCCATAGATCCTTGGTGCAGTCGCAACATTAGTAATTAGTTTGTGTTTTTCAGGCAAATCTATTATACCAAGACTATATAATTTTTCCACAAAAATGTTATTACGTGTCTGTAGTTTAGACGTATCAAAACCAACAGCCTCAGGCCGCATCATAAATTTTTATTCAAACCATCCGAAACACGTCAAGATTAACACAGCACAGAACTTTACAACTAGAGTATTAAAAATTAGCGATAAAATATACCATAGGGCAAATATTATCAAAATCAAAGAAATATTGCAGAAAAACAGCTTTTCTTTTACTTTGGCGACAAACTTGGTTAACAAAGCTATTAAAAACCTGAAAAAAAACACCTATGGAAAAACCAGAAAGAATTTTTAAGTCGATGACCCACGTCCCTGGGTTTTCTGAGCGAATAACACATTCGGATATTTTCGACAGAGACAAAGTTAATATTGCACTTAAAACTGACAAAACGTTAAAGATGCTGTTTTCAAACACTAAGACAAAAGTTGATATATTGGACAAATCTAATGTAATATATCGAATACCGTGTAACGGAGACGGGTCCAGTGTGTGTAATAAAATATATATCGGAACGACAAAGTCAAAATTGCGGACGAGATTAGTTGCACGTAATTCAGATCATAAAACTAAAAAAGGTATATCAGAGCATAAAACAGCGCTTGCAGCCCACTGTGCAATTAGTGGACATTCCCCCAATATAAAAGGTACAACAATTCTCCAGCAAGAGAACAATTACAAAAAGAGATTTACAATAGAGATGCTCCATATAATTAATACTCCTTTGACCATAAGAATGAACTATAAAACAGACACAGAAAATTGCGCGCACACGTACAGACATATTATAGATAAGTATAGTTGAGAATTATTATCAGTAAGCAGTGAATTCTCTTTATGAAAAGACGACGGCTTTACTCAAATATGTAAGCTAGTATTATTGTTTATTTGTATATTTTATTTTTTTTAAAGAAAGTTTTTACGTTGTAAATGTGTATTAATGTATTTTTTAAAAAAATTTTTGTATTAATGTGTATTAATGTATTTTTTAAAAAAAATTTCATTGTGTATTTCAGTTTTATATCCTGAAGAAGTGCACCGAAGGTGCACGAAATATTGAAAAATAAAAATATTTAATAAAACGAATAAAAAGTTTTATTGAAATAGAAAAATTGACCTTGAGCCTAAAGAAAAATTAAAAATTTTAGTTACCATTTTAAGGTCGAAGAAAATATAAACAAATAAATTATTAATAATAATATTTCAAATATGGTTAATCAAAACTAGAATTTAAAACAAAAATGTACAAGTGGACCAATAGCAATATTTAACAGATTTTAAAATATTTTCAGGAGCAATCAGAATTGAAGTTGGTATTATTTATTTAATTAAGTTTTTACAGATTATTATGATGGGCATGCCGGAATTTTGTACAGAATGATTTTAATATTAACGCCAATCGATACTCCTTGGCATATAGTACGTTGGAAGGTTGCTTCATACTGATGAAGGTGTTTCTACAGTACAAGGTTTTGTTATATAATTAAGACAATGATTGTAAATAATTTATGAATCAGGTATTACGTCAAACTCAACTAGACTTTGCGGGGCGAAAAAATACCGAATTCGCTTTTTATATTGTTACAGATTTATTTTTAAGTAGCTTAATTTACATTCTAATTTATTTTAGTTGTAGTAGTTTAAGTTACTGTAGTTTTATTTGTATTAGTTTATTTCGCTGATTGTTCGAACATGATGTTTGTTATTATGTGTAGCATACTTTTAGGCACTTCTATTATTCGTGCATATTACTTAACGTCTTAATTTAAATTTAACGGTTTTCGAATGTACTACAATGTACATACGAGAACTTTGTCGAATGTTACCGAACACCACTATGTTACTATAAAAAGCCGAACAACACAGCTAACATAATCAGTATTACAATAGAGCTTGTAAAGTGTGTATCAAAGTGAGTTTGATAATTAAAGTGTGTAACCATAAGTGTAATAAGTAAAGTGATATAAAAACAATATCTGAGTGTATCTTAATAAATAAAGTGCTCTTAATTTTATAACTAATTTCAACTGTTTTTGACTACAATAAAGGAACTCAAAGTTTATTTAAAGGAAATAATCCAACGTTTATAAAAGGTATAAACGTAACAATATATACGATAGTGTGACTTCAAGAAACTTTGAGACTTAATAGCATGATCTCAAATAGTACACATTTCAAGTAAAATTTTCCAGCTTGGAATTGCAGATAATTAGTATATTTGACAAAAAGCTTCTTGAACTGAAGATGACTGCGTCGAAAATCAGATTTCATAAAAATGCTCTTCGCTTAAGACTCCTCCTTCTTTGCCTCAAATACCAGGAATTGAAAATGAACTTCAGAACAATTGACTGGACAGAAGCTAAAAAATCTGCTTCTAAGAATTCTTCAGATCAACTTTCTTCAAAAGAATAATTACATAAAACAAGTGAAAGACAGAAAAAGCTTAACAATTAAGAAAAAGTGTCAACCTTCTTTTAGTTACAGCAACATTATCAGAGATGTCTTTGTGTACATAAAACGTGTTTACTTCAGCACAAATTATTTTAAACGTATCAAAGTTAGTATAGTTTGATCTACGAATATATATTTTACCTTGAAGTTGTGTAGAATAAATTTTATCATGAATTAGATTCAGGACAAATGAAATATTGGCAACTATTCTGCGTTGTAAAGTCGAGAGCGCAATGAGTAATATACGACTTTGATATGACGGTAAGTTTATATTAGGATTTCAATTAATCTTACGAAGACAGAACAGCAAAACTTGCTTTTGGACTGACTCAAGTTTTTGAATATACTTATCATATTGGGGATCCCAAATTACTGATCCATTTTCAAGTAAAAGTCTTACAAAAGACATGAGTAATTTTTTTGTAACATAAGGACTATTAAATTTATTAGCCCAATGGCCAATGGAAACATAATACTCGTCATTATTACATGTGAGTTAAAATATTGTTTTGCATCAAAGAGAAAATCCATGTTCCAAAAACGAGTCAACAACATTTAATTTAGAGCAATTTAGAAAGTCAACATTTAAGACAGATGAGTATCAGCAGAAAGTCATAGATTTGCATTTTGTTAATTTCAATTCCATAAGAATTACCGTTAAAATATTGCTGTATGGAATAGCCTTTGGAAGATCGTTTATAAACAATATAACTTGATATTTGTTTTCGGCTTTCTGCGTTTATTAGCCACATGAAACGGATCCTTTTTATATCGAGAGTCCCAACTAGAACGCAATTTTTAAATTTTAAATAAAACACAGATATTTAAAAAAAAAAATCGTGAAACTTTATTATATCGTAAAGTAGACAGAATGAGGTTATGTATTGAACAATATATCGTGTAGATGGCCGCCGCGGCTTTGCTGGCACACGCAATCTTTTACTGAAATTTTCAATGACCTTTTTGCATAAATGCTGCGGTATTTCATTAATGCAGCGTCCAATTTCCTCTTTTAAGGCTTGAGTCGTCGTCGACCTATTCGCGTAAACCATCGACTTTAAAAAAACCCCAAAGAAAAAAATCTAAAGGTGTTAAATAACACGAACTAGGCGGCCAATTCTGGTCTCAGCATTTTCATGTTGTCTCTCCAATACCCAATTAACGAACTCCCTTCGCTGTCCATGGTCAGCTGGCTTCAGTTCCTGAGTCAATTGAAGTTTGTATGCATAAAGATTCAAATCTTTCGTCAAAATTCGCTGCATAGTGGATTTGGAGACACCAATTTGCTGAGCTCGGTGTCGAATTAAGGTGGATGGAGTTTGAGCGACATCATCACGTACAGCTGCGACATTTTCGGTCGATCGACCTGGTCGAAGGCGCGTTGTTGTCTTTACATCACTAACAGACCCAGTTTCGGCAAATTATCCATTAATCTCTTTACAGTTGACTCTTTTGGAGCATTATTGTAACCCCAAATTGATCGCAATTTGCGAACTGTAGCCGCAAAACTTTCACCATTTTGGTAAAACAATTTCACAATGAGAATGCGTTGTTCATTCGTGTAGCGCTCCATTTTTACTAACCTCGTACCTTCTACTAGCAAGGTAGGTAGGTAAGGCTGGTGCAAAGTTACCCTCACACCTTCACTCGGAGACCATTACGGTCCATTGTGATGGCTTAATAGAGAGAAGAATAGAATAAGAATAGAAATATTTAGGATAGAAGAGAAAAAGAAGCAGACAATTCCAGAGTTTCCGGCGGGAATCGAACCCGCAACCCCAAAACAACTGACTTGTCCTTTACTGACTAGTCCACAGGAGCAAACAATAATAATTGTTCAAATGTCAAACAATGACACTTCGAATGGCGCCAAATTTAAAAACTGCGTTCTAGTTGGGGCACCCGATATAATAGAATTATACATATCTAACCATGAGGAATAGATAAATCTGTGAAACAATAATTCTCATACACATGGGTAACCTTGTCGAAAGCTTTACTAAAGTCAGTATAGACTACAGTTTAAGAATAGAGTTAAGTTTAGCTATTGCTCTATAATAAGTAACAACACAACGGCTACCAAACTTATAAAGTGGGATGATAAATAAATCTTTCCAGCAGTAAGGAAATATACCAAAATTCAGAGAACTATTAAATAGATGAGTGATCGGATTAACCAAAACGTCAGCACGCTTTTAATACCCGCCACCAAATCAACTGTGGGGGTATATTCATTAAGTCATTCCGTTTGAAACATATCGAAATATCCATTTTAGACCACTTGATGTATATATATTCTGAATCGGGGTTTCATTTTATGACGATCTAGCTATGTCCATCCGTCTATCCATTTGTTGATAGCACGATAGAGGTCGGACCGAAAAAGCTAGGGGCTCAAATTTTGCCAGAATATTTCTTAAATAAAAGGTATGTTTGGTAATGAAAATGGGCTAAATTGGAATATTAGGAAGAGATCCTAAAATTTTGTAAGCATTGCTTTTTGCGCAAAGGCTTTGTACTAAGGGAAAATAAATGTGACACACCCACTTTAAAGCCCAGCTCCCATATAACGCTTTATCTTAAATTCATATAATATCTCTATGGACAAAGTCTTTGGAACAATAAAGGACTATAATGAAATATCTAAGTTCATTATCAGAAACAACTTCGACACGCCTACTATAACGCCCACTTTTCACGACATCTACTGTTAGTGAAATCTAAAAGCTCATAAAACCGAGGTATGATTATGAAATTTGCTACATATATCTTTCTAGTCAATGTCATTGTTGGCATAATTTAGGTGATACGCCTACTTCCCATATAACGGTTTATCTTAAATTCAGATAATTTCTCTATTGACAAAGTTTTTGGAAGAATAAAGGATTATGTTGAAATATCTAAGTTGTCTTTATTAGCAAATACTGTATTGACACGCCTACTTTAACATCCACTTTCATTGAAATGCTTAATTTACGAAAACATTTTATTAGCATAGCGAAGTTATAAAGGGTGGTTAAATTTTAAGGGCCGATGTTGATTTTGAATAAAACACAAGTTATTTAGGAAATTATTGTCATTTCTTTTTATTATGATCATATTGGTATAGTTCATTTATGTACGGAACAAAATATCGGCCAAATGGCCGCCCGGGACTTCGGCGGCACACCTCCATCCGATCCAAATTTTAAATGACAATGTTGATGTTCAATTGTTGGGCACGATGATGAGTCGAGGTTGACTGCTCTTTTGCCACACTATCGCGCAAAACAGCAATATTTTCCATCCAACGAACTAAGAAGGCTTTCACAGATTTTTCACATTTCATACATACCTGTTTTGATGAAACTTAAATATTTTTCACAATTCTTCCGATTGTGGACGAGTTTGGACGATTATGTTGACCAAAAGAATTATGAAGTGCACGAAATGCATTTCATAATAAGCATTCATAATAAGACTGAACTTTAACGCGTTGCTCGATTGCGTATCTTTCCACAGTTCTAATTGCGTAAGTCTGAAATTGAGAAACGCCAAACGAAATGCAGAACAAAAACTTGACGTTTAGGTGTGGTTCACATTCAACATCTGCCCTTAAAATTTAACCACCCTTTACAAAGTGATACATATTTTAGTATAAAGAGATTATTCCATAGCGATTAACAAAATCTATATATATAAAAGAGTAACGTGACTGACTGACTGAATGACTGACTGATTCATCATCGCACAGCCCAAACACAAAGAGCTAGAGACATGAAATTTGGACAATCGGTTCCTCTTTCGATGTATAGCTCCACTAAGAAATGGAAATTCGTTCTTTAAGGGGGAAAAAACGGGTAAAATCCGTAATCTTATATCTGCTAAACTAAAAACGATACAAATAAAATTGAAAAAGAATTGTAATTTGCACAAAAAATAAGCTGCTGGTGTCTGGCCTTTTTTTAAATTTTCAACACCTAAGGGGAAAAAACGGGTAAAAACTGTAATTTGGTACTTTTTTGGTGCCCTATGTAACTTCCAAACACAAATAGCTAGAAAAAAATTTAAACTGTTTTAAGAAGTCCGCGAAAAAATATTAATAGGAATTCGGCACTTTTTTCAAATTCGCATGTACAAGGGGTAAAAATTTTCCCTTTTTTCGGTACTTTTTTTAAAAGAAACTTTTCTTATTATATTCAATGGGACAAAATTTTATCATTATTATTGCCTAATAGAATATGGACAAAAATTAAGGTGAAATTTCTGGAAACCTTTTTGGGGACAAAAAAGGTACCAAAAAGGGGAAAATTCCTTAAAATGTATGTAATTGCTAATTTGACGGCCAATTTTCACAAAATAAAAAATTATGTAATTTAGAAAAAATTGAAACATATTCATAACATGGAAGAAAGGGGAAAATCGGGAAAAGAGTTTGGTACTTTTTAGAACATAATTACTTTTTTGCAAAAAAGAGTAGATTTACTGACTTTTAATCATGTCTATTAAAATATTTTGTAACATAGATATTTAAAGATTTTAAACTTGGAATTTGGAACTTGGACCAAAAATGTACTTTTTCGCTTTTCTATGGTACTTTTTGTATTTTCAACGTTTGCGAAGCTAGAATTTTGAAATTAGTGGCTATTGATACAAGGTGAGACTGAAAATGTTATGGTCGACCAAAAAGGTACTTTTTTGAATTTTTATGGTACTTTTTGTATTTTTTACGTTTATGAAGGTAGGATGTACAATCAAGGACTATTGATTCCAGGTGAGACTAAAAATGTTATGGGCGACCAAAAAGGTACTTTTTTGAATTTTTATGGTACTTTTTGTATTTTCAACGTTTGTGAAGCTAGAATTTTGAAATTAGTGGCTATTGATACACGGTGAGACAGAAAATGTTATGGCCGACCAAAAGGGTAATTTTTTGAATTTTTATGGTACTTTTTGTATTTTCTACGTTTGCGAAGCTAGAATTTTGAAATTAGTGGCTATTGATACAAGGTGAGACTGAAAATGTTATGGTCGACCAAAAAGGTACTTTTTTGAATTTTTATGGTACTTTTTGTATTTGCTACGTTTATGACGGTAAAATTATACAATTAAGGACTATTGATTCCAGGTGAGACTAAAAATGTTATGGGCGACCAAAAAGGTACTTTTTTGAATTTTTATGATACTTTTTGTATTTTTAACGTTTGCGAAGCTAGAATTTTGAAATTAGTGACTATTGATACAAGGTAAGACTAAAAATGTTATGGGCGACCAAAAAGGTACTTTTTTAAATTTGTATGGTACTTTTTGTATTTTTAACGTTTGCGAAGCTAGAATTTTTAAACTAGTGGCTATTGATACAAGGTGAGACAGAAAATGTTATGGTCGACCAAAAGGGTACTTTTTTGAATTTTTATGGTACTTATTGTATTTTCAACGTTTGTGAAGCTAAAATTTTGAAATTAGTGGCTATTGATACAAGGTGAGACAGAAAATGTTATGGTCGACCAAAAGGGTACTTTTTTGAATTTTTATGGTACTTTTTGTATTTTCTACGTTTGCGAAGCTAGAATTTTGAAATTAGTGACTATTGATAAAAGGTGAAACTAAAAATGTTATGGTCGACCAAAAAGGTACTTTTTTGAATTTTTATGGTACTTTTTGCATTTTCAACGTTTGCGAAGCTAGAATTTTGAAATTAGTGACTATTGATAAAAAGTGAGACAGAAAATGTTATGGTCGACCAAGAGGGTACTTTTTTGAATTTTTATGGTACTTTTTGCATTTTCAACGTTTGCGAAGCTAGAATTTTGAAATTAGTGACTATTGATACTAGATGAGACTAAAAATGTTATGGTCGACCAAAAGGGTACTTTTTTGAATTTTTATGGTACTTATTGTATTTTCAACGTTTGTGAAGCTAAAATTTTGAAATTAGTGGCTATTGATACAAGGTGAGACAGAAAACGTTATGGTTGACCAAAAGGGTACTTTTTTGAATTTTTATGGTACTTACTGTATTTTTAACGTTTGCAAAGCTAGAATTTTGAAATTAGTGGCTATTGATTCCAGGTGAGACTAAAAATGTTATAGGCAACCAAAAAGGTACTTTTTTGAATTTGTATGGTACTTTTTGTATTTTCAACGTTTGCGAAGCTAGATTTTTTAAATTAGTGACTATTGATAAAAGGTGAAACTAAAAATGTTATGGTCGACCAAAAAGGTACTTTTTTGAATTTTTATGGTACTTTTTGTATTTGCTACGATTATAAAGGAAGGATTGTGCAATCAAGGACTATTGATTCCAGGTGAGACTAAAAATGTTATAGGCGACCAAAAAGGTACCTTTTTGAATTTGTATGGTACTTTTTGTATTTTCAACGTTTGCGAAGCTAGAATTTTTAAATTAGTGACTATTGATAAAGGGTGAGACTAAAAACGTTATGATCGACCAAAAAGGTACTTTTTGGAATTTTTATGGTACTTTTTGTATTTGCTACGTTTATAAAGGTAGGATTGTACAATCAAGGACTATTGATTCCAGGTGAGACTAAAAATGTTATAGGCGACCAAAAAGGTACTTTTTTGAATTTGTATGGTACTTTTTGTATTTTTAACGTTTGCGAAGCTAGAATTTTGAAATTAGTGACTATTGATACAAGGTGAGAGTAAAAATGTTATGGTCGACCAAAAAGGTACTTTTTGTATTTGCTACGTTTATAAAGGTAGGATTGTACAATCAAGAACTATTGATACAAGGTGAGACTAAAAATGTTATGGTCGACCAAAAAGGTACTTTTTTGAATTTTTATGGTACTTTTTGTATTTTCAACGTTTGCAAAGCTAGAATTTTGAAATTAGTGGCTATTGATTCCAGGTGAGACTAAAAATGTTATAGGCTACCAAAAAGGTACTTTTTTGAATTTGTATGGTACTATTTGTATTTTCAACGTTTGTGAAGCTAGAATTTTGAAATTAGTGACTATTGATAAAACGTGAGACTAAAAATGTTATGGTCGACCAAAAAGGTACTTTTTTGAATTTTTATGGTACTTTTTGTATTTTCTACGTTTATAAAGATAGGATTATACAATCAAGGACTATTAATTCTAGGTGAGACTTAAAATGTTATGGGCGACGAATAAGGTACTTATTTCAATTTTTATGGTACTTTTTCTTTTTTCAACGTTTGCAAAGCTAGAATTTTGAAATTAGTGGCTATTGATACAAGGTGAGACTGAAAATGTTATGGTCGACCAAAAAATGTACTTTTTTGAATTTTTATGGTACTTTTTGTATTTGCTACGATTATAAAGGAAGGATTGTACAATCAAGGACTATTGATGCCAGGTGAGACTAAAAATGTTATAGGCGACCAAAAAGGTACCTTTTTGAATTTGTATGGTACTTTTTGTATTTTCAACGTTTGCGAAGCTAGAATTTTTAAATTAGTGACTATTGATAAAGGGTGAGACTAAAAACGTTATGGTCGACCAAAAAGGTACTTTTTTGAATTTTTATGGTACTTTTTGTATTTGCTACGTTTATAAAGGTAGGATTGTACAATCAAGGACTATTGATTCCAGGTGAGACTAAAAATGTTATAGGCGACCAAAAAGGTACTTTTTTGAATTTGTATGGTACTTTTTGTATTTTTAACGTTTGCGAAGCTAGAATTTTGAAATTAGTGACTATTGATACAAGGTGAGACTAAAAATGTTATGGTCGACCAAAAAGGTACTTTTTGAATTTTTATGGTACTTTTTGTATTTGCTACGTTTATAAAGGTAGGATTGTACAATCAAGAACTATTGATACAAGGTGAGACTGAAAATGTTATGGTCGACCAAAAAATGTACTTTTTTGAGATTTTATGGTACGTTTCTACGTTTATGAAGGTAGGATTGTACAATCAAGAACTATGGATTCCAGGTGAGACTAAAAATGTTAGGGTCGACCAAAAAGGTACTTTTATGAATTCTTATGGTACTTTTTGTATTTTTTACGTTTATGAAGGTAGGATTGTACAATCAAGGACTTCTGATTTCAGGTAAGACTAAAAATATTATGGGCTACCAAAAAGGTACTTTTTTAAATTTTTATGGTACTTTTTTGAATTTTCTACGTTTTCGAAGCTAGAATTTTGAAATAAGTGACTATTGATACAAGGTGAGACTAAAAATGTTATGGTCGATCAAAAAGGTACTTTTTTGAATTTTTGTGGTACTCTTAATATTTTCAACGTTTTCGAAGCTAGAATTTTGAAATAAGTGACTATTGATACAAGGTGAGACTAAAAATGTTATGGTCGATCAAAAAGGTACTTTTTTGAATTTTTGTGGTACTTTTTGTATTTTCTACCTTTATGAAGGTGGGATTGTACAAGCAAGGACTTTTGATTCCAGGTGAAACTGAAAATGTTATGGGCGACCACAAAGGTACTTTTTTGAATTTTTATGGTACTTTTTGTATTTTTAACGTTTGAGAAGCAAGAATTTCGAAATTAGTGACTATTGACACAAGGTAAGACTAAATATTTTATGGGCGACCAAGAAGGTACGTTTCTGAATTTTAATGGGACTTTTTGTATTTCCTACGTTTATAAAGCTAAAATAGTGAAGTAAAGGATTGTTGATTCAATTTGAAAATTAAAATGATATTGGATACACAAAAAAGTCTTTTCGCATTTTTATTGTACTCTTTGTATTTTTACGTTTGTGAACATAGATTCTTAAAGTTAGTGTTTTTTGATCCGAGGTCTAGATCTTAATATTACGGACGACTAAAATTACTTTTTCTCATTTTTTATATATTGTATTGAATTCTGAATAAAGGTAATAATAAACCAAGTGGAAGTTTCAGTGAAGGAAAAAATTTTACTTTTATTATTTTTATGGTCATTTTTGCAAATTATGAATCTTAATTTTTGAAACTCAGTAGCATTGATCTTACTTTTAGTTAGGAAATATATACCCGATATATCCTTACTCAACTTTTTCATAATTTTCATAAATTGAACCAAAAATATTTAATAATTAAAAAAAGAACTTTAGTATTCAATAAATAGTAAGAACTGCGCTAACGAAGTAGCAGGTTAAATGCTAGTAATAAATATTGTGCTTTAAAAGTTCACACATAAGTATAGTTCTCTTACTTGTTTAGTATGAAGCTGGGAACACCATCAGGACAAGGAATATAAGAATTTCTTAAACTTTTCAGGCGAGTAGCAAATATTGTTTTTCTTAGCGAAACGCCACAAAGTCATTTGAGATGTAGGTCGCAAAAGTTATCGAGTAGGTTAGTTTCTTTTTATTTCATCGGGTAAAGTATTTAACAAACAAATTATTTTGGTCCAAGCAAGGTTAAGGATACGAATCATTATTTTCTACAGAATTAAGAGAAGCCGTTTTAAATATTGTCACTGTTTTCCTCTTAGATGAAGATTTAGGTTGAGCGTCGGCTGATTTATCTAAATTCGGATAATTTATAAAAAGCTCACCGAATTTTGAAAACTTAGATTGAAAAGCTAAGAATTTCTTGTTAAGTAGATTGAAATGCTGTTCAAAACAAAAAAAAAAAATGAGGAATTTAGTGGGATTAGAAAGGGCATCTGCATCACATGATTTAAGTCCACCACGTTTTAAATTATAGGTACCAAAACACAACCAACAGGGTATCAAGAGATCATTACCCGAAACGTTAAAATTTGAATTCTGGCAATCCATAAATTTATAATGAGTTATCATTTACCTATATATATATGCATATTTTTTATATGGAATTTTAATGTTTTGGTTAGCTGTTAGTTAGTTTTAAACATTGGTGCTATTCATTTTATCAGCTTGAGCATTAATAAATCTAATTTCTATACCAAAACAGGCCTTTACACCTTATTGTGTTGCGTTACATAATAAAATTGACAAATTTATCATGGTTCAAGAGTTGATAGTTTTAAAATGATTCGAATTTTATCTTAACACTAACATGACTTTACCATTTGTCATATAAATGCACAAAGCTTGTTTCCAAAACTTGAGGAAATTTGCTTACTGTTTGAGTTTTCTGGAATTGATGTAATATGTGTTTCTACAACATACTTTATACCTAAAATATGTGACACCACCTGCAATATACATATATGGTTATCATATCTTCCGCTCTAATAGGCGTGGTCATGCTAAACGTGATGCTTTATACATACATACGCAAAAATATTTCTTGTTAAGTTGTTTGTTCATACAATGTACCTACCTTATGATGCTGAATACATTTTTATTGAAATAAATTATAATAAGGACAAAATGCTTTTTACAGTCCAGACAAAAATATAAAGTTTGACACAGTGGTTGAGACATAAGAACTCTTTATATTCTGAGGTAGTTATTACTGGCGATTTCAACAGTAATCTGCTTGTGAATACAAATTTGACCGACTACATGTCTTCTCTTAACTTATTTGCTTTTTTTCCACAACAAGCGCGTTAATTGATCTGTCCTTTGTAAGCAATGTTGGTAATGTATTGCATTATTAGCAATTATCTGTATCCTCGTTTTCTAAACATGATTTAATTTTTTTTCCTACAATTTCGCAACTACAAATGATGGTTACACTTACAGTTTCCGTGATCCAATAGCATTAATACTATTGAGTTGCAGGGATATCTTGAAAACATCATGTGGGACCAGATCTTTTATTTACAACTGTAGACGAGCAACTGAATTGTTTGGATACGTTTATATTGCAAACATATAATAAACATGTACCAGTTAAAAATAAGATAATTAATAATAAAGTAAAGCCATGGTTTACAAATGAAACTAAATTGCTAATAGAACATCATGATAAAATTTACTATTTGTGGAAACGTTACAGAACACAAAAATTAAAAAATTAGCATCGTCTGGCTAGAAGTCTGTTGTTTCAAAAATAAAACGTATGAAATCTGTATGCTATTTTCATAAATTTAATACTGCGATTAACAGTAAGAAGACTTGAAGGCAAATATTTATGTGAGTTTGGTATTGGTAACTCAGCTAATCACACTGTGGTTTCTGATGCTTAAGAATATTTTATCAATATTCTTATGACAACGGTTCGAACCCATTTAACGACCATTATCCCTCTTGTAACACTATTGAATTTAATTTCCAGTGCCTTAATGTATTAGATGTTGTTAATGAGTTCAACGCAGTGAAATCTTTTCTGTCGGCTGGGATGACATAAACCCTAAATTTATAAAAAAATTTAACACAAAAATTACAACCAATATTTTTCCAATTTGTTGGCAATATGCAGAAATTGTTATAATGCCAAAAACAGAAAATGACTTCCATCCAATAGCAATTTCTTCTTGTTTTTCGAAAGTGTTTGAACATTTATTACATAAACAGAGACAATAACCTATTTACTAATCGTCAATCAGGATTCAGACCTCAACGTAGTTGCATCACAGCATTATCTGATGTCATAGAGAATATTCGAATTAATCTAGATGAGAAAACAGTATAATTTTTTGTATTATTGGACCACTCTAAGGCCTTTGATACCGTTATGCTAAGAATTATCAAAATTATTTAACTTTTCATCGCTTGCTGTTTGACTGATCCACTCCTACTTTTCTGGTAGACCGCAATCGGGTATAAATTGTGATTTAATTTCACGTCCGCTTTAAGTTACAAGATTTGTTCCACAGGGTTCCATACTTGGAACGTTGGTATATTCGTTATATGCTAATGGTTTACAACAACAACTACAATATTCTAAAATACATAAGTATGCTGATGACGATCAGTTGTAAAAATTTGAAAATGTTTGGGAATTAAGCACTGATCTGGAGTAATGATCTGCATGGGCATCTATAAATGAGTTACGCCTTAAACCTATAAAGTCAAAATGCTTAATAATAAGAAAAAAACAAGTAAGAGTGCTATATTCGACCGTGCCGAATCTTATATACCGTTCACAACGTGTAGTCATGCAATAACAGTAGTTTGTATCACCATTCATCTCATATGAAATACGTACATACATATATAAAAAACATACATATATAAAAACATTCCATTGTAAAATTAAAAATTTACTATGTATGTTAAAAAAAAAATAATAAAAGAAAATTTAAAAAAATAATTAAAATATAAATAATATATATAAAACAAAAAAAAAATAAAAAGAAATTAAAAAAAATAATAAAAAAATTAATAATATATTAAATAAAAAAAAATTTAAAAAAAATTTAAAAAAATTTTTTTTTTGGCTCAGCTGGGATTCGATGCCACGTTTACTCTAACCATTATATTGTATGTAAGTATGTTGTTGTTGTAATGTTGTTTTTGAAAAAAAAAATCGAGGTGGTCGTGGGTTTTTGCTCATATTTCAGTTGTTTATGTACCGATGTTTCTGATTAGAAATACCGATCTATTCCCGAATATTTCTGATATTTTAATACCTCACCCGGGATGTCGGGGGGCTTCAAAAAGTTGATTTCAACATACACACGAACAAACTGACAGAGCTTAATCGACTCCCCTATATATAAGCTTTCTGAAAATATATACTTTACGGGGTCGGATATGAAAATTGTAGAAATTTCACACGGAATGACAAACATATACATTATATATGTATATGTGTGAATGGTATAAAAATACGCTAATTGATGGTGGCATCAATATTATTCTTGATGGCTCAAAAATAGATATTGTTTATGCCAGAAACCCTACATTAGGGTTCTATAGCAATAAACCCAACATCATCTTAGCGATTTCTATTTAATTTACAAATACAAGCAGAATACTCTGTATTGCAGCATTATATGCTATCTCGCTCTAAATAATAATGCCTAAATTAATTGTCAAATCATAAAATAAGTTTTGGATACTTGTTTCCGTTCTGGCACATTATCTCTTAAAAATCTATCTCCGACCTGTTCGTTAAGCTTCTAATCCATCTTCCTTTTTATTCTTTAAAATAAACATTGAATATATGCTAATATTATCCATTTGTATTTATTTATGCATGTTTATTTACTTTGAGAACAAAATCCAATAAGATTTTATTTACACTCAGAGCACACTCATCCCTACTTCCAATTAAATAGATTTCGACCAGCAGTGAGACAAATTGACTCCAACATTTGATCCATACGAACCGGATATTTTTTATTTCACATTGGAAGCATTCATAACCTCTCTGGGATTCTTTTTCATTCATTGGGAAGCCTACCAACAAATTACAAAACCATCAAACATTTACAAAGGTTTGTTTGTTTTCTTTCATTTACGTTATACTTTAGTGTATTTAATGGTGCTTTAAAGTGACGTTGTGAGTAATATATTTTATATCAATTAAAGAAAAAAGAAATAATAATATACATATATATACATAGATATATACTGTGAGCGTCAAAAGAAACTGTACACCTTAGACTTTCATGTTTACAAGTTAATTTTATTAATATATTTTTAATTTAATTTAATATGATTTAATTTTTATATAAAACATTTCCTTTGTTTTCTTTTTATTCAAAAACAATAACAAAAAATATACACCAAAAACAAACTACTATTCATATTTTAAGCGGCAAAAGAAATTGTACAGCATTTAAGAATTAAAAAATAACGAAATTATTTAAAGGATCTTAGTATTTTGTTTGCTTGCCCTTTGATTTTAATACCGCTTGAAGTCTTCTGGGCATCGAATAAACTAATTTTCGGGTTACTTCCGGGGAGATTTTTTGCCATTCCTCCATTATTACTACTTTGAGGGAGTCTTTGCTTGTAATAGTTCTTTTTCTGATTTGCCGGTCCAGATACTCCCACAAATGTTCAATAGGGTTAAGGTCAGGTGATTGCGGGGGATGATCCAACTGTTTGGGAGTATGGTAAAGCAGCCATTGCTTTACTATTTTGGCAGTATGCTTGGGATCATTGTCTTGCTGAAAGACCCAAGTCTGATCCAAGCCTAACTTTTCTACACTCTGTGCCAAATTATCTTTTAAAATGGTGAGGTAATCTGTTTTATTCATAGTATTTTCTATGAATACCAAATTTCCTACACCACTGGCTGCCATACATCCCCATACCATGACCGAACCACCGCCATGCTTTACTGTGGTTTGAACATTTTGCTGGGCAAATTCAGAATTTCTGTTTCTCCAGATTTTTACAGGTGCTTTTTTCCCAAAAATTTCAAATTTGCTCTCATCACTAAAGACCACATTATTCCAGAAATCATTAGTTTGTTTTTCGTACTTTTTAGCAAACTCCCTACGTTTAAATTGGTTTATTGCGGATATGTACGGCTTTTTCCTAGGAACTCGTCCATACAGTCCATTTGCGTGTAGTGCTCGACGTATTGTGCTTGCACTGACATTTGTACCCGAGCATTGTGAAATGTTTTCAGATATTTTAACAGCACTTTCCGCTGGATTTTTTTTTACTTTTCGCACAATGGACCGTATTTGAACCTCATTTAGTTTGACTGGCCTTCCAGATTTAGGACGATTTTCTAAATTTGAGAACTTTTTGTATTTATCAATTATGTATTTCACCGTGTTGTGACTTTTATCAATTATTGAACCAATTTCACGCAATGATTTGCCTTCTTAGTGATATTTTAGCCCAAGTTTTCGAATATCAAGGGAGGTTTGTTTACCCATTTTCAAACTATTTTAATTTTGTAAAAAATTTGCTTTGTAAAAAGTTTTTTGATCTTTTCGCGACAATAACAAGACTAATAATAACTATTATAATTATTATATATTACACAGAAAGAAGACATAAAGCAAATCAGAAAAAATAACGGTAATTTTTACTGTAAAATTCTATTTTATATGTGATGCTCAAGAGCTGTACAATTTCTTTTGCCGCTTAAAATATGAATAGTAGTTTGTTTTTGGTGTATATTTTTTGTTGTTGTTAAAATTTTGTTACTGTTTTTGAATAAAAAGAAAACAAAGGAAATATTTTATATAAAAATTAAATCATATTAAATTAAATTAAAAATATATTAATAAAATTAACTTGTAAACATGAAAGTCTAAGGTGTACAGTTTCTTTTGAAGCTCACAGTATGTATATAGAAAAAAAAAAGAATATATACCGATAATTTTAAATAAATCAACTGGCAAAATATAGGTTAAAGTTGGCATGAATAAGTGAAGAAAATTATTACGGGTTAATTATTGTGTGAAGTGTGAAGTGAAATGTAGAAATTCCTTTAAATAAAAATTTTGGAAAAGGTGTCGGAAATAATCGGTCACTACAGAGTTGAAGAAATCCTAGGAAAATTAAGTAAGTTTCTATTCCAAATTGCATATAAGAATTTACTAATTTTTCGGAACCATATTCATGGTTCGCTTCAAACATGTTTGATTGAATTCCCGTGTTTTTTTTCTTGTTTCTTTTTCTTCCTACCTATATATACACACTTATATATTGAGTGAATGCATGTATGTATGTACATATGTCGCCATGTTTGTATGTAATATTGCATTGGTAACTTATATTTGTTCTCTTCAAATAAGAAGAAATATTTACATGTATTTCTTTTAAGCTTTTCCTTGTTTAAAAGTTAGAACATCGACAATATCAGTTAAGAGATACCCTAGCAAAAGCTCTTAATAAATTAATAAAATCAACCCCCATTTTCTTACGTACTTTTACCACAGTACAGATTCTCTCTTAAATACAGTGAGCCAATGACAATTAGTATTGGTCTTCTCTTTTAATAATTCCAATATATTATTTGAGTTACATCTGTAAGCCGTGATTAACCCATTTCGTACCATGGTTACTAATACATATTACTAGATGTTAATGATGAATATTAATATCCTTAATTAACTTTATTTTTTTATATATAAACGTGCATACGTCAATAGAAAAAAGGAAAAATTTATGATTTTGAAGTAACACTACTCGGTAAAATTTTCTTTTAATATTATATGCACATACATTTAGAGAATACTTCACATGTTAAGTACTCGTTTCACTCATATTCTTATTCTTCTCTATCTCTTCTTCTGCTTATTCTTATTCTTCTATATTTCTATTTGTAAACATACATATAAAATCAATCATTTCTTCAAATCGGACCTTTAAGGTGCCAAAGCGGTTAATTCCTTTGAAAATTTATGAGTGTCCAACAGTGATATTCCAATGAATTATATACCATAGGTGCGTTCAATGAATTTTTTCCGCATTTATTGTAACTTAAATTTTTCTTAACATAAATTTTTCTTTTTATTTTTATGGAAGTTATGTAAATATAAAGGCAATATACATATATATATGTATGTACACTTACATGAATATATATTTTTATTACACTATTTAAATATTTAAAATTTTCTGACTCGTATCGAGCGCTGAATTTAATTTGAAAATTGGTTATTTCTTATTGTGTGTACCAACATTTCTATGGAATAGTGACAAATCATAGTTTGGTTAATCTCAGTATTTTTTGTTTTGTTTGTGAACAAAGCTATTAAAGCACATATTTACCTAAAGTGGAATATAACTGGAAGAATCTTGTATGTTTCTTTTTATTCGCATTATATTTCCAGTTGTTTATAAGTCAATGAACATTTGCACTATTTTTTTTCTTGACATCAGCTGTAATTTAAGGTCAGAGATTTACAACATTTGGTTCATTTTATTCATGATAATTGTTCCTACCACGGAAATAATATCTAATATTTATATGCCGATGTAAAGAAAAAAAAAGAGAAAAAAAGGGAAAGGAAAGAAAAGAAAATATATATGTATATATTATAAGGTAATGAAAAATAGATACAATTGATAAATAAACTATTAGTTTTTCTACATTGTGGTGGACACCCTTACAACTCGCTGATTATTTATAGCGAAATTTAAATCGTTTTAAGCCATTTGTACTTATTACAGTATTAATTAGTGACAAAGTTATTTCTAGGGTATAGTGTCACATTATTTTCAATACTAGATTTGTCCGTATACATTTCTAGTGAAGGCCATTGGAACAAACGTTTTCAAAGAAAACCCTTTTGTTGTTTTCTAACCTATATGAACTATATTTCCACCTTGTCGGATAATTTCTTTTCAATTCCATCATTCAGCAAAATAAATATATACTTTTATAGTTCATATTAGTATTGTCGCTTAGTTTTTTGTTCATATTTCATTCAATATATATATTTTATGATACTTTACTAAATTACGCTAAATTTTTTCCATTTTCTATGGGAATTTCCGTATCTGTGCAAAAAATTCATAAGGAATAGAGAATCCTGTATGCAAGTAACATACTCGAATAAACGAATTATATCTTATTATTCGAATCCAATAATACGACAAAATGTCTCTAGATAACTTTATTAGGCTAGCAGATAGCTTAGTAGAGTTTGAAGCTGATTACAACGATAATTGCTACCCTATAAACTCTCTACATGCACTTGACGTGCATAAATCTGAACTTAAGGCAATTTGGAGTCGTACAAAAACGGCATTTGAAAGGTATCTATGTGATAGAGACAATGAAGGAGGTGCTGATAATTCTGATGATGTTGACACTAAGACCCTAAAAATTAAATATAAGAGCACCTATGTTACCTATTGTAACTGTTTAGCGAAGCTTTCTGAGCATTCCGAAGCTCTTCGTTGTGAGCCTTTTAAGGCGTTTGCCACCCGCAGTAGAAAATTTGACTTCGTCTGCTACACAAAGTCACACATTTCATCTTCCCCCTTGTGAGATCGAAGTTTTTCAGGGTGACTATAAAGCATGGCCCACCTTTCGCGACCTCTTTACAGTGATGTATGTTCAGAATTCCACATTAAGTCCAGTAGAGAAACTCTTTCATTTAACCCAGAAAACCTCTGGTGAGGCCAGAGAAATAGTCAAAAATAGCCCATTGACAAATCAAGGATTTGAGCTAGCGTGGACCAATCTAAATGAACGCTTTCAAAACCGTCGAATTCTAGTCAATGGCCAGCTTAAGATTCTGTTTAATCTGCATAATATTACATCGGAATCAGGAAAATCTATTCAAAAACTTCAACGAGATATAAATTCAAGCATTTCCATTTTGAAATTGCACGGCATAGATGTGGAAAGTTGGGACAAAATTTTTGTTTTTCTGTGTTCCAATCGACTTCCTAATTTAACTTTGAACCTATGGGAACAAATTCTACAGGACAAATCTTCCATACCCAAATGGTGCGAATTGGATACATTCTTAACCAATCGCTATCGAACTTTAGAATCTGTTTCCGAGATTCGAAATTCTTCTACTGCGAAAAATTCCGAATACAAACCTAAAACTTAAGTCCCTTCATCCATGAAGATAAATACTTTTCAGAATAAGATTTCAAGTCCAAAGTGCCCACTGTGCCCAAAAGAGTTTCATGTTATTCGAAAATGCTCTAAATTTCTGAACATGAGTATCTCACAACGATTTGATGAGATAAAGAAACAGGGCCTCTGTATCAACTGTTTCTCGAAAACACATTCTATGAGAAATTGTAAGAGTAATAGTGGCTGTTTTCATTGCAAGAAGAAGCACAATACCCTGCTTCATAGAGCTTCTGATCGTTCCGTGAGAACGTCGGAGGAATCATCAACCAGCCCTAGTTCAAATTTGAATCCAAATTCTGCTCCATTTACAACAAAAACTAATTCTATTACTATACAGTCCAATCCAAAATCAGATTTGACGACAGTAGGGTCTTGTTTTGCAATGAATTCCCAGGGTGTTCTCCTGGGAACGGCGCTAATAGATATTTGCTTTAAGGGTTTAAGATATAGGGCACGAGTTTTACTTGACTCGGGATCTGAGGGTTCATTTATTTCTGAAAAGCTTTTCAAACTTTTGAAACTTCCTTCAAAACGGACAAACGCTCAGATATCTGGATTGAATAATTCCATATCAGCAAAGGTCAATACAGAATGTGCTTTAGAAGTGAGCTCTATTTGGGATGAGGGAGTAAAATTGTGTGTTATAGCACAGGTTGTACCACGCCTATCAAATAATTTGCCATCGAAAACATACAACGCATCACAATTTACAAATATTCCCAATATTCAACTTGCTGATCCAAAATTGTATGCAAGCTCTAATATCGACATCTTAATTGGTGCCGACCTTTTCCCTTCGATAATACTTTCTGGTGTCAAGCACCAAATTTGTGGTTCTTTAATGGGCCAGGAAACTATCTTTAGATGGATCCTAACAGGACCTGTATCTAAAAATGAAACTCTCACCTCTACCATTATCTCATATTTCTGCGAAGTATCACTAGATAAAGCTATTTCACGATTCTGGGAGGTGGAAGATTTGCCTAAGAAAAATATAACGTCATCGTCCGATAAATTTTGTGAGGATTTATTTAGAAAAACTACTAACAGAAACAAGGACGGTAGATATATAGTTTCTCTCCCATTAAAGGAGGGATATCCTGATGAAAAAAACTTAGGTCAATCACGTAAATGTGCAATGGCTCAGTTCTTAAGAAACGAGTCTAGATTAAAACGTTATCCTCCTTTAAAAACAGAGTATGACAGGGTCCTTAAGGAATATGAAAAATTAGACCACATGTTGAAAGTATACCCACCAGATTCAAGTTCTCCAAACTACTATTTACCACACCATGATGTCATAAAACCTGACAGTACTACGACAAAATTACGAGTGGTATTTAATGCCTCCTCACCCTCGTCTAACGGCCTCAGCCTGAATGATGTCCTGCACACTGGTCCTGTCTTACAAAGTGATCTAACACTTTTAATTCTTAAGTGGAGATACTTCCAATATGTATATAATGCAGATATCCAAATGATGTATCGACAAATCCTCCTTGACCATAAACATACAAAATATCAAATAAATCTTATTTCGAGACAACTCTGATGATATAATACATGATTATGAGCTACAAACCGTGACATTTGGCGTCAATTGCGCGCCATATTTAGCAATTCGTACACTTTTACAATTAGCTGATGATGTAGCCAATACTTTTCCCCTTGTTAGCAATATCCTCCGTAACTCAATGTATGTCGATAATGCTTTAGTTGGCGCTTACACAATTCAGGAGGCTATAAAATCTCGAAATGAGCTTATAACTGCTCTCAAGACAGCAGGATTTTCCCTAAGAAAATGGACTACAAATTCAAAGAAAATTATTTCTGGAATTCAACCTGAACATTTACTGTGGGATGATTTTCTTGAATTCGATGATACTAGTTCAGCAAAAACCCTAGGCATTCGATGGAATGCGCGCTCTGATTCTTTCTATTTTGTTTCCAAACCCTTTTTCAAATTAGTCACCTATACCAAAAGAGAAGTTCTTTCTCAGATTGCCAAATTATTCGATCCTGCTGGATGGCTATCTCCCTGTGTAGTTTTAGCTAAAATCCTAATGCAGAGAATTTGTATAGAGGGAACAGAGTCCCCAGAGTCATTGGGGAAATGGAAAATTTTCCAATCAAATTACGACGATATTAATCACATACGGATTCCTCGATGGATTAAGTATGTTCCAAATTCTGTAATCCAATTTCACGCGTTCTGTGATGCCTCAGAAAAGGCATATGCAGCTGTTTTGTACATTCGAATTACCACTGATGACGCGGTATACTGCCACTTAATAACATCCAAAACAAAAGTGGCACCGGTCAAAACGCTATCCATTCCAAGATTAGAACTTTGCGGTGCAGTTTTACTTACAGAGATGGTAAATAATTTACTTCCTAACTTTGATGTAGGAAAATATTCCTTATTTTGTTAAACTGATTCCACAATAGTTCTCTCCTGGTTATCAAAACCTCCATGCTCTTGGTTGCCATTTGTGGCTAACAGTGTTTCCAAATTAATTCAAATTACTGATACATCGTGCTGGAATCACGTTAGCTCCGAATTTAATCCTGCGGACTTAGCCAGTCGTGGTCTGTATCCGAAAGAGATTGTAAACAATAATTTGTGGTGGTATGAACCGAGTTGGCTAAAGGATTCTGAAGAAAAATGGCCAAAATTTGAAAAACAAAAACTTCCTGAAACCGAAATAGAAAAGAAAAAAGTAGCCGTCTATTTTTGCTACTTCCAAAGTTATGAAGACTTTCTACTTTTGCAAGAGCGATTCGTGTTATCGCATATATATATCGTTTTTTCTTTCATTCGCATCCAAAATTTCGCTCCACTTTTCAAAAAGACTCAATACATATTTCAAGCTCAGAGCTTAACTTCGTTCGTAATCAACTTATTTCCACGTGTCAGAAGGCAAACTTTCCGGATGAGTTTAAAGCTTTAGATTCGGGAGAATCTGTATCCTCAACAAGCTCAATTCTTAATCTTAATCCCTTTTTGGACCCAGAAGGAATCATACGATCATGTGGAAGACTTGAAAGATCGCTGGGATTTTCCATATATACAAACATATCCTCACTAAAGGATATGTTTGTATTTTCATATGCTTTTCCACCAAAGCCATTCACCTTGAACCCACTACAGATTTGTCCACACCCACTTTTCTTGCCGCATTTAGTCGATTCACGTCACGCCGTGGCTGTCCATTGTATTTACACTCCGAAAATGGAACGACGTTTGTAGGTGCTTCGAAGGTCCTTGCGCGTTAATTTTTTCAAGCCTCCCGGGAATTAGTAACTGCTAATTATGCTCACCAGAATCTTTCCTGGCACTTCATTCCTCCAGGAGCTCCCCACATGGGAGGGTTATGGGAAGCTGGTGTCAAAAGCTTTAAATTCCATTTTCGTAAAGTATGCGGTGGCTTAAAGTACACCTTTGAAAAATTTTCCACTTTGCTTGCTAGGGTAGAAGCTTGTCTTAATTCGAGACCACTTTCTCCTATTACACAAGATCCTACTGACCTATCTTCCTTAACTCCTGGTCACTTTCTCATAGGTGACGCCTATTGATCCATATCCATTTTATCCATTTTAGACCGCATAAAGTATATATATTCTAAATTGGGTTTTAATTTTATGACGATCTGTTGAAAGCACGATAGAGCTCGAACCGAAAAATTTAGGTTCCTTAAATATTGCCAGAATATTTCTTATACACAAGATTTGTTTGGTATTGAAACTGAGCTAAATCGGAATATTAGAAAGAGAGTTATAGCTCGAAATGCGAAAAAAGGATAAAAAAACCATGTCCTTCCAACATCGAATAAAATGCAATTGTAAACCTTTTAACGTAGAGGCATGAAATTTCGAATGTATATTTTCTGAGTAAAAAAATATTTTTCTCTCAAAATTGCTTAAATCTATGCATTAGGCAAGGAGTTTCAGATCAACATGTACGAAAATTTATACCGCACCGAGTATTTTTCGGTATATTCAAAATTTAAAACATAATAAAACTAACAAAATTATATGCCCGATTCTAAAATTTTGCAAACATTGCTTTTTGGTCAAAAGATTTTTTCTAAATAAATGTGACACAATAATAACAAAATAATAAATTCTGTGCTATAAAGTTACATGAAATTGGCGGTGGGTATAAAAGTTTCGGCACAGCCGAATATTGTGCTCTTACTTGTTTGAATAGCCGTCTGCATTAAATTAAAAATAAAGATAGCACAACATAACATGATGAAAGCAAAGACACATGTTGGAAACCAAAGGATTGGTTCGTTTTTTTATTTCACACTTTCATTACTATTGACATTTTAAAAGTTCCATTTTCTTGAACGCAGCACACTGAAAATCTGAACAATGCATCAGGTGAACACAGCAGTTGTATGCAAAAGTGAGTAGAAATATATAAGAGATATTGGTATTAATGAGACAGTCTCCCATTCGTCAGAGATTGATGTTAGTTTGCTTATTGAACATTATACTGATATTCCTTTTCCTTCTGTTCAATCTAGATTTTATGATCAAACTTAACCTTTGACTTTATGTAATGAATTTAATCTACAATGCCTGGATTAATTTGATGTTATTTGCGCTTTTAATGCAATTAAATCTAATTCAATTGGATTGGATAATATGAACCCTAAGTTTGTTAAAATGTTAATGCGAATAAATCTATATAAATGTTAATACGTAAGAAAACTTTTCGATTAGATGTCGAGGTAAATATATTTATTAGTGGTTCAAAGATTGATATTGTAGATTCAGCGCGAAACTTAGGAGTAACGTTTAACAGAACTTTAACTTGGTCAAATCACATTACACAGACTTGTGGTAGAGTATATGGCATGCTGCATAGTGTACGGGCTACTCAGGACTTTAAGCCTCAGCAAGTGAAAATATTACTTGCAAAAACATATCTATTGCCGACGGTTGTAACTCAAAAGATATGAGAATGCTTACTGTTACGTACAATAATATCATTTGCAACATATTTTTTTCAAAAAGATTTGACCATATACCGCAATATTCTTGTCGTTTATTTAATATGTCATTTACAAACTACCTACAGTTTAAGAACTTAATTTTACTTCATAAAATCATTATATCGAAGGAGACGAAATATCTTTATGAACCTATACAGTTTTCGAGATCTAGCAGAGAAAAAGTTTAATACAATTTCGTCATCGTGACCATGCTTCCGAATGTCAATACTTTATATCAAGAATACTTTGAAATTTGTTATCGTAATGCAGTTTTTTTCAATATTGCTTATTACTTTGTTTGAGTTTTTATACTTTCAGGGTTTTTTTTTTATTTTAATTAAATATTATCATATATTATTTATGTAGTTCTTTAAGATTAAATACTTTGTTATTCAAAGTCTTACTTAACTAGTCTGATTCTAATACTGAAAATTGTAAGATTCACATTACTTGGTCCACTTGTTGCAATGTAACATACTGAAAATCACAATAATAAAAGAGATGAGTTGTTACGACAAAAAGAGTTTAAATATCATGTCATGCAAAAAATGCAAGGATGCCAAATATTTTCCCAAAAGTCATTACAAAGAAATGGTTGCGTATATGAAAATGTATTTTCATGCTTCTACTGACAGTGAAATTAGTTTAATGGGAGGCTGACACTAAAAATGCCTATGGCTGCTCAATCATGATTTCTTGTCTAGGATTAGGGTTGCCATTCGTACTGTTTTAAACAGTACATGTACTGTTTTTTGTAATATTTACTGTTATATTTACAATACCTAAAACAGTACGAAAAAGTACTGTTTTTGGATAAACATGTATTGAATTTTGTAATTTTTTTGTAGAATGAAACAGGAAAAAATTGTATTGTTAAATGTGTACAAAAAAAGGATACACGTTAATAATTTATTTTTGAATTAACTTTTTTTGTAAGCATAAATTATTTTCTTTTATATAACTATACCACCTTTACTTGTGTTGTATAATTACACTGCTCAGCAGCAAAATCCTCCATTTAATAAAACTATGTGGACTATGTGGATTTTAATGAGCTGAACTCAAGTACGTTGTCGGTTTTTTTCCATCAGATCGAGATTTTTTTTATGGGCGTAGCAAATTTTTTCCCCTAAATTAGTCAGGTACGGAGATATATTTCATCCTTGAGAACCAGTCATCTGATTTTCTAAAATAAAACACCAGAAAATGTGTAATTGAGATTTTAGTTGAATATAGTTTTTCTCTATCTCTTATCGTTTTGGATTTATTCAAAAATTAATGGAGAAAAAAAAATTTTTCGTGCAAAATTCGTAATATTTTTCAATTTAAAAATGGAATTAAAAAAAATATAAGGAAATATTCCACATTTCAAACTTTTTTCTGAGTGCTACTTATCTTAGAAAAAAAAAGCCATAATCCATAAAAATCGGTTAAAAAATTTAGATTTTATTGTCAATTTACCGCAGGTACCCAATATTGACCAAATACATGTGTAATGCAGCAAACAACGTCAGAGTGGGCGCACTAAAGCGCCTTGTAGCAACAATGAATGACAACTATTTACTTCTATATATTTTCGAACAGCAAAATCAAATGCAAGCAAAAAATTTTCAATATTGTAATTTTATAGCAACGCCTCGCATAAAGCACCAACCCTTGTCGTCACCCATAGATTACTTCAAATTACAATAAAAAATCAAAATATTTACAGACTATTTTATTTAAAAAAACGTAAAATTTTTGGTAATAATTATTAATTCTTTCTTCTACATTATTCAATTTCGTTTTAAAAACCTCGTCCTTCATAAGCTGTCGTGTTTGTGGACCTACAAATATGCCTTTTTTTATACCCGCCACCAAAAATATGGTGGGGGTATATTCATTTTGTCATTCCGTTTGTAACACATCGAAATATCCATTTTAGACCCCATAAAGTATATATATTCTGAATCAGGGTTTGATTTGATGACGATCTAGCTATGTCCGTCCGTCTGTCCGTCTGTTGAAAGCACGATAGAGGTCGCACCGAAAAAGCTAGGGGGCTCAAATTTTGCCAGAATCTTTCTTATAGACAAGGTTTGTTTGGTATTGAAAATGGGCTAAATCGGAATATTAGGAAGAGAGTTATAGTTCGAAAAGCAAGAGTAGGTCGAAAAAACCGTGTCCTTCGAACATCGAATAAAATGGAATTGTGTCTAAACGCATTACCGTAGACTCATGAAACTTCTAATATATATTTCCTGAGTAAAAACAATATTTTTCCCCGAAAATTATCTAATGCATTAGGAGGGGAGTTATCGATCAAAATGTACGAAAATTTATACCGCACAGTGTATTTTTCGGTATATTTAAAAACAAAAACGTCATAAAAGCAACAAAGTTGGATGTACGACTCTGAAATTTTGCATACTTTGCTTTTTGGTGAGACGCTTTTTTGTAACGAAAAATCAATGTGCCACGCCCACTTTTACGCCCACCTCGCATATAACGTTTTACCTAAAATTCATATTATTTCTCTATTAATAAAGATTTTGGAATAATAAAGGGCTATATTGAAACACCTAAGTTGTACTCATTCGCAAAAATAACTTTGACACGCCTACTATAACGCCCACTTTTCACGTTATCTACCGTTAATGAAATTTAAAAGCTCATAAAACCGCCAAAATTAGAGGTATGATGATCAAATTTGTTTCGTATATCCTTCTTGGCAATGTCATTACTGTGCCAGAAAATTAAGGTGCCACGCCCACCTTCCATATAACGTTTTACCTAAAATTCATATAATTTCTCTATTAATAAAGATTTTGAAATAATAAAGGGCTATATTGAAACACCTAAGTTGTACTCATTCGCAAAAACAACTTTGACACGCCTACTATAACGCCCACTTTTCACGTTATCTACCGTTAATGAAATTTAAAAGCTCAAAAAACCGCTCAAAAATTAGAGGTATGATGATCAAATTTGCTACGTATATCCTTCTAATCAATGTAATTGTTGTGCCAAAAAGTTTAGGTGACACGCCTACTTTAACGCCTACCTCCCATATAACGGTTTATCTTAAATTCATGTAATTTCTCTATTGACAAAGTTTTTGGGAAAATAAAGGACTATATTGAAATATCTAAGTTGTATTTATTAGCAGAAACTTTATTGACACGCCTACTTTAATGCCCACTTTCATTGAAAGACTACATTTACAAAAGCATTTTAGTTGCATATCGAAGTTATAAAGGGTGGTTTAATTTTAAGGACCGATGTTGAATTTCAATAAAACACAAATTATTTAGGAAATTATTATTATTTCTTTTTGTAATGATAATATTTGTATGGTTCAATTATGTATTTAACAAAGTATCTGCCAAATGCCCCCCTCCTTCTTTGGGGCCACTCATCTATCTGATGGTCCAAATTTTCAATGACAATGTTGATGCTCAATTGTTGGGCATGATTATGAGGCGATGTTGACTGCTCTTTTGCCACACTATCGCAAAAACCAGCAGTGGTTCCCATTCAACGAACTAAGAAGGCATTCACAGATTTTCTAACATTTTATACAGACCTGTTTTGCAGAAATTTAAATATTTTTTACAATTCTCCCGATTGTGTACGAATTTGAACGATTATGTTAATCAAAAGAATTACGAAGTGCATAAAATGCATTTTGATTTAAACACCTATTTAAAAAAAAACCTAAATAACTTTAAAGCGTTGCTCATTTGCGTATCTTTCCACGGATCAAATTGAGTAAGTTTGAGATTGATAAATGTCAAGTGAAATGCAGAAAACAAATTTAAAGACTAGGTGTAGTTCACCTTCAACATGGGCCCTTAAAATGTAACCACCCTCTACAAAGAAAGTGATACATATTTTATTATAAAGAGATTATTCCATAGCGATTAACAAAATAATAAATATTGTGCTTTAAATGTACACAAAGTTGGTGGTGGGTATAAAAGATTCGGCACAGCCGAATATAGTGCTCTTACTTGTTTACTTTAGCATCTCTGATTCTAGGAAATTTGCCCTTAATGTATAGAAAGCCTTCACCGTCCTTGTTTATTGCTTTAACAAAATTTTCATTAGGCCTAGCTTTATATGAAGAGAAGGCAGAAGCTATATATACCCTTGTGCACCACAGGTGAAGGGTATAAAAATGTGTAATATATTGGTTTAGATAAAAGTTTGGTGCTCACCCACAAAAGGTATAAAAAATAGATTATTCCAGTTAATGCGTTGAAGTTAATACTATTGAAGTCCGTGTAGCTGAAATAGTCCTCTTAGGGAGGGGTAGTAAAAGACAAGTTAGAAATAACAAATCGTGTCTAGAAAAACATACATTACTGTTGTTATTATGGAAATTAAAAAAAAAATTATTAAAAAATATATTTTTATTATTATCGATTGATCTGTCGACATATCCTACATACACAAATTTAGGTGGCTTAAATCTTCTGATCAGAATTGTATAATATCTATAAACGAAACATCATTGAAATTATATTTTCGGAAATCAAGATAATTCACTTAAGATCTAACTTAAGAACTAATATAAATTTTAAGACCAAATCACTTTTAAGCTGCTTGCTTTTTTTTACGTTATTATGTACGTATAAAATATATTCACCTGCAGATTGTCAACAGATTCGTCCTCCGGTGTTAATGCTAAAGACGATTTTCTATGACCTGGTCTCGCACCACCAGATGAACTTGTGCCAGATGTGCCTGTGCCTAGAAAAAATGCAAGAAAATTAAAGTTTAAAATCAAAGTAAAAACTTGTATCTTATTACTTATTAGAGAAACCAACATGGGGATCAATACAATTTTGGGACTTTGAATGTTGTTATTGTTAAACAAAAAGTTAAGTTTTGTTCTTATAATACATTTTTTATGGTAAAAGGTCAACAAACGAGAAACGAAACTTTTAAAAATTAAAAACAAAAGAAGTACGAGTGAGCAATTAGCTAAAAAGGTAAAAATGACAAAAATAAAATTGATAATTTCTCAATTCAGGATAATACAAACAATATTTTAAAAGAAAAAGCAACAGCAATAGTGACACAAAAAATTGACAAAACATGTGCTAAACAACAATAATGCAAATACTTTGCGTAACTGTTCACTAAATAGTTCTACAAATAAAGAGAACAACTTACATAAATACACAGAATAAAATAAAAATTTCTCTCTCGTTATGCAACACATAATTAATTTCAAGCAGTGGTTCCAGAAGTGATCGTAGAAAAATCTTCATTTGTCGGAATAAAAATCTTAATTTAAGAAAAGAAATCTTAATTTGTTTTTATTTGTATCATGTTATTGCCACTGCTTTTAACTACAAAATGTACATTTATGTGATCAAATATGTATGTATGCTCCTGCTTTTAAACTAACATGTAAAAAATTATATCTGTGTGAAGTTAAATTCGTATTGACCTAGCAGAGACAAGAACCATATTTCCTAACAGAGCTCATTTTACAGCTAACAGAGCAATGTTAGACATTTAACAGTGCTAATACTTCATATGAGGAGCCGCAGAACAAAAGGTGATTTTTCGCTCATTTAAAATTTTTGGGAAATTGAGATTTATTTCTTTCGCCCCTTTAAAAAACTGCAAGAATCTGGAAATGCTAACACGATTTTTACTTATCTACAGGTGCATCTAACTGTCATAAGTCACCCCATTAAATGTTAAGGATGTTTGATATAATATCATTTTTATTTCGGAAAAAGCACCTTTTGCAAAAAAGAAAGCAAAAAAGCACCTTTTGTTAAAAAAAGTAAAAAAGCACGTTTTAGTAATAGAAGGAAAAAACACATTGTGTAATGCGAATACACATATATGACGATAAAATTTTTACTGAATGTGGTTAAACCTGATCTAATATATTAAAAACTGTTAAGCTTAGTATATTTTTTTGTCGTTTTATTAAAATAAATTCCAATTTAAACATTTCTTTCTCAGCCTTAAATTAAATATTTATAAAATTTGTTAAGCTTTTGTTCCAACATCTTCTTCTAGGCAAGAACATCCAACATTTTCGTCTATTGAATCCTCCATATATCTTTATCCTGTTTATACGTGTTGGAATAATAAACAAAAAAGCACCTTTTGTTAAAAAATAAACAAAAAAGCACCTTTTGTTAAAAAATAAACAAAAAAGCACCTTTTGTTAAGCATCAATTGTTAAGAACGCATTTACTTTGTAAAAAACAAAATAATAATAGTGCTAACTTTATTGTTTCTACAAGATCTCAACCTAAATTTTATAAAAATACCAAAAAACCTATTTTTCGCGAAATGCGAAAAAGCACCTTTTGTTCTGCGGCTCCTCATATATAGAAAATTATTATAATCAATTTTTTATCTATGGACCTAAGTAAATACACCAAACTATTTAGGAACGATAGCTCAACGACACTGGATAAGTGTCATTTTTAAAATAAATGTGGAATTTTAGAAAACTGAGTTTAAAATTTATGAAAATTCTTCGAAAGTTCAGTGGAAAAAATGGCCATTCTTGGAATGCTACACATATGACGCTATATATGTGTGGTAGCCCAAGGAGAACTAAATGACACTGCATTAGTGTCATATTTGAAATAATTTTGGAATATTATTAAATTGAATTTAAAAAAACAATCAAATAGCACTATATTCGGCTGTGCCGAATCTTTTATACCCACTACCAATATGATGTCATTTAATAGCACATCATTTAGTACTTTGTTATTAGCAGCAACCACTATGGAATAATATCTTTATACTTAAATATGTATAACTTTATTTGTACAACTTCGATATGCTAGTCAAATGTTTTAGTAAATTTAGTCTTTCAATGAAAGTGGACATTAAAGTAGGCGTGTCAACAAAGTTTTTGCTAATAAATACATCTTAGATATTTCAATATAGTCCTTTATTCTTCCAAAATCTTTCTTAATAATGAAATTATATGAATTTGAGATAAAGCGTTATATGGGAGGTGGGCGTGTCACATTTATCTTACGCTAGAAAAAAGCCTCTGTTTGCAAAATTTCAAAATCGTACATCTAATTTTGTCAGTTTTATTACGTTGTAAATTTTAAATGTACCGAAAAATAAACTTTTCGTACATTTTAATCTAAATGCATAAATTTAAACAATTTTCGGGGAAAAATATTTCTTTAACTCAGAAAATATACATTCGAAATTATATGGCTCTACGTTATTAAGTTTTGACACAAGAACATTTAATTCGATGTTGGAAGGACATTTTTTACCTACTCTTGCATTACGAGCTATAATTATCTTCCGATTTAGAACATTTTTATAACCAAACAAACCTTGCGTATAAGAAATATTCTGGCACAATTTCAGCCCCCTAGTTTTTTCCGTCCGACCACTAACGTGCTTTCAACAAACCGAAAGACTCACAGACATAGCTAGATCTCCATAAAATGAAACCCCGATTCAGAATATATATACTTTATGGGGTCTTAAATGGATATTTCGGACTGACCAAATGAATATACCCCCACCATTTTTTTGGTGGCGGGTATAAAAATTAATTTAAAATAATTTTTGAATAAACAAAAAAAAAAACAGAAGATTTGCTTTGGTATGAAAATTCCAGTTGAAAGCCAATATTTAAACGAAATCATTCTATAGAGGGATACATATCCCTTACTGATTCTGTTCTCCAAGACGTTTTTTAAAAGACGTTCTAAATTTGTTTAACATCCATAAACTTCTGCATTAAACATTATTCATTAGACTTAACCAATTTAATTCCAATTCTTGTAGACGAATTGCTTAAGTACGAAGAAGCAGATGAAAAACTACTAAAATCAAAACTTGAAGCTGAGCTTTTGCATTGGCAGCAGAAATAAAAGATCTGTCAAGAACAACCAGAAAATGTAATAGATGTTTTAATTATGTGTGACCCAGATATTTATCTAAATTTAAGGAATCTATTTACCATTTTTGCTTCAATTCTGTTAAGTAATGCTACGGACAAACGATCATTTTCTACTCTTCGTCGCATTAAAACGTGGCTGAGATCAACCATGACAGAGGACAGGCTAAACGGGTTAGCCATGTTACATATTCACAACCAAATTGAAGTTGATCCAGAAGTTGTGCCTAATAAATTCTCTGCAACAGGAAACCACAAATTACTTACTTAATATACATATGTAAGTGTTTTTGTTAGACTTTATGTCAGAAAATTTTGTATTTTATTTTTTTCGTTGTTGTTTGATATATATTTATTTTAATTGAACTTTTTAAATTTTTTGTTTCACTTATACTCCATACAAAAGCTTAAGCTGGATCTGCGCCTGATCCTCACTGTACTTTTTTTATAACTAAAATAAATCGGAGAAACAAAATTTCATAATTATAACCAGAAAACATTCAGTAATTAAACAAGTAAGAGCACTATATTCGGCTGTTCCGAATCTTTTATACCCACCACCAATTTTGTGTACATTTAAAGCACAATATTTATTATTTTGCTAATCATTATGGTATAATCTCTTTATAATAAAATATGTATCACTTTCTTTGTAGGGGTTAGTTAAGTTTTAGGGGCCCATGTTGAAGGTGAACTACACCTAGTCTTTAAATTTGTTGTCTGCATTTCACTTAACATTTCTCAATCTCAAACTTACTCAATTTGATCCGTGGAAAGATACGCAAATGAGCAACGCTTTAAAGTTATTCAGGTTTTTTATGAAAATGGGCGTTCAAATCAAAATGCATTTTGTGCACTTCGTGATTCTTTTGATCAACATTTAACATTTAAGTTTCTGCAAAACAGGTCTGTATAAAATGTTAGAAAATCTGTGAATGCCTTCTTAGTTCGTTGAATGGGAACCATTGCTGGTTTTTGCAATAGTGTAGCAAAAGAGCAGTCAACCTCTACTCATTATCATGCCCAACAATTGAGCATCAACATTGTCATTGAAAATTTGGACCCTCAGATAGAGGAGTGGCGCCAAGGATGGGGGGGGCCATTTGGCCGATATTTTGTTAAATACATAATTGAACCATACAAATATTATCATTACAAAAAGAAATAATAATAATTTCCTAAATAATTTGTGTTTTATTGAAATTCAACATCGGTCCTTAAAATTTAACCACCCTTTATAACTTCGATATGCAACTAAAATGCTTTTGTAAATGTAGTCTTTCAATGAAAGTGGGCGTTAAAGTAGGTATGTCAATAAAGTTTCTGCTAATAAATACAACTTAGATATTTCAATATAGTCCTTTATTTTCCCAAAAACTTTGTCAATAGAGAAATTCATGAATTTAAAATAAACCGTTATATGGGAGGTAGGCGTTAAAGTAGGCGTGTCACCTAAACTTTTTGGCACAACAATTACATTGATTAGAAGGATATACGTAGCAAATTTGATCATCATACCTCTAATTTTGGCGGTTTTTGAGCTTTTAAATTTCATTAACGGTAGATAGCGTGAAAAGTGGGCGTTATAGTAGGCGTGTCAAAGTTGTTTTTGCGAATGAGTACAACTTAGGTGTTTCAATATAGCACTTTATTATTCCAAAATCTTTATTAATAGAGAAATTATATGAATTTTAGGTAAAACGTTATATGGTAGGTGGGCGTAAAAGTGGGCGTGGCACCTTAATTTTCTGGCACAGTAATGACATTGCCAAGGAGGATATACGTAACAAATTTGATCATCATACCTCTAATTTTGGCGGTTTTATGAGCTTTTAAATTTTATTAACGGTAGATAACGTGAAAAGTGGGCGTTATAGTAGGCGTGTCAAAGTTATTTTTGCGAATGAGTACAACTTAGGTGTTTCAATATAGCCCTTTATTATTCCAAAATCTTTATTAATAGAGAAATTATATGAATTTTAGGTAAAACGTTATATGCGAGGTGGGCGTAAAAGTGGGCGTAGCACATTGATTTTTCGTTACAAAAAAGCGTCTCACCAAAAAGCAAAGTATGCAAAATTTCAGAGTCGTACATCCAACTTTGTTGCTTTTATGACGTTTTTGTTTTTAAATATACCGAAAAATACACTGTGCGGTATAAATTTTCGTACATTTTGATCGATAACTCCCCTCCTAATGCATTAGATAATTTTCGGGGAAAAATATTGTTTTTACTCAGGAAATATATATTAGAAGTTTCATGAGTCTACGTTAATGCGTTTAGACACAATTCCATTTTATTCGATGTTCGAAGGACACGGTTTTTTCGACCTACTCTTGCTTTTCGAGCTATAACTCTCTTCCTAATATTCCGATTTAGCCCATTTTCAATACCAAATAAACCTTGTCTAGAAGAAAGATTCTGGCAAAATTTGAGCCCCCTAGCTTTTTCGGTGCGACCTCTATCGTGCTTTCAACAGACGGATGGACATAGCTAGATCGTCATCAAATCAAACCCTGATTCAGAATATATATACTTTATGGGGTCTAAAATGGATATTTCGATGTGTTACAAACGGAATGACAAAATGAATATACCCCCACCATTTTTTTGGTGGCGGGTGTAAAAAGAACTTGAGTATTCAGTAAAAAGTAAAAAGTAAGAACTGCCCAATAGCAGTAGCGGGTAATATGCTTGTATAATAATATAGGTGTAATTTGTTCTTTTTTTTGAGCTTGAGCTTGAGCTTGAGTTTTTTTTTTTTTTTTTTTTTTTTGTAAAATAGTTTTTCAATATATTATAGTTTTGATTTTTTATATACATACATAATTTGTATATTTACCCTGAAGAATAAACCCATTGATTGGTAGCGAAATATTATTGTTTATAAAAAATAAAATAAAATGTGATAAAAAATTCTAGAAAAATACCAAGAAATTTAGATCATATTCATAAATATCAAGAGAGGTGCAAATGGAAGTGTAACGCCTTCGTGGACTTCCTAGCCAAAGAGCACAGGAACTTATGTATGTTGAAACGGGTAAGTCCACTGTGTTATTTACCCGCCGAAAGGTATTGAACTTGTCCAAGCCGATCTTGATAATGGCATTTCTGGAACACGATATTTATTTCTTGATTCCTGTCGCCATTAAGTTGATGGTGCTGGCTCGGATGATAATTTCCGACTAACGCAAACTTGGCTCTGGCATGGGGTATCATAAGAATCTCATGTAAACCCTATAGATAACCACTGAGCTGTAAAAGCGGTTTTGAGTTTGAAAAAATACAAATGATTTCTAATAATAACAAAAAAAAAAAGAGTAACGAGAAGCGTGAAAGAGGTGGAAGTGAGGGTGTAAGGGCTTCGGATCTATTTAGAATGAGCTTTTTGATGATAAGATCAACATCACTAGAACTTTTTACCCAATATTAACCAAATATGTGTAATGCAGCAAACAACGTCAGAGTGGGCGCACTAAAGCGCCTTGTAGCAACAATGAATGGTAACTATTTACTTCTGTCTATTTACCTAGTTTTTAAAAAACAAGTCTAAGCTTCTTGTATCCCAATTAAAAGAATGGAATTTGGCGCAAAAGGACGTTAACTTTTCGTACTTTCGAAATAGATAACAACCTTTTTTGACTTATTGCAGCAGAGAGGAAGGTTTGGTATTTTGTGATACTGCTGATGGACTTTTGCGACAACTGTGTTTTATTCATAAATCTGAGGATTGGCGGCTTTTTATTGATTCATCCAAGACAAGTTTGAAAGCCGTTTTACTTAACAATGGCAACAAATATCCATCGGTTCCACTCGCGTATACAAGAAATATGAAAGAAAAGTATTGTAGCATGAAGATGATACTACAAAAAATTAAATATTCACATTCCTCATGGAACGTATGTGCAGATTTGAAAGTCGTAGCAATGTTAAATGGATTGCAAAGTGGATATACTAAGTTTTGTTACTTTTTATATGAATGGGAAAGCCGCGCGAAAGAAAAACACTACAATGTTAAAATTTGACCGAAAAGAGAAAATTTTGTTCCAGGAAAAAAATGTAGCAGAAGAGCCTTTAATTCAAAAATAAAGAATTCTTCTGCCTCCTCTTCACATAAAGCTAGGCCTAATGAAAAATTTTGTCAAAGCAATAAACCCAGGACGGTGAAGGCTTTCTATACATTAAGAGCAAATTTCCTAGAATCAGAAATGCTAAAGGAAAAGAAGGCATATTTGTGGGTCCACAAATACGACAGGTTATGAAGGACGAGGTCTTTAGAACGTAATTAAATGATGTGGAAGAAATAACATGGACAGCTTTTGTGAATGTGTGCCACAATTTTTTGGGAAACAGAAAAGCTAAAAACAACTATGAAATCATCGGAGAACTACTTTCTGCCTTCAAAGCTCTAAAGTGTAATATGTCCCTCAAAATTCATTTTTTGGACTCGCATCTAGATTTTTTTCCGGACAATCTTGGTGCTGTATCAGAAGAACATGGTGAAAGGTTCCATCAAGATATGTTACATATAGAGAAGCGTTATAATGGAAACCCATCGGAAGGAATGCTTGCAGATTCTTGTTGGTCGATTTGGTAAGAATCTCAAACTGAATATTATAATAAAAAAATAAATATTAATGAAAGAAAACTAAAGTTAAATCTCCGCATACAACGGAACAGCTTAAGCTACTTTTTTATTTTAACAATGTTTCCTAAATAAAAATTTATAATTATTAACAAAAATTTTGTGTTATTTTAAATAAAAAAAATATAGAGGCTGTAAATATTTTAATTTTGGCGACAGGGTGGGAGTTTTAAGCGAGGCGTTGCTACAAAATTACAATCTGGCAACTTTCTTTGCTTGTATTTGTTGTTGTTGTACGAAAATAGATAGAAGTAAATAGTAGGGTAATCGGCTCGGTTTTACAACCGGTGGAAAACCCGGTTTTTTCCTCTTTCAGCTGGCGGTTTTTTCTAAATGTTGATTTTTCAAATATCGAATAAACCGGTTTTTTTATCCGAAAAAGCCGGCTTTTTATTTTTTTAAGTTTATTTTCATATATCTTTGTAACCAATCGCACCAGAGTATATTTAATACGCGAAAAGTTTCAAAAAATCTGAAAATAAAAACTATTAAATATTCTTCCATATTATTGTAAGAAATTTATTTGTTGTTTAAAAAACAAATGTAAAATAATTGATCTTTAATATTATTATACCCTTCACACAGTGAAAAAGGGTATACATAGGTTTGTCATTCCGTGTGAAATTTCTACAATTTTCATTTCCGACCCCATAAAGTATATATTTTCTGAAAACTTGTGAATAGGGGAGTCGATTAAGCTCTGTCAGTCTGTCCGTGTGTATGTTGAAATCAACTTTTTGAAGCCCCCAGACATCGCTTGGACCCGGGTGAGGTAATAAAATATCAGAAATATTCGGGAGTAGATCGGTATTGAAAATCAGAAACATCGGTACATAAACACCTGAGATATGAGCAAAAACCCACGACCACCTCGATTTTTTTTTCACAAAAACAACATTACAACAACAACATACATACATACAAACGTGTATACTGGTTAGAGTAACCGTGGCATCGAATCCCAGCTGAGCCAAAAAAAAATTTTTTATATATTTTTTAAATTTTTTTTTATTTTTTTTTTTTAATTTTTTTTTTTTTTTAACATACATACATACGTAAATTTATAATTTTACAATGGGATGTTTTTATATATATGTGTTTTTTGTACATACATACGTATTTCATATGGGATGAATGGTGATACAAACTACTGTTATTGCATGACTACACGTTGTGAAGGGTATATAAGATTCGGCACGGCCGAATATAGCGCTCTTACTTGTTTTTAATAGGATATAAACCTAACGTTAAAAGTTAAAGGTAATTGAAGCATAAACTTAGCTGATCGATCACTTTTAGGTAAAAAATGTAGTTAAAATAAAGAAAAACCAATAATCTTTACTTCCAGATCCTAATTTCAAATAATGGCATTGAGTGTCTGTTAACGTAAATTTTAATTAAACTATCGGACAAACTAGTTTATGCCTATATTTGTATGTCTGTCAGGGGAATAATAAAGAATTTTTAAAATTAAATTTTTTTCTCCCTAGCCTTTAAAATGTGTTTCAAATTACAGAAATCATTTCAAGCAAAATACGTTAGTGCATATTAGTTTAAAAAATCTATTTAACATTTAAAAAATGTACAGAAAAAGATATATAAATATTTAATGTGTGTGAAGATAAATTTGAAATTTGAAACCCTAGACACAAACCTAATAAGTTAACAGAGCTATGTTAACTACTTAACAGAACTAATGTTATTACTCTAAATTTAGTTGTTTTTTATAATTAAAGATATTTTTATATAGTAATATTAAAAAAAAAAAACTGAATTTATAGAACACACCTCTGAAGCAAGCAATGATTAAAAATTTTTAATATAACATTTTTTAGGTGAAAATAATAACACATTTATAAAGAGTGTTTTTTGAATAAAATATTTATCTTTTTTCGAATATACAAAGTTGGCACACAATACCACTATGTGGAAAGTATAGGCAGAGGCCATTACTACCACACTATGGAAGTGGAATTCCTGAATTGATTTTGTGAAGTTTTTAAAAAATGACCAAAATCCCTCACAGAAATTTCATATGAAAAAATATCAATTTTCAAACATTGTTTTAAAACTTCACAAAATCAATTCAGGAAGTCCACTCCCATAATGTGGTAGTAATGGCCTCTGGCTATACTTTCCACATAGTGGTATTGTGTGCCAACTTTGTACATTCGAAAAAAGATAAATATTTTATTCAAAAAACACTCTTTATAAATGTGTTATTATTTTCACCTAAAAAATGTTATATTAAAAATTTTTAATCATTTCTTGCTTCAGAGGTGTATTCTATAAATTCAATTTTTTTTTTTTTTTTTTAATATTCCTATATAAAAATATCTTTAATTATAAAAAACAACTAAATTTAGAGTAATAACATTATTTCTGTTAAGTAGTTAACATAGCTCTGTTAACTTATTAGGTTTGTGTCTAGGGTTTCAAATTTCAAATTTATCTTCACACACATAAATATTTATATATCAATATATGTATTTATGTATTTTACTTGTAAAGTGTACATTTTGTCCTTAAATTCAACTAATTAAAACCAAATGGTTCAACTGCATTCATGTCAGTTATTGCGTAATTGCTCAGCCAAACGTACATAAACTGTAAAAATTTCATATTTAGATATAATTTTTATTATAATCTCTTTTTACAATATTTTTTAATTTTTTCTTTAAATATTATATTTTTTATATTCGAACTGGTTCACCGGTTTTTTCTTAATTTTCAAAATAGCTACCGGTTTTTTTTAAATTCTAAATTTCAAACTATTTGAAAACAGGTTTCTTAAAAAAGTCGAATAATCTATCACCCTAGTAAATAGTTGCCATTCATTGTTGCTACAAGGCACTTTAGTGCGCCCACTCTTACGTTGTTTGATGCATTACACAAATTTTTGTGAAAATCTAAATTTTTTAACCGATTTTTGTGGTTTATGACCACGGATGACTGGTTCTCGAGTTAGGATGTAATATGTCTCCGTACCTGACTAATTCAGGGGAATTAATTTGCCCGATCTGATGGAAGAAAAAACCAACAACGGATTTGAGTTCAGCGCATCAAAATCCATATAGTCCACATAGTTTTATTTAATGGAGGATTTTGCTGCTGAGCAGTGTTATCGTACATTACCAAACTGTCGGCGATATGGTTGACCATAGTTGGGGCTGCGGGATTCTGCCTGTCAGTTTACTGGTATTACTCGGGCTATGGCTATTGCTTCTATAGTTGCTACATTTCCCCGAGATATTCGTTATTAGAGTTTAAACAAATTGTTCACAATATCGTTTCTGATGCATGCACAAGGGGTCCTGTAAATATTGCCGGCGTCTTCAATGCGTTGGCGATGGAATAGGGATGCCCGCATACAGATTATAGGGGTCAGATACTGGTTTAGTCGAGTCGGTATCCATTATTGATGTTGTCTACAGAATATACACACATAGCAATCAGAATGCTATATTGATTGATATCAGGGAGGAATTGCGCGAAGATGCAATGATTATACATTCGGAACGTATTTCGGGATGGAGAACGGACAGCGTTAATTGGAAATTATTTGGAGTGGCGGTGGAAAATATGAGATTGTAAAGGCAGCCTGTAACAAAGGCTGCACAACTCGTAAGTAGGTTATCTGAGGCATGCGATACGTCTATGATCAAAAGGAGAATGAGTGCGAACAAGCCACCAGCAAATTGATGGAACGGGGAAATTTTTGGCCAGGCGACGGTACGCAAGAATCCGAGGAAGGGCAGAGAATAACAGGCACCATGCAAAATATAGGCGCATTCGCAATCCTAAAAAATGGCGAGCCCGTGGGGTCTGGTAACAAAAAAGGTTAAGTGTCTACATCCATCACTACTAAAGGATGCTGAAATACTTAGACGCATAGTGGATCACCATTTTCTTAACCAGGGTGTAACATCTTGGCAAAGGGGAAGCTGTCATTAGTAAACTTAAGGACAGGAAAACGCCTGGCTTGGATGGCATACCAAATACGGCAGTAAGGGTGACTTTTAAGACAAACCCTAGTTTTATTATTGAAACAGGGTCACCTTAGGTTGATCCCTCTTCTTACCAATTACTCACTTGATACGTTTGGGAAACTGTTGTAAAGTTAAGCTTATAGGAGTCTGAAGGGGGCTAGGGGGCTCAAATTTTTCCAGAATATTTCTTATACACAAAGTTTGTTTGGTATTGAAATAATAAAAAGAGGGTTATAGTTCGTAATGCAAAAATATGTTGTCCTTCCAACATCGAATAAAATGGAATTGTGTCTAAACGCATTAACGTAGAGTCATAAAACTTAGAATATATATTTTCTAAGTAAAATGATATCTTTCCCGGAAAATTGCTTAAGTCTATGCATTAGGAAAGTAGTTATAGATCAAAATGTACGAAAATTTATACCGCACAGGGTATTTTTCGGTATATTCAAAATTAAAAACCTAATAAAACTGACAAAATTAGATGTACGATTCTAAAATTTTGCAAACATTGTTTTTTGATTAAAAGACTTTCAATAAAAATAATAATAAATTTAAGTGACGTGCCCACTTTTACACTCACTTTTCATAAAACGCTTTATCTCAAATTCATATAATTTCTCTATGAATAAAGATTTTGGAAGAACAAAGGACTCTATGTTCAAACATCTGAGTTAAACTTAATAGCATAAACAACTTTGACACGCCTACTATAACGCCCACTTATCACGTAATCTACTGTTAATGAAATTTAAAACTTTATAAAACCAACAAAATTAAAGGTGTGATCATGAAATTTCGTATTATAAGACTCCGCACGGCCGAATAAAGCGCTCTTACTTGTTCAACATTCATTAGTACAAAGGGCATGAGACTCAGAATTTACTTCTAATGTTTTAATTTATAAATTTGCCAAAAATTTTAGCCGAAGTTACTATTATAGAATTTTAATTTTTTTTAACCTGAAAATTAACCAATTGCTTTTCATATATTTTTGTTATTTTCTTATACCATTTGAGGTAGAAATGAAGACGATGCCATCTATTTCCAGCTATTATTAAAGCTAAATATCACGTAGAACTTAAAAAAATACTATCACTTCTAACACCACAATAACGCTACTTGTTTTGTAAACTTTTTATACCATCTGAGGTATAAATTAGAGTTGGGCACAAATTTTTACTTTAATGCATTTTTGCCAACAACTTCGGTCGTTTTTTTTACGAACCCTAAATAAAATTCATTGTTGCTTGTGCAAAAAATGCACGAAGTTATTGGCAAAAACGAACTAAAGTAACCGATTGAACTAACTCTGTTGCAAATGAAAACGATGTGATCTATTGCCATCTATTATTAAAGCTAAATATCACGTAGAACACTAGATGACACTACTTGTTATACCCGCCACAAAAAAAATGGTGGGGGTATATATTCATTTTGTCATTCCGTTTGTAACACATCGAAATATCCATTTTAGATCCCATAAAGTATATATTTTCTGAATCGGGGTTTCATTTTATGACGATCTAGCTATGTCCTTTCGGTTTGTTGAAAGCACGATAGAGGTCGGAAAAGCTAGGGGGCTAAAATTTTGCCAGAATATTTCTTATATACAAGGTTTGTTTGGTATTAAAAATAGGCTAAATCGGAATATTAAGAAGAGAGTTATAGCTCGTTATACAAGAGTAGGTAAAAAAACCATGTCCTTCCAACATCGAAAACACGGCCATGCAATTGCGAATGTATATTTCCTGAGTAAAAACAATATTTTTCGCAGAAAATTGTACATTTATTTACAATTTAAAACGCAATAAAACTAACAAAATTAGATGCCTGATTCTGAAATTTTGCAACCATTGCTTTTTAGTTAAAGGTTTTGTACTATAGGAAAGTAAATGTGACACGCCCACTTCCCGTATAACGCTTAATCTCAAATTCGTATAATTTCTTAATGAAAAAAGGATTTAGAAGAGTAGAGGACTCTATAGTGAAATATCTAAGTTGAATTTATTAGCAGAAACTACTTTGGCTTTTCAATGTATGCGTGCGGGTTTTCTGTGCCCCAAATGCGACAATTTTGCTTGTTTACATACCCGCCAAGATCAAAATGAGCTTCATCTGAAAAGATGATTTTTTTGGTAAAATCGGCCAAAGTAATGTCGCAATATTTCCCAGCGTTGTTCAAGCGTATACACAACCATATTCGTTCAGCGGAAGGATAAAACTAATTATGTGTCAAATCAGACATGAGCTAAATGTTACCATTCACGAAATAAGCACGGAATAAGCAATAGTTGAAAAAAAAACGTTAGATGGGGGACCCTTTATATTGACACGCCTACTTTAATGGCGACTTTCTTTGACATACTAAATTTAAGAAAATAAATTAATAGCATGTCAAAGTTATGCAAACCAAATTATACATATTCTAGTATTTATAAAGAAATTATTCCATAGCGATTACTGTTAATAGCAAAATAATAAATTTTGTGCAATAAAAGTACAACAAATTGGTGGTGGGTATAAAAGATTCGGCACAGGCGAATATAGGGCTCTTCCTTGTTTATTTAAAATTAATTTTGTTATTATTTTTATATTAAAATGAATGCATTTCGTTACTAGTTTTTTAAGTAAATCCGTTTTATTTCAGGACGTACATAAATACATACATACACTCCGGCTCAATGATTTAAAGGCACTAAAAATTTCATATTCAGAATACTGCATCTTTTGCAATTTTTATTCGATTGCAGAATTTCGGAATGGAATAGTTGTTTCTAACCTAAAGAACTTTTTCTGAGCATTTTATAAAAAAGTTCAAAAATGTTTTTTTTTTTGTTCACTTGAATAATTGTGAACTTAGTACGTTAAAAAAAAGTGACATACATACATAGCGTTTGCTGATGTGTCTAAAACTACAAGGTTGGTGTGTGGTGAAGCACTTTCATTAAATACCTACATATATTAATGGGGTTGAGAAAAAATTATGCACAACTCAAGACATCTTGGGTTTTATACTTTAACACAGTTTACTGTATTCTGCTGGTCACGTCCTTTTATTTTACACCAATTTTAAAGGGATTAAAATGGAAACATTTTTTCTGCCTTCTTTATAAAAAAGTGAACAAAGGTTTTATAGCACTGATTTTCCATGGAAATTTAATTTATTAAAACTTAATTATTTTCATAAATAAATATTTTTTTACTTTATTTGACCCATATATAAATTTATTGTACGCCATTTTATAATGCGGTCATTATGGACTTTAAATATTTCAAATTTATTATATTCTCCTTTTAATTTGATATCAATATTGACTCTGGGGGTTGTCTTAAAGCTGAAAACAAAATATTTTCGTCTGTAAAATTTACGAAAAACAATCAGGCAAATGTTTTAGTAATTATTTCTTAGTTGGTTTCAAATCGATCTGTTGGTTATTCTCAGGAATAATTTTCGTCACCAGCATATCTAAATTTTATTTAGGAGCTTGAGTACGTATAGCATACTTATACCAGAATGATTTTTTTTTTATTTGATCAATAATTGCCTGTTGATTTCTAGTGCAAAAGTTTTATCTACACCATTTTTTATCTAATGGGTTGTGGTCCTTCAATGAATTCAATACATGATTTATTGGTTTTTTCTTTTCTCCTTTTTTTATCAGTCTTTAGTTATAAATATAAAGCGTGTTGTTGATAAGATAAAAATATTATCACAAAGATAAAAAACGAATTGCTTTACATTTACATTTGAGTTTTTTTTTTTTTTTTTTGCAACAAGTAATTAGTTAAAAATATTATTTGTCATTAAATTAATGGCTTTTCAAACTTTAGGGCAATTTTCATAAATATGTATGTACAGACACATACATACATATCGTCGATGCTCGAAAAAAAAAATCAAAAAGTAACTTTTATTTTTGCTCGAAAAAATCAAAATCAAAAAATAACTTTTATTTTTGTTCGAAAAAATAAAAATCAAAATTTTAAAAAGCAACATATTTTAAAATAGACTAATGCATAAGGATCAATATGGATCAAATGCACACTTTTTTACAAAGATTTTTTTTCGCCTTTCACTTTTGTAATAATTAAGGTTTGTACTTTCCTTACGTTATTTACTTTATTTAAATGCAAATTGAAAACTAGTAATATTACTTGAATTATAAAAAAAGTGACGCTCAATGCAAATTGTGGGGACAACCTTTCTTTGCAACACCAAATTCGCACTAATTACAGATGAAAACACAAGAAAGAAACTCAATAATTCGAAAACTGTTATTAAATGTTGGTTATTTACTTTTTTCTGGATTTTATTTAATTTTGTTTATTAAAAATTCTAACGGGGGACACATGCTTTTGTATGGAAGGAGTCCGAGGGAGAAACAAAACCATTCTGAATAAACAAAAAAAACAGACATACAAATATAAGAATTACGTTTTTTGTTACATATTCCTTGCTGATCACTCAAATTTTTTATTTTTTTTACCTAAAATAGTAGTGTAAAGTGCGGGGACACAAAAATTGCGTTTTTTTGAAATTGACCCAACTCGATTTCTAAAAACAACAAAGTGACAATTATGGCGGCATGAAATAACTCCCCACGAAATAAGTTCCCAAAAATGAAATCAAATAAAATCCCAATATACATTTAAAACATTAAGTTATCGCGCTAGACTCTATCGGAAAAACGCAAAAAACTAAATATTGCTCCACCTGTCGGACGAACTTCAAACTACATAGAAACACTCCCCACGGCTCATAGAGCATGCAGTAGTTTTTGAGATAAAGATTATATCTACAAAAAGTTTGATTACCTGATTTAAACGTTGGGTTTCAAAATATTTAAGGAATACTGCAAAATGACGTTCACTATCCATCAACAAATTTTTGATTTTATTTCAAAAGATGCTGTTTTTATTATTTCCGGTGGAAGTAAAGCGAGAGCCATTAATTTATGGTAGAGCAGAGCTGCCTGCTTTGAAGATCTTATAAAGGGTCCCCCATCTAACGTTTTTTTTTCAACTAGTGCTTATTTCGTGAATGGTAACATTTAGCTCATGTCTGATTTGACACATAATTAGTTTTATCCTTCCGCTGAACGAATATGGTTGTGTATACGCTTGAACAACGCTGGGAAATACTGCAACATTACTTTGGCCGATTTTGCCAAAAGAAATCATCTTTTCAGATGAAGCCCATTTTGATCTTGGCGGGTATGTAAACAAGCAAAATTGTCGCATTTGGGGCACAGAAAACCAGCACACATTCATTGAAAAGTCGATACACCCAAAACAAGTCACTGTTTGGTGAGGATTTTGGTCGAGAGGCATAATTGGGCCATTTTTCTTCGAAAATGAGCAAGGAGTGGCCATAGTCAATGGCGATCGTTATCGGGCCATATTGAACGAATTTTTGTTCACAAAAATTTAAAAGAAGGATATTGGCAACATTTGGTTTCAACAGGACGGTGCTACGTGCCACACAGCCGAAGTTAAACTTTTTTTATAGCATTTTCAAAAAAAAAAAGAAGTTATTTGACGGACCCTTTATATTGAAGCAGTCTTTGCACATATTCCTTGTGATGGCTTGACAGAAGTATTTGTATTTAATAGTATATAACAAATTTAATGTATTTACGTTTGTACTTAGTTCCATGCTGTAATATGAGACTTATGTCTTGTGTGTGGGACATCGATTAATAAAATAAATAAATAAATAAAATAAATAAATGAAACCTTAATATCAATAAAATAATTTCATTTCTATTATAAAGAAGACTACACGCAAAATTTTTTATGTAGTTAACTTTACATTAAGTTTTCTGAAACTATAAGTATAGTGTTTAGTGTAAATTATAAGAAAATTAAAAATTCGCGAGAAAAAAACTATACTTCCTATATATATATACTTATTAATTTGTTTTTTTTTTTGGTTACTTATTTCGTGGGGAGTTATTTCATGCCGCCGCCAATTATACAAAAAGTTGTATCGTTTGTTAAAGAAATGACAAGATTTTTTTAAAGTCATCATCCCAAGCGAAGATCAGTTTTGGTAAAGTATGTACTTAGGAGCCAAATTGTTACCGTTGCGCGAAACGAGATGGGTTGATCGTCATGATTTCATTTTACAATTGAAAGTGAATTTAGAATATATAAAGATGCTCTGATAAAGATATCCAAGCAGAAAGACATAAAAAAACTTCCAACATGCTGTTTACATATTTCATTATATATTTGCAGACGGATATTTTGCTCCAAAAGAAATCGCTAAATTAATATGAAAGCAACTAAAATAATTTTCAACGATAACAGGAACAAAAAAAAAACGGATTTTCCACTTGTAAAGCTTTAAGACGGCATTATTTAGGTTTTAAGTGGGGATGATAATTTTTGATAAATGGACAAGGCTTGACACTCTGATCTATGTTTGTAAAAGTTCTTTTTCGGCCATACCCAATTGTATATGTATACGCTACACGAATACATGAATTCCAACATAAGTCGTTGATCAGCCCACAACAAAATCGTGAGGTGCAGCATCACCTAGGAAAATATGTCAATAACACTGCTCTGCAAAAAATAATTTTTTGTCTTCCCATTTGATGAAACTATATGGACTATATGGATTTTGACGCGCTGAACTCAAATCCGTTGTCGGTTTTTTTCCATCAGATCGGGATTTCTTTTTATGGGCGTGGCAAATTTCCCCCCCTAAATTAGTCAGGTACGGAGACTTATTACCTCCCTACTCGAGAACCAGTCATCCGATTTTCAAAAATAAAACACCAAAAAATGTGTAATAGAATTGTATTAATTTCAATGGAATACAATTTTTCTATATCTCTTATCGTTTTGGAGTTATTTAGAAATTAATGGAGAAAAAAGAATTTTTTCGTGCAAAATTCGTAATATTTTTCAATTTAAAAATAAATAAAAAAAAAAATTTCGCGCAAATATTCAACATTTTGCACTTTTTTCTGAGAGCTACTTGTCATGGAAATAAAAAAAGTCATAAACCATAAAAATCGGTTAAAAAATTTGGATTTTATTGCAAATTTACCGCAGGTACCCAATATTGACCAAATATGTGTAATGCAGCAAACAACGTCAAAGTGGGCGCACTAAAGCGCCTTGTAGCATCAATGAATGGCAACTTTTTACTTCTATCTATTTTCGTACAACAAAAACAAATACAAGCAAAAAAATTTGCCAGATTGTAGTTTTGTAGCAACGCCTCGCTTAAAGCACCCACCCTGTCGTCAACCGTAGATAACTTCAAATTACAATAAAAAATTAAAATATCTACAGGCTATTTTACTTAAAATAATACAAAAATTTTGTTAATAATTATTAATTTTTATTTAGGAAACATTGTTAAAATTAAAAAAGTAGCATAAGCTGCCCATGCCCTTTTGTCCACATCATTCAATTTCGTTCTGAAGAACTCGTCCTTCATAAGCTGTCGTATTTGTGGACCTACAAATATGCCTTCTTTTACTTTAGCATCTCTGATTCTAGGAAATTTGCTCTTAATGTATAGAAAGGCTTCACCATCCTTGTTAATTGCTTTGACAAAATTTTTCATTAGGCCTAGCTTTATTTGAAGAGAAGAGTTTGTACCTTTTGTTTTAAAGGCTCTTCTGCTACATTTTTTTCCTGGAATAAAATTTTCTCTTTTCGGTCAAATTTTAACATTGTAGTGTTTTTATTTTGCGCGGCTATCCCATTTACATAAGAAGCAATAAAACTTAGTATATCCACTTTGCAATCCATTTAACATTGCTACGACTTTAAAATCTGCAGATTCCATGAGTAATGTGAATATTTAATTTTTTGTAGTATCATCTTCATGCTACAATAGTTTTCTTTCATATTTCTTGCATACGCGAGTGGGACCAATGGAAATTTGTTCCCATTGTGAAGTAAAACCGCTTTCAAACTTGTCTTGGATGAATTAATAACAAGCCGCCAATCCTGAGATTTATGACTGAGACACAGTTGTCGCAAAAGTCCATCAGCATTATCGCAAAATCTCAAACCTTCCTCTTTGCTGAAATGTATTAAAAAAGGTTGTTCTTTATTTCGAAAGTAAAAGACGTTAAAGTCCGTTTGCACCAAACTCCATACTTTTCATTGGGATGCAAGAAGCTCAGACTTGGTTTTTTAAAGCCTTGATTTACAAACTAAGTTATTCACATCAGTTTAGTTCGGAAAATAAGGTGTACTCGTTGGACTTCCAAATGAATGCGAAGAAACACCCGTGCTGGCGTAAGTGGATTCAGTTGCTGCAGAAAGCCCATCTTCTTCATCGTCTGTAAGAGGCAATGGAGGTAAAAATTTACTTGTAAACTGGAAAACTGGTCGTTTGACGCATAAATTATTTTGATATGTAACTTTATTTTTTGCTTTTTTTCGTAAATCCACGTATTTTAGTATGGCAAAAGTAGCAATCATTTTGATGATTTTGTGGTTCACTCCAAGTCGCTGGCTTCATAAAGACTTATGACTTCCTTTTAACCAACGTCTTAAAGACTTACCACAGCTGCTACAACATATTTTCGGCAGCCAATTTTTATCTCTATCATCGATAGGAGACCCAAAATAACGGCAATAAGCATCTTTAAGCTTGGAAGATATTGTCTCCCGTTGAGAACTTAAAGTTAGATCGCCACATACGTAACAAAATAAATTTAGAGATTTGTTACAAATCCTTGACATTTTGTTATATGAAAGCGTTTGTGGATTCTTTAATTGCTTTATTTCTTTAAACAATAACAAAGTACAATATAAGATCTATCTACTGTTGCCGATTTTACCCGCACGATATTCAAATTAAAAGTGACTTACTTATTGCCCATTAGCTTCTATACATACAATAAATACTAGAATTTTTCCTAATGTTCTTAATTTGAAATCACAGGTAATTGAAAAATACTGTTATAAATATTAATTCCAAGAACTATATAAAATACCGTTGTACTTTAGTTTCATTACCTGCTCACATAACGAAATGTTACATATATCATATGCAAGGCTGGTTGCATTACAATATTGGGTACCTGCGGTAAATTGACAATAAAATCTACATTTTTTAACCGCTTGTTATGGTTTATGGCTTTTTTTATTTCCAAGATAAGTAGTTCTCAGAAAAAAGTGCAAAATGTTGAATATTTGCGCGAAATTTTTTTTTTATTTATTTTTAAATTGAAAAATATTACGAATTTTGCACGAAAAAATTCTTTTTTCTCCATTAATTTCTAAATAACTCCAAAACGATAAGAGATATAGAAAAATTGTATTCCATAGAAATTAATACAATTCTATTACACATTTTTTGGTGTTTTATTTTTGAAAATCGGATGACTGGTTCTCGAGTAGGGAGGTAATAAGTCTCCGTACCTGAATAATTTAGTGGGAAAAATTTGCCACGCCCATAAAAAAAATCCCGATCAGATGGAAAAAAACCGACAACGGATTTGAGTTCAGCGCGTCAAAATCCATATAGTCCACATAATTTTATTAAATGGAGGATTTTGCTGCAGAGCAGTGTAATCAGACAAACCTACGAAGAATGGATCTGCAGCCATATTCTGAAAACTAAAACCCATAATTGTTTTAGGTAATGGGTTGGTGCAGGCAAATGTCTTTCAAAGGGTAAACTTTATAAGTTTGCAAAGGTAAATGGAGGGATGCACTTGTCGACAAGCTCGTATGGGACCTCTTGACAGGGGTGCAGTAAAGGTACGCGATTTAATCGGAGTGCGAAGAGTATTGATTACAGGACATGGAAACTGAGGAATCTGAGGATCGATGGATGATATTATTTATATAATATGCCTAAAGATTTCTGAGACAGGATCGTATGTAATATGCAAATGTAAAGTATTGGTAAGCGAAAGAAAAAGGAGCACAGGCAGGCTCAAATTAGATGTGGACGCTATGAAAGACCTTAGTTCGAAGGATATGCCAGGTGTAATCACAAAAGGCTAAGCGATGAGGAATGTCGGCAAGCACTCGTAAGTACTAGGGGAAATCACCCTTCAATGCAAACAGATCATGCAAATGTTGCAAGTCTAGTATATATATTCTTAAGCTTGCAACAACACAAAAACAATATACACTAAAATTACATTTCCCACACAAGCATTTATTTCTAATACTAAAAACAGTTAGAAAATTTTCAAAAGCAACGTTTGCAATAGAATATATAAAAGATCTGCAACATTTGCATCATGTTTCCAACGAAGGGTGATTTCCGCTACTGTGAAATAATTTTCTAGTCTAGAGAAAGTCTTTGTTGTGACGCGGGACTCGGTTAGGGACAAATTGCCAATCTGTACCCTTAAAACTATTAAAGAGCTCAGGAGCCGCAGAGGCAGCCAATATAATAGCGGTCTGCTTCGATAATCTCACAAGTACTCAGACTGAATGCACTTTTTCATTTTAAAATAAAAACACGTATTTGTTTAGATGTGTAGTTGAATGTTTTCTATTGCTTGCAAAGAAGACATGTTGCGAGTAAATACTGAATAAAATATACGTCAAACAGCCCCAACGGCTCTCATAACAGGCCACATTCTTTTTATGAAATTGTACAAGGTATCGGATTTAAGTTGAGGAATTATTTTTGGATTATTCGCATAAACTCGAGATTTTATAAAGCCCTTGGAGTTAAATCGCACGATCTTGGTGGCAAGTTGACATCAGAATTTCTTGAGATAATTTGTTTTAGTTAGGCTCGGTGTGTCTGGTTGGACTGTTTCGCTGAAACCAAATGTTCAGATCCATGCCGTCCACTTAAGGCCAAGAATCACAAGAACTGCGTTATCGCGTTTTTGTAACAAATGCCGTTCATAGTTACTGTAATTCCGGCATCTCCACTCCGCCTGACTAAAATCCATACCAGATAGTTGCTCGTTGTGGATGTATTGGTTTTTCAAGGATTGTAGGATAATTTTCTAAGCACCATATTCAACAATTTCGAATATTCACGAAGTTATTTAAATGTTAATGCACTTAATAAACGAAAATGACTTTTTGCAAAAAAAAAAAAAAAAAAAATTGGCATTAATTTGACTCCTTTGCCATTATCCATAAAACAAATTACCGGTCCTGCCACTTTGAGTTCCTAAGTAAACTGAATGTTGTACCTATGAAGGTGGACGTCTTTTGTTAAAATTCGCTGCGTATTGCACTGTGTTATGTTAAGGCCAATTCGTACATCAGGGATGGAAAAGATGTTTTGACATATTAAATATAATAAAATTTGATTAAAAAAATGATAAAAATTTTTGAAACACATTATTAATGACGCAAGAGCAATACATATACATAAGTTTAGCACATTTATTTTCAAAAAAGTACACGTAAGTTAATTGTTTGATACCGAATTCAAAATTACATTTTCCTTCCCTGCATTAATAATGCAAATTCAAACAATTTTGACAAAAAGTTTCCCCATAAGCTGGGCTGATAATTTCACCTGTATGAATTCGCCTTGAGCCCAGCTGTTTGGGAAGTATTTTGTCAAAATTTGCTGAATTCGCCTTGATTTTATTTATTAATGTAGCGATAGAAAATGAGATTTTGGTTTCAGTATTAAACAATTAACTTTAGTGTCCTTTTTTGATAATAAATGTACCAAACTAAGTACCTATGAACATTTACTGCTTTTGCACAATTTATAATAGGTTTTATAAATATATATCTTTTTTTAAATTAAATTTAACATATTATAACAATTTTTCAACACTGATATACGAATTGGCCTTAACAGAAAACATCCTCTAAAAAGTTGCTTTGTTGTATCTATTCGCCATTGCGTACACCTGTATGAATATGCCTTGATATTTTTTATCATTGCAAGCCTGTTAGTGTGCAAAAAAAAGGTTTATTGTATTATTCCAAAATTGAAAACGTTCTCAAAGCAAAAGAAATTGTTTTTGCACAATCTCAATATGTAGACTATGTATATACATACATATATTGTAATAGGGATCCCAGATGATTGATCCGAACACCTCTAGCTTTGTTAACAGTCAAGGTTATATGAGGAAATTGCATTTATAATCAAGATCTAAAAATGTGTTGACTAGGTCCAATTAGTATCCACCTAAATAATAGTTACTAGTTAACTAATAATTATCGTTACCTATTTCTAGAAAAACTAATGCATTTACAGTTTTTAGATTTAGTTCCATTATGTTATTATTACACTACACAACTGGGACACTTTAAAGACCATTGATAAACATTAAAAAAAGAAGTATACCAAGTAGACGACCTTCGAGCACACCGGATTAAGCAAATATTTGCTTAAATGCATTTATGTACAACCGGTTTAGGCTACAACAAGCAAAACCCAAAAAATCCAATCTTTTTAAAAGAAGTCCTTGATTGTTGTTATCCATCGGTTAAGTAGGTATAAACAGCATTAATTATTGTAGTAAGACAAAGAAAATTAGTTGTAGAAGAGCAAACCTTTCCTAATCCTTTAACGCCCACCTAACATATCACATTTTATATTAAATTCATTAAGTTTATGGACAAAGAGTTTAGAAAAATAAAGGACTGTCGCTGGCTGTGACTTCAGCTTTGTAAAGGGGCGAATTTAACGATACCCAAAATTAGGCACAAAATATTTAAAATAAAATGGTGCGTTTATTTCTACAAAAAATATCCAAAATGAATTAGAATTTACAGTAACTATATAAAAAACAACTTACCGCAGTGCTTTTCCTTTACAAACTAACTTTACTTATTTAATATTTTGTTGGACTACCTTTGTATATGTTTGTGTATAGCACATTAAAAACAACGGTACCAACTTGACGAAACAATGCACTGCAGTAAGTTTAACATTAAAAAGAACAACCACTTTTGCATAAATACCACAAAAATTTTGGTAAATAAGACAAAATAAGAAACATTATGGAGGCTCACATGATGCTAAACAAATTCAATAAAATAATTATGTTCAAATAATTAAATTAAGTAAATAGAATTAAAATTATAGAATTAAATAAATACAATCAAGTATTTATAAGCCATTTGGCGACATTCCCACCCCCGTGGATCGGCGACGATTCAGTACTCAAAATCTCAAAACAGCAAGCTTGGAAATAGGACGCTTGAGAACTCCACTATTTGTTTGGACATCAGCCGTTCTTATAACATTATCAGTTCCGGGATACAGTTGAATAACTCTTCCCCTTCTCCAATCTCTTCTTGAAACTGCTGGATCACATACTAAAACAAGATCACCGACTGTTATAGGTTTTGTATATTCACACCATTTAGAGCGTCTGGTAAGTGTGGGCAAATATTCAATAATCCACCTTTTCCAAAAATGATCGCGTAATTGACGGGCAATGCGCCACTGTTTCTTCATGACCAGAGGCTTAAGAATGTCTGTCCCTTCTGGGGTTTGAGCCGTGTTTGCGGAACCTACCAAAAAATGATTAGGCGTTAGTGGCTCTTCGTCTTCATGGCTAACAGGCAAATGAGTTAACGGAAGGGAATTTAAAATAGTTTCGTCTTCAATTAAAAAACTTTGTAGCGTGTGTTCCTTAGGCGCGACTTCCTTCAATGTCACTGTTAGTATTCGTTTGACGCACTGAACCATTCGCTCCCATACTCCGCCTTCTGCAGGATTGTGAGGACAATTAAACTCCCATGTAATACCTTTAGTTGACATTTCATCTTGAATTCTAACCACGTCAAAAATTTCTTCGAATCGTTTAGCTTCTTGGTTAACTCCTACAAAATTCTTTTCATTATCGCTGTGCATCTTCAATGGTGTGCCACGACGGTTAATAAAATTTCGTATGGCAAAGATACATGCGTCAGTAGAAAGATCAAAAGCCACTTCTAATTGAACTGCTCTAATTATCAAGCACGTAAAGAGAGCTACCCATCGTTTCTCGTGACGTCGACCAATTGTTATGTTAATTGGGCCAAAGTAGTCCACACCAGTAAATGTAAAGGGACGAACATATGGGGTTAACCTGTAGCGATCCCATAAGTGGAGGTGCTGGAGCAGTACGACGTAATTAACATGTGCAGCACTTTTGAATAGTTTTTCGTAGAAGGCTGCGTAAACGAAGTACCCAAATTTTTCTTCGTATTTCACCAATAGTAGCTTCAAAGTTTTGATGTTTCATTTTGTTGTGTACATGGGCAACAAACAGTTGTGTTAAACGATGAGAGGGCGCCAAAATAACAGGCCGCTTGGCATCTAGGGGTAACCAACTGGCAGCATCAATACGACCACTTACCCTAAGCACATTGTTTTCATCAAAATATGGCGTAAGTGAGTACAAATCGTTATCTCTTCAGGGTATTTCCACATTTTAAAATTTGTATTTCATTGACGAAGCTTTGCTCTTGTGAAAGGCGATACAAAGCTGTTTCTGCAACTTTTAACTCCTCTGCAGACAAACAAGCTGTACTACTGACATTCACTCTTTTTCGGCAGCAGTTTGTAAATCTCAGTACCCAAGCCATCGTTCTATTTAGCCTTAGAAATGAAGAAAAACGATTAAAATCAATAATTAAAGTTGTACTAACCAGTAAAGTAAATTTTGGTCGCAATTCTTCTTCGCATGTAAACATAGTTATAGTAGCGTTAGGTTTTGGCCAATCAGCTTCATATGTATATAAAAATTGTGGTCCTTGAAACCAGTGATTTTGTTTTAAAAGATAAGCCTTGCTTTTAATTCTTGTAGTTTCATCAGCAACATTGAGGTCAGTAGGCAACCACCTCCAATCATCAGGCCGTGTAGAATCTAATATTTCTGTAATTCTGTGGGCAACAAAAGGCTTATATCTTCTGCTCTCAGAATTAATCCAATTAATGACGGTCGTAGAATCACTCCAACATATTCGACGAGACACACAAAAATCATGCTCTTTTAGTATTGTGCACATTAAACGAGTTCCAAGAACGGCGGCTTGTAATTCTAAACGAGGAATTGTCATGGATTTCAATGGGACACATTTTGTTTTAGAAGAAATAAATGACACTCCAATATTTCCGTCGGTTGTAATATATCGCCAATACGCAACAGCACCAAATGCTTCTTCACTAGCATCGACAAAAATATGTAGCTCCAAATTACAAGGAAAGCCGGCCCCGAAATAATATCGTGGTATTTTTACATTGATAACACTATTCAGTTCATGGCGCCAATTACTCCACATACTTTCAAGTGGTTCAGGGAGTTTTTCATCCCAAAGAATACCGTGTCTCCATAGCTCTCTCAATAACAATTTGGCAGTTATCATAAAATGGCTCAAAAAACCCATTGGATCAAAAACAGACATTACAACACATAACAACTCACGCTTTGTGGGACATCTTTGGCCAGTAATGACTTCATTATTCACTTGATGAAATTTTAAAACAAGACTCCAACTCATTTGACCAACCTGAGAAACTCACCGTATTATTAAACTTGCTATCCAATGCATCAAGGACCTCAGTGCATCAAGGACCTCAGCTGAATTTGATGTAAAATTTCGCATTTCGAAACCTGCTTTTTTGCATATTTCACGAACTTGTTTTGCTATTTCGATGGCTTTGGATAAATTTTCAAAGCTATCAATAAAATCATCCACATAATGGTGGTCCAAAATCGATTTCACTGCTCTAGGAAAACGGGCCAGATATTCTAACGCGTTCGTCTTCTTTACAGAATCGGCAATACACGGCGAACAAGCAGCTCCAAATATCATCACTACCATTTCATACGCTTCTGGTTGGCTGGCACCATATTCACGCCATAAGAACCGTTGTGAACACCTGTCTTCTTCAGCAACAATAATTTGGTGAAACATTTCTTTTATGTCGCCACATACAGCAACGGAACCAACTCTAAAATTAAATAATACTGTTGGCAATGGCTTATATTGTTGAGGGCCTTTTAACAGTTTCGAATTTAATGAAACACCTTTCACTTTAGCGGCTGCATTAAACACTAAACGTATTTTATTAGGTTTCTTTAGGGTTAACAACACCGAAATGAGGCAAGTACCAAGTTCTTCTGTGTGAAGTTTTAACCTCATTTTCCGGCAATTTTCTCGCGTAGTTCTTTTCTACATACTCATTTATTATTTTCTTATAAGACATAAAAAAATCTGGATCCTTTTTCATTTTACATTCAATGGCAAAAAATCGATTAAGGGCCATGGAATAACTATCCGGCAGGACTACATTATCGCTACACCACAGTAGTCTGGATTGAAATCTTCCGGCAACCATCATTGTTGAATTTTTTAAAATCTCTCTAGCTCTCAAATCATCATTAGACTCTATAATCGGTAGGGGCTTCACACCAAAATTTTCAGTCTCAAAATAACTTACCACCAAGTTATCTAAATTATCTGGCTGTGTTGTCAACAAGCATGTATGAGCTCTAGAGTTACCTCCTTTTACGTTTCCGAAAACAACCCATCCTAATGGCGTATTGGCGTATTGGCGTATTTCATAGTACCTTTTGGGCAACATATTCATAGGGGGTAACAGAAATCCCATGCTTTTTAATTAAATCCGCATTAAAACTTTGGCTTGGCAGTTTTACATTCGAAACACCATACACATTTTTTAGGGCATACCTTCTGTTTTTGTTTACACCGCTTACATGAAAATCCACCACTTCTGCGGTTTCCTGTGCTGATTTACCGCCATACCAACTTAAATTCAACCGACTTTGTCTCCCATGCAGTCCAAGTTGTCTTACTAAACAACTATCTATCATAGTAACCGATGACCCTTCATCTAAGAGAGCGTTGGTTTCTATAGCACAATTTGGCCCATAGAGTACAACTGGTAACACACGAAATAACATGACATTATTTTTATTGCAACTTGAAACACAATTTAATATTCGTTTAACAGTAGAACAATTTTCAGTTTCACCAATATTACTCGACACACTAGGCTGAACTTCATGCAACAATTTGTTATGTTTTCTTTGGCAGTTTTCTATTTGACAGAGCTTACGACGCCTACAATTTTTGCTGGTATGACCAATACCCAGACATGAAAAGCATAACTTTAAACGCTTTTCCTCACTCCATCTATTTGGCACACTCAATTTCAAAAATTTGTCACAATTAAAAACTTTATGTAGCTCAAGACAAAAATGACATTTAATTTTACCACCTCTACTATCTGCTGTATGCAAAACAATTTTTCTTTTTGAATCACAATTAGGGCGACTGACGATTAAATTTGTTGATTGTATACTTCTTACCAAATTTGCAATTCGCTGCAGCCAAGTACTAAAATCCAACACAGTGGGCCACTGTTGTAAAGTCGAAGCAAATTGCGCCCAATCTAAACGTTTACTCATTGGGAGCTTTTGAACTAATTCTTCCATAAGAGTAGGATTGGATAAATGTTGACGGCCATTTGCTGTTCCTAAAAACGCTGCTAAATTTCTTACCTTAATTAAATACGGTATTAGTTTTTCAACAGCATTTTCTCCTATAGGCTTAATCTCCTTAATTTGTTGCAACTGGCATCGAATTAGTACATCTGGGCGATCATACTGAAGTTTAAGCTGTTCAATAGCTGTTGGCACATTGTTCGGATGAATGAGCAACGACTTTACACATTCTCTAGCTTCACCCTTTAAAGCTTTCTGTAATCTTAAACAATTCTCAAAATTATTGTAACAATACGAGGCAGTAGAATGTTCAAAGGCAGAGAAAAACATAGGCCAGTCTTCAGGTGTACCATAAAATTCAGGAAAATCATACATTTTACGTTGCGTTTGCATGGGCAGAGCACTAGCTTGAATATTAATAGGCTGAGTCATCAACATCTGCTGGTGGCCTTGGTAACTTGGTACACTAGAATATGGCGTTAGGTTACGAGGTTCAATGGTATCACCTATGTTGTAATTGTGACCACTTGCAACTGGAGTTGTACTTACTGAGGTGGCCGGCATATTTTGCTCCAAATTCACCATATTTGTATTTTCAGCAGCTTTCAATGCTCTTTGTGCGTTTACCAATTGTGCTTGCAAATTTTCTATTTGGCGTTGAAGACATTCCATATCGGTACTTACGTTGGTTTGAAATGTAGTTTGCGACGATTGAAAATTAACACTAGGGCCAGGCACCAAAGGCGGCAGATTTTGTTGCACTTCACTGACTGCATTAAATATATTTTGCGGTGGTAAAGCAGTAGTTGTTTCTGTAGTAGCACCGGCGACGGCTTTTGTTGTTGTTGGTACACATTGAGCAACTTGTTGTGAAGTAATTTTTGTTCCAACCGACGCAGAACTATTGTTATCTTGACTTGCTGAAGTCTGCAAGCGTGTACTTTTTCTTGAGGGAGAGCGTTGCATCATGATCAAAAAGTTTTATAAATATTAATATGTTGGTGCAAACCACAAACACTTTTTGTTATTTGATTTATTCAGAGAAACCACAAATTTCGTTTAACACAATCGACAACAAATAATTTTTTTTTAATTTACTGTTTTTCTCGGCATACGTTGAGACACACTGTAACAAACGATCATGAGCTGACCTTCAAAATATAACTTCTTTTACACAAATTGTTCCAAATAAATCCTTTCCGGCAAACAATGCGAAATAAAATTTGTCGCTGCCTGCGACTTCAGCTTTGTAAAGGGGCGAATTTAACGACAGCAAAAATTAATTAAAATAATAGAATTAAATAAATACAATTAAATATTTAAAAGCCATTTGGCGACAAGGACTCTATGTTAAAATATCTAAGTTAAGTTCATTAGCAGTAATTACTTTGACATTCTATTTTGGTTTATTTACTAAACATATTTGAAATTAAAATTATTGTAAATAGCTTTTTTATGAAAGATAATTAAAATACTCTCAAAAAAAAAAAAAAACAATTATACCGGCTATGAGAAATGGCAACTAATTAATATGCAACAGCAGCAAGTACGTTCGTATATGATGATGTCAACTGGTCAAGCCATAGTGCAAGCGAATCTCGTGCAATTTTTTTATCAAGAAAACTTGCAAGGCCAAATGCAAGCGATGTCAGTAACCCAACAACCGGCTGTAGCACAACAACACAATTAAATTGTAAACTACGCAGGCTGCCGCCAATTAGACAGCAGAACAAACTAATCCTAGTTATTTAGCTCTACAGCAAACTGCTGTCAATTTCATTTATAACAATCCCAATAATGCCTCACAACAAGCCGTTGCAGCTGATACAACTCCTTACAATACCGAGGAAGGTAGAATTTACTTTGTATCACCTCCAACATAGACGTCTTTACGACCCATCTCCCTGTCCCAAAGAAGATCTATCAGTACTGAATCGATCCGAGAGGAATTATCAACAAAAATTACATGACCCTAATCCAACAAGGATGACCAGTAAACGTTAACGAATCAAGAATTTTTAAGCTCGAATCAGCCTTCGATTGGTTCAGGTGAAAATATGTTTTACAAATTTCGAAAATTAGACAAAATGAACAATAATTTACTAAATTATTCAGGATATGCAATTAAACTTTCAATATTTATTTGGTTGTTAGGTTTTAGCTGGTCTATATGCATTTCACTGGTGTTTATACCGGATAATCAGTAGACCTTGTTTTTCCAAATTCTTGAAAAAGTTTAAAATGTTTTAAATTCTCATTAACAAAATGAGAGTTCAAAAATGAAACAAAAAAACTATAAAAAACTTCCCCAAAGACCCAACCTACATTTTTCTTTCCTATTTAAGTATTTATTATTTGTTTTTGGATGAAAAGGTCTACTGATAATCTGTTATTTGTAGCTTAGGCTGCATTCTGACGACTTTGCGATTAAGATATAATTACATATGACTGTCAAAATTGTCATTTAACAGATGTTTTACAATTTTTGCTTTCACACATACATACATATAATTACATCTGACATAAGCTCTCTTTGTTTATAATAACAAATTTTATACGCGAATTTTGATTTATACACTTTAATTGAAAATTTTTAATATAACTTTTACATACATATTGTTACAGATTTATTTTTAAATAGCTTAATTTACATTATAATTTATTTTAGTTGTAGCAGTTAAAGTTACTGTAGTTGTATTTGTATTAGTTTATTTTGCTGGTTTTTCGAACATGATGATGTTGTTATGTGTAGCATACTTTTAGGCACTTCTATTATTCGTACCTATTACTTAACGTCGTAATTTAAATTTAACGGTTTTCGAATGTACTAGAATGTACATACGAGAACTTTGTCGAATGTTACCGAACACCACTATGTTACTATAAATAGCCGAACAACACAGCTAACGTAATCAGTATTACAGTAGAGCTTGTAAGGTGCGTATCAAAGTGTGTTTGATAATAAAAGTGTATAATCATAAGTGTAATAAGTAAAGTGATATTAAAGCAATCTTTGAGTGTGTTTAAGTAAATAAAGTGCTCTTAATTTTACAACGAATTTCAACTGTTTTTGACTGCAATAAAAGAACTCAAAAGGTTTATTTAAAGGAAATAATCCAACGTTTATAAAAGGTATAAACGTAACAACTGGTGTCAGAAGTGGGATTGCATTAAAAAAAAAAAAAAAATAATAATAAAAAGCAGACATGAAATTTGAGGAACTTAAAGTAGAACAACTCAAAAAGGAATTGAGTAAGCTGGCGTTGTTGACAACAGGTAATAAAGTAGAATTGCAAAAGAGACTTCTAGATGAATTTAAGCGGCGTAATATTGACATTGAGGGTTACGAGTTCGACGATAAAGAAGAAATGGAAGTTTCCACTAGTGCAACCACAAACAACATGGATTTGAGTACAATGCTTGCTGCTATGATGGAAAAAATGGAAATAAAATTCCAAGAAGTTCAAGAAAATTCTAAAGCCAGTAATGAAAAATTATTAGCCGAAGTTCAAGAATCTTCTAGAGCTAATAATGAAAAATTATTAGCTGAAGTTAAAGAAGAAGTGCAAGAAACAGCTAGAGCTAATAATGAAAAATTATTAGCCGAAGTTCAAGAAGCTTCTAAAGCTAATAATGAAAAATTATTAGCTGAAGTAAAAGAAGAGTTGGAGTTGAGATTTCAAGAATGTTCTAGAGCTACGAACCAGAAACTTCAGGAAATTTCTGAGGCTGTGAACAACAGAGTCGATTGCGTTGAAAAGCAAGTTAAAGATGCGTTGAAAAGCAAGTTAAGATTGCAGTTACAAGTAAAAAATGTTGATGAAAAATTGCAATTACAAGACGAAAAATTTAAAAATCTAGAAACAAAAATTAACGATATCCAATGTCATGAGGGAGCAGTGCGGATAATTCCAAAAATATCGAGTAGAATAAAGGCCCCTACTTTTGACGGTAGTGCACCATTTAATGTTTTTAAATTTTAGTTTGAGACAGTTGCCAATAGAAATATGTAAAGCAATGAAGAAAAGGCTATAGAGTTGATTTTGGCGTTAAAAGGCAACGCAGCGCAAGTCTTGGAAAGCATACCTATTGGCTGCAGAGAAAACTATGATGACATAATGGTTGCACTACAACGTAAGTATGGTGGCGAGCACAAACGAGATATATACCGAATGGAATTACGAGGCAGAACACAGAAAGCTAACGAGTCATTACAAGATTTCGCAACGGAGATCGAGCGTTTGGTGCAGCTGACATATCCAGGTTAAAATCACCAATTTTTAGATCAGTTTAAAATTGAAACGTTTGTAAATGGAATACGTGATCCAGAAATAAAGCACGCGGTGTTTGACACACATAAATCGACGTTTGCAGAAACAGTTTCATATGCACTAACACAGGAAACTGCAAAATTGCTTTCTAAGCCGCAGATATATAAGGTGCGAAATCTTGAAATTTCTACAGAAATGGAAAGAGATGAAGTAAGAGATTTAAAGGCTCGTATACAGGCGTTAGAGGAAAAGCAAGGCAAAGGCAGAGCCAAATGTTATAATTGTGGCAAGAGTGGACATTTTCAACGTAATTGCAAAGCACCAAGGAAGAGGGCTAGATCTGTTTCGCCACCTAGAAACAGCAAACGGGCGAACACGAAATCATCAAATGAGTCACCTTTAAACTAAAACGAGCTAGCACTACGGGGCAAGAGCTAGCTCCCATAACCGAGGGCCCCACAATCTCTATATCAGTTATGCAGCAGAAAAATAGCAACCTTACTGCTTGTGGGTATATCAATGGTCGAAGGCATATTTTTACCATAGACACAGGTGCATCGCAGTCTATTATCAGGCCCGATTTAGTAAAGAACACAATCGAACCGTTATGTGGCGTAAGTCTGCGAACAGCTACTGGGGAGCCTGCTACTGTCTATGGTAAAATAAACGTAAATGTAACTGTTGCCAACATAAGTGTCAATCATGTATTCATTGTTGCCGACATTGTGGACGAAGTAATCATCGGTGCAGATTTTATGATTAGTCATGGCATTAGTCTGCACATGGGGCAGAAGGTAATGATTTGGAGGAATGTCGAAATACCCCTAGATATTGGTTATGAAAATAAGGTGCATGTAAGGAAACTAGTTGCTACAGAATATGAGAAAATACCACCACAGTCAGAAAGTGTAGTATGGGCGCGTATAGAGGGAGATTGTGTGGACAACCGGTTGTGGGTGGTAGAACAAACAGATATAAAAAGTGACTTAATAACAGCAAAAGCCCTTGTCAAAACCACCAATAACGGAAGAGTCCCTGTAAGAGTGCTTAACCTTTCCGCCTGTGAAAAAGTCGTCAAGCCAAAATCCGAATTAGGTCAATGTGCTAAAGCTGAGGCAATAATTAATTGCGAAATGAAATCGGGTCCTGTCAGTATGTCGAACAAAGAGCATGAGATGCTAGCAGAATACGTAGAGAAGTGGGTTAAAGGATTATCGCCGTCCGATAGGAATAAAGCAAAACAGCTTCTCAGAAAACATGCATCCATCTTCGCTCTGAAAGGTCAACATCAAGGTAGGACATCACTTGTGAAACATCAGATAAATACCGGCGATGCAAGGCCTATAAAACAAGCTCCTAGAAGTATTCCTCTAGCGAAACGTAATGAAGTCAAAGAGCTTGTCAATGAAATGGAGCAGAGTTGAGTAATAGAACCTTCTTCAAGTCCTTGGAGCTCACCGGCAGTTTTGGTTAAAAAGAAAGATGGCAGCACAAGATTTTGCGTCGATTATAGAAAACTGAATGACGTCACGAAGAAGGACAGTTATCCACTACCAAGGATAGATGACACTCTGGACACGCTAGCTGGAACAAAATGGTTATCTACTTTAGACCTGCAAAGTGGTTATTGGCAAGTAGAAATATCTGATAGAGATAAGGAGAAAACAGCTTTTAGTGACGGGCTGTGGCAATTTAACGTGATGCCATTTGGACTATGCAACGCTCCAGCCACATTCGAGCGATTAATGGAACGCGTATTGAGGGGACTTCTTTGGAAGACATGACTGGTGTATCTTGATGAAATAATTGTCATGGGTAAAAGTTTTGACGATCACCTGAAAAATCTAGAAGAAGTTCTTAAACGAATATCAGTGGCTGGACTTAAATTAAGCGCAAAGAAATGTGCATTGTTCCAAAAAGAAGTTAAATACTTGGGGCATCGAGTCGCAGAGGATGGTATATCAACTGACGAAGATAAAATCCAAGCTGTGAAGGACTGGCCTCGCCCGAAAAATCTTCATGAGTTACGTAGTTTTCTAGGCCTCTGTACCTACTACAGGCGATTTGTGCCGAATTTTGCCAGTGTCGCTGCCAGTCTACATGAGCTCACCAAGAAGTCACGACCATTCTTGTGGGCTGAAGCACAAGAACAAGCATTCAAGAAGCTCAAGGAGTTGTTATGTGTAGCACCAGTTTTGGCATATCCTATCGCTGGGGAGAAATTTGTATTGGATAGCGATGCGAGTGGATACGGGATAGGTGGTGTTCTTTCGCAGGTTGTTAATGGAACAGAAAGAGTCATAGGCTACTATAGTCGGACACTCTCGAAGCCTGAAAGAAATTATTGTGTAACACGACGAGAGCTTCTGGCAGTTGTGGAGTGTGTAAAGCATTACCACAAATATCTGTATGGACAACACTTCGAACTAAGAACTGATCACTCTGCACTCAGATGGTTGCTACAATTTAAACAACCGGAAGGACAGCTAGCCCGTTGGATTGAACGTCTCCAGAGCTACGATTTCAGCATTGAGCACAGAAAGGGCACTAAACATGGAAATGCAGATGCACTCTCCCGAAGACCGTGCAGATTGGAGTGCAAACATTGTGCAAAAGCTGAAGGAAAAGAATGTGTCGTCGACGTTCGACTAACACATATAGAGACAAGTGACGACTGGTCAGCGGCGCAAAGAAACGATCCCATACTGGCAAAATTATGTCAGCAAAAGAGGAAGACAAAAGGCCAAACCGTAACCAAATATCAGCGGAAAGTCCACTGATGAAATCATACTGGGCGCTATGGAATAGTCTGCAGGTTATTAACGGATGCCTTTATCGCAAATGGGAAAGTACTGATGGTAAATCGACAACAAATCTGATTGTGGTGCCATCATCTAAAGTCAAAGAGGTATTGAAGGAGTTTCATAATGGTTCAAGCGGTGGTCACCTTGGTGTAACAAAAACCATAGAGAAGATAAAGCAACGTTTCTATTGGGTTGGATGCCAACAATCTGTAGCTGATTGGATAGCAAATTGCGCACAATGTATCGCAGCCAAGGGCCCAGTAAGACGGAGTCGCGGAGCACTGCAGCAGTACAACTCAGGTGCTCCGTTTGAGCGAATAGCAATGGATATAGCAGGCCCTTTTCCTGTCAGTGAGGCTGGAAACCGTTACGTTCTAGTTGTAATCGACTATTTTAGCAAATGGCCAGAGGTATACGCAATACCAAACCAAGAAGCTAAAACTGTCGTAAACGCATTTGTAAACAACTGGGTGTACCGCTATGGAGTTCCACTTGAGCTACATTCTGATCAGGGAAGAAATTTTGAATCTGCGATATTCCAGGAAATGTGCGAACTATACGGTATCCGAAAAACGAGGACTACGCCACTGCATCCACAATCTGACGGCATGGTCGAGAGATTTAACCGCACGTTGGAGGAACACTTGAGGAAAGTGGTCAGTGCATACCAAAGGGACTGGGATGAGCACATACCAAAATTTCTGTTGGCATACAGGTCAGCCGTTCATGACTCTACCTCCCGAACACCTGCAAAAATTATGTTTGGAACCGAGCTGAAACTGCCAGGTGATCTAGAATTCGGTATTAATCCCTCGATAATAAATGAGCACGAAGAACACACTTCAAGGGGACAAAAAGATCTAGACGAAATTCATAAATTCGTTCGTGGCCGAATAAAAATGACCAGCGACAAGATGAAGGCCAGATATGACAGAGCAGCAAATTCTGAAGGCTTTAATGAGGGTCAGCTAGTTCTACTATATAACCCACAACGGAAAAAAGGACTGTCTCCTAAATTGCAAACTCATTGGGATGGGCCGTATAAGGTGATAAAAAGAATAAATGATGTCGTGTATAGAATACAAAAGTACAATAGCCCAAGATCAAAGATGAAAGTGGTTCATCTCGAGCGCCTCGCTAAGTACGGAAAAAGTGAATTTGTGCCTATTCGGGACGAACAGGCTTAAGCGGGCGGTAGTGTTACAGATTTATTTTTAAATAGCTTAATTTACATAATAATTTATTTTAGTTGTAGCAGTTAAAGTTACTGTAGTTGTATTTGTATTAGTTTATTTTGCTGGTTTTTCGAACATGATGTTTGTTGTTATGTGTAGCATACTTTTAGGCACTTCTATTATTCGTACCTATTACTTAACGTCGTAATTTAAATTTAACGGTTTTCGAATGTACTAGAATGTACATACGAGAACTTTGTCGAATGTTACCGAACACCACTATGTTACTATAAATAGCCGAACAACACAGCTAACGTAATCAGTATTACAGTAGAGCTTGTAAGGTGCGTATCAAAGTGTGTTTGATAATAAAAGTGTATAATCATAAGTGTAATAAGTAAAGTGATATTAAAGCAATCTTTGAGTGTGTTTAAGTAAATAAAGTGCTCTTAATTTTATAACGAATTTCAACTGTTTTTGACTGCAATAAAAGAACTCAAAAGGTTTATTTAAAGGAAATAATCCAACGTTTATAAAAGGTATAAACGTAACAATATGTATTAGATCCTGCATGAATGGTACTAAAATTATGCATTAATTCTCAAAATGAATTGTGCTTGCTATGTCACACATACTGTTGAATGTGAGTAATGTGTGTAGCAGTGATCGGCTTTGAGTCGTTTTTTCGACATTCTTAGTGAGCCACAAAACTTGAGTATAAGTGCGTATAAATCATTTAAATTTAACAGAGCTGACGTACGCATGCCCACAAAAACGTTGATTTATAAGTATGTATAACACACAATGAACATAAATACTACGTCGTACTTATATTATAGCGTCCCATATTTCTATGATTTGCAAGACTACTCTCGTTGATTCATATTTTTCAGAAACTACTTATCTTCATAGAATGAAGCAAGTTGACTCAACAACAAAACCATTAACAGCTATAATTTGTATGAAGAATAAACAATATTGCCAGGTCGGAGAGTGCAAGATATTTTTTGGCCGCCAGACAATTTGCAATGTTACAATGTGTAATATACAATTTTTGCAAGTATCACTATTTAATTTTTAAATAAATGCAACTGATTATGGCCTTTAGGGTAGGTTTTGGTTGGCTTCTATAATAAGAGGTAAACAACAACAGTTATTTTATGCTTTTTATTTTCATGTTTAAATTATTTACAGCAAATTAAAAAACTGCGTTCTTAGGTGCTCACTTAAATTTGAAAGATAATACGCAAAACCAAAATCTCTTACCCTACGTTGCCACAAGCAAGTATTTACTTGCAAGTAGTGTATACGTATTACCAACGAAAATTAGGAGAAATTCCAAAAAAAAAAAAAAAAACAAAAATTTTTTGAGTGGCTACACAGCACAGTGCAAGTTCATTTTTAAAATGTCGTCAACAAATAAACTTCAAACAAATTTAAAACAAATGGCGCTGCTTCAATTGGTAATTAAGTGTTGTCAATAGCCACTATTAAACGTTACCTTTAGACATATAACTTTTTAATAGAATTTTTTTTATTAAAAATTGATATTTATATTAAAACTTACATTTTAAATGAATATTTATATTTTTTCTTAGTATTCTTCATATAAATATATACATATTTATTAAAAAAACTAGCTGAATTATTTACCACAACTGTATGATATATTAGTGAGTTAACAAAACACTCAGCATTAGACAACACTGTTTTTCGGCTTGTCACTTTACTTGCCGTAACTGTAAAAATTTTACTTGCTTAAAAATTTCTTCGCAAGCTGAGTCGCAGGTTGCCAAAGTGTAGTTGTGTTAGTAAAAAGTGTTAGTGTATTGGTTTTTTTTTCACTTGCACTTGCATGTGGCAACGGTAGGTTAAACAGACATCAAAGCAAACACTCTATTTTTGCTTGTTGTTTTTGTATTATTTTGTTAAATTTAAATTGTCTATTTTTTTCAACAATCCACAATTATTATGATGAATGCCAAATCGTTATCTGGCAAGCCTAGTTAAAACACACACACTACGCGAGTCATACGTGCTTTTGGTCGTCTTTTTATTTTGCATGAACGACAATAGCAATCAAATAAGTCATACATGTTGATGAATATGAATCATTTAAAAGTGCGTATAAGTAGTGAAGACTTTTCAATAAGTTTGAATGCGTATAAATCAACGAAAAAATAAATAATGATTCAAGTTTACTTACTTCATTTGTATTCGTTGCAGATCTCTGGTGTGTAGCTCTCTTTGAAACCCAACGTACACTTCTATCTTCATTATTCTTTGCATTCAGCCACATGCTGTTTCTTAAATGAATCATTAGCACCAAACTTGCCATTTTAGCACTTTTTATGCTAGATTTAGCATTTTTATACCCACCACCAAAAAAATGGTAGGGGTATATTCATTTTGTCATTCCGTTTGTAACACATCGAAATATACATTTTAGACCCCATAAAGTATATATATTCTGAATTTGATGACGATCTAGCTATGTCCGTCCGTCTGTCCGTCTGTTGAAAGCACGATAGAGGTCGCACCGAAAAAGCTAGAGGGCTCAAATTTTGCCAGAATCTTTCTTATAGACAAGGTTTGTTTGGTATTGAAAATGGGCTAAATCGGAATATTACGAAGAGAGTTATAGCTCGTAAAGCAAGAATAGGTCGAAAAAACCGTGTCCTGCTAACATCGAATAAAATGGAATTGTGTCCAAACGGATACACGTAGTGTCATGAAACTTAGGATATATATTTCTCGAGTCAAAAGAATATTTCTCCCCAAAAATTGCTTAAATCTATGCATTACAAAAGGAGTTATAGATCAAAATGTACGAAAATTTATACCGCACAGTGTATATTTGAAATTACGTAATAAAACTGACAAAACCATATGTACGATTCTGAAATTTTGCAAACATGGCTTTTTAGTCAAAGTCTTCGTTATAACGGAAGATAAATGTGCCACGCCCACTTTTTTCTTTAAATTTTTATAAAAATATATAAGTCTTATATATTAGCATTTATTCATTGCAGACAGCATCATTTGTTGAAGGCGCCACTACATTTTGCAAACAATGAGGATGATTGATGTCTTTGCTAACTATCACGTAGAACACTAGATGGCTCTAGTAATATTTTTGATAACATCCTAAAAATGTGCATCAGTAGATTTAAAATATGTATTTGAATATTTAAAATACATTTTTTAACTTAATTATATTTTTATCTATCTACTCTTTTGTAAAAGGTGGCTAAATTTTAGGGGCGATTTTGGTGATTTTGAATAAAACACAAATTATTTAGGAAATTATTATCATATATTTTTATAATGATAATATTTGTATGGTTTAATTATGTATGAAATAAAATATCGGCGAAATGGCCGCCGCACAGTGGACCATTCTACGAGAAGGCGGCCAAAACTCATTTTTTCATTCGAATGTAGACACTAGTGTACCTCGTGAGCCAAAAAATGTAAACTTTATTTCACATACATATATTACCGAGAACAGGGTGATTCAAAATAAAAATTTTAAGTATTTTGCTAAAACGGGAAATTTATTAGTGAGATTTTGAGTTTTAAACGTCTAGTTTTGTATAATTTTAAAATTTGTTAACCATTAGTACATGAAAATAAATTGTTTATAATGTTTAGAAATAATTTTTTTTTTATTTTTAGGTTCAAATTTTCATAAATTCCCATTTTTAATACACCATAACTTCTAGAGAACATAAGATAACAAAAAGAAATTAGCACCATTTAGTAGATAAAAAAACCCTCCTCTATACCCCTATACCCCATTGTATACCCGAAACGATCCGATAATGATCACCAGACCAATTTTTGTGACGCAAGGTCAAATATTTTTTGCAAAATTTTAGTAAAAGAGCTAAACAAATTTTTTTGTAAAGTGTTTTTTAAGTATTTTAGTTTTTATATCCGCAACCAAAAAAATGGTATATATATATTCTTAATCGGGGTTTTATTTGATGACGATCTAGCTATGCCCGTCCGTCTGTCCGTCTGTTAAAAGCACTATAGAGATCCCATCGAAAAAGCTAGTGGGCTCAAATTTTGCAAGAATATGTCTTATACACAAGGTTTGTTTGGAATAAAAAATTGGCTAAATCTGAATATAAGAAAGAAAGTTATAGCTCGTAATGCAAGATTAGGTCGAAAGAAACGTGTCCTTCCAACATCGAATAAAATGGTGTTGTGTCCACCAGCATCAACGTAGATACATGAAACTACAGATATAAACTACCTGAGCAAAAACAATATTTTTACCCAAAAATTGTTTAAATGCATGAATTAGGAAGGGAGTTAGAGATCAAAACGCGCAGTGTATTTTTCAGTATGTTCAAAATTTTAAACCTAATAAGAGTGACAAAATTTGATCCTCGATTCTGAAATTTTGCAGGAATTGCTTTTTCGTCAAAGGCTTTGTTCTGACGGAAAATAAATGTGACACGCCCACTTTTACGCCCACCTCCCATACAACGTTTTCTCTCAAATTCTTATAATTTCTCTATAAATCGAGATTTTGGAATAATAAAGGTCTATATTGAAATATCTAAGTTGTATTTATTAGCATAAATAACTTCGACACACCTACTATAACGCCCACTTTTCACATTATCTACTGTTAATGAAATTTAAATTTATAAAACCGACAAAATTAGAGGTATGATGATAAAATTTGCTTTGGAAATCCTTCTAGTCAATGTTATTGGTATGTCAGAAAACTTAGGTGACACGCCCACTCTTACGCCCACATCCTATATAATGCTTTATCTCGAACTCAGATAATTTCTCAATGAATAAAGATTTTGGAATAATAAAGGACTATATTGAAATATCTAAGTTATATTTATTAGCAGAAATTTTACTGACACGCTTACTTTAACGCCCACTTTCACTGAAACACTAAATTTACGAAAACATTTTAGCAGCATATCGAAGTTATAAAGGGTGGTGAAATTTTAAGGGCCGATGTTGATTTTGAATAAAACACAAATTATTTAGGAAATTATTATCATTGCTTTTTGTAATGATAATATTTGTATGGTTCAATTATGTATGGAACAAAATATCGGCCAAATGGCCCCCGCGACCTCAACGGCACACCTCGATCCGATAGTCCAAATTTTTAATAACACTGTTGATGCTCAATTGTTGGGCACGATGATGAGTCGAAGTTGACTGTTTTTTTGCCACACTATCGTGAAAAACAGGAATACTTCTCATTTAACGAATTAAGAATGCATTCATAGATGTTCTAACGTTTTATACAGACCTGTTTTAAATTTAAAATTTAACCACCCTCTACAAAGAAAGTGATGTTTATTTTAGAGATTATTCCAAGCGATTAACAAAATAATAAATATTGTGCTTTAAATGTACACAAAATTGGTGGTGGGTATAAAAGATTCGGCACAGCCGAATATAGTGCTCTTACTTGTTTTTTCTTAAGTTAGCACAAAAGATTTTCAAAAAAGTGCTAAGCGCTAGTTTAGCACTTTTTAATAATAATCCGGCATTTTTTGCACTTTCTCATATAAAATTTAAATGCAATCAATTATTTTTTATATGTAAATTTTAGATGATATTTTCTTTCTTGAAAAGGTTATAGCTGGTAAAATATTTATAAAGGAAAAACTGATGGACATAATTTTGGGAGATGAGGAAGAAATATTTGAAGAATATTTGTTACCAAATCCGTATTTAGGAAACGAATTCGAAACGAATTCGAAACGAATTCGAAACGTTATTAAAAAAGAATAAAGAAAAAAAATATAATATCTTCTGAAGAAGAAGACACAATCAGAAAAATATGTTTAATGTTTTTAAAATCGCTTGTAAATGAACTAAAATTATCGGCTTCCCAAAAATAATTTGATATTAAAAAAATTTTAACATTTTCAATAGATAAAACACTTAAACAAATTAAGGCACCTATTACTTGTCTCTTAGAAAATATGAATTTTAGTATAACTGAAATAGAAAAAGTCCAACATCAGTGGAGCTATAAAACTGAACAAATCTGGCATACCAATATGGATTCTACGGAGTTCTGAATTCAAGTAAACCAATTTAAAAATTCAAGTAATGAAAATCCTTTTAAAAAATTATCGGATTTTGTGCTATTTTTTTTTTTTTTTTTTGGTTTGACCATTTTCCAACGCTGAAGTGCAGCGTTTATTTAGTTCAATGGGCTTAATAAAAAGCAAATTTGGTACAAAATTTCCCTGAGGTTTCCCATTTTTTCTCTATCATCTTATGGCAACACTGATTAACACAGTTTCAGCGATGAATACTCCACACTACACAGTATGCATTCACTGTGTTATACCATTTTTTATACCCTTCACCTGTGGTGCACAAGGGCATATATAGCTTTGACATTCCGTTTGTAATTTCTACAATTTTCATATTTTTTTTTAACAAATCCAGATTATTAATTAAATACGATTAATCCACAAGTAATCAAAATTATTTAGGATTACGAGAAAATAATCAAAAATAAGCAAAAGTAATCCAAAAAATAATTGACTACATTAAAGGAATATTTTTGATTATTTTATTATTTTTTTATAAAATTTTATTATTTATAATTATTTTTATATAAAATAAAAAAGAATATATCATAAACAAAAAAAAAAAAAACAATAAAAATAATTACACAAAAAAAAATTTAGAAAAAAAATTTAAAAAAAATTAAAAAACAAGTAAAAGTGCTATATTCGGCCGTGCCGAATTTTATATACCCTTCACAACGTGTAATCATGCAATAAAAATTTTTTGTATCACCATTCATCTCATATGAAATACGTACATATGTACATATACAAAACATCCCATTGCAGAATTATAATTGAGTTTACGTATGTATGTTTCTAAAAAAATTCAAAAAAAAAATATATTAAAAATGTATTTATTTATTGAAATTTTTTGAAACTTAGTAAGCACAGATCTATTTATTCATTATATTTGTTTAGGTAGAAATTCAAAAATATATATTTATTTTTATTTAGTGTAAACAGTTTTTATATTAATTGAAAAATGGAAATTCCTAATTTTTTTAATAAAAAATTTGTTTGCACATCTGACACAAATAGTAAAATCCGCAGCCTTTGGTGTAGGGATGGGCATAAAATATCGATACATCGATTCTTATTTACTAATATTGTTTTCAGTATCTTTTTCGATATTTTAAGAGCTCTATAAATTTTAACCTCTTTTTAACTGATTGTGATTATTGTTCAGATGTCTCCGACTTCCTATACAGAGGTATAGGTCGATCCACGGAGAAGGAACCAACGTAAAAACCCTAGCTTATGTATGTTATGTTATGTACATCTACCAAAAATTTTTAGAATTCAAAAAAAAAATTTATAGCGCTAGCTAATTCTTTTTTAAGTTTAGTCCGTCAAATAACGCTTTTCTGAAAAGGTTGAAGAAAAAATAAAAAATATTTTTTTTTCAATAGCCACCATATTGGAACCAAGGTTCAAGCGTATTCTTTTTACTTCTATAACAGTTGCCTCAAATGCTATATTTAAAATAAGCGATATTTTTCGTTCAGAACGTAGTAAGAAAGAACAAGTTTCTCCCGCTTTCAGGTGTGCGGTATAAGTTTTCGTACATTTTGATCTATAACTCCTTTCGTAATGTATAGATTTGAGCGATTTTAAAGGAAACATATTTCTTTTACTCAGGAAATAAACATCCCAAATTTCATGACTCTACATCAATGCGTTTGGACACTCAATACTCAGGACAATACTCAGAAATAACCTATTCAAGACATCTCGATTTATATCGCTTCTGCTGAATTTCCTCGAATAATTCGTACGATATTATCGTAAGCGCTTATTTCTGGCCTCGGCAGCTTATTCTGACAACAAACTTATTTTTGTGATTAATGTTTTTAATAATTATTCTTATTAGGTACGTATATTTATTTTTTTAACACATAATATTTTGTGGAGCAGGTATATAAAAATATCTTTTATGAGTATGTGTGGGACATTCCTTTATAACTATTATGGGATAATAAAGAATTTTTAAAATTTATAATTATTCCTTTTATTTAATTGTATAATTTATAATTATAGGCAGGTATTAACATTGTAAAGTGTTAAAAGTGATGTGAGTAACAGTTAAAATCAATAATTCAAAATACATAAAAGTTTATGACGATATAAATGTATAAGAAAAAGTGCCTGATGAACAAAAATGGAAGAAATGTGAAAATTTTAAAAAATCGACAAAAATAATGGCGCAAACTTGCGCAAACTTTCTTTTTTGTTTCTAAAATTGGAGATTATAGATTTTATTGTGGTATCAAACATATTTCGTAGCGATGCTAACCTCACTTTCAAAAACTTCTTCTTTTACTTTTTTTGCAAAAAAAAGTGTATAATTTTCTTTTGCTTTTGCTTTTGAACGAATTGTTTAAACATGAATATTCAACATATTTAAAATTTTTTTTCTTTTTTTAATAACTTTTGATCAAACGTTTCAGCGAAAAAAAATTATTGTTAAACCTTTATTCGTTTAGCCGACAAAAAAAATATCATATAAATATCCAGAAACCAAAAAAAACCATTTAAGTCTCAAATAATTTTCTTCACTTTCCTGACTTTAGCAGGGTCTCAGAGTTACAAATCGCAACTAAAACTCTTCAAAATTTAAAATATAATGTAAAATATTGTTGTCTGTAGAGCTGCGTACTTAGTTCTTAAGCTTTCTTAAAATTTAGTTTTGCGTTTTTGGCCAGTTTTTTAGGTCAAATACTCCTCTGTGTGTCGTCTAAGTGTTTAGAGCTTTAGCGCCGAAAAGTTTTTTCTTATAACAACAATAAGAATAAATATTTGTAATAAAAGGCAAAAAACTTTTATTTTTTATTTCAGCTATTTGTCATATTAAATATTAGAGCACCGACAAAGATATTGTTACAGCTTTATTTTTAAATAGCTTAATTTACAGTAGAATTTATTTTAGTTGTAGTAGTTTAAGTTACTGTAGTTTTGTTTGAATTACTTTATTTCGATGGTTGTTCGAACATGATGTGAGTTATTATGTGCAGCATACTTTTAGGCACTTTTATTATTCCTGCATATTACTTAACATTACGTCTTAATTTAAATGTAACGGTTTTCGAATGAACTATGTCTACATACGAGAACTTTGTCGAATGTTACCGAACACCACTATGTTACTATAAATAGCCGAACAACACAGCTAACATGATCAGTATTACAGTAGAGCTTGTTTAGTGTGTGTAACAGTGTTTCAGTGTTTATTAAAAGTGTATAACAATGAGTGAGTTTGACAATAAGTAAAGTGATATAAAAGCAATATCTGAGTGTGTTTAAATAAATAAAGTGCTCTTAATTTTATAACTAATTTCAACTGTTTTTGATTGCAATAAAAGCAGTCAAAATTTATTTAAAGGAAATAAGTCAACGTTTATAAAAGGTATAAACGTAACAACTGGTGTCAGAAGTGAAATTGCATTAAAAAAAAAGCAGACATGAAATTTAAAGTAGAACAACTCAAGAAGGAATTGAGTACGCTGGTATTGTTGACAACAGGTAATAATGTAGAATTGCAGAAGAGACTTCTAGATGAATTTAAGCGGCGTAATATTAATATTGATGGTTACGAGTTTGACGAAAAAGAAGAAATGGAAGTTTCCACTCGTGCAACCACAAACAATATGGATTTAAGTACGATGCTTGCTGCTATGATGGAAAAGATGGAAATTAAATTCCAGGAAGTTCAAGAAAATTCTAGAGCTAATAATGAAAAATTATTAGCTCAAGTTGAAGTAGAAGTTCAAGAAACTTATAAGCTAATAATGAAAAATTATTAGCTGAAGTAAAAGAAGAAAGTAAAATAATGGAGTTGAGATTTCAAGAATGTCTAGAACAAACCAGACAAACCAGAAGCTTCAGAAAATTTCTGAGGCTGTGAACAATAGAGTCGATTGCATTCAAAAACAAGTTAAAGATGTTAACGAAAAATTGCAGTTACAAGTAAAAAATATTAATGAAAGATTGGAAACAAAAATTAACGATATCCGATGTCATGAGGGACCAGTGCGAATAATTCCAGAAATATCGAGTAGAATAAAGATCCCTACTTTTGATGGTAGTGCACCATTTAATGTTTTTAAATTTCAGTTTGAGACAGTTGCCAATAGAAATATGTGGAACAATGAAGAAAAGGCTTTAGAATTGATTGTGGCATTAAAAGGCAACGCAGCACAAGTTCTAGAAAGTATACCCATTGGCTGCAGAGAAAACTACGATGACATAATGGTGGCGCTGCACCGTAAGTATGGCGGCGAGCACACACGAGATAAATATATACCGAATGGAATTACGTGGCAGAATACAAAAAGCTAACGAGTCATTACAAGATTTCGCAACGGAGATCGAGCGTTTGGTGCAGCTGACATATCCTGGTGAAAATCACCCATTTTTGGATCAGTTTAAAATTGAAACGTTTGTAAATGCAATACGCGATCCTGAAATAAAGCACGCGGTGTTTGGCACGCATAAATCGACTTTTGCAGAAACAGTTTCATATGCACTAACACAGGAAACTGCGAAATTGCTTTCTAAGCCGCAGATATACAAGGTGCGAAATCTTGAAATTTCTACAGATATGGAAAGAGATGAAGTAAGCGATTTAAAGTTTCGTGTACAGACGTTAGAGGAAAAGCAAGGCGAAGCCAGAGCCAAATGCTATAATTGTGGTAAGAGTGGAAATTTTCAACGAAATTGCAAAACACCAAGGAAGCGGGCTATATCTGTTTCGCCACCTGGAAACAGCAAACGAGCAAACACGAATTCATCAAATGAGTCACCGTTAAACTAAAACGAGCTAGCACTACGGGGCAAGAGCTAGCTCTCATAACCAAAGGTCCCACAATCTCCATATCAGTTATGCAGCAGAAAAATAGCAACCTTACTGCTTGTGGGTATATCAATGGTCGAAGGCATATTTTTACTATAGACACAGGAGCATCGCAGTCTATTATCAGGCCCGATTTAGTAAAGAAAACCATCGAACCATTATGTGGCGTAAGTCTGCGAACAGCTAGTGGGGAGCCTGATACTGTCTATGGTATAATAAACGTAAAAGTAACTATTGCCAACATAAGTGTCAATCATGTTTTCATCGTTGCCAACATTGTGGACGAAGTTATCATCGGTGCAGATTTTATGATTAGTTATGGGTCAGAAGGTTATGATTTGGCGGAATGTCGAAATACCCCTAAATGTTGGTTATGAAAATAAGGTGCATGTAAGAAAACTAATTGCTACAGAATATGAGAAAATACCACCACAGTCAGAAAGTGTAATATGGGCGCATTTAGAGGGAGATTGTGTGGACAACCGGTTGTGGGTGGTAGAACAAACTGATATAAAAAGTGACATAATAACGGCAAAAGCCCTTGTCAAAACCAGCAATGACGGAAGAGTCCCTGTAAGAGTGCTTAACCTTTCCGCCTGTGAAAAAGTCGTCAAGCCAAAATCCGAATTAGGTCAATGTGCTAAAGCTGAGGCAATAATTAGTTGCGAAATGAAATCGGGTCCTGTCAGTATGTCAAACAAAGAGCAGAACATGTTAGCAGAATACGTAGAGAAGTGGGTTAAAGAATTATCGCCGCCCGATAGAAATAAAGGAAAACAGCTTCTCAGAAAACATGCATACATCTTCGCTCTGAAAGGTCAACATCAAGGTAGAACATCACTTGTGACACATCAGATAAATACCGGCGATACAAGGCCTATAAAACAAGCTCCTAGAAGTATTCCTCTAGCGAAGCGTAATGAAGTCAAAGAACTTGTCAATGAAATGGAGCAGAATGTAGTAATAGAACCTTCTTCAAGTCCTTGGAGCTCACCGGTAGTTTTGGTTAAAAAGAAGGATGGCAGCACAAGATTTTGGGTCGATTATACAAAACTGAATGACGTCACTTAGAAGGACAGTTATCCACTAGTAAGAATAGATGACACTCTGGACACGCTAGCTGAAACAAAATGATTCTCTACATTAGACCTGCAAAGTGGGTATTGGCAAGTAGAAATATCTGATAGAGATAAGGAGAAAACAGCTTTTAGTGCAAGTGACGGGCTATGGCAGTTTAACGTGATGCCATTTGGACTATGCAACGCTCCAGCCACATTCGAGCGATAAATGGAACGCGTATTGAGGGGACTTCATTGGAAGACATGCCTGGTGTATCTCGATGACATAATTGTCATGGGTAAAATTTTTGACGATCACCTGAAGAATCTAGAGGAAGTTCTTAAACAAATATTAGTGGCTGGACTTTAGCTAATCGCAAAGAAATGTGCATTGTTCCAGAAAGAAGTAAAATACTTCAAGCTGTGAAGGAATGGCCTCGCCCGAAAAACCTGCATGAATTACGTAGTTTTATAGGCCTCTGTACCTACTACAGGCGATTTGTACCAATTTTTGCCAGTATCGCTGCCAGTCTACATGTGCTCACCAAGAAATCACGACCATTCCTGTGGGCTGCAGCACAAGAACAAGCGTTCTAGAAGCTCAAGGAGTTGTTATGCGTAAATCCAGTTTTGGCATATCCTATCGCTGGAGAGAAATTTGTATTGGATAGCGATGCGAGTGGCTATGGGATAGGTGGTGTTCTTTCGCCGGTTGTTAATGGAACAGAAAAGGTGATAGGATACTACAGTCGGAAACTCTCGAAGCCTGAAAAAATTTATTGTGTAACACGTCGAGAGCTTCTGGCAGTTGTAGAGTGTGTAAAGCATTACCACAAATATCTGTACGGACAACACTTTGAACTAAGAACCGATCACTCTGCACTCAGATGGTTGCTACAATTCAAACAACCGGAAGGACAGCTAGCCCGTTGGATTGAACGTCTCCAGAGCTACGATTTCAGTATTAAGCTGAAGGAAAAGAATGTGTCGTTGACGTTCGACTAACACATATAGAGACAAGTGACGACTGGTCAGCGGCGCAAACAGACGATTCCATACTGGCAAAATTATTATTATGGGTTGGATGCCAACAATATGTAGCTTATTGGATAGCAAATTGCGCACAATGTATCGCAACCAAGGGCCTAGTAAGAAGGAGTCGAGAAGCGCTGCAGCAGTACAATTCAGGTGCGCCTGAAGAAGCTAAAACTGTCGTAAACGCATTTGTGAACAACTGGGTGTGCCGCTATGGAGTTCCGCTTGAGCCTTCTGATCAGGGAAGAAATTTTGAATCTGCGATATTCAAGGAAATGTGCGAACTATACGGTATCCGAAAAACGAGGACTACGCCACTGCATCCACAATCTGACGGCATGGTCGAGAGATTAAACCGCACGTTGGAGGAACACTTGAGAAAAGTGGTCAGTGCACACCAAAGGGGCTGGGATGAGCACATACCAAAATTGCTGTTGGCATACAGGTCAGCCGTTCATGACTCTACCTCCCGAGCACCTGCAAAAATTATGTTTGGAACCGAGCTGAAACTGCCAGGTGATCTAGAATTCGGTATTAATCCCTCGACAATAGATAAGCACGAAGAAGACTGTTCAAGGGGAAAAAAAGATCTCAACGAAATTCATGAATTCGTTGGTGCCCGAATAAAAATTACCAGCGACAAAATGAAGGCCAGATATAACCGAGCAGCAAATTCTGAATGTTTTAATGAGGGTCAGCTAGTTCTACTATATAACCCACAACAGAAAAAAGGACTGTCTCCTAAATTTCAAACTCATTGGGATGGGCCGTATAAGGTGATAAAAAGAATAAATGATGTCGTGTATAGAATACAGAAGTACAATAGCCCAAATTCAAAGATGAAAGAGGTTCATCTCGAGCGCCTCGCTAAGTACGGAAAAAGTTAATTTGTGCCTATTCGGGAGCAACAGTCTTAAGCGGGCGGTAGTGTTACAGATTTATTTTTAAACAGCTTAATTTACAGTATAATTTATTTTAGTTGGAGTAGTTTAAGTTGCTGTAGTGTTGATTGTATTAGTTTATTTCGCTGGTTGTTTGAACATGATGTGAGTTATTATGTGCAGCATACTAGGCACTTTTATTATTCCTGCATATTACTTAACATTACGTCTTAATTTAAATGTAACGGTTTTCGAATTAACTATGTCTACATACGAGAACTTTGTCGAATGTTACCGAACACCACTATGTTACTATAAATAGCCGAACAACACAGCTAACATGATCAGTATTACAGTAGAGCTGGTTAAGTGTGTGTAACAGTGTTTATTAAAAGTGTATAACAATGAGTGAGTTTGACAAAAGGTAAAGTGATATAAAAGCAATATCTGAGTGTGTTTAAATAAATAAAGTGCTCTTAATTTTATAACTAATTTCAACTATTTTTGATTGCAATAAAAGAACTTAAGAAACTTTAAAGGAAATAAACCAACGTTTATAAAAGGTATAAACGTAACAATATGAATGCTGTTCTTCAAAAGCATTTCGTGCATGCTAAGGACAGTGTAACAAAAAAAGATTAGAGTTTCTTATTTTTTTTTTTAATCAGAACGATGTTTTTGAAGCTTTAGTGTACACATGAAGTTATTAATATAAACAAATTTTATTTAAATTAGTATTAAAGTAAAAATATTTCTTTTAATATAAAAAGACATTACAAGTAAAAATTAAAAGAGGTAACTAAATTAATTTTGAGTTTTTTGTTATAACTAAGAGTGTTATAATGACCATGTAATTTTTATGTTGTGAAAATATTTAAAGCTGGTCTTTAATTTTTATTTTAACAACTATTTTTTCTTTGATGTATTATGTATATGGGTCAATTTAAAAAAAAACGCAATTTTTGTGTCTCCGCACTTTACACTACTATTTTAGGTAAAAAAAAAAACAAAAATAAATAAAAAATTTGAGAGTGATCAGCGAGGAATATGTAGCAAAAAACGTAATTCTCAAATTTGTATGTCTGTTTTTTTGTTTATTCAGAATGGTGTTGTTTTTAATAAATAAAATCCAGAAAAAAGTAAATATGCAATATTTAATAACAGTTTTCGAATTACTGAGTTTCTTTCTTGTGTTTTGATTTGTAATAGTCGTCAAAACTGAATTAGTGCGAATTTGGTGTTGCAAAGAAAGGTTGCCCCCACAATTTGCATTGAGCGTCACTTTTTTTATAATTCAAGTAATATTACTAGTTCTCAATTTGCATTTAAATAAAGAAAATATCGTAAGGAAAGAACAAACATTAATTATTACAAAAGTGAAAAAGTGAAAAAAAATCTTTGTAAAAAAGTGTGCATTTGCGCAGTTTTTGTGAACACCATGATAAGGGCGCGATAAAATTTCATTAGCGTCCGCTAATTTTTTTAAAAGTGAATATATTAAATGTAAAAAATTGAAGTTGACAATCATTGTTTACATGGTTTCAACTCATTTTTTTATAATTTGTGAGTTTGAGAAATAAATTGCATACGAAAAAAAAACCAGAATAGGCAAATATTTTATGAGCATCACTTTTGATATATATTGCTTCATAGCTTAAAATGCTTAATTATGATTTTATTTTTTAATTTTTAAGAGTAAAACAAAATTAATGGAGGCTGAAAGAGCATAAAGATATCGAGAGAAAATAAAGCTCGATAAAGCGCGTAATGATGAATATAAAAGAAAGAAGAAAGAAGGGTATAACCGTGGTACCACAAGCTTAATTCGAAAGTGGTAAAGATAAATGAGAATAAAAAAAAAACAAAGCCGCTTGACATTTCATGAAGTTTATACAGATTCAAAATAAGAATTCGAATGAAAATTTATAAATTAAATTAAGTTAAGTTATTGTTTTGCGTCAAATATTTACATATGTGTTTAAGTTTCTTCAAGAATTACTTCATTTTTTCTATTTATGTTAAAGACATCAAAGACTATGTATATGTTTAGTTTTGTATGAAAATTTTTGTTTTTTGAAGATTTTTTGTTTACTTACTTTTTGTAAAAGAACAAACTTTTTTTCGTTAAACTTTAAATTTGGCATTATTTCTTTTTTACGTGCAACAAAATCTCTTGATCGTCACAAAATATCTTGAGCGCCACACCTAGTTTTTTTTCCTTAAAACGCTTATTATTAATTTTTTTTAAATTAACTGTTACAAGCCTATTACTTTGCACGTAACCTCTAAAAAAATTCAAAAAATATTGAACTTTATGAGAGCCTAAAAGTACCACCGGAATCTTTATCAATTTCTACATAAATTGGCCACTCTTACCGGCGAATTTAAAAAACTTTAAAAATAAGCAAAAAAAAAAACTCGATGTGTACGTTTTTTTTTTTAAATTGACCCATATATTATCAAATGAATATGAATTTAATATATTTTTATTTAATGTTACCCCACCCAGGTTTATATGGACGTGATTTGAAGAATGAATCGATTTTGTTTATTCTACTACCACTATGCGGTTAAGGAATAATGAACAAAATCAAGCCCTTTTTAGAAATTACGTCAGTGTGAACGTAAGATTAAACAAGTAAGAGTGCTATATTCGGCCGTGCCAAATCTTATATACCCTTCATAACGTGTAGTCATGCAATAACAATTGTTTATATCGCCATTCATGTCATATAAAAAACATACATACATATATAAAAACATTCCATTGTAAAATTAAAAATTTACGTATGTATGTTTGTTAAAAAAAAAAAAAAAAAATTTAAAAAAAAAATTAAAATATAAATAATAAATATAAAACAAATAAAAAAATAAAAATATAAATAATATATTAAATAAAAAACTAATACAAAAATTAAAAAAAAATATAAAAACAATATTTTTGGCTCAGCTGGGATTCGATGCCACGTTTACTCTAACAAGTATACACGTTTGTACGTATGTATGTTGTTGTTGTAATGTTGTTTTTGTGAAAAAAAATCGAGGGTTTATGCCCATATCTCAGTTGTTTACGTACCGATGTTTCTGACTTTCAATACCCGAATATTTCTGATATTTTAGTACCTCACCCGTGTCCAAGCGATTTCGGGGGCTTCAAAAGGTTGATTTCAACATACACACGGACAGACTAACACAGCTTAATCGACTCCCCTATTCATAAGCTTTCAGAAAATATATACTTTATGGGGTCGGAAATGAAAATTGTAGAAATTTCACACGGAATGACAAACCTATGTGTGAAGGGTATAATAAACCGACTGAAAAAACACTAGAAAAAGAGTCAGATCTAATTAGAAATCTGACTGACAAATGACTCGAAAAAGGCTCACAAATTAAGATAAATAAGACTGATAAATGACTAGAAAACGAATCGAATAAGGCTACAATAGACATAATAAAAGGGATCGAAAATGACTGTAAACTGACTAAAAAAAATAATCATAAATAAAACATCAAGAAGAGTCGCGGCTAGGGACACTTTTCTTTCGAACAAAGTATCTTTTACGATCAGAAAATTCTGCATTTTTAATGGCGCAGAGGAGCTGAAAAAGACTCGAATTTAATCAAAAATTGCTGGCTGGGATGTGAGCGGAAGAAACATGGGTTACCAAAAAAAATATCAAGTTATATTTTTTTCCCTAGTGGTTAATAATTCTAAAAAATGGTAACTTATTTTTTGAGTGGATACAATACTTTATCAAATTAATCTGTATCATTTTTAGTTTAGCAGGTCACCGATTTTACCCTTTTTTACCCCCTTAGAGTTTGACAGTCAGTCAGCAACGTTACACTTTTCTTTATATATATATATACATATGTATAGATAGATAAGATGACTTTTATTTACCTGATTTTTTAACAATTCTCTTCGTTGTAAGCATTATATGATAATGGTAATAATGACGTTGATAATGTGTGTTAATTTCTTCGATTCAAATAAAGCAGCCAATAGTTTAAGATTTTGTATTAGGTATTTTTTTTAGCTTTTAACATACGTATAGTTCGTTCTTTATTCTAAAGACTTGAATTTAGGTTAGCAATTCCGTATTAAGTATTGACACAATTATGATTTATATAGTACATACATACATATGTTTTGTTTAATAGTAATTTATTTGAATATTTTATTCACAGATCTTTTTAATTTCGATTTTTATGTTAAGTCGATTTTTTATTAAGTTTTATCTTTGTGTTAAAACATCTTTTTTATATCCTTCACCTGTGGTGCACAAGGGTATATATAGCTTTGTCATTCCGTTTGTAATTTCTACAATTTTCATTTCCGACCCCATAAAGTATATATTTTCTGAAATCTCATGAATAGAGGAGTCGTTTAAGCCCTGACCGTCTGTCCGTGTATTATTATATATGTTCCTCAGATCTGAGTATGGTATCAATCTTTTTAAAATATCCAGGAATGAATCGCTAGTAAAATTCAGCACAATCGCCCTATTACTTTCCGAGATATAAGCAAACAAACACGACTGCCTGCCTTTGCTACTGTTTGTAAATATATGCCTCTGGATATATTCGTGAAAATTTTTGGATAAAGCCTGCTCTAATCGGTAAAATTATAGGCAAAATATTCTTCAAATATATGTATATTGCAAAAATTTACAATCTAAAATCATTTTTTTAAACTTCTAGACAACCGAGAGAGTCAATATTGATATCATCTGAAAGGACTTGACTATCGCAATATAAGTCACTATAAAATAAATTAAAATTCATGATGTCCGCCACTACAAAATGGTGGACAATAAATGTATATATGAGCCAAATCTGGTATTTTAAAATGTAACTTATTCAACCCCCGCAATATTAGTATCAAATGAAAGGGCTTGACCAGTAGAATATAGTAAATTATTAAAAAATGTAAAATCCAAGATGCCGTCTTAAACAAAATGGCAGAACAAATTTTTTTACCTCATCAATATGGGTATCACATGAAAGGGCTTGACTAGTATAATACACATATCTACGTGAAAATTCAAAATCGAGAATGGCGTCGGAAATAATAAAGAAAAATGGCATATAAAATAAAATATAGGTTAAGCTACGATGTGGGATTATACCTATGTACATGATGGTAAAGTGTATTACAGATTCGGCATGGCCGACGAACATAGCACTCTTACTTGTTTTTTTTTTGCGGTTATTTGTATTCTTGCAATTATGTTTAAAAAAAATTTAAGAATATATATAAATAAATACTTAAATCTAAAATGTATGTATATTTGCTGAATGACAAACAATATGTTTTTGGCGCCACAAACAAAATTGATTTGCTAAATAAATGATGTCTGGTTCTTTGCCATTTCAAAATAGGATTCAATAAATAAATATGTTAACACTGCAAATGCAGGCTGCACGCAAAGAAAAAATATGGTTGTGGTAACCATAATCGAAGAGCAACATACTATGATTGAATTGTATGATTATGTTTAAAATAATAATGGTTACCAGTTATCATTATTATGTTTAATTAAAATATCATTCAATAATCATATATATGACTACAATTGTAATCAACAATCTTTGCTTTTTTACGGCAAATTATTGTCTTTTGCTGTGACATACACATAATGATTGTACTTACCAATTTAATTGCAATTTTTTTAACAATATTTTTTTACACTTTCTCGTTTGTTTTTAAATTTTCTTCAATTTTTCAAAATTTTTGTTCATTTTTTTGACATCTCAAACTTTTAAAATAATAAAAATTTATTCAGCAAGAAGAAGAACAATTGAAATCAAATTATTATTAAAAAAAATCATAGCTTGATTATTTTGTAATCATACTGTTGTCTCACTTATTATTCAATGATTATTTTTAATTTTTAATGCTTTTGAATATAATGTTATTTTTGTCGCATTTATTTTCTTATATCATACTATTTTTAAATAATAACCATTTTGAAATTTTTACGAAAAGTAAACATTAAATGATACAATTCAAACAAATGCTTGATTTAGTGACAAAATATATGATGAAATGAAACAAAAATAACTATTACTTGTTTTCGACAACCAAATATTGCTTTAGAAAAAATAATATGACCGTCGTGATCATGTCGTAACCATGGTTTTTCTTTGCGTGTGGCATTTATAGAGGCAAATTTTTTTAGCGTTTATATACCTTTTGCAGTGGAAAATATGACAAGCACATTGTAAAATATATACTGAATTATTCATAACTAACGAGCGGCTAACTTTCTCTTATGAGACTTGCAGATAAACAAGTTAACAGATCGTTAGTTAGCACATGGCTTCTTGTTATGATTAGGGTCGATATTGTGTAAAAGTGCCTTAAGCCGGACAATCTATCTCTCGTATAAGCTGTTTCCTTAATTAAATGCATTTTTTATTTTACATATATGACAGCGCATATGGAAAGGGACCTAAGGGTAAAAACAGGTTTTGTTCAGGAGAGCCATTTTAAAGATTTAAATACGTGTATCTTTGGTGTACCATCACTGAGCGTGTTGGTCTCATTTGAAAGCGACACATCTCATGACGTCAGGAACGTATTGGTTGTCCCTACCTTTTGTTTTGTTTAGTTGGTTTTTTTCTGTTTTCTACCTAGCGCGCTGTTTCCATGAGTTTGATATAAATTTTGCTCGCGTTTTTTCGAATCCAGCTTTATTTTCTGAAATTATTAATTGTGAATTATAATAGATACTCATTTATAATTCTTTTAAATCGTGAATATCACTCTGTTAGTACGAAAATTTTTTTAAATTAATGAAATTAAAATCAATCGTACAGATGCTGTAACTACTTTGGAAAAAAATAAATTGTTTCATTTATCTGCCGTTTTGCTGAAACTGTTGCTATCACTTTACCTGGACGTCAACCAAATCATCGTGATTATCGTTTATTGAACCTTCCAACTACTGAACATAAGACTTCTGTTTACACTAGATACTCCAACAGCGTCGAACCGGGTGGCACTTTCCAAACGCTGTGGAAGAAATATTGTCCCCACATCGTCACTATGAAGCCGGCATACGATTTGTGCGAATTGTGTCGAAATCTTTCAAAAGATGCTGTTAGTACAGTAAACGTTACTGAAGTTGAAAAAGAAGCAGCATTGTAAGGGAAAAAATCAAAATAAATAAATTTTACCATTAGGTCCCTTTCTATTTGCGCTTAGAATCGTCGACTTCACTTTTATAAAACGCGCATATCTCGGCGAGGAAACACTTTTGGGGCATGGGATCTGTCTCATTCGATGCTCAGATGTTGTCCACATCAAAAAAAAAAAATAAAAAAATTAAAATTGTTTTTTTACCCTTAGGTCTCTTTCTCTATGCGGTGTCACATATGTATATCTGTGCTAAAGAGAAAAAAAATTCTTTATATGTAAAAGGAGTGTATCGAAAAAAGTTTGCAGTTGCATTAAGTTAAATAAAACTCATCAAATTTTAATTTAATGTTTCGTATTTATAAAATTATCGACTTTTTTCGGAAGCCCTTCCAGCCCTTTTTGGAGGAAGAGGTCCATCTACAGTTAAAATCTGACATGTTCTGGGATACCTTTCCTGTGTTCTTCAAATCCTTTTTTCCAATAGACCAGTACCTTTCCACAGGCCAAATTTTTTGACAGTTAGGTGGATTTGCCTCTAGTGATACAAAAATTACAATATTCTTTGAATACCACTCAATTGTCTTTTTTCCATAGTGACGTGATGCCAAATCAGGCCAAAAATATGTAGGCACTCGGCGCTGTCTCAAAAAAGTTAAAACTGGTTTTTGTAGGCACTCCGTGATATAAATATCTGTGTCTATCGTGCCTGATGCCACAAATGCTTCGTTTGCCACAACTGCAAATAGCTTGGCGCACGAGAAATTTCTTAGGGAATTTTGTTTTTTTTTTTGTCCGAAACTCTTATTATTTATTGCACGATTTGAGTTTTATTTAACTTAATGCAACTACAAATGTTTTTCGATACACTCCTTATTATTTATACATATTTATATTTTTTTAAAGCAATTTAAGTAAATTTAGGTTTAAATTATTTTTTTTCTTAGCATATTTTCATATTGCAACAATAATGGCTTTTGCTCTGCAAGGGCAATAATTATTCCAATTACTGTACAATTTTTAAAATTCTATTTTATGTGATATTAGTAGTTGCTTTATTTAATTAATCAGATGTTAATTGTTGTAATATTATTTGGAAATTCTCGTTACCCTGTTAATAATATTGGTAAAATAAATAAGTGTCAATAAATAAATAAGTAAATAAAAACAAGTAAGAGTGCTATATTCGGCCGTGCCGAATCTTATATACCCTTCACAAGGCGTAGTCATGCAATAACAATATAGTTTGTGTCACCATTCATCTTATATGAAATACGTACAACATATATAAAAAACATACATATATAAAAACATATTATTGTAAAATTATAAATTGAGTTTACGTATGTATGTTAAAAAAAAATATAAAAAATACAAATAAAATCAAAAAAAATATAAAAAAATTTTTTTTTTGGCTCAGCTTGGAGTTGATGCCACGTTCACTCTGACTAGTATACCACGTTTGTTTGTATGTATGTTTGTATGTATGTATTTATGTATGTACCGCTTTTTCAAATACCGCATATTTCTGATAATTTGTTATATTACACGGGTCTAGGGAGATGTCGGGGGCTTCAAAAAGTTGATTTCATAATACACACGGACAGACGACCGACTGGCAATGCTTAATCAACTCCCCTTTTCATAAGCTTTCAGAAAATATATTTTATGGGATCGGAAATGCAAATTCAAGACATTTCATACGGAATGATATATATTCTTTTCAATTTTGTATAAAGGGTATAAAAATTAAATTATTTTCATGTTATTAATGGTATAACTAATTTGAATTATTGGAAATAAAATCTTTTTTTATACTTGTTGAATAATGTGTTCTTTATACACAAATATTTTCAAGGTATGAAAAGAAAATATAACCACAGAATGCGAATGGATAATTGTATTTTACACACAGAAAACAGATTCATTGTTTCAACCGAATTTGTTGCCAATCGAATTCCTTCCGTTCCACATACTATCTCTCAATTCGTTTATAACAACTGAATATTGTGTTTCTTAGCATTATTATTTCCGACGCCATCCTCGATTTTAAATTTTAATGTAGTACTCTAAATACTAGGTACTAGGTATTTATATGGCTGTGAATTTTTAATTTTGGTGGTAAAAATATGGGAAAAACAGAGGCAGACGTGTTTATTTGCTCATATCTCTGCTGAATTTCAATAGCGATTTATTCCCGGATATTTGATAATCTCGTTTTTTTTTACAACAACAACATACAACACATTCAAACATACAAAAATAAATACATACATACATACAAACAAACATACATAAATACAGCTGAGCGAAAAAATTTTTGTTTTATATATTTTTATTTCATATATTACTAGCAAAGCCCGGTGCGCGTTGCTACGCCCCTTAATGAATAAAAATGAATTCTGAATTTTAATTGAATATATTAAAAACAAGTAAAAGTGCTATATTCGGCCGTGCCGAATCTTATATACACTTCACAACGTGTAGTCATGCAATAACAATTGTTTGCAATTCCATTCATCCCATATGAAATACGTACATACATATAAAAAACATACATATATAAAAACATCCCAATGTAATATTATAAATTTACGTATGTATGTTAAAAAAATATAAAAAAAAATTTTAAAAAAATAATTAAAATATAAATATAAAACAAAAAAAAAAATAAAACAAAAATAATAATAAAAATATAAATAATATATAAAATAAAAAATTAAAAAAAAAATATATAAATAAAAAAAAATTTAAAAAAAATAATTAAAATATAAATAATAAATATAAAACAAAAAAAAACTAAAAAAAAAATAAAAATATAAATAATATATTAAGTAAAAAATATATAAATAAAAAAAATTAAAAAAAATATATGGGCTAATCCGAACATTTTTAAACCAAAGACAGAAAATTAAAGTTGCCCAAAATCCAAATGTTTGTCAATGGAATAATAGGATACATATTCAAGCTTCAAAATATATAAACAATAAGGTTTATATGGGGACAAACCCCATAAAGTATATATTTTCTGAAAGCTTATGAATAGAGGAGTCGATTAAGCCCTGACCGTCTGTCCGTGTGTTGGTTGAAATCAACTTTTAGAAGCAACCATATGTTCCTCAGATCTCTGTATGGTATCAATCTTTTGGAAATATCCGGGAATGAATCTGTTTTGTTCAGCACAATCGCCCCATAACTTTCTGAGATATGAGCAAAAGATCACGACTGCATTTGTTTTTCCATATTTTTACTACCAAAATTAAAAATTTGCAACCATAGAATAATTAATAGATACCTTTGCTTCTATTTGTAGATATAATATACCTCTGGAGATATTCGTGACAAATTTTGGATAAATCGCGCCCTAATACGTAAAGTTATAGGCAACAATTTTTCTTAAATATATATTCCAAGAATTTACAAACGAAAATCAATTTTTTTCAGCTTCTAGACAACCGAGGGAGTCAATATTGGTATCATCTGAAAGAACTTGACTAGACTATAAGCACTATAAAAAATGTACATTCATTTTGTCCGCCACTACAAAATGGCTGAAAATAAATTTATATATGGGTCAAATCTGGTATTTTAAAATGTAACTTCTTGAACACCCTCAATATTGATATTAATTAAAATGACTTGACCAATCCAAGATGGCATCTAAAACCAAATGGCGGATCAAATTTTTTTAACACCATCAATATAGGTATCAAATGAAAGGGCTTGAATATAAGAATACAGATAACTACGTAAAAATTCAAAATCGAGGATGGCATCGGAAATAATGAGGAAAAATGGCGTATAACATGAAATATAGGTTAAGCTACGATATGGCATTATACCTATGTACATGATGGTGAAGGGTATTATCAGATGCGGCACGGCCGAATATAGCACTTTCACTTGTTATATAATAAGTATGTTTTTTATATGTATGTACGTATTTCATATGAGATAAATGGCGATACACACAATTGTTATTGCATGACTACACGTTGTGAAGGGTAAAAAAGATTCGGCACGGCCGAATATGGCACTCTTACTTGTTTTTTAAATTTATTTATTTCGTGTTTTGATTTATTTATATTTTTAACAATTGACAGAAACATCAGTTGTGCTGGAGATACGGTATTTGTATTAAGTTTCTTTAACAAATATTTATTTCATACAACTGTTTTTCGGTTGTAAACTCCAAATAAAATTTAACTTAAAGTATTTCTTTACTGTAATCGAATTTTAATAATAAAATTAACCAAACATTATTTGCGGTAACTAAAAATTCATTTTTACTAAAAATAAACAATGGAATATAAGATTTTTTATAACATGGAATAATATTTAGTTGTGGACCCTAATACGAATAATTAAATTCGGTTATGATAAAAGTGATTTTCATACAAATCTTATTAATAAGGCTATTTAATTGGGAGAATAAATTGGCCTGAGTAATAAATTTCTAATACTATTGTGATTTTTGTTTACAAATATATAATATCTGTTCTTTTTACAAACTTTTAATATTTGTAATACTATTTTTATTGTTTTAACCGTTTTTCAACCAATATTTTTCCTAAGTGTACGTTATTATGATTTGTTCCGATAAACATACATACACCAAGAAAACAGAAAATCACATTCATTGCCAATCGAATGGTTCAGTTCCTGCAATCGAACTTTTCATTTGTGATTATAAAATTTCTATTGCAAGAATCATAATTTATTAGTGCTGACTACATAATTTATTCCGAAACGAAATTCTGTAGATATAACCGTAAAATTCTACTATCACAACTAAACTATGCGATTGGCAACATTTGCGGTGCTTACAACCGTTACTGTTTTCTCTGTGTATATATGTACATATTTACGAATTTTTTAATTTATTTTATTTATTAATATACTATGTTGTACATTTAGTTATAAATTTTAATGTACTTATGAATGTTTTTACAAATATGTTCCCATTTTTTTAAGTCAATTAACAATTATTGATAACAAGCACACTAACTTTTGTCTGCTATTAAGGAACATTTTTAATTTATATTTAAAACTTAAGTTTAAGCCGATTGAAAGTTAGTAAGTTTATGTTAACAATCATTAATCATTTATTATCATTTTTATTATATTTTGTTGTTTTGTTTCTGTTTTTTTCGATTTGTGATGCAATAAGTCTCAAGTTTGTGAAATCATTCTAACAGTACGATAAGTTAAACAAACTATTTATGTGCTAATAACAAACTTGTGAATTTTTGACTTTAGTTTATTTTCGCGTATTGTGTTTTAAAATTTTTACGTGTGTATTCGTATTATGCAGTTAAAAATTTGTTAAAAACTTTTGCACTTCGTTTAACTCATATCCATATTTACATGTATGTATGTATGTACATATGTATGTATGTATGTATATATGTATGTATGTATGTATGCATGTATGTATGTATGCATGTATGCATGTTTGTATTATGTTAAACATGCGTTATAAATCGATGCCTTACTTCCTCAACCTCGTAACTTAAAAAATACGGTTTTGACTTTTTCATATCAAACGATTGTTTTATGCTTTAACTAAAAAGATAACTAAAAAGAAGTAAGGCATCGAAATCCAACTTTTTTGAATGTACACATGTAGGTGTCTACATAAATATATACTTACATACATAAGTATATGAATATGCATATTTTTATATTGTATTGACCAGTAAATGATTTTGTATTATGATCTTTTAGCCATAGGTACATACTTATGTATGTATTTACATTCTATCAACGTAGAATATATGCACATATGTACATACGTAAATGCAAATCGTGGGAAAAGTGAATGAACATATGTATGTCATCTATTTGAGGGAATTTAACATTTTGCACATTTACCGAATTTTTTTATGTGCGATATTTTAATCATAACGATATTATAACTATGTATTAGTATACAAAAATGTACCTACTAACGTTTTTCGATTAACAATTAAACCGTCATTAAGATGATAGTATTTAATTTATTAATTACTAGCCTAACCCGGCGCGCGTTGCTACGCCCCTTAATGAATCAAAATGCATTCTTAATTTTAATTGAATATCAAGTGCAAAAACCTAAAAATTATAATTTTTTATGGGCGTGGCCCTGCCCATTTTTCTAATCACGAAATCATAAGGTCGTGATAGCTCAATATGTGTGCAAAGTTTCAGCAAAATCGGTCCAGTGCAAGTACCTCAAAATTATAACTTTTTTTTTATGGGCGTGGCTCTGCCCACTTTTGTAATCACGAAATCATAAGGTCATGATAGCTCAATATGTGTGCAAGGTTTCAGAAAAATCGGTCCAGTGCAAGTACCTCAAAATGATACCTTTTTTTAATGGGCGTGGCACTGCCCACTTTTTTTCACCCATAAACACTCCCTGGTATGTGTACAACAACTTGCCAAAGTTTGAGTCCGATCGGTGTTACAGTTTCGGAGTCTATAGCTAACACACACACACACACAGAGTTTCACTTTTATATATATAGATAGATAGATAGATAGATGTTTGTACTTGAACATTCACTCAAGTAAACGCATGCGTACTATGTGTAAATACATATTGTACATATGTATGTATGAATATACATATATGTATATTTATTTGCTTTGATAGAATTTGTTTTTTCTTTTACTCCGATTTAGGCTGATCGTACTTTATTATACACGGTTAGTTTTATTTATTTATTTAAAATTTATTGTAAATATTGTAGTTGTTGTTTTGTTTTTATTCTTTATAGTAATAAATGTATGTGATAACACTAACAATAATATAGCCGAAGGTCTGAACCGAAGGGGTTAGACAACATAAAATAACTGAACAGTGAGAACAACTGTCAAAAGAGATCGAGTCTTAAAAAAGTAATATCACAACAACAACAACTACAATAACAATAATTTAATTAAAAAAAACAAGTAACAGTGCTATGTTTTGCCGTGCCGAATCTTATATACCCTTCACAACGTGTAGTCATGCAATAACAATTGTTTGTATCACCATTCATCTCCTATAAAATACGTACATACATATAAAAAACATACCATTGAAAAATTATAAATTGAGTTTACGTATGTTTCTAAAAAAAAATTACAAAAAAAAATATATTAAAAACAAAAAAAAACAACAAAAAATATTACAAAAAAAACCTAAAAAAAAATTTTAAAAATATTTTTTAAAAAAATTAAAAAAAAATATAAATAATATATATAAAATAAAAAAAATTGTTTGCCTCAGCTGGGTTTCGATGCCACGTTTACTCTAACCAGTGTTTTTGTAGTTGTGCTGAATTTCATTCCCGGATATATCCAAGATATTGATACCATACACAGATCTGAGGAACATATAGTTGCTTCTTAAAGTTGATTTCAACCCACACGGACAGACGGGCAGACGTACAGACGACTCCTCTATTCATAAGCTTTCAGACAATATATACTTTGTGGGGTCGGAAATCAAAATTGTAGAAATTACAAACGGAATGACAAAGCTAAATATATATACCCTTGTGCACCACTGGTGAAGGGTATAACAAGTATGTAGTATGTCTAGAAAACAGAGAGATTTTGAAGTGTAAACAATCAGCGTTGTCAAATAAATGTTTTTAAAAAGCTCAAATACAAATAAGAAACGCATGATTGATAGAAAAAAAATTAAAGATTTTATTATTTTAGGTTTTATTTATTTTATAAAATTATAAATATAAATATTGTTTAAAAAACGTTTTTAATAATAAAAAAAATAGAATAACAATAATTTCACATATTGTTTATATTTAACAATAAATTATTTACAGATTTAAAACAGCGACAATTTAATATCATATATAGAATGTATAAATATAGTCAATAGTGAGCCGTATAAAGAGTGAATAATTTTAAGATATTGACCTGTTAAGTTGCCACATCGTTCATGTTTTGGACAACTTTCTCTGAGAATAAAAGTTTCAAGCTTAAGTATGTAAACCAGAAGCGATCGAGCACTTGAAAGCGATAATTAATGATAATAATTAATGCCATAAATATATTCAACTAATAAAGCCAATTGCATAGATGTTTTCTCTGTTTCTGGAATTTTTGGGTGTACTTCGTTTTTGTTATACATAATAACAAAACACATTTTAACTCAAAGCGATCGCTTGGATTATAAAAACGCCACATTAGCAATTATTTGGTGTCACTGCAGAAAAAAAGAATTACTAAGAATACCAAAAAAACCACTGAGCACTGTCTTACAAAATTTAACTCTTTGATAATTTTAAAAGCACTTAAAGCAGTGCTAAAAACACCCAGTAGACCATAATGTAAATAATGTTGTTTAAGTGTTGCCATGGGTTTTTATGCTTACCACCAAAAACATGGTGGGGGTATATTCATTTTGCCATTCCATTTAAACCAAATCGAAATATCTATTTTATATCCCATAGAGTATATATTTTCTGAATCGGGGTGTAATTTTATGACCGAAGGGGTTAGACAACATAAAATAACTGAACAGTGAGAACAACTGTCAAAAGAGATCGAGTGTTAAAAAAGTAATATCACAACAACAACAACTACAATAACAATAATTTAATTTAAAAAAAGACAAGTAACAGTGCTATGTTTTGCCGTGCCGAATCTTATATACCCTTCACAACGTGTAGTCATGCAATAACAATTGTTTGTATCACCATTCATCTCCTATAAAATACGTACATACATATAAAAAACATACCATTGAAAAACTATAAATTGAGTTTACGTATGTTTCTAAAAAAAAATATATTAAAAACAAAAAAAAAAAAACAACCGTCTGTTGAAAGCAGAAGTTTTGCCAGAATATTTTATATACACAAGGTTTGTTTGGTATTGAAAATGGGCTAAATCGGTATATTAAGAAGAGAGTTATAGCTCGTTATACAAGAGTATGTAAACCATGTCCTTCCGACACCGGATGAAATGCAATTGTGGTGTCTAAACGCATTTACGTAGAGCGATGAAATTTCGAGTGTATAATTCCCGAGTAAAAACAAATATGAGCACTTTATTACAAAGAATAATAAAATAATTAATTTTGTGTTATAAAAGTATACAAAATTGGCACAATTCGGCACAGCCAAATATAGTGCACTTACTTCTTAACATTTAGTTTTTTATAATAATAGTTAATTTATATTTTACTTGAAAAGCCCGGCGCGCGTTGCTACGCCCCTTAATGAATAAATGCATTCTAAATTTATATTGAATATCAAGTGCAAATATCTAAAAATTATATATTTTTTTAATGGGCGTGGCACTGCCCATTTTTTAATCAAGAAATTGTATAGTCATGACAACTCAATATGTGTGCAAAGTTTCAGAATAATCGGTGAAGTTCAAGTAGCTGAAAATGATAATTTTTTATGGGCGTGACACTGCCCACTTTTCTAATCAAGAAGTTGTATAGTCATGACAACTCAATATGTGTGCAAAATTTCAGAAAAATCAGTCCAGTGCAAGTACCTCACAATTAAAATTATCACGAAATTATAAAGTCATGACAGCTCAATATGTGTGCAAAGTTTCAGAAAAATCGGTCAAGTGCAAGTAGCTAAAAATTATAACTTATTTCTTATGGGGTGGCCCCGCCCACTTTTTTCCACCCATAAACACTCCCTGGAATGTGTATAACAACTTGCCAAAGTTTGAGTCCGATCGGTTTTACAGTTTCGGAGTCTACAGCTAACACACAGACAGAGTTTCACTTTTATATATATAGATGTTATATGTATTTCACATATCGAGCCCTAACAGCCAAAAAAACTTAAGCGACATTTTTTTCGATTTTGACTTTTTGATGAAAGTCGATTAAGAAACATAATTCCCAACCTCTGTAAAAATTTCATAATTATACACCTTTATTATTATTAAACCGAACAAATATTCAGATCGAACTCTCTTTTACTACTGACTCTATAGCTATGCTGTTCAAATATTTATATTAGCAATGCCATAGTTTATATGATCTACAAATTTCTGCCACTTTATGTTTAGAACTACCAGCGAACCCAACATTCAAATAAAGAATTAAGAAAAACATTTCTTTTAAGTAATATTTTGCTGCATATGACTTTATTTAGCTGTTTATTACTTAACACATACCACTGTCAACCAACGGAAGAAACGGTCAAATGCACTGTTGCCAACTTTTTCCCAAGAAATATCGCTAAAATAAGTTAAAAAATAGCTAAAAATTAAAAATTATTAAAATTTTAGCGATAAACCGCTATTTATTTATTTTTTTAAATTCTGGCATAAATTTAACAGAAAATAGCCAATTCTTCGTAAATTCTTTTTATTGCGCGGAAAATTTAGCGTTTAATCGCTAAATTTTTCTTAAATAACGACAGAAATAAAAAAAAGAAAAGTACAGTCATTTTTATTACGAAGGCAGCTTTTATTAATTACATTTTAATACATAATTTACATATCTTTGAAGGTATATGAAAAAATTCAGGAAATTTAATGGCTTAAAAATTCACAAATTTTGGATCATATTAGTTTTTTATTTGCAATATTTCGAATTTCTTGCAAAAAATTTTTATATAGTTTTTTTTTTGTATAATTCACAAACTCATCTTAGAAAAGAAATTTAAAATCTACGTTTTACAATAAAAATATTCGAGCTATAAGCTCTGCAAGATAAAATTGGATTTTGAATTTTAATGTATGTGCTTTTTGGCTTTCAGATGCCAATACCTGTGTAAAAAGCGTATTGAAAATAGCATTCGACTTACAAATGAATTAGTAGCTAATCTTTAAGAATGTTAACAACAAATGTTTTTAAAACACGATAAAAACCAACATCGCTAAATCGTTAAATTTTCCGCTAATAGATAAATCATATTTTTCCCGGAAAAAAATGTTTAAAAATCGCTAGATTTGACGAGAAAATAGCTCAAATGACATCCGTGGTTAAATGCCTAAAAATAATAATTAGACTCAATCTATAACAATATGTACATGGAAATGTTAAACTTATTTCTGTAAAAAAAATTTTTATTACCAGAAAATAAGAGTTAAAAAACAAGTAAGAGTGCTATATTCGCCCGTGACGAATCTTATATACCCTTCACAACGTGTAGTCATGCAATAAAAATTGTTTGTGTCACCATTTATCTCATATGAAATACGAACATACATATAAAAAACCTCATTGCAAAATTATAAATTGAGTTTACGTATGTATGTTTAAAAAAAAAAATAAACAAAATAAAAAATTAAATTAAACAAGAAAGAGCACTATATTCGGCTGTGCCGAATCTTTTATGCCCACCACCAATTTTGTGTACATTTAAAGCACAATATTTATTATTTTGTTACTCATTATGGAATAACCTCCTTATAATAAAATATGTATCACTTTCTTTGTAGAGGGTGGTTCAATTTTAAGGGCCCATGTTGAAGGTGAACTACACCTAGCCTTTAAATTTGTTTTCTGCACTTCACTTGACATTTATCAATCTCAAACTTACTCAATTTGATCCGTGGAAAGATACGCAAATGAGCAACGCTTTAAAGTTATTCAGGTTTTTTATAAAAATGGGCGTTCAAATCAAAATGCATTTTGTGCACTTCGTAATTCTTTTGATCAACATAATCGTTCAAATTCGTCCACAATCGGGAGAATTGTAAAAAATATTTAAATTTCTGCAAATTTAGAAAATCTGTGAATGCCTTTTTAGTTCGTTGAATGTGAACCACTGCTGGTTTTTGCGATAGTGTGGCAAAAGAGCAGTCAACCTCGCCTCATCATCATGCCCAACAATTGAGCATCAACATTGTCATTGAAAATTTGGACCATCAGATAGAGGAGTGGCGCCAAGGATGGGGGGCCATTTTTCCTATATTTTGTTAAATACATAATTGAACCATACAAATATTATAATTACAAAAAGAAATAATAATAATATCCTAAATAATGTGTGTTTTATTTAAATTCAACATAAAATTTAACCACCCTTTATAACTTTAATATGCTACTAAAATGCTTTTGTAAATGTAGTTTTTCAATGAAAGTGGGCGTTACAGTAGGCGTGTCAATAAAGTTTCTGCTAATAAATACAACTTAGATATTTCAATATAGTCCATTATTTTCCCAAAAACTTTGTCAATGGAGAAATTACATGAATTTAAGATAAACCGTTATATGGAAGGTAGGCGTTAGAGTGGGCGTGTCACCTTAACTTTTTGGCACAACAACTACATTGATTAGAAGGGTATACGTAGCAAATTTGATCATCATACCTCTAATTTTGGCGGTTTTATGAGCTTTTAAATTTCATTAACGGTAGATAACGTGAAAAGTGGGCGTTATAGTAGGCGTGTCAAAGTTGTTTTTGCGAATGAGTACAACTTAGGTGTTTCAATATAGCCCTTTATTATTCCAAAATCTTTATTAATAGAGAATTTATATGAATTTTAGGTAAAACGTTATATGGGAGGTGGGCGTAAAAGTGGGCGTGTCACATTGATTTTCCGTTACCAAAAAGCGTCTCACCAAAAAGCAAAGTGTGCAAAATTTCAGAGTCGTACATCCAATTTTGTTCCTTTTATGACGTTTTTGTTTTTAAATATACCGAAAAATACACTGTGCGGTATAAATTTTCGGACATTTTGATCTACAACTCATAGCTTTAAAAATTTTTCAGGGAAAATATGGTTTTTACTCAGGAAATATGTATTCGAAGTTTAGTGACTTTACGTTAATGCGTTTGGACACAATTCCATTTTTTTCGATGTTGGAAGGACACGATTTTTTTGACCTACTCTTCTATTACTCTATTATTCTATAACTCTCTTTCTAATATTCCAATTTAGCCCATTTTCAAAACCAAACAAACCTTGTATATAAGAAATATTCTGGCAAAATTTTTTTTGGTGACGGCGAATGAAAAATGGAATTTTGAATACTTTTTTAAGAAACTGAGAAGATTTGCTTTGGTATGCAAATTCAAGTTGAAAAGCCAATATTTGAACGAAATCATCCTATAGAAGATGTAGAAAAGTAGAAAAAAGATTCTGTTCTCCAGGTCTTAAAAATACGTTTTTCAAAATACGTTCTAAATTCATTGAGCATTCCTAAACTTCTGCTAAAAAGCATTAAAAGCATTCATTAGACTTAACCAATTTAATTCCACTCCTTGTAGACGATTTGCTTAAGTACGAAGAAACAGATAAAAACTAATAAAATCAAAACTTGAAGCTGATCTTTTGCATTGGCAGCAGAAATGGAAGATCTGTGAACAACATTCAGAAAATTTGATAGATGTTTTATCCAAATTTAAGAAAAATATTTACCATTTGTGTTTCTATGCCGGTAAGTAATGCTACGGACGAAAAATCAGTTTCTACTCTTCGTCGCATTAAAACGTGGTTAAGATCAACCATGACAGAGGCCAGGCTAAACTGGTTAGCCATATTACATATTCACAACCAAATCGAAGTTGATCCAGTAGTTGTGCTTAATAAATTCGCTGCATCAAGAAACCAAAAATTACTTATTTAATATATGTAAGTGTTTTTGTTAAACTTTGTCAGAAAATTTTGTAGTTTTTTTTTCGTTGTTGTATAATAAATATTTATTTTCATAGATTTATTAAAAAATTTTGATTCACTTATACTTAATTAGAAGAAACTATTTAAGTGTGAAACCTAAAATTACTCCAGCTATAAAATTAAGTGCTAGTGCGCCAAATTTTAATACTTAAGTGTATTTAGCAAGGTGGAAACTGTAAAAGCCACTCTAAATCCAAGAAACATTACCGTTGCAGAAGAGAAACCCAAAACTCAGGTAGAAATGGCCCGCTATATAACGCATAAGCTGCAAAACTAACAAAAGGTAGTAAAAAACCGAGATGGCAAAATGATTTTGCGATATTCCAAGACGACTCCCCAAATGCTTTGAGTAAGTATTTTAAGCTGTCTCCAATTTATTTAAGAGAAAAAAACTCTATTGATCTAATTAAGATCTTAACTTTTTTAATTAGAGAAAACTCTTTGTACGTGGCCCCATTGAAATGTGGCAATATTAATGTGACAAGTCGTCTAGAAGATATGTTGGAGAATCTGATTATTTCATTATGAGTACGAAAAGCATGATGCAGCAGATTCAAAACTGCAGTACAAGCTACTGCAGGCCATACTTTATACGCCATGAACTATCTGAAAATATGATTCTGGAACGCAAACGGCATACGCCAACATAAAAACGAACTTCACTGTTTACTTACAAATAACAAAATTTATATACTGTTGATCTCTGGGACTCACATGGTGTCAAGAATCACTTTTAAGATAAATGGATACACTTTACGACTCCAAGGACCCCAAAGATAGATCATGTAGTAGGTCGGCAATCTGGTGTTTCTGAGAATCACCTACAGGCAACAAATATCTGTGTAGTAAACTTTTGCCAAAATCTAATAGTCTCGACAGTATATTGTCCTTCAAGGTTTGCTAGATTTATAGCATATGGCAATTGCAACGAAAATCATATTTTTTGCGGTTCATGGCTTATTAGTCCCAGAGGCCGCATTTTATATGATTCCATTTCTGAAATGATACTTAACGTAATTTCAATCGGTCAACGAACTTATTGGCCCAGACGTTATTGATTTCGGCGTTATGAACATATAGAGATAAAAGCATCGCTAGAGCTTTTGTCGGATCACTCACCAACCATTGGAAATATCTGTAATCCTTACCAAATTGTAACAGATAAACTTTTTTTCGCACGAGTTAATTGGTTATTATATAAAAAGTACATCAGCAAACATTTCACAGAAAGCCCACCTCTAAGAACTTCAGAAGATATCAATTGTGACCTCAAAAAGAAAGCAACTTAGTACTAACGAACAAACCCAGAGACTGGTAAAAGTTATAAGAAATGCCGCGAAATTTGCTTCCTTCGCTTTTCGTCTAACGAGCTACAATCGCACTTATTCCACAGATGCAAGAATGATATAAAAAGAGATTACGCCATACGCATGTTTTCCCGTTAGATGACGTAGCTTAACCCAAGCTAGGGTTACCTTTTCTATGTATTCTAAAATATTTAGGGCTATGTGTGTATTCTTTACTATTTTCATTAGCTTGAGGTGGTTTTTTTTATTAATTTGTTTTTTATTTTTTAACTACAATATTTCGGTATCACTTGTGTATCTTCTTCAGGAAAATATTTTGGTTTTGATTTTTGATACAATTTTATAAAATTGAGAACCAAAAATTGAATTGACAACTTACATATATCATAATTTAAAACAAAAATTCTTTAACTTAAATAATAACATTAAACCTTATACATAATGCACTTCATATACAAAAAGAAGGAAATAAAATCAAGTAAACTAAGACAAAAACCTAATTCTATATTCTTCGTTTCTGATTTTGGCGTTCGTATGTATATTAAATGTATGTATATTTGCCTTATTCAAAAGAAATATTTTATGTTTAATAAAGGCTTACAAATTTTCTACAGTTATCCGTCAATTAAGCGCTCAATAAACATTAAATGTTTTTTCTGAGTAAGGCCGATCCAATGTAGGTTTTAATAATTTCCGACATTACTAACATATGTTTTTGATAATTTTCTATGTTCGAATTAAAAAATATTTAATTTAGTTTACACAATCTCTTGCAATTGTAATGAGAGCATCTTTGTCTAAAGGGCATTATTTATTCATGTAGAGTCTCAAAATATTGAAGTTAAAAAATAAAAAACATATTAAAAAAAAAATACCTAAAACTCAAGAAAAGTTAAGCAAAATCAAAAATTAGCTAACTTTTAATTATATTATTTATATTAAAGATCAATATATTTATTCCTAAATTTGTTTTGGATTTATTCCTAAATTTGTTCGAAACAATTTATATGTTATGTGAGACTTGGTAACCCTGCAACTAAAATCACTTTGACAATTCTCCAAAAATAATTTTATCATATTTCGTTATAGGCCAAGAATAATGTGTTTTAATCTATTAAATATTGCGTAAAAAAATAATTATTATTATAATAACCGTGTGTGGAGGCTGCTTGAAAAAAAATCAAGTGAGATATTGTGTTCAAAACTAATTTTGTGCGTGTTTTTAATATACATATCTTATCTTAGATGTGTCCTTTTACACTTTTCCAAAAAACAATGAGCAACAAAGAAAGCTTTGGATAATATTTTGCAAACGGAAGGACACCATAAAAATACTTAGGGAGAGAATTTGCTCATTACATTTTAAGCCGGACGATTTTGAAACAAATTTCAAATTTGAAATGGGTAAGTTAGAAGTATATTGGTTTGGGTTTTAAAGTCTTGTGATGAGATTTTTATGCGGCTAAATGGAGACAAATTATTTCCAACAAATGATTATTAAAAAAACATTTAGTGGAAGCAAAGAAAGTAAAAGCCAGAGAAGAAGTGAAAAAACTTTTTTTTAGATGTAGGATGTATTTTAGATTAAAATCGCTTAATGCGGAAATTTAATAAAATATAAGTAGACGAAAAAGAATATATACTAAAACATTAATGTAATAGATAATAAATTTTAAATTATATTAATCTTTATTTGAAATTATTCTTAATTTTATATATTCTTCGAATATTTCACTATTTTTATTCTTGAAAAAAAGTTACGATTAATTTAAAAAAATTTTTCACAAAAAAATATTTATGGGAAAAATTAAGAAATTGTCCCACTGTCATATTTAAATGTCAGCCTGTTTCGTGACGTCATTTAACCCACCTGCGCAGAACATTCGATTTTTGAGTTCGTGTTGTCGTAAACTTTCTTCTATCATTCTTGCCACAGATGTACAAAAGCTTTTATCTGAAAAGAGAGAGAGAGAGAGAGTCCGAAGAAAATGGCATACAGATTGCCACAACTTAAAAATACTTTTAAAGAACGTACAAAAAAGCTCAGGAAATTAAAAGAATCAGAAAGAGAAGCTTCTCTTAATAATTATCGGAAAGGTCTAGATGCGACTTTTCAGTCATATTATTCTTTATGGCGCACAGTCAGAAATACCAGGGGACCCGTGGTCGCAAAACCTCCACTGCGTAATTTGCATTGATTAAGATGATCCCTAAGTCGGGAAGAGATCCCTTAAAAGCTGAGTCATATAGGCCAATAAGTCTATTGCCAACAATGTCGAAATTGTTCGAAAAGTTGATAAGAGCTTAATTGATACCAATATTGAATGTCAACAACTCCATTCCAGATCACCAATTCGGCTTCAGAAAGCAACTTAGTACTAACGAACAAACCCACACACTAGTAAAAGTTATAAGAAAAGTCTTTTTACCTTTACTGTTTGGCTCTCTTTATAGATTTTTTGAAGCCCTCGATAAAGTGTGCAATAAAGGCCTTTTGCATAAGATGAAGCAAAACTTACCAGTTAATGTTCTCAATCTTCTACAAACATACACAATCGGTCGCCAGTTTCTTATAAAGAAGGAGATGTTATTAGCTGCCCTAACCAATCCTAGCTTGTCTACCACAAGGTAGTACTTTATATCCAATATTATATTTAATATAGACAGCAGATACGCCAACAACCAGTCTACCCATACCTCATCATTCGCTGACGACACGGCTTTTCTCAGCATTCACGAAAATCCAAAAGATGGCTCAAGTCAACAACAGCACCATATAATCCAAGTTGAGAGGTGGACTAAAAATGGGGTATTAAAATAAAGGAACTTAAATGTACACACATATAAAATTTACTTTACGTAAGGAATCTTGCCTCCCATTTATATTTATAATCAGGTAGTGCCACAACACTCAAACGTTAAATACCTTGGTATTCACTTGGATCGCCGTCTCACATGGAAACACCATATAAATGCAAAGTTAACCCAAATAAAATTAAGGAGTGCTCAAATTCATTGGCTTATTGGTCAAAACTCGATTCGAGGGCTTGATTGTAAACTTTTGCTCTACAACTCAATTTTGAAGCCAATTTGGTGTTACGGAATTCAATTATAAAACACTGCACTACCTTTAACGACATCGTTATATAATACTACGAATGAAAACCGTCGCCCATGGTACAAAAAAACAAGTAATGCTCGGCGCACAATTGGGACGAACGACAAATTTCGTCCAATACGACGAACTCTTCGGTAAAAATTCGTTGTGCAAATTCGTCGTGTGAAGCACAACAACGACGAAAAAGTAACATCTTTTATACAAAAATAATCTAAGAATTTAATTTTTTGTAAAACTCGACAAAACAATAAATATAATTTCTGTAATAATAAAAACTTGTTTACGTATAAGCAAACGTTTGCAAAGAATGTCGTACCCATTAAACAATAATAAAAATTTTGTTTGTGTATAACAGCTAATAGTGTGACCATATGAAAAAAGATCACTTAAAATACTTAAACATTTGCAAAAACACAAATAAAAACAAATTTTTGTACTTAACTTTCTAATACTTATTTTAAATTTTATAAAATAAAACAATTATTAAAGTAAAAACTAACTTTATTTTCTTAAAAAGTTGAGAAGTAAACCCATATTTAATAAGAAATGGTCATCTTGTATCAATTTATTCGTCGTTCGCCGGCGTAAGAAATAGAAATAACTCTAATGCAGAGTTCGCCGCGTATAGCGAACTTCGACTGACGCCACAATTGTATGCATTCTGAAATACACAAATGTGCTTTATTTTTGATGACGAATATTCGCGACGAAAATTTCGTCGTTCGTCCTAATTGTGCGCCTAGCATAAGAGTGGTATATTTGGCCATGCCGAATCTTATATACCCTTCACAACGTGTAGTCATTAGGGTGATCGATTATTCGACTTTTTTAAGAAACCGGTTTTCAAATAGTTTGAAATTTAAAATTTAAAAAAACCGGTTGCTATTTTGAAAATTAAGAAAAAACCGGTTAACCGGTTCGAATATATAAAATATAATATTTATTATTGTTCAAAAACATTATAATGAAAATTATATCTATATATGAAATTTTTACAGTTTATATACGTTTGGCTGCAAAATAACGCAATAACTGACATAAATGCAGTTGACAAATTTGGTTTTAATAAGTTAATTTTAGGGACAAAAAGTACTCTTTACAAGTTAAATAAATAAATACAATAAATTAATACATAAATAAATAAGACTTCTTATAAGGCTGTTATGAATTTTTGTATCTCATTCTGTACATGTTTTAAATGTTAAATAGATCTTTTAAACTAATATGCACTAACGTATTTTGTTTGAAATAATTTCTGTAATTTGAAATACATTTTTTTTCCACCGGTTGTAAAACCGAGTCGATCACCCTAGTAGTCATGCAATAACAACTGTTTGTTTAAATCATATAAAAAACGTACATACATACATAACATACCATTGTAAAATTATAAATTGAGTCTACGTATGTGTGTTCCTAAAAAAAACAAGTAAGATCGCTATATTCGGCCGTGCCGAATCTTATATACCCTTCACAACGTGTAGTCATGCAATAACAATAGTTTTTGTGTGACCATTCATCCAATATGAAATACGTACAAACAATATAAAAACATCCCATTGTTAAATTATAAATTCACGTATGTATGTTAAAAAAAAAAAAAAATTTAAAAAAAAATTATTAATATATAATATATATAAAACAAAAAAAAAATAAAAAAATAATTAAAAAAAAAATAAAAAAAATTTAAAAAAAAATAATAATAAAAATATAAATAATATATTAAATAAAAAATAAAAAAAAAAAATAAAAAAAAAATTTTTTAAAAAATTAAAAAAAAATTTTTTTTGGCTCAGCTGGGATTCGATGCCACGTTTTCTCTAACCAGTATACACGTTTGTATGTATGTATGTTGTTGTTGTAATGTTGTTTTTGTGAAAAAAAATCGAGGTGGTCGTGGGTTTTTGCTCATATCTCAGTTGTTTATGTAGCGATGTTTCTGATTATCAATACCGATCTACTCCCGAATATTTCTGATATTTTAATACCTTACCCGGGTCCAACCTAAGTCGGGGGGCTTCAAAAAGTTGATTTCAACATACACACGGACAGACTGACAGGGCTTAATCGACTCCCCTATTCATAAGCTTTCAGAAAATATATACTTTATGGGGTTGGAAATGAAAATTGTAGAAATTTCACACGGAATGACAAACCTATATATACCCTTTTTCACTGTGTGAAGGGTATAAAAATTACAAAAAAAAATAAATAAAAAGAAAAAATATATTAAAAACAAAAAAAAAATATAATAAAAAATTAAAAAAAAATTAATAAAAATATAAATAATATATAAAATAAAAAAAAAATTTTTTGGCTCAGCTGGGATTCGATGCCACGTTTACTCTAACCAGTGTTGTTGTAACTGTGAAAAAACGAGGTGGTCGTGGTTTTTTGCTCATATGTCAGAAAGTTATAGGGCGATTGTGCTGAATTTCAATAGCGATTAATTCCCGGATATTTCCAAAAATGTCCGTGACTTCAACTAACACACGGACAGATGGGCGGGGCTTAATCGACTCCTCTATTCATAAGCTTTCAGAAAATATATACTTTATGGAGTCGGAAATGAAAATTGTAGAAATTACAAACGGAATGACAAAGCTATATATACCCTTTTTCACTGTGTGAAGGGTATACAAATTACCAAAAAAAAAATAAATAAAAACAAAAAATATATTAAAAACAAAAAAAAAATACAATAAAAAATTAAGAAAAAAATAATAAAAATATAAATAATATATAAAATAAAAAAAAAATTTTTGGCTCAGCTGGGATTCGATGCCACGTTTACTCTAACCAGTGTTGTTGTAACTGTGAAAAAACGAGGTGGTCGTGGTTTTTTGCTCATATGTCAGAAAGTTATAGGGCGATTGTGCTGAATTTCAATAGCGATTAATTCCCGGATATTTCCAAAAATGTCCGTGACTTCAACCAACACACGGACAGATGGGCGGGGCTTAATCGACTCCTCTATTCATAAGCTTTCAGAAAATATATACTTTATGGAGTCGGAAATGAAAATTGTAGAAATTACAAACGGAATGACAAAGCTATTTATACCCTTGTGCACCACAGGTGAAGGGTATAAAAACAGCAATTTACATAAAGAAGCGAAATTACAAGACAGAAGGAACAAATAGTGTCAAACATTACATTTTATTTTAAATTTGGAAACCAGATTATTGCTGATATGAGCTGGACTTTCATCCATTTCATTTAAATTTAAGTACTTATTGTTAGTTAAAAGATGTATGAAAATTCAAGAAATAAAAACAAGTAATTCCAATTATTTTTTTCTATTTCCCAGTGTTTATAAATATATTATACGCCAGTTAGAAAACTGAATTGGGGTTTCATTTTATAACGATCTAGCTATGTCCGTCCGTCTGCCAGAATATATATTTTAATACTTAGCATATCGAAGTTATACAAAGAAAAACATTATTCCATAGCGATTACTGTTAATAACAAAATAATATATTTTGTGTTATAGAATTGGTGGTGGGTATAAAAGATTCGGCACAGCCTTTTTAATTAATGTTTTGTTTTTGAATAAATATTTTTTTATCCATAGTATAGGTCAAAGAATTTCAGATTTTAATTTATAATGCAATAGTTTTTATGTCGTGGAAAAACTTTAATTTTTGACATCAAAAACAAGACCGAATTAAAAAGCGGAGTGCAGTTTTGACTTTATCGTCCACAATAACTTTGGAAACAACATCTGCTCTAGATTGACGTCATACCCAGCCTGTAAAATTGTCTGAAATGTCTAAAAACAAGTACAAGTTTCCTGACCTACGTAAATGCGTTTTGACACAAATTCATTTTATTCGATGTTACGAGCTATAACTCTCTTCCTTATATTCCGATTCAGCCCATTTGTAATTCCAAACAAACCTTGTGTATAAGAAATATTTTGGCAAAATTTAAAACCCCTAGCTTTTTTGATCCGACTTAAACAGACGAACAGACGGACGGACATAGCTAGATAGTCATTAAATGAAACCCTGATTCAGAATATATGTATATACATTATGGGGTCTAAAATGAACATTTCGATGTGTTACAAACGGAATGTCAAAATGAAAACACCCCCACGATTTTTTTTGTGGCGGGTATAAAAATAATACTAAAATATTTACATACAGAAAACATATGTATGTTCAATCACAACCAGCTATTGAAATACAGTTTTGGTTTATTTCCTCGTGAACACAATTTCTGTTGTATAGGTTGTATGTTGTATTGTTAATCGTGAATTAAACGACAAGCAAATACAAAATCAGAATACAAAAGTTGATCAAATCTTACTTCTGCAGAGTAACAACAAATATTTTAAAACCAATTTTTAGCAAAATTTTTTTTAGCAATAATCAAAAAATAAACATAACTTTTAACTTAAAAAATGTAAGAGTGCTATATTTGGCGGTGCCGAATCTAATAATACACTTCACCGTCATGTACACAGGTATAACATTATATGGTTTACATTGGTAACTCTATTCTACTAGTCAAGCCTTTTTATTTTGTACCCATATTAATGCAGTTGAGAAAAAAAAATTATCCGCCATACTTTATTCTGCAGGTCAAAGACCTTCATTTTATTGCAATAATGTAGGCGACATAATACTGTATTTGACCCAAATATTCGCTATTTTATTTCGAACACCACCTTGTATTCTAACTTTATCATAGTTGACTGTATTTTATTGGTCAAGCCATTTTATTTAGTAACAATATTGAGAGGGTTGAATCGGGTAAATTTTTTATACCCGCCATCAAAAAAATGGTGGGGGTATATTCATTTTGTCATTCCGTTTGTAACACATCGAAATATCCATTTTAGACCCCATAAAGTATATATATTCTGAATCGAGGTTTGATTTTATGACGATCTAGCTATGTCCGTCCGTCTGTTGAAAGCACGATAGAGGTCGCACCGAAAAAGCTAGGGGGCTCAGATTTTGCCAGAATCTTTCTTATAGACAAGGTTTGTTTGGTATTGAAAATGGGCTAAATCGGAATATTAGGAAGAGAGTTATAGCTCGAAAAGCAAGAGTAGGTCGAAAAAACCGTGTCCTTCGAACATCGAATAAAATGGAATTGTGTCCAAACGCCTTAACGTAGACTCATGAAACTTCGAATATATATTTCCTGGGTAAAAAAAATATTTTTCCCCGAAAATTGTCTAAATCTATGTATAAGGAGAGGAGTTATCGATCAAAATGTACGAAAATTTATACCGCACAGTGTATTTTTCGGTATATTTAAAAACAAAAACGTCATAAAAGCAACAAACTTGGATGTACGACTCTGAAACTTTGCACACTTTGTTTTTTGGTGACACGCTTTCTTGTAACGGCAAATCAATGTGCCACGCCCACTTCCCATATAACGTTTTAACTAAAATTCATATAATTTCTCTACTAATAAGGATTTTGGAATAATAAAGGCCTATATTGAAACAACTCAGTTGTACTCATTTGCAAAAATAACTTTGACACGCCTACTATAACGCCCACTTTTCACGTTATTTATGATGGTAAATTTTGCTACGTCTATCCCCCTAGGCAATTTCATTACTATGCCAAAAAATTAAGGTGCCACGCCCACTTTTACGCCCACCTCCCATATAACGTTTTACCTAAAATTCATATAATTTCTCTATTAATAAAGATTAGCAAAAACAACTTTGACACGCCTACTATAACGCCCACTTTCACTTTTAAATTGTGTCCAGACGCATAAACGTAGAGTCATGAAACTTCGAATATATATTTATCGAGTCAAATAATAGTGTAGGCGACATAATACTGTATTTGACCCAAATATTCGCTATTTTATTTCGAACACCACCTTGTATTCTAACTTTATCATAGTTGACTGTATTTTATTGGTCAAGCCATTTTATTTAGTAACAATATTGAGAGGGTTGAATCGGGTAAATTTTTTATACCCGCCATCAAAAAAATGGTGGGGGTATATTCATTTTGTCATTCCGTTTGTAACACATCGAAATATCCATTTTAGACCCCATAAAGTATATATATTCTGAATCGAGGTTTGATTTTATGACGATCTAGCTATGTCCGTCCGTCTGTTGAAAGCACGATAGAGGTCGCACCGAAAAAGCTAGGGGGCTCAGATTTTGCCAGAATCTTTCTTATAGACAAGGTTTGTTTGGTATTGAAAATGGGCTAAATCGGAATATTAGGAAGAGAGTTATAGCTCGAAAAGCAAGAGTAGGTCGAAAAAACCGTGTCCTTCGAACATCGAATAAAATGGAATTGTGTCCAAACGCCTTAACGTAGACTCATGAAACTTCGAATATATATTTCCTGGGTAAAAAAAATATTTTTCCCCGAAAATTGTCTAAATCTATGTATAAGGAGAGGAGTTATCGATCAAAATGTACGAAAATTTATACCGCACAGTGTATTTTTCGGTATATTTAAAAACAAAAACGTCATAAAAGCAACAAACTTGGATGTACGACTCTGAAACTTTGCACACTTTGTTTTTTGGTGACACGCTTTCTTGTAACGGCAAATCAATGTGCCACGCCCACTTCCCATATAACGTTTTAACTAAAATTCATATAATTTCTCTACTAATAAGGATTTTGGAATAATAAAGGCCTATATTGAAACAACTCAGTTGTACTCATTTGCAAAAATAACTTTGACACGCCTACTATAACGCCCACTTTTCACGTTATTTATGATGGTAAATTTTGCTACGTCTATCCCCCTAGGCAATTTCATTACTATGCCAAAAAATTAAGGTGCCACGCCCACTTTTACGCCCACCTCCCATATAACGTTTTACCTAAAATTCATATAATTTCTCTATTAATAAAGATTAGCAAAAACAACTTTGACACGCCTACTATAACGCCCACTTTCACTTTTAAATTGTGTCCAGACGCATAAACGTAGAGTCATGAAACTTCGAATATATATTTATCGAGTCAAAAGAATATTTTTCCCTGAAAATCGCTTAAATCTATGAGTTAGGAAAAGAGTTATAGATAAAAATGTACGAAAATTTATACCGCACAGTGTATATTTCAAATTTAAAACGTAATAAAACTGACAAAACTATATGTACGATTCTGAAATTTTGCAAACATGGCTTTTTGGTCAAAGTCTTCGTTATAACGGAAAATAGATGTGCCACGCACACTTTTTTCCTTAAATTTTTATAAAAATATATTAGTCATATATATTAGTATTTATTCATCTTACACTGCACCATTTCTTGTAGCTAAATCTATATATATAAAAGTGAAACTCTGTGTGTGTGTGTGTAAGCTATAGACTCCGAAACTGTAAAACCGATCGGGCTCAAACTTTGGTAAGTTGTTGTACACATACCAGGGAGTGTTTATGGATGAAAAAAAGTGGGCGGGGCCACGCCCATAAAAAATTAGTTATCAGTTTTAGCTACTTGCACTTGAACGATTTTTCTGAAACTTTGCACACATATCGAGCTGTCATGACTAAATACTTTCGTAATAAGAAAAGTGGGCGGGGCCACGCCCCTAAAAAATTTTTAATTTTGAGGTACTTGCACTGGACCGATTTTTATGAAACTTTGCACACATACTAAGCTGTCGCAACCATATAATTTCGTGATTAGAAAAGTGGGCGGGGCCACGCCCATAAAAAATTAGTTATCAGTTTTAGCTACTTGCACTGGACGAATTTTCTGAAACTTTACAAACATACTGAGGTGTCATGACTTTACACTCTCGTCATTAGAAAAGTGGGCAGTGCCACGCCCATAAAAAAGGTATCATTTTGAGGAACTTGCACTGGACCGATTTTTCTGAAACTTTGCACACATCTTGAGTTGTCATGACTATACAGTTTCGTATTTAGAAAAGTGGGCAGGGCTAGGCCTATTAAAAAAATTATAATTTTAAGGTACTTTCACTGGACCGACTTTTCTGAAACTTTGCACACTTTATGAGCTGTCATGACTATACAGAAAAGTGGGCAGTGCCACGCTCATATAGTTTAGTTTTTAGCCTTTCATTTGATATTAGATTAAAATTTAGAATGCGATTAAAATTCATGAGGGGGCGTAGCAACGCGCGCCGGGCTTTTCTAGTATAAGATAAAGATGATAAGATATATGACTCTACTAGCAACTACTAGATGGCATGCTAACAACTTATGCTTATGTTCTCCTGAAGTTATGCTCTATTAAAAATGGGAATTTAGGAAAATTTTGACCTAAGTCAAAAAAAATTATCTCTGAACATTATAAACAATTTATTTTCATGTACTAATGGCTAACAAATTTTAAAATTATACAAAACTTATTTCGTTTGAAAATCTTTTAAAAGCAAAATATTACAGAAGTTTAAAAATCAAAATCTTACTAATAAATTTCCCGTTTTAGAAAAATGCAGAGAATGTATATTTTGAATCACCCTGTGGCCCTTAAAATTTAACCTTAAATTCACTTTCTGCCTCTTAAATTCATGTAAATTCTCTATGAATAAAGATTTTGGAATACTAAAGGACTATATTGAAATATCTAAGTTATGTTTATTAGCAGAAACTTTATTGACACGCGTATTTTAACGGCCACTTTCATTGAAAGACCAAATTTACGAAAACATTTTACTAGCATACCGAAGTTATAATGGGTGGTTTAATTTTAAGAGACTATGTTGATTTTGAATAAAATTATTATGAAATTATTATCATTTATTTTTATAATGATAATATTTGTATGCTCTTCAATTAAGTATGGAACAAATATCTGCCAAATGGCCCCCCAACCTAGGCGGCACACCACGATCCGATAGTGCAAATTTTCAATGACACTGTTGATGCTCGATTGTTGGGCACGATGATGAGTCGAGGTTGCTTGCTCTTTTGCCACGTTATCGTGAAAAACAGCAATGTTTCCCATTCAACGAACTAAGATGGCATTCACAGATGTTTTCACATTTCATACAGACCTGCTTTGCAGACATTTAAATATTTTTTACAATTCTCACAATTGTGGACGAATTCGAACGATTATGTTGACCAAAAGAATCACGAAGTGCACAAAATGCATTTTGATTTGAACGCCCATTTTTTTAAAAATCTTTAATATTTAAAAGCGTTGCTCGATTGCGTATCTTTCCACGGTTCAAATTGAGTTAGTCTGAGATTGAGAAATGTCAAATGAAATACAAGAAAAAAGTTGAAGTTTAGATGTGGTTCACCTTAAACATGGGCCCTTAAAATTTAACCACCCTCTACAAAGAAAGTGATACATATTTTATTATAAAGAGATTATTCTATAGCGATTAACAAAATAATAAATATTGTGCTTTAAATGTACACAAAATTGGTGGTGGGTATAAAAGAATCGGCACAGCCGAATATAGTGCTCTTACTTGTTAATTATTAGATTAATTGTACGCAATTTTTCTTTTATTGCGGCCATCATGAACTTTATATTTTTAAAGTTTTCTATATTCTTCGCGCTTTGGTATCCATATTGACTTTCTCAGTTATCTAGAATATGTAAAAAACCGATTACCGAAGAAGATTTCTCAAGAATAATTTTCAAAACTAGCTTGCAATATGGTGTCTTAGGTGTATATTACTTGAATATAGTTTTTATAGTTTTTTCGTCAATTAATACATTTAAACTTAAACATTAGGGGAAATCACGCTTCACTGCAGATCATGCAAATGTTGCAGATCTTGCAAGTCTAATATATATATTCTTAAGTTTGCAACAACACAAAAACAATATACACTAAAATTACATTTCCCACACAAGCACTTATTTCCAATACTAAAAACAGTTGGAAATTTTTTAAAGCAACGTTTGCAATAGAATATATAAAATAATTGCAAGATCTGCAACATTTACATCATGTTTGCAACGAAGGGTGATTTCCGCTATTTTTATTTGTTTTACATTGAATACTATACACCACAAAATAAAACATTAATTATTCAAACATGTTGAAATACACATAGAATATTTACGAAGGAAAACAAAAGCACATCTAATATCACAGCTGTGAAAAAAGGCTACAGTATTAATCGCTTATATGCATTTCAAATTTTTACCAGTTTTTTTATACCCGCCACCAAAAAAATGGTGGGGGTATATTCATTTTGTCATTCCGTTTGTAACACATCGAAATATTCTCTATTAGATGTTGCTGAAGACGTAAGGCAACAGGTATATCGCGGTAATCTTACGTTTTTAGTACTAACATTTTGCGCCATAAGTTAAATTACTTTTTATACCCTTCACCTGTGGTGCACAAGGGTATATATAGCTTTGTCATTCCGTTTGTAATTTATACAATTTTCATTTCCGGCCACATGAAGTATATACTTTGTGAAAGCTTTTGAATAGAGGAGTCGATTAAGCCTTGGCCGTCTGTCCGTGTGTTGGTTGAAATTAACTTTTAGAAGCAACCATATGGTCCTCAGATCTGTGTATGATATCAATCTCTTAGAAATATCAAGGAATGAATCGCTATTGAAATTCAGCATAATCGCCCCCTTACGGGGTCGGAAATGAAAATTGTAGAAATTACAAACGGAATGACAAAGCTATATCTACCCTTGTGCACCACAGGTGAAGGGTATAAAAACATTGACATATAATGCAACTGCATAATTGAAAAAACCGACATCTTAAGCTAAAGGTAAACATCGAAAAAAAACTTGCGATAATGACGTGCAAAAAAGAATACAGGAAAAACAGATAATGGTAAATTTCGTACTAACTCAATGATACATATATGAAATAACATGAAATAATAACATTGAATTTCACGGTGGCCGCCACTACCAAATGGCAATAAATTTATATATGGGTCAATTTGGTATTTTAAAATGTAACTTCTTTTTTTTTTTTTTTTATTTATTTATTTAAGTTAGCCTATGGTATAAATCCTTACAGACTATTAAAATAAAGTGACAGAAATATATTACAATTACGAATTTAAAAACACTATGATATTTCTCTTAATAATATTAACACTAACAGAAAAGTCAATTAAATGATAAAGATTATTAAAATCGCAACAAATTATTCTAAAAGGATTATCATTAGCATAATTTCGACGAAAAAATTGCACGTGCAATGGGTTGAAATTTCTAGTTGGACGATGTGGAATATTGAAGGATAAGTTGCTTAGCAGGAAACTAGAGCATTCATCTCCGTTAATCAATTTGATAACAAACGTTACATTCAGCATTATTCTACGGCTCTGTAGAGTAGGAAGTTTAATTAGTGCAAGTCTTGATTTGTAAGATGGTAAATTTAAAACACTATTTCGAAAAAGGTGACGTAAGCAAAACAACAGAAATTGTTTCTGTACAGAATCAATTTTATCAGAGTACAAATTATATTGAGGATTCCAGATAATTGAACCGAATTCCAATATTGGCCTTACTAAAGATGTATAGAGCTGTTTAGTGATGTAAGGGTCTGAAAATTCCTTGGCCCAGCGTTTTATGAAAGCAAGAACCCCACGAGCTTTATTAGATATTAGGGTAATATATGTAATATGCTGATTAAAATTAAGTTTAACATCAAATAGAATACCCAAATCAACTATTGAATCAACCAGTTCCAGTTTGTAACCATTTCTTCTGTTTTACGGGAAAAGTGCATTTGTTTACATTTATTTAAATTCAAATCCATTAAGTTAGTATTACACCATACAAAGAAACTATCTATGTAAGTCTTGTTGCAGCAGATTATAATTACCACAGTTATTACCGATATGAAAAATTTTTACATCATCTGCGTACATAAGAACATTAGAAAATGTAATAGCATTTGGTAGATCATTTATAAACAGGGTAAATAAAATTGGACTGTAATATGTTAAGATAGAATATTATTGAAGCATTAATCCAAGCCAAACTATTATTGGTAAATCCCAACAAATTAAGCATTTTGATTAACAGAATATGGTTGACTTTATTAAAAGCTTTACTAAAGTCCGTGTAGATGACGTCAGTACACTGACCATTAGCAAATCCTCGATTAATTAAGTATGTCAATTGTAGAAGATTTGTTGTTATCGAGCAACCTTTACGGAAGCCATGTTGAGAAGATGCCATTATTGATGAAACTTGATGACACAGTGATTCGGTAATGCATTTTTCGAAAAGTTAAGGAATCATACCTAATTTTACTATACCTCTGTAGTTTACAACTCGCGATTTATTTCCAGATTTAAATACAGGAATAATGTATGACTCTTTCCAAGCTTTAGGGAAATAGCCGTATTTTAGTGATATATTAAATATAATTGTTAATGAAGTCGCCAAAGCATGAGCACAATTTGAAAGTAGACAACTAGGAATGCCGTCAGGTACACTTTGGTTTGTAGGTTTCAGATTTTTTAAGTTTTTTACAACATCATCATAGTGTATAGGCGGAAATGATATTGATTGATTGTGCATTATCGGATAAGGGTAGTTAGTTGAATTATCGTATTGGTTATCGGAATATGTTGTACTGAAGAAATCCGCAAACATGTTACTTATGACTAAGTCGTCACGGGATTCTTGATTTAGATAGTTCATGATAGTCGGAAGGCCAGATGATTTTCTTTTGGAGTTGACAAATTTATAAAAGGATTTTGGGTCATTTTTAAAATTAGATCTCATATCATTTAAGTATTTATTATATAATTTAGTATTCAGCGTGTTATAAGCAGCCCGTGCAGCAGAGTATCTTCCATAATCTGTGATTAAACCAGTTTTTTTATATTGCTTGTAACGTTTGTTCTTAAGGTTCTTAATTATCGACAACTGCTTAGAGTTCCAAGGAGGACCAGAGTGTTTTTTTAACGAAATTTTCGGAACGCATTCATTTATATAAACAAACACGGTTTTATAAAATAAATCTACCATCGCATCTATAGATAACCTGGCACTATCGGAAACTGAAAGCAACTCATGCCAGTGCGTGTTAAAAAAATATTGATTCAGGGCAACATAATCAGCATGCTTAAAACCATACACTTTATTATTTTTGTTTGTATCGTATTTACGAGAAGTTGGGATACTAAAACATAATTCGATTGTTGGGTGATGTGGGTCTTCAGGTATAGTAACAGGATCTACAACACCAAGTCAAGCAGCTTATTATGCTTGTTGCGAATGCCATTAATCTCATATAAAAATAAGTTATAAAATTTATTAATCAATTCGTTATTCCAGAAATTCATTCTAGTGGGAATGTAATAACTAAATTCGGTTGAGTATAACCATGAAACAGACGGTAAATTGAAATCACCAAACACAAGAATATGGTCATCTGGATTTGAACTTAAAACAACGTTTTCAATGGCTTTTATATGATCATTGTAAATTGACAGTTGAGAGCAAGGAGGAATATAGGAGCAAGTTATGAAAATCCGTTTATGGTCAATCTTTATGAGGACACCAATAAATTCTATTAAAAGGCTTGTATCCGTTACAATTTCTTCAGAATGGAGAAGACAGGAGACAGCTATGAGAACTCCACCTCCAGTAGTTTCAGTTTGCCTATCGACTCTATATATATGATATTTATTACATAATATTTCAGCATTAACATTTTTTTTATTTAACCAGGTTTTAGTAAAAATAATTACGTGTTGTGTAAACTTAAAGCTTTCAATATATAGCTTAGATAACTTAGATTTTAATCCACGAATGTTTTGGTATGTAACTACTATTTGATTATCAAAAATTGAGTCTAGTTTTTTTTATTGTTAAAATCATGAGTAGGGAGACGAGCCATGTTATTTGTTTTTATGTTTTCTTTGTAAATATATTCCCGAACTAATGCGTTATTTGGCCAGAAACAAGGATCAACTATTTGTTCGAAAATATCAAGTGACACAGTTATTTTAAAAGACGTAATACTTCTAGGTTGAGAGTAAATAAACTTCTTCGTTTGAATATCAGCATCGTAGTTCAGCTTAGTTTTAATATAATAATCAATGTCGTCAACCGTTGTTTCAAAAGCGAATCCAGACACAAATATTGATTTTTTATTATTTACTGGAATCACACGTAATGGTTTAATAGCGTTTGAATTAATACCATTATGTGTATGATTCTGGTTATTCGCTATTACGAGTGTATCAGTCGATGTTCCATTGTTTATATTATTTTTTAAAATTGATAAAAAGGAAGAAATTGAAGGAAGAACAAGATTATTATTAGAAGCAGAAGACAACGGGCTATGGGGTTGATTAGTTTTATTAGCATTTCTGGCTGATTTTCGACGTTTAGGTGACGATTGCGGAGAAGTTCTATTGCATAATTTATCAATTGTTTTAAAGTCATCAAAATTCTTTTCATAGTCATCCAGTTTTTTAGATAGCAACGAGAATTCCTTTTTTAATTCGTTAAACTTGTCACGGTTGGATTTAAAAAATCTAAAAAAATCAACATCAATTTTTTTACAGAATGTACAACACCAACGTAGTCCTTTATCCTCATTAAGAAGATCAGCGACTCTAGCAGGGATATCAATACATTTCACATGAAACATTTTATCACACAGCCAACAAGTAATTACGGTCGCATTAATATCAGTTATTTTGCAACTCGATATACAACAAATCATTTTAAAGGTATGTGTATTTATTCAAAGAGTTAACGAATGTGTGTACAAATATGTATGAAGAATGTAATATCGATGCCTTACTTCCTCAACCTCGTATCTTAAAAAATACGGGTTTGACTTTTTCATATCAAAAGATTGTTTTATGCTTTAACTAAAAAAGATTAGTATATTATTACTACTAATATACATAAATACAATCAATACCTTAATAATTGCATTTAAACTTTTAACCAAACACCGAAGTATAAAAAGATGAACCGTGTTTTTCTGTCTCTCCTAAAAAATTTTATTTTTTAAGATACGAGGTTGAGGAAGTAAGGCATCGATATGTTGTTTATTATTGCAGCTGATAATTTATTTAAAGCAGAATGTTTTTATTGTTGTATATGTATATGTTGTTATTGGTTTTTAACGGAATGACTTTATGTTTTGTTTTATTAGTTATTACACGTTGAGAGAATTGTTGATTTTTGTTCTTGTATTATAGTGCTACTTATTTAAAGCAGTTGTTGTTATTGTTATATAACGGAATGATTTAATGTTTTGTTTTATTTTACGTTGAGAGATTTGTTGATTTTTGTTCTTGTATTTTTATATTTTTTTTTATTTCTTTTTACAAATTTACAGAGTCAATATCAAAACAACAAAGCAAACAGTTAGTCAATTTTAATAAACAAATTTAAAATACAAGTTAAAGGCAGCGAGATTTAAAAACACGACTGAACACTTCAACAGTTTGTTGCGAATACTTCCTCTTCCATTTTGAATTTTTAAGAAGTTATTTGTATTATACTAGTCAAGCCCTTTCATTTGATACCCATATTAATGTATAATAATTTTCTGTATTTTACTGGTCAAGTCCTTTCATTTGATACCCCAATATTGGGAGGCTGCACGAAGTTACATCTTAAAATACCAGATTTTACCCATATATAAATTTATTGCCCGCCATTTTGTAGTGGCGGCCAACGTGAATTTAAATTTTTTTTAGTGTTTATATTGCGCTAGTCAAGTTCTTTCAGATGATACCAATATTGACTCTCTCAGTTGTCTAGAAAATTAAAAAAATTGATTTTAGTTTATAAATTTTTGGAATATATATTTTTCAACAAATTTTTGCCTATAACTTTAGCGATTAGAGCACGCTTTATCTAAAATTTTCCACGAATATCTCTAGAGGCATATTATATCTACAAATTGAAGCCAAGGTACCTATAAATTATTCTATGGCTGAAAAATTTTAATTTTTGTGGTAAAAATATGGGGAAAAACAGAAGCAGTCGTGTTTATTTCCTTATATCTCAGAAAGTTATGGGGAGATTGTGCATAAATTCAATAGCGATTCATTCCTGGATATTTCCAAGATAATGAGGAATATATGGTTGCTTCTAAAAGTTGATTTCAACCAACACACGGACTTAAAGACTGACGGACATGGCAAGCGGAATGACAAAGCTATAAACATATATCCTTGTGCACAACAGGTGAAGGGTATAAAAACATAATAGTATTTTGAATAGTATAATTCGTTATGTCTATGACCTGAAAAGGTACGATCATATATCCCTTTACGTAACCCTGCTCTATGGTATTAACTTTTAAACTTTTTAAAAGTAAAAATTTTACTCTTCATGCGTAAACTATATACATGTCAGCCAGAACATCCCTATTCACGATTCCATTTTGCATCTCTTGATTGAGGGAAAAGACTACTAGTTTTAAGACACAATGCTCAGATATCTAAATACAAGTTATTTATTCATGCTGTTGGTCTCTGGAATGGAATGTCATATAGATTTCAAATTATTCGTAACGAACATCAATTTAGAAAGTTTAATCAATCAATCCTGTTTCAATTTGTCAGTATCTTAAAGTTTTATATACGTATTTGTATTTAATAGTATATAACAAATTAAATGTATTTACGTTTGTACTTAGTTTCATGCTCTAATATGAGACTTATGTCTTGTTTGTGGGACATTAAATAAATAAATAAATAAAATAAATATATCGAAATATCCATTTTAGACCCTATAAAGTATATAATTTCTGAGTCCTGGTTTCATTATAGAAGCCATTTTGTCATTCCGTTTGTAACACATCAAAATATCCGTTTTAGACCCCATAAAGTATATAAAGGGTGTTTTTTTAAGCCCGATAGAACTTGAAATTGTAAAAAATAACACAAAAAATTAAATTGTAATCAAAAATTTTTTTTTATTCGAAAGATCAATACGTGACATTAACATTTGAAAATGATTTCGGGCATATGGGCACCGCGGCTGTTCTTGACGAAGCGCATTCTGGACGTCCGTTGTTTTATCGCAAAATTGTGTTCAGCGATGAGGCGCATTTTTGGCTTAACGGGTTTGTTAATAAGCAAAATTGCCGCATATGGAGCGAGACCAATCCACAAGAGACCCTACAGACTCCATTACATCCAGAAAAATGCACCGTTTGGTGCGGTTTTCACGCTGGTGGCATCATCGGACCTTATTTCTTCAAAAATGAGGCCGGAGCTCGCGTTACGGTCAATGGAGATCGTTACCGCACCATGATCAATGATTTTTTGTTTGAAAATATGGATGACATTGATCCGGAGGAGATGTGGTTTCAACAGGATGGTGCTACGTGCCATACGGCGAACGCAACCATCGACTTATTGAAATCAAAATTTGGCGATAAGTTGATTTCGAGAAATGGACCTGTCAATTGGCCTCCAAGGTCGTGCGATTTGACACCTCTCGATTATTTCCTGTGGGGCTACGTGAAGTCACTGGTTTATGCTGATAAACCAGCAACAATTGACGCCTTGGAGGCCAGCATTGTTCGTGTTATTCGTGACATACGGCCAGCAGTGCTCGAAAAAGTGGCCCAAAATTGGACGTCCAGAATGAGCTTCGTCAAGAACAGCCGCGGTGCCCATATGCCCGAAATCATTTTCAAATGTTAATGTCACGTATTGATCTTTCGAATAAAAAAAAAATTTTGATTACAATTTAATTTTTTGTGTTATTTTTTACAATTTCAAGTTCTATCGGGCTTAAAAAAACACCCTTTATATTCTGAATCGGGGTTTCATTTTATGACGATCTAGCTATGTCCGTCCGTCTGTTGAAAGCACGATAGACGTCGGACCGAAAAAGCTTGGGGGCAGAATATTTCTTATATACAAGGTTTGTTTGGTATTGAAAATGGGCAAAATCGGAATATTAGGAAGAGAATTACAGCTCGTAATGCAAGAGCAGGTCAAAAAAAACCGTGTCCTTCCAACGTTAAATCAAATGCAACGCATTAGCGTAGAGTCGTGAAATTCGAATGTATATTTCCTGGGTAAAAGAAATATTTTTCCTTGAAACTTGCTTAAATCTATAATTACGAATGGATTAATATCAAAATTTACAAACCGCTTATACCGCTTATTGTAGACAGCAAGAAAGATCAAATGTATGATGCTGAAATCATGTAAACATTGCTTTTTCGTCAAAGGCTTTGCACTAACGCAAAAAAAAAAATGTGAAACGCCCTCTTTTGCGCCCACCTCCTTTATAACAATATATCTCAAATTTATATAATTTCTCTATGAATAAAGATTATTGAAGAACAAAGGACTATATTGAAATATTTTAGTTGTATTTATTAGCAGAAACTATATTGACATGCCTACTTTAACGCCCTCTTTCATTGAAAGACTAAACTTACGAAAATATATTAATAAAGGGTGGTTAAATTTTAAAGGCCGATGTTGATTTTGAATAAAACACAAATTATTCAGGAATGTATTGAGACCTGTTTCGCTTAAATTTAAATATTTTTCACAATTCTCCTGATTTTGGACGAATTTGATTTGGACGCCTATTTTTATAATAAACCTGAATAACTTTAATGAGTTGCTTGATTGTGTATCTTTCCATGGTTCAAATTAAGCTAGTCAATGTCAATTTCTTGACGTTTAGGTGTGGTTCACATTCAGCATCGGCCCTTAAAATTTAACCACCCTTTAGAATATCGAATTATACAAAGAAAGTGATACAAATTTAAGTATAATGATTAACAAAATTATTGCAATCATATAGTTGGTGTTAGTGCTATTTTTGAATTCGTAATCTTTTAAAATGAATCCTTTGTTTTTTCATTCTCCATTGACGTAGATAAAAATTTTTTCTTGGGGTAGGAAAAACTTCAAAATTTATTTTCTTTGCAATATCTTAACTGAGTTAATTTAATATGTATATTAAATGTTTATATTTAATTGCTGCAAATTCATGAAAATACTATAGAGTGGGAATTGAATTAGCTTGTTCCTGTTAGTAAATTTTAATTTTTATAAATGGTGATTCTGCCGTCTTATTGGCCTTATGCGCTGTAACCACTTATTTGTAATTATTTTTGTCTTGTAATATTATTCTTTTTGTAAGCGACATTATCGTTTTTAGTATTAAATTATTCACAAATCGCGAATCGAGCAACTGGTTTTCACAATTCGAATATGCTACACAAATTTGATGTACATATACATACATACATGTGTATATAATATAATAATATTTTTTAAAAAGTTTCTTACAAAATATAAAAAATAGTTGTCTTCAAATACCTGGTGCGCGTCAACAATAAACGATTGTAGGTGAAATTGTTAGGAACTTATTGTATAGATGATATATATAGATGATGTATTTGGCCCATTGCAAAGGTTGCCAAGTAAAAATTTTTCTGACCGAAGCACTGCCGAAAAGCAAATCATACAATCAACTATACAATAAGTAGTTCTTTATTTTTGCTATATTTATTTTAAATTTATAAACGCAAAATTGCTTTATATTTGGAAAATTTGATTTCATGCAAAATAATTTTTGTACTAATTTTGTACAAAGTCAAGCAAAATAAAATTAATTTCAATCATTCTTATTATATCGTATGTATTGCATGAGAGTTGGCAACCTGGTTACCAAAAATACTTTCAATCTTTTAAATTACACTGCTCAGCAGCAAAATCCTCCATTAAATAAAACTATGTGGACTCAAATCCGTTGTCGGTTTTTTTTTCATAAGATTGGGATTTTTTTTATGGGCGTGGCAATTTGTTTCCCCTAAATTATTTAGGTACGGAGACATATTACATCCTAACTCGAGAACCAGTTGTCAAATTTCATATAGTCCACATAGTTTTAATTAACGGGAAGACAAAAAATGATTTTTTGTTGATCAGTGTTATTAGCCTCTAGGAAGACAGGTGGCGTCAAGTTTGAGTAACAACATAAATTTAAAGTTTTTTTTCATATGTGAAATTTACAATTCCTTGCAAAGTATGTATGTATTATTAAGGAGATTGACATCCTGGCATTAAAAACGTCGGCACTTTTTAAATATTATAGTTATTGCTACTGTCATGGCAGCTTTTTCACATGTAAACTCTGGGTATAGAATGTAAAAAAAATCCTGCGATTTTTGTAACAGGCATGTCTAGTTAATGTTTTGTGTTATTTTAATATCTTGATTGTTAAAAAGTTACTCACTTCCAGTTGCACGTCGCACGACATTGTGTGTAAAATTTCCCAATGCAGCAACTGTTATAATCGAATCCTTTTTTCCGGGAGTTATCTGTAACAATAAAAACTTTGATTCAAAATCGAATTTTTTGTAATTTAAATGTTTATAAGTATATTTAATTAAAAAATATTTACTGAAATAGTCGATGTCAATAAATTAGTTGCAGTATAAGTTAAAATATATATATCTTCTTTCGTAGAATATTTTTATACCCACCCAAAAAAAAATGTTGAAATAAAAATCGAAATATTCAGTTTATACTCTATAACGTATATATATTTGCTGAGTGCCTACCTAGAACGATATAGGCCGCAAAAAAGAAAGCTAAATCGGTCCGTTAGAAAATGTTATTCAATATAAGGCAGGAGTATATCGAATACAAAATGTATAAAAATGGAACAAAATTGCATAGTCCCTAACCTTAATGGGATAAAGTAATACCGCTATATATATAAACATAAGTGTATAGCATACTAGTCCGCCGCGCGTTGCTACGCCCCTTTATGAATAAAAATGCATTCTGAATTTTAATTGAATATGTTTATTAAACATAATATTTTGTTGATTTTTATTGTAATGCAAGTGGGTATACCATATTTTTTGTTTTTCCATTTGCTGTATAAATGAAAAAATGTTTTGGTGTTCCCACTTTGGAACATGCGATGTACAGCGGCCATGTGATAAGTATGGATCTTTCAAATTCAATCCTGCAACACGCAAAGATTGTCATTATGCTTTGTTGATGGTAATAGCGAAGGCAAAGCGAACTGGAAACTGTAGTCGCTTGAAGTTGAAAGGTAAATCGGTGGGAACCATTGGAATGCGTGGAAATAGATGAAAATAATAACTTATTTTCAAAGGGGGTGGCACTTCACACTTTCCTAATTAAGAAATTATATAGTCATGACAGCAAGAAGCTAAAAATTATAACTTTTTTATAGGCGTGGCACTGCCCACTTTTCTAATTACGAAGTTTTATAGTCATGACAGCTCAATATGTGTGCAAAGTTTGAGGAAAATCGGTCAAGTGAAAGTAGCTAAATATAATAACCTATTTTTTATGGGCGTATTATTTGACTAATTGTCTATTTAAGAAACAAGTAAGTAAGAGCACTATATTCGGCTGTGTCGAATATTTTATACCCACCATCAATTTTGTGTATTCTTATTGAGCAAAATGTATTATTTTGTTATTACTTAACAGTAATCGCTATGGAACAATATTTTTATACTAAAAAAATTTATTAATTTTTTGTGTAACTTCGATTTTATCTATTGCATTGAGTGAGGCTTTAAGTTCTGATCAAAGTTCGATAATAGTAAATTTCACAACCAACGTAAAAAAACGATTTAGTAATAACGAACTTGTCTCTGCAAGCACTGATGTAACATTTTTTAAGCATATACTTAGTTAAAACAAACATTAACTTAAATATTTCACTTAAAACTGGATATGAAGTTGATCAAGCCGTAAAAAATTTTTCGAAAATAGTCCATAAAGCGGCTTTTATGTCTACTCCCCAAAACTGTTATACCTTTTATTGCAGATTCAGAACATCCGCGGAAATAAGGGAATTAATTATCATGAAAAGGCAACTTTGAAACGTGTGAAAAGAACTGGACACCCTTCAGATAAATGTAATTTTAATCGGACAGCTAGTCATGTGAAAAAACGGTTAAAAAACTAAAAAATACTTCAGTTCAAAAATGTTTGATTCATTTAAGCCCAGCAGACAATAACGAACATAATTTATGGAGAGCGAAGAAATATCTTAAACGTTTTCAAGCACGTAATATTCCAATTAAAGACATTAATAATGTTTAATGTAGATCAGACTTAAGTAAAGCTGAGGCATTCAAAACCTCTCTCGAAGACACGTTTACTCATTTTACTTTCTGCTCAGCACAAGAAGCATCAAAAAGAAATGAATTCGTTGATATTCCATGTCAAATAAGTCGTCCATTAAAACCTTTCAAATTTGAGGAGGTAGTTTCAGAAATTAATAAACTTAATTTGAATAAATCCCCTGGATAAGACAACATATACTCATACCTACTTAAATACTTGCCACAGAAAGCTTTGGTCAAAGACTATAAAGATGTTGCACTCAGTATATTTGAAAAAACCAAAAATGTTGTGTTGCTACTGATGAGGGCGGGAGAGGAAGTAACAGAAGAAGAAAAGACTTCATTCCAGGGATGGAAATCATGGTACAATTGTACTTTTTATGATACATTTTTGACCTTGTTGGTACCGTGGTACTACCGCGAGCTACTTGGTACAATTTAAAAATTCCAATGTCTCACTATATGGCAACAATTATTTTGTCCATGTTCTCTTTTTAATTTTGTTTTTGTGTGTTTTATTTCATACTGTCATCTTCTCTGATATTGTTGCAATGCTGTTGTCAAAGCGAATTTATGTATCAGGTAGTGTCAAGTCTGCAACAACAATATCTGCCTTGTACTTTATTGCAAACTTCTTACAAAAATCACCTCTTAATTTGGCACCATCTGATACATGAACTCGCCTTGGCTGTTGTTCTATGTATTTTATTTTACTTATGATTCGTAAGCATGTTAGGTGGACTTAAATAATAAAGTACTAAAATGGTTCGATAAGTTAACTGCAGAAAAAGTTATTATGGGTGAAACAAATTCAATAGTACCTCTTCTGGTGAAAATTTTCCACACAAACAAACAAATATTAAAGCAATAAATAATCAATACAAAGCACTAGCCGATGATTCAACTTGGCTCATACAAAGATTCAAATATTTCCTATTTTTGGTCTAAAGTATCACAGATGAAAAATGAATTAAATGAGTTCATGTTCCCAGACATTTCAAGAATTGTAAGAGGAATTCTATCTATTCCACATTCCTCGGCCAACGTCGGACGAGTTTTTTCTTTTCAAAACCTAATTAAAACAAAGGAATAGAATACACGTCAAATTTGATACCAACAAAAAATTTATTGAAGTCACCAAATTCTTGTTGCTTTAATTTTAAAATAACAAAATATTTATTATCTAATAGTATTTAATAAATAAATTTTGTTAAAAAACCGATCTCTACGTATGCACCTATGAATGTAATATTTAATATTTTTGATTGTATACTGGATATTTATACACATTTTTGTTAAGTTTTGTTTAAGTTTATTAACAAATATTAAAACAAGTAAGAGCGCTATATTCGTCCGTGCCGAATCTTATATACCCTTCACAACGTAGTCATGCAATAACAGTAGTTTGTATCAAAATTCATCCCATATGAAATACGTACATACATATAAAAAACCTACATATATAAAAACATCACATTGTAAAATTATAAATTTACGTATGTATGTTAAAAAAAATAAAAAAAAAATAAAAAAAAATTTTTAAAAAATTAAAAAAAAATAATTAAAATAAATATAAAACAAGAGAAAAATAAAAAAAAAATTTAAAAAAAAAATAATAAAAATATAAATATGTTATATATTAAATATAAAATAAAAAAAAATAAAAAAATATAAAAAAAAATAAAATAAAATTTTTTTGGCTCAGCTGGGATTCGATGCCACATTTATTCTAACGTGTACGTATGCACGTATTTTATATGGGATGAATGGTGATACAAACAATTGTTATTGCATGACTACACGTTGTGAAGGGTATATAAGATTCGGCACGGCCGAATATAGCACTGTTACTTGTTTCTTTTGGATAACTCATAATAACTTAAACAAAACACTGTATTACATATCACTTTGATACAAAAATGTTTGATGAAAAGTTTCACAAGTATGAAATATGTAAAAAACAAGTGCTTAAGTAAAATAACGGTAAATCAAACATATTGAAAATTACTTTTTTTAGCTTATTCCCAATTTGTATCCTTAATCTACAAAAATCCCAAAAATAACAATTTATAACATAAAATATTTTTATGGACATATGTAGGTAAGTATCTATGTATGCAATAACTGAAAAGGTCATGAATATTTTAATTTTATATTTATATGTACATAATTTAATATATTAAATTTTATTGTAATTAATAATACAAATACATATAGTTAATATTAATACAAAAATTCTTCTCATTAGGGCATTTTGAATTCAACCAAATTTAATGCAGTTTAATTTTTACAATAACAAAATATGTATGCGTTCGCTACGGCAGAACAGGCGATCATTTCAGTTGCTTTTACAACATTTTTTCATATCAATATATTGAATTGCATATCCCAGCAAACATGACGTTAAGTCCTTAAATTCCGGTGGTTATATTTTACTATATATCAAACATTTTTTTTTTGCTAACTAAGACTAAAGTTAAAATAAAATGTGACTTTTTTACTGATAAAGCAGTTACATCCAAATGATTTCCAAAAGTTAATCGTCAAGGAGAGTGCTTAATTGCATAATATATTTAATTAGTATTGATTTGAAATCAAACCTGCCTGTTTGCTGGGCAGCACGCTTGGTAATATTTACACACATACAAAAACAGTCCACCACAGGGAAGGAAAATGGCTTTTATGATTTTGTACCAAGTATGAAAACAAAATCTACTTTTTAGGCCATGACGGTACCATTTTTCATATTTATTAATAAAAACATAAACTTAACAAAAATGTTTATAAAAATTCAGAAGTATACATTAAAAAAAAAACAGAAACTAAACAAAAATGTGTATAAAAGTCCAGTCTACAACAATAAAAAAATATTAAATATTACATTCATAGGTACATACGTAGAGATCGGTTATTTAACAAATTTTATTTATTAAATACTTTAAGATAATAAATATTCTGTTATTTTAAAATTAAAGCAACAAGAATTTGGTGACTTCAATAAATTTTTTGTTTGTATCAAATTTGAAACAGTAGAAACGTGTAGTCTATTTATTTCCTTTGTTTTAATTAGGTTTTGGAAAGAAAAAACTCGTTCGACGTTGGCCGAGGAATGTGGAATAGACAGAATACCTCTTACAATTCTTGAAATATCTGGGAAAATGAACTCATTTAATTCATTTGTGATACTTTAGACCAAAAATAGAAAATATTTGAATCTTTGTGTGATCTAAGTTCAATCACATCGGCTAATGCTCTGTACTGATTATTTTTTGCTTTAAAGTTTGTTTGTTCGTGTGGAAACATTTTTACCAGAAGAGGTACTACTGAATCTGTTTCTCCCATAATAACTTTTTCTGGAGTAAACTTATCGAACCATTTTAGTACTTCATTATTTAAGTCCACCTTACATGCTTACGAATCATAAGTAAAATAAAATACATAGAACAACAGCCAAGTCGAATTGATGTACCAGGTGGTGCCAAATTAACAGGTGGTTTTTGTAAGAAAGAAAGAAAGTACTGGCAGATTTTGTTGTTGCAGACTTGACACAACAGCATTGCAACAAAAACAGAGAAGCTGACAGTATAATATAAAACACACACAAACAAATTAAAGAGAACATGGAAAAATTTTTAAATTTTACCAAGTAGCTCGCGGTAATACCATGGTACCAACAAGGTCAAAAATGTACCATAAAGAGAACAATTGTACCATGATTTCCATCCCTGGTCCATCACATATAATTTGTTTTTGTTGAGAACTTGTTCTCTTTTTGTTTTCTTACTCTCACGTATTGGAATTCTCTCAATGTGTATAACCAAAGAATATAAATCATATAGAATGCGCATGAAGGCCCAAATTGAAATATTTTTGAAAAAAGTTTTTTGACGCGGTCGGTAAGGCAAAGGGGAAGAAGCAAAAGTAAAGAGCATAACAATGTTTCGCTCTCATACGTAATTGCGTGTGTTTGTAAATACTTCAGCTTGCATGTATGTATGTTTGTTTATGTTTTGATATTTTCATTTCTTGTACAAATTCTTGTCAGTCAGACGTTTATGCATGTATGTATGGATGTGTTAATGTTCTTCAAACAATGATTTGAGAAAATATAAATTTACATTTATAAAAAGGTCAAAAAATTCAAACAAATGTGAACAAACATTGGGCCAATTCAAAGTAGACTCTCATATTGTACTATGTCATATAATTCATATTAATATGACTAGTGACTTTGAACACCTTTTGTTAACAAATTATGTATTTAATACAAGAAAGAAGACAAAGAGATGACGCTGTTCAAAATTGTATGTACACGGGAAAGAAGAAAATAGAAAATATTCTCTTTGAGAGGTGAGAAGCGAAGAAATTCTCTCTGAGAGACAGTATGGTTAAAAGTATAACATAAACAATTTCTTATACATAGGAAACAAATGTGTAAAGTCATATTATTTTTTTTGTATGGAAATTACAAACAAAAATTTTAAGCATGCATAAAATAATATGAAATAGTACAAATATGACTGATATACAACCACTTTGAATTGGCCCATTATTTTGAAAACAAATACGCCCGACTGTGTTACAGTAGCAAAAGCATATATATAGTTGTTGTACAAATGATATTGCATCAATTGTGATCGAATTTTATTTGCTCTTCTTAACGAAAATTTTAGTGTACGTGTACATTTTTATTGATTTGAGATAATTTTAAAACAATGAAATTTTTATAGGTGAAAATGTTTTTACAAGCATTTGAATTTCACTTGAAGTATTTTAAATAAATAAATAAAAAAGGCGATGTTTTCTAATGTATTACAGATACTTTTATAAATTGGAGTTTTCGAAAAAGCTTTCGCTTATTGTCAAGTACACTAAATGTTTATACACGTAGCTCTAGTGTGCTATTTTTTATTTTAAGGTGTAATTTATAAATTATTTTAGCTATTATGTATAATAAATAAATAATTTTTTATATGTTTTTCCCACTTCATTAATTTCTGCCTTGTATAATTAACAAAGTTGTTATACTTTAATAAATTACATCATTCGTTTGCTAAATTTTGTATTTTTTATTTTTTTTCTTGGAACTTCCTTTTTCTATAGACCAAGAGCAATGCTTTCGGAGGAGTACTAATAGTAGAAAGTCCAAAACTTCTATTCTGTGTTGTGAACAAGCGTCGGCAAACCACTGCGGAGTCAAGCGTTTACAGGACTCAATAATAAAAGATTTTATACCAATTTTTTGGGGCTCAGATTTAAAAATTTTATGATATATAAAAATATGTATTTTACTAGCATCCATTAGTTTATCTGATGAAGCAGCTAAGCTTCCAAAATCTGTAAGCGACAGATAATTTTTAAAGTGTATAAAAAGCTCGCTTGGTGCTGTTAGAACTTTATCCGTCTTTCTAAATTCGTCACAACATTTTTGGCATTGTAAATTTGGAATGATTTTAAATGCTACATATCCAACGAAGTATCTTATAGAAACTACTTCGAAATTTATAACTGCAGAATTTTCAAAAACATCTTCCAGAAAATATTCTGCATATATGTGGCTCTCGAAATCAACATTGTCAATTTCATAACAACTTGGTTCTTTATGTTCAATACATAAATCTGCTTGAAAGCCAGCACCAACATTCGCTATTCCGTCTTGTACAAGTTCGCAGTTGCTAGAAGAGCTTGACTGAACTATTTTAGTCACCATTATTTTTGTCAAAATATTATTCAATTCGGCTACAGACGGGTTGTTATTGTTGCCCCCTTTCTGCCGCAATACAGAAAACGTGTTTTCTAATTTGTCCTGATTAAGGGATTTTGTCATTAAAAAATATCCATCACCACCTTCTTTAAAAATTTCATCGGTTAACATAAGAACTGATTTAAGAGTGAGCTTTATTCCATTTAAAAAGAAAACATGCTTATATTTATACAAAAACTCCACATTTTCTAAATATTCCCAAAAAATGTAATAAATTTATATGCTTCACTGTTAAGCAGAATTGCAGATCTGTAGCAGTTATCACCATAAAGGGAGCCACTATTAAGACAATCGAAAATCTTGTCAATTTTTTCTACAAACTGAGCTGTTGATAAGGCCAATTTTGTGGAATTTATCTTAAATTTTGTGTTTTCGGAAACAGTTTTGATAGCAGCCGCAACAGTTCTGCTGAAAATTTGTATTGCAAATTTTACACGCATTTTTTCAAAACAGTTAGGGTAAATGTGTTGCCGTGTCAATTTTGGGCACATTTTTGTTTTTGCACTTGCTTCCATTTCATACAATTCTTTAATTACTTGAATGCTTACCGTTCCATCCGGTCACACTTTAACCAGCCATTCTTTCTGCGCTTATATTTTGTAAACAATCAATCGATTCAATAAGAGACTTTTTTATATTTTTACGATTTAACTTTTTAATATTTTGTGTGGGTCGCTTTGATTTTAAAATTTTTTGAATTTTTTTGTGATCTGCAAGTAGAGTTTGATTTTCGCAATTTTAGCAGAAGGGGGCTTCAATATTTTCACAATCTAAATTTTTTTGGGGAGGACCTGAACTCTGCGTTAAAATCTTTCAATTCTTCCTCCATTTCATCAATATCTACAGTTCGAATGGCGTCAGCTTTTAATTTTTTTCCCCAACGTATGAACTTGAAAATTGATTTTCGCAAATATAAAGATTTTTATTATTTGGTACAAACCTTCAGCAAAGAAGCGGAAAGTCGCACTTAATTTCACGATTGGAGAAATTGCAAAGGACTTACGTTTGGGCTGAATACCTTAACACGTCCAACAGATATTTGAACGCCGGTTTATTTACTCTGTTATATTTTTCTAACCTTCCAAAAGTAAAATTTACAAAGTGTGCGGCAACTCAAGTGGGTTGCTGGCGTCACATAGCATTTTCCTTTCTACCCTTTGCTTATTCTTGTGCTTCAGAGTTTTCTGCTTCAGCTATTATTATTAACAACGCTACACTAACCATTTTTGTTCACTTTTAACCATTTTCTTTTTATTATTTACGAATATTCACTTTTTACGCTAAAAATTATTAGCAAATATTTTGTCAAAACAAAACAACAAAAGCAAACAGCTGACTTCGAAAATGTTATTCCCTTCCCCGACTGTTTAGAATAGGGGAATTTTATTCGCGGGAAAAATTAATTCCCGGGGAATTCAATTCCCTGGGAATATTTAGAATTGGGGTGAGTATGAATAATTATTACCATAAATTGTATTCAAAGTCAGATATTAACCTTTCCATCCCTGCTTTTTATGTATAAAAATTTACTTCTCATCGTGAAGTGAGAGGTTTTATTACATCACAAGTGTTGTCAACTTTAAGATTCAAAAAACATTAAAACAGGAAAAAACGTTTAATTTGTAAGAAAATGCGTAAAGTTTAAAATTTTGAATTTTCGATTTTATTTATTTTATGAAATTATAAATTTCGTTATTAGAACGTTTAGGCCTAAAATAAGTTTCCATATAATATCATTAATAATAATAAATTTTAATTTAAAGTAGTAACTTTAACTTCACAGTTGGTCAAATAATCGCTACTTTAAAAAAAATTACAGCTTCTGGTTTTATGCATATCAATATTATTTTCTTTACTTTTATAAAAAGTTATGTTTGTTTAACCATAGAAGATATCAGAAACATTTATATTTATATTATAACTAATAATAATATAAAATATATAATCTACTCATACAGTTTTTTAAATGTAAGCTAAGATCTTTATAACAAAAGCATTGTCTATTCTTAATTCTTATCATTGTTGTTGCGTTGTTTCGTAAGAATTTACCTTGCAAAAATTGTTCTGTATTTGAATTTAGTATTTTTACTTCGATAAGAAAAAGAATGCAATAAAGAATTTGAGAAATCAGATCGAGCACTGACTCAAATTTTTTGCGCGACAAAAATTTTAAAAAGCACAAATAATATTGCATAAAGCTAAAGTTGACAACGCTGGATAGAAACAAAACAAAGAGTGTCATTATTTCTGTAAAATACTTGATACCCAGAAAACAAGAACGAAAATATTAAAGTATTATGCCGTGTTATACATTCTAAGCTAATATTTTAAGCTGTATAACGAGACAAATCAATTTTAAAAGGTTTTAATCAACCACTAAATAGTTATAAGTTAATAAACATAATGTTATTATCTGATTTTTATTTTCCCGCAGAAAAAAAACGATATTCTGTTGCTGTTTTTTGGAAGATTAATAAAGAAAAACAAACAAAAATCATATAATTTTTTCTTGAGGGACTTAAAATATCTCAATTTATTATTAAAAAAAAAGTAATAAGAAAAACAATAAACAACAAATGTTTCTGCTAAAACTAATAAATATATCTTAAAATAAGAATTTTTTTTTTTATAAATTTAAAATAAATCCCACATGCTCGCTGGGTTAGTATTGCTGAAAAAAAAACAAAAATAGTACCCGGCATAACGCTCGTCGTTGTTTCATCAACCCTTAAATTAAAAATCATAAAAAAATGTCTCTCTCCATAATTTATCTAGCAACCAGGGATGCCAGTTTAATAAACTGGATATTTTTATGGTATAAATTTTTTTAATTTTGTGAATTTGTTTGCTTTGTTATGTTTAAGTTTTTGTAGAACAATATTTTTAGTGGTAAAACACAAAGTTAAAATAATTCGCCAATAATCATTTTAATTAAAAATCATATTTCCATTTAAACGTCTAATTTTTTTATAAAAGTTACATGTTAAATAGTTTATCATATAAACTTGAAACATGAATATATAGTAGATAACTTTTAATGTCAATGAAAATATTTTACATAATAAAGAAAACAAACGCTGCACAGAGGAGTATTTGGCCTGAAAAGCTGGCCAAAATTATTAAACGTGTTATTTGAAATAAAAGTTTTAGTTTTTTGATAGTTTTAGGTGTAGCATGATAAAAAAAAGTCTAGTGGCAGATTTTTAAAAAATTACACTGCGCAACAAAAGCACACTACGCAACAAAAAAATTTTGTGTCTACAATAGAAATAAAGTACGTGGACTATATGAATTTTGATGCCCTTAATTCAAATCTGTTTTCCGTTTTTCTCTACTGCGTAAGGATTTTCTTTAAGGGCGTGGCATATTTCACCCCCTAAATCGTTGGGTTGCCTAATATGTTTTGTCATAACTTGAAACGGATTCTCCGATTTTAATAGCAGGAGCATCAGAAGATGCACAAGAGAATTTCTAACCCAACACATTTCTTTTCTATCTATTACTATTTCGGAGTTATTAAAAATTTAATAGCGTTATTAAAAATATTGGGAGTTATTAAAAATTTATTAAAAAACTAAAGAATTAAAAAGCTTAAATTTTTAAGATTTTTCCAAAAGCCACATTCCTAAGGAATAAAAGACGGTATAAATAGTAAAACTCAATGAACAAATGTTGATTTTTAAGGTTTAAACTCATTCTTAACAGACTGTATGTACATGCATACATATTATGGTTTACGGTCTAATTAAAAAAAATATTAGAAATTGTAAGGATCTTATAAAACAGTATTTTTTATGAAAAAAAGCTTTATTATATATATTTTATATTATTAATACTTAAAAAATGAACAAGTTAAACAAATAAAAATTCCTCAATAATTATTATGTCGTTTGTATATCCTCATTAGCTGAATCATCGGTATCAGGAAGAAGAAGTGTGATGGTTTCTGATGAAAAAGCTTATTTATTAATCCGTTCTCTTTGCGTACTGCTGCTTATAAAAGGGTAACTGCTCAGAAATAACCTATTCAAGACATCACGATTTGTATAGCTTCTACTGAATTTCCTCGAATAATTCGTACGATATAATCGTAAGGGCTTATTTCTGGTCTCGGCAGCTTCTTCTGACAATTGGACGGTAGCCTGATACCTGGATGCCCATGTATTTTTTTTTTTTTTGTATCTGTATTTATTTTTTGTAAACTTATTTTTGTGATAAATGCTTTTAATAATTATTCTTATTAGGTACAGTATATATTTTTTAACATATAATGTTTTGTAGAGCAGGTATATAGAAATATCCTTTATGGGGATGCGTGGGACATTCCCTTATAACTATTATGGGATAATAAAGAATTTTTAAAATTTATAATTATTCCTTTTATTTAATTGTATAATTTATAATTATAGGCAGGTATTAACATTGTAAAGTGTTAAAAGTGATGTGAATAACAGTTAAAATCAATAACTCAAAATACATAAAAGTTTATGACGATATAAATGTATAAGAAAAAGTGACTGATGAACAAAAATGGAAGAAATGTGAAAATTTAAAAAAATCGATAAAAATAATGGCGCAAACTTTCTTTTTTGTTTCTAAAATTAGAGACTCCAAATTTTATTGTGGTATCAAACATTATGCGTAGAGATGCTAACCTCACTTTCAAAAACTTCTTCTTTTTCTTTTTTTTGCAAAAAAAGTGTATAATTTTTTTTAGCTTTTGAACGAATTGTTTCAACATGAAAATTCAACATATTTACAATTGTTTTTCTTTTTTAAATAACTTTTGATCAAACCTTTCAGCAAAAAAAAAATCATTGTTCAACCTTTATTCGTTTAGCCGTAAAAAAATATTATAAAAACATCCAGAAACCGAAAAAAACATTTAAATCTCATATAATTTTCTCCACTTTCCTGACTTTAGCAGGGTCTCAGAGCTACAACTCGCAACTAAAAGTCTTAAAAATTTGTCTGTCGAGCTGCGTACTTAGTTCTTAAGAATTTTAAAAATTCAGTTTTGCCAGCCAGCCAGCTTTTCAGGTCAAATACTCCTCTGTGCGCTGTAAGGAAAGATGTAGAAATGCCTTCAATTTTGATATCTAAAAGTTAAGTCAGGACATATATTCCAATTACATCAATACTTATACTTATATAGGATTCAAATAAATTACCAAAGTAGTGGCATATACTTTGACTTAGTAACACTTTTCTTTAAATATTGATGTAAACAAAACTGTATTTTGGATATTTTCAAATACTAATTAAATAATAAATATCAATTAATATATAAAAAAAATTTATTTAATATTTAAATTGATAAATTATATTCATTTACTACCATTTGATTATTCTTTTTATTTTTTAAATATAAATGTTAGCATTTAGAAAAATTATGTGCAAAAATGGAAGTTTTTGGTAGATTTTAGTGCATTTTTTGACAAATTTGTTAGGAATAATATTTTTTGTGGCATCCCTGCTAGCAACTACGGCTGCTTAAGCCGTATACACACAAACTTTCATAAAAAACAACAAATAAATGTATAACAATAAAATTTATGTATGTGTGCGTTTGTACCATAATGGTTGTGCTGTTTTCATAACCCAAGCAAGTGCATTTTTACTAAATCAAAACGCATGCAAAATTTTTACTTGATGCTCTCGCTTGAGTTGTAAAAACGGTTACTCATTTTACTCGCTTTTTTTTACGGATAATCGATAACACTTAAGTACTTAAGTCCAATTAGTTGTACTGTGTACAATATAGAGTACTAGCCAAACCCGGCGCGCGTTGCTACGCCCCTTAATGACTCGAAATGCATTCTAAATTTTTATTGAGTATCAAGTGCAAAAACCTAAAAATTATAATTTTTTTTATGGGCGTGGCATTGCCCGCTTTTCTAATCACGAAATTGTAAAGTTATAACAGCTCAATATGTGTGCAAAGTTTCAGAAATATCGGACCAGTGCAAGTTCCTAAAAATTATAATTCCTTTTATGGGCGTGGCCCTGCCCACTTTTCTGATCACGAAATTATTTAGTCATGACAGCTCAATATGTGTGCAAAGTTTCAGAAAAATCGTTCTGGTGCAAGTACCTCAAAATTATAACCTTTTTTTATGGGCGTGGCCCTGCCCACTTTTCTAATCACGAAATTATATGGTTATGACAGCTTAGTATGTGTGCAAAGTTTCAGAAAAATCGGTCCAGTGCAAGTACCTCAAAATTAAAACTTTTTTAGGGGCGTGGCCCCGCCCACTTTTCTTATCACGAAATTATTTAGTCATCACTGCTCGATATGTGTGCAAAGTTTCAGAAAAATCGGTCAAGTGCAAGTAGCTAAAACTGATAACTAATTTTTATGGGCGTAGCCCCGCCCACTTTTTTTCACCCATAAACACTCCCTGGTATGTGTCCAACAACTTGCCAAAGTTTGAGTCCGATCGGTTTTACAGTTTCGGAGTCTATAGCTAACACACACACACACAGAGTTTCACTTTTATATATATAGATTTATCATAGTACGCAAAAAATTATGTTTGTGAATACAGTTTCATTTTTTTCGCTTGTTTTTTGGATTATGCTCTGAATTAAAAAAGATAAAAGTTGTGAGTCAAATTCTACCCAGCAAAATAACACATTACATTATAATGACTTTAAAGTACTAGAAAACAGTTGTTCACTACTTACAATTTGGCATCTAAACCCATTATTTTAACACGGCGATGTCATTGGAGGCAAGTACTTACCACCCTCGCTTACAAATAGGGACTCGTATAAGTACTTATTACGGTCGCTCATAAATAGGGACTTAAATAAGTACTTACTCCTATAGCAATATATAAGTACTTGATTTTAATAACCTAAATAACTCATTATTATTATGGACTTACAGAAGTCGTTCGGTTGTTCTAAGGACAAAAATTCGGTTAGATTATTCTGAGATACGTTAATTTGAAATTTAACAATCAGTGAAAATCTATAAGTCATCACTTTGTTAATGAAGTGCTTTGCCGCTGTTTTCAAAATAATTATTACTTATACCCTAAGCGCGTTAAACTAAATGAGAATTATAAAAAGTTATGTATTTGAATGGTTTCTAGTAAATTTCGCAGTAAGAAATTGTGTTGTGTGTGTATCTAAGCAAATGTCTGAAATTAAGTACTTACGTAACACATTATAAATCAAGTCATTACTAAAATACTTCTTAGTAAGACAGACGATATGTAGTAGTCATTGAAAAGTATGTTGTTTAGTAAGAGCAAGTCATTACCTAGTTTTTGCTGGGTATTTAGTATTTTTATTTTTTTTCATTCTTTTCACAAATAATATAAAAATATTTTTTTTTATTGATTTCGTTTGCAATACAATTTTTATTTTTAAAATTCGTCGTGTTTCATTCTTCTCACAAATTTAATATATTTCATTCTAAGCAAAATGAATCAAAAACGAATAATTTGTTTTAAAAATGTCCTCTTTTTATTTGTTGTTGTTTGTGGTATGAAAACAGTAGCAATCATAATAATTTAAACAACACAATGCGTTTTTAACTGATTGGATTTTGCTTATATGTATTTAAAAAGCTGTATCGTGTATAAATATTATATTTTATATATCCATACATACATATATAATATTTTTATCCTCATAAATTTAATTATAATTGATTTAAAGATGCGGGCAAGAAAAATAACTTTATAGGTCTAATAAAATAATTAGGCATTTATATAAAAAGGTAAAGTCTTAAAAGGATATGCGTATTAGCAAAACACATATATAAACATATGTATATACCTGAAAATGTAAACAGAAACTTCATTATATTCCTATTTTTTTTTACTCAGTAAAAATCCTTGTTTGTCTTAAATTGAAACTCGGTATAAAAGCTACTTTATACATAAGCATATGTCAAGCGCCTATAGGTAAAAAGTTGTGTGTTACACTGTACCCAATGCCTCTTTTAACAACAACAATACCTAAAAAACAAACGACATCAATAAAAAGGTATATGTGAAAATCATCCCTTGCAAGGAATACAACACAAAAAATTTTTTTTGGCGCCACATAAAAAAAATGTGTGTATAGAAAAATATGTAATACAGTCGGATTCGGTTAAGCTGCCGCCGTTTAATTGAAGAAATCACTTAACTACAATTAAATATTTGTACTATATTTTAAAGAAAATGAGTTCGCTTAAGGGAAAATCAGTTTTACAGCTTTTATGTTTTTAAAGCTACAAACTTCAATAAAGCAAACACTGCTTAGTAGAAAAAATTTCTTATTACTATACGACGAAATACAATGCTACAGCTAATTTGTTGCACTGTAGTGCAACATTTTCTCTTATTTTGTTTAAAACAATATAAAAAGTAGAAAATCTATTTAACCAAAATGGTTTCAATTTGTCCAAAGTTTTTTATTAATGAAAATCTTGCATAAGCCAAAAAAATAAATCCTGTAATTATCTATTTCCCTTACCCGAATCCGACTGTATACGTGTAATGTTTGTAAGTATGATGTTTGTGTACCGCTTAGAGCTAGTTTACACGAAGGGACTTGTCCCTGCGACTCTGCTTGCGTTGGCTTGAATTTTCTTTTGGTGTCCCTTCTAAAATCTTCTTGCGTTTACATGAAGGGATTTTGTTGCAGGGACAAAGCGACTTTTTGACGTTAAATTAACTAATTCTTTTACCCTTCATTCGTAAGATGGGCTGCCATACATATACAATTTATAATTGGTCAACAGTAGCAGAGGAAATACAAGTATTTAAAAAAGCAAAATTAAATAAATTTCAAGAAACACAATGGCTGATATTTATAAAGAAGAAATTATTGAAGAAATTTGAAATTATTTTATTTATTATAAATAAAGAATGAGATCGATAAAACCCTAACACGAATAAAACGCAATAACTTTAAAACGAATTAATCCATTTTAATGAAAATAGCGTGGTTTAACAATAAAATAACAGTAAATTAAAATATTAATGCTCTTTGTAAAAATTCAGCTTTTTTTGATGAACTGTTTCACCTTTTCCGGAATTGATACCATGAGGGTTTTAATGGTATCCTTAGTAACTTTATTGCTGGAATAAGACCATTTCTGGGAAAAAATTTTAGAAGTATTAGCAACTTGTTTTGTATCCTTCAGCACTCTTTTGACTAAAGCCCAGTAACGTTCGATGGGCCTTAGTTCTGGACAATTAGGTGGATATGCTTCTTTTGGCACTACCACTATATTATTTGTTTCATACCATTCTGCTGCAGATTTACTATAATGACACGACGCTAGGTCGGGCCAAAAATATGTTGACTTATTGTGTTTTCGTATGAATGGAAGCAACCTCTTCTGCAAGCACTCCTTGATGTAAATATCAGTGTTGATAGTCCCAGTAGTAATAAATTTACTGCTTCTTTCTCCGCACGTGCATATAGCTTGCCAAACTAAGTACTTCTTTGGAAACTTTGTCTTTCTTTGGAACTTAAATTGGTCATCGACATTACCTCTTCCATCGGCCACATAATAACTTCGCCCTGGGAGCTGAGAAAAGTCGGCAAGAACGTAAGTCTCATCATCCATAATACAACACTCATATTTGTTGATAAAATTTCTAAGCAGTTCTTTGGCACGACTTTTTGCATCCAAGTTTTTCTTCGAATTTCTGTCTGGCACTTTCTAAACCTTGTAGGACTTAAGGCCTTCATATCTTTTAACCTTCCTTACAAAAAAATCGGAACAGTTTGCTTTTAAGGCGGCTTTACGGTTTGAGAGGTTGGGATTTTGGTTTAGAAGACTAACAATCTTTGAAGCTAACTGTAGTTCAGTTATACCTTTTTTAGCTCCACTTCCAGCTTTCCTTTTAATACTACGACGTTCGTTATACACTTTTATCACACGCGAAACTGTTTGTCGTGACACCTTTATCTCATTTGCAATAGATTTGTAAGTACGACTGTTATTTTTGTTTTTATTGTTATTATTTTTTCACGCACTTTTTCTTCGGAATCCATTTTCAAACAAACTAATAATCCGATTATGCTATTATTTTGTACACCTAATTTGACAAGTTTTTTAATGCAAACTTGATCATAAACAGTTATATTTTTTGTGCATGAAGAAAGGTGGAATTAAAAATGTGTGTTAAGGTTTCACTGATCTCATTCTTTATAAATATCATTTCGTCTTGATAATTTTACACAAACTGGCAAACATAGAAAAAATATTGAACATATAAAAAATAACTACTATGAATAAGAATTTATATTGAAACAATAAAAACTTTCAAGTAATTCTAACAAAATTGTTGACCTAACTGTTGAAGGGTTAGATCTAGATGATGCTGAAAATATATAAATAATTTTTAATTTGCTAGAATGCTATAAAAATGCAAATAGTTTACCGAATAAAAGAAGACGAAAGGAGTGGATAAAACCATGGAGGTTAGAGCAAGAGATAAGCGGCTTATGTTATTTCTAATAAATGATCTTTCATTGGATATTTCATATTTTTTTATTTGGCAAATTCCATAAAATATCAGTCTGGCAACACCGGTCACACATAACATGACAAGAATACAAGAGAACGAAAGATGTAAAAGAGAAATGTCAAATTTGTCCCCTCAAATTCACAAAACGTGCGACAATTGCTACCCCGTACTCAACGCCGCACCCCTCACCAACAAACTCGTGTCGCAGGGGACATGTCCCTGGGACATGTCCCTTCATGTAAACACGCTCTTAGCAGTTTAAAAACCCAACTCACAATTAAGAAGTATTGCTTTTATGAATTCAAAAAATACAAAAACAAAAACATACCTATGAATCATTGTTCTTCCGGCGCCTCAAATTCTTAATAAAATTGTGTATGAATTCATGTCCCAAAAAATTTAAAAACAAGTTGCCACAAGTATTAGCCTAAGATTATTTACAAAAATTCTCATAATAAAAATTTAACAAATTTATTGATTTGTATTAGTTTAATTTTTATTTATTCATCGGACAGTAATTCAAAAAAGATATATATATGAGTCTAAATAAAAACAAAATATATAAAAATATATATTATATCATATGTAATTGTTTCGTGGTTTCGTTTTTTATTGTTACTATTCAATTAAATTCTTATTAAGTTTTACTAAAAGTAAAAGTAATTCGTTTATTTACTGATTAATCCTGTAAGCAGTTATCAGTGTGTTGTATTTTAATATTATGCATGACCTCGTAATGGCGTTTTATATTTCCAGATATCCGTCCTTTAAGCATTTTTTTAAAAATAATACATTTCGATGTATTATTTTCCTTATCAAATGCAACATATTTTTATACCCTTCACACAGTGAAAAAGGGTATTATATATTATGTATTAGATCGGTATTGAAAATCAGAAACATCGGTACATAAACAACTGAGATATGAGCAAAAACCCACGACCACCTCGATTTTTTTTTCACAAAAACAACATTACAACAACAACATACATACATACAAACGTGTATAGTGGTTAGAGAAAACGTGGCATCGAACCCAGCTGAGCCAAAAAAAAATTTTTTGTTATTTTTTTTAAATTTTTTTTTTTAATTTTTTATTTAATATATTATTTATATTTTTATTATTATTTTTTTTTTAATTTTGTTTTTTTTTAATTTTTTTTTTATTTTTTTTTTGTTTTGTATATATTATATACATAATAATTTTTTTTTTAATTTTTTTTTAAAAATTTGTTTTTAATTTTTTTTTTTTAAATTTTTTTTTTAATTTTTTTTTAAATTTTTTTTTTTAACATACAGACGTGAATTTATAATTTTACAATGGGACGTTTTTATATATGTATGTTTTTATATGTATGTACGTATTTCATATGGGATGAATGGTGACAAAAACCACTGTTATTGCATGACTACACGTTGTGAAGGGTATATAAGATTCGGCATGGCCGAATATAGCGCTCTTACTTGTTCTAGTTCAAATTCTCTTTTGCGACCCATTCTCTACTAAACTCATACAAACAATAAACTGAAGGAATGATATATTGTGAAGATACGATCAAACTACTTGTCAAGCCTTTCGTAGTATTTGTAAAAATGTGTTTGTATGTATTATACCGTCGCATTGTTGTGTGTCTCTTTTTATATCAATCATTATCAGTGTAACACATACAATAACATTTTTTACAAAGCCTATCACAATGCTTTCTAAGTAGCTTGAAGCATTAAATAACAGCAGGCTGGCGACTTAAATCTGTCCAAATTGAAATACATACGATGTTTGACGCCATCATAGCTGCACGGCTACATTTGGCGGTGGCGCCTATATAATTTTGAATATACATGTTTTTATAACAAAAACTTTTAGGGATAAAAAAGAACGAAAATTGTATGTACATTTATTTATAAAACTAATCTACGATTCAAGTAAAAATTCCACAAATATAATAGAAAAAATCAGATAAATCAGATTCATAGTTTTTGTTTTATTATACCTAAGCCTTATTTGGTTTTTTAGTTGATCACCTAATATTTTACATGCATAGATTCATACGTACATACATGCATAAAATAAATTAACTAAAAATTATAATTTTTTTAATATATGCTTTAATTCCTAAAATGGTAAAATTGTTCCCATTAACACAACAAAAATGATAAACTACAATGGCAACGCTGCTAACTTTTCTTCAAGGAAAATAAAAATTCTATTTGTGAATCGATTTTTTTTTTAATTTTTCGATTATGTTCTTTGAATGAATGATTCATGTAAGGAATTTTATATTTAAATTGTGGTGAGAAATTTATTTTCAATTTTTTTAAAATATCATTTGTCTCGCAACTTTTGTTTTTAAAATTCGGAAAACAAAACAAATTATTCGTCACAATGTGGAAAATTTAATTCATTCAAATTAATATCATTCATGATTAATATATATTCGATTGATTTGCGTACTATGATATTTATGTGAAAAATACTTAGATTTCGGTTACTTGTATATACTTATGCCGAACATCAAACGAGTATGTACGGATAGAGTATTTTTTTTAGCTGTAACCGTACGCACTTATACATGTTTTGCTAATAATACTTAATGTATATCCGAAGTTGTAATCGTTGTCATTATCTGATGGAAGCATGCGAAGGTAATAATGATACTAAAGCCAAAGAAACCAGAATATTCTATTAATTCACATATGTAGACCGATTAGTCTGTTGCCAATACTTGAAAAATTTGAAATTCTACCCGATCATGAACAATGTCACAGAGATGCGCTGGAAGATCAGCAATACTGTTCTTCTGTATTTTTTGGACGTCAAGCAAGCTTTTGATAGAGTCTGTCATAATGGCCTGTTATACAAATTAAAACAACTGCTGCCCGCACCTTTTTACCGTTTGTTCAAGTCATATTTAAATGAACGTAGTTTTTGTGTCAACATCAACGATGACAATTCAGAAATTGGCGTAATAAAGTCCGGTGTACCGCAGGGAAGCGTGCTAGGTCTAATTTTGTACACTATATTAGCGGTCAAAGAATCGGAATCTGAAGCTTCAGCAATAGTTTAAACACAACTCGACTTAATAGGCGTATGGGTAAAAAACTGGACTATAAAAGTGAATGCAGATAAGTCAACTTATGTTACTTATACTCTTAAAGATGGTGACTGTCCGCCCGTTTATCTTAATGGTATTTTGATTCCCAAATCTAATTGTTTTAAATATCTTGGTATGAATATTGATAGACGTAACATGGAAAAATCATTTACAACTGAAGAGAAAGCAACTTGATAATAAACAAGTAAGAGCACTATATTCGGCTGTGCCGAATCTTTTATACCCACCACCAATTTTGTGTACATTTAAAGCACAGTATTTTTTTATTTTGTTAATCGCTATGGAATAATCTCTTTATAATAAAATATGTATCACTTTCTTTGTAGAGGGTAGTTAAATTTTAAGGGCCCATGTTGAAGGTGAACTACATCTAGTTTTTAAATTTGTTTTTTTGCATTTCATTTGACATTTCTCAATCTCAAACTTACTCAATTTGACCCGTTGAAAGATACGCAAATGAGCAACGCTTTAAAGTCATTCAGGTTTTTTACAAAAATGGGCGTTCAAATCAAAATGCATTTTTTGCACTTCATTATTCTTTAGATCAACATAATCGTTCAAATTCGTCCACAATCGGGAGAAGTGTAAAAAATATTTAAATTTCTTAGTTCGTTGAATGGGAACCAATGCTGGTTTTTGCGATAGTGTGGCAAAAGAGCAGTCAACCTCGCCTCATCATCATGCCCAACAATTGAGCATCAACATTGTCATTGAAAATTTGGACCATCAGATAGAGGATATTTTGTTAAATACATAATTGAACCATAGAAATATTATAATTATAAAAAGAAATAATAATAATTTCTTAAATAATTTGTGTTTTATTAAAAATCAACATCGGCCCTTAAAATTTAACCACCCTTAATAACTTCGATATGATAGTAAAATGTTTTCGTAAATTTAGTCTTTTAGTGAAAGTGGGCGTTAAAGTAGGCGTGTCAATAAAGTTTCTACTATTAAAAACAACTTAGATATTTCAATATAGTCCTTTATTTTCCAAAAAACTTTGTCAATAGAGAAATTACATGAATTTAAGATAAACCGTTATATGGGAGGTAGGCGTTAAAGTGGGAGTGTCTTCTAAGCTTTTTGGCAAAATAATTACATTGATTAGAAGGATATACGTAGCAAATTTGATCATCATACCTCTAATTTTGGCGGTTTTATGAGCTTTTAAATTTCATTAACGGTAGATAACGTGAAAAGTGGGCGTTATAGTAGGCGTGTCAATGTTGTTTTTGCGAATGACTACAACTTAGGTGTTTCAATATAGCCCTTTGTTATTCCAAAATCTTTATTAATAGAGAAATTATATGAATTTTAGGTAAAGCGTTATATGGGAGGTGGGCGTAAAAGTGGGCGTGGCACCTTAATTTTCTGGCACAGTAATGAAATTGCCTAGGGGGATATACGTAGCAAATTTGATCATCATACCTCTAATTTTGGCGGTTTTAGGAGCTTTTAAATTTCATTAACGGTAGATAACGTGAAAAGTGGGCGTTATAGTAGGCGTGTCAAAGTTATTTTTGTGAATGAGTACAACTTAGGTGTTTCAATATAGTCCTTTATTATTCCAAAATCTTTATTTTAAAAAAATTATATGAATTTTAGGTAAAACGTTATATGGGAGGTGGGCGTAAAAGTAGGCGTGCAACTTAATTTTCTGGCACAGTAATGAAATTGCCTAGGGGGATATACGTAGCAAATTTGATCATCATACATCTAATTTTGGCGGTTTTATGAGCTTTTAAATTTCATTAACGGTAGATAACGTGAAAAGTGGGCGTTATAGTAGGCGTGTCAAAGTTATTTTTACAACTAAAGTGTTTCAATATAGACCTTTATTATTCCAAAATCCTTATAAATAGAGAAATTATATGAATTTTAGTTAAAACGTTATATGGGAGGTGGGCGTAAAAGTGGGCGTGGCACATTGATTTACCGTTACAAGAAAGCGTGTCACCAAAAAACAAAGTGTGCAAAATTTCAGAGTCGTACATCCAATTTTGTTGCTTTTATGACGTTTTTATTTTTAAATATTCCGAAAAATACACTGTGCGGTATAAATTTTCGTACATTTTGATCGATAACTCCTCTCCTAATGCATAGATTTAAATAATTTTCGGGGAAAAATATTGTTTTTACTCAGGAAATATATATTCGGAGTTTCATGAGTCTACGTTAATGCGTTTGGACACAATTCCATTTTATTCGAAGTTCGAAGGACACGGTTTTTTCGACCTACTCTTGCTTTTCGAGGTATAACTCTCTTCCTAATATTTAGCCCATTTTCAATACCAAACAAATCTTGTCTAGAAGAAAGATTCTGGCAAAATTTTAGCCCCCTACCTTTTTCGGTGCGACCTCTATCGTGCTTTCAACAGACGGATGGACATAGCTAGATCGTCATCAAATCAAACCCTGATTCAGAATATATATACTTTATGGGGTCTAAAATGGATATTTCGATGTGTTACAAACGGAATGACAAAATGAATATACCCCCACCATTTTTTCGGTGGCGGGTATAAAAATAAGGACAAATTACTAAAATAAGAAGATTTAAAGCAACAATAACAAAAAACCAAAGCCGATAAGTTACCGCAACGCATCGATAAAAGGAAAAAATCCACAACAATGAAGACCATCATCCTTTTAGAGTAAGAAATTATTTAAGCGTTATTTGTGAAAGGTTATTAAGATAAACAAGAAGAATTTTTTTTTAATTGCATAAACATTATCTAATAGAAATTTAATTAAGAATATTTTTGAAATTTGAAATAAATAAAATAAATTTGAAACAATCTTTTTTTCCACCCTACATATTATTATTTTTTTTTTTTATACAATACCCTCATGCCGGACGATTCTATTGACGAATTAACAGACAGACTGAATAGGACCTTAACAATGGCTCAATCTAATAGGGCCTCCGGTTCGGCTGGGCCTGTAGGTCTAAACGAATTACAGAAAGAACAAATTAGAAAATTGGTTGAATACATGATAAAGACAGGAAATGACGGTTTAACAGACGAAGGAACAGAGGTACCCGTAGGTAGAGTTACTTCCAATCTAGAGGAACTCGACAAAGTTCCAGACATAGTCCGCTCCATACGGGAATTCTCTGGTAAACCTGGAGAATTCAATTCGTGGAGAAAGTCGGTTGACAGAGTACTGGAGGTGTTTGAACCTCTTCGCGGAACAGGGAGATACTATGCGATTCTGCATACCATCCGCACAAAGATAACGGGTGATGCCGACATGGCATTAGAGTCGTACCGTACGCCGTTAGACTGGGGTAGAATTAAGAAGTGCCTTATGATGCACTATTCTGACAGACGCGACATTGGGACGCTAGAATATCAATTGACAGCGCTCTGCCAAGGCAATAGGACAATAAATGAATTCTACCAAGCTGTCTATCAACACCTTTCTTTGATTCTCGATAAGGTTTCTTGTCTCGATCTTCACGAATCAAGCCTTCACACAATGACCAATACCTATAGAGAGAAAGCATTGGACACTTCTATAAGGGGTCTCAATGGAGATCTTCCTCGCCTATTGAGCATTCGCGAGCCAACATCTCTACCACAGGCATTACATATCTGCCTGAAATTAGATAATATGACATATCGTAGAAACTATGCTCACTCTCAAATCTTAAAAACAAATGCTCCGAAAGATAAAACCACACTTACAGTTTCTTTTAATGGACATAGATTTTATCCTGAACTCGTTCACACTGGTATGATTAGACCATCCATACCACCTCGATACAATCCTGCAATGAATTTTAATCCAAACTACAACAAGCGGAATACAAATTTAATGCAACCTAACTATCGAAGCTTTACCCGGTTACAGTTTAATCCGGTTATTCAGAACGGATTCTCTGGCCAATCGAACAGACCTCAAAATTTCAATGAACGCAGTAACTATCAAAAATTTTCTGGAATTGAACCAATGGAAATAGGTCAATCAATTCAGACTAAACAGGTAAATTATACAAATCAACCTCCAATGAATCAAGCCCCAAAGAGATCTGCAAGTACCTCTTTTCAAGGACCAATGAACAAAATGCAGAGAAATTTTCATATAAACACCAATTCTGCACCTGAAAATGCGTACTATGAATGGACAGATTACCCACCCGAGGGTAATGGAGTCTATGATGAACCGGACTATGTTCAAGACTACTTTCAACAAATCCCTGAAGCCAAGAAGTCCAACCCGACGATGTACAACTTGTAGTAAATTTTTTAGATAATTATGAACTAAGATACAAACCCGGTAGAACTAATGTTGTAGCCGACGCGTTATCGAGGAATCATCTGGAATTAAACATCCTTCAGGAACAGTTGGACTCTTCTACTATGACTCAGCACAGTGCAGATAGCTCATTTTAAAGCCTTATACCTAGTGTTGAAGCTCCAGTGAATGTATTTAAGAATCAATTATTTATTAGTATAGGTGACGTGTCTTCTTATCAGTTTAACATAGTTTTTCCAGGATACCATAGACACCTTATAATAGAAACAGGTTACGACGAACAAAAATTAGTAAACTTGCTTAAAAGATACCTTAACCCATCGGTAATAAACGATATTAAAACTACCGAGCCTATAATGGGTAAAATCCAAAACATATATGCTGATCATTTTTTAAACTAAGTGCAGGTTCACTCAGCTGGTAGTCGAAGATATAATTTCTGAAAACGACCAAGAAAACATTATTTTAGAAGAGCATACCAGAGCACATCGCAACGAAAGGGAAACAAAGCACAAATTATGGAAAAATACTTTTTTCCGGCGATGGCACAGAAAATCAAGAGAATAGTAAAGTTGTGCTCAACTTGCAAAAGGAACAAATATGAAAGACATCCAAATATGACCGAACTTAAGGAAACACCAATACCGACATATCCCGGTCACACAATTCATATAGATATATTCTCAACCGATAAGAAACAGATTCTGACTTCAATCGACAAGTTTTCGAAATCTATTGAGGACGTTAGGAAACCGCTTAGGGAACTTTTATTTTTCTATGGAGTACCAAAAAATGTAGTCATGGACAATGAACCTTCATTGAACTCAGCTTCTATTTTGTTTATGATGAAAGAAGACCTGAAAATTAATGTTTTTACTACCCCTTCCTATAGAAGCGAACCAAATGGACAAATTGAACGTTTTCATTCCACCTTGGCAGAAATAATGGGATGTCTCAAGGAGGAAGGAACATCAAGAGATTTCGACGAACTATTGGAAAAATCTGTAAATGAATATAATCACTCTATTCACACTACCACCAATAGAAAACCGGTAGACCTATTTTTCGGACGAACAGTTGATTTTTCACCACAAGACCAGGAGACGACGGGACTTCTAAATGTTGAACGACTTAAACGCATACAAGAAAAGGACCTTGCTTATCATAACAAGAAAAGAATGCCAGGCAAGGAATACGTTCCCGGATAATTAGTTTACGTGAAATCGAACAAGAGACTTGGCACTAAATTAAGTAACCGTTTTAAAGAGGAAATAGTGAAGGAAAATCGCGATACGACCATCGTAACTGAAAGTGGTCGCGTTATACACAAAAGTCATATAGGAAATTAATTTTCTGCATCATTATAGTAATTCTTTCTTTTTTTCCCCCATTTCCTTTTCAGACTTTTTTTTACAACAATTATGGCAGATTTTAACATCCTCGATTACTCTAATGCCAGACTTGTGACAATCCATACTGGGACTGCGAGAAGACAAAACGGGACATTTAAAATTATACATTCTATTAATTTCGAACAATACAGAGACTTGGTAGATAACCTAGAATCCTTATTAAATACGAACATTACATACAGTCATCCGCTCCGTCCGTTCCTAACGCAGCAAACCCTTGATATAAAAGCACTTATCAAACGACTGAGTTCAAATAAAATAAAGAGATCAATTGATTTTATCGGTAGTGCATGGAAATGGATAGCCGGAACGCCAGACAAACATGACTTCAAAATTTTAACACAGAAAATGGAAAACCTTTTAGAAAATAATAACAGACAGATGATTGTTAACGAACTGACTATTAATAGAATACAAGAGATATCTAATATTACTAACAAAATATTGAAGGTTGGAAAGGAAGATTGGAATAGCGAAGTAACAATAAGATTAGAACACAAATTAAACATAATCGAGAAAGAATTACAAAATATGGAATACGCCATACAATGGGCAAAAGTTAATATTGTGAATTCCTTTATTTTATCTAAAACAGAAATTGAAACTCTAAATGATGTTTTAGTAAATTACGATATACCAATATTTAGCGTAGATGAATTATTAACTTTTGGAAACGTAAAAATTGTAACAAATAATAAGAAAATTTTATATATCTTAAGCATACCAATTACAAAAAATGATATCTGTGAAACATATTTAGCAAAACCTACAAAATTTGGAAACTTAATAGATAAAATCGAATTTGATAAAATTTTAGATTGTAATAATGTTTTATTCGCTATTAAAGAAAATTGTAAAACCTATAATGATCTAACAATATGTAATAAAAATAATTCAGTTGATTTAAGAGATGACTATTGTATAACTAACCTATTTAAGAACAGAGTAGGGAACTGCACCCAAGTTAACAACGAACACGTAGCCACTATTGAGGAAATCGGAAGCGATATTATATTATTGAACCAATACAATGGCAAGATTACAACCAACGATGAAGAAATTAAATTGAATGGGACATATTTAGTAAAATATTTTAATACAACAGTAACAATAGACGGTCAAGAATATTTCTCAAGGGAAATAAGTGGCAGTAAACCCTTACCAGTATCCCTACAACCAAAGGCGCTTGTCGACAGAATAGAGGAAGTGCTATCCTTACAAAGATTTCAGAATATCAACGTGGAAAACATCAAACGGATACAGTTGTTGGAAACTAAAAACAGTGTACTGACAATAATAGCCGCATTGATCTTTATTGCAACCCTTGGAATCATTACATGCGTTAAGATGTGGAAAAAGTTTGGCCATCAAGAAAAACAAGTAAAAGAAACTCTCTCAGAAACTCTTCCAGAACACTAAACCAGAAACAAAAAAAAGGTCAACAAGCATCTATGATCATCACTTGGTTTGAACAATCGGGACGATTGTATTTAAAAGGGGAGGAGTTAACACCTAACAAATTTAAACATAATAAAACCATGAGAGCAAACAATATTAACATCTGGCAAATTAGAAATAAAAGAAACAAAATGCTGACGACATGTCTACGGTTTTCGTTCCCACAATACCAACAGTTTTGGTTCCCATCAAATGCAGCAAATCAACAACAACGGATTCTTGGAAAAGTAGCAGCAGGTGTTAATGTGGTGTGCGTAGTTGTAAGTTACTCATAACTTTGTATTATTTAAAATTTTAGTTCTAAAAAAGATTTAAATCAATAAAGACGGATTTCAGTCCGATAAAAAAAAATCTTTTTTTTTTGTCTTTCTCGACAAGATAAAAATTAATTTACACATACATACACAGAAAGAAAAATTATGTTCTAAGTCCAAGAATTAAATTCTTAATTTAAGCCGAAATCGTGCTTAAAAATTCAAGTACGATTTATTTCTGGTTTCCTTAAAACAAGTACAAAACGGGATTGTTTTACAAAATCAAGTAAAAGGCTATTAAAATAATAGGAATAAAATTCTTAACGTAAGTCCTCTCTCTCTCAAACTAAAAACAAACTTTCTTATATTTTTGAAACATTTGCTTTGAAAAACATACACGTTTCATGCTTTGTCCGTTATTTTTCTTTTTAAGTTTTATTAAAACGTATCGCTAAAAAGATGTCAAAGGGTGAGTAGTAAAGATACTGTAGTATGCAACGATCGCACCAAGTTACGAATTCTTGAAACGAGCGCATGTTTTGATTAATTCAATCTCATTTATACTTGAATGAATCTTTTTCTAAGCTTACGTCAAGTACGGTTTCGGGCTTTAATCAAGCTTATAATTCTTAAAATCAAACTTTTTAAAGAAATTTGTACTTGACACATTCGTTCTTAAATCAAGTATTTTGTACTTGGTTAAAGAAAATCCGTACTTACCGTACTTTTGACACCGCTACGGATTGATTTAAATGTACGGATTACTAGATTTGTTTTTTGAGTGTAAATATTTGGTTAAGTTCGCTGGAATTTAACGTTTCTGTAATATTTTTAATGCTCATAAAATGTTCTTATTATTTAAATGTAAATAGATTGCAAATAAATATGTAAAAAAATAAAAATCCGTAGACTGATGTTAAATGTCACATTTTTTACATTCTCAAATTGCAATATAAGTCCAAAATTCTTTTTTATTAGAATAAAAAACAATATTTCTTTTTGTGCTTTTAGAAATTATCATTATATTGAGCATATTTTTAACATTTTACTACAATTTATGCAAATTTTGATCACCTTTGTAAAGTTTGTCAACATTTTAATTATTTTAGTAGTAAAATATTTCATCGAAGTAAAAAGAGATATTACTCTATATCTTAATCTGTTGTTTTCATCTTTGCATTAAAATTACATTTTTTTTTTCGCAAACTGGGTCTTATTTACAGTTTAAACATTTTTGTTGTGATTTTTTATTAAATGTCTGTCAGGAATTTTTCCATGGGCTTAAATAAATAAATAAAAATTGTTTTGAATTTTTTTAGTTTGGTTTGCATTGATTTTATTTACAGGTTGATTTCTATTTGCATTTGTGTTATTTACTTTAGTCTGATTTAGATTTTGTTTTACAACTTTGGAATTATGCACAATTCACATTTTGTGGCATGCTTTCGGGATGCTACTGAACAAATTATTTATAGAATTTGAATTGTTTGAAAAATGCTCGATCTGGTATCACAGTATAAATATTTATAAGAAAACAACAGCAAGTTGTAGTAAGAACTATATAAGACCATCATAATTTAATTAATATAATATAAACTAAACCATTATACATAAGTGAACTCGAATAAATATACTTTTATAATGTGAATTTCTAGGGCGCTGATTATTGTTTGCAAAAAACCGGTCTTCAAAAAGTTGATTCCAACATACACACGGACAGACGGACAATGCTAAAGCGAATGCCCTATTCATAAGCTTTTGTATGTATACCCTTACACTCACTGTGGAGGGTATGACAAGTAAAAGCACTATATTCGGCTGTGCCGAATTTTGGATACCCACCAACAATATTGTGTACTTTTATAGCACAAAATTAATTATTTTGTTATTAATAGCAAACGCTATGAAATAAAAACTTTCTACTCTCTTTGTGTAACCTCGATTTGCTTTTAATTTATTGTTTAAAATTTATTCTTACAATGAAACCTTATGTATTGTATTAGAAATGATACTACTGACTTTTTTTTTACTACAATGTTGTATTTTTAAGGAAACTAAGGAAGAGTATAATTTGGTACCCAAAGGTTGTTAAAAAAGGATAACAGTGGACATTTCACCTCTTACTTTTAATATTATATAGTAGACTCCTGCACAATTCAACATCTATATATATAAAAGTGAAACTCTGTGTGTGTGTGTGTGTTAGCTATAGACTCCGAAACTGTAAAACCGATCGGACTCAAACTTTGGCAAGTTGTTGTACATATACCAGGGAGTGTTTATGGGTGAAAAAAAAGTGGGCGGGCCACGCCCATAAAATTTAGTTATAAGTTTTAGCTACTTGCACTTGACCGATTTTTCTGAAACTTTGCACACATATCGAGCTATCACGACTAAATAATTTCGTGATAAGAAAAGTGGGCGGGGCCACGCCCATAAAAAAAAAGTTATAATTTTGAGGTACTTGCACTGGACCTATTTTTCTGAAACTTTGCACACATATTGAGCTGTCATGACTATAATTTCGTGATTGAAAAAGTGGGCTGGGCCACGCCCATAAAAAATTAGTTATCAGTTTTAGCTACTTGCACTGGACCGAATTTTCTGAAACTTTGCAGACATACTGAGCTGTCATGACTTTACACTTTTGTCATTAGAAAAGTGGGCAGTGCCACGCCCATTAAAAAAAAGGTATCATTTTGAGGTACTTGCACTGGACCGATTTTTCTGAAACTTTTCACACATATTGAGTTGTCATAACTATACAGTTTCGTATTCAGAAAAGTGGGCAGTGCCACGCCCATAAAAGAAGGTATCATTTTGAGGTACTTACACTGGACCGATTTTTCTGAAACTTTGCACAGTTATTGAGCTGTCATGACTATACAGTTTCGTAATTAGAAAAGTGGGCAGTGCCACGCTCATAAAGAAAAAGTTATAGTTTTTAGCTCTGCACTTGATATTCGATTAAAATTTAGAATGCGAATAAAATTCATGAAGGGGTGTAGCAACGCGCGCCTAGCTTTTCTAGTTTTCTATAAAAATGTCATTTTCAAAGATTTCATGCTTTGCTATGCCATGCAAATTTAAACAAGGTGTTATAACATGTTATGCCAATTCAAACATACTGTCTTAGCATGTCATTGCAACTTAGGCAAGCTGTTGTACGCTGTTGTGTTTAATACCATGTCTTTCTTTACTGTAACGGTACTTCGATGCAGCTTTATTTTTAGTTTCGTTTTTCGTATTTTTAATTCTAGCAATGTTTTTTGTTGAATTATTAGTTTAGAATCGTTCCTTGGAGTGTCAATTTACAAAAATTCAAATGAGTCCGCGTACCACTTTAGAGCAAAGAGAATTGGTTTTAAACCATTTCAAAAATGGCCACTCACAGCGAAAAATAGCTGAAATGGTTAACATGAATTCTTTTGCTGTCCAAAAAATCATTGAGCGTTTCACACATGAACATCGGGTTCATAATAAAGGCCTGCAACTGTTGCACCATACAACATAGCAACATGTGTCACATAATGCAACTGTGAGCAGGACGAGCGTTATATTTTGCGGAAAATAAAGGCAAACCCAAAACCCAAAAAAAAAACAGCCAAACCCGACACAAAACAAATTGACTTTATTTAAATATTTTCTAAATAAATCCTTAAAAGAAATTTCCTTAAAATATGTATGTAATTATATTAAATAAATTTCTGATATTATTGCATATAATGTTCTAATGCAATGATTAAAATGCACTATAAAAAACATGTGCTGCATATGTCACACGTGTCGCATGTGTTGACTTTCTCATTTTCTATGCTCATGTATGCAATATCACTGTTAGAACTATGTACAGATTTAATTAAACTAATTATACACTGTCTTTATATGGCTTTGTCAAACATGCATTTTCGGCATTGCATGAATTAGCAGTTGCATTATGTGACACATGTTGCTATGTTGTATGGTGCAACAGTTATAGGCCTTTAATTTAATCCAGAAAAAAACAAACTAAAAACAAGTAACAGTGCTATATTCGGCCGTGCCGAATCTTATATACCCTTCACAACGTGTAGTCATGCAATAACAATTGTTTGTATCACCATTCATCCCATATAAAATACGTGCATATGTATATACTGGTTAGAATATATGTGGCATCGAATCCCAACTGAGCCAAAAAAAAATTTATTTTATTTTATTTAATATATTATTTATATTTTATTATTTTTTTTATATTTTTTTTAAATTTTTTTAAAAAATTTTTTTAGAAAAATTTTTAAAAAATTTTTTTAAATTTTTTTAAAATTTTTTTTTTTGTAGTTTTTTTATTATTTTTTTTATATTTTTAATATTTTTTTTTTGTATTTTTTTTTGTTTGGTATGTTTTTTACATGTATGTATGTATGTATGTATGTTGTTGTTGTAATTGTGAAAAAAAAAACGAGGTATTCGTGGTTTTTTGCTCATATCTCAGAAAGTTATGGGGCGATTGTGCTGAATTTCAATAGCGATTCATTCCTGGATATTTCCAAGAGATTGATACCATGTACAGATCAGAGGAACATATAGTTGCTTCTAAAAGTTGATTTCAACCAACACACGGACAGACGGATAGACGGACAGACGGTCAGGGCTTAATCGACTCCTCTATTCATAAGCTTTCAGAAAATATATACTTTATGGGGTCAGAAATGAAAGTTGTAGAAATTACAAAAGGAATGACAAAGCTATATATACCCTTGTGCACCACAGGTGAAGGGTATAATAACAGCGAAATTTTCACATATCTTCACATGCTTTACATACGAACTTATTTTCTTAGTATTTATTGCTTTTGTTCATATGCGTTATTATTATACCCTTCACACAGTGAAAAAGGGTATATATAGGTTTGTCATTCCGTGTGAAATTTCTACAATTTTCATTTCCGACCCCATAATGTATATATTTTCTGAAAGCTTATGAATAGAGGAGTCGATTAAGCCCTGACCGTCTGTCCGTGTGTATGTTGAAATCAACTTTTTGAAGCTCCCCGACATAGGTTGGACCCGGGTAAGGTACTAAAATATCAAAAATATTCGGGAGTAGATCGGTATTGAAAATCAGAAACATCGGTACATAAACAACTGAGATATGAGCAAAAACCCACGACCACCTCGATTTTTTTTTCACAAAAACAACATTACAACAACAACATACATACATACAAACGTGTATACTGGTTAGAGAAAACGTGGCATCGAATCCCAGCTGAGCCAAAAAAAATTTTTTTTTTATTTTTTTAAAAATTTTTTTTAATTTTTTTTTTTATTTTTTATTTAATACTAGCCAAACCCGGCGCGCGTTGCTACGCCCCTTAATGAATCGAAATGCATTCTGAATTTTAATTGAATATCAAGTGCAAAAACCTAAAAATTATAATTTTTTTATGGGCGTGGCATTGCCCACTTTTCTAGTCACGAAATTGTAAAGTCATAACAGCTCAATATGTGTGCAAAGTTTCAGAAGAATCGGACCAGTGCAAGTACCTCAAAATTAAAATTGTTTTTATGGGCGTGGCCCTGCCCACATTTCTAATCACGAAATTGTAAAGTCATAACAGCTCAATATGTGTGCAAAGTTTCAGAATAATCGGTCAAGTGCAAGTACCTCAAAATGATACCTTTTTTTTATAGGCGTGGCACTGTCCACTTTTCTAATCACGAAATTATTTAGTCATGACAGCTCAATATGTGTGCAAAGTTTCAGAAAAATCGGTCTGGTGCAAGTACCTCAAAATTGTAGCTTTTTTTATAGGCGTGGCCCCGCCCACTTTTTTAATCACAAAATTATAAAGTCACGACAGCTTAATATGTGTACAAAGTTTCAGAAAAATCGGTCCAGTGCAAGTACCTCAAAATTAAAACTTTTTTAAGGGGCGTGGCACTGCCCACTTTTCTTATCACGAAATTATTTAGTCATGACAGCTCGATATGTGTGCGAAAATTCAGAAGAATCGGTCAAGTGCAAGTAGCTTAAACTGATAACTAATTTTTTATGGGCGTGGCCCTGCCCACTTTTTTTCACGCATAAACACTCCCTGGTATGTGTACAACAACTTGCCAAAGTTTGAGTCCGATCGGTTTTACAGTTTCGGAGTCTATAGCTAACACACACACACACACACACAGAGTTTCACTTTTATATATATAGATATTATTTCTATTTTAATTATTTTTTTTTTAATTTTTTATTTTTTTTTTTTTTTGTTTTATATATAATAATTATAATTATATATAATAATTTTTTTTTTTTTTTAAATTTTTTTTTAAAATTTTTTTTTTAATTTTTTTTTTTTCGTTTTTTTTAACATACATACGTGAATTTATAATTTTACAATGGGATGTTTTATATATGTATGTTTTTATGTATGTACGTATTTCATATGGGATGAATGGTGACACAAACTACTGTTATTTCATGACTACACGTTGTGAAGGGTATATAAGATTCGGCACGGCCGAATATAGCGCTCTTACTTGTTTTTTTATACCCTTCACCTGTGGTGCACAAGGGTATATATAGCTTTGTCATTCCGTTTGTAATTTCTACAATTTTCATTTCCGACCCCATAAAGTATATATTTTCTGAAAGCTTATAAATAGAGGAGTCGATTAAGCCCTGACCGTCTGTCCGTCTATCCGTGTGTTGGTTGAAATCAACTTTTAGAAGCAACTATATGTTCCTCAGATCTGTATATGGTATCAATCTCTTGGAAATATACACGAATGAATCGCTATTGAAATTCAGCACAATCGCCCCATAACTTTCTGAGATATGAGCAAAAAACCACGACCACCTCGTTTTTTTTCACAATTACAACAACAACATACATACATACAAACATGTAAAAAACATACCAAACAAAAAAAATTACAAAAAAAAATATTAAAAATAAGAAAAAAATAAAAAAAATTACAAAAAAAAAATTTTAAAAAAATTTAAAAAAAAATTTAAAAAAAATTTTTAAAAATTTTTCTAAAAAAATTTTTTTAAAAAATTTAAAAAAAAAATAAAAAAAAAATAATAAAATATAAATAATATATTAAATAAAATAAAATGTTTTTGGCTCAGCTGGGATTCGATGCCACATTTATTCTAACGTGTACGTATGCACGTATTTTATATGGGATGAATGGTGATACAAACAATTGTTATTGCATGACTACACGTTGTGAAGGGTATATAAGATTCGGCACGGCCGAATATAGCACTGTTACTTGTTTATTTCTCAATCATTATTATTAAAAAAAAGTCAAAAACACACAGGGTTATCTTACAAAAATATAAACAGAACATTTAATTTCTTTTTAGCAGGTCTTGGGAGCAGAATCTGTAACGCCAACGCCAGCCCAAAAATGAGAGGATTTTAAAATATAATGACTCCAAAACTTGTAGCCGCTTTAGATGTTTGCAAGGTCAGTGATCGAAAAGCCGTGCATTGAATAATATCTGTGGTGGAAGCAGTCGGTCTTGAAGTACAAAACTATATTATAAATAAAACGTCTATACATAATGCTAGGGAAAAAATACGAACAGAACAGTTTAAAAATATAAAAGAACGTTTCAACAAGAACGAACTTGGTGCAATTTGTTTTCACTGGGACGGAAAGCTGTTACCAGCTCTTACTGGGAATAAAAAAGTTGACAGACTTCCAGTCATAATTTCATGCGGGCGTACAGAGCAACTGTTTGAAGTTTCCGCACTAAAAAGTGGATATGGCAGAAAGCACGCGTCTGCTGTTTGTAAAGCTATATTTGAATGTGGAATTCAAGATCATATAAAAGCCTTGGTGTTCGATACAACTGCAGTAAATACAGGTTGTTTTAATGGAACCTGTACGACTATTGAACACAGTCTTTAAAAGCAGCTTCTTTGGCTACCTTGTCCTCACCACATCTTGGAAGTCGTATTAAAAAGTGCCTTTGAAGTTAAGATGAGCAAAACCGAAAGCCCAAATGAAAAAATATTTGAGCAATTTAAAAGTACATGGGGAAATATAACAAAATAATTATCAGTGTGGAATAGAAGATAATGATGTCAAAAAATATTTAACAGGAGATAAAGATAAAATAATTGAATTTGTGAACAATGCGATTAAAACAAAACAGCCAAGAGATGATTACAGGGAGTTTCTTGAGCTAACACTAATATTTCTTGGCGAGACTCCACCTATTCGCAATGCAGCTTTTCGAGCCCCTGGGGCTGTCCACCACGCGAGATAGATGGCAAAAGCTATATACTGTTTAAAAAAAATTTTTATTTCGACGTGAATTTGATTAGGCAGTAAAAGGTAGGAAAGCTTTACGTAATATACATATGTATTTTTATTGTTTCAATATATGTATGTTGAGATGTGGTTCTCTGCCTCTTCTGCTGCTCAAGCACCATACAAAGATTTCCAGCTTTTGAAAAAACTGGATTCTTTAAAAAAAATTGATGCTGATATATCTCAAGTTGCATTACACAAATTTAAAAACCGATTATGGTAATTAAGTCCTGACTGTGTGGCTTTAGCATTTTTTGATAACAGTGTTTCCTTTAAGTCAAAAAAAAGAGATGGTGAATACATTGAATCGTGAGGCTTTAGATGAAGGCGTAAAACACGCCTCAATTCAAAATTTAAATTTTATGCAGGTGATCGAAGGTGGAATGGATCAGTTCGTTTCTTCAGAGACAAAAACATTTTTTTTCTTCGCTTTAAAATCAATACAGCATTTTTAAAAAATTACCCAACTTCATGGCCTGCGGATAATAATTTTAAAACTGCTCTTTAAATCGTTAATCACATTAACGTGGTAAACGATACAGCTGAATGAGCGGTAAAATTGATGGCAGACTATTGGCTCACAAAAGACGAGGAACAAAAACAATATATATTGCAGGCAGTCAAAAACTATTAAAAACAATTTCTTATGAGCACGAAAAAGATTTTATCACAAAACTTTTTATAATTACACCATTTAATAAAACAAATAAACACCAGGCAAAGAATGCGAAGATACGTGAAAATGTCGCTGTTATTTTTTAGTTTGGTTTTTTCTGAATTAAATATTAATGTTAAAGAAAACCAATACAGAGGGGCATTGTTCATAAAATAAATATTACTGAAATTATGTACAATTAAAGCGAACCATAGTGAGAAAAATAGCATTATTAGCAAACTTTGTGGGCTCAAAGCACGACCAATAACTATGCAAACGATCTAAACTTTTTTATATATATATATTTTTTTTTCTAATTTGGAATCAATATAAGGGGTTTGCCAAGTGAAAATACTTTAAAAAAAATTGTCCATATAACTTGCGGTCACACTAATACCCCTGTATGAATATGCCTTGATATAAATACATATGTATGTATGTATCTAAATATTTTTTTAGTTTTTAAATGTAAAATTGTAATAAACATATTTTGTGAAAAAAAAAATAAGAAAGAAAAGATAAGTTTAACAATGAAATTTATATATGTATTTAGAAGAACCATGTTGCGATAAATCTTAACAATGGATTTTTGAAACGAGTGGGAGAGGTGCTCGTCAAACGTTACATCTAAGCGTTGAAGCATTTGTTCAAAAAGAAACAGGACAAATTCAAAGTAGGATTTTATTGCTTGTATAAACAAGCATTTAATGATTATGATAATAACTATTGTTTCCCAAACTATCTGCTACATATGAAACATATGTTAAATTGTTTGGATTTTGTTCTTCTACAGAAAAGACATAATAATTATGACCACGAACTTTATTGATAGATCAAATTGCTCTGATCAGGATTTGGCCCTGTTGATTTGAAATCGTATATATTAAGGTTACTGTTCAAATTATCAACTAGAGCAAATGGTCCCAAGATTCTTCAGGAATGATGTTTCATCGGGTATAAATGCTCGTCATTTAGCGACAGGGGTATTAGATCTCGGAAAACAAATAATTCCTGGACAGGTTCAAGCATATTTTATGAATCATATAACATTTATTCACCTGAGTTAGTTTTACACAATGCATCATAAATATATACTAAAGAAATGTTTTTATGTATTTTGTTTAAGATGTTTTTTTTATACTTTACACGAATGTTTAATAAGATTGAATATTAGATTGTCATTCCATTTGCGGCCCAATAAAGTATATCAATTATATTAAGTCCATCTGTCCATTCGTGTGAGTGTTGAAATCAACATACCCCATGGACTCGTGGTAATAATTTATTAAAAATATTTTCGACAATTTCGATATTAAACATCAAAAGTTTATCTCTTCTTAATAATGTACTTTTTAATTCCTTAATTTGATAAAGAAATATTAATTTTATACAAATATATAAGTATTTAAATTTTCATTTATACTAATATTTTAATACATTAAATATGTAAATATATTGTTACAGATTTATTTTTTAAATAGCTTACTTTACATTATAATTTATATTAGTTGTAGTAGTTTAAGTTACTGTAGTTTTATTTGTAATAGGTTATTTCGCTGATTGTTCGAACATGATGTTTGTTATTATGTGTAGCATACTTTTAGGCACTTCTATTATTCGTGCCTATTACTTAACGTCTTAATTTAAATGTAACGGTTATCGAATGTACTAGAATGTACACACGAGGACTTTGTCGAATGTTACCGAACACCACTATGCTACTATAAAAAGCCGAACAACACAGCTAGCATGATCAGTATTACAGTAGAGCTTGTAAGGTGCGTATCAAAGTGTGTTTGATAATAAAAGTGTATAACCATAAGTGTAATAAGTAAAGTGATATTAAAGCAACCTTTGAGTGTGTTTAGTAAATAAAGTGCTCTTAATTTTATAACGAATTTCAACTGTTTTTGATTGCAATAACAGAACTCAAGGGTTATTTAAAGGAAATAATCCAACATTTATAAAAGGTAAAAACGTAACAACTGGTGTCAGAAGTGAAATTGCATTACAAAAAAAAAAAAAAAAAAGCAGACATGAAATTTGAGGAACTTAAAGTTGAACAACTCAAGAAAGAATTTAGTAAGCTGGCATTGTTGACAACAGGTAATAAGGTAGAATTGCAAAAGAGACTTCTATATAAATTTAAGGCGTAATATTGACATTGATGGTTACGAGTTTGACGAAAAAGAAGAAATGGAAGTTTCCACTCGAGCAACCACAAACAACATGGATTTAAGTACAATGCTTGCAGCAATGATGGAAAAAATGGAACTTAACAGTCAATAATTATTAGCTGAAGTTGAAGTTCAAGAAACTTCTAGAGCTAATAATGAAAAATTATTAGCAGAAGTTCAAGAAACTTCTAGAGCTAATAATGAAAAATTATTAGCCGAAGTGCAAGAAAATTCTAGAGCTAATAATGAAAAATTATTAGCCGAAGTTCAAGAAAGTTCTAAAGCTAATAATGAAAAATTATTAGATGAAGTTAGAGAAGAGAAGAAAATAAAATAATGGAGTTGAAATTTCAAGAACGTTCTAAAGTTACGAACGAGAAACTTCAGGAAATTTCTGAAGCTGTCAACAGCTGAGTAGATGGCATTGAAAAAGAAGTAAATAAAATTGATAAAAAACTAGCTAACCTGGAAGATGGCATAGTTGCACAAGCAAATGACTTCAATAGCAAATTGCAATTACAAGACGAAAAATTTAAAAATCTAGAAACAAAAATAATTGACCTTCAAAGTCATGAGGGACCAGTGCGAATAATTCCAGAAATCTTTAGTAGAATAAAGGCCCCTACTTTTGACGGCAGTGCACCATTTAACGTTTTTAAATTTCAGTTTGAGACAGTTGTCAATAGTAATATGTGGAACAATGAAGAAAAGGCTATAGAGTTGATTTTGGCATTAAAAGGCAACGCAGCACAAGTTGTAGAAAGTATACCTATTGGCTGCAGAGAAAACTACGATGACATAATGGTGGCACTACAACGTAAGTATGGCGGCGAGCACAAACAAGATATATACCGAATGGAACTACGAGGCAGAATACAGAAAGCGAATGAGTCGTTACAAGATTTCGCAACGGAGATCGAGCGTTTGGTGCAGCTGACATATCCAGGTGAAAATCACCCATTTTTGGATCAGTTTAAAATTGAAGCATTTGTAAATGGAATACGTGGTCCAGAAATAAAGCACGCAGTGTTTGGTACGCATAAATCGACGTTTACAGAAACAGTAGCATACGCACTGACACAGGAAACTGCAAAATTGCTTTCTAAGCCGCAGATATATAAGGTGCGAAATCTCGAAATTTCTGAAGAAATGGAAAGAGATGAAGTAAGCGATTTAAAGGCTCGTATACAGGCGTTAGAGGAGAAGCAAGGCAAAGGCAGAGCCAAATGTTATAATTGCGGCAAGAGTGGGCATTTTCAACGTAATTGCAAAGCTCCAAGAAAGCGGGCTAGATTTGTATCGCCACCTGAGTACAGCAAGCTGGAAAACACGCAGTTACCGTTAAAACATGTTAACACTTATAGGCATGAGCATGATCCCATTACAGAGGGCCCCACAATCTCCATATCAGTTATGCAGCAGGAAAATAGCAACCTTACTGCTTGTGGGTATATCAATGGTCGGAGGCATGTTCTTACAATAGATACAGGAGCATCACAATCAATTATGAGGCCTGATATAGTCAAGAAGAAAATCGAACCACTATGGTGTAAGTCTACGAACAGCTACTGGGGAGTTTGCTAATGTTTATGGAAAAGTAAAGGTGAAATTAACTATTGCAAATATAAGTGTTAATCATGTATTTATTGTTGCTGACATTGTGGATGAAGTAATCGTGGGCGCTGATTTTATGATAAGTCATAACATTAATCTGCACATGGGACGAAAAGTTATGATTTGGCGCAATATTGAGATTCCTTTGGATTACTGGACTAAGCGACTTCAAGGAAATAACTCCAGTATTGAGCACGGAAAAGGGTTTAAACATGGCAATGCAGATGCACGTTCCCGAAAATTCTGTAGCTTGAAGAGCAAATATTGTGCAAAACCTGATGGAAAAAGAGTGCGTAATAGATGTTCGACTAACGCATATAGACACAAGCGGTGAATGGTCAGTGGCGCAAAGAAAAGATCCTATACTAGCAAAGATAATATCAGCAAAGGAAAAATACAAAAGGCCCACTCGAAACCAAATATCAGCGGGAAGTCCACTGATGAAATCCTATTGGGCGCTGTGGAATAGCTGAAGGTGGGTAATGGATGTCTATACCGAATATGGGAAAGTGCTAATGGAAAATCGGTCACAAATCTAATTGTGGTGCCATCCTCTAAAGTCGACGAAGTTTTAAGGGAGTTTCACGAAGGTCTCAGTGGAGGTCACTTTGGCATGACAAAAACCCTTAAAAAGTTAAAGCAACGGTTCTATTGGGTTGGCTCTCAACAATCGGTAGCTGGTTGGATAGAAAAAGTCGTGAGCCATTGCAGAAGTATAACTTGGGCGGCCCCTTTGAGCAAACAAACATGTCCAGCAACAAGATGAAAGCCAGATACGACCGTGCAGCTTTAATGAGGGTCAGCGAGTTCTATTATATAACCCACAACGCAATAAAGGATTGCAAAATCATTGGGATGGACCGTATAAGGTGATAAAGAGAATAAATGATGTGGTGTATAGAATCCAGAAATACAAGAGCCCAAGATCAAAGATGAAAGTGGTTCATCTCGAGCTCCTCGCTAAGTACGGAAAAAGTGAATTTATGCCTATTCTGGACGAACAGGCTTAAGCGGGCGGTAATGCTACAGATTTATTTTTTAAATAGCTTACTTTACATTATAATTTATATTAGTTGTAGTAGCTTAAGTTACTGTAGTTTTATTTGTAATAGGTTATTTCGCTGATTGTTCGAACATGATGTTATTATGTGTAGCATACTTTTAGGCACTTCTATTATTCGTGCCTATTACTTAACGTCTTAATTTAAATGTAACGGTTATCGAATGTACTAGAATGTACACACGAGAACTTTGTCGAATGTTACCGAACACCACTATGCTACTATAAAAAGCCGAACAACACAGCTAGCATGATCAGTATTACAGTAGAGCTTGTAAGGTGCGTATCAAAGTGTGTTTGAATAAAAGTGTATAACCATAAGTGTAATAAGTAAAGTAATATTAAAGCAATCTTTGAGTGTGTTTAAGTAAATAAAGTGCTCTTAATTTTATAACGAATTTCAACTGTTTTTGATTGCAATAAAAGAACTCAAATTATATTTAAAGGAAATAATCCAACTTTTATAAAAGGTAACAATATATACAATTAGCGAAGAAGTTGGACTCTTTGGCTATGAGAAACGCCATTACATTAGTGGCTTGATTTATATCTCGCTTTTTTCTGTTTGGCTTATCTGAACTTCAGTAAATGATGAATGACCAACTTTTTCTTTGTGTTACTTACAGTTAATAACTTAAATTTTATCCAACAATTTCAAACTAAATTTAATTAAAAAATGAAACTATTATTTTTATTTAAAACAATACCAAAATGTTCTTAGTCGCCAAAAATTGACAAAAACATATTTTAATTCACCTTCATATTGATCTTTTACACTAACAAAATGCCTGTTGTTTTTGGTATTGTATTTGTTGTAGTTATGTAGTCACCTGATTGATTCGCCTTGATTAGTACCTTAAAAATGCGGAACAGTGACCGCGTAGCTCATATTATTTTGAAACTCAACTTAGATAAATAATCCCTTCCAGCTATTTAAACTTAAATGTCAAAAAAGTATATTAAAAATAAAAAAAAGTTACTCTTGGATAATCCATATTATTTTCAATATTAACTTTATTCAGTAGTCCATAATAGAAGGAATCCAGATTCATGAGCAAATACAAAAAGTACTATTGGTTAGATTCAAAAAGTAGCATAAAAATAATGAGAAAAAGATTCTATAAATACGCAGGTCTTGTTCTCGTTATTTAAACGACCTTTTTCAGTGGTCCAGGGTGAAACGTATAAATCAAACTCATACAGTGACGCTTCATCTTCCAAGCTTTACTCTTTTCTTGGATTGTCGCTTTTAAGGTGAAGCAATCAATATTATTTACTATCGGATTGAAAACAAAAACATTTTCTATATCATTTCTGGGCTCTCTGCCAAACAATAGCGACATCTTTACATTTTTAACGACAATGCAGGTTTTTTGATCCGCTAAAAATCATTAAACCTTTGCCATGGAAGTGCTTTGATAATTCCAGCAGAACTATATTAATACAAATTAGTCATATCTTCGGTATTTACAGAAGGTAGGTGTTACATATCGATCTATTATCGAAATATAGAAGGAAAAATACCGTTGTTATACTCTTATTTAGGTTTGCTATTCGTTTTATTCAAGAGTGACTATTACAACTTTCAAAAGAAATAATCGAATTGCCGGGTTAATCATTAATTAATTAATCATTCTCAGAGCATTTTATTGCCATTCTCAAAACACCGAGCGTTTTGTTTATGTATTACATAAATCTGCCATAACTGTGACCGATGAGCACGGCATGGGCCAAATTTTTTTTAAACTTGAGAGCCGTCAATAATATAGCCAGCCAACTTGAATAATTTTTTAATCTAATTGATTCAAATTCTGATATTTGATTTTACATTATTTTTTTTGATTCTTGATGTAAAGTTGAGATATGATGGGTAAGTACTAGAAGAGGGTACTTGAGGTCAATGACATTCGATCCGATTATAATCCGGCTGTAAATACTAGAAATATGACGAAAAATTTGTAAATGCAACCACTTCGTTCGGAAAAAAAAGAACAAAAAAAATGTTTTTTATTTTTTTATTTATTTAATTTAATTTCAAATTTATTATAATTAAAATTACAACAAACTAATACTATTTAAGAGCACTAGCAGCTAAGGCTATCGGCTCGAATAATTTATATGAGTTGTTAGATTTTGTTAGTCATATTTAAATATTTCAGGAGATTAAATACATTTTTTATATTGTCTACTGTTAGATTTTTCAATAAATTAATGATATTTGATGTATTGCAGAATCTTAAGCGGATTGCTTTTAGTGGTTCGCAAAATTTGAGGATGTGAAGTGTTGTTAAGGTGGCGTTGTTACAATAGCTGCATAATGGTGTTTGTTTTGTTGACATTAGATGTTGGTGTGAGTTAATCGCAGCCTTAAAAAACATTTGTTCATAAGCCAGTTTGTTGAGCAAGGTAGTTGAATTGCTATTTTGTCTGGATTTATTTTCTTGTACGGATGGGTGAAAGTGTGCCATGCTTCAATTAATGAATTATTTAGTTCAGATGTTGCTGTTCTATATATAAGCTTTTTAATGTAAGATAATTTGATATGTTGGGCGTTGGAAAGTGGAATTGGCTGCTCTGTCTGCGTCTTCGTTACCAATTATACCAGTGTTGCTTGGTACCCACATTAACTTTACTTTATGTTGTTGTTGTATCAATAGCTGTCGAATGCACAGTATAGTTTCATTTTTGTTGCTTTGGTTACTTTGTTGCTTTTTGATTTTAATAATCTTAGTACTCCTAAAATGGCTTCGGCCTCTGATTCAAAAACTGAAGCATTTAGAGGTAAAATGCCATTAAGCATTAGCATCCCGTGTTCTCCAACGGCGGGACAACCTACGTTATTTTCGGACTTTGATCCGTTAGTAAATATGAAGCTCCAATCCCTTTCCTTGTGACTGAAATAGATTTCATTAAAAGAGTGTTTAAATATTTCAGGAGGAGTATTAGTTTTATTATAAAGCGATAGATTTTTAATAAATACTTCTGGTTTAAGTTTCCAAGGTGGATGATTTTCTTTGGGTAAAGTTATTGTTTGCAGTTTAAGGTTTTGAGAAATTTTAAATATTTGGCATAGCGTAGATGGGTTCTTTAGTTCTGTTTTTCATTTGCGAAGAAGGTACAATGGCTTTTTTAACAGGGGGGAAGTGTTTGAGGTTTTGTGGACAAGATAGTGCATGAGTTTATTAGAGTGAAGGTTTAGTGGCTCGAATCCACTTTCACCATGAAGAATTTCAGTGGGTGTCGTTCGGAATGCTCGTAAACTGGATCTGATGGCTGCATTGAGAATCTTTTGTAAAATATTCATTCCGGATTTTACTCCTTTTCTATAAATAATGAGCCCGTAGTCAATTTTTGATAGTACAATGGATTTTGTTAATCAGTGCTTTTTAAAGTTATATTTGCGATCGATATATAGACCCAGAATCTTGCAAAAATCTGCGTTTGTAATGCTCTTGTTGTTATATTTTAGGTCTATGTTGGTGCAGTTTATTTTTCTACATATGTAAAGATGATTACTTTTTTCAAATGAAATAAATGAACCAGTGGAGTTGGGCCACTGGTCGATGTCTGACAAAATGTTCTCAAAATTTTGTTTGATTGTGTGTATTTCTTGGCTTTTTAAGATTATGTAGGGGTCGTCTGCATATAAGCAGTGATCAACATTTTTGTTGTTTTTGATAATCTTACTTAAGTCATCAAATGTGATGATGAATAGCGTCACAGATAATGGTGATCCCTGAGGAATTCCATTGTGTATAGGAAATATGTCAGAATATGTACCGTTGGTTCGGACAGTAAACTCCCTGCTTATTAAAAATGATTTTATGAAATGAAATATTTTAGGGCCTATTGACCATTCTGCTAGCTTTTGGAGTACTACATGACCACCTATTCTGTCAAATGCTTTAATAAAATCAATTGATCGATTTTTACTTATTATATGGTCCAAATACAAAAAGGCGTCAATTGTGCTTAAATTTGATTGAAAACCAACTTGGCTGGTTCATAGAAGGATAAACCACATAAGTCTTCTTGATATCATTTTTTCCAGGAGTTTTGTTAAGCATGGTAATAAAGATATTCGACGATAGGAGTCAATGAGATCTATTGGCTTGCCAGTTTTAAGTATTGGGACTATCGAGGACGTTTTTTAGTGTTGTGGAATAACTCCGCTGTCAAAGATTGTGTTATATAATTTTGTAATTCGAAACTTTAATGCAGGTGGTATGTGAGTTAACATGGAGTATGTAATTTTATCTAAACCTGGCGTCTTGCCCTTAGATGACTTTAGGCTGTATTCCAATTCTTCCAAGCTGAATGGGTCTTCAATTTCTTTAGATTTGCTACTACTTGAAGGTATCAGAAGGATACTGAAGGTACTCTGTTTGCATTGCTGGAAGAGCTGTGGGAAGGTGGAGTCTTTGGAGTTATCAGACCAAAACTGTACAATGCCAGCAGAAGTTGTGACGATGGTTCCGTTATATTATATAGAGGTTATATCATGTGGGGTGAAGTTGCCAGTTAATTTACGTATATTTTGCCATAGAACAGCTAAAAGCGTAGAAGGTCTCATTATTTCAGTAAGTTCGTTAAAGGATTTGATTTTTGCCCGTTTTTTAGCTCTATTAAATATTGAGTTTTTCCTTTTATATTCGATGAGATTTTCAATTGACAAGCTGCGCTTAAACTGCTTCCAAGAGTTTTGCTTATCATTTCTTAGCTGTTGTAGTTCCCTTGACCACCATGGCAAAGATTTTTTTCTTCTTTTATTAAATGTTTGAGGGATGGCTTCGTTGGCAGAGGAGATGATTATCTTCCTTTGGTAAAATGTGGGAAGAAACTATCGATAGATCTATGTGAGTGAGAGTATTGTGTGTGCTGAGGTGGGTAGGGGACCCGTCGTTTAGTATCGAAAGATTTGAATTGATTAGGAATTGTTCTAAGACTTTTCCTTTGGAATTCAATGCTGGGGAGCCCCAAGTCGGACTACAAGCGTTAAAGTCACCTATTATAAATAACGGCAATGAGGAGGTTGTTTTAATATTGTACAGATCTGGTATTGAAATATTGTCTTGTGGCGGTATATAGATTGAGAAAATTACAAATAATGTAGATAGCTTTATTTCCAGGCCAATTATATTAAATGATGACGAAATATTGATTAACTTGTGTGAAATATTCTTTTTAATAAGTATTGCTACTCCCTGTTTGTATGATAAGCAGCGATTTTCAAATTAGCCAAAATATTGTTTAGGCACCAAAATATTGTTTAGGTATTATTATTGCGTGGACAGTGAGTTTCTTGTAGGCATATTATCTCGGGGGAATATTCTTTTATCAAGAGCTGTAAATTATTAAAATTGTTGTGGTATCCTCGTATATTCCACTGTAAAATATTCAGAACCATATAAAATGGGAATTAAAAAATGAGATAAATACACTTATTAGGTGAGTGAATTTGTAGCTGTTAAGTTGAGTATTTAGAGTATTGAGGCACAAACTATGAGTCCCACCGCCCCTCGCCAAGCCCCGAACTCCCGAAGCATAAAAACACCAAGACACGATGTATCCTGAGGCTCAGTCCTCCGGAGGCACCGGGCCCGGCGCGAGATGGCGGGCCCAGCCTGTGACGCTGTTACTCACTTTTAGATTCGCTTTCGGTGTTCATAAATTCTATGCGATCGGAACTAGGTTCTGATAAATTAAGTTCTCGTGGGAGCTTATGGTTTAGATCAGAAGGTTCTGTGTGGTTGCGGAAGATATTTTGTGATTCGGAGTTGTTTTCATTAATTTTGTGAGAAGATGTAGGAGTTTGTTTGTTTGTTTGGTGTACTTTTATTTTCATTCGGTATAGTTTTTTGTGATGCTTTGATTACTGTTTTTTTGCTTGTTTTGTTTTTATCTATTTTTTCTGTTTTTTTTCTGTAGTGTTGTTTTTGTTAACTGTTGAGTTCGATTGCGTTGAGTTTGTAATTAAAGAAGCATTTTGGTGTTGAGTTATCGTTTTCGTTGTTTTCATTGCTCATATTCGTGTTGTTGCTCTTTAATGTTGCAATAGCTGAGTAAGATGATAAAGTATTTGTTGAGTTGTTTTTGTTTTGTTCTTTGTGAATTGTTATTGCTTCACTCATTGAACATTTTTGTTTAGTTTTTATTTTAAGAATTTCTTTTTGCTGTTGGAATTTTTTTAAATTTTATTGATGATGCCGGGTGACTTTCAGAGCAGTTAGCGCAGAAGATTCTTGTGCATTCTAGCGGGGCATGTGGGGGTAAATTACAGTTTACACATGAAGGTGGGTTATTGCAGCGTTTTAGCGTGTGGCCGAGCAACTGGTAATTTTTACAACGCATGGGTTTTGGGATGAATTCTCTAATTTTTTCTTTATACCAAGAGACGTTGATTGACTCAGGAAGGGTATATAATTCGAATGTTAGAAGGATTACTCCTGTATATGATTTTGAATTGTCCTTAATTCTTTCATATTTATATATATCTACCACTCCTTGTGAACCTAGTTCCTCAATGATTTCTTTTTCGGAGATCTTTGTAAGGTAAGGTGCGTATATTGTTCCTTTTATGGAATTGAGATGTTCGTTATGGAGCATAGATCAAAAAGTTCCCTGGTATCCAAACGTTTTTTGGCAGTTGCGGTGTCTTTGACAAGCAATAAGAGTTTGTCATCACGTAGCTGAGATATTGAAATTATATTTTTACTTATTAAGTAAAGAGCTCTGTGTAAAGCAAAGCAGGAGTACCCGATAGTGTTTTTTTTTCGTTTGTGGCGGCGATAATAATGTATTTAGGATTTGGGGTTTTTTGTTGTGGGAGAAGTGGGAATTCAATAGAAGGATCTCCTCTGTTGCGTTTTTTCTTTTATTTTGGGGGCTACCAGATCCCAGTAAGGCGAACCGATTATCCCCAATTAGTGGGGGCCCAGGGGGCATTTCTTTAAATTACAACCAGTCACTGCTGTGTAATGTACGTATAATGTAAAGGATAGTTAAAAAGTTTTTATATATTATTTTGTTTTTTTTTTGTTTATGAGTTAAAGAAAAACAACAAATTAATACGCGGTGGTTATTAAATGAGCGAAAAGTCTAGCACGTTGACTGCTAGTCGAAGACTGAAAAAAAATGTTTTAAAATAGTTCTGTTGGAATAATTGAAATACTTCCTTTGCCTAAGTTAAATATTCTTTTTGTATATTCTTTTTTTTCCAATCTTCAGCCTTTAAGATGATAAAAGTCTGCAGTTTGAGCATGCAAAAAATAAAGCCATAATTCTGAAAAAAAAAGTTTTTCAATATTTAAGGACATTTTTCAAAACTGAAATAGGATTTCTTTAACGATTGGTACATATTCAAAAACTTTTAAATGGCAGATATAAGCGCAATCCACCATGTTTTCTTATAGCCGAGAATTTTCTGATATTCTGTTTCTGATTCTGCGCAAAACTCCTTTAGAACAGCCTTTCGCTACTGTGATTCATTAATCTTTCAATCATCCAACATTGTTAATTTCTACACCATTACCTCAGAATGAAGCTGTTTACACCATATCTGAGTCGCTTTATTTACATTAATATAAATGGTCTGAAATTCTTCTTTTTTCATATAACGATAGTATTTTTTTTTTCAAATCGTACAGAGATTTTACTCAATTCTCTATAGTTATTTATCAGCAAGAACTCCATTATTAAAGAAGATTACATCAAATCTTCCTCCATAGTATTTCCGTTAGAGCTGCAAAACTATCGATAGTCGGCCAATTCGATAGTTTCGATACTTTTCGAATTATTAAAAATGCCTTAAATTCGCAATACACACTTCTTCCTTAACGCACCCAAAACACAAAAATGATGGACGTATATTCATTTTGTCATTCCGTTTGTAACATGTCGAAATATCCATTTTTTACCCCATAAAGTGTATATTTTCTGAGTCCTGGTATCTTTTAAGGACGATCTAGCTATGCGCATCCCACTATTAGTCTGTTTAAAGAACGAAAGGATTTATATGTAGATCAAAATGTACGAAAATGTATACCGCACAGTGTCTTTTACGGTATATTTTAAATTAAAAAAGTAATAAAACTGACAAAATTAGATGTCAGATTCTGAAATTTTGGTGACACGCCTACTTTTACGCTCACCTCCTATATAACGCTTTATCTTAAATTCACATTATTCTTATATGGACAATAATTTAAAAAAAAAGTAATCTGTAATGGATAATGTAAGTTGAATTTATACATAAATTATATAAAAAAATACAAAGAGCTAATATTATTTTTTAACTATCACTGGGTACCAAACTATACTCTTCAGATTCCGTAAAAATTCAATATTGTAGTAAAAGAGAGTAAGTAGTATCATTTTCAATGTAGAAATGCTTCAGGTTTCATTGTAAGAAATTACACGAATAAAATAGTACATATTTTAATATAAAGAGAATATTCCATAGCGATTACTGTTAATATCAAAAAAATAAATTTTGTACTTTAAAATTATAATTTCAAACTTTCGTATGTAATGTTATTGGTAACACTAAAGGTGTTGAGAAAAGAAAGGCATATTTAACTCATTTAAGTTCAATGTAGAGCAATTATTTCGACTCTCCGCTTAGACGATATTTTTAAAATAAACTTTTTAAAAAACTTGTTTTAGTTGAACAACGTGACTGATATCGTTTTTACTTTATTAAGTATATATTTTTTCAAAAGTATCAAAAAACAAAAAATGTTATGCATCGGATAGTAACAAAACCAAATTTTACTTTAAAAGGACTCCTAAAATGTTTCACAATTTTGTCAATTCCAAACGTATAGTTTTGACGTATCAAACTACTATTAAAGTGGTTTCTGTTTTTATTTCAAAAATGCAAATATTGTTAATTGTCTTATAAATATTACTTCGACTACATCTGTTACTATATCATCTTTAGATGTCAGTACGTTTTGGTTAATCCTATCATTTATCTATTCAATAGCTCTCTGAGTTCCTACCAAACCGCTGGAAAGATGAATTTATCATCCCACTTCATAAGTCTTGTAGCTGTTGTGTTGCTATTTATTACAGAGCAATAGCTAAACTGAACGCCATTCCTAAACTGTTTGAGAAAGTAATAACGGATATAGTCTATTATGACTTTAGTAAAGCTTTCGACAAGGTTAACCATGATTTATTGTTAGTGAAGCTCAATATCTTAGGATTTACTGTAAACCTTTAAAATGGATTAAGTCTTATTAAAAGGATCAGAGGTAATGCGTTTTTAATATTGACTGCATATAAAAATATTTTAAAAGAACTTCTGGTGATCCATAGGGAAGTCATTTAGGCTCAATATTGTTTTTATTGTTTATAAACGATCTTCAAAAGGCTTTTCTATAAAGAAATTTTTTAATGAATTTACCTCCAAACTGATTTGAATAATTTCTATAATTGGTGTACGGTAAATCTTATGGAATTGACTTTAAGGAAACGCAGATATTCACCGATTTTAAATAATTACTCTCTAAATGCCTCTAATTTAAATGATGTTGACTCGTTTTTAGATCTTGGAATTATTTTTAATGTTAAAGTTTATTTCAACTCACATGTCATATGTCGGCAAATAAAGCTAATGGCGTATTCAGTTTCCTAAAGCATTGGTCTAAGAAATTTAATGATCATTATATTTCAAACAAAATATTCACGTCATTGGTAATACATTTACTTGAAAATGGTTTAGTAATTTTGAATCCCCAATATGGTGTGTTTATTCAAAAACCTGAGTCAGTCCAAAAACAGTTTTTGTTATACTTTTTCAAACGAAAAGTAGTGAAGATTAGAATTGGGGAAGTGGTATCAGATTAAAATAGATTCTTTGTAAAAAAAAAGTACCAAAGAATTTAATATTTTCATTATATGTAGTTTTTAAAACTATGAAAAAGTGAAAGTATAAAGTTGTATATAAAAGTAGCCAAAAAATTAGATTGATTAAAGATTTTTAATTGATTTTTCCAATGTTTCAGTTAAGAAAGAGCAAAAACAACTACGAGTTTAAAATATAAACAATATATTTAGTTATCTCTTTAAGATCCTTGATTCTCTTAAGGTAAAGACGACGATTAGTGTAAATTAAGCATCTTAAAGATCTTTATGATTAAGAAAGCTTATCTCGTTTTAAATAGTTTTATAAAAAGTCCGCAGATGTGTATATAAAAGTTGTATGATCTGACAAAGCACCGATATTAACTGTTTTTATGCAAAATGAAACTATGTATGTTTTTTTCTTTTTTTGTAAAATATTGTTCGCTTTAGATAACGATATCTTAAAAAAAGTAAAAAACAAACTGTAATCGTGTTTATTGATATATGAATTCACTAGTATGCGCCCACGACTTCATCTGCATAGTTATCGGGAGAAAAAGTAGCCTATATATGTTAATCTAGTTTGTTATCCCCGTTGTTATACCGTTTTTGCGTGCTTGAGTGCGTTACAAAGATTTAAAGATACAAACGGAATTATTAGTAAATATTATTAGTAAGCCAGGTTTCAGTAAATAGAGCAACATGAAATTCGCAGTCAAAGCTTTTAAAGAACATATCAGTATACTTAGTGATCATTTCATTAGCATTCTGCTAAATAACGTTAAGGATGTAATTTGGTATTACTTTTTTGGAGTTTGATTAGATGATGGAATACGAGCTAAGTTTTGATCACGATTAATAAATTTTCGTACTAGAGAATGTTTTGGCCAGAAATTGACATTTTCTAGTTGGCAATTTTTTTGAACGAAATATTTATCTTACCAGTAGGATTATTATGAAATTTGGATAATAAGTAGTTTTCCAACAACATCTTTTTGAAATTGTGTAATGGGCTGTTATTATTTTATACATTACGTAGTAATGAGGGGTCGTTACCAACATCATTATATTTAAACACAGAATAATAACTATATATATATATATATATATATATATATATATATTATATATATCTCCAATATTACTTGCTAACTTACTAGGTAAGTAAAAATTTTGCTGGGTTTTAACATCGTAAACAGCTGTTTTAAGAAGACAACGAGTAGCAAATATAGTTTTTCTTGGCGGAATCGCAAGAAGTTCTCTGAAAGCATTAGTTGGTACAATATTATTAGAAAATAAAGATGTAGCTGATGAAAAAGATGTAGTAGGTGAATTACTATATAATTCAAAGGGTAGAGTATTTAACGGTGTGATAACTTTGGATGAAATCAAATTATTTTGGTCCAAGCAAGGTGAAGGAGACGAATCATCGTATTTTAGTAAATTAACAGAAGCCGTTTTTGATATTGTTGTTGAAGCGATTGGATTTTTTGCAGATTTTTTCCTCTTGGGTGAAGAATTTGGTTGAGCGTCAGCAAATTTACCCAAATTTAGTTCACCGAATTTTTGAAATTTAGAATAAACAAATAAGAAGTCCTTATTAAGATGATCTAATCGCTCTAACTTTAAACTTTAAAAAAATTGTTAAAATTCAACATTTATATATTTACAGCGACGACAATTCCATTGGATGGATTTAGTGGGATCAGTAAGAGCACCTGCGTCAAGCGCCTTAATTCCACTACTTTTTGAATGGTTCTAAGACATAACCAAGCGGAAATCAAGCCATCATTACCCGAAACGTTACATTTTGTACTCTGGCAATCCAATTGATAATGAAATGTAAATAAAATATGCTAACAATATATTAAACTTTACCATTTATATTATGAATTGTTTTTTTTTATAATTTTTATTTTTTTTTTAGTGGGTTTTTTGTGAACATTGTTGTGTGTTTTAGAGAGTGTTACATTTAAGTTTATCGATTAGGTTTAAATTATGTTCCTTTTTTTTTTTTGTTGGTTGCTATAGTTAAATTTTTTTAAAGAAAACAAGTAAGAGCAGGGACCGAAAATAACAGTTATTTTGGAATTATAAAGCAAAAAAAGCATTCAGAAGTAAATGTCGTAAAACGGATTCAAGTATACCATATTGATCCTTATGCATTAGTCTATCATAAAATATGTTGCTTTTTAAAATTTTGATTTTTATTTTTTCGAGCAAAAATAAAAGTTATTTTTTGATTTTTATTTTTTCGAGCAAAAATAAAAGTTATTTTTTGATTTTTATTTTTTTGAGCAAAAATAAAAGTTATTTTTTGATTATTATTTTTTTGAGCAAAAATAAAAGTTATTTTTTGATTTTTATTTTTTCGAGCAAAAATAAAAGTTATTTTTTGATTTTTATTTTTTCGAGCAAAAATAAAAGTTATTTTTTGATTTTTATTTTTTTGAGCAAAAATAAAAGTTATTTTTTGATTTTTATTTTTTCGAGCAAAAATAAAAGTTATTTTTTGATTTTTATTTTTTTGAGCAAAAATAAAAGTTATTTTTTGATTTTTGTTTTTTTGAGCAAAAATTTTTTATTTATGATTTTTATTTTTTCGATATTAAATATTATTTAAATGTAACGGTAAAGACGAGTTTTTAACAATGAAAGAAATAATAATAACACTGTACTTGAATTTGTGATTTCTCATATTTATTGTCAGTGATTGTTTAATATCGTTACATACTACTCTAAAAGCTCCTAATAACTCCTCTCATTTTTATCAATTTGTTTTGCTTAGTATTTACAAATTATCAACTATTTCTTTTTCAAATTTTGTTTTTAATTATTAATTATAATGTGATTTTAATTTTTTATGTATGTTATTTTTCAGGTTGTTTTAAAAACTTTTCAGCAATCATGTAGGATGATTTACTAAATACCTGAACAACTTCGTAACTCAGGCAAACCAGCACCCACCATTGATATAGAATACATAGTATACAAAAATGTGAGAAATCACAAAAAATGTGATCATCATGGGCACTTTTTATGAACATTAAAATAAATATTTAATATTAACTTAATTATTGTAACACGTACATTTCGTTCGAAAATAAATTTTTTTTTGTTGCTCGAAAAAATAAAAATCAAAAAATAACTTTTATTTTTGCTCGAAAAAATAAAAATCAAAAAGTAACTTTTATTTTTGCTCGAAAAAATAAAAATCAAAAAATACCTTTTATTTTTGCTCGAAAAAATAAAAATCAAAAAGTAACTTTTATTTTTGCTCGAAAAAATAAAAATCAAAAAATAACTTTTATTTTTGATCGAAAAAATAAAAATCAAAAAATAACTTCTATTTTTGCTCGAAAAAATAAAAATCAAAATATAACTGTTATCATCTGACTTTTATGAAAAAAGGAATAATTATTACGGTCCCTGAATAAGAGTGCTATATTCGGCCATGCCGAATCTTATATACCCTTCACAACGTGTAGTCATGCAATAACAGTAGTTTGTATCACCATTCATCTCATATGAACATACATATATAAAAACATCCCATTGTAAAATTAGAAATTAACGTATGTATGTTAAAAAAAAAAATTAAAAAAATATTTAAAAAAAATTAAAAAAAAAAGTTTAAAAAAAAATTAAAAAAAAAATATTTTAAAAAAATAATTAAAATATAAATAATAAATATAAAACAAAAAAAAATAAAAAATTAAAAAAAATAATAAAAATATAAATAATATATTAAATAAAAAATAAAATTAAAAAAAAATATAAAAAATAAAAAAAAAATTTTTTTGGCTCAGCTGGGATTAGATCCCACGTTTACTTTAACCAATATACAAGTTTGTATGTATGAATGTTGTTGTTGTAATGTTGTTTTTGTGAAAAAAAAATCGAGGTGGTCGTGGGTTTTTGCTCATATCTCAGTTGTTTATGTACCGATGTTTCTGATTTTCAATACCGTTCTACTTCCGAATATTTCTGATATTGTAATACCTTACCCGGGTCCAACCTATGTCGGGGGGCTTCAAAAAGTTGATTTCAACATACACACGGACAGACGGACAGACTGACAGACTGACAGAGCTTAATCGACTCCCCTATTCATAAGCTTTCAGAATATATATACTTTATGGGGTCGGAAATGAAAATTGTAGAAATTTCACACGGAATGACAAACCTATATATACCCTTTTTATACCCTTCACACAGTGAAAAAGGGTATATATAGGTTTTGCACTTCCTGAAGCAGTTATAAATGGTTGCAGAATTCATGTTTTTTCAGGCTTTTTCAATCATGAGTATAGCTGTTAAAAGTGTTATGACCACTTTATGACCCTTTTCAATTCTTCCCAATATACGAGAAACAATTTCAACTACAGTAGAGGGTTTTAAAATTTTGAATAATGCCTTGGTCTAAAGGCTGCAATTTAGATGTTGTGTTTTTCAAAATCATGGTTAATGTTGATGGCAAAATCCCGAATTTTTTAGCAACATCTTTCTTTAACTGTCCATTATCTACAGCCTCAATCACAAGTCAAATCAAAATATGTAAGTTCTTTTTTGAACTTACATATTTTAACTAAAACCACAAACGTTTGAAAAAAAGGCACAAGACTACTTATTGATATCCAGTATGCGAAATACTAGCTACACAATTGTAAATTCGTAAGAAAAAACAAACAAAAAGTAAATAAATAACTGTTACATTTACCCCTTTCTCATTGGGCAAGTCACTTGCTCAAGTTAGTTTTTTATTTTCTTTTATTTTTCTTTGAACTTGCTTTCATGTTCAGACTCAGCAATTGACTTGCCCAAGTTTCGTTCCCTTTTACTTATTATACTCTTCACACAGTGAAAAAGGGTATAGATAGGTTTGTCATTCCGTTTGAAATTTCTACAATTATCAATTATCTACACATACATACAAACGTGGTATACTGGTTAGAGTGAGCCAACAATTTTTTTTTTTATTTTATATATTATTCAAATTTTTATTGTTTTATTTTTAATTTTTCTTTTAATTTATTTTTTTTTAAACACATAAGTAAACTAAATTTATAATATTACAATGGGATGTTTTTATATATGTATGTTTTTATATGTATGTACGTATTTCATATGAGATAAATGGTGATATAAACAATTGTTGTTGCATGACTACACGTTGTAAAGGGTACATAAGATTTGGCATGGCCGAATATAGCACTCTTGTTTGTTTTTTTTTTCTTTTTTGTTTTTGGTTTCTCAACAAAAACTTGCTCGTACTTGCCGAGTACAGGCAAGTGTGTACTCAAAAATGAGCAAGTTTCTTCCTCTTAACCCGACCTTTCCCCTTTTTGTCTATAAACACAACACTTGCGCAAGTCACTTGCGCAAGTGACTTGCCCAATGAGAAAGCGGTAATTGCACATTCGCAAAAACATTTTTAAGAATGAGCAAAAGCAAAAAGCAAGGCAAAAGATATTTTTATCATACAGTAGGTTTACATGATGAATTTTATGACGTCCAATTTTGGACGTCATTTTTTGTTTGGTAGCAAGCGGTGTAGAGAAGAAAGGGGGGTAGAAAAATAGACATGGTTTCTGTTTTCATGGTTTTTTTTTACACTTCGCTTTACACTTTTTTCTCTTCTTTCTGTTACGTTTTATTTTTATATTCTCATCAACTGGACTGTGCTTTTTGACTGATAAAAAACAATATTAAACAGTAATAAGTTTTTTCGACATTCAAAATAAAGAAAATAAAAAATATTAAATATATAAATTTAATAGTCTACAATATAAATTAGAAATTAGACGTCCAAAAAAAACCATCGTATAAATTTGAGTAGTTTTTGGTAATAACTTCAAAAGGGAATTAAAAAAATTGGACGTCATAAAACTCATCATGTAAATTGTGTGTTACCCTACGTTGCCACAGGCAAGTATTTACTTGCAAGTATTGTATACGTATTACTAACGAAAATCAGGAGAAATTCCAAACACAAAAATTTTTTGAGTGGCTACACAGCACAGTGCAAGTTCATTTTTAAAATGTCGTCAACAAATAAACTTCAAACAAATTTAAAACAAATGGCGTTACCTTTAGACATGTAACTTTTTAATATAATTTTTTTTATTAAATTTTGATATTTATATTAAAACTTACATTTTAAATGAATATTTATATTTTTTCTTAATATTCTTCATATACATATATACATATTTATTAAAAAAATTAGCTGAATTATATACCACAATTATATGATATATTATTGAGTTAACAAAAAACTCAATATTAGACAACACTGTTTTTCGGCTTGTCACTTTACTTGCCGTAACTGTAAAAATTTTACTTGCTTACAAATTTCTTCGCAAGCTGAGTCGCAGGTTGCCAAAATGTGGTTGTGTTGGTAAAAAAGTGTTAGTGTATTGGTTTTTTTTCACTTGCACTTGCATGTGGCAACGGTAGGTTAGTAGATGTTGATGTTGTGGCATAGAAACAAAACCAAATTTAATTTTTGTTTATTTCAAAAACAGAAACAAAACCACATTACGAATTCAAATTATAGAGCGTAGAAAAATCAAACTTTAAATTATAAAACGTCGATGGACAAGACAAAATTTTTAAAGAGCAACGCATATAAACTAAAATAAATGATTTTTATTTTCTTTGTTTTTACATGCATATGTATGCTGTATAAAACACAGCATTTTAAAATAATTCAAATTAAAGAGCATAGAGCCAAAAAGTCCAAATTATAGCGCGTCGGCGATAAATATGCCATTTAAATAATTTCATATAATCGAGGGGACTAAATTACATAGGTTTTTTCAATTTATTGAATGTTTTTCAATTTGTTTCAATTATTGCGAGATTCAAATTAACGAGTTTCAAATTACCAAGAGTCGACTGTATTAGAGACAAACAGTTGTCTCGGGATCTGTTAAATTTTGTGTTAGAGTTTATTTTTTGTGATGCAATGTTTTGTTTTGTTCCCAATATAAATGATTTTTGGTGTTGCGTTTCGAACCTGGCGCAAGGGTTGGAACCTTTCTGGGATGTGATTGTTAGCCGGTGAAGTCAAAAAAAAAAAAAAAATCGTAACATTAAAATGATATAAGCCTTTCAAAATAGTGCCGAAGCAATTTGTAGACAATCAAAGCGGGTAAACGTATTATGCCTGGTTTAAAACCACCAGAAATACAATTCCAAATGGAGGAACAAAACTCGTCTAAACAATACAGTGTTACCAAAGTAGTATATTTATTATATAATATAGGATATATGACATATTTCATATATAACATACGTATTATATTTGCTAGCTTAAAACTCAGATACATATAATCAAAACAAATAATTTTGTTTATAATCACACACAATCGAAAATCATCTTTTGATAAATTTAAATGTTGATTATGAATATCGCTAATTTTTTAAATTTCGTTACTGAAAACATTCATTAGTTTTTTTTAATCATATATGAGCTTAAAGTAAAAATGTTAAAATTATATATACGAGCCCTAACCACTACTAATTCGTACACAGAGCATTTTTCATCAATGTGCTATAAAAATATGTATATTTTCGGACCTATAATGACTGCACAAAAAAATGTATACCTTTGTTAAAGATTATTTCATTCTCTTCAGACATACATTAAAAAAGTAACATATAAAAAAAGGACTATTTAAAAAACAAATAAAAACGAAAGTTCATTATTTTTAACAAGAATACTGTGACCAATATTAATTGGTAGAGTCGCCATTTTTTATAGTTAGAATTGCGTTTCACCACCTTTGTTTCTTTAAACGGTCTTAACCCGCTTTGGTATGGTACTGACTAGTTTTTGGCATTGTTGTGGGGTTATGGAGTGCCAAATTTCCTGAATTTTGGAACAGTCCGTTGGGGTTCATTTCGAAGTTTTCTTTTCATAATAGCCCACAAATTTTCTATCGAATTAAAGGCCTGAACTAGAAGATGGCCAATCCAGGACCTCGTTTACATTACCTTCAAGCCACCTTTTCGTTTTTTATCTGTGTGGGAAGAAGCACCATCCTGTTGGAAAGTGTATTCCCCGCAGTTTGCTAATTTCGATACCGATGGTATCAGATTTTGCTGCAGGATTTTTATATATTTATCTGCATTTACGATTCCATCTATGAAATGGAGCTTACCGACAGCTTTTGAGGACACACATACCATAACGCTAGATGGATACTTGACTGTACGCTTTAAGCAGTCTTTGTTGTATGTCTCGGCGCTTTTACGTATTACCCTTTCTCTTGCATCACCAACACATACATCAAATTTGGTTTCGTCGCTAAAGATAATGCTCTCCCATTGCCGCTGTACCCAGAACGTCTCTCTTTCATCGATAATAGGCGTTTTTTCATTTAAAGCGAGGTAAGCAATGGATTTTCTTTATAATCTTTAATTTACTTTATAAAAATTATAACCTTTGGTTTTCATTTGTAGTCGGGTCTACTCACGTTTTACTGGATTTCCAATTGCTTCAGACCACTTTAAGGCTATATCTCGAACAGTGCTTCGACGATTTAGTTTAATGATATTTGCCAAAGCTCTTTTATCGCGATGACTTATTCTGGAAGTTTGGCCTCTGTTTGAAACATTATTGCTGAAATTTCCACTTATTTCATATTTTCTAACAATACTTTGTATTGTAGATCTTGGGATTTGAAGATCGGTCGATATCTGCCCATATGTCAATTCCAATTTAAATTTATCGACGATTAAAATTCGAATTTTCTCACAAACAGGTTTACCACGTGCCATTTTTAGAATGATGACATTTTTTATACCCTTAACCTGTGGTGTACAACGGTATATATAGCTTTGTCATTTCGTTTGTAATTTCTACAATTTTCATTTCCGACCCCATAAAGTATATATTTTCTGAAAGCTTATGAATAGAGGAGTCGTTTAAGCCCTGACCGTCTGCCCATATTTGGTATTTTAAAATGTAACTTCTTGAAGACTCTCATTATATGAAAAAAATACATAAGTATACGGTCTCATATTTATATGAATTCACATATTAGAAGAATTTTTGATACACGATACCATATGCGACGCAAGACATTTGCAAATATGATGATCTATAAAATCATTTATTCAAATATATGAATTAATGAACATATATGATCATTTCTAGCTGGGTAAGTACACAAAACTTTTATATCTGCTACTTTCGGCTTAAGTTGCCTTTTTATACAAATTATTATACTTCTACTATTTTCGGATTGACTTTTTTCAGAATACTTTAATACTTGCAATTAAATATAAAAGTTTTAGGTCTTACTTTAAATCTATATATATGTATAAATAAGTTGCATTGTGTTAGTAATTGTTGTTCTCTGGAATGGACTATTTATTTGCCACAGAGCATTACAATAAAAGCAATTTATCACTGATTTAAATGATTTCGAATTGATTTTTTTATTTTCTTTTTTGCACAACGAAGTGTGCAAGGTCTTCGCTAGTATAATACAAATATAAAGTTTTAAACAAGTAATAGCGCTATATTAGGCCGTGCCGAATCTTATATACCCTTCACAACGTGCAGTCATGCAATAACAGTAGTTTGTATCACCATTCATCCCATATGATACACGTAAATACATATAAAAAACATACATATGGGCAATTCCATGAAAATGTCAACCACGACTGTAAAAACAAAAACTCTCAATAAAAGTTTAATGATAAAAAAACACTCAAATTTTACTATGCGCAGGTATTTAGAGCTTATTACATTATATTAAGAGTAATAATAATCTTTTTAATTTAATCTGATTATCTCTTGGTAAAATGTCCATCCCAATCTAAAGACAAAAAACTTCATACGTTTTTATATTATGACAAGCACTTTATAAATGTCTCTCAAACTGCATATTCATTAAGGGAAAAAGTTAAAACTTAACTAGTTTGTAGTAGGCTAAGGTGACAGTTAAAACTTAGCACCTAATTTAGAATTCAACTTTTTTTCTTAACATATATACCTAAGAATATTATAAGAGAAAAATCTGTCACATACGATATGTCACATACGATATTAAATTATATTTATTATAAAATCATTTAAAGATTATTTTCAATTAAGTATAATGGATTTTAAATGAAAAATATGTAGCTTATTTAGTGTAAGAAATTAAAAAAAGAAAAAATACCTCCCAAGATTCGCAGATTTTTTCATATTTCCATATATACCTCAAAATCACTTCCGTTTTCAGTCACGTACGATATACTCTAATTTTGCTCGATATTTTAGACAACAATTATTCGAATATAATTATTTTTTTTTTTAAATAAAGTACCCTCTGAATGAAACATAAAGATCTAATTTTTTTTCAGTTACTCTTACATTTGCAAAAATTATTCCACTTTATAAGAGTACAAATGTCACGTACGATGACATGGAATTGCCCATATATGTATAAAAACATCGCATTGTAAAATTATAAATTTACGTATGTATGTTAAAAAAAAAATAAAAAAAAAATTTTAAAAAAAAAATTAAAAAAAAAATATTAAAAAAAAAAAATTGTAAAAAAATAATTAAAATATATATAATAAATATAAAACAAAAAAAAATATTAAAAAAAAAAAATTTTAAAAAAATAATAATAACAAGTAACAGTGCTATATTCGGCCGTGCCGAATCTTATATACCCTTCACAACGTGTAGTCATGCAATAACAATCTCATATAAAATACGTGCATACGTACACGTTAGAATAAATGTGGCATCGAATCCCAGCTGAGCCAAAAAAATTTTATTTTATTTTATTTAATATATTATTTATATTTTATTATTTTTTTTATATTTTTTTTAAATTTTTTTTTTTTAGTTTTTTTTATTATTTTTTTCTTATTTTTAATATTTTTTTTTTTGTAATTTTTTTTTGTTTGGTATGTTTTTTACATGTATGTATGTATGTATGTTGTTGTTGTAATTGTGAAAAAAAAACGAGGTGGTCGTGGTTTTTTGCTCATATCTCAGAAAGTTATTGGGCGATTGTGCTGAATTTCAATAGCGATTCATTCCTGGATATTTCCAAGAGATTGATACCATATACAGATCTGAGGAACATATAGTTGCTTCTAAAAGTTGATTTCAACCAACACACGGACAGACGGGCAGACGGACAGACGGACAGACGGACAGACGGACAGACGGTCAGGGCTTAATCGACTCCTGTATTCATAAGCTTTCAGAAAATATATACTTTATGGGGTCGGAAATGAAAATTGTAGAAATTACAAACGGAATGACAAAGCTATATATACCCTTGTGCACCACAGGTGAAGGGTATAAAAATATAAATAATATATTAAATAAAAAAAACTAAAAAAAATATATAAAATAAATAAAAAAAAATTTTTGGCTCAGCTGGGACTCGATGCCACGTTTTCTTTAACCAGTATACACGTTTGTATGTATGTATGTTGTTGTTGTAATGTTGTTTTTGTGAAAAAAAAAATTGAGGTGGTCGTGGGTTTTTGCTCATATCTCAGTTGTTAATGTACCGATGTTTCTGTTTTTCAATACCGATCTACTTCCGAATATTTCTGATATTTTAATACCTCACCCGAGTCCAAGCGATGTTGGGGGGATTCAAGAAGTTGATTTCAACATACACACGGACAGACGGACAGACTGACAGGGCTTAATCGACTCCCCTATTCATAAGCTTTCAGAAAATATATACTTTATGGGGTCGGAAATCAAAATTGTAGAAATTTCACACGGAATGACAAACCTATATATACCCTTTGTCACTGTGTGAAGGGTATAATAACTTAAGCCAAAAATAATTCAAAATACAAAAAATTTCTTAAAAAATTATAGAAATACAAAAATATCAACTTTACCTTCTGGAAAAAAAAACAAATTGAAGAAGAAACAAATTTTAAAACATTACATTTATTGATTATATTTGATTTTTATTTAAGCTTGAGATCACTTTTTTGTTTTTTAATAAAAAATTATTTATTAACCAATATTTCGCTACCAAACAATGGGTAGCTTCTTCAGAGTAAATATGTATACAAATTATATTAACAAAAAACAAATTCAAAAACAACAAGTAAGAGCGCTATATTCGGCCGTGCCGAATCTTATATACCCTTCACAACGTGTAGTCATGCAATAACAGTAGTTTTTATCACCATTCATCCCATATGAAATACGTACATACATATAAAAAACATCCCATTGTAAAATTATAAATTTACGTATGTATGTTAAAAAAAAATAAAAAAAAAAAAATTTAAAAAAATTTAAAAAAAAATTTAAAAAAAAAATTTTAAAAAAAATTTAAAAAAAAAATAATTAAAATATATATTTTGAATATAAAACAAAAATAAATAAATAAAAAAAAAATTAAAAAAAAATATATAAAAAAAAAATGAAAAAAAAAATAATAATAAAAATATATATAAGACATTAAATAAAAAATAAAAAAATTATAAAAAAAATTAAAAAAAAAATATAAAAAAAATAAAAAAAAAAATTGTTTGGCTCAGCTGGGATCTACGTTTTCTCTAACCAGTATACACGTTTGTATGTATGTATGTTGTTGTTGTAATGTTGTTTTTGTAAAAAAAAAAACGAGGTTGTCGTGGGTTTTTGCTCATATCGCAGTTGTTTATGTACCAATGTTTCTGATTTTCAATACCGATCTACTCCCGAATATTTCTGATATTTAAATACCTCACCCGGGTCCAAGCGATGTCGGGGGGCTTCAAAAAAATGATTTCAACATACACACGGACAGACTGACAGAGCTTAATCGACTCCCCTATTCATAAGCTTTCAGAAAAAATATACTTTATACTTATCGAAAATAAAAATTGTAAAATTTCACACGGAATGACAAACCTATATATACCCTTTTTCACTGTGTGAAGGGTATAAAAATAAATTTACGTACATATATAGTTTAATTAAAATAATTAAAAAAAGGAAAAAGTAAAGAGTAATAGAGCATACATTATTGAAATTTAAAATATATAATATGTATTAACGTATACTACGTACTCAATGGGAAAAATACATAAAAATAGATATGTATTTAGTTTAGTTTTTTTTTTCATAGTGCATCGTATTTTGCTACTAATCTCCCAATGGCAAATTCATTCATCTCATATAAAATACGTACATACTTAAAAAACATACATATATAAAAATAACATCCCATTGTAAAAAAATAAATTTACGTACATATATAGTTTAATTAAAATAATTAAAAAAAGGAAAAAGTAAAGAGTAATAGAGCATACATTATTGAAATTTAAAATATATAATATGTATTAACGTATACTACGTACTCAATGGGAAAAATACATAAAAATAGATATGTATTTAGTTTAGTTTTTTTTTTCATAGTGCATCGTATTTTGCTAGTCATGATATTTCATATTCTACTCATATTGACCATGAAACATTGAAATGTAAAAAAAAAAAATTAAGCAAACACTTAATGGTATCGAACTGCGTACCACCAGCTTCATAGTTCAGTGGTGTACCCACTGCACTACCATCCTATAAATATTTATATAACTTAAATATACAAAAGTACTTGCAACCTATATGAGGTTCATACAAAATAAAAATCATATACATACATACATACATTTAAGTATTAGCAATATGTTTGAATGAATATTCGTATGTAGGTTTTTTACACGCACACACATGCTACGTTGAATCAAGGTTATAGCTGTTGTTACTTTGTTATCTCTAGCAGCGAAAGCCGCGGTGACATTTTGTTTTCTTTAAATATTGTGAGCAGAGTTACCAGAGGAAGATTGAAAAATATTGTGAGCAGAGTTACCAGAGGAAGATTGAAAAAATCTATTATTTTCCTTAAGAGTTGTTACATTTAGCATAAGGTATTACATTTAAAAATATTTTTTAATGCAAATAAATAAATGTAATTTATATGGACATTTGTATGAATGTATCTAGGTATTTATGTGAAAAAAATTAATTTTTACACAACAACGAAGTTGAAGTTTATTGATGTAACCGCTAATCTCCCAACGGCATGTAATTTCTTGCACTTGTTTGCAAGTTTAATTAAAAAAATTAAGAGAAGTAAAGGTGTAGTCATGCAATAACAATAGTTTGTAACACCATTCATCTCATATAAAATACGTACATACTTAAAAAACATACATATATGAAAATAACATCCCATTGTAAAAAAATAAATTTACGTACATATATAGTTTAATTAAAATAATTAAAAAAAGGAAAAAGTAAAGAGTAATAGAGCATACATTATTGAAATTTAAAATATATAATATGTGTTAACGTATACTACGTACTCAATGGGAAAAATACATAAAAATAGATATGTATTTAGTTTAGTTTTTTTTTTCATAGTGCATCGTATTTTGCTACTAATCTCCCAATGGCAAATTCATTCATCTCATATAAAATACGTACATACTTAAAAAACATACATATATAAAAAAAATAACATCCCATTGTAAAAAAAAAATAAATTTACGTACATATATAAGTAAAGAGTAATAGAGCATACATTATTGAAATTTAAAATATATAATATGTATTAACGTATACTACGTACTCAATGGGAAAAATACATAAAAATAGATATGTATTTAGTTTAGTTTTTTTTTTCATAGTGCATCGTATTTTGCTACTAATCTCCCAATGGCAAATTCATTCATCTCATATAAAATACGTACATACTTAAAAAACATACATATATAAAAATAACATCCCATTGTAAAAAAATAAATTTACGTACATATATAGTTTAATTAAAATAATTAAAAAAAGGAAAAAGTAAAGAGTAATAGAGCATACATTATTGAAATTTAAAATATATAATATGTATTAACGTATACTACGTACTCAATGGGAAAAATACATAAAAATAGATATGTATTTAGTTTAGTTTTTTTTTCATAGTGCATCGTATTTTGCTAGTCATGATATTTCATATTCTACTCATATTGACCATGAAACATTGAAATGTAAAAAAAAAAAATTAAGCAAACACTTAATGGTATCGAACTGCGTACCACCAGCTTCATAGTTCAGTGGTGTACCCACTGCACTACCATCCTATAAATATTTATATAACTTAAATATACAAAAGTACTTGCAACCTATATGAGGTTCATACAAAATAAAAATCATATACATACATACATACATTTAAGTATTAGCAATATGTTTGAATGAATATTCGTATGTAGGTTTTTTACACGCACACACATGCTACGTTGAATCAAGGTTATAGCTGTTGTTACTTTGTTATCTCTAGCAGCGAAAGCCGCGGTGACATTTTGTTTTCTTTAAATATTGTGAGCAGAGTTACCAGAGGAAGATTGAAAAATATTGTGAGCAGAGTTACCAGAGGAAGATTGAAAAAATCTATTATTTTCCTTAAGAGTTGTTACATTTAGCATAAGGTATTACATTTAAAAATATTTTTTAATGCAAATAAATAAATGTAATTTATATGGACATTTGTATGAATGTATCTAGGTATTTATGTGAAAAAAATTAATTTTTACACAACAACGAAGTTGAAGTTCATTGATGTAACCGCTATTCTCCCAACGGCATGTAGGTAATTTCTTGCATTTGTTTGCAAGTTTAATTAAAAAAATTAAGAAGAAGTAAAGGTGTAGTAAGGTATTGCATTTAAAATTATTTCTTAATGGAAATAAATAAATGTAATTTATATGGACATTTGTATGAATGTATCTAGGTATTTATGTGAAAAAAATTAATTTTTACACTACAACGAATTTGAAGTTTATTGATGTAACCGCTAATCTCCCAACGGCATGTAATTTCTTGCACTTGTTTGCAAGTTTAATTAAAAATATATAAAAATAACATCCCATTGTAAAAAAAAAATAAATTTACGTACATATATAAGTAAAGAGTAATAGAGCATACATTATTGAAATTTAAAATATATAATATGTATTAACGTATACTACGTACTCAATGGGAAAAATACATAAAAATAGATATGTATTTAGTTTAGTTTTTTTTTTCATAGTGCATCGTATTTTGCTACTAATCTCCCAATGGCAAATTCATTCATCTCATATAAAATACGTACATACTTAAAAAACATACATATATAAAAATAACATCCCATTGTAAAAAAATAAATTTACGTACATATATAGTTTAATTAAAATAATTAAAAAAAGGAAAAAGTAAAGAGTAATAGAGCATACATTATTGAAATTTAAAATATATAATATGTATTAACGTATACTACGTACTCAATGGGAAAAATACATAAAAATAGATATGTATTTAGTTTAGTTTTTTTTTTCATAGTGCATCGTATTTTGCTAGTCATGATATTTCATATTCTACTCATATTGACCATGAAACATTGAAATGTAAAAAAAAAAAATTAAGCAAACACTTAATGGTATCGAACTGCGTACCACCAGCTTCATAGCTCAGTGGTGTACCCACTGCACTACCATCCTATAAATATTTATATAACTTAAATATACAAAAGTACTTGCAACCTATATGAGGTTCATACAAAATAAAAATCATATACATACATACATACATTTAAGTATTAGCAATATGTTTGAATGAATATTCGTATGTAGGTTTTTTACACGCACACACATGCTACGTTGAATCAAGGTTATAGCTGTTGTTACTTTGTTATCTCTAGCAGCGAAAGCCGCGGTGACATTTTGTTTTCTTTAAATATTGTGAGCAGAGTTACCAGAGGAAGATTGAAAAATATTGTGAGCAGAGTTACCAGAGGAAGATTGAAAAAATCTATTATTTTCCTTAAGAGTTGTTACATTTAGCATAAGGTATTACATTTAAAAATATTTTTTAATGCAAATAAATAAATGTAATTTATATGGACATTTGTATGAATGTATCTAGGTATTTATGTGAAAAAAATTAATTTTTACACAACAACGAAGTTGAAGTTCATTGATGTAACCGCTATTCTCCCAACGGCATGTAGGTAATTTCTTGCATTTGTTTGCAAGTTTAATTAAAAAAATTAAGAAGAAGTAAAGGTGTAGTAAGGTATTGCATTTAAAATTATTTCTTAATGGAAATAAATAAATGTAATTTATATGGACATTTGTATGAATGTATCTAGGTATTTATGTGAAAAAAATTAATTTTTACACTACAACGAATTTGAAGTTTATTGATGTAACCGCTAATCTCCCAACGGCATGTAATTTCTTGCACTTGTTTGCAAGTTTAATTAAAAAAATTAAGAAGAAGTAAAGGTGTAGTCATGCAATAACAATAGTTTGTAACACCATTCATCTCATATAAAATACGTACATACTTAAAAAACATACATATATGAAAATAACATCCCATTGTAAAAAAATAAATTTACGTACATATATAGTTTAATTAAAATAATTAAAAAAAGGAAAAAGTAAAGAGTAATAGAGCATACATTATTGAAATTTAAAATATATAATATGTGTTAACGTATACTACGTACTCAATGGGAAAAATACATAAAAATAGATATGTATTTAGTTTAGTTTTTTTTTTCATAGTGCATCGTATTTTGCTACTAATCTCCCAATGGCAAATTCATTCATCTCATATAAAATACGTACATACTTAAAAAACATACATATATAAAAATAACATCCCATTGTAAAAAAAAAATAAATTTACGTACATATATAGTTTAATTAAAATAATTAAAAAAATAATTAAAAAAAGGAAAAAGTAAAGAGTAATAGAGCATACATTATTGAAATTTAAAATATATAATATGTATTAACGTATACTACGTACTCAATGGGAAAAATACATAAAAATAGATATGTATTTAGTTTAGTTTTTTTTTCATAGTGCATCGTATTTTGCTAGTCATGATATTTCATATTCTACTCATATTGACCATGAAACATTGAAATGTAAAAAAAAAAAATTAAGCAAACACTTAATGGTATCGAACTGCGTACCACCAGCTTCATAGTTCAGTGGTGTACCCACTGCACTACCATCCTATAAATATTTATATAACTTAAATATACAAAAGTGCTTGCAACCTATATGAGGTTCATACAAAATAAAAATCATATACATACATACATACATACATTTAAGTATTAGCAATATGTTTGAATGAATATTCGTATGTAGGTTTTTTACACACGCACACATGCTACGTTGATCAAGGTTATAGCTGTTGTTACTTTGTTATCTCTAGCAGCGAAAGCCGCGGTGACATTTTGTTTTCTTTAAATAAATGCGTACATACATACATACATACCTACTATATGTTTCATTATTATTCTTTATAATAAAGTATTTTATCCGCTCAAAAACGTACCATTGTAAAAAAATTATAAATTGAGTTTTTGAATGTAAGTACGTATAAAAAATAAAATAACACAAAAAAAAATGAAAAAAATAAAAAAAAAAAAAATTTTTTGTCTCAACTGGGATTCGAACATAAGCTCATCTAGTGTCTATTGTTAAAAAAAAACCGAGGTGGTCGTGGTTTTTTGCTCATATCTCAGTTATTTATGTACCGATTTTTCTGAATTTCAATAGCGATCTACTCCCGAATATTTCCAACATTTTAATACCTCATGCGGGTCCGGGCGATGTCGGGGGGCTTCAAAAAGTTGATTTCAACATACACACGGACAGACGGACAGACGGACAGACGGACAGACGGACAGACGGACAGACGGACAGACGGACAGGGCTTAATCGACTTCCCTATTCATAAGCTTTCAGGAAATATATACTTTATGGGGTCGGAAATGAAAATTGTAGAAATTTCACACGGAATGACAAACCTATATATACCCTTTTTCACTGTGTGAAGGGTATAATTACAAATTGACAAAAAAAAATAGCTTTTTATACCCTTCACACAGTGAAAAAGGGTATATATAGGTTTGTCATTCCGTGTGAAATTTCTACAATTTTCATTTCCGACCCCATAAAGTATATATTTTCTGAAAGCTTATGAATAGGGAAGTCGATTAAGCTCTGTCAGTCTGTCCGTCTGACCGTCTGTCCGTGTGTATGTTGAAATCAACTTTTTGAAGCCCCCCGACATCACTTGGACCCAAGTGAGGTATTAAAATATCAGAAATATTCGGGAGTATATCGCTATTGAAAATCAGAAACATCGGTACATAAACAACTGAGATATGAGCAAAAACCCACGACCACCTCGATTTTTTTTTCACAAAAACAACATTACAACAACAACATACATACATACAAACCTAAAGTAAACGTGGGATCGAATCCCAGCTGAGCCAAAAAAAAAATTTTTTTATATTTTAAAAATTTTTTTTTAAATTTTTTTTTTTAATATTTTTTTTATTTTTTTTTTTTATTTTATATTTATTATATTATTTATATTTTTATTATTTTTTTTTTTTAATTTTTTTTTTTATTTTTTTTTTTGTTTTATATTAATTAAATATATTTTAATTATTTTTTTAAAATTTTTTTTTTTAAATTTTTTTTTAAATTTTTTTTTTTTAATTTTTTTTTAAATTTTTTTTTTTTAATTTTTTTTTTAAATTTTTTTTTTATTTTTTTTTTTAACATACATACGTAAATTTATAATTTTACAATGGGATGTTTTTTATATATGTATATTTTTTATATGTATGTACGTATTTCATATGAGATGAATGGTGATACAAACTACTGTTATTGCATGACTACACGTTGTGAAGGGTATATAAGATTCGGCACGGCCGAATATAGCACTCTTACTTGTTTATTTTCAAATCTATACATAGTTTTCTTTATATTTTGATTAACCATTTTTATAAGACGCTCTTCATACCCACGGAACATATTTTCTATAATAGTCTGTAATTTATCTGTTAATTCATTCATTCTTTTATCAAAACGTCTTTCAATAGTATTAATAGTTTCAAACGGTGACTGGATATCAGATAGACGAGGTGCTTTTGCTATACTTTCAACATTAGAGTTCTGTAAAATGTCTCTCAAACGTTTATTCGACGTACAGTGACCAGATTGCGATTCAACATTAACATCAGTGGTAAGTCGGTCCAGTGCAAGTACCTCAAAATTAAACCTTTTTTTATGGGCGTAGCCCAGACCACATTTTACCACCCATTAACACTCCCTGGAATGTGTACAACAACTTGGTAAAGTTTGAGTCCGATCGGCTTTACGGTTTCGGAGTCTATAGCTAACGCACAAACACAGACAGAGTTTCACTTTTATATGTATAGATATACTAATATATAATATGTACGAATATTAATAATCTATATATATAAAAGTGAAACTCTGTGTGTGTGTGTGTGTGTGTGTGTGTGTGTGTTAGCTATAGACTCTGAAACTGTGAGACCGATCGGGCTCAAACTTTGGTAAGTTGTTGTACACATACCGGGGAGTGTTTATGGATGAAAAAAGTGGCCGGGGCCACGCCCATAAAAAATTAGTTATCAGTTTTAGCTACTTGCACTTGACCGATTTTTCTGAAACTTTGCACACATATCGAGCTATCATGACTAAATAATTTCGTGATAAGAAAAGTGGGCGGGGCCACGCCCCTAAAAAAGTTTTAATTTTGAGGCACTTGCACTGGACCGATTTTTTTGAAACTGTGCACACATATCAAGCTTTTTTGTGACTAAAAAAGTGGGCGGGGCCACGCCCATAAGAAAAGGCTATAGTTTTGAGGTATTTGCACCAGACTGATTTTTCTGAAACTTTGCACACATATTAAGCTGTCATGACTAAATAATTTCGTGATTAGAAAAAGGGGCAGTGCCACGCCCATAAAAAAAAGGTATCATTTTGAAGTACTTTCACTTGACCGATTATTCTGAAACTTTGCACACATATTGAGCTGTTATGACTTTACAATTTCGTGATAAAAAAAGTGGGCAGGGCCACGCCCATAAAAACAATTTTAATTTTGAGGTACTTGCACTGGTCCGATTCTTCTGAAACTTTGCACACATATTGAGCTGTTATGACTTTACAATTTTGTGACTAGAAAAGTGGGCAATGCCACGCCCATAAAAAAATAAAATTTTTAGGTTTTTTTACTTGATATTCAATTAAAATTCAGAATGCATTTCGATTTATTAAGGGGCGTAGCAACGCGCGCCGGGTTTGGCTAGTATATAATAAATATAAAACAATAACAATTTTCTGTTGGGGGAGGCGAAGAGCACCGGGTCAGCTAGTTATTCTTTATATTTATAGGAACTAATTAGCAACACTATGTGTAGAGAGTAGAACATAGTTTTTTCATCAGAGGACTAAAGAGGCACTAAAGCTTAAGTTTTTTACATATAAGTGTTTAGGATATAAAACACGGCATACGATGTCGATCGAAATCTTCATTTAAATTTTAACAGGTGTAATTTTTATAGGTAAAAAATTTTAAAAACAAAAAATAATTTTTTTAATTGATATAAAATTTACTTTATATGAAAGAAAATCTTCTGGTAGCCAAGGCTGGCTCAGAAATAGTCTAATATGGAGGTCAATTCTTCTATGAGATTTTTCAAAATTTGTGGTCGTATATTGGCAAAAACGCGGTTGTCTAATTGGTCAATAATTTTGCGCTTATCGGTGTAAACTAGCGACATTACATATCCCCACAGAAAATATTCTAGCGTCAATTAATTTCACGATATTGGGGGCATTTTATAGTTAATCGAATTAATTGCTCTGATGGACGATTATAAAGATAGTAAAATGGACGCAGTGAGCGATACTTATATCTTTCGAACCGAACCATAATTTTTAAAAAAATGCTCAATTTAGAAGCATTGTTCAGGGGTCAGTATATTCATGTTTAAATGCCAAGCCAAACTAAGCATAAATCCTAATAGCTCACAAAATGGCCGTCAGTTAAAAAAGTGTTGCCAACTTAACATTTTATACCTCTACGTAAAACACCCTACATAAAGATATAGATCGAACCATGGCACTCTGTATTTTTATTATGCTTTTTCTACTTTATTACATCAGATCAACAAAGGTAGCAGTGCGTCGTTCTCGTTTTATATGGTTATACTCATTCTACCTCTAAATAAACTTTGGGATTTTACACTTTTAGAGTCCAAGTATTTGTGTTTTAATGTGAAAAATTTTATTAAGAGTTATAAATATGAATAGAATTTCTCAAAATTTATGTTAAACTTACCTTTTCATAATCAGCTTCACTTTTCATTTGTAGAGGACTTAATAACGCTTGGTTAAACAAATCATCACTATTCGGGGCGATACTGCCACTTCTACTTCTACCGCTTCCATCGGCACCGTTTTGTTGACTGCAGCGTCGTAAACGCGACCTTCGAAATTTTATACAAAGAAATAAGTTTTCATCTTTTTCGTCTGTTGTAGCCACAGTACCAGCTGCAGCAGTTATTTCACTAGAAACATGCTCTGAACTTCCAACCATTGAACTGGGAGAACAACCCATTGTTAATAAAAAATTAAGTTTATTGCTTTAAAGTTAATGCCTGATTAAAGTCTCAAAGCTTTAATTTTATTGTATTTTAATTAAATTTGTATTAATTTTTTGTTTCTTCTTTGTATGTATGTAATTGTAGTGTTATTTTATTTCGAGTGAGCTCTGATCACATTATTGTACATACATAATTATATCGAACCTGTATCCTTTTCATGTACTTAAGCATGCTTGTTATAATAATTATGAATATTTTATTACATTATCTTCTACAATTGAGATTTCAAAATGCGTGCTTACGGTGGTATCATCTTGTCTTTTTTTCTCATTTGTACATAGAAGCCTCCAACATTCTGTGAAGAAGAAGAAAAAAGTATTTAAAGATCAAAACAACTATACATCTTAAAACCATAAATCAAGTTTTTTTAAATAAATGCTTTTAAAAACATACATACATAGTATTGAAGAAATTAATATATAACAGATGGTTACCAAATGCTGAAACCGGAGAAGGCCTCTCAAACAGATAATATAGATTTTGGAAAGCAAAATCAACCACTGATGAAATTCACATGGTTAAGGAAATAGCGCAGATGACAATAGATGGAAAAGAAGCAAAAAGAAAGACTGTACAATAATTACTTTTTGGGCTATCTGTAGCTTAATTGTTCAAACGCTACCTAAACTTGTAGAACGTCGTTATTTGACAAGGATTATATGCAACAATATCTCAACGGGTGTTCTTTAAGGGTCGGTGCTAGAACCACTCTTGTGGAACCTCATGTATAATGACGTAATTACATAAAAGGTACCAGAATGAAGTAACTATAATAGGATTTGCAAATGATATTACTAAGTTAATAAACGTACGATATATCGACGACATACGGCTTTTTTTCGCTAACGAACGGAAATCAGGAAGCGTAAAGATAAACGTTGTAAGACACGAACTAAGATCCAAACCATGCCCTAAACACCTGGGTGTCACAATAAATGCAAGATTAAATTTTAAGAGAATGATGCTAAAAAAAAGTCCCAGACAATCTTAAAAACAAATTGTTAACAGTGTTGTAAGCTCGCTGATGCTTTATGCAGCACCTATATGGGCTGAAGCTCTTAAGAAAAAAACCGTTGCGAGGAAATTCTTTTTAGTTAATTTGCTGTGTGGCTTATGCAGCGCCTTCCGAACGGTTTCAAATGAAGCAAAAGGTCTCTACGATCGTAAAAGAGGAGAAGAGCAGAATAAAAACGAAACACGCAAACTAGAAACTGAGATTATGGCAGTTCTAATTCGAAGGAACCATAATCGAGGTATGGATAAATAGAAAACACGAAGAGATAAATTACTACCTTAAACAATTCGTATCTGGGCATGTTGGTTTTAGAAGTTATTTAACTAGCTTTGGACTAGACCAATCTTTTATGTGTTCCAGGTGTCCAAACGTTATAGAAGATCCTCATCACGTAACGTTTCAATTTCCACGGTTTAATAATTTATTTATTAAAACTTATTAGTTTTACCAATATTATGAGTTATGAGAATTTACAACTAGTATTACAACAATAATCAACTGAATAATTAAATAAAGAATCTACTAGTACCATAGTTTTAAGAAAAGTTGTTCAAAGAAAACCTCATATCAACTTAAAATTTATAAAAAATTTTAAAGCAATCACTAAAATGTGTCTTTTAAACAAAAGGCCATCAGTGGTTGTTAAAAAAATTTTTTATAATTCCAAATTTGACCTTCTGCATTTTTCATTAAATGACAGAGTCAGTTCCCTTATCAATGAATTAAACATTTTGAAGTCAAAGTTTATATGAAGAAGATAAGTAGTATATCTAAAAAGTAGATTGTGTATTATTTTCAAAAATTTTGTTCTGAATAATTTGCAATTTTTTTGTATGAGTTTTAGCAGCCTTTTGCGACTTAACAACAATAGGTCATAATCGGACGAATACACATTGCGTTCATAAGTACCTTGTTCCTTATATTAAGTTTAGATCTTCGGCTAATTAAGAGGTATAAGGTAATGTAATTAATATGATGTTTGAATAAAAGTTTTTTGTCAAGGATTACTCCTAAATATTTAATTTCGTACTTCAATGGGATAATTATTACCCTAGACGATAAATATGTAGTAGGAAAGCGTTTTCGTTATTTGTTGAATCGAAATGTAATCGCTTGAGTTTTACCGTCATTAATTTTTATTTCCCATTTGTCATAGTATTTACGAGATGATTTAAGATTATTTTCCATTCTCCCAATTATCGCATTCGAGACTTTATCGCAATAACCAAAGACGCCGTCATCCGCGTAAAAAGCTGTATCTACTTAGAGTTACATCAGATGTATGTATATATCGAGTATAGTGTAGGGGACAATACCGATCTTTGCGGCCAGTCCGCAGGTATTTGTCTTTCACTAGAAATTTTGTTATGGACAGATACAACGTATGTACGTTTATCTAAAAAGCTTTTGTCAAGTTTTTGTAGATAAGTTGGAAAATGAAACGTATTTAATGTATATACTAGTCCATCATGCCAGATTGAGTCAAAAGCTTTTCCGATATAAAAAAAAACTACTCCAGTACATTTTCGATAACTTTTATTACTTTCTACTTTCTAGTTTGCAACTCTTTTAAGTTGTGAATTGTGTGCATTGGAGTGCTCTTTTCTCGATTTATGATATTATTTCAATTTCAAAAATTTTAAATTCTGATACAATTTTCTCAAACACTTTATCCAATAAGCTCAGAATGCTAATTGGTCTATATCTAGAGGGTAATTTAGCATACTTTCCAGATTTGTGGATTGGAAGTACCTTAGCCATTTTATATACGAATGCGAAGTACCCATTGCTCAAACAAAAGCTAAATAGTTCTGTTGCTTATGTAGCCGAAACGTTGTATGGACAGATTAAAGGAATTTTTTTAAATTTGTTTTAGCTTATTCGAACTAGTGGTTCTCGAGTTATGACAAAGAAAAGAGCCTTAAACGTGACAAATTCCCCTATACGATACTTACTAACTTCAAATTAATTTTTAAATTATTATTTCATGTACCTTGACCAAACTAATGATGCAGAAGTTCTTCTTTTTGGAACTACTTTCATAAACAATTATCAGAATTGAGTCCCGAAATCATGTGCTGTACTGTGTTATCAAATTAATTTGATGCACATTAATTAACTGTAGCATAAATGTGTAGTTCTTGTATAATAAAAGGTCGCTTCGCAATATTCTTCAAGTCTTTAAGTTTTCACTGGATTTTGTCAGAGTAAGTGAAGTATATAAACAGCTGTTTTTGTTATTTTCGTCAGAGATGAACAATTTAACACAAACGTTATTTTGCATACTGATTCTTATAGTTTTTTTTTTTTTAATTATTTTCTTAAACACATTATTTGAAACATAAATGTAGTTCATTTAAAATGTATGTAAAAAAATTTATGATTTTTATTCAAGCTTGAGATCACCTTTTTGTTTTTTTTTTTATAAAAAATTGTGTATTAATGACCAATATTTCGCTACCAAACAATAGGTAGCTTCTTCACAGTAAATATGTATACAAATTTTATAAAAACAAAACAAAAATTCAAAACATTTACAAATTGAAAAACTATCTCTTAAAATAGGCGGGAAATATTTTCCCAATATAAAAAATTTTTGAAATATACAAACAAACAGAAATAATTCATTATATAGTATCAAGGCATATTTATTCATCAGGTACTCTTGATTCGCCAGCTGATTTTTTTTTCAACAATTATTTTTAATTTCAGCTGTCAAAATGCATAAATAAAAAACAATTTTCTCGCTTTTCTAATTTATTTCAAATGTCAAACTTCATATATAAAAAATATAAACAAAAAATTCTCTCCTAACTGCAATTGCCTGATGAATAAATATGCCTTGATATAGTATATTCATATAATAGTAATTTATAGTAATAATTTACAAAAATAACAAATACTATTAGACTACCGTTTTCAGATCTTATTAACTAAGAATCTATAATTTTGGACAACATTTGCAGTATCAGTCTTATAGTTAATTCGCAGTGTAGGTGGTACTTACAGAATTTGAAACATTTCTAACATATTTCTGCGTCTGCTATTATTTTCTTTGTTTAAAGTTTATTAGAGACTTAATTTTTTCATAAAACAATATAAGTTACAAATAATTAATATAAAAATAAACATGAAAAAGCAAATCTTAAAACTATAATGTTTGGTTTTAATTACAAGAATACAGTATATATACAGCATCAGGCTTATCTTTTAAAAAAAAATAAAATGAAATATGTATAACATGTGTAGAAATGTACTTGCTCCCGGCACAACATTTCTTTGTTTAAAATCAATGTATTATTGTAATTTGGAAAATGATAAGAATTAGCGCAATGTAATGATAATGCTGTTTTTTGTGCCAATGAAGTGTTCCTGTATTTTTGATCAGATCTATGCCCAGCAATTATAGTTTTTAGTTTATTTGTTGTTGTTCCTACATAAACCTTGTCACAACTCTCAGTATCATTACCATTACATGGTATTTTATACACTCAATTAGACATTTCAAATTTATCTATTTTATCTTTTGTTCTACTAACTAGTCTACCTAACGTGTTATATGTTTTGTGGGCCATTATATATTTTTTACAGTCGTAAATTGTTTGAGTTTTTCAATCTTTCAGATAAAAGAGGGACATTAGTTAAAGATTTATAAATGTTAGGTTCTGTTGTCAATCTTGTGCTGCAATTCTTCTTATTTTTATATTGTTTTATCAATCTATAAATTACCTGGATTGGATAATTATTATCATCTATATTATTTTTGATCTTTTCTATATTATTTCTATGAAATCTTGTATCACTTATTTTTAAAACCCTCTCAATTAAACTGTTTACTGTATTAATAACAATTACTTTGGGCAGTTTCGAATAATGATTTATGACTCTTGCAGATTAAGTAGGTTTCTGGTACTAATCTATTAACAAATTATTACCCCTTCTTATCACTAATGTTTAGATACATTTTAGAGTCACATTCCATCTCACTTGTGAATTTTTTATCATCATTTAATTAAATGTTTCCAAAATATCATCAATTAAATGATTTTGAACAATACAAAACAAGTCGTCAACATTTAATTTCTCAATGTAACAATCTAATAATTTCTCTACAACAATATCTGCTATAATTGGAGAAGCTGGAGATCCCATTGGGAGTCCTTTTTGTTGTATATATACTCTGTCTTCATATCTAAAATATCTGTTATCTAAATATTATACAAAATTTTAAAATACGTAAAATAGCTACTTTTGCATTTTTTTATGTTTTTCAATAATTTCCCATATGTCTTCAATAATATCTACAGCTATATCTATTGGAATACTCGGAATTAAAGATACAGCATCAAGTGAAATTAACTTCTCTTCAGATCGTATCTTTAACTTTTCTATCCTTTCTCTGAATTGTTAAGAATCCTATACATTATATTTAGAGTTTTCAGTTATTTTCGTAAAATACTTACAAAGTTCATAAGACAGGAAGTTCACAAATGAACATATTGGTCTTAAAGGAAAATGTTCCTTATGGATATTTGGTACTCCATATAACCTAGGTGCTGTTGATATGTTCGTTTTAAGTTGGGTTTTCTCCAACAAATTAATCTTTAATTTGGAAAGATCTTTAACTAAATTATTATTTCTAGTCTGTAATCTAGTTGTCGTATCCCTATTTTATAATTGGTAGGTGGTTATACCTCCCACAATATTATTCATCCTTAAAATGTAGTCACATTTATCAACTGCAACCGTTGTATTGGCCTTATCAGCATTTAAAATAGTTCTTGTTATTTCTCAAAAATTTTTTAGTCATATTTACTTTATTTAAAATAAATGTAACTCTATTTGTAAGACATTCCCTATTTAAATGATGATCAACAACATTTGTCAATTTATTCCTTGCTATTTCCTGTCCTTCCTTTTCTTTTAATGTCCGCATTAAATCTTCCCCATCTGCAATAATCTTTAAAACAGGTAAACTTTCCTTCCTAACAGATAATATTTCACGTTGATTTCACTGCTTCCTACAGGGGCTCATTTTAGTCATTTTCCATGGTATTAGCGTCAATGGTATTACGACTGGAATTGCTAAAAGCAAAAATTATGAGAATATGCAAAGGCATTTACATATTTATGTTTGGCTGATACCTTTCGTACTAACCTTTTATTTCTCGAGTATTTTATAAAAAACCTGGTCGAAAGAACTGCAAATTATTTTATAAAAATTACGTTTTGTTACACTGAATTCGAATTTTTTTTTTTAAACGTCAAGAAATCAACATACATTATTTGTCTCACTCTTGCATTCACATTATTTTTCTTGTTGCAGGAACTATATATTAAATTGCTGCAATAGTGTTAGTACAAACATTTTGTATGTGTTAGTTTCAGTCATTCATTTCTTGTAGGGTACAACATAGTTGCATACATTTAATTTTATGTATCCGCACATTTGCTTAAGCCAGCGAAAGAATAATATAGTTAGGCCTTTCAAATCATAGAGATTTACAATATTTATCTTTAATATAATTAAAAATATTTAAAATGTACTTATATAATCGTTTAACATATAAAAAAATAAAAGTTAAAGAAATTAACACAATTTTACTAAGATGTTAATTTTGTTTTAAAAATAGTTATTTTTGGTACCCATAAGAAAATTAAAGTTAACGTCACTTATGTACTTAAGAGTAGTTATTTCACCCCCTATAAAGTATATATATTACGAATTCTTATGGATAGAGGCAGGTATCTGCATAGTTTTATACGGCAGACTGTATATTGTCAATTTATCAGATATACTTTCGAAAATTATGTTGCCTCTGTATTAAAGCAAAGCAAAGTCAGATTTTGCAGTTATGGAACTATGTACTTGAAATGTTTGTTACGTACATATACATACATATATAAAACATGTAGGTACCTTTGACAACATTTACGGAAATAATTATCTTCATACGAGAATGAAAAAGTGTATATGTATATAAGTTATTAATTTCTACAGTATTCATTTGCGACCCTATAAGGTATATACTTATACCCCTTTCTCATTAGGCAAGTCACTTGCGCAAGTGACTTGCGCAAGTGTTGTGTTTATAGAAAAAAGGGGTAAGGTCGGGTTAAGAGAAAGAAACTTGGTCATTTTTGAGTACACACTTGCCTGTACTCGGCAAGTACGAGCAAGTTTTTGTTGAGAAACCAAAAACAAAAAAGAAAAAAAAAACAAACAAGAGTGCTATATTCGGCCATGCCGAATCTTATGTACCCTTCACAACGTGTAGTCATGCAACAACAATTGTTTATATCACCATTTAGCTCATAAAATCATCCCATTTTAATATTATAAATTTAGTTTACTTATGTGTTTAAAAAAAAATAAATTAAAAGAAAAATTAAAAATAAAACAATAAAAATTTGAATAATATATAAAATAAAAAAAAATTTGTTGGCTCACTCTAACCAGTATACCACGTTTGTATGTATGTGTAGATAATTGATAATTGTAGAAATTTCAAACGGAATGACAAACCTATATATACCCTTTTTCACTGTGTGAAGAGTATAATAAGTAAAAGAGAACGAAACTTGGGCAAGTCAATTGCTGAGTCTGAACATGAAAGCAAGTTCAAAGAAATATAAAATAAAAAACTAACTTGAGCAAGTGACTTGCCTAATGAGAAAGGGGTGTTACATTATATACAATATAAAGGGTCTGCTATCTAACGTTTTTTTTTCAACTAGTGCATATTTCGTGAATGGTAACACTTAGCTCATGGCCGTAGTCAATGGCGATCGTTATCGGGCCATGTTGAACGAATTTTTGTTCACAAAAATTAAAGAGGAGGATATTAGCAATATTTGGTTTCAGCAGGACGGCGCTACGTGCCACACAGCCGATGCTACACTTTTTTTTATACCATTTTCAAAAAAATGGATATGGATTTAAGATAACTGCCAACCTTTTTATAATATTATTGTCGACGAAAGTAATTCGGGCTGTTACATCATCATTTTCAAAAAATGCTCTGGACATATTACCATCGTTAGTGTTTCCATACCCCTGCTTTGGGCAGTCTACTTTCAGCCCAAGCTTCTTAAGAAATTCATTTTGTATAATTTTTTTCGAGCAGATAGTTTTTTTTTTGTCTTGCGTTCATATCAAAACTTTCACCTTCACGTGAAATTGTATACGTTAGTTAGTTAGTTTCAATAACAGAAGGCTTTAGTTCCGAAATTTGCCATTTTTATCGTTCACTGTAGATTTGATTATTTCTGAAGAGTCCTTTGAATATTAAAAAAATATCGGACGGTAAAAATTAACTGATGATGGGCGAGGATTTTTCCAATGCTCAGCGATTTCACTTCTCAGTCGTAAAGGAAGTACAGAAGTCATAAACATATTTGTAATAGTTGTGCCATTTGTCGATATTGCTTGTTTCTATGCACTTTGACGGGATGATCCATCACATCCCCACTTATTTATCAATGTAAGCCTGTATAAAATTAATACTGCTTCCTCTTCAGGCAAACTTTGAATAAGGCGTTTGGCTGTATTATCTATTAAGTCCTGCAGTTTTACCTCTACCGATACTTCAGTAGGAATATTCACATGATGATTCTTTAAAGAGCTTTGTAAAATAGAATATTTTTGCTTTGATAATCCCAATTCCATTAACAAAGCTAAGGCTTGTTCTATATTATACTTTGTGTGTAAAGCATTTGGTGGAGTAAGAATAGTCCTCTTGATTCTCTGCAGTCGATCTGGGCTTGCAAGCACCACAGCTTTTGTAATGTTGGATCTTGATTAATCTTTATCTTTTACAAACTTAAGACATAATGCTTCTGAAAAATGCGATTTAGATATATCTTTTGTGGTATTTTCAAGTTTACGTTTTCTTGTGTACTCAGAACACTCGTTTATAGATTTTGCAGGTCTTCCTCTTTTGCTGTCAGAGGATGTATGCGGTTCTTCGATGTTTTCAAAAGTTGTACTGATCACTAGTTTTAGAAAGTAAAAACCTAACTGGCTGCATTATACAATTTCCGTTTAATTTATATCCAAAAATTTAAAAAAATGGTTGAAAATACCTAATTTGAGCAAAAAAAAAATAAACTGGAATATATACCTGCAGTTTATATTTTATTCAGTATAAAAAAGTTTTTTACTTTTATAACAGGTGTTTTTAAATTTAAATAAATAAAAAATGCAATAGTTATGCCTACCTGATTGGCAGAGCAAAATATTGTTTATTATTTAACGAGAAGCAATAAAAATATGCAACATTTAACTTTATTTTACACTAAAATTTCTGCAGTGAAAAAAAATTTGGAAACCCACATTTTGCACACATCTTTGTTACATACTTTAAAAATGAGAAACCTACAGCGGCAACCTACGCCAGCTTAACTAAGTTAAATTATTTCAAGCATTATGTAGCAAATATGCTCAGAAAATATGGGCGAGACCATTTTTAACCATTTTTAGATATGCTCTATTTTATTTGTAAAAATTACCTTAATATAGGGTGTCTAAAAAACGGCTACTGCCTACTTCTTTTAATAACAAACAAACATACATTAAAAAAAAAATACCAAAAAATTAGTAATCGAACGGCAATTTTTCTGACACTTTAATTTTAACGTGCATTTGTTTTTTCAAGATCACCATTTGTTTTGCTTTCTAAAAAATTGTCGTCTTTAAGCAGCTCCACAAACTATAATTTTTATGCAATTAAGGAAAACGTTTTTGAATTGTGATCAGTAAGTAGTTCTTTATACGATGTTTTCATTCATTTTACAAAATTTTGTCATGAAATTTTGTATTTTTGCCACGGGTTTTAAGAAAACATGGCCCGATAACGATCTCCATTGCCTACGGCCACTCCTTGCTCATTTTCGAAGAAAAATGGCCCAATTATGCCTCTGGACCAAAACACGCACCAAACAGTGACTCGTTTTGGGTGATTCGGCTTTCCAATGTATGCGTGCGGGTTTTCTGTGCCCCAAATGACAAATGAAAATGTCTTGTATAACGTTCTTTGCAATCATAGCGTCTGCTTTTAGTGAAAATTTTTCGTGTATTTTATTTTTTTTTTGCAGCACGTAAACACGTTAAACTTCCACACGAAAGTGCTCGTAAAAATTGTGAATTGTAGAAACGATTCATTAGAGTCGTAGTTAAAGACAATTTCATGGACAACTGGGTAAGCAAACATTAGTTACATCTATATATATAAAAGTTACACTCTGTCTGTATGTGTGTGTGTTAGCTATAGACTCCGAAACCGTAAAGCTGATTGGACTCAAACTTTGGCAAGTTGTACACATTTATGGGTGGTAAAAAGTGGACGGGCTACGCCCATCTACACTTACATTAGAATGAAATACGCCAATACAAAATAAATATAAAATTTTCAGCTACTTGCACTTGACCGATTTTTCTAAAACTTTGCACACATATTGAACTCTCATGATTATACAATTTCGTGATTAGAAAAGTGGGCAGTGCCACGCCCATAAAAAATAATTTTTAATTTTTACCTACTTGCACTAGATTGATTTTTCTAAAACTTTGCACAGATTGAGCTGTCATGACTATATAATTTCGTGATTAGAAAAATGGGCAGGGCCACGCCCATAAAAAAAGTTATCATTTTGAGGTACTTGCACAGGACCGATTATTCTGAATCTTTGCACACATATCGAGATGTCATGACTATACACATTCTTTATTAGAAAAGTGGGCAGTGTCACGCTCATAAAAAAAAGTTATAATTTTTAGCTTCTTGCGCTTGACCGATTTTTCTGAAACTTTGCACACATTTTGAGCTGTCATGACTATATAATTTCGTAAAGTAGTAAAATGGAAAAGTGGGCAGTGCCACCCTCAATAAAAATAAGTTATTATTTTTAGCTATTTCCACGCATTCCAATGGTTCCCACTAAATTGCCTTTCAACTTCCAGCGACTACAGTTTCCAGTTCGCCTTGCCTTCGCTTTTACCATTAACAAAGCACAAGAACAATATCTGCGTGTTGCAGGATTGAATATATATACTTTATGGTCGGAAATGAAACTTGTAGAAATTTCACACGGAATGACAAACCTTTTATACCCTTCACCTGTGGTGCACAAGGGTATATATAGCTTTGTCATTCCATTTGTAATTTCTACAATTTTCATTTCCGACCGCATGAAGTATATATTTTCTGAAAGCTTATGAATAGAGGAGTCGATTAATCCTGACCATCCGTCGGTTTGTCCGTGTGTTGGTTGGTCCCATATTTTTACCACCAATATTAAAATTTTTCAGCTATAGAGTAATTTATAGGTACCTTTGCCACTATTTGTAGATATAATATGCATCTAGAGATATTCATGAACAATTTTGGATAAAGCGGGCTCTAATCGGTAAAGTTATAGGCAAACAAAAAAAAACATTGTTAAACTAATACCAACTTGTTTAAAAACCATGTGACATATAATGCACTGCATAATTGCCTTTACCGACATCTTAAGCTAAAGGCAAACATTGACAAAAACTTGTGGTAATGACGTGCAAAAAAGAATACAGGAAAAACAGATGTTGGTAAATTTCGTACTAACAAGCCTTTCTGACAAGGCAAGTCACTTGCGAAAGTTAGTTTTTTATTTTCTTTTATTTTTCTTTGAACTTGCTTTCACGTTTAGACTCAGCAATTGACTTGCCCAAGTTTCGTTCTCTTTTACTTATTATACTCTTCACACAGTGAAAAAGGGTATATATGTATAGGTTTGTCATTCCGTTTGGAATTTCTACAATTATCAATTATCTACACATACATACAAACGTGGTATACTGGTAGAGTAAGCCAAAATTTTTTTTATTTTATATATTACTCAAATTTTTATTGTTTTATTATTAATTTTTCTTTTAATTTATATTTTTAAACACATAAGTAAACTAAATTTATAATATTACAATGGGATGTTTTTATATGTATGTACGTATTTCATATGAGCTAAATGGTGATATAAACAATTCTTGTTGCATGACTACACGTTGTGAAGGGCACATAAGATTCGGCATGGCCGAATATAGCACTCTTGTTTGTTTTTTTTTTTTGTTTTTGGTTTCTCAACAAAAACTTGCTCGTACTTGCCGAGTACAGGCAAGTGTGTACTCAAAAATGAGCAAGTTTCTTCCTCTTAACCCGACCTAACACCTTTTGCCTATAAACACAAGACTTGCGCAAGTGACGTGCCTAGTGCGAAAGGGGTGAAACTCAATGATACATATAGGGTTGCCATATTTGAAAAGTGAAAAAAAGTACAATAAGGGGGAAAAAAACAGTACTTTAAAAAAAAAACAGTAAATTTTTTTATTTATTGATAACGTAACTTTTACTTCAATACATTACATTTTTATATTTAAAAAAAGTTAATAAGAAACATAAAAACTATGAGAACATAACGGTGACTTAACTTTTAATCACATACATATGTCTTAAAAATAAGTAAAAAATAACATAAAACACATATACAAAACTATGAGAACGTAACAAAAAATATTGCATTTGTTTCAAAATGCAATACATACATATATAGATTGAGTCGAACTACAAATAGTATCTTTAGTTACTAACGTGGTCAAAAACACAAATTCAACGTCGTTTTTCGATATTAATATTGATATTAGTTTGAATAAGCGAATTACCAATGCTTTAACATTTTTGACTGTATTTTAGAACTATGCACTATATTTTCAAACATAATTTTGAAAATGATCTAATGTATTTCAAAAGTTTTTAATTAAATTTCAAAAATAGTAAATAGAATTTCGAAATTGGTAATTGAATTTCAAAAACTACGAATTGAATTTTTTAATTATCTATAATATGTAAATTCAATTGATTTGTTTCTTCAAATTACAATAATATTCCATTAATACTTTTAGAATACTATTTATAACTTAAAAAATATCAATTGTAATTGACAAATTATCAATTTTTAAGTAGACTTAGGGCCATTATTACAACTTGCCGTTAGCTAAAAGCAGGATTTTGTTTGGCAGATAGATGGCTTTGAATTATAATTTTATTTTTTATTTTAATAATTATTAACCCTTAATTTATTATTTTTTTATTCATTAAATATTATTAAAATTGATAATAATAACGATAAAAAAATGGAAGTTGTAATAATGCAAAGCTACATATTTATCGAGCAGACAAAATCCTACCTTTAACTAAAGGCAAGTTGTATCAATGGCACTTAATCTATCATGCATAGAAATTGTTATTGTACTTAAAATCAATATTTAACAATATTTAAGAAAATAATATTTAGGCTCAACAAAAAGAAAAAATTTCTTGTTAAAGTCGACTATAATATTATTTTTAATAATTTTTTTGAAGTTTATTTTACATACAATAAAAATTTTTATGAACAATAAAGTAAAGTCTACTTTAAAATTGATAATTTGTCAATTACAATTGATATTTTTTAAGTTATATATAGTAATTCAAAAGTATTAATTAAATATTGTTAAAAAAAAAAAATTCTAAAAAAAATCAATTGTTTTTGTTGACTTTTTAAAATGAATACATTTGATAATTTTAAAAATTCAATAAATAACACTGCTCTGCAGCAAAATCCTCCATTTAATAAAACTATGTGGACTATATGGATTTTGACGCGCTGAACTCAAATCCGTTGTCGGTTTTTTTCCATCAGATCGGGATTTTTTTTTATGGCAAATTTTTCCCCCTAAATTAGTCAGGTACGGACACATATTTAATTGTAACTCGAGAACCAGTCATCCGATTTTCAAAAATAAAACACCAAAAAATGTGTAATAAAATTGTTTTTATTTCAGTGGAATACAATTTTTCTCTATCTCCTATCGTTTTGGAGGTATTTTAAAATTAATGGAGAAAAAAAATTTTTTTCGTGCAAAATTCGTAATATTTTTCAATTTAAAAATGGAATTAAAAAAAATATAAGGCAAATATTCAACATTTTAAACTTTTTTCTGAGAGCTACTTATCTTGGAAATAAAAAAACCCATAAACTATAACAGTCGGTTAAGAAATGTGGATTTTATTGTCAATTTACCGCACGTACCCAATATTGTAATGCAACCAGCCTTACTTATGATATATGTAACATTTCGTTATGTGAGCAGGTAATGGAACTAAAGTACAACGGTATTTTACATAGTTCTTGGAATTAATATTTATAACAGTATTTTTTAATTACCTGTGATTTCAAATTAAGAACATTAGGGTAGATTCTGGTATTTATTGTATATATTGAAGCTAATGGGCAATAAGTTAGTCACTTTTAATTTGAATATCGTGCGGTTAAAATCGGCAACAGTAAATAGATCTTATAGTGTACTTTGTTATTGTGTAAAGAAATAAAGCAATTAAAGAATCCACAAACGCTTTCATATTACAAAATGTCAAGGATTTGTAACAAATCTCCAAATTTATTTTGTTACGTATGAGGCGATCTAACTTTAAGTTCTCAACGGGAGACAATATCTTCCAAGCTTAAAGATGCTTATTGCCGTTATTTTGGGTTTCCTATCGATGATAGAGATAAAAATTGACTGCCGAAAATATGTTGTAGTAGCTGTGGTAAGTCTTTAAGAGGTTGGTTAAAAGAAAGTCATAAGTCTTTATGAAGCCAGCGATTTGGAGTGAACCACAAAATCATCAAAATGATTGCTACTTTTGTCATACTAAAACACGTGGGCTTACGAAAAAAACAAAAAATAAAGTTGCATATCCAAATACTTTATGCGTCAAACGACCAGTTTTCCAGTTTACAAGTAAATTTTTACCTCCATTGCCTTCTACAGACGATAAAGAAGATGGGCTTTCTGCAGCTGAACTGAATCCACTTACGCCAGCATGGGTGTTTCTTCGCATTCATTTGGAAGTCCAACGAGTAAACCTTATTTTCCGAATTAAACTGGTATGAATAACTTAGTTTGTGAATCAAGGCTTTAAAAAAACCAAGTCTGAGCTTCTTGCATCCCAATGAAAAGAATGGAGTTTGGTGCAAACGGACATTAACGTCTCTTACTTTCGAAATAAACAACAACCTTTTTTAATATATTTCAGCAAAGAGGAAGGTTTGATATTTTGCGATAATGCTGATGGACTTTTGCGACAACTGTGTTTCAGTCATAAATCTAAGGATTGGCGGCTTGTTATTAATTCATCCAAGACAAGTTTGAAAGCAACAATGGCAACAAATTTCCATTGGTCCCACTCGCGTATGCAAGAAATATGTAAGAAAACTATTGTAGCATGAAGATGATACTACAAAAAATTAAATATTCACATTACTCATGGAATCTGCAGATTTTAAAGTCGTAGCAATGTTAAATGGATTGCAAAGTGGATATACTAAGTTTTATTGCTTCTTATGTAAATGGGATAGCCGCGCAAAATAAAAACACTACAATGTTAAAATTTGACCGAAAAGAGTAAATTTTATTCCAGGAAAAAAATGTAGCAGAAGAGCCTTTAAACCAAAAGGAACAAACTCTTCTCTTCATATAAAGCTAGGCCTAATGAAAAATTTTATCAAAGCAATGAACAAGGATGGTGAAGCCTTTCTATACATTAAGAGCAAATTTCCTAGAATCAGAGATGCTAAAGTAAAAGAAGGCATATTTGTAGGCCCACAAATACGACAGCTTATGAAGGACGAGGTCTTCAGAACGAAATTGAATGATGTGGATAAAAGGGCATGGGCAGCTTAAGCTACTTTTTTGTTTTAACAATGTTTTCTAAATAAAAATTAATAATTATTAACAAACATTTTGTGTTATTTTAAATAAAATAGCTTGTAAATATTTTGATTTTTTATTGTAATTTGAAGTTATCTACGGGTGACGACAGGGTGGGTGCTTTAAGCGAGGCGATGCTACAAAATTACAATCTAGCAAATTTTTTTTGCTTGTATTTGTTTTTGTTGTACGAAAATAGATAGAAGTAAAAAGTTGCCATTCATTGTTGCTACAAGTCGCTTTAGTGCGCCCACTCTGACGTTGTTTGCTGCATTGCACATATTTGGTCAATATTGGGTACCTGCGGTAAATTGACAATAAAATCTGCATTTTTTAACTGATTTTTATAGTTTATGGCTTTTTTTATTTTCAAGATAAGTGGCTCTCAGAAAAAAGTTTAAAATGTTGAATATATGCCTTATATTTTTTTTAATTCCATTTTTAAATTGAAAAATATTACAAATTTTACACGAAAAAAATTTTTTTCTCCATTAGTTTTTAAATAACTCCAAAGCGATAGGAGATAGAGAAAAATTTTATGCCACTAAAATAAATACAATTTTGTTACACATTTTTTAGTGTTTTACTTTTGAAAATCGGATGACTGGTTCTCGAGTTAGGAGGAAATAAGTATCCGTACCTGACTAATTTAGGGGGAAAAATTTGCCACGCCCATAAAAAAAAATTCCGATCTGATGGAAAAAAACCGACAACGGATTTGAGTTCAGCGCGTCAAAATCCATATAGTCCACATAGTTTTATTAAATGGGAAGACAAAAAATTATTTTTTGCAGAGCAGTGTAATTATACAACACAAGTAAAGGTGGTATAGTTATATAAAAGAAAATAATTTATGCTTACAAAAAAAGTTAATTCAAAAATAAATTATTAATATTTATCCCTTTTTTGTACACATTTAACAATACAATTTTTTCCTGTTTCATTCTTCAAAAAATTACAAAATTCAATACATGTACATATATCCAAAAACAGTACAAATATAAAACAAGTAAGAGCGCTATATTCGGCCGTGCCGAATCTTATATACCCTTCACAACGTGTAGTCGTGCAACAACAGTAGTTTGTATCACCATTCATCCCATATGAAATACGTACCTACATATAACAAGTAAGAGCGCTATATTCGGCCGTGCCGAATCTTATATACCCTTCACACCGTGTAGTCATGCAATAACAGTAGTTTGTATCACCATTCCATATGATATACGTACAAACATATAAAAACCATACATATATAAAAACATCCACATTGTAAAATTATTATTATTATATTATTTTTTTAAAAAATAATTAAAATATATATAATAAATATGAAACAAAAAAAAAAAAAAAAAATATTTAAAAAAAAATATTAAAAAAAAAATAATAATAAAAATATAAATAATATATTAATTAAAAAATAAAAAAAAAATAAAAAAAAAATAACAAAAAAAATAAAAAAAACAAATTTTAAAAAAAATTTTTTTTGGCTCAGCTGGGATTCAATGCCACGTTTTCTCTAACCAGAATACACGTTTGTATGTATGTATGTTGTTGTTGTAATGTTGTTTTTGTGAAAAAAAAATCGAGGTGGTCGTGGGTTTTTGCTCATATCTCAGTTGTTTATGTATCGATGTTTCTGATTTTCAATACCGATCTACTCCCGAATATTTCTGATATTTTAATACTTCACCCGAGTCCAAGCGATGTCTGGGGGCTTCAAAAAGTTGATTTCAACATACACACGGACAGACGGACAGACGGACAGACTGACAGGGCTTAATCGACTCCCCTATTCATAAGCTTTCAGAAAATATATACTTTATGGGGTCGGAAATCAAAATTGTAGAAATTTCACACGGAATGACAAACCTATATATACCCTTTTTCACTGTGTGAAGGGTATAAAAACATACATATCAGGGAATGACAACGATTACAACTTCGGAAATACATTGAGTATTATTAGCAAAACATGTATAAGTGCGTACGGTTACAGCTAAAAAAATTACTCTATCCGTACATACTTGTTTGATGTTCGGCATAAGTATATACAAGTAACCGAAATCTAAGTATTTTCCGCATAAATACTCTATATTGTACACAGTACAACAAATTGGACTTAAGTACTTAAGTGTTATCGATTATCCGTAAAAAAAAGCGAGTAAGATGAGTAACCGTTTTTACAATTCAAGCGAGAGCATCAAGTAGAAATTTTGCATGCGTTTTGATTTAGTAAAAATGCACTTGCTTGGGTTATGAAAACAGCACAACCATTATGGTACAAACGCACACATACATAAATATTATTGTTATACATTTATTTGTTGTTTTTTTATGATCGTTTGTGTGTATACGGCTTAGCAGCCGTAGTTGCTAGCAGGGATGCCACAAAAAATATTATTCCTAACAAATTTGTCAAAAAATGCACTAAATTCTACCAAAAACACATAAAAAGCACACAAAAGCACATAATTTTTCTAAATACTAACATTTATATTTAAAAAATAAAAACAATAATCAAATGGTAGTAAATGAATATAATTTACCAATTAATATATTAATAATTTATATATATTATTTAATTAGTATTTGAAAATATCCAAAATACAAATTCCAAAATTCCAAAAAACAAAAACAGAATATCGTTTATTTCTGCGGGAAAATAATAATCAGATAATAGCATTATGTTTATTTACTTATAAATAACTAAATATTTAGTGGTTGATTAAAACCTTTTAAAATTGATTTGTCTCGTTATACAGCTTAAAATATTAGCTTAGAATGTATAACACGGCATAATACTTTAATATTTGTGTTCTTGTTTGCTGGGTATCAGGTATTTTACAGAAATAATTACACTCTCTTTGTTGTGTTCCTATCCAGCGTTGTCAACTTTGGCTTTATGCAATATTATTTGTGCTTTTTAAAATTTTTGTCGCGCAAAAAATTTGAGTCAGTGCCCGATGTGATTTCTCAAATTCTTTAGTGCATTCTTTTTCTTATCGAAGTAAAAATACTAAATTCAAATAAAGAACAATTTTTGCAAGGTAAATTTCTTACGAAACAACGCAACAAAAATGAGAAGAAAATTCAAAATTTTAAACTTTACGCATATTCTTAAAAATCAAACGTTTTTTCCTGTTTTGATGTTTTTTGAATCTTAATGTTGACAACACTTGTGATGTAATAGAACCTCTTACTTCACGATGAGAAGTAGATTTTTATACATAAAAAGCAGGGATGGAAAGGTTAATATCTGACTTTGAATACAATTTATGGTAATAATTATTCATACTCTCAAATCTCACTGTGGGAACACAAATTCGATTTCAAAATAAAGTTTTAAAAATGTTTCAATGAATGTTCCATTATGTGGTCCAGAACATAAAAACATTTACAGGTTTTTTCTGGCATTAATTTATTTGGGTCAGATAGGCTGTCATCACTACCTGTATAAGAGCACCCTTCTTAATGATGGATTTTCCCTGGAAATTTGTGTTTTTTTTCAATAATTAAGGTCAAAATTCTTACAGATTTTTTCCTAACAAAAAGCAATGTAAATACATATGTAATTATATAAATAGTAAATCAAAATAAAAAATACATTGTTAAATACATATCTATTGCCTGTATCAATTCAACTAAATTTTCACTTTTATTTTCTTTAATTTTTACTTATCTTTTTCTGCTTTTATATCAAAATAATTTTTTTTAAGTTGATAAGCCATACAAATTTCAGGTATAACAGTTGCGTTTCTTAATACTAAAAATAAATAATAAATATAAGTAGATTTATTTTTATTTAAAGAAAACATTTTATTATTATGTGTTAGCTCGTTGCTTATTTAAATTAATAAGCAATATAAATTATGTCATATATATTTACTATACAAATAGTTCCAGCCCTGACCAATTTTCTTTTTGTTTGATAAAAAATGAAAGAGCAGAATAAAGCACTTTTACTTGTGTTTTACTTGTTTTTTTGTTCAAAAGTACTTATAAGTATGTCGCAATACTTATAAGTATTTTGCCAATACTTATAAGTATTTTGCCAATACTTATAAGTATTTTGCCAATACTTATAAGTATTTTGCCAATACTTATAAGTAATTTGTTTTCGCACATGTATATCCGAATAATACGTATGTATAGAGAGTATTTTTGAAAATAAGTAATAAATATACTCGTAACCGTAGCAATTCATGCATGTACGAGTAGCTATTTTCTGTGATAAATGCATGGTTATACTTATAACCGAAAAATATAAGTAATTATTCGAGTTATTTTTTTTTCGGATAACCGAAGTCAGACTCTGATACATATATAAAAACATCCCATTGTAAAATTATAAATTCACGTATGTATGTTAAAAAAATAAAAAATAAAAAAAAAATTTTAAAAAATATTTAAAAAAAAAATTTAAAAAAAATTTAAAAAAAAATAATAATAAAAATATATATAATATATTAAATAAAAAATAAAAAAAAAAATTTTAAAAAAATTAAAAAAAAAATTTTTTTTGGCTCAGCTGGGATTCGATGCCACGTTTTCCCTAACCAGTATACACGTTTGTATGTATGTATGTTGTTGTTGTAATGTTGTTTTTGTGAAAAAAAAATCGAGGTGGTCGTGGGTTTTTGCTCATATCTCAGTTGTTTATGTACCGATGTTTCTGATTTTCAATACCGATCTACTCCCGAATATTTCTGATATTTTAATACTTCACCCGAGTCCAAGCGATGTCGGGGGGCTTCAAAAAGTTGATTTCAACATACACACGGACAGACTGACAGGGCTTAATCGACTCCCCTATTCATAAGCTTTCAGAAAATATATACTTTATGGGGTCGGAAATCAAAATTGTAGAAATGAATGACAAACCTATATATACCCTTTTTATACCCTTCACCTGTGGTGCACAAGTAACAAATATATACACATGTCTACTTAAAAAAATCCATTTATTCAGTTTTTATACCCGTCACCAAAAAAATGGTGTTGGTATATTCATTTTGTCATTCCGTTTGTAACACATCGAAATATCCATTTTAGACCCCATAAAGTATATATATTCTGAATCAGGGTTTGATTTGATGACGATCTAGCTATGTCCGTCCATCTGTCCGTCTGTTAAAAGCACGATAGAGGTCGCACCGGAAAAACTAGGGGGCTCAAATTTTGTCAGAATCTTTCTTATAGACAAGGTTTGTTATTGGTATTGGTTTGGTAAGGTATTGAAAATGGCTTAAATCGGAATATTAGGAAGAGAGTTATAGCTCGAAATGCAAATGAGTAGGTCGAAAAAACCGTGTCCTTCGAACATCGAATAAAATGGGATTGTGTCCAAACGCATTAACGTAGACTCATAAAAATTCGAATATATATTTCCTGAGTAAAAACAATATTTTCCCCCGAAAATTATCTAAATCTATTAATTAGGAGAGGAGTTATCGATCAAAATGTACGAAAATTTATACCGCACAGTGTATTTTTCGGTATATTTAAAAACAAAAACGTCATAAAAGCAACAAAATTGGATGTACGACTCTGAAATTTTGCACACTTCGCTTTTTGGTGAGACGCTTTTTTGTAACGGAAAATCAATGTGCCACGCCCACTTTTACGCCCACCTCCCATATAACGTTTTACCTAAAATTCATATAATTTCTCTATTAATTAAGATTTTGGAATTATAAAGGGCTATATTGAAACACCTAAGTTGTACTAATTCGCAAAAATAACTTTGACACGCCTACTATAACGCCCACTTTTCACGTTATCTACCGTTAATGAAATTTAAAAGCTCATAAAACCGCCAAAATTAGACGTATGATGATCAAATTTGCTACTTATATCCCCCTAGGTAATGTCATTACTGTGCCAGAAAATTAAGGTGCCACGCCTACTTTTACGCCCACCTCCCATATAACGTTTTTACCTAAAATTCATATAATTTCTCTAGTAATAAAGATTTTGGAATAATAAAGGGCTATATTGAAACACCTAAAGTGTACTCATTCGCAAAAACAACTTTGACACGCCTGCTATAACGCCCACTTTTCACGTTATCTACCGTTAATGAAATTTTAAAGCTCATAAAACCGCCAAAATTAGACGTATGATGATCAAATTTGCTACTTATATTCCCCTAGGTAATGTCATTACTGTGCCAGAAAATTAAGGTGCCACGCCTACCTTTACGCCCACCTCCCATATAACCTTTTTACCTAAAATTAATCGATCGATCGTCGTGCGAGTTAAACGTGTTTTTAATTACGCTCTGTCCTAAATCGTTTTATTTTCTGTAAGACTCATAAAACTAAAAAACTTAAATATAACATTCATATATGTACTTACATACATATGTAAGTACATTTGAACTTGTTTCTTTTGCTTGTAAATAAAAATAAAAATCGAAAATAAAAATAATACAAACAAACATAACAGTTCATCAATATTTACAACAATAAAATTGCAAGTGTTTTTATTTCTCTCGTTTACAATAACAACTACTTTTTTATTTTTAATACAATAAATTACACTTATACCTCAATTTACGTGCTCAAATAAAATTAAATAAAAATTAAATCAATTTTTGTACAATTTATTAACTGTGCTGATACGTATATTTTTTTTCAATATGAGTTGTTCTAAACCAAAGTGCAGAAATAAGGCGGATGATCCAATGATTTCCTGTTGGCTGTGCAACGCAGTTTATCATGCAAAATGTGTTGACTTGGCAGCACGAACTGCAGACAATCTTTGTGAAGATAAAGGCTTACGTTGGTGCTGTAAAAAATGTATTCTTTATGATGTTGAATTTTATTCATTTTTTAAAAATGCGCGAGATGAATTTGTCGGCATAAATAACGATCTAAAATGTTTATCCCAAAGATTTTTAAAATTCAAAGCATTATTTGATAATGCGTCATTCTCGCCCAAAAGAAAGAAAACAACTCCAACTTTAAACTCTTCACCTCCTGTTATGTCTACTAACAACTCTTCTGTTGATCGAAACACTTCCGATAATTTACCACGTCCGAGTCCGTCTACTATTTCTTCCATAGTTAATGTACCTGTAAAACCATCTCAAAATCCGAAAACTAATCCCTCGTTATTTTCATCGTCTCTCCCTCATAACACCGAAATATTACAACCTAATACTAATCGTATTCAACAGATTGCAAGTAATATAAATTTTCAAAACGACATTCAACAAATTAATTCACATCCTCCGGCTGTGGTTTCTAGTCCGTTAAATAATCCTGCAATACTTAAAGTAATTTCTCCAAAGAAAACAATTTTTGCTGCTCGTTTTTCATCTGATACTACTTCTAACGCTGTTGCTGACTACATTAAATTAAAGCTTGGATACGATTGCGAATTATCGGTTTTTAAATTCAACTATTCAGAAAAACGGAGTAAATCTTCTTTTAAAATCATCGTACCAGAGGAATATTTTAATATTTTTGTCAATCCTGAGTTTTGGCCACCCAATGCTATAATACGCGAATATGAATATAGAAATGCTTCTCGTTCTGATATCGTTTATTTACCTACTCAAAATAATACCCAAAAAAACTAAATAATTTTTCTACCGATAATCTTATTAATATTGTTTACCAAAATGTCCGTGGCCTTAATACGAAATTAACCACTCTTTATGCAAATAGTTTTGATTTTTCATACCACATCATTGTCTTTACTGAAACCTGGTTAAACGATAAGAATTGTATTAATAACAACGAAATATTATCTTCAAAATACCAAATATTCAGACATGATCGATCACATAAGTTGGGAGGAGGTGTGCTCATTGCCGCACATAACAATTTTCGTTGTGAGGAAATCAATGTTATACTTAACGATGACATCGAATTTGTCGCTGTAAAAATTCGACTGAGAAATACAAATTTATATATTACGTGCTCATACATTCCTCCAAACTCTTCTCTGGATATAAGTATACAATAATCACATTGATAATACAAAAACTTGTATTTGTGAAATTATAGTATGACTCAATCCAAACACTGGAATTTGGATTGTACTATATTGTTGTTGTTGAATCTTCAAGCACTTGAACTTGAAAATTAGGCAAATCAAATAAAACAAAGATTCTTGCTTATTAAAAATAATGCCAAAATATTGTCAATTTTATTGAACTATTTATACTAAAATTAAAGACAAATTATGCTGATTTAAACAAATAAAGGTAAATGTAATTAGAGATGTTGACACAAAATAAACTTGAAATTAACCAATAATAATCAAATAAAAGAAAATATGTAATATGAGATGTTAAAATAAAATAAAGTTGAAATTGACCAATTATAATTAACGGAAATTTGATTTATACAATATTAGGCGTATTCACTTAATAGTACTTAACATTAAGGGTATTCACTATACATATATATAAACTATTATAAGAATAAACACACATCTTTGCCATTGAATTTGTTTTGCAACAATCTATTCCATCTGATTTATTTATTGTTTTGGGAGATTTTAATCTACCTAACATATCGTGGAATAAATCTTCAGAAATAAACTATCTAATTCCTACAGTTTCAAATGAATTTATTCACTCACTCACAAGCTATGGACTTTTTCAAATTAACTATGAAAACAATATTAATGGAAAACTTCTTGATCTTGCATTTGTCAACCAGCCGATGGATATATTTTTGCATAAAACACTTCCCGTTACTTACCCTGAAGATCGTTATCATCCTACATTAAAATTAGAAATATTTAATTTATTAAGCTTACCTGTTTTACTTCCTAACAAAATTAAACCCCATAAAGTTTTTTGCTTCTCTCGTGCAAACTATCAGAGGCTTAACTCTTTGCTATCAAACGTTAACTGGGATAGTATAATCTCTATCGAAAACTTAGATGATGTTGTTTCTCTCTTCTATTCAACACTACGCCGCTGCATTTCTAAAACTGTCCCAAAAATTACAATTAGAAATAACAATATTGGGCCACCCTGGAATAATAAGTATCTCCGAACTATTAAAAACAGGAAAAACAAGTTATATAAGAAATATAAAAGGGCCGGATCATCTGTAGAATATCCCAAATACTGTATTGCTCGTTCTTACTACAATTTGGCAAATAAATCTGCATACGACAACTATATAATCCGTATGAAGTCGAAAATGAGATCAAATCCTAAATCGTTTTATAAATTTGTGAACTCTAAACGGCGATCGTCCGTTAATCCTAAATACTATAAATATGGATCAAATGACGCTGATGATGACGTTTTTATTTCCAATTTGTTTGCTGATTTTTTTTCAACTACCTACTCTAAAAAAGTATATAATAACATAACATCTTACCCATTTAATATACCTCAATCATCTGGTGTACAATTCTCTTTTATTACTTATAAAACGACTCTTTCAAATTTATTATCACTAAATAATTCGTTTAATGCTGGTCCAGATGAAATACCCAATTGCGTTCTAAAAAATTGTGCAGAAAATTTATGTTACCTGCTTACTGCTATCTATAACAAATCCATTAAATTACGATACGTACCATTGACTTGGAAATTATCGTATATAATTCCGTTGTTTAAAAATGGAAGCAAAATTGAGATATCAAATTATCGTGGCATTGCTAAGCTGAGTGATATTCCCAAACTTTTTGAAAAAATTTTAACGGATAATTAATACCATCAAATTTCTTCGATTTTGTCACCGTGCCAACATGGTTTTTGTAAACATCGCTCTACAACGACTAATATTTTGGAGCTAACTACTACAATAAATGATGGTTTTATAAATAATATGCAAACTGATCTATCTACACAGATTTTAGTAAAGCTTTTGATAAGGTTAACCATAATCTCTTGCTTAACAAATTGTCATTAATGGGATTTACGGATATGACAATAAAATGGTTAAGATCATACTTGTCTTTAAGAACTCAACAAGTTAAGTATGGAAGTGCTACGTCTAATGCTATCAAAATTCCTTCTAGTGTTCCGCAAGATAGCCACCTTGGTCCTATTTTATTTACCTTATTCATAAATGATCTACCTTCAGTTATTCAGCACTCTAAAGTTTTGATGTATGCCGATAATGTCAAAATTTTTCGTTCTTCTAATAATCCCGAAGATCAACTTTTCCTTCAATCTGATATTGGCAAATTGGTGTGAAATCAACTTAATGGAGCTGAATATAAAAAAATGTAAGCATATGTCCTTTTTCAGAATTAAGAAATTGGATTTATTTTATTTCATTAATGAGTGTAAACTTGATAAAGTTCTGAATTTTCTTGATCTTGGTATTTTGTTTGATCACCAATTAGATTTTCGTGACCATATTTCTTTAATTGTTAACAAAGCAAATTGTGTACTTGGATTTATGAAGAGGTGGTGCAAGGAATTTCTAGATCCTTATATTACGAAACAATTATATTCATCGTTAGTTCGACCTATTCTAGAATATGGATCGATTATTTGGGATCCTTGCTATAATATTCATATTGATAGTATCGAGTCTGTACAAAAGAAGTTTTTAATATTTTGTCTTCGTGGCCTTTTCTTTTGTGCTGGGCCTAATTCAAGGCGATATCGACTCAGAATTCCTGCTAAGTAAAATATCTTTTAATGTTCCAACCAGACCAACTTGATATTTCCGTTTTATTAACTTAAAATACTATAGAACCAACTATGCTAATAATGATCCTCTTCGTCGTATATGTGAAAACTTTAATAATTATTATCACCTTATTGGCCTTAATGAAAGTAAAGAAATTGTTAAAAGAAATATCATTTTATATTTAAATCGTTGAATTATTATAGAATATTATTTTATATATAACCTTTATTTTGTTTTGTTATTTTACATACTTTAGCCTGTAAGGATTTATAATCTATAGACAATAAATTAAATAAATAAATAAATAATTTCTCTAGTAATAAAGATTTTGGAATAATAAAGGGCTATATTGAAACACATAAATTGTACTGATTCTCAAAAATAACTTTGACACGCCTACTATAACGCCCACTTTTCACGTTATCTACCTTTAATGAAATTTAAAATCTCATAAAACCGCCAAAATTTGAGGTATGCTGATGCTACGTATATCCTCTTAATCAATGTAATTGTTGTGCCAAAAAATTTAGGTGACACGCCCACTTTAACGCCTATCTCCCATATAACGGTTTATCTTAAATTCATGTAATTTCTCTATTGACAAAGTTTTTGGGAAAATAAAGGACTATATTGAAATATCTAAGTTGTATTTATTAGCAGAAACTTTATTGACACGCCTACTTTAACGCCCACTTTCATTGAAAGACTGCATTTACAAAAGCATTTTAGTAACATATCGAAGTTATAAAGGGTTGTTAAATTTTAAGGACCGATGTTGAATTTAAATAGAACACAAATTATTTAGGATATTATTATTATTTCTTTTTGTAATTACAATATTTGTATGGTTCAATTATGTATTTAACAAAACATTGGCCAAATGGCCCCCCATCCTTGGCGCCACTCCTCTATCTGATGGTCCAAATTTTCAACGACAATGTTGATGCTCAATTGTTGGGCATGATGATGAGGCGAGGTTGACTGCTCTTTTGACACACTATCGTAAAAACCAGCAGTGGATCCCATTCAACGAACTAAGAGGCATTCACAGATTTTCTAACATTTTTTACAGACCTGTTTTGCAGAAATTTAAATATTTGTTACAACTCTCCTGATTGTGGATGAATTTGAATGATTATGTTGATCAAAAGAATTACGAAGTGCACAAAATGCATTTTGATTTGAACGCCCATTTTTATAAAAAATCTGAATAACTTTAAAGCGTTGCTCATTTGCGTATCTTTTCACGGATCAAATTAAGTAAGTTTGAGATTGAGAAATGTCAAGTGAAATGCAGAAAACAAATTTAAAGACTAGGTGTAGTTCACCTTCAACATGGGCCCTTAAAATTTAACCACCCTGTACAAAGAAAGTGATACATATTTTATTATAAAAACAAGTAACAGTGCTATATTCGGCCGTGCCGAATCTTATATACCCTTCACAACGTGTAGTCATGCAATAACAATTGTTTGTATCACCTTCCATCCCATATAAAATACGTGCATACGTACGCGTTAGAATAAATGTGGCATCGAATCCCAGCTGAGCCAAAAATATTTTATTTAATATATTATTTATATTTTATTATTTTTATACCCTTCACCTGTGGTGAAAAAGGGTATATATAGGTTTGTCATTCCGTTTGTAATTTCTACAATTTTCATTTCCGACCCCATAAAGTATTTATTTTCTGATAGCTTATGAATAGAGGAGTCGATTAAGCCCTGACCGTCTGTCCGTGTGTTAGTTGAAATCAACTTTTAGAAGCAACTATATGTTCCTCAGATCTGTATATGGTATTAAACTCTTGGAAATATCCAGGAATGAATCGCTATTGAAATTCAGCACAATCGCCCCATAACTTTCTGAGATATGAGCAAAAAACCACGACCACCTAGTTTTTTTTACAATTACAACAACAACATACATACATACATGAAAAAAACATACCAAACAAAAAAAATTACAAAAAAAAAATATTAAAAATAAGAAAAAAATAATAAAAAAAAACTACAAAAAAAAAATTTAAAAAAAATTTCAAAAAAAATTTCAAAAAAATTTTTAAAAATTTTTCTAAAAAAATTTAAAATATAAATAATATATTAAATAAAATAAAATTTTTTTGGCTCAGCTGGGATTCGACACATTTATTCTAACGTGTACGTATGCACGTATTTTATATGGGATGAATGGTGATACAAACAATTGTTATTGCATGACTACACGTTGTGAAGGGTATATAAGATTCGGCACGGCCGAATATAGCACTGTTACTTGTTTTTTATATTTTTTTTAAAAATTTTTTAGAAAAATTTTTAAAAAATTTTTTAAAATTTTTTTTAAAGTTTTTTTTTTGTAGTTTTTTTTATTATTTTTTTCTTATTTTTAATATTTTTTTTTTGTAATTTTTTTTGTTTGGTATGTTTTTTACATGTATGTATGTATGTTGTTGTTGTAATTGTGAAAAAAAACGAGGTGGTCGTGGTTTTTTGCTCATATCTCAGAAAGTTATGGGGCGATTGTGCTGAATTTCAATAGCGATTCATTCCTGGATATTTCCAAGAGATTGATACCATATACAGATCTGAGGAACATATAGTTGCTTCTAAAAGTTGATTTCAACCAACACACGGACAGACGGGCAGACGGTCAGGGCTTAATCGACTCCTCTATTCATAAGCTTTCAGAAAATATATACTTTATGGGGTCGGAAATGAAAATTGTAGAAATTACAAACGGAATGACAAAGCTATATATACCCTTGTGCACCACAGGTGAAGGGATGATGAAGACATGATTAACAATTTATCTGCTGCAGTGTGTGGTAATGCCGCAGGTCTGACTGAAGGAGCAACATCAAGGCCAGAAAAAAAAGTAGGAAACGACCTCATGTAACAACGGCATGGTCTACGGCAGATGTTATAAGTTTAATAACCGTAATTGAAAAACATTCATGTCTATGGGAGTATTCTCCTGTAGATTATAAAAACCGCCAAAAAAGAGAAAATGCATGGCGAGACGTTGCGACGAAATGTCTTGGGCATGACGTTGGCAAATACAAGGGCAAATGAGCAATGTCAAAACTGCCAACAACAACACCAAAAAAAAAATTATGACAAAGTCGGGTCAAGGCACATCGAGCTCGATACCTCATTTGCCTTTTTGGACTGCCATGCAGTTTTACCATAACCATGCGAAGTGTAACCGCCAAACGTTCTTATCTTCTGAAGCCTATCTAGGGTTGCCATTCGTACTGTTTTAAACATGTACTGTTTTTTGTAATATGTACTGTTTTATTCACAATACCTAAAACAGTACGCAAAAGTACTGTTTTTTTATATTTGTACTGTTTTTGTACTGTTTTTTTTTTTTGTAGATATAACATATTTTTTTATATAAAAACGTTTTTTGCGTGTAAAAAGAATATATTGTTTAAACATGTTTTTTTTTTGTGTGTACGATATTTTTGTGTAAATTTTTTTTGAATCGCCCTGTTTTTTTATTCTACTTCGTTTCGTTGTATACAAGTTTAGTTTGTTTACTTTTCAATCAAAGACTTTTATGTTTTTAAATAAGAATGTTTTGTGTTTTTACTTGTTATAATCTTTTGAGGTGTAGTTAATTAATATTCATATATAAAAATAAACACACGGCCATATCTCTTAACTAAACGGTAAGATCTTTATTATAAAGTAACATATTTTTTCTGTTTTTACTTTGTATTTTTCTTGATTAGTTAAAAATGAAATGCGATTCTAGTGAGAATATAGACTCAAACAGTTCTACCGATGTCGAAGAAATTAACTGCAAACCACCTAAAATAGTAAAAAAAAAAATTCGGAACTCGCCGCAAAAACAAATTCAAAGATTGTTGGACACAGGATTTCAATTGGTTGTTAAAAACCAAGCAAGAAACGATGGCTAAATGTTCGGCTTGCGGGATTTCGTTCTCAATTGGTAATGGTGGTATTAGTGACGTTAAACGTCATATGAAATCCACCAAACACAAGAGGAATTTAGTAAGCCCTCAGCAGCAATACGTTACCAGTTTTTTGAATCAAAAAAATAACCCAGAAGATAAACGTGAGTGCAGCGCTATGGCAGGGGCTGCTTTTGCATATCATACGGTGATGCATAGCCACAGCTTCATTTCGGCAGATTGTACCAGTAAGCTCTTCAAACAATTATTTCCTGACTCAAATATCGCTACCAATTTTACATGTGGAAGAACAAAGTGCTCCAAAATTGTAACTAATATACTGGCTAAGTATTCTATCGAAACAGTTATTAAAGACTTACTGCCGTATTCATAAAAAATATTTTAGACTTATTGAATGCTTATTTGACAAATTTCTATGCAACATCTGTCAAATAAGCTTTCAATAAACCTAAAATATTTTTTATGAATACAGCAGTTAGATAATAACCACCCTTTTTCTATATCAACCGACGCGTCAAACAAAGGAAATATAAAAACTTTTCCTATAGTAATAAGATATTTTTCAAAGCATACAGGAGTAAATACAAAACTGTTCAACTTTTATGAGTCAAACTCAGAAATGTCGATCGATATCGCAAACTTATTTCCTCTGTCAAGATTGTCCAACTATTTTAAAACAGTTTTTTGAACTAGAGAGTTCTGAAGCTTATTTAGGATTTATTAACAATGTAGGTACTGCTTTATCATCCTGTATAAAAAAGTTAGAAGAACAAAACAGCTAGGTGGTAATCGATATGTTTGAAATAATTAAAAGTCTTCGTAAAAATTTATACAACAAAAAAATGAAAAGTTTTATGGCTATTTAGCTGGAACCGTGTGTAGTAATTGTGATAATCTTCAAGAAGTAGCACTATTTAAAAAACGAGCTGACGCTGTTTTAGATTCGATAGTAAAATTCATTGAAGATCGTTTCGATTTAAGTAATAATAAATTCGAAAAACTTAGTGTTTTTAATTTAAATTCCAACATATCATTTAACGATTTTGCTGTTGTAATCAAATTGTTTTCTATTAAAAATATTGATATGGATTTACTTTTTGATGAATTCCTATCATTAAAGACTTTTTCTGAAACCATAGAAACACAAAAATCAGTTAACGAAAAATGGAGAGTTTTTAAATAGTGGCACGTTTCCGAATTTTGAGACAATATGCAATTTTATTTTTTCCATACCACATTCCAATGCTGGTACGGAAAGAATATTCAGTTTAATGTTTTCGTTTTGGAGAAAAGAGAGAAACAGATTATTAATAGAAAATTTGGAAAGCGAGTTGATAATAAAGAAATAATTTCAGGAAATAATTGTTTGAAGAGCTTACTGGTACAATCTGCCGAAATGAAGCTGTGGCTATGCATCATCGTATGATATGCAAAAGCAGCCTCTGCCATAGCGCTGCAATCACGATTATCTTCTGGGTTATTTTTTTGATTCAAAAAACTGGTAACGGATTGCTGCTGAGGGCTTACTAAATTCCTCTTGTTTGGTGGATTTCATATGACGTTTAACGTCACTAATACCACCATTACCAATTGAGAACGAAATCCCGCAAGCCGAACACTTAGCCATCGTTTCTTGCTTGGTTTTTAACAACCAATTGAAATCCTGTGTCCAACAATCTTTGAATTTGTTTTTGCGGCGAGTTCCGAATTTTTATACCCTTCACACAGTGAAAAAGGGTATATATAGGTTTGTCATTCCGTGTGAAATTTCTACAATTTTCATTTCCGACCCCATAAAGTATATATTTTCTGAAAGCTTATGAATAGGGGAGTCGATTAAGCCCTGTCAGTCTGTCCGTCTGACCGTCTGTCCGTGTGTATGTTGAAATCAACTTTTTGAAGCCCCCCGACATAGGTTGGACCCGGGTAAGGTATTAAAATATCAGAAATATTCGGGAGTAGATCGGTATTGAAAATCAGAAACATCGGTACATAAACAACTGAGATATGAGCAAAAACCCACGACCACCTCGATTTTTTTTTCACAAAAACAACATTACAACAACAACATACATACATACAAACATGTATACTGGTTAGAGAAAACGTGGCATCAAATCCCAGCTGAGCCAAAAATTTTTTTTTTCAATTTTTTAAAAAATTTTTTTTTAATTTTTTTTTTTTTTTTTTTATTTTTTATTTAATATATTATTTATATTTTTATTATTTTTTTTATAAATTTTTTTTTTTAAATTTTTTTTTTTATTTTTTTTTTGTTTTATATATATTATATATAATATTTTTTTTTTTATTTATTTTTTTAAATTTATTTTTTTAATTTTTTTTTTTAATTTTTTTTTTAAATTTTTTTTTATATTTTTTTTTTTTTTGCTTTTTTAACATACATACGTGAATTTATAATTTTACAATGGGATGTTTTTATATATGTATGTTTTTATATGTATGTGCGTATTTCATATGGGATGAATGGTGACACAAACTACTGTTATTGCATGACTACACGTTGTGAAGGGTATATAAGATTCGGCACGGCCGAATATAGCGCTCTTACTTGTTTTTACTATTTTAGGCGGTTTGCAGTTAATTTCTTCGACATCGGTAGAACTGTTTGAGTCTATATTCTCACTAGAATCGCATTTCATTTTTAACTAATCAAGAAAAATACAAAGTAAAAACAGAAAAAATATGTTACTTTATAATAAAGATCTTACCGTTTAGTTAAGAGATGTGGCCGTGTGTTTATTTTTATATATGAATATTAATTAACTACACCTCAAAAGATTATAACAAGTAAAAACACAAAACATTCTTATTTACAAACATAAAAGTCTTTGATTGAAAAGTAAACAAACTAAACTTGTATACAACGAAACGAAGTAGAATAAAAAAACAGGGCGATTCAAAAAAAATTTACACAAAAATATCGTACACACAAAAAAAAAACATGTTTAAAAAATATATTCTTTTTACACGCAAAAAACGTTTTTATATAAAAAATATGTTATATCTACAAAAAAAAACAGTACAAAAACAGTACAAATATAAAAAAACAGTACTTTTGCGTACTGTTTTAGGTATTGTGAATAAAACAGTACATATTACAAAAAACAGTACATGTACTGTTTAAAACAACACGAATGGGAACCCTATATAAGTACGTTAACGTTCTTTAAACTTATCTGCTTAAAGGCCTATTAGACACACATACATGTCTTAAGACATGTGTGATGGCATACTTTGGGTTTAGTTATTACACTGTCGAACTCTGACGGCATACTTCATTACACAGAAATTTTTGAAGCGAAAACAAGGCAGTGAAGCGGAAAGTTGTCAATAGTTGCATTTTTATACCCTTCACCTGTGGTGCACTCGGGTATATATAGCTTTGTCATTCCGTTTGTAATTTCTACAATTTTAAATTCCGACCCCATAAAGTATATATTTTCTGAGTCGATTAAGCCCTGACCGTCTGTCCGTGTGTTGTTTGAAAACAGCTTTTAGAAGCAACAAAATGTTCCTCAGACCTGTGTATGGTATCAATCTTTTGGAAATATCCGGGAATGAAATTCGAAATTCAGCAAAATCGCCCAATAACTTTCTGAGATATGAGCAAATAAACGCGATTGCCTCTGTTTTTTCCTATATTTTTACCAACAAAATTAAAAATTTTTTAAGCAATAGAATTATTTATAGGTACCTTTGTTACTTTTTTTTAAATATAATATGCCTAGAGAGATATTCGTAAAAAAATTTAGATAAATCGGGCTTTAATCGGTAAAGTTATAGGCAAAATTTTTCAGCTTCTGGACAATCCAAAGCGTCAATATTGGTATCATCTGAAAGGACTTGACTAGCGCAATATAAGCACTATAAAAAAATTAAAACTCATGTTGGCCGCCACTACAAAATGCGGACAATAAATTTATAAATGGGTCAAATCTGGTATTTTTAAATGTAACTTCTAGAACCCCCTCAATATTGGTATCAAATGAAAGGGCTTGACTAGTTGAATACAGATAACAACGTAAAAATTCAAAATCAAGGATGGCGTCGGAAATAATAAGGAAAAATGGCGTAAAATATGAAATATAGGTTAAGCTACGATGCGGGATTATACCTATGTACATGATGGTGAAGGGTAATATCAGATTCGGCACGGCCGAATATAGCACTTTTACTTGTTTTCTATTTTACTTAATTTTTCTTTTAATGCATTGTATGCATTAATTTTCAATTGTTTATTGTGGTACAGATCTGATTTTATTTGCCACACTTGTTAGAAGCTTTTATATTTCTCAATAAACTCTTCCCAGAAAATTATATTAGAAAAAGAAATTTTTTTTAAATTTCCGATATGCACACAGCAGCGGCAAAAATTTGAATGAATTTTTGTATGAAGTATGACAGACACGCTATAAGACGAGTATGTTGGTATGCGACAGACTCAGGCTTTCAAAAATTTTTGAAAACCAACATACATTTCTAACATACTCGACATACATCAGGGACGAAATGGCTTTTATGATTTTGTACCAAGTATGAAAACAAAATGTATTTTTTACGCTATGACGGTACCATTTTTTTAATATTTATTAATAAAAACATAAACTTAACAAAGATATTTATAAAAATTCATAAGTATACAATAAAAAAACAAAAATGTGATTAAAACTCCAGTTCACAATAAAAAATTATTAAATATTACATTCATAGGTGCATACGTAGAGATCGGTTTTTTAACAAATTTTATTTATTAAATACTATTAGATAATAAATATTCTCTTATTTTAAAATTAAAACCACAAGAATTTGTTGACTTCAATAAATCTTTTGTCTGTATCAAGTTTGAAACAGTAGAAACGTGTATTCTTTTTATTTTCTTTGTTTAAGTTAAGTTTTAAAAATAAAAAACTCGTTCGACGTTGGCCGATGAATGTGGAATAGACAGAATACATCTTACAATTCTTGAAATATCTGGGAAAATTAACTCACTTAATTCATTTTTCATCTGTGATACTTTAGGTCTAAATAGAAAATATTTACCCCAGAAGAGGTACTATTGAATTTGTTTCTCCCATAATAACTTTTTCTGGAGTAAACTTATCGAACCATTTTAGTACTTTATTATTAAAGTCCACCTTACTTGCTTACGAATCATAAGTAAAATAAAATACATATAACAACAGCCAAGTCGAATTCATGTACCAGGTGGTGCCAAATTAACAGGTGATTTTTTTAAGAAGTTTGAAATAGTGTACTGGCAGATTTTGTTGTTGCAGACTTGACTTGAACGTGAATTCGTTTTGACAACAGCATTGCATAAAAAACAGAGAAGCTGACAGAATAAAATAAAACACACACAAACAAAATTAAAGAGAACATGGACAAATTTTTAAATTGTACCAAGTAGCTCGCGGTAGTACCACGGTACCAACAAGGTCAAAAATGTACCATAAAAAGTACAATTGTACCATGATTTCCATCCGTGATATACATGCTATTACACAGTGAGACTTGGTATGCCATCGTACATGTGAAAAATACTTAATTTTTAAAACATCGAGGCTGTTTTGGTTTACCTATGGCAAACATAGTCACCAGTTGCATTGCACAACGTCATTCCAGAAATTTTAAAACCACTCCTATTGAGTGTTTATTTGAAAGCTTTGAAAAGTAGTCCCGCCAGGTGTAGGATAACAATTTTCGTTCAGGGCAATGTCAAATTGTTTGGCCTTTTCCATTAGCATATTGTTTGACACTACAGCGCCAGACAACCTTATTTGATCTTATATTTTCGACTCGATTTTTTCTTTGCGACATATATTGCATGTTTTGCTGCTTTAAATAATAGAACGTTTGTCTCTTAGAATACGATTTACGGTGTCGATTGAGCATCCATACTTTCTACAAATATCTTGTTTAGTAGAATCTTTAAATTCATTTATAATTGAAAGCTTTTGCTTTATAGACAAGCATATTATTTTGTTAGCACTAATTTTTGATCGCATTTATTCATGATGCATATAGAAGACAATTTCTTTTGTAATTTATTCAAATTATATTAAAATTATGGTGCATAAAAGCGATAAATGCATATAAGCGAATTGCATATACAGTGACCGACAAAAGTCTACGTACGACCAAAATTTTTGACATTTTAAAAGTCTAAAAACGTTAAATAAAAAACTAATGATGCAGTTTTGTTTTAAATTCAATTTTATTAATGTAAGCAAAAAAAAATATTTTCCAACATTAACTTAAAAAATTATCCAAGAAAAACAATTAAAATACGTTGACAAAAGTCTGCATACGATATTCAAGATAACATAAAAACTTATTTCAAGTATTAAAAACTACCATTAATTTTTAAAATTAATACTTGGGTGGGCCACCATGGGCATCTATGACTGCTTGTAACCTTCTTGGCATCGAATTAACTAAATTTTCGAACTCTGTAGATGAAATATTTTGCCATTCTTCTTGAAGCTTCAGTCTCAGACTTGGGGCACTAGTAAGATTATGATTTCAAATTTTTCGTTGTAGTATCTTCCACACGTGCTCAATAACGTTCAAGTCCGGACTTTGTGGTGGTGTGTACAACTGTCGTGGAGCATGGTACAGCAACCAATCTTTGACAATTTACGCCGTATGCTTCGGATTGTCGTCTTGTTGTAATATCCAACTCCATTCACAAAATAAGCACTAGTTGAAAAAAAAACGTTAGATGGCAGACCCTTTATTTACAAATATATGTATTTATATATTTACTAGCATTTAACGCGCTACATCGATAGCGCAGTTCTTACTACTTATTGAATACTCAAGTTCTATTTTTAATTATTATTTATTTGACAGATGTTGTAGAGAAATTTGTCAAATAAGCCTTCAATAAACATTAAATATTTTTTATGAATACGGCCCTAAATATTTTAGGTTCAATTTATGAAAACTTGTATCTCTGATTCAATTTACTTAGAAAAATAAAAAGTAGAGTAAGGATATATCGGTCATATTTTTTCTATGTAAAACCAAGTTTAAAATATTAAGATTCATAAATTCAGAATTTGCCAAAATGACACTAAAAATAATAAAAGTAACAGTTTTTCCTTTTTGAAAAACTTCAACTTGTTTTATTATTACCTACATTCAGAATTCTATGTATACAAAATATAAAAAAAATGAGAAAAAGTAATTTTTTGCTCGTTCATAATAATTCTCAACTTGAATCATTTCATATTTTTAGCTTCATAAACGTAGAAAATACAAAAAGTCCCACACAACCTCAAAAAGCACCTTTTTGGTCGCCCAGTTTCAGTTCGTATCAATAGTCACTTATTTCGAAATTATAGCTTCGCAAACGTTAAAAATACAAAAAGTACCATAAAAATTAAAAAAAGTACCTTCTTGGTCGCCCATAATATTTCCAGTCTCACCTTGTATTAATAGTCACTAATTTCGAAATTCTAACTTCGAAAAAGTTGAAACTACCAAAAGTACCATAACAATTCAAAAAAGTATCTTCTTGGTCGCCCATAAAATGTTCAGTCTCACCTTGTATAAGGAGACACTAATTACAAAATTCTAGCTTCGCAAATGTTGAAAATACAAAAAGTACCATACCATACCTTTTTGGTCGCCCATAACTTCTTTAGTCTTACCTGGAATCAATAGTCCTTTATATTACAATTCTACCTTCATAAACGTAGAAAATACAAAAAGTACCATAGAAATGCAAAAAAGCACATTTTTGGTCCAAGTTCAAAATTCCAAGTTGATAGTGCAAAGCCTTTGACCAAAAAGCAATGTTTGCGAAATCTTGTCAGTTTTATTAAGTTTTTATTTTGAATATACCGAAAAATACACTGACCGGTATAAAGTTTCGTACATTTTGATCTATAACTCCTTTCCTAATTCATAAACTTAAGCAATTTTCGGGGAAACATATTTTTTTTACTCGTGAAATATACATTCGAAATTTCATGACTGTACGTTAATGCGTTTGGACACAATTGGATTTTATTCGATGTTGGAAGAACATGGTTTTATTTACCTACTCTTGCATTATGAGCTACAACTCTCTTCCTAATATTCCGATTTAGCCCATTTTCAATACCAAGCAAACCTTGTCTATGAGAAAGACTCTGGCAAAATTTGAGCCTTCTAGCTTTTTCGGTGCGACCTCTATCGTGCTTTCAACAGGCGGACATAGCTAGATCATCATTCAATCCAACCCCGGTTCAAAATATATAAAATAGATATTTCGATGTGTTACAAACGGAATGACAAAATATACCCCCACCATTTTTTTGGTGGCGGGTATAAAAACAAATCTTATAGATAGTTTTTCCCGATTTTAACAATAAAGATTCAAATCAATCGGACGATATAAATAATCTAGAAGTAATATCTTTAATAATACCTGGACAACTTCATATGTAAATTTATATATATTGATATCATTGTACAAAATGCTTTTATGTATAAAAATTTTAGTAAGTTACACTTATGCATTTAATTAATTTCAGCATTAAACATTTTGATACGACAAATTTTCCTTTTCATTAAGAAATTATTTTTTAATTGTGATAAATGAATAAGAATTATATAAAAAATATGTAAGTATTTTTTGTCACTAGCCAATTTATTTTTGCATTTTTGAAACCAGCTACGGTTTCATCTTCATCGCATTTTGATTGGTATGTTAGTGTCGGATGCTTCTTCTCTGTTTGTTATGACTTTCTATAGTAATTCTAGATGGCTCTAGCTATCAGTTTAATAGCCAAGAGAACAGTTTGATTTATGATTTTGATCAGCATTGAACAGAATGTTTATACTGTGCCATGTGTTTTTTACCCGCCACCAAAAAAAAAGTGGTGGGGATATATTAATTTTTGTCATTCTGTTTGTAACACATCGAAATATCTTTTTTATACCCCATAAGGTATATATTTTTAAAATCGGGGTTAAGATATTTCAATATAGTCCTCTATTCTTTCAAAACTTTGTCCATAGAGAAATTATATGAATTTAAGATAAAGCGTTATATGGGAGGTAAGCGCTAAAGAGGGCGTGTCACCTTTGATTCTGTCATACCAGTGACATTGACTATAAAGCTTTATTCATTTTCTGGCATAACAATGACATTGACGACAAAGTACGAAATTTCATCATCATTCCTCTAATTTTCTCGGTTTTATGAGCGAAATAGTTTCTGCCAATAAATTCAACTCAGATATTTCTATATAGAGTCCTTTATTCGTCTTAAATCTTTATTCATAGAGAAATTATATAAATTTTAAATAAAACGTTATATGAGAGGTGGGTGTGTCACATTTATTTTCCGATAGTGCAAAGCCTTTGAACAAAAAGCAATATTTGCGAAATCTTGTCAGTTTTATTACGTTTTTATTTTGAATATACCGAAAAATACACTGGCCGGTATACAGTTTCGTACATTTTGATCTATAACTCCTTTCCTAATTCATAAACTTAAGCAATTTTTGGGGAAAAATATTTTTTTTACTCGTGAAATATACATTCTAAATTTCATGACTGTACGTTAATGCGTTTGGACACAATTGGTTTTTATTCGATGTTGGAAGGACAAGGTTTTATTTACCTACTCTTGCATTATGAGCTACAACTCTCTTCCTGGCAAAATTTGAGCCTTCTAGCTTTTTCGGTGCGACCTCTATCGTGCTTTCAACAGGCGGACAAAGCTAGATCATCATTCAATCCAACCCCGATTCAAAATATATATATTTTATAGGGTCTAAAATAGAGATTTCGATGTGTTACAAACGGAATGACTGTAATTAGTGAAACAATAAAAAAGCAGCTTATTGTCCTTATTAAGAAATAAAAAAAATCGATAAATTAATGAAAAATATATAACAGTTTTTTTTATATGAAATGAATGAATCCGAAAGTTTCCAATACATGATAAATTCATTCATTATTTATATCAATTCTTATTTTACAGTTCAAGAGAAACATTTAACGTGTTTAAAATAACCAAGTTTCTAATCTTAACAAAAAATTTAACTTGTTAGTTATTCGAATAAAAAACCGACAACAGCTAAACCGTTCGACCTCCGTTGTACATAATATATGTACATACTTATACATATGTTATTCTGTTTCTTTTATAGAACTTTTTCTGTGTCGAAATAGTTTTTGTCAGACTGTATACTATAAAGCAGTATACTTGATACGCATATATGTATGTATGTAAATACATATGTTTGTATGTACATATGTTTGTAATTATTTATGTGTTAATGTTTGTGGTACAAAAATATGTATGTAGATATGTATCTTTTTTGTTTTTGTTTAAATTATTTATACATACGAACATTTTATTTGTGCGTTTAAATCAATGCGAGGTTGGCAAATATTTTGGTAGATAAATTTATTTAAATACATATGTAGGTACATATAGGTGTTTATATGTTTTTTAGTTTTTATTACGAAAAGCCACTTTTTTAATATTTTTTTAACTTTTTTTGTAGTTCTTTTTAATTTATGCGTTAAATGAAACTTGCTTGTGATTTTTTAAGGTTTTGAATCAACAGATTCTCGAGTACCAGCTGTTTGTCTTTCAGTTCTTTTAAATCAAACCGAACACATTGTACACTAATAAGATAGGTACAACAAATAAACGCACAATTGTTTTTTTCTGTTGCAACCGCGAGCACTATAACTTAAAATACCTTGAGCATTAACTTGTGGATTCATTTGCAAATCTCATAAGAAACGACCGAAGTACGCCCCGTGCTCAATATTGTGTTGTGAACAGTCAAGTAAACTGAATCGACTACCGTCCCCATTGTTGACAATAACGATATGTATGTAAGTATATTGTTGACTCGTATACATACATATCGTACATACCAATGTACGTTCAAATTTACGACGACCAGCTAGCATCAAACGTTGTACATGTTAGATCGAACTAAGCAAAGCATGGATGGTACACAGCGTTGCCACAACCAAAAAAATCTTACAACCAAATTTTCTTCAAAATGTAACCAAATGAGGAAAAAAATAACCAACACTAAAAATTATTTTGATTTTATTAAATTTGTTTCTTGATTTTATTTCATATTAATGCAAAAAACAAGAAAATGGAATTAAGAATATATGTAAAGCGATTTTTTTTAGAGATCGACATATTTCAAATTCATACCATGTTGACAAAAACAAAATTTTAGAAGTTTTTAAAACAAAGTTTTGGCAGACCAGGCTTAATGGCAATCATATTGATTTTTCACAATTCTTTTGATTGCATAACATTGTTAATTGTTTGGAATCAAGCTTATTTCTAAATTTGCTTTTTATCAAACTAAGCAATGAAAAATTTTTTTTTGTTGCAGCTAAACTACATATGTGGCAAAGACATTAAATTTTGAACAAAATAAACAACTTCTTCGAAACACTTTTCGTTCATTGCATTTTTATGTTTCGACACTCAACTCAACAATACTTATGTATATCACTGTCCAAAATAATATTTGAAAATCTTAATAGTTTTCATTGGGATACAATTTTTTTTTTTCATTACCATCTGTTAGATTTGCGAATGATAATAGCAAAGGTTCCAAACTTATCTCTGAACTACTGAAAACTTTATTTAGTGTAATTATCTCAAGATTTTTAAAATCGTTTATTGAGAAATCGAGGCGTTTCAGAATTTCCACATAAAACTGTTGTATATTTTTTTTTAATTTTATGTTATTGCAAGCTTGATAGGCTACTTTCTTGCATACTTGCTACTTCATTGCAATGTGAAACATACATATATTAAAGGGCGATTTGAAAACTTAACATATAAAATACATAATGTATTTACATATTAAAATTTTATTGGGAAGTAACCAAAATCAAAAATAGTACTCATCTACACATCAGAAAAAAAACCAATTGTGGTTAAAAGTAACCAAAACGGCAACGCTGGCAGTACAGCTTTTTGTTTAAAAAATAAGGAATTGCATACACATAAGCACTGTTGCCATTTTAGCTATTTTCTCGTCAAATCTAGCGATTTTTAAACATTTTTTTGCGGGAAAAAATATGATTTAGCTATTAGCGGGAAATCTAGCGATTTTTGCGATGTTGGTTTTTAACGTGTTTTACATACATTTGTTGTATACATTCTTAAAAAGTAGCTACCAATTCATTTGTAAGGCGAATGCTATTTTCAATACACTTTTTAATACAGATTATGGCATCTGAAAGTCAAAAACCACGTACATTCAAATTCAAAAACCAATTTTATCTTGCAAAGTTTATAAGTAGCTCGAATAATTTGAGTTCTGATTTTGTGAATTATACAAAAAAAAAACTATTTAAAAATTGCTTGGAAGAAATTATAAATATTGCAAAAAAAAACTAATAAAATCAAAAACTTGTGCATGGTTAAGCAAAGTTTCAGTCCTGGGTAATGCAAGATTAAAAAGACGATACAAAAGTATATTGGTGCTTCCTGTCTGCAAAATTGTACAAACACGAGTCATCTGCATCGGTGAGAGGGTTATATTGAAAAAAATTTAAATTAAAAGAAGGCTTCATTTATATCTCAACATACGTCAATCAGTTTAATTGATCACCTGAGTGATTTATGTAAAAAAGATTTCGATGGAACGATTAAAAACCGTATTCATAGAACCAAATGCTTAGCGATAAATACAAACGTTTTAGTGACCCATCTCTTAATCGAAGTTACACCCCTTTCTGACTAGGCAAGTCACTTGCTCAAGTTAGTTTTTTATTTTCTTTTATTTTTCTTTGAACTTGCTTTCATGTTCAGACTCAGCAACTGACTTGCCCAAGTTTCGTTCTCTTTTACTTATTATACTCTTCACACAGTGAAAAAGGGTATATATAGGTTTGTCATTCCGTTTGAAATTTCTACAATTATCAATTATCTACACATACATACAAACGTGGTATACTGGTTAGAGTGAGCCAAAAAATTTTTTTTATTTTATATTTTATTCAAATTTTTATTGTTTTATTTTTAATTTTTCTTTTAATTTATTTTTTTTTAAACACATAAGTAAACTAAATTTATAATATTACAATGGGATGTTTTTATGAGCTAAATGGTGATATAAACAATTGTTGTTGCATGACTACACGTTGTGAAGGGTACATAAGATTCGGCATGGCCGAATATAGCACTTTTGTTTGTTTTTATTACTCTTTTGTTTTTAGTTTTTCAACAAAAACTTGCTCCTACTTGCCGAGTACAGGCAAGTGTGTACTCAAAAATGAGCAAGTTTCTTCCTCTTAACCCGACCTTACCCCTTTTGCTATAAACACAACAAGTGACTTGCCTAGTCTAAAAGGCGTGTTAGAAACGTTGTATCAGGTTCTAGATATAGTGTATTAGGAAATCAATCAATAGACATTGGTGTCATCAAGTGGTACATAAATTTAAAATAAATATTCTTTTTGATAAAGGTATTTTAATAATTATTTTCAGTACCGAAAAACAACAAATTGTGTTAACATTTCTAAGTTTGGCTGAAGTGGCCAATGCGACAGCTTCAATTCGATATACATATGTATCTAAGTCAACATTAAAGAAACTAGATTACAATTTTACATGTAAAAGCGAGAATATAGAGTATTGGCTTTAGACTTTTAGTGAATAACTCCCAAAATGTTTTTAGTATGCATATCATAAATATAAAGTAATTATTAATACTTGATAAACATTATTATTTTGAATGTGTACGTTATACATGCGTACGTAGATATGTTGCTTGATTTTTTTTACATACCTTCATACATATGTAAATTATGTATTAAAATGTAAAAAATAAAAGCTGCCTTCGTAATAAAAATTACTGTACTTTTATTTTTTTCCTTCTGTCATTATGGAAGAAAAACTTAGCGATAAAACGCAAAATTTCCCGCGCAATATAATAAAAGGACGAAAACTTAGCTATTTTTTGTTAAATTTAATCTTTAGCTATTTCCTAGCTAGTTTTCTACTTATTTTAACGATATTCTTTGGGAAAAAGTTGGCAACAGTGCACATAAGTATGTATTTAAATACTCTGCAAAAAATAAATATACATATATGTAGGGTTACCATCCGTCCTCTTTTCCGCGTCCTCTTTTTTAGGGCATCCGGGGCAGTCCTAATTCTTTTTTAGCAAATGTCCGGTATTGTCTGGCTTTTTGCACCTTCTCTAAAGTTTTTTTCTTACATTTAAACTTTAAAGCAAATGTCCGGTATTGTCCGGCTTTTTGCACCTTCTCTGAAGTTTTTTTCTTACATTTAAACTTTAACACAAAATGTATAAAAAAAGATTAAGGTGCTCGTACAATTAGTTTTGAAAAAGTACAATTTTAAAACTTCTCTTTGTACAAAATTAATTTTATTATCCTTAATTGTCGCTATTTATCGAAGTGGCCTATTTTAACTTGTCTTTTATTTTACAAAAGTTCGGCAAAGGTGTCTGCTTGTCAGCTGTGTTTTTCATAAAGTTTGTTTTTCAGATATAGAAGAAAGTCTTGAACAAAAAATATAGTAAGGGTATATAATTTTGATATGGATTGCGTAGAGTTTTACAAATATTTAAAGAGATGCGATGGTACTATATTGGCTCAAATTGGAAGTGTTGAAAAATATATGTAAAATTGAATTTTTATTTTTGTTGAACTTTTTTTGTTTAAACTAATATTTTTAATCAGGCTTGAGTTCATATTTAAAATTCTTATTTTTACAAGGATAAATGAAAGAATAAATCTTGAAAAATTATATTTTTACCGACACTAGCCGAGTGGAATGCATTTTCGAAACCAACTACGATTTCATCATCAGCACTCTCTGATCGGTGGTTACATGTTGATTGTAAATATCATCTATTTAACTCACGGGACTTAAGTTAATTGAATTCGGTAACTACTTTTAGTTTTCCCTTTTTCATATATTTTTATCACAATGAGTTAGATTGAAATTTTAACCAAACAGCAACCCTTTTACTTTTGTTTGTTATTATCTTTCATTTATATCACTATTTTTGTCCTGCTCTAGCCACCAGTTAGGTAGCGATAAGAACAGATAATTGTTTTTAATAATCAATGTTTATAATCATTTGTTTTATTTTCTGTGAGGTCAATATACAACGAAATGTTGATTGACCAACAGTGAATGAATGATTTTTTGCACCGTGCCCTGTGTTTATGCAAATTGAATTTTTTTTTTTTTTTGTTGAACTTCAACTCAAGCCTAATTAAAAATATTAGTTTATATGTAAAATTTTTAAAAGTGTACATTCCCGATAATGAATGCAATAAATTTTTTTGGTTTTTTGTTTTAATTTTCAACCATTAAATCAGAATGATATGTTCAGTTTGTATTTTTGTAAATAAAGTTTTTTCGTAAAAACAAATTTTGTTTTTGTATTTTAAATGCCGTCGTAAATTTTATAAAATTTAATTTTTTTTAAATGTGTCCTCTTTTTTTGGGCAAATGTCCTACATTTTTTATGCTGGCGTCCTCTTTGTTTAAAAAGAGAAATGGCAACCCTGCATATACATATGTACATACAAAAAACTGTTGCGAATATTTTTAATATACATACCATGGTACAATTTGACATTTAAGTCGTCGTTTTCCAGCAACAAAATACATTGAGAATTTTGTTGTTGCAGAACTGAGGCTACCCATGGTACAATTATCAGGTAGTCTCACTAAAACAGCTGATTATTTTTTTCTCTACCTTAAGGCTTAACTAAGATGTCAAATTTTGTTTATGTATGTGTATATATTGTGTACGTATATATTCTACCGCCAAAAAAACACGCACACACATTTGCTTTTTCACATTTAAGTCGTCGTTTTCCAGCAACAAAATACATTGAGGATTTTGTTGTTGCAGAACTGAGGCTACCTGATTATTGTACCATGAGGCTACCTGATGATTGTACCATGATACATACATACAAAATTTATTCAAAATAATATCTAGTTTTATTTAAGAAAAGAGTAGATAGACCGACCGACTAAAATTTATAGTAATTAAGCCGATACACTGCCGATGCGAATTTGTTTTCTCTTTGGCAAAACGTTATTCCGTCCGTACGTATTCTTTTGAATATTCGAATGTACACCAGGGAATGACAACGATTACAACTTCGGATATACATTGAGTATTATTAGCAAAACATGTATAAGTGCGTACGGTTACAGCTAAAAAAATTACTCTATCCGTACATACTCGTTTGATGTTCGGCATAAGTATATACAAGTAACCGAAATCTAAGTATTTTTTGTATAAATACTCTATATTGTACACAGTACAACAAATTGGACTTAAGTACTTAAGTGTTATCGATTATCCGTAAAGTAAAATGAGTAAAATGAGTAACCGTTTTTACAATTCAAGCGAGAGCATCAAGTAGAAATTTTGCATGCGTTTTGATTTAGTAAAAATGCACTTGCTTGGGTTATGAAAACAGCACAACCATTATGGTACAAACGCACACATACATAAATATTATTGTTATACATTTATTTGTTGTTTTTATACCCTTCACACAGTGAAAAAGGGTATATATAGGTTTGTCATTCCGTGTGAAATTTCTACAATTTTCATTTCCGACCCCATAAAGTATATATTTTCTGAAAGCTTATGAATAGGGGAGTCGATTAAGCCCTGTCAGTCTGTCCGTCTGTCCGTCTGACCGTCTGTCCGTGTGTATGTTGAAATCAACTTTTTGAAGCCCCTCGACATAGGTTGGACCCGGGTAAGGTATTAATTTATCAGAAATATTCGGGAGTAGATCGCTATTGAAAATCAGAAACATCGGTACATAAACAACTGAGATATGAGCAAAAACCCACGACCACCTCGATTTTTTTTTCACAAAAACAACATTACAACAACAACATACATACATACAAACGTGTATACTGGTTAGAGAAAACGTGGCATCGAATCCCAACTGAGCCAAAAAAATTTTTTTTTAATTTTTTTAAAAATTTTTTTTTAATTTTTTTTTTTTATTTTTTTTTTATTTTTTATTTAATATATTATTTATATTTTTATTATTATTTTTTTTTTAATTTTTTTATTTTTTTTTAATTTTTTTTTTTTAATTTTTTGTTTGTTTTATATATGTATATTATATAAAAAATAATTTTTTTTTTAATTTCTTTTTTTTAAATTTTTTTTTAAATTTTTTTAAAATTTTTTTTTTACGTTTTTTTAACATACATACGTGTACGTATATTATATGGGATGAATGGTGATACAAGCAACTGTTATTGCATGACTTCACGTTGTGAAGGGTATATAAGATTCGGCATGGCCGAATATAGCGCTCTTACTTGTTTTATGATCGTTTGTGTGTATACGGCTTAGCAGCCGTAGTTGCTAGCAGGAATGCCACAAAAATATTATTCCTAACAAATTTGTCAAAAAATCTACCAAAAACTTTAATTTTTGCACATAATTTTTCTAAATACTAACATTTATATTTAAAAAATAAAAACAATAATCAAATGGTAGTAAATGAATATAATTTAACAATTAATATATTAATAATTTATATATATTATTTAATTAGTATTTGAAAATATCCAAAATACAGTTTTGTTTACATCAATATTTAAAGAAAAGTGTTACTAAGCAAAAGTATATGCCACTACTTTGGTAATTTATTCGAATCACAATTCATTAGAATATATGGCTTAAGATATCAAAATTTAAGGCATTTCTACATATTTCCTTACAGCGTTTGTTTTCTTTATTTTGTAAAATATTTTCATTGACATTAAAAGTTATCTACTATAAATTCATGTTTCAAGTTTATATGATAAACTATTTAACATGTAACTTTTATAAAAAAATTAGACGCTTAAATGGAAATATGATTTTTAATTAAAATGTTTATTGGCGAATTATTTGAACATAACAAAGCAAACAAATTCACAAAATTAAAAAAATTTATACCATAAAAATATCCAGTTTAATTAAACCGGCATCCCTGGTTGCTAGATGAATTATGGACAGAGACATTTTTTTATGATTTTTAATTTAGGGGTTGATGAAAAACGACATGCGTTATTTTTTTAGCAATGCCCAGCGAGCTTGTGGGATTTATTTTAAATTTATAAAAAAGAAAAAAATCTTATATTCAGATATATTTATTAGTTTTAACAGATATATTTGTTGTTTATTGTTTTTCTTATTAACTTTTTTTTAGATATTTTAAGTCCGTCAAGAAAAAATTATATGGTTTTTGTTTGTTTTTCTCTATTAATTTTCCAAAAAACAAAAACAGAATATCGTTTTTTTCTGCGGGAAAATAATAATCAGATAATAGCATTATGTTTATTTACTTATAAATAACTATTTAGTGGTTGATTAAAACCTTTTAAAATTGATTTGTCTCGTTATACAGCTTAAAATATTAGCTTAGAATGTATAACACGGCATAATACTTTAATATTTGTGTTCTTGTTTGCTGGGTATCAGGTATTTTACAGAAATAATTACACTCTCTTTGTTGTGTTCCTATCCAGCGTTGTCAACTTTGGCTTTATGCAATATTATTTGTGCTTTTTAAAATTTTTGTCGCGCAAAAAATTTGAGTCAGTGCTCGATGTGATTTCTAAAATTCTTTAGTGCATTCTTTTTCTTATCGAAGTAAAAATACTAAATTCAAATAAAGAACAATTTTTGCAAGGTAAATTTTGTACGAAACAACGCAACAAAAATGATAAGAATTAATAATAGACAATGCTTTTGTTATAAAGATCCTTAGCTTACATTTAAAAAACTGTATAAATAGATTATATATTTTATATTATTATTAGTTATAATTTAAATATATATGTTTCTGATATCTTCTATGGTTTAACAAACAAAACTTTTTATAAAAGTAAAGAAAAGAATAATGATATGCATAAAACCAAAAGCTGTAATTTTTTTTAAAGTAGCGATTATATGACCAACTGTGAAGTTAAAGTTACAACTTTAACTTAAAATTTATTATTATTATTAATGATATTATATGGAAACTTATTTTAGGCCTAAAGGTTCTAATAACGAAATTTATAATTTTATAAAATAAATAAAATCGAAAATTCAAAATTTTAAACTTTACGCATATTCTTAAAAACCAAAAGTTTTTTCCTGTTTTGATGTTTTTTGAATCTTAAAGTTGACAACACTTGTGATGTAATAAAACCTCTCACTTCACGATGAGAAGTATATTTTTATATATAAAAAGCAGGGATGGAAAGGATAATATCTGACTTTGAATACAATTTATGGTAATAATTATTCATACTCTCAAATCTCACTGTGTAAACACAAATTCGATTTCAAAATAAAGTTTTAAAAATTTTTTTAATGAATGTTTCATTATGTGGTCCAGAACATAAAAACATTTACAGGTTTTTTCTGGCATTAATTTATTTGGGTCAGCTAGGCTGTCATCACTACCTGTATAAGAGCACCCTTCTTAATGATGGATTTTCCTTGGAAATTAGTGTTTTTTTTTCAATAATTAAGGTCAAAATTCTTACAGATTTTTTCCTAACAAAAAGCAATGTAAATACATATGTAATTATATAAATAGTAAATCAAAATAAAAAATACATTGTTAAATACATATCTATTGCCAGTATCAATTCAACTAAATTTTCACTTTTATTTTCTTTAATTTTTACTTATCTTTTTCTGCTTTTATATCAAAATAATTTTTTTTAAGTTGATAAGCCATACAAATTTCAGGTATAACAGTTGCGTTTCTTAATACTAAAAATAAATAATAAATATAAGTAGATTTATTTTTATTTAAAGAAAACATTTTATTATTATGTGTTAGCTCGTTGCTTATTTAAATTAATAAGCAATATAAATTATGTTATATATATTTACTATACAAATAGTTCCAGCCCTGACCAATTTTCTTTTTGTTTGATAATGCCATGTTCACACGGCAATATGAATCTCGTGGTTCGCTCTCTGAATCTCGAATGCGAACCCTACCGTTCAGACGATAGTTCTTGTTTCACTTTGACTTTTTTATTTTTTTATTTTTTATACCCTTCACACAGTGAAAAAGGGTATATATAGGTTTGTCATTCCGTGTGAAATTTCTACAATTTTCATTTCCGACCCCATAAAGTATATATTTTCTGAAAGCTTATGAATAGGGGAGTCGATTAAGCCCTGTCAGTCTGTCCGTCTGACCGTCTGTCCGTGTGTATGTTGAAATCAACTTTTTGAAGCCCCCCGACATAGGTTGGACCCGGGTAAGGTATCAAAATATCAGAAATATTCGGGAGTAGATCGCTATTGAAAATCAGAAACATCGGTACATAAACAACTGAGATATGAGCAAAAACCCACGACCACCTCGATTTTTTTTTCACAAAAACAACATTACAACAACAACATACATACATACAAACGTGTATACTGGTTAGAGAAAACGTGGCTTCGAATCCCAACTGAGCCAAAAAAAAATTTTTTTTTAATTTTTTTAAAAATTTTTTTTAATTTTTTTTTTTATTTTTTTTTTATTTTTTATTTAATATATTATTTATATTTTTATTATTATTTTTTTTTAATTTTTTTTAATATTTTTTTATTTTTTTTTTTATTTTTTTTTGTTTTATATATGTATATTATATATATAATAATTTTTTTTTTAATTTTTTTTTTTAAATTTTTTTTAAAATTTTTTTTTTTAATTTTTTTTTTAAATTTTTTTTTTTCGTTTTTTTAACGTACATACGTGTACGTATTTCATATGGGATGAATGGTGATACAAGCAACTGTTATTGCATGACTACACGTTGTGAAGGCTATATATAAGATTCGGCATGGCCGAATATAGCACTCTTACTTGTTTTTAATTATTTAATGCGGCTTTTTCTTTTTTCTGAGGTTTATTGAAACACAGTCTTTGATTGGTCATTCTTCTACACTTAAAAATATGTTTCACTATTTCTCTTTTTTCCATTTTAATTTAAATATATATTTTTACACATATATTTTTTATTTCCAACATGATTTTTTTTAATTCTTTACACACAATATTTTTTTTTGTTTTCCTTTGTTTATGTTTTGTTTTTAACAGCCAGTACAGATAAATTAGCGATTTTTTGTTATCAAAATTGGAGATGATAGTAAATTCTTCGAGATTCGCAACAAGATTCAAAATGAACCATGAAGATTCGCTCTCAAAATTTTGTATGGCGAAGCTTGTAGATTTAATCAAGATTCGGTCGCGAACCTTGAATGAGAGAGCGAACCTCGAATTTTGCTGTCCGTGTGAACATGCTATAAAAATGAAAGAGCAGAATAAAGCACTTTTACTTGTTTTTTACTTGTTTTTTTGTTCAAAAGTACTTATAAGTATGTCGCAATACTTATAAGTATTTTGTCAATACTTATAAGTATTTTGCCAATACTTATAAGTATTTTGCCAATACTTATAAGTATTTTGCCAATACTTATAAGTAATTTGTTTTCGCACATGTATATCCGAATAATACGTATGTATAGAGAGTATTTTTGAAAATAAGTAATAAATATACTCGTAACCGTAGCAATTCATGCATGTACGAGTAGCTATTTTCTGTGATAAATGCATGGTTATACTTATAACCGAAAAAGATAAGTAAATATTCGAGTTATTTTTTTTTTTCGGATAACCGAAGTCAGACTCTGATGTACACATACCTACGTATACATACATATGTATGTATCTATTCTACATATTTACATTTATTCGAACTTGTCAATCGGAGTTGTTGTCTAAAGTGTAAAAATGCATACAGAAACTGAAGTATAAAAATGTTAGTGTTTTTAGCTTTAGACGGTTAGCAGCTGGCAGTAGTTCATGCAAAAAAGAATTGTAGGAATCAGGGATGGCATTAGGAAATTTAAAATTGTACCAAATAGTTTATAAATATATACTTTTTTTGAGTTTTATTGTACTAAAACGTACTTTTTATATATATACATATATATATATATATATATATATACATATATTTTTTTATTTCGATTTATTAAGAATATAAAAGAGATAAAATTAAATTTACTTGTAATGGGTATAATCAAAAAAAAGCAATTCAGTATTGAATAAACTTTAACATTTAAAGGATATTAGGGTACTCGGTAGGTACTAGATGTCTGCATGGTTGCTCACAAAAGCACCTTAAATAGATTCATTTGTTTTTTTAATACGTAGTGTTTTTCATTCTGTGTTTAATAAACTAAATGAATAAACTGTCAATCGACAAAAAAAAACAAAAGCAACATAAACCCATAACAAAAAACTGCAACCACACTCAAATAAATTTAACAGAGTAAAATGTGTTAAACATAAAATTACCGTTTGATTATAAATTTATTTAAATTTTTACTAGTTATTTGAATGAATGAATTACTTTTATACAATCATTAAGAATTACATACATTTTATTTGCTTTTGTGTTTTTACATTTTTAACTCTCTTACGCTCTCATTGACTTTTTATGCCCATCACAGTGAGTGTGAAATTTCTATAATATTCATTGCCGACACCATGTAGTATATATTTTCTGAAAGCTTATGAATAGAAGAGTCAATTGAGCATTATACGTCTGTCCGTGTGTATGTTGAAATCAACACCGCCAAGACCCGTGTGAAGTACGAAATTATCAGAAATATTTATGAGCCCAATAACTTTCTAAAATATGAGTAAATAAACACGACAGCCTCTGTTTATACCCTTCACACAGTGAAAAAGGGTATATATAGGTTTGTCATTCCGTGTGAAATTTCTACAATTTTCATTTCCGACCCCATAAAGTATATATTTTCTGAAAGCTTAAGAATAGGGGAGTCGATTAAGCTCTGTCAGTCTGTCCGTCTGACCGTCTGTCCGTGTGTATGTTGAAATCAACTTTTTGAAGACCCCCGACATCGCTCGGACCCGGGTGAGCTATTAAAATATCAGAAATATTCGGGAGTAGAACGGTATTGAAAATCAGAAACATCGGTACATAAACAACTGAGATATGAGCAAAAACCTACGACCACCTCGATTTTTTTTTCACAAAAACAACATTACAACAACAACATACATACATACAAACGTGTATACTGGTTAGAGAAAACGTGGCATCGAATCCCAGCTGAGCCAAAAAAAAATTTTTTTAATTTTTTTTAAATTTTTTTTTAAATTTTTCTTTTATTTTTTTTTATTTTTTATTCAATTTATTATTTATATTTTTATTATTATTATTTTTAATTTTTTTTTTGTTTTATTTATATATATAATAATTTTTTTTTTAATTATTTTTTTTAAATATTTTTTTTTAGATTTTTTTTTTAAATTTTTTTTTTTTTTTGTTTTTTTAACATACATACGAGAATTTATCATTTTACAATGGGATGTTTTTATATATGTATGTACGTATTTCATATGGGATGAATGGTGACACAAACTACTGTTATTGCATAACTACACTTTCTGAAGGGTATATAAGATTCGGCACGGCCGAATATAGCACTTACTTGTTTTTCGCTAACTTTTACCACAAAAATATAAATTTTCCGGCCCTAGGAAAACTTATAGACACGGTTGGTATTATCAAAGAATATAAATCATATAGAATGCGCATGAAGGCCCAAATTGAAATATTTTTTAAAAAAAATTTATGACGCGGTCGGTAAGGCAAAAGGGAAAGAAGCAAAGTAAAGAGCATAACAATGTTGCGCTCTCATACGTAATTGCGTGTGTTTGTAAATACTTCAGTTTGTATGTATGTATGTTTGTTTATGTATTGATATTTTCATTCCTTGCACAAATTCAACTTCTATTCATCATCTCAACAAATTGTTGTCAGTCAGACGTCCCAATGTGCACAAAAACGGATGCGGATCCGTAACGGACCCGTTCCGGATCCGTAAAAAAGTTAGAAACGGAATCAGTGTAATCGCGATTTGACTGATCCGTTTCTGACCCGTTTCGGATCCGTAAAAAAGTTAAAAACGGAATCAGTGCAATCACGAATTTACGGATCCGTTTCTGACTCGTTACGGATCCATAAAAAAGTTAGAAACGGAATCAGTGTAATCGCGATTTGACATTGTAATCGCAAATTGAGTTTTTTTTAAGAAAAGGTCATTGTGTGGACCCAGCAAAATCAGTTTTTAATAATTGAGTTTTTTTATGAAAAAGTCCTTGTGTGGACCCAGTGCTTGAGTGGTTGCCTCTTCCTCCAGTACAGATACTCTGTCATATCTGCTTGTCGATGGATTTTGCAATAAGAGTGTTTCAGTATTATCATCAGCATTTGGATCCGTTTTTTTTTAAAGAATTTCTCCCGCTTGCGGATCCAAAGCTGATCCGTAACGGATTCCGCTACGGATCCGTTTTATGAAAACAAACGGGTCCGTAACGGATCCCAATATGATATCCGTAACGAGTCCGTAACGGATCCTAAAAACGGACATAAAATCCGTTTTCGAATCCGTTTTTTCGAGAGGAATTTCTCCCGCTTGCGGATCAGTAACGGATTCCGTTACGGATAGAAAATACGAAGATCCGTAACGGATCCGAAACGGATCCGTTTGGCACACTGGGGTTTAACTACGTACGCGTGTATGTACAGTGTATCACTAAAATAAGTATGCACTTTGCATTTTGCATTAGAGTCACAATTTTATTTAATTTCTTTTAATCGTTGCTAAATTTTTCTACATCTACTTAATTTTGCTATAATGTAGATTACAAAAATGAAAAATTAACTGTTAAGTATGATCCCGTATTTTTTTTTTTAAGCTTAATAAATAAAATGCAAATTATGTGATCACAAAAGTAAGTATGCAAATGATGAGTATCAAGTCGTTAATTAGTATTAAAGAGGAGAGGTTGTCACTCCATATATAAACCAACTTGTAACAGTGCATTAATATAAAAAACAAAATTGTGGCGCACAAATAAGTGATTAAAACTAATTTATTTAAAATGGCACCAAGAGGACAGGAGTTATCTAAAGATTAAAAGATTTAATAATAAAACTATTTAAAGAAAACAATTCACAAAGACAAATTGCTACTATTGTAAATAGAAGTCGTGCTACAGTGCAAAAAATAATAGAAAAATTCAATTCCGAAGGTTCTACGGAAATAAACCACGTTCAGGGCGTCCCAAAGTGTTTACTAGCCAGGACGAAAGGGTTATTGTTCGAAAAGTTAGACTGAATCCAAAGATAAGTGCACCAAATACAATCAGAATTGAAAGAGAGTTAGGAAAATCCTGCAATGCGGAAACAATTAGGCGAGTTTTACATAATGCTGGATATCATGGCCGAAGTATACGAAAAAAAACCATTTATAAGCCAGGTAAATCGGAAGAAAAGAGTAAACTTTGCTAAAGAGCACATAAACCAATCAGAATATTTTTGGAACACAGTATATTTTCGGACGAGACCAAATTAATATCCATGGATCTGATGGCCGTGATAAAGTGTGGCGAAAAGTAAACTCCGAGCTAGAACCAAAAAATATGACTGGTACCGTAAAACATGGGGGTGGTTCTGTATTAGTTTGGGGGTGCATGGCAGCATCCGGAGTTGGAAGGCTTGTATTTATCGATGGAACAATGGATAAATATTTGTACCTAAATATCTTGAAAAATAATTTAAAACAAAGCGCTACGCAGTTAGGGTTAAATGACAACTTTATATTTCAACAGGATAATGATCCGAAACATACGGCTATTATCGTCAAAGAATGGTTGTTATATCACACGAAACAACTTAAAACTCCTCCTCAATCTCCCGATATAAACCCCATAGAACACCTTTGGGATCATCTTGGCCGTCAAGTACGAAAACGGGAGGTGAAGGGAAGAACTGAGCTAAAAAATATTATTATGGAAGAATGGTCAAAAATTCCCAGCTCTGTTACGCAGCATTTAGTTGATTCAATGCGTTCACGTCTTCAAGAAGTCATAAAAAACAAAGGATTCCCAACTAAATACTGAGTAGACAAAATTTTTTTTATTTTTTTATAAAAAGCTAAATATTTAACCTTCTGCATACTAACTTTTGTGATGTTTATTTTGTCCCTTTTACTGTTAAATCTATATAAATTACACAAATACAAGATCATTTTAATTTATGTACAGTAATATTGAAAACTACCTTTAAACTCATAAAACTGAAATAAATTTTTTTGTTTGAATTAATCTAAAGATAATATTTTTAAATAAAATAAAGGGAATAAATAGCTGCATACTTATTTTAGTGATACTCTGTATGTTGTTTATGTATGGATGTGTTAATGTTCTTCAAACAATGATATGAGGGAATATAAATTTACATTTATAAAAAAGGTCAAATAAATTCAAACAAATGTATACAAAAATTATTTTGAAAACAAATATGCTCGACTGTGTTACAGTAGCAAAATCATATATATATTGTTGTTGTACGAATGAGATTGCTTTAATTGTGATCGAATTTTATTTGCCCTTCTTAGCGAAAATTTTAGTGTACGTGTACAATTTTATTGATTTGAGATAATTTTAAAACAATGAAATTTATTATACTTACATAGGTGAAAATTTTTTTTTCAAGCATTTGAATTTCACATGAGGTATTTTAAATAAATAAAAAAGGCGATGTTTTCTAATGTATTATAGACACTTTACCAATTGGAGTTGGAATATTTATTTTAATATTTATACCTGCATACATACTAAAGTTTAACAACATAAGGAAAAATGCATATTATTTCGTTTTAATAAGCGAAACAATTTTGTCAACATTTTTTTAAGAAATTAAAAAAAAATTTATTTAATTTTTTTCAGTTTAGTATTTTTATTCATATAATAATAAAAGGGATTTTATTCACAAATTTTATATTAAACTATTTTTGTTTTTTTTTTTTTAATACAAACAGATCAGATATATTAGGTACATAGAAAAAACTTTATATAAAAACAAGTACAGTGCTATATTCGGCCGTGCCGAATCTTATATACCCTTCACAACGTGTAGTCATGCAATAACAATTGTTTGTATCACCATTCATCCCATATAAAATACGTGCATACGTATACGTTAGAATAAATGTGGCATCGAATCCCAGCTGAGCCAAAAAAATTTTATTTTATTTAATATATTATTTATATTTAATTATTTTTTTTTAATTTTTTTTAAATTTTTTTAAAAAATTTTTATTAGAAAAATTTTTAAAAAATTTTTTAAAATTTTTTTTTTAAATTTTTTTAAAATTTTTTTTTTTTAGTTTTTTTTATTATTTTTTTCTTATTTTTAATATTTTTTTTTTTTGTAATTTTTTTTGTTTGGTATGTTTTTTACATGTATGTATGTATGTATGTTGTTGTTGAAATTGTGAAAAAAAACGAGGTGGTCGTGATTTTTTGCTCATATCTCAGAAAGTTATGGGGCGATTGTGCTAAATTTCAATAGCGATTCATTCCTGGATATTTCCAAGAGATTGATACCATATACAGATCTGAGGAACATATAGTTGCTTCTAAAAGTTGATTTCAACCAACACACGGACAGACGGGCAGACGGACAGACGGTCAGGGCTTAATCGACTCCTCTATTCATAAGCTTTCAGAAAATATATACTTTATGGGGTCGGAAATGAAAATTGTAGAAATTACAAACGGAATGACAAAGCTATATATACCCTTGTGCACCACAGGTGAAGGGTATAACTAGAGTTGAGAATCATGTATTATTATACCCTTCACCTGTGGTGCACAAGGGTATATATAGCTTTGTCATTCCGTTTGTAATTTCTACAATTTTCATTTCCGACCCCATAAAGTATATATTTTCTGAAAGCTTATGAATAGAGAAGTCGATTAAGCCCTGACCGTCTGTCCGTCTGTCCGTGTGTTGGTTGAAATCAACTTTTAGAAGCAACTATATGTTCCTCAGATCTGTATATGGTATCAATCTCTTGGAAATATCCAGGAATGAATCGCTATTGAAATTCAGCACAATCGCCCCATAACTTTCTGAGATATGAGCAAAAAATCACGACCACCTCGTTTTTTTTCACAATTTCAACAACAACATACATACATACATACATGTAAACAAGTAACAGTGCTATATTCGGCCGTGCCAAATCTTATATACCCTTCACAACGTGTAGCCATGCAATAACAATTGTATCACCATTCATCTCATATAAAATACGTAGTACATACATGTAAAAAACATGCATATAAAAACATATTATTGTAAAATTATAATTGAGTTTACGTATGTCTCTTTCTAAAATAAAAATTACAAAAAAAATGAAAAAATATATTAAAAACAAACAAAAATTACAGAAAAAAATTAAAAAAAAAAAATTTTTTTAAAAAATAATTTTTAACAAGTAAGAGTGCAATATTCGGCCATGCCGAATCTTATATACCCTTCACAACGTGTAGTCATGCAATAACAGTTGCTTGTATCACCATTCATCCCATATGAAATACGTACACGTATGTATGTTAAAAAAACGAAAAAAAAAAATTTAAAAAAAATTTTAAAAAAAATTTAAAAAAAAATTATTATATATATAATCTATATATATAAAAGTGAAACTCTGTGTGTGTGTGTGTGTGTGTGTGTGTGTGTGTGTTAGCTATAGACTCTGAAACTGTAAAACCGATCGGGCTCAAACTTTGGCAAGTTGTTGTACACATACCGGGGAGTGTTTATGGATGAAAAAAAGTGGGCGGGGCCACGCCCATAAAAAATTAGTTATCAGTTTTAGCTACTTGCACTTGACCGATTTTTCTGAAACTTTGCACACATATCGAGCTGTCATGACTAAATAATTTCGTGATAAGAAAAGTGGGCGGGGCCACGCCCCTAAAAAAGTTTTAACTTTGAGGTACTTGCACTAGACCGATTTTTCTGAAACTTTGCACACATATTGAGCTGTCATGACTAAATAATTTCAAGATTAGAAAAGTGGGCAGTGCCACGCCCATAAAAAAAAGGTATCATTTTGAGGTACTTGCCCTGGACCGATTATTCTGAAACTTTGCACGCATATTGAGCTATTATGACTTTACAATTTCGTGATTAGAAAAGTGGGCAAGGCCACGCCCATAAAAACAATTTTAATTTTGGGATACTTGCACTGGTCCGATTCTTCTGAAACTTTGCACACATATTGAGCTGTTATGACTTTACAATTTCGTGACTAGAAAAGTGGGAAATGCCACGCCCATAAAAAAATTATAATTTTTAGGTTTTTGTACTTGATATTCAATTAAAATTCAGAATGCATTTCGATTCATTAAGGGGCGTAGCAACGCGCGCCGGGTTTGGCTAGTATACATATATAAAACAAACAAAAAATAAAAAAAAAAAATTAAAAAAAAAAATAAAAAAAATTTAAAAAAAAAAATAATAAAAATATAAATAATATATTAAATAAAAAATAAAAAAAAAATAAAAAAAAAATTAAAAAAAAATATTTAAAAAAATTAAAAAAAATTTTTTTTTGGCTCAGTTGGGATTCGATGCCACGTTTTCTCTAACCAGTATACACGTTTGTATGTATGTATGTTGTTGTTGTAATGTTGTTTTTGTGAAAAAAAAATCGAGGTGGTCGTGGGTTTTTGCTCATATCTCAGTTGTTTATGTACCGATGTTTCTGATTTTCAATACCGATCTACTCCCGAATATTTCTGATATTTTAATACCTTACCCGGGTCCAACCTATGTCGGGGGGCTTCAAAAAGTTGATTTCAACATACACACGGACAGACGGTCAGACGGACAGACTGACAGAGCTTAATCGACTCCCCTATTCATAAGCTTTCAGAAAATATATACTTTATGGGGACGGAAATGAAAATTGTAGAAATTTCACACGGAATGACAAACCTATATATACCCTTTTTCACTGTGTGAAGGGTATAAAAACATACCAAACAAAAAAAATTAAAAAAAAAAATATTAAAAATAAGAAAAAAATAATAAAAAAAACTACAAAAACAAATTTTTAAAAAAAAATTTTAAAAAAAATTTAAAAAAATAATAAAATATAAATAATATATTAAATAAAATAAAATAAAATTGTTTTGGCTCAGCTGGGATTCGATGCCACATTTATTCTAACGTGTACGTATGCACGTATTTTATATGGGATGAATGGTGATACAAACAATTGTTATTGCATGACTACACGTTGTGAAGGGTATTTAAGATTCGGCACGGCCGAATATAGCACTGTTACTTGTTTTTTTTAACAAAAGGAATGTTGAAAAGTTTATTCATTTCAAAATAAATTAAATAATAATATTGGAAAAGCAATAAGGTGTTTTTTTTATAAAACAATTGAAATAAAAACCAACCATGTATGTATTTTTGTATTTCTGGCTTGTATAATTAACAAAGTTGTTATACTTTAATAAATTACATCATTCGTTTGCTAAATTTTGTATTTTTTTTTCTTGGAACTTCCTTTTTCTATAGACCAAGAGCAATGCTTTCGGAGGAGTACTAATAGTAGAAAGTCCAAAACTTCTATTCTGTGTTGTGAACAAGCGTCGGCAAACCACTGCGGAGTCAAGCGTTTACAGGACTCAATAATAAAAGATTTTATACCAATTTTTTGGGGCTCAAATTTAAAAATTTTATGAAATATTAAAATATGTCTTTTACTAGCATCCATTAGTTTATCTGATGGAGCAGCTAAGCTTCCAAAATCTGTAAGCTACAGATAATTTGTAAAGTGTATAAAAAGCTCGCTTGGTGCTGTTAGAACTTCATCCGTCTTTTTCAAATCGTCAGAACTTTTTTGGCATTGTAAATTTGGAATGATTTTAAATGCTACATATCCAACAAAGTATCTCATAGAAACTACTGCGAAATGTATAGCTGCAGAATTTTTAAAAACATCTTCCAGAAAATAATCTGCATATATGTGGCTCTCGAAATCAACATTGTCAATTTCATAGCAACTTGGTTCTTTATGTTCAATACATAAATTCTTTTGCTGTAACATACACATGTTGATTGTACTTACCAATTTAATTGCAATTTTTATACCAATTCTTTAATTTTTCAAAATTTTTGTTCATTTTTTTGACATCTCAAACTTTTAAAATAATAAAAATTTATTAAGCAAGAAGAAGAATAACAATTGAAATCAAATTATTATTAAAAAAAAATCATAGCTTGATTATTTTGTAATCATACTGTTGTCTTACTTATTATTCAATGATTATTTTTAATTTATAATGCTTTTTAATATCATGTTATTTTTGTCAAATTAATTTTTTTAAATCATACTATTTTTAAATGATAACCATTTTGAAATTTTTATGAAAAGTAAACATTAGATGATACAATTAAAACAAATGCTTGATTATCGTTACAAAATATATGATGAAATGAAACAAAACTAACTATTACTTGTTTTCAACAACCAAATATTGTTTTAGAAAAAATAATATGACCGTCGTGATCATGTCGTAACCATGGTTTTTCTTTGCGTGTAGAAGAGCTTGACTGAACTATTTGAATCACCATTATTTTTGTCAAAATATTATTCAATTCGGCTACAGACTGGTTGTTATTGTTGCCCCCTTTCTGCCGCAATACAGAAAACGTGTTTTCTAATTTGTCCTGATTAAGGGATTTTGTCATTAAAAAATATACATCACCACCTTCTTTTAAAATATCATCGGTTAACATAAGAACTGATTTAAGAGTGAGCTTCATTCCATTTAAAAAGAAAACACGCTTCTTTTTATCCAAAAACTCCACATTTTCTAAATATTGCAAGAAAAATTTAATAAATTTATATGCTTCACTGTTAAGCAGAATTGCAGATCTGTATCAGTTATCACCATAAAGGGCGCCACTATTAAGACAATCGAAAATCTTGTCAATTTTTCCTACAAACTGAGCTGTTGATAAAGCCAATTTTGTGGAATTTATCTTAATTTTGTGTTTTCGGAAATAGTTTTGATAGCAGCCGCAACAGTTCTGCTGAAAATTTGTATTGCAAATTTTACACGCATTTTTTCAAAACAGTTAGGGTAAATGTGTTGCCGTGTCAATTTTGGGCACATTGTTGTTTTTGCACTTGCTTCCATTTCATACAATTCCTTATTTACTTGAAAGCTTACCGTTCCATCCGGTGATTTTATGTCACACTTTAACCAGCCATTCCGCAAAGACTTAATTAAATGGGGGAAATCGTACATGCAAAAAACTTTCTGATCATTAGTTTCAAAAATCGGCTTTTCCACAGATACTCTAAGGTTGGAGAAATATTTTCTGTTAGTCGAGCCTTAATCATATACAAGGGCACGAACGTTTATACCCATGCTTTTTAAAATATTATAATTTTCTTTAACTATTTCACTTAAAGTATCCGCAGATAAGCCGTTGTAGGAAATAAAGTAATTAAGAATGATTGAAAAATTAGAAAACATAGATTTAATCATAAAAACACATACATGAGTGGCAATTCTATTAGTCCTTTCAAATCCATCAACTAAATCTAGACTTCTATTATACCTCAACTCTTTTCTTATGCTCATTTCATCCATAACTAAAAACATATGCTTCGCACATCTGTCATCCAACTGGGAGCATTTTTCCCCCACGAATTCGAAAGCATTATTTTTTAAGTCGGGCTGAAGAAATTTAATCGGCACCCACCGATTCAAGGTGGAAATGTGAGGAAGACTCTAATTTAATTTGACCCTTAGAAATAAGTATGTGGATTGAGATTTGTAAAATATGTTCTGAGCTAAATATTTTACATTTTCAGAATATTCCTTTGGCCGAGAGCTCAACAAAAGCTTACAAAAAATTTTGCTTTCTGCGCTTATATTTTGTAAACAAAGAATCGATTCAATAATAGACTTTTTTTATATTTTTACGATTTAACTTTTTAATATTTTGTGTGGGTCGCTTTGATTTTAAAATTTTTTGATTTTTTTTGTGATCTGCACGTAGAGTTTGATTTTCGCAATTTTAGCAGAAGGGGGCTTCAATATTTTCCCAATCTAAATTTTTTGGGGAGGACCTGAACTCTGCGTTAAAATCTTCCAATTCTTCCTCCGTTTCATCAATATCTACAGTTCGAATGGCGTCAGCTTTTAATTTTTTTCCCCAACGTATGAACTTGAAAATTGATTTTCGCAAATATAAAGATTTTTATTAAAATTCTTCCCAGGAATTCGACAATTCTCTTGCCAAATTTGACCTAGTATCATATCCGGCGAAAGAAATTTAAACATTTTTAAGCCCTTAAAATGTCTTCTCGACTTTTGGCATTTTTTTACGAAGCATTTTATGCCCGATTGCGATTTATTTTTCTTTATTGTATTTTTATTTACTTTTATTATAATTTCTAGGCACACAGTTACGTAATGCTTCACTGCAGCTTTGAAACTGAAATGTGTTATGAAATGCTTCAAAATAAAATAAAAAGCTGCAGAGCCTTTAAAAAATCACTAAAAAAATTTCGGGCGAAGTGTCCTTGACGATTTGTGGCTCTTAAAATACAACAACAATACAAAAATTCTACCTGACTTCGGTTTAGCTAGTTTTTGCACATTTATTGCATGTGGGTTTTTTTAGGAAACGGTCAAATAATTGCAGTGCAGGGAACAGGTACATAAGTATTTTTTATTGAGTTTTGCCTTTCTTACATAAAATTGAAATTTCTTTTATCACAAAATACATACATAACTATTTGTTTCCTGCCAACATATTATTGGCGAAACAGTGACAGCAATTTTAATAAAAATTGTAATTTTAGAGAATAAAGTAGCTAAAATAAATTATAAATTACATTTTAAAATAAAAAATATCACACTAGAGCTACATGTATAAACATTTAGTGTACTTGACAATAAGCGAAAGTTTTTTCAAAAACTTCAATTTGTAAAAGTGTCTGTAATACATTAGAAAACATCGCCTTTTTTATTTATTTAAAATACCTCAAGTGAAATTCAAATGCTTGAAAAAACATTTTCACCTATAATAAATTTCATTGTATTAAAATTATCTCAAATCAATAAAATTGTACACGTACACTAAAATTTTCGCTAAGAAGGGCAAATAAAATTCGATCACAATTGATGCAATCTCATTCGTACAACAACAATATATATATGATTTTGCTACTGTAACACAGTCGAGCGTATTTGTTTTCAAAACAATGTTTGTTCACATTTGCTTGAATTTATTTGACCTTTTAATAAATGTAAATTTATATTTTCTCATTTCTTTATTTAAAGAACATTAACCCATCCATACATACATACATACATGCATAAACAACAGACAAACACGTGTTCGTATTTTGTTTTTTTGCTTCCTGGTCTTACGCATGATGTTAAACGAGTGCATGGTAAATAAATATGAATAAAGAAACCAACAACAAATTACATTTACAAAATTTTGTGAGTGCATGGTAAATAAATATGAATAAAGAAACCAACAACAAATTATCTTGACAAAATATTGTGAGCGAAACTATATGAGAGCCATTCGTAATGAAGAGAGCGGGTTTCAATGTTAGAACCCGCCATAAGAAATTTTTATTTGTACGTGATGCGCATTCTATATGATTTATATTCTTTGGTATTATATACATAGATTTGATATGCCTCTCGAGATATTCATAAAAATGTTGGACAAATTGATCACTAATCAGTGAAGTTATAACCAAAAACTATTAGAAAAAATATATTTTTTTAATATATCAAATGTATTCAAACTCCTAAAGAGATACCAAATTGTAAGCCGTTATCTGAAAAATTATGTCGAAGAAAAACTAACAAATTGGTTTGATCCAACTGCACCAAAGTAAAACTGCTTCGGTGTTTTTTTTTCCTAAAATTCACAAATGGAAATTTAAAAAAGCAGAGATGACGTCATTGGTTAAATATCGAATACATGAGTCATATAGTAGTTGCAGCTTTGTCCCCTTTATTATTCTTAGATTCGGCACGGCCGAATATTGAATTCATATTTGTAATTATTTGAATGAGTATTATGTTTGTTGTGTAAAGAAAATCATATTTACATACATGAAATATATATCCGAAGTTTCATGACTGTACGTTAATGCGTTTGGACACGATTGCATTTTATTCGATGTTCGAAGGACATGGAGCCTCCTAGCTTTTTCGGTGCGACCTCTATCATGCTTTCAACTGACGGACATAGCTAGATCATAATTAAATCAAACACCGATTCAGATATAGATATTTCGATGTGTTACAAACGGAATGACAAAATTTAATTTATACATAATTTTTTTTTTGCCAGAGCTTTTAATTTTTAGGTAATTATTTTCGTTACCATTTACTTCCTTATTCATACTTTAATCATTGATTTCATTATTCTTATTAATGGAGGGTTTATTTTGTTTTTAATTAATAAATTTTAATAAAATAATTATGTCTGATTAAATTCATTTAGTTTTTGTTTGGATCAATGTCCTGCAATTTTCATTCGCCTTAAAATCTTTCCCTTTCTGGCAGCCGATCATGACTAAATAAAACAATATGTTTATTAAAATCTTTCAGCAAAAAATTTTTAGCAGTAGTTACCTTCATACAAAGCATTTCTTCCTTCAGGTGAAAATTAAAAAATTTAGTTTTATTTAAACTAATAAAAATCTGCTTTTAATTCACAAAACGAATTATTTTTTATTGTCAAAAATTGAAAAAGACGAATTTCAATTCGCCCTGATACTGACAATAATGTACAAAAACACACTAACAAAATGCATGATGTTTTTATACCCTTCACACAGTGAAAAAGGGTATAAGTATATAGGTTTGTCATTCCGTGTGAAATTTCTACAATTTTCATTTCCGACCCCATAAAGTATATATTTTCTGAAAGCTTATGAATAGGCTCTGTCAGTCTGTCCGTGTGTATGTTGAAATCAACTTTTTGAAGCCCCCCGACATCGCTTGGACCCTGGTGAGGTATTAAAATATCAGAAATATTCGGGAGTAGATCGGTATTGAATACCAGAAACATCGGTACATAAACAACTGAGATATGAGCAAAAACCCACGACCACCTCGATTTTTTTTTCACAAAAACAACATTACAACAACAACATACATACAAACGTGTGTACTGGTTAGAGAAAATGTGGCATCGAATCCCAGCTGAGCCAAAAAAAATTTTTTTAATTTTTTTTTTATATTTTTTTTAATTTTTTTTTTTTAATTTATTATTTAATATATTATTTTTATTATTATTATTTTTTTTTTAATTTTTTTTTTATTTTTTTGTTTTATATTTATTATATATATTTTAATTATTTTTTTTTTATTTTTTTTTTATTTATTTTATTTAACATACATACGTAAATTTATAATTTTACAATGGGATGCTTTTATATATGTGTATATTTATATATGTTTTTTTTATATGTATGTACGTATTTCATATGCGATGAATCGTGATACAAACTACTGTTATTGCGTGACTACACGTTGTGAAGGGTATATAAGATTCGGCAAGGCCGAATATAGCGCTCTTACTTGTTTTTATTGTGTTTGTTGTAGTTATGCAGTTACCTTATGGATTCGCCTTGGTTTGGCTGTTTGTTCTGGTTTAGAAAATGTGGTTAAAGTCATTTGTTTATGAGTTCATAAGATAGCTAATTGTGGCATTGGTATAAAATTTAAAATCTATGGTGTAACTGGGTGATATGTGTGATTATGAACTTCAAATATTTTTTTTTTATCATAATGCATTAAAAATTCAACTTCTGTTAATTTTCTTTCGACTACTTCTTCTTTTGTCCATTGAAAAGCTTTAGTTTTATTTTTATTACGATTTGTAACAATGTTATGTAAAGGAACTGATTTTCTATCATAGGATTAAATCTATGATAATAGTTTACCATTCCGAAAATTTTTTGTTTTTCAAATTTTCTAATACTGATTGGTAGCTCAAAAAAACTTATAGTTTTAACACGGTCCTTTGAAGGTTCAAATTCTTCTTTTGATATGTTATAAATTAAAAACTCTAACGTTGATAGTTTAATACCTAAACCTAACTTATTCATTTGTTGAAAACCCATTTGAAGGTGTTAAAAGTGTTCCTCATTGTTTGAACTAGCAACTAAAATGTCATCTACATAAAATAATTAATATAAAATCAAACCCAAAAAAACTTCATTCATTAATCTTTGAAATGTCTGGGTACTATTTCTCAAGCCAAAGGGCATTCTTAAAAATCCAAACATTACAAAAGGTGTTGTCATCGCAGTTTTATGTATGTTTCGGAATCTTATGATAAGCTCTGACTTAATCTATTTTTGAGCAAATAGTTTTTCCTTTTAAATTTATATTAAAGTTACACAATTAAAACGCCGATAATCACCACAGAGTCTCCAGTTATTCGGACCCTTTTTGGGTACTAAATGCAATGAAGATGCCGGGTGAGAGCTTGAAGGTCTGCAAACACAGCTTTTGACCAAATATTCAAATTCCTTCTTAGCTACGTTTAGTTTCAAAGGGTTTTAATGTCTGGGACTATAAAAAGGTAAACTACCCTTGGTAATTGTTCTATGTACTGTTGTATGTTCTACTGATTCTGTAATTCTGGCGGAAGTTTACACAGCCATAATTTGCGAAGTAAATCGCCTCGTATCATTGAACCTGTTCCTGCAATATTAGACGTTTCTCTGTAAAATTCTGATAGTTTACGGTCACAAATTTGCCTATAAAAAATAAGAGTTCAAGTCTTTTCTCTTCACTAAGGGAAAATCGTTTACATAAGATAACAGTGAGTGGTTTGCTAAAACAGAAGTAGGACTGCCCCGGATGCCCTAAAAAAGAGGACGGATGGCAACCCTATACGCAGACGAAGTCGCGGGCACAAGCTACTTAACAAAAAAACACGTTAAAATTAGGGCTACAGTTTTGAAAAAAGAAAATAAATTTTAATTTCTACAAAAACTACAGAAAAAACAAACAATTTTCTACTACTCTGTGTACCACAATCAAAAATATACATGTTGTTTTTGTAATTCTACTACTGATTACAATTCGCTTTTACACTATTCTACTTTGTTCATTGTACACGAATTTTTGATATGTCGTACGACTTGTATTATAGTCTAAACTGGCCTTTAGCAACATCTTAACTCCTCGACCACACGAGCAATATGTTTGGCAAATTTCAAATTCTATTGTCAACACAAGATATTACCGTATGGACCGCATGAATATGTATTAAAACATATATTTAGCACTAAATCGTCGTTCGTATTCGTGAGTACACACACTGATGCATGACTTATAAGAGCGTGCTTACATGAAGGGACATGTCCCCTGCGACACGAGTTTGTAGGTGAGGGGTGAGGCGTTGAGTACGGGGTAGCAATTGTCGCACGTTTTGTGAATTTGAGGGGACAAATTTGACATTTCTCTTTTACATCTTTCGTTCTGTCATGTTATGTATGACCGGTGCTGCCAGACTGATATTTTATAGAAGTTGCCAAAAAAAAAAAAAGATGAAATATCCAATAAAAGCTCATTCATTAGAAATAAAAATAAGCCCCGTAACTCTTGCTCTAACCTCCATAGTTTTACCCACTCCTTTCGTCTTCTTTATTTGGTAAGCTATTTGCATTTTTATAGCATTTTAGCAACTTAAAAATTATTTCTACATTTTCAGCACCATCTATATCTAACGCTTCAACAACCAGTTCAGTTAGGTCAACAATTTTGTTAGAAATACTTGAAGGTTTTTTTAGTTTCAATGTAAATTCTTATTCATAGTAAATTTTTTTTATATGTTCAATATTTTTTCAATGTTTGTCAGTTTATCAAGACGGAAAGATATTAATATTGATAATAAATAAAATAATATCTATACGTTTATTTTCAAATTTCTTCAATAATTTCTTCTTTAGAAAGATCGGCCATTATGTTTTTTGAAATTTATTTAATTTTGCTTTTTTAAATACTTGTATTGCCACTGCTACTGTTGACAAATCATAAATTGTTTATGTATGGCAGCCCTTCCTACGAATGAAGGGATAAAAAGAATTAGAGCGTGTTTACATGAAGGGACATGTCCCAAGGACATGTCCCCTGCGACACGAGTTTGTTGGTGAGGGGTGCGGCGTTGAGTACGGGGTAGCAATTGTCGCACGTTTTGTGAATTTGAGGGGACAAATTTGACATTTCTCTTTTACATCTTTCGTTCTCTTGTATTCTTGTCATGTTATGTGTGACCGGTGTTGCCAGACTGATATTTTATGGAATTTGCCAAAAAAATATATGAAATATCCAATGAAAGATCATTTATTAGAAATAACATAAGCCGCTTATTTCTTGCTCTAACCTCCATGGTTTTACCCACTCCTTTCGTCTTCTTTTATTCGGTAAACTATTTGCGTTTTTATAGCATTTTAGCAAATTAAAAATTATTTATATATTTTCAGCATCATCTAGATCTAATGCTTCAACAGCCAGTTTAGTTAGGTCAACAATTTTGTTAGAATTACTTGAACGTTTTCATAGTTTCAATATAAATTCTTATTCATAGTAGTTATTTTTTATATTTTCAATATTTTTTTCTATGTTTGTCAGTTTGTGTAAAATTATCAAGACGAAAAGATATTAATATTAATAATAAATAAAATAATTTAAAATTTCTTCAATAATTTCTTCTTTAGAAATATCAGCCATTACTTTTCTTGAAATTTCTTTAATTTTGCCTTTTTAAATACTTGTATTGCCTCTGCTACTGTTGACCAATTATAAATTGTATATGTATGGCAGCCCTTCTTACGAATGAAGGGATAAAAAGAATTAGTTAATTTAACGGCAAAAAGTCGCTTTGTCCCTGCAACAAAATCCCTTCATGTAAACGCAAGAAGATTTTTGAAGGGACACCAAAAGAAAATTCAAGCCAACGCAAGCAGAGTCGCAGGGACATGTCCCTTCGTGTAAACTAGCTCTTAGTTAATTTAACGTCAAAAAGTCGTTTTGTTCCTGCAACAAAATCCCTTCATGTAAACGCAACAAGATTTTAGAAGGGACACCAAAAGAAAATACAAGCCAACGCAAGCAAAGTTGCAGGGACATGTCCCTTCATGTAAACTCGCTCTAAGAAAAAAAAAAATTACTTTAGAGGTTTGTGACAGTGATGCTAATAAAAGATTATTTTCAGAAAATTTGAATAAATAGGAAATACATTTTTTTAAATGTTTACATTAGTAATTTTGCGTAATTCCAATGAAATTTGTTATTTACCATCACCTATTTTTCATTAGAATTATGCACAATTACTAATATATGTAATTATTAAATAATATTCCAAATAGTCATAACTTTTAAATGTAATAAGTGTGAATATTTACATGAATATTTAAAAACGTGTATTTCTTCTTTTTTTTGTTTGCTATACTTGGGTAAAAATGTCTGAAAAGTTACATTTGCATCACTTTTTTGAGTTGTCAATAACGCGTGTGTTTTCTCTAAAGTTAAAATTGTGAAAGAAGAAAAAGTAAGTAACACAGAATTAATAATAAAATATATACATACATCTTCAAAATGTATTGTGGAAGCAGTAGAAATTTGCGAAGATTGCTACAAAAAAGAAAGATCCATTTATATATCAAAATTAAGCGCGGTAGGAAATACAGAAAAAAAAAGTTGAAATAGAGCCTTATGGAGCAGAAAAATTTATAAGAAAAACCAGTGGTAGAGGCTAAAAAAATAAGTGATGAAAAAGAAAAAACTAGGCGTTTGGTATTAAAAAAACCGGCCAAGCCGTGAATGTTTTAAAGAGCTCCTATATACATATATGTATTAAGAGAAGAAAACTTAAGTGTACCGAAAAGTGCAAAGTTCTATGCACCTAAAAATAAACTCCTTTCTTCTGGGATATATTGTCATTTTGGAATTAGAAATCAATTAAACAGAGTTTCAGAATGTTTAAAAAATTGCGATGAGATTGTTGTAGACTTAAATGTTGATGGTTTGGCATTTTTTAAAAGTTCGAGTACACAATTATGGCCCGTGTTAATGAAAATCGTTAATATACCCAGTATATCGGTTTTTACAGTTGGTATCTATTGAGGAAAAAAGAAGCCACAACATATCGACAGTTTCTTTGATGAAGTGGTGAATGAATTAAAATGTTGTTTAAAAATGGATTGTAAAACGAAAATAAAACATTTCCTATTCGTTTAAGGGCAATTACTTGCGATGACCCCCGCTTTTGTTTGTGGTATTGCAGGTCATACCTCCTTTCATGGTTGCAGCAAATGTTGCCAAATGGGGAAAAAAATAAACATTATCATTACGTATGCCACGAAGTCGTCTCAAACAATCTCTGACAACGACTTTACGTCCAGAAGATATTTCAAGCATCACCAGAAAGAGTTTTATGAAAATAAAACTCCCTTTGAAAAAATTAATATTAAAATGGTAACTCAAGTACCTCTGGATGCAATGTATCTTATTGACCTTTGCGTAACCAAAAAAATACTAATACGACTAATTCACAAGAAGACAAATTTCAAAGTCGATAAGAAAAGCAAAGCACAAATATCTAATAATTTAATTTCCTTGAAAAAGTCTGTGCCCAAAAAATTTGCTCGTAGTCCTAGAGAGCTAGATGAAGTTTTGAATTGGAAAGCGTCAGAATTTCGACAATTTCTGTTATACACAGGTGCAGTAGTTCTCAAGAACCGAGTTCACAATGAATTTTGTTGCGAGTTTCTTTTGCTCCATTGTGCTTATAGACTTCTTTGTTGCCCTAGAGCGTGTGTCAGAAATGTTTATAATGCTAAAAAAATGCTGGTATTATTAGTTGAAAACTTTCCAATTGTTTTTGGAGATAATAGTGTCACATATAACGTTCATGGTCTTCTACATTTAAGCGGTTGCGTAAGACAATTCTGTCCTTGCACAAACTTCTCTGCATATTTATTTGAAAATTATTTGCAAATGTTAAAAAAATATGTAAAAAAACCATCGAAAATTTTACATGGATGTACCTAAATAAATAATGAAAAACAATTCATTAATTTAAATAATAACATAATAACTGTAAACTAAATAAAATTTGTCACTTTAGAAAATAAACTATGTATGTATATTAGAACGGAAAATTAACAAGCATAAAACAAGAATCCTTGTATTAAGCGGTTAAAATTCGGAACTGCAATAAATTCAAACTGTAAGTTTTTGAATAACATCATACGATTTACTTAAAAAATTATATTTATACTTTATTGCAATAGTTCAAGCACTTGCCATGACAACATACATAAGTACATATACCAGGTATATGAGGGAATAGCTTTATCATATACTACATAAATATTAAAGCTTTGTCTTTATAATAATAGAATTTGCGAACCAGATAACAGGCACTGTTAAAGAATTAGGGGGTAATAACAATCAAATTTTTATAAAACCAATTTTAATTTCTAAAAATTTAGCCATCATTGTTGAGCAAAATAAAATTATAATGGATGCTCTTGCCACCCAAAAGGCTCTGAAAGAAAATATTATAGCCAAACATAAATATGAAAAGGATTGGGAAAAAATATTTCCTATTCTGACCGTAGATGATTTGGCGGCTGTTAATAGCAAAATAATAGACAGCAATCGTGTAATTTATGTAAGCTAAAGTATATTCCATTATTAACAATTAATGTAAATTCATTTATTATTTACAGACTCGTTCTTTGTCATCGTTGCTTAAAGGCCAATTGCTAAGACCTTGAAAGAGGTTTTGTCAGCAGATTTTATTCTCGCATGCAATATCAATGGTATTCACGGCAAGCTGTCTTTACAAAGTTCTAAAAGACTTTTGGATACTTTAATGGGTTAATACAAACTTACGTTCTTAATAAAGGCCTGCAACTGTTGCACTATACAACATAGCAACATGTGTCACATAATGCAACTGCTAATTCATGCAATGCCGAAAATGCATGTTTGACAAAGCCATATAAATAAAGACAGTGTATAATTAGTTTAATTAAATCTGTACATAGTTCTAACAGCGATATTGCATACATGAGCATAGAAAATGAGAAAGTCAACACATGCGACACGTGTGACATATGCAGCACATGTTTTTTATAGTGCATTTTAATCATTGCAATAGAACATTATATGCAATAATATCAGAAATTTATTTAATATAATTACATATTTACATATTTTAAGGAAATTTCTTTTAAGGATTTATTTAGAAAATATTTAAATAAAGTCAATTTGTTTTGTGTCGGGTTTGGCTGTTTTTTTTTTTTTTGGGTTTGCCTTTATTTTCCGCAAAATATAAAACAAGCAGGACGTTGTTGTCGGCAAATAAACCGCACCAGTGACCTCCACTTGGATCTTGAATACAGAAGACGATTTGGTTCAGTTCAAATTCTTTATTACCAAATATATCTTCTACTATTAAAATACCTAAATTAAATAGTAATTTAATTTAAATAAAATTAATAAATTTAAATACATACTTTTTAGTATGGAAACCACTGGGAAATTGCATATAATAAATTTCCTCTTCTTAATTATAATTATTTAAAATAAAATTTTAAATATCCCGAACACTGCGTTTAATTTAATGTTAATTTACACAGTGGCAAATTAATGATTTTAAAATGGCCGAAAAAGTGACGCTACTTGATATTTCATTTACATGTACTTATATAAAATTAGATAATTTAATGATGTAAATTTTAGTAGTAAAACAAAATTACAGTGCTGGGTAAAAAAAAGTTAAAAATGAGTATTTTTCAACAGATAATAATAAACTCTAGTGGATTTTAGCAGTAGCGATAACATTCTCCACCGCAGTATGACGATGTAGTTCTATTTATTTTTTTTTTTTTTTATTTATTTATTAAAGTCTATGGAATAATCCTTACAGACTAATTTAAATACAATTTATACAAAACATAATTAAGAAATTACAAATAATTTAACAAAAACAAATATAAATGACATTTTTATATATGAAAATTAAAATATAATAAATTTTTAGGTTATTGTATTTAAGTGTAATATAATATCTCTTTTCACGATTTCCAAACTTTTATTAAAATCTATAAATGGATAAAATAAATTGAATTCATCACAGATTCTGCGAAATGGATCAAAATTAGCATAGTTTGTGCTGTAATATTTTATGCTTAGGATATTATAATTTCTTAATGATCGAAGAGGAATATGTAAATTTATTTTGCTAAGAAGAAATTCGGAATGAAGACTACCGTTCATTAATTTTAACAAAAAAGTAACATTTAGCATATGTCTACGACTTTTTAATGTCGGCAACTTAATAAGGGCGAGGCGATGTTCGTATGATGGCAATCTTATGTTAGGGTTCCAACGCAAACCGCGAAGACAAAACAACAGAAACTGTTTTTGAACTGACTCAATTTTGTTAGAGTATACTTGATATTGAGGGTCCCAAACAACAGATCCATATTCAAGAATTGGTCTAACTAGGGTAGTAAACAATTGCTTTGTTGTATATGGATCGGAAAACTCCTTAGCCCAACGTTTTATGAACCCAAGTACTCCAGTAGCCTTATTGACTGTTAACAATATGTGACTTTTAAAGTCTAATTGTGTATCCAAAAGTACGCCAAGATCATTAAAATTATCAACCAAATCTAGAACTATATTATTCATAATATAGCTACCATTTATTCGACTTGATCTTGTAAAAATCATATATTTACATTTTTTCGCATTAAGATCCATTAAGTTAATGCTACACCAGGTAGTTAAATTATTAATATCATTCTGCAAAAGAACTTGCTGATCAGAGTTGTTAAAGGAAATAAATAGTTTTACATCATCTGCATACATTAAAGTTTTTGAGTGTTTAATTGCAGAAGGAAGATCATTTATAAATAGTGTAAATAGGAGGGGCCCTAGGTGACTACCTTGAGGAACACCTGATATTACATTTATACAGTTTGAATATGAATGACGAAATTTAACAGATTGTGTTCTGCCTTTTAAGTATGAACCAAGCCATTTAAGAAGCGATAAACTAAAACCCATCCGATCAAGTTTAAACAGCAAAAGATCATGATTAACTTTATCAAACGCCTTACTAAAATCGTTATATATAACATCCGATTGCATGCCATTAACAAATCCTTCATTTACCAAAGTTGTCAACTCTAGAAGATTCGTAGCTGTAGAACATGATTTACGAAATCCATGTTGTGTTGGAGATAATATAGATGATGCGTGATGCGACAGTGTATCATATATAAGTTTTTCAAATAATTTTGGTATAACACTTAATTTAGCTATGCCTCTATAATTTGAAATATTAGCTTTAGATCCAGATTTAAACAGTGGAATTATAAACGATTCTTTCCAAATTGAAGGAAAATAACCCGTCTTAAGAGATATATTATATATATGAGTCAATGGAATGTATAGTATTTGTGCGCATTGCTTTAAAATACAACTGGGGACGCCGTCTGGGCCAGCAACGTTTGACGATTTTAGCTTAGATAGGGCGTTTAAGACGGTTTGCTGGCTAATGGATGGTATAGAAAAAGTTGTGGATTCAAGGATTGTGTACGAATATTGATAGTTAAAGGATGACGAAGAGTAAGTTGATGCAAAAAAGTCAGCAAACATATTACTAATGGACTTATCATCCGAAGATTCTGAATCACCATATTTCATAATCGAAGGATATTCAGCCGATCGTCTTTTAGAATTAACGAAATTATAAAATGATTTTGGATCCTTTTTGAAATTATTTCTTATTTTATCTAAATAGTTTTTATAAGCTAATTGATTAGCAATAGTATATTCAGATCTTGATATTGAGTACTTTGCATAACACAACAACGTTCCATATTTTTTATAACTTTTATACAATTTATTTTTCCTGTTTTTAAGCCGAGATATAAATTTTGTGTTCCAGGGGGGACCATTAGCTTTAGAAGGAAACACTCTAGGTACAGATGCCAAAAAACATTCATTAAGTATATGGTAAAATGTCAGTAAACAGAGGTCCAAATCATTTTTACAATTGTTTAGTACACCTATCCAATCAATTTGAGACATTTGACATTGAAGGTTCACGTAATTTGTACGTTTAAAACAAAATATTTTATTGCGCTGAGATGTGTTTTTCTTTTGGATAGGATAGGAGCATAAGCACGATATTTCAATTGTTGGGTGATATATATCCTCAGGGTTAGAAATTGGGGGATGGCGCAGTACAGAAAAGTCAGATGAATCGTTCACAAATATAAGATCCAACATTCTATCATATGAATTTTTAATCCAGTTGATTTGAAAAAAACAATTATTAAACAAACTATTAATAAACTCTGCTGATGAATCCGAAGAGCGAGCTGGAACTAAATGATTAGAATCCGGAGCACCAATCCAATCTACAGATGGCATATTGAAGTCACCAATTACAATTGTTAAATCAGACGATTTTAATTTTCTTAAAATTATATCAACAGCTTTCAGATGATCTTCATATATAGAGGAATCTGAATGAGGCGGAATATATGAGCAAATAATATAGATAGATTTATTATTAATTTTTATTAAAACACATATAATTTCAATATGCAAAAAATCATTTAAAATAATTTCTTCAGATGAAAACTCATTTAAAACTGCAATTAATACACCACCACCGATTTTTTTAACTTTATTATCAGCTTGTTCGCCACCCTGTTTTTCATCAGATTGTTTTTTTTCAAATTGTTTTTCCTCGGGTTGTTTTTTATCACATACTTTTACACAACTTTCTCTATCTTTTCTAAAAATTTGATACTTAGGACAAAAAATTTCAGAGTTATTGACCTTTTTACTGAGCCATGTCTCGGTGAATACAATTATATGGTTGCTTAAGCCAAAGCTGTTACAGTAAATGGATGATAGTTTTGAATTTATGCCTCTTACATTTTGATAAACAATGGAAATTAGTTTTTTGGAATTGTATCTATGGATTTTGTAAGGCGAGCCATATCATATTCTCTATACACAAATTCTCGTATTAAAGCATTTTTAGGCCAAAAGGCACGGTCAACAATTTTTGAGAATAAATCTTCAGGAACTATTATTTTGAAAGATGCTCTATTTCTGGAATTCATTTTATAAACGATAATATCATCTGGAACACAGTTTTGAATGTTTGCCAACACGTGGTGCTTCATCTCATCTGTGGTTGTATCCTGTGCAAAACGAGTAGCGAATATAGTTTTTTTCGGTGGAATTGTTCGTAGTTCTCTAGGAGCGGATGATGATCCAGTGACTCCTATATGATTTGCATTTGATTGAATATTAGCCATTGATGTATGCGGCTTAGGAGATGACTCGTCAAAATTAATCAACCGAGCAGAATTTTGAGCACCAGTACTTAGATTCTGCCCATTAGCAAATGATGATGTATTAGTAGTTGAAGGAATCGAAGAAGCATTATTAAACGATAGAGGAATAGCAGTTACAGGCATGAATGGAGTCTCAGTAAGCAAATTAATGGGAGTCTGAACATCCTTAGCAGTTGTAAGTATCGGAAAAGCAGTATTTGTATTTGAAGTAGGTGTCGGTTTATTAATTAATATTTCAACATTATTCGCGGGTGGATTATTCGGTGGTGGATTATTCGCGGGTGGATTATTATTAGCAATTGTAGTATTCGGAAAACCAGTATCATAAGGATTATCTTTATTTAAGAATCTTGGTGATTTACGACGATTTGGAGACGGTGGTTGGAGTTCATCTAATGACTTAAAGTCATCAAATAACTTTCCATAAGAATTGAATTGCTCAGATAAGTTACTTAGATTCTTTCGAATTTCCATAAAATTTTTTTTTTTTGCTTTGAAAGAAGCGGTAAAAATCGGCACCAATTTTTTGACATTCATTACACCGCCAATGCAAGTTCTTATGCTTTGATATTGATTCAGCCACTAAGACAGATAAGCCACTACACTTAAAATGACATAAACCATGGCAAAGCCAGCAAATAATCATTCTTTCATCATGACCTTCCAAAGAACAACCTTTTTTTACACATTCCATTATAAAGGGATTTATTTAGTTTTATTGGGAAACAAAAAAAATCTATAAAAGTGGCAGCACTGTTTAATTGTCAATTTACTTATTGTTTTGATATACTTAAAATTGTATGCACTTGTTGTTGTTGGTTGCTATTTTAATTTTCTATTTCTTTTTATGCTTTGTACTGGAGTGTTTCTTTTGATTTGAGCTTATTGTTTTTAAATGTAAATTGTTATTGTTGTAAATCACTGTATTTAGTAAGAAAAAGAGTTTTTGATATTTTTGTTTTATGATTGTTTATTAAAACGATTAATTTTGCTGTTTTATTTTTTTCTTTTTTTATAACGATATAAAGACAATTTAGTTTTTTAGACTTTTATATATAAATCACAATTTTTAGGTATTTAGTTTATAATAAATTAACAAAAAAATACGGAGCACAATTTCAATGCGACTTTACACAAAAATGCAGGTGTACACATGACGGAGTTATACTCTTGAGGAGCAGCTACTTCTAACATTGCTAATTTGACAACTGGTCTTTCTAGTATTCCGTGTTGAGTTAGGACCTTTACACTACGAACTTGCCCATCATTTGCCAATCTGGTTTCAACTACTTTTCCTCGCATCCAAACATTACGAGGTAAAGAAGGGTCAACAATGACGACCAAGGCCCCCTGACATATAGGTTTCTCTTTTATGTGCCACTTTGTTCTGCAAGTTATAGTTGGTAAATATTCGGTGAGCCACCTTTTCCAAAAAATATTTGCAAACTGTTGAGACACACGCCAACTTTGTTTCAAAACCATGCCACTGTCTTCGCAATTCGACATTGGTTTAAGGCCACTTGAGTGTCCAACTAAAAAATGGTTTGGCGTTAAAGCCTCATCCGATTCATGTTCAAGAGGAACATACGCTAAAGGTCTAGAATTAATAATATTTTCAACTTCAGATAACATACTCACAAGCAGTTCATCGCTAGGAGACCTTGTAGGCATTATTTTGTATAAAATAGTTTTTACAGAGCGCACTAGGCGTTCCCATGCGCCTCCCATATGTGGGGAAGCCGGGGGATTAAAATTCCATTTTGTTACTGTAGTGGTGAATTCTTTAACCAATTCATTTTTATCTACTTCAGCCAATGCTTCACGTAGTTCTCTTTCCGCACCGATGAAATTTGTTCCGTTGTCGCTGTAAAATTCACGTGGAATACCTCGCCGGGCCATAAAATTCCGAATGGGTAATATGCAGGAACTTGTCGTTAACGAATGAGCCACCTCAATGTGGACAGCCCTGACCGTACAAACAAGTAAAAAGGCAACCATATCGCTTCTCTCTATGACGATTTACAGAAACCATAATTGGGCCAAAAAAATCCAAATCGGTGAACGTAAATGGTGTTTCATAAGCAGCAAGCCGGGCTAGAGGTAATTTTCCCATTTGAGGGAAATTTGGAACCGACTTATGTATTCTGCACCACTGGCAGTTTTTAATTGTAGATTTGTATGTGGTTCTTAATTTAGAAATCGAGAATTTTTTACGTATTTCGTTGATTGAAGTTTCATGATTAATATGGTGATACTTTTCATGATAAAAAAATAAAATTAATTTTGTTATATTGCTACATCTGTGCAAAATAATAGGGTGCTTATATTCAAGGGGAATGTTTGCATTGTCTATTCTGCCATCAACTCTAAGAACTCCATGTTCATCTAGATATGGCGATTTGGTATAGATATCACTCGACTTTGAAATTTGTGTTTTTGACTTAAGACAAAAAATTTCTTTTGCATAGTGTACAGTTTGCGACTGTCGATAAAGTAAATTTTCAGTATTCAATAACTCATCCTGAATGAGTTCTCCTTTCTGTATTATTTTAGTTTTAATATTTTTAATAAATCGAAAACAATACGCAACACACCTTACCATTCGATTCCACGTTGAAAATCGATGCTCATTTATGACGGATTCAATATGAGTCGTTGTATATACACGATGTAGTAACTCTTCTGATGTTGCCGCTTCAATATTTTCTACACCGGGCCAAATATCCTCAGACTGATAAAGAAAGGCTGGGCCTTTGAACCACCTACTGTCACTGCAAATTTGAGGAATACGTGCCCACTTAGTTGCTTCATCAGCTACATTAAGTTTTGTAGGAACCCATCTCCAATCTTTTATTGAGCTTAGCTCTAAAATTTCGGTTATATAAATTGGTTATATTTACGGTGATCTGAATTAATCCAACTTAGGACCGTTTTTGAGTCGGATCAATAAAATGTTTTATTTATTTTGATATCATAGTTTTCAGTTATATATTTTGAAAACCTGGCACCAATGAGTGCCGCCATTAGCTCGAGACGTGAAACAGACGTTATTTTTATGGGTGACACTCTTGTTTTTGATCCAACTAGAGAGGTTGAAATAATGCCATTTTTCTCAAGACGAAAATAACAAACAGCTGCATAGCCACCCTTACTTGCGTCCACAAAAGTGTGTAGCTGTACGTTAACGTCATTATAATTTCCAAACATTTTTACATAGCAACGAGCAATTTTTATATTTGGCAAAATTTTGACCCATTGGACCCACTTGGTCATTAATTCAGTAGAAATTTCATCATCCCAATCTATTTTGGACCGCCATATGTCTTGCATTAAAACTTTTACAAACATAATGATGTGTGCAATTAAACCAAGAGGGTCATATATAGACATTACTAAACGTGGGTGGTGGGTACTTTGGTGCCAGAGAATGTTTCACTGTCTGCTAACCAATTTGAAATTTTAAATGTTATAACATCCTCATGGTGGTCCCAGAAAACGCCGAGAACCTTTTCAATTTGCTGTTCGTTATTTTGATTTAAGCATTTAATTATTTTGACTTCAGTGTATTCAAATGAATTAAAAATGGATTGGTCATTTGAAATCCAATTTCTAATATTAAAACCACCTTGTCGATGAATATATTTGATGTCAGAAATTAATTTTTCTGCCTAAAGTGGAGTGTCAACAGAGTCGAGAAGATCGTCTACATAATGATTTTCTTTTATTGATTTAGCAGCCACTGGAAATTCTCTTTCATATTTTGAAGCGTTTACATTTTTGATATATTGAGAAATGCTAGGGGCGCAAGAGGCACCAAATATCATAACGTCCATAACATATATGTCAGGATTATTAGTTTGACAGCAATCACGCCATAAAAAACGTTGGACGTCTCTATCCTCGTGCCTTATATAAATTTGATGAAACATTTCCTCAATGTCACCGCATATCGCTACTGCTTTTTGTCTAAAAGTGAATAAAATTGACGGCAAAGAGGCCAGAAGATCAGGGCCTTTTAAGAGAAAAGAGTTGAGTGACACCTTTTGTGATTTGGCTGCTGCATCCCACACTACTCTTGACTTACCGGGTTTATTTTTATTAAAAACAGCAAAAATAGGTAAGTACCAAACCTTTTTATCTGGCAGCAAAATTTCTTTTGGTTCCAATTTTCTTATGTAGCCTTTGGCTAAATATTTGGAGATTGTATCCCGAAAAATATTTAAAAGCTCTGAATTTTGCAGTAATTTGCGCTCCAAACATATAAGTCGCTTTATTGCCATATCGTAGCTATCAGGTAAATTAATTAGATCACATTTCCATAGAAGTGGAACTTCATAGTGCTTATCATCTCTTTGCGTGGTAAGTTTATTCAGCATATTTAATGCACGTTGGTCATCTTTTCCTACCAGCGAACAGTGGATCCGCTTGTATGAAGCAGCGGCCAAAAATGCTTTGAGTGGGAATATCGTAATGAAATTTTCATGAAAATTTTTTTAAATTATTTCCAATATATGACAAAATTTTTAGCCAGGTCGGATAACTATATCATATAGCCCCCATAGGGACGATCGGATTTAAAATATTATTTTTTGGCCAATCTCTGCCAAATTTACACAGTATGCATATAATGCCATATTCGATACCCAAACCAAATTTCATTCAGATCGGACTACTATATCATATAGCTGTCATAGGTCATGTCTCCATACGAGTTGATCTACTGTACATAGCGTCAAATAAAATGTAAGCCCCTCTTAACAAAACATTTTATTTTATATTAAAAGAGGAAATAAATTTTAGAACAAAATATGTATTTTCATGAATTAAAAAAAAATATAACAAAATGTAAATTAGAAAAAAGCAGTAAATTAAAAATTAAGTTGAGAATAAAAAAAATTAAAAAGAATCATCTAATAAATCAAAAACAGATTTTAATATAGTTGATTTTGGTTTTTTAGGTAGTTGTCTTTGTCCTGTAATAAATGGATCTGATCTTAAAATTAAATTGTTAATAACATCTGTATTTGAAAGTGTGCGTGAAATTTTCCGACTGTGTTGAAGTCTACATTTTTTTATTTCCTTATTATTGGACTCGGCAGCTTCCTCTGATAGCTCTCCAATCGACAGTAATGCAAACTGTATTACAGCAGAACCATGTATTAACACCTTATGTACGGTAGCCGGTAAATAATACCATGGATAAGCAGTTATTTAATCATTTGCAGTATCCAGTGCGTAATTGTTAAATTTTTCAGCATTGATATTATATCCAGATCCGATGGCTTCCAATATAGTTGCACATTTATGAATTAATCTCTCATCAATACCAGTAATTTCAGAGCTTAATGCTGTATTTCCAAAGAATTTCCTAGCAATATTTCCATCGTTAGATGATCCCCTGCCACCATCTCTAGGTTTGTCCACAATTATTCCCATCTTTTCCCTAAATTCCTTTTGAATTTTTGTTTTTCTCGCTAATACAGAAATCTTCATTTCTGCATCTCTTACTTGCCACATTTTGGCCTCTAATTTATATGAAATGTGCAAGAAGTATTCAAAGAAGCGTATATAAGAGTGTAGTGGAGACAAGCCAAACTCATAAAATTTTTTGTCAACTTCTTTGCTCAAACATTTTCCGACGTCGTTCATTTCGTTTGGCTTTGCCCCGCATATATAACACTTTGTCGACGATGATTCAGATAGGGCGTTGCATACTTTCCCATCTACCATAGTAAGATGCAAACTATGGGTAATCAGAATTTTTCTATTAAAAATGGATATTTCGGTTGGTCTTAATTGGCTTATTTTTTCCTTAAAATATTGTTCTTCTTTAATCGACAGTTCGGTCGTCTCTTTCTTAAACTGGAACCTGATTGGACGACAGTAACGAGTAGAAGATGGTCGGGGGTTTTTCCAAATTATTTGACCATCTATTTGCGCAACAAGCTGCAGAGGAACGTATGATGTTACAAACAAGCTCCTGTCGTCCAAATCAGCGTTTGAAAACTTTTGTTTGTATTCGCTGTGGCCGGTACTTCCATCAAATCCCCATTTCCCGATTAAAAGTAAATTTTTAGTGGAATCTTCAGTGACCGTTTGAACAACATCAGCTTGAAGCTCTAAAATGCTCGAGGCTGTGTTATCTAGCAAACTTTGAAGATCGACTTCTGCGTAGGATTCGTCCACAGATATGTTGTCAGGATATCTAGCTTTTTTGGAGCTTAAAATGCATTGATAGCTCGGAAACAAATCGAATAACACTTTGCTGTTCACAAAATTCCGTATCAGCAAATATTGGTGTTTCGTCATTCCGGTTTCCATTAAAAGAGAAATTACTTCTGTCGGATCCGCTGGCAATACATTTTGGCTTTGACTTTTGTTGCGTAATGCAGAAACAGCGGTCTCATCAATTTTGACCAGCTGAGCTATACGCCGACGCTTTGATCTCGTGGACGCCTCCATAAAATTTAGTTTTTGACGGCCACGTGGAGCACTTTCCGCATTTTCCTTGTGTTCATTTTTCGTATTTTTTAATAAAATTGATTCCTTTGTACTCAGCCAATCAGACTCGTAATGCAAAATGGAAGACTTCATACGTTTATAACGCTTCCAAAACTCAACAATTTTTTTACAAATGTACTCAATAGGTTAAGTAAGCGCATTGAATTCTTCGAGTAAGCCCTTGTTTTCAAAATTTTGTTGTACATCAGCAATTACTTCTCGTAATTTTTCAGCTTTTGTGCCTTTTTTGGAGCACCATAAATTAAAAATATGTAGGCGTGTGAACACACACTGACATATGTATGTTGCCTACCAAATTAAAAGTTAAAAACAAAAAATTAATAAATATTAAGAGGTATTTATACAAATTGGGCACCACAAGTAAAGACAAAAACACACAAAACAAATACAGAGGCTCTGCTGGGAAAGTTTGACATTGAAAAAATAATAAGATGCGTTAGGTTATTGAATATTTCTAACACATCTGCAAGTTTCTGCAGCTGATTTAAACACTTTTATTAAGTAAAAACTTAGATTAATACAATGAATATAATATCTATGGGGGAATCAGGGGGGAACACAACTAAAACTTTAAGTAAACATAAAAGCCATGCCCAAAAAAGGAACAAAAACTAAGGTTACATAAAACATTAATTTTAAAAGGATAAATTCACAAAATAGTTTTTAATTATTTACAAAAATAAAATAAACACCTTTAACTTCAAAATCCATTGATAAATTATGTAATTTTGTTCACAACAAGAATATGCGATCCACTTGAAACTGACTTTCGCTTCGAATGTTTTTGCAATTGCTAAGCTTTGCGTTACAACTGAACACGTGTTCGTGCGTTTCGTTCTATTTTTAGGAAGTACCGTTATGTTTCCAGTAAAAACCGGTTTGCCATTGCGAAGATTGAACATTTTAGAGACAATTTGCTTACAAATTTTTTTTATACGTTGTGACAATTTTTTTTTATTTTTGGCCTTTGGCGGAACCACTGTGCAGCGGGACTTTTACAGAAATGCCAATGCTTTCTAGTGAATAGAAACTTTTTACTAGCTCATGTAAATTTTTATCATAGCCTTTTGTGCAATCACATATAATAAAATTATAATGTTGCTTGTTATTTAATTTGGTAGCTGTGACACCATAAACAATCCATCCAAGTTTTGTGCGTACTGCTACAGGCTCATGTGGAGACCCTTCACGTATTTTATTTGAAACACCCACACTTAGTTCGTTAAGTCCAATAAGAACCTTTGGTACTGCATTATTGTATGAACTTGTTGGCAGGTTTCGTAAATGGTGATAGCGTTGAAAGATACTTTTATAGTCCAACGATTGCTTTGGTAGATTTAGACTACTTACTGTGTTCACTTCCATCACCATTCTGTTGTTATTTTCACCTGAAATTTCAATTTTTAATTTTTTTAAATTTAGTTCGTTTCTATTCATACCACCAGTCCATTGCAAACATAGGGGGTTTGGTTTACCATTTAATTGCAAATCATTTAAAACAGATTTCTCTATTAAACTTATTGATGAGCCGTCATCAATAAAGGCAAATGTATTCATTATTTTATTTCCATAAATTTTAATTGGGATAATTTTAAATAATATTTCATTTATTTTTTTACCGTGTGCATTCACAATTTCTGTATCATTTTTTTCTGTATTATTTGACGTTTCATTATTATTGTTATTTGCAGAAACAGAATATCGATGCAATAAAGGATGGTGATAATATTCACATTTTTCCTCACCACACTTTACCTTCTTTTTACATTCACCACGATGTTTGCCTAAGCAGAATTTGCACAGATTATTTTTTCTTATTAGATTCCATTTGTCATTTCTATCAAACAACAAAAATTTTTTACACACTGCAAGAGATGAACATTTACTGCTGTTAAAAAACAAACTTAAAAATATAAGTCTTTAAAAAAACACAACCACTTTCACTTTCTTGAAATCAAAATCCAACTCACTTTATTTTTCTTCTGATACTTCTTTTTATACTTAGTTTTACAATTTTTTCTTATAATTAAAATATCGATTATTAATAATATTAATTGTTGAAAAACAATTCCGAGAAATTAATAAAGAAAAGTTAATGAATGTTTTAATGTAAAACAATTCCTAATAAATTTGTCTGTTTTTGGAGTTGCATTTATTTAGTGTGGATGAACTAAATAAATGCATAAACAGTTCTTGGAATTGTTTTTAGGTAAATTAAAATGTGAATGAACTAAATAAATTTATTAATAATATTAATTGTTAAAAAATAATTCCTGCTTTATTGCAAAACAATTCCTAATAAATTTGTCTATGTTTGGAGTTGCATTTAGTGTGGATGAACTAAATAAATGCATAAACAATTCTTGGAATTGGTTTAAAATAAAGTAGGTAAATGTGTATTTTTATTTAAGTATATATATATATATTTATATTACATTAACTCGTGTTGAGGGAATAATGGGAGACATTATAACACCCCCACCGTTTGTTTGAGGCTCCGACGAAACATGAAAAATCTGTTTTGATCTTATACTATACACAATTCCAAAAATTATTACGCATAAAATAATTACAATATTGATACTAATGCTAATAGTTTTTGTTTCTTTATCGTGGTATAATATGTTATTTAAGTTTTCTTCATATTTTATTTGTTTAAGGTATAAAGTTTCTAGTTTTAGATCGCTTAGACTAATATTTTCATTGCTTTTGATTTTTGTTACAATATTTGGTAGTATTATTTTGTCTTTAATTTTTAAATTAACATTTGTAAAATTTCTGTTTTTTGTCATAATTTTACAATTTTCAAATTTTATAAGAAAAGTTCCTTTAATATTAATTTCCGCTTTATTGCAGTTGTGTTTAAAATTTTGGTAATAATTTTTTAATATGAGTAATCCAGGAAATATTTCTACTATTTCTTCTGTTTCTGAATTTTTCATAGGGCAATTTGCATCTTTATATTCTAAAATATTTTGCATACAATCACTTTTAATTTCAATTAGGTTCTTCTCTAAATTGTCTTGGAGAAATGGTTCATACATTTTCCCGTTGTGATCGGTGAGTATTGTGTGTGAGTTTAATGCTAATGTCATGTTCTTAATATCTGGGATTGGTTCGAAGGTGATTTTGCTAAGAGTGTCTTTGGAATACGAGGGTATCTTGAATATTAATAGTATAGTTTCGTCATGCAATGCTACAGAGGTTTTTATGTTCATGTAACTGTTAAAGTCTGTTATTAGATCCATTTCCTTTGGGGTTAAAATATCTGTTGGAATGATTCCTAATTTACTGGAGAAGATTACTTGTCCTATGTCGTCAATGTGGTTACGTAAGAGCATTATATCATTATCAATCTGATAAATATGTTGCATGAATGTAACTTCGTCTTCTAATGTCGCTATTTTATTCTGGAAAGTGTTTTTGAACTGATTTAAATATCTTTCCACTCGTTTCTGTTGTGTGTTAATATGTTTAGTTATGTTATTTATCTGTATTGTCAAGAGAGTGTTGACCTGGGTAAGGTTATGTACTGTATTTGTCAACAGTCCGTTGTTTTCATAGAGTGATTTTAAAGAATTATTAATGTGTTCTGCGTCCTCACTGTCCATTGTCCCTGCTACGATTTTCAATCCTTTGCCTAATATATCAATTAATCCTCGTTTCCGCCTGAATTGTGGGTATAAATTATCCACTTTTGCCTTGAGTATCGCAAAATTCTTTCCAACTGTGTCTAATAGTGTCGTTGTGTCGCTAGTGGTTTGTTTTAATGTTGCTACATTGTCTGAAATTATATCGAGGGTTTCCCTGTACATGGTCGTATTAACAATGTGTATTATCTTGGAGTAATTTTCTATAGGCCTGATTTCGTCCAGTTTTATTGGAATATATCCATTATTGTTCGTTAGATCCTGGATATCTATGTATTGTGCACTAGTAGCCATAATGAGAGTATATACCAAAGTCAAAATCGTCATCTGAAAAGATATTATTTTGTAGATACTACAGTTGGGTTGTCTCTGTCTTGGTATTTCCTTTTAGGTTTCACATGTGTCTTATAATATTTGTGTCCAGTCCTAACTGTCTGCAAATGGTCGTCGTCTATTTTAACTGCATTAATTTTCCTATATTTATTGTGGTTTTTACCACCTCTTATTTCCTTAATAAAATTTGTCCCATTTTCCAGTTCTATATCTTTTCTATTTTCGTTTAATTTCCGTATATATTTTCCCTTTTTCAATTCTATTAAGTCATGAATTTCCTTGTATCTGTCTTCGTGTACTTTGCCGTTTACAAAGTCAATTGGTTTAATACCTGTAGTGCTATGTACCGTATTATTATAAAAGCCTATTATCCTCATCATCCTGTCTTCAATAGTTTCGCCCTGGTTTTCCCTATCATGTCTTAGTAGCCTTATGTGTTCGTTAATAGTATTATGTAGTCTTTCAATGTCCGCATTAGACGTATGGTTACTATTCGAAGTATAATGAATGTCAATATCTTCCTTTTTTAAGAACTCTTGCATCGGTATGGCTTTGAATCCCAGTTCGTTGTCTACAATGATTTTATTTATTTTTCCATACGTATTAATTATCTGTAATAGTTTTGTTTTGAACTCTGTCCAACTTCTTCCATTTATATGAAATGCTAAAGCGAATTTTGAAAATTTATCAATTGCTGTCATAAACAAGTTTTTATTAAGAGTATAAAAGACGTCTATGTGTAGTACTTCGAGTGGTTTATTTGGAGTCTCTGTGATTTTATAAGGTATCTTTGGAGGTTTTCTGTCGTACTTCTCAAGGTTGCAAACTTCGCAGTTGTTTATAAATTGCGTTATCCTAAGTTTGAGCTTTGGATTGTATATGCGTGTGACTAACTCTCTATATACTGCGTCTATTCCGCGATGGTTTTTATCAAGGTGTTCGCTTTTTATAATTTCGGCTAACCGGTTTTCATCCTCTACATCTACTGTTTGGAGTGTACATCTTATTATCCTAAATTTTTCGTTGTCAGCAAACAATTCTTCATAAGTATTACTAAAAGTTGTATAAAATTCTTCTTCCATTAAAATAGCGTTTAGCTGTGTGGGGTTAAAGTGATTTTTAAGTAGAGTGATAGCAGTTTCCCTGTCCATTTCTTTCATGTAAACAATTTTTCTTTTATTACCAAAAATACATTTATTTTTTATCTTTAGCGATCCGGAGGTGGTTTTTATTATGATGACCTGGTTTTTGAACATATTTATTGGTGATTTTGTCTTTATTATTCTACTGTCGGATTCTAATATATTTACAGTAACAGGTTCGGTCTCGATCCTGGACAAGGCGTCAGCATTAGTGTTCTTAGTTCCCTTCTTGTACTTTATTTCGTAATCAAACTCCGATAGTTTTAGCCTCCACCTTACAAGTTTTGAGTTAGGTTCTTTAATAGAGAAAAGCCATGTTAAAGGCTTGTGATCAGTTTCTATTGTGAACTTACGACCAAAAAGATAAGGCCTAAAATATTTTGTGGCCCATATTATTGCCAATAACTCTTTTTCTATTGTGCTGTAGTTTATTTCATGTGAGTTGAGGGTACGACTGGCATAACATATTGGGTGATTATTTTGGGAAAGTACTGCTCCCAAGGCATAGTTGCTGGCATCAGTTGTTAGTGTAAATGTCTTCGTAAAATCTGGATATGTTAATATTGGATCGTGTGTTAATAATGTCTTAAGAGTATTAAAACTCTTTTGGTATTCTGGGTCATCTATGTTCAGCTTGCAATCCTTCTTTAAGTATTTAGTCATGGGTTTAGCTATCAATGAATAGTCCTTAATAAATTTCCTATAATAGCCGGTTAATCCTAGGAATTGTTTAATTTGTCTTGTAGTTTTGGGTATTGGAAAATTAACGACGCGTTCTATCTTTTTAGGATTAGGCTTAACTCCCTCCGTAGTAACTATGTGTCCAAGAAATTCAGTTTCTTTTTTCAAAAATTCCGATTTGTCTAATTGAATCTTTAGGTTTGCTTCTCGCAGTCTTTCAAATATGAGTGTAAGTGAATTTATGTGCTCCTGTAAGGATGTCGAAAATATAATTATGTCGTCTAAGTACACTAAGCAAATCTTGTTAATGAAATCATGTAGTATATTATTCATAAGTCTCTGAAATGTTGCCGGGGCTGTCTTCAGTCCGAATGGCATACGCAAAAACTCATAGTGTCCTCCTTCGACACTGAATGCAGTTTTGTGAATATCCTCTTTTTCTATTTCGATTTGGTGGAAACCCTTCGCTAGATCAAGAGTAGTAAAATATTGGCTCCTTCCCAATTTTTCCAGTATCTCGTCTATATTGGGAATAGGAAATTTGTCGTCGATCGTAGCTTCATTTAGTTTACGATAGTCAACAACTAGTCTCCATTTTTGTTTTCCGCTAGCGTCTGCCTTCTTTGGCACTATCCAAATCGGGGCTGAATATGGTGAACTACAATTTCTAATTATTTTATTTTTCAACATGTCTCTAATTTGGTCTTCTACTTCCTTTTTATGAACGTATGGGTATCTATACGATTTTGAGAATATAGGTGCATTATTGGTTGTTCGTATTCTATGCTTTATAGCAGAGGTGAATGAAAGTTTTTCATTTTCGTGGTAAAAGATGTCACGGTATTCGTTTATTACGCGTAGTAATTGTGATCTTTCTTCAGAATTCAAATGTTCTGTTCTAATCTGATCATTTATTGGTTTAGAATTTGATACAAAGTTAAACTCCATACTATTAATTTCTGTGTTCATTATTCCATTCTTGTGTAATCCTTTAATATAGTTATTTTCGTCGTCTAGTTTTTCTTCATCACTTTTAATATAAAGGGGAATTTCATTTTCTCCTAATCTAATTGTATTGGTTTCGAAGCAGATTCTTGCCTTCATTGCCCTAAGTAAATCATTACCGATAAGACCGTCATAAAATTCATGAAATTTTATTATGTAAAATTCTATTCTTTCTAGGTTTGTGCCGAATTCTTCAAATGTAGGGATTATGGCTTTTTCGTAAAGGATTATCCTGTGTTGTAAAGTTTTAATGGTAGTTGGTTCGATTTTCTGTATCCATCTAGGATGACATATATTTGGGTTCAAAATGGAATTAGTTGCGCCCGTATCTATGATTAACTTTAGGTGTCCTAATTTTGTTTTAACTTTCATATATGGAAGTTCCCTGAGGCTGAACAATGAAAATTTTCGTCCTCAGTTGGTTTAGTCTGTCTTTCGAACTTATTAACGTCCATAGGTTCTGGTCTTGGAAAATTATCTGTATGTGGTATTTCCCGTTGTCGGAATGGATTCCAATTGTTCTGTCTTTGGAACGTTTGACCATTGTGGCCAGAATTTTCGTGATTTCCCCGCCAATTATGGGGGTTATTTGGATTATTCCGATGGTGGTTATGGAAATTAGGTTGTTGGTACGAGAGGTTCCTTTGTGTATCGCGATTATTTGTTCTTGCTAAATTTTGGTTATTATAAGATCTGTTGTTATGCTTCTGAGTCCGTAGATTTTTGTATTCTTGGTTTGGCGGTCGTCTATGATTGGAAAATGTCGTGTTTGGTGAAGTCACATATGCATAGCCGGACTGGAATAGGATTTCCATTGCTGTTTCTAGGCTGTCAGGATTTCTGCATATTAGAATAGTTCGCATGGGTTCCGGTACTTTTTCCTTAAATATATTTAGGGCCGTCTTCATATTGTTCTTGGCACATTCGTTGGCTGCTGGGCCAGAACCAATTGACACAATGGTTTTGTTGTTGAGATTTCTGAGTCTCCGTTTAATTTCATTATAAAATTCTACACTATTCGTTTTGAAAGTTGTACTTTTAAGCCTGTCAAAAAGTTCCTCTAAACTGCATCTATCACCGAAATTATTATTTAATACGTTCTTTATGTCTGTCCATGATTGAGCCTGGCAGTTAATTTCTATAACCTCTCTTGCCTTCCCAGTAAGTCTACCCTTAATAATGTCAGAAAATAATAGTTGTGATGGTAGGTCGTACGCTGTTAATAGAGGGTGAACCCTATCTATTAAATTGACGAAAGTCTGTAGATCGCGGTAATCGCCGTTAAATTCTGGGAGTTGATTTAAATATTTTAAAGGGTTAATACTAATAGAGAGTGGTTGGGCTTGTTCGGTCATCTTGTCAACTATGTTTTATCCTTCTAATATTCCTCTGTAAATATATCTTAGTCTTTTCCTGAAATGGCGTGTATTTCTAGTAACTCTTCTATTCCTATCTTGCTCTATGTTAATGTCCGTTAGATACCCGTCGTTCGATTCGATCCCTGAGTCCAAATTATAGTCTGGGTAAGTATCTATATTGTCTTCGATAAAATCTATATCCGAAGGATAATCAGACAATGAATCAGTATCACTCATTAAACAAACTTTGATCACTTTGAGAACGGAAAATATGAAGCTTCTTTTTTTTCTTGAAATTCACTTTTTTAGATAATAAAAAACTAACTTACTTTAAATATTACTTAAATTACCTTAGGGAATTCGTTGATGGGTTTATTGTTGATTCTGGATTCTTCGCTTGGTTGGTTGTTGGTTCAATGTTGTTTGATGGGTTTGTTGATCCAGTTTTTGTTGATGGGGTTGGTTCTGGTTGTTGATTTAGTTTTGGTTTCTTCGTTTGGTTGGTTGTTGGTTCAATGTTGTTTGATGGGTTTGTTGATTCAGTTTTTGTTGATGGGGTTGGTTCTGGTTGTTGATTTAGTTTTGGTTTCTTCGTTTGGTTGGTTGTTGGTTCAATGTTGTTTGATGGGTTTGTTGATTCAGTTTTTGTTGATGGGGTTGGTTCTGTTTCTTCGTTTGGTTGGTTGTTGAAAAAAGGGTCTCTTTTCCTTTTTTATTTTAAAATTTTTATAAAAAAATTTCGAAAAAAGTTTTTATATCCTTTAATCTTATAAAGGAGTGTTTTAAAATTTGTATATAAAAAAAATTTCGAAAAAAAAGTTTTTATATCCTTTAATCTTATAAAGGAGTGTTTTAAAATTTTTATAAAAAAAAATTTCGAAAAAAGGTTTTTATATCCTTTAATCTTATAAAGGATTATTTTAAAAATTTTTATAAAAAAATTTCGGAAAAAAAGTTTTTATCCTTTAATCTTTTAAAGGAGTGTTTAAGGATGTTATTTTATCCTTTTGTTTGTTTTTTGAAAGGACCGCACTAAGAATAAAAATTCACGTTCTACTACTTCTATGTTGGGTAGGACTTGCGGTATCCTACCGACTGCGCCAAAAACAAACTTAAAAATATAAGTCTTTAAAAAAACACAACCACTTTCACTTTCTTGAAATCAAAATCCAACTCACTTTATTTTTCTTCTGATACTTCTTTTTATACTTAGTTTTACAATTTTTTCTTATAATTAAAATATCGATTATTAATAATATTAATTGTTGAAAAACAATTCCGAGAAATTAATAAAGAAAAGTTAATGAATGTTTTAATGTAAAACAATTCCTAATAAATTTGTCTGTTTTTGGAGTTGCATTTATTTAGTGTGGATGAACTAAATAAATGCATAAACAGTTCTTGGAATTGTTTTTAGGTAAATTAAAATGTGAATGAACTAAATAAATTTATTAATAATATTAATTGTTAAAAAATAATTCCTGCTTTATTGCAAAACAATTCCTAATAAATTTGTCTGTGTTTGGAGTTGCATTTAGTGTGGATGAACTAAATAAATGCATAAACAATTCTTGGAATTGGTTTAAAATAAAGTAGGTAAATGTGTATTTTTATTTAAGTATATATATATATTTATATTACATTAACTCGTGTTGAGGGAATAATGGGAGACATTATAACACTGTTACAGGCAAAGCATACACGTTCATTACTGTGTGCATGTAGATATGCTTTCTTGTTGTGTATGTTGTTGTTCATAGTGGAACCGGTTTTTTTGTTAACGCTGTTGTTGTTATTCTTAATATCTTTTTTGTCATTATTTATTGTGACACTACTGGCAATGAGGCCTAAGTTAAAAATCCAATTAGCAAATTCACATAAGTTTGCTATTTTGTTTTGATTATTCAAATTTACTCTTTGTGATGCCCATTGCATTTGATAACAAGATGGTAATTTTTGCAACAATTCATTTAAAAGTGAAGAATTGTTCAACTCATCTGTAAGTTTACACGCTTCTATTGTTGACAACAAACTCCGTACATTAATGGAAAAAAAGAGGTATGTGTATTTAAATTATTTTCATCTACAGGTGAGGTCAACTTTATTCTATTTTGAATAGAGTACAAAATTTTTTCTGGTTGACCGTACAACATTTAAAGTACATTTATTACCCAAGGAACGTTTGAAGGGTGAATAAGTAAATGTTGTACGCTTTTTAAAGCATTCCCTCTTAGTGATCGTTGTAACCTTATTAGGTTTTCAGCTTCCGTGAAGGCACAGAGATTTGTAGACCACTCAAATGTTGAAGAAAATACGGGCCATTCTTCTGGAAGACCAGTAAAAATTGGGAGTTCTTTTGGCAGTGATTGGCGAGACGTCAGGTGAGTTTGGTAATACTGTGGATTTATTGTTGACGACAGTGGGCGATTAATATTAGCTGGTGGCATACTGTAGTTTAAATTTTGATCAGAATTTAAAGTTGATGTAACGTAAGTCACAAGAGGTGGGTGATTTGGGCAGATATTATTTGTTGAAAATATTCGTTGTGATTGGCTATATGTGGGGCCAAATATTGGACCAGAATTTGTTGCGTATGGCATTGAGCTTTGAACTTCTGGTCCAGCGTATAAATTTGTTGCCGTGGCTGTTGGTAAGGTAGACGTTACAGATTGTAATGGCAAACTGGGTTCAGTGGCAAAATTTGTATTTGCATTGAATGTTAAGCCCGTTGCATTGTTTTGTTTTACCGTATGTGTCGGCAAATCTGAATAAATAGTTTTACACAAAATTTGGGCAGTGTTTGATTTATTAATTGCGTTTTCAAATTCGTTAGGGTTTTTAGTACCGCTATGTTCATTAGAGGAACCTTGAGGATTTGGATGGGAGTCTACCCAATCTTGTACACATTTGGAACCCACGGAGCAGTCATCAGTTAAATCAACATTTTGCTCAAGCAAATGGTACTTTTTATTTAGGTATTCTTGTTGTAAAATTTTTTCTTCCTCCAGCTTTTGAAGCTGAATTTGACGTCATTGTGATATACGAGAGTTGACAGAAGAGTAACTTCTTGTAGGGGAAGCAGCTCTAGTGGCAGAACAAATTGTACATTTGTAGGTTATGTCAGAGGTGACATCTATACAACTTTTGTGAAATATTTTGTGGCAATCGGTACAAGAAATCATATCTTCGTTTGGGGGACTTGGACATAATGCACACTTAGCATTTTGTTGACCCTGTGAAGTAGTTGAATTCATTTTGTAATTACTGCGATTGGCAAATATATATGTATGTTGAGACGCTACAGGTGTCCAGGGGTTATTTGTCTGTTGATTATTTTAAAAGTATTGTTGTCAGCAAATAAAGCGCACCAGTGACCTCCACTTGGATCTTGAATACAGAAGACGATTTGGTTCAGTTCAAATTCTTTATTACCAAATATATCTTCTACTATTAAAATACCTAAATTAAATAGTAATTTAATTTAAATAAAATTAATAAATTTAAATACATACTTTTTAGTATGGAAACCACTGGGAAATTGCATATAATAAATTTCCTCTGCTTAATTATAATTATTTAAAATAAAATTTTAAATATCCCGAACACTGCGTTTAATTTAATGTTAATTTACAAAGTGGCAAATTAATGATTTTAAAATGGCCGAAAAAGTGACGCTACTTGACATTTCATTTACATGTATATAAAATTAGATAATTTAATGATGTAAATTTTAGTAGTAAAACAAAATTACAGTGCTGGGTAAAAAAAGTTAAAAATGAGTATTTTTCAACAGATAATAAATTCTAGTGGATTTTAGCAGTAGCGATAACACTGCTCATTAAATATTTTATTCGGTGCCTTCCTGCCTTTGTTATGAACCCGATTTTTATACCCTTCACACAGTGAAAAAGGGTATATATAGGTTTGTCATTCCGTGTGAAATTTCTACAATTTTCATTTCCGACCCCATAAAGTATATATTTTCTGAAAGCTTATGAATAGGGGAGTCGATTAAGCTCTGTCAATTGAAGCCCGCGGACATCGCATGGACCCGGGTGAGGTATTATAATATCAGAAATATTTGGGCGTAGATCGGTATTGAAAATCAGAAACATCGGTACATAAACAACTAAGATATGAGCGAAAACCCACGACCACCTCGACTTTTTACAAAAACAACATTACAACAACAACATACATACATACAAACATATACTAGTTAGAGAAAACGTGGCATCGAATCCCAGCTGAGCCAAACAAATTTTTTTTTTATTTTTTTTATATTTTTTTTTAATTTTTTATTTAATATATTATTTATATTTTTATTATTATTTTTTTTTTTTTATTTTTTTTGTTTTATATTTATTATATATATTTATTATATATATTTATTATATATATTTTAAATATTTTTAAAAAAAATTTTTTTTAATTTTTTTTTTAAATTTTTTTTTAAATTTTTTTTTAAATTTTTTTTTATTTTTTTTTTAACATACATATGTACGTAAATTTATAATTTTACAATGGGATGTTATATCTATGTTTTTTATATGTATGTACGTATATCATATAGAATGGTGATACAAACTACTGTTATTGCATGACTACACGTTGTGAAGGGTATATAAGATTCGGCACGGCCGAATATAGCGCTCTTACTTGTTATATATGTATGTTTTTTTTATGTATGTACGTATATCATATGGAATGGTGATACAAACTACTGTTATTGCTTGACTACACGTTGTGAAGGGTATATAAGATTCGGCACGGCCGAATATAGCGCTCTTACTTGTTTAATAAAGAGTTAATGAAATTGTGAAATACAAGATTTTTGATCTCAACATTTAAAATGTCACGCGGGTAGAATGTACTTGTAGTAAATAGAGAAATTGATAAATATAGTTTCCCAAAAGATCCCTTCAAATGTAAATTTAATAAAAGAATTTTAACAAGTAAGAGCGCTATATTCGGCCGTGCCGAATCTTATATACCCTTCACAACGTGTAGTCATGCAATAACAGTAGTTTGTATCACCATTCATCCCATATGAAATACGTACATATATTTAAAAAAACATACATATATAAAAACATCCCATTGTAAAATTATAAATTTACGTATGTATGTTAAAAAAAAAAGTAAAAAAAAAAATAATTAAAAAAAAATTAAAAAAAAATAATTAAAATATTTATAACATATATAAAACAAAAAAAGATAAAAAAAATTAAAAAAATAAATAAGAAAAAATAATAAAAATGTAAATAATATATTAAATAAAAAATAAAAAAAAAAAATAAAAAAAAAAATATAAAAAATATAAAAAAAAAATTTTTTTGGCTCAGCTGGGATTCGATGCCACGTTTTCTCTAACCAGTATATGTTTGTATGTATGTATGTTGTTGTTGTAATGTTGTTTTTGTAAAAAAAAAAATTGAGGTGGTCGTGGGTTTTTGCTCATATCTCAGTTATTTATGTACCGATGCTTCTGATTTTCAATACCGATCTACTCCCGAATATTTCTGATATTTTAATACCTTACCCGAGTCCAGGCGATGTCGGGGGGCTTCAAAAAGTTGATTTCAACATACACACGGACAGACGGACAGACTGACAGCGCTTAATCGACTCCCCTATTCATAAGCTTTCAGAAAATATATACTTTATGGGGTCGGAAATCAAAATTGTAGAAATTTCACACGGAATCACAAACCTTCACTGTGTGAAGGGTATAAAAATATATAAAAAAAATAATTTTATTTATTATACCCTTCACACAGTGAAAAAGGGTATATATAGGTTTGTCATTCCTACTACAAACTACTGTTATTGCATGACTACACGTTGTGAAGGGTATATAAGATTCGGCACGGCCGAATATAGCGCTCTTACTTGTCATGTATGAAACGCTCAATGATTTTTTGGACCGTAGAAGAATTCATGTTAACCATTTCAGCTATTTTTCGCTGTGAGTGGCCATTTTTGAAATGGTTTAAAACCGAATTGGTTCTTTGCTCTAAACTAGTATGCGGACTCATTTGAATTTTTGTAAATTGATACTCCAAGGAACGAATCTAAACTAACAATTCAACAAAAAACATTGCTAGAATTAAAAATACGAAAAACGAAACCAAAAACAAAGCTACATTGAAGTACCGTTTATTTCTATTATTTTAATTCAAAGAAAGACATGGTATTAAACACAACAGCGTACAGCAGCTTGCCTAAGTTGCAATGACATGCTAAGTATGTTTGAGTTGGCATAACATGTTATAACACCTTGTTTAAATTCGCATGGCATAGCAAAGCACGAAATCTTTGAAAATTACATTTTTATAGAAAATGTTGAATTGTGCAGGAGTCTAGTTCTTAAGTATATTTAGAAATTAATTTTTCTTAATAGCCCGAAGAATCATTAAGAATTGTCTTAAAACTAATAAAAACAAGTAAGAGGCCGTGCCGAATCTGATAATACCCTTTACCATCATATACATAGGTATAATCCCACATCGTGGCTTAACCTATATTTCATATTATACGCCATTTTCCTTTATTATTTTCGACGCCATCCTTGATTTTGAATTTTTACCAAGTTAACTGTATTCTACTAGTCAAGCCTTTTAATTTGATACCCATATTGATGGGGTTAAAAGAAATTTATCCGCCATTTTGTTTTAGACGCAATCTTGGATTTTATATTGGTTAATAATTTACTGTATTCAACTGGTCAAGCCTTTTCATTTGATACCAATATTGAGAGTGTTCAAGAAGTTTCATTTTAAAATGCCATTTTGTAGTGGCAGCCAACACGAATTTTAATTCGTTTATAGTGCTTATATTGCGCTAGTCAAGTCCTTTCAGTCGATATCAATATTGACTCTCTCGGTTGTCTAGGAGCTGAAAAAATTTGGTTTTATTTTTTAAATTTTTGGAATTTATTTTTTTCAAAAACAATTTTTGCCTACATTTTTATCGATTAGACACGCTTTATCTAAATTTTGCACGAATACCTCTAGAGGGATATTATATCTACAAATAGTAGCAAAGGTATCTTTTAATTTTTCTATGGCTGAAACATTTTAATTTTGGTGGTAAAAATATGGGAAAAAAACGGAGGCAGTCGTGTTTGTTTACTCATATTTTAGAAAGTTATGGGGCGATTGTGCTGAATTTCAATAGCGATTCATTCGATTTCCAAAAGATTGATACCATACACAGATCTGAGGAACATATGGTTGCTTCTAAAAGTTGATTTCAACCAACACACGGTCAGACGGACATGGACATTAATCGACTCCCCTATTCATAAGCTTTCAGAAAATATATCTAGGGCTTATATTCAATACCCGCCATACACCAATTTTTGAAAAATTACTTTTTGATCGCAAATTGTTCACTGATGCCAGCTTTATCTCTGACAAAAATTTCCGAAAAAAAATTAATATATTATACTTATTAAGTACTTTTTTTATATATTGCTATGAACCGCACGATTTTTTTTAATGCAATACCGCCATACGCCATACATTGAGAATACGGAAAGAATAAATTTCCACCCGTTCCTTCTGCCATAAATATATATTGACACTGTTAATTCTATGAGATTATGGACTGTACTGCCTAGTTTTTACTTTAAAGAAAATTTTTTTTACGTTTTAATTTACGCCTTCTAGTTAACAAGCAAAAATTAACTGTCAATAACTACAAATATTTCAACAAAAACAAAACGGACAACGGACACAATAAATGATTGTTGTATAAAAAAGAATTTGTTAAGCAAACAGCTAATTCCCATTAGGAAATTCAATACAATTCCAAGACCCTAACAATAGGTTAAAATGTCTTATAACAGAATAAAAATTACATTTTTTTTAAAGACTTCAATGATGCCAAACTTATTCGCTTTTCGAATATAAGATCACTAAAGTATTTGCCAAGTATAGAAGTTCAATTTAAATTTAACTTTAATGAAAAATTAAAAAGTACACAGGATATACTGAACCAAAGCCTTTGCATACTGCTCAGCTTCCAATCCAGCTTAGTAAATGGAAAAATCTTCAAGATTAGAAACCGGTTATACCACTAGAATATCATTATTTTTATGATAATTTAGTTCAGATGGAGTCAAAGTAATAAAAAGCATTGTGACAATGTCCAATTTGAATTACCTTTTTTTTAATACTTTTTATTTTTTTGTTAATGTTTTGTTATTGAATTCTTTAAAGTTAGGATTATAAAGTTAAAATTATATATTAGAGCAAAAAAATATTTTTTTTTACTGTGCAATAACCGCCATAAAAATATTTAAAGATTTCAGTTGCAATACCCGACATCAACCATATCGCTACGAATAGAGTAAAAAGTTATATTTTTTTTTTTAAATATTATAGAAGAAAGATTAATTCATACCTTAAGAATTTGGAATGAAACAGTTTTTTCTCTCTCCTGAAAATTTGTGTTTTGGCGTATGGCGGGTATTGAATATAAGCCCTCGATATACTTTATGGAGTCGAAAATGAAAATTGTGGAAATTACAAACAAAATGAAAAAGCTATATAAACCCTTGTGCACCACAGGTGAAGGGTATAAAAAGACATTTTATGGCTGTCTCAATATTAAAAAAAAAAAAACAGAAAACCAATGAATTTTAAAATACTAATAAAAACTAATTGTCAAACTGTCTAAATACAAAAAAGGCAATTCAATGAATTTAAACCACATATGTACGTACTTAATATATATGTATGTATGTAAATATCTCAATATTAAAAAAAACTAATGGAATGTATAAGAAAAATTAATATGTTTATTGTGGGCATTTTCATTCATATTGCATGACTACACGTTGTGAAGGGTATATAAGATTCGGCACTGCCGAATATAGCACTGTTACTTGTTTTATCTACTCTTGTATTACGAGCTATAACTGCCTTTACAATAAATCGATTTAGCTCATTTTCAATGCCAAACAAGTCTTTTGTATAAGGAATATTCTGGCAAAATTTAAGCCCCCTAGATTTACGGTTCGAGCTCTATCGTGCTTTCAACAGACGGACAGACATAATTAGATTTTCCTAAAATGAAACAAGGACTCACTATGGGGTCGAAAGTGGATATTTCGATGTATTACAAACGAAATGACGAAAAAAATATACCCTCACACCATTTTTTTGGTGGTGGGTATAACAAGACAAAACAAATAAGAAAGTTTTTCCAGCATGATTGCCTCATTGATACTGCATCATAAAGCAATTTTGTAGGTTACACGATAAGGATCATTGAATGTTTATCTCTTCTGCCTGGCACATATGCTAGTATTAGCTGGTAATTACTTTTTCTATACGAGTGAGAATTGTAGACCGGCTTCTCAAAGCCCGACCATGTGTAGGGCTCCAGGAAGGATGAATTTCCACTCAATATTTGGATAACTGTAATGTTGAATTACTCTGTTTTGAAGAGTTTCCAAAAATTCTAGATGATTGTTTTTGATTAGTTATGATGCTCCGACGAAATTTTTTCTATTACATATCTGAATAGATGAGAGCATGACAATCGCGTCTTCCTATGAAGCGGGAGAAGGCTGCTAAGAATGTTTAGGTCGACAAGTCTCTTGCTGCTTCTAAATTTATGGCTTTAATAGCGAAGCATACAAAAAAGCAGACGTATCCTTTTATGATAAGACAGGCTCTTCCGGTGAAGTTTCTTATATCAAAGGGTCCTGCGTAATCTATGCCAGTAGTAGCAACTGGTCTAGATAGATTTGTACGTTCAGGTGGTTACAGTTTGTTTTTGTCCATAATGCAGAATCTGGTCTTACCTGGTCCGGCTGCATGCAGAATGTTGTAGGCGTCCTTGTTTAGCCCGCAAACCCTGTCTTTGTACAAACATTGTTGTTGGACACATATAAGATCCTCTGTGAAGCTGGTCGCTGTGGACGACTGTGACATCGGTGTCCTCTGAACCGTCGTCAGATTCTAGTCTTCATCTTCTGCCACATCCATCTTACCAAAGAATTCCCCCACTAATCCTGAGACCGATTGGGTGTCATTAATGTCCGATGAAAGAACAGACCCGTCGTCACAGCTCATGGAAGGATCCTTAGAGAAGTCCTTACTCTCCCGATCTTGAGGCTTTTCCTTGTCGTCACCCTTATAGACCCGGAGAAAGATAGTACCAAAACCATAGTCGCTGTTTATAATAACAGTGGCCTTCCTGAAGCCTTCTACAGCTTCAGTAACCTTGGCTATTTTCCAGTCTTTTGTTGGTAGCCGAGGATGTGGGTCGGATGGTATTGCGGGAATCTTGGCCTTTGTGGAACATCGGCGAGATGTATTGCTTCGAGCTTCGATCCAGACCATACTTCCCCGACGGACTCTATGGCGGCCTTGTACAGCTGTGCCGAACGCTCGTCTGTACAGGCAAAAAAGTTTGATGTGGCCTTGCTATCAGCCAGCATCTTCACGCTGGGTTGGTGGTCCAGGGTTGTCCCGGAAAACTTTCAAGAACACCCCATTGAGAACAATGACAAACGATTTCCAGTTGCTAGAGGAAATGCTGCCTTCGCTGGAGTTGCGGTCAATGATCGCCCAAATAAGGTGGTTCTTAGCCACCTCCATGTAGGATCTTGGTTGTGGCCGTGGAGGCATGTGTTTGGAAGAGTGTCCTCCTCTAACCGTTTCCATTTAGGCGCTACAGAGGATGCCGTCTGTTTAGGACTGCCTTCACCTACATCGGCAGGATCACTGGCGCTTCCACTCCACTAGTCAGGTTTCAGTAGCCAACAACGTACTGCAGCCTGATACTGACACTGCAGTAGTTGGGTCTCCGGAGATTATAAAGCCATTTACCGGATACGCAGGGCATGATTTTTTCGACATTACGGACGATGGTTTGTTTGCATAATGACGCCATAATTTGGTTTTGGGTATGTTTTTTGTATAAGACGCAAGGTTTGCAATGATAAATTGCACTTTTAATCAAAGGTTTTAGTTTGAATATCCAATATTATGTGCGGATGATACGAGTCTGAGTTGTGCTATCCATCCACAAGAATCAAAGAAAGAATTTTGCAATTGTAGATAAAACTTCAATTTTATTGTAGGTTTTATTAAAATCGATTTCCGGTGCAGTGAATGTAAAGGAGTCTGAAGAGTTTTTGTTCGAGCGTTTTCTGACAATTTTAGCCAATCGAGCGGTAAGAGCTCAAATCCCACAGTTTTTAATATGGTTATTCGTCAATTTTTGATTTTATGGTATTGTTCAAAGTGTTTCCTCCAGCTAGAACATCATCCACGTACATATTTTGTTGTAAAATGTTCGATGCGAGAGGGTGTGTTGTCCAGCCAAATACTGCATCATTGTTTCCATGCAATAGATAAAGGGTCCCAAATCGAGGCCTATTAGGTCAATGGGTCTACTTTTATTGAATTGAGGATTTACAAGTTCTAATTTAGCAGTCTCATTGAAATGTTACAAGTCTAAGGTTTGTGGTGATAAATTAGATGGTAGCGTCTTTAGTACAAAAGCCCTTACTTCTAATTTAAAGGTTTTATATACCCTAAAGTAAGAGTTAAATAAACAGGCTTTAAGTTTCGGAAATTTTTTTATTTAAGCCTGTGACATGAACCAAATTTCGTTTAGTGGGTAAATTAAATCGGTTTTTCAATTTGTCCGATACTAAAGTTGACTGAGATCTAGGGTCGATGATTGCTCTTGCCTGAAATCTTTCGCCTCTTATTTCTATGCGCACTATGGCAATAAACTGACCATTAAGTATTTTGCGTTATTACATCCTCCATGTAAAATAAATTGTATTCTTTTTAATATGGCAGCATCAAAGCAAATACTGAATATTTTTAACAAATTTATTAGTTCTTTAAAAACGAAGTTGCAACGACAAACGAATAGTTAACAATTAACTTTATACCGTAGAAAATATGGAAACTTTTAATTTATATACCTCACGTTAAAACTTAAAGGTAGAGTGATCTTCCCTTTAACATATCGAACACTTTTAGGTTAAAGTGAAGTTGTAATAACGAAAAACTAGTTATCTGTCCGATAATATCCTAACTTAAGTTATCGGTAAGTTATAATAATGGCTCTTACAATGTGGACTCTATCACTTATGTTTTGTTCTTCGTTTTTGGGCATTTACAATGTATCATTTTTGATTTGTGACATTTTTCTGAAAATGTCAGATGAAAATTGTTTTTTATCCTTTGACCCATTTTCTATATGAGTCGTATGAGTATGAAAAGTGTTTAAACGATTTTGATTAACCAGTGATTTGGTATTTTCCTTTTTCTGGGAGCAAGGCTTGCTAGTTGACTGTGTAATGGCTGCTATTTACTTTAAAGTCTTAGAATTGTGTGTTAGAAATGTGATGTGTTGAATTGTTCCCATGTTGGAACCTTCGTAATTTCCTGGATAGAATTTTCAAATTCTTTTAAAAGAGATCGTGGGAGCTGTTTTTGAGCAAATATATACTAAAATGGAGTCCCAAATGTCAGTTCCTACGCCTAGGGTATTTAACGCCTGAACACATCCATTAACTGTCCGTTGTAATAGTTGAATAGATTGGCCTGATTCTTCGCTAACGTGCGGAAGATCAAACAAAATCTTTAATTGTTCATTGACCTGAACCCGATTATTTTCGTATTAATTGACGAGGTTTTTCCAGTCTATGTCGAAACCTTCAGTGGTTAATGGGGCATTTGAAACGATTTTTCTAGCATCTCCTCCTGTCTTTTGTATTAAATGAAACAATTTCTTAATTTTGCTAAGATGAGTATTTTTTATGTATAGAGCCGTAAAAAGTTCATGGATCATGCAAAAAAGTCATCTCTTCGGATAAAGCACATTTTGATCTTGCAAAATTGACGTATTAGGGACTCAGAAAACCCAAACGAAATCTTACAGAAGCCAATGCACCCATTACGAATGACTGTTTAGTGCGGCTTGTGGAGCGGAGGCATCATCACGGTCAATGGAGACACCTATCACACGACAATCGGTTTCTTTAAGTCCGCTCTTGTTCTTATTAATGTGAACAATGTTTAGTTTTAACATAATGGTGCAACCTTTAACACATCTCATGCCATAATCGATTTATTGCGTTCAACGTTTGATGGCCCTTTAATTAGTCGGAATCTTGATGTTAATTAGCCGCCAAGAAGATGCGATCTGACAACGTTGAAATTGTGTTAAAGGCAAGTGTTATGCAGACAAGTCAGAGACAATTGAGCATTTGAAGGCCAACATTCGTGATGCCATTGCCTAGATACCACCACTTACACTCGAAGAAGTGCCCGAAAATTGGTCCGATCGAATGGGGTATTATAAGGCCAGCCGCGGCAGCCATATGAATGACATACTAATTCATTTCTAACCGCAACAATTGTACTACACAACAACACAATAAATTTTGCATAATTTCAAATCGTTTTTGTTTTTTTGCAATAACATTTTTAAATTTAAACTTTTAAATGGTCCACTCTTTATAACAAATAATGGAAGGAGTGGATATCTACTTTAAAAACCTCGCTAGTAAATGCTTGGATGATTTATAGTTTCTGTCTTTGTCACCAAAATTAAAGTATAATACGTAGGTTTTTTTTTCGCGTTGGTTTGCATATTCTGTAATAATGCGACAATCAAAAATGTATAGAGAGCCACATCAATTTATACAACATATTTGTATAACCAAATAAATAGTATTCGTACAATAAAAAGTCAAAGCAGAGATGTGGTAAAAATTGTCACAAATCAAAATAATTTTTATGCAAAAAATTCAATGTTTCTCATCATACCCATTGTTTTGTTTTTGGTTTTCTTTTAATGAATAAAAAAAAAATAGTTTTAGTTATAACAAAAACTTGCTCTTCTATCTCTACAATCTATAAAAGCAATAAAAAAAAATGCTTAATAGTGCCCACTGTTCGATTAATCGAACAACAAAAAACCTAAAAAAGTTTTGACAATGCATTTGTGTTTTTAAATTCCTAATTACCCAAACTACCAAGTTTTATAAAGCTATTTGAAAAAACCAAATCTCTGGGACGATATGGGTTAAAAGAAAATCGGCTACGAAAACTTTGATGTATTGACATTATATTTTCTTGCTTAAAAAAAACTATTTTCATCGTATCAATCGAATCAATGCTGATATTGCAGCAGTCGTTTAAGAAGAATTTATTTTCCCAATATTTAAGTACATATATACATACTTACATATAAAATTTTCAATAATAAATCCCAAAGTTTTGTTTGTGTAGACTTAAATTTATTGTAATAATTTGTTTATTTAAGACTAAATATTATTTTTTTTTGTATGTAGTTTAATTTCTTAACATTTCAAGTGTATATTATTTATTTATTTATTTTCGTTAATATTTAAATATTTACACAGAAGATTAAGAATGATAACTTAAATAGGGAACCTGTAACATTCTTAAATAACTTAGCTCAGTGCTCTTAAAAACATACATGCATACACTGATGTATTTAGCTATAGTTTGAATAATAATATTATAATAATTACTATTTCTTACATATGTACATGTATGTATGTATGTATGTATGCATGCATATGTACATATAATTCATGTATACTTAAAACTAAAATTTTTATACGAATACTAGTTTAAATATTATTATTATTCTTAATTATTATTGTTTTTATTGTTATTTATATTTATTTATTTTTTTTAATGGTAAGTAAAAAGAATATTCTCCCCACTTGCAAAATGATAATTTTAGTTTAATTTGAAAACTTTCTGAATGTATTCATTTTATTTTTCTCAATCAAATAGTATATGGTAGTGTCTTTTAGTTTTATAATTAAATATTAAAACTTCAATGACTTACAATTAAACCAAATAATTTGTTGAACGCTTGAAATGATTTTTTCTGTTTTTTGTTAAGTTTGAAATGCAGCACTTGAGGCATTTCAGTACCATTGACAATCCAGCTACTATTGACCAAAGGCATAAACAACTTCGAGGTTATAACCTACAAGCTTTAAAACATTTGCGTATTCGAACTAAACGATTCAGCAGTTAAGGTTCAACGTGAGTAATAACTTTCACTACTTTACAATTATCTGTAAATAAGTCATTAATATCAATCACGTAAAGCCGTTCTAGATATACATGCATATCTGTTAAAATGAGTGATTTGGTTTTTTTTTATATATAGTTGAGTCATGTTTATTTAATTAAAATATTACGAAATCACCACTGCTACTTATTCTTCTATATTTCTGTTAAAACTGAAAATGTATGCAACTTTTTCCCGTTACACTTTAAAGGTAGAGGAAATAAAGCGACAGCTTAATAGGCAGACATCTGCAAATAAGAACAAGTAAGAGTGTTATATACGGCCGTGCCGAATTTGATAATACCATACACCATCATGAGCATAGATATAATCCCACATCGTAGCTTAACCTATATTTATTTCATGTTATACGCCATTTTTCCTTATTATTTCCGACGCCATCCTTGATTTTGAATTTTTACGTAGTTATCTGTATTCTACTAGGCAAGCCCTTTCATTTGATACAAAGGTTTTAATAATTTTGGTTAATCGCAATATTTAACCGTAACAACTTTCATACTTTTGAACTGAAGCATAACTTTAATTTTTGTGGATTCCTTTTCCATATGAACCCTAACTGTTCACGCAAAGTGTCTAAAAAAGTGTACAAGTGTACATTACGAACCAATGGAGTAAAATAAAGTGAAAAATCTAAATTAGAATACAATTTATATATTACTAGCGTGTGTCTGTGACTTTGTCTTTGTTAATCTAGGTTGTTATCTGCCTGTGTACCGAATTTCAACAAAGATAAAAACATTCACATTTTTTATAAAGGGTAGTTAAATTTTAAGGGCCAATGTTGAATGTCAACCACACCTAAACGTCAACTTTTCTTTCTGCATTTCATTTGACATTTCTATCTTTCTGACTAACTCAATTTGAAAATTCATTTCGTGCACTTTGTGATTCTTTTGGTTAAGATTATTGTTGAAGTTCGTCTACAATCGGGAGAATTGTGAAAAATATTTAAATTTTAGCAAAACAGGTCTGTTTGAAATGTAACAAGTAAGAGCGCTATATTCGGCCGTGCCGAATCTTATATACCCTTCACAACGTGTAGTCATGCAATAACAGTAGTTTGTGTCACCATTCATCCCATATGAAATACGTACATACATATATAAAAACATCCCATTGTAAAATTATAAATTCTCGTATGTATGTTAAAAAAAAAAAAAAAAAAAAAATAAATAAAAAAAAAATTTAAAAAAAAAAAATTAAAAAAAAAAAAAATTTTTAAAAAATTTAAAAAAAAAATTATTATATATATAATATATATAAAACAAACAAAAAATAAAAAAAAAATTAAAAAAAAAAATTTAAAAAAAAATAATAAAAATATAAATAATATATTAAATAAAAAATAAAAAAATAAAAAAAAAATTTTAAAAAAAATTAAAAAATAATTTTTTTTGGCTCAGCTGGGATTCGATGCCACGTTTTCTCTAACCAGTATACACGTTTGTATGTATGTATGTTGTTGTTGTAATGTTGTTTTTGTGAAAAAAAATCGAGGTGGTCGTGGGTTTTTGCTCATATCTCAGTTGTTTATGTACCAATGTTTCTGATTTTCAATACCGTTCTACTCCCGAATATTTCTGATAATACCTCACCCGGGTCCGAGCGATGTCGGGGGTCTTCAAAAAGTTGATTTCAACATACACACGGACAGACGGTCAGACGGACAGACTGACAGAGCTTAATCGACTCCCCTATGCATAAGCTTTCAAAAAATATATACTTTATGGGGTCGGAAATGAAAATTGTAGAAATTTCACACGGAATGACAAACCTATATATACCCTTTTTCACTGTGTGAAGGGTATAAAAACATCTGTGAAAGCCTTCTTAGTTCGTTGAACGGAAAACATTGCTGTTTTTCGCGATAGTGTGACAAAAGAGCAGCAGTCAACCTCGACTCAACATCGTGCCAAACAATTGAACATCAATACTGTCGTTGAAAATTTGGACCATCGGATGGAGGTGTGTCGCCGAGGACGCAGCGGCCATTTGGCAGACATTTTCTTCCACACATAATTGAATCATACCAATATGATCATAATAAAAAGAAATGACAATAATTTCCTAAATAATTTGTGTTTTATTCAAAATCAACATCGGCCCTTAAAATTTAACCACCCTTTATTAATAATAATAATTTGTTGTTTTAATTTTTTTTAACTAAAGATCACTTTTTTATATAAAAATTAATTTTATTTTATTTTGATATTTCGCTACCACATTGGGTAGCTTCTTCAGGGAAAATTCTTACAATTTATAACAATTAACAATAAAAATATTAAAATTGTTATTTTCTTATTGAAAAAAACTATTGGAAATTATATCATCAGCAGAGACCTAAAGACACGGATCGTACCTGGTTTATTACATTACAACCAACATCATTAATTTTGTAAGCACTGCGATTGTATTTATTTGCCTACCGTTTTGCATACATGGAAATTCTAAAACTATTTGCATACGAAAGCGGAACAAATTAAGTATTCTGTGCTGCTTGTTATGTCAGCAGTAAGAAAAGGAGGAACATTTATTTTAATTTGTGGTAATAAAGTTTTTTGGTGGCTGAACGTACATAATGAAATCAGTGGCAGGACATTTTCTTTTGTGGGAGAAGTGTAGAGATGCAAACAAAAGAAAAAATGGCATGGTATACAACTTCCAGGAATGTATTTTTTTTACTGATATTTGTTGCGATCACACTTTATTACCTTTTAAATTTAAATAAAAATAAAATATTGAATTGAAAAATATTTTATACAATAAATATATACATACACATATGTATGTATATACATATGTATATATACATCTATATATATAAAAGTGAAACTCTGTGTGTGTCTGTGTGTGTTAGCTATAGACTCCGAAACTGTAAAACCGATTGGACTCAAACTTTGGAAAGTTGTTGTACACATGCCAGGGAGTGTTTATGGGTGGAAAAAAGTGGGCGGGGCTACGCCCATAAAAAATTAGTTATCGTTTTTAGCTACTTGCACTTGACCGATTTTTCTGAAACTTTGCACACAAATCGAGCTTTCATGACTAAATAATTTCGTGACAAGAAAAGGGGGCAGGGCCACGTCCATAAAAAAGTTATAATTTTGAGGTACTTGCACTGGACCGATTTTTCTAAAACTTTGCACACATATTTGTCATGACTATATAGTTTTGTGATTAGAAAAGTGGGCAGGGCCACGCCCATAAAATAAATTTATAATTTTGAGGTACTTGCACTGGACCGATTTATCTCAAACTTTGCACACACATTGAGCTGTCATGACTATATAATTTCGTGGTTAGAAAAGTGGGCAGGGCCACGCCCATAAATAAAAGTTATGATTTTGAGGTATTTGTACTGTACCGATTTTTCTGAAACTTTGCACACACATTGAGCTATCATGACTTTACAATTTCGTGATTAGAAAAGTGGGCAGTGCCACGCCCTTAAAAAAAAGTTATCACTTTTCAGCTACTTAAGCATCACCGATTTTTCTGAAACTTTTCACACACATCTTGAGCTGGCATGACTATAAAGTTTCATAATTGGAAAAGTGGGCAGTGCCACGCCCCTAAAAAAAAAGGTTATAATTTTTAGCATTGTACTTGATATTCAAATAAAAATCAGAAGGCATTTTTATTCATTAAGGGACGTAGCAAAGCGTGCCGGGCTTAGCTAGTATTTATATATATACATATATAGTTGTACTAAAGATTTTTGTATCTCTAAATGGGAGTATGAGCAAGGAAATACAGAAAATTAACCGATTATACTTAAAAAATCATCACATAAATTCAATAAAAAAAAATTCAAACCAGTTGCAGTATCAAGTTTTATCATGAAAACAAAAGAGAAAAGGGAGATGGGAAAAAAATTCTGAAATATTTTCATCTTATAAATCCAATGAATGTAGATTCACGCATTCGTTTTGGAAGCAACTTTTAGACTGACGGTTTTCTGTAGCATGGTTCTATCATTTTGATCAGGTAGTACGTATGTATGTAACCTACATGAAATGAATGACTGAAACTCACACATACAAACTGTTTGTACAAACACATTCGCAACAATTTTATATTGAATTGCTGCTACCGGAAAAAATGCATAAGCAAAGTGTGTTGAATTCTTGACGTTCAAAACAAAAAATTTTTGAAAAATAGTGTTAAATTTTTTACATTAAAATAATAAACATACATACGTTAAATTAGTTTTTCAATAATGTGGATTTTGTGTCGAGTCTTTGCAGAAAGTACACAAGATGTAAACGGTAAGTAAAAAAGTAGCTGAAATATATGTACGTATGAACGTTTTCATAATTTTTAATTTTTTAGCAATACAAGCCGTAAATACAAGGGACGCCTTTACCATGCACAGGGATTATAATGACCCGCCCGGAATCATCGACAATTAAATAATATAAATACGTACTTAATATCAAATATAATAATTAATTTAAAAAACTAAAATTGTGTTTTATTAAAATATGTTTGTATACACGTCAGCTTTGACCAGTATATTTGTCAACTTTGACTGGTATATACATATATCAGGTGTGATTAGTCAAGTGTGACTAATATTGATATCATTGCTGATTAGCAAAAAGCAGTGGAGTAAGCAGTTCAAATATATGTTCAATAGTCGATATCACCCATAAGTTAAAGGGATATGCAAAATCACACGTATACAAAAGTTTCCATAAATTTTTTCATTTTGCCCTTAATAATTTGATAGAAACTTTTGACCGATATATTCATCCTAGTGCCAGTCATATGACCGGTCAAATGACTGTCACTGTTCTTCTAGGGTAAATAAAATGTGACAGCACAGTTCAACTTTGATTAAGCTGAAACTTAAACGATTTAATCTGAGAGTTTTGTCAGCATTCCGTAATTTAATTGTACAACTTCAGAACATAAAATAAATATTTCCAATAGCCAATAACTTTAAAGATTATCACACATAATTGATCTAATATTAAAGTGGATACCACCAATAAAAATTCTTTGAATTTGTAAAACATTGCAGTTTTTATACCCGCCGCCAAAAAAAATGGTGGGGTATATAAATTTTGTTATTCCGTTTCTAACACATCGAAATATCCATGTTAGACCCCATAAAGTGTATATATTCTGAATAGAGGTTTTATCTAGCTATGTCCGTCCGTCTGTTGAAAGCACGATAGAGGTCGGACCGAAAAAGCTAAGGAGCTCAAATTTTTCTAGAATATTTCCTATACACAAGGTTTGTTTGGTATTGAAAATGGACTAAATCGGAATATTAGGAAGAGAGTTATATCTCGTAATTCAAGAGTAGGTCAAAAAGTTCATGTCCTTTCAACATTGAATAAAATGCAATTGTGTCCAAACGCATACGCAACGCCACAAAATTTCGAATGTATATTTCCCGAGTAAAAAAATATTATTCCCCGAAAGTTACTTAAATCTATGCATTAGGAAAGGAGTTATAGATCAAAATCTACGAAAATTTATATCGCAGTGTATTTTTCAGTATATTCAAAATTTAAAACGTAAACAAACCGACAAAATTAGGTGTACGATTCTGAAATTTTGCAAACATTGCTTTTTGGTCAAAGGCTTTGTTCTAATGGAAAATAAATGTGACACCCCCACTTTTACGCGCACCTCCCATAAAACGCTTTATCTCGACTTCATATGATTTCTCTGTGAATAAAGATTTTGGAAGAATAAAGGACTATATTGAAATATCTAAGTTGTATTCATTAGTAGAAACAACTTCAACACGCCTACTATAACGCCCACTTTCATTGAAAGACTAATTTTACGAAAACATTTTACTAGCACATCGAAGTAATACAAAGAAAGTGATACATATTTTAGTATAAAGAGATTATTCCATAGCGATTACTGTTTAAAACAAAATAATAAATAAAAGTACATCAAATTGGTGGTAGGTATAAAAGATTCGGCACAGCCGAATATAGTGCTCTTACTTGTTATAATACGTGCATATACTGTATGTGTAAATGCTAAAATTGTTAGTGTACAAAAGCACAATAAAATGTGTCTTTTTTGTGCTTTTTCCATAATTGAGAAAAAGTTAGCAATTGGTTTAATTTAATATGAGTTTGCTTTTTATATACACAAAATATAGACACTTTGCTTAAGGCTATTATAATACACGGCATGTTTTTTACATCTGACTTTAAAATTTGTGAGGCATATGTAAATCTACATGTCTGTCAAAATTGTTCTTTTACGCTGACTGCTTTGCAGCAGCAGAGATTTCTGCCAACGGCTGATGTCACATGTTTTGACAGATGAAAAAAGAGCGCGCTTTAATAAAAATTTTGGCAGATGTCTCAACACATGTTTTTTACAGAAGAAATGTTTTAAAGGTAACACACGACATGTTTGTATTAGCAGTGGAGAATTTGACAAGTCAGATGTAAAAAACATGCCGGTATTAGCTAGTTTAGTAGCAAAATGTTGTAGTAAATATACATAATATGTACATATATTTATATTTGGTGTACTCACAATTATGTCGTATTGTCATAATTTCTCAACGTTTTCTAAATGAACGAAAAGTATTGAACTGTTTATTGTAAAATTTTCAAACATTTTGAAAAATTATAACAATACGACACTTAGCACACATTGTGAATTTACTATATGCTTGTTACATATACCATCGAAAAGAATGATTGATTGATTGATTGATTGATTGAATGATTTAAATATCCCAGCGTCGGTATTTTTAGACTGAAATACTTTATATGATTGCAATAAAAATCTACGTATGTATGTATGTATGCAACTGTGTATGTATTAACGCATGTATGTTAATGAGTTAATTAATTATATAATTAATATGTTATAATATACATACATATGTATGTATAGTTAAATATAAATACACTTTAACTTTTACATATGTGATTAGTTAGCTGTTATTCACTACATTAAATGTATCGACTAACAAGTTCGTCTATGTCTTCTATTTTTAAGTTACTTAGTATAATATTTAATTTTCTTTTTTACTTATTTTGTTGTACTTATTTTTGTAATGTGCAAATACTTAGATAAAAATTTCAGTTGAAGCTTGTGGTCATTAAAAGAGAAATTCTGGTTAACACTTAAAACTAACAAGTATGTACATGTAAATGTACAACTAAATTTATATTTTAAACCATATCGCAGAACGGCTAATGCATGCATGGATACTTCTCCTTACGGAATTACTTTTAAAAACAGAATAATGCTTAAAATCATCGAATATCAATAGAATATTTTTGTTTTATAAAAAAAAAGTGTCGTCATTGTTTTAAAAAAAGTTTTATTTACAGAATTAATAAATGTATGTATTATATTACGTTTCGTTCTTTTTGTGTAGTTCAATTATTACAAGAAATCGACTTGCCTATTGTTAAATTGTTTTTTTTTTAAATAAAATACAGCAAATTCAATGAAATGAAAATGTGCCAAATTGACAGGTCCATCTCTTAAGACAAGGTGGTTTTGCTCAATAAGGTGATGGCATGTTGCGCAGCCTTGTTTGAACCATATAAGTATGCTACAAATGATATGCAATGACACGAGAAATAAAAAAATCCCAAGACCGAATTTCTGTGACAGCTTCCTTCTGTGCGCACGGTACGTATTCGATTTGGTTTAATATTATTCGAAAAAAATGTGGTCTTATATTTATCATTGCGTATTGCATATTTCCTGCTCAGATTGACGATTATGCGCACCATAAACTTGACGAAGTGCTCTTTAAGTTCGTCTAGTATCAGTCTTTTCATGGTGATTTGACAAAATATATTGCAAAAAAAAAAAAGACTTGCACAATTCATTAGTATGGCAGCTGGTTTAATAGTTAACCCTATCGGAAGTTCTATAGGTCTAGAAATACCCTATATAAATACCCCTATTGCGGTTCACCACTCAAAGCAGTTTGGTTGTGTGAGAGTCAACCCAACTTTTACACAACCAAACTCATTTTAGGTATTGTGATACTCAACTGTTTTTAGTTGAGTTTTCTAAAAAGTTGCCAACATAAAATATCGAACTGCCAACTTTAAACATTAAGTTTGGCAAATGAAAATTAAAAAAAAAATTTCATAAAATTGTTTTTAACTGCTGTGCCGAATAAAAAGTATTCATAATGGGTATAAGTGCCGATCTATGTTATGATGATGAAAACAAAAACTCTGTAGATGTGCTAAGTACAAGAAGAAAAATTCGTGATGATTCAAACCCTCTTGAGCTGCCTAATGCCAAGTATATATTTCTAATAAGTATAAGGAAACTAAATAATAATTTTATATTTATAGATGTATAAGTTATTTCCGTCTAAGCAAGAAAGCGTTTTGTTAGTTGCTGCATGAAATTAAAGATCACCTAACAAGACCTGTTCGCGTGGTGGCTTTTCCTCCTATATTAAAGGTTTGTACTGCTCTTAGATTCTTTGCTGACGGGAGCTATCACAAATGCAATGAAATGAAAAAGTTATTAAAAAAACGTACATATACTTACGATCTTACCGTTTAGAATTTCATTTTAACCGCTTTTAAAAAAATCAACCTTAACTGACAATAACACAACTACTCTTAAGCAGTTGTGTATATTCAACGTTTTTGTCGACCAAATTTTTACAAAGGTGAAAACGGTAAAACCACGAAAAAATAGATACACAACTGAATAGTCAACTGTCAGTTAAGTTGAGAATGGCAATGTCAATTCGCCAAAGACAACCAAACTGTTACAAAAGTGGAGAACCGCAATAGGGGCAAAAACAGCTGCATACAAATGTGTTTTCTTAACAATAACGCATTGAAATTTTAACTGACAAGAACTGCATATCCATACATGTATGTAAATGCAACAGCAAAGTGCTACAACAAATCGTTTTTTTTTTCATAAATGTATTCCAGGGATGGAAAATACCAGGGATGGAAAATTTTTTATGATAAGTTGTGTATAGTGATTGATTCAAAATAGTATATGTATGTACATCTGAAAAAGGATATAAAAACAACAAATATAAACAAAGACATTTCAAGTCGAAATCCCGATCGAAAACAAAAGTTTTCATATACATACATATGTACATATATCAGCATAGACAAGCTGATAGATTTTTTTTTATGTTTTTCTATATCCAAGCACTTTACCATTTTAAATATTATTGAGGTTATTTAATTATGTTTAAATAAATTGTTTGCTTTAGTTGCTAAATTTAATTTTTGCATTCATGGTTGGCAAAAATATTTTTTTTTTACAAAAACCAGAATGTTTGTTGTAATTACAAATTTGAAATTAAGTCAAATATAGAGAAAATAACTTTACTTCAGTTGATTCCGGCCAAAAACATGACTTTATGCTGAATAGACTACAACACCAAAAGAAAAATCTCAACAACATATTTAGACATTATGCTTCCCAATTGCCTGTTGCCACAAAACTACCTAGTGAATGTGTCTTCATAACAAGTAAGAGCGCTACAGTCAAAATAGTAATTTTATATATTTTCTCAAATAATTTTTGCCTAAAAATTAGCCGCTTAGCGACCAAATTATATAAAATTTTTAATGACTACCTCCAGAGACATACTAAATCTATAAATAATAGCAACCGTGTCTATAAGTAATGGGGCGATTATGCTAATTTCCAATACCGATGTGGTCTTGCCGATGTCGGGGGCAATCGGCAGTTGATTTCAACAACGGACAGACGGATAACTCTTAATCGACTCCGCTATTCATAAGCTTTCAGAAAATATATACTTGATGGGATCGAAAATTAATATTGTAGAAATTTCACACGAAATGACAAACCTATATATACCGTTACACACACTGTGTGAAAGAAAAGCAAAGTCAAAAAAGTTTTGAATGTAATTTGATTTGCATAATATAGCTGGATACATACATACATAAATTAACTTGAAATGTACCGGCAAACAGTTTTTGGTCTCTTCTGATAATTTTAGAATTTCGAGTTAATGGTGAAATTATAGTGAAAATAATAATGTATTTGATGATTTTAGTCTTTATTTGGTTAAGCTTTAGTTTTTTTTTAATTTATTTTTTTATAGAAATTGTTATGCCGGATTTGATTTTTTTATATCTTTTTTATTTTTTTTTTGTTCATTTTTAAAATGCGACATGTTGCAAATAGAACGTTATGGAAAAACACCGGTTTATATAATAAGTTTTCTAAATCACTACGTTTGTCGTTAGATACTTTGTATGATTGTGTTTGTATTGATATGTTTGTTGTTGATGTAATTATGTATGTATGTACATATATCCGTTATACGTTTGGTATTATTTATTGTTGTTATTTAAATAAACTTCTAAGTTTAAAGTTATGTTTGATTCATGTCAACCACTTGTTGTGTACCTGCTGGTTAATATTGAATATTTTTTGTTCAACATCATACGTATGTGTGTCTCTTTCGTACATCCATGTAAACATATCTACATTAATGCTTCCGACAGTATTTTTATTTATGTTCCTTTAAATTCCTTTTTATAACAGAAAATATAACATTTAAGATCTAATTATATATACGGTTGGTTGCCTATTTTTAACAATGTGTGTGTTAGTGTGTGTGTTTGTTTGTGGTTATCGATGTAAAATATTGTTTTTGTTTTTATGATTTTATAAGGACATCCTTGGGTGTATCAGTGCTGCCGTTTTGACAATTTGCTATGGCAGCATTTGTTTGATTTGTTGTTGGTGTAGCCGTTGTTGTTGTTGTTGTTGTTATAGATATGTTTGGTGGTGTTTCAGTATCACGCTTTGTTAAATCACTTGTATTTTCTATTGAATCCATAGCAACAGCTAAATTCCTGACTGTTTCGTTGCTATTGTTGACAATGCTGTTGATTGGACTTTGACTGTCCGTCTTTCGACTACAGTGTGTAATATTGTCATTTTTGTTAGAAATGTTGCTGACACTATTGTTACTACAGCTATTGTCACCAACTAATGCCATTGTTGTCGACGATGTCATTGTTGCATGAGATGTTGTAACATTTGATGTATTTGCAATAAGTATACCAGAATATTTAATGCCATTCAATTCAAGGTTAACCATTAGCTCATGTTCCCCATTAGAGTTGCTATCTGTAAGAAATTGAAAACAGAAAAAAAAAATAAACAAATATGTACATACATATGTTTGTATCTTATAAAGTTATGTGCATGCACAAACATAAATTAAGTCCGTATTGTAACTTTCTTTAATGCAGATTTTAAATGTATGTATCTATGTTATCCATTTTACATTAGCAAGCATCAAAGGAATCAGAAGTAGAATTCATATGTATCTCCATAATAATGTCAGGTTAAGGTTATTCCTCTAACGTTTTGAAAATCTTTTTTTTTTTTACATAAATTTTCATTTGATTCTGAAAACAAGCATGATCTCATTTTTAAAATTTTTAAGTACAGTAACAATTGTGTCTTAAAATTATCCTACGGCCGGAAAATTGTAATTTTTGTTGTAAAAATAAGCGAAAAAACAGAGGCAGTTGTGTTTATTTGCTGACATCTCAGATTATGCTGATTTTCAATACCGATCTGCTTCCAATCTTACACGGGTAATGACAATGACGGGGAGCTCAAAAAACTTGATTTTAACATACACACAGACAGACGGACAATGCTTAATCGACTCCCCTATATATAAGCTTTCATAAAATATATACTTGATGGGATCGGAAATGAATATTGTAGAAATTTCACACCCTTACACTCACTGTGAAGGGTATAAAAAGTAAATCAAAATATAATGTGGAAATTGTAAAAGCCTGGGTGTCGAAGAATTTCTTTTGAATTTTTCTCACTCATTCACTCCAAATGAATTAAAATGGCGCATTGAGCAAAAAATTAGCCTAACACTGAACAGAATATTATAATTATTATAACATTTCCAAACTAAAACACGGTTTTCAAAATGAATTTAAATAATGGCCTAAGCATATTCAACGAGAACTCATAAATCAGCTGTCACTGAAAACAATAGGTTCGTTCGAGGACTCACAAATTTGTACGAATTTGTACAAATTTTAACTGCATTTTACGAAATTGCGTTCGTTTACACAAATTTGTAGTAAATGAGAGCACAAATAGAGAGCGAAAAGTGACAGTTCTTGACTTAGTATTTGCAAATTTTTACAACAGAAATTTCTTGCAGAAAGATTAAGCAAAAACAAAAACCATATGATTCAAAAGGTAAACAAACAATAGTAAGCAAACAAAAAGTATACAATTTGTGAAAAAAAAATATTAAAAAAAAGGAAAATCCAAACAAAAGTGCAAAATATTATTAAATTTAAATTGTTTGTGAAATAAAGTTAGTTAACAATGTCTACAGATGAAAGAATGGAACTGCCTGAATCTGGCGCAGGTATACATACTTAAATACATATTTGCACATACATTAGTATGTATGTACATAGTTCCCATTAAACTTTATTTATTTGCCATCAGCTGTTGCTTCAATCTTACGAATTTTTACAAATGTCTGTTCGAGTACTTTCTTGGACAAATTATCTTTTTGAGAGTAAAATTTTCAATTTACTAAATAATTACTCATTTACTACAAATTGCAGTAAAAGTACTCGAACGAACCTAATGTTACTAGTTATATAAACTTAAAGCCAGAAGACAATTTTGAAGTTAATTTTGGCCAAGAAAAAAGTGTCAACTGTAGGTACACTGGTGAAAATTTATTTAATTCGGTACAGCAGTTTAAACATCATTTACAATTAAAATAATATTTCCAAAATAAAACTGTTTCCGTTCATGTGATTTTGTTTGACTGATTGTTTATTTAAAGGGGGTAAACCCTCGACCACACGACCTACTGAGTATTTCTATATAAGCAATAACGCCGGCAGAATAAAGGCGTCAAATTGCCAACATTCAAGCTGTATCTCTAGGGGTGAACATGTAAATATCTTAAAACATAAAATTAAAAATTTTGCTGGAGATTGTTCTGTAATTAAAAATCTAAAAAAAAAATTTACGAACATAAATTTCACCAAAGCCACTAGAAAAAAACGATTCTGTTGCCATTATATGTATATTTAAATATTTTTAAAAACTTAAATTTGTTTACAACCAAGTACATTGTTAATTTTAATATATTGTTTTCTTTTTTTCTGCGGCGTTCTCTTAAACATAAGTGTTGTTACATTTTATTTTTCTTTTTTCAATTGAATTTGAGAGCTTGTGTTAAAAGATCATTGCTCAGCAATGTATTGTAACATTTATTGCTAAATATATGTTCTAATATGCGGTCCACACGTTAATATCTTGTGTTGGAAATAGAATTTGTCAATTACTGTGGCAATAATCGCCAAACATATTGCACGTGTGGTCGGGGGTAATTAAAGTTCAACCAGTTTACGGAGATATCCGATTCATATTTGTGGGTACTTTAATAAAGCTTAAGGCCAGTTTAGACTATAAAACAAGTCGTACGACATGTCAAAAATTCGTGTAGAATGAACAAAGTAGAATAGTGTAAAACCAAATTGTAATCAGTAGAAGAAAACATGAGAGAAAATACGGACAAGCGGAACGTATTTTTTACAAAATGGAGTATTTCACTTGATCAGAGGTTTATTTTAATGTATTCATTGGCAAACACATTGAAGGTGTACTAGTAATTCTACAACAATTACAAAAACAACATGTATATTTTTTGATTGTGTTGCATAGAGTAGAAGAAAATGTTTTGATGTTTCTTTAGTTTTTGTAGAACTATAAACACCATTGATTGTTTTATTCATAAAGCACATTCAAAAATAATAGGGAAAGCACATTATTAAAATTTTACCTTTTTAAACAACGCAAAATACATTATTTAATTTAAAAGAAGATATTTTTTTATTACTTTTTTGTACTCGCGACTATAATTTGTTGTCTTAATCAAATTCTTAGTTTGTTTAGTTTTCTAAATCGAATTTCATCACATTTTGCAAAATCTAGTTGAAATCTTACGACTTGTAATACAGTCTAAACTGGCCATGCAGATTAAAAACCATGACATTTATTTTTCTAAAAAAAAAGCTTTAATTTTTAACGACTTTAAAAATGGTGAAAGGAAATGTATCGTCGGGAATTTTTAATTTTGTTTTAACGTTTGACGCTTACGCAAATCGAACAGTTCAATTAAAACATAAATCAAGCTAAGATTTTTTAAATACATTTTTTGCGATCCAACACCTCACACTAATAGTGATGTGTGAACAACACGAGCTTCCATTTAAGATGGATTTAAAAAAAAATCTTTTTTAATATGGTTTAAAAAAAATTAAAACAACATACCATTACGCGTTACACAAAACTGCATACCCGATAGCAAATTTAATGCTTGGAATGAACCCATCGAGGCAGAGTTACCCGTCTTTATGTTTTCGTTGGAAGTACTCCCAGTGCTAGTATTCCCTGTTGCTGTGCTGTTGTTCTGCTGCTGTGTCTGCTTTGACAAGTGAATTTTTTTAGTGGATACAGGAGAAACGTGCTCATTGCCGGCCGATGCCCCAGAGGTGGATGGCGAGTTTTCAATTGCCGAATCGTCTGACTTGTCATTGTGAACACTACTACTGCCGTGATGTCGTGGTGCTCGCAGAGAACTGTTATTTAAGTGCTGATGTTCATTGGGATCATCGTGTGAGGAATTTGCTGTTGTATTGTGGTCGCCTTGATCATCGTCGTTTTCTTCGTCAACCTCGCCATCGAAGTCATTATGACTGCCATTATAGTGGAAGTTAGCCGCAGCGGCAGCAGCCACGCTGCTTAGGGTGGGTGGTAAATAAAAACTGGATGGAAATCCGGCGCGTTTTGCAGGTGGGGCTTGTTGGTGAAAATCATTATTTATATTTAATTCAGGACTGGGTTCGTGCTCTCGCTCACGTTTTATAGAGGTGGGATTTGGTGGTGAATCGGATAGGTTTAATGCCTCGCTGCTAGAAAGATAAAATAAGTGATATGGTAAAAATGCAATTCAATATACAAAAGGTGAAAACGAATTCAACACAAAATAGGTTGTAGTCTTCGCTTGTTACCATAAGAATAGCTTTTCAACTTACTGTTGTGCTTCACAAGGCACATCATGGCTGGTGCCACCACTATTCACATTTCCACCACCTTGTGGTGACGTATTCACAGAGGTTGGTGGGCTTGTGTTGTTGTGATACATTTGCCAGAGTGCCACTCGTGACATTTCTAACGCATTTAATGCTTCTCTTGTACTTATTTCAGGACTTTGAGATCTCTGGCGCTGTTGCTGCTGCTGATGATGTTGATGGTGAGGTGATAGACCCATTTGACCTGAACCATTGCTCATGGCATTTTGTTCCTTTTTCACTTGAATGAGTTTCAAATATTCGATCATACGCTGTTCAATTTCCTGCGTCACCAAATTTGGAACTTGACCGAACGAAGGTGCCATCAGTCTGTGGTGTGCAGCAGCTGCAGCTGCAGCAGCTTGTGCTTGTTGGTTGTTAGCCGCATGAGTTACCAACGCTAATGGGGACATCTGCTGCATGCCGCCTGGTAACGATTGGCGAGCCATTTGTGGCTACGGTAGTGTAAATAAAGGATTGAGAGAAAAACAAAAATAAGAATCGCAAATAAAACAGAATTATTGACTTAAGTCAAACATTTATATAACTACTAACCATTTGCATTTGATTGTGCATTGCCTCATATTGACCATAACTGGAACGTCGACCTTCCCGACGATTTCCATCAATTGCAGCCTGTAACTCAGCTGGAGTGCTTAGATTCTTCTTCTCACATTCATATGGATACAAATACTTCATATATCTGAAATTTTGAAATTTGAAGATGAAATTCATAAATTCACTTCTTTCCTGTTCCTGTTTCTCTAAATAAATAATACATACATATGTATGTGTGAATGTATGTAATTGAAATCTATATACTTATATAAAAGAGTAACGTGGCTAGTGGGTTCCCCTCTGATTCCCCAATAAGATGAAAGTTAAAATTCGAACTTAAAGACGGTAAAATCGGTAACTTTATATCTGCTTAACTTAGAGTGATACAGATTAACTTGAAAAGATTTTCTAATCAGACATTTTTTGAATTTGCAACCCGTAAGGGGAAAAACGAATTAAAATTATAATTTGGTACTTTTTTGGTACCGCATGTTACTTCCAAACAAATAGAGCTACGAAAAATAATTTAAATTGCATTAGTTATTCCGCGAAAAAATATATAATGAATTCGTTACTTTTTTCAAAATCGCATGTATAAAGGGTAAAAAATGTACCTCTTTTTGGTGCTTTAAAAATCCTTACATAAATACTTAGGTGAAATTGTTTGAAAATAAAAGATTAATATAAGATGAGATAGATAAGCCTAAAAGATAAAGAGTTATTCACTTAAAAGAATTTATATTAAAATATTTTATAGTTAAAAAGATATTTAAACATTTCAAACATGCAATTTACACTCAATTTACATGATGAATTTTAAGACATCCAATTTTCTTAATTCCCTTTTGAAGTTGCTACCAAAAACTACTCAAATTCATACGATGGTTTTTTTTTTTTGGAGAGTCTAATTTTTTTCATTTTCACAATCCAGTTGATGAGAATATAAAAATAAAACGTAACAGAAAGAACAGAAAAAAGTGTAAAGCGAAGTGTCAAAAAAAAAAAAAAATTGAAAACAGAAACCGTGTCTATTTTTCTACACCGCTTGCTTCCAAACAAAAAATGACGTCATAAAATTCATCATGTAAACTGGGTGTTATACACTGCTGCGGAAAACCCAAAAAGGCACTTTTTCTCTTTTTTGCGATTCATACTTTTTTTTTTGTATGAAAATGTTATAGGTGACCGAAAAGGTACGTTTTTAATTTTTATGGTACTTTTTGTATTTTCTACGTTTGTGAACTTAGATTCATTAAGTTAGAGGGCTTAAAGTATTGCCAGAATATTTTTTATACGCAAGGTTTGTTTAGTATTGACATTGATCTGAAATAACGTAAAATTAGGGTGATACCCCCACTTTAACGCCCACCTTCCAAATAACGCTTTATCTCAAATTCATATAACTTTTCCATGGACAAAGATTTTGGAATAATAAAAGACTCTATTTATTAGCAGAAACTACTTTCAGACGCCTACTTTAACGCTCACTTCCCATGTAACGCTTTATCTCAAATTCATATTATTTCCATATGGATAAAAAATTAAAAAAAAGAAGCTTGTAATGGACTATCTGAGTTGAATTTTAAACATTAATTTTATAATTTTAAAAGTATGAGGTGTCATGCCCACACAAATCTAATAAATTTTTTGTTTTAACTACCTCTGGATGCCAAGTTGTACTCGTCAGTTTCCGTAAAAATTCAAAATTATAGCAAAAAAGAGTCCGTAGTATCATTTATTATGTAGAAATATTTAAGGTTTTATTGTAAGAATAAATTTATAAAAATAAATTAATAGCAAATCGAAATTACACAAAGAGAATAATTCGTATTTTTCATACTGATTACTGTTATATAAAATAATGAAATAATATAATAAATTTTTTGCTATACAAGTACACAAAATTGGTGGTGGGCATCGAAAATTCGGCACAGCCGAATACAATGATCTTACTTGTTCGTATTGAACTTAACTATTCTCAAAACAAATACATGGCTTATCAAAAATACCCAGAAAATCGACATCTAAGTATTAGAATGCCAAGTTTGGCGAGAAATCGCCAGATCTGACAACATACATACATACATACATACATACATACATACATACATATGTATATAATTATGTGTTAATTTTTGGACATTATTTGCATCATTATTATGCGTAATAAAAGCAGTTATTGCGCAATATGCAAATGACTCGACCTTGTTGCGTAAATCGATACATTTTTGTAAAATTCTTTTTATTACAAATCCACTTTAGTCTGTTTCTGTACGCAAAGTGTTAAAAACATGTGCAAATCCGGTAAGTCATAAATATTACTTCTACGTAGATAAAGAGTTAAAATTAAAAAAAAAATAATAATAAATGTTGCATCACTGGCCATGGGTTCATTTGGTAAAATTTTTCTTTCTCTCTGGCATATTGCTACCTCTGGTGAATGAGAGCATGGTGTAAATTCATAGGGTTATTACATTCCGGAGAGCATTTTTCGATGAAATGTAAAATTTTTTAAATGAAGTTTGACATTTAGAAATTACGGAAGAAGATGCATTTTTGACATTAGGAAAGGCAACCTAGTTTAATGTGCGTTGAATGAGTGTCTTCTTAAAAGTTTCTGTCAAATGCAAATTTGTTTTCTGATTATTTTGTATTATTACCTATTTACTTTGCTTTTGGTTTTGTTTATAATTCATCAACGCATATATGCAATATTTTGCATTTAATTTAATGAACACTTAAGAATTCAATCAATAAATGTACATATTTTGTTTGCATTTAAAAAAAAAAATTGTTTTACTCATACTCATATAATGGTGCTTTGTAAGACAAAAACCCAAGATTCATTAAAGTTTTAAGTTGCTGTCTGTCCGCCTGTCTCCCAGTCCGTCCGGTTGTATAATCGTCCACATCAAACCAACTTGTACAAAGAAATACACATAGATATGTATGTGTGTATGTATTTATACATGTCTGTTTGTATGAGCACTTTACTCGTCGCACCTTCTGCATCATTATCCTTTGTGTCTGGTTGAGCAAACTATGAAAAACTTACGTGTACTTGCTTTTTTCTTTTTTGTTTCTTGTGAATGTTTGTCCATGACTACACTTTCTGTGAATTATCAAGTAAACATAACAGACGCAAAGGAAGATTTTTCTTTAACTTGCTTACACTAAACAATGTGAGACGTGATGCTAATTATTATAAGCATGATGACGGATATTTGTTCCCAATCAATACATACACTTATACACACATACTCAAGTGCATGCATATAGAAAATAATTTACAATCATAACTGGCATGTTAATATACAATATATACACACGTGAATATGTATGTATGTGAAAATATTTGTGTAAAAATCGTTATAATTTGAAAATTAAAATCCAAATTATAATAAAAACAAAACTTTATAATAATTTTTTTTGTGTTAAGTGTTGCCGTTAATCAATTAATTATTATAATTGATTGGTTAATTATTTTTTTATTTTTAATCGGATTAAATCTTATCGTTACACGATCAATAAAACTAATTGTAATTGAATTATTCGTGATTTGTATTATAATCAGAATCACTTAATTTCACATTTTACTACGGTAAATTGACCACATAGGACGTGCGACATCACACCTTTGGACCATTTTCTCTAGGGATATGTAAAGTTTGAATTCTTCAGGATAAGCCAGCTACGATTGACGTTTTGGAAGTCAACATTACTGTTATTCGCGAAATAACAGTCGCTTTGCTTAAACGAGTCGCCTAATATTGGATCTTCCGAGAAGAAGATATTTGGGGGGATGATAACATTTACATGATATCATTTTCAAACAGCCCATGTTATATATATATTGTTCTTTTAATCGAAAAAAAAAAATTAAGTTAATTTTCGAATTTCTCACGATGAATCATCCATTAGTTTAACCAGACAATATCATGTAATGACCCCAACAGTTAGTGCCTTTTATTGTCATCATCACAATGCTTCTCTCATATGACAACTCTAGGGCCGATCTGCCGCGAGCTAGTTTTTTAGAACTTTCATTGCCAAGAATATCGCAGTGTACTGGTACCCAGCATAGTTTCAACTCAAAGAATTAAGCAATTCTTCTAAGAGCAATGCTGTCTTCCATTTCAGAAGTTATTACCGGTGATGTCCTTTTAAAGTTTATGTTAAAAAGTTTTGGATAAATCGATTACTAACCGAGAGATTTATAGGCAAATATATAAGTAATTAAACTTTCTAATTTATTTTGGGACATGTTAGAGACACCAGAATACAAGCCGTAGTCTCGAAAACTATTGAGAGAAATTGACAAATCGGAGTGGAACCAACTAGCATTTACATTTACACATGAAAGTCAATGCCTGTAATTTGCAATACACTCACACTCCTTCACTAACACACTCACATTTTGTTTTACTTTCCATTCAGATTTCAACGATATTTTCAAGAAAGCAAAGTAACAAATGGGTAGACACTGTTGCCTACTAATAAGACTTATACAAACTTTAAAGATTGTGGCAAAATACTACTTAATTGTAAATATATTTATTTTTGTTTATATAAAAAGAATTAAAATATTTATTCTTCAAATAAACAAGAATTTAAAACAATAATTTTATTAAAAATTAACAAAAATTATTATACCCTTCACACAGTGAAAAAGGGTATATATAGGTTTGTCATTCCGTGTGAAATTTCTACAATTTTCATTTCCGACCCCATAAAGTATATATTTTCTGAAAGCTTATGAATAGGGGAGTCGATTAAGCTCTGTCAGTCTGTCCGTGTGTATGTTGAAATCAACTTTTTGAAGCCCCCCGACATAGGTTGGACCCGGGTAAGGTATTAAAATATCAGAAATATTCGGGAGTAGATCGGTATTGAAAATCAGAAACATCGGTACATAAACAACTGAGATATGAGCAAAAACCCACGACCACCTCGATTTTTTTTTCACAACAACAACATTACAACAACAACATACATACATACAAACGTGTATACTGGTTAGAGAAAACGTGGCATCGAATCCCAGCTGAGCCAAAAAAATTTTTTTTTAATTTTTTTTAATTTTTTTTTTAATTTTTTTTTAAATTTTTTTAAAATTTTTTTTTTATTTTTTTTTTTTTATTTAATATATTATTTATATTATTATTATTATTTTTTTTTAACATACATACGTGAATTTATAATTTTACAATGGGACGTTTTTATATATGTATGTTTTTATATGTATGTACGTATTTCATATGGGATGAATGGTGACACAAACCACTGTTATTGCATAAATATACGTTGTGAAGGGTATATAAGATTCGGCACGGCCGAATATAGCGCTCTTACTTGTTTTTTTCTACCATTGCCTTTTAAATTTATATACTCTTGGTAAATCTAATAATAATAATAAAAACATGGAGGCAAATTAGCTCATCAATGTACAATGTAAAGGGTGGTTAAATTTAAAGGGCCGATGTCAAAATGCATTTCGGGCACTTCGTGATTTTTTTCGTCAACAGAACCGTTCAAATTCGTCGACAATCGGGAAAATTGTGAAAAATATTTAAATTTCAGCAAAAGAAGTCTGTATGAAATGTGAAAACATCTGTGAATGCCTTCTTAGCTCGTTGAAAGAAAGACATTGCTATTTTTCGCGATAGTTTGGCAAAAGAGCAGCAGCCAACCTCGACTCATCATCGTGTCACACAATTGAACATTAACATTGTCAATGAAAATTAGGACCATCGGATGGTGGTGTGCCGCCGAGGTCGCGGCGGCCATTTGGCCGATATTTTATTCCATACATAATTGAACCATACCAATGTGATCATAATAAAAAGATATGACAATGATTTCATAAATAATTTGTGTTTTATTCAAAATCAGCAACGGCCCTTAAAATTTAACCACCCTTTATAGCAATTATTGCAACTCTACGCTTCGACGACATTTTTAAAATGAAATTTCATTTTCCAGTGTAAGCGCACAAGAAATTTACGTGAAAGTGGTCTATTTCATTTAAATTTTTATTTATGGAACGTGTACAGAAATTTTATGAAAGTGCTTGACAAGAAGAGTATACGACATTACAAAAACAAATTGAATCGAAGATGGCCGCCACTACAATTAATTTATATATGAGTCGAATCAATCAATATGGGTATCAAATAAAAGACCTTGACTACAAAATCAACGATGGCATCGAAAATAAATAAAAATTGCATAAAACATTAAATCTTAGCTGAGCGACGCACATAGGGGTATTTCGCCAATCCAGCCGGGAACATTTGGTCAAAAGTGAAATTTTAGAAATGTAAAAATATAAGTACGCAGCTCGTTTAGTGAATTTTAAAGACTTCTGCTTGAGATTTGTCGTTTTGGGACACTGTTAAAGTCAAGAAAGTTTAGTAAATTACATGGATACTCATTGACTTTTTAAGGGGTTGAGAGGTTTACAATACATTTTTTGTGGCTGAATGCATATAGATTTTACATTGATTTCTTTTTTTTTTTTTTTTGTGAAAGACTATATTAACAGCTGATTAACAACGGATTTTTTGTTCACTTTTTGAGAAAACAAAAACATCAAAAGGTTTTCGAAAGTGAGGGACGTCGCGACCCTAAAATGTTATACATCATGATATAATATGAAATCTGTACTATTGGACTAAAAAAAAAAAAAAAGGTTGCGCGTATTTGCACCATTTCTGTGAATATCTTCCACAATGTTTATGAAACTCACTCTCACGAGTCTACCGAAGTCTTATAAATTGTCATTAATTTTTTAAGTTTCAATAAAACGTATTGCAGAGTAAATTAACCAAAAATGTTTACCCTCACAAAACTTAAACGACATCTATAAGTCCATACTATCAAGTATTTATTAAATGCTATAAAAGCAAGTTTCTATTTTTTTTTGTATCTATATTTGTAAGCAACGGACAATTCCAAAACTCACCGAATCCGAACAAAAATGCGTAATTTCCAAAAAAAATCAATCCATAAGTTTAACATTTGCAATTCATTTATGGCATAAAATTATAAAATTCCATTATGTATGTAAATTTAAAAATAAAATATAAATTTTTAATAAAAGCGGCAACTTAAACGTCACTTTTGACAATATCATTACCACTTTACCAATCAAACTGAAAGCTCTTAAATAGTTGCCAATTGCCCACTCTATAAATGCATATAATTCCTAACTAATTCCATCAGTCCGTTGAAGGATTTTCACGTTTCCTACAAAATTTAATTAATTAATTATTTAATTTCTTTAAGTTGTTTCTGGTCTTTCCTCGAGGCTTGAGAGTTCCACTGCAGCGTTTAATTTAAATTTAGTTGTACGGATTTGAAAGTATTTTACTTTTTTTTTGTGATGTTAATATTTTCTTTGCTCGCAATTAGTAGTAGTTCGCGATTACTCTTGGGCACCATATTTTTTTTTTAAATATTTCGCAAATTCTGTTGGTAAATATTTGTTTAGTTTTTGTTTTATATTCTTGTTAAGAGGCCATGTCCCAGAATCATATGGAGTTGTAAATGTGTAATATCGTATTTGGCAACTTGCATAAATATATAAATATTTTTTTGATTATTAATATTATCTGGCCACAACACCTTTTAAATTCTAAATTATGATGCTATCAATATGAACATTGTCAATTATCGTTCCATGAAATTATGAAGTAAAAAGTTTTCGCATATTATTTTGTTTTTTTTTTTGATTTTTGATTTTTGCTTTTTTAGGTGCATTTCCTTACAAGCTTAAAAATATATAAATATATTATATTGCAATTAGGAAAGCACTAAATAATTCGAATATCGAATATTTTCCGTAGTAAGTACTTGCCTGCAATAAAATCAGCGTGTTAAAAAATTGGTGTAGACGCCAAATTGTTTTTAGTGAGGAACCTTTTATTATTGCCTTCAAATTATTATTTTGCAACGAGAGTTTTTGTTGAGATATTATGTGTTTTGTGTGGTCTCTATACTGAAGACTCTACTTAAGTTCAATACAGAAAAAGTAGAGAAGATACAATGAAACATACAAAAATATTTTTTTACACACAACTACATCGGCACAGAAAATTAAGAATAAAAACTATGTTTTGAGGTGGAAATCACAAGCATTATATGATATTTGAAATACAATTTGAATTGTAAATCCGGATTCGTGGATTTCTGATTATCGAGTTCTTACTGTACATTTGTCCGTATACGTAAATATGTGTAAATACATATTAGTTGTTGTTGATTTAGGCTTGTCTAGGAATGATGATAAATTTGTGTATTTTTTTTTATTTACAATAAAAAATAAAGAAGGAAAAAAGCAAAAAGTTCTTATGAAAATAATTTTTTAAATTGTTGCTCTTAATGCATGCAACCGACAGCGACGCTTAATATCAAAGAGTTAAGCGCATATAAATGAATGCATACATTTTTACTGGTAAAACACAAAAGAAATTAAAAAAAAAATAATTCAATTAGAATAGATTTAAAAAAGAATAAACATATGTATGTATATGTAAATATGTGTGAAGATACTAATATACACACATAAAATACGTTTAAATGTAAATGTAAGTATTTGTAATGTCAGAAACTCTTTGGCTGCAACGTATTTAAGAATTGTGTCTAAAATTCTTATTTCACCGGCAATCGTATTAAGAAGGAAAACAAACATTGTGTTTAAAACAAAAAAAAAAAAAAATACTGTGAATGACATTTTTTTTTAGTTTGAATACATTGTTTTTAATAAAATTATTAAGACTAAAGGGCTTCTTTCTGAAATATTAATCGATTTACTTATTAAATTAAGTTTAACTTTTGTTGCCTACTTCAAGTAAATTTAGCGATCAAATAAAAACAAAAAAGGCATAACAATCAACAATCAATAAAATTTAATCAGGGTTAAAGAGTGATTTTTTTTTTCAAATGATATTTACTTTCAGACTTATGAATTAAAAAATGCATTGAGAGTTTTTGATAATTTCATATCAAAATAATGCATTAGTATTTCCTTAACACTAAATGTTATGACAAATAATGCACTACTTTTGCATTGTTACTAAACACATTATAAAGTAATGAACTAAGTATTATAACATTACCACCAAATCATATTGTGAACAACAAAATTAGATAAAACAGAAAAAAATTCTCAATCATGAATAATAGATAAATGCAGCAAAATATCACTTTGTGGTAATTAGTACGTTATAAATAATTAGAGGAAAATTTTCTATATAGCGACCATGGCCAAAAAATCTAAGCAAAACTAACACTATTATTTCTCAGAGCCATGCTAATTCATAAAAAATTTTTCGTCTGTGCCGAATTTTCGATACTTTTAAAGCAAAAAATTCATTATATTATATAACAGCAATCGCTATGATAATAATCTATAATAATAATAATCTTTGGATAACTTCGATTTGCTAGTAATTTATTTCCTTAAATTTTTTCTTACGATAAAACCTTTATTTCTACATTAGGAGTGATACTACTGACTTTTTTTTACTACAATGTGCCGAGCTATCAGAAAACAAGTAAGAGTGCTATATTCGGCCATGCCGAATCTTATATACCCTTCACAACGTGTAGTCATGCAATAACAGTAGTTTGTATCACCCATATGAAATACGTACATACATATAAAAAACATACATATATAAAAACATCCCATTGTAAAATTATAAATTTACGTATGAATGTTAAAAACAAAAAAAAAATAAAAAAAAAATTAAAAAAAAATTTTTTTTTAAAAATAGTTAAAATATATGTAATAAATATAAAATAAAAAAAAATTAAAAAAAATTTTTTTTTTGGCTTAGCTGGGATTCGATGCCACGTTTTCTCTAACCAGTATACACGTTTGTATGTATGTATGTTGTTGTTGTAATGTTGTTTTTGTGAAAAAGAAATCGAGGTGGTCGTGGGTTTTTGCTCATATCTCAGTTGTTTATGAACCGATGTTTTTGATTTTCAATACCGATCTACACCCGAATATTTCTGATATTTTAATACCTCACCCGGGTCCAAGCGATTTCGGGGGGCTTCAAAAAGTTGATTTCAACATACACACGGACAGACGGTCAGACGGACAGACTGACGGAGCTTAATCGACTCCCCGATTCACAAGCTTTTAGAAAATATATACTTTATGGGGTCGGAAATGAAAATTGTAGAAATTTCACACGGAATGACAAACCTATATATACCCTTTTTCACTGTGTGAAGGGTATAATAATATTAGCTTTATACGGGCATGGCACCTCCTACTTTTAAAATTGTATATATAATTAATGTTTGAATTTAACTTTGATAATTTCTTACAGATTTTTTTTTATTTTTTTTTTAATTTTTGAAATAATTTTCCGTTATTACAAATCTTTTGATCAAAAAGCAATGCTTGCATAAATTCAAGATGGCAATTCAGCAATCTATTTTGTGTGCGCAAATAATAAACGTTCAATAAACCGAATTTTCCAACATTACAATTAGGCCTTTACCCATGTTCTGTAAATTTAGTGGGAACTTTTCGCATCGAGACAAAAGTATATCTGTAACTCATGACGAAAATTACCAATTATGATTACGTTGTTACGTTAGAGCTATCAAAAATTATACTTAATTATAAGAAGAAGAAGAAGAGAAAAAAAATAAACTTAAAAAGTGCGCAAATAATAATACTTAAATATAAAATTTAGAAAATAAAAGTGTTTAAAAAAGTGTTCCTCCAAACTGTTCTCTGGCAAATTCTAAAATTTTTAACATAAAGTTAACTAATTTTTCTTTTTGTTGTTTTGAAACCCGCATATTTTTCTAAACGATAACAAATTTATGATATTAATATCTATACATACATATGTATGTACGTGTATGTATATGCATAAATAATAAAAGACATTTAATTTAAACTTTACCTTTTCCACGTTTTTGTCACTCATATTTTAATTTTTATATTTTTTGCCTTACAGTTTTTGCAATCACGCGGTCTTATTGTTTGTGACTTAATTCGACAGTTCAAAGTGAGAAATTCTCGTCTGAAACCTTTACAGAAACACTTTTTGTATGGCTTACGAGTTTGATTAAAAATGGCGTATTTAACATTTTGTAAAATTAGCAGAAAGAAACAAGCACTTATCAAATGAATTGTAAAAAAGTCATATCTGTCGTTAAAAATTACAAAAGTTTACTGGATTTCTTTTTTAATTTTTTACTTTTTACACAATAACATGTTATAAATGCTTTCTTACTTAATGTGCTAATTGAGCATATAATTTAAACACTGTGTACAAACATACATATCTATTTCGGGTAAAGTCATTCAAGTTTTTTGTTTATTTTTTTTTTATTTTGTTGTGGTTGTGGGTTTAGTGGTACTATAAAATTGATCTTTTAAATTTTTCACAGAATTTTGTTTATTATTATTTAAGAAATTTGCCGTTTTTGGAAGAATTTTAAATATTAAATATACTAGCGTACGATTGGTTGAACTTAAAGATTGCAAAAAACGGTTTCGTGAGAAAGAGAAAATCGATTTATTCGGCATTTAAAAAATCAACATTTAGAAATAGGTGACAGTTCGAAGAGCAAAACAAAAAGGAGTTTTCACCAATCGATCACCCTTGTATTTATTTACATTTGCACAATAAATCTTATAAACGCCACTTAGGTATAGGTTTAAATTTATTTTTTTTTGTCTTCAATGCAGTTTTTAGCAATCAGCCCTCACAAAAACCAATTATAAGAAATTTAAAACTGACTAGACAATATAAATACAAGAAATTTAGTTAATAAACTTTTGTATACTTTTTTACAAGTCATTGACACCTACCAACCAATAAAAAACCATACAAGCTGCCATCCAAAAACAACAAATTAACCATCAAGTTAGTTCAGCGCAACTGTTAATTGTCCGTGCATCTGACTTAACATTCGACCAAATAACCAACCATCTCTGCTATTTCTTTTTAGTCAGTATTTTTTGACTACAAACATAAGCTTTTATACAAATTTCTTTTTTGTACATAAGTACCTATCTTTAAACATTGATACATACATACAATACATGCATATGTATTTTCGTTTTCTGGGTGGTGTTGGTATCTAAGTTATAGACTAAAACATAGACACATAAAAAACACGTTTGAAATATGATTGACTGGCTGACAAACTGATGGCGGACTTAAAAATTCATAAAACGTTGCAAAAATAACAACACACATTCCAACGCATGCGAGAGTTGTTGTTTTTTTTTTATTTTTTTTTTTTTTTTTTTTAATTAATTACAAAGTTGCCTTTGAACAGAAACAGCAACAAATAAACTATAAATTATGATTCAAACTTTATTGTTTTTAATATTTACAGATACTTTGTACGATTAATTTAGACAACATACAATATACATATACTTACACAATTGTATGTACATATAGGCAAATTTCGGTATAATGGATCTCGCTTTAACGAAAATCTGATATAACAAACAATATAACTTTTGACATTGATTACCTTATCTAGTGAAAATTTAAACAAGTAAGAAAGCTATATTCGGCAGTGCCGAATCTTAAAACACCCTTCACCATCATGTATTTATATAGGTATAGCCACCACAGCGTAGCTTGGCTTAGATATTATGTATTTTATATGTCATGTTACTTTACTGTTGACCCATATATATAAATTAATTGTACGCCATTTTGTAGTTGCGGCCATCTTGGATACACAATTTTGTGTGTGTCCTATATTCTGCTAGACAAGCCCTTTCTTTTGACACCCATATCGTTCCTCTCTGTTGTCCAAAAGCTGAAAAATCAATTTTAGCTTGTAAATTTAAGGAAAAACACCGAAGCCATTGTATTTTTGTGCTTATATCTCAGTTAGTTTTAAGCCGATTTATCAGTTTTTCTCAGCAGTAATTTTCGAGACAATGGCTTGTATTCAGGTGTGTTAAGCATGTCCAAAACTTAATTACTAGCTTTAATAACTTGACATTTAAAAAAATATATATACTTTTCAAAATTGTTTTTTGTCTATAACTTTGCCGGCTAATAATCGGATTTTAAGAATATTGTTTAAGAATATCTTTAAATGCATATCGTACCCATTAATAGTAACAAACGTCTCTATAAATTTAACTAAAAAATGTGAAAAATTTTAATTTTTGTGGTAAAACTATGGGAAAGACAGAGGCAGTCGTGTTCATTTACTCATATTTTAGGAAATTGTTAGGCGATCGTGCACATAGTAGAGTGGAGTTCAAAAAGGAAAAATAAAGAGTAACAGTTTTGTAATTGTAAAAAGGGTATAAGATTTTATGAAATTTTAGGGTGCCCCGGTGGACTAGTCAGTAGTGTGCTGGTCTGCTAGTTTGGGGGTTGCGGGTTCGATTCCCGCCAGAGACTCTGGTTTTGTCTGCTTCTCTTCTCTATTTTCTATTCTATTCTTACTATTCTATTCAGGTATCACAATGGGATCAACAAAATGGACCCAAATGAGCTGCACAACAGCTACCTGTTCTACCTAACCTAGTGAAATATGGAATACCAAAATTATCATACGTTTATTCAAGAAAATACAAGCAAAAAATATTCTTATTAATTCCCGATAACACCCCCAGTCAACCTACTGAGCAACAGTTAGTAAAAACTACAAGAGATTGTAACATTTGGGCGCTATTGAGGCTCTTATACAATTATAAAAATAAAAATATTTAAATTTTTGTGTACGTTAATATTAACTGAATAATTTTTATTAATCTAATAAAAGGAAAACGTTAAAAAAAACTTTGCGAATGAGCCTGGCATTAAAGCCTTCGTTACACCGGGATTTCCCTGCACTTATGTATGTATGGTTATTTTTAGTAATTTTTTCGATGTGTACGTACATTCTTATACATAAACAAGTAACAGTGCTATATTCGGCCGTGCCGAATCTTATATACCCTTCACAACGTGTAGTCATGCAATAACAATTGTTTGTATCACCATTCATCCCATATAAAATATGTGCATACGTACACGTTAGAATAAATGTGGCATCGAATCTCAGCTGAGCCAACAAAAATTTATTTTATTTTATTTTATATATTATTTATATTTTATTATTTTTTTTTATATTTTTTTAAAATTTTTTTAAAAAATTTTTTTAAATTTTTTTTTAAATTTTTTTAAAATTTTTTTTTTGTAGTTTTTTTTATTATTTTTTTCTTATTTTTAATATTTTTTTTTTTTTTGTAATTTTTTTTGTTTGGTATGTTTTTTACATGTATGTATGTATGTTGTTGTTGTAATTGTGAAAAACAACGAGGTGGTCGTGGTTTTTTGCTCATATCTCAGAAAGTTATGGGACGATTCTGCTGAATTTCAATAGCGATTCATTCCTGGATATTTCCAAGAGATTGATACCATAAACAGATCTGAGGAACATATAGTTGCTTCTAAAAGTTGATTTCAACCAACACACGGACAGACGGGCAGACGGACAGACGGTCAGGGCTTAATCGACTCCTCTATTCATAAGCTTTCAGAAAATATATACTTTATGGGGTCGGAAATGAAAATTGTAGAAATTACAAACGGAATGACAAACCTATATATACCCTTGTGCACCACAGGTGAAGGGTATAAAAAGGTGTAATTCTATAATAAATATAATAACAATGTAACCGATTTTCTTTTAGAGAATAAAATTAATATTTTCTTGTTCAATTCACAACCTGTCGTACATTTATTTCTTATAAAAGTAATGCATTATCGTTTAATATATTTTGTTTTCTTTTTTGTTTGGTTACAACTAGGGTTTGGGATTTCCCGGTCTTTTTACTTTCCCGGGAAACGGGAATTAAAAAATCGTCTTCACGGGAATTCCCGGGATTCCCGAAAATAATGTTTCTTTTAAAATATATAATGTTTGTTAACTTTAACATCACGATTTGGTTAATAATTCATTGTTTTAGTAGTAGTTTATTTTCCATTAGAGTCCTTATTGTGTCAGCATTACATCTTCCGGAAATAAAAACTTAACCCAAATTATAAAATAATTATTGCCATGTAAACAGATATCTTTTTTGGCCAACACTACTCCACTCGTCTAATACAAGAAAAATTTGACTCGATATTCTTTTCACCATCGTATTTTTAACGGCGTTGTAATATTTTATTACAATGTTTTTAACATCAGTTAACCTTTGGTAATGTCATATTTTTACTGAAAAAATTTTGACTAATAAAAGAACTTTGTGTAATTGCTCGAATAGATATTCCATCGACTGCTGCCAATTTTGAAACAATTTCTAGTAATGTTTGGGTGTCTAAAAAACTTTTAATAGTGGAATTATTTTTTTACTTGGTGCAGGTGTTGAAGAATCGTTTTCAAATTTTATTTTATGAACCAAAAGAAGGTGCCGTATGAGACCACTAGTACTACCGCCCTTGGACATTAACCTTTTCGGAAAAATATTACATTGTGCTGCGTTGTCTACTTTTTGAAAATAGTTCCAGACTTCAGACATTTTGCTTCTAAACAAAGTGAATTTTTAAAAAAAAGTATTATTAGAAAAATTTAATCATTAATAAAAAAATTATACTTCCAAATTCTGTGACCACTTTTAAAAACAGTTTGCACATGCGATTATATTTATCAAAATGAACCACGGAAACTACTGCTGGATTTACGGTTGTTATAAAAAACATTTTTATACTAGAAAACATTTAATTATGTATGTATATAATAAATTCACTTGCAATTTATAAGCACTTATTAAAAATAATTCCAGAAAGTCGTTAACTTTGGCGTGAAATATTTTTGACCGATGATGTTTGTTTTTCTTTTCCATATTCGTGTTTGAAAAAAGTTGTTAATACTTAACAATTAAAAAACGCTAACAAATTAAAACCCTTCCTTTTTATTCAAATATTCTCTAAATTTACCAAAACCGATAAGAAATTAAAAATAAAATTAAATATATTTCCTAATATACTACATATTTTTTATTTCCCGTTTTTCCGGGAATACTAAGTGGTTCATTCCCGGGAATTCCCGGGCGGGAATTCCCGGTTCCCAAACCCTAGTTACAACGAAAACTTTCTTAACCGAATATCTATGAGTGCAATTAAGTAATTAGTCTGCTTCTAAGTTATTTTTATTATACCCGCCACCAAAAAAATGGTGGGGGTATATTCATTTTGTCATTCCGTTTGTAACACATCGAAATATCCATTTTAGACCCCATAAAGTATATATATTCTGAATCAGGGTTTGATTTGATGACGATCTAGCTATGTCCGTCCGTCTGTCTGTTGAAAGCACGATAGAGGTCGCACCGAAAAAGCTAGGGGGCTCAAATTTTGCCAGAATCTTTCTTATAGACAAGGTTTGTTTGGTATTGAAAATGGGCTAAATCGGAATATCAGGAAGAGAGTTATAAGCTCGAAAAGCAAGAGTAGGTCGAAAAAACCGTGTCCTTCAAACATCGAATAAAATGGAATTGTGTCCAAACGCATTAACGTAGACTCATGAAACTTCGAATATATATTTTCTGAGTAAAAAAAAAAATTTTTTCCCGAAAATTGTTTAAATCTATGCATTAGGAGAAGAGTTATCGGTCAAAATGTACGAAAATTTATACCGCACAGTGTATTTTTCGGTATATTTAAAAACAAAAACGTCATAAAAGCAACAAAATTGCATGTACGACTCTGAAATTTTGCACACTATGCTTTTTGGTGAGACGCTTTTTTGTAACGGAAAATCAATGTGCCACGCCCACTTTTACGCCCACCTCCCATATAACGTTTTACCTAAAATTCATATAATTTCTCTATTAATAAAGATTTTGGAATAATAAAGGGCTATATTGAAACACCTCAAATGTACTCATTCGTAAAAATAACTTTTACACGCCTACTATAGCGCCCACTTTTCACGTTATCTACCGTTAATGAAATTTAAAAGCTCATAAAACCGCCAAAATTAGAGGTATGATGATAAAATTTGCTACGTATATCCCCCTAGGCAGTGTCATTACTGTGCCAGAAAATTAAGGTGCCACGCCCACTTTTACGCCCACCTCCCATATAACGTTTTACCTGAAATTCATATAATTTCTCTATTAATAAAGATTTTGGAATAATAAAGGGCTATATTGAAACATCTCAGTTGTACTCATTCGCAAAAATAACTTTGACACGCCTACTATAGCGCCCACTTTTCACGTTATCTACCGTTAATGAAATTTAAAAGCTCATAAAACCGCCAAAATTAGAGGTATGATGATAAAATTTGCTACGTATATCCCCCTAGGCAGTGTCATTACTGTGCCAGAAAATTAAGGTGCCACGCCCACTTTTACGCCCACCTCCCATATAACGTTTTACCTAAAATTCATATAATTTCTCTATTAATAAAGATTTTGGAATAATAAAGGGCTATATTGAAACATCTCAGTTGTACTCATTCGCAAAAATAACTTTGACACGCCTACTATAACGCCCACTTTTCACGTTATCTACCGTTAATGAAATTTAAAAGCTCATAAAACCGCCAAAATTAGAGGTATGATGATCAAATTTGCGACATATATCCTTCTAATCAATGAAATTGTTGTGCCAAAAAGTTAAGGTGACACGCCCACTCTAACGCCTACCTTCCATATAACGGTTTATCTTAAATTCATGTAATTTCTCCATTGACAAAGTTTTTGGGAAAATAATGGACTATATTGAAATATCTAAGTTGTATTTATTAGCAGAAACTTTATTGACACGCCTACTTTAACGCCCACTTTCATTGAAAGACTACATTTACAAAAGCATTTTAGTAGCATATCGAAGTTAAAAAGGGTGGTTAAATTTTAAGGACCGATGTTGAATTTAAATAAAACACAAATTATTTAGGAAATTATTATTATTTCTTTTTGTAATTATAATATTTGTATGGTTTAATTATGTATTTAACAAAATATCGGCCAAATGGCCCCCCCATCCTTGGCGACACTCCTCTATCTGATGGTCCAAATTTTCAATGACAATGTTGATGCTCAATTGTTGGGCATGATGATGAGGCGAGGTTGACTGCTCTTTTGCCACACTAAACCAGCAGTGGCTCCCATTCAACGAACTAAGAAGGCATTCACAGATTTTGTAACATTTTATACAGACCTGTTTTGCAGAAATTTAAATATTTGTTACAATTCTCCCGATTGTGGATGAATTTGAACGATTATGTTGATCAAATGAATTACGAAGTTCACAAAATGCATTTTGATTTGAACGTCCATTTTTATAAAAAACCTGAATAACTTTAAAGCGTTGCTCATTTGCGTATCTTTCTACGAAACAAATTGAGTAAGTTTGAGATTGAGAAATGTCAAATGAAATGCAGAAAACAAATTTAAAGACTAGGTTTAGTTCACCTTCAGCATGGGCCCTTAAAATTTAACCACCCTCTACAAAGAAGGTGATACATATTTTATTATAAAGAGATTATTCCATAGCGATTAACAAAATAATAAATATTGTGATTTAAATGTACACAAAATTGGTGGTGGGTATAAAAGATTCGGCACAGCCGAATATAGTGCTCTTACTTGTTATTTTTTTTACAGCAGTTATCGGGTGATTTGTCGTGACGTTTTATTTTCCAGGGGGTTTTTTTTAACAGATTACGCACGACTCATATCAAACTGCTTTTTTATTTTTGTTCAGCATCGTTTAGCAAGTTGTCATGGAAAGATTTACACGTTCCGTGATAAATGTTTTTTGCGTGTTTCATCGTGAAGTTTTGTTTAGTGATGAAGCACTAAAAAATAATAAGACTTGCCGTAATTGGGCTGATGAGCAGCCCGTAGAGTATTAAGAGCAACTTTTATATCCTTTAAAAACAACGATGTGGTGTTATAGAATCATTGGTTTATTTAAAAATGAGGCAAATTAGAATGTTACCGTCAATGGTGACCGTTATCGCACCATATTAGCGGACAATCTACTTCATGAAATTTAAGCGCATGGTGTCGGTGAGCTCTGGCTTTAACAGGACGGCGCTACGAGCCATAGAGCTCATAAAACAATTTACTTGTTGAGAAATCATTTTGGCGAGTACTAAATTTCACGTTTTGCTTCGGTAAATTGGCTGTACCTAGATCGTGAGATATCACACCTTTGAACTTTTATCTCTAAGAATTTGTAAAGTCTAAAGGAATAAGCCAGCTGCGATTAACGCTTCGGAAGCCAACCTTACTCGAGTTATTCGCAAGATACCAGACCAGATGATCGAACGAATCGCCCAAAATTTAACCTACCGAAAGGATCACCTCAGACGTAATAGTGGTAAATGATATAAATTGTTATTTAACCGATAATAAACATTTTAAGTTCACTTTACTTTTATTTTACATTATAAATTAAACCTCACGTTAAATCACCGTTTATAAATTAACATGCCTCTGATTAGGCTTACTCTGATTATGATGTTCACAATTTGCAAGAGCGGATAATGCAAGAACGGACATTACTTAATAATGTGTTTAGTCATAATGTCAAATTAAGTGTCAATAAAATATTAATGCATTACTTTGATAAGAAATTAATGTATTGAAACAAATAGTGCACCAAAAGTATTAAAGTTAGTGATAATTCAATAAACGTGCACTTAAATATTTGTTGCACATCTCCCAGGTCCAGCTACAACTACACTTATTTAAACTTTTGAACACCTTTGTAATCAAAAAGGTTACAATTTACCAAAAAAAAAAAAATCAACCGATTAATTTTTTTTTTCCAAAAATATTTTTTTGTTTATAAAATTATTGGATCGAGTAAATAGAAATAATAGAAAATATAAAAAAATTAACGAAAAAACAAAGCATTAATTGCTTATTTGTATTTTCAAATATTTTTCCCAACATACGATATATTGACCGAAAAGCCACACATAATCGGAAAATTGTGCATGGCTTAGATTTTACTAAAACCGAATATAAGCCGAAATATATTTACGACTGAAACAAAACCTTTAAGGTTTGATTAAAACTATAACTACATACATACATATTTGAACTATAATATATATAAAAAATAAAATTAGAATCACGTTAAAAAAGATTTGGTTAAGCACACAAAAATGGGAATATTAGTGACATGACTGCCTTAAACACACTATTTTAATTTTGTATTGAATATAAGTGATATGACTAACTTAATTTAATTTAAATATAATATTGACATTATATGAAAGGATTGAATACTTTTAGATATCTGAAGGGTAGATAATAACGACAATAACATCAACTAAATAACAAGTTAATTCTTGTAAATCAAAATATGTATTCAGTATTTGACTGAAAGCCCTTACATGGCAGAAATTTTTTATTGTTACACCAAGAGATTTGAGTTGAGTACAATGTATTATAAATAGTTGCCAACTATTTAGTTGATGATGCTGCTGCTGCTTCTGACGATGTGTTATTGTTATTGTTGCTGTACCTCTTCTTTTATTACTTTACATTTTTATTGTTGTTAGACAATAAACGTCTGTTTAAAAACTAATTTCATTGTGGTTTGTCATAATCTGCCATCTTTTCAATTTTACTTAAGTGTATGTTTGTATGTATGCTTGTTTGTGTGTTGTACATTCATACTTAGTAAATGAAATTAAATAAATATCTACAACGTGTAACAGAATATTTTTATTTCATATATTTTTTGTTCGTGTAACATTTAATGAAAATTTTAAATTTGCATTTTAATAATGCCTTTGTTGTTGTTTCTTAAATACATCATACTATGTACCTAGGTACTGTAATGGCAAATATTGTTTGACGTGCAAGATTTGCCCATTATTTAAGAAATTTTACTGTCATTTATAAGTACATATAGAAGAACAAATGATACTAGCGAGGAAGGAGAGAAAAACTTACTGTGTTCGTAATGTGAAAGCTGCACTTGTTATGCTCGATGGGAGATGAAGACCCTTTATGATTTCTTGCCATAGCTTTTTGTTTATAACATCGACGAGACCTCCACGAGCAATAACTAAATTATACAGTTCATAAAGATCCAATACTGACTTGGCCATTATTGGCAAACGATTGATGGGTGTGCCTAGAAAAATAATACAAATTAATATTTTTAATATGTATATATATGTATATGTATGTACCTACATACAAACATAAAATGGAGAAAAGAATAATAGTTCTTTTTATTGTAATTTTTTAATTATTATTGTTAAATACTATTATTAAAAAGTCAACAAGTCCATAACTTTTTAAATAGAACAGCCACTTTTACAAAACAACAAAGACGTTTTGAAATCGACCAAGAGATAAATATTTTACTAGCTATACCTTCTATTTCAACTTCAGTACAAGTAAGAGCATTATAAAGGGTCCGCCATCTAAAGTTTTTTTTACAACTAGTGCTTATTTCGTGAATGGTAACACTTAGCTCATGTCTGATTTAACAGATAATTAGTTTTATCCTTCCTCTGAACGAATATGGTTGTGTATACGCTTGAACAACTCTGGGAAATATTGCGATATTACTTTGGCCGATTTTGCTAAAAGAAATCATCTTTTCAGATGAAGCTCATTTTGATCTTGGAATGTATGTAAACAAGCAAAATTGTTGCATTTGGGGCACACGAAACCCGCACGCATACATTGAAAAGCCGAGACACCCAAAACGAGTCACTGTTTGGTGCGGATTTTTCTCCAGAGGCATAATTGGGCCATTTTGCTTCGAAAATGAGCAAGGAGTGGCCGTAGTCAATGGCGATCGTTATCGGGCCATGTTGAACGAATTTTTGTTCGCAAATATTGAAGAGGAGGATATTGACAACATTTGGTTTCAACAGGACGGCGCTACGTGCCACACAGCCGAAGCTACACTTTTTTTTATAGCATTAAAAAAAAAAAGTTATTTGGCGGACCCTTTGTTATATATATATTTTGATACCCACCACTAATTTTGTGTACTTTTACAGCACAAAATTTATTATTTTATTACTAACACCAAACACCATGAAATAGTATTTTCATACTGAAATATATTTTACTTTCTTTGTCTAACTTCGAACTGCTATTCATTTATTTTCTTTATTCTTACAATGGAACCTTAAGTATTTTTACGGAAACTGAAGAGTATAATTTTGTACTCAGAGGTAGTTAAATGATAATATTAGCTTTGTCTGGGCATGACACGTTCTACTTTAAAAATTATATATATTATGTTTGAATTCAATTTAGATGATCCATTCCAGATTTCATTTTTTTTTTAATTTTTGTCCATAAAGATGTAATATGAATTGAAGTGTTATAAGGGGGTGGCCGTCAAAGTGGGCGTGTGTCCTTAATTTTTCAGAATTATACTACGGTTTTATGAGCTTTTCAATTCCAGTGATTGTAGAATATGTGAGGAGTGGGCGTTAATGTAGGAATCTCTGCTGATAAATTCAACTTAGATATTTTAATACAGAGTCCTTTATTCTTCTTTGTCCACAGAGAAAAAATATGAATTTGAGATAAATCGTTATACCTATAGGAGGTTGGCGTTAAAGTGGGCGTGCCACTTTAATTTTCCGTTATTACAAGACTTTTGATTAAAAAGCAATCTTTGCAAAATTTCATAATCGTACATATTATTTTGTCAGTTTTTTTATTACGTTTTTAATTTAAAATATACCAAAAAAGACACTGTCCGGTATACATTTTCGTACATTTTAATCTATAACTCCTTTCGTAATGTATAAATTTAAGCAATTTTTAGGGAAAATATATATTTTACTAACGAAATATACCTTTAAAATTTTATCGCTTTACGTCAATGCCTTTAGACACAACCGCATTTTATTCGATGTTTAAAGGGCATGTTTTTTTCCATACTCTTGCATTACCAGCTATAACTCTCTTACTAATATACCGATTTAGTCCATTTGCAATACCAAACAAACCTTATTAGAAATATTCAGGCAAAATTTGATCCGCATAAGTATATCGGTTCCAGCTCTATAGTGCTTTCAACAGACATACAGACGGACGGATATAGGTAGATCGTCCTAAAATGAAAACAGCATTTAGGAAATATATACTTTATGGGGTCTAAAATAGATATTTTGATGACAAACGAAACGAAAATACGAATAAGCCCTCAGACGTATACGAAACTAATAATTCCATCTTTAAATTGTAACTTCAATATTTTAGGTTTCTTTCTCAAAAAAATAAAATATTGAGTATTAATTAATTTTCAATAAATACTGTGGCAAAAGTGTATACATATACATATTATTTTGTGTCAGTTATACGAGTTTAGACAAAACTATATTTATACATATGTATGTATGACCATACATATATCTTAAATCAATCTACACACATTCAACAGTATTAAACGAGAAAGAATTGAATAAATTATTAGAGAAGCATTAAAAAACAATTTAATGATCTTAAGTAGATCTTTAAACACCCTCACACATTATTGCCAACAACAATAACAATATTGTATACTAATAAACTAAATCGATAAACAATAAAATGAATAAAAACATGAACAACAAATTAATGAAACAAAAACAGAAACAATTTACAATAAACAAAAAAAAGTAATTTGTAGTTTCATTATGTTAAACGATTCTTTGTGTGTTTTATTGCTTGCATTTTATTCCATTAATTTTTTTTTTAATTTTACAAATGAAATAAAACGTCTTGAGGATGATGATCCAGGAATGTTGTTGGTACAACTTTTTGGGTCTTTTTTTTATATTTCTGATCATTTTTCTTTTTATATTAAATGGTGTTGTAAACCGTGATGCCAAGTTCGCAGACTTAATGCTGGATTTAGCATTTTTAGTTTATTAATTTTCCACAATAAATTTAAAATAATTTATGTTCTTTAAGTTAAACTGTTTAGAAAACTAACTATTCTTTTATCTTTAATCTTTGTTTTTTTAATTAGAAATAATTGCGTCCAGTATGAAAAAAATTAATTAAATTAAATAGTAATTCTCACTACAATTAAAAAACTTATTGTTTAATTTAACAATTTTATTTATGCACCCCTGTTACAAAATGCAATCGAAATGAGTTCCTTCCATAGTTGTGATTCCGACTATATTTTGTTTGCGAATTAAAATAATTTTAAAATTATTTATTAGTGTTTTGTGTTTTAAAGTTTTACTTTCTAAAATTTTTTTAAATTAGTTTATTTTATCGACAAGTTTCGGCAACACTGGTGGTGGTGAACTACTTAAACTATACGATTATAAACTGTAAAACGTAATATCAGATTATTCAGATGAATTTATTTCTTACGTGTATGTATAGTGGAAGTTCGTATGTTTTTTTATGTGCAATATGTTTGTATTTCTTTTAGAGTTGGCCCTAAAGGTATCAATCAAAAATTTTTTAAATGTGAGTATGGAAAATAAATCAACACGTATTAATGTTTTCATGTGCGTATGGTTAGGTCAAATTAAAAAAAAAAAATTAATGATGTATAACTAAGAATAAAATAGCAAGGTTGATGGACATATTGATTAAAGAAAAAATCCTCAAATACATGAATTTATACAAAAAATGTATTTGTGCACACCAAAAAATCATTTAACAATAAATTGCCAAATATCGTAAATGCCGTAATGCTTTAACAAATAAAAAAATAAATAAATAAAAACAAGTAATAGTCCTATATTCGGCCGTGCCGAATCTTATATATCCTGCACACCATTAATTTATAAAAAAATAGAAAAAAGGAAAAATATATAAAAAAGTGAAAAAAAATCAACATAAAAAAGGAAAAACATAACATAAAAAACAATAGAAAATAAGAAAAAAGATATAAAAAAATAATTAAAATATAAAAATTAAACAATAAAAAAATTTGTTTGTCCTAACTGGGATTCGAACCTAAGTTCATCCAGTGAAAAGACGAGGTGGTCTAGGCTTTTTCATCATATTTCAGTTCTTTATATAGCTATTTTTCTGATTTCCGATCTTCTCCCAAATATATCTGATATTTTGGTACCTTACACGGGACTTGAATATGTCTGGGTGCTTCAAAAAGTTGATGTCCGGACGGACAGACGGGCAGTATTTAGTTAACTCCCTTATTTATAAGCTTTCAGAAAATATATATCTTTTGGGGTCGGAAATGAAAATTGTAGAAATTACAAACGGAATGACAAACCTATATATACCCTTACACTCACTGTGAAGGGTATAAAAACAAGTAAGAGCACTATATTCAGCTGTGCAAAATTTTCGGTGTCCACCACCAATTTGATGTACTTTTATAACTATAGTACGTTCTTTAGGTGAGGCATTAATTGTCCCTTGGGGTGAGTCACCCTTAATATTTAGGAGTATAATAAATAGATGTTGACCGATTCGTTTATTTCTGCATTGGCTGGACAATAAATTGTGTACAATTTAAAGAAAAATAAAAACTGTTTTAATCATAATCATACAATTCAATCATAGTATGTTCTTCTTCGATTATGGTTACCACAACCACATTTTTTCTTTGCGTGTATGACCTTACCTCTCATTATGGCCATTATGGCTTTATCTCGCATTCAATTGAGCAATAAAGCCATCATGGCCTTATCTCACATGGTTTTACAGCAACCCCCCCTCCCCCTATGACTTTTACTAACTATATAGTAAATACAGGCACATCTAGACAGAACGAATATCGTTTAACGAAAGTCCGATATAATGAACGTTTTAATTTCTTATATTGACTACTTTTAATAGCGAATATTAAAAAAATTTTTTCCTCGATACAACGAATGGTAAAAAGAAAGCGGCAAAAAAAGAGACAACAGTAAGCTATTGAAATTGATTTTGAACATTGCAAATGTTTTAAAAAAAGGTTGTTTTATATCACGAATGCCAAAAAAAAGCACAAGGCCTATACACCAAGCTATGGTAAAGCAATTAAGACCTTAGAATGCCGTTACTTTTTTGTTTGACAAATTGTTTTAAAGCAAACTGCCCTCAACTGTTTTATTATAATTAAAGCTATGCACATACATATTAAACTTAAGTTCAAAAAGTAAAAATTAAAATATTTCGTAGAAAAAAAATTCAACAATTTAAGATGATTACACTGCTCTGCAACAAAATCCTCCATTTAATAAAACTATGTGGACTATATGGATTTTGATGCGCTGAACTCAAATCCGTTGTCGGTTTTTTTCCATCAGATCGGGATTTTTTTTTTATGGGCGTGGCAAATTTTCCCCCCTAAATTAGTCAGTTACGGACACATATTTAATCCTAACTCGAGAACCAGTCATCCGGTTTTCAAAAACAAAACACCAAAAGATATGTTTGGTCAAATTTTTCTCTATTTCTTATCGTTTTGGAGTTATTTAAAAATTAATGAAGAAAAAATTTTTTTTCGTGCAAAATTCGTAATATTTTTCAATTTAAAAATGGAATTAAAAAAAATATAAGGCAAATATTCAATATTTTAAACTTTTTCCTAAGAGCTACTTATCTTGGAAATAAAAAAAGTCATAAACTGTAAAAGTCGGTTAAAAATTGTAGATTTTATTGTCAATTTACCGCAGGTACCCAATATTGTAATGCAACTAGCCTTGCATATGATATATGTAACATTTCGTTAAGTGAGCGGGTAATGGAACTCAAGTACAACGGTATTTTGCATAGTTCTTGGAATTAATATTTATAACAGTATTTTTTAATTACCTGTGATTTCAAAGTAAGAAAATTAGGGTATATTCTGGTATTTATTGTATGTATAGAAGCTAATGGGCAATAAGTTAGTCACTTTTAATTTGAATATCGTGCGGTTAAAATCGGCAACAGTAAATAGATCTTATAGTTTATTTTGTTATTGTGTAAAGATATAAAGCAATTAAAGAATCCACAAACGCTTTCATATTACAAAATGTCAAGGATTTGTAACAAATCTCCATATTTATTTTGTTACGTATGTGGCGATCTAACTTAAAGTTCTCAACGGGAGATAATATCTTCCAAGGTTAAAGATGCTTATCGCCGTTATTTTGGGTTTCCTACCGATGATAGATATTAAAATTGGCTGCCGAAAATATGTTGTAGTAGCTGTGGTAAGCCTTTAAGAGGTTGGTTAAAAGGAAGTCATAAGTCTTTATGAAGCCGTTTATAAAGCCAGCGATTTGGAGTGAACCACAAAATCATCAAAATGATTGCTACTTTTGCCATACTAAAACACGCGGGTTTACGAAAAAAACCAAAAGTAAAGTTACATATCCAAATACTTCATGCGTCAAACGACCAGTTTACCAGCTTGCAAGTAAATTTTTACCTCCATTGCCTCCTACAGACGATGAAGAAGATGGGCTTTCTGCAGCAACTGAATCCACTTACGTCAGCATGGGTGTTTCTTCGCATTCATTTGGAAGTCCAACGAGTAAACCTTATTTTCCGAATTAAACTGGTATGAATAACTTAGTTTGTGAATCAAGGCTTTAAAAAAACCAAGTCTGAGCTTCTTGCATCCCAATGAAAAGAATGGAATTTGGTGCAAACGGACGTTAACGTCTCTTACTTTCGAAATAAAGAACAACCTTTTTTTGAATTATTTCAGCAAAGAGGAAGGTTTGATATTTTGCGATAATGCTGATGGACTTTTGCGACAACTGTGTTTCAGTCATAAATCTCAGGATTGGCGGCTTGTTATTAATTCATCCAAGACAAGCTTGAAAGCGGTTTTACTTCACAATGGGAACAAATTTCCATTGGTCCCACTCGCGTATGCAAGAAATATGAAAGAAAACTATTGTAGCATGAAGATGATACTACAAAAAATTAAATATTCACATTACTAATGGAATCTGCAGATTTTAAAGTCGTAGCAATGTTAAATGGATTGCAAAGTGGATATACCAATTTTTTTTTTGCGGCTATCCCGCGCAAAAAAAAAACACTGTAATGTTAAAATTTGACCGAAAAGTGTAAATTTTATTCCAGGAAAAAAATGTAGCAGAAGAGCCTTTAAAACAAAAGGAACAAACTCTTCTCTTCATATAAAGCTAGGCCTAATGAATAATTTCGCCAAAGCAATGAACAAGGATGGTGAAGCCTTTCCATACATTAAGAGCAAATTTCCTAGAATCAGAGATGCTACAGTAAAAGAAGACATATTTGTAGGTCCACAAATACGACAAATTATGAAGGACAAGGTCTTCAGAACGAAATTGAATGATGTGGGCAAAAGGGCATGGGAGCTTAAGCTACTTTTTTATTTTAACAATGTTTCCTAAATAAAAATTAATAATTATTAACAAAAGTTTTGTGTTATTTTAAGTAAAATAGCCTGTAAATATTTTAATTTTTTATTGTAATTTGAAGTTATCTACGGGTGACGACAGGGGGGTGCTTTATGCGAGGCGTTGCTACAAAATTACAATCTGGAAAATTTTTTTGCTTGCATTTGTTTTTGCTGCACGAAAATAGATAAAAGTAAATAGTTGGCATTCATTGTTGCTACAAGGCGCTTTAGTGCGCCCACTCTGACGTTGTTTGCTGCATTACACATATTTGGCCAATATTTGGCATCTGCGGTAAAGTGACAATAAAATATATTTTTTTAACTGATTTTAATAGTTTATGGTTTTTTTATTTCTTAGATAAGTAGCTCTCAGAAACAAAATTTAAAATGTTCAATATTTGCTTTATATTTTTTTTAATTCCATTTTTAAATTGAAAAATATTACGAATTTTGCACGAAAAAATTCGACTAAAATAAATACAATTTTGTTACACATTTTCTATTGTTTTATTTTTAATAATCGAATAACTAGTTCTCGAGTTAAGATGAAATATGTCTCCGTACCTGAGTAATTTAGGGGAAAAATTTGCCACGCCCATTAAAAAAATCCCGATCTGATGGAAAAAAACCGACAACGGGTTTGAATTCAGCGCATCAAAATCCATATGGTCCACATAGTTTTATTTAATGGAGGATTTTGCTGCTGAGCAGTGTTATCTTAACAATTTGAATATCATTTAATAAGTATAAAACTATCGATGATCTATTTACTTAGGCATCTTGGTTTATTTAAATGTCAGGAAGTTAAATATCCTCGAATTGAGTTGATTAAAAAAATATAACTTAAGGCGCGACCAACTGCGCCAGATTCAATAATTCTAAACTTCACATTTTTTTTATTAAATTTAACTTTATTTGTATTCAATATTATTTACGACAATTCAACTTAAACTACTACCGCTCGACGCGTAACCAAGACTGACTGCTCGCTGCCAAATCAGTCCAACTGCGATCACGTTGCAACTGCATGCGATAATACTCAAAACACCAACACGCGCGAATATGCAGACGCTGATCCAGCAGAATTAGTTTCCCAGGGAATTAATGCAAGCGAGCAATTTGTAATTAGAGCGGATACGAGTGTGGGAATGCAAAATACAAAGAAAAAGCTTACGCTGCCAAATTGGTGTCGTTTGCAGCGTCTATACTGTTGTTAACTAGGATTATAAAGATTTTGTACAATATTGTTGTACACTTTTTTAACTTTTTTAAAACTTTGTAATATTTATTTTTTTGTTGAGCCAAAACAACAAAAACATATTGGCTTGTATTCATAGTCGCAAACTAAAGTCGGCTCTTACTAAAGTTAATCTTTAAGTTAAAAGCTTTTACTATCTTTTTGGTATTCATAGTCAAAAAAAAAGTATACTTTAAGTTGAGCTGGCTTTAAATGGGTGTCAACTCTTATTTGCTTAACTCTGGCATACAATTTCTTTTAAAAAAATAAAAAGTGGCAACTTGATCAGCTGCTTTTCTTTTGTTTACTTTTGTTGAAGCAAACAATAAAAAATAAAAATTTTAAAACATTTTACATCTATGTATAAAATCAAAATTTATTAAAATAATGGAAAAAACAGAAATGGTAAGTCTCAATAACATATTTATGTATGTACATACAGATGTACATAAGTGTGATATATTTTTAGTTTGGCATTTAATAAATGTTTTACTTTCAGAAACTGAAGAAGCCAAGAGATGCAAACTGGATTTACTTTCAGAAACTGAAGAAGCCAAGAGATGCAAATTGGAGTGCTTCTGAGAAAGAATGCCTCCGGGAGTGTGTAAACGCACACTTGGATGTGGTAGAAAACAGAGGAAATGATATTTCATTAATACAAAAAAAAATTCGTGAAAAGCTAAAAGGGAAACGATGCTTTCATCTTACCAAAGCTTAACAAAAAACGAGTTGTAATTTTGTCAAATCTGTAGCGGGAATAAAAATCCTCATCGCTTAGGTCGAAGGGATTAAATCTATTTTTGTAATTTTTAGGCTTCCTTACACAAAAATCATCCTCACAACCACCAGTTATTGAAAAATCTCTTTCAATATCTTAAAAGCTTGGCATTTTTTTAATTTTCAATAAATCTTTTAACTTTACAATGAACAGCTGATGTTATTGTAAATAGAGTAAACAACAGGTTCAGCTGGTTTTAAATTTAGAGACGACTTTAATGTCAAAAACCAACTTTAAGTTGTCTATGAATGACTTAGAGTATACTTTTTAAGAAATTGACTTAAGTACTGTAAAAGTCGACTTTTTTGATGACTATGAATATGCCCCATTGACTTCTTACAAAATGCATGTAATTTTATTAAAAATGTGGTAACTATGTTGATAATTTACATTTGTAAAGCAAAAATTACAGCTTCGAGGTTTGTAAGGGAAAGTCAAGGTGCTTTGGCTTACAACGCTATTTGGAAATGACAGTACATATATTTGCTTGCAATGACCGTCCTAACATTCATGCATAAGGTTATCACAGTTCAGAGATAATCTTTTGTTAAAATTGTTTTTATAAAAAGTTGAGCATCTGAAATAAAGTTTTTATTTATAGAATTTGACAGCAAGAATTTAAAACTAGTAGATAATGATTTAGGGCCATTATTACGACTTGGCGACAAAGTTAATGTTAATAAAAGGTAACGTTTGTTAACGTGAGCAATAAACTGGCCATTAAGAATTTATCGTTATTAAAACCTCCCTAAATATGGCAGCACCAAAGAAAATAATGAATATTTTAAAAAAAATAATTAGTTCTTTAAAAACAAATTGGCAACGACAAACGAATAGTTAATAATTCCTTTATACCGTAGAAAATATGAAAACTTTTAATTTATAAATCTCACGTTAAAAGTTAACGGTAGAGTGATCTTCCCCTTTAACATATCGGAAATTTTTAGAATAAAGTGAAGCTGTAATAACGAAAAACTACTTATTTGCCCGATAACATCCTAACTTTAGTTATAATACTTAATGGCCCTCAATATATCGATAAGTTTCCATTTTGCAATTTTTTTTGTCGAACTTTTTGTACGAACATTGATCGAAAACTCAAGAAGCACTTTCTTTTTTTTTAATGGTACTTTTGTATATTCTAAGTTTATTAAGCTTTGAATTTTAAAATTAGAAACAATTGATCGTAAGTAATTAATAGATTTTTGATATTAGGGACTATTATTCCTAGTTGAGATGGAAAATGCTATATTCGATCGAAAAGGTAATTTTTCGTAAATTTATGGTACTTTTTGTATTTGCTACGTTTATAATTCTAAGTTTTTATATTAGGGGCTATTGATTCATTCGCAAATCAAAAAGGTAGTTTTAAGAATTTTTGTGGTTGATTTTGTATTTTCTACATATATGAAGAATGTTTGCTAAGTTCAAAAAAAAAATCTAGCTATCTCATATTCACTATTAAAACTTTAAAAAAATCCGTAAATAAAAAACGATCTTTATTTGTATTTGAGTGCCTAATACGACATGCGAATAAAAAAGATTAAAGATAAAATTTTTATTTAAGTGCCTTTTAAAACTTGTAAATTTATTTATAAAAAATAATTCAATCAGTAACGTAACGTAAAGTAACGTCTCATTGAAAAATTTTTGTTTCTTTTTTGTGTTGGGGGTATAGTACTGTTCAAAAATTTAATTCTAAATCGTTGTAGTAAGAAAATATGGAAAAGACAAGTGTCACATGTAAGAGTGTTATATCCGGCCGTGCCGAATCTGAAAATACCCTTCACCATCATGTACATAGGTATAATCCCACATCGTAGTTTACCCTTGATTTCATGTTATACGCCATTTTTTCTTTATTATTTTAACGCGATCTTTGATTTTAAATTTTTACGTAGTTATCTGTATTCTCCTAGTCAAGCCCTTTCATTTGATACCCATATTAATAAGGTTAAGAAAAAATTTTTCCGCCATATTGGAGTTTACATTTTTTATTAATGTACTGTATTTTTGAAAAAGCGTTTTCAAAATTCCTAACGGTATATATATTTTTAAACATACATTTATACATATGTATACACACATGTATGTACATGTATTTTGTTCCATTAAATATTTTTATGTATGACGTACATATAATCACTGGTACGAATATTAATATTGTATGACTTTGATGACTTTTTTACAGTACAGGGGTCGTACATTGACTGCTGCAATAAGATTTCCTTTTATTCGTGTTTATGTGTTTCCATATTATGTTACATCAGTAGCAGTCAATATATCCCCCCACAGTACAAATGTATAAAAACAAAAATATATGTATAAACAAAAATAATATAAAAAATAAAAATAAAACTTAATGACATTTAATACACTAAATAATATAAAAACAACTTAAATAAAATAGGGTCTTGTATATTAAATATTCTGTGTTTTTTTTTTTCATTTCTGAAAAACGAGGTGTTTTAATTTGATTTTATAAACATTTATTTTGTCTGGTAGGTAAAGATACATAAATGCATACATATGTATGTATGTATGTATGTACATTATTCAGGCACTAATGTGTCACTTCAATCATTATTTTATTGGAAAAGAACTTAGAACAAATACATACTCATTAATGCAAACGCTAACAACAAAAACAGGAGAAACAAGATTGTGAAATATCACATCAAAATAACACCATCATCATCGTCAACAAGATGTGAAACATGTGTTTTATTCATGCATGCACACATCGTTATACATACGTACATATATTGTTGTTGCGTTTAATTAAAATTTTAATTGTACTAAGCAGAAAAATACGAATAAATACGTAGATTTTTAAGTCTGTTTGACTATCTGTCCGTCTGTCTACAACTAATGGCGGATTTTAAAAGAAAACACTGCTACGATTCAATGAATTGTCAAAGTGTCAGCATATTTCATAATTTGATTGACATGAAGATGAATTTTAGTTTTAGCAGCCGTAAAAATAAGTGTTTGTAGTCGCTACTAAATTTGTTTTAATTATTGTTTTTAGATTTCATACCCTTTACAATAAATGTATGTAAATATTATACGTACGTTTATTTTTCAGTTTGTTATTTTTAACCTAAACAAGTAGGTATATCAAATCTGAATTCTTTCAAAGATTAGTGTCAATTTAGCAGTGTATGTCCATCTATACTATGTGAGTTTTTTTAATATATTTTTTTAACATAATTTAATTCATGAATTAAGGTTTCAATCTCATAATAGGAAGATCGAACGGTTTGTATTCAACAAGCTTTTTTTTCGAATTTCAAATAAGCTTGTTATTTAAAAAATTTATAATTTGAATACGTTTTCCTTACTTCTATTGCAATTAAAGTATTTTTCTAATTTTTATACTGATCATAATGATTCATGAAAAAAAAAAAATAAGTAAGAGTGCTTATATTCGACCGTGCCGAATCTGATAATACCCTTCACCATCATGTACATAGGTATAATTCCACGTCGTAGCTTAACCTATATTTCATGTTGTAGATTTTGAATTTTTACGTAGTGGTCTGTATTCTACTAGTCAAGTCCTTTTATTTGATACCCATATTGATGGGGTTAGAAAAATTTGTTCCACCATTTTGTTTTAGACGCCATCTTGGATTTTACATTTTTTTAATAATTAACTGTATTCTACTGGTCAAGCCCTTCAATTTGATACCAATATTGAGGGTGTTCAAGAAGTTACATTTTAAAACACCAGATTTGACCCATATATAAATTTATTGTCCGCCATTTTGTAGTGGCGGCCAACATGTTGAAGAGTATATAAACAAAATATAACGAAAACTTTAAAGTATATTTAGTGCTCAAAAAAACATGAATGACAGTGAAAAAAAATTTTGTAGCAACTGAAAAGATACAATAAATTTGTATGAGAGTATTCTAAATATTTACTGGCAAAACACGACTTTGGATGGATTTTGGTTACAATTGATACCTGGGTTAACATAAGGCTGCATTTTGTCATTTCCAACAACAAATAAAATAAAAAATGATAGAATAAAATGTGATATTGAAATTGTGCTAGAAAATTGGTAAGAAATAAATATTAATATATGCAACAAAAGTTTTTTGTTTTGGGTAGAAATGCGGACCAGCAGTGTGGACCGGGTTTTTATACAGATAACCTTTGAAGTGTGGAAGTATTTTGGATATTTTTGTAACCAAAATTATATAATAATAACTCCAAATCATAACTATACGCATATTTTGTTCAAATAAGCTTGTTCAATACCTTATTTGATTGCTGTAGTTTGTTACCGATAACCCAATTATTTTTAAAATTCTTAATCGAAACCCGTTTTTTTTAAAAGCAGCTAATTGAAAAACCAAAAAACGGTTTTGAAAAAGTTGAATAGGTGATCTTTCTAGTCCCTGAACAATTGTATATACCTATAGTAGGTATGTACATATATGATATTGAGATATAGTTTCGAAATTTCTGGTGTTACAAATCATTAAAATCACTTGAGAAATAAACAAAAAACAAATTAAAGTTTAACTTCAAAACTCTAAAAGTGTGTGCTTTTGTGTGTACGAAATAGTGATGTAAGTAATATTCGCTTTTTTTTTACAATCGCATTCGCAAATACAATACTTAAAACTTTAAATTCCCTATATTACTAGTAAGCTGTTGTAAATATTTAGATATTTTTAAGTCATTCCTTAAATACTTAAACATTTTTTCTTTTGAAGTAATTTAGCAAGATATTCCGTAGATACATATGTAAAAAATCACTTTAAAAATAAAGGTTTATTTGTTAAAAATCACAACAAATTTATTACTACCAAAAAGTGAAATAGTATTGAATAAAAGCGCAAAAATAGTTAAAATATGTTTAAAAAATATTCTTCCAAATTTTGAAAAGACTGAACTTGCAATCCAATATCAATATTCCGAATAATTGTTATTTTTTATACCCGCCACCAAAAAAATGGTGGGGGTATATTCATTTTGTCATTCCGTTTGTAACACATCGAAATATCAATTTTAGACCCCATAAAGTATATATATTCTGAATCAGGATTTGATTTGATGACGATCTAGCTATGTCCGTCCGTCTGTTGAAAGCACGATAGAGGTCGCACCAAAAAAGCTAGGGGGCTCAAATTTTGCCAGAATCTTTCTTTCACGGTTTGTTTGGTATTGAAAATGGGCTAAATCGGAATATTAGGAAGAGAGTTATAGCTCGAAAGGCAAGAGTAGGTCGAAAAAACCGTGTCCTTCGAACATCGAATAAAATGGAATTGTGTCCAAACGCATTAACGTAGACCCATGAAACTTCGAATATATATTTCCTGAGTAAGAACAATATTTTTCCCCGAAAATTATCTAAATCTATGCATTAGGAGAGGAGTTATCGATCAAAATGTACGAAAATTTATACCGTACAGTGTATTTTTCGGTATATTTAAAAACAAAAACGTCATAAAAGCAACAAAATTGGATGTACGACTCTGAAATTTTGCAGTTTGCTTTTTGGTGAGACGCTTTGTTGTAACGGAAAATCAATGTGCCACGCCCACTTTTACGCCCACCTCCCATATAACGTTTTACCCAAAATTCATATAATTCCTCTATTAATATAGATTTTGGAATAATAAAGGACTATATTGAAACAGCTAGGTTATACTCATTAGCAAAAATAACTTCGACACGCCTACTACAACGCCCACTGTTCACGTTATCCACCGTTAATGAAATGTAAAAGCTTAAAAACCGCCAAAATTAGAGTTATGACGATAAAAGTTGCTACGTATATCCCTCTAGTCAATGTCATTACTGTGCCAGAAAACTAAGATGCCACGCCCACTTTTACGCCCACCTCCCATATAACGTTTTACCTAAAATTCATATAATTTCTCTATTAACAAAGATTTTGGAATAATAAATGACTATATTGAAACATCTAAGTTGTACTCATTAGCAAAAACAACTTTGACACGCCTACTATAACGCCCACTTTTCACGTTATCTACCGTTAATGAAATGTAAAAGCTCATAAAACCGCAAAAATTAGAGGTATGATGATCAAATTTGCTACGTATATCCTTCTAATCAATGTTATTGTTGTGCCAAAAAATTTAGGTGACACGCCCACTTTAACGCCTACCTCCCATATAACGGTTTATCTTAAATTCATGTAATTTCTCTATTGACAAAGTTTTTGGGAAAATAAAGGACTATATTGAAATATCTAAGTTGTATTTATTAGCAGAAACTTTATTGACACGCCTACTTTAACGTCCACTTTCATTGAAAGACTACATTTACAAAAGCATTTTTGTAGCATATCGAAGTTATTAAGGGTGGTTAAATTTTAAGGACCGATGTTGAATTTAAATAAAACACAAATTATTTAGGAAATTATTATTATTTCTTTTTGTAATGATAATATTTGTATGGTTCAATTATGTATTTAACAAAATATCGGCCAAATGACCCCCCCCATCCTTGGCGCCTCTCCTCTATCTTATGGTCCAAATTTTCAATGACAATGTTGATGCTCAATTGTTGGGCATGATGATGAGTCGAGGTTGACTGCTATTTTGCCACACTATCGCAAAAACCAGCAATGGTTCCCATTCAACGAACTAAGAAGACATTCACAGATTTTCTAACATTTTTTACAGACCTGTTTTGCAGAAACTTAAATATTTTTTACAATTCTCCCGATTGTGGACGAATTTGAACGATTATGTTGAGCAAAATAATTACGAAGTGCACAAAATGCATTTGGATTTGAAAGCCCATTTTCATAAAGAACCTGAATAACTTTAAAGCGTTGCTCATTTGCGTATCTTTCCACGGATCAAATTGAGTAAGTTTGAGATTGAGAAATGTCAAGTGAAATGCAGAAAACAAATTTAAAGACTAGGTGTATTTCACCTTCAACATGGGCCCTTAAAATTAAACCATCCTCTACAAAGAAAGTGATACATATTTTATTATAAAGAGATTATTCCATAGCGATTAACAATATAATAAATATTGTGCTTTAAATGTACACAACATATAGTGCTCTTACTTGTTTCTTTCCAATTTTGTTTCAATACTATTTTCTTATTTTTTTTTTTTTCAAGAATAAAAGCTAATTGAAACATATATTATATTTCTTTTTTCTAGAACCTTTGTTGTTTTTTTAATTATTACTAAAAAAAATTGATCAAAAAATAAAACTATATATATTAAATGTTATATTTTTAATATCGCTGATTTAATATTTAAAAATATTTGTTTAAAGCTTTAAGCTTTAAATATTACCTTTAGAAATAAAACTCATAATCATAATCACATTTAAAATTTTTGCTCACGAACACAACAGCATATAAAGCTATTCAAAGCAGGGACCGTAATAATTATTCCTTTTTTCATAAAAGTCAGATGATAACAGTTATTTTTTGATTTTTATTTTTTTGAGCAAAAATAAAAGTTATTTTTTGATTTTTATTTTTTCGAGCAAAAATAAGTTATTTTTTGATTTTTATTTTTTCGAGCAAAAATAAAAGTTATTTTTTAATTTTTATTTTTTTGAGCAAAAATAAAAGTTATTTTTTGATTTTTATTTTTTCGAGCAAAAATAAAAGTTATTTTTTGATTTTTATTTTTTCGAGCAAAAATAAAAGTTATTTTTTGATTTTTATTTTTTTGAGCAAAAATAAAAGTTATTTTTTGATTTTTATTTTTTCGAGCAAAAATAAAAGTTATTTTTTGATTTTTATTTTTTCGAGCAAAAATAAAAGTTATTTTTAAATTTTTATTTTTTTGAGCAAAAATAAAAGTTATTTTTTGATTTTTATTTTTTCGAGCAAAAATAAAAGTTATTTTTTGATTTTTATTTTTTCGAGCAAAAATAAAAGTTATTTTTTGATTTTTATTTTTTTGAGCAAAAATAAAAGTTATTTTTTGATTTTTATTTTTTCGAGCAAAAATAAAAGTTATTTTTTGATTTTTATTTTTTCGAGCAAAAATAAAAGTTATTTTTTGATTTTTATTTTTTTGAGCAAAAATAAAAGTTATTTTTTGATTTTTATTTTTTCGAGCAAAAATAAAAGTTATTTTTTGATTTTTATTTTTTCGAGCAAAAATAAAAGTTATTTTTTGATTTTTATTTTTTCGAGCAAAAATAAAAGTTATCTTTTTGATTTGGTATGATTTTTTGATTTATGGTATACTTGAATCCGTTTTACGACATTTACTTCTAAATGCTTTTTTTGGTTTAAAATTCCAAAATAACTGTTATTTTCGGTCCCTGATTCAAAGCTATAAAGTAAATTAATACAAATTGTCCGAAGCAGTTAATAAAAAATTGTATTAAATATTTTAACTCATTTTTAATTTAAAAAAAAAAATTTTTTACTAAAAACTAATCTCTTTGATTTAATCTCCTTTGAAACTTTTAGTATTTTCTTTAGCCTTTTTTAGCTATGTTTGTATGCAATTTCGTTTTTTACAAATTTTACTGGAAAAAGTTACTTAGGATTCGATACAAACGAATATAATTTCAAACTTGTTGTATTAATAATATACATATACATATGAAAAGAAATTTGAAATATCCTCTTTATAGAACGAAACATTTTAAATATTATGGGATGATAGATTTTGCCACATTTACTGTTTGTTACAATAATTGAAATTATGTGTGTATTTACGCATGTATGAGTATGTGATATAATAACCAAAAATTGTGTGTAATATTAAATTAAAATTACAAACAAATTTGAGTAAATGTTAACGTAGCTGATCGTATGATTTCTTATAAAAAACCGATAAATGCTCTTTAAGAAATCTCGGGCTTCAGACGACCCTACTTAACGTCTGCACTTTTTGTTTTAACAGTAGCTAATCACCGTCATAACTATCTATATATATAAAAGTGAAACTCTGTGTGTGTGTGTGTGTGTGTTAGCTATAGACTCCGAAACTGTAAAACCGATCGGACTCAAACTTTGGCAAGTTGTTGTACACATACCAGGGAGTGTTTATGGGTGAAAAAGTGGGCGGGGCCACGCCCATAAAAAATTAGTTATCAGTTTTAGCTACTTGCACTTGACGGATTTTTCTGAAACTTTGCACACATATCGAGCTGTAATGACTAAATAATTTCGTGATAAGAAAAGTGGGCGGGGCCACGCCCCTAAAAAAATTTTAATTTTAAGGTACTTGCACTAGACCGATTTTTCTGAAACTTTGCACACATATTAAGCTGTCATAACCATATAATTTTGTGATTAGAAAAGTGGGCAGGGCCACGCCCATAAAAAAAGGTTATAATTTTGAGGTACTTGCACCAGACCGATTTTTCTGAAGCTTTGCACACATATCGAGCTATCATGACTAAATAATTGCATGATTAGAAAAGTGGGCAGTGCCACGCCCATAAAAAATAGGTATCATTTTGAGGTACTTGCACTGGACCGATTATTCTGAAACTTTGCACACATATTGAGCTGCTATGACTTTACAATTTCATGATTAGAAAAGTGGGCAGGGCCACGCCCATAAAAACAATTATAATTTTGAGGTACGTGCACTGGTCCGATTCTGTTGAAACTTTGCACACATATTGAGCTGTTATGACTTTATAATTTCGTGATTAGAAAAGTGGGCAATGCCACGCCCATAAAAAAATTATAATTTTTAGGTTTTCGCACTTGATATTCAATTAAAATTCAGAATGCATTTCGATTCATTAAGGGGCGAAGCAACGCGCGCCGGGTTTGGCTAGTTGTAAATAAAGAAGCAAATCTCAAAGAAATATTTTAATATAAAGACATTTATAGCAGCCGTAAGTTAAATACGCCACAATGTCACGTCCAAAATACATCATTATAAAACATAAAACATTTAAAAAGTCTCTTTCTCTTTCTTACCAAATCATGTACATATTTACATATTATTCAGAAAATCTTAAAATTATTATGTATTAATATTTTTATTTATTTTTCCTTTTTTGTTTGTTTTTTTTCACTTTTACCAAATGAACAATAACGTTCATTTGACATTTAATTAACATATTTCTTATTATGAAAAGCATCTGAGAGAAAAAAACAGCAACAAAAAAATTATACGAGTTTAATTTTTGAAATGTATAAATTAATGTGAGTACATTGGGTAATAAAAGCAAACACAATGACGAATGAATATACAGACAGACAGCGAGAAAGAAGCACAGACAGACACTCTATTTAAATGAATGACTTTAGAAGTGACGAATCGTTCAAGTGTTGATCATGTCATTAGCGATCATGTTGACGTTGGTGTGCCTAAGATTTTAATGAAAATGCTCATTTATATTTTCCCCCTAAGTTAGGAATAATAATGTTTGGTACATTATAAAAACTAAGTGAACACAAAGGAAAGTAAGATCAAAATGGAAAGAGATCAAAATGAAGAAGCAAGAGCACTTCGGCTGAGCCGAATCTTTTATACCTACCCACTTTTATATGTAGCACAGAACTTATTATTTTGTTATTAACAGTAATCGCTGTTTAATAATCTCTTTATACTAAAATATGTATTACTTTCTTCTATAAAAAAAATATTTTCGTAAATTTAGTTTTTCAATGAAAAAAGGCGTGTCAATAAAGTTGCTGATAATAAATACAACTCAGATATACCAATCTAGTTCTTTATTCTTCCAAAAACTATATATAGGAGGTAGGCGTTAAAGTGGACGTGTCACCTTCATTTTCTGGCATAGCAATGACATGAAAGCTATATGTACGAAATTTTTATCATCGTATCTCTAATTTTGTCGGTTTTATAAGCTTTTAAATTTCATTAACAGTAAATTACGTGAAAAGTGGGCGTTATAGTAGGGGTGTCGAAGTAGCTTCTGCTAATAAATACATCTTAGATATTTCAATATGGTCCTTTGTTATTCTAAAATCTTTATTCATAGAGAAATTATATGAATTTGAGATAAAGCGTTATATGGAAAGAGGGCGTAAAAGTGGGCTTGTCACATTTATTTTCCGTTGGAACAAAGCCTTTGACCACAAATCAATGTTTTAAAATTTTTAGAATCGTACATCTAATTTTGTCAGTTTTATTACGTTTTAAATTTTGAATATAACGAAAAATACACTGTGCAGTATAAATTTTCGTACATTTTGATCTATAACTCCTTTCCTAATACATAGATTCAAGCAATTTTCAAGAAAAAATAATTTTTTACTCAGGAAATTTACATTTTAAATTTCATGCCTCTAAGTTAATGCGTTTGGACGCAAGTGCATGTTCTTTTTTACCTTCTCTTGTGTATAAGAAATATTTTGGCAAAATTTGAGTTCCCTAGCTTTTTCGATTCGAGCTCTATCGTGCTTTCAGCATACGGACAGGCGGACGGACATAGCTAGATCGTCATAAAATGAAATCAGGACTCAGAAAATATATACTTTATGGCGTCTAAAATGGATATTTCGATGTGTTATAAACGGAATGACAAAATGAATGTACCCCCACCATTTTGTTGGTGGAGGGTATAAAAACAAGAAAAAAAAACGGTGGAACTAAGCGTGTGCTTTTGAGTTTCACAGTTATAACTGTGGAACAGTGGAGCATGATGCAAAACGTCTACAGTATTTGTTTAAATAAGTGCGACCACTATTTTAGGTAAATATTTATTAAATATTATGTTATTATTTTTATTCCAAATGCCATAGAAACAAAAAACACTCGATTAATATTGCAATTTGATAAAATTAGGAAATTTTTAAATTTAATAAACATTTATTTATTGCGTGAGAAGTTAATACATTTAAGTGGTGACGTTAACTTAGCCAAATATTTACTTAATGTGAACATACCTTTAGTTGAATACATACATATTTGTATACCCTTCACAGAGAGTGTAAGTGTATATGAATAAGGGTTTATCATTCCGTGTGCAATATCTACAATATTCCTTTGCAACCCTATAGAGTATATATTTTCTGAAAGCTTATGACTAGGGAAGTCGATTGCAATGTCCGTGTTTATTAACAAATTAGAATTATAAAGCCTACTAACATCGCTCAGACTCATGCGTAGTATTAAAATATTAGAAATATGCGGTATTAAAAATCAGTCCATAAACAACTGAAATATGATGAAAAAGCCTAGACCACCTCGTATTTTCGCAACACATTAAAACAAATGCAAAAAGGTTCGAATCCCAAAATGGAAGCAAATAAAAAAAACGTGTTTTTTTACATTTTTTCTATTATCTTAATTTATAATTTTACAATAGGATGTTTTTAAGCGGATCAAATCATTAAAAAGATAATGAAAGATATATGTATGTATGTATGTAATCCAAAAAATATGCATTCCTTAAAATATCTTTAATTAAATCTGCAAACAAATACAAAACATAAGATACTGTTGGTAGTATAGCGGTTCAGTCGAGTGAATCTGTTTCAAATTCCAGGTTTGTGAAGGGTATTATCAGATTCGGCACGGCCGAATATAGCACTTGTTTCAAATAATTTATATATTTTGTGTATGCATGACATTTAAGGCTTTAATTATATTTATCAAAGTACCAAAAAATACCAAAAAGTTATACGTACTAAAAAATTAGCAAATATGTAATTGCATCAATTAACCTCAAATATATTTCTGATTTAATTGCTTATCAGTTTGCTCGAAGGTGTCAGTGTAAACAATTTTTAAGATAATGCATTTTTATTTGTTGCGATATTTTTCAAAATAAATTGAAATCAGACAATTACATAATGCTGTCCCCATACAAGTGTCCTTGCAGAATTGGTTGCAGTTTACTTATAAATATACACGAGAATGATAAAAGTAAAGAGTACGCCTTTTCGCTCATTAAATTAAAATTTTCTGTAGATGTTAAAAAATGACTTTACGCGAACTGTGATCCTATTGACAAAAAAAGGATTTTAATTGCAGAGTTGGCAACTCAGGAAAGTGCATGCATTTTGCCGCACAAAATTATAATTTACACAAACGACATATATACTTTTTCGTCTCTCTTTTTATACCCGCCACCAAAAAAATGGTGGGGGTATATTCATTTTGTCATTCCGTTTGTAACACATCGAAATATACATTTTAGACCCCATAAAGTATATATATTCTGAATCAGGGTTTGATTTGATGACGATCTAGCTATGTCCGTCTGTTGAAAGCACGATAGAGGTCGCACCGAAATTTTGCCAGAATCTTTCTTATAGACAAGGTTTGTTTGGTATTGAAAATGGGCTAAATCGGAATATTAGGAAGAGAGCTAAAGCTCGAAAAGTAAGAGTAGGTCGGAAAAACCGAGTCTTCGAACATCGAATAATATGGAATTGTGTCCAAACGGATTAACGTAGACTCATGAAACTTCGAATATATGTTTCCTGAGTAAAAACAATATTATTCCCCGAAAATTATCTAAATCTATGCATTAGGAAAGGATTTATCTATCAAAATGTACGAAAATTTATACCGCACAGTGTAATTTTCTGTATATTTAAAAACAAAAACGTCATACAAGCAACAAAATTGGATGTACGACCCTGAAATTTTGCACACTTTGCTTTTTGGTGAAAGGCTTTTTTGTAACGGAAAATCAATGTGCCACGCCCACTTTTACGCCCACCTCCCATATAACGTTTTACCTAAAATTCATATAATTTCTCTATTAATAAAGATTTTGGAATAATAAAGGGCTATATTGAAACACCTCAAATGTACTCATTCGTAAAAATAACTTTGACACGCCTACTATAGCGCCCACTTTTCACGTTATCTACCGTTAATGAAATTTAAAAGCTCATAAAACCGCCAAAATTAGAGGTATGATGATCAAAATTTGCTACGTATATCCCCCTAGGCAATATCATTATTGTGCCAAAAAATTAAGATGCCACGCCCACTTTTACGCCCACCTCCCATATAACGTTTTACCTAAAATTCATATAATTTCTCTATTAAAAAAGATTTTGGAATAATAAAAGGCTATATTGAAACATCTAAAATGTACTCATTCGCAAAAATAATTTTGACACGCCTACCATAACGCCCACTTTTCACGTTATCTACCGTTAATGAAATTTAAAAGCTCATAAAACCGCCAAAATTAGATGTATGATGATCAAATTTGCTACGTATATCCCCCTAGGTAGTTTCATTATTGTGCCAAAAAATTAAGGTGACACGCCCACTTTTACGCCCACCTCCCATATAACGTTTTACCTAAAATTCATATAATTTCTCTATTAATAAAGATTTTGGAATAATAAAAGGCTATATTGAAACATCTAAAATGTACTCATTCGACCGTTAATGAAATGTTAAAGCTCATAAAACCGTCAAAATTAGAGGTATGATGAGGAAATTTGCTACATATATCCTTCTAATCAATGTAGCAGTTGTGCCCAAAAGTTTAGGTGACACGCCTACTATAACGCCTACCTCCCATAGAACGGTTTTTCTTAAATTCATGTAATTTCTCTATTGACAAAGTTTTTGGGAAAATAAAGGACTATATTTAAATAACTAAGTTGTATTTATTAGCAGAAACTTTATTGACACGCCTACTTTAATGCCCACTTTCATTGAAAGACTACATTTACAAAAACATTTTAGTAGCATATCGAAGTTAAAAAGGGTGTTCAAATTTTAAGGGCCGATGTTGATTTTAAATAAAACACAAATTATTAAGGAAATTATTATTATTTCTTTTTGTAATGATAATATTTGTATGGTTCAATTATGTATTTAACAAAATATCGGCCTAATGGCCCCCCCCCCCATCCTTGGCGCCACTCCTCTATCTGATTGTCCAAATTTTCAATGACAATGTTGATTCTCAATTTTTGGGCACGATGATGAGTCGAGGTTGACTGCTCTTTTGCCGCAAAAAACAGCAGTGGTTCCCATTCAACGAAATAAGAAGGCATTCACAGATTTTCTAACATTTTATACAGACCTGTTTTGCAGAAATTTAAATATTTTTTACAATTCTCCCGATTGTGGACGAATTTGAACGATTATGTTGACCAAAAGAATTACGAAGTGCACAAAATGCATTTTGATTTGAACGCCCATTTTTATAAAAAACCTGAATAACTGAATAACAAATTGAGTAAGTTTGAGATCGAGAAATGTCAAATGAAATGCAGAAAACAAATTTAAAGACTAGGTGTAGTTCACCTTCAACATGGGCCCTTAAAATTTAACCACCCTCTACAAAGAAAGTGATACACATTTTATTATAAAGAGATTATTCCATAATGAGTAACAAAATAATAAATATTGTGCTTTAAATGTACACAAAATTGGTGGTGGGTATAAAAGATTCGGCACAGCCGAATATAGTGCTCTTACTTGTTTTTTTTTGAAGTTTGAAAATTGTTGGGACTGCAATCCCTTGACAAGCATTCGGACACAAAAAAGTAATCAGCTTGGCTTGCGCCGCTATCTGTATAAGTGCACCCTGTGAACGGCGTCATTTAATTGAAGATTATGTGCGTGACGTGATATTAAAAACATGCACTTCGAACCGTTACCACAAAAAAGATTCTTGGAAACACAAATCTCTCTAAAACTTTTTTTAATATTGCTAAATTATGATCCTACGCTTAGCACAAAATGTCAGAGTTTACTTCATTTCAAAATAATATTTCTGTGCTGCCGAAAGTCGCAAAGACCAAAAAGTGTATTTAAAATCGTCCCGCGCACAGGAAAGTAAGTAAAAGAGAGATAGATTTACTGTCGAATTCATAAAAAATATTTTAGATTTATTAAAGGCTTATTTTACAGATTGTAGTACTGGCCAAATAAACCTAAAATAAAACTATAAAATATTTTTTGTTAAACTTTTAGCTCTTAATGTTCACAAGTGTACGTTTTATCTAACTTCAAAATCGATCATCATAAAAAAATTAATTTTTTTCATTGCGCGGTTCTTGCAAGTTGTACGATTTTTTTAAAAATACTTTAGAACTTTTTAGTACAAGGATGCAAAGCAGATTCAGAAACAATTTTAATAAATTAAATTGTAAACAAATTTATTTTTGGTGGGACAACATATTCTAAATAATTTGTTAGTCTTTTATCGTAATGTCATTATGTACACGTATCTATTATAGTCCTTTATATACTCTTTGTATGTTAAGTACCAATTCCATTAATTTAATTACTTTAAAATTATTAAAATTTTCTGTTTATTGTCACGAAATCTCAATATATGTATTAAGTTAGATAAGAATCGGTTTGGTAGAAATATACATTTGTAGTTAAAAATCTGTCTCCAAATTTGAAGCACAGAATGTTTACGAGGCACAACAGGTAAAAAAACCCTTTTAAAAAATATTAGTTTTCTTTAAATAACAATTTCTTAAACACTGTAGTAGTTTTTTTAAGTACGATTTTGAACGAACTGTATTTTAGTACTCAACATCTTTAATAGTTTATGTGGTTTTTATTTATTTATTTGTTTTGTTGGTTTTTTTTTTTTTTTTTTTGTAAAAAGAATAAATGTTGTTTTTGTTTAATGTAAAACAACAGTAATTTTTAATGCATTTATAAATAATTTTATGGCCAGTCATAATACTCATAATAAAAATGCTTAGAGCAAGAAATGCATGTGATGAGATAGACGCCTTTAAATAAACATTTCGTATTTTCAATCATTCCTGTATTCAATGTTTTGGCAGGGAAGCCAAAACAATGACAATAAAAACAACTACAACTAACTGTATGTCATTGCTGACGGCTGGCATTGATATAGTGTTTAACATTTACATATTTACACATATACGGTGGCACAGAAAACGTTACATACCCCCAAAAAATAAAAGAATTGCGTTTTTCAAAAGACAATACTTTTTTCAATAACATAAACTATATTGCGAGGTTCCGTGCATTAATATGTAAAAAACAAACTAATATTAGACTTGATACGGTTGAACGTGTCGTTTATTTGGTAATTAAATTTTCTGAACACAATTTTGAAAAAAAATTTGTAAAGATTTTTAATTTTTGATCAAATAATATACGATTAATTTTTTGTAGAGCCAAATTTCCATTCTAAGACTGATTTAAATTTATTTTTCAAAGAATAAAGATGATAACTTGTTGTTTCTGAAGAATTTTCGGTCCATTCTTTGTTAAGAAAAGTTCTTGAGTTCTGCTAATTTTTAAATGCGCTTCACTGCTTAATATAATTTAAAAATGTTGGCTTTACTGGTTGCTTACTTTTACTGCGTTCACAGTAATAGCATGTTCACACGGACAACAAAATTCGAGGTTCGCTCTCTCATTCAAGGTTCGCGACCGAATCTTGATTATATCTACAAGATTCGCCATACAAAATTTTGAGAGCGAATCTTCATGGTTCATTTTGAATCTTCTTGCGAGTCTCGAAGAATTCACTATCATGTCTAATTTTGATAACAAAAAATCCCCAATTTATCTGTACTGGCTGTCAAGAACAAAACATAAACAAAAATCATTGTGGAAATAAAAAATACATGTTTAAACATATATATTTAAATAAAAATGGAAAAAAGAGAAATAGTGAAACGTATTTTAAAGTGTAGAATAATAACTTCAATAAACCTCAGTAAAAACAAAAAAAAAAAAAAATTATATAAAAATGTTAAAGTGAAACAAGAACTACCGTCTGAGTGGTAGGGTTCGCATTCGAGATTCAGAGAGCGAACCACGAGATTCATATTGCCGTGTGAACATGGTAGTAAGTATGTTTAATTGAAAAAGTTTTTTTTATATTTTTTACCGATATCTCTGTTGGCAACAGATTAACTTTATAACAGTGGTCTTCATTATCTATAAGATTCCAGAAATTACATATGCAAAATTTAAGCAGAATTATACAGCTTACGCTGAAGTGAAGGCTATAAAAAAGGTGCTACCAGGAATCGTTCAATAATTGTTATGGCTTTTAAATTGGACGTTTTGTTTATATTAATTAATCTTAAAAACTAAATATTGTTATATACATACATATTTTAAAATCAGTTGTAATTAATCAGTTCAGCGGTTAATCGGGTAAATCTTTAAACTATCATTTCCTAGGGTAACAAATAAAATAATTTCAAACAACTAAATACCATGATACTAACCTCTTTTTTGCATAAACGAAAATAGATCATCAAGGAACTCTTTACGCTTCGGATCATCGTTGATCTCGTATAACTGCAAATAAAACAATTTGAAAAAAAAAATATTATATTATTGAAGTAATCAGCAGATAATAAAAATTATAATTTTTCAATCAAACAAGTTATGCATGGAGGAGTAAAAACAGTAAGCAATGTTTGATAATAACAATGTGATACATATTATGACAGACAAATGGGTATTTTTACTATTATTACCATTATTAACTCTCAAGTATGTCCCAGTTCAGTTCCACAAACAACAACAACAACAACACAACAACAAAAGTAAAAAATCAATAAACTTACAATGATAAAAATTAAACCAAGAAATACAATCTTAACAAAAGCATAACAAATGTGTATGTATGTACTTTCATAGTTTGTTGCATCAATCGGGCTAACCACTTAAACATTTACAACAATAACAGCCCGCAAATTTTATAACATGGCATTCGTTTGTTTTGTGCCCAAAAGACAAGATCATTATTGGATAGAGTTTTTGTTCACCGACAACGTTAGTTAAGTACCACAGTAGCGCAGGGGTTCATAATTTTTAATCTTGGTTTTGTTTTTCATTGCTCACAGGGTGGTGGTGACGATGTTGCCGACAATAATGTGCCTTTATGTTATATGTTTAATGGTAGCTAGAATAGAAAAGCAATAGACAAACTGACTGAGATGAAACAATTCAGAACGGTTTTGTTTTTTATTATTAGTAATTGTCTATATTTTGTAGATTTTTACCTTTTCTATACAAACAGTAATTATCCGTAAAAATACATAGGTGTGGAAGTATAAATGATTTTTAATTGTTATGATACTTTGTACAAACACAAGCATAAATATAAAAGACAATATAAAGCATTAAACATAAAACATCTTAATAATGGGTAACAACATGGCGGGGATTATAAATGAAAAGTAGAAGGACCGTAAATATTAAACTGTAAATGTTTTCACCTATTTTTGTGTGTCAGCTATGACACACGTCAAATGATCTGCTTGTTTCAACACACAATAAATATTGCGCCGTTTGAGGCAAATAAGGCGATCATACATTAATGATAACGCATTGTTCGTAAAGAGGAAAAACAACAAACGTGTTTTTGAAAATCATTAATTTGTCTCAATTATGTGTTAAAACTGCAAATCATGGTCATAACGTATGTTTAGCTACCGGTTATAAAATAAATGCTACTCCTTGCAACACGCACATCGTTTAAGAGTAGTAGTATACAATTTACCAATTGTAACTTGAAGCTGCCCTTTGCTATAAGTAAATATGTACACATTTTAAAGAAACCTATAATCAAAATTCCCTAAAATGTAATAATTGCGGTACAAACAAAACGATTCAATAACACATATGTATGTGTATATTTTGTAAATATTTATGACTTTGAAACTCCTATTCAAATACCCACACACCAATTTAGATTAATAAGGTGTGAATTGGATAAAAAGTATATACATATGTACCTAGTACGTGTACATACATACTTACATATTTGTGTAAATATATGCCTTAATATACATACATATGTACATACATACATTAACTTAAATTGATTTATGAAAAGCGCTGGCATTATCATTATTCCATAACACAAAAGGGTTTAGTTTTGAGAATGATTTAATATCAAACGATTTCTCGAATATCGAATGCAGATTTTTAAGTAAACATTTGACTGAAATAACTATTTTCAAAGCTTTTTCGAACAAACGTTTGCTTAAAACAAATATCACACTCTATAAATATTTTCTTTTCCCAATTTTTTTGCTTAAATATAAAGGGTGCTTAGGGCCTGATTTTGAATAAAACCCAAATTATTATGATCATATTGGTATGGTTCAATTAGGTATGGAACAAAATATCGGCCAAAGGGCCGCCGTGACCTTGGCGGCACACCTCCATCCGATGGTGGTCCAAATGTTCAACGTTGGTCACGAAGATAAGTTGAGGTTGACTGTTCTCTTGCCACACAATCGTGAAAAACAGCAATGTTTTCTATTTAACGAACACACACTTGTTTTGCTGAAATTCAAATATTTTTCACAATTCTCCCGATTGTGGACGAATTTGAACGATTATGTTGACCAAAAGAATCACAAAGTGCACCAAATGCATTTTGATTTAAATGCCCATTTTCATAATAAGCCTGAATAACCTTAACGCGTTGCTCGATTGTGTATCTTTCCATCGTTCAAATTGAGTTAAATAGTCTGAAACTGAGAAATGTCAAATGAAATGCGGAAAGAAAAATTGACGTTTAGGTATGGTTCACATTCAATATCGGACCTTAAAACTTAACCACCCTTTACATACAAATTATGTGACAGGTCCTAATTAAATTAAAATTATATTTGGTTCCCTAAAAATTATTACTGAAACTATTTTTTTTTTCTACAGTTTAAGACAAAATATATAAATATTAATTCATACTTGATGCATAACATATAAACTATTTACAAACACATATGTAAGTACATAAGAGAGATAACTTTTTAACAATTTTCTTAAATATCAAAATTGACATAGCACAGTCCGAGCATTAAAAACTCTAAGGGAACGTATATTTATTTCTTCGCTAAGGTCGAAAAAGTTCACACACCAACCGCGATGAAGGTTTGAAAAGTTTTAATTTTCTTTTTGGTTAAGAAAAATTAAAAATATGTTTATTTAAAACAAAAAATAACTCAAATGTGAAATTTCATTAATGTTTAGAGATGGTAAGAGATTTTTCCGGAAACCAAAACGTATCTTTAATATTTTCTTAACAAAAAAAGAAATTAAAATTTTATAAAAAACAAGTAAGAGCGCTATATTCGGTCGTGCCGAATCTTATATACCCTTCACAACGTGTAGTCATGCAATAAAAAAAAATTTTAAAAAAAATATATAAAAAAATTTTTTTTTTGGCTCAGCTGGGATTCGATGCCATGTTTACTCTAACCAGTATACCGTTTGTATGTATGTATGTTGTTTTTGTGAAAAAAATCGAGGTGGTCGTGGGTTTTACTCATATCTCAGTTGTTTATGTACCGATGTTTCTGATTTTCAATACCGATCTACTCCCGAATATTTCTGATATTTTAATACCTCACCCGGGTCCAAGCGATGTCGGGGGGCTTCAAAAAGTTGATTTCAACATACACACGGACAGACGGACAGACTGACAGAGCTTAATCGACTCCCCTATTCATAAGCTTTCAGAAAATATACTTTATGGGGTCGGAAATGAAAATTGTAGAAATTTAACACGGAATGACAAACCTATATATACCCTTTTTCACTGTGTGAAGGGTATAAAAACACCGAATAAAATTATGAATATTCAATATTGCATTAAAAGGGCCCCGAAATAATTTTAAATTATGGAAAGCAATAATTTTGTTAGTTCAAGTCCGTGCTTTAAGTGTTCCAAAATGTCCTTCAAGAAAAGTTTTCAATCAGTCGAAAAAAATTCCACAATCTGTTAAAATCAGTTAAACCAGTTTAGTAATGCCGCGTAAAATTCAAAACATTGATTTTGAAAATAATAATTATCAGATATAATGGCTAAGCTCAAATCTCAACAGTTACAGAATTAAAACAACAACAAATCAAATATGTGATTTATGGAAAAATATGAATCTACCAGCGGTTTCCGTGAGATCAGTAAACAGAAAAATTTAAAATCGCACATCATTATACCACAAAAGTATTAAAAGACCAAAAGATTGTGATAATTTGAAGAATGCTTTTGATTTTACTAAAATAAACAGTGATTCCCACTCGGAGTATACGACTTCCATACATAGTTATTTTCGGTCAATTCCTAGTTGCGATTTTGATGAAAATTATTTATCTGATGAATCAGAAAGCTATATATCCCCAGCTCGTCTGAAGCCTAAACTCTCTACTATACATCCAGCTGTAACATTGGTGAACAAGGTACATATTAGTACTAAAAAAGCAGCAAAAATTTGTGTAACAACGGAATCTCCGATTACTTTCCTACACTAAGTACTATTTCTACACATTCTCAACCAGCAATTTACAAGGCTGTGATTAAATCAGCTGAACAAAAGAAAAAAACAGTTAAAATAACAATTGAAGGTAGAACTTTGGTGTCTTTACTTCGATAGAAAAAGAATTAACGGAAAGGAAGTTCAAGTGATAGTTTTAAAAAATGAATCTAAAGAAATATATCTGGGAGTACTTCTTTTGAATGATGGAAAGGCAAATACTGTATTTATTGGCTTTAGAGAATTACTATACAAGTTTGATTTATGGAACAACTAGCTAATACCCGGTGTGCTTCGCCACCCCCATCGTAATGAAATAAAAATTGTATAGTTCAAAAATATATTTATTTTGCAAGTGCCATGCCTACTTTTACTAAATTCTATTCAAATAATCATATAGATGTCAAAGCTTCTCGTGCAAAATTTGGGTACTCTAACTATTATCGCTTCCCAGATATACGAATTTTTGTATTTAATTCATATGACAGGTGCCACGCCCACTATTACTAAAGCATCCATTTCTTATCAAAATAGTCATAAAGATGTCAAGGCTTCTCGTGCAAAATTTGGGTACTCTAACTGTTATCGCTTCCCGAATATACAAATTTTAGTATTCAATTGCTATGAGTGGGCTGCCACGCCCACTATTTCTAATGCACCCATTTTTTTCCAGAAATGTTTATGTATTTGGGTGTCAAAGTTGCTCTTGCAAAATTTTAGTACTCTAATCGATATCGTTTTCCAAATATACAAAATTTAGTATTTAATTCACGTGGCCACGCCTACTATTGAAAGTCCGCCCATTTTTTGCCCAAATGTTCGTGTGGATGTCAAAGTTTACCGTACTTAATTTGAAGACTCTAGCTCATTAACTTTCATGATATATAATATTTAATACTTAATAGGGCATGGCACCAATTACCACTTACAATTTCAAACCAAAGTATAGCCTATAGTTCATTCCAGACAGAAAGATTCTGTGAAAATTTCAAGGAAATCGGTCCAGCCGTTTAACCGTCTATAAAGCACAAACATTAATTTTTAGAAGAAGAAGATATAAAAACGATCGTTTGTGATAAAACCACAGTTAACACCCTTAACATAAATGGTGTAGTTATACAGTTGCAGAAATTTTATAAAAGCCTCAGATTGGAAATACCGCAATATATTGGTTGTCAACACAACATTTTAGACTTGATATTAAGACACGTAATGGGCAAGTTGCTCGGTTGTAATTCAGATAAATGTTACAGTTTTGTAAGGGAATTGATTTCGAATTACAACAACATAAAACAGAGCTACACTCAAAATAGTGAAATGCCTGATATTACAAATAATTAATTGCGCGACGACATGAAGTACTTGTTTGAACTAGAAACTGCGTTTAGATTCTTTCAAGAATCCAGAAAATTTCCATATATAAATTTTAAACCTATACCCCTAATTAGTAACGCTCGTTGGAACTCAAGAGCCATTTTAGCGATTTTAGCTTATATATCAAGCAAAAACATCAGAATGACTTCTATCCGATATGAGAGTTTATCCGCGGAAAATGATTTGACATATGGTTTTAAGATTTCGCGACGACAATTTCGAGGTTTTATATCAATCACTTTCAAGATTTGAAGCTGCTAAAAACTGCTTTATTAAGAATGATTCAATAATCCGAAACCAACAAAGAAGATATAAGTATCTGTGCGGAGCGTGCCATAAAGATGTTCTGGATATTTTTTCTATCTGTATATCTCCTTTGCACTTTATATCATAAATTTTTATCTTTTAATAACTAACTCATAATTTTTCTTTTTTTTTGTAAATAATAAATTTTTAAATAACTTTGTATACAAAAGATTATGGTTTTCGTGCTTACTAGGACATGGTTGAGCTCATGGTACTATAACAAAAAATTAGTTATACCCCTAATTTACATACATATGTGTATGCAAACCACCGTGCAAAAAATTGATAGCAATATTGATGAGGTTGAGAAAAAAAATCATCCGCCATTTTGTTTAGGGTGCCATCTTGTATTTTAACCTATACTTCTATTGTATTTGTAATAGTTTACTGTATTCTATTCATTGTTGTGAGGATTGAAGGGGCTAAAGCCGTAACGTACTATACTTTTCTTTATATGTCTATCACTTTAATTTGGAACCCATCTTGGATTGTAAAATTTTCACAGTTAACTGTATTCTACTGGTCAAGCTCTTTCATTTGATACCAATATTAGGAGAGTTAAAGAGAGCACATTTTTAATTATTATTTTGACTTAAAAATAAAATAATTGTACGCCATTTTGTAGTGGCGGTCATCATAGATTTAAAAATTATTTATATTGCATATTATTTTGCTAGTCAAGTCCTTTCTAAGCTAAAGTTTGTTTAGAAGCTGAAAAAATCGATTTTCGTTAATAAATTTTATGGAAAGCACCGAATAATCGGTATTTTTGTGCTTTCAGTTATTGCAGATTTTAACCGATTTGTCAGTTTTTATGTTCATTAATATGTACGAATGTATGTAATGTGAAGTTAGTAAAAACAAGTAAGAGCGCTATATTCTACCGTGCCGAATCTTATATACCCTTCACAACGTGTAGTCATGCAATAACAGTAGTTGGTATCACCATTCCATATGATATACGTACATACATATATAAAAACATCCCATTGTAAAATTATAAATTTACGTATGTAAGTTAAAAAAAAAAATAAAATAAAAAAAAAAATGTTTAAAAAAATTTAAAAAAAAAAATTTAAAAAAAAATTTAAAAAAATAATTAAAATATATATAATAAATATAAAACAAAAAAATTAAAAAAAAAATAATAAAAATATAAATAATATATGAAATAAAAAATAAAATAAAAAATAAAAATATGTTGTTTTTGTGAAAAAAAAAATCGAGGTGGTCGTGGGTTTTTGCTCATATCTTATTTGTTTATATACCGATGATTCTGATTTTCAATACCGATCTACTCCCGAATATTTCTGATATTTTAATAGCTCACCCAAGTCCAAGTGATGGCGGGGGGCTTCAAAAAGTTGATTTCAACATACACACGGACAGACGGTTACTTTATGGGGTCGGAAATCAAAATTGTAGAAATTTCAAACGAAATGACAAACCTATATATACCCTTTTTCGCTGTGTGAAGGGTATAAAAATATACTTATGTATGTGCTGATAGAGGGTGTCTGGTGGGAAATTTATATTTTTAAATACGATTATTTCAAAAAGTAATAAACGGTGCGGAGGGTGGGTTGCGACGTTGGAATTATCGATTGTGCGGATTTGTCAGTCACGATGATGCAGTGGTCTCGTAAGCATGGCGCGTTCACTGTGGAGACATTTTTTAACAGTAATTATTCTTACGTAATTGCTCGTTGACAATTTTGTTTAAAGTTCGGTATTCGGCGAATAAGTGATGGACCGGGTGTAAATTTAATTCGTTCGTGGGTGCAGAGATTCAGCCCAACTACTTCGGCTATGAATGTCCCACGGTCTTCAAGGACCATATTTTTTAAAAAAAACTTGATAGGTAAGTGTTTGTAAAAACTTTTCTTGTTTTTTTTTGATGATTTACTATCAGATTACGTAACAAAAAAAAAATAGGAATTACCAAAATAGAACTACCTTGTATATGGTGGTTAAAAAAGATTGTTGAACGGATAATATAGTTAAAGCACACGGTTTATACAGATATAAAAACAAAACAGTGATAAAAGAAGTAAAATCAAGGACAATAAGAAAAAATCACGGACTAAGGAGGTAATAAAACAAACCGATGCGCATGCTCATTACAAGATATAACAGGTAAATAGATTCCCGAATAATCGAGCTATATTCGGCCGTGCCGAATCTGATAATACCCTTTACCGTAATGTACGTACGATGTACGTAGGCCGTAGCTGAGCCTAGATTTTGGATTTCATGCAATATGCTATCTTTTTTATTTTCGACGTCATCTTTGATTTTGAAGCTTTACATTGTTACTGTATTCTATTATTTAGTCAAGCCCTTTTATTTGATACCCATATTGAGACCTTGGATTTTACATTTTTTTATTGTTTACTACATTGTACTGGTCGAGCGTTTTTTTATACCCTTCACACGACATAAAACACACATTTTCTGATAGCTTATTAATAGAGGAGTCGATTAAACCATAACCGTCTGACAGTGTGTTGGTTAAAATTAACTTTTAGAAGCAACCATATGTTCCTGAAATTCAGCACAATCGCACCATAACTTTCTAAGATATGAGCAAATAAACACGACTGCCTCTGTTTTTTCCCATATTTTTACAACCAAAATTTAAATATTTCAGGTCGTGGCACTGCCCACTTTTTTAATCAAGAAATTATATAGTCATGACAGCTCCAAATATTTGCAAAGTTTCAAAAAATCGGTCAAATGGAAGAAGTTAAATATTATAGCTTTTTTATGGGCGTGGCATTGCCCACTTTTCTAATCACGAAACTGTATAGTCATAACAGCTCAATATATATGCAAAGTTTCAGAAAAATCGGTCCAGTGGAAGTACCTCAAAATTAGATATTTAAGGGCGTGGCCGTGCCCACTTTTTAATCACGAAATTAGATAGTCATAAGAGTTCAATACTATAGTTTCTATAACAATATTTGGGTGTCGAAAACAAGTAATAGTTACTTTTGTTTTATTTCATCATATATTTTTCACGATAATCAAGCATTTGTTTGAATTGTATCATTTAATGTTTGTTTTTCCTAAAAATTTCGAAATGGTTATCATTTAAAAATAGTATGATTTAAAAAAATTAATCCGACAAAAATAACATTATATTCAAAAGCATTAAAAATACAAATAATCATTAAATAATAGGTGAGACAACAGTATGAGTACAAATTAATCAAGCTAGGGTTTTTTTTAATAATAATTTGATTTCAACTGTTCTTCTTCTTGCTGAAGAAATTTTTATTATTTCAAAAGTTTGAGATGTCAAAAAAAATGAACAAAAATTTTGAAAAATTAAAGAAAATTTACAAATAAACCAGAAAATGTAAAAATATTGGTACTAAAATTGCAATTAAATTGGTAAAGGCTATAATACACGGCATGTTTTATACATCTGACTTTAAAATTTGTGAGACAGATGTAAATCTACATGTCTGTCAAAATTGTACTTTTACGCTGACTGCTTGCAGCAGAAGATATTTCTGCCAACGACTGATGTCACATGTTTTGACCGAAGAAAATAGAGCGCACTTTAATTAAAATTTTGTCAGATGTCTCCACATATGTTATTTTACAGAAGTAATGTTTTAAAGGTAACACACGACATGTTCGCTGTGGAAAATTTGACAAGTCAGATGTAAAAAACATGCCGTGTATTAGCTCCTTAAGTACAGTCAATATGTGTATGTTGCAGCAAAAGACAATAATTTGCCATAAAACAGCAAAGATTGTCGATTTCAATTGTAGTCATATATATGATTATTGAATGATACTTTGATTAAACATAGTAATGATGACTGGCAACCATTATATGTTCTAACCATAATCATACAATTCAATCATAGTATGTTCCTCTTCGATTATGGTTACCACAATCATATTTTTTCTTTGCGTGCAGATAAACCTTTTTTATTTATTTGTAAAAAACTTATTTTCTAGTTCAATTACAGTTCGTCTCTGAGTTAGATTGTTAACAAAGAATAATCGATAATAAAAAAAGTAATGAAATAAAATGCTAAAAAATGCTAAATTTACCAGTGTAAACGCTACTAATAATTTAAACGCAGAGGCGAAATCAACTTTCATGTAATTATGTTAAACTTCATTGGAATAAAAATTAAAATATTGAAAGCGAAATATTATTTTTATATAGGGTTTGACACTGAAAAATGGTAATAAAAAACGATGGCCAACAGTCTATTTTTCTCTTGTCCAGATTTCGAAACTCTGTAGCCATGAAAAATCATACTTAAGAACCCCAAAAACAAATAAGTAAAAGCCCACCACCAATTTTGTGTACTTTTATAGCAAATAATTTATTATAAATATTATTATTATTATTTTTTATATAAGAGTTATCACTATGAAATAATCTCTTTACCTTCATATGCTATAATGTAACTTCGATTTGTTATTAATTTATTTTCTTAAATTTATTTTACAATAAAACCTTCAGTATTTCTACATAAGAAATGATAGTACGGACTCTTTTTTGCTACAATTTTGAATTTTTACGCAAACTGACAAGTACAACTTGGTATCCAGAGGTAGTAAAAACAAGTAAAAGCGCTATATTCGGCCGTGCCGAATCTTATATACCCTTCACAACGTGTAGTCATGCAATAACAGTAAATTCACGTATGTATGTTAAAAAAAACAAAAAAAAAAAAAAAAAATAAAAAAAAAAATTTAAAAAAAAAAATTTAAAAAAAAAATTAAAAAAAAAAATTATTATATACATATATAATATATATAAAACAAAAAAAAAAATTAAAAAAAAATAATAATAAAAATATATATAATATATTAAATAAAAAATAAAAAAAAAATAAAAAAAAAATTAAAAAAAAAAATTTTTTTGGCTCAGCTGGGATTCGATGCCACGTTTTCCCTAACCAGTATACACGTTTGTATGTATGTATGTTGTTGTTGTAATGTTGTTTTTGTGAAAAGAAAATCGAGGTGGTCGTGGGTTTTTGCTCATATCTCTGTTGTTTATGTACCGATGTTTCTGATTTTCAATACCGATCTACTCCCGAATATTTCTGATATTTTAATACCTTACCCGGGTCCAACCTATGTCGGGGGGCTTCAAAAAGTTGATTTCAACATACACACGGACAGACGGTCAGACGGACAGACTGACAGGGCTTAATCGACTTCCCTATTCATAAGCTTTCAGAAAATATATACTTTATGGGGTCGGAAATGAAAATTGTAGAAATTTCACACGGAATGACAAACCTATATATACCCTTTTTCACTGTGTGAAGGGTATAAAAAAAATTTATAAGACTTGTGTGGGCATGACACCTCATACTTTAAAGTTATCAAATTAATGTTTGAATTCAACTCAGATAGTCCATTACAAACTTCTTTTTTTTAAAGCGAAATATTATTTTTATATAGGGTTTGACACTGAAAAATGGTAATAAAAAACGATGGCCAACAGTCTATTTTTCTCTTGTCCAGATTTCGAAACTCTGTAGCCATGAAAAATCATACTTAAGAACCCCAAAAACAAATAAGTAAAAGCCCACCACCAATTTTGTGTACTTTTATAGCAAATAATTTATTATAAATATTATTATTATTATTTTTTATATAAGAGTTATCACTATGAAATAATCTCTTTACCTTCATATGCTATAATGTAACTTCGATTTGTTATTAATTTATTTTCTTAAATTTATTTTACAATAAAACCTTCAGTATTTCTACATAAGAAATGATAGTACGGACTCTTTTTTGCTACAATTTTGAATTTTTACGCAAACTGACAAGTACAACTTGGTATCCAGAGGTAGTAAAAACAAGTAAAAGCGCTATATTCGGCCGTGCCGAATCTTATATACCCTTCACAACGTGTAGTCATGCAATAACAGTAAATTCACGTATGTATGTTAAAAAAAACAAATAAAAAAAAAAATTTAAAAAAAAAAATTTAAAAAAAAAATTAAAAAAAAAAATTATTATATACATATATAATATATATAAAACAAAAAAAAAATTAAAAAAAAATAATAATAAAAATATATATAATATATTAAATAAAAAATAAAAAAAAAATAAAAAAAAAATTAAAAAAAAAAATTTTAAAAAAATTAAAAAAAAAATTTTTTTGGCTCAGCTGGGATTCGATGCCACGTTTTCCCTAACCAGTATACACGTTTGTATGTATGTATGTTGTTGTTGTAATGTTGTTTTTGTGAAAAGAAAATCGAGGTGGTCGTGGGTTTTTGCTCATATCTCTGTTGTTTATGTACCGATGTTTCTGATTTTCAATACCGATCTACTCCCGAATATTTCTGATATTTTAATACCTTACCCGGGTCCAACCTATGTCGGGGGGCTTCAAAAAGTTGATTTCAACATACACACGGACAGACGGTCAGACGGACAGACTGACAGGGCTTAATCGACTTCCCTATTCATAAGCTTTCAGAAAATATATACTTTATGGGGTCGGAAATGAAAATTGTAGAAATTTCACACGGAATGACAAACCTATATATACCCTTTTTCACTGTGTGAAGGGTATAAAAAAAATTTATAAGACTTGTGTGGGCATGACACCTCATACTTTAAAGTTATCAAATTAATGTTTGAATTCAACTCAGATAGTCCATTACAAACTTCTTTTTTTTAAATTTTTATCCATATAGAAATAATATAAATTTGAGATAAAGCGTTACATGGGAAGTGGGCGTTAAAGTAGGCGTGACAAAGAAGTTTCTGCTAATCAACTTAACTTAGAGACCCTTACTCTTTCAAAATACTTGTCCATAGAAAAATTATATGAAGTTGAGATAAAGCGTTATATGGGAAGTGGGCGTTAAAGTTAATTTAATTAAAGTAGAAACTTACAAAACTTGTAATATGAATAAAAAAAATATACCTATAAAAAGAGAACTAGTAATCAAAAATTTAAAGAAAGGGTGAGCGAATATAAAAATCCAAAAAAGGCATTCTGCAAGTATTGTAAATGCAGAATAAACGCTAAATTTTTTATATTGAACGCGAACACAAAAAAAAAACATCTTAGCGTAATTTAAAGCTTTGCTGACAAATCATTTGCCTTCCTAAAAAATCATTACTGATTAGTCTGCAAAAATCAAAATTTTTTTTTAAATAAGTCAAAATGGTTTTATTATTGGTACAATATAAACACAAATAAAATTTGAATTTTTATGTTTTTTAATTAAAAAAAAATATTTTAACTAACTAACTTCTTAGCATGAAGAACCTTAAAACAAGTAAGAGCACTTTATTCGGAGCACCAATTTTGTATACTACTATGGCATACAATTTTTCATTTTGTTATTGAGAGTAATCCCTATTTAATAGAGCAAGTACGATCAAAATTACATTTTATCTTGTAACAACAATGAAAAAATATTTGGAATATTTTAAGACATATATACAATTTGTTTTTTACAAAATTGAAGTTAATGTCACAATTGTCTGCTGGGTGGTTCGTTGAATATAAATAAAACAAAACTTAATTTAAATTTTATGAGCTCGCGGCATGTTTCACCATTATTAAACTTTTTGTTTTTATTTTCAAGTCAACCACCAGCCAGTCAGTCATCATCGTTGTTTTACTCGCAGTATGCATCAACAAAAACCAAAAAAAAAAAAAAAAAGTTTAGTTTTTTTATCGATTGTTAAAAGGAATTACTCTACGTATGTTTTACATTCATGTACACATATACATACATACATATCTATGTTTATGTTAATATTTACGTGTATTTATATGGCTTAGACAATTACCCTGCACTTAGAATAACTGGTATGTGATTAGATATACATACATTAGTTGTTTTAACTTCAGAATAATTACATACACATCTGTCCTTTTTTCATATTGTCAACTAGTTCATTTTTATGTCGTTTTATACTAGTTTAAGTACTAGTTATTGTTAGAGATTGGTGAGTGAGTGTACCCACCTCACACAATACTAAAAAAAATTTGATATAGCAGCAATTTAGGCATCCAACACTATAAAATTTTGTTGTCTCTAATTTGGACTGGGACTTTTGGTTTTGAAGTTTCACACTCTAACCACTGCACCAGTACGCTATTATTTAAAAATTAATATTAATACGATTTTTGTATGGAAAAGAAAGTACTCTTATCTCAAATTTTGCCATGGACGAATAATGAGTTTGTTTGTTTTAAGGCGTGTTAGATCTATCGCTTCTTGCAGCGGTCTCGTCACAACTAGTTATAAGACTGGTCCAAAGCGCATCTAGTTGAAAATTTAGCTACAGGGTAGTTTCACGTTTTCAAAGATTGTGTTCCTTTTTTTTAAAGGTGAACGTACTTTCATACACCACCATACATTTATATCTCAAAAAATAAAAAATAATAATAATGGTTAGGAGTAGTGCAGTGCCAGACCATCCATATGGACATGATAAAATAAGATGAAATAAATATGAAAGAGATTATACTCTAGTTCAACAATACGTCAGTTTTTATTTTTTGTTGTTGTATTTTTAACATTTATAATGCCTTTGGGAGGAGCAACACTTTTCGTTTAAATACGAAAATAAATGGAAATTACTCGTAAAATATTTACAAACATCTAGTCTACTCCACAAAAGACCACAGAAAAATACAAGTTATTGATTAGGGGACTTTTGAACCCCATTTTTTTTTTATGTCCACTTGTTTGATATGGGAAAAATCTATATTTTATCCAAAATATTAGTACTAGTCAAATTAGAAGTTGAAATTTCAAAAATTTGAAAATATAATTTTTAAAACAATCATTAACAAGTAAAAGTGCTACATTCGGTCGTGCTGAATCTGATAATGCCCTTCACCATCATGTACATAGACATAATCTCTCATCGTAGCTTAATCTATATTTATTTCATGTTATACGCCATTTTTCTTTATTATTTCCTTCGCCATCGTCGATTTTGAATTTTTACGTAGTTATCTGTATTCTAGTAGTCAAGCCCTTTCATTTGATGGGGTTAAAAAACTTTGTTCCGCCATTTTGTTATAGACGCCATCTTGGATTTTATATTTTTTTAATAATTTACTGTATTCTACCGCCATTTTTTAATAATTTTAATTTTTTATAGTGCTTATATAGCGCAATTCAAGTCCTTTCAGATGATACCAATATTGGCTCTCTCGGTTGTCTAAAAGCTGAAAAAAATTGATTTTCTTTTTGTATATATTTCGAATATATATTTTCCAAGAAAAATGTTTGCCTATAACTATACCGATCAAAGCCCGCTTTATCCAAAATTTTTCACGAATATTTCTAGAGGCATATGATATCTACAAATAGTAGCAAAGGTACCTATAAATTATTCTATGGCTGAGAAATTTTAATTTTGGTGGTAAAAATATGGGAAAAACAGAGTCAGTCGTGTTTATTTGCTCATATCTTAGAAAGTTATGGGGCGATTGTGCTGAATTTCAATAGCGATTCATTCCCGGATATTTCCAAAAGATTGATACCATACACAGATCTGAGGAACAAATGGTTGCTTCTAAAAGTTTTTAACCAACACACTGCAGACGCATATGGCTTAATCGACTCCTTTATTCATAAGCTTTAAGAAAATATTTACTTCATGGGGTCGGAAATGAAAATTGTAGAAAGTAGAAACGGAATGACAATGCTATATATACCCTTGTGCACCACAGGCTAAGGGTCTAAAAATAGTACTTATGTATGTACATACAAAGAAAAAATATATTTTTGGTAATTATATGATTGTGATTAAAACATATAATGGTTGCAAGCTATCATTATTTGTTTAACTAAAGTATCCTATAATAATCGTATTATAACTAAAAATGGAAAATCTTTGATCTTTTCTAAAGCATATTATTGTTTTTTTTTTGCTATAAGTACTTAGCTTTTTAATATCTATATATATAAAAGTGAAACTCTGTGTGTGTGTGTGTTAGCTATAGACTCCGAAACTGTAAAACCGATCGGGCTCAAACTTTGGTAAGTTGTTGTACACATACTAGGGAGTGTTTATGGGTGGAAAAAAGTGGACGGGGCCACGCCCATAAAAAATTAGTTATCATTTTAAGCTATTTGCACATGACCGATTTTTCTGAAACTTTGCACACATATCGGGCTCTCATGACTAAATAATTTAGTTATTAGAAAAGTGGGCAGGGCCACGCCCATAAAAAAAGTTGTAATTTTGAGGTACTTCCACTGGACCGATTTTACTGAAACTGTGCACACATATTGAGCTGTCATGACTTTACAATTTTGTGATTAGAAAAGTGGGCAGTGCCACGCCCATAAGAAATAAGTTATCATTTTTAGCTACTTGCACTAGATCGATTTTTCTAAAACTTTGCACACACATATTGAAGTCTCATAATTATACCATTTCGTGATTACTAAAGTGGGCAGTGCCACTCCCATAAGAAATAAGTTATCATTTTTAGCTACTTGCACTAGATCGGTTTTTTTAAAACTTTGCACACATATTGAGTTGTCATGACTTTACAGTTTTGCGATTAGAAAAGTGGGCAGTGCCACGCCCATAAAAAAGTTATCATTTTAAGCTACTTGAACTTCACTGATTTTTCTGAAACTTTGCACACTTGAATATACAGTTTCGTGATTAGAAAAGTGGGCAGTGCCACGCAAATTAAAAAAAGTTATAATTTTTAGCTTTTTGCACTTGATATTCAATTAAAATTCAGAGTGCATTTTTGTTCATTAAGGGGCGTAGCAACGCGCGCCGGGCTTTTCTAGTTGGGTATAGAATTTAAGAATGTTAAAGCAAAATTAGTTGATTGATAGATTACCGGTTTTTTACCGGTCTAGCAACATGTGACCAAGCGTTGTCACGACGAAAGATTATGGTGTCGTGTCTGGTCTAATATGCTCGCAATTTTTCGTTGATTGCTTCGTTCAAACGAATCAATTGTGAGCCGATTTCAACAAAGTAATAAATATAATTTCTGTCATAGTAAAAACTTTTTTACGTATAAGTAAACGTAATAACGTATACAAATAATGGTCTGGGTACGTGCAGGAAACAATAATACAAATTTTGTTTTTGTATAACACCTAATAGTGTGACCATATGAAAAAGATCACTTAAAAAACTTAAACATACTGTTACTTCACATATTTGTAACTTTAAATGCTTTTGATTACAATAATAGTTTTCGAAGACATCATACTATTTTTATCATAATAATCATACTATTTTTAAGCGACAACTATTCGAATGTAACATTAATTTAAATAATAAAGTTCAATCAAATGCTTGACTATCAAAACGAAATATATAATAAATTAAAAATTAATTTAACAAAAATGCTAAAGATTGGTGTTTTATATTTAATCGTTGACTACGACATAAGTACTTACATCCCATTAAGATGTTCCAGAAATATTAAATGTAGACAAGTTTTTTTTAACAGATGACATAAAAACTAAAGCCATCAACAAACTCTGAGTGAGAAAATATAATACATTTGTGAACATGGAAATCGTGGGAAAGATCTTTCTCTACACTGTGATATAAGGCTGTTTTTAGGGTTTATTTTTCGAACAGAAATTAAATCGTCGTACTGCTGTTAGATATGACAACTCTTTTATTCACTGTGCTTAATTAGATTTAATATTTTATTGTGAATGACAGAATATTTGCAAACTCATTTTAAAAGCTGTTGTTTTTTTGTTTGGGAATCGTCAATTTTAGGATTGACACATTAGTAAAACAATGGTTTTCGCTCGTTTTCACTACAAATTATAATAAAGCATCTGAAAACACGTCTACATTGCGCTTCGAAGAAGATTCTTCTACTGTAAAGTATATTATTGAAGTGGACCCAAATAAATCGATTCGCCATCAGGCTTAATAATTAATTGGTGATGTGACCATTTGCTTTACATAGCTTTCCAGACTAACAACAATGCAAAGACTAAGTCGGAATGTTCATGCTTTTAATTACGAATTCAAGGAACGTAAGAAAAGTCGTAGTTCATGATTTTTTTTAATGTATTTAAATAAATTATAACTAAGCTTATAAGCAGGACAAGCTAATGACACCACAAATATAGCACACAAAAAAGCATAAAATAAAACTGAAAAGCAAAGATTTAATACAATAATACAATCATGTTGGTATACCCTTGACACGAGAGTGTAAAAGGGTAAATGCAAGTTTGTCATTCCATTTGTTATTTAAAACACATTAATTTGACACCCTATAAAGTCTAAACATTTCGGATCCTTATAAACTCTTATATGGTTACATGGTTTATCAGATATGCTTTCGAGAATGTTGTTATTGAAAATCAGTTATGTGGGTATATAATGAGCTGAAATATGAGCAAAAGAACACTATTGTCTCTATTTTTATACCCGCCACCAAAAAAATAGTGAAGGTATATTCCTTTTGTCATTCCGTTTGTAACACATCGAAATATCCATTTTCGACCCCATAAAGTATATATATATTCTGAATCGGGGTTTCATTTTATGACGATCTAGCTATTTCATCCGTCTGTCCGTCTGTTGAAAGCACGATAGAGGTTGGACCGAAAAAGCTAGTGAGTTAAAATTTTGCCAGAATATTTCTTATAAACAAGGTTTGTTTGGTATTAAAACTGGGCTAAATTGGAAAATTAGGAGGAGAGTTATAGCTCGTAATGCAAGAATATGTCGAAAACACCATGTCCTTCCAACATCGAACAAAATCCAATTGTGTCCAAACGCAATAACGTAGAGGCATGAAATTTCGAATGTTTATTTCCTGAGTAAAAAAAAATTAAAATTGGATAAATCTATGCATTAAGAAATGAGTTATACATATATCAAACTGTACGAAAATTTATACCGCACAGTATATTTTTCGAAATTCAGAACGTAATCAAACTGAAAAAATTAGACAATTGATTCTGAAATTTTGCAAACATTGCTTATTGGTCAAAGGCTTTGTCCTAACGGATAACTAAGGCGACATACACACTTTAACGTCCACCACAATACACAACGCTTTATATCTAATTCATATAATTTCTCTACGAATAAAGATTTTGGAAGCATAAAGGACTATATTGAAATATCTTAGTTGTATTTATTAGCATAAATACTTCAAAACGCCTTAATTTGTTTTTAATAGAATTTAAAAGCTAAAAAAAACACAAATCTGAAGGTATGATGAAATTTCGTGACACGCCCATTTTAACGCCTACCTCCCTTATAACGTCTTATCTTAAAGTCATATAATTTCTCTATAGACAAAGTTTTTGGAAGAATAAAGTGACTATATTGAAATATCTAAGTTGTATTTATTAGCAGAAACTATATTGACACGCCTATTTTAACGCCTACTTTTATTAAAAGAATAAATTTACAAAAATATTTTAATAGGATATCGAAGTTATACAAATAAAGTGACACACAATTTAGTATAAATAGCAAAATAATACATTTTGTGCTATAAAAATATATCGAATTGGTGGTGGGTGTAAAAAATTCGTCACAGCCGAATATAGAGCCGAATATAGTTTTACTTTAACAAAGTCAAACTTTGCTGCTGCTATTGAACTTATTGGAACGTTTGCTGTATGCCATTACAAGATATTCAATCGGTCCATTACCGGCAAAGATATTTTCAAATATATCAACTTTTTACTCAGTTTAAAACAATAAAATTTTATTAAAACTGCAACAACAAAAACAAACGCCGCTGTTCATACTATGTATCGGTATTTATGTACTTGATGGTGCAAACTAGGTGGGTTTTTGTTGTAGTTGAGATAATGTTATGCTTATACATGTAAATAAAAATATTTAATAATATTGCTAAAAAAAAAATATGCAAGCATTTGCACAGACAAAAAAAAAATAAAAATTAAATATTAGTAAAATAATCATTGTGGTGGTATTAGGCGTATATGCCCTTGACATTTCAATTGTGTTAGTACAGACAGAGAAATTTTTTTATATTAGGGTGACAGACAAATAAACAACCAAAAAACACAACTGCCTCTGTTTTTCCCCCTTATTTTTACTACAAAAATTAAAATTTTTTACCCTTTGTATAGTTTATAGACACATTTGTGATATGGTATGCCTCCAGAGATATTAAAAAAGTGTTGGAGAAATCGGTCACTAGTCGGCAAAGTTATAGGCAAAAATTATTTGAAAAAAAATATATTTTTAAATATGTCACATCTTTGAAGCTCCTAAATTATTATTGGACACGTTAAAGACACCAACTTATAAGTGGTGGTTTAATAAATTACAACAATAATACAACAGCTTTATTGTTTTTGCTGAAATTGACAATTGGGTCAATATGGGTATCAAATGAAAGGACGTGACTAGTTAAATTGAAAGTGGGAAATCCAATATGGCGTCTAAAATAAAATGGCGAACAATTTTTAATCCCTATCAAGAATTTGCAAAATTTGTCAGAGTAAAATTGTTGATAATATATGTTCTTCGTGTAACAAATTTTGGAAATCGAAATAGTAGACATAGAAAATCCAGTAAAATTATTTAATTTTGTATTTCTAAAGTGCTGTGTCATATGTAAAAGACTAAACAGCTACTTTTAAGGGGACACGTTAGCAGTATTAAAAATTCTTTTGTATTATGTTTTGAGAAGAATGTAACTTTCTTCTAGTACTGCACCATTAATATAAAAGATTCATTTAGAACTAGCATAAGATTCGAAAATTTAAGCCCAAAAACTCTCCTACAAAACGTTCACTGCGCAATGAAGTAATCAGTGCATGGGGTAACGCTAACAATAAAGTGTCCTTGAGGTGTATATGGATGGTTTGGAATGAAGAAATGGAGTTCGAAAAGAAGAAGTACGAATGTCCTAACGAATGTGACAAAATTTTAGAACGCCTTAAAGGCTACGGATGGATCCATGTTTCCTATCACGATTGGCTAAAAATATACATATAACTGCTCAATACTTACTATTCATTCGGGTACTCGATACTAATCAATACTATTAAAAATCAAAAAGCAATTGTATTTTCCTGCTTATATCTCAGTTAATTTCAAACGGATTTGTTAAGGCTAAAAAATGTTGAGTCTTAGAGTAAAAATATGATAAAAACAGAGGCAGTCGAGTTTATTTGCTCATATATGTATATTAGAATGCTATGGGACGATTGTACTGGAATTAACTAACGATTTATTCCCGAATATTCCAAGAGATTGATATCACATATAAAATTGTGCACCAAATGGGGGCTTCTAAAAGTTGATTTCGGCCAACCACGGACATAAGGAAATTGCTTTCTTTAGCTACTGGATTTACACAGCTATACATGTACATATACCCCAGGCACAATTGGTAAATAATATAAAAATAATAATCAATGAAGGACCACAAATAACAAAAGCTAATTTATGGCGAAACTAAAATTAATATACTCGTTTAGAATTGTATGCTAGTTGCTCTAGAGTCTAGAGATTTTATCTAGAAAATTAGAAGAGTCTTACGTAATAAATATACTTTTATGATTAAAGATTTTTAACTCCTTCTTGAAAAAAATGAAGTTTTTTTTTTAACTTTAAAAATTTTTTAATAAAAAAGAGAAAAATTATGCCAGTTTTATGAGATATTTATGTTGCTGTTGTAATAAAATAAATTTTGTAGAAATGATAAATGTACGTACAGAGCTGTATGTTGCATAAAACGTTGTTTATTTTGAACATCAACAGATTTGATGAATGCAACAAATATGTTATATTTCATATACGATGTCTACGATGAAGCTAAGAACCAAAAAAAAAAATAATAATAAATAAAAAATACGTATGCATATATACATATATATAAACGTAAATATGAACATACATACATACATGCATATGTATAAGTATAAGAGTATCCGTTTGTTTTAATGCGAGAGAGCTCTTGTGTACGTACATATGTACATTCATACACATGTTGGGGCGGTAGTTATGACTTGTTGATTTCTTTTTTTTGTTTATTTATTTATTTTTTTTTTAATATCGCATTTTTTATGTAGCCGTTGCTAAAAGTTAATTATATGTGTTTGCGTATAGCTTTGTTTGTATGTATGTATATGTATGATTACCCGTTGCAGTTTTGTGTTGTAGGCGTAACACTTCAATATCAATCAAAACAAGTATCCAGAGACTAAGACCATAATAAGTTAAATTCTTTCTATGGTTCTTTTTATTATTATTTAATCATTAATATGGACAGAAATTAAATAAGCTACAGAGTTTAAAACTCTCAACGAATGTTTTATGATGCAATTTTTAATTACCTCTTGAATTTGATCCTCAGAAATCAACATTTCTCTTATTTTTTTATTTGCTTCTTTCTTTGTTTCTATCTGTATTTATAAGTTTCCTCTGCACTTAATTGTAAAACAGATCAGTTTTTTTTTTTTAATTTTTTTAACACTTTCTTGTGTATACATACGGTTACATTTAATTATTTTATTTTAATTTATTCTTGTATCTTATAATAAATTTCATGCTTATTAATTTGTACACAATTTCGCGACATTTGCTATGAATATTTTAGTCTATTTATTTCATTTTGTTTTGATTATTTTGTAATATTTTGATCACTTTGTTAAACCGCTTTTGATAGATCAATGATGTTATAATATCAAAGGCCTTTAATCGACTAAAAATAGAGATACATACGCACAATAAACCAAACGTCATACAAATTCATACAGATACAAATGCTCTCACAACACATACATTCATAAGTTATCAACACCCAATTGCACGCACTTTCACATTTTAAGTAAACGCACACATTCTTACACAGCCAAACTCATACGTAGAATGCATGTGGTGCGTTTGAATACTCATTATAATTTTTTGTTATTGACCTGAGCTCAATTTAAAATTTTTATAACAAGTAACATTATAAATACCCGAATGGATAAATTACCCTTGTGTTAGTATCATTAAAATCGACATTTTTGTAATTTGTTAGATACACATAATAACATGCATGTATTTATAAACTTCGATTGTGTGTATACATGCATATGTATGTGACGATATTAATTATTTTTATCAGTTATAAACAACATCGACAACCCTTGTTATAAGAGCTAAACCTGCCTCAAAAGAAAAAAAATCATAGATACTCACTCACACTTAGATATCATTATCATGGGTATAATTACAACAATAGTAAAGTAATAAAATTAAAAAAAAACACACACACACACACAAAACCATATTAAATGTGGAAAATTTAAACCAATCGCAAACGTATTCATATAAAAATGTACGAAAGTACATACATACATACATGCATAGCTGCCAGATAAAATAGGGGCAAAATCGTCTAATTTGAGGAAAAAAATCGTCAAAATCGTCAAATAGTTTACTCAAATCGTCATAAAAACGTCAAAATAAAAAAACTCATTTTTCAAAACAAAACATTTTTTATTTAATGCATAACATAACAAACTTTTTAAATCCAGAGAGATCAATGGTTTTATTAGACCCTTTTAAGTTAAGAACATGACAATAAAAATAATACAATTTAGAATTAATTTCGAAAAATAAATATTAATATGTATATAAATACAAAAAATAATAAATAATGAATTGGCTGCATCTAATTCAGACTAATTGACAAATAAATATAACCATTCCTAGCTAAAGTTTCTACCCACTAAAGTAGCTTTAGACAAGCGTAAGACGAGCACAATGCCAAAATAAACTACATCGTTTCGCTTTTCAGCCCATAAACTAATTTTTGGATCCGCAAACCAGTCTTCCTTAATTTTCTTCTTCTTGTTGGTTACCTGTGAAAAACACCATTAAAATTAAAATTTTGCTACTACAAAGTTTTGTATAAAAAATGGATAAAATTTCTACTTACAGAGGAAGAGCTGCTAGAATTTTCATCATCTTGGTTTTCTATTGAAAATATAATGTTTGATTTTTAAGGTTTTAATGTATAATTAAAAAGAACTTACCATTTTTTAAGTATTTAAGCATATTAATTTGTCACTTAAATAATTTAAATAAATTTACTTAAAAAACTAAAATTGTTTTAAACGCATTTCCAAATTTACATATATTTGTTCGTGTTGTAGGTATCAGTTAATAATAATATTATTATGTGGCATATACTATGTTAAAAATGTACAAAGTGGAAAAATTACCCACACAAACACATTAAATAATGATCGATGTATCTCTTTCACTCTGTTCTTTTATTAATAACATAAAAACCGTTACAAATTATTTTTATTTAGATTAAGGTTGATATAAAAGTAATGAAAAATGTTGCAAACTTGAATTCTTGAAAATCGTCAAAAACATAGCATAAATCGTCAAATCGTCAACACATAATTTTAGCACGTAAAATCGTCAAAATGACGATAAATCGTCAAATCTGGCAGCTATGCATACATGCATACGTACAGTATCTAATGGTCTTGTATGATCGTAAAAAGGTTTTCGTTTGTTTTTACATAATTCGTGGAAACACATACATATTCGGTTGAATATGTACCTAAATGTGTAATTTGTACTTTTGAATAAAAATGATGCCAATGTACCGCTTTTCACGATAAAATAAGTCAATGTTGAAAATGAAAAATATTTTTTTAGCTCGTAAATAAAATTCATGCTAATTTTACATTTTTGCAAAAATTTATAAATTAAATAAATAATAAGCTTTTAGAAACACGTTTATCAGAATAAATGTTTGGAGACGTTAAAAACTTTGTTACGGTATATTTTAGGCAGAAAAACCACAATCACCAAACACAAAAAAATTTTGTGTGGAAACTACTACATGCGTACTTGCAAGACAAACCTGGAAATCATTTGATAACTGTGGTACATTTCGCTGATTTTTGGTTCTTCTTCTAGCTGGTCTCTGCGCCTTAGAAGTGCAAGTTATGTGAAACGTTTGGTCAGCCATTGTTGCATTCTTAAAATATATCTTGCGTTTGAAAAAACTCGCTGTGTTGATAACTTTCATAGTCCCAACAAGCTCTGGATTTAAATTTGAGTCGATTTTTTTTGCAGTTAAAAAGAACAGGCTACGCAATGTAACAAAAATGAAAAATTATTAATGACAGTTGTCCAATTACGCGAATCGACGCGTTTCATAGATCAGAGACTATTTTCCGTCCTCGTTCTAGTCGGTCATTTAAAATAAATAGTGAATGCATGAGTTCAACATTAGCTTGCCCATACATATCATGTGTTTATAGAAATACTAGCTAATACCCGGTGTGCTTCCCCACCCCAAATTCTAGTATTTAATTCATATGGCAGGTGCCACGCCCACTATTGTTAATGCACCCATTTTTTCCATAAGTGTTTATTTGAATATCAAAGTTGCTTTTGCAAAATTTTAGTTCTCTAATCGATATCGTTTTCCAGATATACGAACTTCAGTATTTAGTTCATATGGCAGGTGCCACGCCCACTATTGTTAAAACCCATTTTTTCCATAAGTGTTTATTTGAATATAAAAGTTGCTTTTGCAAAATTTTAGTACTCTAATCGATATCGTTTTCCAGATATACGAATTTCAGTATTTAGTTCATATGGTAGGTGCCACGCCCAATATTGCACCCATTTCTTGCCTAAATGTTCATTTAGGTGTGAACGTTGCTCTTGCAAAATTTTACTACTCTAATCGATATCGTTTTCCAAATATACGAATTTTAGTATTTAATTCATGTGGCCACGCCTACTATTGCAAGTACGCCCATTTTTTACCCAAATGTTGGTGTGGATGTCAAAGTTTACCGTACTTAATTTGAAGACTCTAGCTGCATTAACTTTCGTGATATATAATATTTAATACTTATTCTTTAATAGGGCGTGGCACCTCACCCACTTACAATTTCAAACCATTGATTTTTATATATATAGATATTTATAAACTACACTTCATTCCAATAAGCGCATAGAACGTATTCATATTAGGAGTTAAGAAACTGTTAGAATTTTATTTAAGAATGTGTCCATTCTTTAAGAATTCGATTAAAAAATTAAAATTTTTTTATTTATTTATTTTTTTTTTGAGTCTATGGATTCTTGATCCTTAAAGACTATAGAACAGTACATACAAATTGTTTAATATTAGTTATTCAAAAACAAAATTATTTTACATTTCACAATATTAACGTTTAAGGAAAAGTCTATATGTTGATTAAGTTTATTGACAAGTCCTTAAACACGGATCGGAGTTGGCATAATTCGTTCTGAAAACTTTGACTGCTAGCGGACAACAATTACGTGTAGAACGAAATGGTACATAAACTAAGAAATTCGCTATTAGGAAATCAGAGCATATACAGCCTACATAATAATATACATAATAACATTTGAGAATTTAATAGTATTTGGCAGATCATTAATATATAAGGAAAACAGCAATGGACCAAGATGACTTCCCTGAGGTACACCAGAAACAACGGCTATTGGTTTAGAGATAATGTTTTTAAAACGAACATTTTGTCTTCTTTTTATCAAGTACGAATAAATCCACATAAGAGAGTTCTGTGTAAATCCCATTAGATCAAGTTTTTTTTTATTAAAAGGCTTAGCTAAAGTCAGTATAAATTACATTAGTTTGCGTAGTAAACTGCAACAGATTTGTAACGGTCGAACTAACCTTCCGAAAACCATGTTGTAAAGGCGACAATATGGTCAGTTTTAATTTTCTTAAAAAGTTTAGGTATTGTGCTAAGTTTAGAAATACCTCTGTAATTAGCGATATCATTTCTGCACCCAGAAAGAATCCTTCCACATAGTAGGAAAACAATCGGATTTTATTGACATATTGAAAAGTATTGTAAGAGGAGAAACTAAAGCCTCAGCACATTTAATAAGAAGCCTACTCGGAATTTCATCAGTTTCTTCTTTTTATTTTAAGGGTAGCCAGATTGTTTTAAAACTAAAGTTTTAGGAGTGGTTCGATTTATGTATTTATAAATAGATTTTATCATAAAACTTTTTAATTACGTTGTCGATATCGATTACTTATAAAATTGGTATAACAAAGAATAATTGGCCAGTTTGTGTTGTTGAAAAGTTCAATAAACATGTGGTAGTTAGTTTTATTGAACCAAAAACTTTTTTCATTTCAATTAATAGATTTTAATGTAGAAGAATTTGATTAAACAGAAGTTTTGATTTCAATCGCAGGATGGTAACAATCCTCCGGCAGAGAAATTGGATTCGAACGAATAATAGTAATATCAGCACAATCGTTTACAAAAATTAAGTCTAGTAGTTTAAAATTAACGTTACAAATACCACTTAGCTGATAAAAATTCAACAACTCTTTATAATCCTTGACGTTGTCAGAATGAAATAACCATCATCCAATGAGAAATTCCTTGATAAATATGACATATTAGAATCTCCAAGAACAATAGCTGAATCGTTTTGATAAGCATCTTAAGCACTTTTTATTAGCCTCAGCATGTTCACGGTAAGCCATCTCAGATGAATTAGGAGGGATATAAGAAGAAGTGATGAAAATTTTCTTACGTTTCAAAATTATTCAACTAATTTGGATAATGTAAATAGCCGCTAAAAGATTTTTTCTTCTTCCCCAAATTTGGTTAGTGTGTAACGAACGAGGTTTGCATCTCAGCTACTCATATTAAATTATTATTTTTTTTTGTTCTTAGTCAGACACATTGTGTAATGCTCTTGCCGTAAAACCGTCAATTAATATTTGTATTAAGCGCTTTTGTAAAATGTTTTGAAAAGGTTCGAGTCCCTAGAGTTGTTACACTTGCAGTAAGTATTTATAAATATGAATGTAGTATAATCTACCCAAGCAATAAAAAGATTTACAACTTAAAACCGTCTTTGAATATTTGCTACCTATGTTCATGCATACACATACATATCAAAGTAGTTAGTATGTATTAGATAGGATTACTTATTTTTCAACATTTAGTTATGAGCATTTTGAGTGTTGCTTTCTGTTTTTGTGATTTGATACTTTAGTTCCTGGAAGAGACAAATTATAATAAAGACCAGTTTTCGTCCAGACATTGCTATTAAGTACGTTTGTTCTTGCACTTTGTACGAATGTTGCACATACTGCACACATAAACATACAACATATTGTGTTTGTTATATATTTTATTGAATATTTATTTATTAATTCTTGGAAAAATAATATAACTAATCGTATAATATGCATATGTATGTGTATGCCTGTCATAGAAATATTAGTCTCAAAATAAATGGCAATAAATATATCGTAACATAAAATACAAACGGCCGCTAAGTAGTCAACCGAATAGCATTTTATCACTCATAAATTTCATCCCAATATTACTACAGTGATCATTAAAGAGCAATGGATATAAATAAAAAGAGAAAGTTCATTTGATATTTCTCACGTTCTGACTAACTCAATTTGAACCATGGAAATATACACAATCGAGCAACGCGTTAAAGTTATTGAGGCTAATTATGAAAATGGTCGTTCAACTCAAAATGCATTTCGTGCACTTCGTGGTTCTTTTGGTCAACATAATCGTTCAAATTCGTCCACATTTGGGAGAGTTGTGAAAACATCTGTGAATGCATTCTTAGTTCGTTGAACGGAAAACATTGTAGTTTTTCGCGATAGTTTGGCAAAAGAGCAGCAGTCAACCTCGACTCATCATCGTGCTCAACAATTGAACATCAACATTGTCAATGAAAATTAGGACCATCGGATGGTGGTGTGCCGCCGAGGTCGCGGCGGCCATTTGGCCGATATTTTGTTCCATACATAATTAAACCATATCAATATGATTATAATAAAAAGAAATGACACTATTTAATTTCCTAAATAATTTGTGTTTTATTCAAAATCAACATCGGCTCTTAAAATTTAACCACCCTTTATACACTTATATACATATATGTTCGTCATTCCGTTTGTAATTTCTACATTTTAGAACCTATAAATTCATTATAAAGAACAGCAATAAAATGTACATATTTTTTAATTTTCACAATTATATACATACATATGCAGGCATAATCACAAACCGCTGATCTGTCATACAATTCAACTAAAAAAGGTTACATTCAACTAGATGAATGACTTAAGAAATGACTTATTAAAAAATAAGACATAACTTATTCACTTAACCGTATTGAAGCTGACAGAAATCCAAAAGAGATTGTAAAAAATTGAACACAAGTCAAATAGCTGGTTTTTTGACATTCCCCTACGCCTTGTAGGCCATTCTTATTCTTTGTAAAACGTTTATAGAATTTAAACGCCCCTCTTAAAGATTGTTGATTAAAATTTTGACCACCGCTTTGCGGTAGTGTTTAAAATTTTTGATTATTTCTGGATCTAGAGGTTGTAGTTTCAGTGTTGTGTTTAAGGGCAAAAATTGTAAGTTGGTGGATTTAAGTGACGAAGCATTTTTTTGTGCCGTGCATTTATCAATAAACAATCAAATTTTACGATCGGCTATAGTCATACCATTGTCAAATTTTTTAAGTAATCTAACCATATATCACTGGACGTTCAATGTTTTTTGTGCGGCTGATATTCTGATAACATTGGTAGCAACGTATTCCAGTCGGCAGAAACTTGATTACAACACTAGCACTTTCTCCACTGCCTTTTCGAAATCCGATATCATGGCGTCTTTTAAATCAAGCGAACCGTTACCAGCTTAAAATATTTTTGGCCTAAATATTCAGTAATGCGCATTTTTTTGCACTTTAAAATTTTGGTGTTACATAAAAAATTGTAGAAAGAACATTCGGCGGTATATAAAATCGTTTGGCAGTTTCTGGCTTAGATTTGTCAGCACGATCCACGGCAACAATTACAGAAATTTAAACAATCACACGGAAAATCCAAGCATTGTACATGGAAGCTACGTGTGAAGTTTGTGGCACGGAAGATGATTTCCCAAAGGCTCTAACGGTGAATAAGGAAGATCAGACAGAGTAACCATGGATGACACTTCTTTCAACCCCAATTACCCAGGGAGGGAGAAGAGAAATGAGTGAGACATACGCCGATACTGTGGAGCTATAAGTAGTCGATCGGAATGGAGGAAGGTACAACCGAAAGCGCATAAAAATAAGAAACCAAAGAGACACAAGGTTAAGTGAACTTGGCCAGAACGTTAGGAATATTAGGAAGACGGGTAGGGGTGAACCGCTCTTCGAGTTAAATAAACCTCTACATAAAGCACGGCCGATTTTAGAACAGCTGTCGAAAGTGTGCTGGGTGAAACAGCTGAAGAACGTGCGTTGACGCATGAGATACTCTTGGGAATAAAAAATATACAAGAGGTTAAGAAAAAAGACGAAGTATTGCATTCTCTTTTGAGAGTTTCCGATAGATTTAGTGCACAACGACCGTCTGAATTAATCTTTTTGAAAATCATATTGGGGAATACAAACTGACAATATATAAGTTCTGAGTTGGCAAACCACATCATTGAGACCGCAAAAAATAAGAAAATGGCACCAATTTGCTACATATGATTGTACTTTGATTATACCACGAGTAGATGCAAAATTCAGAATGATTACGCAAAATCTTAGAGAATGTTACAACTAAATCTAAATCAGTATCAGACAGCACATGATCTGCTAAAATAGAGATATCCTGAGATGAATATTGACTTAGTACTCTTACGTGGACCATATCTATAACATAACATAACAAAAACGTCGTCGATATGATTATTGAGCTGGGACTGCGAGATCCTGCTATAGTGCATGGGATTTTCTTCTATAGTTGCTACCAAGAATGATTTAATAAAGATTACGCCTTGCGCATGATTTACCGTTAGATGACATAGTAATCCCCTCGCAAAGGTTACCAAGTCTGTGTCATATTTGAAATTTATAATTTCTTACAAAAAATGTAAGTATTTTGTAACAGTTGGCAGCCATGTAATTAGTTTACTCAGAGAGTTCTAAAAAAAGTACTACATCGGTGCTTAATAAACAACGAATTTCGTGTCATATTTTATAATAAATACATATAAATAATATTAAAATTATATAAAAAGTGTTTAAATTTGGTTATTTAAAAGCTGCAAAACTAATAAAAACAGAAAACAAAATAAAGTGAAAAGATAAGAAAGAGAGCAAATATGAAATGTGCAGTGGGCAGATGCAAGCAAAGTAACAGCAAAAAAACAAATGAGAAATTAAATTAAAACCTAATAAATTGCGCATTTTTAATAAAACGTTTGTATTTTTAAAAATCTGTATCATTTTACAATTTTCCAAAAGATGAATCTCGAAGGAAGTTATGGGTAATATTTTGCAAACGAGTGAAGCCTGTAAATGTGGATAAAGAAAAAATTTGTGCTTTACATTTCAAGCAAGAAGATTTTGAAAGAAACTTGAAATTTGAAATGGGTAAGTTAAAACAAAATTAATTCTTGCAGTATATTAATAAGGCATTATGAATAGAATTTAGCAAACGGCGTGCAAAAATTTTAAAATCCCATGCATTTCCGTCTTTAGTGCTATTGAAAGTGAAACGAAAACTGCTAATGAAACTGAAGTTGCCAATGTATATGAAGGACTACGTGAAACAAAAAAGCAAAATGATATTCCAAATAGTTTTGAAGAAAAATTGGTGGCGGAAAATGCTCCAAGGACGACTAATCTTGAAGAAGATCGCCTCCAAACTTACACCATATTTTTCAAATTAAATGGTAACAGATTATTACTTTCAAGCGGATATTTACAAAAGCATTTGTTGGAAGCCAAAGAAATTGAAGCCAGTGAATACGTGAAAAAACTTTTTTTTAGGTGTCGAATGTATTTTAGAATTAGGAAACTATATGTCGAAATCGCTGAAAATACTTATAAGCGAAAAAGAAAATTTGATAAAATAACAAAATGAAATGAATTCTACACCTAATAAAATAGTAAAATATTGTAATAAAAATAATGAAAATTATATATAAAGAATTTGTTTGCTTTTAAAACATTTAGTTAGAAAAGTAACAATTTGTCCCACTGTCATGTTTTTACACAAACATAATTAGTTATACAGCTGAATTTTATTAGCCAATGAGAACACAGCTTAAGTGACGTCAGAATTCTTACATGCGCAGAAATGTTTTTTTATGGCTGCGTGATGGCGTAATCTTTATTTAATCATTCTTGGTTGCTACATTCCGCCGAGATTATCCTTACTAGAGTTTGAAATAATTGTTCACAATATCGTTTCGGCTCTAAACAACAAAGCACACTTTCTCAAGAGGCGAATCGGGATCAACTATTGATGTTGCCTTTGCTAGAGGCCAGGACTCAGAAAATGCGGTCTAAAATGAACATTTCGATGTGTTACAAACGGAATGACAAAAAGAATATACTCCCACATCATTTTTTTTTGGTGGTGGGTATAAAAAAAATAGAAAAAAATTTCTTCGTTGTACTTTTAAATAAGAAAAAAACATATTTGATTCACAATTGAGAAACCTTCTTTGCGCTCTGAAAAAACTATTTTGACTTCATATTTTATTGCATTGTTTCTGCAATATACATATGGGTCGTTTCGCCTCAAGTGTACCAACTTTTGAAATCGATGTCTTCCGATCGGGATGAAACGCTAGTCCTATTGAATAGTAGATACAAATTTTTAATAAGATCGGTCAAGAACTCTCTGAGATATAGGGGGCCAAAATTTGACATTTTGGCCGAGTAGGTGTTTCTTCTCATCCCTGTAACTTATTACCTATAGCTCTCAGCAAAATTTGTTCCAAATAGTTTAGATAGCTATTTCTTCAATGTTTCCAAAAAAAAAAAAAAAAAAAAAAATTTTTAATATATTTTTTTAAAAAATTATTTTTTTTTTTTAAATGGGCCCTTTTTCTTTTTTTTTTGCTCAAAAGAAAGAAAGTTCTTAATGACAAAAAAGATTTTATTAAAATCAATCAGTTTTTAGTTAATAGCACGTTCACTTTTTTGCATTCACTCGGAAAATTATGACAGCAAGTGACTGTGGTTTATTCAAAAAGTACTCCTTAAAATTATTTTTAAATGAGTTAAAATAGAAAAGAAAAGATAAAATAAAAGATAACTTTAACTAAACACTAACTTGTAGTCAAAGTTTTAATTTCTAGTTAATTTTAATTCGTATTTAGCTAAAGTTTGAAAAAAAATTGTGCACTTAAGCGGGTTACCCAGTAAGGCAAGAACTTTAAATGTGATTGTAAATTTTATTTCCTGAGTTAATATTTAAAGCTGAGGTAATATTTATAGTATTTGGTTTAATGTAGTTTTAATGAGAGACAATCAAATCAATTTTTGCAGACTTCTCACTAATGATTTCTTGTAGAAAGGCAATTGATTTATGTCAGCAATGCTTCAAATTACGTTAAGATGTGTTTTTGTGTGCATCAAATATACAAAATTTAGCATTTACTTTGTATCTATATATATAAAAGTGAAACTCTGTGTGTGTGTGTGTGTGTGTGTGTGTGTGTGTGTGTGTGTGTGTTAGCTATAGACTCTGAAACTGTAAAACCGATCGGGCTCAAACTTTGGTAAGTTGTTGTACACATACCGGGGAGTGTTTATGGATGAAAAAAAGTGGGCGGGGCCACGCCCATAAAAAATTAGTTATCAGTTTTAGCTACTTGCACTTGACCGATTTTTCTGAAACTTTGCACACATATCGAGCTGTCATGACTAAATAATTTCGTGATAAGAAAAGTGGGCGGGGCCACGCCCCTAAAAAAGTTTTAATTTTGAGGTACTTGCACTGGACCGATTTTTCTGAAACTTTGCACACATATTGAGCTGTCATGACTTTATAATTTCGTGATTGAAAAAGTGGGCGGGGCCACGCCCATAAAAAATTAGTTATCAGATTTAGCTACTTGCACTGGACCGAATTTTTTGAAACTTTGCAAACATACTGAGCTGTCATGACTTTACACTTTCGTCATTAGAAAAGTGGGCAGTGCCACGCCCATTAAAAAAAAGGTATCATTTTGTGGTACTTTCACTGGACCGATTTTTTTGAAACTTTGCACACATATTGAGTTGTCATGACTATACAGTTTCGTATTTAAAAAAGTGGGCAGTGCCACGCCCATAAAAAAAGGTATCATTTTGAGGTACTTACACTGGACCGATTTTTCTAAAACTTTGCACACTTATTGAGCTGTCATGACTATACAGTTTCGTAATTAGAAAAGTGGGCAGTGCCACGCTCATAAAGAAAAAGTTATAGTTTTTAGCCTTGCACTTGATATTCGATAAAAATTTAGAATGCGATTAAAATTCATAAAGGGGCGTAGCAACGCGCGCCGGGATTGGCTAGTTTACAATATTTGCGAATGCCTTTTCCGGATTTTTGCAATCGCTCACCCTTTCTTCAAATTTTTGACTACTAGTACACTCTTTTTATAGGGATTTTTTTTATACCCGTCTGTCCGTGTGTATGTTGAAATCGACTTTTATAATGACTCCCTCATCGCTTGGAACCGCGTGAGGTATTCAAATATTTAAAATATTCGAGAGTAGATCGGTATTGAAAATCAGAAACATCGGTACATAAACAACTGAGATATGAGCAAAAAACCACGACCACCTCGCTTTATTTTCACAACAACAACAACAACAACAACAAGCGTGGTATACTGGTTAGAGTAAACATGGCATCAAATCCCAGCTGAGCCAAAAAAAATTTTTTTTTGTTTTATCTATATATATAAAAGTGAAACTCTGTGTGTGTGTGTGTTAGCTATAGACTCTGAAACTGCAAAACCGATCGGGCTCAAACTTTGGTAAGTTGTTGTACACATACCGGGGAGTGTTTATGGATGAAAAAAAGTGGGCGGGGCCACGCCCATAAAAAATTAGTTATCAGTTTTAGCTACTTGCACTTGACCGATTTTTCTGAATTTTTGCACACATATCGAGCTGTCATGACTTAATAATTTCGTGATAAGAAAAGTGGGCGGGGCCACGCCCCTAAAAAAGTTTTAATTTTGAGGTACTTGCACTGGACCGATTTTTCTGAAACTTTGCACACATATTAAGCTGTCGTGACTTTATAATTTTTTGATTAAAAAAGTGGGCGGGGCCACGCCCATAAAAAAGGCTACAATTTTGAGGTACTTGCACTATGCCGATTTTTCTGAAACTTTGCACACATATTGAGCTGTTATGACTAAATAATTTCGTGATTAGAAAAGTGGGCAGTGCCACGCCTATAAAAAAAAGGTATCATTTTGAGGTACTTCCACTTGACCGATTATTCTGAAACTTTGCACACATATTGAGCTGTTATGACTTTACAATTTCGTGATTAGAAAAGTGGGCAGGGCCACGCCCATAAAAACAATTTTAATTTTGAGGTACTTGCACTGGTCCGATTCTTCTGAAACTTTGCACACATATTGAGCTGTTATGACTTTACAATTTCGTGACTAGAAAAGTGGGCAATGCCACGCCCATAAAAAAATTATATTTTTTAGGTTTTTGCACTTGATATTCAATTAAAATTCAGAATGCATTTCGATTCATTAAGGGGCGTAGCAACGCGCGCCGGGTTTGGCTAGTATATTATATATATTGTTATTATTTTTTATTTTTCGTTAATTTTTTTTTTTTTAATTTTTTATTTTATATTTATTATATACACCCAATCCTGTTTTTACACAGTACATACGTTCCAGGGAACACCGTATAAAAAAAAATCGTGCAAAAAAACAGTACATATTCATAGGAATATATTTAGTTAATTAAACATTAAAGGTGGTCTAAAAGATTAATATTTTTATGGAACACGAAAACTTCATTTCTTTTTATTCATACAGGTTACTTTTATTTTAAATTTATGATTTTAGGACAAAAAAAAACCAAAAAAATTATTCACACGTTTTCCTAAAATTATTAATTTTTTTAAAAGAATCAAATTTTTAAGGAACTAATAAAATCACAACGTAAAATTGTAACAATCCACTTCAACACTTAATACAAAGTAACAAAAAATGTCTGAGAAGACTTTTTTGGAAAGACAAGCACATAATTTGTAAGTCCCCTAACTGTGAATACAAAAAGAATTATCTTACCACATGATAAGTTTTTTAAAGTATGTTTAATCAAGTTATGAAAGTTATTAGAAGTATGTGGCAGCTCTCGTTTACATACTGTGTACTACATAAACTTAAAATTCACCAAAAATATTTTTATCCGTGTAAAAACAGGAAAGAATTATTTTTGTTAACCGTGTTATTTCAAAATCGTGTAAAAAAAGATCGTGCAAAAACAGGATTGGGTGTACATATGTATTATAATATATGTATTTTTATTATATTTTTTTTTTAATATTTTCTTCTTTATTTTTTTTCAATGCTTTTTTTCATTTGTTTTTAAACATACATACATACGTAAATTTATAATTTTTTCAATGGGATGTTTTTATATATGTATGTTTTTTATATGTCTGTACGTATTTCATATGAGATGAATGGTGATACAAACAATTGTTATTGCATGACTACACGTTGTGAAGGGTATATAAGATTCGGCACGGCCGAATATAGCACTCTTACTTGTTTCTATTCATTTTGCAAGTTTTGTTAGTTACAACTTTTATTAAATGCAACTTAATAACCAGGACCCAATAAATCAAAACAAGCTACAAACAGCTATTCTATCAACACGTACCGAAACCATACGATAAATTTTCAAAAATAAAAAAAAAAAAAAAAATTTGCAGTAACTACATACTTTTAAACGTTTATAAATGTAGTTTAGAAGTAAAATAAAAAGAATTAGAAATAACACCGTGACCGCGTATTTACCGTGAAACCATTATGCTAGAGGGATTTTTTGCATACAAACAACTTAATTTAAATATTTTTTAGAAGAAATTTTCAAATATCTATAAAATGGTTAAAAAATCCAAAAAAATTAAAAAGGCTAAATTAATTCTTTCCCTGCCAAACAAGTTTAAACAAGAGTACTATATTCGGCTGTGCCGAATCTTTTATACCCACCACCAGCATTTTTGTGTGCTTTAAAAGCAAAATTTTTATTATTTTGTTAGTCGCTATGGAATAATCTCTTACTACTAAAATATCACTTTCTTTGTGTAACTTCGATTTGCTGTTCATTTATTTTCTTAAATTTATTTTTCAACAAAACCTTAAGTACTTCTACATAAGAAATGATAGTACGGACTCTTTTTAACAACAATGTTATATTTATACGGAATCTGAAGAGTATTATTTGTTAATAACTTGTAAATAATTGGTAACTTTTTAGCTTTACGTGGGCATGGCACTTCTTATTTTCTATGGAAAAATTGTTGTCCATAGAGAAATTAAATGAATTTGAGATAAAGCGTTATATGGGAGATTGGCGTGTCACCTTGATTTTTTGGAATAATACTTATACTGAAATTACTATATAAACAAAGTTTCATGACAAAGTTAAATGAGCTTTTAAATTTTATTAGCAGTATATTATGTGAGAAATTTGCGTTGAAGTAGGCGTGTTAAAGTGGTTTCTGCTGATAAATTACACTTAGATTTTTCAATATAGAGTCCTTTATTCCTCCAAAATCTTCATCCATAGATGAATTATGTGAGTTTTAGATAAAGCGTTATACGCTTTAGATGAGCGTTAATATGGACGTGTCACCTTAATTTTTCGTTATTATAAGTCACAGTGCAATTTGTGCAAAAATTTCAGAATCATACATCTAATTTTGTCGGTTTTATTGCGTTTTAAATTTTAAAAATACCGAAAAATACACTGCGCAGTATAAATTTTCGTACATTTTTATCTATTACTCCTTTCCAAATGCATATATTTAAGCAATTTTCAGAGAGAAATATTTTTTTTTACTCAGGAAATATACATTCGAAATTTTATGACTCTACGTTAATGCGTTTGGACACAATTGGATTTTTTTGGTGGCGGGTTAAAGGACTTCGGTTTAAATAAGATTACTTAACACTTTTTAAAACGAGATGCCGTTATTTGAGCAGCCTCAACTATGTCAGAGAAATAGTTTCCGAGGTGTGTTAAAATACCTGCAGTGACCACCTCAATTTTCTATAATCCTCACAACAATGAAAACCAATTACATTGATAGGGTGGGTAGGAACCTAAAAAAAAATATGCACAACGTTGAATCACCAATCCCGGGCCGCAGAAAGAAATTCGTTGTGAACCTGCGTTGTTATTATAAGGAATTCTCTTAAGATATTAAGTAAATAAAGTTGTATACATTCCGTACATATTGTTTGTAATTTTCATCTACTTAAGGTTATGCAAATATACAATATCATTTCTTATATTTTAGAATGCTGTGTATTGAATTTCGTGTCAACATTCTGATGTGAGAAGAAGAAAAATGTTTAAACCTAAGTATGTACTTTTCTTTCGATTTTTCTTAAGTCTTAACGTTTTTTTGCTTATGTGTCGTTTAGCAATAGAGGAAACAGAACTGAAATTAACTTTTTAAAAGTAAATCAACAATTATTCTCATATTTTCGTAAGCTGTGAGGCGGTATACATATAATAATTCGAACTTTAACCTTCTTATAGTGAAGTCAGGAACTACTTTTAATTATTGGACTTTGTAAAGACTAGTATTATGCTATTAACAGCCTAAATATATATTTTAAAATGGAAGTACTGCCTTTTCAATTTGATTAAATTAAGAAGAAAGAAAAAATATTTCAAATGGAAAATAAACTTTTAGAAAATTATAATAAAAGAGGAAATATATAAAAATACTTATTTCGTACGAGAACTAAAAGTTACAAAAATACACACAATTGACATTGATTAATTGAAAAGAGAAGAATAGAAAAAAACATTAACATAAATAAATGTTAAGAAAACACACTAACCCTCCGATACATACATATGTATTGTATTAAGTAGACATGTGAATGACTGAAAGTATTACATACATACAAAGATATTTTCTTCCTTTAAAATTAAATATGAAAACTTTCAATTCATTTGACTAAAAATTAATTATAAGAGAAAAGAGTAAACGGCAAAAGCATAGGCAACACAAGTCTACGGAATATCCCTAGTTTCGAGATATTCCGATATGTCAAAAATGAAGATTGTTCTACGACATATATCAACGCAACATGAGAACGATTCACCCTATTCCGTTCTAAAGAAAATACAATATTCACCGACAATCACGGTTATCATGAAAAAAATTCCACATGGAAAATTCCGCCTTGTTAAAATTTCCGAATTTCAAAGCACCGACAAAAAATATTTTGCTTGCTTTAAAACAAATCCACACTATTTTAAATAGCTGACATATGTGCATATGAAATATTTTGGCAATTGTTAAGAAATTGTTCACAAAGTTTTGTCATTTTATTCTCTTGGAATCCAAAATACGAAATTTTACATTGCGCGATATTATATTTAAGGTATTGTATGGTAACATTATTTTTAAACTTGTCCAGTTATTGCCAGTCCAGTTATTATCGTAAAAGCATATGCAACAAAAAAAAAAATTATAAAATTAAGCTAAAACAAAGGATAGATACATTTTTGATCTAATTGCGTTACACTAACCAAATTATATATAAAACGAAATTTTCAAAATTTAAAAATTCACGAAAGGTCAAAGGCGACAAGAAAATTCCATATTTTTAAAGTCGTTTACAGCGTAGATACATATATCCCAGACAAATCGAGCCATATTTCATAAAGGTCGATGCACAACTTTTGATTTTATTCTCAATCGATGCAATATAAACTGGTCAAATTTAATAGTAATATTAGCATAAGTTAAAGATAATATTGTTGTTGCATTTCCAATTTACAACATTTACGCATGAATACACATTTAAACGGCTTGTATTCCTTTTGCTTTAATATGGTTGTGTGTAAACACGCTGATATCTCTGTTTTAACAACTTAAAGAGTATCGCTGTTTCGCTTATAGACACATTAGATAAAAGCTTAAGGCAATGTCAGCATTAGACATTCGCTTTGATATTTAAGATGAAAGAGCCCTACTTATATGAAACATGTCACATAAACGCTTTCGCGCTTTTCTGTCAAAGTGAAAAATGCCACGTAAAGCGATAAAGTTTTATCTGACATGGCTTTTAGGTATTAGTGTTTCCATTTTCCAGTAGAAATGCCAAAGCGATATGGAACCATCTACTTTTTGATATTTTAAATAAAACAAGCAATTTGTATTATCAAAATGTTTGTTTACAAGTTAAATCTAACTCCGAAATATTGCCTTGAATGGACAATCTTTTTACCTGGCGAATAATTTAATCGATTTAACAAATAATTAAACTATAATATCTTTGTTGAATTATTCTTTCTCTGATGTTTATATTGGTGATTTGTCTTGCCATTTACTAATTAACGATAAAAATTTGTAAGCCTATTCCGAACAATTTAGCCATAAGCAATTTCATTATTTGTATGCATATGGTATTTTATACCGCAAGTATCAACGCACAGGCTATTTTCTAGTAATATAAATATTGTTACAGATTTATTTTTAAGTAGCTTAATTTACATTATAATTTATTTTAGTTGTAGTAGTTTAAGTTACTGTAGTTTTATTTGTATTAGTTTATTTTGCTGGTTGTTCGAAAATGTTGTTTGTTATTATGTGTAGCATACTTTTAGGCACTTCTATTATTCGTGCATATTACTTAACGTCTTAATTTAAATTTAACGGTTTTCGAATGTACTAGAATGTACATACGAGAACTTTGTCGAATGTTACCGAACACCACTATGTTACTATAAATAGCCGAACAACACAGCTAACGTGATCAGTATTATAGTAGAGCTTGTAAGGTGCATATCAAAGTGTGTTTGATAATCAAAGTGATAAGTGTAATAAGTAAAGTGATATTAAAGCAATCTTTGAGTGTGTTTAAGTAAATAAAGTGCTCTTAATTTTATAACGAATTTCAACTGTTTTTAATTGCAATAAAAGAACTCAAGAAGGTTTATTTAAAGGAAATAATCCAACGTTTATAAAAGGTATTAACGTAACAACTGGTGTCAGAAGTGAAATTGCATTATAATAAAAGAAATGAAATTTGAGAAGCTTAAAGTTGAACAACTCAAGAAAGAATTGAGTAAGCTGGCTTTGTTGACAACAGGTAATAAAGTAGAATTGCAAAAGAGACTTCTAGATGAATTTAAGCGGCGTAATATTGACATTGATGGTTACGAGTTTGACGAAAAAGAAGAAATGGAAGTTTTCACTCGTGCAACCACAAACAACATGGATTTAAGTACGATGCTTGCTGCTATGATGGAAAAGATGGGAATTAAATTCCAGGCAGCTCAAGAAAATTCTAGAGCTAATAATGAAAAATTATTAGCTGAAGTTAAAGTTGAAGTTCAAGAAACTTCTAGAGCTAATAATGAAAAATTATTAGCTGAAGTTAAAGAAGAAGTGCAAGAAACAGCTAGAGCTACAAACGAGAAACTTCAAGAAATTTCTGAAGCTGTAAATAACCGAGTAGAGGGCATTGAAAAGCAAGTTAATCAAATTGATAAAAAAATATCTGACCTTGAAGATTGCATAGTTACTCAAGCCAGTGACTTCAATAGCAAATTACAATTACAAGTAAAAAATGTTGATGAAAAATTGCAATTACAAGACGAAAAATTTAAAAATCTGGAAATAAAAATTAATGATCTTCAATGTCATGAGGGACCGGTGCGAATAATTCCAGAAATATCTAGTAGAATAAAAGCCCCTACTTTTGATGGTAGTGCACCATTTAATGTTTTTAAGTTTCAGTTTGAGACAGTTGCCAATAGAAATATATGGAACAATGAAGAAAAGGCTTTAGAGCTGATTTTGGCATTAAAAGGCAACGCAGCACAAGTTCTAGAAAGTATAACCATTGGCTGCAGAGAAAACTACGATGACATAATGGTGCCGCTACAACGCAAATATGGCGGTGAGCACAAACGAGATATATACCGAATGGAACTACGAGGCAGAATACAAAAAGCTAACGAGTCATTACAAGATTTTGCAACGGAGATCGAGCGTTTGGTGCAGCTGACATATCCAGATGAAAATCACCCATTTTTGGATCAGTTTAAAATTGAAACGTTTGTAAATGGAATACGTGATCCTGAAATAAAGCACGCGGTGTTTGGAACGCATAAATCGACGTTTGCAGAAACAGTTTCATATGCACTAACACAGGAAACTGCAAAATTGCTTTCTAAGCCTCAGATATACAAAGTGCGAAATCTTGAAATTACTGCAGAAAAAGACGGAGATATAGTCACCGAAATTAAAAATGCAGTTATACAGGCGTTGGAGGAAAAGCAAGGCAACGCCAGAGCCAAATGCTATAATTGTGGTAAAACTGGACATTTTCAACGAAATTGCAAAGCACCAAGGAAGCGGGCTAGATTTTTATCGCCACCTGAATACAGCAAGCTGGAAAACACGCAGTTACCGTTAAAACAAGTTAACACTTATAGGCATGAGCATGATCCCATAACCGAGGGCCCCACAATCTCCATATCAGTTATGCAGCAGGAAAATAGCAACCTTACTGCTTGTGGGTATATCAATGGTCGGAGGCATGTTCTTACAATAGATACAGGAGCATCACAATCAATTATCAGACCTGATATAGTCAAGAAGGAAATCGAACCACTATGTGGCGTAAGTCTACGAACAGCTACTGGGGAGTTTGCTAATGTTTATGGAAAAATAAAGGTGAAATTAACTATTGCAAATATAAGTGTTAATCATGTATTTGTTGTTGCTGACATTGTGGATGAAGTAATCGTGGGCGCTGATTTTATGATAAGTCATAACATTAATCTGCACATGGGACGAAAAGTTATGATTTGGCGCAACATTGAGATTCCGTTGGATTACTGGACTAAACGACTTCAGGGAAATAACTCCAATATTGAGCACAGAAAAGGGGTCAAACAGGGCAATGCGGATGTACGTTCCCGAAAATTTTGCAGCTTGAAGAACAAATATTGTACAAAACCTGAGGAAGAAGAGTGCGTAATAGATGTTCGACTAACGCATATAGACAAAAGCGGTGAATGGTCAGTGGCGCAAAGAGACGATCCCATACTGGCAAAGATTATATCAGCAAAGGAAAAAGATAAAAGGCCCACTCGAAACCAAATATCAGCGGGAAGTCCACTGATGAAATCTTATTGGGCGCTGTGGAATAGCCTTAAGGTGGTTAATGGATGTCTATATCGAATATGGGAAAGTGCTAGTGGAAAATCGGTCACAAATCTAATTGTGGTGCAGTCCTCTAAAGTCGACGAAGTTTTAAGGGAGTTTCACGAAGGTCTCAGTGGAGGTCTCTTTGGCATGACAAAAACCCTTAAAAAGTTAAAGCAACGGTTCTATTGGGTTGACTGTCAACAATCGGTAGCTGGTTGGATAGAAAATTGCGCCCAATGCATCGCAGCGAAAAGCCAAGCAAGAAAAAGTCGTGAGTCATTGCAGAAGTATAACTTAGGCGGGACCTTTGAGCAAAGAAACATGTCCAGCAACAAGATGAAAGCCAGATACGACCGTGCAGCAGAATCTGAAGGCTTTAATGAGGGTCAGCGAGTTCTATTATATAACCCACAACGCAATAAAGGATTGCAAAATCATCGGGATGGACCGTATAAGGTGATAAAGAAAATAAATGATGTGGTGTATAGAATCCAGAAATACAAGAGCCCAAGATCAAAGATGAAAGTGGTTCATCTCGAGCGCCTCGCTAAGTACGGAAAAAGTGAATTTATGCCTATTCGGGACGAACAGGCTTAAGCGGGCGGTAGTGTTACAGATTTATTTTTAAGTAGCTTAATTTACATTATAATTTATTTTAGTTGTAGTAGTTTAAGTTACTGTAGTTTTATTTGTATTAGTTTATTTTGCTGGTTGTTCGAAAATGTTGTTTGTTATTATGTGTAGCATACTTTTAGGCACTTCTATTATTCGTGCATATTACTTAACGTCTTAATTTAAATTTAACGGTTTTCGAATGTACTAGAATGTACAAACGAGAACTTTGTCGAATGTTACCGAACACCACTATGTTACTATAAATAGCCGAACAACACAGCTAACGTGATCAGTATTACAGTAGAGCTTGTAAGGTGCATATCAAAGTGTGTTTGATAATCAAAGTGATAAGTGTAATAAGTAAAGTGATATTAAAGCAATCTTTGAGTGTGTTTAAGTAAATAAAGTGCTCTTAATTTTATAACGAATTTCAACTGTTTTTAATTGCAATAAAAGAACTCAAGAAGGTTTATTTAAAGGAAATAATCCAACTTTTATAAAAGGTATAAACGTAACAATATGTATGTTTATATAAAATGTTCAATATAAATATATCCCTAAAAATTTAAGTCTACAGCAGGTTGTAAAACAAATCTTGGCATGAACTATATACATATATCCCTGAGTTTTCTTAATAATTTCTTTGCTTATGTAAATCTTATCTTATGAAAACTTTAAAATAAAATATCTAAAATTATAAAAGCAAAAACACACGCACAAACACGAAAGCAACAAATACACTTAGTAAGTGAAGTCGTCTGAATATGGCGAAAGTAAATACAAATTAATTAACATAATCTTAATACTAAAAGGAACTCATGGGCTACAATCTAAAATATGCTACACTGATAGATAGATAGACAGACAGACAGACACACATGCAGTAAACAGTCTGTCAGACAGTCTTCTTATTTCGTACACAGGAAATGCCATCATTAATTAATTTTAAAATAGTTGTTATTTTGATTGATAAGTTATTTGTTAAAGACGACCAACAATAAATAAATTATACGAATACACATTTACATGCTCACTCATACAACTTAACATGTATTAACACTTATACATAAGTATATTTATTTACATCGATATAAAGATTCAGACCAAACCCCCAAATGGCTTTAGGCACATCAAAAATCATTAAACTTTTTAATATTTAGAGCAATATTTTATTTTTCTTTGTTTCTATTTCCATCATCTACAATTGTGTGTGAATATTTATTTAAATACTTATAGATGCATGATGTATCTTACAAATTTTGTTTTACTGTTGTGTAAAAAGTATAAACAAAAGTAAAATAAAAATTAATTATTAGGTAAAACCTCAAAAAAAAAATACAATTTCATGTGGATCACTATTTCACACACTTGTTAATGAAAGAGTTTAACTAAAAATAACAATTAAATTAATAATAAAAATACATCAAAAACTATAGATTGTGTAAATACATACATACATTAAGTACACACATACATACACATCTTATGTTGTATTCAACAATTTAACTCTAATTAGCCGCTAAAATTAAAAATTAAACTTCAAATACACATACACATACATAAAAGTTATCTGTTTCAACACAGCTCGCAACTTTTCATATCCATTTCTGGCAATCTTATAACTGGCAGTGTAGAAATCGTTATGGCAATAACATAATATGTCAAATGATTAATAAGAGATAAATAAGACATACACATGCTATCTAAATTTTCGCCAAACTTTTAAAGCCCGTTGTGTAACTAGAACGAAATTTTTAGAAAATCAATTCAAACTTCTTGTCCTGAATTGAAGTTATGAAAATTTATATTATTACAGATCTTTGAAAAGTATTGGCACACATTTTCATATATTTTTGAAAAACTTTCCAGTTGCAAACACATAAAAATACTGAAAAATTAGACCGATATTATTCGAGTGACATGTATTAACGAAACCGGGTAGTTTTTCATCATCAGCACCGTACAATGTTTATGACATACAGAAATAAATTTACTGTATTCACAAGGTGTCCTAGCATGTCATATTGTCATAATATTCTACGATTTCACAATGGCATAACAAAAAGTTGTTGCTTTTCAAGTAAAAACTTTCCTAAAATACCACTACTCTTTAGTGTGCTGTCATAACTACTCAGATACCTGCGGCGATCGTCTAAGAGTCTGCTAAGCTGAGCTATCTGATATCCGTTAAAAAATCTGTAATAAAAATTTTTCCAGATTTGGCGATTTAAATTTATTAGGTCACACTTATATTTTGATTTTTATTTAGAATTTCTAATTGTGATAAGTAAAAGAATAATCTGAAAAATTATAATTTACCGACACTAGTCGCGTAGAATGCATTTTCGAAACCAGCTACGATTTCATCATCAGCACACTCTTTTGATCGCTGGTTACGTGTTGGATGTAATTATCATATATTTAACTCCCGGGACTTAAGTTAATTGAATTTGGTAAGTACAGTGAGAACTCGATTATCCGTAATGGTTGGAACCGAAAGCATTCTGAATAACCAAATTTTCCGGCTAATTGATAACAATTTTGAGTTGTACTTTTAAACATTTTTTATTTATATGTAATTCATTTATGCACTGAAAATATATTTGGCTTTTAAAATGTATAAATAATATAAAGGCTGGATTAGCCGACCGGAATGTAATGTTTCCTTAACGGAACGCAACGGCAGATCGTTTTTGTTATGTGTAAAACAGTTCGAGCAGTTATAGTAATGTAATGTACATATACATATACAGAAAGTTTTTTGAAAATTTCATAATGAAAACAGTCAATCAATTTTTCGCCTACAAAAAGTTTTTAGCCATACCTAAGTTGTACAGAAGAAGAGCGATAAAAAAATAAATAAAATATATCTTGTTAATAAATCTTCTTAAATCAAGAACAAATATTAGTAATTTTTAATACAATTTTTAATATGTTTTCTTTTATTTACATAAATCAAAATGCTGTAACACGGGCTTATAGAAACGTTACAATTGGTTTTATAACTGGTTTATATTTTACAATAAATCGCAAACACGCATAATAAATATAATTCCAAAAAAATAATATTTACGATCTTCATGTACATTTCAAACAAAAAATATAATAAACGTTCACGCACGGAGTAATTTTCAATTTCTTTTTAATCACGCAGGGCCACGAAGAACATTTTTTAAATACACACATTCTCTCATTATTTTTTTCTCGAGCGCTCATGAAAAACTATTATAAGCCGGAACTTTTTTGATTATGACTTGATATGATTTGATTATGATTTGATAAACAAACTTTCTTTTGGTTTAAAGCACAACCATTTAACATTTTATCCTGAGCTTTGCGGGAGTTGTTAATCACACATACTTATGCTTGATAAATTTCATAATAATCACGACCACGCGTGACATAAAAAATTATGACATGCATACACATCCACTTAAACCTTACAATTGATTTTAAAACTGATATTAATCGTACAACAAATCGCAACACTCCATAAAAATTAAATTTATAAAACAAGTTGTGCATGCTATATCGTGTACAATATTTAAAGCAATGTTTTATATGATATACGTTTTTTATATAAAATACTATTCAAGAAACTTTAAAAAGCCGCATTTAAATGTTTTAAGCTGTCTTTACAAAATCGCTGTAAAACTTTTCCATAAATTCTAAAGCACGGTATTGACAACACCTTTTGCTTTGGTTGTTTATGTAATAATCATATGGCACGTTTTTAAAGTTTCTATAACTACACTAAAGTCATACGTTAAGTAAACGGTGCAGTTACATTCCATCAACAGTCGGCTAACCAAGCCTTTAGAAAAACATTAAAATTTTGGAAAAGAAAGTTTTAATTGTTCAAAAACAATAAAAAAAAACCTTACAATCCCGGATAATAGAGGTAATCATGGTTAATCTATGCAAAAAAAAAAATTAAATTTATAGAAATTATTACAAATTTTCTTTCCCAGATAATCGACGTTTCACGGATAATCGAGGCCCCACTGTAATTGGTTTCCTTTTTTCATATTGTCTTACCACAGCGACTTGTATCGAAATTTACCAAATACGTTATGAATACGGCAGTTACAATTTAATTTAAACTAATTTCGGAAGTATAATAAAATATAAAAATGAACTTGAGCCGAAATAATTGACTTACAAGATTGAATTTGAAATAAACAATTCGAATAAATAATAATTTGAAATTCTTTTAACGCACGTACTTATAGCCAATATAAACAGTTTTGCAAACTTATTTTTAACAAGTAGACACTTAGATAAATGTATTAAATTAACGCGACACATAAATATTAAATTTTATTTCTTTTATTATTTGAAGTTTTTCGATTGATTCCTTGACTTTTTTTTTATAAAGTAAAAAATTGTTTTAGATTTTCTTTTTTAACCTTTTTTTAGTGTTCATCCCCCACAGTATTTCAATAAAGATATGTATATCCAAACCCAGCAAAAAAATGTTGCATTAAATTTACTATAGTCCTTTTTGGCTAACTTGCTTCACTTGTGGCCATGTTTAAAATTTCCATGAAAGCATTTTGGTATTCTTGTCGGACATTTAAGTTTTTATCTGAAGCAGGCAACGGCAAAGTGCAGGCTACTTAGGTCTTGAAAGTCCACTATTTAAAATTATAATACTTAATGTAACAAAAAGAAAAAAACAAGTAAATTGACACTAACAGTCCAAAGGCCGTACCGACTTCTGAAAGTTTATATCGTTGGTCACAGGTAGAAAGGCCTTAACTCAAATAATTGTTACTATACCGGAGAAGGCAAAAACGTAAAAGGAATTGTTTTATCATAATGTCATTTCTTTGTAAAATTACTTTTAAGACAGTTTTTTTTCGATACTACTGCAATATATATTTTGTCGAATTTCGTGTCAGGGACTTTCCACTTGTGACCATCGATATGTAACAGTTATTACATAAAGTAACTTTAAAGTAATCTGCCGAACAATATAGAGAGTTTTGCAGGTGTTTTAAATACTTAACTGGAACTTACGCTTAATTAACCGAATTTTTACCTAGATTGATATGGACTGTGGGAGGTCTTTTAAAAATTGTATCAAAAATTATTAATTTTACTGCGTTTCCTGCTTTTTGTTTTACAAATATTTATAGCCATCGGGTTTCATTAATTTCATTTTATTCTTGTAGTTTCTTTTTGGATAGAAGTTTATTTGAGATGGTTTTTGTCGAAAATATTTTAATGATTCTTCAGATATACATATCGGTTTTTGTGAATGTTTGGGAACTGCATATATTACAGTCTTTGACGTGAAATGGCTAATTAAAGCAAAAATATGGTAGGATCACAAAAAAAAATTGTTATTTATTAAAAGTAATAATAATAGTAATAATTAATAATAAACATTAAAGTATTTACGAGGCCTAAAATTTGTTAGATTTGGATAAAGAATTCTGGCAAAAAACATTAAAAGGATATATAGTACATACATAAAAAACTATGGTTTATATAGTCCTTAAAGTTCTTATGACACACTTTATTATTTATTTACCTATTTAGCAAAAAAATAAAAAAATAAATAAAATTGCATAAGCCAGCGTTAAATATAATTTTATTATTTATTATTGTTTTGAGCCACAGGCCAATTTAAAATATATATTTTAAAAATTCATATCTTATCGTTTGCAAGAAATAAAGCAGCTACTACTTCGCAAAATGGTCACGAAAACCTATTATTTTAAGTTGATTGAACACCTTAAAATTAATAAAAAAAAAAACAAGTAAGATCACTATATTCGGCTGTGCGGAAGTTTTAATTTTATGGCACAAAATTTATTATTTTTCTATTAACAGTAATCGCTATCGAATAAATTCTTTATATTGAAATATGCATCACTTTCTTTGTATAACTTCGATATGCTAGTAAAATGTTTTCGTAAATTTAGTATTTCAATGAAAGTGGGCGTTAAAGTAGGCGTGTCAATATAGTTTCTGCTAATAAATAAAACTGAGATATTTCAATAGTCCTTTATTCTTCTTAAAACTTTGTCCATAGTGAAACTATATGAATTTAAGATAAACCGTTATATGTGAGGTATGCGTTTAAGTTGGCGTGTCACCTTCATTTTTCGGCATTACAATGACATTGATCATCATACCTTTAGTTTTGTCGGTTTTATGAACATTTTAATTTCATTAATAGTAGATCACGTGATAAGTGGGCGTTGTATTTAGTAGGCGTGTCGAAGTAGTTTCTGCTAATAAATTTAACTCAGACATTTTAATATAGTTCTTTATTCTCCAAAAACTTTATTCATAGAGAAATTATATGAATTTGAGATTTAGCGTTTTATGGGAGGTGGGCGTAAAAGTGGGCGTGTCAACTTTGATTTATTGATTCTATTTTTGCATAGATTTTAGTAATTTTTGGGGAATATATTTTTTATTTATTCAGAAAATATACATTCGAAATTGCATGGCTCTACGTTAATTCGCTTGGACACAATTGCATTTTGTTCGATGTTGGAAGGACATGGTTTTTTGACCTACTCTTGCATTACGAGCTATAACTATCTTCCTAATATTCCGACTTAGCCCATTTTCAATACCAAACCAACCTTCTGTATAAGAAATATTTTGTCACTATTTGAGCCCCCTAGCTCTTTCTGACCGAACTCTATTGGCTTTCAACAGACGGACGGACATAGCTGGATCGTCATAAAATTTAACCCCGATTCAGAAAATATATACTTTATGGAGTCTAAAATCGATATTTGGATGTGTTACAAACTGAATGACAAAATTAATTTTGGTGGGAGTTTGTTCGAGAAGTATTAGAATTCTTTAAAAATATCTGAGAGCTACAAGTATGTCTGATACAAATAGCTTAAATAATATACATTAGGTTTTTTTATATTTTAATTATCTTTTTTCCTAGTACACCTACAATTAATAGGAAACAATTTAATTTTATTTACGAACAATAAATCTTGGAATTTGGGATTTTATTTTATTCATAATTTTTCATGTTTTATTTCTTTAGTTTTACGTATGTATGTATGTTTCCTACATTGGTTTTTGATGCGCGTAATTAGCGCAGGTACTAATTTTATTTTTTTTTTTGTTACGAAGAACATGCCAACAGGTAGTTAATACATTTAATAATAGAATACAATGCAAAAATATTTTTCGGAACAAAAACATTTGTCCACAAATAAATACCTAAAAGGACAATAGAGTTTATTTGGGTTTTCCTACTAAAAATATTAATAATATTTACGACTTTAACTATACGCGGTATTTACTTTGTTCATATGCGTTGTTACCTGGTTGTAATAAAATGAAAAAAAAAAAACACACTTGCATTTGCAAAAAACTACTCCAATCTACATACAAAATCACGGTGTATTTGACAACGTTTTTACCCAGACAACAAAATAGTTTGATAGTTTGACTTTATTTAAAGATATTTCGTTAGGAAGGATTTCTCTCTGATATGTCTGGAAAATCTGATGTATGACATGTCTTATAGATTTCTTAACTTGCGACTGACACTGTACAAGAAAGCTGTGCAGTTTTTTATTTTGAACTTATTAGCGAAGAAGGCAACATTCAAACATTTTCTTTTCGTTTGCTTTTTATTTATCATTTCCCTGTTTGTATCGGAGTGTTTATCTATAAATTTATTAAATATTTTTAAATAATAATATCAATAATAAACGATTTTAATGTGCCATAAAGCGGCGATTCTTTGTATAAGACTGCCCAGAGTATTTTTACTCCACTAAATTTCCGTTATTAGTTCTTAAAAAACCGAGACATAACTGATCATTTTAACTTTGCACACGCTGTACAGTTATACAAACTAGAATGTCATTCTACATTTTTCCATATACCTATCTGGATCGAAATCATTTAGCATAGCGCTCAATAAATCAGATTTTCCCCATCCCCTTTAAATTAGATTGCTATCAGACACGCTGGAAAAAACTTTTCCACTGTCAATCACTTTATAGGCTTTTGGGTTGGAAATTTAACAGCACTCATATACAATTTTTTACTCTTTTGTACACGTTTCTGACAGACATCTGGCAAATGTCTGACTAGTTTGTTTGCTGGGTAGCCATATTCACATAAGCACAAGCGCTTTAAAATCAAAACAATTTCTCTCACTATACATTTACAATATGAACCACAATATTTCACCACAAACGATTTTAAGGTGGGCTTAAATCTTTGCTCTGTATTATGATGCCAACGAAAAGATAAATATTATAAATCAATTTGGCGGCAAACTTTTAAAAGAAAATGCATACATACAAAACCAATTATTTAGTTTCGTAGTTACTTCTACCTTTATCGTAATAAATAAGAGAAAATAATTAAATACTACAGATATTGGTTTAATACTTTGGCTCATTCATTTATTACTGCATCTGTCTTTTGTCCACAAAACTAGCATTTTCAGCTCTAGGATAATTTCTGGATATATTTGTTACTATTTAGAGGTACGATGTGCCTCTAGGGCTATTCACTAATCGGCAAAGTTATAGGTACAAATTATGTGAAAAGGCATATTTTATATTATATGCAATATATCATCCGACAGCTTATTGCAAGTCGTATCCTAGAAAATTCTTCCTAAAGAGACAAATCGGTTTAAAACTAACTGAGATATTATTAGCACTAAAATACAACTGCTTCGGTGTTTTTCCTAAAATTTTTAAACGAATATTTATTTTTTTCAGCTTCTAGAAAACAGAAAAGAACAATATCGATGTAAAATCAAAGGTCTCGACCAGCAAAACATAAAAAAGAACTAAAATCAATAAATGGGTAAAATTTAGTAATTAAAATTTACCCCTTCAACGCCTGAATAATAGTTTAAAAAGAAAAGAATTTACCAGTAGCATTCAGTACATTATGAATGACGGCGTTCGTAGCACCAGCAAATGAAAGGGTATCGAATGAAAGGGTCTGACTGGTAAAATACTGTTAACCATTAAGTTAAGAGTAGGCTTCGCTACGATAAAGTCGTTATACGTATGTACATGATGGTGACGGCACGGACAAATATATCGCTCTTACTTGTTTTTAATAATTTCAGGACATTGAATATTATACTAACGAAATATTAATATCCTTCTTTTAGATAGTTGGGGAAAATTAGTATTGTATTTCTGTTTTGTATTTGTTTGTCTCGGGTTTTATTAACAACAAATTCGCGAAAATTCAGAAGAAACACACGTACGTACATATATATATAAAGTATACATCATATCGAGAGTTCTTATTCAAAATTCTCTATTTTAAATTTTTATGAAAGAAACTTTTAGATGGTAAAATATTCGGTAAAATGAGCTAAATTTTAAGGGCCGTTGTTGATTTTGAATAAAACACAAATTATTTAGGAAATCATTGTCATTATTTTTTATTAGATCACATTGGTATGGTTCAATTATGTATGGAACAAAATATAGGCCAAATGGCCGCCGCGACTTCGGCGACACGCCTCCAACCGATGGACCAAATTTTCAATGACAATGTTGATGCTCAATTGTTGGGCACGAAGATAAGTCGAGGTTGACTGTTCTTTTGCCACACAATCGTGAAAAACAGCAATGTTTTCCGTTCATCGAACTAAGAAGGCAGTCACACATGTTTTCACATTTCACACAGACTTGTTCTGCTGATAATTAAATATTTTTCACAATTCTCCCGATTGTGGACGAATTTGAACGATTATGTTGACCAAGAAAATCACGAAGTGCACGAAATGCATTGAACGCCCATTTTCATAATAAGCCTGAATAACTTTTACGCGTTGCTCGATTGTGTATCTATCCATGGTTCAAATTGAGTTAGTACGAAAGTGAGAAATGTCAAATGAAATGCAGAAAAAAAATTGACGTTTAGGTGTGGTTCACATTCAACATCGGCCCTTAAAATTTAACCACCCCTTTTAATCGAGTGGCTTACCGAAATCAAGGTTTTAACGCTCATAATTTTCATGGCTGAAAATAACGGACTTGTAGCCAATTAAAAGTTCTAACTTGTTAGATTCTTTAAAATTTTATTCAGTTTTTTCCTTTTCTTATAAAGTAATAAAAAATCGAATTACGCCTTTTTTATATTAAGTCATCGATATGTACCTTTTTGACAAGGAATGTGTAATAAAAACAAAATGCAAATATTTCATAAAATATAATTAATATTTATTTTCTTGCAATATAATAACAAACAAATATATTGGACCATTTGCCTGCACACGCAAAGCAGGCTTGTGGTAACCATAATCGAAGAGCAACATACTATGATTGAATTGTATGATTAAGTTTAAAATAATAATGGTTATGGAGATTTATCAGCCTCAATGTTTGTTGCCAGCATAATAAATCATTTAGAGACGTTTTGCTTGTTAGATGCTTTGCAAAAAACAATCTATTCAGTAGGTTGTGGGTATAAAAACCGAAACCATTATTTGTCCGATTTTGTGGTTAAACATCAAAAAATCATGTGCCCATTTAAAAATTGAGATCAGATTGAAAAATCAATCAATTTACTTGCCAAATGATTATATTCGGGTTTCTAAAGAGGCCAGAAAAACTGTTAAAGAGTTAAATATAAAGAAAACCATGTTAATAAACCTACTCGCATTCAATAATATTTTTTCATATAGAACCAGAACCATAATATTCTAAACCACTTGGGATACCCAAAAAAATAAATGGAAAATTTTTATTATTAAAATTAAAATGAGTGATTCCACAAGAATACCATTTTTCCTATGAAAATTTGAAAATAGATTCAAAAATTAACTTAATCCACAATATTTTTTTTTTGTCTTTTTACGATTTTTCGTTATAAATACTTTTTGTTGTTATTTTTTAGTGCATTTTTATATCGCACATAAATATTAATAAGATTTTTCTAATTCATACATAAAATAAAATTATTGTTTTTCACAACTAAAAACCCTTCTATATTTTTATACACACACATTTCTGTATTTCTGAATGGCGAAACCTTCTATCTTCCATAAAATGGCCGGTGATCCAAATATACAGAAAATGATTGTTTAGTAGTTTAAGTAGTCAGTTTAAAAAATATTGTAGAATAATCTTTTTTTTATTTTATTTAAAATAAAAATAATCAACGATTTTTTAGCTCTACTTTTTAGGATAGAAACTTTTAAATGTAAACTGTCGGAATATAAAAACTTATTACAGATGTGTGTACATAATTCCTGTGTAAGGGTTAGCAAAGCACATCGAGGCAATGTTGTTAAAGTAATGCAGTAGATTCATCAGGGTCAATTTTTATTTAAGTGTAGAACGAATCTTACTTTATAGCGAATAATATTAAAACAGCACACGCACACAAACACACAATCAAAACTAACCAAACTTAAAGCATCAACAACAACAACTTATTTGTATATATATCGTTGGTTAAAAATACAAGTGGCCTTAAAAATTAGTTTAGCAATTCATCATGTAGAAATTTTTCTTGTTAGCGATAGCAGGCTACCGACCATAATATAGCAAAGCTAAAATACACGCGTCTGTATGAAAATAGTTTAAATCGCTGTCGCTAATTTGGGAGTATTTAACGTACGGTCCACACTTATGTGCACTTATAAACCAGCCATCGATTTATTCGAACAACGAACAATTTTTTGTGCACTTACGAATTTGTCTGGTTGTCGATGTTTTGTTCTTGTTCAAACAGCGTTGTCAGAAAATTTGTTCGAACAACGATGTCTGATATTAAAAGGCATTTTGAATATGAAAGAAAGAGACGACACATAAAAATATCAACAAAATGAACTTTATACATTTTTTCCATATCAAAGAACATGAACAATTTTTTGACAGTTGTTCTGCCGAAGTTTTGTTCTAGTTTGAACAAATCGATGGTTCGCCTAGACGTAAAGTAAGTTTTCGTAAACAACAATGAACAGATTTAGTGTTGCCAATATAATTCGAAATGTTAAATACGTGCCATACTACAACTATTTTAATGTTTATTATTATAAATTTAAGTTTATGCAAACTTTTTATTTTCAACTCTATGAAGATGATCAATGTGCTGTCATAAATTTTTTATAGTGTCATGTTGTGGAATATGACTGTTTACGACGAAAGGCAAACATTACATGAGCTGACCAATTTTCTATTTAATTAAGTTAATTTCGTAGCTGTTTAGAAGCTACATCTGAATTTGCCCTAGTGGATAATATTGCAGCATCATCAGCGTATATAAAGCAACTAAAAGTCATTTATGACTAGCATTTCCGATGTAAAAGTTGTATCAAAAATATGTCCCAACACACCTTATTAGAGAAAACTCCATATTCACTTTGACAAGGGCATAAAAGTGAACGCCTTTTATTTTATTTTACTCCTTACATGCGGTTGTTTTAATGTTAATGTAAGGCCGTTTAGCATTTTAGGTAACGTTATTTATATATAATGTGCTAATGTGTAAGAACGTTTCTTCCAAACCTGAACATAAACTATCAAAAATTGCAATATATGTATGTGGCCGACCACGTCCAGGCCATGAATAAATGGTATTAAATCGTTAAAGATGAGTGAGTAGTATAAGATACACTACATTTAACTTAAGGTACGTCTAAAATATGTGTATATAAGAGCCTATATGTATGTATATGTACGAATGCAACTATAAAAATGAATTGTTTTGTGGATTGTATGCTTATTTTGTAGTCTTATCGGCACATGTATCATTTTCGTATGTTTAAATGCTAAGGCCAGAGAATGGTTGAATGATGATGGTTAGCGGAGAGTTTGTTACTTTATACTCGTATATAATAGTAGTTTAAACACTTTACGGTGTTTTAATGACCGTAAGCTGTTACAGTTCACACTTTGAAGTATGTAGTATATACGAGCGTTTTTGCGTACGTATATGTATGTATGTGCAGGGGAAATGGCACAACGAATTTTAATAACCATGAATTAATACTATAATGACGCAAACGAATTAATTAAATTTTTTTAAAGATACATAATTACATATGTATGCATGTATGTATGTATTCAAGGGTGTTGGTATGTACTTATGTTTATCAAAATAGGTGGCAGGCAGAGAATTTTCTTTAAATTTCATTTTTGAATAATAATGGAAAATGATTACTTCAACGCATAAAAAAAAGAAATAACAAATATGTATGTATGTATTATAAGTGGACTAATTATTGTATGCAAAAAGTTTTAAGCAATTTTCTGACGAGAATTAAAATGTATTGAATTGAATATAAAAAATCAAAGACGATTTAAAAATCTACAAGAAATCTAAGAATATTTTGTTACGATTTTACTTAATATTTTTTTTCGCATTGTGCTACATCGAACATTTTTTTTTTTTTTTGAAATTCAATATGAAGCGTTTGAAGGACATAGCGGCTACGCAAAGTGAAATTGGAACATATCGTTGGTCACAAGTAGGAAGGCCCTAACGCAAATATTGCAACTTTTCAGGATAAGGCAAAAACGTACAAGAAACTGTCTTATCATAATGTAATTTCTTTTTTAAAATTGCTTGTAAAACTGCTATTTTGTGTCGAGGTGCATTTGTGTGACATGTATTGAAGTCACTGAAAAACTAAATTTTGTAAAAAGTACGAGTTAGGGACTTTCTACTTGCTTATATGTATGTATGTATGTATGTATGTTGCAGTTCTGCATCGGACAATATTCGGGTAACTCACTTTAAAATATTGTGCAGTCTATTGCAAGTGACGACATTATGTCTTTCTATTTTTTTTCTTTAACTAATAAGAATTAAGAAACTGTTGCTACTTGCTCTATAAATCCTCTTTATACTTATTCAGGCAAGGGTTTGGAATTTCCCGTACTTCGCAACTTTCCCAAAAAGGGAATAAAACATGCATTTTCCCGATATTTTCGTAAAAAGTTTTTCATAATAAACTAAATATGATATACATACTTAGCTAAAAATTTATTGCTTTGTTAGAGAGGGTATATTGTTAATAACACCTAAAAACAAATAAGAGTGTTATATTCGGCAGTGCCGAATTTGATAATGCCCTATACCATCATGTACAAGATAAATTTTTATTTTAATGATTACTTTAACGATAATTTTTATTACATATTAACTTTATTCATTTTTATTTCTTTATATTTTTTCAGTTGTTTAGTCTATCAACGTACTTAAATAACTAACTTAACTTTATAGTTATTTCTTTTATAATATTTAGCAAAAATCATGAGTATTCGTTTTTTCTTTTTTGCTTATGTTGTTTGCAATCAACAAAGCGTAGCGCGTGTAGTGTAACCCAATACTCTTATCAGGTGGTTGTAATTCTACAACAAATACAACATTAAAAAGACAACACGGTTTTTTTTTGTTGCTTTCGACCGTCGATGTGTCAAAAACAACATGGTTTTTGTAAAAAGTAATATTTGACAACTCAACCATCATTTACGCAAATAAAAAAAGTAGATCAGCTGCGTTGTCAACACCACCTGATTATGAATTCGCCTTGCGCAGAACCAAAGTCAGCACAATAACTTGATGGGAGTTTATTTGAAAATATTTATATTTGTTTACGAAAGCAGAAATTAGTGGAAATGATTTGAAATAAATATTTAAAATTTCAGCTGCCCCATAACTTACACAGTTAAAGTGACTACATCGCACAGTGAGACAGTGAGACATTGCAGAGTTCTGAAATTTTGCACAGGTTATTTTTGAGACAATTCCAGTTTAAAAAAAAAATTAAGAAAATTCGCACACCTCCCATACAATCGAAATTTGTAAAATGCCGTATTGTCCGTAATACTTTAGGTATAACTTTAAATTTTGGTATACTTGAATGTTATATTGTTACAAACATTATCGGAATAAAGTTTTGGACTTTGGCCCACTTTTACCTTCACCATTCATTCTATCAATAATTATATTTAAATAATAATATGACACCAACAACAACATCAATGTCTTTATTTCTATCAATCCAAATATCAGAAATTGGACTATAAGAAATTATTGAATTATCCATGTAAATTTATTTTTAACACTTTATATAAACTTGTATAAACTTGCACTCTCAAATAGATTGTGAATTAAACATAAGTATAATTGCAATTACCGTTTGTTGATCAATAATATTTAAAACAACAACAATGTAATATTATTTTACAGTTTGTTTTTAAAAAGTTTGTGAGCACAAAATAAAATATCAAACAAACAATTAAAAACAAGTAAGAGCACTATATTCGGCTGTGCCGAATCTTTTATACCCACCACTAATGTTGTGTACATTTAAAGCACATTATTTATTAGTTTGTTAATCGCTATGGAATACTCTCTTTACAATAAAATATGTATCACTTTCTCTGTAGAGAGTGGTTAAATTTTAAGGGCCCATGTTGAAGGTGAACTACACCTAGGTTTTTTATGAAAATGGGCGTTCAAATCAAAATGCATTTTGTGCACTAATAGATTCTTTTGGTCATCATAATCGTTCAAATTCGTCCACAATTGGGAGAATTTTAAAAAATATTTGAATTTCTGAAAACAGGTCTGTATAAAATGTTAGAACATCTGTGAATGCCTTCTTGGTTCGTTGAATGGGGACCATTGCTGTTTTTTGCCATAGTCTGGCAAAAGAGCAGTCAACCTCGACTCATCATCGTGCCTAACAATTGAGCACCAATATTGTCATTGAAAATTCGGACAATCGGTTGGAGGTGTGGCGCCGAGGTTAGGGGTTGGGTGCCATATGGCCGATATTTTGTTCCATACATAATTGAATCATACAAATATGATCATTATAAAAAGAAATGATCATTATTTTCCAAATAATTTGTGATTTATTTAAAATCAACACCGGCCTTTAAAATTTAACCAGCCTTTATAACTTCGATATGATAGTAAAATGTTTTCGTATATTTAGTCTTTCAATGAAAGTGCGCGTTAAAATAGGTGTGTCAATAAAGTTTCTGCTAATAAATACAACTAAGATATTTCAATATAGTCCTTTATTTTCCCAAAAACTTTGTCAATAGAGAAATTACATGAATTTAAGATAAACCGTTATATGGGAGGTAGGCGTTAAAGTGGGTGTGTCACCTAAACTTTTTGGCAAAACAATTACATTGATTAGAAAGATATATGTAGCAAATTTTATCATCATATCTCTAATTTTGTCGGTTTTATGAGCTTTTAAATTTCATTAACGGTAGATAACGCATTTTATTCGATGCTCGAAGGACACGGTTTTTTCGACCTACTCTCGCTTTACGAGCTATAACTCTCTTCCTAATATTCCGATTTAGCCCATTTTCAATACCAAACAAACCTTGTCTATAAGGAAGATTCTGGAAAAATTCGAGACCCCTATCGTGCTTTCAACAGACGGACGGACATAGCTAGATCGTCATCAAATCAAACCCTGATTCAGAATATATATACTTTATGGGGTCTAAAATGGATATTTCGATGTGTTACAAACGGAATGACAAAATGAATATACCCCCACCATTTTTTTGGTGGCGGGTATAAAAATAAAAGTAAAAATTTGTAAACATGCTATTGCATGCTAACATACATATGTACGTATAGCGACAGAATGTGCGCGTTGCGTATTTTTTGTAGTTTTTTGTATGTTTAAAGTACTTTTGCAAACTTTTGCTATAAATGAGAGCTGAGACTTCAATCTTTCATTTGATATAGTAAGTCTGAACCTAGGGCGAGTGGCTGCTCTATATTTCCTAGTCCATTGAAAATGCAAAATGTTCAGTTTTTACACCACGATTCTGTTGTAAAGAAATGTTTTTTTGTGTTTCTTTTTTAAATTTATTTTTTATCTACTCATTCTACAACAACTAAATTAATTAAAAAAATACTTTAAAGTTATATTTATTATTTATTTTTTTATTGATACGCTTTTGAATATTACATATCGATGCCTTACTTCCTCAACCTCGGATCTTAAAAAAATAAAATTTTTCAGGTGAGAAAAAAAACGGTTCATCTTTTTGTACTTCGGTATTTGGTTAAAAGTTTAAATGCAATTATTAAGGAATTGATTGTATTTATGTATATTAGTAGTAAGAATATACTAATCTTTTTTAGTTAAAGCATGAAACAATCGTTTGATATGACAAAGTCAAAACCGTATTTTTTAAGTTACGTGGTTGAGGAAGTAAGGCATCGATATTGAACTAACATATTTCAAGCGCGTTAGCATACCTCAACTTTGACATGCTCTAGACCAAAAAGTAATGAAGTTATGAGGCTGAAATTTCAGAGAATTGTTACTCATATATCTGTTAATATACTGTGAAAATTTCATCCAAATTGGACGACACGCCAAAAATAATTTTTTTCCGCGGTTACTTTAGGGATGTCTCACTGTGCATCGTAGCTTAGCCGAGATTTCAGATTTAATGTTATATTGCTTTATTATTTCCGAATGAATCTTTTTTATACCCGCCACCAAAAAAATGGTGAGGGTATATTCATTTTGTCATTCCGTTTGTAACACATCGAAATATCCATTTTAGACCCCATAAAGTATATATATTCTGAATCAGGGTTTGATTTGATGACGATCTAGCTATGTCCGTCCGTCTGTCGGTCTGTTGAAAGCACTATAGAGGTTGTACCGAAAAAGCTAGGGGGTTCAAATTTTGCCACAATCTTTCTTATAGACAAGGTTTGTTTGGTATTGAAAATGGGCTAAATCGGAATATTGGGAAAAGAGTTATAGCTCGAAAAGCAAGAGTAGGTCGAAAAAACCGTGTCCTTCGAACATCGAATAAAATGGAATTGTGTCCAAACGCATTAACGTAGACTCATGAAACTTCGAATATATATTTCCTGAGTAAAAACAATATTTCTCCCAGAAAATTATCTAAATATATGTATTAGGAAAGGAGTTATCGATCAAAATGTACGAAAATTTATACCGCACAGTGTATTTTTCGGCATATTTAAAAACAAAAACGTCATAAAAGCAACAAAATTGGATGTACGACTCTGAAATTATGCACACTTTGCTTTTTGGTGAAACGCTTTTTGGTAACGGAAAATCAATGTGCCACGCCCACTTCCCATATAACGTTTTACCTAAAATTCATATAATTTCTATATTAATAAAGATTTTGGAATAATAAAGGGCTATATTGAAACACCTAAGTTGTACTCATTAGCAAAAACAACTTTTACACGCCTACTATAACGCCCACTTTTCACGTTATCTACCGTTAATGAAATGTAAAAGCTCATAAAACCGCCAAAATTAGAGGTATGATGATCAAATTTGCTACGTATATCCTTCTAATCAATGTTATTGTTGTGCCAAAAAATTTAGGTGACACGCCCACTTTAACGCCTACCTCCTATATAACGGTTTATCTTAAATTCATGTAATTTCTCTATTGACAAAGTTTTTGCGATAATAAAGGATTATATTGAAATATCTAAGTTGTGCTTATTAGCAGAAACTTTATTGGCACGCCTACTTTAACGCCCACTTTCATTGAAAGACTACATTTACAAAAACATTTTAGTAGCATATCGAAGTTATAAAGGGTGGTTAAATTTTAAGGACCGATGTTGAATTTAAATAAAACACAAATTATTTAGGAAATTATTATTATTTCTTTTTGTAATGATAATATTTGTATGGTTCAATTATGTATTTAACAAAATATCTGCCAAATGAACAACCCCCCCCTTGGCGCCACTCCTCTATCTGATGGTCCAAATTTTCAATGACAATATTGATGCTCAATTGTTGGGCATGATGATGTGGCGAGGTTGACTGCTCTTTTGACACATTCAACGAACTAAGAAGACATTCACAGATTTTCTAACATTTTATACAGACCTGTTTTGCAGAAATTTAAATATTTTGTACAATTCTCCCGATTGTGGACGAATTTGAACGATTATGTTGATCAAAAGAATTACGAAGTGCACAAAATGCATTTTGATTTGAACGCCCATTTTTATAAAAAACCTGAATAACTTTAAAGCGTTGCTCATTTGCGTAAATTGAGTAAGTTTGAGACTGAGAATTGTCAAGTGAAATGTAGAAAACAAATTTAAAGACTAGGTGTAGTTCACCTTCAAAATGGGCCCTTCAAAACCACCCTCTACAAAGAAAGTGATACATATTTTATTATAAAGAGGATATTCCATAATGATTAACAAAATAATAAATATTGTTAAAATTGGTGGTGGGTATAAAAGATTCGGCACAGCCGAATATAGTGCTCTTACTTGTTTTTAATTTGTACATAGTAAGCTGTATTTTACTGGTCAAGGCTTTCATTTTATACCAATATTGTAGGGATTGAAGTGAGTACATTTTTAATTACTAAATTTTACTTTTATATAAATTTATTGTACGCCATTTTGTATTGGCCGCCATCAGTGGTTTTAAAATTCTGCTATTCAAGCCGCTTTTCGTATCCAGATTTTTTAGTTCTATCCGATATAATATTTGAAAATACAGCTTGTATTTTGGTGTCTTTAAATTTTGATTGTTGATAATTAGTTTCAAAAAAAAAAAAAATAAATAAAATAACTTCTAAAATCCTACTGGAGAGATTTGCATATTTTTCCAAATAAAATTTTCTGCTGGTTCTCTAATTATTCTTTGCCCATGATATACTAGAGTTGGCTTTTCCCAATACCGAAATGAATTTGACAGAATAAACAACTCTTTTTCAGATAAAATTGAGAGAAATCGTAGAAAAAGATAATTTTTCAGCAGGATAATGCTACGGGTTTATAAAAATAGCCAAACTTGATAGTGGCTAAAGTCAAAAAACATACCACAATTGGAATGGACAGCCTGTTCTTCAAACCAAAATACTTTGCAAAATATCTGCGAAATCATGCTACACAAAATCTATACTGCAAATAAGCAATATGGCATGATTATGGAGATCAAAGCTTGGTAGACAACCACTAAAGATATATGATATAAGAACTATGTTAAATCGAATCTTCGAGCTTATTTCCAACAATAGAGGCCCAACTAACTTCTGATTGATAAATTATTTCTAATTTTAATATGCTCGGTGTCACACTCTGAAATTAAATAAATTGTTATAACGTTAAAAAAGTAAACGAATAAATAAAGTTTTTGTTGATTTAGTTATTAATTTTTCATATGATCTTTCAGATGGCATAAATACATATTTTATGATCTTTGTTTTAATAGAAGAATTTTTTGCCGCTTTAATATGCACCGCAGTATACATGTATGTGCAATTCATATTTTTTCATCAGGTAATCGCTGTTTGGAGAGAATTTTTTTGCTTCTATTTTTTTTTGTATATGAAGTTTGGCATTTGCAATAAATGAAAGAAGAGAAGAGAGAATAATAATAAAAAATAGTCAGCTGAAGAGTCACGACTACCTGATGAATAAATTTGCCTTGGTCTTACATGTATGTACTTGCACTTGAGACCGATACACATTCTTTTTTGTTTCATTTGTAATTCCGGTACAATTTTTGTAAAAAAAAAGTTTTTTAAAGAGAGCGTGGCATCCCGAATACAAAGAAAAAGAGCATCAATTGAGATCGGTTTGACCGATTTCGCCAATTTTGAGTTGTATTTGAAATTACCAGGACAAAGTTTGATTAAAATAAAAAATTAGATAATAAAAACAAACAAAATATATTTAAAGGAAGCTGGGGAACTATAATTTCAAATATTTTTATACCCTTCACACAGTGAAAAAGGGTATACAGTACAATACGCATATAAGAAACTCGCTTATAAGAAAAACTCGGTTATAAGAAAGACATCTTCAGACACCATGCACATTTGTATATATCTGCGTGCTAAATAATCCTCATATAAGAAACTCGCTTATAAGAAAAACTCTTCTATAAGAAACATATTCTGAAGAAAAACTATGATCATTCCATAGAAAATGGTACGTGTATAAGAAAGTAGTATATATTCTCACAATTGATTTTTTTTTAACCTCGCTTTTAACCTGGGAACACTGATCGTGATGCCAAATGGCCAAAAAGAGATGATGTTATTAAAGCCTTCTTTATTCTTAAAGAATATTTAGACGTTGAGGAAGGCAACGATTCTATTTGTAAATTAGAAGATATTCTCTTTAGAACCCATGAAAAGGAGCTCGTCCAAAAGAAAATTCAAGATTTTTTCAGTCTTACTTCATAGTATTTTTTAAGTAAACACATTTTTTAAGCTATTCTTCTTACTAAATTTTTTATCAAATCTAATTTTAAAACTATGAAATATTATTTTTACCAAAATACTTTTTTTTTATCAAATACGATTTTTAGTGAAGTGCAATCACCTGTTTTGTTTTTGTTATGTTTTTACCTTTAGTTGTGTACTTATATACATATTAATATTTGTACGACAAATAAACGAAATTTAGTGCAAAATGATGTGTAGAATGTATTAGTATTAAACAGTTTAATTTCAATTATATATTTCTATAGGAAATTTTTTAAGTTCTGTTACTGATGTATATAAGAAAATATCTTTCTTATGCCTGTTTTCTTTATAAGAAAGCTCGCATATAAGAAAGAAAATCGGTGCATTTTTAGGCTTTCTTATATGCGTATTGTACTGTATATAGGTTTGTCATTCCGTGTAAAATTTCTACAATTTTAATTTTTGACCCCATAAAGTATATATTTTCTGAAAGCTTATGAATAGGGAAGTCGATTAAGCTCTGTCGGTCTGTCCGTGTGTATGTTGAAATCAACTTTTTGTAGCCCCCCGACATCACATGGACCCGGGTGAGGTATTAAAATATCAGAAATATTCGGGAGTAGATCGGTATTGATCAGAAATCAGAAACATCGGTACATAAACAACTGAGATATGAGCAAAAACCCACGACCACCTCGATTTTTTTTTTCACAAAAACAACATTACAACAACAACATACATACATACAAACATATACTGGTTAGAGAAAACGTGGCGCCGAATCCCAGCTGAGCCAAAAAATTTTTTTTGTATTTTTTTATATTTTTTTTATATTTTTTTTTTTTAATTTTTTTTTTTATTTTTTTTTTATTTTTTATTTAATATATTATTTATATTTTTATTATTTTTTTTTATTTATTTTTTTTAATTTTTTTTGTTTTATATATGTTATAAATATTTTAATTATTTTTTAAAAAAAATTTTTTTTCTGATATTTTAATACCTTGCCAACCTATGTCGGGGGACTTCAAAAAGTTGATTTCAACATACACACGGACAGACTGACAGAGCTTAATCGACTCCCCTATTCATAAGCTTTCAGAAAATATATACTTTATGGGGTCGGAAATGAAAATTGTAGAAATTTCACACGGAATGACAAACCTATATATACCCTTTTTCACTGTGCGAAGGGTATAAAAATTAGTTTTTAAACATTTCAGCTTTTGTTACGAAGATTATAGCGATTGAAAAAAAAAGTTCACTTTTTACTAATGAAGGAATAGTTTTTAATAAATCATTCATACGATTATCAAGAAAACCAAAACAATTATGTTTAGTGCAGAATAACTTTGACAGATGATATTCTTAGGTATTGTGTTTTCCTATACAAAATGGTCGACTTGGCTAAGTTTGGTTAACACTAAATAAATAACGAAAAAAAATCTTAATCTGCATGCTTGTATTATTTAATTTTTACGTTCTAACAAAAACGTGAATTAGTGTTTTCGAAAACCCTAATTTAGACCCACTATTCGATATAACTTCGTAATTCTGTACAGTTTCACAAAATTAAGTCTTATATAAAAGTTTCACTACATTTTTTTCACTCAATGCTTGAAAAAAAATGTGCCTAATCCAAATTAAGTTTGTATATTACGACGTTAATAACTATCTGGTATATTAAGATGTGGTTAAATGAAATCTTGCTAAGATATTTCTTACGAGTACACTATTTCCTTCCATTATTTTACATACGTGAACTACTTACTCTATGTGTACGTACGTATGTATGATTGTTAGGCTTTGTGTAGGTAAATGCATATTAATTTAAAAAAGAAAAGCTAAAAACTAGTTTTAAGGATTATTTTAAAGAAAACAAATCGTTTAACACTTCAATGAATATTGAAAATTGCTATGAAACTAAAATGTACAGATAAAAATCTAATAGTATGAACAGTTTATATGAAAAAAAATAATAAATAATTAACAATAACAAACAAAAACTACATAAACAAGTATTTAAACTGGGGGTCTTAAAAGGTTTACAACCCTTTTTAAATTAACACTTCAAATGATTTTCAAATTTCAACTCGCACTTATGGAAAGAGCAATATTGTCGACATGACTGTAAGAAGAGGAAAATGATGACGGATGAGCAAGGTAACTTGTATGTTTTGCTGAAAACACAACTGCAACGAACGACGAATTTTTGACCGCGAATATTCCTTACAATAAAAATAATATACAATTGTGTATATGAAAAAACGCACATACGCAATGATGTATTTCTATTTCTTACGTCGGCGAACGACGAATAGATAAATACGTGTGACCATGTTTGGTTTCTTTTTTCAAGTGTTTTAGTAAATTAAATTACTTTTCACTTTAATAATTGTTTTATTTTAATTTTATTCCAATTCAAATCTATACATATCGTCGCTGTTTTGACGAAAAAAAAAATTATTGCTCTATTTTTAACCATTAATCCGTTTAAGTATATCTTGATTGGTTCAAAAATAAATAATAGTCAGTCTGCGTAAGTTTGATACTGTAAAGTAAGAAAATAAAATGCTGTTTTTGCTCTCCTGAAAAGTCAGTAAAAACACAAAACTGAATTTGTACGAGCAACGACGATATACAAAATAGCTAACTATAGGAATTTTTTTGTTGTTTTTTAATTTTTTATTTTTTTTAATACTAGAAAAGCCTGGCGCGCGTTGCTACGCCCCCTAATCATTAAAAATCATTCTGAATTTAAATTGTATATCAAGTGCAAAAAGCCAAAAATTATAACTTTTTTTAATGGGCGTGGCACTGCCCACTTTTCTAATCACGAAACTGTATAGTCATGACAGCTCAATATGTGTGCAAAGTTTCAGAAAAATCGGTGAAGTTTAAGTAGCTAAAAATGATAACTAATTTTTTATGGGCGTGGCCCCGCCCACTTTTTGCCACCCATAAGCACTCCCTGGAATGTGTACAACAACTTTCCAAAGTTTGAGTCCGATCGGTTTTACAGTTTCGGAGTCTACAGCTAACACACACACAGACACACACGCAGACAGACAGAGTTTCACTTTTATATATATAGAAGATGGTCACATTATACATGTTAAAGGAAAACAATATTTTATTTATTGTTTATTGAAAAAGCTTTCATATTGAATTCATACTGCATTTAGCAATTTCAATATGGCAACACGGTCGGCAATCAATCAAACAATTAAAAAATCAAAAATGTAAAATAAAAATAGATTCGATATGTTGAAATTTTTTACATATTTTTTGGAATGCCTTTCTGTTTAGGCGAAAGTTTTCCTTAATACTGGTATCGTCCATCATAAGCACGTCACTCTCCCAAATAGTCCTGTTACGGTCCTTTAAAAAAATATCATATACCTACATACATACATACATATGTATGTATAAATTATAACCTCTATGAAAAGATACCATTAAACCTACGAATTTCCACAATTCCCTTTCTCTTATTTCAGAGTATCCTTCTGCCATCCCAACTTGTAGCAACATGTTCAGATTTGTGATTGCTGGTGCATTTACAATTTTTAAAATTTTTACTATGTAAATGCAGAAACAGTCGTCTGTCACAGCAAAATTTTAATTTGCATTAGTGAGATTTTAATGCAAATTAACGCTGTCGTCTGATGTTATTTTTGTCGATATTGTGCTTCATGCGATGAATTTACACAACTACGTTTTAAGGACGAATTTGACGTGTTAGACAAAATTCAACGTTCGCCCCAATTACGTTCCTAGCAATAGTTGTTAAATTTTTAAATGCGACAACTCCAATAAAATCGCATGTTTGAAGTAAACACAGTTTAATAGACAATGGCAAAAACATATTCTCATAATAGAACTACGACTACCACATTTAAAAATAAGCATGTATTTAGTACGTGTGGTGGTGCTGACGATGGTGTCATTACGATCATAAAAATACTTGAACTAAAGATCGCATAAGCTGCTGTATAACCATGAGAAACAAGTCTAGACATATTAATGCATGAACGAATGTACATTTGCAGAAAAATTAACACTTTTTATTAATTATACTAAAATACGGAATGTTTCGAAAGTGATTTAAAACTTACCTGCCGGACTTGTTTGTACTGTTCTTCAAAACTCCATCCATTGTTCTGTTGCGAAGAATTGGATGTTTCACTTGACGTGGATGAATTCGAGGCGGGATTTACTAAAAATAGAAATAAAATGTAGAACAAAAAAGTATGTATATTTAATTTGATTACAAATTCAAAATATACAGAATATATGTACATATGTATATAAATTCCAGGTTTTGTGTGGCCAATCATAACGTACAGTTAACGATTTTATCGGCAAAAGACAAAAAGTTTAATGTTGCAGTTAAAATATGATGTTGCAACATATGATGCCAATGAAGCATTATTCAAACTAAAATATATTTTATCAATCGTACATAAATATATATGTACATACATACATATTATTTATGAAATGTGCTAAGTTGTTTCGAATATAGACTCTTGCTGCATTTAAATTGTTAAAACTAAAACCGATTCTTGTTACTAAAGAACAAGTCAGGTGATATAAGATACATAAGTATATCATAACCCGAAACCAACTTACCATCTTTTGTGGTGGGCGCCGTTGGAGAGGTAAATGAAAAACTATTATGACTTCCATTCGACACCGGCGGCCCTCTTGCCGAAGATGAAGAGGAATTTGCATTTAAATGTGAATTGATGTTGTTACCGGCTTGTGCTGCTAAATTCTGTGCAGCATGTGTAAATGATGCCATTGTTGTAGGTGGTAATGTGAACGCTGTATTTATTGGTGTTGGCAGTACATTTGGTCCGAATGTAGCTGCATGAGCCGCCGCGTACTCTTGATCCTACAAAAGCATACAAAATATCAAATAACGTTAATACAAAGTTTTCATTTTCAGTTTTATATTAATCAGATTTTCCTTACTAATTTTTTTTCAATCTGATTTAAAACGAAATTTTTGCGTTATTTATTCGAAATGGAGATATAAATTCAAACAATATTTATTATGGTTGTCATTGCAATGAAAACAGTTTTACTTACCATCAAGCCCACTTTCATATCACGTACTTGCATTTTAAGTTTCTCCAACACATCATTATGCTGCAGGTTTGAAATGCCATGCAGACTGTCAATGCTCATAAAACTACCCAGAGCGTTTAAAGGGTGATTTGATGTAAACTGATGATGATGATGATGATTTCTATATTAATGTAAAAAAAAACAAAGTTTATCAATTAATCGTATAATATACACACTTATCAATCAATGTAACTTTAAGTTGGGCAATGAATTTGGGTAAATATTCGTACTCAAATGTAAATACTTTCCTCATGACCATATCGCTGAGTTGATCAGGCCCATTCATATCAATAGATGTGACTACTCCTTTGGTTGTCATAGAAGTGTTTAAGTGTGAATCTACTCTAGATACGTGATCGCCTTCAAATGAATCACAGTCACGCATTTCATCATCGGAATGATCGTCATGTGACTGTAAAAAAATAAAGCACAAATATGCAATGCAATAAATATCGGGTGTGTGTGTGTGCGAGTATGTATTTTGAGCAAGAACAATGCTTGTTGTGCATAAATAAAATAAGCGATATTAATTTGCTACATTTACTGTAACAAGTAAAAATATTATGACCAACATTTATTTCGTCTTCATTTCTTCTACGACTCTGGTACTATTTATGCACAGTTGAAGTTAAGTCATTCACTAGCTTTTGATCAAACTTATTATGTGCCTGTACATACATACATACATACGTGGCACCAGCACAAATACAAATGGTAAAGGCACAAAATCGCACAAAATAGAGTCGTCATTTATTCACCACTAAATGAATGCTCTTCATAGTTACATTGAATAATCGACACTGACACTCAAAAAAATCAGTAGAAGAAACCTCTAATGTTTGCAAGTTTATTACACTAGCTTATTGGGCATGGATTTTGAATTCATTTTATGCAGCATAGTTATGTCATCGTAATACCCAGAAAAATCTTCCTTTTTTTTAAATTGTGCAATAGGATGAAATTACTTCATACAATACATAGCAATAAGGGGTCCTCATCAACATCATTATTTTAAAAACTTCTTAAATACTTTCTATATAATTTTTTTTATATAGTACATACAACTATTTATTTTATTTATTTTTTTATTTTCAATTATATACACAATACTTATAGTCTCTTATTATAGTAAAAAATGCCTTAATATCAAAAAATAAAAATAAATAAAAAAAATAAGTTTAATATATAAACGAATTATTAATGCATTAAAAAAAATATATATAACTAAAACGAAAATAAAGTTTTTGGTTAAAAAGAAAAAGAAAATTTAGTTTGAAAACAAATTGTATAATGCTTTTTTAAAGCTCAGTGCGTTACTAATAATTTGTATATTATACGGGAGGGAATTCCAAAGACGAATTGCATTAATAAAAAATTGCCAATCAGAAATTAAACTTTGAAGTCCAAAAGATATAAGCCTGTTACCTCGATCAGAACTCGAAAAGCTTAAACGGTTTTAAAGATAATATGATGACGATGATGAGGATGATGGTTGTACACGATTTTGTGCAAGAATAGAGGCACCCTTGTTTTCAGCAAATCATCAAACTGAATACAATAAATTTACCTGTAAATGGTGATACATATGCAAATCGTTTTAGGCCAAACACACACCTAATGATGCTAAATATGTGTCTAGTTTCTGATTACTTGGGGCGTCACATCTAGCAAATAACTTACATCCATATAAGAGAATAGGAATTAAATACGTTTTAGCGAGAATTGATCTTATCCTGATAGGTGTACAATATTGCGCTGGCCATAAAATTCTAAGCTTTGAATATGTTCGTCCACATGCGTAATTAATATGGTTGGACCACGAAAGATTTTTGTTAAAAAAAACTCCAAGATTTTTGGCTGAAGATACTATCTCTATTCGTGTATTTTTGAGGTGAATATAAGGTATGATATTAATTGTAGGACGCTTTTGAATGACTAGGCATTTAGATTTCTGATGATTGATACTTAATCCATTAGCGGTAGCCCATCGCAATATTCTAGCTCAGCATTCAGTGTTTCAATACATTGTTCAATTTCAGATAAGTCACAGCTGATATAAATTTAAACGTCATCAGCATACATTCTTATTATTTTACAGAAAATAAGTTGGTTGGGAAGAACATTAGCATATAACGAGAAAAGTAGTAGCATATAACGAGAAAAGTATAGACCCTTGTGTCACACCTCTTACAACTGGTAGTAAATTAGACTTTTCATTTGAATTTTGCACATACTGACACCTTTTCCAGAGGTATGTTGATATCAACTGGTATGGTTATGATCAACTAAATCGAAGGCTTTAGAATGATGTAAAAGCAACTTTGATTACTACGGAAACCAGATTGTTTGTCACTTAACAAATTTTGATCATTTACAAAAATTTCTATCTGCTTCTGGATGATTCTCTCAAATATTTTAGACATGAAAGGTAATGTGGCAATAGGTCTGTAATCCGCTTTTTCCAATTTGGTGGATAGCAACTAGTGGCCTTTGACCAAAAATCAATGTTTGCAAAATTTTAGAGTCGTACATCTAATTCTGTCAGTTTTATTAAGTTTTAAATTTTGAATACACCGAAAAATACACTGTGCAGTAAACATTTTCGTACATTTAGATCTATAACTCCTTTCCTAATGAATAGATTCAAGCAATTTTTAGAGAAAAATATTTCTTTTAACCAGAAAATATATATTCGAAGTTTCATGACTCTACGTTAATGCGTTTGGACACAATTGAATTTTATTCGATTATTACGAGCTATAAATCTCTTCCTTATATTCCGATTTAACTCATTTTCAATATCAAACAAACCTTGGGTATAAGAAATATTCAGCCAAAATTTGAGCCCCTTAGCTTTTTCGGTCCGACCACGTGATTTCAACAGGCAGACGGACGGACGGACGGACATAGCTAGATCGTTATAAAATGAAAACCCAATTTAGAATATATATACTTTATGGGGTCTAAAATGGATATTTCGATGTGATACAAACGGAAAAAAAAGGAATATACCACCACCATTTTTTTGGTGGCGGGTTTAATGAGACAGCGGCAAAATTATTGGTGTCCATTCGAAAATTGGCAGTAAACTGAAGATTGGATGTGTATTTGGAAAATGCATTGAGAAATCAATTTGTGTTTGGCCTTCTGGATAAAAAACTACAAAGCCGGTTAGTGGAAAAGAAAAATGTGTGTATAGATGATGCAATAACAATGGCGACCGCTAGCGAATTAACAAAAATGGCGGTAACGAATTACAAGGTTATTGAAAAGACGTAATTAGTGATCACAAAAACGCGAAAGAAATTAAAAGACCCAGTTCAAAAAATGTTTTTGTTTTGGTGAAACTAAACTGAAAAGTGTAGACATAAAGAGACGATTTGTTTTTAAGAAAAAGAGCGGTTACATTTCATTGAAGGTAATACAGAAAGGACAACAACAGTATCTACAGTGGTCGATGTATCACAAATAAATGACCCCAAAATAAGAACCCTCAAGAGAATAATGTGCAAGCTAGAAAATAACAGTAAACCTTTAGAATTTAATGTTGACACCAATGCACCAATTTCGATAATAAATCTCCAAATTAGAAGTCAAAGACCCCGACATGGAATTAGTAACTTACTGTACGGCTACTTTGGAATGCCTGGGTTATGTATGGGTAAATATTAAAAATAATATTGACACTAATGTTCAGATCGTAAACCATTGTTGGATAGAAAGTGGCTGTACTAAAATAAAAATAAATTGGAATAAATTCATTAATTGTAATGACGAAGTTAATGTTATAGAAGCCTCTTGCAACAAATGCACAGGTTGACAGAAAAGTTTTGCAATGCGTTTTCAAAATCGATTGGCAAAAAAAGCACTACATGCTCGACTCTATCTCAAAGCGAATGTGAATCCCAAATTCGTGAAGGCGAGACGGGAACCATATTCCCTAATAGAGCCAGTTGAAAAGCAGTTACAAGAGCATGAAGGGTTACTAGTAAAAGTAGAACAAAGCGACTATGCAACATCCATTGTTGTAGTGTTCCAGAAAAATGGCGAGGTAAGAATATGCGGTGATTATAAAATAACTTTAAACCACGCTTTAAAGCTGGTGGACGAGTACCCAATACTCACAATTGAAGAACTGTTGAGCAAAATGGCAGGTGGAAAAAAATTTTCACAAATTGATATGCAACTGGAGGTACATCCCTCAACTCACACAAAAATATTATATGGATCGCTATATTGGTAACACTAATATTTTAATTATATGACAATGTAACAACATGTTTTTAATTGAACTTTGTTAGTAACTGGCCATTTGCTAGTAGTGCATTGAATTTGAGGGTCATGAATTTCTGGACAACTCGAGTAAAAATAAGTAGTTATTCGTTAAAAAAAATAACTAGTTTATGTACATCTACAATATTACATATTTTGATTAATTTGAAAGCACTTTAGTTATTATTAGAGAAAATCCATGTTACCGAGAACCTGTTTAAGTGAAACACTTTTCTTTGTAAACGCACAAACTTAAATAAACAATAAACAAGGCTTATTAAAAAGCCTGCAATAACCGGTGACGCAACTTATGCTCGTCAGCGTCGTCAAAAAAAAATGAAAACAAATATTTCCTGACGATGCTACACAACAGAGTAGCGAAATATTGGAAGAATTAATAAAAATTGAAAATATTATTTAAATAATCCAAAGACCCCAAGCTTAAATAATTTTAGTCAATTGTTAAAAATGTCTATACAAAAATATAATAAATTCCCTTCGCTGCTATTAGGAGCATAAGACCTCAAACAAAAAGTCCAAATATTTTAGATTTTAGTTGCCAGTTGACCTCTTTAATACTTTATTTTAAAGCTGAAGTTAAGTTGCTACAGATAATCTACCTATAGTTCTATAGATATTTTATCAATATCATCTGGCCTTAGTAATCTCTAAATTATTAATTTTGGCGCTACCAATGCAAATATTAACCTCATCAGAGTGTCATTTGTCGCTCTGTGAAATTGTAAAAGAAAGAGTTTTGCATATCAGTTCATAACTTTTTCTTTTCATTATTTCCGCTTTTCTTTTTTACATCTCCACACAAACTTAAAAGTACGTTCAATATTCCAATATAATTTTTTATATCTTCAGTATGTCCGATCCAATCGAAACATTCACAAAATAATTTTATACAAATTATGTGATTTATGTCTCATATATCTTTAAATATATCATGAAAGAAGTATCGGAACCTAAAATATATAATCCACTCAAAATAACTACTTATAAACTGACAACAACAAAAAAAAAAACAAAAGTATTGTCTACTAGTCGATCCATATAAATTTCACTGACTGCAAATTTTTTAAAACATTCTGAAAGTACCGAGTTCACAGAAAAAAATATTGCTAAAATTGGTTTAATTAATTGAATTTTTAATTTGTTTTTGAATTCTAATTATAGTTTTCATTAATTTAATTAAATTTTTTAATTGATATTAAATATTTTCAAAAAACAAAGAGATTTCTGTCAGTTGAAAAAAATTTAAAAAAATAAAAGATATTATTTTAAATGACATTTTCTTGAAAATTTAATTTTAAGAATAAATTTAATATAATTGTTACTCAAGGAGCGAAATAATGAAAAATTGTCGCCAATCTGCAAGAGAAAGTTCTGGTAAGTGCACATACGTACATATATAACAATATGTTCTGCTTTAAATATAATAAATGATTTCGATTTCATTGTAGGTATGCCAAAATTCATTACATATTTATTGTGTGCCCTTATATTCCTCAGAATTCTCATTTTAATAGGCAAGCTAGTTGAATTTCTTCACTCTGCCTGATCAAGCTTTTTTACCGGTTAATATTCCTTTATATCTAGGTCGTTGATGCTAAAAATTATTTTTCGAAATCCGGCTTTTGATATGGTATAGTATGTGTATGTGTGGAACACATTAATTTTATTATACATATGTATAAGTAACGAAATATAATTAAAAATATAGATTCCTTTGTAATATAAATGTAGTATATTAAGAATAAACAAATATAAAAAAAATAATATTTTTTTTTGTATTTTTGTAAATAGGTTTAATAAATTATATTATTGATATAATAAATGCTTTAATATTATAAAACCCAAATCTCAAATAAAGACATGATTAAATTAATTAAAATCATTTTTGAAAATTATTGAAAATTTTAATTAATTTTTTAATACTGTTTTAATTGATATTTTTCTCCATATTTTTTCAATTAAAACTATTAATTTTCATTTAATTAATAGTATCATTTTGATGATTGGAGCAAAATTAAACAATTTTTTAATTAATAATATTAATTTCGTAATTAAAATCCATATTTATTTTTTTCTGTGATTGACAACGCTGTAGCTCGTATTACATGCAATCGATAAAAGTTTGTATTTAATTTATACAATAAGTATTCATTTAAACTAGGCATATAAGAATCTGTTTTATTTTTAATGCAATATTTTACGACTTCGATTTATATCCGATTAAAAAATGTCATTACCATAAAACGCTTCTTGAATGGCTTACTTAGGGCTTACTTGAAAGAATTTTCAATAAGTATGTTCTAATTTCATCCTTACCAGGAGCAGCAACTCAGCACGCCTTTTGCTTACGGACTGCTGAAAAGGGTAGCAGCAAGGCAAAAATATTGAAAAGAAATCTATTGCCAGATTTTTGACAAAATAGACTTAACTCCTAAAATTGCAGGATCAAACCATTAAGCATTAAATAAACATTTCGTTATTTATTTTTTTACCATACAATTACAAATTGCATTCTAATTTCCAAGTTTTAACAATTTAATAATAACGAGAGGGTAGAGATTTATGTCAATATATTTAAATAATGATATTAGGAACAACAAACAAAAAAATGTTTTCTGAATTTAAACAGCTAAGTATAAGTGTCTAAAAGATCATTTTTATTATTCACTGTACAATAAAACTATTTTTTATTATTTTTGTCCTTATTACATGAAAGTGACTATTAAATATGAAATATTATTTTATATCTTATAGGTACTACTTATGTTTTCAATTGACACAGTGAAAAAGGGTATATATAGGTTTGTCATTCCGTGTGAAATTTCTACAATTTTCATTGTCGACCCCATAAAGTATATATTTTCTGAAAGCTTAAGAATAGGGGAGTCGATTAAGCCCTGTCAGTCTGTCCGTGTGTATGTTGAAATCAACTTTTTGAAGCCCCCCGACATAGGTTGGACCCGGGTAAGGTATTAAAATATCAAAAACCCACGACCACCTCGATTTTTTTTTCACCAAAACAACATTACAACAACAACATACATATATACAAACGTGTATACTGGTTAGAGAAAACGTGGCATCGAATCCCAGCTGAGCCAAAAAAATATTTTTTTAATTTTTTTTTTATTTTTGATTTAATATATTATTTATATTTTTATTATTATTTTTTTTTAAATTTTTTTAAATTTTTTTTTTATTTTTTTTTTGTTTTATGTATATTATATATATAATAATTTTTTTAAAATTTTTTTTTTCGTTTTTTTAAACATTCATACGTAAATTTATAATTTTACAATGGGATGTTTTTATATATGTATGTTTTTTATATGTATGTACGTATTTCATATGGTTGATACAAACTACTGTTATTGCATGACTACACGTTGTGAAGGGTATATAAGATTCGGCACTGCCGAATATAGCGCTCTTACTTGTTTTATTTAAGTCTGTTACTATATTTATTTTCATCTGCAAATATTTCTGTGGCAAATAGAAATAATTGCATAACTCGACATAAGCTAAAATTTAGATAATAGCACCATTGCAACCCCGCAATTTATAACTACTCTCAGGCGAATTTTGAATTCCTTTGAACAACTTTACAGAAAGTTATAACGAAGATACTTATTGCCTATATTTTTTCAATGAATAATATCATTTGGAATTATAACTTATTTTGACTTTTAATTTAACTAAATATATGACCAGTGATATGCTCCTTAATTAGTGCAGGACGGAATTGATGTTCATATTCTGTATTTTAAGGGAATCAATTTATAAAAATCACCTTATAAATTGAAAAGTGTCTTCCTGAAAAACGATAACAACAGACTTTAGCTGTTTTTCCTTATTGCCAATTTGATACAATTTAAACTCTAATTTTATATTTTATACAAACGATTTGATGTCCAGAAAAAACTAAAATTTAATATGAAAACTTGTTCTTTCCATTTAATTTAATTATATAAAAAAATTTATTAAACTCTTTGCCAATATAAAATAAAACGAAAAAAGTTGTTAAATGCAATTATTTTTAATTGTCTATTAAAGCTTGACTCTGAATAATTTTTGTATAAAGATGACTTCCTCGACCAACATTTTGTAAGTTTATTATATGCTGCAATCGTTGATGCTTAATATATTTGTTATAAATATCAAACATTTTATTTTGAATTATCTATTTACAATTTACCTGCACTTCCCGGCTCGTAACATCAAAATGACAAATATTCTTTTAATGTGAATAAATATTATTATTAATATTCCGCAACGGACTGAAATCTTCGAGTGTAACCCCGTGTAAGTAGACGGTATGCGAATGTGTACACACACAACATTCGATTCGATCAATGATCAATACTAAAACGATCGATTGAACGATATGACAACAAAACTCTTTTATGTATTGTACTTTAAGTATTTCAATTTTTTATTTTTTTCATGTATTGCTCTTGCTATAAATGCCAACAAAGTATGTCACATGCTGGGTTAACATGACGTTTACAAATTTTGTTTGTTATTATTTTTATATGTTAATGTTGTGTACTTTTTTATGCGCCACATCTTAAAGAAATAAGAAATTAAACTAAAAACGTGCTTTTTTGCTAAAAATCGCTTCTTTTTTTGGTGTGATTCTTGTTGTTAAACGAACAACTTTACCAATGATCAGACCATTGAGGAATTAATTCTTCTAGCCGAGCACTTTGATGCTCTAGTAGTTTTAGAAATAATTTTGTAATAGGAATTTTTTAAACAAAATTGGATTTTTTCATTTAAACATACTTATGTATGTATGTATGTATGTATGTATGTATGTATGTATAACTCATTAATACTTAAATAAAATCTGAAATTTATAGCTAAACAAGTTTTAAAGTAACAATTACAACAAAACGTTCCCTCCAACAATAATATGTTCTTGACGAAAATATGAATTAGTTAAATATGCTATATAAATATAGGATAATTTTTTAACCGTTGAAAAAACACATAATTTCGGCCGGTGTCCCACTTATGGCAGCTGTGGGCTAGTTGATGGTTTTTTCCCGTACACGCAAGGCCACAAAAAATAGTATAGCGGGATAAGATCGCATGATTTTGGGGACTAAACCACATTTTCTTTTTTTAATTTATATTATTTTTATTTAGATTTATTAAGAACTAGCTTGTGCCCGCGACTTCGTCTGCGTAATTATAGGGATAAAAGGAAGACTTAGTATTAACTTAGATTGTTATTTATATGTTTGTCAAATTTATCAAAACATACAAACATTCACATTTATTATAGTACCTATTAGAAGAAATTTAAGAAATTTAAAAGAAAAGTCAAAACTTGCAACAAAAATTAAAATTTTACAACACAAACAACCCGTTTAGGCTGTGTGATGATGAGTTTGCCAACGACTTTGCCTGATTATCAGGATAAAAAGTAGCCTATGTGTTAATCTAGGTTGTTATCTATCTATGTATGTGCCGAATTTCATTTAGTTCCGTTCAGCCGTTTTTGTGTGATTAAGTAACAAATATCCAAAGATACAAACATCCAAACATACCAACATTCACATTTATTATATTAGTAAGATATAAAGAAGATACATTAGATTTTATTTGTACTAAAATATAAACAAAAGCGATCCAGTATTGAATATGTGTAAAATATTTACATTTGAAGAAAATAAAGGTACTTTAATCGATTTCGAGATTGCAATTACAATTCAGATAACTTACTTGATGTATTTGTATCATAACAATTGCCATTTTTTGCATTCAGTAAATCATTTGTTAAGATTAAGCCGCAAGTGAAGCTTGTAGTTTGTTACTCCATTTGGTTTTAATTATATATTGTTAAAGAAGAGATTCTTTCCACATTTACTGGTGAATATGAATATTTGAAACTTCTGGAAACATGGATTGATTTACTTCATAATTTTTTATTTTAGACACTTTTGCCCAGAAATCGCTAATATTTGAATGTTTGTAAGATTTTAATATTTTAACATCAGCAACAATGATGAGTTGACGACATATAAAATTACTACAACTGGTGAGATTCCTTAATTATACTTAATAAGCCATTAATTATACTAAGCTACTAAGCTAAGCTACTATTGTACCAAAAAAGTACAATTGTACCAATTTTGCCATCCTTGATTCATTGTATAGCATTGTGGCACTGTCTTGTTGAAACTACATGTCCAATATATTCCTCTTTGGGCGAAAAAAGTTAGTTATCATCGACAGTTTTTCGACAGAAAATTTGATCTTCACATTTCCTACAAAAATGATAACAAAATTAAGTTTTGTTTGTTTGTGCGTCTATTAAAAGTGACAAAACTTGCAGAACATTTTAGGCGTTGCCACATGTCACTTACACTTATTATTATAATTCATTTATAGTATCGTAGTATCGCCATTTTAATAAGCTATACAACTTCTAATAATCACTCAAAGAATGAAAAAATTATTATTATTACTCATACATATGTATATACATACACTCGTATGCAAAAAAATGTACGTGTTTGAAAATCTAATTTTAATTTACTTATTAAAGAATAATTTCTTTTAAAAGTCTGCGACCAGATTTCTTACGTGTTAAGCTCTATGTGTCCCTCTTTATTAGTCCCTTTGTCTGTCCAACAAATCAATGTTATTATAATGAGTGATGCTGGGTAATTTTCTATAAAGTGACTTAAATCTATTTAAGCAAAAATGCATTCGATGCTGATCGGCGTTTCGGTTGATCACTCCTAAATGAACGAGAAATATATAATGAATGTAAGAAAAGGGTACTTGTATTACATTGATCGTTACTAAATAAATACTTCCGCAATATTTTATATTCCTATTTCATGTATTTCTTCTATTAACACGATTGAGCATTTTATAATCCAAGTTAATTTATAAACATAAATTTAAACGAATTTGTATTTGTTCTAAAATCCATTGAACTTTGGTTGGTTTATTACTATTATTTTTGGTCTCATTCATTTAAACGATCAATCGGTGATAAAACGTTTGAATTCATTTGTTCATTAGTATGAAATGTTATTAATCGATGCCGTCTTATACTCATCTATATAATTATTTATTTAATCATCGATTCATCAATTTCCCTTAAATTGGCACATTACGAATGAATGAATTGTAAAAAATAAATTTAGTTTTATTTTTAATTTAAATTGTTCTGGCATTTTTATTGAAAATTATGTATATAATGTTAGATACAGAACTTTTTTTTATGAACGCCATTCAATTTTGCACCACCTTTTTGAGTATGGCCGTCTTATTTGTTGAAAAGTGCGTCAAATTTTGGCTTCTAAATTACCAAAAGCATAGACCAGAGATTTGAAGAAATCTCGAAAAAAGTAGTCAAAAAGATGTCAAATCACACGAACAAGGTGGACAACTCACAGGTATTTATTGAGATAATTCTGTTACCAAACGTATGGTTCAACAAAGTGATGATTGCACGAGCTTGATGACATGTTTCGCCGTCTTGTTTGAAACTTTTCTCATCCAAATGATTTGAAATGACATGAGAAATAAAAATCACAAATCACGAGACGGAGTTGCTAATAACTGCGTTGAAACAATAAATTGGAGTTCTCTGTCCATCGCGTCTACATGCAAAGAAAAACAATGATTACGACATGATCACGATGGTCATATTACATTCTCTACACCAATATTTGTTTGGCGAAAACAAGTCAAAAGCATTTAAAATTACAAATAATCATTAAATAATATGTGAGACTACACTATGATTAGAAAGCAATCAAGCAATGATTTTTTATAATAATATTTTAATTTCGACTGTTCTTCTTCTTGGTGAATAAATTTTTATTATCTTAAAAGTAAAAATGAACAAAACTTAAAAAAAAAAATTAACGGAATTTAAAAATAAGCAAGAAAATGTCAAAAAATATTTGTATAAAAATTGCAATTAATAAGGTAAGTACAATTAGTTTATATAACTTAAATCAAAACGCAATAATTTGTCGTATGTATATGGTTAATGCATGATACTTAAATTAAACATAATAATGATAATTGGCAACCATTATACATATGTTTTAACGATAATCATACAATTCAATCATATATATATTATAGTTTGTGGCTCTTAGATTATGATTACCACAACCATATTTTTTCTTTGCGTGTACAACGGCGTTGGATTTAGATCAATATTATTCAAAAGAGTAAATGGGTTGGTGTTGAATCGATCGATAGTTTTACGTATTACCTGCTGGACGATTATGCCCACCATAAACTTGATAAAGTGTTTGGCACACAGAGCCAAAATTTTTTAAATAAATTTTCAGGATTTGTAAACGATGTTGTGTCTTTGCATGGTAATTTGCTAAAGTTATCCCTATCGAAATAAAATTTTACTTATTTATTTAAAAAACATAAATTCCTACATAAAATAATTAAATTTTCAGGATTTTTGTTTTGAATTCACCCGTTAAGGCATAACTGTATTACACGAATTAGCTATAAAATCAACAACAAAAATTCGTATACCCCTAACAAAAGCTTGTACTCGATCGATCTATAAAATAAAAGTAGGGGTAAAAAAGTACTCTCGTTCCTTTTTATCCCTATTTTTTGTAATCAAATCGCATTTAACAAGGTGTTTATGTCTCTGAATTTAGAACATTTTTGTCTTATAAATAAGGTGGTTCCCACAACAAAAAGGTTTAATCCATAAATAAATAAAGTTTTTGAAACAAATAGGTGTATTTAAGCTAGATTAATCCAATATTCGGCATATAGGAAAAACCGGTGTTAAATACAATGAACTCGCGACAATATGAACCAACTAAATCAGTTTACTTTTGCAAGATTGTTCACATTTGCCATTCGCATTAAAAAAAAGTTTCTTACTTTAGTTTTTTATTTATTGTTTATTGGATTTATAAAATTAATTTGTGTTTAATTTTAGAATGTTTATATTATCACGAGTGCACTCGTAAAACCGATTTGAATAACCAATTTCTTGGATGTGGCGGTGGCTTCTTTATCCCCGTTTTTTACAGAAGAGGTTCCTTTAGGCTACTGAATTATGGATTACTGTAACATTCTACAGGCTAAGGTATCGGCGATCAAAAGAGCAGTAAACTGGCTAAGATACTACAGGGTATGCTTGGAGTATAAAGATATATTGGCAGTCAGGCGTTATTGAGAAGCTAGCGGGTGTTCAACATCCATTTTTGATCATGTAATGCTGGTCATCTCTTGATGAGATGACGAGACATTCCACTTTTGAACTCAGATGGGTACATGGCTACTCGGTAGTAACGAATGACCTGGCGAGGAATGGTACTCTTACAGATCCGCACAGACTAGATGGTCTGCAGAAACTGCTATTTGCGAAATAACGTGGCCGTCAATGGACGACTATCAATTGCGAACACTTGTGCCATTTTTTTGCTCTCAATTCCGGGATCTTCTTGGTTCAACACAATTTCACCCAATGCCCAGCTCTGACAGGACCTAGAGCCCTGCATCTGGAGAAAAGTTTAATTCCATTTTAAGCGTTATACGTAATTTTTCTTTATTATTTCCGACGCCATTTTTGTACATAATTGACTATATTTTACTTGTCAAGCCCTTTAATTTGATAGGGTTGAAACAAATTTTAACTTTTTTTGTTAACTGTACTTTTTATTAAATCCTTTTCATTTGATACCAATATTTTTTATTAAAAGATAAATAAATAAAATACAAAAATCTTTTGCACGCCATCATGGATATTATTTTCAATATATTTTGCTAATCAAACCAAAATTTTGAAAATTGAAAATTTTACGAAAAAAAACCGAAGCAATTGCATTTTGGTGCCTATAGCATCACACCGATTTGTCAGTTTTTCTCAGATAGATTGTAGTTTTCGAGACTACGGTTTGTGACTGCAACGTGTCCACAGGTTAATTAGAAGCTTAAAATCTTGATATAAAAAATATATCTGTATATTTTGTATTTTTTATTAATGAGCAATTTTTTCAAAATTTGTTCGTATAGCCCTAGAGGTATGTCGAATCTACAAATAGTAGCAAATGTGTTAATATATTATCCTGAGGCTGAAAAATGTTGATTTTAATGTTAAAATATAAGAAATCGTATTTACTTGGTCATATATCAAAAAGTTATGGGGCAATTATGCCCCACCGATTCATTCCCGGATTTTTTTCAAAAACTTAATCCACACACAGATCTGTGCTACATGCGGAAACTGCGAAAAGTTGATTCTAATCAACACACGGACATTGTATTTAAGCTTCGAAAATATATATACTTTCTTTTTTAGGTCCGAAATAAATATTTTGAAAATTACAAACGATATGACAAAGTTATATTATACCCTTGGCACCACAGGTAAAAGGTATAAAAAGTAGTAAATTTTAATAATAAATATAAAATATAAAATATAATACCCTTATCTTCAGCTTCTAAAGTTTTTGTAGTCAGCCTTAAATTGTTTAACGAAGAAACTACATATGCCAAACGTTACAACAACAACCAAACGTAACTATTTACTTTAAAAAATATATGTTTGTATTCTTGTATGTATGTATGTATGTATGTACATGCATGCATACTCCCTTTTTGTTACTAATTTTAAACCATTAAAACTGCGAGTAATAAAAAAGAAAACTCATTAAGTTAAATTATATTTTTATCAATAAACAAAAACTGCTCATAATACACAACAAAAGTAATTAGAATTTAATGTCATTTCCCAGTTATATGTACATATACATACATATGTACATATATTTACATTCACACACATACATAGATACATGTATACTTGTTTAAAATTGAAATACGGACATAGGTATGTAAGAGTGTGTCATAGTATTTAGTAAGTACACCTAGATGTAGGTTTAATTTTCATTTAGACTAACACTGTTGCCAACTTTTTCCAAAATTTTCCGTAAAATTACCAATTTATAGCGAAAAAATAATTATTACACTTTCAGTATATAAAAAATATGAAATTAAATTTCATAAATACGAGCATAATCTAACCCAGAATTTACACATGAAAGTAATTTCATGAAATTCGCAATACACTCACACTTCTTCACTAACACATTCACATTAATTTTACTTTAAACTCAGATTTCAACGATTTTTTCAAGAAAGTAAATTTTGACTTTTTCATGAAAGTAAAGTGACAAATGGTAAACACTGTTGCCTACTAATAAAACTTGTACAAATTAACAGGATTGTGATAAAATAATAATTGTAAATATAACTTATTTTTGTGTAAATGAATATATTTATAATATTTATTCTTCAAATATACATACATCAAGAAAAATATTAATGTAATTTTAAAACAATAATCTTATTAAAAATTAACAAAAATTATTTTTTTCAACTATTGCCTTTTTAATTTGTGTATGAAATATTCTTGGTAACTCTAAAGGTAGTATAAAAAAAGGAGGCAAATTAAGCGCATCAATGTAAAATGTATAGCGATTATTGCGACTCTACGCTTCGACGACATTTTCAAAATGAAATTTCACTTTCCTGTGAAAACGCACAAGCAATTTACATGAAAGGGGACTATTTCATAGAAATTTTTATTTATAATACGTATACAGAAGTTTCATGAAATCACTTTCATGTGTAAATGCAGGGTAAAATACACAACTTAAAATTATACCATTTAGTATAGGCTTAATTCATTATTTAATATTCGTGGACGCTTTTTTAGGAAATTTGTTACAAACTACAGAAAATAAAAGAACAAAAACTATAAGACTTGATTAACACCAAAACTATGATGCAAACATAAATATAAAATAAAATCTACAAAGAAAGGTCTTGAAACTAAATTGAAAAAGTAAATAAGTATGGCGTTAGTTAAAGGCAGGATTTTTGTCGGACCGATAAATGGCTTTGCCTTATAAAGCCCTCATTTATAATTTTTTTTTGTATCAATTAAATATTTTTATTGTTAACAATAATTACAATAAAAAATGAAAGTTGTAATAATGCTAAACTATTAATCGGGCACTGGGGGCTGAAAGTATAAGTGGAACAAAAATTTTGAATAGTTAATTTGAAAAAAAAAAATAAAATAAAATAAAAATTTTTCTTACATAAAGTTAACCAAAAACACTTATTTCCTGATGCAGCGAATTTTTTAAGAACAACTGCTAGGTCAACTTCGATTTAGTTGTGAATATGTAACATGGCTCAGCCACGTTTTAATGCGACAAAGAGTAGAAAATGATTTTTCGTCCGTAGCATTACTTACCGGTATTGAAACAAATATGGTAAATAGATTTCTTAAGTTTGGATAAATATCTGGGTCAAACATAATTAAAACATCTGTCATATTTTCTGGAAGTTCTTGACAGATCTTCCATTTCTGCTGCCAATGCAAAAGTTTAGCTTTAAGTTTTGATTTTAGTAGTTTTTCATCTGTTTCTTCGTACTTAAGCAAATCGTCTACAAGGAGTGGAGTTAAATTGGTTAAGTCTAATGAACAATATTTAATGCTTTTTGGCAGAACTTTAGGGATGCTAAATAAATTTAGAATGTCTTTTGAAAAACGTATTTTTAAGTCCTGGAGAACAGAATTATTAAGGGAGATGTGTCCCTCTATGCGGTAGTAGTTCGTTCAAATATTGTCTTTTCAACTGAAATTTCCATATCACAGCTATTCTTTTTTTCAAAAATTAATTTAAATTATTTTTTTCATAACCGCAGAAAAATGGTGGAGCATACTCATTTTATCATTTCGTTTGTAACACATCGAAATATCCATTTTAGATCCCATTAAGTATATATATTCTGAATCGGGGTTTCATTATATGACGATCTAGCTATGTCCGTCCGTCTGTTGAAAGCACGATAGAGGTCGGACCGGAAAAGCTAGGGGGCTTAAATTTTGCCAGAATTTTTTTATACACAAGGTTTGTTTGGTATTGAAAATGGGCCAAATCGGAATATAAGGAAGAGAGTTATAGCTCGTTATGCAAGAGCAGGTCAAAAAACCCATGTCCTTTCAACATCAAACGAACAAAATGCAATTGTGTCCAAACGCATACGCAACGCCACAAAATTTCGAATGTATATTTCCCGAGTAAAAAAATATTATTCCCCGAAAGTTACTTAAATCTATGCATTAGGAAAGGAGTTATAGATAAAAATCTACGAAAATTTATATCGCAGTGTATTTTCGGTATATTCAAAATTTAAAACGTAAATAAAACTGACAAAATTCGATGTACGATTCTAAAATTTTGCAAACATTAATTTTTGGTCGAAGGCTTTGTTCCAACGGAAAATAAATGTGAGACGCACACCTTCCATATAACGTTTTATCTTAAATTCATATAACTTCTCTACGAATAAATATTTTGGAAGAATAAAGGACTATAGTGAATTATCTAAGTTGTATTTATTAGCAAAAACTTTCATTGAAAGACTAAATTTACGAAAACATTTCACTAGCATATCGAAGTTATACCAAGAAAGTAATACAAATTTTAGAATAAAGATATTATTCTATAGCGATTGATGATTAACAAAATAGTAAATTTTGTGCTATAAAAGTACATCAAATTGGTGGTGGGTATAAAAGATTCGGCACAGCCGTATATAGTGTTCTTACTTGTTTTCAAGACAATTTTTGTATACGAACTGAACTTCTTTTTAAATCTATGTCCTGTTTTTGTAGTATTACAGTAAGCGGCTGTGTGAGAGTAAGTATATCACTTAAAATGTGTATAATCCACATAAAATTTTGTATGGGCTTCATAAAAAATTTCTTAGTAATAAAGCTTTTGAAAATGTATTCTTGTCTTTCTACTTGGATATCTTTATCAGAGCATCTTTATATATTCTATATTCTCTTTAAATTGCAAAATGGAATCATGACGATCAACCCATCTTGTTTCGCACAACGGTGACAATTTTATTTCTAAGTACTTTGCCAAAACTGCACTTCGCTTGGGATGATGACTTTAAAAAAATCTTGGCGTTTCTTTAACAAACGATACAACTTTTTGTATAATTGGTACCTTGTTGCTTTTAGAAAACGAGTTGTTAAGTTCGTGGGAATAGCACAAAAACAAATGTCAAAACGTTTATTTATCAAATAAGTTAAAAAAGTAATTTTATATTTTAACCATTTGGCGGGGATATATACCTGTTATAGCTGATAGCAATTTGTATAGATTTTATTGTGATTGTTTTACATTTTGTTACATTACGCTGACAAAATTTGGAGATTCCCGACAATACTGTTCATTAGATAAAAAGAAATTTATTAATTGCGTTTTAAAGGGATGACACGCTCATTGCCTTGATATCTGTCATATTGGGCTGGTTTTGCAGACTTATTATACGGCACAAAGTTTTGAGTCTCTGGCTTTTATAGGTCGTGCGTTACGTTATATGGGACAAGAGCTTGGCAGCTGAAATTTCCAAAAACAAATACAACAGTTTCCAAATGAGTAATATTCGCTGTAAATGTTATTAAAAAAACCGGTTAGAGGGTTCTGATACGCTGATATATATAAATATATTTATGCATACATCATGTTTGAATTATTTTAATTATTACCCTGCAGAAAATTTGGGATCAAGTGCCTCCAAGTCTCCACTTTCGTGGACTAGCTTGGTAACTTTTTGGTGAAATTGTCAACAAAACGTCTACAATTTGACACTTTAAAATCATAAAATACATTAAAAAATATTTTCATTTAATGAGGTATAAATTATCCAAAGTGTAGACAAGAATTACAAAAAGAGTCAATAGTGAATCATCACTGTTAGGCGGAAGTTGGACGGAGTTCAAAGGATTGTTTGCATTGGTATATGTGGCGCGATACGTACCACACCAACGCAGGCGATGGAGGCAATGCTGGGACTGCTGCCGTTGGACTTATTTGTGAGGGAGACGGCGGCAAGATCGGCGATTCGGATGCGAAGCGATGGCATGTGGTATCGCTTTGGATCGATTTTGGGGCATAGGAGAATCCTGGACCTCGTGGATAAAGAGGTTAGGGAGACTCAGATGCCGATGGAGCGCATGAGTCGGGTGAAAGTGGTCGAAAGGCTACATCACACGCTCATAGCGGATGGATTCATGCACAATGAGTGCATGGAGAATGACATCAGTATCTTTACTGATGGGTCCTTTATGGACGGAAGGGCAGGTGCTGGTGTGTACTCATCTGAGTTGGACTTATCCTGCACCCTGAGTCTGGGGGAGTACGTGTCGGTCTATCAGGCAGAAATGCTTGGTTTGCTGCACGCGTTGGACCACCTGTTGGAATGTCGAGTGTATGGGAGGAAAATTCTTATTGCACTTGACAACCAGTCGGTTATAAAACGTATGCAGCGGATGGATGTGAACTCCTCCTTGGTGCTTGAGTGTGTTCTGAAGCTCAATAGGTGTGCCTCTACAAATGAGGTAACGCTGATGTGGGTTAAGGGACACGTGGGCATAGCTGGGAATGAGGCTGCTGACGAACTTGCGAAGAAGGGGTCTGAGGATGCATTCTGCGGACCAGAACCCAGAATTGCTCTGGGCAATGGGTTAGTGCGGGCAAGGATCTTTCAATGGGTGAACTCTGTGAACTTGCGAAGGTGGACGGAGGGAACCACGTGTAGACAGGCTCGTATGGTGCTCAGGGAGCCACTTGGCAGTGGTGCAGTGAAGATACTCGGTTTTAATCGGAGTATGATGAGCTGGATCACTGCGTTGATTACAGGATATGGTAACTTCAAATATCATCTGAAGAGGATGCGGATCGTGGATGATGATATTTGTAGAATGTGCCTGGAGGGTGCCGAGACGGCAGCGCATGTGGTATGCGAGTGTCCGGCGTTGGCGAGCGTAAGATTGAGGATCACAGGCAAGCACACGTTGGGTGTGAGTGCGATGGGGGACCTTAGTCTTAAGGAGATGCTGGCGATTACAAAGGACTGTGCGATGAGGATTGTCGACAATCACCAGTCGGCAGTGTGAAATCGTTTTTCTAGTCCAGAGCAAACGCCGGTTGTGGCGCGGGACTCAGTGATTGAAGGTATACTGATCGGTAGACACGAAATCACTGAGGAGCGAAGGGGGTCGAAAAGGGACCCGTGATAGTAGTGGTCTGCTTCGATATTCCCCCTACATGTGTATATCACTGCTTCACCAGAGACATTTCCTGGTATATATGAACATAAATTTTTATATTTTCTTGAACATCATCAGGTATATTGTATTTTTATTATTAAATTCAAAATAATTTTTAATACGTGAAGTAACTAAGCAAAAACAGCAGAATGTCTCCGCCTATATTTTCCGCTGAAGTTGAAAGTTGCTGGAATAAATGCGATTTAAAAATTATGATATAATAATCCTTAATTTAAAATTGTTGCATAACTTACTCGCTTATTCGTGTATACTTTAATTGAGGAGCCGCAGAACAAAAGGTGCTTTTTCGCTCATTTCAAATTTTTGGGAAATCGAGATTTATTTTTTTCGCCCCTTTAAAAAACAGCAAGAACATGCAAACGCTTACAAGATTTTTACTTATCTACAGATGCATCTAACTGTCGTAAGTCACCCGATTAAATGTTAAGGATGTTTGATATAATTCCATTTTTATTTCGGAAAAAGCACCTTTTGCAAAAAAGAAAGCAAAAAAGCACCTTTTGTTAAGGAATAAAATAAAAACACCTTTCGTTAAAAAAAGTAAAAAAGCACGTTTTGTTAATAGAAGGCAAAAGTACATTTTATAATGCAAATACACATATGTATATGACAATAAAATTTTGACTGAATGTGGTTAAACCTGATCTAATACATATATTAAAAAATGTTAAGCTAAGTATACTTTTTTTTTGTCGTTTTATTAAATAAAATTGTAACCTAAACATTTCTTTCATAGCCTTAAATTAAATACATATGAAATTTGTTAAATAGTTAAACTCTTGTTCCAACATCTTCTTCTAGGCAAGAACATCCAACATTTTCGTCTATTGAATCCTCCATACCTTTATCCTGGTTATACAAAATGTCCTCGTACCAAAATAATGACTGATTTTCACTCCAGTCTTTACCAAACTGTTTTATTAATAGACTTTCCACATCCGATTAATTTTACTTTAAATGTATTTTGGTTTGATCATTAAAGTAAAAAGTAAAGGGAAAAGAACCTTTTGATAAAAAATAATCAAAAAAGCACCTTTTGTTAAGCATAAATTTTTTAGAACCCATTTACTTTGTAAAAAAAAAATAATAATAATGCAAACTTGATTGTTTCTACAAGATTTCAACCTAAATATTATAAAAATACCAAAAAACCAAATGCGAAACCAAATGCGAAAAAGCATCTTTTGTTCTGCGGCTCCTCAATTATGTAATTAGATATTTGTCTGGATAACTAATATTGAGAAAATAAATCCGAAAGGAACAAAATTCAAACTGTAAATGCTCGTATATCGTTTATTATTCCCCCATCAATTGGGAATAAACTTGTGTTTCGCTCGGTTTTACCATTCATTAAATACATTTGATTTTACTTTTATGTATTGTAGAATAGTTTTATATTGAATATTATAATAACTCTCAACTATTCTGTATATTTTAACGTCTTTATTTATACTTTTCTAAAATGTTATCTCCAGGTGCAATTTAAATCGCGAGTTTTATGACAATAATTTTTCTACAGCCTACAAAAAATCGGGTCATTAAAGATTTCCATATTTTCGAATTTAAAAATGACAGTTTTTCTGAATTCTACTCTGTTTTTTCAAGACATTTAGAGGAAGAAAAAGACTTATTATACCACAATGTATCACACTCATCTAAATCGATTAATGAAGTTGCTATGAAATTTACCATACAGGTAATTTCTTTGGAATCAATTAAATATATATATATTCTTAAGAACTGGGTTTGAAATACATATATTGACGAATTCTTAATAATGCTAATGATTCATATAAATTTATTTCGCTTTAGCTCTAGTCACAGTGACAAATGATAAATGCGTGTTTGCATGTATTGCCCCTACCTGCACAATTCCATTGTAAACCCACAGTAAGTGTAAGACAGTTTGTTTGCAAATATGTATCTTTGTGTATTGAATGGTAAAATATATGGTGGTAAAGGTAATCATGCTTATTTGTACTTGTAACTACCCCATACGCAACAGAGTAGTCGACTATGAAAATAACTCAGTTTTATTGATTAACTTTAAGCTAACTATAAAGAAATGCAGTAGTAACCCAAATTTAAATCACACATACATGAGTGTTTTATACTAACCACCAAAAAAAAAACATGGTGTGGGGGTATATTCATTTTGCCATTCTGTTTGTAATACACCGAAATATCCATTTTCGACCCCATAAAGTATGAATATTCTGGAAGGGGCCATCAATAACGTAACCACTTTTGCGATTCAGCATGCCCTCACTGGTCTGGAGGTTAAGGAGTACATCAGCAACTGGCTAGTGTCCATGCTGAGCACAAGGGTGGTTATTGCTAATCTTGGTAACAGAACTATGTCAAGGCTAGTGGAAAGAGGTACACCTTAGGGCGGTGTGATCTCTCCACTGCTTTGGCTTATTGTTGTTAACAAGATTTTTATTGAACTGGTCAATAGCTTAATAAAAGTCGTGGCTTATGCGGACGATGTTGTGATACTAGTATCGGGACTGTTTCCGGACGTGATTAGCGATATCATGTCCGATACCTTGAGATTACTAAGAAACTGGGCCACGGACAGCGGTCTAGTAGTAAACCCAAGCAAAACGGAACTGGTACTGTTCACAGCAAAGACCAAGATTCCGAGCTTCAGACCACCGAGGTTGGGGAACTGCGAAATTCCCCTATCGGATAGGGCGAAATATCTGGGTATTATCCTGGACTGTAAATTGTCATGGAAGCTGAACGTCCAGCACAGGGTGAAGAAGGCTACGGTGGCCTACTACACGTGTCGTGGGATGTTTGGTAGGAAATGGGGACTCACCCCCAACATGATTAAATGGATGTATACGGCCGTAGTACGTCCGATTCTCACTTATGGATCTCTAGTATGGTGGACTGCAACGGGGCGTAAATATGTTGTGGACCAGTTGTATAGAGTACAGAGATCGGCATGCATTGGGATAACGGGAGCAATGCGAACTAGTCCTTCGGAGGCGCTGAACACTATGTTGCATCTCGTTCCCATAGATATTCATATATTGGCCACATCCGCAAGTAGTGCGGTGAGGCTTAATGCGACTGGATGTTGGAGGTCGAGGACGTATGGCCATGCGAGTATATTGGCCACGCTGCCTTCGAGCGTGAATCAACCCTCTGACTACATTACGCCCTACATGGATTTTGATGGCGCGTTCAGGGTTCTTATTCCCTCCAGGAGAGAGTGGAGTGGGGGTCGCCTTTTGGGGAGCTTTGACACCAGGATCTATACTGACGGTTCGAGGATGGAATGTGGTGTTGGATCTGGTGTCTTCTCTGATGGACCGGAGATTGAACTCTCCTTCCGTCTTCCGTATGATTGCAGCGTTTTTCAGGCGGAAGTACTCGCTATCAGGGAAGCATGTAGGATACTGAATGACGAGAATATCCACGGGAGCATTGGTATCTTTGTCGACAGTCAGGCGGCACTCTTATCACTCAGGTCATACATTACTACGTCTAAATTAGTTGGCCAATGTAGAAAGGAACTGTCAAGGCTTGGTCAGCGGGCTGACGTTACTCTAGTTTGGATTCCTGCGCATAAGGCCACTATGGTAACGAGCGTGCTGATGAGCTAGCCAGGGGAGGATCTGCTCTGGATATCTCTAATGCAATTGCAGTTGCAATCCCGTTGGGGACTATTAAAAGCAGAATCTCCAGACACTTTCACCGGAAGGCTGATAACAGGTGGCGTGGGCTGAGCACGTGTAAGGTGGCATGGCTTACGTGGCCCTCTTTTGATGCACGACGTACATTGCAACTTACCAGTCGAAGTCGGAGGGACATATCGAGGTTGCTGGCGGTATTGACGGGTCACTGGATGTTAGGCAAACATGCAAGTCGGCTCGGACTCCCATCGAACGACCATTGTCGCAGTTGTCTGGATAGAGAGAAGGAGGAATCGGTTTTCCACTTTCTCTGCGAATGTCCTGCACTGGCGGCTAAGAGACACAGATTTCTGGGCGAACATATACTAGATGGCCTCTCTGCGATATCTGAAGTTGGACTGAATTATCTACTGAGATACCTCAGGGCCACGGGGTGGATCTAGTACCCTTACTCTTGGATTTTATTCTGAGATACCCTGGAAGCTGACGAGTGATGTGTTCCTGTCAAAACGGAGTCAAACAGACTCTACTTGACTGTTGGCGTGCAGCGAACTACCACGATAACCAACCAACCAATATATATTCTGAATCGGGTTCTCATTTTATGACGATCTAGCTATGTACGTCCGTATGTCCGTTTGTTGAAAGCACGATAGAGCTCAAACCGAAAAAGTTGGGGGGGATAAAATTTCGCAAGAATATTTCTTATGTACAAGGTTTGTTTGGTATTGAAAATGGGCAAAAAAATGGTATTTTAGGAAGAGAGTTATAGCTCGTAATGCAAGAGTTGGTGTTTCCTACATCGAATAAAATGGGATTGTGTCTAAACCCATCGACGTAGAGCAATAAAATTTCATACGTATACTACCTGAATAAAAAAATATATCTTTCCCTGAGAACAGTGTAAATCTATACATTACAAAAGGAGTTATAGATCAAAATGTACGAAAATTTATATCGCACAGTACATTTAAAATTTAAAACGTCATAAAACCTACAAAATTAGATGTACGAAATTTTTCAAACATTGCTTTTTGATCAAAAGACACGTCTACTTCAACGCCCACTTTTCTGTTCTGAGAAGCGCACTTTAATGCCCACCTCACATATAACGCTTTATCTTAAATTCATATTATTTCTGTATCGACAACAATTTTTCAGAACAAAAGAAATCTGTAATGAATTATCTAAGTTGAATTAAAATGTTAATAATATAATTTATAATAAGATTCCGTAAAAAAAAATTTTTAAAAAAAGAGTCAGTAGTATCACTGGTATATTTGCTTGTTTCTTTTTATTATTTTGCATTTAGCAGTAACTAAAGATGGATAAATGAATCATTGTAAGAACTAAATTATTTTATAAATTATTAATATAATATAATAAATTTCTAATATAAAATTATAAAAAATGAAAAATATTTTCCAAACAACTTTAACAGATAGGTATTTTAAATGAAGTTACTTTATGGTTAAATTAAATACGGCTAACTCTTAAGTAGCTAACATCGCAATGTTAAAATAGTCATCCAGTTAAAATAACTTAAAGTTAGCTGCTGAGTTGTTTATAGGGTATGTAAACCATATTTTTTAGTATTTATTTACATGTGTATCTGTGTAAAACACTAGTACACATTTTCTACTAACGAATAAGCGATTGAATGCTTGATAAAATTTCAATTAAAAATTGTCATTAAAACTACACAAATATACTTACATATGTATGCAGCCATTCGAACAAATTTAAAATTAAATTCAATTAATATAAATAGTTTTCTAACGACTAACAAAACTCAAACAAAAACAATATGGGTTAAACGAATACCCAACTACATCTTTAGCAACCCTTTAACTTACGCACATCGTAAATCAAGTTTTAAATGTGATGACAAAAAAATTAGAAAGCAAAAATATATGACAAAATTTTAAAGTAAACTTAAAGTTTAAGAGGTGTAAGATGCAATTCGCATATTAAACGAATACCCCTAATGTGTACATTTAAACACACTCGTTCTTGTGTATTTACATGCAAACCTACAAAAAGCACATGACGTGTGTAAGGAAGAATTGATTTATTATAATTAGTTTAAGTTTTTATAGTTTCGCTCTTTTATCGTTTTTATACCCTTCACAGTGAGTGTAAGGGTATATTTGGGTTTGTCATTCCGTGTGAAATTTCTACAATGTTAATTTTCGACCCCATAAAGAATATATTTTCTGAAAGCGTCTATCCGTTTGTATGTTGAAATCAAGTTTTAAAGCCCTTCGCCATTTCCAAGACCCGAGTAAGATATCAATATATCAGAAATATTCGGGAGCAGATCGGTATTGGAAATCATCATAATAGCCCCATAACCTTATGTGATTAAAAAAGCGCGACTGCATCTGTATTATCGCTTATTTTTACAACAAAAATTAAAATTTTCTAACCCAAACAGTTACTATATTTAGACTTGATATGCCTCTAGAGATATTAATGAAAAATCTTCGACAAATTGTCACTAATCGGTAATGTTACAGGCAAAAATTATTTGGAAAAATATATATTTTTTGATATATATTAAATTTTTTCAAAATTCTAAATAATTTATGAACAGACATAAGATACCAGATCATAAACAGGTGTCTCAAAATTATTTCTAAGAAAAACTGACAAATCGGGTTGAAATCAACTGAGATTAAAACACGATATATGAGTCAAATATATGTACTTGTTACGGCTTTAACAATATTGGTATCAAATAACAGCGTATGAAACAAAACGGCAGAGCAAATTATGGGTTTCAAATGAAAGGAAATAATAAAGAAAATGGCATACTACATTAAATCTCAAATCTAGACTAAGCTCCTACATGGTCATCATACCTACGTACATGATGGTAAAGAGTAGTACCAGATTCGGTTCGGCCGAATATAGCGCTCTTACTTGTTATTTATATAAAATAACAAAAATATATAGTAAACCATTCATACTCATGTCATTTCATATAGAAAATTGATTTAATAAATTTCAGAAACATAATAGGATTTCTTAAAACTGCTACACCAAAAGCAAATATTTTATTTAAAAAAAGCAAGAGCACTATATTTGGCTGTGCCGAATTTTTTATACCCACCACCAAATTGATGTACTTTTATAACAGAAAACTTATTATTTTGTTATTAAAAGTAATCGCTATGGAATAATCTCTTGATACTAAAATATGTATCACTTTCTTTGTATAACTTCGATATGCTAGTTTTTTTAATTAATGTGAGCGCTACAGTAGGCGTGTCAACGTAGTTTCTTGTAATAAATTTAACTCAGATATTTCAATATAGTCCTTTATTCTTCCAAAATATTTATTCGTAGAGAAATTATATGAATTTAAGATAAAACGTTATATGGGACGTGGGCGTGCAACATTTATTTTCCGTTAAAACAAAGCCTTTGACCAAAAAGCAATGTTTGCAAAATTTCAGAATCGTACATCTAATTTTGTCAGTTTTATTTTAAATGTACCGAAAAATACACTATGCGGTATAAATGTTCGTACATTTTGATCTTTAACTCCTTTTCTAAAGCATAGATTTAAGCAAATTTCAGGAAAAATATTTTTATTACTCAGGAAATATACATTCGAAATTTCATGGCTCTACGTTAATGCGTTTAGAAACAATTGCATTTTATTCGATGTTGGAAGGACATGGTGTTTTTGACCTCCACTTGCATTACGCTTCATTTGCACCCTATACGAATATAATTTAATAAATTTTATGTGTATACATACATACGTCAATGTACATATATGCACATATTTGTTGACTTTTGGGAAAACAACATAAGTGACAATTTTCAAATTTCCTCATCTTCAAGGATGTTTTGTTTGCACTTAGTATGAGATATGACAACAGAACTATCCAACTTAAATTTAATTCTTTTTTGATTTATTAGTTTGCTTCGCCATAACAAATGTGCACAACTAAAAACCAGTGCAAAGTAATCTTAAAAAAAAAATTTTCAGAAAAGTTACGCCGACTAACTTAATTGCCCATTTCACAACCTATCACAGTTCAACACTTCAACATATTAGAAAACCAAAAGAATACAGGATTAATTTTTTCACCTTTGCTGTTATATAAGCATAGGAAAAGTATTGCACAAAATATTAGTAGAGAATTATTAAGGAAAAAAAATATACGTACAACTCCTACGACAGGTTGTGAATTAGGCAATTGTATTGAAGTATTGTAATTTGTTGATAAGTTAATGTACTTTTAATAAAAAAGAGTTTGTGTTTTTTAAACACCCTTAATACAAAGATTAATGCAAATCTGCACTGCACTTAATTGCAAATTCGCTACCAAAAGTGAGTTTCGCTAATATTTATTTTAAAAACTAGCCAAACCCGGCGCGCGTTGCTACGCCCCTTAATGAATCGAAATGCATTCTGAATTTAATTGAATATCAAGTGCAAAAACCTAAAAATTATAATTTTTTATGGGCGTGGCCCTGCCCACTTTTCTAATCACGAAATTGTAAAGTCATAACAGCTCAATATGTGTGCAAAGATTCAGAAGAATCGGACCAGTGCAAGTACCTCAAAATTATAACTTTTTTTATGGGCGTGGCCCTGCCCACTTTTCTAATCACGAAATTGTAAAGTCATAACAGCTCAATATGTGTGCAAAGTTTCAGAATAATCGGTCCAGTGCAAGTACCTCAAAATGATACCTTTTTTTATGGGCGTGGCACTACCCACTTTTCTTATCACGAAATTATTTAGTCATGACAGCTCGATATGTGTGCAAAGTTTCAGAAAAATCGGTCAAGTGCAAGTAGCTAAAACTGATAACTAATTTTTATGGGTGTGGCCCCGCCCACTTTTTCCACCCATAAACACTCCCTGGTATGTGTGCAACAACTTACCGAAGTTTGAGTCCGATCGGTTTTACAGTTTTGGAGTCTATAGCTAACACACACACACAGAGTTTCACTTTTATACATATAGATATGCTTAATTTATTATTGTTCTCTATACGCTTTACCTTTAGTTTCAAGGGTCATATAGCTTTGTCATTCTTTGTTAATTTCCGACCCTTTAAAGTATATATTTGCTTAAAACTTTTTGACTAGAGTAGATCTGTGTGTAGTATAAATCTTTTGAACATTTTTGGGAACGAGTCGCTATTGAGGTCCAGCACAATTGCCCTATAAGTTTTTTAGATAATAGCTAATTAACACGACTGCCTCTGTTTTTTTTTCCATATTTTTAGCACAAAAATTTTAATTATTCAGTCCGTAGATTATTTATGGACATGCCTTTTACTATTTATAGAAATGATATGCCTTTAGAGGTATTTTTTCAAAAACTTGGACAAATCGGTCCTTCATGAGTAAAGTTATAGGCCAAAATTATTTGGAAAAACAATTTTTGAACACGCTAAACACATTACTTAACAAGCAGTAGTTTTAAAAACCTTTTTCTAAGAAAAACTGATAAATTAGTTTGAAACTAACTAAGATATAGGCACCAAAATACAACTGGTTTGGTGTTTTTGCTAAAATTTACAAACGAAAATTAATTTTGTTCAGCTTCAAGACAAACGACAGATCTAATATGCGTATAAAAACTTGACCAGCACAATATAATACGCTGCAAAAGATTTCAAATCCATGATGGCGGCCACTACAAAAAAGGGTACAATACAATTATTTATGGGTCAAATCTAATATTAAATACAAACCATCACAATATTGGTATCGAACAAAAGGGCTTTACCAGTGAAATACAATAAACAATGCAAACGTGTAATATATAAAAACTCAAGATGGCGTCCGAAACAAAATGGATGATATTTTTAAACCCCATCGGTACGGGTATAAAATCAGAGGGCTTGACTAGTATTTAGAATACAGTTAACTCTGTAAAAATGAAAAATTTTTAAATGGCTTAAAACATTAAATCTTAAATCTAGGCTACGCTACGATGTGGTATTACATTTAAATATGTGCATGAAGTGTAACACTCTTTCTTGTTTTAGATTTAAAAATGGCAGATATTTGATTTGACGTTGGTCGATGCTAAAACAAATTATATATTCAGTATTGAAATTATTTTTAAGTTGTTGAGTTTTTTTTTAAGGTTGGAATTGTTTATGTTGAACTGTTTTTTTTTCTCTAGGTGTAAGCGCTGTTGTGTGTCATCTTGCAAGCATGCAATACACGTACCGATCATCATTTACCCTTAGCTACATATGGTGCCCGAAATCGGTTTTTTCCAACGTTGTTTCGATCTCCTCAAACAATGTAAACCACATTCAAATGAGAGCCAAATACTTTATTTTCAGGCTCAATGTATTTAGAGAATTTACTTTAAAATATGCATACACTGACCATCAAAATTGTAAGACAAAAAATTCTTACATGCCACATTGATGAATGTTCTCATAAAAACACAAAACAAGAAAAAAATGTTCTCTTTAAAGAAATATAAAAAATGCAGTTCATTTTGTAAAGGAAGGAAAGTGTCGCACTTTAGCACACTCTTCTTTTTTATCTTCTATGACCTTTAGCAAACTTTCGACAATTATCGAAAGATTTTCCTTAATTTAAATAAATTTAAACTCCACAATTTGGATTACAACGCCTTTAATAAAACATGTTTAGAATGCAAGAGTTGAAGTTTGTTGTATTTTTTTTTTAAATAAGTGTCTGGAATGCGGTTGCAAAAGTCAAACTGTTTACATCCTTTACAAAATGCATTGTGTTTTTGAAAGCATATTTACAAATCCATGATACACTTTTGTTTGGCAGTGTATTTTTTATAACTTACATACATATTTACTTTTCTGTAATCAAGGTTCTTCTGTGTACGTACATATACTTACATACCTCGTATAAACATGTGTTTGGTAATGCTAAATTAATATGTAGAAAAGATCTATTATTTTTAAACAAATTTTCAAAGAGAACACAGGCAACAGAGACAAACAAACTGATCATGTGTTTAATCTTAGGGAAAAACACATTCAATGTTATTATGGCAGCGAAGTGATTTTCCACTCGACAGTTCATTATTTTTATTATTAAATAGGATGATCCAGCACAAAAATCTGGTTAAAGCTGATATTGTCCTTGTAGATTTTATACGTCGCGTCGCTTATTAAATTACTTCTTAGAATTTTAATGCACAAATACTATGCATTATAGCAATTGTAAGGAACCGTACTTATAATCTTCTATTTGTCCGAATCTATGCATGTGTGTGAGTTTTAGAGTAGCTAAATAAGATGATAAGTAATATGACAATAATTTTAATTTGTATGTACTAGCATTATGAACATATTTGATCATGCTGCGTTCAGTCCGTATATGATCCTTTTTTCCTTTTTTCAGTTTCAATGAATTGTATTGGTGACTACAAATAACATGCGCTAAAATTCCAACAAAGATGCACTCTCATACCTACAGATATGCACGCATTCTGTCATACATTCTACATGTTTCGATGTTGAAGTGACCGTGTTGTTCAATTGTAGCACATGCGATAGTCATATGATAAACAGATTAGGCAAGGAATAAACACTTTCTTTCGTTTTCATCCTCTTCCTCTCCTTGGTAACTAACCATGAAAAATTGTAACGATAAAGAGATTTTCACGCCTATTAAGATGGCTATTGTTATATGACACAAGAATATTTTTGTACAATAGAAGTTGTAATAGAAGTAGATGTTTAAAGTCTATTGTATATACTTATGTACATACAAACATATGTGTGTAACTTTAATTAAGCGATCTTCTAGCATTTTCTTCGACTAAACTAATATTGGGATAGAAAACTTGAACTAAGTAGGTTTCCTTTCAGCTTTTAATCGATTAATAAGGATTTTTTAATCTTGTCTGGCATATGCCTAGGGTTTATATTTCCATTTTGCTAACATTGCTAAACATTTATGCTAATTCTGGCTTACAAGCGCATTAAGTAACATTGCAGCCACACGTTCTAGTTTTTGTGTCAAGTTTTTTACACATACTACTTGTCAAAATTAATTTAAATTGATTGCTCTGACGTAAGCTGCACGCAATTTGAAAGCAATTTTATTATTCAAAATGTCTTTGTCAAGAAAACAACAACAAAAAGCCAAAAATTCGTCACAACAATTGCACTCAGCTGTTTTCTTGACTGTAAATTGAAACATTTGATGGAAAGGGAATTTCAAAAGCAAGTTCGCATCAAGTTCTAAAAGTATGAGTGTATTAGTAAAAAAGTGTGACTGTATTGAAACTTGATACACAAAACTTGATCGTGTAACCCCTATGTAAAGGTGGGATCACATGATTGCTGCAAATGCACCAATCTGACACAATTTTTATTGGGCTGAATTGGCGCACAACAATCAGATTATTCCAATCAAATACTTTGTAATCACACGATTGCCTCACTTTATACAAATTTGATTGTTGCAAGATGGCGTAAAATGCTATAGTGACAAAAATTGCCGCATTTCCGTCACACGATTGTTCCTGCTTGTAGCAACGCTAGTTTTTTTTGTTGTCTGTTTTGTTTTTTTTTTTGCATAAAAATGGTTTGTTTTTTATTTAAATAAGAGAATTGCATCTTCTTTGTATATTGTGTGTTTATTTGGTATAAAAAATTTTTTTTTATGGTTTTGTAGAAATATACTTACAAAAACAAGTATGCCTTCAATAAGGAAAAAGAGATGTGCTGGGGGTACGCAAAGCTTAACTGGCTTAAATTAATATAATTAGAAAGTATAATTATGAATAAAAGAAAAACTTTTTTTTTAATCACAAATAATTGAATAATTGAATATTAAAATATTGGCGCGTATTGTAAACTTTGATTGCCGCTAAAGAACACAATAAATATTGGCACACTTTTGACATTTTTATTGCCGCGCTGTTTTATTTAAAGTGGTCACACGGTTGCCCCATCAGAGTTGCATTTGATTGGTTAAAATAAGCACAATATTATCCGCGATTGTCACATGTACCAATTTATTGTGCAATCACACGATTGGGATACAAAAAATTTTGAAAATCGGTGCATTACGGCAATCGTGTGATCCTACCTTAAGACGGAACATTTCGTTGATTGGGAATTTTCTTGACAATATTAAACACAAAAATCAAAATAATTAAAAGAAAATATAGAAAAAATAAAAATTTGTGATGAAGCGTTATATAGGAAGGAGGCGAGCCTTTAAGTGGGCGTGTCACCTTCATTTTCTGCCATTATAATAACATAAAAAGGAAATCTATATCAAAAGCAAAATTTTATCATTTTATCATCATACATCTAGTTCTGTCGCATTTATGTGCTTTTAAATTTCGTTAATAGTAAATTATGTGAGACGTAGGTGTTAAAATAGGCGTGTCAAAGTAACTTCTGCTAATGAACTTAACTTAGGTATTTCAATATAAAGTCCATTATTATTCTAATATCTCTTTCTATAGAGAAATTATATGATTTTAAGGCAACACGATGTATATAAATTGTAATTTTCTCGCATTTTAATTGCATTGACTAGAAAGCTATATATGTGAAATTTCATCATAATACATCTAAGTCTGTCGCTTTTATGTGCTTTTGAATCTCATTAATGGTAAACTATGATAGACGTAGACGATAGAGTAGGCGTGTCGAAGTAATTTTTGTTTATGAAATCAACGTAGATATTTCAATATAGAGTCGTTTAATCCTCCAAAATCTTTGTCCATTATATATGAATTGAACATTTATCGTCATATGGGAAATGGGAGCATTTTAATTTTCCGTTGTTACGAATTTATTGACAAAAAAGGAAGAAAAATTTCAGAATCGTTCGTCTAATTTGGTCAGTTTTATTACGTTTTAAACTTTAAATAGACCAAAAAAGACACTGTGCGATATTAATTTTCGTGCATTTTGATCTATAACCACTTTCGTAATTTTCGGGGAAACATATTTTTTTACTCAGGCCATATATTTGCGAAATTTAGTTCCTATGTGTTGTTGCGTTTAGACGCAATCGGATTTTATTCGATGTAGGAAATAAATTTTTTGGTGATCTACTCACACATAACTCTATAACTCTGTTCCTTATATACAGATTTATGCAGCATTTCGAGCTCTGTCGTGTTTACAATAGTCGTACATAGCTATATCAGTCATAATGATACCAGGACTCGGAAAATATATGCTTGATGAGATTTATCTCGATGTATTACAAACGGAATGACAAAATTAATATATCCTCCCACACCATTTTTTTTTTGTGGTATAAAAGCTAAAAAAGAATTATAAACATAGTGTACCCTATATTTTTTATAGTTTAACTAGGGACATGACTTTTTTACAGTTATTTGACTTGGTCCCTATTACGGTCCACAACGCCACAAAAATATGTGTTTGAAGTTTTCTTCGTAATTTAGCTCCATTTCTTAACTTCTCCTATGTAATATGGTAACCAGCGATGCCGTATTGCCGTTACTTTTAACCAAAATTGGTTATTTTCTTTCTGATGTGTAGATGTGTACCTTTTTTTTTTTGATTTTAGTTACTTCTCATTAAAATTTTTATATGTTTGTATATACATTATGTATTATTTATGTATTATTTTAGACAGTGATATAAGTATTGTTGAGTTTTGGGATAAAGTATCCAAACAAAAAAATGCAATGAACGAAAAGTGTTTCGAAGAACTTATTAACTTACTTATTTGTCACATAGTTCAGCTGCTGCAGAAAGAATTTTTTCACTGCTCAGTGTGATAAAAAGGAAATTTAGAAATAAGCTTGAGTTCCAAACAATTAACAATGTTATGCAATCAAAAGAATTGTGCAAAAATCAAAATGATTGCCATTAAGTCTGGTCTGCCAAAACTTTATTTTAAAAACTTCTAAAATGTTGTTTTTCTCAACATAGTATGAATTTTAAATTTGTCGATTTAAAAAAAATCGCTTTATATATTTTTTTAATTCTACTTAGTTTGTTGCATTAAAATATGAAATAAAATAAAAAACAAGTAACAGTGCTATATTCGGTCGTACCGAATCTTATATACCCTTCACAACGTGTAGTCATGCAATAACAATTGTTTGTATCACCATTCATCTCATATCAAATACGTACATATGTATATACTGGTTAGACTAAATGTGGCATCGAATCCCAGCTGAGCCAAAAAAATTTTATCTTATTTTATTTAATATATTATTTATATTTTATTATTTTTTTTTATATTTTTTTAAATTTTTTTAAAAAATTTTTTTAGAAAAATTAAAAAAAATTTTTTTTTTTAAATTTTTTTTAATTTTTTTTATTGTAATTTTTTTCATTATTTTTTTTTATTTTTTTTTTTTTGCATGTTTTTTGCATGTATGTATGTATGTATGTTGTTGTTGTAATTGTGTAAAAAAACGAGGTGGTCGTGGTTTTTTGCTCATATCTCAGAAAGTTATGGGGCGATTGTGCTGAATTTCAATAGCGATTCATTCCTGGATATTTCCAAGAGATTGATACCATATACAGATCTGAGGAACATATAGTTGCTTTAACCAACACACGGACAGACGGGCAGACGGACAGACGTTCTGCCACAATATTTCTAGTACATCGGAAAGGTCTGATGTTGAAAATGGGTAAAATTTATGAAAAAGGGGGATAGTAATAGCTTGTAATGCAAGAGTAGCCCATTTATATGTAATTTTGTGTATGGTTGTTTATAGAGCGATGTTTCTGATTTACACTCACTGTGAAGGGTATAAAAAATAAATTTTATGGTACAAAAGTACTACACAAAGTTGGTGGTAAATATCTAAAATTCGTCACAGCCGGATATAGTGTCCTTACTTGGTTATTGTGGTTTGTTTGCTGGATTTATTATTTATTCGTTTTGCAACATAAAAAGCCAAGGATCTGAAATTATTTACAAAATGTTTCTATAGATTTTAAATTATTGGGCTAAATCAGAAGGTTTATGATTTATATTTTTGAATTTACTTAAAAAAGTGCTTAGATTTTTTATGTGTCATATAGTTTTAATGTAAATCTTAGGTTTATTTTAATAAATTATTATAGTTCCTAAAAGAGTTAGATGAATGAAGAGAGCTTAAAATATTTAAGAATAAAAGATGTAATACAAATGCGTAAACTTATATTATTGTATTGTCCAGCGGGCAGCGTTACTGGACATTAGGTTGTCCCGTTCTTGAATGAGAAAAATGTGTTTTTGAGCTACACTTTCGCAAGAGGTATCAAAATTTGCGTAATTTTACACAGATTACGGTAAAATAAATAAAAGTCAAATTACATGCTATCTTGAGGGCTCTACTCTTAAAAACGTTTTTACATACTTATACTATATGCTTAAAATAATAAAAAAAAAAACGAGATACAAATTTATTTTATTTATGTATATTCTATATTTGCAATCAATGTACAAGAGAATAAATAAATTTAAACCTATTTTTTGACCAAAATTTGGCATTTCTGCTCGTGATTACAACCTAGTTTTAATAAGGCTATCTCTAAAAGCAGCGTTAGTTACACTCTAAGAGGCCTCTGTTATCAGTTTAACACATCTTTCCACAACTGTTGTTTGGCAAGGAAAGTCGTCAATTTCCAAGATGTTATCTTTTTTCATGAATTGAAGGTCCTCATTACAAATATGCCGACGAACCGAACACTTGTGTAGTAGTTTCGATGTTATCTCAATCAGAGAAGTTAATTTTTGGTAGTTTAAGTATTCTGTGTTTAGTGCTACTTTCAGTTTCTCCAGCTTTGATAATTCTTTGTAATGACAGCTCCCGAATGTGGTCTCTATCATCAAGTAGCATACTCACAAGTAAATTTCCGGGTGAGCGAAAAAAGCATTTCTTTCGATAACAGAATCCACAACTGACCTCATATATTCAGGTAAAAAACGAGATCACATAATCAGATGACAAATACGTTTGTCCTTCTTTAAAGACGTTTATTGTTTGACTAAGAACCAAGTCGAGGACGAATACTTTAACAACGTAATTGACAAACAGTTCAAACATTTCTGATGGATTAATGGTACTAACGTAAACTCCGAGTAGACGATTAACGGAGGTAAGCAATCTCGAGTGCGCAATTTTTTCAGGTTTATGGTTTACCAGCTAACAACTACAAATACCAGATTGTACAGCTTTAAATATCTATTATCACCGACCATATTTTCCGGCAAGTCAGGCAAATTACCAGCCACCGCAAAAAAAAAAAAAAAAACACCGTAGTTTCATTATAACAAGTAGCTAGTTGGTTTCTAATAAGTTCAAAATATTTTCTAGGTCCCGAAGTGTTTTATTGATTACCAGAATTAAATTTTCGGTAGAAATTAAGACAGTTAAAACCGCAAAAGCAATAGCAGCAGCAGAGCAAGTCGATAAACCGTATATCACAGACCTTAGCAACTCGGGCAGTAGCAATGTATTCCGATTCTTCGCTGAAGTCGAAGATGTATCTGTCGGAATTTTCTGGGATAGAATCGGTTTGTTGGGTATGACGTGTTTTTTTTTTGCGATTGATCCCTATGGAATATTCAGTTTATCTTTGCTTTCGTTTTATTAGTCGAACTGTTTCTTTTTTATAAACTCCACATACAATCATTTTTTTTAGATTTTTTTGATCCAACAAAATTCAAATAAAGTACATTTGCAAGCAGCAACGTCGAAAAGCTTCTCAGATGACTCCAAAAAAAATTAGTTTGTTTTCGAAACCACATTTTCGTTTATTTTTGGGATATCTTTTCAAATTGAGGCACTGTTTGAAATAGGATTTGAGTAAGTGAATAACTCGTCCCTTTGTTACGATTGGAATCGAAGCTTTGGTCGAAATATTGTCAATTACTTCAAAGACATTTTCAAATATATCTGAATTTGATAGATCTTTTGCATTGTACTTTAATTTCATGTTATACCCCACGATCTCCTTTATTTAAAATCACATACACCTCTCGTTATACTGCAACTATCGCAATAGTATATATTATATATCGTATTATAAATTAGTTTAGTGTTTGTTTTTTTTTTTTTTTTAGTTTACGTATTTTGGTATTAATAAATATAACAGGTGATTTTGTTGCCAATATTTTTATTTTTTATTTCATGTTCAAAGGTTTCTATATTTTAGGAAGTAAGCTGTGAATATAAGAGAAACCTTAAAACTAGTTCGTTATTAACAAGAGTTCGCTATAACCATAATTATTGTGAATGTTTTGTGATCGAAAAAAAAATCGGGATTTTTTTTTATAAAAAATTCATTATAACTGATGTGCGTTAAAAAACTCCACTGTGTCTAGCAAACTCGTATTCGCCGGTAAAATGTTGTTGCTATACATAGTCGTGACATATTTACTTTAGGTGTCGAAATTAAGGATAGCGAAATATAATCATAAAATAACTACTTTTCAAAACTTTGAAGATCGGTAGAACCCTAAAGATGTATTTTGATTGTATTTTTAAAATCATTTTGGTAATCTACGAGTAATTACGCAAGTTTTGGGAGGTCTTGCGTTAGGAAAATCAAAAAAAAAAATTTTTCGGGACAGCCTACTGGACATGTATATACTAACATATGCATAAATAAATATTTTGTCTATGTGCATCAATTCACATTTTAAATTGTTATTTCAGTCTTTTTTATGATTTTAATTGCATGCATATGTTTGTATCAGTCATGCCATTTGATTACATTTGTTTTCCGTTTTTTTTATTACTTCAGAATTCCGCACGCAACAAACGTACATACATGTGTATATAATTTTGTTTTATTTTGCCAAATTTTCTCAACTTTTGATGTTGTCCGTATAAGAAAATAAACTAGTTTGTACATGGATATATAAGGCAAAAGTTATAAATAGCCTTAAAGCAAATAATTTTTCTTTGGATTTGAAATTAACTCTAAATATTATGGGACTTGAAAGCAAAATATAAAGAATTTTAAAGAGTTTTGAGGATTATGGTTGATGTAAGAAAATATGATTATAATTTTAAATTAAGTTACTACCTACGATGTTACTTTTTTTTGTAACAAAACTATTCTTCTCAAAAGTTGTATTTTTTCCGAGAACAAAAGATTAATTTTTTCAAGGTCTGACAGAGGCAACAGGATTAATACCTTTCGCTTTAAAAAGGATATAACGAAAAAACACTTTTTCCACAATGCTTTTAACCTTTGGCGCCAACTTCCCCCTAATATTTAAATGATTAGCAATGCAATGCATTTCAAAACTGCACTATTTACCCACTTGAGGTAATGGTGATTTTATTTTGTTGATGCAAAGTCATTCTTAGTTTTCCTCTTGATATCTTATATCATCAAACACTGCATTTGATTACAACTAACGTTTTGTTAACTTAATTTTTAAAGTATGTGTTAAATGTTCTTATTTTAATTTTTGTCATGCTTCTAGTTGTAATTTATTTTTGACTGATTTAATTTTATTTATTATAACTTGAGTTTTATCGTGCCACTATCAACCCAATACTATTAGATAAGACTTGTTTTTGTTGATTAAATAAATAAAATAATAAATAAATACATTTACATATTAAATACCAAAAAATAATAATCTATGTACATGAAATATTTTTTTAAACTTTTTATGACAGCGATTAAGGCTGTTATTTTATTATTTATGTACTTTGATAGCTGGTTTTACACATTAGATCCTTTTTATATTAAAATAATAACTTTTTTCCAAGGAAAACAAAACACAGCTTTTTTTTTATCAATATGCATAATTCTAAAATATTGTTACAGATTTATTTTGAAAAAGCTTAATTTACATTATAATTTATATTAGTTGTAGTAGTTTAAGTTACTGTAGTTTTATTTGTATTAGTTTATTGCGCACTTCTATTATTCGTGCATATTACTTAACGTCTTAATTTAAATGTAACGGTTTTCGAATGTACTAGAATGTACATACGAGAACTTTGTCGAATGTTACCGAACACCACTATGTTACTATAAATAGCCGAACAGCACAGCTAACATACTCAGTATTACAATAGAGCTTGTAGAGTGTGTATCAAAGTGAGTTTGATAATAAAAGTGTATCACCATAAGTGTAATAAGTAAAGTGATATAAAAACAATATCTGAGTTTATTTAAATAAATAAAGTGCTACTAATTTTATAACGAATTTCAAGTGTTTTTAATTGCAATAAAAGAATTCAAAGGTTATTTAAAGGAAATAATTCAACATTTAACAAGTAAGAGCGCTATATTCGGCCGTGCCGAATCTTATATACCCTTCACAACGTGTAGTCATGCAATAACAGTAGTTTGTGTCACCATTCATCCCATATGAAATACGTAAATACATATAAAAACATACATATATAAAAACATCCCATTGTAAAATTATAAATTCACGTATGTATGTTAAAAATACAAAAAAAAATTTAAAAAAAAAATTTTAAAAAAATTTAAAAAAAAATTATTATATATATAAATATATAAAACAAAAAAAAAAATTTAAAAAAAATAATAAAAATATAAATAATATATTAAATAAAAAAAAAATTTAAAAAAATTTTTTTTTGGCTCAGCTGGGATTCGATGCCACGTTTTCTCTAACCAGCATACACGTTTGTATGTATGTATGTTGTTGTTGTAATGTTGTTTTTGTGAAAAAGAAATCGAGGTGGTCGTGGGTTTTTGCTCATATCTCAGTTGTTTATGTACCAATGTTTCTGATTTTTAACACCGATCTACTCCCGAATATTTCTGATATTTTAATACCTTACCCGGGTCCAACCTATGTCGGGGGGCTTCAAAAAGTTGATTTCAACATACACACGGACAGACGGACAGACTGAAAGAGCTTTATCGACTCCCCTATTCATAAGCTTTCAGAATATATATACTTTATGGGGTCGGAAATGAAAATTGTAGAAATTTCACACGGAATGACAAACCTATATATACCCTTTTTCACTGTGTGAAGGGTATAAAAAAGGTATAAACGTAACAACTGGTGTCAGAAGTAAAATTGTATAACGAAAAAAAAAACAGACATGAAATTTGAGGAGCTTAAAGTAGAACAACTCAAGAAGGAATTGAGTAAGCTGGCATTGCCGACAACAGGTAATAAAGTAGAATTGCAGAAGAGACTTCTAGATGAATTTAAGCGGCGTAATATTGACATTGATGGTTACGAGTTTGACGAAAAAGAAGAAATGGAAGTTTCCACTTGTGCAACCACAAACAACATGGATTTAAGTACAATGCTTGCAGCAATGATGGAAAAAAATTGAACTTAACAGTCAATAATTATTAGCTGAAGTTAAAGTAGAAGTTCAAGAAGTTAAACGAGAAGTTCAAGAATCTTCTAGAGCTAATAATGAAAAATTATTAGCTGAAGTTAGAGAAGTTCAAGAAACAGCTAGAGCTACTTGCGAGAAAGTTCAAAAAAATTTCTGAAGCTGTAAATAATAGAGTAGAGTGCATTGAAAAGCATGTCAGTAAAAAAGATAAAAAACTGGCTGATCTTGAAAATGACATCGGAGCACAGGCTAGAGATGCTGACGAAAAATTTAAAAATTTAGAAACAAAAATTATTGATCTTCAATGTCATGAAGGACCAGTGCGAATAATTCCAGAAATCTCGAGTATAATAAATACCCCTACTTTTGACGGCAGTGCCCCATTAAATTTTTTTAAATTTCAGTTTGAGACAGTTGCCAATAGAAATATATGGAACAATGAAGAAAAGGCTATAGAGTTGATTTTGTCATTAAAAGGCAATGCAGCGCAAGTCTTGGAAAGCATACCTATTGGCTGCAGAGAAAACTACGATGACATAATGGTTGCACTACAACGTAAGTATGGCGGCGAGCACAAACGAGATATATACCGAATGGAATCACGAGGCAGAAGACAGAAAGCTAACGAGTCATTACAAGATTTCGCCACGGAGATCGAGCGTTTGGTGCAGCTGACATATCCAGGTGAAAATCACCCATTTTGGGATCAGTTTAAAATTGAAACGTTTGTAAATGGAATACGTGATCCTGAAATAAAGCACGCGGTGTTTGGCACCCATAAATCAACGTTTGCAGAAACAGTTTCGTATGCACTAACACAGGAAACTGCAAAATTGCTTTCTAAGCCGCAAGGTGCGAAATCTTGAAATTTCTACAGAAATGGATAGAGATGAAGTAAGCGATTTAAAGGCTCGTATACAGGCGTTAGAGGAAAAACAAGGCAAAGCCAGAGCCAAATGTTATAATTGTGGTAAGAGTGGACATTTTCTACGAAATCGCAAAGCACCAAGGAAGAGGGCTAGATCTGTTTCGCCACCTAGAAACAGAAAACGGGCAAACACGAAAGCATCAAATGAGTCACCGTTAAACTAAAACGAGCTAGCACTATGGGGCAAGAGCTAGCTCCCATAACCGAGGGCCCCACAATCTCCATATCAGTTATGCAGGAGAAAAATAGCAACCTTACTGCTTGTGGGTATATCAATGGTCGAAGGCATACTTTTACCATAGACACAGGAGCATCGCAGTCTGTTATCAGGCCCGATTTAGTAAAGAAAATAATCGAACTGTTGTGTGGCGTAAGTCTGCGAACAGCTACTGCGGAGCCTGCTACTATAAAATAAACGTAAAAGTAATTATTGCCAACATAACTGTCAATCATGTATTCATCGTTGCCGACATTGTGGACGAAATAATCATCGGTGCAGATTTTATGATTAATCATGGCATTAATCTGCACATGGGGCAGAAGGTAGTGATTTGAAGAAATGTTGAAATGCCCCTAGATGTTGGTTATGAAAATAAAATGCATGTAAGTAAACTAGTTGCTACAGAATATGAGAAAATACCACCACAGTCAGAAAGTGTAGTATGGGCGCGTATAGAGGGAGATTGTGTGGACAACCGGTTGTGGGTGGTAGAACAAACAGATATAAAAAGTGACTTAATAACAGTAAAAGCCCTTGTCAAAACCAGCAATGACGTAAGAGTCCCTGTAAGAATGCTTAACCTTTCCGCCTGTGAAAAAGTCGTCAAGCCAAAATCCGAATTAGGTCAATGTGCTAAAGCTGAGGCAATAATTAACTGCGAAATTAAATCGGGTCCTGTCAGTATGTCAAACAAAGAGCAGGAGATGCTAGCCGAATACGTATAGAAGTGGGTTAAAGGATTATCGCGGTCCGATAGGAATAAAGCAAAACAGCTTGTTGAAAGCGGTGTAAATACATTTGTATTCTTGTATTTAAATCCAATTTGTATGTACTCGCTCTCTTTTTTTTTAATTATTGTATTTCATTTATATGAATTAATATTAAATTAATATTCCAATCTCTGCATGTGATAATTTTTACATATGTAACGAGTTATAAATAACGAGTTTTTTGGTCGAAAGCGCCAAGTTTATGAAATTTATTCGTTGGATTATTATCTTTTCAACGTTCAACGAGGCCAGACATTTCCACCAAAGGACTCATTAAAAGGAACTCTACATTTTCCCATCCATACATAAGTATAAAATAAACGAATGTAAGGTTTTGAAACAAAGCTTTTGTTGTGTATATTTAATTGATAGAAGATCAGGTATCTCCTCCTGTTGTCTTATTATCGACCCTCTTTCCCTACGACAAATTGCTATTCAGTCAATTTGCACCAACTAATAAGAGAATATTTTGAAATCTTGAAACATCATTTATGTGTTCTCTCGGTATAGAAAAAGCTCTACGTGCAATTGTTATGCAGATCGTATTCTGTAATTGTTCTCTTCAAATTGATGATTAAACGTTCTCTGGATTTATTGTGCAGATTTTATGGTATGTGTTCTCTTAAAACTAGGAATTCAACATTCTCCTAACGATTAAAACATTATCAGCACTCACTTGTGTATAAAATTACCACCGTTTCACATTTGTTTACAGGAACATTAGGAAATTTACTCTTGCTGAAATCAAAATAATTTGGAACAATAGAGAAAATAAAGGTAACTTAAAATTTGATGAATTATTATATGTATGTATAATGGAATTTGATTATAGAAAATATATATTTCGTTAAAATATACAGATGTTAATGTATTTTTTATTCACCACTGGTATAAAAATTGTAAAAAAAAAAAATAATAAAAAGTAAATAAAACGAAAAATAAAGAAAATAAACAAAAAAAAAATCTCAATTTAATAACTATACTCTACCCCAGTTATTCAGTGTCCTGGATAAGTATTTGCTTAGAGTCAAACAGTCCTAAAGTGTCTCTTATTTTATTTGAATGTGTTCTTCTGCTAAAATATAATAACTTAGTTCGCAAATCCCAGCGAACAAAAACAATTGAAGCTCGCTTAAGAACAACTTTGTTCGCAAATCCCGGCGAACAAGTAATTGAAGCTCGCTTGGAAACAACATAGTTAGCGAATCCCATCGAACAAATAAATTTCAACTTACTTTAAAATAACGTAATTCGCATACCCGAATTTTTTGATAAATAGATATTTAAAAAAATTTAAAAAAAAAACCCTAATTCGCACACCCCAGCGAATTCTTTTAAATAGATATTTTGAAAAATTTTTTAAACCCTAATTCGCATATCCCAGCGGATTATTTTAATTAGATATTTTGGAAAATTTTTTAAACCTTAAATCGCATATCCCAACGATTGTATAAAGACATATTTTGGAAAAAAAATTTTTTTTTCTTCCGCATATCCCATCGAATTTTTTGATGAAAATTTATTTTTGAAATTAAAGAGAAAAAGACCTAATTCACGAAACCCGGCTAAATAAATAAATTTTAATAATCTCTAATAAAACTTAGGAATATTAGTCGTGTATCCCAGCGATTAATACAACTTTAAGTGTATCCCACGAACATTTTGTTTAAAAAAAAAAAAAACGTCCCAATAAAATTCAACTCCTGAATACTCACCAATACCATCGATTATTGAATTCTACTTGGCCCTCCAACGGTAGCTTCATTTTCTCAAAATTGTGCGTACCAGATCTCAAATCATTCCGAAAATGGCCGAGGAATTTATTTTCGACTCAGATGACTTAATCACCTTTTGCTCTGAGTTCGACAACATTCCCATAGAAAATTTTACAGATTCATTCCTCGAAGTAAATCTCCAAGATCTAAACGATCGATGGACGAATTAACAGAAATCATACAGAGCACTCTGTACTGATAAGGAAGCAAAAGTTGAAAAGACATTTGTAGAATCGGTTCGCTCAAAGTACTCTGCTTGCACAAGAGCATTTCACAGATGTAAAGCGAAGATGTTAGATCTACAGAAAGCATTTACAGTTGATGTTCCCGCCAATCACTCCCAATCCCACAATAACGAAGATAGCTATGCATACGTCAACGTTCCCCCCTGTGACACGGATATTTTTTATGGAGGTTATGAGGAGTGGCCGTCCTTCCGTGACATGTTTACAGCGATGTATATAGATAACCCCAGAATACCCCCGGTGCAGAAACTATATCATCTTAGGTTAAAAGCGCAGGGACAGGCAGGAACAATTATTAAAAAATTCAAGTTATGTTCGGATAACTTTGCCCTCGCGTGGAATGCTTTAAGGGACCGATATGAGAATCAGAGAATACTAGTGGAGAATCAAATCAAGATTCTTCTCAACATGTCCCCAGTTGTGTCAGAGGATAGTGCATCTCTTCAAAAACTACAAAGCACAATAAACGATTGCCTCGCTGCAATTAAAACCCAGGACGTCCCGATAGATCAATGGGATCCATTTATTATTATTTTGTGCTCCAGCAAACTTCCATTGGAAACACTTGCTCTATGGGAACAATCTTTAGAATCCCATAAACAGTTAGCTAAATGGGAAAAAATGGATAAGTTTCTTTTTCATAGGTGCGAAGTAGTTGAGCGTTTAGAATCCCGTCAACAGGACCCACGGCCTAGTACCCAAAAGACACAAGAAACCAAAGCTAACTCCTTTTCAAAGCTCACGAATTCTCAGTTCCCATGTAAAATTTGCTGTTCTAATCACCCACTAAAAAATTGTTCTCAATTTTTGAAATTTGACCCTCAAACTAGAAACCAATTCGTCTCTACTAATAAGATATGTCTTAATTGCCTAGCATCCAGTCATTTGAGAAAAGACTGGCCTAGTAAATTCTCATGCTCCCACTGTAAAAAGAATCATCATTCTTTATTGCATTTTCATAAAAACCCAATTCCAAATAATAACTCTAATTACTTGGATGAAAAACCGGAAACGTCAGCGCAAGGTAGGAGAAGTGGAGCATTGCCTACAGTTTCTCATGTAGCTCACGCTGATAGTAAGATTAGTGCTAATACTCTTTTACCCACAGCGGTAGTGCATATCATTCACCAGGGAGAGAATTTTAGAGCACGCGCTTTTCTTGACCAGGGCTCAGAGAAGACATTTATTTCAAAAAAGCTCCAACAGCAACTCAAGCTCCCTACGGAGGCAAAATTTTTTCAAATACATGGCATTGGAGGTGAAGTAATAGCAAACTCTAATTGTATATGCAGATTGACCTTATATTCGGAAAAATATGATCGCAGTGTACCCGTACAAGCGCAATGTACTCATGGCGCAATGTACTATTTTCGGGTGGGTTATTAGTGGCCCCATAGAAACGGAATCATGCTCTGCGTTTTCAATTGAAACCAGTGAAAATTCTGGAGATCCGATCAGCTTAAAAGGTTTTGGGAAGAAGTCTGCAGTCAACGTCCAGTCGCAAAGGAAGATGAATTTTGTGAATCTCTATATCAAGAAACCACTTTTCGTAATACTGAAGGCCGATATGTGCTTAGGCTCCCTTTTAAGTCAGACTTTTCCCAAAGCTTACGTTTAGGCGCCTCTCGCTCAGCAGCAATGGCACAATATCTCAATCTAGAACAGTCGCTTAGGAAAAAGGGGGAACTAGCGGGCATCTATAGTAAGGTGTTGAATGAATATATATCCCTAGATCACATGAAGCCCATAGGTTCGTGCGAAAACATTTCTCGTGCTGGCTATAATTCCTTTTATTTGCCACATCACGCGGTTCTCAAGCCCGAAAGTCATAGCACTAAAGTGAGGGTAGTGTTCAATGCCTCAAAGAAAACTAGTTCTGGATTGTCTCTCAATGACGTGCTTCACGTTGGTTCCACTTTACAAGCTGACCTGATGTCTCTTATTTTAAAATGGCGATTTTATAAATATGTTTTCAATGGCGATATTGAGAAAATGTATCGCCAAATTCGCGTTCATGAAGAAGACACCCAATTCCAACGTATTCCCTTTCGCCCGAATTCCCATTCTCCCGTTCAGGATTTTGCATTAATAACCGTCACCTTTGGTGTAAACTGCGCTCCATATCTAGCTATCAGAACACTTCTTCAGTTAGCCCGAGATTCAGAAAGTATTTACCCACAAGCAGCCTATATTCTAACCAAGGAAACGTACGTAGACGATATTCTCTCAGGCGCCCATGATATAGAAGCTGCAATCGATTTTTTATCCCAAGTTATCAAGGTCTTGAAATCTGCTGGATTTCCTTTAAAGAAGATAACCTCCAATTGTCCAGAAGTTCTAGCATCGGTCCCCAAAGGTGATGTCTTAGGTTCAGATTTTCTCAAATTCAGGGAAACGAGCACAACGAAAACTCTTGGCATTCAATGGAATGCATTATCAGATTGTTTTTCCTATACGATTAAACCAATTTTTCCTAGTTCCGCTATGACAAAAAGGCAGATCCTGTCCAACGTTGCCAAACTGTTTGACCCAGCCGGTTGGATATCTCCAGTTGTCATACAAGCAAAGATCATTCTGCAACAACTTTGGCTAGAAGGCACTGGATGGGATGACAAGGTTAAGCCTAACACTCTAACGAGCTGGAACAATTTTGTTAAAAATCTTCCCTTAATTTCCCAATTAAGTATTCCACGTTGGATTGATTTCGCTCCCTCTTTACCAACTCAAATTCATGGATTTTGCGATGCTTCAGAAAAAGCCTATTGTGCCGCAGTATATTTACGAACCCAGTCTGAGTCAGGATTTAATTCGCATCTCCTTGTCTCAAAAACAAAGGTAGCTCCCATTACTCCTGTGAGTCTCCCGCGGCTCGAGCTTTGTGGAGCCCTTTTACTGTCGAGGCTAATTAAACAGCTCATGGACTCATTACCCTGTAGCAGTCGTGAAATCTTTCTCTGGTCTGATTCAGCTATAGTTCTCAGTTGGTTAGAAAAACCTCCAAATACTTGGAAGACTTATGTCGCTAACCGTACCGCAAAGATAAGGCAAAATGTGGGGAACGCTTCTTGGCGACATGTCCCATCGTCTGATAACCCCGCTGACTTGGGCTCTCGTGGCTGCGACACTGCTCAGCTCTTAGACAACTCCTTATGGTGGAGAGGACCAGTTTGGCTTCAAAAGTACCCCGAAGAATGGCCAAAGCCCATTACAATAAAAGAAAACTCCCTTGAGATAAAACGCAAGGTGGAAGTTCTCCATGTGTTCACTTCCGATGAAGACATTCTCAGACGTTTCTGAAAGTGGGATAAAGCTATCAGGGTAATGGCTTATGTTTTTCGATACCGTTAAAAAGAGAGTACAAACACGATTGAAACCGACGTTACTTCACGCATCACAAGTGGCAACCCCGGCCGAAAATGTGTTGTCTGCGATGAAATTAGTGCCATGTATTAATCACCAGGAATTTCGAAATACCAAATACAGACTAATTTATATCACTCAATTAGTGTACTATAACAAGGCGTACTACTCTCTCCGGAAAGATGGAAAGGTCAGCACGAAAAGTTCAATATTTACTTTAAACCCATACATAGATAATGATAACGTAATACGAGCTAACGGTCGACTTGCTAACTCGACTCTTCCCTATAGTGAACGGCACCCAATCGTTCTTCCCGTAAATTCAACATTTTGTAAACTATTGCTCGATTTTACTCATAACCTTCTCTTGCATGCCGAGATTAATTTGATGTTAAGGGTCATAAGGGCAGAATATTATATTTCTCGGCTAAGATCAGCCATTCGATTTTTCAATAGAAAATGCCCCCAGTGCATTCGGTACAAGCGAAAGGTAAAATCCCAAATAATGGGGGCTCTTCCTTTAGAAAGAAGCTCATTTTCCCAGCCCTTCACTATTACCGGCTTAGATTTTGTAGGCCCCTTCTCTATAAAAACTTCAGTGTTAAGAAATGCTCCGTATCGCAAAGGATATGTATGTATTTTTGTTTGTTTTTGTACAAGAGCTGTCCATCTCGAATTATGCTCCGATTTGTCCACCAACTCCTTTCTAGCGGCCTTTACCAGGTTTATTGGTCGACGAGGTCTACCGATAAAGGTCATGACCGATAATGGGACCAATTTATAAGTAGTGTTTCTAAGGACATGGTGGAAAAATACTCATCTCTGGGAATTCAGTGGCATTTTATCCCCCCAAATCCACCCCATATGGGAGGATTATGGGAGGCCGGTGTAAAATCCTTTAAAATGCATTTTAAGAAGGTAGCCCATAATAATAAATACACATTTGAAGAGTTCACCACACTTCTAACCCGAATAGAGTCAGTACTCAACTCAAGGCCCTTAACTCCTCTATCAGACGATCCCCACGAACTGTTAGCTCTTACTCCCGGCCATTTTCTTCGAGGAGCTCCAATGGTGGCCCTACGCGAAGCACCCGCGGAATCCCTTACTCTAAGGGACCGTTGGGAAAGACTCAAGGTTTTACACCACCAATTTGCTCAACGTTGGAAGGATGAATATCTTAAGGAACTCCAGAAAAGGTATAAATGGAAAACACCGGAGGAGAACATAACAGTCGGTCAACTCGTAGTGGTGAAGGACGACCTACTTCCTCCTAACGAATGGCGACTTGGTCGCATTACAAAAATAAACTTTGGACCTGACGGCTTCGTGCGCGTTGCCGATTTAAAAACGCAAATAGGGTCCGTTACTAGGCCCATTAGTAAGCTTTGTGTCTTACCCGTAGAGACTGAGCCGTTAGAGGGCCATACTTAATTACTTTTAGTTCCTATACACTCATACACATAACAACACGTAGTTTCCCATACACATAATCATTAACTTGCAAATATTTTCATTATTTTTCTCCATTCATTTACTAATAATCATTTTATCACACAGGGCTCCTAGAAACCCAGCAGTCCACAAGTGTCTTGTATGTGCACGGTTTCATCCATTGAGGTTCTGCAAAACGTTCTTAAAGATGAGTGTAGAAATAAGGCAAGATCAGGTCCGCATCCTGGGCTATTGTGAAAACTGTTTGGCAAGGTCACATTCTACGGAGGAGTGTACATCTGCCGACGTGTGCCAAAAATGTGGATGGGCACACCATACTTTGCTTCATAAGCCCACACGGGCTGCCTCATCTTCGAATCTCGTGAAGCGACCCAGTAGAAACCGCACTGCTCATCGTGTCTCACGTCCTCGTCAAGGGAGAATCCATGACCGTCTAGGTCCACGCCACCGTTCTACACAACAGACTCGCTCCAACACCGATGGTTCAACAAATCGCACCAGGCGTTCGTCAAGCTGTTGTACACAACAACCAACTTCCTCCAACACTAATGGAGTAAAAAAACGTATCAGGCGTTCTTCAAGCCCTTCAACCTCCAGTCCAAGACGTATTTTGTTAGGGGCAGTACGAGCCCTTGAACGTTTGGCCAACACTCTCTAATAATTGGCCATTCTGGCCAAGGGTCCCAGTATGTTGAAAGCGGTGTAAATACATTTGTATTCTTGTATTTAAATCCAATTTGTATGTACTTGCTCTCTTTTTATACCCGCCACCAAAAAAATGGTGGGGGTATATTCATTTTGTCATTCCGTTTGTAACACATCGAAATATCCATTTGATTTGATGACGATCTAGCTATGTCCGTCCGTCTGTCCGTCTGTTGAAAGCACGATAGAGGTCGCACGGAAATTTTGCCAGAATCTTTCTTATAGACAAGGTTTGTTTGGTATTGAAAATGGGCCAAATCGGAATATTAGGAAGAGAGTTATAGCTCGAAAAGCAAGAGTAGGTCGAAAAAACCGTGTCCTTCGAACATCGAATAAAATGGAATTGTGTCCAAACGCCTTAACGTAGACTCATGAAACTTCGAATATATATTTCCTGGATAAAGACAATATCTTCCCCCGAAAATTGTCTAATTGCATTAGGAGAGGAGTTATCGATCAAAATGTACGAAAATTTATACCGCACAGTGTATTTTTTGATATATTTAAAAACAAAAACGTCATAAAAGCAACAAAATTGGATGTACGACTCTGAAATTTTGCACACTTTGCTTTTTGGTCACACGCTTTCTTGTAACGGCAAATCAATGTGCCACGCTCACTTTTACGCCCACCTCCCATATAACGTTTTAACTAAAATTCATAAAATTTCTCTATTAATAAAGATTTTGGAATAATAAAGGCCTATATTGAAACACCTCAGTTGTACTCATTCGCAAAAATAACTTTGACACGCCTACTATAACGCCCACTTTTCACGTTATCTACCGTTAATGAAATTTAAAAGCTCATAAAACCTCTAAAATTAGAGGTATGATGATAAATTTTGCTACGTCTATCCCCCTATGCAATTTCATTACTATGCCAAAAAATTAAGGTGCCACGCCCACTTTTACGCCCACCTCCCATATAACGATTTACCTAAAATTCATATAATTTCTCTATTAATAAGGATTTTGGAATAATAAAGGACTATATTGAAACACCTAAGTTGTACTTATTAGCAAAAACAATTTTGACACGCCTACTATAACGCCCACTTTCACTTTTGAATTGCGTCCAGACGCATAAACGTAGTCATGAAACTTCGAATATATATTTATCGAGTCAAAAGAATATTTTTCCCTGAAAATCGCTTAAATCTATGAATTAGGAAAAGAGTTATAGATAAAAATGTACGAAAATATATACTGCACAGTGTATATATGTACGATTCTGAAATTTTGCAAACATGGCTTTTTGGTCAAAGTCTTCGTTATAACGGAAAATAGATGTGCCACGCACACTTTTTTCCTTAAATTTTTATAAAAATATATTATTCATATATATTAGCATTTATTCATCTTACACTGCGACATTTATTGTACTGTAGCTAAATATAAGATAAAGATGATAAGATAGATGACTCTACTAGCAACTACTAGATGGCATGCTAACAACTTATGATTATGTTCTTCTGAAGTTATGCTCTATTAAAAATGGGAATTTAGGAAAATTTTGACCTAAGTCAAAAAAAATTATCTCTAAACATTATAAACAATTTATTTTCATGTACTAATGGCTAACAAATTTTAAAATTATACAAAACTTATTTCGTTTGAAAATCTTTTAAAAGCAAAATGTTATAGAAGTTTAAAAATCAAAATCTTACTAATAAATTTCCCGTTTTAGAAAAATGCAGAGAATGTATATTTTAAATCACCCTGTGGCCCTTAAAATTTAACATTAAATTCACTTTCTTCCTCTTAAATTCATGTAAATTCTCTATGAATAAAGATTTTGGAATACTAAATATATATTGAAATATCTAAGTTATGTTTATTAGCAGAAACTTTATTGACACGCGTATTTTAACGGCCACTTTCATTGAAAGACTAAATTTTCGAAAACATTTTACTAGCATACCGAAGTTATAATGGGTGGTTTAATTTTAAGGGACTATGTTGATTTTGAATAAAATTATTATGAAATTATTATTATTTATTTTTATAATGATAATATTTGTATGCTTCAATTATGTATGGAACAAAATATCGGCCAAATGGCCCCCCAACCTAGGCGGCACACAACGATCCGATAGTCCAAATTTTCAATGACACTGTTGATGCTCGATTGTTGGGCACGATGATGAGTCGAGGTTGCTTGCTCTTTTGCCACGTTATCGTGAAAAACAGCAATGTTTCCCATTCAACGAACTAAGATGGCATTCACAGATGTTTTCACATTTCATACAGACCTGCTTTGCAGACATTTAAATATTTTTTACAATTCTCACGATTGTGGACGAATTCGAACGATTATGTTGACCAAAAGAATCACGAAGTGCACAAAATGCATTTTGATTTGAACGCCCATTTTTATAAAAATCTTTAATATTTAAAAGCGTTGCTCGATTGCGTATCTTTCCACGGTTCAAATTGAGTTAGTCTGAGATTGAGAAATGTCAAATGAAATACAAGAAAAAAGTTTAAGTTTAGATGTGGTTCACCTTAAACATGGGCCCTTAAAATTTAACCACTCTCTACACAGAAAGTGATACATATTTTGTTATAGAGATTATTCTATAGCGATTAACAAAATAATAAATATTGTGCTTTAAATGTACACAAAATTGGTGGTGGGTATAACAGATTCGGCACTGCCGAATATAGTGCTCTTACTTGTTTTTTAATTATTGTATTTCATTTATATGAATTAATATTAAATTAATATTCCCATCTCTGCATGTGATAATTTTTACATATGTAACGAGTTATAAATAACGAGTTTTTTGGTCGAAAGCGCCAAGTTTATGAAATTTATTCGTTGGATTATTATCTTTTCACCGTTCAACGAGGCCAGACATTTCCACCAAAGGACTCATTAAAAGGAACTCTACATTTTCCCATCCATACATAAGTATAAAATAAACGAATGTAAGTTGTTTGAAACAAAGCTTTTGTTGTGTATATTTAATTGATAGAAGATCAGGTATCTCCTCCTGTTGTCTTATTATCGACCCTCTTTCCCTACGACAAATTGCTATTCAGTCAATTTGTTGATTATAAGTTTGTAATCCCTACAAACTAGTTTCCATAAAATTAAACTCATTGTGTTTCGATCCATTTTCAAACGCTTTTTGAAATATATATTTTAAAATTTGTGTAATATAATATACAATTTTAAACACAGCTACTCAGAAAACATGCATCCATCTTGGCTCTGAAAGGTCAACATCAAGGTAGAACATCACTTGTAAAACATATAAATACCGGCGATGCAAGGCCTATAAAACAAGCTCCTAGAAGTATTCCCCTAGCGAAACGTAATGAAGTCAAATAGCTTGTCAATGAAATAGAGCAGAATGGAGTAATAGAACCTTCTTCAAGTCCTTGGAGCTCACCGGTAGTTTTGGTTAAAAAGAAAGATGGCAGCACAAGATTTTGCGTCGATTATAGAAAACTGAATGACGTCACTAAGAAGGAGAGTTATCCACTACCAAGGATAGATGACACTCTGGACACGCAAGCTGGAACAAAATGGTTCTCTACATTAGACCTGCAAAGTGGGTACTGGCAAGTAGAAATATCTGATAGAGATAAGGAGAAAACAGCTTTTAGTGCAAGTGACGGGCTATGGCAATTTAACGTGATGCCATTTGGACTATGCAACGCTCCAGCCACATTCGAGCGATTAATGGAACGCGTATTAAGGGGACTTCATTGGAAGACATGCCTGGTGTATCTTGATGACATAATTGTCATGGGTAAAAGTTTTGACGATCACCTGAAAGATCTAGAAGAAGTTCTTAAACGAATATCAGTGGCTGGACTTAAATTAAGCGCAAAGAAATGTGCATTGTTCCAAAAAGAGGTTAAATACTTGGGGCATCGAGTCGCAGAGGATGGTATATCAACTGACGAAGATAAAATTCAAGCTGTGAAGGATTGGCCTCGCCCGAAAAATCTTCATGAGTTACGTAGTTTTCTAGGCTTCTGTACCTACTACAGGCGATTTGTGCCGAATTTCGCCAGTGTCGCTGCCAGTCTACATGAGCTCACCAAGAAGTCACGACCATTCCTGTGGGCTGAAGCCCAAGAACAAGCATTCCAGAAGCTTAAGGAGTTGTTATGCGTAGCACCAGTTTGGCATATCCAATCGCTGGGGAGAAATTTGTATTGGATAGCGATGCGAGTGGATACGGGATAGGTGGTGTTCTTTCGCAGGTTGTCAATGGAACAGAAAGAGTCATAGGCTACTACAGTCGGACACTCTCGAAGCTGAAAGAAATTATTGTGTAACACGACAAGAGCTTCTGGCAGTTGTGGAGTGTGTAAAGCATTACCACAAATATCTGTATGGACAACACTTCGAACTAAGAACCGATCACTCTGCACTCAGATGGTTGCTACAATTCAAACAACCTGAAGGACAGCTAGCCCGTTGGATTGAACGTCTCCAGAGCTACGATTTCAGTATTGAGCACAGAAAGGGCACTAAACATGGAAATGCAGATGCACTCTCCCGAATACCGTGCAGATTGGAGTGCAAACATTGTGCGAAAGCTGAAGGAAAAGAATGTGTCGTTGACGTTCGGCTAACACATATAGAGACAAGTGGTGACTGGTCAGCGGCGCAAAGAGACGATCCAATACTGCCAAAAATTATGTCAGCAAAGGAGGAAGACAAAAGGCCAACCCGTAACCAAATATCAGCGGAAAGTCCACTGATGAAATCATACTGGGCGCTATGGAATAGTCTGCAGGTTATTAACGGATGCCTTTATCGAAAATGGGAAAGTATTGATGGTAAATCGACAACAAATCTGATTGTGGTGCCATCCTCTAAAGTCAAAGAGGTATTGAAGGAGTTTCATAATGGTTCAAGTGGTGGTTATCTTGGTGTAACAAAAACCATAGAAAAGATAAAGCAACGTTTCTATTGGGTTGGATGCCAACAATCTGTAGCTGATTGGATAGCAAATTGCGCACAATGTATCGCAGCCAAGGGCCCAGTAAGACGGAGTCGAGGAGCACTGCAGCAGTACAATTCAGGTGCTCCGTTTGAGCGAATAGCGATGGATATAGCAGGCCCTTTTCCTGTCAGTGAGGCTGGAAACCGTTACGTTCTAGTTGTAATCGACTATTTAAGCAAATGGCCAGAGGTATACGCAATACCAAACCAAGAAGCTTAAACTGTCGTAAACGCATTTGTGAACAACTGGGTGTGCCGCTATGGAGTTCCGCTTGAGCTACATTCTGATCAGGGAAGAAATTTTGAATCTGCGACATTCCAGGAAATGTGCGAACTATACGGTATCCGAAAAACATAAATAAAACTATGTGGACTATATGGATTTTGATGCGCTGAACTCAAATCCGTTGTCGATTTTTTTCATCAGATCTGGATTTTTTTTATGGGCGTGGCAAATTTTTTCCCCTAAATTAGTCAGGTACGGAGACATATTTCATCCTAACTCGAGAACCAGTCATCCGGTTTTCAAAAACAAAACACCAAAAGATGTGTTACGAAATTGTATTTATTTTGGTCAAATTTTTCTCTATCTCTTATCGTTTTGGAATTATTCAAAAATTAATGGGGGAAAAAAACTTTTTTCGTGCAAAATTCGTAATATCTTTCAATTTAAAACTGGAATTAAAAAAAATATAAAGCAAATATTCAATATTTTAAACTTTTTTCTGAGAGCTACTTATCTTAGAAATAAAAAAAACCAAAAACCATAAAAATCGGTTAAAAAATGTGGACCGCAGGTACCCAATATTGTAATGCAACCAGCCTTACATATGATATATGTAACATTTCGTTAGGTGAGCAGGTAATGGAACTAAAGTACAACGGTATTTTGCATAGTTCTTGGAACTAATATTTATAACAGTATTTTTTAATTACCTGTGATTTCAAATTAAGAACATTAGGGTTGATTCTAGTATTGATTGTATGTATAGAAGCTGATGGACAATAAGTGAGTCACTTTAATTTGAATATCGTGCGGTTAAAATCGGCTACAGTAAATAGATCTTATAGTTTACTTTATTATTGTGTAAAGAGATAAAGCAATTAAAGAATCCACAAACGCTCTCATATTACAAAATGTCAAGAATTTGTAACAAATCTCCAAATTTATTTTTTTACGTATGTGACGATCTAACTTTAAGTACTCAACGGGAGACAATATCTTCCAAGATTAAAAATGCTTATCGCCGTTATTTTGGGTTTCCTATCGATGATAGAGATAAAAATTGGCTGCCATAAATGTGTTGTAGTAGCTGTGCAAGTTCTTTAAGAGGTTGTGTAAAAGGAAGTCGTAAGTCTTTGCCGTTTATGAAGCCAGCGATTTGGAGTGAACCACAAAATCATCAAAATGATTGCTATTTTTGCCATACTAAAACACGCGGGTTTACGAAAAAAACCAAAAGTGAAGTTACATATCCAAATACTTCATGCGTCAAACGACCAGTTTACCAGCTTGCAAGTAAATTTTTACCTCCATTGCCTCCTACAGACGATGAAGAAGATGGGCTTTCTGCAGCAACTGAATCCACTTACGTCAGCATGGGTGTTTGTTCCCATTCATTTGGAAGTCCAACGAGTACACCTTATTTTCCGCATTAAACTGATATGAATAACATAGTTCGTAAACCAAGGCTTTAAAAAAACTAAGTCTGAGCTTCTTGCATCCCAATGAAAAGAATGGAATTTGGTGCAAAAGGACGTTAACGTCTTGTACTTTCGAAATAAAGAACAACCTTTTTTTGAAATATTACAGCAGAGAGAAAGGTTTGGTATTTTGTGATAATGCTGATGGACTTTTGCGACAACTGTGTTTCAGTCATACATCTGAGGATTGGCGGCTTTTTACTGATTCATCCAAGACAAGTTTAAAAGCCGTTTTACTTCACAATGGCAACAAATTTCCATCGGTCCCACTCGCGTATGCAAGAAATATGAAAGAAAACTATTGTAGCATGAAGATGATACTACAAAAAATTTTTATATTCCCATAACTCATGGAACGTATGTGCAGATTGAAAGTCGTTGCAATGTTAAATAGATTTAAAAGTGGATATATGTACTAAGTTTTATTGCCTCTTATGTGAATGGGAAAGCCGCGCGAAATAAAAACACTACAATTTTAAAATTTGGCCGAAAATAGTAAATTTTATTCCAGGAGAAAAAAGAAGAAGAGCCTTTAAATCAAAAAGAACAAACTCTTCTGCCTTCTCTTCATATAAAGCTAGTCCTAATGAACATTTTGTCAAAGCAACGAACAAGGACGGTGAAGGCTTTCTATACATTAAGAGCAAATTTTCTAGAATCAGAGATGTTATTTTAAATAAAATAGGCTGTAAATATTTTGATTTTTTATTGTAATTTGAAGTTATCTACTGCTGGCGACAGGGTGGGCGCTTTAAGCGAGGCGTTGCTACAAAATTACAAACTGGCAAATTTTTTTGCTTATATTTGTTTTTGTTGTACGAAAATAGATAGAAGTAAAAAGTTGCCATTCATTGATGCTACAAGGCGCTTTAGTGCGCCCACTCTGACGTTGTTTGCTGCATTACACATATTTGGTCAATATTGAGTACCTGCGGTAAATTGACAATAAAATCTACATTTTGAACTCATTTTTATGGTTTATGACTTTTTTTATTTCTAAGATAAGTAGCTCTCAGAAAAATGTTTAAAATGTTCAATATTTGCTTTATATTTTTTTAAATTCCATTTTTAAATTGAAAAATATTAGGAATTTTGCACGAAAACAAAATTTTTTCTCCATTAATTTTTGAATAATTCCAAAACGATAAGAGATAGAGAAAAATTTTATTTGACTAAAATAAATACAATGACTGGTTCTCGAGTTAGGATGAAATATGTCTCCGTACCTGACTAATTTAGGGGAAAAAATTTGCCACGCCCATAAAAAAATCCCGATCTGATGGAAAAAACCGACAACGGATTTGAGTTCAGCGCATGAAAATCCATATAGTCCACACAGTTGTAATTAATGAGAAGACAAAAAATAATTTTTTGTAGAGCAGTGTAATTGGTCGTATACTAGTACTTTTGCGATGTTACTGATAAAAAATATATCAAATAAAGTACTACTAGTGTTCGTGGGATCAAACCCAATTGATATCATATAACTAAAATGGTTTTTAGTAAAAATGTTAAAATTAAAATCACCATATATAATTCGTACTTTTGTCCGACAATAGTATATTTTTCAAGAAAATCGACTGTTCCAACTCTGCAGTGGAATATGTAAACAAAACATACAAGTAATTTTTTACCAATTTTTTATCAATTGGATCAATAGTTAAATCTATTTCTGAGTAGTGGTTAACAGATACATTCGAATTGCTGCACATTTTACTTATAATTCCCTTTTTACATATATTGCTACACCACCACAAGGAGTTTTCCCTTATTTTGAAATTGTTATGTTGTTGAGTGCATCTTATAAAGAACTTTTCAACCACGTTTCAGATACACAATCAATGTTAACATCAGAACGTTCAATGATATAGCCAAACTCGTCTAGTTTAGGTGTTAAACTCTGAGCACTTATGTGGCATATTTTAACGCCAGATTTTTGTTTGCTTAATACACTGACCAACTTGTATGTCACATCTTTGGAACTAATTACTACGCTATCAATAAAAAACATAATGATGATTAAATTTAATAAAGAAAGAGACACAATCGGAAACAGTTGTTCAGCTCCCTCATACCATCTTTTCTAAAAGGCTGCTCATTCATCAGCGCTAAACTTTATGTAAGCCAGCCCTCGTGTTGTAGGCAGAGGGGTATGGGGCAGTACAGACGATAACCACAGGGGACGAAATTGTCCAGACGCTTGACAGGATTAAGGAATGGGGGGTGGTGGATAGATTGATCATGTCTGATCACAGGACTATTCAGTTCGAAATTGTGTATAGCGGGAGATAAAGGAAGGTACGGAGAAGTACTAGGGTACCGAGGGATACGGATCGTACGATGTACAAGAAGTACCTATCGGGACATTCTGGGAGTGTTTCACGGAGGGCACTTCGGACTATAGGGGATATTGAGCGTAATTGAAATTGGCCGTTAAGCTTGCATTCCAGCATGCGTGTCATTTGATAGTGGTGAATGAGAGAGACCCGACACCGTGGTGGAGGGGGGAAATGGAATCCAAGAAAAGAGATACGAGAAGGACTTTTAATCGTTACATGAGAGAGAGGAACTCTAGCTCTTGGAATGATTACAAGGGGAAGAAGAAGAGTCGTTGTTGGGCGTACATTTTTCCGGGAGTTTAATTTCGTGTGACTCATGGTACCCTGTCAACAGGGGATCTAGTGAGCAGAAGCGAGAAGAAGCAGGGAGAAAATTACTCTAAATGGAGTTAGAAGTGCGATTCGTTTTTTTGCTCCATTTAGGGCGGCTGGAATGGATGGTATATTCCCTGCACTATCACAGTGGGGTATGGACACTTTGCTTTTTGTGGTCAGGGAAATATTTGCGGCTTATCCTTCGACGGATTATGTCACTTTGACATGATGGAAAGCTAGGTAATTTTCATTCCCAAGCTTTACATCTTTTCTTTTAAAGACAGTAGAAAGGGTTTTTGTATATTTCCTAGAGGAGAAAACGCTGATGGATAGGCCGCTGAGCGGATGCCAGCTCGTGTACAGGGCTGGAAGGTCTACAAAGACTGCTCTTCACGAACTAGTAAGGGTTTCGGAAAGGGAGATTTTCAGTGGCGGTGCCGCTTTGTCTGTATACATGGATATAGAGGGCGCTTTTGATAAGATCTCTTTTGACAGGCTTAGATATGCTCTTACTTGGCGAGGGGTTGATTCCATTATTGTAAAATGGATTGTCTGCATGCTGAGGAGTAGGGCTGTGAATTTCAGGAGCAGATGCCTCAGTATTTGGGGTCAGGGGTTGCCCACAGGAAGGTGTTTATCACCTCTACTGTGGAATATAACTGTTGACAGCCTTTTCAGGAGACTGAAACTGATGGACATAAACACTACAGAGTATGTGGATGATGTGGCAATTATGGTGAATGGAAAGTTCATTGGAATTATTCTCGGCTGCATGAGACGGCCTCTTAGCGTAACCGAGGCATGACGCAATGAACAGGGCCTAACCATAAACGCTACGAAGTTGGATGCTATGCTTTTCACTCGTAGAAAGAAAGGTATGGAGATTGGGTCCCTGACGCTTTTTGGGACCGGAATCAATGTATCCAGGAGAGTGAAGCATCTGGAGATAACGCTTGATACGAAACTAACCTAGACTGATCACGGTGAGGCGAGGATACAGAAAAGAAAAGGATTTTGCATCAGTATAAGCGAGTCTGTGATCGTAGGAGGGGGATCTCACCACAGGCTGCACATTGGATTTATACGACGATGGCAAGACCGAAAGCTACTTACGCGTCTGTCGTTAGGTGGCAGAAGGCTAATAAAGTGACGTTCAAGCGGAAGTTGGATGGGTTTCAGAGGATTGCATATAGGTATATGCGGTGCAATGCGTACTACTCCGACGCAGGCAATGGAGGCATGTATATAAGGAAAACGTCGGCAATGGTGGCACTGAGGATGTAAAGAGATAGAACATGGTATCCCTTTGGGAGTAGTTTGGGGCATAGGAGTAATCTGGAGCTTGTGCATAACGAGATTATAGAAATTCAGATGCCGATGGAGCGCATGAAACGGATTAAAGTGGTCGAGAAGCTACATCACATGCTCATGGCGGATGGATTCATGCACAATGAGTGTACGGATAGTAACATCAGTATATTAACTGATGGTTACCTTATAGACGGAAGGGCATGAGCCGGAGTCCATTCAATTGAGATGAACCTTTTCTGTTATCTAAGTCTAGGGGAGTATGTGTCCGTATATCAGGCAGATATGCTTGAATTGATACACGCGTTGGACCACTTGCTGAAGGATATAGTGCTTGGGAGAAGAATCATCACTGCACTGGATAACCAGTCTGTGGTTAGATATGTGCAGCGTACGGATGTGAACCCAAAACTGTTTCTCGAATGTGTTCTGAAGCTCAATAGGTGTGCCTCTGTGAACGAGGTAACGCTAATGTGGGTTTAAGGAACATGTTGGCATAGATGGGAATAAGGCGGCAGACGAACTTGCGAAAAGGGGAGCTGTTGTGGCATTCTGCGGACCGGAATCTAGATTTGCCTTGGGGATGGGATGGTGCGTGCGTAGGTCCTACAATGGGTGGAATCTATGAACCTGAGAAGGTGGATGGAAACGACCATATGTAGACAGGCACGTATGGTGCTCGAAGAGCCCCTTGGCGGAAATGCAGTCAGGGTACTAAATAAATTGGCTAGTTTTGGTTTCTTGTTATAAAGAAGACAATTACTTTCGACTTTTCTATTAATTTTTGTGTTAATGGCTTCAGTACATTTAAGGTACATTTTTACATTAAGAATTTTTCGAAGGTTGGTAGCGCAATTAAACATATTTTACATATTTTTTTTTTTTTTTGCAAAGTGTTAAACAGAATTTGAACACAATCCTAGCGAAATTATTCTCAACATTGCACATAAGTAGTTTTTATCCATTTAACTTAATTCATAAAATTTTATTCTAGGTCACGTAGATTTAATGTTATTTTAGTTTTTATAGCGGCAATTGTAAATCAATAAAATTAATTTTGTTGTGTTTGTTTACGCTTTAACATTTCTATTCATTGAGATATAAACAGTATGTATGGAAATATACATATAAACATACATATATACAGTCGAATCTTGGTAATTTGAAATTCGTCAATTTGAATCTCGCGATAATTTAAACTATTTTCCAGGTCCACTGAAAAACATTTAATAAACTGAACAAAAGCTATGTATGATGGTACTAGGGTGATCGATTCGGTTTTACAACCGGTGGAAAAGCCGGTTTTTTACTCTTTCAGCTGGCGGTTTCTTCCAAATGTTAGTTTATCGAATGTCGAATACACCGGTTTTTTTACTCACAGAAACCGGTTTTTTTTTATTTTTAGTTTTATGTTTATTAATCTTTGTAACCAAATGTACCATACTATATTTATTACTCAAAAAATTTAGAAAAATCAGAAAATATTGTTACAGATTTATTTTTAAGTAGCTTAATTTACATTATAATTTATTTTAGTTGTAGTAGTTTAAGTTACTGTAGTTTTATTTGTATTAGTTTATTTCGCTGGTTGTTCGAAAATTATGTTTGTTATTATGTGTAGCATACTTTTAGGCACTTCTATTATTCGTGCATATTACTTAACGTGTTAATTTAAATTTATCGGTTTTCGAATGTACTAGAATGTACATACGAGAACTTTGTCGAATGTTACCGAACACCACTATGTTACTATAAATAGCCGAACAACACAGCTAACATAATCAGTATTACAATAGAGCTTGAAGTTCAAGAATCTTCTAGAGCTAATAATGAAAAATTATTAGCCGAAGTTCAAGAATCTTCTAGAGCTAATAATGAAAAATTATTAGCTGAAGTTAAAGAAGTACAAGAAACAGCTAGAGCTACGAACGAGAAACTTCAAGAAATCTCTGAAGCTGTAAACAACAGAGTAGAGGGCATTGAAAAGCATGTCAGTAAAATAGATAAAAAACTAGCTGATCTTGAAAATGATATCGGAGCACAGGCTAGAGATGTTGACGAAAAATTTAAAAATTTAGAATCAAAAATTAATGAAATTCGATTAATGTTGAAAAAAATTAATTAATGTTATGAGGGACCAGTGCGGATAGTTCCAGAAATATCGAGTAGAATAAAGGCCCCTACTTTTGATGGAAGTGCACCGTTTAACGTTTTTAAATTTCAGTTTGAGACAGTTGCCAATAGAAATATGTGGAACAATGAAGAAAAGGCTTTAGAGCTGATTTTGGCATTAAAAGGCAACGCAGCACAAGTTCTAGAAAGTATAACCATTGGCTGCAGAGAAAACTACGATGACATAATGGTGGCGCTACAACGCAAATATGGCGGTGAGCACAAACGAGATATATACCGAATGGAACTACGAGGCAGAATACAAAAAGCTAACGAGTCATTACAAGATTTTGCAACGGAGATCGAGCGTTTGGTGCAGCTGACATATCCAGATGAAAATCACCCATTTTTGGATCAGTTTAAAATTGAAACGTTTGTAAATGGAATACGTGATCCTGAAATAAAGCACGCGGTGTTTGGAACGCATAAATCGACGTTTGCAGAAACAGTTTCATATGCACTAACACAGGAAACTGCAAAATTGCTTTCTAAGCCTCAGATATACAAAGTGCGAAATCTTGAAATTACTGCAGAAAAAGACGGAGATATAGTCACCGAAATTAAAAATGCAGTTATACAGGCGTTGGAGGAAAAGCAAGGCAAAGCCAGAGCCAAATGCTATAATTGTGGTAAAACTGGACATTTTCAACGAAATTGCAAAGCACCAAGGAAGCGGGCTAGATTTTTATCGCCACCTGAATACAGCAAGCTGGAAAACACGCAGTTACCGTTAAAACAAGTTAACACTTATAGGCATGAGCATGATCCCATAACCGAGGGCCCCACAATCTCCATATCAGTTATGCAGCAGGAAAATAGCAACCTTACTGCTTGTGGGTATATCAATGGTCGGAGGCATGTTCTTACAATAGATACAGGAGCATCACAATCATTTATCAGACCTGATATAGTCAAGAAGGAAATCGAACCACTATGTGGCGTAAGTCTACGAACAGCTACTGGGGAGTTTGCTAATGTTTATGGAAAAATAAAGGTGAAATTAACTATTGCAAATATAAGTGTTAATCATGTATTTGTTGTTGCTGACATTGTGGATGAAGTAATCGTGGGCGCTGATTTTATGATAAGTCATAACATTAATCTGCACATGGGACGAAAAGTTATGATTTGGCGCAAAGAAAAGATCCTATGCTGGCAAAAATTATATCAGCAAAGGAAAAAGATAAAAGGCCCACTCGAAACCAAATATCAGCGGGAAGTCCACTGATGAAATCTTATTGGGCGCTGTGGAATAGCCTTAAGGTGGTTAATGGATGTCTATATCGAATATGGGAAAGTGCTAGTGGAAAATCGGTCACAAATCTAATTGTGGTGCAGTCCTCTAAAGTCGACGAAGTTTTAAGGGAGTTTCACGAAGGTCTCAGTGGAGGTCTCTTTGGCATGACAAAAACCTTTAAAAAGTTAAAGCAACGGTTCTATTGGGTTGGCTGTCAACAATCGGTAGCTGTTTGGATAGAAAATTGCGCCCAATGCATCGCAGCGAAAAGCCAAGCAAGAAAAAGTCGTGAGTCATTGCAGAAGTATAACTTAGGCGGGACCTTTGAGCAAAGAAACATGTCCAGCAACAAGATGAAGGCCAGATATGACAGAGCAGCAAATTCTGAAGGCTTTAATGAGGGTCAGCTAGTTCTACTATATAACCCACAACGGAAAAAAGGACTGTCTCCTAAATTGCAAACTCATTGGGATGGGCCGTATAAGGTGATAAAAAGAATAAATGATGTCGTGTATAGAATACAAAAGTACAATAGCCCAAGATCAAAGATAAAAGTGGTTCATCTCGAGCGCCTCGATAAGTACGGAAAAAGTGAATTTGTGCCTATTCGGAACGAACAGGCTTAAGCGGGCGGTAGTGTTACAGATTTATTTTTAAATAGCTTAATTTACATTATAATTTATTTTAGTTGTAGTAGTTAAAGTTACTGTAGTTGTATTTGTATTAGTTTATTTTGCTGGTTGTTCGAACATGATGTTTGTTGTTATGTGTAGCATACTTTTAGGCACTTCTATTATTCGTACCTATTACTTAACGTCTTAATTTAAATTTAACGGTTTTCGAATGTACTAGAATGTACATACGAGAACTTTGTCGAATGTTACCGAACACCACTATGTTACTATAAATAGCCGAACAACACAGCTAACATGATCAGTTTTACAATAGAGCTTGTAAAGTGTGTATCAAAGTGAGTTTGATAATAAAAGTGTATAACCATAAGTATAATAAGTAAAGTGATACAAGAACAATATTTGAGTGTATTTAAATAAATAAAGTGCTCTTAATTTTACAACGAATTTCAAGTCTTTTTAATTGCAATAAAAGAACTCTAAGTTTATTTAAAGGAAATAATCCAACGTTTATAAAAGGTATAAACGTAACAGTATATTAAACAATTTTCCATAATATCGTAAGAAATTTATTTGTAGTTTTAAAAACAAATGTAAAATAAGAAAAATAATAAGGTTAAAAATTATTTGTTTTAAATGGAGAGTAGGCATTTTATACGTTGTTGCGCTTATAATTTGCTGTGATAATCAGCTGTTCACTTAAGTTTTTTAACCAAATTATTGTACTTTGCAATACTTTTTGATCTCATTTTCGAATTTCATAATATTTTGCTCGTACGAAATCTAGCGACTTGTACTAAAGACTACCATAATATCTCTAATAACATATGACTTGTATACTAAAATAGCTTGGCCCACAAAGGGTCATTATTACATCTTGCCTATAAAGTTGACTACCGTGACCAGTGCAATGATTTTTTTATATTTTTCATTTTTAAAAAATCCTTGTAACAATTTTTTTTTATATGGCAAAACTAGAGCAAATACCGGTTGCTTTTAACAAATTAATTTAGTTTTTAAAAAATGTAGTGGCAACAATGTAAATTTATACATTTTATTTACAAAACGAAATAAAATTTTTGATGATAAAAGTTCGAAGTAGAAAAAAAATATATATTAATCACAATTTAGTTGCCATATTTTCTTTCATGTAAAGAAACAGTTGCATTTTTAAATTTATTAACCTTAAAAGTTCAAGGTAATTGAAGCATAAACTTATCTTTTCGTTTACTTTTAGGTAAAAAATGTCTGTCCTTTAACATCTTTATTTTATATAACGGCGTTTTATAATAATGCCATTGAATGTGTGTCAAATTAAAATGCAATTAAACCATAGAACAAGCTGGTTTATACCAATATATGTTTGTATCTCTGTCATGGGTATAAGAAAAAATTATATTTTATGTATTCGACCGGTTAACTGTTTTTTTTTGAATTTTTAAAAGAGCAACCGGTTTTTTTAATTCTAAATTTCAAATTATTTGAGAACCGGTTTCTTAAAAATGTCGAATAATCGATCACCCTAGATGATACCCTCTTTAATTTGAAATTATTTGAATGCGCTATTACATGAGTTTTTTGCAACTCTACGCTCTTCTTAATGCTGTGTGTTTTTTGAAAAATATAAAATAATTAAAACAATCATTAAATTTATTTATATGCGTTGGTCTATAGAAATGATATCGTGCCCGCCAACGTTCTATAATTTGAAGTTTTGTGTTTCTACACTTTATAATTTGAATTCGTAATGTGATGTTGTTTTTGTTTTTGAAGTAAACAAAATTAAATTAGTTTGCTTTGGTTTCTATGCCACGCTTTTAGCATAAGTACACCACAATATCGACAGATGCTAAAAAAAACAATATATTTTGCTTTGCTTTTGTTCATTTGGGAAACTTAGTGCTAAATGAAAAATATTCTAGCTTCTTTAAAATCTAACGGCTAATCTTTGTGTTTTTATTATTGTTACAGTGACATAAATGATTTACAATTGTTAAGCCAGTATTTCGCATACTGGATCATAGCTGCCAGATAAAATAGGGGTAAAATCGTCTATTTTGGGGAAAAAAAATCGTCAAAATCGTCAAATGGTTTACTCAAATCGTCATTAAAACTTCAAAATAAAGAAACGCATTTTTCAAGACAAAAAAAAAATTTAAATTAAATGCATTACATAACAAACTTTTTAAATCTAGAGAGACCAGTGGTTAAGAACATGACAACAAATATAATACAATTTAGAATTCATTTGGAAAAATAAATACAAAAAATAATAAATTAGCTGCATCTTTTTGGACTATTTGACAAATAATTATAATCATTTATTGCTTAAGTTTCTACCGATTAAAGTAGCTTTAGACAAGCGTAAGACAAGCACAACGCCAAAATAAACTACATCGTTTCGCTTTTCAGCCCATAAACTTATTTCTGGATTTGCAAACCAGTCTTCCTAATTTCCCTCTTCTTGTTGGTTACCTGTGAAAAACACCATTAAAATTTCATTTTAGCTACTACAAAGTTTTGCATAAAAAATGGATGAAATTTCTACTTACAGAGGAAGAACTGCTTGACTTTTCATCATCTTGGTTTTCTATTGAAAATATAATGTTTGATTTTTAATGTTTTAGGGCCGTATTCATAAAAAATATTTTAGGTTTATTGAAGGCTTATTTGACAAATTTCTCTACAACATCTGTCAAATAAACCTAAAATATTTTTTATGAATACGGCCCTTATGTATAATTCAAAAGAACTTACCTTTTTTTAAGTAACTTGTCACTTATTTTGAAATAAATTTACTTTAAAAATTAAAATTGTTTTAAGCGCGTTTCCAAATTTATATTTGTTCGTGTTGTAGGTTTCAGCTGATAAAATGTGGCATATACTATGTTAAAAATGTACAAAGTGGAAAAATTATCCACACACACATATTAAATAATGATAGATTTATCTCTTTCACTCTGTTCTATTATTAATTATAGAAGCCAATGAGCCATGTTGTTCTAATGTGCAAGAAGCTACGTTAAGTTTAAAGAGTTCCTTTAGTGATATGTCTTCTAGATTAGAAAATCCTGGAACTTGGCCAGATTTAAATGACAATATTATTTGTTATTTAGTTGAAAAGGGCTCCAAAAAAATTATGTAATTTTGCTTTTTCGGTAACATCTGGCCGAAAATTTAATGCGAAGCTTTACGAAAGGGTTTTGTCAAATGGAGATAAGATTCAAAGATCATGGCTCGTGGCTACTCGACTTCCAAAAATCTTGTATTTTGTTTTTGTTTCAAATTATTCCGATAATGCTATTTCTAGCTGTAGATATAGGGATTGGAATTTCATAGATAGACTTCTTAAAGAGCAAGAGCAGATTTGAAATCATATCAAACTTTTTTAAATTTGGAAGGAGTTTGAAAGTCGACTAGCAAGTCAGATCACCGTTGATTCAACAATACAAACAAATTTATCGAAGGAGGTGCATCATTGGAGAGACGTATTAAAAAGGCTATTAATTTGCGGGGAGTTGTTAGGTGTGAAATCTTTAGCATTTAGAGGAGGATCCGACAATTTATATGATAAAAATAATGGTAGCTTCTTGAAATTAGTAGAGGCTATAGCAAAGTTTGACCCAGTTTTAACAGAACATTTAAGAAGAATTAATGACTCTGAAACACAAAATATATATCTGAGTAAAAATTTTCAAAATAAGCTTATTAAAATTTTTACTGGAGTAATAAAAACAATTATTGAAATCGTAAAATCAGCCAAATATTATTCACTTATTGCTGATTCTACTTCCCGACTTCAGCCGGAAAGAACAAGTATCTGTTATTCTTAGAATAGTTGATAAAGAAAATACGGTCATAGGTTTCCTTGTAGCTACAGACACTACTGAAAAGATTTGACCACTTTAGTATTTAATGCACTAACGTCGTTTTAACTGTCAATTCATGATCGTGGAGAACAAGGGTATGATAATGGGTCAACTACCCCGTGCGTTTTCTATGCCTTGTGCATCTCATTACCTTAATTTAATAATTTCGGATTCAGTTCATTGCTCCAATCAACCCATTAGATTTTTCGAAACGGTTCAAAGTCTTTATACTTTTTTTTCAGTTCCATTAAAGATGGAATATATTAAAAAAAAAAGAAACATCGATGAACTCACTTTTAAATCGCTTTGCACAAGATGGGAAGGTCGTATAGATTCTTTAAAGCCGTTAATCTTCAACTTCGAAGAGATTTACGAATCATTAGTAGGGTGGGGTGCAATAACGCCTTACGAAATAAGGCCTTTAAGGCTTTATTTCACTTCCAATTGAGAAATAAGGTCTTTATTGCGGAAAAGGCTTTATTGCACTTTGAAAGTGACATAAGGCCTTTATTGAAATTTAGCCAATGGTGCAATAAAGCCTTTATTTTATATTTTTTGATTCTTTTGTTACGCTGTTCAATTTATTGTTTTTTTGTTGTTGTTGATAACAATCCAATATCTTTAAACAACTGCTAATAATACATATTGCTCGTAATGAACATGTAAGTATATATTTTCGGTGGCATGTCATAATGTCCATGAACATTGTGACACACAAATAGTGACATAATGTCGATGGACTTTATGCACTACGTAGGAAAAAGCCACCTAAATCTCACTTAATACAGCTTTTCTGCGTGGCGGCCTGCGGCCGATCTTAGGGGTTTTCTCCTCCATAGGACGCGGCAGGTGGCTTCGCTGAATACAGTTTTCCTGCGCGCGTCTCATTATCTTCCGTAGTGTGACGCGCGCAGGGAAACTTTATTCAGCGAAGCCACCTGCCGCGTCCCATGGAGGAGAAAACCCCTAAGAGCGGCCGCAGGCCGCCACGCAGAAAAACTTTATAAAGCAAAGATTTTCAATATTGTTGCAGTTAAATTAATATTTGTGTATGCTTTTATGCAAAAATGTGTAATGAATTAAGTGATTTTTTTTTCATTTTGGTGTGATTTCGTTTCCATAAGTGGGATTAATTAATAATGTTCTATTAATTTTTGTCAATATGAAATTTTTTTATAATTGTTCAATAAAATATAAGAAGAAAAAGAAATTTAAGTGAAATAAGACCTTTACGGCTTTATTTCACTTTCAAAGTGCAATAAAACCTTTTTGGAAATAAAGGCCTTATTTCACTTTCCATTGAGAAATAAAGCCTTAAAGGCCTTATTTCGTAAGGCGTTATTGCACCCCATCCATTAGTAGAGTTATCAAATGACAGTGAATGTTTGACCAAAAATACGGCAGAAGGATTGGGAAATAAAATATTAAAATTTGAATTTATATTCTGTTTAGTAATATGGTTTAAAAAGCATGGAAAAATTAATACAGCGAGTAAATATCAAAGCCCTGCAGTGTGTTCAACGATAGAAATTAATATTTTATCCTCAGGCAAAGATTTTTGAATTACCTGTGAAGTGATGAAAGTTTTGACGTTTTTGTTGATGAAGCTAAGGAAATTGGTTTAAAACTAGAAGCCACACCATCTTTCCCACCACCTTCAACACTTAGAAGTCGCTTGAAACCATCTCATTTATTCTATGAGGGAGGAGATGAAGTAATTTCTGATCCGAAACATAGATTTAAAATTGAATTTTATTACAAACTATTAGATCAAACTATCACGTCTGTGACAGAGCGTTTTGAACAAATTAAAGATAAATAATGGAATTTTCAAATTTTTACATGAGCTGCATAAAATATCCTTAAACAATTTACATGATTTACGCAATAATTGTTTATCACTAGAAAAACATTTAACAAAAGATACGGATTGCGATATAGACGGATTAGAACTATTTGATGAATTAAAAACATTTTCGACATTAATTTCAGAAAAACCTACTTCGTCCATTAAAATATTAGAATTTATTTTTGGAAAAAAAATAGAAATATTGTTTCAAAATGTAGTCATTTCTCTAAAAAAAAATTTAACAGTAACTATCACAGTAGCATCTGCAGAACGTAATTTTTCAAAATTAAATATTATAAAAAATTATTTAAGCGCGGAGAATTAGATTTTAATTTCAAAATAAAATAAATATTAAATATTTTCATTTCTTTTTTTAATTTTGGAGTTATTTTGAAATACCTAATTGAAGTTATATGGATTAAAAACATTTTTATTTTATTTTCTGTTGTAGAGGATTATAACTTCGTGGGGAACCTCCTACAAAAAATGCACCGAAATTCGCATTTTCATCTCTTGGGTGGTGTGAACACGGACTTATAAGGGCGGCCTTTTCAAATGTGCACCAGGCAGCAGAAAGTATAGCGCCGGCACTGATTGTATAACAAATGCAACGAGTAAGAGCTAACTAGCAGTTATTATAAAATATGATTACATTTTTTCAAACGTTCAAATCTTTTTATAAAAATGTTATAAATTACCAACAAACCAATTGAAACTACATATAGCCATTATCGTTATAAACTTTAATAAATTTTCAAACGCTTTTACGCTAAATATTAATATTAAATTGTCAGCAGTTTTCATAAGAATTTATCTATAAACATTAAATAAAACAAAAACGGTTACTTAAACATACAGTCGATATTGCAAGAATTTAAAAAAACTTGACTTGGTGTTCATCTTAGATATATTTTTTCAAAGAATGGAAAGGAAATATTTTTTAAATTATTGATTGAACCTTTAGATTTAATAAATTTTTATTTTAAAGATGATTTCGATTCGATGACCGTCGCTACTATTAATTATGACTTTGTAATGTACTGTAATGTTTAATGTACTTGATTATTACTCGTTTAAATAATTTTAATTGTTTTATATAAACTTTTTATAAAATGTCAAGGAGAATAAAAAATATAAGTCTCAGTTTGAATCTAGCATACAAATATGAATACTGTTAATTTAACTTATTAAATTCAGGTGTGGGGTTTGAAAATGGATTTACGACCTAACCGCCAAATGCTAATTGATGCATTAAATTTTGCTGGCATATCTTTTCCTAAACAGGCAACAATATCTCAATTAAGAAATCTATATAATAAATTGCTTCAATCACAAATTAATAATGAAGTTGCTGATCGAACTACCGATGTTACTAGTGGTGATCAAATCCCCGATGCTTTAAATGTTACTGCTGCTGATGTGTCCCCTAATGAAATAAATAGAACTTTAACTGCGGCTGATACTGATAATTGTGTTCTAAATAATGATTCTTGTGACATTTTATTTGATCGTGAAAATGTTCCTATATCTAGTGGTATAATACCCGATATTAATTCTGAGGCCTCTAATGTCAATCCAGCTTTGAATAATGAAGATGAAGAACGACGATTAGAAAAAGAATTGAAAATTCTTCGAATGCGTTATGAAATAAGAAATTTGAAATGCCAAATTCAGTCATTAGAAGATAATTCAACTCAATCTTCTATAAGCCATCGTATTAATTACGAAGAACTTAATGTAGTTGTATCAAAATTTAATGGTGATGATAATCAAGATATTGTAAAATGGTTTAACCTTTATATACAAAGATGATTGGATTTAATGATAATGAAATGTTATTGGGATTAAAGTGGTTATTAGTTGGAAGTGCTCGTATGTACATTCAGAATTGTAGCGTGACAAACTACAATGAGATGAAACAATTTTTAATAACAACATTTAAAAGAACCGTAACTTGTGAAGAGGTATATCGTAAGTTACGTTTACGTACAATAAAACCTGAAGAGTCATGTATAAGCTATGTTATCGCAATGCAAGCAATTGCGTCCCAAGCAAATGTTGATGAAAAAGAGTTAGTGGATATTATAATTGATCGACTACAAGATAACACAACCAACATATCTCTACTATATGGTGCTTCATCAATTCCTAAACTAATCGAATGTTTAGATAGATATGAACAACGCAGAATACGTAAAGCTGATGTGGTTACAAAAGCCAAGTCTAACAATAACTTAGATGTTAGATGTTACAATTGCTCTCAGTTTGGACATTTCCAAAGCGCTTGCCCAAAACCTCTAAGACCTAAAGGTTCATGTTTTACTTGTCATCAAATGGGTCATTATAATAAAGACTGTCCAAATCGAAAAAAAAAACAACTAATATAGTTGCATCTGTTTTTCCAGAGCTTGAAAGTAATACAGAAGATATAAAAATAAATCCGATGCAGTTGGTAAGTGTGGCTTTTTTATTTAATGAAAATGATTACACTGATTATTTGAACTTTAATTCTCTTATTGATTCTGGTAGCCCTATTAATTTTATCAAACGGTCTTTAGTTCCTTCAAAGCTAAGGATAACAAGTAAATTGAAAACAACACAATTTGTCGGTTTTGGACATTTTAAATTAAAAATGTATGGAACAGTATCCTGTTTGATCAGGTTTCATAATTTTGTTAAACGCGAAGAGTTAATGGTAGTTCCAGATAATTATATGACAACTTCAATAATTTTGGGTAGAAGTTTTATGAATAAATTTAATATACATTTATTTAAAATAAATTCAAATAAATCGAGTGTAGTCAGTTTTATTAAAGATGAATTTGGGAAGAGTAAAAGTGACTGTTGTAATTTAATTCAAAATAATCTGTCGAATTCAGAATTAAATAAAAATAATGTTAAACTGCCTCAGTATAGTTTTGATATAAATCCAGTATTAAAAGAACATGAACAAAATATAATTAAAGAACTTATTGCAAGATGCTATCTTTATCCGGAAAATGGTACAATATCATAGTCCGATTTTAAAATGAAAATACATTTGTCAGATGATATTCCCGTTTATTGTTCTCCACGTCGTCTATCTTATCATGACAAAAATGAAGTTCAGAAAATTATTAATGATTTGTTAGCTTGAAAAGTTATTCAACCAAGTAGTTCACCATATGCTTCGGCTATTGTTTTGGTCAAAAAGAGATCTGGGAAAATTAGAATGTGTGTTGACTATCGAAATTTAAATAAGAAAACTATTCGTGATAACTTCCCTTTACCGCTTATTGATGATTGTATTGAATATATGTCAGGAAAGAAAATTTTTAGTTTATTAGATTTAAAAGATGGATTTAATTAAATTGAAATGGATGAAAAATTAGTTGCATTAACTTCATTTGTTACACCACATGGTCAATTTGAGTATTTGCGAATGCCTTTTGGTTTAAAAAACGCACCTGCGAATTTTCAAAGATTTGTTTATAATATTTTTCGTGACTTGATTGATTCACATGAAATAGTTATTTATATAGATGATATTGTTATAGCATCAAAAGATTTTAATTCTCATTTCAAAACGTTGGAAAAAGTATTGCATTGTAATGTACTGTAATGTTTAATGTACTTGATTATTACTTGTTTAAATAATTTTAATTGTTTTATATAAACTTTTTATAAAATGTCAAGGAGAATAAAAAATATAAGTCTCAGTTTGAATCTAGCATACAAATATGAATACTGTTAATTTAACTTATTAAAGACTTGTTGATGTATTCTTTGGTTTTGTAATGCTTTTAAAATCTGGGGACATATTTACATATATAAACCTGCGACTTCAAGAACACAAATTGACGCTAAGACCCGATGATCTGAGGATTACGTCGTTCCATGTATACAAATCTAATTATGTTTGCTTTGGAATTTTTGTAGTTGAACTGACATTAGACTTAATTTAAAAACCTTATCGATACCTTACTTCCTCAACCTCGTATCTTAAAAAATACGGTTTTGACTTTTTCATATCAAACGATTGTTTTATGCTTTAACTAAAAAAGATTCATATATTATTACTACTAATATACATAAAACAATCAATTCCTTAATAATTGCATTTAAACTTTTAACCAAACACCGAAGTATAAAAAGATGAACCGTTTTTTTTTGTCTCTCCTGAACAATTTTATTTTTTAAGATACGAGGTTGAGGAAGAAGTCGGTGTGTCATCTTCTAATAGGATCGATCATTAACATATTTAAAGGTCAATGTACACGCGTCTTACGGTAACGGACGGCAGCAGAATAACCGATTTAAAATATTAAATAAATAAAATCTTGTTGATATATGACAAAGCATTTAATTATTTTATACATTTTTTTTTGTCGCCTAATACTCTGAATAGCTGATTACTGCCTATTGCACTATTGCCGTGAAAATTGATTTTTAGAGATTAATCCTCACGGATTTTAAGAAATCACATAAAAAAAACTACACTCATATGTATGTGCAGTTGTTATATGATCTACATAAGTGTGCAGTTATACCGTTGTATGCAGAAATCAATGGGCTTGGTTCTGAATCTCCTCTTTTGGAATTAGTTTAACCTACTTATTTAGTTTTACAAGGTTGAATTAAAATTTATTCATTATTAGTGTACGATTTTTTTTGAGTATTTTTGAAGACTTTGTTTTTTGGACATAATTCTAAAAATCTATTAGGTTAGATTCGGCAGCCGCCCGAAGGCATAGCTCACTTAATCTTCCGAGGGTCCCGTTGTAATACCGTAGACACCAATGCTTATTCGTCTATGTCCTCTGGCCGTCGTTCCTCAGCCATTCTGTCCTGTTTATAAAGGTGTGGATCTTTCCCAGATCAACTGCGGAAAGACAAGTTTTACTTTAAAGTATTCGCTGACCTAGAATCTGGTGTCTCAGGTCCCCGAATTCAGGACAATTACAGAGAAGATGTTCAGTTGTCTCCTCCTCTTTCTCGTTATCGCAATTTTTGCAGAAGTCGTTGTAAGGGATGATCAGCCTAATCTATTAGAAGTATAATTATATAAATCGGTTCTTAATTTTATAATTGTTTTTGGTTAATGATAAAAAAAATTTTTGGAAAATTTGATAAGTTTAAATAATTTGAGCTTTACACTTTTTTTCACATTTATGGGCGGTTTAAGTACATTTCATATTTAATAAAAAAAATTTTAGTGATTAAGGTCCTTCTTTATATATAACTAGCTGGCCTGTCAAACGTTGCTTTGCCATATAAATTATTTTTAGGAAATATTTTTTTTAATTAAAAAAAATTCTTAAAAACCATATGTGTTCAACAGTACTCAGATCTATCTTTGTTTAAAGTTTCATCGAAGTCGTTACGTTATTTAGGTGAGGCATAAATTGTCCCTTGGAGTGAGTCACCCTTAATATTGAAGAGTATGAAAAATATATTTTAACCGATTTGCAAACGTTTATTTAAAGAAAAACACAAAAAAACTATATCGATACAAGAACATAAAAAAATGGGTGTTAAAGTAGGCGTGGTAAAAAAAATTATCCTATTAATCATAGTAAAGTCTTCGTTATGTTATTTAAAAATTTCAAGAAGATCAGTCTGGTAGTCTGGCATACCTGAGGGGTCGTGAAAAAAGGCGTGGCGTTGAGGGGTATGAAAAATAGATGTTTACCGATTCTCAAACCCTCCCCGACATCCACTCAAAATTTCATGAAAATCGGTCGAGTAATTTCGGAGGAATTTCATCAAAAACACCGCTGCACGAGAATTTTATTTATTAGATAAAGCGTTGATAAATCAAATTTCTATAAAAAATAGGTTTAGTAAGCCCATCTGATGTTTTTTTATAAATATTACAGTAAATTTAGTAATTTGTTAAATTGTAGCTAAGAGAATAAAACCCATTAATAAGTCAGTATGTAATCGAACTATCAACCATTATTAGCACCCACCAACCGGTAATACGTTAATAATTCAATATTATATGAATTAACTAAAAGCCTATAAAACACAAAAAAATAAAAATGTTTTTTTTTTATACATTTATAAGTGGTTCACATCATTTTATATTTTCTATCTAATTCTTTGCGTAAATAATAATTGTTCACAAATCAAAATTGACTTAAAAATTCCCATACACACAATTAACAATAAAAGTGTATTGTTAGAAAATTAAAGAAAAAAAAAGTTAAAATAAAATTATCACTTAACTAAATTAGTAGTAAACAATACATGATTTCTATGAAAATGATTATGGTAAATAAAACTCTTTTTATATGTTTTTATAGATTGGTCCCTGCAAACATCTTTCACATTTAACAAATCTACTTACGTGTGTATGTTTTTTTCTTTTTTTTTTTTTTGTACAAACAATTCCATCTAATGTAGATATTTATTATGAAGAGATAAACAAACGAAAAATATATATAAAATAGTGACGCTTTTCTATACAAAATATCAAAACATTTAAATTTACACACACAACTTATGTACATGTACTTGCATATGTACGTCCATGGTTCACTCAACTGACAAAAATCTTTAACTTGTTTTTTCTATGTATTTTAAAAATAGTAAAACAAAATCGCTGAAATTATGCATTTCCGTTAAGATTTTAATTGTAATTATTTTAACAAAAATCAATACTCTGTTTGTATAGATGAATATATTAATTCGTTGGCAGTAATGACAGTGATGCAGTCGTCACATTAATTCTGCAATGCATAAGAATAGATGGTTGTGTATATGTCTAAATAAGTTTAACGGTTACCACACGCATTTTCAGGTCTTATTCAATCTCTAGCAAAAAAAAAAAAAGATAAAGACAGCTGGTTACTAAAGCCAACATTAATTGATTTTTTTATACCCACCACCAAAAAAAATGGTGTGAGGTACATTAATTTTGTCATTCCGTTTGTAACACATCAAAATATCAATTTTAGATCCCATAAAGTATATATATTCTGAATCGGGGTTTCATTTTATGACGATCTAGCTATGTACGTAAGTCTGTTGAAAGCTCGATAAAGCTCGAACCAAAAAAATTAGGGGACTCAAATTTCAGCATATTTCTTATACACAAGGTTTGTTTGGTATTAAAAATAGGCTAAATCAAAATGTTAACAAAAAAGTCATAGGTCGTAATGTAAAAGTAGTTCCAAAGAACAATGTCCTTCCAACATCGAATAAAATGCAATTGTGTCGAATGAATTGATGTAGAGCGATGAAACTTTAAAAGTGTATTTCCTGAGTAAAAAAAATATAATTTTCTGAAAATCTATACATTACGAAAGAAGTTACAGATAAAAATGAACGAAAATTTATACCGCACAGTGTGTTTTTCGGTATATTTAAAATTAAAAACGTAATAAAGCCTACAAAATCAGATCTACGAAGCTAAAACTTAACAAACATTACTTTCTGATTAACTGATTTGTTCTAACGGAAAATTAATGTTACGCGCCCACTTCAACGCCGGCCTCCCACATCGCTTTATTTTAAATTTATATAACGTCTCTATGGACAAAGACTTTGGATGAATAAAGGACTATATTGAAATATATAAGTTGTATTTATTAGTAGAAACTATACTGACACGCCTTCTTTAACGGACACTTTTCACGTAATCCAACAGTAGATGAAATTAAAAGGCTCATAAAACCGATAGAATTAGAGATATGATGATGAAATCTCGTACATACACCTTTCTAGTCAATAACATTCTAATGCCATGAATGCGACACGCCCTCTTTAACGCCTATTTCCCATATAATATTTTATCTCAAATTCATATAATTTCTCTATGAACAAAGTTGTGGAAGAATCAAGGACTTTATTGAAATATCTAAGTTTTATTTATTATAAGAAACTATATTGATGCGCCGCCAACTTCAACGCCTACTTTCATTGAATAACAAAGAATTAAATAAATTCTGTGCTATAAAAGTACATAAAATTGATGGTGGGTAGCAAAAATTCGGCACAGCCGAATATAGTGCTCTTACTTGTTTAATTTTCTGTTTTTTACAAAAACAAGTAAATACATTCTTATCTCGCTTCGTTTTTGTTCTTCGTTGTTGCTGTTTTTATGATGTTGTTTATACGTAAATTAATTGTTCAAATATTTAAATTATTTGTTAGCAACTTAAGAATATTAAATGGAAATTGATTTTCGTTTCTTAATAAATCTCCATGTTGTCTCTGTTTATCGACTCTTATAAACAGTTAATAGCTTTTTCCTATAAATACTTCCTTCACACTTTTTTTGTTTTTGTTGATAAAAAAGTTTTTATTTTTAATTGATGAATAATCGCTGAACTAAACTGTTGTGTATTTATTGTTAATTTTTGTTCTTAATTTGATGTTTTCACCTATGTACTATACTAGCAGAACCCAGACCGCTCTGCTGGCTCCAAAAATTTTTTTGCATTGTATTCATTCTTGCATTAATTCATTGGGTTTCGCTCACCCTTCTCCCACTTTCCACTTACAATTAGACATAACGATACGTGGTTTGGTTACTTTTCAAGTGAAGTGGTTGATATTTGTATGGGAATATATAGGAAAATTGTAATGCCAAATCTCCGGAATCAATGGGACAGTTTCGTGCAAGCTTCAAATAAACCATCTTCAGACCACCCCGCCCACCGTACCCATTCCGCAGTTAGTGATGACACCAAAGTGAACACTTCTTTTTATATATTTATATATTGATGTAGTGTTGTTTTTATCTCTTAGTAGTAAGAATCTCCTACTTTTCAATATAGAAATAAAACAAATAAAAACTGATAACATACTTAGGTCGTTGTCAAAAAGAAGTACTTGTGGTTCGATCAGCTTGTGTTTGTTTCTATCTGAAATATATACATTTTCAAGAAAATATACAAACATTTTTAAGGATTTGAGATCCTTTTAGTGCCGTCAACAATTACCACGACAAACCAGTAAAGTTAAAATATTTTCATAGAGAACGTAAAAAACTTAAAAAAAAATTGATGATCTCCAGGATTTAAAAAAAAATTATATCAGTAAGAAGTCGACGAAGAGAAATGTGATATATAAATGGTATGGGCGTTCATCATTCATTTTGTCATTCCGTTTGTAACACGTTGTAACATCCATTTTGGATCACATAAAGTATATATTTTCTGAGAACTGGTATAATTTTATGACGATCTAGCTATGTCTGTCCGTTTGTCCGTCTGTTGAAAGTACGATAAAGCTCCAACCGAAAATGTTAAGTGGCTCAAGCTTCACAATAGTTCTTACACACAAGATTTGCTTGGTTTTGAAAATGGGCTAAGTCGGTCTATTAGGAAGAGAGTAATAGTTCGTAATGCAAGAGTAGGTCAAAGATAACAATGTCTTTCCAACATCGAATAAAATGCGATTGTGACTAAACCCAGAGTAAAGAAGATATCTTTTTCTAAAAACGTTTTAAATTTATGTCTTACGGAAGGTGTTATGGAACGAAATGTATGAAAATTTATACCGCAAAATGTCTTTTTTTAAAATTTAAAACGTATAAAAATTGACAAAATTCTGAAATTTCGCAAACATTTCTTTTTGGTCAAAAGACTTGTAACAACAAAAAATTAAGGTGACTAGCCCACTTCAACGCCCACCTCCCATATAACGAGATATTTGTATTCATATAGCTTCTCTATGGACAAAAATTTTTCAAAAAAAAGAAATCTGTTGGATTATCTGAGTAGAATTCAAACATTAATTAAATAATTTTAAAAGTAGAAGGTGTCATTCCCACACAAAGGTAATTTTGTTATTTAAGAACCTCTGAGTATCAAATAATGCTCTGCAGTTTCCGTAAAAATACAAAATTATAGCAAAAAAGAGTCAGCAGTATCATTTCTTATGATAATTAAAATAATATTTCAATTTAAAAGCAAGAAAGTGTTTATGTACTTCTTTAAATTAATAGCATGTGATCTTAGAAAGTTTTGGCCGACACTTTATGTGTATGTATATACTAGTGATGTAACGAATATTAATTTTTAAGTATTCGCGATTGCGAAAGCGGATACGAATATTTGAAGCCGATATTCGCAAATTCGAGTATTCAGTTTAAAATTTAGATCCTTGTAAATGGCGGGCGTTTGACGGCTAAGTTGCTGTATGAGTTACATACACTTTTAGTATCGTCTGCATATATCTGCATATATAATTCAATTAATTATAATAAAAAAAATATTAATTTAAAAGATAACTTATGCAAAATGAAATAAAGTATAACTTTGTGAATGTGTTTTTTTATAAAAGTTATAAGTTATTACAGGGATATATTTTTGATTGTTTTAAGGCTCGTTATTATTGAAATTTAAAATAAAACTTGACTCATTTGAAGAGATTCTGAATTTACACACAGTTCAATTGATTAGACGCACACGTTTTTCGATACTTAGTAGGTCATATCTTTATGAATTTTATGATCAAGAGTAAATTTTTTATCAGCGGATAGAGTATTTCTTTGAGGTAATGAACATATCAAAGATAAAAGGTCGGAAGCAACGGGATATTTAGCTCAATTATAAAACAAAAAATAATATTAAAATTTTTTATTTATTTACTTTTGCTCACTCCGCAATTTGTTTTTGTATTTATTCGTTGACAACTAAAAATCGGTATAAATTGGTAAAACAAAATTTTAAGTGAAGCGGTGTTATTCGAAATTGTTTTTTATTCAAGCATACAAACGGATGCTTGAAGCAATGTTTGGGAAACTCCGTTCCAAGAGCAGTTGTAAAAGGATATTTACAACAACAACACGGAAACAGAATTTTTCCTTTTTGATAATTAATACTTTTTAAAAGCCATTAAACAAACAATTCATATATTTTAAGAAAATTTTTCCCCCCCGAACGCATAAGTTTGGTTAGTGTCTGTGCTATAATGAGATACAATTAGACTTATTAAAGTCAATTTATGACTCATAAAAAGGTAGCATATTTGATGTTATTGTAAGTCATATTGGATGCATCCACTACATTCCGTTACGTCTGATTTTCAAATATCCTTTATATGTTTATCAGCTCAATCGGTTTCGATCCAAAATGGAAATTTTGTAAAATTATTACCAAAAAGCATTTTTATCTAAGATTACCAGTGCTGTTTTATATGAGGATTTTTATGAACAAGTTATTCTTAAATTTCTGATATTAGTAGTTTCTTTTTTTTTATTAATCAGAAGTATGTGTGTAAATTCGTATAACTCTGTTCATAATATTGTCAAAATGAATAAATTTTAATAAATTAAATAATATAAAAACTATTTCAATTTATTTATTTAATTTTATTTACATTATGAACTTTTTGTGTAGATATTCGCATAAATTTTACGAATGCGAAAGCGAATACTAGTGATGTAGCAAATATTCGTTACATCACTAGTAGATACTTAAATATAACTTAATCATAGTTAAAAACATTTTACACAACTGCTGGGATATAAGTAATATTCATTAAAATAAATTTTAATTATCCATTTGCTAATATTAAATAAATTCCAATAAAAAATACGATTTATATCCGTAAATAAACATCTCTCCCACATGTGAAAGATTTTTAAATCGAAATCTATTGATCTTTTGATTTTGTGAGAATTTTCGAACATGCGGGCGGAGGAATATATGTATGTGCATACATTTAAACATCCGAGCACAAATACACACTTAAATAAACCAATACACATACTTATTTCGCAGCCTCACACACACACACACACACATGACGGTAATTAAAATTGTGTGTTAATTATAAAATACTTTGAGTTATTATATAAAATAACCGCAATGTTAAGAAAAAGTATTTGATTTTGCCAAAATGTTCATTTAATTTTACACACAAAATACTGGCACTTAAAAACACATAAATTTTTATGGTTGATATACTTAATTTCTTTAAAAATTTATCAGGCAAAACAAAAAATTATAAATAACTCAAATGTAAAAGAGGAATTAGTTAGTTTAGTGAAAGACATATTCTTTATATGACCTGAATTTAAATTTATTTAGCTTGATTCAATTTATTCGAATGCGAGTGTGTGTAAAGCAGAGTTGCCAAACGGCCTGGAATGGCCTGTATGATTATTGTGGGTGCCTTGTCCAGTTACCAACTAAAATGCAATTTGTCCAGTTCCACACTAGAATGTTTAAGGCAGTCGTCTAGTTGGTACCAACCACTGTTTGGATCTAGATATTCAAAGATTGTACCAAATTGATAGTAAAATTGTATTTTCAGTGATATTTTGAATGTTAAAAATTATGCTCCCTGCTCATATTCAAAAATTAAGTACATTTCTAAAACTATAAAATTTACTTTTCTCAAAAGCTAACTCTTAGTTTGAATCGAATAAGAATGTACACTAAGCAATCAAATGCATTTTAATATAACTAATTTAGCACAAGAGGCGAAAGCCCAAGCAGCTAGTCCTCGCTCTGTATATATTTTTTGTAAATTTACTTTACAACAAATTTACAATAATAATAATTTAACACAAGTTTTTCCAAGCAATTAAATTCTTTGAATTAGTTTTTCTATCCCTTGCTTCTGCTGCTATAAAACATAAATTGAAATAATTGCCAATCTAACAAGTAGTAGTAAACATAAACTTATAACCTGCCCCATTCAAAAGCTCTAAATAGTGTCACCACATTAAGGCTAGCTTAATTAAAAGTTGATTTCTTTTTATCTACTATAGCAAGATTGGAAATAAAAGATTTTCATTTGCAAGACTTTAATAAAAAAAAAAAGAAATTTCAAAATTTGCTTGAACCAGACTAAATTAACACTGACTTAGTCAAAAGTACAAATAGCAAAAAATTTTATTTAAAATAAGAAACTTGTACCAAAAAATATATTGAGTGCACCAGTGTACTACTAGACTTTTGATTGTACCAAATTTAGTACAATTGTACCACAAACTTATAAAAACATTTAACAGCTGATTGGTAACAACTTTAAACTTGGAAAAACTTTAACAAAATTTTGTTTTTACAACGACATTTTTTAATTGTCCAGTAAATTTTTAAAAATCCAGGTGATTTATTTTTCCATTGTCTAGTTATTTGACTTTTGGTATCTGGCAACCCTAGTAATAATTGTACAATCCCACTCACAAAATGCTTACTTGAGTATGATGTCAATCATTTATACCATAAACCAAATGTAATCGGTTTCTTAAATAACCGATTAATTGTTATATGGTTGTTTTTAATTCCCAATACTAATAAATCGGAAAAACGTAACACACTAGATTAAAAATTATAAGTTTATTAAAATGTTTTTGTTGTGAAAAAATTTTAAAAGTTTGTTGTCCAGGAAGCATTCTTGGTTGAAGACACAAATTGGTAGAAAAAAATAAACAAAACAAGTATGAGCACTATAAATTTATTTTCTTAAATTTACTCTTACAATGAAACGTTAAGCATTACTACATTAGGAGTGATACTTCTACTTACTCTTTTTACTACAATATTGTTTTTTTGCGAAAACTGAAAAGCAGAATTTGGTACCGGGAGGTGGTTAAAAATAATATTAGCTTTGTGTGGACATGGCACCTCCTACTTTTAACATAATATAATTTATATTTGAATTCACGTTAGATAATCCAACAGATTTCTGTTTTTTTTTTTTTCTTAATTTTGTTCATGAAAAAATAATATGAATTAAAGATAAAAGGTAATATTGGAGGTGGGCGTTAAAGTGCGCTTCTCACTTTTATTTTCTGTCATTGTAATAAAATCAACCAAAGAGCTAGATATACATGCAAAAATTCGCCATCTCAGACATATAATTCTGTCGATTTTATGAGCTTTTTAATTTTATTAACAGTAGATTACGTGAAAAGTGGGCGTTTAAGTAGGCGTCTCGAAGTAGTTTCAGCTGATAAATTTACGTTAGATATTTCAATATAGAGGCCTTTAGTATTCCAAAATCTTTGTCCATAGAGAAATTATATGAATTTGAGAAAAAGCGTTGGAGGTAAGCGTTAAAGTGGGCGGGGTAACCTTAATTTTCTGTTATTACATGACTTTAGATCAAAAAGCAATGTCTGCAAAAATTTTGAGTCGGACATCAAGTTTTGTCAGTTTTATTACGTTTTTAATTTTAAGAAGACCGAAAAAGACACTGTGCGGTATAAATTTTCGTAATGTATAGATTAGAGGAATTTTCAGAGAAAGATGTTGTTTTACTCAGGAAGTATGCTTGTGAAATTTTATCGTTCTACATCAATGGGTTAAGACACGATCGTATTTTATTCGATGTTGAAGGACTTGGTTTTGAGCCCCCTAACTTTTTCTGTTTGAGCTCTATTATGCTTTCAACATACGGACGGACATAGCCAGAGTGAAAACCAGTACTCAGAAAATATATACTTTATAGGGTCTAAGATTAATATTTCGATGTGTTACGAACGGAATGACAAAATGGATATACCCCACAGCAATTTTTGGCGGTGGGTATAAAAATAACAATAAAACGACAAAAGAAAGCAGTACTTGTGTTTCCCTTACAAGCAACATTAACACGTGCTGGACGTCAGTGTGAACGGTTCCCACATTAAATCTTCAAAATCTCGCGTGAAAACAAGCAAAACATTGTCTAAAATTATATTTACCAGATACATATCGTCGTTCACAAGTTATTGTGTTCTATGTGACACATAAAACATATACCTATAGAACACAATAATTTGAGAACGACGATATGTATGTTCAAATATACACACGTACATACATACATACATACATACATATGTACTTAAATGTGTTGTAGTTCTTTGTATCTGGCTGTAACGAACCGTATACGTATGTTTGTGTATATTCACTAAGGTTTTGGATGGGCTTTACTTTTCTTTAAATTTGTATTGACTTTTTGACTCTCAAAAAAACATTTTTTCAATCCCACGATTCTTTATCAAAAATTTTCTTTAATAAACATTAATTATTTCCAATTTATATTCAAGGGTAACTAGCAAAATGGTTGAAAATAATATAGAACTTAGTGTCATAATAGTAGTAGTGGAATATGCAAGCATTCGACTCTTTTATAACAATGGCTCTCAGGGCACAAAATGTCTTTACAATGTTTCAAAGTTTAGTTTTTTTGAATTGTTAATAATAAGAGAAACTTAAAAAAAATTATTAATGGGTACAGGTAGAATTCATTTTTTCATTTCAACCGAAAATTAAAGAGTTCTTTTTAGAAGTTCTATAGCAATTGCAAAACAAAAAGAGAACTCAAAGGCTTACAATTTTAAAAATATAGCTTTTTAAGAACAATCCTATTGCATATAAATATATTCCCGGCAAATATTTTCGTACACTACTATGCTCGGCGCACAATTGGGACGAACGACGAACTTCGCCCAGCACGACGAATTCATCAGTAAAAATTCGTCGTGTGAAGCACAATAACGACGAAAAAGTTTACTGTTTGTGCAAAGAGAGAAAAAAAATAATCGTAGAATTAAAATTTATGTGAAACTCAACAAAATAATAAATATAATTTCTGTCATCGAAAAACTTTACGTATGTAAACGTTTGAAAATAATGTTCTAGGTACCTACTTATGTAAGTGCATTAACCAATAATAAAAATTTTGATTTTGTATAGCAGCTAATAGTGTGACCATATGAAGAAATTATCGCTTCAAAATCTTAAACATTTGCAAAAACACAAATAAATACAAATTTTTGTAATTAACAGATTTATTTTATATGTTTTAAAATAAAAAATAAAACAAATATTAAACTAACTTTATTTTCTTAAAAAATTGAAAATTGATCGTTCACCGGCGTACTAAATAGAAATAAATCTAGTGTAGAGTTCGACGCGTATAGTAAATTTCGACTGACGCCAAAGTTGTATGCATTCTCATATACACAAATGTGTCTTATTTTTGATGACGAATATTCGCGACGAAAAATTCGTCGTACGTCTCAATTGTGCGCCTAGCATTAATGTGCAAAATGTTTGTAACACGTTAAAATATCTGACTGCAATGTACAACTGGCTGAAACGTATTCGAAAAATACACGGACGAATAAAAATGCTAATTAAACGGCTGCAACAGTGAGTGCAATGTGAAATATGAATAACTGCAATTAAAGAAAAGAGAAGAACAGAACAGAAAAACCAACTACTTAAATGAAATCATTAAAAAAAGTAATTATCAAAATGCTAATAAAATAAACATGCGGTCATGCACACACATGTTTATATAAACATTATAAGAGTATCAACCGAGAAAAAAAGCATTCATAAATGTGCATATGTACATGTTCATACATATAACACGAATACATTACTTGAATTGCATTTATATGGATATAGGCGTGGCTAATAAACGCATATAATATCACGATTGTAAAAATACACAACCATACGTATATAAATACATACTTATGTGTATGTGTAAATGTCTGAACGTATTTTTGTATTCATGATATTTACGTGCATAAGCAAGTAATAATTTATTAACTGAATAAAACATTGAGATACGTACTCCTCGCACCGGTTTTCACCATTTAAATGTTTTTTTTTTTTTGCGCAGAAAAATGAATTCTTAAGGAAAACATACATATACATATGTATGTATGTATTTGTACGTATATTGGTTTACGTACTTTAAAATATGAGATGTTTGTTTCTTTTATAAACTTTTGTATTTTTTGTTTTATTTTTTGATACCTACAGCCTAAAAATTCCGAGTTTGGAAGAGGGTGTGAATTCTTGCTGGTTAATTATGTAAATACAGTGAACTCGCGATAACGAGAACTTATTTTCAAGTGGTAAGAAAGGAATAAAAAGCTTAAAGCGCACAACATGCCAATTTGAGTATTATTATTATTTTGGGCATTTCAATGCACCAAAGTATTTTAAAACAAGCCCAGCAAAATCTTTACTTACACGCAAAGAAAAACCATGGTTACGACATGATCACGACGGTCATATTATTTTTTCTAAAACAATATTTGGTTATCGAAAACAAGTAATAGTTATTTTTGTTTCATTTCGTCATATATTTTGTCACGATAATGAAGCATTTCTTTGAATTGTATCATTTAATGATTACTTTTCGTAAAAATTTCAAAATGGTTATCATTTAAAAATAGTATGATTTAAAAAAATTAATTTGACAAAAATAACATTATATTCAAAAGCATTAAAAATTAAAAAAAAATCATTAAGTAATAGGTGATACAACAGTATGATTACAAATTAATCAAGCTATGATTTTTTGAATAATAATTTGATTTCAATTGTTCTTCTTCTTGCTGAATAAATTTTTATTATTTTAAAAGTTTTAGATGTCAAAAACGGGAACAAAAATTTTGAAAAATTAAAGAAAATTTAAAAATAAACGAGAAAATGTAAACAAATATTAATATAAAAATTGCAATTAAATTGGTGAGTACAAGCAATATGTGTATGTTACAGCAAAAGACAGTAATTTGCCGTAAAAAAGCAAAAATTGTCGGTTTCAATTGTAGTCATATATATGATTATTGAATGATACTTAAATTAAACATAATAATGATAACTGGTAACTGGCAACCATTATTATTTTAACCATAATCATACAAATCAATCATAGTATGTTGCTCTTCGATTATGGTTACCACAACCATATTTTTTCTTTGCGTGTACCTAGTAAGTTAGAAAGTAAGATTAGAGATGTACATAAACTGGTTATTTTTCAACCGTATAACTACTTATTTTTGTTTGAGTTGTCCCAGAAATCATGACCCTCGCTTACAAATGTACTTACAAAAAGCAATCAAATAAGTAGTTGGTAACAAAGCTAAATTATAGCTGGATATTTTTATACTGTTGCGATATAAAAATATATAAAAATTATAATTATGTTATAATATTTATAAAGTTAATTTCAAGCAAAAAAATATACAAAAAGTATTTACCAACAGCCCATTACTCTGTATTTTAAAATAATGATGTTGGTAATGATCCCTCATTACTATGTAATCTATGAAATAATGACAACCTATTACGCAATTTCCAAAAGATTTTTCTGAAAATCTTTTTTTAATGTTTAATAGCAAAAATATATAGCGATATTTACATATATTCAGTTCACATTGCCTGTGATATCTGTGGCAATAAAAAATCGTCATCGTCATCGTCGCTATCATGCTCTGTACAATTTTAGTCGGGACATTTGCTTCAGTCTTTCACCATGGAAACTACTGAAACATATAATAAAACAAATCTGTTAATTAAGCGTTTGAATTCTTCTAGCTGCCCTGAACTAAATAAAAAATATTTTTCCATCATGTGCACAAAATTTCTTGTGAAATTCGACTTCCAGAGCACTTTTTGGTCGCCCAGAGCACTTTTTATCTGCTACCAGTACGACTCGGATTCGTCAGCATTATACAGTTGATTTTCACAACAAGAGAAGTTTCATTTTTTTTATATTAACTTCCCTTTAAATGGGTGAACGAGTTGTGGCACAAATACTTTTGCTACAAATTTTGAGAAATCGAACACCAAACCACTGTTTAAATTTTTGAAGCTAGCCATCGCTGGCATTAAAGCCACGATCAATTTCTTTAAATTGTTGGTGAATTTCTAAAGCTTTAAGGCCTAACTATATTATGCTTTTGCTGGCTTAAGCAAATGTGCGGATACATAAAATTAAATGTATGCAACTATATTGTACTTAAGAAACTTTTCGTCAAGTTTCGTCAAGTATCATTTGCTTAAGCAAATACTCGTTGGATATGAACCGAATGGTCTTAAGATATGGGACATTGAATCCAGAAAATTCCAAGTAGCCAGAGATGTAATATTAGATGAAACAAATATGATAAATTCTAGAGCTGTGGTGAAAAATTAATCGAATCAATTGAATTTCCCGAATGAGAGTAGGGAGGATTCTCTGAATGATAATAAGAGATATGATCAGTCTGTAATCCCGAATAAAAGTACGGAAGTAACTAAAATTGATTTTTAAATTGGTAATAGTTTAAAGTATTCTGATAAAGTTATATCAGATGAACAGCCTAGCGACTATTTGTCTGTTGAGAAAAATTCCGAAACCTTTTCTACTGGTGAAACAGAATCAGATATAAGTGAATCTTGTAATGATTTTAAATACCCAAACGCTGAAATTCGAAGAAGCGAAAGAGTGGAAAATATACCACATGTATCATATAGGGACTTAGTAAATAATTGTGTGATGAATGCACACTTTATTTGACAATATTCCAAACTCATTTGATGAAATCAGGAACAGACATGGCAGATTAAATTGGGAAAAGGCAATAAAGGAAGAATTAGATTCACATTTTTGCAATGGCACATAATCTCTTGTACCAAGGCCTGATAATAGAAATAAAGTTGATTGTAAGTGGGTGTTTACTAATAAGCATGATGAACTTGGCAAACCAGTGAAGTATAAGGCTAGGCTTGTAGCTCGAGGTTTTACTTAGGAATATTTGGTGGATTACGATGAAACTTTTGCTCCTGTAGCGAGAGTTTCTAGCTTCAGGATTTTGATGTATCTTTCAAATCAATATAATCTGAAAGTTCATCATAAAACGGCCTTTTTAAATGGCATCTTAAAAGAGGAGATTTATATGTCCATTCCTCAGGGATTATCTAATAAAAATGGCATGGTATGCAAACTGAATAAGGCCATATATGGACTCAAGCAGGCAACCAGATGCTGGTTTGAGGTATTTGAAGAAGCTCTGAGGAAAATAGGTTTTACTGATTCTACTGTGGATCGCTGTATTTATATTCTTGACAATGGTGACGTTTTCAAAAATATATATATACTGCTATACGTAGATGATCTGGTAATTTCTACGGCGGATATGGGAACAATGAATTATTTTAAGGCCTATTTAATGGCAAAATTTAGAATGACGGATTTATTAGAAATTCGTTACTTCATTGGGATCAGGATAGTTAGAGAGAATAATCGACTTCATGTCAGTCAGGGAGCTTACATTGAAAATGTTTTAAGGAGGTTTAGAATGGATGAATGTAAGCCAGTATCTTCCCCACTTCCAGTTAAACTGAATTTTGAAGCCCTAAATTCGGATGAAAAGTGTGATGCGCCATGCCGTAGTTTGATTGGGTGCTTAATGTACATTATGTTATGTACACGACCTGATATAAGCACCGCTGTTAATATCCTGAGTCGATAATAGCCATAAGGGTAATGAGGAACTTTGGCAATGTTTAAAGAGAGTTTTTACGGTACCTTAAGGGAACCATAGGTTTTAGGTTAACATTTATTGCTAATCCCGGATATAGTGATCTATTGGTTGGCTATGTAGATTCTGACTGCGGTGGAAGTGAAAGTGACAGAAGAAGCACTACTGGGTATTTATTAAAGATGTTTGATTTAAATTTAGTTTGTTGGAATACAAGAAAGCAAAATTCGGTTGCAGCTTCATCTACTGAAGCCTAGAGAGGTTATGTGGTTAAAGTCATTATTAGAAAGTTTAAAAATGGAGGTCAATGACCCTATAAGGTTGTTTGAGGTTAACCAAGGGTGTATTAGTATAGCTACTTATCCCTCATGTCATAAGAGATCAAAGCATATTGATATTAAATATCATTTTTCAAGAGAGCAGGTAAAGAATAAACTAATAAAAGTTGAGTATATTTCTGCAGATAAACAATTAGCTGATATCTTGACGAAGCCTTTACCTGGACCCCGATTTATCGAATTGAGAAACCAATTGGGATTAAAGGATTTGTAAAATACTTTCTCTAAACAATAAGTATAAGTAGCAATGGATTTTGGAAGTTCCTGATTTATATTTTTTTTTTGTTTGTGGTCTGATTGGGTTTTTCCCAATCACCGCAACAAATGTTGGACTACTATATATAAGTATATTTTCCCAGAATACTCGGCCTGTCATAATTATTTCTATTATTTTTTTTATCTCTGTATATGTTAAGGAGGTGTGTTGAAGTTTTGAAAAATGTCTATCAGTGTATACATATGCACATCGAATGATGCAATAACTTCCTGAAATTACAACATATACATAGATTATTTCTATAGAATTTCTCAGTAAATTTAATGTACTCTAAGTTGTTGTTATTGTATGTGTTTTTACAATTACTTGCTCAAGCATTTTTACTATTCCTTTTTGAACTTTGAATGTGACAGGTCGTAGTGTGCTTTTAAATAAATAAAATATAAATTGAAAAATTATATTAAAAAGAAGAAATATAAGCGTGTCTTTTGATCAACATTATTAGGAAAAATATAATTAAAAGGTAATAACTAAAAAATAAAACTCAGATATTTAAACATAGTCCTTTGTTCTTCCAAAAACTTTGTCCATAGAGAAATTATATGAATTTAAGACAATCCGTTATATGGGAGGTAGGAATTAAAGTGGGCGTGACACCTAAATTTTCTAGCATAACAATGACATTAACTAGAAGGATATATGTATGTAGCAAATTTCATCATCATACCTCTAATTTTGTCGGATTTATAAGCTTTTAAATTTCATTAACAGTAAATAACGTGAAAAGTGGGCGTTATAGTAGGCGTGTCGAAGTTATTTCTGCTAATGAATACAACTTATATAAACATAGCTAGATTGCTATAAAATGAAATCAGGACTCAGAAAATGTATACTTTATGGGTCTAAAATGGATGTTCCGATGTCTTTCAAACGGAATGACAAAATGGATATACCCCCACCATTAAAATATAAAAATAACAGTTTAAAAGATAAGGAAAAATAAAAATTTTTTACATTTCTGAGACGTTCACCCTTTCGAGTGTTCACGCTTTCGCGAGTTCACTGTCTATTGAACTTATAATTCTGGTTGCTGAATATTGAAAAATTGTTCAATGGTCTCATAGAGTACATATCGCATCGGTCCCTCTTTCAACTTAAAATTTTGAAAGTTTAATTTTTTTGCAAGAAAAAGATTACGTTGTCTTGCCTGCCCGCCCAGTAAAAAATCCATCTTCTACTCTCTCTCTCAAAAAAAGATGGTTTTATCCCTATTTTTGAATATAGAAATAGTAAAAATAAAGTTTTTTGCATCTACGAAAACGGTACGACGATGTGTATTCTATATAAGTATATTAATAGCAAGTCACATTATATTGAAAACAATATTGCGACTAATTTTCACTCCACCAGAAAAATCTTAACTTACCTCCTAAGTAAGCAAGTAATCTTGGAGGCGTTTGTTTATTTTTGATTCAATAACAATTTATTTTTGTTTGAGTTATCCCAAAAATCGCGACAGTTATTTTTAAACTGTTGTAATGTTTATTGCAATCAATTTAGTATTATGTTTATAAATTAGTATTTTATATGGTCATTACTCTTTATTTAACAATAACGATTTTCGATTACGAATATGAAACTAATACAATTTCATATTATGACTTTAAAAATATAAATTATGACATTTTATGCTCCGAGCTAAATAGCATCGACTGACATGTAATATATTGTTAAGAATTTAAATTTAAATAGTTTGATTTACATGAGCATTTTATTAGTTTAATTTACAGAAGTTTAAGTTACAATAGTTTAAGTTACTGTAGTTTTATTTTTTAGTAGTGTATGTACATACATTAAACATTTCCTTCCTTTGGTTGGCTGGTTGTTGGAATATCATGTTAAGTAATATACGGTCGATGTGTGTTATTATGTGCAGCATACTTTTAGGTAAAATTAACATTACTTCTTAATTTTAATGTAACGCCTTTTTAATAAATCACCAGACGTTACTAATATGTACATGCGAGATTTTTGTAGATCGTTACAAACCACCACTATGTTACTATAAATAGTCGAATAACACAGCTAACATGATCAAGATTACTGTAGGATTACTTGATAATAAAGGTGTATAACCATAAGTGAAATAAGTAAAGCGACATAAAAGCAATATCTGAGTGCGTTTAAATAAATAAAGTGCTCTTAATTTTATAATAATTTTCAAGTGTTACTATTTGCAATACAAAAGAACCCTTATTTATTTAAAGTAAATAAACCCTCGTTTATAGAAAGTATAAACGTTAAAATATTATACAACTTCGGTAGATTTTTTGGGAAAAAATTTGCTATATGTTTTTGAAATATCAGTGGCAACTAAAATTGTAAAGTCTTAAGGAAAAAAACATGGAAAACATAGTACTGAAATAAAATCTTCAATTACCTGTGGTGATTCTGCTTATAAACGTTGTTATTTCTTTGGAATATCGTTAAGCTCGAAGAGAAGTAAATAGAATGATCAAGAGTGCAAAATCTGAGTTCTATTCAAATAATATATAGAATAAAAAATAAAAAAAAAATTTTTTTTGGCTCAGCTGGGATTCGATGCCACGTTTACTCTAACCAGTATACCACGGCTGTATGTATGTATGTTGTTGTTTTATGTTGTGTGTGAAAAAAACGAGGTGGTCGTGGTTTTTTGCTCATATCTCAGTTGTTTATGTACCGATGTTTCTGATTTTCAATACCGATCTATTCCCGAATATTTCTGATATTTTAATACCTCACCTGGTGATGTCGGGGGGCTTCAAAAAGTTGATTTCAACATACACACGGACAGACGGAGTGACTTACAGAGCTTAATCTCTCCCCTATTCATAAGCTTTCAGAAAATATATACTTTATGGGGTCGGGAATGAAAATTGTAGAAATTTCACACGGAATGACAAACCTATACATACATATATACCCTTTTTCACTGTGTGAAGGGTATAAAAAAACAAAAAGGTTCAGAGAATTATCTTAATATTTTCATTATGATAGAAGAATCTGTGCTACGGCTTTGGTGGCAGACTTCTATCCGATGGTTCATATTTTAATCTTGAACTGTTCTTGGCTTACTGACGTACAACTTTTCATTTAAATGTCCCCAAAGAAAGAAGTCCAACGATGCCAAATCACATTATTGCAGCGGCCAATTAATACTGCCTAATACTGGCCAATTAATATCCTAAATTTCTGACAACAATAAGTTCGTTTTCATAGCTAACACCATTCGCGGTAACTGCTTAGCCGTTCTCATTTTCGAATTAGTCAATCTTTGTGGATGCATCAGTTTTCAACAATAACTTGTGAATTCACTAAAAAAAATCGACTTAGGTGAAAGTGTGTCTCGTCGCTGAACGTAAAGTGCACGAAACGTATTTTGATTTGAATGTCAATTTTCGTAAAAGGCACTGCTAAACTGTTTATCTCATCATGGTTAAATTTTTCAAATACTGAAACAAAGATGTCAATTTAAGTTGGGCAAAAAACTAGAAGTTAAGGTTTTAAAATTGTGAATTATTGTTGGACCACTCTTTAGTTATAAATTGTAAAAAAAAGCAAGAGTGCTACATTCAGCTTTACCAAATCTTTATAGCGACTTTATCCGCTTTAAAACTTCCCATTGTAAAATTATAAATTGAGTTTATGTATGAAAAAATAAATAACAAAAATAAAAAAAAAAAATTTGGTCTGCACTGGGATTTTGTATTAGAGTGAAAAGACGAGGTGGTCTTTTCATCATATCTCACTTGTTTGTAGGGGGCTTCAAAATGTTGATTTTAACATACACGCGAACAGACGGACAGTGCTTAATTGACTTCCCTATGCATAAGCTTTCAGAAAATATTTACTTTATGGGGGGTCGGAAATAAATATTGTAGAAATTTCACACGGAATGACAAACCTATACCCTTACACTCTTTGTGAAGAGTAAGAGTGCTATATTCGGCCGTGCCAAATCAGATAATACCCTTCACCATCATGTACATAGGTATAATCCTACATCGTAGCTTAACCTATACTTCACGTTATACGCCATTTTTCCTTATTATTTCCGACGCCATCCTTGGTTTTTAATTTTTACGTAGTTAACTGCATTCTACTAGTCAAGCCCTTTCGTTTAATAACCATATTGATGTTAAAAGTTATATGGCAACCCCTTTACAATGTGTACGTTGTTCTTTAATTTTTTACTTTGATTTTCCTGTAATCGCATTCTGTCATATATTCTTATTCCCATTTTAGCATTGATTGAGTAACAACATAAATTCCTGTAATATTTGTTAATAAAGCGTTTTTTTCATAATTAAATTAAAATCAACAATTGATGTGGTTAAAAAAAAATTTGTTCCGCCATTTTGTTTTAAACGCCATCTTGGATTTTACATTTTTTATTTATGGAGTCGAAAATTAAAATTGTAGAAATTACAAACGGAATGACAAAGCTACTTATATATGTATATATGTACATATAACCTTGTGCACCACAGGTGAAGGGCATGATAAACAAATTTCACAATAACTGGAATTAAGTTAAATTAGGATTTGATTTTTTTAACATCAGCACCTGTTTTAAAGTTTGAATTAGTAAATAAAATAAAACTTTTATTTTTATACCCTTCACCTGTGGTGCACAAGGGTATATATAGCTTTGTCATTCCGTTTGTAATTTCTACAATTTTCATTTCCGACCCCATAAAGTATATATTTTCTGAAAGCTTATGAATAGAGGAGTCGATTAAGCCCTGACCGTCTGTCCGTCTATCCGTCTGTCCGTCTGCCCGTCTATCCGTGTGTTGGTTGAAATCAACTTTTAGAAGCAACTACATGTTCCTCAGATCTGTATATGGTATCAATCTCTTGGAAATATCCAGGAATGAATCGCTATTGAAATTCAGCACAATCGCCCCATTACTTTCTGAGATATGAGCAAAAAACCACGACCACCTCGTTTTTTTTCACAATTACAACAACAACATACATACATAAATACATGTAAAAAACATACCAAACAAAAAAAATTACAAAAAAAAAAATATTAAAAATAAGAAAAAAATAATAAAAAAAACCACAAAAAAAAATTTTAAAAAAATTTAAAAAAATTTTTTAAAAATTTTTCTAAAAAAATTTTTTAAAAAAATTTAAAAAAAATATAAAAAAATAATAAAATATAAATAATATATTAAATAAAATAAAATAAAATTTTTTTGGCTCAGCTGGGATTCGATGCCACATTTATTCTAACGTGTACGTATGCACGTATTTTATATGGGATGAATGGTGATACAAACAATTGTTATTGCAGACTACACGTTGTGAAGGGTATATAAGATTCGGCACGGCCGAATATAGCACTGTTACTTGTTTTAGTTGTTTTTTTTATAAACATTTTTCTGAATTATTTTTTTTTAAGAGTAAATGATACGATTAAAAAAAAAGCAGTTGGGCAGAAATAATGAAATCAAAAATTCAAACTGTAATTTTTTGACTTAAGAGCATTTTATCTAACGTCAATGATATTATGTAAAAAAAATTTTAAGAATATTTCTGAGGTGTTTCTTATTTAATAAGTTTTTTGTTAATTTATTTTTTTAGTTTTTTTTTTTAAATTCTGGGGGCTGATTCTCGCATTCGTATACGAGCGAAATTATATTCGAACGTGCGAGTTTTCTTACTTTTGAGATTCTCTCATACGATATCGAGTATCGACTATCGAAATTTCTAATGATGGCATTCGATAACGAGCTAAATTTCTTATGCAACCTTGCGAGTATAAACTCGTTAGCAAAAAAGCATTCGAGTTTACGTTTTAAAGTATAAAAGTGAACAGAAAAGAAAATGTAAGTTAAAAATTTATGAAATTTTTTTAAGTAAATTGTTATATTTCTAGTCAAAGTTAACAAAAATAAATTATTCTCAAAAAGAGATCTTTAGGGATTTTTTGGCAAAGAACACAGATTTGGCAAAATGCCTTTTTACGAACAGTTCGCAAGGGAAAGCGAGGGCTAACCAACTTTTGGAGCAACTAGCCGCGAAACTAAATGCTTCTGGTCCACCAATAAAAGATGTGAAAATGTGGCGGAAAAAATTGTTTTACTTTTAGTAATGATTTTTTGTTTATTTATACGCTGATCAAAAACAACATGTACAAAAGAAGTTTTCTTTTAATAAATCTTCACTCAAGTAGAGGAACAAATCTTAGCTGCTGCTGGCATAGAAGTCGCTGTTTAGGGTCTGAAGACTATGCAAAGCTTTGGATCAGTTTTAAGAACACAAGCAGAGCCAAAGTCAAACCTAAAACCTTTAGGTGATTAATTAAGTGTAATAGCACCTGAAGATCACAATAACGACTTGCCATGCACTTCTTCGTCATTAGTCTCTAAAAATTAAGGAAGAGGAGCAATACTTAGACAAACAAATTAAAGAAATAGAGTTGCAAATACGAAGAAAGGAGTTAGAAACACTTAATATGGATATCGAAATGAAATAAAAATAACAACAAATCCCTATGTACCTACATAAAATTTTTATAGGCTTTAATTTTTTTAGTTTCAAAAAATATGAAAAAATAAGTTCTTTACAACACTGAACTAAAAACTCGATTCGTTTCGTATCGAGTAACATCATTAGAAAATTGTACGCTATCGAAATTAATTTCGATACGAGTTGTATTTCGATCACGAATGCGAGAATTTGCCCCCTGAATTAACTTTTTTCTTCGTGCCCATCATTATTTTCAAAACAAACAAAAAGTTTCAATAAACGTTAAATGTTTTGTAATTTATCCTATGTGCCTTTACGGCGTGATTTTTTTAACATTCGTGTTTTGAAAATTTAAAATAAAAACAAAAAAACTTGCAATAGTGAATGAAATATTAAACTGAGGGAAAAAATGAACACTTGTCATTTAATTTTTAAAGATTTTATCATGTAAATGTTGCTTATGGTCATTTTGGTATACTTTTTGCCAGCATTTAAGCGGGTATCCCCACCAATAGAATTTTGTCTTCCTGGGTTGGAATTGTGACTGACTTGTTCTTGTACACGAGAGACTTGTCGTATTCTAACAATTCTTGTTGCAACTGCTTTCATGAAAAATGTCGGTAATCATCGCACGGTACATTGCTCCATTGAATTTGATTGTTCAATTTGGATTGTTCTTGAAGAACGGTCCAATAAAACCGCCGGCAAACATAACCGCTGCAAACTGTGCGTCTTTCAGTGTGCATTGGCAGCTGTTAAACTGCCACTGGCAAACTCAGCAGTTTTTGATTTGCAAGCGCTGTTCGTTTTGTCATTGTGAAATTCAAGGCATATTCATAAGGTATACAAATACAACAATTAAAAACACTCGCATTTTGTTTTTGTATTAATGTCTGCATATGTCACACATTTTTACTATTACTTTCTTAAATTCAATAATTTGGAAGAAACTTTAATGTAAAAACTTTATATTCTCGATTTTTACTTTTTTAAACGTTTTTAACCAACTGAGACTGAAAATTATTTATTGTAGAATAGGAATAAAAAAATTAAGTTTGACAGCTGCAGGCAATTTATTAAAAAAGTTGGTGAGTCTGCCTGCTAGATTTTTGAATGTTTCCGTAAAGATTTCTCGAAGTTTTTTCATTCCGTTTTTCTTGTTGTTGGTGGAAATTTTTCTATACCTTTTACATGTAATTTTTTGTATTTTTAGTTTTCCTACAATCGTGCCTAAGTATAAACCAGTCTGAAATTAAAATTTATAAAATATAAGAAGTTGGCAAATTATCTAAAATAAAACTAATAATTTAGCAAGTGATTAGAAAATAAATAGTTTAAAATAAAAAACAAAAAGTTAAAAATAAAAAAATAACAAAATAAAAACCAAATAAATGAATTTTAAGAAAAAGTAAATATGGAGTTAAAAGAATTCTTTTAAATATTAAAATGTCAATATTATTTATATTATTCATAAAATAATTAAATAATAAATTACAAAAAACTGAGTTTCATTTGATTTCTGTGATTATATTTTTAACGAATTTTATTAGATATTCATTCTTTCATATGTTTTTCGGTCAGAATTTTTTACTTGTTTGCCGACGTTTCTTGCAGACATCTCGATTTTTAAGACCAAAATTTAAAAAAAAAATCATGCGTTTCTAAGAAAAAGAGAATAATGATACATTTTTAAATCTTGATGTTCATGACGATAGAAAAAAAAAGGTGTTTAACTAAGTATTTATGTACAAAAAAGTAAGTGTATTATTAATGTTGAACTTTACATTTACATAATTTACAATTAAATAGTTTTTATCTTATCAGCTTAAAAAAAACAAGACGCACTTATTAGAAATGGTAGGACACCATGAGAGAGATTAAATAAATATTGCGAAATTCTTATTTAATATATTCCCAGATTTAGTCTCTAGAGTTAAATAGTAAGATATAGAAAACGAATTAGAATTTACGGATATTGCTGACTGTTCGTTAGATTTAAATTCATTGTTAAAAAATTAAAATTCCGATAAACCAAAAATTTATATGAATTTGCAAATAATATATTTAAAGAAAAAACTAGAAATTTTTCGAATCAGAAGACTCTTAGAGTTTGTTTTCAAAGGCTTATCCAAAAACATAGATAATTCTTTAAAAATTTTAGTTTTTTTATTTTTTATTTTATTATGTTATATTGTTTGTTTACCTAGAAGTTAATTTCTTCAAGTGGCGATTTTGACGTTTTAAGTTGAACGATTTAGAAAAAATGTTTTTCCTTTTTCTTGTTTTTTGAATTTGGTTGATGAATAAAGAGGCAAAAAGAACAGACAATTGCCTTTTACTCTATGTAACACAACAGAAAATACATACATATGCATGTTTGTTTTAAATTGCTGTAGAATTAATAGCACATGCCAATGATTACACTGAAATACACATCTAATCTTATAAAGGGACCGCCAAATAACTTCTTTTTTTTTTTGAAAATGCTATAAAAAAAGTGTAGCTTCGGCTGTGTGCAACGTAGCGCATCCTGTTGAAACCAAATGTTGCCAATATCCTCCTCTTCAATTTTTGTGAACCAAAATTCGTTCAACATGGTCCGATAACGATCGCCATTGACTACGGCCACTCCTTGCTCATTTTCGAAGCAAAATGGCCCAATTATGCCTCTGGAGAAAAATCCGCACCAAAGAGTGACTCGTTTTGGGTGTATCGGCATTTCAATGTATGCGTGCGGGTTTTCTGTGCCCCAAATGCGACAATTTTGCTTGTTTACATCTCCGCCAAGATCAAAATGAGCTTTATCCGAAAAGATGATTTTTTTGGCAAAATCGGCCAAAGTAATGTCGCAATATTTCCCAGCGTTGTTCATGCGTATACCCAACCATATTCGTTCAGCGGAAGGATAAAACTAATTATCTGTCAAATCAGACATGAGCCAAGTGTTACCATTCACGAAATAAGCACTAGTTGAAAAAAAAAACGTTAGATGGCGGACCCTTTATAATGCTTTTTTTTAAGATTTAAACAAATTAAACGATCCGCTAGTCAAATTTCCATCCGTGTTTTCTCTTAGGTTGACTGTTTGCGTAACTAGACCAAGACCATTCTGAAATGTTTTTGCAAGAATTTGAAAAATTGCTTTTACATCCCCGACCAATAGTTTGTAGCTACGCCGATGCATTTGTCACATGTTTTTTTCAACTGATTACAATTAAATCTTACGCTATTCTACTCTCTTCATTTTACACAAATTTACATTGAAATGTTATCTTAGCTGTAAAGGGAATTAATGCCGAGATAATACACATACATACATGCATATGTATGTATTTTGTTTTTAAATTGATTAATCGTAATTACCTCAATTACATAAGGGTATGGAATTTCAAGATATTTGTTTTAGTGAAATGTATAGCAAACGTATTCATGGCGACCACTGTCTAGTGTATGAATTTGTGTCCAGTCAATGTTTTGTTCTTAAAATCAAAATCTTTCGTATTAAAAATAATTTTTTATTTCAAACATGCATACGTAGTTGACCAAATAAAAATTCTTAAAACGTTGTGTACAGACACAGAAAAATCAAAAAAAAACCTTCGACACAAATTCAAATCAATGGCGTATGTATGTATGTACCTACATACTATGTACATATGTATCTACTTAAGTTAAAGCGAAATGGGGAAACCTCTTATTGCATACTCTTTGTCCGGCATTAAATTGTATTTAAAATTTTAACTATTTGGAATACAAACTGATATTTATACATATTTAATATATACTTACATACATATCTTTATTTTATTATTGGCTTGGGACTAAAGCGAATAAGCCTGAACTGATATAACGGCAAAAATTTTGTTCTCTATAATATATTCATAATCAATTTTTATTTTCAGCAGTATTTTTGACATACAAACATACATACATACATGCCCTGCAGATAACGTGAGTAGTCCATACACGCATGTAAAGTATACTCCATAATAGACTAGGACTAGTCCAAAGGTAACCCAAATGTATGGAGAAAACATGGTCGATGTAACATTACGATGTCCTAGGGCTGGACCATATAACCCATCGGAGTAGTCTTAAAACTACTCTTTATCACTACTCGATGGAGCATCTACACGACCATTATACACGTTTTGACAACAATATATGTACATATGTATGTAATCGTTAAAACACGAACACTTGTCGTTTAACTACAATCTCTCGTTTGAAAATGTCCATGACTGCATAACATAGGATCATGTTGTAAGTAGTCCATTTAGCAAAATTGGACAACGGAGCCCAATATAGGTACTTACTTACATTCATAATAGGTATGTACTTATGTATATTTTGAACAATTATGTATTAGTACATATCTAATATTATAAAATTTGTGATCCATTATATACAATACAATTTATCAAAAGTTATCAAAGTTTTAAGGAACAATCTTGTTTTTGTGGTTCATGAATTTTTTTTAGTTTCAACTTTAAATCTAAAAAAGTATTTTTTTTAGCAACTTGCAAGATATTTGAGTAACTTTTAACTTCGCACTGATATTCGAGTTCCCGTGTTAACACAATTATGTGACCATAAAAAAGGAAAGTTCAACGCCTATAAATATATATGCATGATAAACCAAACATGGTAAAGAGAAATGGATTTTGGAATCAAAAACAGCGTTTCAAACATATCGATGGCTTAATATAAAAAAGGCGTAACTCGCTTTTTTACTACTTTAGAGGAGAAAGAAAAAACTGAATAAAATTTAAAAGAATGTATTAAGTTAGAGCTTTTTCATTTGGCCATAAATTCGTTATTCGCAACCATAGCTCATTTAATTTTTTAGGGGTGATGTGTGTGTATGTAAACTACCAGAAAAGATTTAAAACTCGTTTTTGTTAAAAATCAAGATACGCCCTTATTTGTATTAAGCCATTGATACATAAAATTTAACTCCTAATTCGATTTTTTTAACTTGGCGCTGGGTGAAAAGAATTATAAACTAACGGTATATATACCGATATCCGTAATACTAGTAGTGAAAGACTATCTTAAAAAACATGTTACACTTATGTTTGTATATTAGACCGAAAAGTTTGCTGTACACCTTCGAATATAAAAATATTTATTTTAATTGTTTCTTTATTCTTTTTCTTCGGTATTAACAGTCGATGAGATATGAATAAATATATATTTTTTTGTCTGGAAAACCTCAATGTTTTCATTTAAGGGGGAAAAAATGCATTAGGTACTTTATTAGCAAAAGCTTTAACAATTTGTGAGAGCTTTAATTTTCTGATATTAAGGTGATCGGTCAATGGTCTTTAGAACAAAATATTGATCTCATCAAAATAAAAACAAAATTTAGGTACCTATAAAAGGACGTTCGGCAAAATTTTTTTTTTTCCAAATTGCAAGCATTACTTTATATTCTAAGGTGTACCTACGTCAAACTTTTGTCGGTGTAATGTATGTACATACATATGTACATAGGTACATACATATGTACATAGGTACATACATATGTACATAAGAAATCATCAAGAAACAACTGATTTTTTTTTTTTTTTGCTTTTAAGGTGATATGTTTTTACATAGGTACATATTACTCTTTATCATTAATAGAATACAAGTATCTTACCATATCGTCTCCCAACTCTGAATCGCGTTCATTTAAATTAGAACGTCCGGTGCAGTCCATGGTTTTAAGTTGCATTAGTTGCAAAAATTTTATAGATGTTTGTAAAAAATTTATTTACAAAATGAACAATATGTAAAAATCAAGAAATTCAGGTTTTGACTTGGCACACACACACACGAAATCACCAACTAATGCAAACATATAAAGTAATGCCACCAAATATTGACATTGTCACGAAAAATAATACAGTTAAATTTGATCGGAACAAATTTCTTCTATATGTATGTACATATAAACAAGATCAATGATAGTGGCGGGGAAAATAATGTGTGAAGAGAGTTATCATGATGACCAGAAAGTTTAATTAACCGTTAGATATTACAAAAATACTAATTAACAACACGATGGAGACAAATAATATTTCTTATTACCTACATAGGTATGTACACATGCATCTTGTTTAGTTTGTCTTATTTCAATTCTTCTCTTATAAAAAAAAAAACCGTCGGAAAATCGAATATAACACTTGTATGGTATTTTGAGGTTTTGTTTGTTTTAAATCAAATGTAGGTAGGTAATAAACAAAATCTTGTTATCAAAATAACTTTAGCACACACTTGTTTATTTATTTTAGACTATTTTATGTTTATTTATAACGATTTTATATTTATTTGAGTATCTCTAGCACATCACTGTTTTATTGTTCTATTTAAATTCCCAATTCAATTCATCGGGCTTACATGTATTAATTTATGGCTACATATATAATTGTAATTTAATAATTGAAATTTATTTGGCTTTAAAACGAATAATTTTGTTATTCATTCCGCACAAAACGACAGCGTTCCACGGACAACGACGATCACAAGCCGAATGAGAAATAGAAGAGGACTGTAAATAAAACTACAAAAACAAACAATAATAATTGGTTGTTTTGAAAAGGGGAAAGAAACAAGAATTTAATTCGTATTGGAATCAAATAGAGAAATGAAACACACCCATACACATTCATTTATTTGGACTCTTCGTCTATTCTCCTTTTAATCAGATTGTTTTTTGCACTTACATATTTTGTTTTTATTGCTGGATGAAAGACGATTGAATTAGGGCACAAGAAGATACAAAATATGTCGACAATCGACTTGCCGAATAAAACTAAAATGAGCGGCAATACCTACCATGAACGACTTATTCATAGTGATGTTTACGATAACTTTTAGCCCAGATTTAGAGGGGATTTCACAATTTTGAAAAATGTTCCCTCTTACATTACAAACATGACTGGTAGGTAGGTATTAAATTAATTTTTTTTATTAACTGTAGGTACCTAGGTATATCGAATAAATAAAATAACATGAATGTGATTGAATTAACTAAAAGGTATCCATTAAAAAACATGTTTATAGGTACCTACCTACCTACCTACTTTATATTTAAACTTTGTTAAAATTTTTAAACTTTGTTCAACCGATTGAATTGCTATAGATTTTTTTGTATTTTTTAATTAATTTTTCACACTTGACTAAATATAAAGCGTATGAAATACACACATTTAAAATAAAAAACTTAATTTTAGTAAGAGACTTTTTGCAACTGTTTTTTTATGGCTAGTAATGAAATAAAAAATAAAAGTTAACATTACTGCTGCTTTACATAGATACCAATTGGATTTACACATATGGATGTATGGTTGATTTATTTTTCGACTGTTATGTTTGGTATTTTTACTGTTTCATTCTCTTTCGTGGTTGTTCATGATTCATTTCAATACATTCCCATTATTTGTTTTGTAAACAAAATAAAAAAATACCTACTATTAAAATTATTGGATACTAGCTAACCCGGTGCGCTTCGCTTCACCCACCACGATATTTACATATATTGTTTTATTTAAATTTATACGTAATTGTTTTAAATTTATATGTATGTTTAACTTTAATTTTTATAATATAAAGCGATTTTTTAATGATATTTAATTTATTGATATTTAATTTTAATGTTTCTACGTTTTTAGAACTCAGTTAGTCTTATTAAAAATTTTAAAACTTCCTACATCCTTATCCATAAAAATTTTTTGATAAATGATGGCATGTTCTAATTTTTTTTTTCGTATGGTTTTTTGATTTTTATATAGGTATATATATTTTTTTAAATTTTTTTGCAGTTTGAATTTAATAGGCATCTATTTGTATTTATTTGAAGTTTTAATATATAAATTTTCATATTATGCATTATTTTTGCCTTCAGTTAATTTTTGTATAAATTATTAAAATATACTAAAAAAACCAATCCGATAATAGTTTTGGGAAGTGTAATAATTTGTATAAAAAATTAACTTAATCTAAAAATTACAGAATATACAAAAATTTTTGTATTTTGCTTTTTTCATTTTTTTTTTGTTTGTTTTAGTGTTTATTTTTTGTAGATCTTAGTTTTCTTTTTTAAGTATTACCAAAGGTTTGAACACCGGTCATGTGTTTTAGAAAGTTAAGATGTCGTAACATGTGTTATACCTAGTAAAAAGAAATTAATTGCAGATTTAACAACTTAACTCCGTGATTTTAGAAGTCTTTCCTATATAGCTTTATAGGTTAAAGTTAAAAAAAAAGGTATTTTTAACATTTCTAACTATGTTTTAAGGTAATTTTATAATTTACTAACGGCTTCGGTATGTACAATATTATATATAAGTTTTATTTTTTACATGTTAGGAGGGCCTAAGTTCCTTAAAAACATGATCGGAATACCAACTTTAAGCGATATTTCATGAGATGGCAATCCAGAAGAACTAAGCAAATTTAAATACTCTTGTGAATAATGGACTGCATTCTCGATACTAATAATAGTATTTAAATGATTTATTTTTACGACATATTTTTTTCAAATAGTACTCAATGCAGTAGCTAAATTAAGCCTCAGCGGCAAAAATGGCTTTATAGAGCCAATACGGCAACTTAATCTAATTACAATTTCAGCTTATACTGAATTTACACCTACACCAAATCTAGTACTTAAGGGATTTTGAGCGAAATCTTGTTCATTTCTACCAGATTTCCCATACAAAACGAAATCTACTTCGCCACTAGATTTTGACAGAATCTACTTAAAATCTAGTACTACTTCGTGATGCAACTGTAGTTTTATTAAATTGTAATAAAATATACTACGCTGCATAAAAAAATTCAATCATAATATATAAGGTAGTTGCAATTGAACAAGTACTTTATTGCTTACATTTTTTTTTATATGGAGTTTGAATTTTGGAGAAGTAGAGCATAGAGAGCCTCTCAGATCACCTTGTAAATAAATATACTGTTTTGACAACGAAATCTTGCAAAATGTCAAAAACCAGTGGTATAAACGGTTTAGATTTTAAATCAAATCTACTAGATTTCGCTCAGGTGTAAATGTAGTATTATTAAAATACATTCTAAAATATGTATACCTATTATATGTAATATTTTCAAATTTAATTTAATTTGCAAGAAGTAATTCAACATTTTGCAAAAAAAGTTTTTTAAATTGCTTTTAAAAGTAGATAATACTAAAATGGTTTTTAAACGGTCAGGAAGGTGGTTATATTAATAAAAACCAGCATACGAAATACGCTGTTTGGTGAATTCAAGTCGACATCTAAAGACATTTTAATGCAATGTATAATAAGGTTAATATGTAATTGCATCGACAGTGTCACTAATTGGTGATATTATTGCTCTTAAACACAACCAATGAAAATCTCTTTCTAGTAAATTTTCGAGGTCAGGATAGACTGCAGCTATAAGATGTTGCAGACTTAAGATTTTTTAGTCTACAGTCTGCAATGTCTTACAGATGCAATCTATTCTGACCTCGAAAAGTTAATGCCAAAATTTGGAGAAAAAACATTTTTTCTCCAAGTAGTTATTGTATGTCCCTGCCAAAATGAGCTCTTATATTTGTCAGCAATTTCAGCTTCTGAATAAAATTCCATAAATGATACGATGCTTAGAGGATATCTGCTCGCGTCCTTCTTGTAACGACAGAAAGTGTTTAACGAAAATATAAAAAAAAACAAGTAAGTGTGCTATATTCGGCCGTGCCGAATCTTATATACCCTTCACAACGTGTAGTCACGCAATAACAATTGTTTGTATCACCATTCATCTCATATAAAATACGTACATACATGTAAAAACATACATACAAAAAACATACCATTGTAAAATTATTAAGTTTACGTATGTATGTTTCTAAAAAAAAAAATTAAAAAAAGAAATTTAAAAAAATTTTTTTTAAAAAATGTGTTAAAAAAATTTAAAAAAAAATATAAATAATATAAAAATAAAAAAAAAATGGTTTGGGCTCAACTGGGTTTACTCTACCAGTATATACAAATGTATGTTGTTGTTGTAATTGTGAAAAAAAAACGAGGTGGTCGTGGTTTTTTGCTCATACTTATCTCAGAAAGTTATGGGGCGATTGTGCTAAATTTCAATAGCGATTCATTCCTGGATATTTCCAAGAGATTGATACCATATACATATCTGAGGAACATATAGTTGCTTCTAAAAGTTGATTTCAACCAACACACGGACAGACGGTCAGGGCTTAATCGACTCCTCTATTCATAAGCTTTCAGAAAATATATACTTTATGGGGTCGGAAATGAAAGTTGTAGAAATTACAAACGGAATGACAAAGCTATACATATATACCCTTGTGCACCACAGGTGAAGGGTATAAAAATAGCTGAATAAATTTGCCTCGGTAATATGCACACATATATGAATATACTAGGTTTGTTCGACGTAAATCCGGGTAAAGTCCGGTAAAATGAGAGTAAACAAAAAATTCTCTCAGAAAACGATAAATTTACCAAAATTTGCTGGAACGCAAAATACCACATTTCAAGTCCGAAAAAACGTCAAAATTGTACAGCTGTTGTTTAGAGGTCCAGGTTGATATGCCTTCAGCCGGATTACCGCCGTCGCCGAATTATTTTGTTCGGATGAACCGCATCAAACTATCTCGACTGATGGCGTTAAATGCTTTTTACAAACAAGAAATGAGAGGCATATATTTTTTTCATTCTCTTTTAAAACTTCCTAAAATTTTTACAATTAAGAAATTTATTTTTCAAATTTTTTTCGCGTCGTATGGTGTTTAGATCGTATAACGAACTACTAAAAAGATGATGAGGTAAAAAAATATTATGAAATATGAAAAAATATATTAAAAATTATAGAGAAATAAATGTGTACTATGCACTTCCACCCGTTGCTACCAAATTTCGACTGTCTGCTTTTCAGTTTCTCTATTGTAAAAGGGGACTTAGCACTAAGTTTTAATGAAAAAGATTTAAAATAACTCTGTTATGTCCACAATCAAACAATAGAGTATATATATATATATATTACGGCTGCACTAAAAATTACAAGAAAAACATATTAACGTATATCGTTAATATGTCGAATTAATTATCGACAATAAAATCTTTAATTTTGACGGTCATTAAAAAATAATTTTACTAATTTAAACTTATATCTGCCTGATGCTATATACATATTTGTTTCTTCTTTGAGTTTTTTATTATTACCAAAAACTATAAAAAATTCTAAGTAGTTATTTTTATACCCTTCACCTGTGGTGCACAAGGGTATATATAGCTTTGTCATTCCGTTTGTAATTTCTACAATTTTCATTTCCGACCCCATAAAGTATATATTTTCTGAAAGCTTATGAATAGAGGAGTCGATTAAGCACTGACCGTCTGCCCGTGTGTTGGTTGAAATCAACTTTTAGAAGCAACTATATGTTCCTCAGATCTGTATATGGTATCAATCTCTTGGATATATCCAGGAGTGAATCGCTATTGAAATTCAGCACAATCGCCCCATAACTTTCTGAGATATGAGCAAAAAACCACGACCACCTCGTTTTTTCACAATTACAACAACAGCATAAATACATGTAAAACACATACCAAAAAAAAAATTACAAAAAAAAAAATATTAAAAATAAAAAAATACTAATAAAAACTAAAAAAAAAAATTTTTAAAAAATTTAGAAAAATTTTTTAAAAAAATTTAAAAAAAATAATAAAATATAAATAATATATTAAATAAAATAAAATTTTTTTGGCTTAGCTGGGATTCGATGCCACATTTATTCTAACTTGTACGTAAGTACGTATTTTATATGAGATGAATGGTGATACAAACAATTGTTATTGAATGACTACACGTTGTGAATGGTATATCTATATATTTAAAAGTGAAACTCTGTGTGTGTGTGTGTGTGTGTTAGCTATAGACTCTGAAACTGTAAAACCGATCGGGCTCAAACTTTGGTAAGTTGTTGTACACATACCGGGGAGTGTTTTTGGATGAAAAAAAGTGGGCGGGGCCACGCCCATAAAAAATTAGTTATCAGTTTTAGCTACTTGCACTTGACCGATTTTTCTGAAACTTTGCACACATATCGAGCTGTCATGACAAAATAATATCGTGATAAAAAAAGTGGGCGGGGCCACGCCCCTAAAAAAGTTTTAATTTTGAGGTACTTGCACTGGACCGATTTTTCTGAAACTTTGCACACATATTAAGCTGTCGTGACTTTATAATTTTGTGATTAAAAAAGTGGGCGGGGCCACGCCCATAAAAAAAGGCTATAATTTTGAGGTACTTGCACCAGACTGATTTTTCTGAAACTTTGCACACATATTGAGCTGTCATGACTTAATAATTTCGTGATTAGAAAAGTGGGCAGTGCCACGCCCATAAAAAAAAGGTATCATTTTGAAGTACTTGCACTGGACCGATTATTCTGAAACTTTGCACACATATTGAGCTGTTATGACTTTACAATTTCGTGATAAGAAAAGTGGGCAGGGCCACGCCCATAAAAACAATTTTAATTTTGAGGTACTTGCACTGGTCCGATTCTTCTGAAACTTTGCACACATATTGAGCTGTTATGACTTTACAATTTCGTGACTAGAAAAGTGGGCAATGCCACGCCCATAAAAAAATTATAATTTTTAGGTTTTTTCACTTGATATTAAATTAAAATTCAGAATGCATTTCGATTCATTAAGGGGCGTAGCAACGCGCGCCGGGTTTGGCTAGTAATATATAATATAATAGAAGAGGTGATTTTTTATATTTTTAACCAAATTTAAACTATTAGTTAGGTATTTTATAATTGTAACAGAAAATATTTCAAATATTTAAAAATTTTCAAAATTTAAAACCAAAATATAGCCTATGTCCGTTTAGAAAATAGACCTACAGCATTGGAAAAAAATCTCAGAAATTTAATAAAAAGTTTCAAAGAAAACTTATAACATACAAACACACATTTCCCCTTTATTATATTAGTATGTATACATTTGCATGGGTACATTTTTTTTATGCGTCTAAATTTTTTTATACTCTTCACACAGTGAATAAGGGTATATATAGGTTTGTCATTCCGTGTGAAATTTCTACAATTTTCATTTCCGACCCCATAAAGTATATATTTTCTGAAAGCTTATGAATAGGGAAGTCGATTTAGCTCTGTCAGTCTGACCGTTTCTCCGTGTGTATGTTGAAATCCACTTTTTGAAGCTCCTCGCTTGCTCATGGGTGAGGTATTAAAATATCAGAAATATTCGGGAGTAGATCGGTATTAAAAATCAGAAACATCGGTACATAAACAACTGAGATATGAGCAAAAAACCACGTCCACCTCGTTTTTTTCACAACAACAACATACATATATACATACAAACGTATTGTACTGGTAAGAGTAAACGTGGCATCAAATCCCAGCTGAGCCAAACAAAATTTTTTTATTTCTTTTTTAATATTTTTTTTTATTTTGTATTTATTATATATATTTTTATTATTTTTTTTATATATTTAAATTTTTTTTGGCATTTATGTATGTTTTTTATATATGTATGTGATACAAACTATTGTTATTGCATGACTATACGTTGTGAAGGGTATATAAGTTTCGGCACGGCCGAATGTAGCACTCTTACTTGTTTAATTAATGTTTGATTTCGTTATTCAAACAGCAGAACCCAACTCTTTTTTACAATACTTTCTGGTGTTTGGGTTCAACTTTATACTGTCACTGCCATAATACCGGCATGATTTTTCGCAAATGCTCGTTGTGAGACATGTGTACGGAATTCCTAGATTTGGCAGTGTTACATCATGTGATTATTCGATATATTGATATATTGTCTTTATCTAAGTCGCCTAAATCCATATAATCTGTGTAATTAAATTAATGGGACGCCTTGAGTTTAGTTGAGTCATACAAATGTTTACGACAATACCAAATTTTGTTAATAAGTCTTTCTCAAGCAGATTTCCTTTCGTCGAAAAGCATTGTTAACAATATATTTTCGGGTTGGACGCAAAATGAGTTGTTTTGTATTGTATTGTTCACAATTTCTCAAAGATATTGTAGTAAAAATTGTGTGGTTTTAATAAAATGTAATACTGAATTATAAAATTTTACATTAGTATACATTAAATTTGTTGGGTGCTAACTAGTTACAATATATAAGTAGGAGCAGGAGTCTGCTGGCTTTTGTTAACCAGCGAGAATGAACAAATTATCCCGGTTTCATGCTAGCTGGACACGAACCTTCCGAGACAACTTTGGCCATTCGAAAGAGGTATAGAACGTCAGTAAAAAAATTTTTGCATCTTTACCGTCCAAAGGTGGAGGCATATTATCATAAAAAATCAGTTCAAAATCAGCTAAAGCCTACAACGAAATATTTTTTTGCTTTTAAGGGACCAAAAATTTTTCACAGGTCTTAACTAATTTCGTCAAAGTCCCACTACCAGTACGTGATCCACTTGTAGTCGATTTTTCTAAAGCATTGTACAAATGACAAAGTGGAATTTCGTTGAAATGCAACAAACAAGCTAAAGTAATGGGTTATTCAACAAAACTTCAACTATTCGTATAATTCAATTTTCAGTTCCAGTATTGCAGAAAACTCCTATCATGCTGGTAAGCGATAGTTTTTTTTCTTGAATATCTCACATAATTATAGCTTTTTAGTACTGGAGTCCTCAGCATCAACTTTTATGTGTCCTAAGAACTTCCTTCCCGGCTATTTAACAATCCCTATATTAGACCCCTTTTCCACTCTCGACTCCTTTGCCATCAAAAGAAAAGGTTATTAAGGCTAAATCATTCTTTTGCATATGACGAACAGACTTCGTGCTTTTAAATTTTTCCAAATTTTCATCAGTAAAGTAATCAAACTTCTCGGCGGAAGATAATTTTTCATTTTAGAGCCATACTTTTTGTGGGTTTTTTTTTTTTTTTTAATTTTGTTTAGATTTTGATTTTGCAATACTCCTCTCATGTTTTTCTCCCCCGAACAAATTAATCCAGAATAATATACATTTAGAATTGTTCCAACACTAAATTTTTAAGGAAATTGCAAATCATTCAGGGAATCAAATAATTTTTTAATGTATGAATATTGTTTGTCCATAATATGAATTAAATGAAAATATAAATTCATTAATTATTGCTCAATTAACAAAGTGTCGTAGAGGAAAAAATCAGATATACTTGCCGAAATTTTATTAAACAACTAAAACGTAAATTACGACAACGTTTGTCAAATAATTTGTTAACTTTGATTCCAGGCGAGATTAAAAATGTTATGGGCGACTAAAAAGGTACTTTTATCTTTTTTATTTTACTTTTTGTGTGTTGTACGCTAATAAAGATACAAATCGATAATAAAAACAAGTAAAAGCGCTATATTCGGCCGTGCCGAATCTTATATACCCTTCACAACGTGTAATCATGCAATAACAGTAGTTTGTATCACCATTCCATATGATATACGTACATACATATAAAAAACATACATATATAAAAACATCCCATTGTAAAATTATAAATTTACGTATGTATGTTAAAAAAAAATTTAAAAAAAAAATTTAAAAAAAAATTTAAAAAAAAATTTAAAAAAAAATAAAAAAAAATTTTTTTTTAAAAAATGATTAAAATATATATAATAAATATAAAAAAAAAAATATTTAAAAAAAAAATAATAATAAAAATATAAATAATATATTAAATAAAAAAAAAAATATTTAAAAAAAAAATATAAAAAAAAATAAAAATAAATTTTTTTTGCCTCAGCTGGGATTCGATGCCACGTTTTCTCTAACCAGTATACACGTTTGTATGTATGTTGTAATGTTGTTTTTGTGAAAAAAAAATCGAGGTGGTCGTGGGTTTTTGCTCATATCTCAGTTGTTTATGTACCGATGTTTAATACCTCGGGGGATGTCGGGGGGCTTTAACAATTTGATTTCAACATACACACGGACAGACTGACAGGGCTTAATCGACCCGCTGTTCATAAGCTTTCAGAAAATATATACTTTATGGGGTCGGAAATCAAAATTGTAGAAATTTCACACGGAATGACAAACCTATATATACCCTTTTTCACTGTGTGAAGGGTATAATGATAAGGGCAAAACGAAAGATGCCTTTTCTCATTTTTATTGTACTTCTTGTATTAATATGTTTGTAAACATAGATTCTTAAAATTAACGATTTTTAATCCGAATTCTAACTCTAAATGTTATGGACGACAAAAAAATTATTTTCTATGGCATTTTTTGCGGTTTTTATAGTTTGTATATATAGAACTCTGAAAGTAGGTCCTAATAATTCAATTTGACTTTAAAGATTATAGTGAAGGACAAAATGTTGATTTTATTATATTTATAGTCATTTTTGCATAGTGTGAATTCAAAATATATCCCCGAGATTTCAGAAAACATTAAGTAATTAAAACAAGTAAGAGTGCTATATTCACCCACATCGTAGCTTAAGCTATATTTCATGTTATACGCCATTTTTCTACCAGTATTCTACTGGTCAAACCCTTTCATTTGATACCAATATGAGAGTGTTCAAGAAGTTACATTTTAAAATACCAGATTAGACCTATATATAAATTTATTGTCCGCCATTTTGTAGTAGTGGCTAACATGAATTTAGGTTTTTATAGTGCTTATATTACGCTAGTCAAGTCCTTTTAGATGATACCAATATAGACTCTTTCGGTTGTCCAAAAGCTGAAGAAAATTGATTTTAGTTTTTAAATTTTTGGAATATATATTTTTCAAAAAAAATGTTTGCCTATATCTTTACCGATTAGAGCACGCTTTATCTAAACTTTTTTCACGAATATCTCTAGAGGCATATTATATCTATAAATAGTAGCAAAGGTACCTACATATAAATAATTCTTTGGCTGAAAAATTTTAATTTTGGTGGTAAAAATATTGGAAAAAACAGAGGTAGTCGTTTGATCATATTTCAGAAAGTTATGGCGCGATTATGCGATTGAGTTTAAACGCAATTACGTAGAGTGGTAAACTATCACAGGTATATTTATTGAGTAATATAAATATGTTTCCCCAAAAATTAAAAATTCATGTATAAATAATGTATTTAAATTTAACCGCACAGCGAAGGTGACATACCTACTTTAGCGAACACCTCCCATATAACAATTTTTCTTAAATTCATTTAATTTCGTTATAAACAACAATTTGAAAGTATAAGGGACTTTGTACCTATTGCAATTTCTAAGTTGAATGCACTTTAAAAAATGACTTTATCGCCCACTTTCAAATATTGTGGTTACTTTTGAAACTAAATATGTATATAAAAATAAATTAATAGCAAATCGAACTTAAACAAAGAAAGTAACAGGTAGGTACATAGGTACATGCTTATTTTTGTAATATCTTTTATGGTAGTGTTAGTAGATTTTTATCACACGCCCAGCCTGCACAAAAGTACGACAATGTCTGAATCCGACAAGTCTTACAAATATCTGACTTTTTTTACGGACATTTCGTACAGATTTCTGTAAGACATGTCTGGGAAATTTAATGTACGACACGTCTGATAGATTTCTGACTGATTTCGTACCGATATGTCGAAGGGATTTTATTCTTTTTTGTTTACCGACATGTCTGATAGATATCTGACTGATTTCGTACAGAAATGTCTAAGTTGTTTTCATTCCTTTTGTTAAGGATTTTTTGTTTTTTTTTTACTTTACTTTCTTTTCTTTCTTTGCCTTTACCAATTTTGTAATCTTGATTTTGTTTGTTTTACAAATTGTTTATTTAAGTCATAAAGTGCAACAAAATAGGTGATATTAAAAAATTTAATTTATTGGTGTTTTAAAAAAGTTTAAAAGTAATATAGAAAGTGATTGTTTTGTGATTAATAAACAATATATATATAAAAAGAGTGTCACGTCAGGCTTTTCGGAAAAATGTTCAAAAAGATGCGTAATTGGTTTTTCAAGTTAGCTTAAAATATTTAAAATAATTGTTTTAACTATTATATGTGGCATATAAACAATGTATATGAATATATGTAATTAAGTAATAAATTAAATGAATAAAAAAATATAACATAAAACTGAGTTTTATTTTATTAAATATTTCAGACAAACATCCGACAAACTTTCAGAAATCTGTCAGAAATCCATACGAATGTCGTATAATAAATCAGAATTTCCCTGCTTTTTCTTTCAGATTTCTATCAGACACGTCGGTAAAAAACTCAGAATTTCCCACGACATGTCTGTCAGAATTCGTGTCAACCACTTCATATGTTTGGCGGTCAGAAGTCTGACAGAATTCGTAAAGAATTCTTACTTGTTTGTCGACATTTCTTACAGACATCTGACAGATGTCGGACAATTTTGCAGGCTGGGCGGTTACGGATTTTGTTTGTCGGTTTTATGTTTTATTAATAAACTTTAATTTAATAAAGTTTAATATTATTTAAGACTCATGCACAATTTTTAGAAAATCAAATCAATAATAAAACAATTTTGTGTTTGATTCAAGTTTAATTATATAACCGGCTGTAGGGCAACTCTTTCATAAAAACTTGTTTGGTTTTTTGCACTAAGAATTGTTTCAATTCCACGTAGGGTTTTAAATTTGTTTCTTTATTATTTTGTAGGTATGATTTTTTTAATATCTTTTCGCTCACATTTAACTGTGTAAGTGAGAAAAAAAGCAGTATTGTATTTGTTTGTGATTTATCTAAACCTTCATCAACCAACTGGGAAATGAATGAAAAAATCAATTTGATTACCTCTTTCATATTAAAAAACAACAAATATTTTGTTAAAAACTGGTGTTTAATATCGTTCGTTTTGCTCAGTTTGTTGTTGCTGCAGTTTCATTATAATTTTTTTATAGGTACATTCAATTTGTTTTTTAAAAATTAATTTTTTGTGCTCTCTTCTCTCTTATTTGCTTATCGTTTACCAGCTGCTCTTTCATTCGGTCATTTTTTGTGCTTATGTTCCATGTGCTTCTTATTATTTGGTTTAATTGTATGAGTTTGTTATTGTTGTATAAAATTTATTTCATCGTTGCGCAGCCAATGGGATTTCGTTGTTTCGTTTGCCAGGTGGTGGTTGTTTAGCTATTTTGTGTTGCTGCTGTTGTATCTGCTGGTTGCTTTTGATTCCGTTTCATCAATTCAAATTGGATATTATAATCTTTTGCAATGTATGTATGTATATGAAAAGATACATACATACATACCTATGTAGATATTAAAAAAATGGTTTTCCTTGTTTGGCGATTATGCGCCTCACACGCTTCTCCTATAGTCAATTACTTTGTTGTACCAATCAATCGTTGGTGTTTGTACTGTGTTAAAAATTATGGAGGTATGTATGTAGGTATCTTTCCAGATACATTAATATCCATACACAAAGAGGAATATTTTTTTTTCTATGAATTAGGTATAGAAAAATAAATAGGTATGTATGTAAGTATAGTAGTACATCCAACTTTGTATCTTATAGAACGCCCTTTTCTTCAGTCGGTTTGTATAATCTGTATTTAAATAGGTACATGGTACCTATGTACTTTATAATGAGCATATCTACATCCTTAATTCATACGTTCACATTATACTACAGTTGTGGGCAAAAAATTCAATCGCATTAAATTATTTGAAATCAAACGAAAAAATTTACCTATAGGTATGTAAGTATGTACACTAGGGGTACAACCAAAATAATGCCCTATCACCACGCTGTAGCCGATGTTGTGCTGAAACCGGAAAATGTTTCCTAAGGTCATTTCGGAACAAAAACGTTCCGCGTCGAAGTAGATTTCTGAAAGCTCTTTAAGATTTTTTTATTTTTTCAAAATCTTTTATTTTTTCAAAATTTTATTTACATTTCTTAATGTAATTATATGATTGTAATCAAAATCACAATCTAAAAACTATCTTTGTTAAGTGAAATTAATTTATAAAGAAAATATTTACTGATCCCTAAATAAATTGCATTTGACGCGGAACCTTTTTTTAACGATATCGAAAATCTAAAGATGTAGTACTTATTGTTTTTTTATGCACTACGATAGGATAGGATAGGGCCATTTTGATATTTTCAAAAATTTTAAAAAAGTTGTCTCCCTTATAACCTACCTATAGGTATGTTATAAGTTGGGTTAGGTTGAAAAGGAGGGGCATTAAAAGTCCAAACCCATGACAGGTATGCACTTATGCCCAGTTGGCATGTTGTGCGCTCCATAGGTATGTTATAGTTATGTATAAAAAAATAAAACATTTGTTAACAAGACGTTCAAAAAAGGTTTTTAATTTTTTATAGATATAATAACCTTGTCTATATGACCAACGTTTTTCAAAAGCAGTGTGACAAAAACTTCAACTATAACTAAACAGTGTTGTGCCAATATTCGAATATTCAAAACGAAAAATTTGTCATTCGTCTCAGTCAGTGGGCCCAGAAGTATTCATAAAAAAATCTTCATTTGTCGAAATAAAAATCTTAATTTTAAAAAACAATCGTAAACATTTTTTAATTTTAAACCACATAAAAAAATAGCAGTATTTGTAACTATAAGTTTTACATTTATAAAATCAAATATGTATGAAACTAACATGCAAAAAATTATATGTATATGTCACGACTCATTTTATAAAGTGCCCAGCAAAAGCTAGGTAATGACTTGCTCCTACTAAACAACATACATACTATAACATATCGTCTGTCTTACTAAAGGTCGCCTCACACTATCCTACAGGTTTTTAGATTTTCATTGGATTTTGCCAGAGTAAAATAAAATGATTTTTGATCTGATTGAAAAAAATTTTTGGTACCTATTTCATTTCATGTGTAAATTCTAGGTTAAAAATATATGTAGTTTATTTTAAGCTTATGTAAAAACAATTGAGTTTTAAAATTATCTTATATATGTATGTATTAATGGCAAGTCGATTTTTTGTATAGACAAGTTATACATAGATCGGTATAATAAATCCTATTTATTTTGTAATAAAAAAAAATTATATTAATATTTCAATTTAATATAATTTTCAGATAGAATTTTATTTTTATTGCTTCACAATCTAAAAATTTTTGTAATAAAAAATTTATTGATAATTTTTATTTCCCATGCCTAATTTTGTCTATGTGCTTCTGTAAAACCACAACTCTGATAAAATGAAAAATCTTAATGTTAAGAAAAATTTCAAAAAATGAAAAGAGCTATACGACTGTCAAATTTCTATCCGTATAAATAATCCACACAAGAAACGAATCCGACTATCAATATCTCAAGCCATACAACAGCAAGCTCACTGGTACTGGAAAACAACAGTTCTACACATAAAGCGCATAACGTTCGTGCAACCATTGCTAAACAGAGTCATGATGTGTCGGTTCACAGTCAGTCGGGTGTAGGAACGAGTAATTTTAGAAGGACAGCAAATGAAAACCAAAATTTTCGAAAAACTTCATAGCAAAGATCCCTATTGTCTTTAGTTTGATGCTAAAAGAGTCTAAGGAAAAGAGTATCAAGTAGATCTACTAAAAAATACCAAAACCGAAATCAAACTCGGTATTTTGAAAAGTGAGAGTGGTTGTGCCGTAGCCATTCACAAGGAACTACATCAGCTAATTTATTAGCACGATGCTTGGGCAAATATTTGCATGATAATCTGTGACTCGAAAGCGGTAAATACTGGCAGCTTGCATGGAATTTTAAAGCCGATACAGGGTGAAGTCTTGAGAAAGGGCTTTCAGAAGCCACAATACATTGGCTGTAAGCAGTATGTGCTCAATCAACCTCCTTCTGAAGCACCGTATTTAAGAACAAACTAGTAAACTATAGCTCAATTATTTCAACAATGGCAAGTTAAGAGAGAACTATGTCTGTTTTCAGGCTCATTACTACCAAATTGCGACAGATGATGTAAACACAGACGAAAACCCTGGATGGCGAGATGATTTTAAGTTCTTAAATGAACTTTGTCAGACATATCGTAATTTCAAAAACACTTTACACTGGCCCCGAATCAGCCCCAAAACTTACACGAGGCAAGATGGAACTCGCATATTTTCTGATGCCAGAATGGCGCTGGGGTGCCCCGCCAGAGACTCTGGACTGGTCTGCTTCTCTTCTATTCTTACTATTTTTATTCTTCTCTTTATTTCTAAATTAAGGCGTCACAATGGACCGTAATGGTCTCCGGGTGAGAGTGTGAGGGTAACTTTGCACCAGCCTTACCTACCTACCTACCAGAGTGGCGCTGAATCCTCGGTACAGCATGTGACTTCATCTACTATGAATGGGCAAATGCTTTGTTCTAGTCACAACACTACAAAAAAGCGCTCTTCAGTGAACTGTTAACCTCACTCACCAAGACATAATGAAGGCAATTAGATTGAAGACGCACTAGTCGGTTAAGGAATCATTAATTGACATTCCCAGATATAACCAAAATGCAGAATGTAAAGCTGATGGAGAGACTACATATGAACACGAAAAAACTTGAAATATTAAAACTTAAGTTCATAGGAAAAAATAATTTTTAACAATTTTTTTATACATCGTTTTATTACCTACTGTTTTATATTATTAATTTTTTTACTGTTAATTTTTTTAATAAAGCAAAATCAGCATGTAATGAACGAATGAAGGTAGGTAGGTAGGAAAGGGGATGCAGGAAACAGGATCCGACTCCAACACCTACACTCGGAGTACTGTCCATTGTGTTTCCCTTTATATTCCCTTTCCCTTTATTATAAAGATAGAAAATCGATTAGAAAAAAGAGAGAAAGGGTTGCCAAAGATATAATATATAAAAATAAGAGATAGTTAGTACAATATAGAATGGAAGAAAGAAATACAGATTCCCTACGAGCCCCATTACATGTTTACCAGCCACACGATGCCAATGATGAATCCGATTGTGGAATCGTCTACCTAACCACTTTAGCCTGTGATTCTGTAGCCTCGGCCAGTGACAGACAATGTGATCCACAGTTTTTAGCCCCTCCATATCCTCACACATCCTACAATAATCCAGAGTACCGCGATCCCATCTACTAATCCTAGCTCTCACAGGGCTGTGCCCTGTTAAAACCCTAATAGTGGCCCTCAGACTACCCTATCCAGGCCCAGAAGTACCGTAGGGTCTGCTGAGTTCAATTTGGGCCATAAAGCCGTTGACACTCTGCAGTTTCTTCTGTCCCTTCACGCCATATTGGTCCTGTCGGATGCCCACGCCGTAAATAGTAACCTATCGGAGGGATTACCATGTACCCTTCGCTCGTCGTGCCGACCTAACGCACAATTTCATTGCCGACGATTCCATTGTGCCCTGATACCCAACACAATCTGACATCGAAGAGGTGCATTATCCTATCGAGTGCCCTGCACTTCCAAACTAGCCAAGATTTAACATAATGTCCCTTCATGGCTTTGAGCGCCGCCTGACTGTCCGCCTGACTTGAAAAATGTTCCAATATAAGATCCGTTGCCCTATAGATAGCCAGTATCTCCGCTTGGAACACACTACAGTTAACAGAAAGCCTGTCAGACACCTGCCTCTGTGCCTATCTATATCCATCTTCTATCCATCCGTAAAGACTGCACACCCCTCATACAGTTTGTTGGATCCTACCCAACAATCGCTATCCGGAATTATCAGCGGGAGTGTCCTATCAAAACTGATCTCTGTGACCTTGTAGTCTGTCAGATTACCCCAAAATTGAACATAATCCTGCAGACCAGTTTCTTACAAAACTCTAGTGTAGCCGATGTCAAGTATCCTACCCAACCCCGATTCACCTAGCCTAATCAAGCTCCTTGCCGCCATTCCCTTCACCCAAAACTCCATAGGCATAGTGCCGAGAATGGTATCCAGAGACCCCTGAGGTGTTGTTCTAAGGCACCAGTGATACAAAGTGAATCACACCCTTAGACCTTTGTAAGGAGCTTCCTATAACAACTCTTCTCCAATACCTCCCACCATAAATTACATCTATATGTTAGAATGGATTCTACCACCGTCGTGTAAATCCAATTTACCACCCTTGGTTGTAGGCTCCAACTCTTGCCTATGGAGTTCCTGTAAGTGTGGTAGGCATTTAGCCCCTCTTCACTTTATCCCGAGTGTTCTGACCCCATGACAGCTTGCTGGATATTTCGCCGCGCCCGCTAATTCTAACTCTATCCCATTAAGTATAGGTCGCCTAAACGCCTCGATCATATATCTCCTGGTAAGGAGAACTAGGTCAGTCTTCTCCAGGTTTACGATAATGTAAATAGTGCCGATTGAAGTACCTCGCTAATCGTTGGAACAAATCTTCCCCTGACCAGCAGAACTACATCATATGCCACAATCTTCATACCCTCACTTTCAAATCTGCCTAACATAACATTGACCGATAGTAACCACAACAGGGGCGATAAAACACCGCCCCCCGTGGTGTCCCCCTGGTAACTGCTCTTCTCATACTGACATCTTCTAAGCTAAAATTTATAACCCTACTCTCCAACATCGAGGTTATCCATCTAACCAGAAAATCTGACTCCCAGCCCAAACAGAGCCGTTTTAATTGCCTCTCTGCTAACATTGTTAAAGGCGCCGCTAGCATATATTCCCTATCCTGCAAGCTACGTTCTATAAAACCTACCACATCATGCAGTGCAATCTCAACAGATCTACCCTTTAGATAAGCATGTTGAGCTCCACTGATGATGTTGGGATCGATTAAACCCCTCAGATGTAGATCGACCTGTCTTTCCAACGTCTTTAGCAGAAAATACGAAAGATTGATAGGTATAAAATTCCTTGGCTTCGAGTGTCCTGCCTTACTAGCCTTAAGCAACGGAATAAATTTTTTAAAAAACACAAAAATCCAATTTATATTTTTAAATAGCACAAGAAACTTTGCTAGTGATTTCATCTTTTTTATTTTTTTAATTACATTGACGAGTTTTGGCGATGTCGGGGGGCTTCAAAAAGTTGATTTCAACCTACAAACGGACACTCGGATAGTGCTGAATCGACTCACCTATTCATAAGATATCAGAAAATATATACTTTATTGAGTCAGAAACCTATATATACCCTTTTATACTATCGTATGAAGGGTATAAAAATAGAATATGTTTCACAATATTTGCACATTGCGGTAACAAAAACAAAAATAGTGACTAAAAGAAATTTATACAAATCAAATGTGAATATTATGAAGTTTTTTTTTTAAGTAATATTTTAAAAACAAAACACAATTCAAATGTTTAGGAGACATTCTGTTTATTCATTTAGTTTCTATTAAAGATGATACCGAAAATACTCTTTTACTAACAGTTGATGTCATGTCTGCATGATATAGCAGTTTTGATTTTTCCGAGCTCTTGTTGAAATTTTTCCAAATATTCGAAGTCATCTTTAAGGTTATTGAGATTAACTCGTTTGCATTTATTACCTAAGTCTTGAATAGATTTTATCATCAGTTAAGTTGTTTCTCTAAACTTTCGTAATTAGATGAAAATTCAAAATCTTCAGAGTCTAATTCACTTCAAATTGTTTCATTTTCTACAAAAAACAAGCAAGAGCACTATATTCGGCTGTGCCGAATTTCGGATACCCAATAGTCTTCCTTAACTCAACTTAACTTTTTTATTAATTCTTAACTTCCTCAGTACTTGTTTCCTTGTAGCACCATAAGCTAAATTTAATAAAAGATAATATGCTGTATTTTATTATAGAATATGTCTAATTAGGTTGTTGCTTTTAAATAATTTTGCTATTAAAAAGGCTTTAACTTCGGTTATGTACGGTAATCCAAAAAAGAGCTTGGACGCTTATATAGGTCTGAATAATCCCTACACCAACTGCTAAAAAAAACTTCGTTTTGCACTTACGTCGATATAAGCTATTATTACTTATTGCCACAAATATACATACAAGTAGTATTTTTTCAAAAAGAAAAATTGTAAATGTAAATATGTATGTATGTATGTAAACAAATATATATGTTTAATTTTACTTTATTTAAAATTCTTAAATACTTCAGTACGGATTGTAGTTCATTATTAAAGTTAATTTAAGGAAAATACCGAACAATGATTAATTATTTCAGAGATAAATTTCGATTGGTTTTGCGATGAGAAGGGCAACCGAATTGAAGCTGAACTGATGAATTTACTATGTTCTATATAAGAAGTTAACAATATACAAATAATAGTTCAATTCACAACCCTAGTTGTATTGTACTACCGGTACTATTTTGGAACTTGTTTACAGTATTATAAGCTTGTTGCTGGTAATTTCCATTGAAACATTTTGCATCACAATAAAATTTCATTTTATATGCCTTTAAAGTGTCGTGGATTCATGCAGTGATGGTAAATGAAATTTTTCTGCAGAATCAACAAATAATTTTTGAAGTATTTTTTTTTGTTTCCAAAATAATAAATATGTAATGTATTTTTAAACAAATGTTTTGATGATTATTTATCTTTGCTAGAATTTTTTGTTTAAAATATTTTTTGTAGCTCTGCAGAAGTAAGATTTTTATCAACGTTCCCATTCATGTTTTTTATTTACCAGACATTTAACAAAACAATACACAATAAATAAACTAAAACTGAATTTCAATAGACGATACAGAATACAATACGAGGTTGTGAATTGAATAAATGTATGCATGTTCATCTAAAAAAAGTTTACAGCGGCTGCATAAGCATTTTTCATGTTTTGTTGTACCTATTTTTGTAGTATGGTTTTTACCACTCTACTGCTAATACTGATATTTAAAACTTAAAGTTAATTCATCATTAATTTTCCAATTTTTAATTTTTTTATTATCAAAAATATTCAGCCCTAGGATAGTTTAAAGACATCGATCACGAATCGTGAATGTTATACGGAAAAATAATTTTTAAAAATATATATTTTTATAAGTATATCAAGTTACTAAAGCTCTTAGTTAATTTTAGGACACGATAGAGACACCAAAATATAGGCCCTAGTCTCGAAAACTATTGTCGAGAAAAACTGACCAATCGCTTATGTATTTATTATATACTTACCTATTATGTGCACATTTTTATATATGTAGAACAATTTATGTAATGATATACATTAATTTTCTAAGGTTTTTGATAAGGAAATGTGAAAGATATTCATCTGAATTTAATATTTTGTCCACAATTTAGATAGAGAGAAAAAAAAACGATTAAACTTGTGGTAATGACGTGCAAAAAAGAATACAGGAAAAACAGATGTTGGTAAATTTCGTACTAACTCAATGTATTTGAAATAACAGGAAATCAATTAGAACAAATAATTCTATATTTAAATTTTCAATACATTACTGAGTAAAATATTTGATATTTACACACAACACCTGTAGTTCTGATCAAAAGAGTGCTGATGATGAAACCGTAGCTGGTTTCGAAAATGCATTCCACTCAGCTAGTATCGGATGACTAATTTTTCCTTAATATTCTTGTCGTTATCACATTGAACTTATAGCCTAAAAAAAAAAATTTAAATTTAACAAGTAACAGTGCTATATTCGGCCGTGCCGAATCTTATATACCCTTCACAACGTTTAGTCATGCAATAACAATTGTTTGTATCACCATTAATCTCATATCAAATACGTACATATGTATATACTGGTTAGAATAAATGTGGCATCGAATCCCAGCTGAGCCAAAAAAATTTATTTTATTTAATATATTGTTTATATTTTGTTATTATTTTTTTTTTAATTTTTTTAAAAAATTGTTTAAAATTTTTTTAAATTATTTTAAAATTTTTTTTTTTTTGGTATTTTTTTTATTATTTTTTTTTTTAATTTTTAATATTTTTTCTTTTCGTAATTTTTTCTTTTTTTGTATGGGTTTTACATGTATGTATGTATGTATGTTGTTGTTGTAATTGTGTAAAAAAACGAGGTGGTCGTGGTTTTTTGCTCATATCTCAGAAAGTTATTGGGCGATTATGCTGAATTTCAATGGCGATTCATTCCTTAATATTTCCAAGAGATTGATACCATATAGAGATCTGAGGAACATATAGTTGCTTCTAAAAGTTGATTTCAACCAACACACGGACAGACGGACAGACGGATAGACGGACAGACGGTCAGGGCTTAATCGACTCCTCTATTCATAAGCTTTCAGAAAATATATGCTTTATGGGGTCGGAAATGAAAATTGTAGAAATTACAAACGGAATGACAAAGCTATACATATATACCCTTGTGCACCACAGGTGAAGGGTATAAAAACGATTATGGTTCATCTTAATCGTCGAGTGTTATAAATATCTAATACACAGATAGATTAGTCTAACAACAACAAAAATGTCAGCACACAGAAAAAAAATCTTTAAAAACAAGGTTCAAGGTTGTCAACTATGATTTTGTTTCATAGCCGCTTCATATTAAATTAACATGTTTTCATACTAAAAGAAAAAAGAAATCATTATTTGCCTTCGAAATAATAACAAACAAAGTTGAGTTACATGATTATTCTAGTTGAAACAAAGTGATATTCATGTTTAAATAGCTCTAAAGTTTAGGTTAAATTAACACGTTTTAAAGTTGAATTTAATTGACATTTATGTTCTATCAACATAGTTTTAATGTTGAATTAATTTTAAATTCCCTTAAAATAAAATTATTAACATGTTAAATTAAAATCCTTGTTTGTAAACACAACATAAAACCTTGTTAAAATATTATTAATTTTAATTTTATTTTTCCAATTACTCTGCATTTAAAGTTCCCTGATAGCATTTTGTAATTTTCTAACAACTAAATATTTAATTTGTTCATTATTATTTTGATATTATTATTTTAATATTATTATGATTTTAACTACAAGACATAATTTCTTAAATAAATTTTACCATTATTAATTGAAACAAGTAAGAGCACTATATTCGGCTGTGTCGAATTTTTGATACCCACCACCAATTTTGTGTACTTTTATCGCACAAAATTTATTATTTTATTATTAAGAGTAATCAATTTAATCTTTTCTTAACTTATATAATTACTGTTACTTTGTTTGTGTAACTTCGATTTTTATTTTCTTATACTTATTCTAACAATGAAACCTTAAGATTTCTATATTAAAAATTAAAAATTATTATAAAATAATAATAGCTTTCTGTGGGCATGTCACCTTCTACTTTTAAAATGATATAATTAATGTTTGAATTATACTTTGATAATCTGTAACAGATTTATTTTTTGATTGTTCTTGTCAATATAGAAATGATACGAATTTAAAAAGAAAAAGATATTATCCGTATGAAGTCGACAATGAGATCAAATCCTAAATCGTTTTATAAATTTGTGAACTCTAAACGGCGATCGTGCGTTAATCCTAAATACTTTAAATATGGACCAATTGATGCTGATGATGACGTTTCTATTTCCAATTTGTTTGCTGAATTTTTTTCAATACCTACTCTGAAAAAGTATAAAAAAACATAACATCTTACCCATTCAATATACCTCAATCATCTCTTTTATTAAGAACTTTTAAAACGATACTTTCAAATTTATTATCACTAAAGAATTCGTTTAATGAAATACGAAATTGCGTTCTAAAAAATTGCGCAGAAAATTTATGTTACCCGCTTACTGCTCTATCTTTAACAAATCCATTAAATTAGGGTACGTACCATTGATTTGGAAATTATACTATATAATTCGGTTGTTTAAAAATGGAAGCAAAATTGAGATACGAAATTATCGTGGCATTGCTAAGCTGAGTGATATTCCTAAACTTTTTGAAAATATTTTAACGGATAATTAATACCATCAAATTTCTTCGATTTTGTCACCGTGCCCACATTGTAAACATCGCTCTACAACGACTAATATTTTGGAGCTAACTACTAAAATAAATGATGGTTTTATAAATAATATGCAAACTGATGCTATCTACACAGATTTTAGTAAAGCTTTTGATAAGGTAAACCATGATCTCTTGCTTAACAAATTTTCATTAATGGTGTTTACGGATATGACAATAAAATGGTTAAGATCATACTTGTCTTTAAGAACTCAACAAGATAAGTATGGAAGTGCTACGTCTAGTGCTATCAAAGTTCTTCTTCTTTAAAAATGATCTACTTTCAGTTATTCAGCATTCTAAAGTTTTGATGTATGCCGATGATGTCAAAATTTTTCATTCTTCTAATAATATCGAAGATCTACTTTCCCTTCAATCTGATATTGACAAATTGGTTAAATGGTGTGAAAACAACTTAATGGAGCTAAATATAAAAAAATGTAAGCATATGTCCTTTTTCAGAATTAAGAAATTGGATTTATTTTATTGCATTAATGAGTGTAAACTTGATAAAGTTCTGAACTTTCTCGATCTTGGTATTTTGCTTGATCACCAATTAAATTTTCGTGACCATATTTCTTTAATTGTTAACAAAGCAAATGGTGTACTTGGATTTATGAAGAGGTGGTGCAAGGAATTTCTAGATCCTTATATTACGAAACAATTATATTCATCGTTAGTTCGACCTATTCTAGAATACGGATCAATTACTTGGGATCCTTACTATAATATTCATATTGATAGTATCGAGTCTGTACAAAAGAAGTTTTTAATATTTTGTCTTCCTTGGATGGAATTCGTTTTTACTACCTTCATACAAAAGCAGACTCTGTCTTATAAAATTACCGACTTTAAAAAGTCGTCGTTCAATGCTGAGTTTTTCTTTTGTGCTGGGCATAATTCAAATCCTGCTAAATAAAATATATTTTATTGTTCCAACCAGACCAACTCGAAATTTCCGTCTTATAAACTTAAAATACTATAGATCCAACTATGCTAATAATGATCCTTTTCGGCGTATATGTGAAAACTTTAATAATTATTATCACCTTATTGGCCTTAATGAAAGTAAAGAAATTGTTAAAAGAAATATCATTTTATATTTAAATCGTTGAATTGTATAGAATATTATTTTATATATAACCTTAATTTTGTTTTATTATTTTTACAGACTTTAGTCTGTAAGGATTTATAATCTATAGAGAATAAATTAAATAAATAAATAATTTCATGGAATTGAACTTATATTGTCATAATTAAATTTACCAGAAGGCTATATATGCTAAATTTCATCATGTAATACATATAATTCTCTCGACAAAGTGGACGAGAAATGTACATATATATGCAACATTTCATCATCATACATCTTACTCAGTCGGTTTTATGATCTTTTAAATTTCATTAACAATAAAAATATGTGAGAAGTCAGTTTTATTACGTTTTGAATTTTAAACTCAAAAAAGAAACTGTGCTGTATAAATGTTCGTACATTTTGATCTATAACTTTTGTAATATAAAGATTTGAAAAATTTTCAGGGAAAGATATTTTCAATAAATATACTTTCAAAAATGCATCACTTTACGTCAATGCGTTTAGACACAATCGGACTTAATTCTATGTAAAAATGATAATCTTTTTTGACCTACTCTTGCATCACGTACTATATACAGATGTAGCATATTTTCAACACCAAACAAACCTTGTGTAAAAAAAATATTACGGCATATATTGAACCCCATAGCTTTTTAATTTCGAGCTCTAGTGCTTTCGCCAGACGGATATAGCTAGATCATCATAAAATGAAACCCCGATTGAGAAAATATATGCTTTATGGGGTCTAAAATGAATATTTCGATGTGTAAACGTTTAAAGAGCTTTGATATACTTTGGTCTAAATTTCTACCTACTACTACCTACGACTATTCAATACATCTAAAGGAAATATTTCACATTTTGAAAATTTGTGCTCTGTTGAAATTTCTAAAAATGGCGCTTTACAAGCTCTATTGTTAGGCTGATCATGTTAGCTGTGTTGTTCGGCTATTTATAGTTACTTAGTGGTGTTCGGTAACATTCGACAAAGTTCTCGTATGTACACACTAGTACATTCGAAAACAGCTACATTTAAATTAAGACGTAATGTTAATGTTAAGTAGTATGCAGGATAATAATAAAATTGCCTAAAAGTATGCTGCACATAATAACTCACATTATGTTCGAACAACCAGCGAAATAAACTAATACAAATAATACTATAGTAACTTAAACTACTACAACTAAAATAAATTATAATGTAAATTAAGATATTTAAAAATAAATCTGTAACACTACTGCCCGTTTTTTCACTTTTTACGTACTTAGCGAGGCGCTCGAGATGAACCACTTTCATCTTTGATCTTGGGCTATTGTTCTTCTGTATTCTATACACAACAAAATTTATTCTTTTTATTACCTTATACGGCCCATCCCAATGAGTTTGCAATTTAGGAGACAGTCCTTTTTTTCGTTGTAAGTTATATAGTAGAACTAGCTGACCCTCATTACAACCTTCAGAATTTACTGCTCGGTCATATCTGGCCTTCATCTTGTCGCTGGTCATTTTTATTCGACCACGAACGAATTCATGAATTTCGTCGAGATCTTTTTGTCCCCTTGAAGTGTCTTCTTCGTGCTTATCTATTGTCGAAGGATTAATACCGAATTCTAGATCACCTGGCAGTTTCAGCTCCGTTCCAAACAAAATTTTTGCAGGTGTTCGGAAGGTAGAGTCATGAACGGCTGACCTGTATGCCAACAGAAATTTTGGTATGTGCTCATCCCAGTCTCTTTGGTGTGCACTGACCACTTTTCTAAAGTGTTCCTCCAACGTGCGGTTAAATCTCTCGACCATGCCGTCAGATTGTGGATGCAGTGGCGTAGTCCTCGTTTTTCGGATACCGTATAGTTCGCACATTTCCTGGAATATCGCAGATTCAAAATTTCTTCCCTGATCAGAATGTAGCTCAAGCGGAACTCCATAGCGGCACACCCAGTTGTTCACAACTGCGTTTACGACAGTTTTAGCTTCTTGGTTTGGAATTGCGTATACCTCTGGCCATTTGCTAAAATAGTCGATTACAACTATAACGTAACGGTTTCCAGCCTCACTGACAGGAAAAGGGTCTGCTATATCCATCGCTATTCGCTCAAAGGGAGTACCAGAATTTCACTGCTGCAGCGCTTCTCGACTCCTTTTTACTGGGCCCTTGGCTGCGATACATTGTGCGCAATTTGTTATCCAATCAGCTACAGATTTTTGGCATCCAACCCAATAGAAACGTTGCTTTATCTTTTCTATGGTTTTTGTTACACCAAGATGACCACCACTTCAACCATTATGAAACTCTTTCAATACCTCTTTGACTTTAGAGGATGACACCACAATTAGATTTGTTGTCGATTTACCATCAGTACTTTCCCATTTGCGATAAAATCATCAATTAATAACCTGTAGACTATTCCATAGCGCCCAGTATGATTTCATCAGTGGACATTCCGCTGATATTTGGATACGTGTTGGCCTTTTGTCTTCCTCCTTTGCTGACATAATTTTTGTCAGTATGGGATCGTCTCTTTGCGCCGCTGACCAGACGTCACTTCCCTCTATATGTGTTAGTCGAACGTCAACGACACATTCTTTTCCATCAGCTTTTGCACTCTAATCTGCACGGTCTTTGGGAGAGTGCATCTGCATTTCCATGTTTAGTGCCCTTTCGGTGCTCAATACTGAAATCGTAGCTCTGAAGACGTTCAATCCAATGGGCTAGCTGTCCTTCCGGTTGTTTGAATTGTAGCAACCATCTGAGTGCAGAGTGATCGGTTCTTAGTTCGAAGTGTTATCCGTACAGATATTTGTGGTAACGCTTTACACACTCCACAACTGCCAAAAGCTCTCGTTGTGTTACACAATAATTTCCTTTAGGCTTCGAGAGTGTCCGACTGTAGTACCCTATCACCTTTTCTGTTCCATTAACAACCTGCGAAAGAACACCACCTATCCCGTAGCCACTCGCATCGCTATCCAATACAAATTTCTCCCCAGCGATAGGATATGCTACGCATAACAACTCCTTGAGCTTCTGGAATGCTTGTTCTTGGGCTTCAGCCCACAGGAATGGTCGTGACTTCTTGGTGAGCTTATGTAGACTGGCAGCGACACTGGCAAAATTCGGCACAAATCGCCTAGAAAACTACGTAACTCATGCAGATTTTTCGGGCGAGGCCAGTCCTTCACAGCTTGAACTTTGTCTTCGTCAGTTGATATACCATCCTCTGCGACTCGATGCCCCAAGTACTTTACCTATTTCTGGAACAATGCACCTTTCGTGGCGCTTAGTTTAAGTCCAGCCACTGATATTTGTTTAAGAACTTCTTCTAGATTTTTCAGGTGATCGTCAAAACTTTTACCCATGACAATTATGTCATCAAGATACACCAGGCATGTCTTCCAATGAAGTCCCCTTAATACGCATTCCATTAATCGCTCGAATGTGGCTGGAGCGTTGCATAGTCCAAATGGCATCACGTTTAATTGCCATAGCCCGTCACTTGCACTAAAAGCTGTTTTCTCCTTATCTCTATAAGATATTTCTACTTGCCAATAACCACTTTGCAGGTCTAATGTGGAGAACCATTTTGTTCCCGGTAGCGGATAACTGTCCTTCTTAGTGACGACATTCAGTTTTCTATAATCGACGCAAAATCTTGTGCTACCATCTTTCTTTTTAACCAAAACTACCGGTGAGCTCCAAGGACTTGAAGAAGGTTCTATTACTTCATTCCGCTCCATTTCATTGACAAGTTCTTTGACTTCTTTACGCTTCGCTAGAGCAATACTTTTAGGAGCTTGTTTTATAGGCCTTGCATCGCCGGTATTTATCTGATGTTTCACAAGTGATGTTTCACAAGTGATGTTTCACAAGTGATGTTCTACATTGATGTTGACCTATCAGAGCGAAGATGGATGCATGTTTTCTGAGTAGCTGTTTTGCCTTATTTCTATCGGGCGGCGATAATGTTTTAACTCACTTATCTACACATTCTGCTAGTATCTCCTGCTCTTTGTTTGACATACTGACAGGGCCCGATTTCATTTCGCAATTAATTATTGCCTCAGCTTTAGCGCATTGACCTAATTCAGATTTTAATTTGACGACTTCTTCCAGGCGGAAAGGTTAAGCACTCTTACAGGGACTCTTCCGTCATTGCTGGTTTTGACAAGGGCTTTTGCTGTTATTAGGTCACTTTTTATATCTGCTTGTTCTACCACCCACAACCGGTTGTCCACACAATCTCCCTCTATACGCGCCCATACTACACTTTCTGACTGTGGTGGTATTTTCTCATATTCTGTAGCAACTAATTTCCTTACATGCACCTTATTTTCATAACCAACGTCTAGGGGTATTTCAACATTCCTCCAAATCATTACCTTCTGCCCCATGTGCAGATTAATGCCATGACTAATCATATGTAGGCAACGATGAATACATGATTGATACTTATGTTGGCAACAGTTACTTTTACGTTTATTTTATAGTAGCAGGCTCCGCAGTAGCTGTTCGCAGACTTACGCACACAACGGTTCGATTGTGTTCTTTACTAAATCGGGTCTGATAATAGACTGTGATGCTCCTGTGTTTACGGTAAAAATATGCCTTCGACCATTGATATACCCACAAGCAGTAAGGTTGCTATTTTTCTGCTGCATAACTGATATGGAGATTGTGGGGCCCTCGGTTATGGGAGCTAGCTCTTGCCCCATAGTGCTAGCTCGTTTTAGTTTAACGGTGACTCATTTGATGTTTTCGTGTTTGCCCGTTTGTTGTTTCCAGGTGGCGAAACAGATATAGCCCGCTTCCTTGGTGTTTTGCAATTTCGTTGAAAATGTCCACTTTTACCACAATTATAGCATTTGGCTCTGGCTTTGCCTTGCTTTTCCTCTAACGCCTGTATACGAGCCTCTTAATCGCTTACTTCATCTCTTTCCATTTCTGTAGAAATTTCAAAATTTCGCACCTTGTATATCAGCGGCTTAGAAAGCAATTTTGCAGTTTCCTGTGTAAGTGAAGCTGTTTCTGCAAACGTCGATCTATAAATTTCAAACACCTCATGCTTTATTACAGGATCACGTATTTCATTTACAAATGTTTCAATTTTAATCTGATTCAAAATTTTATTTTTACCTGGATTTGTCAGCTGCACCAAACACTCGATTTACTTTGCGAAATCGTGTAACGACTCGTTAGCTTTCTGTGTTCTGCCTCGTAGTTCCAAAAAATGTCCACTTTTACCACAATTATAGCATTTGGCTCTGGCTTTGCCTTGCTTTTCCTCTAACGCCTGTATACGAGCCTCTTAATCGCTTACTTCATCTCTTTCCATTTCTGTAGAAATTTCAAAATTTCGCACTTTGTATATCAGCGGCTTAGAAAGCAATTTTGCAGTTTCCTGTGTAAGTGAAGCTGTTTCTGCAAACGTCGATCTATAAATTTCAAACACCTCATGCTTTATTACAGGATCACGTATTTCATTTACAAATGTTTCAATTTTAATCTGATTCAAAAATTTATTTTTACCTGGATTTGTCAGCTGCACCAAACACTCGATTTACTTTGCGAAATCGTGTAACGACTCGTTAGCTTTCTGTGTTCTGCCTCGTAGTTCCATTCGGTATATATCTCGCTTGTGCTCGCCGCCATACTTACGTCGTAGTGCCACCATTATGTCATCGTAGTTTTCTCTGCAGCTAATGGGTATACTTTCCAAGGCTTGCGCTGCGTTGCCTTTCAATGCGAAAATCAACTCTATAGCCTTTTCTTCATTGCTCCACATATTTCTATTGGCAACTGTCTCAAAATTAGGGGCCTTTATTTTACTCGATATTTCCGGAATTAGCCACACTGGTCCCTCGTGACATTGAAGATCATTAATTTTTATTTCCAGATTTTTAAATTTTTCGTCAACATTTTTTACTTGTAACTGCAATTTTTCGTCAACATTTTTTACTTGTAGCTGCAATTTTTCGGCAACATCTTTGACTTGTAGTTGTAATTTGCTATTGAAGTCACTTGCTTGAGTAACTATGCAATCTTCAAGGCCAGATATTTTTTTATCAATTTTATTAACTTGCTTTTCAATGCCATCTACTCTGCTGTTCAGAGCTTCAGAAATTTCCTGAAGTTTCTCGTTTGTAGCTTTAGCTGCTTCTTGCACTTCTTCTTGAACTTCGGCTAATAATTTTTCAATTTTAGCTCTTGAAGATTCTAGAACTTCGGCTAATAATTTTCATTATTAGCTCTAGAAGATTCTTTAACTTCGGCTAATAATTTTTCATTATTAGCTCTAGAAGTTTCTCGAACTTCAACTTTAACATCAGCTAATAATTTTTCATTATTAGCTCTAGAATTTTCTTGAACTTCCTGGAATTTAATTTCCATCTTTTCCATCATAGCCGCAAGCATCGTACTTAAATCCATGTTGTTTGTGGTTGCACGAGTGGAGACTTCCATTTCTTCTTTTTCGTCAAACTCGTAACCATCAGTATCAATATTACGCCGCCTTAATTCGTTTAGAGGTCTCTTCTGCAATTCTACTTTATTACCTGTTGTCAACAATGCCAGCTTACTCAATTCCTTCTTGAGTTTTTCTATTTTAAGCTCCTCGAATTTCATGTCTGCTTTTTTTTAAATGCAATTTCACTTCTGACACCAGTTGTTTCGTTTATACCTTTTATAAACGTTGGCTTATTTCCTTTAAATAACCTTTGAGTTCTTTTATTGCAATCAAAAATAGTTGAACTTAGTTATAAAATTAAGAGCACTTTATTTACTTAAACACACTCAGATATTGTTTTATAGCACTTTACTTATTTCACTTATCAAACTCACTTTGATACGCGCTTTACAAGCTCTATTTTAGACTGATCATGTTAGCTGTGTTGTTCGGCTATTTATAGTAACATAGTGGTGTTCGGTAACATTCGACAAAGTTCTCGTATGTACACACTAGTACATTCGAAAACAGTTACATTTAAATTAAGACGTAATGTTAATGTTAAGTAATATGCAGGAATAATAAAATTGCCTAAAAGTATGCTGCACATAATAACTCACATCATGTTCGAACAACCAGCGAAATAAACTAATACAAACAACACTACAGTAACTTAAACTACTCCAACTAAAATAAATTATAATGTAAATTAAGCTATTTAAAAATAAATCTGTAACAATATATAACGCATAAAGCTAGCAAAAAAGTTTCAGCTATATTAAGTAATCAGTGAAAAAATATTAATAGGATTTCGCACTTTTTTTAAGTTCGTATGTATAAGGGGCAAATATTTCAGTACTTTTTTTTAAACAAAATTTTCTAACATTATTCAATATGACTAATTTTGATAATTATTATCGACAAATAGAATATGGACAATTATTTAAGGGAAATTTTTAAAAACTTTTAAAGGGACACAAGCACCAAAAGGGTGAAAGACAGGAAAATGTGAATAATTCCCAATAACAGGGCTAATTTATGTCTGGGTAAAAGAGATTTTACCAGACATAAAAATTTATATAATTTTCAGCGTTGTCAACTTTAAAATTTCAAAAAGCACCATAACCCAGGAAAAAACGCGTCATTCTCATAAAAAAGCACTAAATTTATAATTTGTAAATTATTTTTTTATTTATTTAATAAAATTATACATTTATATAAATTTCTTTACAAATAAGACATTTTTTTATTTGTAACTAAAAATAAACAAAAACATTGGAAAAAATAACAAAAATATTTAATTATTAAAGTAGTTATCAATTCACAATATATCACAGGAGTGATGCATTGTAAGAAATTTATTTCAACATTTAGAAAAAATTACGACAGGATTAATTTTTCCATACCTGATGCATTTATAAAACGTTTAATAAACATATGTGAATTTGTTGTACAAAATATTAAAGAAATTATTAACCAAATAAGTACAACTATTATTTAATATTTAAATATTTTTATATTACATATTAGAGTAAGTAAATAGAACTATTTCTAACTAAAAATTATGAAAAATTTTAATAAGCTTGCAGTTTAATAATTCTTTTAGGATTTAAGCTTTTCTCTGTGTAAATAATATCAAATATCAATGTTAAAGTCTATTATTTCTTCATTATTATCACTATCATCTGGCCACAACATAGTCTTAATTTCAAATTGTAATGCTTTATAAATATCATTGCTATTAATCAGAATATTTACTTCATCAGCTATTTGGTAGGTTTCACAACAGGAATTTTCCCGTTTAAGCCCATTTTTAATGTGAAGTAAGGCATTAACTGAATTTAAAGACATTCGGTTGCGAATTTTAGATTTAAACACATTCATGGGAGCGACAAAAGTTTAACGTTTAAGTTTAATGCTTCAAAGGGATTTAAGTTAACTGCATCTTTGTACGATTTAACTTCAATCCAAAAATCGACTGGATTCAATATTTTGCCATTGGTAACGGTAAAATATCTTCTTTTGTATGTGATAAAACATTTCTAACATTAATTATGTTAATTTTACTCAAAATTTCAAGGTTTTCTGGTAAAATTTTTAAACGTTTAAAGTTGTGGGACGCTAAAAGTTTGCTTTAAGGTTTAATCATTTATAAGATGATCTCAAAAGAAAGAGGAATTTCTTTTATTCACATTCACCTCAAATGTATATACATATGTATAAAGTTAGACATTTTGAAACAAAAACTTTCTGGGCAATCAATTATCTTATAAATAATTAAATTTTTAGTGTAATATGATTTTCTTGCCGAGTTGCATGTAATTGTACTATAAGTTACATTTTGGTAGTATGTATATAAATTTACACTTACAAAAAATTTTTTCAATTAATTAATTTGAATTTTAGTGTTTGGTGTCACCGAAAAAAAAAGAAAATCACTAAAAACTAAAAAAAAAATCACCAAGCACTGACTCACAATTTTTCCGCTTTCTAAATGTTAAAAATCACCAAAAACGGTGATAAAATCACTGAGTTGACAACGCTGCAACAAATGTATTTAAAACACGTAAAAACCAAATCGCAAAAATCGCTAGATTTCCCGCTAATAGCTAAATCATATTTTATCCCGCAAAAAATGTTTAAAAATCGCGTTCCGTTCTTCTAAGGACGAAAATTCGGTTAGATTATTCTGCGATACGTTAATTTAAAACTAAAAAAAATCAGTGAAAAGCTATAAGTTATCACTTTTTTATTGAAATGCTTTCCAACTGTTGTCAATATAGTTATTACTTATAGCCTAAGCGTATTAAACTAAATGAGAATTGTGAAAAGTTATGTATTTGAATGGCTTCTTACAAATTTTGCAACAATAAATTGTATTATGTGTGTATGTAAGAAAATGTCTGAAAATAAGTACTTACGTATCACATAAATCAAGCCATTACTAAAATACTTCTTAGTAATGCAGACGATATGTAATAGTCATTGAAAAGTATGCTGTTTAGTAAGAGCAAATCATAACCTAGTTTTTGCTGGGATCATTTTGATGATTAAATCCAAATCCAATAATATTTTAATTAAAAATATGATTGTTGTAATTGAAATTCTAATTTATTTTTTTTTGTGTATTTAACAAAACTTTATTAACTTAATAACTTTGTGCAGTATTTTGTATTTAGTTACTGGGTGGGTAACAAACGCTTTTAATTAACTAAAAAAACATCATAAAGGTTTTTAGAGATATTAAGTAAAATAACTTCAATGATCAAGAGAGAAGTTCCCGGAACACTAGTATTTAATATCAACAGTAATGCCATATGTGTCTTAAAAAAATTAAAAAACAAAAAATACTTTTAACTTTTGTTCGCAACAATTTGAATTGGAGACATGCATATTTTAATATTTTATAGATAATTTCTGCGAAGATAGCAGTAGAAAAAATTAACCGAATTTTTGAATTTTATTATCTGTATAATTCAATTTAAATCTACATATATTTTTGAAAAACGGTCAAATACACGATTTCACTATTAATATAATAGTATTTTGTACAAACAATTTTTAACGAACGGATGTACGTTTATTAATTTTTCAATACTCACACATTCACACAGACATACATACATATATGTATTAAACAAAAGTAAAATATTTGAATGATCAAATATTTAAATAGATATTTGTCGGCTTAAAAATACCAAATATTATTAACAATCATTTAAATATGAATGAGGTGTGAAATTGCGATTCAACACTTTTTAATACGAGTATTATTGTACTTATATGACAAACATATGTACGTATGTACATATATATGTACATATATACATACACGCTTTAACATACAATATTTATTAACATTAACAATAATAAATATAAAATATATTATTATTTAACAGGAAAAAAATAGGTTGATGACGACGTGGGAAATCGTGGGATTTTGTCTAGTAAAAAAGGCAAAACCAAAAATTTATTTACGAAATAAATATGATTGTTTATTAATGTCATACTTATGGAAACGTGTTAACGTAATGACTTACTCTTCTCCTTCTCCAATTTTTTCTTAAAACCGCTGGATCACATAATAAAAAAAGATTACGACTGTAATAGGTTTTGTATATTCACACAATTTAGAGCCAGTGTTTTTTTATGACTGGAGGATTAAAAATGTCTGTCCCTTCTGGGGTCTGTGTGGTGTTTGCTGAACCCAACAACAAATGATTAGTCGTTAGTCATGTCTAACAGGCAAATACGTTAACGGACGGGAATTCAGTAGGCGTGTGTTCCTTAGGGGCACCATACTTCGCCATTTGCAGCATTATGCGGACAATTAAGCTCACATGTAATACCTTTAGTAGACATTTAATCTTGAATTCTAACCAAATCAACAACTTCTTCAAATCGTTTAGCTTCCTGGTTAACTCCTACAAAATTCTTCTATTGTCGCTTCGCATCTTTAATGGTGTGCCACGACGATTAATAAAATTTAGTATGGCTAAGATACATTCTTCAGTAGAAAGTGGCACGATTGTGCCACTTTTGCCAACAGTGATGTGTAGCACTTTTGAAAGGGCGTAGAAATAGTTGTGGTGGATTTTGCTTGGATCAGTTTTCACAATTTATTAGAAAATCTTAATTTATAAATAATTTTACAACTTGGGGTTATATTGTAATGCACTTACATATGTATGTCTATGGCTTTTGCCTCACCTTTGTTGCTACCAGGTCGGATGCTTTTGAATAACTGAACAGTATCAAATGGAAGAAAAAAGTATTACTGATGTAATTTACCTTGTTCTAAAGTGCGCGTTCGGAATGAAATGAAAGCAGTCAGCTTCCAGTTGATGTGGAATTATTCAAGAAAGTTGTGTTAATTATAATAATGACCGTAAAAATCAATGCATTAGACATTAAACAATTTTATTTTATTTTTTTCTGATATTTACATCCATCAATGTAAAAAATTATTTTACATGGCACTAAGAATTTGTTTTGCGGCAATATAACATCCTCAATTTAATTCACCCAGAAGATAAACCTCCATCACTTTCGTTTCATAAGCATCAGTATCCGCTTATATTTTTTAACTATAAAAAGTCAAATTATAAATTTTTCTAATAAATATATAAAACTCTTGTGTCGTGATGTTTGTGATTAAACTCCTCCGAAATTGCTCGACCGATTTTCATCAAATTTTGTGTGCATATCAGGTAGATCTGAGAATCGGCCAACATCTATTTTTCACACCCCTCAACGCCACTCCTTTTTTCACGACCCCTCAGGTAGGCCTGGGCGGGTGTGAAATCATAATCATAAGACTCCGATATGATTAATGGGATACTTTTTACCCCGCCTACTTTGACGCCCACTTTTTTAATTATGTTCTTGTATCGACATAGTTTTTTTTTGTGTTTTTCTTTAAATAATCGTTTGCAAATCGGTCAAAATCTATTTTTCATACTCCTAAATATTAAGGGTCACTCACCCCAAGGGACAATTTATGCCTCACCTAAATAACGTAACGAATTCGATCGATCAAATTTTAAACTAAGATAGATCTGCATACCGTAGAACACATATGATTTACATTTTATATACCCTTCACATGTGGTGCACAAGGGTATATATAGCTTTGTCACTCCGTTTGTTATTTCTATAATTTTCATAAAGTATATATTTTCTGAAAGCTTATGAATAGAGGAGTCGATTAAGCCCTGACCGTCTGTCCGTGTGTTGGTTGAAATCAACTTTTAGAAGCAACTATATGTTCCTCAGATCTGTATATGGTATCAATCTCTTGGAAATATCCAGGAATGAATCGCTATTGAAATTCAGCACAATCGCCCCATAACTTTCTGAGATATGAGCAAAAAACCACGACCACCTCGTTTTTCTACACAATTACAACAACAACATACATACATACATACATGTAAAAAACATACCAAAACAAGTAAGAGCGCTATATTCGGCCGTGCCGAATCTTATATACCCTTCACAACGGGTAGTCATGCAATAACAGTAGTTTGTATCACCATTCCATATGATATACGTACATACATATATAACAACATCCCATTGTAAAATTATAAATTTACGTATGTATGTTAAAAAAAAAATAAAAAAAAAAATTAAAAAAAATTAAAAAAAAAAATTTAAAAAAAAATTTTAAAAAATAATTAAAATATATATAATAAAGATAAAACAAAACAAATAAAAAAAAAATATTTAAAAAAAAAATTTAAAAAAAAATAATAAAAATATAAATAATATATTAAATAAAAAATAAAAAAAAAATAAAAAAAAAATTATAAAAAAAACAAGTAACAGTGCTATATTCGGCCGTGCCGAATCTTATATACCCTTCACAACGTGTAGTCATGCAATAACAATTGTTTGTATCACCATTCATCTCATATAAAATACGTGCATACGTACACGTTAGAATAAATGTGGCATCGAGTCCCAGCTGAGCCAAAAAAATTTTATTTTATTTTATTTAATATATTATTTATATTTTATTATTTTTTTTTATATTTTTTTTAAATTTTTTTAAAAAATTTTTTTAGAAAAATTTTTTAAAAATTTTTTTAAATTTTTTTTTAAATTTTTTTTAAATTTTTTTTTTGTAGTTTTTTTTATTATTTTTTTCTTATTTTTAATATTTTTTTTTTTTGTAATTTTTTTTGTTTGGTATGTTTTTTACATGTATGTATGTTGTTGTTGTAATTGTGAAAAAAAACGAGGTGGTCGTGGTTTTTTGCTCATATCTCAGAAAGTTATAGGGCGATTGTGCTGAATTTCAATAGCGATTCATTCCTGGATATTTCCAAGAGATTGATACCATATACAGATCTGAGGAACATATAGTTGCTTCTAAAAGTTGATTTCAACCAACACACGGACAGACGGACAGACGGATAGACGGACAGACGGTCAGGGCTTAATCGACTCCTCTATTCATAAGCTTTCAGAAAATATATACTTTATGGGGTCGGAAATGAAAATTGTAGAAATTACAAACGGAATGACAAAGCTATATATACCCTTGTGCACCACAGGTGAAGGGTATAAATATAAAAAAAATAAAAAAAATTTTTTTTTGGCTCAGCTGGGATTCGATGCCACGTTTTCTCTAACCAGTATACACGTTTGTATGTATGTATGTTGTTGTTGTAATGTTGTTTTTGTGAAAAAACAAATCGAGGTGGTCGTGGGTTTTTGCTCATATCTCAGTTGTTTATCTACCGATGTTTCTGATTTTCAATACCGATCTACTGCCGAGTATTTTTGATATTTTAATACTTCACCCGGGTTCAGGCGATATCGGCTGCAAAAAGTAGATTTCAACACACACGCGGACAGACGGTCAGGGCTTAATCGACTCCTCTATTCATAAGCTTTCAGAAAATATATACTTTATGGGGTCGGAAATGAAAATTGTAGAAATTACAAACGGAATGACAAAGCTATATATACCCTTGTGCACCACTGGTGAAGGGTATAAAAATATACTATTAAAAATAAAAAAAAATAAAAAATATACAAAAAAAAAAAATTTAAAAAAAATTAAAAAAAAACAAGTACCAGTGCTATATTCGGCCGTGCCGAATCTTATATACCCTTCACAACGTGTAGTCATGCTATAACAGTTGTTTGTATCACCATTCATCCCATATAAAATACGTGCATACGTACACAGTAGAATAAATGTGGCATCGAATCCCAGCTGAGCCAAAAAAATTTTATTTTATTTAATATATTATGTATATCTTATTATTTTTTTTTTTATATTTTTTTAAAAAATTTTTTTAGAAAAATTTTTAAAAAATTTTTTAAAATTTTTTTTAAATGTTTTTTAAAATTTTTTTTTTGTATTTTTTTTATACCCGCCACCAAAAAAATGGTGGGGGTATATTCATTTTGTCATTCCGTTTGTAACACATCGAAATATCCATTTTAGACCCCATAAAGTATATATATTCTGAATCAGGGTTTGATTTGATGACGATCTAGCTATGTCCGTCCGTCTGTCCGTCTGTCCGTCTGTCCGTCTGTTGAAAGCACGATAGAGGTCGCATCGAAAAAGCTAGGAGGCTCAAATTTTGCCAGAATCTTTCCTTTAGACAAGGTTTGTTTGGTATTGAAAATGGGCTATATCGGAATATTAGGAAGTGAGTTATAGCTCGGAATGCAAGAGTAGGTCGAAAAAACCGTGTCCTACGAACATCGAATAAAATGGTATTGTGTCCAAACGGATTAACGTAGAGTCATGAAACTTCGAATATATATTTTTCGAGTCAAAACAATATTTCCCACCAAAAATTACCTAAATCTAATTATTATGAAAGGAGTTATCGATCAAAATGTACGAAAATTTATACCGCACAGTGTATTTTTCGGTATATTTAAAAACAAAAACGTCATAAAAGCAACAAAATTGGATGTACGACTCTGAAATTTAGCACACTTTGCTTTTTGGTGAGGGGCTTTTTTTAACGGAAAATCAATGTGCCACGCCCCCTTTTACGCCCACCTCCCATATAACGTTTTACCTAAAATTCATATAATTTCTCTATTAATAAAGATTTTGGAATAATACAGGGCTATATTGAAACATCTAAAATGTACTCATTCGCAGAAATAACTTTGACACGCCTACTATAACGCCCACTTTTCACGTTATATACGGTTAATGAAATTTAAAAGCTCATAAAACCGCCGAAATTAGAGGTATGATGATCAAATTTGCTACGTATATCCCCCTAGGCAATGTCGTTATTGTGCCAAAAAAGTAAGATGCCACGCCCACTTTTACGCCCACCTCCCATATAACGTTTTACCTAAAATTCATATAATTTCTCTATTAAAAAAGATTTTGGAATAATAAAAGGCAATATTGAAACATCTAAAATGTACTCATTCGCAAAAATAGCTTTGACACGCCTACTATAACGCCCACTTTTCACGTTATCTACCGTTAATGAAATTTCAAAGCTCATAAAACCGCCAAAATTTGATGTATGATGATCAAATTTGCTACGTATATCCCCCTAGGCAGTGTCATTATTGTACAAAGAAATTAAGGTGCCACGCCCACTTTTACGCCCACCTACCATATAACGCTTTACCTAAAATTCATATAATTTCTCTATTAATAAAGATTTTGGAATAATAAAAGGCTATATTGAAACATCTAAAATGTACTCACGCGTAAAAATAACTTTGACACGCCTACTATAACGCCCACTTTTCACGTTATCTACCGTTAATGAAATGTTAAAGCTCATAAAACCGACAAAATTAGAGGTATGATGAGGAAATTTACTACATATATCCTTCTAGTCAATGTAGTTGTTGTGCCAAAAAGTTTAGGTGACACGCCCACTATAACGCCTACCTTCCATATAACGGGTTTTCTTAAATTCATGTAATTTCTCTATTGACAAAGTTTTTGGGAAAATAAAGAACTATATTGAAATATCTTAGTTGTATTTATTAGCAAAAACTTTATTGACACGCCTACTTTAACGCCCACTTTCATTGAAAAACTACATTTACAAAAGCATTTTAGTAGCATATCGAAGTTATAAAGGGTGGTTAAATTTTAAGGACCGATGTTGAATTTATATCAAACACAAATTATTTAGGAAATTACTATCATTTATTTTTATAATGATAATATTTGTATGGTTCAGTTATGTATTTGACAAAATATCGGCCAAATGGCCCCTCCATCCTTGGTGCCACTCCTCTATCTGATGGTCCAAATTTTCAATGACGATGTTGATGCTCAATTGTTGGGCACGATGATGAGTCGAGGTTGACTGCTCTTTTGCCACACTATCGCAAAAAACAGCAATGGTTCCCATTCAACGAACTAAGAAGGCATTCACAGATTTTCTAACATTTTATACAGACCTGTTTTGCAGAAATTTAAATATTTTTTAAAATTTTCCCGATTGTGGATGAATTTGAATGATTATGTTGATCAAAAGAATTACGAAGTGCACAAAATGCATTTTGATTTGAACGCCCATTTTCATAAAAAACCTAAATAACTTTAAAGCGTTGCTCATTTGCGTATCTTTCCACGGATTAAATTGAGTAAGTTTGAGATTGAGAAATGTAAAATGAAATGCAGAAAACTAATTTAAAGACTAGCTGTAGTTCACCTTCAACATGGGCCCTTAAAATTTAACCACCCTCTACAAAGAAAGTGATACATATTTTATTATAAAAAGATTATTCCATAATGAGTAACAAAATAATAAATATTGTGCTTTAAATGTACACAAAATTGGTGGTGGGTATAAAAGATTCGGCACAGCCGAATATAGTGCTCTTACTTGTTTTTGATTATTTTTTTCTTATTTTTAATATTTTTGTTTTTTGTAATTTTTTTTGTTTGGTATGTTTTTTACATGTATGTATGTATGTATGTATGTATGTATGTATGTATGTATGTATGTATGTATGTATGTATGTATGTATGTATGTATGTTGTTGTTGTAATTGTGAAAAAAACGAGGTGGTCGTGGTTTTTTGCTCATATCTTAGAAAGTTATGGGGCGATTGTGCTGAATTTCAATAGCGATTCATTCCTGAATATTTCCAAGAGATTGATACCATATACAGATCTGAGGAACATATAGTTGCTTCTAAAAGTTGATTTCAACCAACACACGGACAGACGGTCAGGGCTTAATCGACTCCTCTATTCATAAGCTTTCAGAAAATATATACTTTATGGGGTCGGAAATGAAAATTGTAGAAATTACAAACGGAATGACAAAGCTATATATACCCTTGTGCACCACAGGTGAAGGGTATACATATAAAAAAAAAATTATAAAATATAAATAATATATTAAATAAAATAAAATTTTTTTGGCTCAGCTGGGATTCGATGCCACATTTATTCTAACCAGTGTAGACATATGTACGTATTTTATATGAGATGAATGGTGATATAAACAATTGTTATGGCATGACTATACGTTGTGAAGGGTATATAAGATTCGGCACGGCCGAATATAGCACTGTTACTTGTTTTTATGTAAAAAATATTTCCTAAAAATAATTAATATGGCAAACAACGCTTGCCGCGTCAGCTAGTATTTATATATATTTGTTGGCTTAACGTCCCTGAACTTCTGTTGGAGTTGTAGGATGCGTTTTTAGATGTTGTCGTATGCAACAGTAGATTTAAATTGTATATCCATTCAAACTACAATTAAGTTTCTTTATAATTTTTTTTTTCGATCGAATGGATCTATATAACGCACACTAAATTATCACAATATATCTACACGTACATTTGCAAAATATCTGTCTCTAATTCTCACAAATTAAATGCAATTTAAAATAACTTCAAGATTCGGTCCATTGGTTTCTAAAAAAAATTGTGTTTTTTAAAATTAAAATGATATTTAAATACAGTATTGCCCATATTGCTACAACAACAACAAAAAAACTAATTGGGGTTAGAATTAATCACTGAACTAATAATGTACAGAATTTAGTAGATTTTTTTACAAAAATTTCTCTATGAGCAGATTTAGCATTTTTTTTATCAAACTTTTGTACACACTTCAAGCCTCAAATTGAAGAAACACTTCATGTTGGTTGACGAGGCGTATCTTCCTCCCCCACACGGCATTAAAATTTCAATTTATTTATAAAGTGGATTTAGCAGATTTGCATATAAAATAATAATCAAAGAAGTTTTGTTTTCAATAAAATAAAAATTTTCAGATTCATTGCGGATGTGTCCGAGGGCAACATTTCTTAAGTCGGTATATTCCTTTCTGTTCTCAGGGTCAATCCTTTTTACGGATAAATAATCCTTTAAATCTAGGTCATTGATGCCACCCATATCATTATATGATTTCAATAAAGCCCTCAGTAACACAGGAGAAACAAAAAACTCTCTAATAAGAAAAATTAACCACAATTATTTGAAAATTTTTCAGTTTAAACTTAATTTTCATAAAAGGATTAATATTTGAAGAAAAATATCCAGATTTTTTTTTCCGAAACCGAAAAGGTTGGACGTCAGTTAAAAAAATGGTGTTGCCAATCTTAAGGAAAAGTTTTCTTATTTTCTTCATTAGTTAAGACAAATGTACAGTTTTTACATATATTTTATTTATTTATTTATTTTTACTATAATACAATAACAAATTGTATTATAAGTTAGTTAACTGAGCTGAGTAACGAAGATTATTTGCTTGTTGTAGTGAAATAGGCTAAAGTCTCTGGCGGGAATCGAACCCGCAACTCTCAGACTGCCAGAATAGTACACTACTTGCTAGTATACCGGGGCACCCGAATTTTATCTTATCTTTACTAAAAACATAAAAAGTAATCAACAAACAACAATTAAATAAGAGGAAATTTTGATTATAAAAAGATAATTTCATAAATACACATGTAAAGTATACTTCATAATGGACTAGGACTAGTCCGAATACCAACCAAATGTATGGAGAAAACATGGTCGATTTTATGTTGTAACTTGTCAATTTCAGCTGTAATGGACGACACGTAGTTTAAAATTTTCTGCTGGAATATTACTCATTTTCACGTGGTGAACTTGTATTGAAAATCATAACAATCTTTTTGCCTTGAGATCATTTAGATGTTTCCACTTCTTTTAAAATTACTTTTTCTTATTGTCATTTACTATTTTATCGAGTGGCATAAGTTGCATTTTTGTTTTAGAAATTTCTGCGCTTGCACTAAGGGCTTTTAGAGTTTGTAGATAAGAACGTTACTCTTAATTGTAGGTATGTAGATTGTAGAATTTTGCTGGAACACGTGCTGGAATACGGTGCATCATAGTCAATGAATGGGTCGATTTTGATTTTTTTGTAACTTAGGGCTTTTTCGAATGTGTTATGTTATAGAATTTTTAATTTAATCTGTTAATACTGTTTCTATTGACATTTTACGCAATACTTTTTCAATTAAACATATTTATTATTTAACGTGCTGACCCGTTCCGCGTTGCTGGCCCTAATCAAACATTAGTGTTGTTTTACCACACGATTTAAATTGAGCTTTTAACGAAATTTACGGCCTTCAAATAAAAATCCATGGAATACCTATAATAAAGTTTTTTTTACAGAATAACTTACATATGACGTGGGTATGGGCTCAATCAAAAAATAAACGCATGTATTTAAGGCAAATTGGTAATTATATTTATTTATTTGGTGAAAAAATTTATAAATTTTTTGGCGTGCCAACTCGGGAGCAAGCCATATACAACTGGCCGTGTGAAAAGCATGAATTTTAAAAAATTAAGCCAGCGATAGTCAATGATTGGCTTTGTGCTTTGTTGATGGTAATAGCAAAGGCAAGACGCGATGGGAATTGGAGCCGCTTGAATTGGAATGGTAAATCGTTGGAAATTATCGGAATTCGTGGAATAAGTACGTCTTCGCCTTTGAATCTGCCACCGATGATTGTTGCCTCGATTAAATTTGGTGAACAGTTTTGATGGACAGTTTGGTTTTGTTGTATAACTTTGGTGCGTTTAAGTTGCGAATAAGAATTAGCGGTGATCCAACCTTTAACGTTAGTACATGCGGTGGCATTTCGGGTGGTTGCAATGAATTCAAAAATCCAGTGCGATAATTGACGGCTTGTTTTTCATCCATTACTGTGTCGATCGATTTGTATTTGATTAATTTGCCGGACAGTTTCAATTGAAGTTGCTCATTGAGCTGTAAATATTTTTTTAAATAAACCAAAAACTCGGATTTTTGAGTGCAACATTTCGAAAGTTTTAAAAATTTGATATTGCATCATTATTAACATAGGTTTTTCTGTAAATATCTTCGGAACTACATAACCGATTTAAGAGTTTGATATCTCGTTTTGAAAAACATGACAATGGCTTTAAAAAAAACCAACAAAATAATTATATGCATATGTCATTGGTGGTGCAATACTTAAGAAAATTTGATTTTGCCACGCCCCTCCGCCCGCAGATCGAAAATCAGACTTCACAGTGTCACCCGCCTTAATATTTTGAAGAATCCCTGAAAATTTCATCAAAATCGGTCCAGCTGTTTTGGAGTCTATACGTTACATACATACATACATCCTATTTTGTATATATAAATAAATAAAAAATATAGAAGAAGAAGAAGAAGAAGAAGAAGAAGAAGAAGAAGAAGATATAGATGTAATACTTTGATGATTGAAGCAAACTCAAATTATTTTTTAATTGCAGTAATTTTGTAATTGAAACTTATATTTATTTCTTTCTGTGTATATTAATTTATAAAATACTCCCTAAGGTTATACCTACCTACACATCGAATATGATTGAGAAAAGCAATACCGTCGTCTATATTTCAAAAAATCCCCAATAACGAAAAATTTGTATAATCATCTACTTATGCAGAAAATTTATTTTTAAAAATAACAAAAAACTTAAAAGTATTTTAAAAATTAAAAAAAACCTTTTTGTGTTCTTCAGAAAAGTTGTGTTTTTCAATGTACAGAGTTTTAGTCCTCGATAAAAAATTAATAAAAATGTCGTTCATATTAAAGAATTTTAACACAAACGATTTAAATAAATAAATATTACAGACGAAAACTATTACAAGGGGTTGAGTAACAATTAATTAAACACCAGTTAAAGCATCATTAATAACAACAAAAATACTAATTACAGCGGCAAACAATAGCAGCATAATACCAACAATTTGTCATTAATTCAGTTAAAGACCTGACAGCATTAAAACTCACATCGTTACGCAGTTTATCAATTTAAAATTAAAAAAAAAAAAAAAACTCATATACATTGTTGTCATGTATACTGTTTTGCTTTGGTGTTTAACTGCCTGTTCAACGATGTCGAAAGAAAACACAAGCGAACTTTCATTCGTACAAATACGTTGAAAACAAAAACAAATTTTTAGTTTTTGTTGTTGTTTTCAATATATTTGTACGAATGAAAGTTCGCTTGTGTTTTCTTTCGACATCGTTGAACAGGCAGTAAATCTTCTTAATTACTTTTCTTATTTTGTTATTTTATGTTCGTTAATATCATTATATGTATGTATGGATATAGTTAGAATAACGAGTATTCAATTTGTTTATTTTTCAAATAGCTATTAATCTAAGAGCATATACCTACATCACATTTGTATGTTAATATTTATCTATCGACATAAGTTTGCATGTAATGTAATATACTCACTTACTTGAATGCATACATACATATGTACATACAAACATACATAAATACATATAAATATGGAGATGTGCTTTCAGTTCTTCTTCTTTTTCAACTAAAAGAACATTTTTTTAGAACAAACAAAATTGATGTACATACATACTAGCAAGAATGATATGACATATCGTTCTTGACATACTAGTATATATTGCGGTCGACCTATTCAATCGTAATCTAGCTGTAAATGATTTTTAAATCTAAAAATATATATTTTTTCTTACAATTTATTTATTTCGGAATTATAATCACTGCCTTATTTTTATAATGTATTTTAGGTTTATTGAAGGCTTATTTGACAACATCTGCCAAATAATCCCTTTGATAAATCTTAAATATTCATAATACTGCAGGACATCTAAAAAAACAAAAAAAAACACAACATCCAGTTTTGTCAACTTCAAAATTTGAAAAGGCAACAAAACCGAGAAATAGGCGCCTAATTTTCAAAAAAGTCACCGAGTTTAAAATCTACAGAAAAATATAACAAGTTCCCATCGCCACAACTATTAGTAGCTTAAGTTTAAAAATAATTTTATTTTAAATAATACGTTTTAAAACAGCATGGCAACCTTAACTTCCCGTTGCCAATGTAATAATTATTTTCCCGTAAAGTGGCCAGTGGCCCTCTGGAATACCTTATTTTACAACTGGCAATGAAACTGAAGTTCTATTGCTAATGATAATAAACCCATAAGTCTATAGAAATTCTATTATTATTTCATCTGGCCCAATATCATGATCAGTATGAAAATGTCTGTCAATTTAAACATTTTCCTCATCAGGGTGCCAATTGTTGCTCGGTAAAATTAAGAGATTTTTTCAATTTCTTTTCTTATGCATCTCGACTAGGGTTTGGGATTTCCCGGTCTTTTTATTTTCCCGGGAAACGGGAATTAAAAAATCGTCTTCCCGGGAACTCCCGGGATTCCCGAAAATAATATTTCTTTTAAAATAAATAATGTTTGTTAACTTTAAAATCACGATTTGGTTAATAATTCATTGTTTTAGTAGTAGTTTATTTTCCATTAGAGTCCTTATTGTGTCAGCATTATATCTTCCGGAAATATAAACCTAACCCAAATTATAAAATAATTATTGCCCTGTAAACAGATATCTTTTTTGGCCAACACTACTCCACTCGTCTAATACAAGAAAAATTTGACTCGATATTGTTTTCACCATCGTATTTTTAACGGCGTTGTAATATTTTATTACAATGTTTTTAACATCAGTTTCGTTTTGGTAACTTCATATTTTTACTGAAAAAACTTTGACGAATAAAAGAGCCTTGTGTAATTGTTCGAATAGATATTCCATCGACTGCTGCTTATTTTGAAACAATTTCTGGTAATGTTTGGGTGTCTAAAAAACTTTTAATGGTGGAATTATTTTTTTTTTATTTGGTGCAGGTGTTGAAGAATCGTTTTCAAATTTTATTTTATGAACCAAAAGAAGGTGCCGTATTAGACCACTAGTACTACCGCCCTTGAACAATAACCTTTTCTGGAAAATATTACATTGTGCTGCGTTGTCTACTTTTTGAAAATAGTTCAAAACTTCAGACATTTTGCTTCTAAACAAAGTGAATTTTCAAAAGAAGTATTATTAGAAAAATTCAATCATAAATAAAAAAAGTATACTTACAAATTCTGTAAAAAAACAATTTGTACATGCGATTATATTTATAAAAATGAACCACGGAAACTACAGAAATTTATAAGCGCTTATTAAAAATAATTCCAGAAAGTCGTTAACTTTGGCGTGAAATATTTTTGACCGACGATGTTTGTTTTTCTTTTCCATATTCGTATTTGAGAAAAGTTGTAAATACTTAACAAACAAAAAACGCTAACAAATTAAAAACCTTACTTTTTATTCAAATACTAGCCAAGCCCGGCGCGCGTTGCTACGCCCCTTAATTAATAAAAATGCATTCTGAATTTAAATTGATTATCAAGTGCAAGAAGCTAAAAATTATAATTTGTTTTTATGGGTGTGGCACTGCCCACTTTTCTAATCACGAAATTGTATAGTCATGATAGTTCAATATGCGTGCAAAGTTTCAGAAAAATCGGTCAAGTGCAAGTAGCTGAAAATGATAATTAATTTTTTATGGGCGTAGCCCCGCCCACTTTTGCCACCCATAAACACTCCCTGGAATGTCTACAACAGTTTGCCAAAGCTTGAGTCCGATCGGTTTTACAGTTTCGGAGTCTATAGCTAACACACACACACAGACTTTCACTTTTATATATAGCTAGCCAAACCCGGCGCGCGTTGCTACGCCCCTTCATGAATTTTAATCGCATTCTAAATTTTAATCGAATATCAAGTGCAAGGCTAAAAACTATAACTTTTTCTTTATGAGCGCGGCACTGCCCACTTTACTAATTACGAAACTGTATAGTCATGACAGCTCAATAAGTGTACAAAGTTTCAGAAAAGTCGGTCCAGTGAAAGTACCTCAAAATGATACCTTTTTTAATGGGTGTGGCACTGCCCACTTTTCTAATGACGAAAATGTAAGGTCATGACAGCTCAGTATGTTTGCAAAGTTTCAGAAAATTCGGTCCAGTGCAAGTAGCTAAAACTGATAACTAATTTTTTATGGGCATGGCCCCGCCCACTTTTTTAATCAAGAAATTTAAAGTCATGACAGCTTAATATGTGCGCAAAGTTTCAGAAAAATCGGTCCAGTGCAAGTACTTCAAAATTAAAACTTTTTTTAGGGGCGTGGCACCGCCTACTTTTTAATCACGAAATTATAAAGTCATGACAGCTTAATATGTGTGCAAAGTTTCAGAAAAATCGGCCCAGTGCAAGTACCTCAAAATTAAAACTTTTTTAGGGGCGTGGCCACGCCCACTTTTCTTATCACGAAATTATTTAGTCATGACAGCTCGATATGTGTGCAAAGTTTCAGAAAAAGCGGTCAAGTGCAAGTAGCTAAAACTGATAACTAATTTTTTATGGGCGTGGCCCCGCCCACTTTTTTCCACCCATAAACACTTCCTGGAATGTGTAAAACAACTTGCCAAAGTTTGAGCCCGATCGGTTTTACAGTTTCAGAGTCTATAGCTAACACACACACACACACAGAGTTTCACTTTTATATATATAGATTCTTTAAATTTACCAAAACAGATAAAAAATTAAAAATAAAATCAAATATATTTCCTAATATACATACATATTTTTTATTTCCCGTTTTCCCGGGAATAAGAGCAAAATTTTCCCGGGAATAGTAAGTGGTACATTCCCAAAGCCTAATATCGACACAAACTAAAAAGTTCGTTTAATATTCGAATGTAGTTTTTTTTGTATTCGATAGGTTTGATCGACTTAAAGTTTACTATATCATAAGTTTTCGTAAAAATATAATTTAGGTAGGTGCTTTATGTCTCATAAACCATACTAAATATCTTTAATTCACTCATTGCTAATTTGTTAAATAATTGCCAGTTCAAAACAAGAACAACAGAAACGTTCTGTACTATCAATCCTTATCATTTTACTAATTAATAGTTTTAATATATTTTCTATACCTTCAACTCAAAATCATATAAAACAAGTAAGAGCACTATATTCGGCTGTGCCGAATCTTTTATACCCACCACCAATTTTGTGTACATTTAAAGCACAATATTTATTATTTTGTTAATCGCTATGGAATAATCTTCTTATAATAAAATATGTATCACTTTCTTTGTAGAGGGTGGTAAAATTTTAAGGGTCCATGTTGAAGGTGAACTACACTTAGTCTTTAAATTTGTTTTCTGCATTTCATTTGACATTTCTCAATCTCAAACTTACTCAATTTGTTTCGTAGAAAGATACGCAAATGAGCAACGCTTTAAAGTTATTCAGGTTTTTTATAAAAATGGACGTTCAAATCAAAATGCATTTTGTGAACTTCGTAATTCTTTTGATCAACATAATCGTTCAAATTCGTCCACAATCGGGAGAATTGTAAAAAATATTTAAATTTCTGCAAAACAGGTCTGTATAAAATGTTAGAAAATCTGTGAATGCCTTCTTAGTTCGTTGAATGGGAACTATTGCTGTTTTTTGCGATAGTGTGGCAAAAGAGCAGTCAACCTCGACTCATCATCATGCCCAACAATTGAGCATCAACATTGTCATTGAAAATTTGGACCATCAGATAGAGAAGTGCCGCCAAGGATGGGGGGGCCATTTGGCCGATATTTTATTAAATACATAATTGAAACGTACAAATATTATCATTATAAAAAGAAATTATAATAATTTCTTAAATAATTTGTGTTTTATTTAAAATCAACATCGGCCTTTAAAATTTAACCACCCTTATTAATTTCGATATGATAGTAAAATGTTTTCGTAAATTTAGCCTTTTAGTGAAAGTGGGCGTTAAAGTAAGGGTGTCAATAAAGTTCCTGCTAATAAATATATCTTAGATATTTCAATATAGTCCTTTATTTTCCCAAAAACTTTGTCAATAGAGAAATTACATGAATTTAAGATAAACCGTTATATGGGAGGTAGGCGTTAAAGTGGGCATGTAACTTAAGCTTTTTGGCACAACAATTTCATTAATAAGAAGGATATATGTAGCATACCTTTAATTTTGTCGGTTTTATGAGCTTTTAAATTTCATTAACGGTAGATAACGTGAAAAGTGGGCGTTATAGTAGGCGTGTCAAAGTTGTCTTTTCCTAATGAGTACAACTAAGGCATTTCAATATAGTCCCTTATTATTCCAAAATCTTTATTAATAGAGAAATTATATGAATTTCAGTTAAACCGTTATATGGGAGGTGGGCGTAAAAGTGGGCGTGGCACCTTAATTTTCTGGCACAGTAATAACATTGCCTAGAAGGATATACGTAGCAAATTTGATTATCATATCTCTAATTTTGGCGGTTTTATGAGCTATTAAATTTCATTAACGGTAGATAACGTGAAAAGTGGGCGTTATAGTAGTCGTGTCAAAGTTGGTTTTGCGAATGAGTACATTTTAAATGTTTTAATATAGCCTTTTATTATTCCAAATTCTTTATTAATAGAGAAATTTTATGAATTTTAGGTATAACGTTATATGGGAGATTTGAGCCCTCTAGCTTTTTCGGTGCGACCTCTATCGTGCTTTCAACAGACGGACAGACGGACGGACATAGCTAGATCGTAATCAAATCAAACCCTGATTCAGAATATATATACTTTATGGGGTCTAAAATGGATATTTCGATGTGTTACAAACCATTTTTTTGGTGGCGGGTATAAAAATATCAACTTGAAATAAAATGAGTGAATATTATTTAGTTTGTAAATTGTGTTCAATAAAAATAAATTAGATTGACATTTAGTATTTGGTTTTCCCAAAGATAAAAATTAAAAAAAAAGAAAAGAACTTAAAACAAACAAGTAAGAGCCGAGTTTTTGATACCCACCACCAATTTAATGTACTTTTATAGCACAAAAATTATGTTTTTGTTATTAACAGTAATCGCTAAAAAATAATCTTTTTATACTAAAATATGTTTTACTTTCTTTGTGAAACTTCGATTTTCTATTAATTTAGTCTTACAATGCAACCTTAAGTATTTCTTCGTTAGAAATGATACTACTGACTCGTTTTTTTTTTGAACAATTTTTATGGAATTGAAGAGTATAATTTGGTACCCAGCGGCAGTTAAAAAATAATATTAGCTTCATACTTTTAAAATTATATTATTAATATTTTAATTCAACTTAGATAATCCATTACTGATTTCTTTTGTTTTGAAAAATTGTTGTCCATATAAGAATAATTAAATTTAAGATAAAGCGTTATCTGGAAGGTGGACGTTAAAGTAGGCGCATCAAATTGAAATTCTTCTTATATTGACGAGAAATGTGTATACATATATGCAAAGTTTCATCACCATACATCTAATTTTTTCGGTTTTATGAGCTTTTTAATTTCATTAACAGTTAATTATGTGAGAAATAAAAGTTGAAGTTGTCGTGTCAAAGTAGTTTCTGCTAATAAACTTAACTCAGATATATCAATATAGAGTCTTTTTTTCTTCCAAAATCTTTGTCCATAGAAAAATTATATGAATTTAAGATAAAGCGTTATATTGGGCGTTAAAGTGGGCGTGTCATCTTAGTTATCCGTTATTACAAGTCTTTTGATCAAAAAGCAATTTGTGCAAAATTTCAGAATCATACATCTAATTTTGTCAGTTTTGAATTTATCGAAAAATACACTGCGCGGTATAAATTTTCGTACATTTTGATCGATAACTCCTTTCGTTATGTATAGATTTAAGCAATTTGCATGGAAGATATTTATTTTACTCAGGAAATATACATTCGAAATTTCATCGCTCAATGCGTTTAGACACAATGGCATTTTATTCGATGTTGGAAGGACCTGGTCTGTTTGACCTCCACTTGCATTACGAACTTTAACTCTCTTCCAAATACTCCGATTTGGCCCGTTTTCAATTCCAAACAAACCTTGTGTATAAGAAATATTCTTATATGCTTTCAACAGACGGACAGACATAGCTTTATCGTCATAAAATACATACTTTATGGGTTCTAAAATGGACATTTCGATGTGTTACAAATTATTACACGACACTCTCTTTGTTTTGTAAATATTTTCTACGAAACACAAAAAACACTCTTTGCAAAAATATTTATTTTTTGGTCTTGTTAACAAATATGGTTTGCGCATTTTAAGTTGCAACTTTTGAACGCTTATAGCTACAAAAATGGTGAACCAATTTTTATAATATTAAGATTGTTCTGGAAAATTCCTTTCAAATCGTAATTTTTTTTTACTAAAAAATCGATTGTTTAATTTGAGCGTAAGCTGCGTAACAAAAAATCGACTAGCCTAATAACATAAAATATAGCACAAAGGTTAAATCTCGTTCTCTGAAACTGTGAAACAAAAAGTTTTTGCGTATCTTACCATATCGTCGCTGCTCTGACGTCATCGGATATGCGAAAAGTTTTAAAATATTGTTTCTTGCTCTATTTTGAACCTTAATTGGTCATACATCTTACCACCAAACCGTTTTAGGATATCTTAATTGGTTCAATAATAAACAATAGTCAGTAGGTGTTAGTTCAATACAGTATAGGAACAAATTGAATTACTTTTTATGCTTTCCTGAAAACTTAGTAAAAAACACATAACGGAATTTGTTGGAGCAACGACGATATGCTGCTTTTATTCATTTTACTATACAATAATTTTTAATTTTCAAAGAATTATAATATATATATATATATGTATGTGTGTGTATACATACATATATCTTACATTTTGAATATTAATTTGAAAAAAGAAACAATTTCAATTTCTAAATACTTTAGGGATACTTTCAATATCTATTCTAATTATAAACATCTAAACTCACATAAACGGTGGTACGGATTTGCCATATTTAAGATGATACAGACTATGCTCTAAATTTTTCTTCCCGTCTTCCAATCTAAAGATTTATTTTTACTTTAAATCCATTTTGAATTTCAACTGTTTGTCACTTAATCAATCACAATGTTCATGATTGACAGGAATCCATTAAAAATCGACAAACTATGGAATCATAAGAAAATCGTAAAAAAGCATATGAATATCACATTGAATATTTAAATATTCTAAATGTGTAGTACCAATGATTTTTTTTTAATTTGTTTTTTGAATAGAATTCAAAAAAGAAACAATGTAATCGTACCTACTTTTTATACGATTTAATGTGGATGCATTAAAGCATATGTATATACATACATATACCCTGCAGATAAAGTAACCAGTATGTGCTTCAATATATACAAGTTGCTTTTATTTGTATTTATTTATTTAAGTAAGTCTATGGTATAAATCCTTACAGACTATTAAAATAAAGTGACAGAAATATATTACAATTACGAATTTAAAAACACTATGATATTTTTCTCAATAATATTAACACTAACAGAAAAGTCAATTAAATGATAAAGATTATTAAAATCGCAACAACTTATTCTTAAAGGATTATCATTAGCATAATTTCAAGGAAAAAATTGCACGTGCAATGGGTTGAAATTTCTAGTTGGACGAGAGGGAATATTGAAGGATAAGTTGCTTAGCAGGAAACTAGAGCGTACATCTCCGTTAATCAATTTGATAACAAACGTTACATTCAGCATTGTTCTACGGCTCAGTAGAGTGGGAAGTTTAATTAGTGCAAGTCTAGATTTGTAAGATGGTAAATTTGAAACACCATTTCGAAAAAGGTGAGGTAAGCAAAACAACAGAAATTGTTTCTGTACAGACTCAATTTTATCAGAGTACAGATTATATTGAGGATTCCAGATAATTGAACCGAATTCTTATATTGGCCTTACTAAAGATGTATAGAGCTGTTTAGTGATGTAAGGGTCTGAAAATTCCTTGGCCCAGCGTTTTATGAAAGCAAGAACCCCACGAGCTTTATTAGATATTAGGGTAATATATGTAATATGCTGATTAAAATTAAGTTTAACATCAAATAGAATACCCAAATCAACTATTGAATCAACCAGTTCCAGTTTGTAACCATTTCTTCTGTTTTACGGGAAAAGTGCATTTGTTTACATTTATTTAAATTCAAATCCATTAAGTTAGTATTACACCATACAAAGAAACTATCTATGTAAGTCTTGTTGCTGCAGATTATAATTACCACAGTTATTACCGATATGAAAAATTTTTACATCATCTGCGTACATAAGAACATTAGAAAATGTAATAGCATTTGGTAGATCATTTATAAACAGGGTAAATAAAATTGGACTGTAATATGTTAAGATAGAATATTATTGAAGCATTAATCCAAGCCAAACTATTATTGGTAAATCCCAACAAATTAAGCATTTTGATTAACAGAATATGGTTGACTTTATTAAGAGCTTTACTAAAGTCCGTGTAGATGACGTCAGTACACTGACCATTAGCAAATCCTCGATTAATTAAGTATGTCAATTGTAGAAGACTTGTTGTTATCGAGCAACCTTTACGGAAGCCATGTTGAGAAGATGCCATTATTGATGAAACTTGATGACACAGAGATTCGGTAATGCATTTTTCGAAAAGTTTAGGAATCATACCTAATTTTACTATACCTCTGTAGTTTACAACTCGCGATTTATTTCCAGATTTAAATACAGGAATAATGTATGACTTTTTCCAAGCTTTAGGGAAATAGCCGTATTTTAGTGATATATTAAACATAATTGTTAATGGAGTCGCCAAAGCATGAGCACAATTTGAAAGGAGGCAACTAGGAATGCCGTCAGGTACACTTTGGTTTGTAGGTTTCAGATTTTCTAAGTTTTTTACAACATCATCATAGTGTATAGGCGGAAATGATATTGATTGATTGTGCATTATCGGATAAGGGTAGTTGGTTGAATTATCGTATTGGTCATCGGAATATGTTGTACTGAAGAAATCCGCGAACATGTTACTTATGACTAAGTTGTCATGGGATTCATGATTTAGATAATTCATGATAGTCGGAAAGCTGGAAGATTTTCTTTTGGAGTTGACAAATTTATAAAAGGATTTTGGGTCATTTTTAAAATTAGCTCTCATATCATTTAAGTATTTATTATATAATTTAGTATTCAGCGTGTTATAAGTAGCCCGTCCAGCAGAGTATCTTCCATAATCTGTGATTAAACCAGTTTTTTTATATTGCTTGTAACGTTTGATCTTAAGGATCTTAAATATAGATAACTGCTTAGAGTTCCAAGGATGCCCAGAGTGTTTTTTAACGAAATTTTCGGAATGCATTCATTTATATAAACAAACACAGTTTTCAAAAAACAATCTACCATCGCATCTATACATAACCTGTCACTATGGGAAACTGAAAGCAACTCATTCCAGTCCGTGTTAAAAAAATATTGATTCAGGGCAACATAATTAGCATGCTAAACTTCAGATTAGTAACATTTATGTTCTTTTTTCATATATCAAACTATCGATTTTAACATTAGGTTGTCATAGGAGCCCAACTAGCTCATTTGCATAGCTTTAAAAACCATCGTTCTCATTTGTGACGCCGTATCAGCAAAAAAAGATTTTTGTTACAAGCAGCGTTGCCGTTTTGGTTACTTTTAATCAAAATTGGTTATTTTTTTCTGATATGTAGATGTGTACTTTTTTGTTACTTCTTACTAAAATTTTAATATGTAAATATGTATATACATTATTTATTTTATATGCTGATTTTTCAAATCGCGCTTTAAAATATTTATGTTTCACATTGCAGTCAAGTACCACGTACGCAAGAAAGTAAAGATTGCAAAAATATAAAATCAAAAGAGATTTACAACAGTTTTATATTGAACTTTTAAAGGAAATTCCGAAACGCTTCGCTTTTTCAAGAAAAGATTTTAAAAATCTTAAGATTATTGCACCAAATAAAATTTTAAGTAGTTCAGACATAAGTTTGAAACCTTTGTTATTATCATTCCCAAATTTAACAGGTGATAATGAAGAAAAAACTATTAAAATTTTCAAATATTATTTGAGACAGTATTGTTGAGTTTTGAGATAAAGTGTCCAAACATAAAAATGCAATGAACGAAAAGTGTTTCGAAGAACTAATTAACTTACATATTTGTCACATAGGTCAGCTGCTGCAGAAAGAATTTTTTCACTGCTTAGTTCGATAAAAGCAAATTTAGAAATAAAGAATTGTGCAAAAATCAAAATGATTATGTCTGGTCTGCCAAAACTTTGTTTTAAAAACTTCTTAAATTTTGTTTTTCTCAACATAGTATGAATTTTAAATTTGTCGATCTCTAAAAAAATCGCTTTATATATTTTTTTAATTCTACTTAGTTTTTTTGCATTTTAACACCCTCTTTCACGTAATATACAAAATTGGAGGTATGATGATGAAGTATCTTACATTTAGCTCCCTAGTTAATGTCATTGTTATGAAGGTGACACGACCACTTTAGCGCCTCCCTCACATATAACGCTTTATCTTAAACTCATATATCTTAATTCATATATAAACATATATGTACTAGCATTTACCCCGCTATTTCAGCAGCGCAGTTCTTACTATGTATTGAATACTCAAGTTCTATTCATAATTATTAAATCTTTTTGGTTCAACTCATTAAAATTTGTATCTCTGATTCAATTTTCCTAGAAAAATAAAAAGTAGAGTAAGGATACATCGGGCATATATTTCCTAACTAAAACTTCATAATTTGCAAAAATTACCCTAAAAATAATAAAAGTAACATTTTTTCCTTCACTTGAACTTTCACTTGGTTTATTATTACCCACATTCAGAATTCTATTATTAAAATTAGAAAAAGTAATTTTGGTCGTCCATAAGATTAGGAGTTACCTGGGATAAAAAACACTTATTTTAAGAATCTATGTTTACAGACGTAAAAATACAAAGAGTACAATAGAAATGCGAAAAGGCGTTTTTTGTGTCTTCAATATCATTTTAATTCTCAAATTGAATCAACAATCCTTTATTTCACAATTTTAACTTTATAAACGTAGAAAATACAAGAACTCCCACTAAAATTCAGAAAAGGACCTTTTTTATTGACCATAACATTTTTAGTCTTACCTTGTATCAATAGTCACTAATTTCAAAATTCTAGCATCGAAAACGTAGAAAATAGAAAACGTACCATAAATATTCAGAAAAGTACCTTTTTTATCGACCATAACATTTTTAGTCTTACCTTGTATCAATAGTCACTAATTTCAAAATTCTATCTTCGCAAACGTTGAATATACAAAAAGTACCATAACAATTCAAAAAAGTATCATTTTGGTAGCCTATAACATTTTTAGTCTCACCTTGTATCAATAGACCTTGATTGTACAATCCTACCTCCATAAACGTAGAAAATACAAAGAGTACCATAAAAATTCAGAAAAGTAACTTTTTTATCGACCATAACATTTTTAGTCTCACCTTGTGTCAATAGTCACTAATTTAAAAATTCTATCTTCGCAAACGTTGAATATACAAAAAGTACCATAAAAATTCAAAAAAGTAGCTTTTTGGTCGACCATAAGATTTCCAGTTTCACCCTGTATCAATAGTCACTAATTTCAAAATCCTATCTTCGCAAACGTTGAATATACAAAAAGTACCATAAAAATTCAGAAAAGTAACTTTTTTATCGACCATAACATTTTTAGTCTCACCTTGTGTCAATAGTCACTAATTTTAAAATTCTATCTTCGCAAACGTTGAATATACAAAAAGTACCATAAAAATTCAAAAAAGTAGCTTTTTGGTCGACCATAAGATTTCCAGTTTCACCTTGTGTCAATAGTCACTAATTTTAAAATTCTATCTTTGCAAACGTTGAATTTACAAAAAGTACTATAAAAATTCAGAAAAGTACCTTTTTGGTCGACCATAACATTTTTAGTCTCACCTTGTATCAATAGACCTTGATTGTACAATCCTACCTCCATAAACGTAGAAAATACAAAGAGTACCATAAAAATTCAGAAAAGTAACTTTTGTATCGACCATAACATTTTTAGTCTCACCTTGTGTCAATAGTCACTAATTTCAAAATTCTAGCATCGAAAACGTAGAAAATACAAGGAGTACCATAAAAATTCAGAAAAGTAACTTTTTTATCGACCATAACATTTTTAGTCTCACCTTGTGTCAATAGTCCTTTATTTTACAATTCTACATTCAATTCTTTATTTCTATTCTAGTTTCACGATTTTTTTTTTAAATATCTGTGTTTAAACTAATATTTAAATTTTTAATCAGGCTTGAGTTCATATATTTAATATTCTGTGTTTCATTGAATACTTTTAAAAAAGTACCAAAAAAAGGGAAAATTTTTACCCCTTATACATGCGGATTTAAAAAAAGTGCCGAATTCCTATTAATATTTTTTCGCGGATTACTCAAAACAGTTTAAATGTTTTTCCTATCTTTATGTGTTTGGAAGTTACATAGGGTACCAAAAATGTACCAAATTATAGTTTTTACCCGTTTTTCCCTTTAGCGGTTAAAAATTAAAAAAAAAGGCCAGACACCTGTCAGCTTATTTTTTGTGCAAATTATAATACTGTTACATATTTATTTTTAAGTAGCTTAATTTACATTATAATTTATTTTAGTTGTAGTAGTTTAAGTTACTGTAGTTTTATGTGTATTAGTTTATTTTGCTGGTTGTTCGAAAACGTTGTTTGTTATTATGTGTAGCATACTTTTAGGCACTTCTATTATTCGTGCATATTACTTAACGTCTTAATTTAAATGTAACGGTTTTCGAATGTACTAGAATGTACATACGAGAACTTTGTCGAATGGTACCAAACACCACTATGTTACTATAAATAGCCGAACAACACAGTTAACATGGTCAGTATTACAATAGAGCTTGTAAAGTGTGTATCAAAGTGAGTTTGATAATAAAACGGTATAACCATAAGTGTAATAAGTAAAGTGATATAAAAACAATATCTGAGTGTATTTAAATAAAGTGCTCTTAATTTTATAACTAATTTTTTGATTGCAATAAAAGAACTCAAAGGATTTATTTAAAGGAAATAATCCAACGTTTATAAAAGGTATAAACGTAACAACTGGTGTAGGAAGTGAAATTGTATTTTAAAAAAAGCAGACACGAAATTTGAGGAGCTCAAGAAGGAATTGAGTAAGCTGGCATTGTTGACAACAGGTAATAAAGTAGAATTGCAAAAGAAACTTTGAGATGAATTTAAGCGGAGTAATATTGACATTGATGGTTACGAGTTTGACGAAAAAGAAGAAATGGAAGTTTCTACTCGTGCAACTACAAACAACATAGAGTTAAGTACGATGGAAATTAAATTCCAGGAAGCTCAAGAAACTTCTAGAGCTAATAATGAAAAATTATTAGCCGAAGCTCAAGAAAATTCTAGAGCCAATAATGAAAAATTATTAGCTGAAGTTAAAGTAGAAGTTCAAGAAGTTAAAGTTGAAGTTCAAGAAACTTCCAGAGCTAATAATGAAAAATTATTAGCTGAAGTTAAAGAAGAAGTACAAGAAACAGCTAGAGCTACAAACGAGAAACTTCAAGAAATTTCTGAAGCTGTAAATAACCGAGTAGAGGGCATTGAAAAGCAAGTCAATAAAATTGATAAAAAAATATCTGTCCTTGAAGATTGCATAGTTACTTAAGCAAGTGACTTCAATAGCAAATTACAATTACAAGTAAAAAATGTTGATGAAAAATTGCAATTACAAGACGAAAAATTTAAAGATCTGTAAATAAAAATTAATGATCTTCAATGTCATGAGGGACCAGTGCGAATAATTCCAGAAATATCGAGTAGAATAAAGGCCCCTACTTTTGACGGTATTGTGCACCCTTTAATGTTTTTAAGTTTCATTTGAGACAGTTGCCAATAGAAATATGTGGAGCAATGAAGAAAAGGCTATAGAGTTAATTTTGGCGTTAAAAGGCAACGCAGCGCAAGTCTTGGAAAGCATACCTATTGGCTGCAGAGAAAACTATGATGACATAATGGTTGCACTACAACGTAAATATGGCGGCGAGCACAAACGAGATATATACCGAATGGAACTACGAGGCAGAATTAAAAAAGCTAACAAGTCATTACAAGATTTCGCAACGGAGATCGAGCGTTTGGTGCAGCTGACATATCCAGGTGAAAATCACCCATTTTTGGATTAGTTTAAAATTGAAGCGTTTGTTAATGGAATACGTGATCCTGAAATAAAGCACGCGGTGTTTGGCACGCATAAATCGACGTTTGCAGAAACAGTAGCATACGCACTGACACAGTAAACTGCAAAATTGTTTTCTAAGTCGCAGATGCGAAATCTCGAAGTTTCTGAAGAAATGGAAAGAATTTAAAGGCTCGCATTAAGGCGTTAGAGGAAAAGCAAGGTAAAGCCAGATCTAAATGCTATAATTGTGGTAAGAGTGGACATTTTCAACGAAATTGTGGAGCACCAAGAAAGCGGGCTAGATTTGTATCGCCACCTGAGTACAGCAAGCTGGAAAACACGCAGTTACCGTTAAAACAAGTTAACACTTATAGGGATGAGCATGATCCCATAACCGAGGGCCCCACAATCTCCGTATCAGTTATGCAGCAGAAAAATAGAAACCTTACTGCGTGTGGGTATATCAATGGTCGAAGGCATATTTTTACCATGGACACAGGAACATCGCAATCAATTATTAGACCTGATATAGTCAAGAAGAAAATCGAACCACTATATGGTGTAAGTCTACGAACAGCTACTGGGGAGTTTGCTAATGTTTATGGAAAAATAAAGGTGAAATTAACTATTGCAAATATAAGTGTTAATCATGTATTTGTTGTTGCTGACATTGTGGATGAAGTAATCGTAGGCGCTTATTTTATGATAAGTCATAACATTGAGATTCCGTTGGATTACTGGACTAAACGACTTCATGGAAATAACTCCAGTATTGAGCACAGAAAAGGGGTCAAACATGACAATGCGGATGCACGTTCGCGAAAATTCTGCAGCTTGAAGAGTAAATATTGTGCAAAACCTGAGCAAAAAGAGTGCGTAATAGATGTTCGACTAACGCATATAGACACAAGCGGTGAATTATCAGTGGCGCAAAGAAAAGATCCTATGCTGGCAAAAATTATATCAGCAAAGGAAAAAGACCAAAGGCCCACTCGAAACCAAATATCAGCGGAAAGTCCACTGACGAAATCCTATTGGGCGCTAATAGCCTGAAGATGGTTAATGGATGTCTATACCGAATATGGGAAAGTGCTAATGGAAAATCGGTCACAAATCTAATTGTGGTGCCATCCTCTAAAGTCGACGAAGTTTTAAGGGAGTTTCACGAAGGTCTCAGTGGAGGTCACTTTGGCATGACAAAAACCCTTAAAAAGTAAAAGCAACGGTACTATTGGGTTGGCTGTCAACAATCGGTAGCTGGTTGGATAGAAAATTGCGCCCAATGGATCGCAGCTAAAATCAAAGCAAGAAAAAGTCGTGAGCCATTGCAGAAGTATAACTTGGGCGGCCCCTTTGAGCAAACAAACATGTCCAGCAACAAGATGAAAGCCAGATACAACCGTGCAGCGGAATCTGAAGGCTTTAATGAGGGTCAGCGAGTTCTATTATATAACCCACAACGCAATAAAGGATTGCAAGATCATTGGGATGGACCGTATAAGGTGATAAAGAGAATAAATGATGTGGTGTATAGAATCCAGAAATACAAGAGCCCAAGATCAAAGATGAAAGTGGTTCATCTCGAGCTCCTCGCTAAGTACGGAAAAGTGAATTTGTGCCTATTCGGGACGAACAGTCTTAAGCGGGCGGTAGGGTTACAGATTTATTTTTAAGTAGCTTAATTTACATTATAATTTATTTTAGTTGTAGTAGTTTAAGTTACTGTAGTTTTATGTGTATTAGTTTATTTCGCTGGTTGTTCGAAAATGTTGTTTGTTATGTAGCATACTTTTAGGCACTTCTATTATTCGTGCATATTACTTAACGTCTTAATTTAAATGTAACGGTTTTCGAATGTACTAGAATGTACATACGAGAACTTTGTCGAATGTTACCGAACACCACTATGTTACTATAAATAGCCGAACAACACAGCTAACATGGTCAGTATTACAATAGAGCTTGTAAAGTGTGTATCAAAGTGAGTTTGATAATAAAAGTGTATAACCATAAGTGTAATAAGTAAAGTGATATAAAAACAATATCTGAGTGTATTTAAATAAAGTGCTCTTAATTTTATAACTAATTTTTTGATTGCGATAAAAGAACTCAAGAGTTTTATTTAAAGGAAATAATCCAACGTTTATAAAAGGTATAAACGTAACAATACTTTTTCAACTTAATTTGTATCATGTTTAGTTTAGCAGATATAAGATTACCGATTTTACCCGTTCTTACCCTTTTTACGAATTTTCAAAAACCCCTTGTTAGTGGAGCTACATATCGAAAGAGGAACCGATTGTCCAAATTTCATGTCTCTAGCTCTTTGCGTTTGGGCTGTGCGATGATGAATTAGTCAGTCAGTCACGTTACTCTTTTATATATATATAGATATATACATATATATGTATTTTCTCTATGGACAAAGTTGCGGAAAAATAAAAGACTCTAAATTGAAATATCTCAGTTTTATTTATTACTTACTTTATCGACACGCCAACTTTCATTGAAAGACAAAATTTACGAAAATATTTTACTACTTAGCATATCGAAGTTATACAAAGAAAGTGATACATATTTTAGTATAAATATAAACACTATTCTATAGCGATTACTGTTAATAACAAAATAATAAATTCTGCGCAACAAAGGTACATCAAATTGGTGGTGGGTATAAAATATTCGGCACAGCCGAATATAGTGCTCTTACTTGTTTATTTTAGTATAGCAAATTCTTTATCATTTATTTATTTGTGGTAATTTTAGATTTATTAAAGCTTTTAAATCCATATATCCAATTTACAAAATCGATGGCACATATCAGGAAGTGTGTTCCATCTTGTTTTGCAATTTAAAATAAGTTTTAAATATTTTTTTTTATTTTATAACATATTTTTGCATAATTAAACATAATTGATTTCATTCCCATTTTCTCTACAACAAGACGGAATCTTATTATATGATTCAAATAACATTATATTAATAACATAAATGAAACTAATCACAAACACTAAGAACATAATTCAACACGATTTACGAGAAATAACTAAATAAAAATGCTTTAAAACTATTAGACTTGCTATTTAATTGTTGGTTTAGTGAGAGAATATTCCATATTAGACATACCAAAGGTGGTATGTCTATATTTCTTCTCCGAATTGATTCAAAAAATTCCAATCTATCAAATAAATATTTAGGTGTTTGAGTGTTTATTATTTTATGTAAAAAAGAAGAGAACGTATTTTTAGAAGATTTTCAATAAAAGATCAAATAAAGATTTTTTTTAAACAGATGAAATACGATCAAATGTTTTCAACCCGTATCCGTATCTTGCAATATTATTGAACAAAATATTTAATTTTCTTTTGCTAACTGAGTCACAGTTTCCAAATAATTCACACCCGTAAGTTAAGCTGGAAATCAGGCAAGTTTTGGCAAGTAAAACTCTTATTTTTAAAGGTGTGAAGTATTGTGCAGACCAGATAGCTCGGAGTTTAATATATGTTTGGCCAACTAGAGAATTTAAATGATTATCCCATGTTAAATTGTTTTTAAATATTTTTTCAAGATTTTGCACTGCTTTTACAACTTTCTTCATTTATTACAAGATCACCAACATCAAAGTTCTTTTTGTGTATTACAATGCATTTAGATTTTGCGGATTTAAACAAAGAGTATTTGCAGTTGCCCAAACGTAAATTTCGTTTAACTCTTCATTAAGAGTAGTAATAATTGAATCAATATTTTGAACTGCACTACTTAAATGAAGTTGTACATCATCTGCAAATAAGTGCAAATTGAAAGTTGATTCGGCAAGTCATTTGTATATAACAAAAAAAGAATCGGCCCTAAAATAGATCCCTGAGGCACTCCTCTAGTGAGAGAAAGAGAGTCTGACCAATGACTATTTGCAAATACTGATTATGTGCGTCGTGAGAGGTAGGATGATATGAGTTTGGTTGCCGTTAGAGCCAAAATGAGCTAAGTGTCTTAATTTTTTAAGAACCATGGTATGGTCCATAATGTCAAAAGGTTTGGAATAATACAGCTATGATTACAACAGAAACATGATTGCGTAACGGACAGTAAATTATACTTATTTATATAATCAATAATTTGCCTATGTACACGTTTCTCTAAAATTTTCGAAAGAAAACGCAATATGGTAACTGAACGGTATTTACCATTCAACTTAGGCAATGGGATTATATGTTTCCATATAGGTGGAAACGTACTTGTCATTATTACATTACTCAAGAACTCAGTTACGGAGTCCAGAGTGGACTTATCGTCAATGGAGTCTGGACATGAAGAGAGCTTTCTAATCAGCACCTCAGCATAAACAGACCAGTTTGTCCTTCTCCTATTCAAGAAATGACTCTCAGAATCCACTTCGAAAAACAAATCGAAATCAATATATAGGTGATCGGAAAAAGAGCAGTCCTTCGACACCCTCCAATTTTCTATCAAATTCATATACCTATCGCTAATAAAAGTAACATCCAAAACCTCCCTTCTGTTAGTAACTACAAAGGTGGGTTCATTACCCCTATTAACTACTGTTAGTTTATTTTCAATTATAAATTCGAGGAGTGACTCACCCCTTTGGTTGGTATCCGAGCTACCCCAGACGGTATGGTGCGCGTTGGCATCCGCGCAGATTATGAGAGGGATGTTCCTTTTGTTCGCGAAAGACATCGCATTCCTAGTGATGGAGTTAGGTGGGTCCCCTCCATGATCGTGCACCATGTAACAGCTCATTAGCCAGACTATTCGCCTCTTGTTCTCGATGGCTATAGTACAGGTGGCCTTATCACTGAAGTCGGATAGAACAAAAGCTTTAAGATTGTTTTTGGCCATAATGCAAGATCTGGTCCGGCTGCATACAGAATGTAGTAGCCATCCTTGTTTAGCCCGCAAACCCTGTCTTTGTACAACAATGGTTCTTGGACACATATAAGATCCTCCGTGCCTGAAGACAGTCGGAGGAGTAGGGCAGCTGACGCCGCTTTTGAGTGATGAAGGTTAATTTGAGAAACCTTCAATGTAGCTGATCGCTGTGGACGACTGCGACATCGGCGTCCCCTGAACCGTCGTCAGATTCTCGAAGGGCGTCTCATCTACAGCCACATCCATCTTATCAAAGAATTCCCCCACTAGTCCTGAGACCGATTGGGTGTCATTATTGTCCGATGAAAGAGCAGATTCATCGTCACAGCTCATGGAGAGATCTTTAGAAGTGTCCTTACTCTCCGGAGCTTGAGGCTTCTCCTTGTTGTCACCGTTATAGACCCGGAGAAAGATAGTACCAAAACCATAGTATATCTTTCCCTGAGTCTTTCGAAGTAAAGACAGGGAGTCACTGTTTATAATAACAGTGGCCTTCCTGGAGTCTTCTACAGCTTCAGTAACCTTGGCTATTTTCCAGTCCTTCGTGGGTAGCCGAGGATTACTGACCTGCATAATCTCCAGAATCTCCTTTGGGTCGGATTGTATTGTGGGAATCTTGGCAATAGATCTCGGCCTTTGTGGAACATCGGCGAGAGGTATTTCCTCGAGCTTCGCGCCAGACCATACTTCCCCGAGGGACTCTATGGCGGTCTTGTACAGCTGCGCTGAACGCTCGTCTGTACAGGCTATGAGCTTGATGTGGCCTTGGTACCAGCCAGCATCTTCGCACTGTGGTGGTGGTCCCGGGTTGTCCCGAACAACTTTCAAGAACACCCCATTGAGAGCAATGACAGCCGATTTCCAGTTGCTGGAGGAAATGGTGCCATCGCTGGAGTTGCGGTCAATGATCGCCCAAATAAGGTGGTCCTTAGCCACCTCCTTGTAGGATCTTGGTTGTGGCCGTGAAGGCATGTGTTTGGAATGTTTTGTTCCTGGAAGAGTGTCCTCCTCTGACCGTTGCCGTTTAGGCGCTGCAGAGGATGCCGTCCGTTTAGGACTGCCTACACCTGCATTAGGAGGATCACTTTTTAACCCCTCAATGAGGGTTTTCGCCCACCGGAGAGAGTTTTTCTCTTGCTCCGTGAGCTCGTCAGTAGGTTTTTCACCAAACCGACTTATTCTTTTATAGGCAGAACGCTTAGTAGTGAAGGCCCTTTTGGATTGTTTTCTGTGCCTTGGGGAATCAATTTTAGCAGCCGTGGAGGTCGAGGGTGGTGCTACAGGGATCATCGAATCATTCTTCGCATGATCCTTCTGCACAGTGTTTGGCACAAGGTATCCAGGTTTAGTGACAGACTGAGTCTTAGCCACCTCACCGGTACCTGAAGCTGGTGTTTTGAAAGAAACTAGTCCCCTCCGGACCTTAGGAGCCTTAGAGGTACCTGGTTTCGAAAAACCACGCTGTACCAAGCTCAGGTTTCGATCGCCTATCGGCTTGATCGGGCATGTTTTTAGCGCACTAGTAGCTAGTCGGCTAGTGGAGCCTTGCCGCAATGGCCTGTAATGGCTGAAGCAACCGATAACTCCTGTAGGAAAACTACTAGGAAAGGTAAGGCCAAGCCCACTTGGTAGAATGCCGAAATTGCGGAAAGGCGCAAAGAATGCAGGAAACTATTCAATGAGGCTAAAAGGAGTGGATATTGGACCACATATAAATCCTCCCTAAATGGGTTTAAAAACCTTATCAGAAGAGCCAAGAGGCAATCCTGGAGAAAATTCTGTAGAGAGGTGGAAAATTCTTCGGAGACAACTCGGCTACGAAAGATTCTATCATCGAATCCAACAATACCATCATACATACAGAGAGCGGATGGTTCGTGGACCACCAGTAGCAAGGAAACGCTGGAGGTTCTCACACACATTGCCCAGGCTGTCTAGAGCAGAACTCTTCTCCTTATTATTTTCATACCCAAGGGAAGTAAGGCCTCGCATACAAGGGCCGGAGACTTCAGGCCGATAAGTCTCTCCTCCTTCCTGCTTAAGACTCTGGAGAGGATTATTGGCTCTGTCGGGGGCACAGCATGCTTATACGAAGGGCAAATCTACGGAAACGGCGCTACACGCGCTGGTTGGCCACATTGAAAAATCTCTGAACTACAGGGACTACGCCTTGGTCGCCTTCCTTTATATTGAGGGCGCCTTCAATAATGTCAAACCGGATTCGGTTCTGAACGCCTTGAGACAACTGGACATAGATCCTGCGGTCACCGGTTTTGTGGGAAAACTACTGAAATATAAGCGCATAGAATCAACTTTGGACGCCTCTAGCATCTCCAAGGTGGCTGTAAATGGCAAACCGCAAGGTGGCGTACTTTCTTCACTACTATGGAACATCAACATTAAGATCCTGCTTAGGGCCATGGAGAATACGTCCTGCATGACTGTTGCTTATGCAGATGATGTGGCAGCTACGGGCAAAGATCCTGGACTGCTCTCGGAGCTCTTGGAATCTGCGCTAACGTTAATACTTAGATGGTGCCAGGGATGTGGGCTGGAAGTCAATCCTGCCAAAACGGAACTGGTACTGTTCAAAAGGAGGTACAAAATACCGACCTTTGCTACGCCTAGGATAGACGGAGTGGCACTAGCGCTATCCGATAATGCCAAATATTTGGGTCTCGTATTGGATTGCTGCAAGAGGGCAATTGGCCTTAATTGGGGTACTAACCCTAGGAACTTATACTGGCTATACAATTCTGTCGTCAGACCAATTCTTTATTACGGAGCGGCAGTCTGGTGGGTGGTGCTGGAGAAGAGAATCTACCAGGACAGCTTCGGACGTATTATGAGAATGGCTGCGATTATGATAACAGGTGCTATTAGGACCACACCATCTAAGGCACTGTTCACTATTTGAAACTGGTTACCACCAGACATCATGGCAAGGCAGTTGGCTGCGGACACCGCACTGAGGCTGAATGCCACAAGGGCATGGAAGTATGTGAATTATGGATATACAAGAATTTTGGGTATGATCAATATTGCTTCTCCTATTGATTACAAGGTACCTGAACCAGCATTCGATCCGAGTTTCGTGACGAATATACCGGATAGATCTGAATACGACAATGGCCTCCGACCTCCGGAGAATGTCATCCAGATATTTACTGACGGATCGAAATCACATGCTGGAACTGGATGTGGTATCTTTTCGTTACAGTTGGCTTTGGAATTGTCCCTTAGGCTACCGGATTATTGTAGCGCGATACAGGCCAAATTAATGGCTATTAAGACAGCCGTGGAACAGATTCAGTATAATGAAATATCTGGCAGGGATATTTATATATTTACTGACAGCAAGGCGGCTATTAGGTCCCTTGAGAGTGTGTACAACACATCGAAAATTGCCCAGGAATGCCGGGTGTCTCTTGAGGAGATAGCGAGACATTCGACGGTTACCCTTGTGTGGGTTCCAGGACATGGGGATATTGATGGTTATAATAGAGCTGATGCACTTGCAAAAGCCGGTACTACCTTAGATTCGGTTGAATCCAGTTGTGCTTTGGGTACTCCCTTATTGAAGGGTAAACAGCTAATATCGCATCGATTATATTTGGATGCCAAGGAAAGATGGGTGAGAGAACCCACTTGTTTGGAAACCAGAAAGATATATATGCAGTGAATATGCCCCGAATCCACCTTAGGAACCTCATAGCGGTCATTATCGGACACTGGCCTATAGGTACACATGCGAAAAGGCTGAATATCCCTTACAACGACTTCTGCAGAAGTTGCGATAAGGAGGAAGAGGAGGAGACGACTGAACACCTTCTCTGCAATTGTCCTGCATTCGGGGACCTGAGACGCCAGATTCTGGGTCAACGAATACTTGTAAGTAAAACTTGTCTTTCCGCAGTTCATCTGGGAAAGATCCATACCTTCGTGAACAGGACAGGATGGCTGAAAAACGACGGCCAGAGGACATAGACAAACGGGCGATGATGCCTACGGTATCACAACGGGACCCTCGGAGGACCCAAGTGAGCCATGCCTTCGGGCGGCTGCCGGATCTTACCTAACCTAACCTACTTGTCATTATGATGCTATTAAATAAGTGAATAACATACGGGAGAATCAAAGGCAAAAGTAACCTTACAATTTTTATTATCATATCCAACTGTATTACATATGTAGATTTGATCAAAGAAAAAGTTGAAAAAACATCATACTGTGTAACACAAGAAAAATTAAATAAATGGCATTCGGATGACCAAGTATGCGTATCTGAAGGGAAATTGCAAATATTGGTGTCAGATTGGACTTTAGGTAAATTTGTAAAGATTTTATTTAGTTCGTTTGCAGATATTGGACAGTAATTATTAATATCCTGACTACCAATATCAATTTCACGGAAAGTTTACACTTCTGTTTAGATTCTTTTGCAGACCTAATCGATTTGTCTGGCAATACTATATAGCAATTATAGTTCGGACGATTTTAATTTCTTCCACCTGGCATATGCCCTCAATTGCAAAAATTCTTTCACAGTATTTGAAAACCAAGGCTTCTGTTTGCACATAATTTTTCTGTGTTTCAACGGTACAGACACATCAAAAAGATATTGAATCTTGTGTTTTAAAAAAGAAGATTAATCGGCAACAGAGATCATGTTCGATGATCATGTCGTTCCAAGAAATTTGACAAAAATTTTCATATAAAAATTTTTTGTCCAGGTTTTGGAAATCACGATAGCTAAAATTCTTTCAGCCGGTTGAGCCTTAAAGTTGTAAGTTAATAATATTAAATCATGTTTTGAAAAACACGGAGCAGATATTTGGTCATACAATAGAATACGAGATATATTAGGCACAAAAAAGAGGGCAATAAGTGTGCTTATTGTTGTAGTGTAGTGAGTCTTCATAGTTGGATAAAATCCTTACCATACTCATAGTCAAATCTACAAATAAAACTGCTGCAGATTAAACTAATAAAATTAGCATGTAAATTAAGGTATTTACATAAATTTAAATCTGTAACACTATCGCCCGTTTAAGCCTGTTCGTTCCGAATAGGCACAAGTTCACCTAATCCGAGCTTGGCGAGGCGCTCGTGATGATCCACTTTCATTTTTGATCTTGTGCGACATCATTTATTCTTTTTATCACCTTATAAGGTCTATCCCAATGAGTTTGTTATTTAGGAGACAGACGTTTTTCCGTTGTGCATTATATAGTAGAACTAGCTGACCTTATCTTCGTCGGTTAATATATCATCCTCTGCGATGCGATGCTCCAAGTATTTCACCTATTCCTGGAACAATGCCTCAGCTGTAGCACATTGATTTAATTAGGATTTCGGCTTGACAAATTTTTCGCAGGTGGAGAGGTTAAGTACTCTTACAGCGACTCTTCCATCCTTACTGGTTCTGATAAGAGCTTTTGCTGTTATTAAGTCATTTTTTGTATATGTTTTTTCTACCTACCACCCACAAACATTTGTCCACACAATCCCCCTCTATACGAGCACATACTACGCCTTCTGACAGTGGTGTTATTTTATCATACTCTATTGTAACTAGCTTCCTTACATGAGCCTTTTTTTCGTAACCAACATCTAGGAGTATTTCAACATTCATAATGTCCACAATGTCGGCAACAATGAATACATGATTATGCTAATATTGGCAATAGTTAATTTTACGTTTATTTTGCCACAGATGTTTGTAGACTTACACTACACCGTTTAATCACTAACTTCAACTCTTTCTATTTCTGTAGAAATTTCGAGATTTCGCTCCTTATATATCGGTGGATTAGAAAGCAATTTTGCAATTTCCTGTGTAAGTAAAGCTGTTTCTGCAAACGTCGATCTATAAATTTCAAACACCTCATGCTTTATTACAGGATCACGTATTTCATTTACAAATGTTTCAATTTTAATCTGATTAAAAAATTTATTTTTACCTGGATATGTCAGCTGCACCAAACACTCTATTTACTTTGCGAAATCGTGTAACAACTCGTTGGCCTTCTGTGTTCTACCTCGCAATTCCATTTGGTATATATCTCGTTTATGCAATCGTAGTTTTTTCTATAGCCAATGAGTATGATTCCTTGAATTAGTGCTGCGTTGCCTTTTAATGTCAAAATCAACTCTATAGGCAACTGTCTCACTGTAATTTAAAAACATTAAATGGTGCACTACCATCAAAAGTAGAGGCCTTATATTTAACTCGACATGAATGACATTGAAGTTTATTAATTTTTGTTCTTAGATTTTTAAATTTTTCGTCTTGTAATTGCAATTCTTTGTAAAAAGTTTTGATTTGTAGATGCAATTTTCTACTCAACTATGCAATTTTCCAATTCAGACAGTTTTTTACGCAATTTTATTAACTAGTTTTTCAATGCCATCTGCTATTTTTGTATTGTTATCTACTTAAAAAATAAGGTGACAGAGGAGTCTGGCTTTTTTTGAATTTTAAACCACTAGGGGGAAAAACGGATAAAAATATTGTAGTTTTGTCCGTATTTTTGGTACTTTTTTAAGAACAATTTTCTAACATTATTCAATATGACAAATTTTGATAATTATTATCGACAAATAGAATATGGACAATTATTTAAAGGAAATTTTTGAAAACTTTTAAAGGGACACAAGTACCAAAAGGGTGAAAGACAGGAAAATGTGAATAATTCCCAATAACAACGCTAATTTATGTCTGGGTAAAAAAGATTTCACCAGACATAAAAATTTATATAATTTTGTAAAAATTTAAGCACATCCATAACAGGATAGAAAGTGGAAAATTCTGTAAATCAGTTTGGTACTTTTTAGAACATAATTACTTTTATGCAAAAAATAGTAGATTTACTGACTTTAAATTATGTCTATTAAAATTGTTACATATAAATTTAAACATTTTTAATTTGTACATTGATATGGTAAACCCAAAAAGGTACTTGTTCTATTTTTGTATTTTATACGTTTATAAAACTAGGATTATGAAATTAAAAACTATACTTTGAATTTTTATAGTACCTTTTGAATTTCTACGTTTACGAAGCTAGAATTGTAAAAAAAACAAGTAAGAGCACTATATTCGGCTGTGCCGAATCTTTTATACCCACCACCAATTTTGTGTACATTTAAAGCACAATATTTATTATTTTGTTAATCGCTATAGAATAATCTCTTTATAATAAAATATGTATCACTTTCTTTGTAGAGGGTGGTTAAATTTGAAGGGCCCATGTTTAAGGTGAACCACATCTAAACTTCAACTTTTTTCTTGTATTTCATTTGACAATTCTCAATCTCAAACTAACTCAATTTGAACCGTGGAAAGATACGCAATCGAGCAACGCTTTTAAATATTAAAGATTTGTATAAAAATGGGCTTTCAAATCAAAATGCATTTCGTGCACTTCGTGATTCTTTTGGTCAACATAATCGTTCGAATTCGTCAACAATCGTGAGAATTGTAAAAAATATTTAAATGTCTGCAAAGCAGGTCTGTATGAAATGTGAAAACATCTGTGAATGCCATCTTAGTTTGTTGAATGAGAAACATTGCTGTTTTTCACGATAACGTGGCAAAAGAGCAAGCAACCTCGACTCATCATCGTGCCCAACAATTGAGCATCAACAGTGTCATTGAAAACATGGACTATCGGATCGAAGTGTGCCGCCTAGGTTGGGGGGCCATTTGGCCGATATTTTGTTCCATACATAATTGAAGCATACAAATATTATCATTATAAAAATAAATGATAATAATTTCATAATAATTTTATTAAAAATCAACATAGTCCCTTAAAATTAAACCACCCATTATAACTTCGGTATGCTTGTAAAATGTTTTCGTAAATTTTCTTTCAATGAAAGTGGCCGTTAAAATACGCGTGTCAATAAAGTTTCTGCTAATAAACATAACTTAGATATTTCAATATAGTCCTTTAGTATTCCAAAATCTTTATTCATAGAGAATTTACATGAATTTAAGAGGAAGAAAGTGAATTTAATGTTAAATTTTAAGGGCCACAGGGTGATTTAAAATATACATTCTCTGCATTTTTCTAAAACGGGAAATTTATTAGTAAGATTTTGATTTTTAAACTTCTATAACATTTTGCTTTTAAAAGATTTTCAAACGAAATAAGTTTTGTATAATTTTAAAATTTGTTAGCCATTAATTAGTACATGAAAATAAATTGTTTATAATGTTGAGATAATTTTTTTTTACTTAGGTCAAAATTTTCCTAAATTCCCATTATTAATAGAGCATAACTTCAGGAGAACATAAGCATAAGTTGTTAGCATGCCATCTAGTAGTTGCTAGTAGAGTCATCTATCTTATCATCTTTATCTTATATTTAGCTACAGTACAATAAATGGCGCAGTGTAAGATGAATAAATGCTAATATATATGACTAATATATTTTTATAAAAATTTAAGGAAAAAAGTGTGCGTGGCACATCTATTTTCCATTATAACGAAGACTTTGACCAAAAAGCCATGTTTGCAAAATTTCAGAATCGTACATATAGTTTTACGTTTTAAATTTGAAATAAATATACACTGTGCGGTATAAATTTTCGTACATTTTTATCTATAACTCTTTTCCTAATTCATAGATTTAAGCGATTTTCAGGGAAAAATATTCTTTTGACTCGATAAATATATATTCGAAGTTTCATGACTACGTTTATGCGTCTGGACACAATTAAAAAGTGAAAGTGGGCGTTATAGTAGGCGTGTCAAAGTTGTTTTTGCTAATGAGTACAACTTAGGTGTTTCAATATAGTCCTTTATTATTCCAAAATCTTTGTTAATAGAGAAATTATATGAATTTTAGGTAAAACGTTATATGGGAGGTGGGCGTAAAAGTGGGCGTGGCACCTTAATTTTTTGGCATAGTAATGAAATTGCCTAGGGGGATAGACGTAGCAAAATTTATCATCATACCTCTAATTTAAGCGGTTTTATAAGCTTTTAAATTTCATTAACGGTATAGTATAGTAGGCGTGTCAAAGTTATTTTTGCGTATGAGTACAATATAGGTCTTTATTATTCCAAAATCTTAATTTATAGAGAAATTATATGAATTTTAGTTAAAACGTTATATGGGAGGTGGGCGTAAAAGTGGGCGTGGCACCTTAATATTTTGGCATAGTAATGAAATTGCCTAGGGGGATAGACGTGGCAAAATTTATCATCATACCTCTAATTTAAGCGGTTTTATAAGCTTTTAAATTTCATTAACGGTATAGTATAGTAGGCGTGTCAAAGTTATTTTTGCGTATGAGTGCAATATAGGTCTTTATTATTCCAAAATCTTTATTAATAGAGAAATTATATGAATTTTAGTTAAAACGTTATATGGGAGGTGGGCGTAAAAGTGGGCGTGGCACATTGATTTGCCGTTACAAGAAAGCGTGTCACCAAAAAGCAAAGTGTGCAAAATTTCAGAGTCGTACATCCATTTTTGTTGCTTTTATGACGTTTTTGTTTTTAAAAATACACTGTGCGGTATAAATTTTCGTACATTTTGATCGATAACTCCTCTCCTAATGCATAGATTTAGACAATTTTCGGGGAAAAATATTGTCTTTACCCAGGTGTTCAAACTAACGTTTGAACACTAAATTTAATTATTGAATTGTTATTTTTTATTGCTAAATAATACCATAATTGAAATTATAGTAAATATAAGTTTTTTAATTATATTATTTAAATTTGAATATTGAATTTAACTGTTATATTATAAAGTATTTTATTAAGTAAGAAATTTTGTATATTCATATGTGCAAAGAAGGGTTAAAGTTGTTTACACAGATTTTAGTACAAATTTCCAAATGTCATTTAGCCTTTAACGTCGCTCTTTAAACAAAAACGAAGTTTTTTAAACTATTGATAAAAAGGGCTTTTCACTCGTTCTCCAACCACCGAACCAACAACTTTAACTCCCTTTGTGCACAATATAACTAAAAACATTCAAGGTGAATATACCTACATAAATTTATTGTAAATAAATTGGAAGAAAAGAAACTAAAACTTATTTTCTCTTTCTTTTCCCTATTCCCTACAATTATAATCATTTATTGAGTGATTATAAGCGTAATCTCTTTGGCTGACCACCCTTAACTTAATACCCAATAGTCTTGGTTTAGCTAGAGAGACTAATATTAGTTTTGTGTGTCCCCCATACACACAAATCTACACCAGGAAATATATATATTTCCTGGGTAATAATAGATATTCATGAGTCCATTTTATTCGATGTTCGAAGGACACGGTTTTTTCGACCTACTCTTGCTTTTCGAGCTATAACTCTCTTCCTAATATTCCGATTTAGCCCATTTTCAATACCAAACAAACCTTGTCTATAAGAAAGATTCTGGCAAAATTTAAGCCCCCTAGCTTTTTCGGTGCGACCTCTATCGTGCTTTCAACAGACGGACAGACGTACGGACATAGCTAGATCGTCATAAAATCAAACCCCGATTCAGAATATATATGCTTTATGGGGTCTAAAATGGATATTTCGATGTGTTACAAACGGAATGACAAAACGAATATACCCCCACCATTTTTTTGGTGGCGGGTATAATTATTACTGATTTCGGGTGAGACTGAAAATGTTATGGGCAACCAAAAAGGTACATTTTTGAATTTTAGTGGTGCTTTTTGTATTTTCTATGTTCATGAAGCTTCAATTTCGAAATCAGTGTGAAAATGGTGATATGGGCGACCAAAAAGGCACTTCTACGTGTATGAAGCTAGAATTTTGAATTAAGTCACTATAGATACAAAGAAACGATATACGATGAAAAAGCTAATTTATCGCATTATTACGTTACTTTTTGCATTTCTACGTTTGTGAACATAGATTCTTAGAATTAGTCATTATTGGATCCAGGTCAAACTCTAAAAGTTATGGGCAATAAAAAAGACACTTTTTCTAATTTTTATGACAATCCTTTTATATTTTCAATTAAACAAAGAATTCTGAAACTAAATACTAATAATATTTTACTTTAAAGATTTTAGTAAAGGAAGAAATTTTATTTTTATAGTAATTTTTGAATTTTCAGGATTTACAAATCTAAAACTTTGAAGCTCAGAAACATTGATCTTGGCTGAGATAGAAGATATGTTCCCGATATATCCTTAAGCTACTTTTAATTTATTAAATAAAATTAAGTAGAGAAACATGTTTTCTTAAATTTAATGAAAAATTATTATATAATTTGAAAAATAGCTTGAGTATTTAATAAATATGTAGTAAGAACTGCGCTAGCGAAGTAAGAAGTGCCATACTAACACAAAGTCAGTATTATTTTTTAACCTTTTCTGCTACCGAATCATTATCTTCAGTTTCCTTAAAAATATAAAAAATGTAATAAAAAAATAATTCCTATTGTAGAAACGCTTAAGGTTCCAGTTGTAAAAAAATAAATTAATAGCAAATCGAGCTTGAACTAAGATAGTAATGCGTATTTTAATCCAAAGGAATTATTCTACAGCGATACTAAAGTTACTAAAAACAATAAATTTTGTTTTAAAATATACTAAACAAAATTGATGGTGGGCATCAGAAATTCAAAACAGCCGAATATGAGTGCACTTACTTGTTATAAAACATAAATTATCGTTTCGTTATGAAAGATTTGTAAGATCAACATCAAAAATTCGCACAAATGATAAGGGATTTTTGTTATTTTTTGCAATCAAAAGAAATCATTAAAATAAAATTCTTATTAATGTTCATATCAATATAAATACATACTTTTTGTTGATGCAAAGGTGGTAGAATTAATGATCACAATCGTTAATCTCTGACACGAAAAATCGCATGAGTATATTAGTGTGTATGTATATAAACTCTCTTCCCCAGGATAAACTTTAAAAGAACGCAAGTATTTTTGATTAAACACCTGCAAAAAAAAGTTTTTTAAATGCTACGCAGGCCAGGTAAGTATGAGTAAGTATTTATTAACCTTCAAAAAGCGTAGACATTTTAAATCAATCAAAAGTTTATTTAATAAACTTTTTTCATATTTTCGATTTGAGAGATTGCAGGAATTCGAAGAAACTATTATTTGCTTAGTTATTTCTTTATAAGAGGCAAATGACCATAATAGTCGAGGGCGGCTACTAAATTTATTATTTTAATTATAAAACTTCAATCGCCTTTTATAAGAGCATATCGTTGTTCACAAGTAGAAAGACCCTAACTTAAATGACTGTAATTTTACAGGAGAAGGTGAAAACGTAACAGAAATTGTATTATCATAATGTTATTTCGTTTGTAGAATTGTTTTCTTATATTGCTATTGCTATTGCTTTTTTAATGTGTCGAGATGTATTTGTGTGATATGTATATGTATGTATGTATGTATGTATGTATGTATATTGAAATAACTGAAAAACTCAATTTCGTAAAAAGTAAGAGTTAGGGCTTTTCTACTTGTGACCATAGATATGAAACACTTGATGTTCTTAACACTATCCGTTTGATGATCAATTTATCATCAACATTATCTTGATGATGTCGATTACATAAGCTTAATACAATACGGCTTATTCAGATCTTATTGATTTCGTTCAAAAAAACTTTTTGCTTAAGAGATATATGTATCGGATTATTCATTGCTACATATGTTTGATTGATAACTTGATTTGATGTTAAATAAAACATAGAAATTTAAAAGTTAACTAATAATATTTATTATCAGTTAGAAAAAACAATTTAAGGCATTTACTGCTTGAAAATGATATCTGGTTAGTGTTGGACACGCCTACGTCTGAAGTGGTCCATTCGGAAGCGACTGTAATCTCACGAATAATAAGAGTATTATTGGCTTGAAAAATGTTAATCGTAGCTAGCTTATTCCTTAAGATTTCAGGCTTTACATATCCCGGGAGAAAATAGTCTTAAAATAAGATATCGCACAATCTTAATGGAAAATTAACCCTTAAAAAACTCAAAATTAACTGCTCACCAAAATGATTTATCATCAAGTCCATTGTTTCACGCTCTGAATTGATAGTACCGTCGTACATAATGGTATTTTGCCAATCTAGCGTGCATCACATTTTTTAGTTTCTATTCAATGAAACCTGGTAGAAATATTTGCTATAGTCATAATATAAAACCGGATTTAGAGGAAAAAAGTTTAACTAAGAAAAACTAATCCTACCTCCGAAATATTTTATTTTTTATGGTTCAAGGAAGGTTTACCCCGGATTTTGCGACCACTTGATATTACTTTTATTATTTGTGCAGCTAATTCGGGATTAAAATCGATATTTTCGGTACATCTACTTTTAGTCCCAATTCACTTCTAAATTTTTTCTTGCATAGTTTTTTCCTCTCTTTAATGGCTTTGTCCTCATCAGATTTAAATTTTCACTTTTTCACTATGAGTTTATACGACAGGTGTAATATGCTCTCAAATAGACGAATTTTGGCGTGCAAAGTATATAATCCAGAAGATATTACATCTACGTGTCCTTCCAACATCGAATAAAATGAAATTGTGTCCAAACGCATTTGAAAAACATTTTTCTCTAAATCAAAATGTACGAAATTTTTTTTTCGGTATATTTAAAATTTAAAAGCTCATAAAACCGACAAAATTTGATGTATGATTCTGAAATTTTGCAAACGTTGCTTTTTGGTCACAGGTTTTGTGCTAATGGAAAATAAATGTGACACGCATACTTTTACGCCCACCTCCCATATAACGTTTTATCTCAAATTTATATGAAATTTCCCTACGAATAAAGATCTTGGAATAAGAAAGGACTATATTGAAATATTGAAGTTGTATTTATTAGCAGAAATAACTTAGACACGCCTACTAAAACGCCCACTTTTTACGTTATCTACTGTCGATGAAATTAAAAAGCTCATAAAACCGATAAAATTAGAAGTATGATGGTGAAATTTGCTACAGATATTCTTATAGTCAATGTAATTGTTATGCCAGAAAATTTAGGTGACACGCCCATTTTTATGTCTACCTCCCATGCAACGGTTTATCTTAAATTTATATAATTTCTCTATTGAATAGTAAAAACTAATTTTATTTTCTTAAAAAGTTGAGAAGTAAACCCAAATTTAATAAAAAATGGTCACCTTGTATCAATTCGTTCGTCGTTCGCCGGCGTAAGAAATAGAAATAAATCTAATGCAGAGTTCGCCACGTATAGCAAACTTCGACTGACGCCACAATTGTATGCATTCTCATATATACAAATGTGTTTTATTTTTGATGACGAATATTCGCGACGAAATATTCGTCGTTCGTCCCAATTTTAATTCTTAGTATTTTTCATTTACGTTTTTTCACGATTAACATTTAAATTGAAATTTTAAATTCCTTTTTTTTTCCAATACAAATTTTTTATTGAAATTACTTTTATTTGCTCTTTTAAAATTTTAGATTTTTTGTCAAATTTTTAATAACTTTATTTTTTACTTTTCAATAATATTCCTAAACTTATTTTTCCTACAATTTATGTTGTATTTAACATGCTATTTTGTGAGTTTTAACAGATATAATGTGGAAGCTTTAAAGATTCGACTAAAGGTATGGTAAGGATTTGATCCAAATATAAAGAAGGTTTTACTATTTCACATATAAATGCTCAAAGTCTGAATAATAAAATATATGGATCTTAACTAGTCTTCGAGAAATTAAACGTTGATATTATTTGTGTCTCGGAAGCGTGGCTGTCAACTTAAACCCCGGATAGACTCAAATGACCTAAAGGATAAAAAGTTTTTAGAGCTGACATAGTAAGTCTTGCTGGTGGTGTTGCTATATTTGTAGCAAGTAATTTTCTGATAATAGTTATTAGTAAAAAGATTTTGCTTGGTTGCATTTACAGATCAAATAATAGAATATCCCTAACTGATCTGTATTCAGTTCATAGCTCTCTGACAGCAGAATATGATGATATTGTGATTTCTGATGACTTTAATTCAAACATTCTACTGAAAAAAGTCTTTCTAATAAAATGTTATCACTTGGTCTTTTACCAGTTAACACAACTAGTCCGACTCACTACACCACAACAATAAGCACACTTATTGAACTCTCTTTTGTGTTAAAAATATATCGCATTCTATTCTATATATCGCATTCTATTATATCTACTCCGTGTTTTTCAAAACATGATTTAATATTTTAAACTTACAACTTTAAAGAACTAAACTTAAAGAAGGATTTAGCTATAGTGATTTCAAAAACCTGGACCAAAATTTTAAGAAAAATTTTCTCAAACTTCTTGAAGCGATATATGTCAATTACATGACCTCTGTTGTGGATCAATCATCTTTTTTAGAACACAAATTCAACATCTTCTTGATAAGACTGTACGGCTGAAACAGAAAAAAGAATTCTGCTTTTCAAGTACGGTGAAAGAAGCAGCGTTGCCATTTTGGTGCTTTCGGGTATTTTTAATGCTTTTTAGATGTAGTTACCCGAGCATTTTTGAAAATTACCCGTTTTTGAAAAACGGGTATTTATGGTGTTTTTTTTTAAGTTATTTTGTGGTAATTTTACATTACTGTGTATAAAATTTTTTTTTGTCAATTTCAAAAGAAAAAACGACCAAAAAACACAAGCTAAGTGAAAAAACTTCGTTTAAATTACTTAAACATTATTCGATAGAGAAAAACTTACATGTAAGTAAAGCATATATTTATAAAAATGCTTAAATATTTATCTCCTTTTGGATCGAACGACAAAAGTACATAAAAGTTTGGGAGACTAATCCAGTATTTGAAAAATGTTAAGGCCAACAAAAGATGCTTTAAAAGCATTATGCATTTCCTGTCACTGCGAAATTTATGCCCGGCATAACGATTTGTTGAGACACAGCCAAACAAAAAAACATATAAAGGTAATAAATCCCAGCAATAGCTTTTCATTACAGACTGAGCTATCTTTTTAACCAACTGAGCCTAAGGAAAATCAAAAAGCCCAAGCAAGCTTATGTTTATATAAAGCAGTGCACACATCTTTTTCTTACATTGATCATTTGTCTGATATTTGTACCAACACTTTTTCAGATAGCAAAGCTATATTACCCGTTTTAAAGCAGTAGGCGGTGCTTTTGAATTTTCAAGAGTTGTCAACACTGGAAAGAAGTTATACAATTAAGGGACTTGGCATATGTCAGGTGAAAGAGATTTAAAGCGTCTGAATTAAAATTGCATTACACTCAAAAAACAAATCAATGTCCCTATTGCGGTTCTCCACTTTTGTAACAGTTTGGTTGTCTTTGGCAAATTGACATTGTCATTCTCAACTCAACTGACGGTTGACTATTCAGTTGTGTATCTATTTTTTCGTGGTATTCCCATTTTCAGCTTTGAAAAAATTTGGTCGACAAAAACGTTGAATACACACAACTGCTTAAGAGTAGTTGTGTTATTGGCAATTAAAGTTGATTTTTTTAAAGCGGTTAAAATGGAAAACAAAATAGAGAGATCGTAAGTATATGTACATTTTTATAATAACTTTTTAATTTCATTGCTCCTGTCAGCAAAGAATCTAAGAGCAGCACATAACTTTAATATCGGAGGGATAGCCAACACGCGAATAGGTGTTTTAGGTGATCTTTAATTTCATCCAGTAAATAACAAAACGCTTCCTTGCTTAGTAGGAAATAACTTATAAATCTATAAATATAAAATAATTATTTAGTTTCGTTACTTATTAGAAAAATAGGTATAATTGGCACTGGACAGCTCAATATGGTTTGAATCATTACGAATTTTTCTTCTTGTATGTAGCACATTTACACAAGAGTTTTTATTTTCATCATCATAACATAAATCAACACTTACATATATCTATTGTAAATAGTTTTTATTTTAGGAAAATTTTTTTTTAATTTTCATTTGCCAAACGTAATATTTAAAGTTAACCAATCATAGCAAACTCAACTAAAAACAGTTGAGTATCACAATACCTAAAATAAGTTTGGTTGTGCATAAACTGGGTTGACTCTCACACAACCAAACTGAGTTGAGTGGTGAACCGCAATAGTGGTACAAGTAATCCGTAGCGGTGTCACGAGTACGGTAAGTACGAATTTTCTTAAACGAAGTACAAAATTCTTGATTTAATAATGAATGGTTAAGTACGAATTTCTTAATTTTAGGAACAGTTAAGCCGAAAAAAGTTTGATTTTAAGAATTATTGGCTTGATCTAAGCCCGAAACCGTACTTGATGCAAGCTTAAAAAAAGATCACTTTAAGATGCGCTTATTTCAAGAATGAGTAGCTTTGTTTGATCGTTGCATAGTACACTTCACTACTTAAGGCTGGGGCACAATGAATCCGTTGTCCGTCAAACTTCAACTTTTTCAACTGACATCAACGTATTGACCGAGAGGGGTTGGCACAATCAGTACTTTGTGTTGACGGATCATAAGTCAAGTTAAATTGTTGACTGCTGCGACAAATCAAAAGCAAACAGCGGCGGCTGAAGGCCGATAATATTTATATAATTTTTTTTACTTATCTTCACAATAACAAAAAATTAATAAAACAAAAATATATATTTTTAAAAGAAAATGTCAATTTTGCTTTAAATTCATACAATCTATATATAAAAAAAGAGTTTTGAACCGAAAACAACTGTATGCTTCTGTGGCGGCTCATGCATCACAAAAAAGTACGGCGGCTGCTGTAAAGCCGGTTGACTTCGCTTTTTGCGCACAACCATATGGTAGTTGTCAAAGTACTCGACGTACGCCAAAAGTTATAAAGGCTGGGGCACAATGAATCCGTCGTCCGTCAAACTTCAACTTTTTCAACTGACATCAACGTATTGACGGAGAGGGGTTGGCACAATCAGTACTTTGTGTTGACGGATCATAAGTCAAGTTAAATTGTTGACTGCTGCGACAAATCAAAAACAAACAGCGGCGGCTGAAGGCCGATAATATTTATATAATTTTTTTTTACTTATCTTCACAATAACAAAAAATAATAAAACAAAAATATATATTTTTAAAAGAAAATGTCAATTTTGCTTTAAATTCATACAATCTATATATAAAATAAGAGTTTTTAACCGAAAACAACTGTGTGCGTCTGTGGCGGCTCATGCATCACAAAAAAGTACGGCGGCTGCTGTAAAGCCGGTTGACTTCGCTTTTTGCGCACAACCATATGGTAGTTGTCAAAGTACTCGACGTACGTCAAAAGTTGGTCAACTTTTGTACTTTTCGTTGACGGAGACGTACTGAATGTGACAACACTCATAAGAAAACATGTATTTTAACTTAGTTGTCAGTTGAAAAAGTTGAAGTTTGACGGACGACGGATTCATTGTGCCCCAGCCTTTAGCCATTGACAATTTTTAGCGATACGTTTTATTAAAACTAAAAAAAATAACGGACAAAATTAAATAAATAAGTTAAATTGGAAACTGCTTCAGCTTTATGTAGTAAACATTATTACTTATAGTTAAAGTATGATAAACAAAATGAGAATTATAAATTTTTTTAGAGTGTGTTGTTAAATTTAGTTTGATTCATAAAAATTATTTTTATACCAACCACCAAAAATGGTGTGTGGGTATATTCATTTTGTCATTCTGTTTGTACCAAATCGAAATGTACACTTAAGGCATCATTAGGTATATATTTCTTTAATGCTGTTTAAGGACGATATAGTTAAATCAGTCCGTCTGTTAAAATCACGATAGAACTCGAAACTAAAAAGGTAGATGGATGAAATTTTGACAGAATATTTCCTACACATTAGAATTATTTGGTATTGAAAGAACAAGAGAGTTATAGCTTATAATGTAAGAGTAGTTTATGAGAAATCAGATATCGAATAAATTGCGATTTCGTCTAAACTCATAATGTGGTGATACAATTTCACAGGTAATTTTGAAAAAAATATGTTTTCCCAAAATTGCTTAAGTCCATACATTACAAAAGGATTTACTTATATACCAAACTTTACCCCCCACAGTGTTTGAAACGTCACAAAACTGACAGAATTAGATGTACGAATGTAAAATTTCGCAAATATAGGTTTTTGGGTAATATATATTATTGTTATGGATTATATAAAGATTTTTCTTAAATTCATATAGTTTCTGTATGGACAATGTTTTGAAATTTAATATTTTAATATTTAAGTTAAAATCGTTATCATAAATTAATTTGACAGACCTACCTACATACTTAAAAGTCGACATCTCAAATATTGTGGTAAAAAGAAGTGGTTAATATGACTCTCATTGTAGAAATACTTACGTTTGATTTTGAGACTAAATATAAGAAATTAAATTAATAGACCAAAGGACATAGACAAAGAGAGTATGTAATATATATTTTAGTATAAACAACTAATTTTATATGCACCTAAATTTAAAATAATATCTAAATTTTTTGCTCATTAGACACTTTCTCTTATACATTTATAACGTCATTAACTTTTATGTATTTTGAATTATTGATTTCATCTGTTATTCACATCACTTTTAACACTTCACAATGTTAATACCTGCCTGTAATTATAAATTTAAAAAATTCTTTATTATCCATAATAGTTATAGGGCAATGTCCCACACATCCCCATGAAAGATATTTTTATATACCTGCTCTACAAAACATTATATGTTAAAAACAAATAAATATACGTACCTAATAAGAATAATTATTAAAAGCATTAATCACAAAAATAAGTTTACAAAAAATAAATACAGGTACATAACAAATACATGGGCACCCAGGTATCAGGCTACCATCCAATTGTCAAAAGAAGCTGCCGAGTCCACAAAATAAGCACTTACGAATTTATCGTACGAATTATACGAGGAAATTCAGCAGAAGCGATACAAATTGAGATGTCTTGAATAGGTTATTTCTGGGCAGTGACCCCTTTATAAGCTGCAGTACGCAAAGAGAAAGGATTAATAAATAAGCTTTTTCTTTAGAAACCATCACACTTCTTCTTCCTGATACCGATGATGCAGCTAATGAGGATATACAAACGACATAATAATTATTGAGGAATTTTTATTAGTTTAACTTGTCTATATATTAAGTATTATATAATATAAAATATATATAATAAGTAGGGTTTGGGATTTCCCGGTCTTTTTATTTTCCCGGGAAACGGGAATTAAAAAATCGTCTTCCCGGGAATTCCCGGGATTCCCGAAAATAATATTTCTCTTAAAATAAATAATATTTGTTAACTTTAAAATCACGATTTGGTTAATAATTCGTTGTTTTAGTTTGCCATGTAAACAAATATTTAAATATCTTTTTTGGGCAACACTACTCCACTCGTCTAATACAAGAGCAAACCTCAAATTGTCGCAAATTTGACTCGATATTGTTTTCACCATCGTATTTTTAACGGCGTTGTAATATTTTATTACAATGTTTTTAGCATCAGTTTCATATTTTGGTAACGTCATATTTTTACTGAAAAAACTTTGACGAATAAAAGAACCTTGTGTAATTGCTCGAATAGATATTCCATCGACTGCTGCCAATTTTGAAACAATTCCTGGTAATGTTTGGGTGTCTAAAAAACTTTTAATGGTGGAATTATTTTTTTTTTTATTTGGTGCAGGTGTTGAAGAATCGTTTTCAAATTTTATTTTATGAACCAAAAGAAGGTGCCGTATTAGACCACTAGTACTACCGCCCTTGAACATTAACCTTTTCGGGAAAATATTACATTGTGCTGCGTTGTCTACTTTTTGAAAATAGTTCAAAACTTTAGACATTTTGCTTCTAAACAAAGTGAATTTTATAAAAAAGTATTATTAGAAAAATTCAATCATAAATAAAAAAAATTATACTTACAAATTCTGTGACCACTTTTAAAAACAATTTGTGCATGCGATTATATTTATAAAAATGAACCATGGAAACTACAGCTGGTTTTACGGTTGATATAGAAAACATTTATATACAAGAAAACATTTAATTATGTATGTATGTATGTATGTATATAATTAATTCACTTGAAAATTTAACTTTGGCGAGAAATATTTTTGACGGATGATGTTTGTTTTTCTTTTCCATATTCGTCGTATTTGAGAAAAGTTGTTAATACTTAACAAACAAAAAACGCTAACAAATTAAAAACCTTACCTTTTATTCAAATATTCTTTAAATTTACCAAAACAGATAAGAAATTAAAAATAAAATTAAATATATTTCCTAGTATACTATATATTTTTTATTTCTCGTTTTCCCGGGAATAAGAGCAAAATTTTCGCGGAAATATTAAGTGGTTCCGTCCCGAGATTTCCCGGTTCCCAAACCCTAATAATAAGGCATTTTTTCATAAGAAAAATACTGTGTTATAAGAGCCTTACAATTTTAAAGATTTTTTTTTTAATTAGACCGTAAATCATATGTGTGCATGTACATACAGTCTGTCGAGAATGAGTTTAAACCTTTAAAATCCACATTTGTTAATTGAGTTTTACTATTTATGTATATCGTCTTTTATTCCTTAGGAATGTGGCTTTTGGAAAAATCTTAAGAATTTAAACTTTTTGGCACTTTAATTTTTTATTGCATTTTGAAAACAAAAAATTTGACGAATTTTGCAGGAATTTTTTTTTCGCCATTAAATTTTTAATAACTCCGAATCAGTAATAGATAGAAAAGAAATGTGTTTGGTTAGTTTAAGCAGAATTTTCCAGTGCATCTTTTGATTCTCCTGCTAATAAAATCGGAAAACCAATTTTCAAGTTAAGACAAAATATATTAGGCTGCGTTTGTAAAAAAATGATTAAATTAAAAAAATTTGATGATTTTTTTCTTCAAAATATGATCTTTTTTGCTCTAAGCGATTTTTCTCTCCAAAGCTTCTGGCAACGCTGCTTTAGAGTATTTTTGCTTGTTTGTCTTTTTTTTCATTAAGCATTTTGTAGTTTTATGTGCTAGAAGTCAAAAAAGTGAAGTCAGTGAAAAATCAATAATAGAGACGCATATATTAATCAATTTTTGTAAAAAGTTTTTTATTTATTAAATTATATTAATTTCTTACACATTTCTTAAATAAAAAATAAAATTATTTACAAAAATTGGAAACAATTTTTAAAATACGGTCTGTTAACTACAACTAACTATAACTATAAATGGGGCGACTTTAAACTAACTTTTAAGTAGCTAACTTTAAGTTAGTTTAAAAGCCTAGATACAGATAGTTAACTACTGCCAAGGACATCGAAACTTTAAAATAGTCAGTTAGCCCTATAAGCTTCGCTGCTGAATTGATATTTATGGATTATTTTTCAATTATGATATTTGTTTCTAAATACTTCAACGAACTTTAAATTGTATTTAAAAATATACATTTTTAAATAAGAAGATAAAAAAAAAAAAAAAATTCCACAAAATCAGTAGTGAATGGCTTAAGTTATAAAACAATTTGACTCGTATTATTCCAACTTTTATATTTACAATACTTTTACAAGATATTTAAAGTACATTTTGCTTGAGATGTTCTTCTGACAATGGGTTTCTATTGTTTGCTACTGTCAGATTGACTGCGATGAAATAACTTTTTCGGAAGATACTCAATAAGCCTGCAAATGAAATATTTAAGGGTGACTTTTGAAAGAATCAGATCACCAATGTATTGTATTGATTAATTTGAAATAGAGTCGGAGCTAAAAACATGGGGAGAAGTTTTTTAACGACAGACATACGACGGAATTAAAGTTTTCTTGTGCTGTTTAGATCGCTTTTTGCTTACGAGTTTATCTTCACGTTGTAATTCGTTTTATATGCCATTGCGGATTCTGGCAGTTATTCGCAGAAAGAAATGACTTGTTTTCAAACAGGGGTCTCAAATATTGATGCTGCATTAAACACATGAAAGACTGCAGGCTGATGACTACAAATACCTTTGGCTGCAGTCGTTGTCGTGAAGTCGACTACTTAATTATTTTGGAAATGGCAGCAGCTGACTGAAGCTGTTTAATGGAAATACACATACATATTTCAGTACTGTCACTTTTACAAAATATAAAATTACCTCTTCAAGATATTCTAATAACACGTAGATATTATTCAAAAATGTAATATATTTTTTTTGCACATTAGTGCTAATAACTAGTTCATTAGTTTTGGTTACGTTATTCGGTTTCGTCAAACATTCGTAAATAAATACCCATTTTCCCATGTTCTGGAAAAACCCTAAAAGAAGAACTTTTTTTTCTATAGCGACAGTATTATATCACTTAAACATAATAATTTCGCTCTGCGAATAGTTATTTCACATACGAAAGACAACGTTAGCAACTAAATGCGAACAACAACACTAAACAACAGCTAAAAACGATCCAAATAGCACAAGCATATGAACATGACAAATTATAATTTTCTTAAAAATATTTTTGGTGTACACCAATACCTCACTCACTCACTCACGACGCAAAGTGAATTATGATTTTCTATAGCAAACCATATAAAGATCGAAGATAGGTTCCAGGGTTACGAAAATACTACTTTTTAAAAAGAAAATTGAACAAAGTAAACATATAAAAAACAAAAATAATATAAAATTTTATTACATACATACAAAAAACAAACAAAAAAAAACAAAAAAAAAATTCAATTCAAAGAAAATAAAATATTCAATTAATTAACAAAAAAAATAAATAAAAATAAATCACTGTCTGATAAGTCCATAGTGGCTGTTGTCGTAAGTCGGCTTTCTTTCACAAAAAATTAGTTCAATGTTTGCTGAACAGCTTTTTTTTAACGTAAAATAAATTCCATGTAGCAATTGATATTCGTAGCTAGCGTCTGGAACACTTTAAAACTCCTTCCACTGTCAGGGTCGTTTTTTTAAAAATATCTCCATAGATTCGTCAATCAAACACATCGCTTTGGAAATTTGTTTGGAGGTCAAATTTTGTTCTTCGGAGATTTCTATTGAACGGTCACTGTCATCTTCATTAGCAAACTGCAATTCAAGTTGCAATAGTTCTTCATTAGACAATTCTTGGTTGTGCGAGGTTAGCAATTCATTTATGTCAGTCTCAATTAGAAAGGGAATCCCCGAATTTTGATGGCATGGCGCAATTATGTAGAAACAAAAGTCGTTGCCATATTTTATAAAAAAAAGAGAAAATTTCAAAAATAAATTAAAGACTCAAACCCAAAACAACGCAACTTCGAAAATCTAACGACGCACAGGTAAAATTAGTACTAATTCAGCAGCGACGCAACTTCGAAAAAACGCAAAACGAAACGACTCAAAGCGAGGTATTGATGTATATTTGAAATGCTCAACGTTAATAGAAACAAGTAAGAGCACTATATTCGGCTGTGCCGAATCTTTTATACCCACCACCAATTTTGTGTACATTTAAAGCACAATATTTATTATTTTGTTACTCATTATGGAATAATCTTTTTATAATAAAATATGTATCACTTTCTTTGTAGAGGGTGGTTAAATTTTAAGGGCCCATGTTGAAGGTGAACTACAGCTAGTCTTTAAATTAGTTTTCTGCATTTCATTTTACATTTTTCAATCTCAAACTTACTCAATTTGATCCGTGGAAAGATACGCAAATGAGTAACGCTTTAAAGTTATTTAGGTTTTTTATGAAAATGGGCGTTCAAATCAAAATGCATTTTGTGCACTTCGTAATTGTTTTGATCAACATAATCATTCAAATTCATCCACAATCGGGAAAATTTTATAAAATATTTAAATTTCTGCAAAACAGGTCTGTATAAAATGTTAGAAAATCTGTGAATGCCTTCTTAGTTCGTTGAATGGGAACCATTGCTGTTTTTTGCGATAGTGTGGCAAAAGAGCAGTCAACCTCGACTCATCATCGTGCCCAACAATTGAGCATCAACATCGTCATTGAAAATTTGGACCATCAGATAGAGGAGTGGCACCAAGGATGGAGGGGCCATTTGGCCGATATTTTGTCAAATACATAACTGAACCATACAAATATTATCATTATAAAAATAAATGATAGTAATTTCCTAAATAATTTGTGTTTGATATAAATTCAACATCGGTCCTTAAAATTTAACCACCCTTTATAACTTCGATATGCTACTAAAATGCTTTTGTAAATGTAGTTTTTCAATGAAAGTGGGCGTTAAAGTAGGCGTGTCAATAAAGTTTTTGCTAATAAATACAACTAAGATATTTCAATATAGTTCTTTATTTTCCCAAAAACTTTGTCAATAGAGAAATTACATGAATTTAAGAAAACCCGTTATATGGGAGGTAGGCGTTATAGTGGGCGTGTCACCTAAACTTTTTGGCACAACAACTACATTGACTAGAAGGATATATGTAGTAAATTTCCTCATCATACCTCTAATTTTGTCGGTTTTATGAGCTTTAACATTTCATTAACGGTAGATAACGTGAAAAGTGGGCGTTATAGTAGGCGTGTCAAAGTTATTTTTACGCGTGAGTACATTTTAGATGTTTCAATATAGCCTTTTATTATTCCAAAATCTTTATTAATAGAGAAATTATATGAATTTTAGGTAAAGCGTTATATGGTAGGTGGGCGTAAAAGTGGGCGTGGCACCTTAATTTCTTTGTACAATAATGACACTGCCTAGGGGGATATACGTAGCAAATTTGATCATCATACATCAAATTTTGGCGGTTTTATGAGCTTTGAAATTTCATTAACGGTAGATAACGTGAAAAGTGGGCGTTATAGTAGGCGTGTCAAAGCTATTTTTGCGAATGAGTACATTTTAGATGTTTCAATATAGCCTTTTATTATTCCAAAATCTTTTTTAATAGAGAAATTATATGAATTTTAGGTAAAACGTTATATGGGAGGTGGGCGTAAAAGTGGGCGTGGCATCTTAATTTTTTGGCACAATAACGACATTGCCTAGGGGGATATACGTAGCAAATTTGATCATCATACCTCTAATTTCGGCGGTTTTATGAGCTTTTAAATTTCATTAACCGTATATAACGTGAAAAGTGGGCGTTATAGTAGGCGTGTCAAAGTTATTTCTGCGAATGAGTACATTTTAGATGTTTCAATATAGCCCTGTATTATTCCAAAATCTTTATTAATAGAGAAATTATATGAATTTTAGGTAAAACGTTATATGGGAGGTGGGCGTAAAAGGGGGCGTGGCACATTGATTTTCCGTTAAAAAAAAGCCCCTCACCAAAAAGCAAAGTGTGCTAAATTTCAGAGTCGTACATCCAATTTTGTTGCTTTTATGACGTTTTTGTTTTTAAATATACCGAAAAATACACTGTGCGGTATAAATTTTCGTACATTTTGATCGATAACTCCTTTCATAATAATTAGATTTAGGTAATTTTTGGTGGGAAATATTGTTTTGACTCGAGAAATATATATTCGAAGTTTCATGACTCTACGTTAATCCGTTTGGACACAATACCATTTTATTCGATGTTCGTAGGACACGGTTTTTTCGACCTACTCTTGCATTCCGAGCTATAACTCACTTCCTAATATTCCGATATAGCCCATTTTCAATACCAAACAAACCTTGTCTAAAGGAAAGATTCTGGCAAAATTTGAGCCTCCTAGCTTTTTCGGTGCGACCTCTATCGTGCTTTCAACAGACGGACAGACGGACAGACGGACGAACATAGCTAGATCGTCATCAAATCAAACCCTGATTCAGAATATATATACTTTATGGGGTCTAAAATGGATATTTCGATGTGTTACAAACGGAATGACAAAATGAATATACCCCCACCATTTTTTTGGTGGCGGGTATAAAAATTCTATATTTGAGATATTTTTAATTTTTATAGTTTTTTTTTTTTTAATTGAATATGAAAATAAATTATTATTAAATGCAAAACAAATACAAATACAGTACAATTAAAAAAGTTGATATATTGGTATACATACTTTGAAAATATTGCGAAACGATATCTATCTTCTATCTTCTATATATATAAAAGTGAAACTCTGTGTGTGTGTGTGTTAGCTATAGACTTCGAAACTGTCAAATCGATCGGCCTCAAACTTTGGTAAGTTGTTGTACACATTCCAGGGAGTGTTTGTGGGTGGTAAAAATTGTGCAGTACCACGCCCATAAAAAATAACTTATCATTTTTAGCTACTTGCAGTAGATCGATTTTTCTGAAACTTTGCACACATATTAAGCTGTCATGACTATACAATTTCGTGATTAGGAAAGTGGGCACTGCCACGCCCATTAAAAATAAGTTGTCAGTTTAGGCTACTTGCACTAGATCGATTTTTCTGAAACTTTGCACACATATTGAGCTGTCATGTCTATATAATTTCGTGATTAGGAAAGTGGGCAGGTTCACCCCCATTAAAAATAAGTTATTATTTTCAGCTTTTTCCACGCATTCCAATGGTTCCCACCGATTTGCCTTTCAACTTCAAGCCACTACAGTTTCCAGTTCGCCTTGCCTTCGCTATTACCATCAACAAAGCACATGGGCAATCTCTACGTGTTGCAGGATTGAATTTGGAAAATCTATGTTTTCCGCATAGCCAGCTGTTCGTCGCATGCGCCAGAGTGGCAACACCAAAAAATTTGTTCATTTATAAAGCAAATGGAAAATCTAAAAATATTGTAAACCCTCTTGCATTACAATAAAAATCAATAAAATATTATGTTTAATATATTCAATTAAAATTCAGAATGCATTTTTATTCGTTAAGGAACGTAAAAACGCGCGCCGGGCTTGGCTAGTACTTATATATTTTCCATTTGGCTTTTCTTACATGATAGAACGAGACGAAACTGAATGTTTGGATTAATTAATCAACGTGTTCATTTGGTTTGTGTTTCTTATATTGCTGGGATTTGAATACGAATCCATCACAATATCATTAATATTTGTTTTTTTTTCAATTTTTTTTTTTTTTTTTACGAATGTATTCTTGAATAAAAAAGAAGGCCTTTGAAAGGCCTTATTTAGAAGACACAATGAAATTATTTGTGATACATTTAAACTTTTTTACATATTTTAGTTTTTGTTTACCTTACAAAAATAGTTACATAAACTAGCCTCAGCAAATCTGCGAATACATAAGTACAATAAATCGAATGTGCTCAACCATCAGAGACTTAACAAAATGTTTCGTTACATTTTCAAATGTCATTTTATTGAGCAGAGAGCGAAACTATTCGCGAATTCCTTACGGAAAATGCTTTTGTGCTTTGTTTACGCACACAAATACCTTAATTATTGATTAGTTTTGGCAGAAGCTTAAGCCGGCATACATGTAGTTGGTCACAGGTAGAAACGCCTTACTTCAAATAATTGTAACTTTACAGGAGAAGACAAAAACGTAATAGAAACTGTACTATCATAAAATAACTTCCATTTTAAAATTGTTATTTCTGATGCAATTGCAATTAATTTTTTTTGGCGAGGTGTATTCGTGTGAAATGTATGGAAATCACTGAAAAACTAAATTTCGCAAAAATTACGAGTTTGGGCCTTTCTATCTGTGACCATAGATACGTAAAATACATCTCGTCTGAAGATATCTTTATGTAAATTATAGTAAGGCCTTTAAACGTAAGGCGCTGTTGACTTTTAGCGTTGTCTATGTACTTTTGGATGTGTGTCTTTGATTCAAATTAGTTAAGACTACACCCATGTACGAATTTCACAAAAATAAAATAAACAACTAAAAATATTCAATTTAAAAATTAGATTCGATTTAAAGTAGAACCAGAAGAAAAAAACTGCCGAGAGAGTGACATTGACAGCTGTCATGGCTTAGTTATGCTTTTGTTTTAATAAATTAAATTATACTTATATACATACATAAGTATACCTAAATTTTATATTTATTATATTCGTACATATGTATGTATTCGTACATATGTTAAGAGAAATTAAAAAAAAAAACTTTTTATGATTATCATTGCGCTCAACACAATTTTGGAAATATTCTGAAATAGATCGCTATGAAAAAACAGCATAATCGGCTTATTAATTTCTAAAATATGTCCCATATTTTTACAATAGAAATTAACATTTTTCACCCGAAGCTTACTGTTTATGGATTATATACCTCTAGGGCTATTTCGACGAATCGCATGTTTGTTTGCATAAATCAAGTTACTAAAACTCATTATCGATTTTTAGACACGCTTAAATTATTATAGTCAATTTAAAACTAACTAAAATATATATAAGCACAAAAAAGCAAACCGCACGATCTTAGTTGTAAATAAGGAAGAAATGTTTCAATTATGTGTGAAACAAAATATTGGCCAAATGCTCGCCACGGCTTCGGTGGCATACCCTATTTTCAATGACAATGTTTATGTTCAATTGTTAAGCACGACGAGTCGAGGTTGAAGGCTCTTCTGCGAACATGCAAATATGTTTTCACATTTCCGAGACTCGTTTTGCTGAAATTTCCGCAATTTTCACTATTCGCCCGATGGTGGACAGCTTGGTCGATAATGCATTTTAATTTGAATCGTTCATTTTCGTCAAAGGCTTCAATAATCTTAACGCAATGATTAATTGTATACATTTTGAATTTGTCAAACACTAAAACAAAGATGTGTAAATAAAGTTGGGCAAAAAATATGATATTAAAGTGGGTCTCACAATTAACAGCGCCCATTATGGGTGAACTACCCTTTATAACTGCTTCGGTGTTTTTCGTAACATTCTAAAACGTGTGATGTTAAACCAGCAAATATATAGTTTGACCTTTTATAGTTAAAGAAAATATAAGCGAATACTGCTACTTATAAAATGAAACAGAATGAGGGAATTAAATTAAGGATATTATATTGCCGCAAAACAAATTCTTAGTGCCATGTAAAATAATTTTTTACATTGAATATAATAGAAATTGTGTAATGTCTAATGCATTGATTGCATTGATTGACATCGATGTGCCTGCAAAATATGTCGAAGTTTGTTAATTAGGTAGAAAAGAGCCAAAACCATTTCAAGGTAAATAACATCAGCAATACGTTTTTCTTTTATTTGATACTGTTCAGTTATTCAAAAGCATCCGACCTGGTCGCAACAAAAGTGTGGCAAAAGGCATAGACAAGTTGTAAAATAATTTATAAATTAAGATTTTCTAATAAATGGCGAAAATTGACCCAAGCCAAATCCACCACAACTATTTCTAAGCCCTTTTGTTAGCTTCCTAGCCTTTACGAAATTAGAAAGAAAGAAGACCACAGGCATAAAGCTTGAAGTCTTACAATTTTTGAAGAAGATCACTTCTCGAAGATAATTGACTTTATAAAAACACAAACCAATAAGTTACTTAGATTAGGTTTTACACTATTAATAAAGATTATTTTGACACCATTTTGTTTTTTTGAAAAATATTTTTTGTTTTGTTTTCATTTTATCTATCTATCTTAAAATTTTTCAAATAAAAACTAGAAAGAAAGCCTGTTAATCCACCTTAGTAATAATGTAAATTGATGTGAAAAAGCCCGCCAAGTTACAAAATCGTTTAAAACTCAATAAATACGATTTTTATTTTTGGAGATTGTAGTCATGCGTAAAGAAAACCATAAAATAAACCAACTATATTTATGTTTTCCTCTCAAGCTGGAAATATGAAATATAGATAGTTTTTTGTCCATCCTGTAAAATGTGCTGAAAGGGAGTAAGCAGGTTTGCGTATGAAGCCGACGACATTAATGGTTTATGTGTGGGTTAAATACATATAAGATCCCGTCGATCTATAAGGAGTATAGGACTTTCAACCCGCTTATCAAGGAATAGTTGTGAAATAATTGTTTAATACGTGATTCCAAATATTTTTTCAACTGATCATTCAATTTTAAGAAGAAACAAAAAAAAATAAAAAGTGTTTTGAATGAGTTAAATATACTTATTAGAAATTTATGCCCTTCAGTCTCCTTAATAAGTATGCACAGATAAAATTATTAATTAGAAATCTTTAATTAATTAAATAATTGAACTATTTACAAACTTAAATAATATTTTTAGTTTATTTAATAAATAACAAAAATGTTTAATGAATCTGTTTGTTTTTATGTTCTTATATGTTGTAAAAAAAGAATACTCCTGAAGATGTCCTCTAATGGATGACGAAATATAGAGAAAATAAAAAATAAAATTAATTCTTAAATAAAAAACTGGCCTCAAGCTTGATTATTTTGATAAAAAAAATTTTTATATTAAAAAGACCGTATGAAAATATACCACAGCTTATTAAATTGAGTTTTTATTTTATCGAACTTTTCTGTTTAAACTAATACTTTTAAATTTAAATTTAATTAAATAAATTTTATTACTTGGTTTTACATTTTTGTATGGTATATTTCCTGAGTAAAAAAAGTGTTTTTCCCAAAAATTGCTTAAATCTATGCATGAGGAAAATTTATGCATTAGAAAAAAAGTTATAGATCAAAATGTATAAAAATGTATACCGCACAGTGTATTTTTCTGTATTCTGAAAATTTAAAACGTAATAAATAACAAGTAAGAGCACTATATTCGGCTGTGCCGAATTTTTTTTACATACCACTAATTTTGTGTATTTTTATAGCAGAAAATGCAAGTTAAGATATGAAATTATTGTTATTTAAAATAAATTCTTTTCCACCAAATTAAGATATGAAATTGTTATAAATTCTTTCCCACTAATTATGCTGACGATATGTCTGCTAAATATGAACGGTGTAGGGTTTCTACCCGTTGAACGAACTTGCAAATATTAGCGAAACAAGCAAATATAAATAAAAAGATACTTTTTGCTGTTAAACTAAGAATTAGTTATAAGAATGACTTTTTGTAAAATTGAGTTAAGTTTGATTTGACGTGTTGACTAGAGTGGTCAACAAAAAATACATTTTTTTATGAAAATTTAAAAAGCGAATTTTAATTGGCGGCCAACGTGGGGCCCACCAATCGAAACATCCTGAAAAAACAAAGTAAGGAAAACATTTTTTTTCTTTCGTAAAGTTAAAAAAAAGGTTTTCATTATTATTATAAACTAAGTGAACAATTATTTTAGTGACATTTTTGGACAATACTAAATAAAAATAAAAAGAACTTTGCAAAAAATAAAAATATTAGCGAAAAATTTTGTGAAAAACAATTTTTCGTTCATAAACAGTGTTAAAAATAAAAGAACTTTCAAAATATATTGATGTCAACTTTTTAGTGACAAAAACTTTTGAAAAGCATTTTACACGTCCGAAACTAAAAGCCAGAAAAACAGAACATTGTGCAAAAATTACTGCAAATAAAATATAGTAAAGATAAATAAAATCAATCTCTATTTAACATTGAGTTGTCCAATTGGAAGTAATTAACAGCAAATAAAGAAGACCGGAAAAAGGAAGACGTTTATAACAACATACAACATTCATCAAAATCAACCAGTTGGAGATTATTTTAAGAATATCGTAAGTTATTGTTATTAAGAACAAAAAAGTGTAAACTAGATTTAAGAAAGAAAAAAGATTAAGTAAATTGTAAAGAAATAATTATATTAAAAACTTTCCCATCTTTGTCACATCGCAAATAACAAAACATTTTTCTTTTAATAAAAATATTAATCTATTGGAAATAAATTTTTTTTCCTTGCTTGATTTAACTAAAGTAAATGTTCGTTTCCTATTAAAACGGGAAATTAGGAATAACAATTTTGTATATAATTAGAAGGACAGAAAGGCGTTGTCAGGCAATTCATATTGACTATTTGATAGAAGTTGAAAATAAGAATAGAATATTTAAGATAATTAGTTTCGAAACTGGACTCAGAAATAACAGAATCAACGAATTTGTTTAGGGCACTAGAGACGGACAGGATGGCGAGTGCAGATCAGATTAAGGCCTTAATAGAGGCGCAAACGGCTCCATTAGTAGCTAGGATAGAAGCATTGACTAAGGATTTAAGTGAACTAACGACATGCAATTCGGTGGGAGAATACGAGGAGGAAAGGATAAATGTAACAATTTGTTGCGACGAACCCCTCGATGTTATCAAATCTTTACCTACCTTCGACGGGAAACAATCTTATGTGAGTTGGCGTGAAGCAGCCACTCATTTAATATTAGGGGAAGTAAACGTTACTACTCTGCCCTGACTATTTTACGGAACAAGATAATTGATAAGGCTAACGATACTCTCATTAACCATGGTACTGTTCTCAACTTTAAGGCAATCATCAGCCGCCTTGATTTTGCTTAAGCGGATAAGCGACCCCTTCATCTTATCGAGCAAGAGCAGAGTGTTATGCGGCAAGGGTCGCAATCTATAATGTGTTATTACAATGAGGTCAATAGGAAATTGGCCGATTTGATAAACAATACTATGATGACCCATGGAACGGGTTCGGATATCACCAGAGAACTTAATAACAGGAACAGACAGTACGCCCTTCAGGTCTTTATGATGGGACTTAATCCCCCTTTGGCGGATATTTTGGTTTCAATTTCCCCAAATAAATTACCAGAGGCATTGGAAAAAGCTCAAGAGCTAGAGGCCAATCGGGTTCGAGCTAACTTTGCTTTACATTTTAATAAACCCCATGTTAGTAAATTGAATAATGGTAATAATTTCTTACGATTCCCTAATCGCGGTAATAAGGACTCACGTCCATATGACAACAACAATCGCTTCTCGGATGGAAAACCAGAACTAATGGAAATTGACAGCTCAGCATATGCTGTTGGAAGGTCACAATTTAATTTTAGACAAGTAAGACAGAACAATTTCCAACAGACAAGACCGAATAATTTCCAACAAGTAGGACAGAATAATTTCCAGCAAACAAGACAGAATAATTTCCGACGACAATTTGATAATTTTCGGCAACCAATGAAACGTCAATTCGATAAAAGTGGCCAATTAAGCCATCAACCAAAATATAAAACGCAACGAATCAATAATTCTTTTTTAGAAGAAGGAGTGGATTGTCCTACATTATCAAGGCATCCTTAGCAGGTAGAAGATATCAAATATTAATAGACAGTGGTGCTACAAGCTGTTACTGTAGCCCGAACACATTAAACTATAGAAATGAATTGGCTATTAAGAAAAGAGTAAAAACAATAAACGGTTACACTATAATAAGTCACTTTTTGAATGAATTGGCTATTAAGAAAAGAGCAAAAACAATAAACGGTTACACTATAATAAGTCACTTTATTTATTTCGAATTCGCGAAAGGTTCTACGAAGTTCCAAACTTTGAAGCCGATCTTTTGATAGGCTATAATTTAACGAAAAAGGCAAACATGATATTGAATTTTGAAAAAGGAATAATAGAATGTGGGTCACATTCGGAAAAGATTTTGAATTTTGAGAAAGACAACAGTAGACAAAATATGCAATAACTGCTACCAAAAAAGGTATCAGTACCAATGGAAATAATGAAAAAACTGCTACTAAAAAAGTGTACCAGTCCCAATGAAAAAAATTATAAAAAAGATGAAACAACTGCTACTAAAAATGGCATCAGTCCAAATATAAATATTTTAAATATAATCTCTGACGACAGAGAAATTGAAGAAAATGCTGAAAAAATGAATTTAATTAAAGAGAGAAAGAACCAATTGAAAAAATAAAAATTCTGAGGAGAAATATAATGAGGAATGTGGAAAGGCTACATTCAAAGATAGATATGAAACTACTATTCAGGACAGACATAAAAGCGGAGATTCGCACAACGGTTGAAACTCCTATATGGAGTAAACAGTATTCTTATCCTCTGTCTGTGAATGATTTTGTTAATAAGGAAATTAAGAAATTGATACAAGATGATATTGTACGAACAAGCAAGAGTCCTTATAACTCCCAAATATGGGTGGTGCCAAAAAAAGGAACCAATGAAAATGGAACCCAAAAATTAAGAATGGTAATTGATTAAAAAAAATTAAATTCACAAACGGTATCGGACAAATACCCGATTCCTGACTGCAACGTTATTTTGGCTAATTTAGGAAATGTTAAATATGTTTCAACTATTGATTTAGAATCAGGGTTTCACCAAATTTTAATGAAACCTGAAGACATGAAAAACGGTCCGAGCATATTTCAAGGAGCAATGGATAATATTTTAAGAAATTACATAGGGAAATTTTGCCACGTCTATATAGACGATATTATTGTATTCTCTAACAATCTTGAAGAACACACTGACAATTTAGACATCATAATTAATGTACTTAAGGAAGCACACATGAAAATATCTTTGGAAAAATAAAACTTTTACAATAGGGAAGTTGAATTTCTGGGTTATGTTATCGCACAGAATGTAGTTCGTACAGATCCAAAGAAAATAGAAGCAATTGAATATTATACAATTCCGACCACCATCAGACAACTACGCAGTTTTCTCGGAATGACTGGATATTATCGGAAATTTGTTGAAAATTACGCATCAATTGCAAAACCTTTAACTAAGTTCTTAGCCGGAGAAAACGGAAGAGTTTCTCAAAGAATGTCAAATAAAATAGCTATAGAATTAGAGACGGAAGCAAAAAAAGCATTTCAAAAGCTCAAAAAGTTATTAATAGGGCAAATAGAATTGAATCAGCCGGATTTCACAAGAAAATTTACATTAACCACTGACGCCTCCAATATCGCAATAGGAGCAGTTTTGAGCCAAGATAAGAAACCGATAACATTTATTTCAAGAACACTCAATCCAACCGAAAGAAATTATGCTACCAACGAAAAAGAACTGTATGCCATTATCTGGGCATTAAAAATTCTAAAAAATTATTTGTATGGAGTAAGTGATTTGGAAATTCACACCGATCACCAGCCATTAACATTTGCAGTTTCCGAAAAAAATCCTAATACTAAAATAATAAGATGGATGTCTTTTATTGAGGAGTTTTCTCCAAAATTCGCTTATAAACCAGGAGCTACTAACATAGTAGCAGATGCTCTCTTGCGACAAGTTCTCAACAACTTATCTGATGATGACTCCATCCACAATACGCAACATTCAGCTGAAAGCAGTGACACTCCTTTTATCATAGAGAGCAATAAACCACTTAATGAATTTAAACAACAGATTATTTTAAGTAAAGGAAATCTTACAATACATGAATCAATTAGGCAGTTCAATAAGACACGTCACATAGTTGAATTCGAAACTAAGGATGACGATGTCCCTGCGGAATACGATCAAAAAGCTATCATTCAGCAAATACATGAACGAGCCCATAGAAGCTTCAAAGAAAATTATAGACAAATTTATAAACAATATTATTGGCCCAATATGATTTCACACTTCAAAGAATTTATTAAACACTGTGGTATACGGCAAAAGTCAAAGTATAATAGACACCCACAAAAATTAAAAATCGGAAAAGCACCGATCCCCAACAAGGAGAGGGAATATCTCAACGTGGATATATTTTACGCACAAAATCTCAAATTTATGACCTGTATAGATTCCTATTCAAAATACCTCGTCATAAGACGAAAAGATTGGGAATTGAGTTATACTACTGTGCACCACGTCATAGTAACACAAATGGTCAAGTGGAAAGAGTCCACTCAACACTCGTAGGAATAGCACGATGCATAAAGGAAGAATACCACTTAATAGATGACACTGAAACATTCTACAAGGCAGCAAAACAATATAACAAGACAATTCATTATGTTACCGGAGAAGAACCCTCTGATATTTTATATAATAGAATTAATCATGAAAATATAGGAAATAAATTAAAAGCAGCACAGGAGAAATTGTTGCAAAGGAACAAGGAAGCGAACGTTAAAAATTATATGCCAGGAGATATTATATACGAGAAATTAATAGGGCAAAGAAACGAATTACAGCCTCGTTACAAAAAACAGAAAGTTAGGGGAGACCTCGGCAATAAGGTTTTGATTCAATCTAAAATAGGATAATACACAAGGAGAATATTAAAACATGACCTTTTTATTTATTGGAAATGAAGGCCGTCATGATAATACTATTGATACACGCAAAGAAAAACCATGGTTACGTCATGATCACGACGGTCATATTATTTTTTCTAAAACAAAATTTGGTTGTCGAAAACAAGTAATAGTTATTTTTTTTTCATTTCATCATATATTTTGTCATGATAATCAAGCATTTGTTTGAATTATATCATTTAATGTTTACTTTTCGTAAAAGTTTCAAAATGGTAATCATTTAAAAATAGTATGATTAAAAAAAATTAATTTGACAAAAATAAAATTATATTCAAAAGCATTATAAATTAAAAATAATCATTAAATGATAGGTGAGACAACAGTAAGATTACAAATTAATCAAGCTTTGATTTTTTTTAAATAATAATTTGATTTCAACTGTTCTTCTTCTTGCTGAATAAATTTTTATTATTTTAAAAGTTTGAGATGTCAAAAAAAGGAACAAAAATTTTGAAAAATTAAAGAAAATTTAAAAATAAACGTGAAAATGTTAAAAAAAAATTGGCAAAAAAATTGCAATTAAAATGGTAAGTACAATCAGTATGTATATGTTACAGCAAAAGACAATAATTTGCCGCAAAAAAGCAAAAATTGTCGATTTCAATTGTAGTCATAAATATATATGATTATTGAATGATACTTAAATTAAACATAATAATGATAACTGGTAACCATTATTATTTTTAACCATAATCATACAATTCAATCATAGTATGTTGCTCTTCGATTATGGTTACCACAACCATATTTTTTCTTTGCGTGTACTGACGACATTGAGATTTGGTGAGGCAGACATACGAATACTGGACTATACCAATGCGCATCTGATTTCGATACGGACAGGAAGTTTTCGAATTCAGAATGGAAATTTTAGATTAATACATATTATTTATAAATCTACAAATTTACGAGGAAGCTTTTACTAAAATAGAGGACGAAATAAGACAAAGACCAACACCATACAGTACTACTATTTCTTTCCTAATCCACGAACTAAGAAAACTACAGGAAACAATTGCTAGAAGAAGACCACGTGATAGAAGATCACTAAATTTTCTTGGGACAACTTGGAAATGGATAGCCGGAACACCCGACCATGACGACTATAAAATAGTGACAGACAATATTGAGGGACTACTCGAAAATAGTTACCAACAGAAAATAATTAATAGAGAATCTATAATTAAGATTAATCAGTTGACGAATGTAACCAACACAATATTAACACTCGTAAAATCTAGCGAAATAACAAAACTAGAAATGGAACAGAGCATTTCCTTTAGGCAAAGGCGGGAATAGCAAATTCCTTTATTTTATCTGAAGATGAATTAAGAGAAATAAAAATGTCAACAAATTTGGGAATTTCCCTTATGAAAATATAAAACAAGCCCTTGAATTTGCTAAAATAAAAATTGCTAAAAATAATTCTACTAAAATATATATTTTAAGTTTACCTATAATAAATGAAATGTTTTGTGAAAAACTATTAATTAAGCCAATTAAGAAAAATAATTCAATAACAAAAATATCAAATGAAAACATCATTCAATGTAAGAACAATTAAATATTTGAAGTTGTTGAACATTGCAAAGAATATAATGATCTTTGTATTTGTAAAGAAAATGAAATTAATGACATAAGTAATAATAATTGTATACCAAAATTGTTAACTAGCAATGACCATCAATGTCCGATTTTAAAAAAATCAACACATTCCAACAATAGACGAAATTTCGCCAGGAAACATTTTATTAAATCAATTTAACGGAACAATTAAAGCCTCAAATGGCCAGTTTTGGGAAATAAATGGATCATTCCTAATTCATTTTAATAATGAAACTCTTACAATTAACGAAAAAAACTACACAGCAGAAGAAATTTTAACTTTAGTACCTCTTCCAGCGGTACTACAACTCTTATCAAATGTAAACAAAACAGAAGAAATACTATCACCTCAAAGAATTAAAGAATTACATTTGCAAAACATTAAATCTTTAAGAAAAACAAGTAAAAGCGCTATATTCGGCCGTGCCGAATCTTATATACCCTTTACAACGTGTAGTCATGCAATAACAGTAGTTTGTATCACCATCCCATATGAAATACGTACATACATGTAAAACACATACAAATATAAAAACATTCCATTGTAAAATTATAAATGTACGTATGTATGTTAAAAAAAAAATTAAAAAAAAAAAATTAAAAAAAAAAATTTTTTTTTAAATAATTAAAATATATATAATAAATATAAAACAAAAAAAAAATATTAAAAAAAAAAATTAAAAAAAAAATAATAAAAATATAAATAATATATTAAATAAAAAATAAAAATATATAAAAAAAAAAAATAAAAAACAAGTAACAGTGCTATATTCGGCCGTGCCGAATCTTATATACCCTTCACAACGTGTATTCATGCAATAACAATTGTTTGTATCACCATTCATCTCATATAAAATACGTACATATGTATATACTTGTTAGACTAAATGTGGCATCGAATCCCAGCTGAGCCAAAAAAATTTTATTTTATTTTATTTAATATATTATATATATTTTATTATTTTTTTTTTATATTTTTTTTAAATTTTTTTAAAAAAATTTTTTAGAAAAATTTTTAAAAAATTTTTTTAAATTTTTTTTTAAATTTTTTTTTTGTAGTTTTTTTTTTATTATTTTTTCTTATTTTTAATATTTTTTTTTTTTTAATTTTTTTTGTTTGGTATGTTTTTTACATGTATGTATGTATGTATGTTGTTGTTGTAATTGTGAAAAAAAACGAGGTGGTCGTGGTTTTTTGCTCATATCTCAGAAAGTTATGGGGCGATTGTGCTGAATTTCAATAGCGATTCATTCCTGGATATTTCCAAGAGATTGATACCATATACAGATCTGAGGAACATATAGTTGCTTCTAAAAGTTGATTTCAACCAACACACGGACAGACGGGCAGACGGATAGACGGACAGACGGACAGACGGTTAGGGCTTAATCGACTCCTCTATTCATAAGCTTTCAGAAAATATATACTTTATGGGATCGGAAATGAAAATTGTAGAAATTACAAACGGAATGACAAAGCTATATATACCCTTGTGCACCACAGGTGAAGGGTATAATAAATAAACGTTTTCTCTAACCAGTATACACGTTTGTATTTATGTATGTTGTTGTTGTAATGTTGTTTTTGTGAAAAAAAAAATCGAGGTGGTCGTGGGTTTTTGCTCATATCTCAGTTGTTTATGTACCGATGTTTCTGATTTTCAATACCGATCTACTCCCGAATATTTCTGATATTTTAATACCTCACCCGAGCTTAAGCGATGTCGGGGGGGCTTCAAAAAGTTGATTTCAACATACACACGGACAGACGGTCAGACGGACAGACTGACAGGGCTTAATCGACTCCCCTATTCATAAGCTTTCAGAAAATATATACTATATGGGGTCGGAAATCAAAATTGTAGAAATTTCACACGGAATGACAAACCTATATATACCCTTTTTCACTGTGTGAAGGGTATAATAAGCATTAAAGAAAAAGTATTTTCTTTTACAAGCATTGCTATATCCATTTTTATTATTGCTATTATAGTTCCACTTTACATCAATAAATTAAGAAAAAATCCAACTCAAGTACCGGTAACTAATATAACCTCAGAGAACAAAACGTCACAAGAAGAAAAAGTTGAGGAAATAGAAACCTCACACGGCAATATAAAAGTTAAATTTCGAAGCACAAATGAACTTCCAATATATTAATCAATCGGGACGATTGATTTTTCGGAAAGAGGAGTTAAGATATGAATTTATTGTTATTTAAAATAAATTCTTTCCCACCAAATTAAGATATGAAATTGTTATAAATTCTTTCCCACTAATTATGCTGACGATATGTCTGCTAAATATGAACGGAGTAGGGTTTCTACCCGTTGAACGAACTTGCAAATATTCGCGAAACAAGCAAATATAAATAAAAAGAATAATAAAAATAAAAAGATACTTTTTGCTGTTAAACTAAGAATTAGTTATAAGAATGGATTTTTTGTAAAATTAAGTTAAGTTTGATTTGACGTGTTGACTAGAGTGGTCAACAAAAAATAACTTTTTTTTATGAAAATTTAAAAAGCGAATTTTAATTTGTATGTATAGAATAATCTCTTAATACTAAAATATGCATCACTTTCTTTGTATAACTTCGATATGCTGGTAAAATGTTTTCGTAAATTTAGTTTTTCAATAAATGAGGGCGTTAAAGTAGGGGGAGTGCCACATAATTCCCAAAATCAAAATCTCCAAACACAAAATTCCCAAGAAAAAAAAGAAAATTAATCAAAATCCCAAAACACAAAATCCCCAAATACAAAATCCCCAAATTTTTACGATATTACCTAATTTTAATGTATTTTACACAGAAAATGAGGATTTTGTGTTTGACATTATTTCTGAAATTAAAAATCAAAACAAATTGTACGATAAATTCACAAATATTTAATAGGTATAATTTCAGAAATAATGTCAAACACAAAATCCTCATTTTCTGTGTAAAATACACGCGCGCGATTTTGTGTTTGGGGGTTTTGATTTTGGAAATTACGTGGTACATCCAAAGTAGGCGTGTCAATATAGTTTCTGCTAATAAATAAAACTGAGGTATTTTAATATATTTCTTTCTTCTTCCAAAATCTTTATTCATAGAGAAATTATATGAATTTAAGGTAAAGCGTTATATGGGAGGTGGGCGTGTTACATTTATTTTCCGTTAGGACAAAGCCTTTGACCAAAAAGCAATGTTTGCAAAACTTCAGAATCGAACATATAGTTTTGTCAGTTTTAGTAAGTTTTAAATTTAAAATAAACACTGTGCGGTATGAATTTTCGTACATTTTGATCTATAACTCTTTTCCTAATACATAAATGTAAGCGATTTTCAGGGAAAAATATTGTTTTTACTCGAGAAATATATATTATCGAAGTTGGTTGGCTGAACGTTGATGCGTGTGGACACAATTGCATTTTATTCGATGTTGGAAGGACATGGTTTTTTGACCTACTCTTGCATTACGAGTTATAACTCTCTTCATAATATTTCGATTTAGCACATTTTCAATACCAAACAAACCTTGTATATAAGATATATTCTGGCAAAATTTAAGCTCTTTTCCTTTTTCTGTCAGACCTCTATTGTGCTTTCAACAGACGGACATAACTAGATCATCATAAAATTAAACCCCGATTCAGAATATACGTATAAATATAAACAATAATATTTTATGTGGTCTAAAATTCATATTTCGATGTGTTACAAACGGAATTACTTAATGAATATACCCCCACCAGTTTTTTTGGTGGCGGGTATAGTAATATTAGATTTGTGTGGGCATGTCATCTTCTACTTTTGAAATTTTATAATTAGTGTTTGAATTCAACTCAGATAATCCATTACAAACTTCTTTTTTTTGAAAATTTTTGGTCAATATAAAAATAATATGAATTTAAGATAAAGCATTATATGGGAAGTAAACGTTAAAGTGGGTGTGTCACCTTATTTTTTTTTAATTATACTTATATTGGCATAACTTAATTTACCAGAAAGCTATATATATATGAAATTTCATCATCATTAATTTCTAATTTTCTTGGTTTTGTGAGCTTTTTAATTTCATTAAGAGTAAGTTGTGTAAGAAGAAGTGTGACTTAGACCTCCTCGCAGTGGCGGCTGGTAACAGACACCTAGTTTTTAGGTGTTTGGCTAACTAAGTCAGGCGAACCTAATCCACGGTGAAACAGTATAAGCCAAGGGATGCATGGCGATGAGGGAGCTTGGTCAATAGTATGCGAACTCTGTATAGCTGTCGACCTCCAGTTTTATTGTAGACTTGCTTGCGCATGTGGAGCTCTGTGCGGGTGAACATCTTTTCTCTAATACTCGTGGGTTTTGGTATGGAAGTTACTACGGAAAATTATGAAATCAATAACCTGAGCTTCCAAAAGGTACGGACAATGTAGCCTTGCAAAAAGTGGAGAGGTTAGATTCTGTATAAACTTTGATTAGTTTTGGCCAATAGAGAGGTCAAAAAAAGGTCAAAATGGACAATGAAGCCTCGCAAGAGGTGGAGAGGTCAATTTCTGATGACACTCCAATGGATAGGGCAAATACAGATGGGATGGATGTCTCTACCTCGATACGAGTAGAAACGCCTATTTCGATTGCAGGAGCCATGAACTTCGGCGCGAATTCGAAGTCTCAGCAATTTAATAAAACCAACAAGAAGATACAGAAAAGGACACGTCGTAGGCACGTGAAGGCTATTGAGTCGGTGTCAAATCGGATCAACAGACATAGAGAAAAGGACTTCGAATCGTTACATAAGAGAGAGGATCTCTAGATCTTGGAATGATTACAAGTAGAAGCAGAAGGAGCTGAAGAGAATTATATGACTTCGGAAACGAAGAATGTGAAGGGAATTCTCCTCCAGTGTGAGGGATGCATCTGACGTGGGCAGATTACAAAAAATGGTATCTAGAATCCGGTCTCCAAAATGGGACTAATTTGCAAAGATGGTAGTATGACGGAGACGATGGAGAAGACTGTGCTGTCGTTGATGGAAGTTCATTTTCCTGGAAGTTTTATTTCGAGTAACTTATGGTACCCTGTCAACAGGAAAGCAAGTGAGCACAAGCGGAGGAAAGTAGGGAGAAAAATTACTCTTAATGGACTTAGAAGTGCGATTCGTTATTTTGCTGCATTTAGGCAGCTGGAATGGATGGTATATTTTCTGTACTATTACAGTGGGGTTTGGACACTTTGCTTACTGTGGTCAGGGAAATATTTTCTGCTTGTCTTTCGACAGGTTATTTCCCTTTGGCATGGTGGGAAGCTAGGGTAGTTTTCCTTCCCTAGCCGGGGAAGAAGGAAGACAATGTAAAGGTTATTGGTAGATTTCCTGGAGGAGAATATGGATAGGCCCCTGAGTGGATCACAGCACGCGCACAGGGCTGGAAGGTCTACGGAGACTGCTGTTAACAAACTGGTGGGGGTTGAAGAAAGGGAGGTTTTAAATGGCGGTGCCACTTAGTCTCTATTAATCCATATAGATGATAAGATCTCTTTTGACAGGCTTGGAGATGCACTTACTGGGCGAGGGGTTGAATCTATTATTGTGAAATGGATGTGGCAATTATGGTGAGTGGGAAGTTCATTGGGACTATTCTAGGCTACATGAGACGTGCTCTTAGCGTAACCGAGGAATGGTGCGGTGAACAGGGCCTAACCATAATACTGAGAAGTCAGATGCTATGCTTTTCACTCGCAGGAGGAAAGTTATAGAGATTGGGTCCCTGACGCTTTTTGGGACCGAAACCAAAGTAAGGTGAAGGAAGGTGAAATATGTGAGAATGACGCTTGATACGAAACCTACCTGAACAGATCACGTTGAGGCGAGGATACGGTAAGCGAAGCGGATTATATATCAGTGTAAGCGAATGTGTGGTCGTAAGTGGGCAATCTCACCAAACGCTGCACATTGGATTTAAACGACAATGGTAAGACCGACAATTACTTACGCTTGTGTCGTTTAGTGGCAGAAAGCTACTTAAGTGATGATCAAGCGACAGTAGGATGGAGTTCAGAGGATTGCTTGTATTGACAACACTAAGGATGGAAAGGGATGAAACATAGTATGCGAATGTCCGGCAATGGCTGGCAGTAGACTTAGTACCACCGGCAGGCACACGTTGGATGTAAGTTCTATGGGGAAAAAAGTCTAGGGCAGATGCTGTTGATTTCAAAGTACTCTGTGATGAGGATTGTAGATAATCGTCAGTTTATGATGTGAAGTCACAAAAGTCTAGAGCAAACGCCTGGGATGACACGGGACTCAGTGAGGTCGGTGATACCCGAGGGTCGAAAAGGGACCCGTTTATGAAAGAGGCCTACTTCGGTATCCTTCTACATGTATTATATATTGTATTAAATAATCCTTATTACCTTAAAAATATTTTATGTGTCTTAACTGTAGAGGCCGCCATTATTTTTGGAAGCCGGTATTTGTGGCATTATATCACAAATTATGTTAAAACTGTATGCATTATCGTAGTCTCTATATTTTTTATACTTAAGCTATTACTGAAATCTTTTAAATCTTTAAATAAATAAATATTTAAGAAAATAAGTTTTTTTTTGTAATTATATTTAAAGCAGGTTCAATAATTTGTATAACTAAAACAATAAATATTTTATTTTAATTGATCCAAGGTTTATATTATAGACATGACTAAATCAATTAAAATTATGTTTAATAAGAATACTAATTTTAATTAATTTTTAAGTACTTCTTTAATTGATATTTTTCACAATATTTGTTCAACATAAAATAAATTTTTTATTTAACAATTAAATTAAAAAATAATAAATAATATTCATTTATATCATTATTAATTTCCCAATTTAAATTCATATTTATTTTTTTTTTGTGTACATAAGCAAGCATATAAAAAATTTCAGAAAAAATTAATATATACACTAGCGAGATACTGTTTATGTCAGGTATGTATCTATTTTTTCCGCAACTGTATCACTGGCGACCACAAGCAGGTAAAACCAAACTAGTTTAAAAATGTATTGGCATACCCCACTACCTATTGTTATATTTAAAGTAGAAGTCCAGGTGTTCAGAGTCTGTTATTAAAAAAAGAAAATACAAGCTAGGTAGTTCTTGCTTTTATGATTTTGTTTCTTGGTCAATTGAAAAGTATTCGCTGAACAGTGAAAGTCGTATTTTGTTCTACGTTCGTGTGATCGAGTTTACAAAAACCCACCAAATATTAACTACAAAAGTCATTTTTATTTTAATTAGGTCGGTACCTACTAACACGTACTTTTTGTTTTAGTAAGTGTCATTCTGTGTCATTAATTCTTCCTTCTAGTGAACATTTTTATTTCTTTTATTATCGACAAGAAGCACATCGGGACATCTACAAGACATATTTAAGAGATTTCAAAAACAATGGTCGACGATTGATAAATCCAAGTTCGATGTAGTCGAGAATGTTTTGAAGCTACTGCCCATTATATATTTTGGCCACCTTGACGGAAAAGATGTGCGCTTCAGGTCTCCAGGTTCAGTACACCATGCCCTGTGGATGGCAAAAGCTATCTGCTATCTGAAAATACAACTCTTCCGTGACCAGTTTAATCTGACTTCCCAAAAACAAGAGGCCCTAGAAGCACTTTGTGTTTTCATCGTTCGAGCCTACTATAAAGCCTGGTTTAACGCCCCCAGAGCGTGTTTAGCATCAAAACAAGACGTAGACCTAATTGAAAATCTATTGAAATACGAAAGCATTGACAAAAAAACATAAAAAAAGTAATTAACAAATTAACTTGTTGTCCTGGCAATGTTTGGCCCGTCAGTGAAAAACACCGTAAAGAGCCGAATGGGGACAAAAGTCTTAACAAATCAAGCAGATGAAAATGAGAAGTGCTCCAGAATATGCGACCCAAACTAAAAAAAGAACAACTACCGAAATTCCTAGAAAAAGGTCTCCAAGCCCCAATTACAAGTGAGACTTACCTGTCGTTCAAGAGATTATACATTGACACCGAATATCGATCCTGCAACTTGGACGCAGAACATCAACTACCAGGAGGGGCAAAGGATGATAAACAACTTGAGAGTTATGAACGACATGGCAGAGCGAGGATTCAAGTTAATCACAAATTACAACCAATTACTTGCAAAGGACGAGCAACAAAAACAATACGTTCTCCAAGTAGTCAGCAGATGCCGTCAGCTGTATCCAGATAGCTCCAAAACCACATTATGTTGGTACCTTGATAATTTGTGTAAGAATAAAATAAAAAAGAAATTTATTACACTTGACTTTTTAAATACATAATTGTTTTCATTCCAAAAATTGATAAAACAGGAAGGAAAATGGGGTACCTAGTCACGTTTTTAGGGACACTGGCTTCATTCAAATTCAGTACTACTTACGTATTATTCTACTGCATACAAAATATTATAACAGTATCGCCTTCAATTAGATGTATGACACGGGCAAATATAATTAACCGTTCTTTGGCAATCCTAAAAGAATCAAATCCCATAAATGAAGAAACTAAAGTGTCGAAATAAATTTCACTCCTTGCTGATCGCACATTTAACCAAAGTAAAAGAAGAATACTCCGTAATTGCATTGGTCATGAAGAAAATAAAATACGATGAACATAACTTGTTTTATATGCTTATGGGACAGCAGAGCTAAAACAGAACATTGGAAGAGAAAACAATGGCCTTCAAGGGAAACACTGGTTCCAGGTATGCCAAATGTTATAAACGTGACTCTAGTGCCCCGAGATTGCATCATATTGCCCCCTCTTCACATTATACTTGGAAACAATATGTTAAGGCACGTAACAAAGATGGGGAATGTTTCCAATTCAAATGTTATTCCGAAAAATAGAATCACTATTGTAGGTAGGGTTTTGCCAAAAGAATATACATGAATGTTATTATGTAACGCAGTCTTTGATGTGAAAAGTTGTACCCTTTGTGTGGGTACAGTTGTGTGTGCTGTAAATTGTTTGTTATTCCCAAGAATCATAAAAACTATTAAGGAATTGTATGCTCAAAAATTATTGATTGCAGGTAGTCAATTAAAAAAAGAGAAATTAAGCGTGCACGCACATTTATGAGCGTTTATAACTTTGCTACCGCAATCGTAAAAATTAAGTAACCTTTTGCGTATTACTCTTTTTTAATTCCAAGTATCACAAAAATGTCAAAATGGTTTTTTCCAAAAATGTTTCTAGGAGAAAAACATTAACTACTCAACTTGATGTACTTATATCAAACAAGAAACTAAAATTTTGTGAAAACGAGCGAGTTCACTTAAATGTGAATAAATTCGAAAGAAATTAATCGATTCATATGATCGCAATCTTATATTTTAAATATTTTCTGATTTGCAATACCGATCTACTCCCGAATACTTATGTTATTTTAATACCTCACCATGGTCCAGGCGATGTCGGGGGGTTTTAAAAAGTTGATTTCATCATACACACGGAGAGAATGACAGAGCTTAATCGACTCCCCTATTCATAAGCTTTCAGAAAATATATACTCTATGGGGTCGGAAATGAATATTGTAGAAATTTCACACGGAATGACAAACCTATATGTACTCTTTTTCACTGTGTGAAGGATATGAAAATAAATAGATAGCAAATCGAAGTTTTACAAAGAAAGCAAGACACATTTTAGTATAAAGAGATCATTCCATAGCGATTACTGTTAATAACAAAATAATATATTTTGTGCTATAAAAGTACATCAAGTTGGTGGTCGGAATCATAAATTCGGCACAGTGGTGTAATTTTAATGATTGGAGCCAAATCAAATAAATGTTTAAATTATGACATTAATTTCAAGTTTTAGGAGAAGTAGCGCAAAATATACCACGGGGTATCGGGTTTCCCCGATAGACCAAAAAGCAAAAAAACTAATGTTTTTTCTAAGCACGAAAGTCTTTAAAGTTATTCGCGAAATTGTGTAGTTATCTCAAGAAATCCTACAAAAATTAAATTTTAAATTATTTTCTAGCAAATAAAATAATAAAAGCCGCAAAAATTTTAATGCTTAAAAAAATCCCTGAAGAATACTTTATTGACCTTTATTGAAACACACACACAAAATCCACCCAGATCTTCTTAAACATCCAATTGAAAATTTTTTACCCCTCTTTGAGTTATTTACATAGGCATTCCACGAAAAATAATGAAAAAGCGTATTTTGTTATGTCTTATTTCTTTTTAAGAATATGATTAAAGAGTAATATTTTTTTAACGCTTGTGTGAATGGCAAAAAAAAAACATCCTCAACAGCATGGCAAGGTACCCGGATACCAATATGGAAATAGTATTGGAAACTTATATTTCTTGTCAAAACTACAAAAGATGTTGATTTGCAGTAAAATTTGTAATATTTGTAAACCTTCTAGGCAGTGTTGCCGTTTTCACTGCGATTTGCCCGTCGTCACTGCGTAACTGCGTTTTTCAGTTTTTGGTAGTTTTCCTCATTTTTGATCAACAACGCCTTAACATGATTTACCTCAAACGTGTTTAACACGTAAGTCTGTAAAGGTTATAACACAACGAGATAAAATTGTGACCCTGTTAAAAATATAGCAGCTAGATGGCAACATTTTCTGCTGTTACGTTATATTGCAGTTGACTGATTAGGTCTTGAATTAAAATGTCAAAAATCACGTTAGAAAAACATAAACAAACTATTTCGTGAAAAAAATATTTGCTTTTCAGTCCATTTAATTAATTTTTATATTGTTTCGAAATGAATGGGTAAGTTGGCGTTTAAAAAAGGGCAAAAAAAATGTGAAAAAAGAGGAAGAAATGTCCTTTTTTTTTGTCCAAACGAAAACGATATAATTTTATTTCTCGTCACTGCGCTTCACTGCGTTTTTTTTTTGTCGAATTCACTGCGAAAAAGAGTTGGACGGCGGCAACACTGCTCCTAGGTTATAATTGCGGTGATTCGTTTATTACAAAAATACACGAGTAGAACTTTTTTATGTCTATTGTTTTATCGTAGCTTTTGAACAAGTAAAATTTTTAGGAAAACAAGATAGACAGACAGATATAAGTAATATATTATGTGAGTGTGGTGGTGTAAATGAGGAAAGAAAATAAAGTGCATTTGTCCAAGCCAAAAAAATATGGCATCAAAATTTGTTGGGCCTGCGAAGCATTAAACCTTCTTCTTTTGTATTGAAAATTGTTCACTGATAAACCATCAGAAGGCGAGCGTTAAACATATGTATATAGGGGAACGAACGGTTTAAGATCTAGTTTTGCCATACAAAAACTCAGGAAGAAATATATCTACTGACAAATTTTTAAATACGTAGAGCTAGCAAAAACTTTAAACTCATGGAACTTAACACTGCGGGAGCAGTATGAAGAACAAACGCTTTTTGCCAGAAAATATGCAGCCACATTAAGAGAGGTTTGTTCTTTACCTGTTATTGTTATTTTTTGGTTGTATAAAACAGACCAAATCTCGAATTAAGTTATTCAAGTCGCATTGATTAAAACGTTGTGGAATAGTTTCTGTGTCTTCGAAAACACTGTCGCAATCAGTTAGATCATTAGCGGTATTATGCTCAAACTCCGAACTCAGCTCTGAAGAATCATTCAGTTTTGGAATGGGAACATCTTCGGAATGAGAAATTGGACGGCGTGCTGACGGTAAATCGGAATACTGCCATTTATTTCGTTTTTTTCTATTAATACCAGCAATACTCACTAAACGGAAGTAACAGTCGTCCAAAAGATTTCTGGGCTCTCTCCAAACCATCGGCACACCAAACTTAAGCCTATTTCGTTTTCCTTCCCGTTAATCAGCTAGCAATTACATAAAAAATAATATTTTCGGAAAAAACACCCTCCTCACTTACAGTGAAGGGTATAAAAAAGCTATATCATAAAAACTAGAGCTGATTGAGACAAACTGATTACAGATTTGAATTCAGCGTACCCAAATTAACTAAAATCAGTTGATAAATTCAAAATAGCAAAAATGTTTTTTAATTTTGTCGGGCTGTGTAATTTATACAATATAATTAAAGTGTTTTTTAGATGCATAATTTTATATTTACAATTTTATTTTAGACAAATATAAAGGGTGGTTAAAGGCCGATTTTGATTTTAAATAAAACACAAATTATTGTCATTTCAACTGTTGGGCACGATGATGAGTCGAGGTTAACTGCTGCTGTTTTGCCACACTATCGCAAAAAACAGCAATGTCTTCCGGTCAACGAACTCAGAAGGCATTTACAGATGTTTTACACTTCATACATACCTGTTTTGCTGAAATTTAAATATTTGTCACGATTCTCCCGATTGTGGACGAATTTGAACGATTATGTTGACCAAAAGAATCACGAAGTGCACGAAATGCATTTTGATTTGAACGCCAATTTTCATAATAAGCCTGAATAACCTTAAGATGTTGCTCAATTGTGTATCTTTCCATGGTTCAAATTGAATTAATCTGAAATCGAGAAATGTCAAATGAAATGCTGAAAAAGACTTGAAGTTCACATTCAACATCGGCCTTTAAAATTAAACCACCCTTTATAATACAAATTTTGCCTTTAGCAAAGATGCATCATTATGCTTTTATGTACCGAAAAAGAAAAAAGCTGAAGTTATGTTATCAACTAAGCATGTAATGCCTAATATATTTAGAATCAACTCTTGCTGCTAAATCTGAAATTATGACATATTTAAACGAAAACAAGGAAGAGCGCTATATTCCGCTGTGCCGAATCTGATAATACCCTTCACCGTCATATAGATAGGTATAATGATCACATCGTAGCTTAGCCTAGATTTCATGCAATACACTATTTACTTTATTATTTTGAATTTTTACATAGTTAATTGTATTCTACTAGTCAAACCCATTTATTTGATACCCATACTGTTGGGGTTAACGCAATTCGCTCCACCATTTCGATTCAGACGCCATCTTTGATTGTACACTTTTCTATAGTTTACTGTATTTAAATTCAAATTATTAATACAATAATAATTAATTTTATATAAAGTTAATTATTTTGTGGAGGCAAAAACAAGCCGGGCGCCGTTTTTCGTTACAATAGAAACTGAAAAATATTTATTTGCGTTTTTAATTTTTAGGAAAAACACCAAAGCTGCTGTACTTTGGTGCTTATAGCGCAGTTGGTTTCAAACCGACTTGTTAGTTTTTATTAGAAATAATTTCTGAGATCACGGTTTATAATTTGGTATTTGCAAAAATATAAGTTTGCCGATTAGTGACCAATTTGTCTAAAACTTTTCATGAGTATCTCCAGAAGCATTCAAAATTTTTAAATAGTAACAACCGTGTCTATAAATAATCCTAGGGCAGGAAAATTTTAATTTTTGTGGTAAAAATAAGCGAGAGAACAGAGGCAGTCAAATTTATTTCCTCATATCTCAGATAGTTATGGGGCGATTTCCAATACCAATCTGCTGCCAAGCATGAAGGAAGACGGGTACCATGCTGTTAAGGGTCTAAGATAAGTATTGGTCCACTACGCACTTTCAAAAGAATTGTTAAGGCAAAAAATAATGAAATTTTTAAATTTATGAAAACTTGGGAAGTCTCAAGAAGTTTTAAATATGTAGATCATCTGTCTCTATAAAAAAATTTAAAATGAAAACGCTAAACGTACCCGGGTACCTTGCCATTCACATAAGGGTTAATTGTTATTTCAAACTTTACAGTGCTTGGCTTTTGGTTTAGGTGTAGCTTACTTATAGCATTTGAAGTGTCAAAACAAAGCTCAAATTTTAATTCTTATAATTAATTGTTTTCGCGATAGCGTTAAAAAAATGGAAGCTTTTTTCAGTCAGTTCCAACTGAAAATATAAACTTCTCAACTTCGTCAAAACAAGGAACGTTATTTTTAGTCCAAAATTTATGCACTTTCCCCCACCAAAATTAATAAAACAAAAAATACGTATAAAGCATGACATAAAACTGAACATCGTTGACGTCAAATTTTGTAACGCTCTTACTGCAAATGTATCGAGAATAAAGTAGATGAAGCTCGTTACCAATTTGGATTGTCACCATTACATGCTAACGTACGACTTTTTGAGTACTTCATTCACTTATCGCGCAAATTAGAGCTAAAATAATGGAAAACCAGTAAAAGTGAAAAGTCAAGTGTTTTAAAGAGAAACCCATTTATTCAACAACGATTTCGAACCGAAATAGGACTTTTGCTATATAGACTAAAAGCTGATGGTTGCGGAAATTCGATCGATGGCAACACAACACGGAATTTTTTATTTTTTTTTTTTAATTTTAATCTTTTATTAAAAATAACAGAAACCGACAAGGAAATTTTGCATAGATGTGCCACAATTCTCCAAGCTGAAAATTCTGGATTTGAAAATTATGCCGAAAAGTTAGAGGAATAAGCTTGTTGAGGAATATTCCTGGTACCAAATCTCTCCACCGATACACAATTCTGATCCTTGAAAATGAGGTGATCAATCATGCATTAGTGGCAATAGGTGAATTATCGGAGGAAGCATCTTAAGTAAAAAAAAAAATATAAAACAGTTTAGATTGCATCATACACGAAAAATATCGCACAAAAACAGATTTTTTTCAGTTTATATTTCGAATGAAATAAAGTCGAATAAAAATTTACAAAAATTGTTTAAAACAAACGAATTTTTATATTGAAATACTTTAATTCAGAAATTCTAAAAACAAATCTATAAGCCAATAAACCCTTCAAAGTTCAAATGGCTACTGTGGCTACAGTTGTTAATATTTACTCCTAATTTGCAAACTTTAATTTCTTCGGGCATGCTATGAGCTGAATGAAGCCAAGCTTTTTTAGTTTTGGAGTTATAGATTTTTGGCCGCTTGTCCATAGAAGGGAAACCAATGTGCATTTCCTCCACAACCGATGGCAGCTTGCTTTGGGTCACGTGGATTATGGTTGTTTTTTATTATGCCAAGTTTTTTTATTAATTCGTACACTGGTTTTCAGCTGTGCGTATATGTCAGCCTTAAACTATAAAAGGAAACTGCTTAACCAAATATAAATTATATCTGCTAATTTTTGGATTTTACAGGAAGTTTTATTAAAATTGATAATTGATTATTTTTCATTAATTTCTCAATTAAATATAGTCATCGATACTGTAAGAAAAATTTTCTATATTCCATGTTTTATTAAAAAAAAAGATATTGGTGATATTTAAGGTGGCAAGAGGAATTGAAAGTCGGAGCAAATACTCAATTTCAAACTGGTCCTTTTAACATTTGTAGACGCTCAACTAATTTTTTTATGTTAAAACTGGCGTTGACTCTAAATAGGCAGAGTTTCCTATTCGAAAATTTAAAAAATTCAATTCAATTCAATTGCCCTTAATTCCTAAAAAGTGTTTGATTGTGTATATTAGTATTTACGACAAAAAAATTAACTGCAATCGCCAATTTCTTTACGAAATTTTTAGTAATGGGTAATAACTATAGAACCCACTCCAGGTAGCATGTAAAAAATACATACCCTACTATATATCTGTGGCTTGGAGCTAAAAGGGCCAATGTCACTTTTTTACTCTTTTGAGTGAGTCATTGCATTAGTTTTTCTTTTCATTATGGTAAAACAGCTAAAGTCATACTTAACCCAGAACAGCTTCATAAATAAAATGCTGGCCAATGTCACTATAAAAGCACCTATAAAAATTAAACTTCAATTCCAATTTTCTCAAAAGTAAATATTTTGACATTGGCCACTTTAGCTCTAAGCCACAGATATACATATGTATAATAAATGTGAATGTTTGGATGTTTTTATGTTTGGATATTTGTAACTCAATTACGCAAAAACGCCCGAACGGAACTAAATGAAAGTCGGCACATTGATAGATAACAACGTAGATTAACATATAGGCTGTCCTTTATCATGATAACCAGGCGAAGTCGTTGGCAAACTCTTCATCACACAGCCTAAACGGGTTGTTTGTGTTGTAAATATTTTATTTTTGTTGGACGTTTTGACTTTTCTTTCATATTTTCAAATTTATAATCCTTCTAATATAGTAAATGTGTTATCCCGATAACTACGCAGACGAAGTCGTAGGGCACAAGCTCGTAAAAAACAAGTAGCAGTGCTATATTCGGCCGTGCCGAATCTTATATACCCTTCACAACGTGTAGTCATGCAATAACAATTGTTTGTATCACCATTCATCCCATATAAAATACGTGCATACGTACACGTTAGAATAAATGTGGCATCGAATCCCAGCTGAGCCAAAAAAATTTTATTTTATTTTATTTAATATATTATTTATATTTTATTATTTTTTTTATATTTTTTTTAAATTTTTTTAAAAAATTTTTTTAGAAAAATTTTTAAAAATTTTTTTTAAATTTGTTTTTAAATTTTTTTAAATTTTTTTTTTTTGTAGTTTTTTTTATTATTTTTTGTTATTTTTAATATTTTTTTTTTTGTAATTTTTTTTTGGTATGTGTTTTACATGTATGTATGTATGTTGTTGTTGTAATTGTGAAAAAAACGAGGTGGTCGTGGTTTTTTGTTCATATCTCAGAAAGTTATGGGGCGATTGTGCTGAATTTCAATAGCGATTCATTCCTGGATATTTCCAAGAGATTGATACCATATACAGATCTGAGGAACATATAGTTGCTTCTAAAAGTTGATTTCAACCAACACACGGACAGACGGTCAGGGCTTAATCGACTCCTCTATTCATAAGCTTTCAGAAAATATATACTTTATGGGGTCGGATATGAAAATTGTAGAAATTACAAACGGAATGACAAAGCTATATATACCCTTGTGCACCACAGGTGAAGGGTATAATAAAAATATCCAAACTTTGTCTGACTATTATTTCTATCCTTATTAAAAGTTATTAACAATTTGTGTTTCTTTGAGACTGTGTTTCCGTTAATTGAAACAAACACTTTATTATTGATCGTATATTTTTAACATTTTTTGTCATTTGTTAGAAAACAAGCAAAATTTTCTTAACGATTATATTTCTGTGTAGAGATAAATGAAAATCTTCGTGTCCGAAATTCAGGCTAAACTTCATACTGGCCATAAAATTTCAATAAAAATTCAATCTTATATCGAAAATATGCTATCTTACACTCGATTTGTACAATAATTTAAAACATTGCATTTTTTGTTATGGTCGAACAGGGTAGAGAAGAAAGAGTAGTAAAAATCACATCTTGTTTTCTGTTTTTAAAGATTTGTTGTACTTATACTAGAGGAACCGGCGAACTTCACCTCGCCCCAATTTTAAGCCTTTAGTCAAACTTTAGAGTAATAAAACAATACAGATACTTAAATTTTCAGCAATAAAAATAGCACATTTACTGTAGAAAATTACAATGCCAAAATGACACCTGACATATTGCGCAAAGTCTAAGTAAACGTATAATGCCATCTATCGTATTTTAGCTGAGAACTTCCTATTTTTCATTTGAATACAGATACTTTTTTTTTTTATTATATAGAAACATTTGATCATAAAGTGGTGGAAATTGAAAAATACTTTATTGTTTTCATTTTATACAGGGTCCGCCAAAAAACTATTTTTTTTTTTTTTGAAAATGCTATAAAGAAAGTGTAGCTTCGGCTGTGTAGCACGTAGCGCCGTCCTGTTAAAACCAAATGTTGCCAATATCCTCCTCTTCAATTTTTGTGAACAAAAATTAGTTCAACATGGCCCGATAACGATCGTCATTGACTACGGCTACTTCTTGGTAATTTTCGAAGAAAAATGGCCCAATTATGCCTCTGGACCAAAATCCGCACCAAAAAGAGACTCGTTTTGGGTGTATCGGCTTTTCAATGTATGCGTGCGGGTTTTCTGTGCCCCAAATGCGACAATTTTGCTTGTTTACATACCCGCCAGGATCAAAATGAGCTTCTTCTGAAATGATGATTTCTTTTGGCAAAATCGGCCAAAGTAATGTCGCAATATTTCCCAGCGTTGTTCAAGCGTTTACACCATATTCGTTCAGCGGAAGGATAAAACTAATTATCTGTCAAATCAGATATGAGCTAAGTGTTACCATTCACGAAATAAGTACTAGTTGAAAAAAAAAAACGTTAGATGGCGGACCCTTCATATGTACTAGCCGCCCAGTACGTGCTTCGCTACGTATCAAAAATTCATTATAGATTGTTTTAAGGAGAGTAAAACTACGTTTTTACTTTTTTCCTGTTTTTATCCCTCTCAAAGATAAATGCTGTTCAAAAAAGTACCAAAATTCAGTTTTCACCCGTGTTATGCCTTTAAAACTAAAGACTTCCAAAAAGTATCAGACACCTATCCAATTATTTTTAGCAGACTCTTCTGAATTCCTTTCTGAATTTTCGTGATATCTTTATTAAGCCCGGAGATACTAAGTTACCGATTTTACCCGTAAACCGCTCGACGGATTTTGTGCAAACTTCACACAAACCATGTGCTAAATAGTTCGAACAAAGTCTAAACAATTGGTTCGGATAGGTGAGCCCGTTCTTTAGTTATAAAATTACAACGAAAAGTGGCATTGATTTTTATTTATATAGATACATATACTTACATATATGAAGTTTAATATTCCGATCAGCAAAGAGTAAAAGCTTTCAATATCACATTATAAATTAAAAATATTCACTGAAAATGAAATTAAACACAATAGAATCTTGGACAAAGTTCAGTTCGAATCGACTAGATCTCACCACCTAATTTGGGATAGCTTAGATACGAGCAGCTTAGCTTATTGGGAGCAAGTTTTTTAATTAAATTCATTTTAAATAAAGTCTGGTTAGGTTAGGTTAGGTTAGGTTGAAAAGGAGGGGTATAAAAGCCCAAACCCATGACAGGTATACACCTATGCCCAGTTGGCATGTTGTGCGCTCCATGTGGAAAACGGAATTCCCAAACAAAAAACCATAAACATAATTTCCCATAAATAACGGACTAGTCCAAGAAACCAGTCCCCTCAATGTAACGCCTTATGGATCTCCAGTTCGAGTTCCCCAGGTATTCCAAGTTCGGCATATTATCTACTGTAAAATTTTCGCGCCTAATATGCCCAAACGCAGGACAATGACAGAGGTAGTGTACCAGGGTCTCATCCTCTTCCTCACAAGCTCTACATGTCGTCTCCTCAGACAATCCCATGCGTGCTAAATGAGTTCTCAACTCCGTATGACCTGTAATTACACAGGTTAATTTCCTAAGTGTAGGTCTACTTAGTCTCAAAATCTCCTTTGACTTCCCAAGATTTGGGTCACCCCAGAGTGTTCTTGTCACCTTACCGACATCAGTGCTTTGCCATTTTCTGACATGTTCTTCCATTGCCCAACGTTTAAGTTCATCTTTAAATCGTTTAAGGGGTTTTGCGTTCTCCAAAGTTATAGTACTCAAAAGAGCTCCCATTTTGGATAATTTGTCGGCTTTCTCGTTTCCGATCAGCCCGTGATGGCTTGGTATCCATATTATCTCCAGATGTTCACAATTTGCATATGAGTTTATCTCACTCTTGCATTGCAAAACGTTCCGGGATTCAACTTTCTCCTTTCTCAATGTCTTAATCACTGATTGGCTATCCGTAAAGATACGAATCGGAGTTTCGCTATTCGTTTCCTTTATCCATTTAAATCCTTCCGTAATCGCCATGATCTCAGCCTGAAAAATAGTGTTGTGATCTGGTAGACGGAAGTATTTGCCTCTATTTCGGCTTATGTCGTATAAGCCCATTCCAGTTTGGTCACCAATCTTTGAACCGTCTGTATAAAGATCGATTCCGTGGGTGTTTCCCATCCTGATTATCTCATCCCATTCTCCCTCTTCCGGTATAATGGTGATGCAGTTAATATTCTCATATCTCATCGGGATTTTATCACATGTTAATTCTGTAATATTTCCTATCGGTAAGATATCCGTTATTCTTTGGTATCTGGTCTTATGTTCTCTTATAAGCCACTCATCTATTGCCATTAATCTTGTGGCAGCTAAGGCCGCTTCATATTTTACCTGTATCTCAATAGGCCAAATGGATAATATATTCTCAATAGCCATTGTCGATGTGGTCCTCATGGCGCCGCAAATACTAATGCAGCACTGTCTCTGAATCTTTTGAAGAGGTTTTATATTCACCGTCTTCTCTAAGGATGTCCACCATACTAACGAAGCGTACGTAATTGTAGGCCGCAGTACACTCGTATATAGCCAATGTGTCATCCTTGGGCTTAAGCCCCATTTTGAGCCAATCACTCTTCTGCAGAGGGCCCATATTCTTTGAGCTCTCTCCACTTTACATTGAATGTGGTCCTTCCAGGATAGTCTCCAATCAAGTACTATTCCTAGGTATTTGACCTTTTTATCAATCTTAATTGTCTTATTCCGAAAGATGGGATAGCTATGCACCGGTATCTTCCTCTTTCTCGTAAACAAACAGATTTCAGTCTTTTCCGGGTTGACATTGAGCCCTCGCTCCTTCGCCCAGTTATATGATATATTCAAAGCCTCCATTGCTCTCATACATAAAGAATTTGGATTCGTCCCCCTGATCAGTATCGCAACATCATCTGCGTAACAGATAGGCTTGAATCCCTCGTTCGATAGAATCTTCAGTAGACTATGTATGGTAGTTACCCATATTAATGGAGATAAAATACCTCCCTGCGGGGTTCCTCGACATACTTTGTCCCTTCTTCTTACTCCATTTGCCTCACAATTTATCCATCTGTTCCTTAACATATTGCTAATCCATGCAATTAAGACATGGCTTAACCCTAAGTTTTCCAAGGAACCGATAAGACTCGAGGTCATTACGTTATTGAAAGCTCCTTCTATGTCTATGAATACGCCCATGGTATACACACCCAGGTCGAAGGATCTCTCTATATGATAAACAACCTCCTGAAGAGCAGTCTCAGTAGATCTGCCCTTGATATAGGCGTGTTGTCCAAATCTCATTGAATCGCCTGGTAATCGTCTTCTGACCATTCCATCGACGATACGCTCCATGGTTTTCAATAAGAATGATGTTAAGCTTATGGGTCTATAAGCTTTAGGATTTGCGTAATTTTCCCTCCCTGGTTTAGGTATGAAAACGACTCTCGCCTCCCTCCATTCCACAGGGGTATACGCATATTTCAGGCAAGTAGTAAAAATATTCGCCAGCCTTATGTCGATTAGGTCAATGCTTCTTTGTAGGAGAGCCGGAAAAATACCGTCCGGCCCTGGTGCCTTATATGGCAAGAAACTATTTACCGCCTCTCTTACCATCTTTGTGGTTATAGTTATGTCCGTCGTGGCACTACCGTCATGGGGGTGTGGAATTTCTCCGTCATCCGCCATTTCCGTTTGGAAGTGTGCCTCTATCAGTATTCCTAGCGTCTCCTCCATCGTCTCCGACCTTTTCCCGTTCAAGTCAACGAGGGTTTCCGGTTGGGTGTGTGTCTTCGATAGGAATTTCTTAATTCTAGAAGCGTCATTCACGCTGTCCACCTGATTGCAAAAAAGCCTCCAGGATCTGCGTTTGGCGATTCTTATTGCTTTGTTGTATATTCTGAGCTTCTCACTGTAATCGTCTCAGTATACTGATTGTTTCTTTCGATAGGCTCTGTTAAATAGCCTTCGGGTTTCTTTCCTGAGATTAATCAGTTCACCTGTCATCCAGGGCTTTTCCCTTGGGGTTCGCCTTTGTCGGAGTGGACAATGCTCCTCAAAAGTTTCCCTAAAATCGGCAGTCAGTCTTCGCACCATCGAATCTATCGTGTCCAGATTTTCATCCGGTTCTGGATAATTTTCGAGTTTATGTTGAAGACTTAACCTAAAATTTGGCCAGTCCGTCCTGGCCTTATTCCTAAAAGTCACCGGTTCCGGTGGCGGATGAGTTAAGGTCATAAAAATATAGCGATGGTCCGAATAAGAGTGCATATCAGATACGTGCCAATCGCAAATTTCATCAATTAAATTTTCTGAACATATAGTCACATCAATTACCTCTTCCCTAATTCTGTTAATAAATGTAGGTTTATTACCTGAGTTAAGGGTAAATAAGTTATTAGCATTTAGGAATTCCCATAGGGCGTCTCCTCTCCTGTTACAGTTCGTGCTGCCCCAAGAGAGGTGATGCGAGTTCGCATCACAACCTATTAAAATATTCCTACCTGTTCTCCTTGCCGATGTTATCATACTTCTTAAATCCGACGTTGGTGGTAGTGTCGGAGCATCAGAAGGTTGGTACACCGATGCCAGCATTAAATTGCGTGAGCCATGTATTAAGGTAGTGGCGTCCGCTGTAGATAAATCTGGGGAAAAAAGAAAATTTAATCCCTTATGACAAAGTATACATGTTCTGGGTCGAGACCCAGTTTTAGCATAAAATAATTGGTAATCACACTCATTCAATCCAGTAACTCTGTCTTTAACAGTCCAGGGTTCCTGAATGAGAACTATGTGTACCTTACCTTTAGTTATATTTTCCATCAAAGCTTGTGTAGCCGTTCTGCTTCGATGGAGATTGATCTGCAAGAGCAGTATCATTGTTGTTCGGCTAAAAGAGATTCTTCTTGGGATTGAGTTATCTCCAACTCCTCCCTCTTCATTGGCACGGGGTGGCCTTCATCCTCTTTAGCCTCCTTTGCTTCTTCGTCAGGGTCTTTCTTCTCCGTTGGATTATGTGTCCAACCAATGGGCGTCTTACCAACTTTGAAGAAAATAGTTGTACTCGCGAAGTACACCTTCCCTTTTTGCTCCTCGAGGTAAGACATGGAGGGTTTATCCACTCCTGCAACTACCAGGGTGCCATCGTCAGTTTCCTCACGATGGAAAACCTCCCATTTGTCTACTTCCAGACCTCTATTTTGCTTGCCAATGATCCTAAGCATGGCCTTGCTATCAAGTTTGCTGCCCCAACCTTTAACGAAAAATGAAACCTTGGTTAGGGATGGGATATCGGCTTTTTTCACCATGGCAAGTTTGCCACCCTCCCATGGGGCTGGTATGCCTCCCACTAGGTCTTTCATAACATGTGCGCAGGTGTCTGATTCTAGTTGCAGAAACAGTACTTCCCTGGCGAACCTACAGCTATCTATATGGATCTGTGGAGCATTATCATCTGCTTCCAGGACATACTGCACAATCCTCTCATTTATGGCATTCTCTACTTCCTTCTGATGTGCCATTGGAATTTTGCCCGATGCGCTATTGGAGTCGATAACAGCATAGCATAGCTCCTCTGTCATCTTCCTTCTGGCCACTTTCGCATACGTGGGTTGCTCCTTAGCCAATTTTTCTTCCGGCTTAAAGTCTGGTAGTAGTCAACAGAGGGTCCGAACCTAACATTGTGGTTTCGAAATGACAGGATGTATTGAACATAACTTTGGCCAGTGCAGAGCACGTTGACTTATTTTCAGATCGGAAAATGTCACCGAACTGTTACTTTTTAGACCATAGGTATCTTGAATTTTCCATTATGGATGGCCAATAGAAGAGGAACCAATTGTTAGAGGCTGAGCAGGATACTACGTAAGAAATGACCATGGATATAGAGAACACTGCATCTCAAATATCGGGCTCATACCAGAGAGCTATGCCATTATCCTACCCACCTATTATTATTAGGGGCAAGTATAAACTACCGTTGTGGTCGACCACAATAAATTAATCTCGGATGAGATGTAGGAAATTCTTCAATAAGGCCAAACTGGACGAATACTCAACTACATATAAGTCCTCAGAAGCAAGAAGCGATGAACCTGGTGGTACTTCTTTTCAGCGTGGAAAGTTCCTCTGAGACAAGCCGCTTGCGCAAAATTTTGTTGAAATCGACTTTCATATCTAACTTTATTCATAAGATTGACTACACCTGGACTACTAGTGTTTATGAGGCACTGGAAATTCTGTCGTATAGCTATTTATCAGTATATCTACATCATTACCATCTGCATCAAACCGTACAAATTTCGCCAATCAATTGAACAGCCTGAAACCTGATAGTATTATCCGGGCGGTTCTGCAGCATAATTTTGAACTGGTCATATCCTGGCAACTTTACGATCACAATGTATGTCTGACTTGGTTATACATTCTCAGGGAGTGGACGATATATAATATTGATTTCAAAGGAGGGTAAAGCATGCCACATGAAGACCGATAAGCATGTCATCCATTTTACTGAAGATTGGAGAGATTGATTGACGCTCGTATCAGATCGACAATCGACACGACCCCCCTTTCACCATCCCAACACGCCTAAACTGAGGGCAAGTCGTTCAAAACGGCTCACTACTTCCTTGTCGGTGGAATAAAGAGATCGCTACACATTGGTATCCTTTCTTGACATAAATAGTACCTTTAACAACGTTAACCCATCCATAATTAAAGCCATGGTGGAACTAGAAATTTGCGACTTTCGCGTCAATTTCGCTTCATTTCTTCTGTCACATAGAATCATAAGATCTATATTAGAAGAGACCAATATTATTGGTTCGGCTATTACGTGCACATCAAAGGGTGGGGTTCTTTATACACTTTTGTCATATCACACCGAACGTGCTACTCTTATAGATGGATACTATAGGCTACAACACTATTGTCTACGTAGATGATATAACAGTATCGGGCATTTATATAAACACTATTTAGCAGAGGATAGAACTGATTATTAAGACTCTTAGCGAATGGAGTGCGTAAAACTGGTTTAACTTACATCCATCTAAATTATGAAAAAGTACAAGATACTACCATTAATATCCCTATACTTAACGAAGCTGGTTTTATCTTTTCAGACAATGACAAATATTTTGGAGTCCGTTTGGATAGCAAGCTGTCCTGAAGGAGGAACACATAGGCAAGTGTACCGCAGGCGATGACGGTTACCATTGCACATTTGGGTAATTCGCACTACTTTTTAGGCCAATATTAATTTCAGCCAAAGTTTTGGACCGATATGGCTGATGTAAAAAGTGATTCGTATTATTTTAATCTCTTTTTATTAAATTTCTTTTTAGTGCGAATAAAACGCTCTATTTGGTAGTCAATACAAAATTCATTCTTTATTAATAAACTAGCCAAACCCGGCGCGCGTTGCTACGCCCCTTAATGAATCGAAATGCATTCTGAATTTTAATTGAATATCAAGTGCAAAAACCTAAAAATTATAATTTTTTTATGGGCGTGTCATTTCCCACTTTTCTAGTCACGAAATTGTAAAGTCATAACAGCTCAATATGTGTGCAAAGTTTCAGAAGAATCGGACCAGTGCAAGTATCCCAAAATTAAAATTGTTTTTATGGGCGTGGCCCTGCCCACTTTTCTAATCACGAAATTGTAAAGTCATAATAGCTCAATATGTGTGCAAAGTTTCAGAATAATCGGTCCAGTGCAAGTACCTCAAAATGATACCTTTTTTTTATGGGCGTGGCACTGCCCACTTTTCTAATCACGAAATTATTTAGTCATGACAGCTCGACATGTATGCAAAGTTTCAGAAAAATCGGTCTGGTGGAAGTACCTCAAAATTATAACCTTTTTTTATGGGCGTGGCCCCGCCCACTTTTATAATCACGAAATTATAAGGTCATGACAGCTCAACATATGTGCAAAGTTTCAGAAAAATTGGTCCAGTGCAAGTACCTCAAAATTAAAACTTTTTTAGGGGCGTGGCCCCGCCCACTTTTCTTATCACGAAATTATTTAATCATGACAGCTCGATATGTGTGCAAAGTTTCAGAAAAATCGGTCAAGTGCAAGTAGCTTAAAATGATAACTAATTTTTTATGGGCGTGGCCCGCCCACTTTTTTTCAACCATAAACACTCCCTGGTATATGTACAACAACTTACCAAAGTTTGAGCCCGATCGGTTTTACAGTTTCGGAGTCTATAGCTAACACACACACACACACACACACACAGAGTTTCACTTTTATATATATAGATGTTCTGATTTTTATACATAATTATTGCTTACATAGCATTCGTATTTACAGTGCGAGATATATTGCTTGGCTTAACATTTTCATTAGTAAAGTGCTTACGATTGTTATATCATAGTAGTAAAAGCTATTGTACTATGCTTAGGGCACTGACCGTACTAATTAATGTGTGTAAATTAATATTATTATTTATGTCAGCTTGAAAATGTTCTTGTAGTATTTTGATTGTAGTAAGTCATATGCACACTACACTGAAATTTGAATTTTCAAAGCTTTTCATAAGTACATGCAGCTGGCTTTTTTGATTTTGGTAATAGTGGGAATTTTCAGTGTTGCCACGAGATGAAAAAAAAAATTAAAAAAACTAAATATTTCGAAAACAAACGAATGCATTTTTTGAAATTCGGTACGACAAAATCTAAAATACATAAATAAAATTATTTATTAATTTTTTTTATTCAAATTGATTTAATGTAGGTTTTTTAAGTTTAAAATTAAATATCAATGAAAACTGAATTGATTACAACTAAAAAATAATAAAACTGTTTACATATTTTTTCTAAAGATCATTATCCAAATAAATTTTATCAAGCTCTTTTTGGTGCGCTTTACTTAAAACTTAATAGTCCATAGTTTCGGAACATTCCTCTTTTTCATTTTCCTCTTCACTTTCAGCTCTTCTGGCATCAGTTTCAACTTTTCTGGAACTTCTGGAGTAACTAGAATGTCTAAAACTTCACGTAAAAATTGCATGTGGCTTCTCTGCTCAACGCATTTCTTCAAATTTATCGAGGAAATAAGGGTGTCAGACATGTCCAAAGCGCTGTTAAAAATATCCAGAAGATTTGCTTTTCCACTGGTTCTGCTTCTTAAAACCAACGGTATAATGTATGCTGGACCACGCTGGAAACCGACGACAGATTGAAAAAAAGTTTATGAAGCATGGTGACCTGAATCTGGGGTGGGATAAATAAACTCGAACCAGGGAATTTTTGCGATGTTAAACTGCCAACCAGTAGACCGCCCAGCAATGAACGTGGCGATGAGACTTCAAGCAGTGGGCTCTAATGGAAATGTGACCATGCTAGCATTATTGTGAGCGTGGATTTCATTCCAAATCTCATTGACTACTGCACTCGAATTTATTTTTTCTGCAGAAGATTCCTCTTTTTCACCTCTGGGAAGAGAAGCTTCTCAAATAGTGAAGCCGACCTGTCCATATGCAAAGATGGGTTAAAGGGGGAAATGAAGTGCGTTAATATCAGACAAGAGGGAGTCCGAATTTCTTTCTGACTACCGAATGAATGCAGCATTCTTTAGGCTAAAATAACTGCGATACACGAGCGGCGCACTGGCTGAGGTATTATAACGTATTTCATAGAAATATCAGAACAGCCAAGCGTCATCAGATCCCTGATTAATGTCTAGTCGACATCACAACTTTTCCAGGAATGTCGAACATCCTAAAATTGAATATATGGGAATATATAAGGCCTTGCTAAAAAAGGCGCATCACTTACTGATCGCGAGGTCAACCACTATTGTTGTATACCACTTTTTGCTTGTAAAATTTGTATATATAAGTACTTTCATATATTGGTCCAGGTGAGTTAGATAAATGTCTCTGAGTATGATATTCCGAGGAAGACATAGCCTTAGATGGATCCTCGGTCAACCAACAGACTTCTGCAATTTGCCAGAAGAAAGCGGTTAAAACACTTTGGGGCTACATTCTCATTCTCTTACGGGTATCACAAATGGATCAATATAATGAACTGCCCAAGAGCTGCATGTTAAGCTGAATGTTAAATCAAATTGAGAATTAAATGACAGATATTTCAATGGCTATGCTAAAACTAAAATTAATTTCTTTACTACTCCTTAAAATACAGCTAATATAGTTTTATATTTATTGCGTCTCCACCTTCAGCCCTATCCGAATGTTAATGGTTTGTCTACACCTTCAATTCAATTCATACGATAGCCTTCTTAAAACTATGTTATTTCATCAATTAAAATTATAATCTTTTGCCGTACCCATGACATTTTAAGTACGATCACGACATATAGCATATCGCTAATTTCAGCTAATTTCTCGAAAAGCTGATCTTAAAGCTTTTAAATTTAAGCCTGTAAAATACTAATTTTTGTTCACTAGTTATAAAATTATGTTTAATGAAAATGTACTTAATAGTTAAGACTACTATGTACATGTATTTGGGTGCATTAATATAACTGGGAATAAAAAACTAACGTATAGATATTTAAGTAAGTTTTTCTTATAGGTCTAGAAGTTTTCGTTACCAGCTTTTATTTTTTGGTTTTGCTCCATTTTGTCTTAGTTTTGTTTCTTGTCGACTTTTTTAATATGTTGTACTCGCATATATTTTTACATTCATAAAAAATGTTTTGTGGTGATTTCGACATAAACAGTTTTAATACTTTAGGTTAAAACAAAAGAAAAGTCGATTGAAGAACTGTTAGTAAAGTCAAGAAAAATTTGTTATTAAAAAGTTTTAGTTTAAAAGTCTAACTATAATGCTAGGCGCACAATTGGGATGAACGACGAATTTTTCGTCGCGAATATTCGTCATCAAAAATAAAAACATTTGTGTATATGAGAATGTATACAGTTATGGTGTCAGTCGAAATTCGCTATACGTGGCGAACTCTTTAATAGATTTATTTCTATTTCTTACGCCGGTGAACGACGAACAAATTGGTACGAGGTGAACTTTTTATTTTTGGTTTTACGTGTCAACTTTTTAAGAAAATAAAGTTAGTTTTTACTTTAATAATTGTTTTATTTTAAAACATTTAAAATAAATATAAAAAGTTAACTACAAAAATTTGTTTTTATATGTGTTTTTGAAAATATTTAAGTCTTTACACTATTAGCTGTTACACAAAAACAAAATTTTTATTACAATAAAAGTTTAAAAACTGGCAACGCAACTAAAGTTCGGTTTCTATACATAATCGACCTAAAAGTCTATCTTGTTTGGATCAGATGGAGTACCATATATGTGGAAAAGACCAACTAAAGTGCTCCTTGCTGAAAATATAAAACACACAGTCAGTAATACTCTAGCACAGAGTCTAGATATGAACCTCACTATTTTTGATAATTTATGGAGCGATTTCAATGAGAAAATTTACCACCACAATAAAAGTTTAAAAAATCTCTTTAGTAAAAATAGCATAAAATTGAACCAAGTTTTTGGTAAAAACTTGTTTGAAGTATGCGAAATAGATTAAAAATTATAATAAAAAAAATGAAAACGAAATATTAAAGTTAAGAAACAAAAAACAACTACAAATTATGTCTTCGATCTTTTTTATTTACTTAAAGGATCCGTCAAATAACTTTTTTTTTAAATGCTATAAAAAAATATGTAGCTTCGGCTGTGTGGCACGTAGCGCCGTCCTGTTCAAACCAAATGTTGGCAATATCCTCCTCTTCAATTTTTGTGAACAAAAATTAGTTCAACATGGCCCGATAACGATCGCCATTGACAACGGCCACTCGTTGCTCATTTTCGAAGAAAAATAGCCTAATTATGCCTCTGGACCAAAATCCGCATGGGTGTATATATGGGGCAAAATGTCAAAAAATAGTGGTGTAAACGGCTTAGATTTTAATAAAGATTTTAAATAAAATCTACTAGATTTCGCTCAGGTGTTAATGTAGTATTAATTAAATCTTACCACAATAATTTCAATTTTCCAGTTTTGCCGCATATCACAAATAAATCAAATTTTGTTTGATAAACGAAAACGAGTCCTTAGCCGATCTTATTTGATGCCGGCATCAAGAGCAACTGCTCTTAAATTTGGATGCCGTCCCGATAAAATTATACAATGAACGGTGACGGCTTACAAAAACTTTTGCGGCTGAGCCGTTTAGCACAGGTTTCTGCTTATTAAATACGACAGCACAATAAACATAGCGTACAAAGTTCTATCGGGTGTCCCAACTAGAACGCAATTTTTAAATTTGGCGCCATTCGAAGTGTCATTGTTTGACATTTGAACAATGGTTATTGTTTGCTAGTAGAAGGTACGAGGTTAGTAAAAATGGAGCGCTACACGAATGAACAACGCATTCTCATTGCGAAATTGTTTTACCAAAATGGTGAAAGTTTTGCGGCTACAGTTCTCAAATTGCGATCAATTTGGGGTCACAATAATGCTCCAAAAGAGTCAACTGTAAAGAGATTAATGGATAAATTTGCCCAAAACTGGGTCTGTTAGTGATGTAAAGACAACAACGCGCCTTCGACCAGGTCGATCGACCGAAAATGTCGCAGATGTACGTGATGATGTCGCTTAAACTCCATCCACCTCAAAGCTCAGCAAATTGGTGTCTCCAAATCCACTATGCAGCCAGATAACCAGTTTTTTCTTGCCTAGTATTGAAGAAATGAATGTGGAGGGCATGTCGTTTCAACAAGATGGCGCCACATGTCATACAGCCAGAGAAACAATTCAATTGCTGCATCAGTCATTTCCCGGTCGTGTTATTTCGCATTTTGGAGACCAGAATTGGCCGCCTACATCGTGTGACTTAACACCTTTAGACTTTTTTCTTTGGGGTTTTTGAAGTCGATGGTTTACGCGAATAAGCCGACGACGACTCAAGCCTTAAAAAAGGAAATTGGACGCTGCATTAATGAAATACCGCATTGAAAATTTCATTAAAAGATCGCGTGTGTGCCAGCAAAGCCGCGGCGGCCATCTGCACGATATATTGTTCCATACATAACCTCATTCTGTCTACTTTACGATATAATAAAGTTTGACGATTTTTTTTTTTAAATATCTGTGTTTTATTTAAAATTTAAAAATTGCATTCTAGTTGGGACACCCATTATTATCATAAGACACTTTTTGTTTGAAAAGCAACAACAAAATTTTTAAGCCATTGTAAAATTTTAGAACAATATGACATGATAAGACACCTTGGGAATCACCCAAATCTAATGTTACAGCTTAAGTATTAAAAACTTATTTTTTTTAGTTTTTCTGCTGTGTTAATTTTTTATTTAAAAACTAAAATAATGAAATCTTTAGTTTCTATTTACTAAACCGTTTTTTTTTTTAATGTTATGAAACAGGTTAAATAAATAAGCACATCTCATAATTCAGCTGATTTTATAATAAATTTCTAAAAATTATGACAAAATAAGTGAGATCTCATAAATGTGTGTCAAATTTTAAAAGTACATTTAAATTTTGAGAGGTGTAGAAGGCACTTAGTAGATTAAACGAATACCCATATTATTTGCATGTGTATATTTCTAATCTTAAAATATAATTATTAAATTATAATCAAAAAGACCCGGGAAACAATATAAATCTAGAGATAAATAATTGATGGTGCCTTGATGAAGAAGCCTATTCACAAATAAATTAAAAAAGAGAACTAGTATTTATATACACTTATCACCTATAATGAAGGGTATGATAAATCATCTATTGTTAAACAATATATTGTTTTAATCTTATTTTTGGCTTTTTTTTGTTTTTCCAGTGATATTAAAAATATAGCGAAACAAAATTAGGAAACAACGCTTTTAACATTTGCAGTTGCTGCTGTCCATTTTATATTACAAACAAAATTTAAAGATAAATACACACATACATATGTACATACATATAATAAAAACAAATTCGCTTGCGTTTTTTCTTTTGTTTTATTTTGGTTTTATTAATCGATACATGGTATTTAGTTTATTTTTTAAACATTTCACAAAGTTATTTTATTAAAACAAAATACATACATACATTCAACACATTTTTAATTTTGTTTTTAATCTTTTTGTTGTATACGATTTTTCGTTCCGTATGCGAAATAGAAAACTCGATTAATTTGTTTTGACAGCTGACTTATTAAGTAGTACTAACAGGAACAACAACCACAGTATGGTATCACCAAAGCATACGGAAAACTAATTAACATACAACCATAGTACGCAAAAAATTATGTTTGCGAATGCAATTACATTTTTTTCCATAGTACGCAAATCAATCGAATAGATATTAATCATGAATGATATTAATTTGAATGAATTAAATTTTCCACATTGTGACGAATAATTTGTTTTGTTTTCCGAATTTTAAAAATAAAAGTTGCGAGACAAATGATATTTTAAAAAAATTGAAAATAAATTTCTCACCACAATTTAAATATAAAATTCCTTACATGAATCATTCATTCAAAGAACATAATCGAAAAATTAAAAAAAAATCGATTCACAAATAGAATTTTTATTTTCCTTGAAGAAAAGTTAGCAGCGTTGCCATTGTAGTTTATCATTTTCGTTGTGTTAATGGGAAAAATTTTACCATTTTAGGAATTAAAGAATATATTAAAAAAATTATAATTTTTAGTTAATATATTTTACGCATGCATGTATGTACGTATGAATCTATGCATGTAAAATATTAAGTGATCAACTAAAAATACAAATAATAAACAATAAACAATAAAACAAAAACTATGAATCTGATTTATCTGATTTTTTCTATTATATTTGTGGAATTTTTACTTGAATCGTAAATTAGTTTTATAAATAAATGTACATACAATTTTCGTTCTTTTTTATCCCTAAAAGTTTTTGTTATAAAAACATGTATATTCAAAATTATATAGGCGCCACCGCCAAATGTAGGCGTGCAGCTATGATGGCGTCAAACATCGTATGTATTTCAATTTGGACAGATTTAAGTTGCCAGCCTGCTGTTATTTAATGCTTCAAGCAACTAGAAAGCATTGTGATAGGCTTTGTAAAAAATGTGATTGTATGTGTTACACCGATAATGATTGATATAAAAAGAGACACACAACAATGCGACGGTATAATACATACAAACACATTTTTACAAATACTACGAAAGGCTTGACAAGTAGTTTGATCGTACCTTCACAATATATCAGCCATGAAAAATTATTTCAGTTTATTGTCCCGGTAACACAAGTTTCCGTCGAAAGAGCTTTTAGTGCTCTCTCAATAATATTAACAAAAATGAGATCAAAGCTATCAAAAGATACTATAAACAATTTGCGTTTAGTAAAACTTAATAAGAATTTAATTGAATATGTAACAATAAAAAACGAAACCACGGAACAATTACATATGATATAATATTTATTTTTATATATTTTGTTTTTATTTAGACTCATATTGTATATATCTTTTTTGAATTACTGTCCGATGAATAAATAAAAATTAAACTAATACAAATCAATAAATTTGTTAAAATTTTATTATGAGAATTTTTGTAAAGAATCTTAGGTTAATGCTTGTGGCAACTTGTTTTTTAATTTTTTGGGACATGAATTCATACACAATTTTATTAAGAATGTTAGGCGCCGGAAGAACAATGTTTCATAGGTATGTTTTTGTTTTTGTATTTCTTGCATTCATAAAAGCCATACTTCTAATTGTGAGTTGGTTTTTTAAACTGCTAAGCGGTACACAAACATCATACTTACAAACATTACACGTATACAGTTGGATTCGGGTAAGGGAAATTGATAATTAAAGGATTTATTTTTTTGGCTTATGCAAGATTTTCATTAATAAAAAACTTTGGACAAATTGAAACCATTTTGGTTAAATAGATTTTCTACTTTTTATATTGTTTTAAACAAAATAAGAGAAAATGTTGCACTACAGTGCAACAAATTAGCTGTAGCATTGTATTTCGCCGTATATTAATAAGAAATTTTTTCTACTAAGCAATGTTTCCTTTATTGAAGTTTGTAGCTTTAAAAACATAAAAGCTGTAAAACTGATTTTCCCTTAAACGAACTCATTTTCTTTAAAATATAGTAAATATATTTAATTGTAGTTAAGTGATTTCTTCAATTAAACGGCGGCAGCTTAACCGAATTCGACTGTATTACATTTTTTTCTATACATACATTTTTTTTATGTGGCGCCAAAAAAAATGTATGTGTTGTATTCCTTGCAAGGGATGATTTTCACATATACCTTTTTATTGATGTCGTTTGTTTTTTATACCCTTCACACAGTGTAAAAGGGTATATATAGGTTTGTCATTCCGTGTGAAATTTCTACAATTTTCATTTCCGACCCCATAAAGTATATATTTCCTGAAAGCTTATGAATAGGGAAGTCGATTAAGCCCTGTCCGTCTGTCCGTCTGTCCGTGTGTATGTTGAAATCAACTTTTTGAAGCCCCCCGACATCGCCCGGACCCGCATGAGGTATTAAAATGTTGGAAATATTCGGGAGTAGATCGCTATTGAAATTCAGAAAAATCGGTACATAAATAACTGAGATATGAGCAAAAAACCACGACCACCTCGGTTTTTTTTTAACAATAGACACTAGATGAGCTTATGTTCGAATCCCAGTTGAGACAAAAAAATTTTTTTTTTTTTTATTTTTTTCATTTTTTTTTTGTGTTATTTTATTTTTTATACGTACTTACATTCAAAAACTCAATTTATAATTTTACAATGGTACGTTTTTGAGCGGATAAAATACTTTATTATAAAGAATAATAATGAAACATATAGTAGGTATGTATGTATGTATGTACGCATTTATTTAAACAAAACAAAATGTCACCGCGGCTTTCGCTGCTAGAGATAACAAAGTAACAACAGCTATAACCTTGATTCAACGTAGCATGTGTGTGTGTGTAAAAAACCTACATACGAATATTCATTCAAACATATTGCTAATACTTAAATGTATGTATGTATGTATATGATTTTTATTTTGTATGAACCTCATATAGGTTGCAAGTACTTTTGTATATTTAAGTTATATAAATATTTATAGGATGGTAGTGCAGTGGGTACACCACTGAAGTATGAAGCTGGTGGTACGCAGTTCGATACCATTAAGTGTTTGCTTAATTCTTTTTTTTTACATTTCAATGTTTCATGGTCAATATGAGTAGAATATGAAATATCATGACTAGCAAAATACGATGCACTATGAAAAAAAAAACTAAACTAAATACATATCTATTTTTATGTATTTTTCCCATTGAGTACGTAGTATACGTTAATACATATTATATATTTTAAATTTCAATAATGTATGCTCTATTCTCTTTACTTTTTCCTTTTTTTAATTATTTTAATTAAACTATATATGTACGTAAATTTATTTTTTTACAATGGGATGTTATTATACCCTTCACACAGTGAAAAAGGGTATATATAGGTTTGTCATTCCGTGTGAAATTTCTACAATTTTCATTTCCGACCCCATAAAGTATATATTTTATGAAAGCTTATGAATAGAGGAGTCGATTAAGCCCTGACCGTCTGTCCGTCTGACCGTCTGTCCGTGTGTATGTTGAAATCAACTTTTTGAAGCCCCCCGACATAGGTTGGACCCGGGTAAGGTATTAAAATATCAGAAATATTCGGGAGTAGATCGGTATTGAAAATCAGAAACATCGGTACATAAACAACTGAGACATGAGCAAAAACCCACGACCACCTCGATTTTCTTTTCATAAAAACAACATTACAACAACAACATACATACATACAAACGTGTATACTGGTTAGAGAAAACGTGGCATCGAATCCCAGCTGAGGCAAAAAAATTTTTTTTTAAATTTTTTTAAAATTTTTTTTTTTAATATTTTTTTTTTTTTTTTTATTTTTTATTTAATATATTATATATATTTTTATTATTTTTTTTTATTTTTTTTTTTTTTAATTTTTTTTTTATTTTTTTTTTGTTTTATATATATTATATATGTATATAATAATTTTTTTTTTAAATTTTTTTTTTTTAAATTTTTTTTTTTATTTTTAATTTTTGTTTTTTTGTTTTTTTTAACATACATACGTGAATTTACTGTTATTGCATGACTACACGTTGTGAAGGGTATATAAGATTCGGCACGGCCGAATATAGCGCTTTTACTTGTTAGGTATTGTTGTTGTTAAAAGAGGCATTGGGTACAGTGTGACACACAACTTTTTACCTATAGGCGCTTGACATATGCTTATATATAAAGTAGCTTTTATACCGAGTTTCAATTTAAGACAAACAAGGATTTTTACTTTACTGAGTAAAAAAAATTAGGAATATAATGAATTTTCTGTTTACATTTTCAGGTATATATGTTTATATATGTGTTTTGCTAATACGCATATCCTTTTAAGACTTTACCTTTTTATATAAATGCCTAATTATTTTATTAGACCTACAAAGTTGTTTTCTTGCCCGCATCTTTAAATCAATTATAATTAAATTTATGAGGATAAAAATATTATATATGTATGTATGGATATATAAAATATAATATTTATACACGATACAGCTATTTATATACATATAAGCAAAATCCAATCTGTTAAGAACGCATTGTGTTGTTTAAATTATTATGATTGCTACTGTACATTATTTAATGTTAAGATTTTTTTCATACCACAAACAACAACAAATAAAAAGAGGAAATTTGTAAAACAAATTATTCGTTTTTGATTCATTTTGCTTAGAATGAAATATATTAAATTTGTGAGAGGAATGAAACACGACGAATTTTAAAAATAAAAATTGTATTGCAAACGAAATCAATAAAAAAAAATATTTTTATATTATTTGCGAAAAGAATGAAAAGAAATAAAAATACTAAATAGAATTTGACTCACAACTTTTATCTTTTTCAATTCAAAGCATAATCCAAAAAACAAGCGAAAAAAATGAAATTGTATTCACAAACATAATTTTTTGCGTACTATGGTATTTAACTAAATTTCTTTAAAAAAAATCTCCAAAGGGAAAAAAATCTGTAATAAAATTTTTTATAATAAATCCAAATAGGATTATTATCATAAAATCCTAAAAGGTAATATCTCTATGTTCATTTTGTGTGATTTTGAGTTAATAATGCAATATTGTTTGGTTTTAAACGCCCTTTACTTGATTTTAAAAATGTCTGAAATAAGATGGACCCAATCCGATTTTATTAATTGCATAACAACGTAACTTCTATATATATGTTTATTCAAAAAGCGTTCAGCACTAACGCAGTATGTTGACTTACGTGCTTAATGGCAAGTTATTTCATTTTTTAGAAAAACACACAACCACATACGCTGTTATTTCTGAACACATTTAAAAGACATTTTCTGATAATTTTTCAGTTTACCGAAAGTGTGTACAGTAGAATACGCATATAAGAAACTCGCTTATAAGAAAAACTCTTCTATAAGAAACATATTCTGAAGAAAAATAATGCTCATTCCATAGAAAAGTAGTATATATTCTCACAATTGAATTTTTTTTTAACCTCGGTTTTAACCTGGGAACACTGATCGTGATGCCAAATGGCCAAAAAGGGATGATGTTATTAAACTCTTCTTTATTCTTAAAGAATATTTAGACGTTGACGAAGGCAACGATTCTATTTGTAAATTAGAAGATATTCTATTTAGAACCCATGAAAAGGAGCGCGTCCAAAAGAAAATTCAAGATTTTTTCAGCCTTACTTCATAGTATTTTTTAAGTAAACACATTTTTTAAACTATGTATTCATTCTTCTTACTACATTTTTTATCAAATCTAATTTTAAAACTATGAAATATTATTTTTTACCAAAATACTTTTTTTATCAAATGTGATTTTTGGTGAAGTGCAATCACCTGTTTGGTTTTTGTTATGTTTTTACCTTTAGTTGTGTACTTATATACATATTAATATTTGTACGACAAATAAACGAAATTCAGTGCAAAATGATGTGTAGAATGTATTAGTATTAAACAGTTTTATTTCAATTATATATTTCTATAGGAAATTTTTTAAATTCTGTTACTGATGTATATAAGAAAATATCTTTTTCTATATGCGTGTTTACTTTATAAGAAAGCTCGCATATAAGAAAGAAAATCGGTGCATTTTTAGGCTTTCTTATATGCGTATTGTACTGTACTACCTACCTATGTATGTTTATCTGCACACACTTTTAGTTTTCGTACCACTTTGTTTATTTTTTTATTCTCTATGATATAATTTTAAAAGGATATTTGTCTGAAATTTGTATAAGAAGATTTTAAGATCTTTATTGGCATGAAAGGTAAAAAAGTTTAAAACCTAACCCGTTGTTTTAAACGGTTTTATGGCTCTCCTGAAAAATTTGATTTTAAGACATACCATGCTCATGAAAACCACAGATATAATTATATTTAATCCGAATTGCCTGTTTGAAACCCGTTTATACTTATGTTTTTTATCACTAATCGGACATACATACATTAATTCTTTAATATTTTATATTGCCTGGTGTTCAATACTAAATGAAATTGCCTTTAACGTATGTATTTAATATGTGTAACAAAAATTTGGGGAGAAACAAAAAGTTGGAAAAACAAAAAATTAAAGTCTTTAAAATATTTTCTTTAATTCCTAAAATGGTGAAAATGTCCCCATTAACACAACAAAAATAATAAGCTACAATGGCAACGCTGCTAACTTTTTTTCAAGGAAAATAAAAATTCTATTTGTGAATCAATTTTTTTTATTTTTCGATTATGTTCTTTGAGTGAATGATTCTTGTAAGGAATTTTATATTTAAATTGTGAAAAGAATTTTATTTTAAATTTTTTTTAAATTTCATTTGTCTCGCAAATTTTATTTTTGAAATTCGGAAAGCAAAAAGAATTATTCGTCACAGTGTGGAAAATTTAATTCATTCGAATTAATATCATTCGCGATAAATATCTATTCGAATGATTCGCGTACTATGCATACAACAATAAAAATATTTTTGGTAGAAAATGTCACCAGCGATACGTAAAAAAACAAGTATGAGCACTATATTCGCCTGTGCCGAATCTTTTATACCCACCACCAATTTTATGTACTTTTATAGCACAAAATGAATTATTGTGTTATTAACCCATTAATACCCACTGTTACATATGCGTAACGCCAATATGCCTGTCGATCAAAGACGAATAAAATATAAAAGAAAAGCTAACGGTTAATTTTGTGTTATGCATTGTGTAATTGAATGCCTTTGTAACGACTATAAATAGTATATAAACTAGTTTCACTTTTAGTGTTGTGGTAGAAAATTCTTTTGTGAAGTGTGTAATTATAAAATTTGCAAAATCTTCAATATGAGTACACGCAGAAGGTAAGAGCTTTTATTATAGTTATTTGTTTTGTGTCAGAAAAATTTATTTTATTACATCTAATAGAATATAGATCAAGATTTATTAAAATAGGGTAAAATTTAATAAATAATGTTTTTGTAAAGAATTATAAAGTAAAGAATGTGGGTGTAAGCGATTCGTTAGCAATTTGTGATTCGGGAATGTGGGCTGCTAACCCTCGTCCCCTAGATTGGTGATAGGGCTGCTATCTACGTGTCCAATCCAACGATGCAACCATGTTTCAGCGTTTATCGCCTACTTTCCTGAGACGTTCTTTCGACCATTCAGGATACATGGTTGTGGCGCCTTCTAACTCTGGCTAGCCTTTAAGCGGATGCTACAAAGCCATTGCCCGGGGGGTACTTGGTCTAAGACCGGAAGTAGTTAGCTGCTTGGACAGTTCAACAAAGGAATCGTCCTGGCCACTCCCAAGTGAGTGGCTAATCAGAAACTTTCCACCTCTGCGAAAAGTCCCACCCCCCATTTTTGGCGCCCTATGCTCCAATGGGAGTTAGAGGAACACATACATGTGGGTGTAACGTATTTGTAACACTGGGCTATTCTTGGTTCCTTTTGTCCCCTCTTACATATAAAAAAATTATTATTTTTTTATTGTTTTTTATGATCAGCAACATTGGTTGTTATAGATGTAAGTATTTGACATTGGAGGAAGCCATTTTCTTGAGGAGCTAGCTAGCTTCTGTCGCTAGCTAGGATAATTTTGTTCAACAATTGGTTATTGAACCACCCCGAACTGATACCTTGGTGGGTCTGAAACAACGTGGATACCATGGAACAGGAACAATAAGGGAAAACTTCATTCCAAGATAATGTCGCCTACTCTAAAAAAAACAACAACGTGCTCATATTAAAAGTGCTAAAATGATAGACCCTGCCATAAAAATAACAAAATGGGTTGACAACGCGGTTGTAAGTGTAGCTTCTACCATTCATGGTAAATAACCAAATCACCAAAGTTGGAAAGTTTTCTCGAAACCAAAAAAGAAAATTATGGTCTCTCTACTACACATGGGAGGAACAGATAGAATGGACCAAAATGTGAATGCATACAGAATTGGGGTACGAGGGAAGAAATGGTGGTTTTCTATATTTACATGGCTTATAGATGTTTCTATACAACGCAAGGTTGGAGGCAACATGTCGCAATTAGATTTTCGTCGTGCAATTGGTATGCGATATTGTAAATCTTATGGCAGAATGACCCCTCCTCAAAGTTATAGTAGATTAGCTAAGGATGAAAGGGAAAACTCAAGTAGATATGATGGCGTAAACTACCTTGTTGCCGAAACAAAAGGAAAGAAAAGGCGTCTTTGTGCAGATTTAAACTGTCAATCTCATCCAACTTTCATGTGTACAAAATGTGATGTTGGTTTCTGCATCAAATGCTTTGAAAATTGTTACTATTTTCTATATAATGGAATTTGTATATGTACATATATGGAGATCTCATTTATTTATTTATTTATTTATTTATTATTATAATCCAGCGCAAAGATTTAATCTTATATAATAGCACTGAATACTAGTTTAAGTAACATTTAACAATGAAAATTAAAAAAAAGAGAATAACAATAATGATAACAGTTAACATTTAGTTACAAGTAATATTAAGACCTTATTATAAGGAATGTATATAAACATGTATTTAATTATAAAAAAGTATTATTTATTTAAAATAATCATATATCATTTTTTTAAATTGCGTTGCGTTGCTGACTATTTGTAAACGAGAGGGTAATTGATTCCAAATTCGTATGACATTAACATAGAAGTGTTGGTCGGAGAAAGCAGTGCGATGATTTATTTGAATAATACGGCATCCTCAATCAGACCTGAAGAAGTTTAGTCGTTCATATAGGTATTTTGGTTGCCGTGTGTAAATTATTTTGTGAAGGTAGATTAAAGATTTACATTTCAATAGATTTTCGAAGGTGACTCCAAAGATTTGCTTTGCGAAGCGGGATATGCTGTCAAAACGTCGTATGCCAAATATGTATCGTGCAATATTGTTAAATGCTATCTTTAGTTTATGTAAACTAGTTGCATCACAACTTGTAAACAGTTCACATCCATAAAGAAGAGTAGGTATAAGATATGTTTTAGCTAGCAGCATTCTGACTTTAAGGGGAATTAACCATTGTGTACACCAAAGATTCCTTAACATACCATATATTTTTGCCGAAGTAATTATGATGTGGTCGTTCCAGAGTAGATTTTTATTAAATGTAACTCCAAGGTTTTTTAACTTATCCACTAATTCAATTTTCGACTCTCCCAGAGTTAGTTCAGGAACAAATGATACGTTACGTGTTTTTTTGGTAATAAGCATACATTTTGATTTAGAAGGATTAAGACATAATCCATTAACTACAGCCCACTGCCTTATATTCTCCAGATCAGCATTAATTTTTCGTGCACATTCTTCAATTTCTAATGGCTTACAGCTAATGTAGAGTTGAACATCATCTGCGTACATCTGAATATTGCAGTATCTCAACTGGTTCGGAAGATCATTGGCGTATGCAGAGTACAACAATGGGCCTAAGATGGATCCCTGTGGTACACCTCTTGTTAGTTCTACTCTATTGGACCTCTTATCACCATGGAAAACCGACTGCGATCGACCTGTTAGATATGAGGACATTAATTTTGTAGCTGTAGAGGAAAATTTAAAGATTTTGTTTAACTTAATAGTCAGTATTTCAGTGTTGACGGTATCGAAGGCTTTGGAATGGTCCAAAAGGATAAGGAAAATAAGTTTGTCATCATCAATTTGCGATCTTATATATTCCGTAACATCAATTAGAGCAGATACACAGCTATGTTGTGGTCGAAACCCTGATTGCCTTGCAGTCAACAGGTTATTATCAAGGATAAATTCTGTCAATTGGTTGTGCATTAAGCGTTCAAGTATTTTTGATAGAAAAGGCAGAATAGCTATCGGACGAAATTCGTTTTTAGCTTTGGGTATTGGCACAATTTTAGCGTATTTCCATTGAGTGGGATACACGGATTTTGTTATTATAGAGTTAAAGAGATGAGTAATATATGGTAACAAAATCGGAAATATAATTTTTATGAATCTTGGATGAACACCATCATAGCTGGTAGCATTTGATTTAATGCTACAGAAGCTTCTGAATACTTCGGTTTGTGAGAAACATGTAAATTTAAATTGGTTACGGATGACTGTATCAGTTTGGTTCCTGAAACGCGAAACATCTGCAGTAGGCATTGGTAAATTTGTAAATTTGCTATTTAAATCGTCAACATCAATATCAGCAGTAATATTTCTTGATTTGTTAATTACACCAACATTTTTAATTACCTGCCATGTCGCCTTAGTATCTAAGCAATTAGAGAATTTTGAGCCATAGTAGGATGATTTGGCAATTCTAATGCAAGAAGTAACCCTATTTCTGATTAAACAAAATTCAGCCTTCAGTTCAGGGGTCTTAAATCTCTTCCACCTTGCGTAAGCTATATTGCGTTGTTCAATTAAGCGTTTAATCTCTGCTGAAAACCATGAATTAGGAGATTTTGTGAACCTTTTCGTTTTAAGAGGAACAAATTCGTCGAAGAGTTGTTCAATATTATTTAGTTTTGTTATGTTGAAAAAACTTTTTTTTATTTTATAAGCTTTTTATTTTATGATTTCATAAAATAAACATTTTTTACGTTTGTTTTTATAAAATAACAATATTTTTTCTGGGAAAATGCAAGGAATAAACTTTGATATGCTAGTAAAATGTTTTTAGAAAATTTAGTCTTTCAATGAAAATGTGCGTGTCAATATAGTTTCTGCTAATAAATAAAATAGATCTTTCAATATAGTCCTTTATTATTGCAAAACCTTTATTTATAGAGAAATTATATGAATTTAAGATAAACCGTTATATGGCAGATGGGCGTAAAAGGGAGCGTGTCATATTTATTTTCCATTAGTATACAGCCTATGACCAAAAAGCAATGGTTTGCTAAGTTTCAGAATCATAAATATGTCATTTTTATTACGTTTTAAATTTTCAGTATACCGAAAAATACATTGTGCAGTGTAAATTTTCGTATGTTTTGATCTATAACACCCTTCCTGATGCATAGATTTAAGCAATTTTCAGGAAAAAATATTTATTTTACTCAGAAAATATATAGGTTCATAGGTTGATGGCTCTACGTCAATACGTTTGGACACAATTGCATTTTATTTTATGTTGGCAGGACATGGTTTTTTGACCTACTCTTGCATTACGAGCTATAACTCGCTTCCTAATATTCCGATTTAGCCCAAATATACCAAATATAATACCAAACAAATCTTGTGTATAAGAAATATTCTGGCAAAATTTGAGCCCTTTAGCTTTTTCGGTCCGACCTTTATCGTGCTTTCAACAGACGGACGGACATAAATACATCGTTATAAAATAAAACCCCGATTCAGAATATATATACTTTATGGTGTCTAAAATGTATATTTCAATGTGTTACAAACGAAATGATAAAATGAATATACCCACACCATTTTTTTGGTGACGGGTATAAAAACATTTTAGATTAAGTCGTCATCTTTTTAATTGTGTCTACGTATATGGATCTCTTGATTGAAATACCATTATGTTTTATATATTCATAAGTATGTTTGTATGTAAATGTTATTTAATTTAAATTGCGTCAAGGATTTAAGTGTGATGTGTGCGGGTGGCAGTTGTGTTTGTTATTCGTATTCTTTGCAGCGCACAGAGGAGTATTTGGCCTGAAAAGCTGGCCAAAAAGGCAAAACTAAATTTTAAGAAATCTTAAGAACTAAATTTTGAAAGACTTTTAGTTGCGGTTTGTAGCTCTGAGACCCTGCTAAAGTCAGGAAAGTTAAGAAAATTATATGAGATTTATATGTTTTTTTCGGTTTCTGGATGTTTATATAATATTTTTTTTTGCGGCTAAACGAATAAAGGTTTAACAATGATTTTTTTTCGCTGAAAGGTTTGATTAAAAGTTATTTAATAAAGAAAAAAAATATTAAAATATGTTGAATATTCATGTTGAAACAATTCGTTTAAAAGCTAAAAACAAAAAAAATTATACACTTTTTTTGCAAAAAAAAAAAAATGAAAAAAAAAAGGTTTTTAAAAGTGAGGTTAGCATCTCTACAAATTATGTTTGATACCACAATAAAATTTGGAATCTCTAATTTAAGAAACAAAAAAAATTTGCGCAAGCTTGCGCCGACGATTTTTTTAATTTTTCACATTTCTTCCATTTTTGCTCATCAGGCACTTTTTCTTAAACATTTTTTTAAATTATTGATTTCATCTGTTATTCACATCACTTTTAACACTTCACAATGTTAATACCTGCCTGTAATTATAAATTTAAAAAATTCTTTATTATCCATAATAGTTATATGGCAATGTCCCACACATCCCCATGAAAGATATTTTTATATACCTGCTCTACAAAACATTATATGTTAAAAACAAATAAATATACGTACCTAATAAGAATAATTATTAAAAGCATTAATCACAAAAATAAGTTTACAAAAAATAAATATAGGTACATAAAAAATACATAGGCACCCAGGTATCAGGCTACCATCCAGTTGTCAGAAGAAGCTGCCGAGGCCAGAAATAAGCGCTTACGATAATATCGTACGAATTATTCGAGGAAATTCATCAGATGCGATACAAATCGCGCTGTCTTGAATAGGTTATTTCTGGGCAGTGACCCCTTTATAAGCTGCAGTACGCAAAGAGAGCGGATTAAAAAAAAAGCTTTTTCATCAGAAACCATCACACTTCTTCTTCCTGATACCGATGATGCAGCTAATGAGGATATACAAACGACATAATAATTATTGAGGAATTTTGATTAGTTTAACTTGTCTATATATTAATATATATAATAAGGAATTTTTTAATAAAAAAATACTGTTTTATAAGAGCCTTACAATTTTAAACATTTTTTAATTGGACCGTAAATCATTTGTGTGCATGTACATACAGTCTGTCAAGAATGGGTTTAAACCTTTAAAATCCACATTTGTTAATTGAGTTTTACTATCTATACCGTCTTTTATTCCTTAGGAAAAATCTTAAAAATTTAAACTGTTTGGTTCTTTAATTTTTTTTTATTGCATTTTGGAAACAAAAAATTTGACGAATTTTGCCGGAAAAATTTTTTTTCCCATTAAATTGTGAATAACTCTGAAATAGTAATAGATACAAAAGAAATGTGTTGTAAAATTTTCCGGTGCATCTTTTGATTCTCCTGCTATTAAAATCGGAGAACCCGCTTTCAAGTTATGACAAAATATATTAGGCAACCCGACGATTTTGGGAGTGAAATATGCCACGCCTTTAAAAGAAAATCCTTAAGTACTAGGGAGAAACGGAAAACAGATTTGAATTAAGGGCATCAAAATCCATATAGTCCACATACTTTTAGATCTAGGGTAGACAAATATTTTTTTTTTTGTTGCGCAGTAAAATTTTTTCAAAATCTGCCACTAGACTTTTTATATCATACTACACCTAAAATTAGCAAAAAACTAAAAATTTTAATTCAAAAAACACGTTTAATAATTTTGGCCAGCTTTTCAGGCCAAATACTCCTCTGTGTGACGTTTCCATATACATACATGAATAAGTATATGTGTGTATGCAAAGAAAAACCATGGTTACAACATGATCATGACGGTCATATTATGTTCGCTTTAACGATATTTTGTTGTCGAAATCAAGTTATAATTATTCTTATTTTATTTCATCATATATTCTGTCACAATAATTAAGCATTTGTTTGAATTGTATCATTTAATGTTTACTTACTTTTCGTAAAAATTTCAAAATGGTTGTCATTTAAAAATAGTATGATTAAAAAAAATTAATTTGACAAAAATAACATTATATTCAAAAGGATTAAAAATTAAAAAAAATCATTAAGTAATAGGTGAGACAACAGTATGATTACAAATTAATCAAGCTATGATTTTTTTTTAATAATAATTTGATTTCAACTGTTCTTCTTCTTGCTGAATAAATTTTTATTTTTTTAAAAGTTTGAGATGTCAAAAAAATGAACAAAAATTTTGAAAAATTAAAGAAAATTTAAAAGTAAGCGTGAAAATGTAAAAAAATATTGGTAAAAAAATTGCAATTAAATTGGTAAGTGTACATGTGTATGTTACAGCAAAAGACAACAATTTGCCGTAGAAAAACAGAGATTGTGTATGATTATTGAATGATACTTTAATTAAACATAATAATGATAAGCGGTAACCATTATATGTTTTAACGATAATCATACAAGTCAATCATAGTATGTTGCTCTTCGATTATGGTTACCACAACCATATTTGTTCTTTGCTTGTATGTATGTATGTATGTGTGATTCTCGATATCCTAGTAATAGTGAAGGTTTGGATGTTTGTTACTAAATCACGCAAAAACGAAATTAAATAAAACTTGGCACACATATAGACAACAGCAGATAAGGTAACCTTTATTACAATATTCAAGCGCATCCACAGAAATATATTTTTTTTGTATTTAATTAGTCAGTTATTCAAAAGTCTCGAATGCCCAAAATTTACACGTCCAGGCGAAAAAAAAACTTAATCATCCAACGTCGTATAAAGAAGTTTTTGTTCTTAAATATTTGCATTAAATTCTGTTATACAAATATAATAAATACAAATGTTTGTATGTTTAAATTTTTCACACAAATCAAACGAAAAATTACTAAACAGATTTATGTTAATGAAATTCCCCACACAGATAAAAATGCTAATAACAACCTGAATAATTACATAAAGAGTCTACCTTTTGTGCCAATACGCAGACGAAATCCTAGGCATAGGTATAGGCTAGTTTTTAAACTTATGTTATAAAAAGAATATTGAAAAATGCGCTTTATATTTATGTATGTATTTATTTACATATAAAAATAATATTAGCAATGCAACTTTTATGGTTTCAAAAATGCCAATGAAGAAACAATAATAAATTTGTATACATAAGTATAAAGAAATAAATAAAAAATGTAATACTAATCGATATGAGTAATAACAAAATCAATTATTTAATACTTATGGGTTGCCAAATTTTTTACTAAGTTAAAATTTCAGCGATAAATCACTGTCTTATGCCATTACCACTTTCTCATTGGGCAAGTCACTTGCTCAAGTTAGTTTTTTATTTTCTTTTATTTTTCTTTGAACTTGCTTTCATGTTCAGACTCAGCAATTGACTTGCCCAAGTTTCGTTCTCCTTTACTTATTATACTCTTCACACAGTGAAAAAGGGTATATATAGGTTTGTCATTCCGTTTGAAATTTCTACAATTATCAATTATCTACACATACATACAAACGTGGTATACTGGTTAGAGTGAGCCAACAATTTTTTTTTATTTTATATATTATTCAAATTTTTATTGTTTTATTTTTAATTTTACTTTTAATTTATATTTTTTTAAACACATAAGTAAACTAAATTTATAATATTACAATGGGATGTTTTTAAACACAGAAAAAAATATTACTTATATTTCTTTAATCAATTGAATTTTTGGTTTGTTTTTGAATTCTAATTATAGTTTTTATTAATTTAATTAAATTTTTTAATTTATATTAAATATTTTCAAAAAACAAAGATTTTTCTGTCAGTTGAAAAAAAATAAAAAAATAAATTAAAAAAAATAAAAAATATTTTAAATGACATTTTCTTGAAAATTTAATTTGAAGAATAAATTTAGTATAATTGTTACTCAAGGAGCGGAATAATAAAAAAAAGTCGCCAATCTGCAAGAAAAAATTCTGGTAAGTGCACATATGTATATAAAATATGTTCTGTTTTAAATATAATAAATTATTTCGGTTTCATTGTAGGTATGCCAAAATTCATTACATAATTTATGTATTCCCTTATATTCCTCAGAATTCTCATTTTAATAGGTAAGTTAGTTGAATTTCTTCACTCTGCCTGATCAAGCCTTTTTACGGTTAATATTCCTTTATATCTAGGTCGTTGATGCCTAAATATTTTTTTTGGAAACACGGCTTTTGATATTGTATAGTATGTGTATGTGTGTGGAACCCTATTTCTTATCATTAATTTTATTATATATGTAAGTAACGAAATGTAATTAACAATATAGATTCCTTTGTAATAAAAATGTATATTAAGAATAAATATATATAAAAAGACAATATTTTTTTGTTTTTTTTTAAGCAGGTTTAATAAATTTTATTATTGATATAATAAATGCTTTAATTTAATAAATCCCAAATCTCAAATGTAGACATGATTAAATTAATTAAAATCATTGTTGAAAATTATGAAAAATTTAATTAATTTTTTAATACTGTTTTAATTGATATTTTTCTCTATAGTTTTCCAATTAAAACTATTAATTTTCATTTAATTTATCATTTTGATGATTGGAGCAAAACTAAACAATTTTTTAATTAATAATATTAATTTCGTAATTGAAATTCATATTTATTTTTTTCTGTGTATATGTATGTTTTTATATGTATGTACGTATTTTATATGAGATAAATGTTGATATAAACACTTGTTGTTGCATGACTACACGTTGTGAAGGGTACATAAGATTCGGCATGGCCGAATATAGCACTCTTGTTTGTTATTTTTTCTTTTTTGTTTTTGGTTTCTCAACAAAAACTTGCTCGTACTTGTCGAGTACAGGCAAGTGTGTACTCAAAAATGAGCAAGTTTCTTCCTCTTAACCCGACCTTACCCCTTTTGTCTATAAACACAACACTTGCGCAAGTGACTTGCCCAATGAGAAAGGGGTACATGTTCACACGGTAGTATGAATCTCGTGGTTCGCTCTCGGAATCTCGAATGAGAACGATGCCGTTCAGACGATAGTTATTGTTTCACTTTGACATTTTTATTTTTTTTTTAATTATTTAACGGGGCTTTTTGTTTTTTCTGAGGTTTTTTGAAGCCACTCTTCTACACTTTCAAATACGTTTCACTATTTCTCTTTTTTCCACTTTAATTAAAAAATATGTATATTTTTTACAGACAATATTTTTTCTGTTTTTCTTTGTTTGTTTTTTTTTTTTGACAGCCAGTACAGATAAATTAGGGATTTTTTGTTATCAAAATTGGAGATGATAGTAAATTCTTCGAGATTCTCAACGAGATTCAAAATGAATCATGAAGATTCGCTTTCAAAATTTTGTATTGCGAATCTTGTAGATTTAATCAAGAATCTTTCGCGAACATCCGTGTGAACATGCTGTTACCTCATATATTTTAAATTTTGTTTAAGATGAGCCGATTTAAATGTGCCTCTTTCACACTGGAAAATTGGATGACAAACATATACATTTTGTTGGCAGGGGAACAAGAAGGAAGAGTGTGTAGTACACAAAAACACTACACTCTTTTCCCTCTTTTTCTACCACTGAGAATTTTTTCCTTAGGCTTTATAATTTTTCTCTGACGTTATTTTTAGATATAAAAACAAAATTTAACAATATATGTATTTTATATTCCAAAAGTAAATTTTAAATATTTGACCGTAATATACTATTTGAAACAATCGGTGGCCAAAATCAGAAAAGATCATTCATTTGATTGTAGAAATTTGCAGAAATTTGTTTACATCACGAGTAATAGTGTAATTAAGCATTTTGTATTCAATACAAAATGCCAATAGAGAGAGTTAAGAAGTTCCATAAATTTTTCAGAACTCTATATTTTTGTATCGCCTTCTTTATTAAAATGATAATATCCGCGCTTAAGCTGCCAGCTGTCATATAGAATGTAATAGGAAGAGTCAATGTCCTTAATAATTAAATTAAATGCGCCATTAGCTTACAAACTTATGGTCAACAATGTAATTGATGACTCGCTTGATTTTTCGGGAAAATAGCTAAACTCCCATCACTAATTACAAATAGTGTAAAGGAAGCTTTATTAATAGTGTCTTTCTTAAAAAACAGAATAAATTAAATAAAAATCTTGAAATTATTTAATCGCGCATAATTTATCTATCTATCTATATAAAAGTGAAACTCTGTGTGTGTGTGTGTGTGAAACTGTAAAACCGATCTGGCTCAAACTTTGGTAAGTTGTTGTACACATACCAGGTTGGAAAAGTGGGCGGGGCCACGCCTCTAAAAAAGTTTTAATTTTGAGGTACTTGCACTGGACCGATTTTTCTGAAACCTTGCACACATATTGAGCTGTCATGACTTTATAATTTTGTGATTAAAAAAGTGGGCAGGGCCACGCCCATGAAAAAAAGTTATAATTTTGAGGTACTTGCACTGGACCGATTTTTCTGAAACTTTGAAAACATACTGAGCTGTCATGACTTAATAATTTCGTGATAAGAAAAGTGGGCAGGGCCACGCCCATAAAAAACAGTTATAATTTTGAGGTATTTGAACTTCACCGATTTTTCTGAAACTTTGGACACATATTGTGCTGTCATGACTATACAACTTCGTGATTAGAAAAGTGGGCAGTGCCACGCCCATTAAAAAGAGTTATAATTTTTAGCCTTTTGCACTTGATATTCAATTAAAAATCAGAATGAATTTTTATTCATTAAGGGGCGTAGCAACGCGAGCCGGGCTTTTCTAGTCAAGAATATTTTTGGAAATTTTTTGTTTTTTTTATATATTTTTTAATCCCTTAACTATGAAAGTGGTTTAAGTCAAAAAAGAAAATTTGCTTATCACTTTTTTCTCACCTTTTACAAAAAGTAATGACAACGACGGTAAAACGTGTCTTTGAAAATACTTACATATATTTAACATGTGAATGTTATATAAAATTTATTTTGATTGTGCATTGAGTGCTTTAGATAAAATGTTTGCAATATTTTCAATAGTCACACAGAAAGAGAGAAATATAGATTTCAGTCACGAAACTTATATTATAAATCAAAGTACAAAGAAATTTATTAATTTTTTTTTTTTAAATTTGAAAATAATTTTAATTTAATGATAGGTATCAATATTAAAATTTTGTTTTATTTTATTAAAGTGTTAAATGTATTATTTACTCCAGTATCCAATGGATCATGTACCTGAAAAATTAACTTATAAGATGTGTAGATGTTTCTTAATTCCACAGTGACTGAAAATTATCAAGCTCACCATTCGCCCAAAAAAATAAAAAAAAACAAGTAAGAGCGCTATATTCGGCCGTGCCGAATTTTATATACCCTTCACAACGTGTAGTCAAGCAATAACCGTAGTTTGTGTCACCATTCATCCTATATGAAATACGTACATACATATAAAAACATACATATATAAAAACATCCCATTGTAAAATTATAAATTCACGTATGTATGTTAAAAAAAACAAAAAAAAAAAAAATTTAAAAAAAAATTTTAAAAAAAAATTTAAATAAAAAGTTAAAAAAAAACTAAAAGAAAAAATTAAAAAAAAAATTATTATATATATAATATATATAAAACAAAAAAAAAACTAAAAAAAAAAATTAAAAAAAAAATAATAAAAATATAAATAATATATTAAATAAAAAATAAAAAAATAAATAAAAAAAAATTAAAAAAAAAATTTTAAAAAAATTAAAAAAAAAAATTTTGTTGGCTCAGCTGGGATTTGATGCCACGTTTTCTCTAACCAGTATACATGTTTGTATGCATGTATGTTGTTGTTGTAATGTTGTTTTTGTGAAAAAAAATCGAGGTGGTCGTGGGTTTTTGCTCATATCTCAGTTGTTTCTGTACCGATATTTCTGATTTTCAATACCGATCTACTCCCGAATATTTCTGATATTTTAATACCTTACCCGGGTCCAACCTATGTCGGGGGGCTTCAAAAAGTTGATTTAAACATACACACGGACAGACTGACAGAGCTTAATCGACTCCCCTATTCATAAGCTTTCAGAAAATATGTGGGGTCGGAAATGAAAATTGTAGAAATTTCACACGGAATGAAAAACCTATATATACCCTTTTTATACCCTTCACCTGTGGTGCACAAGGGTATATATAGCTTTGTCATTCCGTTTGTAATTTTTATTTTCTGAGAGCTTATGAATAGAGGAGTCGATTAAGCCCTGACCGTCTGCCCGTCTGTCCGTGTGTTGGTTGAAATCAACTTTTAGAAGCAACTATATGTTCCTCAGATCTGTATATGGTATCAATCTCTTGGAAATATCCAGGAATGAATCGCTATTGAAATTCAGCACAATCGCCCCATAACTTTCTGAGATATGAGCAAAAAACCACGACCACCTCGTTTTTTCACAATTAACACAACAACATACATACATGTAAAAAACATACCAAACAAAAAAAATTACAAAAAAAAATATATTAAAAATAAGAAAAAAATAATAAAAAAAACTACAAAAAAAAAATTTTAAAAAAAATTTAAAAAAAAATTTAAAAAAATTTTTTAAAAATTTTTCTAAAAAAATTTTTTAAAAAAATTTTAAAAAAATATAAAAAAAAAATAATAAAATATAAATAATATATAAAATAAAATAAAATTTTTTTGGCTCAGCTGGGATTCGATGCCACATTTATTCTAACGTGTACGTATGCACGTATTTTATATGGGATGAATGGTGATACAAACAATTGTTATTGCATGACTACACGTTGTGAAGGGTATATAAGATTCGGCACGGCCGAATATAGCATTGTTACTTGTTCACTGTGTTAAGGGTATAACAATTAAAAAAAAATAATAGAAATATAAATAATATATGAAAAAATAATAAATATATCTATATATATAAAAGTGAAACTTTGTGTGTGTGTGTGAAACTGTAAAACCGATCGGACTTAAACTTTGGCAAGTTGTTGGACACATACCAGGGAGTGTTTATGGGTGGAAAAAAGTGGGCGGGGCCACGCCTATAAAAATTAGTTATCAGTTTTAGCTACTTGCACTTGACCGATTTTTCTGAAACTTTGCACACATATCGAGCAGTCATGACTAAATAATTTCGTGATAAGAAAAGTGGGCGGGGACACGCCCCTAAAAAAGTTTTAATTTTGAGGTACTTGCACTGGACCGATTTTTCTGAAACTTTTCACACATACTAAGCTGTCATAACCATATAATTTCGTGATTAGAAAAGTGGGCAGGGCCACGCCCATAAAAAAAGGTTATAATTATGAGGTACTTGCACCAGACCGATTTTTCTGAAACTTTGCACACATATCGAACTGTCCTGACTAAATAATTTCGTGATTAGAAAAGTGGGCAGTACCACGCCCATAAAAAAAAGGTACCATTTTGAGGTACTTGCACTTAACCGATTATTCTGAAACTTTGCACACATATTGAGCTGTTATGACTTTACAATTTCGTGATTAGAAAAGTGTGCAGGGCCACGCTCATAAAAGCAATTATAATTTTTAGGAACTTGCACTGGTCCGATTCTTCTGAAACTTTGCACACATATTGAGCTGTTACGACTTTACAATTTCGTGATTAGAAAAGTGGGCAATGCCACGCCCATAGAAAAAAAATTATAATTTTTAGGTTTTTGCACTTGATATTCAATTAAAATTTAAAATGCATTTCGATTCATTAAGGGGCGTAGCAACGCGCGCCGGGTTTGGCTAGTCTATATATATAAAAGTGAAACTTTGTGTGTGTGTTAGCTATAGACTCCGAAACTGTAAAACTGATTGGACTCAAACTTTGACAAGTTGTTTTACACATTCCAGGGAGTGTTTCTGGGTAGCAAAAAGTGGGCGGGTCACGCCCATAAGAAATTAGTTATCATTTTTAGCTACTTGCACTTGAACGGTTTTTCTGAAACCTTGCACACATATTGCGCTGTCATGACTATATAATTTCGTTATTAGAAAAGTAGGCAGGCCATGCCCATACAAAAAAAAAATATCATTTTCAGCTACTTGAACTTCACCGATTTCTATGAAACTTTTCACACACATATTGAACTATCATTATTATACAATTTCGTGATTATAAAAGTGGGCAGTGCCACGCCATAAAAACTAAGTTTTAATTTTTAGCTACTTACACTTGACTTTGCACGCATATTGATCTGTCATGACTATATAATTTCGTGATTAAAAAAGTGGTCTTCTTGCACTTAATATTCGATTAGAATTCAGAATGCATTTTTATTGGCTAGTATATAATACTAGCCAAGCCCGGCGCGCGTTGCTACGCCCCTTAATGAATCAAAATGCATGCTGAATTTGAATTGAATATCAAGTGCAAACCCCTAAAAATTATATTTTTTTTATGGGCGTGGCACTGCCCGCTTTTCTAATCACTAAATTATTAAGTCATGACAGCTCGATATGTGTGCACAGTTTCAGAAAAATTGGTCCAGTGAAAGAACCTCAAAATTATAACTTTTTTTTATGGGTGTGGCCCTGCCCACTTTTTTAATTACGAAATTATAAAGTCAGGACAGCTCAATATGTGTGCAAATTTTCAGAAAAATCTTTCCAGTGCAAGTACCTCAAAATTAAAACTTTTTTAGGGGCGTGGCCCCGCCCACTTTTCTTATCACGAAATTATTTAGTCATGGCAGCTCGATATGTGTGCAAAGTTTCAGAAAAATCGGTCAAGTGCAAGTAGCTAAAACTGATAACTAATTTTTATTAGCGTGGCCCCGCCCACTTTTTTCCACCCATAAACACTCCCTGGTATGTGTACAACAACTTGCCAAAGTTTGAGTCCGATCGGTTTTTCAGTTTCGGAGTCTATAGCTAACACACACACACACACAGAGTTTCACTTTTATATATATAGATAGATGTAAAATAAAACAAAATTTTTTTTGGCTCAGCTGGTATTCGATGCCTTGTTTACTCTAACCAGTATACCACGTTTGTATGTATGTATTTTGTTATTAAATGTTGTTGTTATACCGTTCACCTGTGGTGCACAAGGATATATATAGCTTTGTCATTCCATTTGTAATTTCTACAATTTTCATTTCCGACCCCATAAAATATATATTTTCTGAAAGCTTATGAATAGAGGAGTCGATTAAGCCCTGACCGTCTGTCCGTGTGTTGGTTGAAATCATTTTTAGAAGCAACCATATGTTCCTCAAATCTGTGTATGGTATCAATCTTTTGGAAATATCCGGGAATGAATCGCTATTGAAATTCAGCACAATCACCCAATAACTTTCTGAGATATGTGCAAATAAACACGACTGAATCTGTCCTATATTTTCACCACCAAAATTAAAACTGTTCAGCCATAGAATAATTTATAGGTACCTTTGCTACTATTTGTAGATATAATATGCCTCTATAGATATTCGTGTAAATTTTTTTTAAAATATATATTCTAAAAATTTACAAGCGAAAATCAAATTTTTTCAGCTTCTAGGCAACCGAGAAAGTCAATATTGGTATCATCTGCAAGAACTTGACTAGAACAATAAAAGCACTATACAAAACTTTTAATTTATGTTAGCCGCCACTACAAAATGGCGGACAATAAATTTATATATGAGCCAAATCTGGTATTTTAAAATTTAACTTCTTGAAACCCCTCAATATTGGTATCAAATTAAAGGGCTTGACCAGTATAATACAGTTAATTATTCTAAAATGTAAAATCCAAGATGCCGTCTAAAACAAAATGGCGAATAAAATTTTTTTAACCCCATCAACATGGGTATCAAATTAAAGGGCTTGACTAGTTGAATACACTTAACTACCTGAAAATTCAAAATCGAGGATGGCGTCGGAAATAATAAAGAAAAAATGGGAATAACATGAAATATAGGTTAATCTACGATGTGAGATTATACCTATGTACATGATAGTGAAGTGTATTATCAGATTCGGCATGGCCGAATATAACACTTTTACTTGTTGTATGTTGTTCTTGTTGTGTTAAAAAAAAACGAGGTGGCCGTGGTTTTTTGCATATACACGGTCAGATGGACAGAGTTTAGTCGACTCCCCTATTCATAAGCTTACATAAAATATATACTTTATTGGGTATAATAATCGTGTACTAATATAATGGTAAGAGAATGTACCCAGCGGTGAAAAAAAAGGGTAAGCAGTCCTTATAAAAGGACTTTTTTAGACTCATTTAGCGGACACAAGGACTCCTGTTCCCATTACATACTTATTTATTTTTTACACGCATTGGGATATATACAAATACGTTGAAAACAAAGACAAATTTTTAGTTTTTGTTGTTGTTTTCAATATATTTGTACGAATGAAATTTCGCTTGGGTTTTCTTTCGACATCGTTGAACAGGCAGTTAATCTCGAGAGAACAGTGCAAGGAGTGAAGAAAATAATAAATTTTCTTCGGAAAAAATCAGCACTGAGACATAAAAATATTTTTTGACGAAGTGGAGGCTCAACATAACAATCTATTATTGCAAAATAATGTGAGATGGTTAAGCAAAGGCTGCGTTTTACAACGATTTTCACCATTTTAGAAGACTTTTTTTTCAAAATTAATCAAACGTCAACAAACGATTACTTAAGTTTTCTGAGCGATACAGAAAACGTTACTTCCATTGCTTACTTAACAGATATTTTTAAACACATCAATGATCTGAACCTTAAACTTCAATGCAAAGGAAAGATTGTATGGGAGCTCCTGACAGAAGCAAAAATCTTTTTGCGAAGACACGATCTTTTCAACATTGATCTGGATAATGAACGCCTGCACTTCCCTGACAACGAACTTGACGTCGGCCAATAAATACAAGACTTTCATTGAGGATCTAAAATCGGAATTCGAAAACAGATTCTCAGATTTCAAGAAAATTGGGAAAGTCGTCGATATCCTCAGTAACATTTACTCTTTGAATCCTGGGGAAGAATGGGTGTAATGAGTAATAAAACTTCTCCACAGATGAAAATGATCGATTTCCAAGAAAATACAATTTTAAAAAACCAAAAACGGGAAGTTTCTTGTCAAGAGTTTTGGATAAAATTTGTTTGTGCTAATAAATACCCAGAATTAAAAAAATTGGTCTTGAAACTTTTCAATTTGTTTGGGTCAACATATGTTTGTGAAGCAGCATTTTCAGACTTGGAACAGACTTGCCGATGAACATCTTCGAAATTTCAAAACCAAAACATCCTTGTGCAAATCCCGATCGAGAAAAACACAATTTTTAGCGCTTAAAACCTTAGTTGTAAAGTTTATGTAACATTTTGTTAGTATGTTGTGGGAGAGAGAAATAGGTTAGTACACTCACTTACCACTCTCTAACCAGTATTTATATTCTATGACTACCTAATGTTTAAACGTTAATTTCATATGTATATGCAAAAAAAAAACAGATATGTAGCAAGTTTGAAGTTAAAAGCGTCTAATATATTTCTAACCACATACTACTTAATGTATCTGCACCAAATAGATACTATTTTGTTTGTGGATGTTAATTACCTGGAAAAATTAAATAAATACTACATAACAGACGTGTTCTAAATTTAATATTTTTACACCTTCATCCTGTGGTGCTAAGGGTATATATAGCTTTGTCATTCCGTTTTTAATTTCTACAATATTCATTTGCGACCCCATGAAGTAAATATGTACATATTTTCTGAAAGCTAATAACCAATATGCTAATTGAGCTAATTGAGATATGTCGGTCTGTCCGTTTGTTGGTAGAAATCAACTTTAGAAGCCCACATACATATGTGTCACTCAGGCAAATATCCGGCAATGAATGGCTATTGAAATTCATTACGATCGCCTAATAACTATCTGAGATATGAGCAAATAAATACGACTGTCGGCTTCGTTTTTTTTTTCAATATCTTTACGACGAAAATCAACATTTTTCAGACCTAGGTTAATTTAAAGAGACGTTTGCTAATATTTATAGATCCGATGTAACTCTAGGGGTATTTTTGAAAATATTTAATTTTGAATATGTTTATTTGTGTGTAATGCAAGAAGAAATTTTAAAGGCATGTCTGTTGCATGAGATTTTTTACATGAATCTGAATAGTTTTTCCACGCTGATTATATATGCCGTTTTCATGTAGCAGCTCTAGTTTTGAAGTTATGAAGTGACAGGATTTTTCATTGAAAATGTACATAGTTTAACTTAAAAAAAATTTTTTATATATATTTATTCTGAATAAAATTTCCTTTTTTGGATTTTCTAGAGTGAGATGTTATATGAGTACTATTTTGAATGCTTCAACAATAATCAGCCATCATATGCTCATTCCAGTGCCCCTGATAACTCTCCTCCATAGTGCGAATATCCTGGTGAAAGCGCTCCCCTTGTTACTCGCCTAGGTCACGGAGATTTTCAGGAAAATAGTCTAGATGGCTGTGAAGGTAGTGAAGGTTAATACTCATGTTGCATCCAAGCCGCTGGAAGTGTATCAGCAACTGTTTAACGTGCTGAATGTAGCTGTCACATTTCCTATTGCCCAAAAAATTCTTCACTACCCAAACGAACTCTTCCCATGCACATTTCTTGACAGCTATTATATGGTAGATGAACATTTTATCATCTATCAACTTCCTCATTTGTGGGCCATCGAAAACACTACCTTTGATTTTCTCACTACTCAATTTTGGAAACACTTTTACAACGTATTCGCCATCTTTGATAAGAGCTTTTAAAAACTGATTTATCAACCGTAGTTTTATATGCAAAGGAGGCAATATAATTCGGTCTCTTGATACTAGTGGAATATTAATTACATTTTGCTTGCCGGAAATCAAAGCCTCGCTAGAAGGCCAGTCTCTTTTTGTCCAGTGATAAGCTTTAGCTTGACTGTAAATCCTTTTCCCTGTTACGGTAGTACGATATCTTCGTTCCTTTGCTCAACAAATTTCTTTCTTTCAATCGGGAAGCTAAAATTTCTGATGCCATTTTAGAAAGTCCAAGGTCCATGATCTAGTCATTTATATAATCTTGATTCAATGGTCAGGGACTGCCGTAGCAATCAAAATCACTGTCGCTACCACTGTCGTCGTCTTCGGTTTGTCCGCTGCACTGGTCTAAATTTTTCAAAGATGTACATGGGTGATGTGGTGTTGATGTGTCACTAATACTCAAGACTGGTCTTATGGCAGGTTTTAAGTTTGGATATATCCACTTAGAGCAATTTTTATGATTTTCGTTACACACGCCAAATCATAGGAGCTTTGTACTTAAAAGTGGGTCTTGTTTTGTTTGCCTACAGTTGCAAAGATTCAACACATGTTTTACATACCAAACTTGGTGTCCAAGGTTTAGCGTTTGACGGCAAAAAAAGCCCAAAATAGTCCAAGTATGCCTTTTTTACAAAGTCTGACACATTTAAACGAAAATTTTGGAACATATTTTCTCGACAAATAACACAAAAACAATCAGGATTATTTAAACACGTCTTTCTTGAGGAAGACATACTGATATAAACTATAGATATAAACTATCGACTACTTATGTAAATTTAAGACGGTACCTGTATCTCACTAACTAATCTGAGGCTAGATTTGAAATCAACGCACGCATATTAGTGAACAACAATAGAAAAACTTTACGCAACAAAAAAAGTGTTATTTTGTTGCTCTGTGTAATCATTAAGAGTTAGTGTTACAAATTATTTAGTTTTAAATAATAAATTTCAGTTAGTATTGTGACGGAATATAAAATATTTTCATATATTATGGTATTACAGCTCCTAATGTATTTTTTGACGTACTAAGACACCATAACATAAGCCGTAGTCCCGGAAGTTACTGCTGAAAACAAACTGACAAATCGTTTTGAAACTAACTGAGATACAAGCACAAAAATCCAAATGCTTCGGTGTTTTTCCTAAAATTTACAAAAATTTACAAACGAAAATCGATGTTTTTAAGCTTTTGGACAACAGAGAGGATATTTTTATCACACGAAAAGACTTGACCTGTAGAATACAGTTAAAAATTAAAAGATAAATCCAAGATAGCGGATATATGAGTCAAAGATAGTAAGTACCGCTTTGAAATGGCTTGACCATTACAATACAGTAAAATATTAAAAAGTTAAGATCTAACATGGCGTACTAAAAAGTGGCGGATAGTTTTGTTCTTAACCCATCAATTTGAGTAAAGGGCTTGTCATTAAGAATATAGCTAACAATGTAAAAGTTCAAAATAATAGATGACGTCGGAAAAAATAAAGTAAATTGTTTATGCTTTTTTTATATTGATAATTTTTTTTTTAAGTTTTTAGACAGATAATGTACATAAAGTTCAAAACATTATTGTTACTTTGACATGCACATTCTTTAAAGAAATAAAACAATAGATTATTAAAACTAGGCAAATAACTTTAGGGATCAATATGTACTTATAAACAAATTCATAGAAACTGTAAAATTTTTTAAAGAAAGTGAAATTCATTTTAGCCAAAAACTTGTTTAAAAATATTTCGACAATATTTTTTTTTTGCTGTACATATTTTTTTGCTGTAAATATATGTATGTATATGTGTCCTTAAGTGTTCAAAGTCAGAAAAAAACTGAGTTTATCAGTTCCTTCACACCATATTACTTTAAACTAAATTAGTTCAATGTGATTTTCAAAATGTTTTCATAAATGAATCATTTATGAATGGTAGTTCTTTCAACGCTTAATGACATTCGTTTAACGGTAATTATAAATATCAATATTATGAAGTCAAAAAAAAAACAAAAAAATTGCTGATAAAAGCAGGAACGACAACAAATGTAACACTTGTTTAGTGAATTTATAAAAATAGTACCGTTATGTTATGTTTCATTATATGAAATTCTTTTGGTTTTAGAGTTTGTGTATTTATGCAGTTTAGATCCTAATGCTCGGCGCACAATTGGGACGAACGACGAATTTCGCCCAACACGACGAACTCTTCGGTAAAAATTCGTTGTGCAAATTCGTCCTGTGAAGCACAACAACGACGAAAAAGTAACATATTTTATAGTTGATAAAATTGTTTAGTGTTTGTGCAAAGAAAAAACAAAAATAATCGAAGAATTTAATTTTTTGTGAAACTCAACAAAACAATAAATATAGTTTCTGTAAAATTAACAACTTGTTTACGTATAAGCAAACGTTTGCAAAGAATGTCGTGGGTACGTGCATTAAACAATAATAAAAATTTTGTTTGTGTATAACAGCTAATAGTGTGACCATATGAAAAAAAGATCACTTAATAAACTTAAACATTTGCAAAAACACAAATAAAAACAAATTTTTGTACTTAACTTTTTTATCCTTTTTTTAAATGTTTTAAAATAAAAAATAAAACAATTATTAAAGTAAAATCTAACTTTATTTTCTTAAAAAGTTGAGAAGTAAACCCAAATTTAATAAAAAATGGTCACCTTGTATCAATTTGTTCGTCGTTCGCCGGCGTAAGAAATAGAAATAAATCTAATGCAGAGTATGCCGCGTATAGCGAACTTCGACTAACGCCACAATTGTATGCATTCTCATATACACAAATGTGTTTTATTTTCGATGAAGAATATTCGCGACGAAAAATTCGTCGTTTGTCCCAATTGTGCGCCTAGCATAAGTGATGTTTACAAAATTTTCTATAGTAACCCAAACAAAAATAAATATGAATTTCAATAAAAAATTAATTTGACTTCGCTCTAATCACTAAAATAATACTAAAAATGAATAGTTTTAATTAAAACAAGTAAAAGCACTATATTCGGCTGTGTCGAATCTTTTATGCCCACCACCAATTTTGTGTACAGTAATCGCTATGGAATTATATCTTTATACTAAATACTTCGATATGCTTGTGAAGTATTTTCGTAAATTTAGTCTTTCATCGAAAATGGGCGTTAAAGTAGGCATGTCAACGTAGTTTCTGCCAATAAATGCAACTTAAATAATTCAATATAATCCTTTATTCTTTCAAAATCTTTATACGAAGGGATAAATGAATTTAATATAAAGCGTTTTATTGGAGGTAGGCGTGAAAATAGTACAAAGCTTTTGACCAAAAAGCAACGTTTGCAAAATTTCAGAATCGTACATCTAATTTTGTCAGTTTTATTAGGGTTTAAATTTTAAATATACCGAAAAATGCATTGTGCGGTTAAAATTTTCGCACATTTTGATCTATTACTCCTTTCCTAATGCATAGATTTAAGAAATTTTCTGGGAAAATAGTTTAGTCCATTTTCAATACTAAACAAACCTTGTGTAGAAGAAATATTAAGCCAAAATTTGAGCCCCCTAGCTTTTTCGGTCCGACCTCTATCGTGCTTTTAACAGATGGACAAACGAACGGATATAGCTAGATCGTTATAAAATTAACCCCGGTTCAGAAATATATACGTTATGGGGTTACAAACGGAATAACAAAATAAATATATTTCCCCATCATTTCTCTTGTGGCGGGTATTAAAAGCTCATAAAACCGACAAAATTAGATGTATGATGATGAAATTTTGCAAGAAATTGAGGTGACACGCCCACCTCCCATATAACGCTCTATCCTAAATTTATATTATTTTTATATGGACAAAAATTAAAAAAAGTCTGTAATGGATTATCTGTGTTTAATTCAAACATTTATTATATAATATGTAAGTACCTCTGGGTACTATATTTTACTCTTCAGATTACTTTAAAGTACAACATTGTTGAAAAAAGAGTTAGTAGTATCAGTTCTGATGTAGAAATTCTTAATGTTTCATTGTAAGACTAAATCGAAGGAAATAAATTAATAGCAATTCGATGTTACACAAACAAACACAGATTATTCCATAGCGATTAAGTAATAACAAAATATTATTTTTTGAGCTATAAAAGTACACAAAGTTGGTGGTGGGTATCAAAAATTCGTCTTGATTATTTTAGTTAAGTCAATTCTTTATCATTTATTTGTGGTTATTTTAAATCTATTAAAGCTTTTAAGTATATATTGTTACGTTTATACCTTTTATAAACGTTGGATTATTTCCTTTAAATAATACTTTTGAGTTCTTTTATTGCAATTAAAAACAGTTGAAATTCGTTATAAAATTAAGAGCACTTTATTTACTTAAACACACTCAAAGATTGCTTTAATATCACTTTACTTATTACACTTATCACTTTGATTATCAAACACACTTTGATACGCACCTTACAAGCTCTACTGTAATACTGATCATGTTAGATGTGTTGTTCGACTATTTATAGCAACATAGTGGTGTTCGGTAACATTCGACAAAGTTCTCGTATGTGCATTCTAGTACATTCGAAAACCGTTACATTTAAATTAAGACGTTAAGTAATATGCACGAATAATAGAAGTGCCTAAAAGTATGCTACACATAATAACAAACATCATTTTCGAACAACCAGCGAAATAAACTAATACAAATAAAACTACAGTAACTTAAACTACTACAACTAAAATAAATTATAATGTAAATTAAGCTACTTAAAAATAAATCTGTAACAATTTGTATTTCCCATTTACACAATCGTTAGCCCATATGAAGAAGTGTATTCCATATTGTTTTGCAATCTTTAATTAGTTTTAAGTTTTCCCTTCTCTTCTGTAACATATTTTTGCAAAACATCATTTTTACTTGCTACTTTCGAAACATTTTTAAAGTTTTTCTGACTTTTTCAATGAGTAGTTTATTGTGAACTTTATCAGTGAGATCGCTATTTGTTTCAATAGTCAAAAACTCAATCAATTCATATTTTTCTTTATTATTCGAATCTGATGAAGATGCTTCATTTTTACTTGCACAACTACTTAAAAGCGTTATAGAAAACATCAATTATTGTCAGATGAATTCCATGTGCAAAATATAGCTTCTGCTTGGCTGTTGTGAAGTCTACTATTTCACTAGACAGTGATACTCCAAAATCACTTAATCGCATCCAGAGCTTAGACCTATAAGCATATGATTAAAATTTTTTTATTTTTGCCCATATCTAAGGGACCTACGTTTATGTGAAATTCAATTTATTTCTATTTGTACATTTTCAACTCTACCTCTTGATAGTCAATTGTCATTAAATATAAATTATGAGTCTACATATACAAAGTATTTAATGCAAAATTCTCTATTTTTATGTTTGACATTTGCATATTGAAAATACTTATATATATATATGTTACCGTCATTCCTATAAGGAGCATAGGGCCGTGAATCAAAATACTTGGATTTTATAAATATTCTACGGAAACATTTTCATCCAACTGTTACTTTCTATTATATGTATACACGTAAGAAAAATGTAAAACCAATATAATTTGAGTCTCATTTATTTTTAATCGAACAATTTATTGCATTTAAATTATTTTCTCATGGAATGAAAGTACAAAAACTAACTGCCTGTTCAACGATGTCGAAAGAAAACCCAAGTGAAATTTCATTCGTACAAATATATTGAAAACAATAACAAAAACTAAAAATTTGTTTTTGCTTTCAACGTATTTTTACGAATGAAATTTCGCTTGGGTTTTCTTTCGACATCGTTGAATAGGCAGTAAATTTGTAAAAAAAACCCAATAATTTATTTGACTATTAATTAATTAAAGCGTGTACTTATTGACCCACGATCAATTGAGTTTTATGAATACAACCAGCATATTGGTGTGATTTCAATAAATAACTTGCAGTTCAAATCACACTCCCTTTTTAAATAAACATTTAAAGTGACTTTTAGGAATGTTTTAAATTTATAATTTTAATTAGTATACACTAACACATACATACATAATATGTTTATGTAAATACGTACAAACTTTTGAATGTATTTATAAATTTATGCTTTTTTATTGTATTAAAATTCATTTATTAATGTATTCTATCTTATAAAGTAACTTTTTATTTAATTTTTTTAACTAGGGATGGGCAAATATAAAATTGTACAGTCTCATATCATTCTACAGAAACAAAAATGATGTTCTGAATTTCAAAAATTAATTCTAAAAATTCATTTGCGAATTATTTCCGGTTTTCCTAAATCAAGTAAGAGCACTATATTCGGCTGTGCCGAATCTTTTACACCCACCACAATTTTTTTATTAACAGTTATCGCTATGGAATAATCGCTTTATACTAAAATATGTATCAATTTCTTTGTATAAATTCGATATGCTAGTAAAATGTTTTCGTAAATTAAGTCTTTCAATGAAAGTGGACGTTAAATTAGGCATGTCAATATTGTTTCTGCTAATAAATAAAACAGATATTTCAATTTAGTCCTTTATTATTTAAAAAGCTTTGTCCAAAGAAAAATTATATGAATTTAAGATAAACCGTTATATGGGAGGTAGGCGTTATAGTAGGTGTGTCACATAAATTTTCTAGCATGACAATGGCATTGACTAGAAGGATATGTGTTCGAAACTTCATCATCATACCTCTGATTTTGTCGGTTTTAAAAGCTTTTAAATTTCATTAACAGTAGATAACGTGGAAAGTGGGCGTTATAGTAGGCGTGTCAAAGTTGTTTCTGCTAATGAATACAACTTAGATATTTTAATATAGTCCTTTGTTATTACAAAATCTTTATTTATAGAGAAATTATATAAATTTGAAATAAAGCGTTATATGGGAGGTGGGCGTAAAAGTGCGCGTGCCACATTTATTTTCCGTTAGTACAAAGCATTTAACCAAAAAGGAATGTTTGCAAAATTTCAGAATCGTAGATCTAATTTTGTCAGTTTTATTAGGGTTTAAATTTTAAATATACCGAAAACTACACTGTGTGGTATAAATTTTCGTACGTTTTGATATATAAATCCTTTCTTTATTCATAGATTTTAGCAATTTTTGAGGAAAAATATTTTTTTTTACTAAGGAAATATACATTCGAAATTTGATGACTCTACGTTTATGCGTTTGGACACAATTTAATTTTCTTCGATGTTAGAAGGACACGGTATTTTTGACCTACTCTTAGATTACGAGCTATAACTTTTTTCCCAATATTCCGACTTAGCCCATTTTCATTTCCAAACAAACTTTGTGTATAAGAAATATTCTGGAAAAATTTGAGCCGCCTACATTTTTTGGTCCGACCTTTATCGTGCTTTCAACAGACGGACAGACGGACGGACATAGCTAGATCGTCATAAAATCAAACCCCGATTCAGAATATATATGCTTTATGGGGTCTAAAATGGGTATTTCGATATGTTTCAAACGGAATGACAAAATAAATATACCCCCACCATTGAATTGATTGAGCGATGTCCGTCTATCTGTGTGTTGGTTTTGACCAACTTTTAGAAAATTTAAATTTTTTAGTCCTCGGATAATTTCTAGACCCAGTTGTTACTATAAACAAAATAATGTGAAAAAAAGATACTTTTTCAATATATCAAGTTTCCAAAGATCCTAATTACTTTTTGGACATGCTAGTAACACTAAATGACAAAACGTAGTCTCGAAAATCATTCCTAAAAAGAACTAATCAAAAGGTTAAAAAACTTACACCTAAACAACTAACTAACTAAATAAGATTCGTTTTTTAAAGCTTATACATAGCCGAAAAGGTCACTATGGGCTTGACTAGTTGACTACAGCTAACTATATAAAAATTTAAAATATAAGAAGGTTATAAAAACAATAATACGGTTGCATTGCTTTCTAACCCCATATAAGTATATAGTCGTGACTAGTATATACATTTGGTGAAAAGTATATTAGATTCAGTACGGCCGAATATAGCACTCATACTTTTTTCTTTTTGTAGGATGATTAGAAACCTTAAAAGGTTTCGACATATAATTCCACTCTGCTGGTGTTAGGATGAAACAAACTTTTCCAGTTTAATCGTTCATTATCACAAGGAAATCAATGGTCAAATTTATAAACTCTTAAGACAGTTTTATAAGAGTTTAATAAAAAATCGCAAAAAAATGTCTTCATTCAAATTAAGTAGCGCTATTAAGCTCTTCAACCGTACTTTAAACCTTTTATAGTTGACATCTGTAGCTGTGAAAACATTTTTTCATATACATTTTTATTACGTTGTTTCTTTAACTTTTAATCAAAAGTGTCAAAAAGGACAAAAGTTAAATAAAAAATTATACTGAATGTAATTAATTTAATTTTTGCAATCGGTAAGTTACTACATAGAAATTTGTTTAAATTCTTAGACATTTTTTTATTATTTTTTTATTTACTCTTAAATTGATTGGCAGAGGTACGTAATCAAATAGCCAGGGTATTCCACGTTGGTTCCGGCTTCGTAAATCGACCTATACCTCTGTATAGGAAGTTGGAGACACTTGAACAATAATTAAAGCTTTAGTTTTATGGTTCTCCTCCAGTTAAAAAAACGTTGGTTCAGTCACCGCAAGTCGACCTACACCATTGTATAGGAAGTCGGAGACATCTGAACAAATAATTATACTGAGATTTATGGAACACCTCCAGTTAGCATTGAGTTTAATTGGTACTCCTCCAGTTACGAAAATGAGTTTAGTTGGTACTCCTCGAGTTGTACATTTTGAGTTTAGTTGGTACTCCTCCAGTTAAACTAATTAAAATATATGCACGTGGTTAATTGTAAAATAGTCTGGAAACTGTATCTAAAGCACAGTTACGCGACGCCACACAATTAACCACATGAGAGTGAGACGTAAAACTCTCGAAGACGGATAAAAAAGGACGGCCTGATTGCCCTTAAGAGATAATGGCAATGACGCGCGAGCTTTTAACCAGAACAGAGCTGTATTACGACTGATTTTTTTATTAAACAAAAAAAAACAGCGTTGTACAACCAACAACAATTTATACGGATTTGCATACTTTTAATTAAGGCGGCAACAAACACAACAATAAAAAATACATGTATTTTGTTTTTGTATATATGCCGGCATATGTCACACAATTTTTTTATTTTCTTCTTAAATTTGAATAACTTTTAAAAAACTTTATAGCAAAAACTTTTTATTCACGGTTTTGTATTTTTTAAAACGTTTTAAACCAACTGAAACTGCGAATTATTTATTGTACCGGGTATTCCAACTAGAACGCAATTTTTAAATTTTAAATAAAACACAGATATTTAAAAAAAATCGTGAAACTTTATTATATCGTAAAGTAGACAGAATGAGGTTATGTATGGAACAATATATCGTACAGATGGCCGCCGCGATCTTTTAATGAAATTTTCAATGACCTTTTTGCATAAATGCTGCGGTATTTCATTAATGCAGCGTCCAATTTCCTCTTTTAAGGCTTGAGTCGTCGTCGGCTTATTCGCGTAAACCATCGACTTCAAAAACCCCAAAGAAAAAAGTCTAAAGGTGTTAAATCACACGATGTAGGCGGCCAATTCTGCTCTCCAAAACGCGAAATAACACGACCGGGATATGACTGATGCAGCAATTGAATTGTTTCTCTGGCTGTATGACATGTGGCGCCATCTTGTTGAAACCACATGCTCTCCACGTTCATTTCTTCAATTCTAGGCAAGAAAAAACTGGTTATCTGGCTGCATAGTGGATTTGGAGACACCAATTTGCTGAGCTTTGAGGTGGATGGAGTTTGAGCGACATCATCACGTACAACTGCGACATTTTCGGTCGATCGACCTGGTCGAAGGCGCGTTGTTGTCTTTACATCACTAACAGACCCAGTTTTGGGCAAATTTATCCATTAATCTCTTTACAGTTGACTCTTTTGGAGCATTATTGTGACCCCAAATTGATGGCAATTTGCGAAGTGTAGCCGCAAAACTTTCACCATTTTGGTAAAACAATTTCACAATGAGAATGCGTTGTTCATTCGTGTAGCGCTCCATTTTTACTAACCTCGTACCTTCTACTAGCAAACAATAACAATTGTTCAAATGTTAAACAATGACACTTCGAATGGCGCCAAATTTAAAAAATTGCGTTCTAGTTGGGACACCCGTTATAATTAAATTAAAGAAATTAAGTTTGACAAATGCAGGCATGACTTTTAAAAAAAGTTGGTAACGCTCAAGGCGAATTCATACAGGTGAAATTATCAGCACATGATGATGGGGAAACACAATCTCTTGATTCTATTTATTAATGCAGGAATGGAAAATTAGATTTTGGGTTCCGAATTAAACATTTAACTTAATTGTGCTTTTTATGATAATAAATTTACCAAATTTATGTATATTTGTTGTTCTTGCACCCTGTATAATGTGCTTCACAAGCACATATCCTTTTTATAATAAAATTTTATTGAATTAAACATATAAAAACAACTTTTCCATCCTTGTTATACAGACTGGCCTTGAAAGAAAAAATCCCCTAAAGATTTGCTTTGTTGTATCAATTCGCCGTTGCATATACCTGTATGAATATGCCTTGGCAACGCTTATAAAATGTATATAAAAAAAAAACAGTCAGCTGATTGGATACGAGTTCCTTATGGATATGCCTTGCTTTTACTTTTTCACAAAAATATTGTCAATTGACAATCTCTCTAAAATTTATTAGTTTTTCGTTTTCTTGTTCGTATTAAAAGACAATTGTCTCCTTTTAAATAGTTGTTTTAGTTGCTACCAAGTAATTTGATTCTCTTTTTTTTTCCATAAATGACAACTTGGATGGCCGGTTAGTTGATTTATTCATCACTAAACTCAAAATGTCATTAAAAATAATACAGTGTTGTCTGCGTGCAACTACAGATGTAATTAAATCGTTTAATAGCCATTTTCGTTTTACTAAATGTTTATTAATAATAATTCTTATAACTGCTTTATCAGACTAAAAGTGTTTTATAACTAATGTAAACATAAAACCGACATTAGACCGTAAATTTTTATGTAAAAATAATTTGAAATAAAATAAACTCATGCCAGAAATACATAAATGAGTATTGCTTTTTAAACATAAGAACTTATATAAAAATTGAACGATTACTATCTATACTTACATATAATTGGATTGTAAAAAAACTATTTCTATGCCCACGAACAAAGAAATGGCATGGAGGTATGCTAATTTTTGATTGTAACACATCGAAATATTAATTTTAGACGGCATAAAGTATATATATATTCTGAGTCCTTGTTTCATTTTAGAACAATGTCATAATAATGGAAAACAAAGGTGAGTTTAACCCACACCTCCATATAACGATTTTTCTTAAATTCATATAATTTCTTTATCTTCAAAGATAACGAAAGAATAAAGGACTCTTAAAAAATTTAAAATGGTGCTCTTACTTGTTAATGTTATTATCCATTATTTAACAAATTTTCGTTCGAAATTATTAAATTGTATTCATTAAAAAAACTTTTTTCCTTGATTACCCTTAAATTATGGAGCTAAAACTTTTTGAAATTATTGCGCAGGGGTGGTAACTTTGAAATTTTTTAATAAAACTACAATTTGTTTCCAAAGATAACTTTAGTTTAAAAGGCCTTTCAATTTTTACTCAAATCTTATCAGATTACATTTGTATGACTTATTATTATTCACCCACAACAATTTCTGCATTAATATTAACAGTGTGTTTATATGAATTCCTATTACATTTTTTTTTTGGTTCTATGAAAGTAACACCTAAGTAAGTGTATTAATATGTATGTTTTTATGTGCATACTACCCTGCAGTACATGTTTCTAATTTTTATGTCATGACTCATGAGTAAATTTTTCTTTTACTTGACTGACTTGTCTATAGATTGGAGTAATTTCGATAATATGGTATAGGCGGGTAATGTGGTAGAGCTACTATTTTTTTTAAACTGGGAGCAAAATAGCTAATAAACAATAATTTTATGCTTTTAGAAATTTAATGTGGTTTTTTGTTTTAAAATCTTTAAATCCCCGAGTAGTAGTGACACATATTATCACTGTTGCCATTTCAGCTACTTACAGTCGCAAAAGCAACGAATACTGAGCGAATGGTATGAATGGTTTTAATGCTGATTGAATTTGCAACGAATACTGAGCAAATGGTATGAATGGTTTTAATACTCATTGAAAAAATGTCTGCAAATGTAACTTGTAGCATGATACAACAATTAAACTTAATATATTTCTGGTGTTGGAAAAAATTAAATGAAATTACAATTTGTACATATATTGTATACATATTTTATATTTTTAATTTAATAATAATTCGAATAAACTATTTGCTATGACATTGTGTTAAACTTAATGGTTGAATTAGAAGTGGGCAACAATGTATTTGATTATAGGTTTATGAATAAAGGAGACGATTAAGCCCTGTCTGTCCGACCGTTTGACCGTGTGTTAGTTGAAATCAACTTTAAGAAGCAACCATATATATATATACTGTACCTTACTCGAAAAGTAAACAAAAGGGCCTATTATATCGTTAACTATGTGAAGGATTTTCATTGTCGTCAAAATAAGTTAACACTTAATTCTTACAATTATTTTTAAACTGCAGGGAATATAGAAACATACAAGTATGTAAAATAAACCAATTGTGTATATGTATATGTATGTTGTACTATACAAATTACACTCTGTGTTATATGTACATATATAGGGTTTTATTTTGTAATACTACTTGCTTGAAGAAGGAATAAAAATGCTTTCGGTTTGCTGAAGCTTATATGATAAAATGCTATTACATTATTGTTGTATTTTTGACAAGTTTAGTGAGGGGTGAATTGGGGAGCTGATTGCTTGTGAATATCTCAGTGGTAAGAGTATGTGTGATTGTACATATTTTGTAATTATCACCTTGTTTATAATAAGTACTTGTAAGGATTCTTAACAGTTTAATATCCTTTTATATTATTGTCTATATATGTATTATATTTATAATTCTATACTATGTTTTGTAATGTTGTCTTTTTGTTTAGATTACTTTTTATTATTGTTGTACAAAGTGAAATCAGTATGATTGATTTTCACAGATAAGTACACCGCAATCAGAGAGTTACTCGAAGTATAGTTAAGCACATACCATGTAATCCGTATATGCTACACGTATACCAGATGTATTAAGGGACAGACAGGCTGATAGCCTATAATATTGACATATTTAAGTACAGAGGATAATAGTCCTCCATTTATTTGTAAATATATCCTTGGAAATAATGCACATACGTACACAATTAGTTTTGCTTGAAAATAGAGAGACAACTTTATTTGTTTTGAAAAGCTATGCGGTAGGATTTAGTGTAAATTACATTAACCAACCAATACCATCAACTTAGCAATGAATTGTGGTGACTATTCGTTCATATTAAGTTTAAATCTGATTAAAAATTTTATACACATTTTCTCCTTTTTTGCTTTGTTTTGTTTGCTTTTTTTTACAATAGGCATTTGATTTCTTTAATATTTTTTTTCGTCTTGTTTTTTATTTCTCTCTTTTTGTATTTATTGAATGTAAAATTTTTTACAGATGTCAAAATCATAATAACATAATTAGTGTGACGAAATGGTATGCATAGTATTGTTACTTTCATTGTGGTATCTGAGCTCAAAACTATAACGAAGTGGGTTTCTAGCACTAAATTAACATCCAAATAGTTTTAATTAATACTATCCTTTGCCCGCGACTTCGTCTGCGTGGTTATCGGCACGGAAGGTAACTTTTAATTTAATTATTCAGGTTGTTATACTTATATCTGTGGGGAAAATTTAAGAAAACATTTAAACAGACAAACATACACAACACAAATAATCATATTGTTTGTTTACTTTTAATTAAAATTTTATTTTACATGAAATTTACATGAAAATTTTTAAAATAAATAAGTATTTTCAATTTACTACATAAATTCCTGCTAAGAGCTAGTTTACATGAAGGGACATGTCCCCGCGACTCTGCTTGCGTTGGCTTGTGTTTTCTTTTGGTGTCCCTTCTAAAATCTTCTTCCGTTTACATAAAGCGATTTTGTTGCAGGAACAAAGCGATTTTTTGACGTTGTTTTAACTAATTGTTTTTATCCCTTCTTTCGTAAGAAGGGCTGCCATACATTTACAATTCACGATTTGTCAATAGTAGCAGTGACAATACAAGTATTTATAAAAGCAAAATTAAATCAATTTTAAGAAACATAATGGCTGAACTTTCTAAAGAAGAAATTATTGAAGAAATTGTTAACCTAACTGAAGTGGCTGTTGAAGCGTTTGATCTAGATTATGCTGAAAGTATTTAAGTAATTTTGAATTTGCTAGAATACTATGAAAATGCAAATAGTTTACCGAATAAAAGAAGACAAAAGGAGTGGGTTAAACCATTGAGAATAGAGCGAGAGTTACGAGGCTCAGTTTTATTTCTAATGAATGAGCTTTCATTAGATATTTCATCTCTTTTTTCGAAAATTTAGTAAAATATCATTCTGGTAACACTGGTCATACATAACATGACAGAATACAAGAGAACGAAAGATTTAAAAGAGAAATGTCAAATTTGTCCCCTCAAATTCAAACTCGTGTCGCCTCATGTAATCACGCTCTAAGTAGGTTTATCACACATTTGTGTCTTTTAACAAAATTTTCAAAACTTTCACAAACTAAAACCACAAGGACAAACATGACAGACATTTTTAATTTTATAAATTTAAAACATTAAAAATGTTGTTCATTCTAATTATTACTTGTATTTTACTTATTTACTAATAAGGTATTGCAAAAATATTAGTGATTTTATAAATTTTTTAAAAAATTTTACCATTTTTACAAAATTTTTTATCCAACGCACATAAAAATTTAATTAAATATAAACAAACTTTGACATTGTGCCGTTAAAAATAACAGGAGCAAAAAATAATCAACTGGTTTCGTAACATCACCTGATGTTAATTCGCCTTTAAGATTCGTTCTAACAAATTTTATAAAAATGGCTAAAGAACAAAAAAAAAAACAGCGTAAACAAGAAGACGAAATTTCGATAGATTTTTTAACTGATATTTTGCCATATTTCGACGAGAACAGATTTAAGCATTTTGTATAGGTCTGTTAAAAAGGCTTTAAAATAATTTTAAATTTGATAAAGAATGATGAAGCTCCTCACGGCTCGCGGTCATGCAATTCAGTAATACAAATAATAAATAATTGTTTTATATCGATTGCTCTCAAGTTGAAAAAGCGTATTGCTTTGGCCTTCTACATATTTTTGTAGTTTATGTTTTACCTTCATTCAAAAGCAAAATGTACATATAACAATTCAAAAAATTAAAATACCATTTGATATACAATTCGTATTTCTACTAAATACAAACATACATACATACATACATACATACATACATACATACATACAGGCATACATATTTGTGTTTCAATACACTACTCAGTATTGTCGTCAAAAAATACTTTTGAATCAATAAATGAGATTTTTGTAGATTATACTGACTTAAATACCCATTGGCATTAGGCAGTTATAAATCTATTTACGGTTGCTATTGTACACATTTTTGTTGATTTTAAAAATATTTTATTCATTTTAAATATGAATTTAACGTTGAATTATTAATATACTTACATATGTAATATGAATTTATTACATTCATGTACATACATTCAAAATACACAACAAAAGGTAAACGATATTCAATTAACCGTGTGTGCAATTTGACGTTCAAAACACAATTGTACATTTTTTAAAATGATAAATGAAAGTTGAAAGGTGTGGGTATTTATCTTTTTATGTGTTTCTTCTGCTCTGAATGACAATCTTAATGACAATGATATTATTATTATAATTATTTTCTACTTTATATTGTCTTTTATTAATATCTTACCCAAGGTGTAGGTATTTATTAATAAGGTAGTGCTGACAGCCCAGCTGATTAATTTTAACTGGCAATATGTCAAAGTTTATATATAAAAAAATTTTCTACACTGTCAGTAATTATGTGACTAAGTTCATATAAAAAAAACAACAACATCCCTGTTGCTATCATATTTATTTAATAATAATTTAGCAGTCGTTATTGATTAAATTACTCATACGACATATAAGAAGCACATAAAAAAAAATTCTCAAAGCATTTTTGATAAATTGATAATATATAGGAGTCTGATTTCAGCATACACTCAGACAGACGAGCTTCGCTAAATCAATTCCTTTATCTTTAAGGATTTATAATATATTTAATTTATAGGCTTGCAAATGAGTATTATAGAAATTACAAACGGATTAACAAACCAATATATACCCTTTTACATTCTCGTGTGAAGGATATAAAAACACAAATTCAGAAAAATACAAAATGTAAAAACGTGGTTACAAGTTGATGCATTATGACGTTCCAGGGTTAAAGATCCATGTATGAACTAAACATTGAGTATGATATCGTTCAGATAAACACACGACGGGGTAGATATTTGGTTTAACTTTAACTTTTTTGGTTATGTTGACTTTAAGTTTATCACAATGGATCAATGCATCGAGTTTAAAATTTAGTCATAATAAACAATAGACTCATCAGACGCAGCTAAAACCACATGTCCTCGACTTTATTTAAAAACCTTATAGTTGGATGGATGGTATGGGAAGGTGAACGTAGAAATGAAATGTTGTATGTGTGATATTGAAAATTTTTTTAGTGCGAGTCGATACTTTAAGTAGTTTGAGCCGTAAAGTGTCGAGTATTTGAGTACTCAGTTCTTAATAGTTTTTATGCGCTTAGTACTAATAATCCACATCTTAATATTTACTGCGTTGTAAATCAAGATGTAGTTAAATAAGATAAATAAAAAATTATATTAAAAACAAAAACATAAAAAGACAGCAAAATCTTTTTTGTTTTGGTTTTAAGAAGGTTACTTACAACCTTGTTTTCGGTGTACTAAGCTGATAACGTTAGATGGCGCTGAATAAAAAGATAGTTTAACAAATGAAATAAATCAAAAAACAAAAGAAGCTTGTTGATGCTTCATAAAATAGTATCTTCATAATTTTCAACCACTGTTTTTTCTATTTTGGAGCGCATTGTAAAAATTTCTTAGTTGTTCATGCAAACAAAAACAGCTGATATAGAGTGTGTGAAACAATATTTTTTCAATACACATATTTTAACGAAGTATTAATTTTATTTTCAAAAAAATTTTTATTAAAATAGGATTTAACTAAACTTGAAGTGTGAACGCAAAATCAGCTGTTAGTGGTTTTAATGTTAAAACCAGGTTTTAACTTTAAGTGTGAAAACAGTGTAATACATTCTTGTTTATAAATTCACATAATTGTAAATACAAATTATGTGAAGGAGCTCTTACTTGTTTTAGTTGATTTTGTGTCCAGCACCAGTCGTTGCTAATCTCGTAATATGTTTTATTTCATTAACATACAAACAAATAATTTAAGAAGGTAAGTTTTAAAATTTTTTGTTTGATATTCTTTTGTTTATCAGCTGATATTATCAGCGTCATCCATTATATTATCGGATTTAAGCAACAAAAATTTTCTTTGTTTATACCTCAAACAATCCTTGTTCTATTCCATTTATTCAAATATCTACCTGGCCTTATTGGAAACCCCTTTATAAAGCCATTGGCTGTTATTCAAAATGTCATCTGCGATTGGTGACAACGATTGAAATAGAGACGAAAATCCAGACACTGTTGTATTGAATTTAAAATCGTATCGAATAAAAGAGAAAAAAAGGGGTGATAAATGTTGTAATGACCGCAGATTTAAATTACGTTTATAACTACAATACAATTCTTTGTACAAATATTTGACTTTGACAAATTGTTTTTATTTAGACGTGACTTCGAATCTTTTCGACCGACCGACATTCATACGCTAAACAACAAAAAATCGTAAAGATGATGCTTGCGATGGCGATAATGATTTTGTTACTCTTTTTATTGTTGTCTCACACTCATAACAAAACAAAAGAGAAAGATACTAACAAAGAATAATAAAAAAATCATTAAATAGGGTGAAATTAAACAAATTAACATTCCACAATACAATACAATATTATATACATACATATATATGTGTGTATGTTCATATTACTTTCTTAGTAACAGTGTTGTCGTTTTCGATATATTTTACAAAATTCTTAAGTTTCGCACGTTGTTTTATTTTTTGGTTTTTTAAAAAAATATGTTTAACGTTAATTTTTCTTTTATTAGCCTTCACATTCTAAATACGAACATAACAATTGCATTTTACCCGATACTTCGATAGCGCAGTTCTTACTCTTTCCTAAATACTCAAGTTCTTCTTTTAATTACTAAATGTCAGAAAAAAAGTACAGTAATGATATATCGGGGATATATTTTTTAAATTCACACTATGCAAAAATCACTATAAATATAATAAAAGTAACATTTTGTCCTTCACTATAATCTTCAATGTCAACTTGGATTATTAAGACCTACTTTCATAATTAATAATTTTTTTTAATTTCCCTGAAGAAGCAAGCCAATGCGGTAGCGAAATATTGGAAAATAAAATTAAAACTATTTTTATACCCTTCACCTGTGGTGCACAAGGGTATATATAGCTTTGTCATTCCGTTTGTAATTTCTACAATTTTCATTTCCGACCCCATAAAGTATATATTTTCTGAAAGCTTATGAATAGAGGAGTCGATTAAGCCCTGACCGTCTGTCCGTCTGTCCGTGTGTTGGTTGAAATCAACTTTTAGAAGCAACTATATGTTCCTCAGATCTGTATATGGTATCAATCTCTTGGAAATATCCAGGAATGAATCGCTATTGAAATTCAGCACAATCGCCCCATAACTTTCTGAGATATGAGCAAAAAACCACGACCACCTCGTTTTTTTTCACAATTACAACAACAACATACATACATACATACATGTAAAAAACATACCAAACAAAAAAAATTACAAAAAAAAAAATATTAAAAATAATAAAAAAAAACTACAAAAAAAAATTTTTAAAAAAATTTAGAAAAAAATTTAAAAAAATTTTTTAAAAATTTTTCTAAAAAAATTTTTTAAAAAAATTTAAAAAAAATTTAAAAAAAATATAAAAAAAAATAATAAAATATAAATAATATATTAAATAAAATAAAATAAAATTTTTTTGGCTCAGCTGGGATTCGATGCCACATTTGTTCTAACGTGTACGTATGCACGTATTTTATATGAGATGAATGGTGATACAAACAATTGTTATTGCATGACTACACGTTGTGAAGGGTATATAAGATTCGGCACGGCCGAATATAGCACTGTTACTTGTTTATAAAAAAAGTGATCTCAAGCTCAATACAAAAATATAAATAAAAAAGATCGAAAACATTTAAAATTAACAAAATTCTTTTTTTATTTGTGTAATTGGTTGTAACTGTTTCATAGATTACAAAGTAACGGGGAGTCGTTACCAACATAATTATTCTTAACATAAAAATGGACTGGTGATATAGACTTTAGTAAAAAATTACCGCAAATAAAGAAATAATTAGTGATTACTTGTTCTGGAATTTTAACACCCACCACCAAAAAATTTTTTGTCATTCCGTTTGTGACACATCGAAATATCCATTTGAGAACCTTTAAGTATATATTTTCTGAGTTTTGGTGTTATTTACCGAAAAACTTAGGGAGCCAGAATATTTTCTATGCAGAAGGTTTGTGTGGTATTGAAAATGGGCTAAATCGGAATATTACGAATAGCGTTATAGGTCTTAATGTAAGAGTAGGTAAAAACAAGTAAGAGCGCTATATTCGGCCATGCCGAATCTTATATACCCTTCACAACGTGTAGTCATGCAATAACAGTAGTTTGTATCACCATTCCCCATATGAAATACGTACATACATATAAAAAACATACATATATAAAAAACATCCCATTGTAAAATTATAAATTTACGTATGTATGTTAAAAAAAAATAAAAAAAAAATTTAAAAAAATAATTAATATATATATAATTAATATAAAACAAAAAAAAAATAATAAAAATATAAATAATATATTAAATAAAAAATAAAAAAAATAAAAAAAAAATTTTAAAAAAAATGTTTAAAATATAAAAAAAATTTTTTTTTGGCTCAGCTGGGATTCTATGCCGCGTTTTCTCTAACCAGTATACACGTTTGTATGTATGTATGTTGTTGTTGTAATGTTGTTTTTGTGAAAAAAAAATCGAGGTGGTCGTTGGTTTTTTGCTCATATCTCAGTTGTTTATGTACCGATGTTTCTGATTTTCAATAGCGATCTACTCCTAAATATTTCTGATATTTTAATACCTCACATCGGTCCAACCGATGTCGGTGGGCTTCAAAAAGTTGATTTCAACATACACACGGACAGACGGACAGACTGACAGAGCTTAATCGACTTCCCTATTCATAAGCTTTCAGAAAATATATACTTTATGGGGTCGGAAATGAAAATTGTAGAAATTTCACACGGAATGACAAACCTATATATACCCTTTTTCACTGTGTGAAGGGTATAAACAACGTTCTTTCAACATCGAATAAAATGCGATTGTGTCTAAAAGCATTGACGTAAAGCAATGAAACTTCGAAAGTATATTTCCTGAGTAAAAAATATTTTTGCCTGATAATTGCTCAAATCTATACAGCATGAAAGAAGTTTTAGATCAAAATGTACGAAAATTTATACCGCACAGTGTCTTTTTCGGTTTATTCAAAATTTAAAACGTAATATAACAGACAAAACTAGATGTACGATTCTAAAATTTTGCGAACATTGCTTTTTGGTCAAGAAACTTGTAGTAGCGGAAAATTAAATTCACACGCCCACTTTTACGCTCACCTCCGATATAACGCTTTACCTCAAATTTATATAATATCTCTATGAATAAAGATTTTGGGAAGAATCAAGGACTCTATACCGAAATATCTAAGTTAAATTTTTTAACACAAACTACTTTGACACGACTTCTTAAAAGCCCACTTTTTAATCTACTATTAATGAAATTTAAAAGCTCATAGAACTCACAAAATTAGATGTATAATGATCAAATTCGGCACATATAGCCTTCTGGTCAATATCATTGCTATACCAGAAAATGAAGGTGACGACACGCCGGCTTAAACGCCTATCTCCCATATAACGCTTTTTCTTAAATAGATGTAATCTCTTTATGGAAGAAGTTTTTGAAATATCTAAGTTGAATTTATTAGCAGAAACTACACTGACACGCCTACTTTAACTCCCATTTTCATTGCAATACTAAATTAACGAATATATTTTAATAGCAAGCCGAAGTTATACAAAGAAAATGATACATATTTTAGTATAAAGAGATTATTTCATAGTGATTACAGTCAGGCCTGGGCAGTATTTGAAATGCAGATACAAGATAAAAATACGTATTTTGTATCTGTATTTGAAATACATGATTTGAAAGTATTTGGTATTTCAAATACATGTGGCTCAAAGACACATTTATACAAAATACATTTATTTTTTACAATAAATTTAAAAATAAATTGTGTCATACAAAAGCGAAAATCGCTAAAAACTATGACCATTAAAATTTCACATTTGAGAAAACTACTATTCAGCTTTAAATTGTTTCGTCTAAGGCGAATTGATTTACACTAATTATGTGATATCAAATGAAAAGCTAGAGAGTTATATTTGCCAAGGCATCTGAGATGTGTCAGCCACACATTGAGTCTTTTAGCCACAGAACCAAAACTGCCTAGTAGAATCAAAAAAATTTTCTCTATGAATCGTTTTTAGGATAAGGGGTATCCCATCAAAAACAAGTGAAGATTTTTCTTAAGAGATTTCTTATTATTTTCATGTGATAAATCTTTTAAGTTTTATCAAGAAGGAAAACAAATAAAATCAAAAAGAAAACTTGTTATTCACACTTTTTTTACTTAATTTCCGTTATTTATGGCACAAAAAAAGAATCCATAGAGAAAAACTTTTTGATTCTATTAGGTTTTCTTCTAAAATGTAAAAAAATGGATTTCTTATTGATTTCATTAGGCTACATAATTGATTTTTTCAAAAAGGTATTTCTTATTAATTTCATTAGGTTCCTATATGATCATGTATAAATTGTCTTTTTAATTTTTTTAATAAGGACATCTTCTTCATTATATTAGTTGGCTTGTTATTTCATATACATACTTATGTATGTATGTATATACATATATCAAAATAGAGACAATTTTTTTCATGATCTTTCACGTTTTTTTACTGCAATATATCTCTGCTGCAGAGACTTTGATATGTGCAAGTTTGTACATGTGTCGCCGCTCACAACTCTACTTAATTGCATTTTACATATTAAAATTATACTTTTAGTTAAAAGTGAACATTTAGGAAGTGAACAAGTCGGAAGAACAAATAAATATTTGTCCACTAAAATAAAATTTAATGTTAATGAAAAAAAATCTAATTATAAATAGTGCATCTAATTTAATATAATAAAATAAGATAACATATACATAAGTAAGTAGAATGTACGTAATATTTATAATAATGGCGGACCAAACAAGTTTAACTGAAGATATCGATGTTTTGCCTATTTTTTAATCATGGGAACTGTGCGATGAAACGTGCCACATTCTTTTAATTTTTGGAATTACATCAACATCTATATTGAAAAAAATGGAAATTGAAGACATTGAAAAATTATTTAATAAATTGGACCAAAAATATACTGGGGAGCTTATAAAGTTAAAAGCAGGCTAAACGGAATGGAGGAGAAATATGGTACGTAAAAAATAATTTTTATCAACAATATACATATATTTTAACCGAAGTATTGATTCAGAATTTACCATTTATATCTGACAGAGTTAGTAGTTCAGGGTATATGGACTCCCCACACAACAGTATACAGATGTCAGCAGAAAATTCTATATGTGGCACTAGCCTTATCAACCTTCTTAAAAGTACCGTAAAAGGACAGCAGTATCAATTTTTACTTACTGAGCAATGGACTTAAAGTTATTCGTTTAAAAAAATACTGGTAATAGAACTTAACTTCTATTATATCAAATGTATTTATAAAAATTATAATATATTAAGGACAATAATTACAACTTGCCATTAGTTAAAGGTAGGATTTTGACATTTTTATCTATTATTATTAATAATAAAAATAATATTTAATTGATAAAAATATAATATAATAAATGAACGTTTTATAATAAAAAGCCATTTATCGGTCCAACAAAATTCTGCCTTTAACTAACGAAAAATTATAATAATGGCCGAAAGTACTTATCCAGAAAATCAAGAAGAAAACCTTTTTAAAAAAATCAATAAGGAAATCTAGTAATAACCATAAGTTTCCTCCTTGATTTTCTCAAAAAGGTTTTCCTTATTAAAATAATAAGACTTCCTTCTTGAAAAAAACTATATAGAAATCTTATTAATTTTGTTCTATTTTCTTAGGCATTTATTAGACACTCTTTTTCTGTGTGCCAGTAGGATTCACTAAAATTGCTAAATGTACTTTATTATGGAATTAATCCAGAAGACCCAAATAAGCTGAAGTCATAAAAGGTTGCCTCGGACATCAGTTAGTATATCCATGTCCCACAAGATGGAGCTCTCTTTTCGATTCCATAGTACAGCTAATGAAAAGAAAATCAAAATTAAATGAATTATTTGTTAAGTTAGATAAGGCTAACACGTTCTCAGCTATAGAACTGGAGTACTTAGAGGAATTCATTGAAATATTGAAACCAATAGCTACGGCTTTGGACTACATACAGGGAAATAATTGCTATTATGGAAAGCTTTTGCCTACTTTAATATCTGTAAGAACCAGATTATATCGGCTGCAATGTAACAATTTGAGACATTTCAGTTGTATTTTACCAAAACTAAGGGAGAGCGTTGAAAGAAGATTTGTAAAGTTTTTCATGCTGGCACCTGAAGCAAATAGAGGCATATTGGCGACATGTTTCCACCCAAGTTTTAAAATGCGTTGGCTGCCTGACAACGTCACTGGAAACGAGAGGCAACGAATTTAAAACTTGGCAATAGATACCTTAGAAAAAAATTACAAAAATCGTGAAGCAATGCTTGGATGCAGCAGATGTAGTAGTAGGTGCAGAAAAGACGATGAAGATTTTATTGCTTTTGCCGACAAGCACATTGATCAACCTCGCACATAAAATTTGGAATTCAGAGCAAGGAGGCTTCCGTTTTGGAAAGCTATCCAAATATTAAAAATGCATTAAGAGAATTTAGCAGTAGCTTGTGTTCTTCAGGGCCTGTAGAAAAATTATTTTTCATAGCAGGTTTTATACATTCCCCAACAAGAGGCTGCTTATCTGATGATTCTTTAAAAAAATCTAGTTTATATTAAAGGAAATAACTGTTTTATTGAATAAATTTTTTATTTACTAATTATTAATTTCTAAATATGCTTTTTTCACTTATTTCCCCAGTACAAACTTGACGCTAGAAAATCAAACGCAAATTTACAAAATAAGTCTCTCAAATGTAAAAAGTAAATGAACTTTTTACTAATGAAAATTTTACACTTTTATAATTTTATTGTTAAAATTGTGGATCATATGTACGTACATACATACTTAAATATATAATAAGTAAATAAAATATTGGGTGGACAACTAAGTGAGTTATCGTTTTTAGCTTCTTGCACTAAATAGATTTTTCTGAAACTTAACACACATATTGAGCTGTCATCACTATGCAAATTCGTGATTAGAAAAGTGGGTAGTGCCACGCCCATAAGAAATAAGTTATAATTTTTAGCAATTTGCACTGGACCGATTTTTCTGAAACTTTGCACACATATTGAGCTGTCATGACTATTAAATTAGAATTCAGAATTAATTTTTATTCATTAAGGGGCGTAGCAACGCGCGCCGGGCTTGGCTAGTATATATATATATATATATGTATAACTTAGTTTTATTAAACTTATGTGAAATAAAATTTTTAGAAACAGAACTAAGAAGAGATACATATGTTTGTATGCATATATGTAAATTTTTATGAGACCGAAATTCAAAAAATATTTGTATTTTGTATCTGTATTTTGTATTTGAAATACACAACTTATTTTTTGTATTATTTGTATTTTGTATTTGAAATACACAACTTGAAAGTAATTGTATTTTTTATTTAAAATACACAACTTGAAAGTATTTGTATTTTGTATTTGAAATACATCACGGTATGTATTTTGCCCAGCCCTGATTACAGTTAATAATAAAATAATAAATTTTGTTCTGTAAAATTACATAAAATTGGTGGTGGGTATCTAAAATTCATCACAGCCAAATATAGTGCTCTTACTTGTTTATATACATAAGTATATACATATGTTTAATTTCCTACCAAACATTACGTTTCAGTTTTAGCAGCTAATACACGACATGTTTTTATACCCGCCACCAAAAAAATGGGGGTATATTCATTTTGTCATTCCGTTTGTAACACATCGAAATATCCATTTTAGACCCCATAAAGTATATATATTCTGAATCAGGGTTTGATTTGATAACGATCTAGCTATGTCCGCCCGTCTGTCCGTCTGTTGAAAGCACGGTAGCTGTCGCACCGAAAAAGCTAGGGGGCTCAAATTTTGCCAGAATCTTTCTTATAGACAAAGTTTGTTTGGTATTGAAAATGGGCTAAATCGGAATATTAGAAAGAGAGTTATAGCTCGTAATGCAAGAGTAGGTCGAAAAAACCGTGTCCGTGGAACATCGAATAAAATGGAATTGTGTCCAAACACATTAACGTAGACCTATGAAACTTCGAATATATATTTCCCGAGAAAAAAAAATATCTCTCACCTAAAATTACCTAAATCTATGCATGAGGAAAGGAGTTATCGATCAAAATGTACGAAAATTTATACCGCACAGTGTATTTTTCGGTATATTTAAAAACAAAAACGTCATAAAAGCAACAAAATTGGATGTACGACTCTGAAATTTTTCACACTTTGCTCTTTAGTAAAAGGCTTTTCTGTAACGGAAAATCAATGTGCCACGCCCACTTTAACGCCCACCTCCCATATAACGTTTTACCTAAAATTCATATAATTTCTCTATTAATAAAGATTTTGGAATAATAAAGGACTATATTGAAACACCTAAGTTGTACTCATTAGCAAGAACAACTTTGACACGCCTACTATAACGCCCACTTTTCACGTTATCTACCGTTAATGAAATTTAAAAGCTCATAAAACCGCCAAAATTAGAGGTATGATGATAAACTTTGCTACGTATATCCCTCTAGGCAATGTCATTACTGTGCCAGAAAATTAAGGTGCCACGCCCACTTTTACGCCCACCTCCCATATAAGGTTTAACCTAAAATTCATATAATTTTTATATTAATAAAGATTTTGGAATAATAAAGGACTATATTGAAACATCTAAGTTGTACTCATTAGCAAAAACAACTTTGACACGCCTACTATAACGCCCACTTTTCACGTTATCTACCGTTAATGAAATTTAAAAGCTCATAAAACCGCCAAAATTAGAGGTATGGTGATAAAATTTGCTACATATGTATATTCTTCTAATCAATGTAATTGTTGTGCCAAAAAGTTTAAGTGACACGCCCACTTTAACGCCTACTTCCCATATAACGGTTTATCTTAAATTCATGTAATTTCTCTATTGACAAAGTTTTTGGGAAAATAAAGGAATATATTGAAATATCTAAGTTGTATTTATTAGCAGAAACTTTATTGACACGCCTACTTTAACGCCCACTATCACTAAGAGACTAAATTTACGAAAACATATCACTATCATATCGAAGTTATTAAGGGTTGTTAAATTTTAAGAGCCGATGTTGTTTTTAAATAAAAAAAAAATTATTTAAGAAATTATTATTATTTCTTTTTATAACAATAATATTTGGTTCAATTATGTATTTAACAAAATATCGGCGAAATGGCACCCCCCCCATCCTTAGCGCCACTCCTCTATCTGATGGTCCAAATTTTCAATGACAATGTTGATGCTCAATTGTTGGGCACGATGATGAGTCAAGGTTGACTGCTCTTTTCCCACACTATCGCAAAGAACAGCAATGGTTCCCATTCAACGAACTAAGAAGGCATTCAGAGATTTTCTAACATTTTATACAGACCTGTTTTGCAAAAATTTAAATATTTTTATACAATTCTACCGATTGTGGACGCATTTGAACGATTATGTTGATCAAAATAATCACGAAGTGCACAAAATGCATTTTGATTTGAACGCCCATTTTTATAAAAAACCTGAATAACTTTAAAGCGTTGTTCATTTGCGTATCTTTCCACGGATCAAATTGAGTAAGTTTGAGATTGAGAAATGTCAAATGAAATGCAGAAAACAAATTTAAAGACTAGGTGTAGTTCACCTTCAACATGGGCCCTTAAAATTTAACCACCCTCTACAAAGAAAGTGATACATATTTTATTATAAAGAGATTATTCCATAGCGATTAACAAAATAATAAATATTGTGCTTTAAATGTACACAAAATTGGTGGTGGGTATAAAAGATTCGGCACAGCCGAATATAGTGCTCTTACTTATTTACATCGGACTTGACAAATTACACACTAATAAATACTAACATATCGTGTGTTACCTTTAAAACATTACTTCTGTAAAAAACATGTGTTGAGACATGTGACGAAATTTCAATCACGTCTTTCAGACTAGGCAAGTCACTTGCGCAAGTGACTTGCGCAAGTGTTGTGTTTATAGGCAAAAGGGGTAAGGTCGGGTTAAGAGGAAGAAACTTGCTCATTTTTGAGTACACACTTGCCTGTACTCGGCAAGTACGAGCAAGTTTTTGTTGAGAAACCAAAAACAAAAGAGTAATAAAAACAAACAAGAGTGCTATATTCGGCCATGCCGAATCTTATAAACCCTTCACAACGTGTTGTCATGCAACAACAATTGTTTATGTCACCATTTATCTCATATGAAATACGTACATACAAAACATACATATATAAAAACATCCCATTGTAATATTAAACATTTAGTTTACTTATGTGCTTAAAAAAAAATAAATTAAAAGAAAAATTAAAAATAAAACAATAAAAATTTGAATAAAATATAAAATAAAAAAAATTTTTTGGCTCACTCTAACCAGTATACCACGTTTGTATGTATGTGTAGATAATTGATAATTGTAGAAATTTCAAACGGAATGACAAACCTATATATACCCTTTTTCACTGTGTGAAGAGTATAATAAGTAAAAGAGAACGAAACTTGGGCAAGTCAGTTGCTGAGTCTGAACATGAAAGCAAGTTCAAAGAAAAATAAAAGAAAATACAAAACTAACTTGAGCAAGTGACTTGCCCAATGCGAAAGGGGTAAATTAGAGCTCGCTATATTTTCTTCTGTCAAAACATGTGACATCAGCCGTTGGCAGAAATCTCTGCTGCTGCAAAGCATTCAACGACGGTTGCCTGCAAAAGTACAATTTTGGCAGACATTTAGATTTACAAATGTATGTATGCCGTGTATTATAGCGTTAAGTATTATGTTAATAGTTAAGGCGTCTTTACTTGATCGTGTGTAATTTGGTGTCTTCAATTAATCGTAAATAAAATTATCATTAAGTTTATCAAATTATCAAGCCAGAAATAAATAATAGATAAGATGTTGTCTTTAACACATTAAAAGTTCGAATAAAAATTAATTTAATAATGTAAAATATTTATAATGAATAATTAAAAATGTGGAATTTAGCGCTAAAAAATTTTAATGACATTTTGGAAACCAAAAAATTTAGTCATTTTGAATAAAAACAAGTAAGAGTGCTATATTCGGCCGTGCCAAACCTGATAATACCCATCACCATCAAGTTCATCGGTATAATCCCACATCGTAGCTTAACCCACATTTCATGTTATACTCCATTTTTCTTATTATATATATTATTATTTATTATTTCTGACGCCATCCTTGATTTGGAATATCTACGTAGTTAACTGTATTCTACTAGTCAAGCCCTTTAATTTGATACCAATAGTGAGGAGAGAAGTTACATTTTAAAATACCAGATTTGTCCCAGATATAAATGTATTGTCCGCCATTTTGTAGTGGCGGCGAACATGAATTTTATTTTTTATAGTGCTTATATTGCGCTAGTCAAGTCCTTTCAGATACCAATATTGACTCTCTCGGCTGTCTTGAAGCTGACAAAAATTGATTTTCGGTTGTAAATTTTTAGAATATCTATTTAAAAAAAATAATTTTTGCCTATAACTTTACCGATTAGAGCCCGCTTTATTAAAAATTTTTCGCGAATATCTCTGGAGGCATATTATATCTACAAATAGTAGCTGAGGTACCTATAAATTATTCTATGGTTGAAAAATTTTAATTTTGGTGGTAAAAATATGGGAAAAACAGGGGCAGTCGTGTTTATTTGCTCATATCCTAGAAAGTTATGGGGCGATTGTGCTGAATTTTAAAAGCGATTCACTCCCGGATATTTCCGGGAATACCATATACAGATCTGAGGAACATATGGTTGCTTCTAAAAGTTGATTTCAACCAACACATGGACAGACGGATGAACGGATAGGGTTTAATCGACTCCTCTATTCATAAGCTTTCAGAAAATATATACTTTATGGAAATGAAAATTGTAGAAATTACAAAGGGAATGACAAAGCTATATATACCCTTGTAGGCACAAAAATACTTTATACTAAAACCTTAGAAAAATAATTTTTAATCGTTTTACTTTTTTTGTAAATAAAATTTTTAAAATATAAAATGTTAGTTCTTGATAAAAACTACAAAAAGAAACAAGCGAAATTAATAATTTTATTAGTTTAACAAATTGTTTCAGCCTTGTGCCCCACAGGTGAAGAGTATAAAACTAGGAACTTATTTGAATTTAGCGCGTAAAAATCCATATATTTTTATTTAAAGTCTGTAAACTAGCCTTAATGCAACTCTCCGCTTTGAAAAATCTTTTACATAAACTTTTCTATGTAAACAAACAAAAAAGTCTTCATTGAACATTTTATTTAGAATACGTACACAGAAATTTTAAGAGAGCACTTTTATGTAAAAATGTAGGGTAGTGGATGAAGAAATTAAAATTTTATGATTAAAAATTAGCTCTTTTATTATCAGTAAATGTATTCTGTCAAATATCTAATGTGAAAAAATGTGCCTTATGGCAACACTGCGTAATAGTGCAGAGGACTCGTTAAACAAAGGTTGCAGCGTCATTGTTTGATATTAAATAGAAACGAAATTTATATGCTTCTACATATATCTTCAAATACTTGCTGTTTTCATTATTTTTACAGTTGACTAATAAACGGTTAAATTTATAAAAAAAAATGGGAAATGAATTCCTTCAACTGGCACGCACTGCCTTTTAATTTTTGTTGTCATGTCAATTAAGATGAATATTTGTAAATAATTTATCATTGTTGCTTCATTTTACCAACAATGATGAATAGGTACATTTTACTTATTTACGAACAGAACGTTAAATTATTTCACACAGTTGTACATGTACTACTTTTAACCAGTGCGCAAAATAATAGCACCATATTATCTGCAATTAAAATTAGGCTATGATAGAGAAAAATAAGTTAACACAATACGCAATATTTTGTTTGTATAAAACAACAATCTAGTTGTCTGCGATATTCTGCTCTGATCGTATTTTACGTACGTATGCATCTACATATGTATGTATGTACATCAGGTGTACATATAGGTACATGCAAATATTTGCTATAACAACAGTGCTATTTAAATGTTCACGGATGTATACCGTATATCAAAATACTAGTTCCAATTTGTAAAAAATTTGCCACTTGCACTTAAAGATCCATTAGAATAAAAATGTTTATGTAGCTGCAACCTGTGCTAATTCCCATAATTATCATCATTATCTTCGTCATCATCATCTATCTTTTTTTGCAAAGTTTCTTTGTTTTTATATTCGCATGCATGCATGCGTGTAAGTATATATCTATGAATGGCTGAGTGTGAATGGTTTGAACATTGTAAGCAATTACATTTTTGTGTATATTTTCTCCGTACGTTCCTAATTAAAACCCTATAAAATTGTTGAAATTGAAAAAAATTAAGGAGTAATTTGCCGGAAATTTTTTATTATTGAAACATCTGTAACCTGTTCTAAATACAAGAAGTCCACATAAACAATTTGTAAACTCTTTAAAGTTCAGTTTTAGCAGTAACTGCCAAAAAAAATTATTTATTTGTGTAAATATCATATTCAGACAATATTGAATATTTGAAAAATAAAATGTTTATGTCTTAAGAGATGCAAATGATATGCATTGTAAGGCTTTAATTTATTTATTTATCAAGTGTTCCGGAAAACATAATATGTCATAGAATATGCAGAACGCCATAACAAACAAAATTAAAAAAAAAAAATGTTTGCACGATAAATAAAAACGAATCAATAAATTTATTTTTTATAAAAACCAATAGTTATTTTTATATTGAAGAATTTTCATTAGTTGGGTTTCTTACGAAACAAAAAGAACTTTCTACATGAATGATCTTAAAAACAAACAAAATAATAATAGTAGGGTATAATATCATAAAAGTAATGACAGACATACTTACATTTTTCAGATCCTTCAGATGTGCTTAGAAATGCACATCATTTACATATATCGATTAATTAATATATCGTACGCTAAAACACGAATTATAAGTATTTGCTATGTTATCTCCAACTTTTCTCCCTAAAATGATGATAAAGTATAAGTGGTAAAACACATAGAAATTATGAGCTAAAACCTAGCGACTCGTTGCAGAATTTGTTATTGTATTAAAGCACTTTGTGGTTCACTTGGTTTATTCGTAGAGTGTGAGTGTGAAAAATGGAATAAGCTTGTGACAAATTCAAGAATAAAATTTAGTGTAACATCACAGAAAAACACACAAGAGCACTATATTCGGCTGCGCCGAATTTTTGATACCCACCACCAATTGTTTGTACTTTTATAGCACAAAATTTATTATTTTGTTATTAACTGTAATCGCTATGGAATAACTTTGTATAACTTCGATGTGCTTGTAAAATATTTTCGTAAATTTAGTTTTTCAATGAAAATGGATGTTTAAGTTGGGGTGTCAATATAGTTTCTGCTACTAAATTTAACTTAGATATTTCAATATAGTCCTTAATTCTTCCAGAAACTTTGTCCATAGAGAAATTATATAAATTTAAGATAAAGCAATATATAGGAGTTAGGCGTTAAAGGGGGCCTGTTACCTTCAATTTCTGGCATAACCGGCATAATTTCTGGCATTTTCTCGGTTTTATGAGCATTTAAATTTCAGTGACAGTATATAGCGTGTAAGAGTGGTGGTGGTTAAAGTAGGCGTGTTGAAATAATTTTCTTTAATAAACTTACCTCAGATATTTCAATATAGAGTCCTTTATTCTTCTTCTTTATTCATAGAGAAATTATATGAATTTGAGATAAAATGTTATATGTGAGGTGGGCGTGTCACATTTACTTTCCATTAGTGCAAAGCCTTGGACCAAAAAGCAATGTTTGCAAAATTTCAGAATCATACATCTAATCTTGTCGGTTTTATTGCGTGTTAAATTTTAAATATACCGAAAAATACACTGCTTGGCTAAATTTTCGTACGTTTTGAACTATAACTCCTTTCCTAATTCATAGATTTTAGCAATTTTTGAGAATAAATATTTTTTTTACTCAGGATATATATATTCGAAATTTCATGGCTCTACGTTATTGCGTTTGGACACAATTGCGTTTTATTCGATGTTGAATGGACATGTTTTTTTTTACCTACCCTTGCATTACGAGCTATAACTCTCTTTCTAAAATTCCGATTTAGCTCATTTTCAATACCAAAAAACCTTCTGTATAAGAAATATTCTATTTTCAACAGACGGACGGACATAGCTAGATCGTCATAAAATTAAACCCCGATTCAGAAAATATATACTTTATGGGGTCTAAAAAAGATATTTCGTTGTGTCACCATTTTTTTGGACTTTATAACTTTGGAAGATTTTAAAAAAAGGAATAGCAGGATATACAAAAAAATACAATAAAGATACAATAAAAAACTAAATTAGTCAACTGTTTTCATGTCACTTATTGCGTTTCGATATAATTTTTATAATAATTTATTTTACTATCTTATTAATCTTCTCTTTAAGGAGTTATATTTTATGAATTCGAACCGGTTTATTATAAATTTTCTAAAAAGATACGGGTTTTTTTTCAAATTATAAATTTCAAAACATTCGAAAACCGGTTTTTTTGAAAAAATTCGAATAATCGATGACCTTAAAAACTAAGCAGACGAAGTTACACGCTAGTAATACAAGAAATGTGATTGTATTTTTTGAATATTTTCAATAACGCAAAAACGGCTAAACGGAACAAATAAAATTTAGCACACGGACAGGATAATAATATACAGTAACATATAGGCTACCTTTAACCGACAGACGAAGCTGGGGGCTGGGGGTAGAATAAATGAAAAATGTTTTGCCATTATACTTTGAAGCAGATTATTTATTTTGAATAATTTGAACACTAAAGAAAGAAATGTTTTTCAATCTCATTAGACCCAACATATTGCTACGTATATAACTTAGCGAAATCTTGTAAATATTTTCTAAACTTTTAACACTCTTTAAAGGCTTGGACTTTGCTAACTTCACGCAAAGAAAAAATATGGTTGTGGTAACCATAATCGAAGAGCAACATACTATGATTGAATTGTATGATTATGTTTAAAATAATAATGGTTACCAGTTATCATTATTATGTTTAATTCAAGCATCATTCAATAATCATATATATGACTGCAATTGAAATCGACAATCTTTGCTTTTTTACGGCAAATTATTGTCTGTTGCTGTTAATTAAACACATGCACATGTTGCTTGTACTCACCAATTTAATTGTAGTTTTTATACCAATATTTTTTTACATTTTATCGTTTATTTTTAAATTTTCCTTAATTTTTCAAAATTTTTGTTCCTTTTTTTGACATCTCAAACTTTTAAAATAATAAAAGTTTATTCAGCAAGAAGAAGAACAGTTGAAATCAAATTATTATTAAAAAAAAAATCATAGCTTGATTATTTTGTAATCATACTGTTGTTTCACTTATTATTTAGTGATTATTTTTAATTTTTAAAGATTTTGAATAAAATGTTATTTTTGTCAAATTAATTTTTTTAAATCATACTATTTTTAGATGATAACCATTTTGAAATTTTTACAAAAAGTAAACATTTAATGATACAATTCAAACAAATGATTGATTATCGTGACAAAATATATAATAAAATGAAACAAAAATAACTATTACTTGTTTTCGACAACCAAATATTATTTTAGAAAAAATAATATGACCGTCGTGATAATGTCGTAACCATGGTTTTTCTTTGCGTGTTTATAAGCTAAAACACTAAAATTATGTAAAAAAAATATTTGCTTATATTTAATTTTTATTGATATAGAAAAAAAATTATTAAAAATTCCATGTTTTGTGTATATTTTTTTTATATGTTGATAGAAAAAGATGCCTTTGCATACTTTTTCTGTTATAATTTTCCAGGATTTTTTATATTATTAATAAAAAAATATTTTGTATTTTTAAACAAGTAATATTAATGAATTAATGAAATGGTGGGGTTATATTCATTTTGTCATTCCGTTTGTAACACATCGAAATATCCCGTTTAGATCCCATAAAGTAAAGGGTGATTTTTTAGCTATTATCTTTTTTTGGCAACACTGGTTTAAACAGCTGACGCACGTTTCGTGTTTTGTTTCACTGTCAAACATCTTCAGTTTGGTCGATAATTTAACCATGAATCGTCTTACAAACGCACAACACTTACAAATTATTGAATTTTATTATCAAAATGTGTGCTCTGTTAAGAAAGTTTATCACACCTAAATCCTTCCGCAAAATGTTCCACGTTGTTGAGTAACAGAGGCCCAATTGCTGCGTTAAAAGCAGAATTGTCGATTTTGGAGTGAAGATCAGCCAGAAGAATTGCAAGAGCTACCAATGCATCCAGAAAAAGTCACAGTTTGGTGCGGTTTATGGGCTGGTGGCATCATTGGACCGTACTTCTTCAAAGATGACAAACAGGGACCGGTCAATTGGCCGCCAAGATCGTGCGATTTAACGCCTTTAGACTATTTTTTGTGGGGTTATGTTAAAGCTCATGTCTATACACACATGCCCGCTTCAATTGACGAAAGCAAATTGAAAAGCATTTATTCATGAGATACCGGCCGAAATGTTGGAAGGAGTATACCAAAATTGGACTAAGTGGATGGACCATTTGAGGCGCAGTCATGGTCAACATTTGCATGAAATAATTTTCAAACATTAAATTATATGGACCGTACTATCTATTCAAATAAAGATTTCATGCATTTTTCTGAATTTTATGTGTTTTTTTTAACTGTCCTATAACTATTAAAAAATCACCCAATATATACTTATATTCTGAATCGGGGTTTCATTTTATGACGGTCTAGCTATGTCCATCCGTCTGTTTAAAGTAAGATAAAGGTCGGACCGAAAAAGCTAGGGCGCTAAAATTTCTTATACACAAAACAATATTTTTCCCTGAAAATTGCTTAAATCTATGCATTAGGAAAGGAGCTATAGATCAAAATGTACTACAATTTTTACCGCACGGTGTATTTTTCGGTATATTTAAAACGTAATAAAACCGACAAAATATCTCTTTTGTATAAATTGGAACAAGCGGACTTAACACTTAAACTTTTCTACTGTACAAACGATTAATAAAATTTAAAAACATAAATTTCCATATCTGGCGTACATAAGTAGATATACATACATATGTACCTATTCATACATAAATATGTACATATTTGGACAAATAGTTGTATTTTTTACTATTGTAAGCACGTTTAGATTTGAGGCATTTGATTGGCTGGTTAAAGTGCGCATCTGCAAGAACTACATTATCTCCACGTTTAACATCACGCACCAAATAAAAATATAAAGTAAGGGTTAAGAGTGGTTTTATTATACGATTGCTATATATCTATGTATGTATACATATATGCATGTACGCCTATTATTTCACATAGGAATGTATTGGAAATGAAATAATAAATATATATGTAGGTATATAGATATGTATGTATGTATGTAATATAAGAATGTGGTTTTTATGGGCAACCGCGTACATACGTCCATTTTTGTCGAATTTGAATTGTTGATGTCTTATTGTCAGTGTTGACAACTTTTGAAAAGGCAAAAGCACAGCATTCTGTTTAAAAACGGGTAAAAAAGGGTAAAAATTAAAGAAAAAAAGAGCAAAAAGCACCAACTATAAAAAACAAATTGCAAGGAGAAAAAAATTACTTTAATAACATTTTATTAAACTTTTACTTAAAACCAATTAACAATTCAAAAACAAGAAATTATAAAAAAATAAGCATATACATATTAATATATATAAAAGCAATTTTTCAATCGATATGTCAATTCCTTCATCTAAAATTAGGCTGAAAGGAACGCCTTTAATGTCATTGATAATATTTTCTATAAAAAATGGAGCTGTAATATTTGTTATAATATTGGATCACTTTGTTCTGTGCAACTTGAATTGTAAAGCTTTACTATCTGAAAAAGTGTTGGTACAAATATCAGACAAATATCAATGCAAGAAAAATATGTGTGTACTGCTGTATATAAACATAAACTCGCTTGGGCTTTTTGATTTTCCTTAGGCTCAATTGGTTAAAAAGATAGCTCAGTTTGTAATGAAAAGCTATTGCTGGGATTTATTGCCTTTATATGTTTTTTTGTTTGGCTGTGTCTCAACAAATCGCTATGCCTTTGAAGCATCTTTTGTTGGCCTTAACGATTTTGTAAATACTGGATTCGTCTCCCAAACTTTTATATACTTTTGTCGTTCCATCTAAAAAGAGATAAATATTTAAGCATTTTTTTATTAATATTAAGCATTTTTTTTATTAATATTAAGCATTTTTATAAATATATGATTTACTTACATGTAAGTTTTTCTCTATCAAATAATGTTTAAGTAATTTTAAACACTTTGAATTATGAACAAGTAACAGTCCTATATTCGGCCGTGCCGAATCTTATAAACCCTTCACAACGTGTAGTCATGCAATAACAATTGTTTGTATCACCATTCATCCTATATAAAATACGTGCATACGTACACGTTAGAATAAATGTGGCATCGAATCCCAGCTGAGCCACAAAAAATTTATTTTATTTAATATATTATTTATATTTTATTATTTTTTTTTATATTTTTTTAAAATTTTTTTAAAAAATTTTTTTAGAAAAATTTTTTTTTAAATTTTTTTAAAATTTTTTTTTTGTAGTTTTTTTTAATATTTTTTTCTTATTTTTAATATTTTTTTTTTTTTGTAATTTTTTTTGTTTGGTATGTTTTTTACATGTATGTATGTATGTATGTTGTTGTTGTAATTGTGAAAAAAACGAGGTGGTCGTGGTTTTTTGCTCATATCTCAGAAAGTTATGGGGCGATTGTGCTGAATTTCAATAGCGATTTATTCCTGGATATTTCCAAGAGATTGATACCATATACAGATCTGAGGAACATATAGTTGCTTCTAAAAGTTGATTTCAACCAACACACGGACAGACGGGCAGACGGACAGATGGACAGACGGATAGACGGACAGACGGACAGACGGTCAGGGCTTAATCGACTCCTCTATTCATAAGCTTTCAGAAAATATATACTTTATGGGGTCGGAAATGAAAATTGTAGAAATTACAAACGGAATGACAAAGCTATATATACCCTTGTGCACCACAGGTGAAGGGTATAAAAACACACTTATAACATTTTCTTATATACAAATTTTTTTCACTTAGCTTGTGTTTTTTGGTCGTTATTCTTTTGAAATTGACTTAAAAAACTTTATAAACAGTGAACGAAACCAACCAACGAAATAACTTAAATCTTTTTCTCGTCATTAATTTTCAAAAAAGCACTAAAAGCACTGTAAGAAAAGTTGATAAGCACCATAAATACCCGTTTTTCAAAAACGGGTAATTTTCAAAAATGCTCGGGTAACTACATCTGAAAAGCACTAAGAAATACCCGAAAGCACCAAAATGACAACGCTGCTTATTGTTTAATTTTGAATTTTAAGAATTTATAATTACTTGTCTACAACATAAATCCTTTAACCAAAAATTTTTGGTTTACTGATGATCTGCGATAAGCACCAGTGAAATGCATATAAACCAGCTTAAACTCAACAACCCAAAAATTAATATAAAATTTTAGTTTTATTTTGTCTTATTTTTTATTTGTTTTTGAATGTGGTTTGATAAACAAAACAATTTATGGTGTTTGTAGCTCTACAGAAACTACGAAAAATTTTCTTTCACTCCGTGTAACACAATCAAAAAATATACATGTTGTTTTTATAATTGTTGTAGAATTACTAGTTGTTACACATTGATGTCCCTGCAGGAAGTCAGGGTTATGTGTCTTCAAGTCATCACTTTCGTCGATGATTATGGTGTCTTTTTGGTGATATTTTTTTTGGTGATACACTTTAAAATAATAAACAGAAATAATTTTAAAATATATTTTGTATGATAAACTGTAGTCTAATTTTACGTTTAAAGATAATGCTTTAATTTATTGAAGTAAAAAGCACCAATAGTATAGACTAGAATTACTAAAATGAACTAACGATTACCTGGTTCTAATTTCACCATATGTTCCAATAAGAACTACCCAGTCAATAGTTCTAATGTCACTAATGGATTTTCAATGACAATCACATGTTAGATGTCTATAGCAAAGAACATTGTTTGCGGTATAATTGGTCAGTAGTATTGCTGACAGAGTCTGACTGTTTCACTACATATAGACATTTCCTGCAGGGGTATTTGTCAATGAATACAATTTTGGGGCTCAGTGAAATGAAAAGTTTTTGTATAGCGAAAAGTATGGAGGCACTATTCTATCTATCTATATATATAAAAGTGAAACTCTGTGTGTGTGTGTGTTAGCTATAGACTCCGAAACCGTAAAGCCGATCGGACTCAAGCTTTGGAAAATTGTTGTACACGTTTCCGGGAGTGCTTATGGGTGGAAAAAAGTGGGCGGGGCCACGCCTATAAAAAATTAGTTATCATTTTTAGTTACTTGCACTGGACCGATTTTTCTGAGACTTTGCACACATATTGAGCTGTCATGACTTGATAATTTCGTGATTAGAAAAGTGGGCGGGTAACGCCCATAAAAAGAAGCAAGAAGCTAAAAATTATAACTTTTTATGGGCGTCACACTACCCATTCTTCTAATCACGAAAATATATACTCATGATAGCTTAATATGTGTTCAAAGTTTCAGAAAAATCGATGAAGTTCAAGTAGCTGAAAATCACAATTTTTTTATGGGCGTGACATTGCCCACTTTTCTAATCTCGAAATTGATTATTGTCATGACAGCTTAAAAAGGTTTCAAAAAAGTCGGTCCAGTTCAAGTACCTCAAAATTATAAACTTTTTTTATCGGCGTGGCCCTGCCCACTTTTCTAATCACGAAATTATATGGTTATGACAGCTTAGTCTGTGTGCAAAGTTTAAGAAAAATCGGTCCAGTGCAAGTACCTCAAAATTAAAATTTTTTTAGGGGCGTGGCCCCGCCCACTTTTCTTATCACGAAATTATTTAGTCATGACAGCACAATATGTGTGCAAAGTTTCAGCAAAATCGGTCAAGTGCAAGTAGCTAAAAATGATAACTAATTTTTTATAGGCGTGGCCCCGCCCACTTTTTTTTTGTGTACAACAACTTGCCAAAGTTTGATTCCGATCGGTTTTACAGTTTCCGAGTCTATAGCTAACACACACACACACACAGAGTTTCACTTTTATATATATAGATAGATTAGCAGGGTATATTTTTTATTTCTTAAAACTTATTAGTTTTACCAATCTTATTAACAGAGTATTGCGACAATGAACATCTGATTAATTAAATAAAGAAACTGCTAATGTCTTAATTTTGAAACAATCACTAAAATGTGTATTTTTAACAAAGGACCATAAGTGGTTGTTCAGAAAATTTATTATTATTTCAAAATTTGATGTTCTGAATTTTTTTTATTAAATGACAGTCGGTTTCCTTGTCAATGAATTTATCATTTTTAAGTCAAAGTTTCTATATATATTGTGTATTTTTTTTTTTAAATTTTTGTTCAATACAATTTGTAACGACAGAAATACGACAAAGTCTCATTCATTTTGCATTTTCGTAAATATTACACGGTACAAAAAAATACGACAACGCCACTGACAATATGGCTGATTTCCTTCCTTATCTAATAAAATTTTTATATAATATTATACGACTTAATAGAGACCTTTATAGTTTTAAACGGCTTTTTTTTCTTAAAATCTTGTATTAACTGAAAAATTACATATTTTTATTTATAATAAAATAATTTTTCGGGTTTAATTTTTATAAACAACTTTTTACAGTTTTAAGATAATTTAAGTTGTTAGAAACATATTTAAAAGTAAACGGAAAAGATTTCTCTTTTGGGTCATAATATATGTACTTTTTGCTACAAATATCATTTTAAAGTTTATAAACTATATTTATGTACTTGCCCTAAAAACCTAATAATAATATTTTTCTAATTTTTCTAACAATAAAAAATAAAATAACAACTTTTTTTCCTACAAAACCACTATATTTTTTGATCCGCTATAGTCACATAACTGCAATAATCATCATAATTTCAAATTCTATGGTGAAGTTTTTTTTTTAAATTTATTTTTTATAAAATATGAGATTTTTGAAAAGGCTATTCTTCTTGTCGTTACTTTGGAACGACGTACCCGATTTTGTTCAGCACTCCGTCTGAAAACTTTAAATTATGCCAGCTTCTAGTTTTTATAAAATCATTTAGCCATCAGTTTTGGAGTTATCGAGGAACAAATCGAAAAAAAATTTTTTTTGTTAAATTATAAAATTTTTTAAATTAAAAATTTCATAAAAAATAGAACGCAACAAATAATTACCAGTTTTTTAGTCTTAAAACTGCGTTTAGTAGAAATACAACAAATTTTATTACATGAAAATCCATCGATAAATTCGTGTTTTATACCCGATAAACTGAAAGTACCTAGTTTTGATATTTTTTATCACAAATTAGTGCAAACCTAAAGATTTTTTTACTTTTTTTAATGAAAAATAAATTTCAAATTATTAAGTTAGTCTTGAAGTTAGATGAGATCTTAAAAAGTACCTAAGATAAAATTTTAACCGGTTTTTGTCCGGTTTTGTCCTGTCCGCTTATTTTATTTCTGCTTTTTGTATAATATTTAAAAAAATCATCTTTTTATTCAATAGAAACGCTTATCAGATGATAATATACTTCAAAGTATAATTTAATTTGTGCGACCAATCACAAAACTCGTTAAACGTGAATTCAGTGTTATGCTATCTCACGTAATATATGTTAAGCTCGAATTACTAAAAAGCAAATTCCAAGCATTGCATCCTTATCGCTTTCTGAATTTCCCGTTATTACACTTCAGTATTGCCTGGATATTTACGTTTTCTCTTGTATCCAAAATAATATTGGGATTTTTTTTCAAGCAAATTTCAAGAATTATTTTTTAAATACTTTTTCGCTTTTAAAGTTCTTGGGCAATGAACTTCACACGTTCATTGTGAACTCCAGTTTCGGCTCACATCTATAAGGGACTAATACTGATGCGTTTACGGTGGGCGTATAAACCGCAAACGCATATAAAGGCACAAATTTGTACAATTAGTATTATTCAACAAGTGATTGTGATTATTTAAAATAAAAAAATGAGTAAGAAGCTTAGAAAGGTAGATAACATTGATCAGTACTGGACACCCAGTTCAATATGCAATAATTAACGAGTTATTTTAAGAAATCCATCTTCATCGAACTCTCAGTAAGTACTTTTAAATAGTAAAAGGTTCAGGAGAGCCATTTTAAAGATTAAATGATTTTTCTATTTTTTTAAATTGTTCATAAGGAAAAAAATAAATTTTTTGTATTTTCGTAAAATCAAGTAATTTTGTTAATTTAGTAGGGGGAAAAATGAAAATAAATAAATAAATTTTACCGCTAGGTCCCTTTCTATTTGCGCTTAGAATCGTCGAATTCACTTTTATAAAACGCGCATATCTCTGGGAGAGAACACTTTTGGGGCATGGGATCGGTCTCATTCGATGCTCAGATGTTGTCCACATCAAAAAAAAAAAGTGAAAATTGTTTTTTTTTTACCCTTAGTCCCTTTCTCTATGGGCTGTCACATATTTGTATGTTGTTGTTGTGTTAAAAACAAACGTGGCTGTGGGTATTTGCTCATATCTCAGTTGTTTATGTTCCAATGTTTCTGATTTTCAATACTGATCTACTCCCGAATATTTCTGATATTTTAATACCTCACCCGGTCCAGGCGATGTCGTGGGGCTTCAAGAAGTTGGTTTCAACATACGCAGGGACAGACTGACAAAGCCTAATCAATTTTTTAATATTAAAAATTTTATAATTTTACAAAAAAAAATCCGACTTGCTCTTCGATACTCCAAAACTGATGGCTAGATCAGAAAATGATTTTATAAAAACTAAAAGCTGGCATTATTTAAGTTTTCAGACGGATTGCTAAACAAAATCGGCTACGTTGTTTCAAAGTTACGACAATATGTATGGAGCAGCCTGAAATTTTTTAAAAAGTAAAAAAAACCTGTCCATAGAATTTGAAAGTAGTTAGGTGGCTATAGTGGATCAAAAAAATATAGTGGTCATTCTGGGAATTTTTGCTTGCTGCATAGTGCTTTTAAGTAAATAATAATTAATTACTAAGTTAGTTAGTAATAAAAATAAATAAAAACACAGATATGTTTAACAAACGTAATACAATTTCCACCTCAAAAACAAATGCAAGTAAAAACAAGTAAAAGTGTTATATTCGGCGGTGCCGAATCTTATATACCCTTCACAACGTGTTCATGCAATAACAATTGTCTGTATCACCATTCATCCCATATGAAATACGTACATACATATAAAAACCATACATATATAAAAACATCCCATTGTAAAATTATAAATTTACGTATGTATGTTAAAAAAAAAATAAAAAAAAATAAAAAAAAAATTTAAAAAAAAATTAAAAAAAAAATATAAAAAAAATAATTAAAATATATATAATAAATATAAAACAAAAAAAAGTAAAAATAAAAACTTAAAAAAAAAATTAAAAAAAAATAATAATAATAATAATATAAATAATATATTAAATAAAAATAATAAAAAAAAATTAAAAAAAAAAATATAAAAAAATAAAAAAAAAATTTTTTGGCTCAGCTGTGATTCGATGCCACGTTTTCTCTAACCAGTATACACGTTTGTATGTGTGCATGTTGTTGTTGTAATGTTGTTTTTGTGAAAAAAAATCGAGGTGGTCGTGGGTTTTTGCTCATATCTCAGTTGTTTATGTACCGATGTTTCTGATTTTCAATAGCGATCTACTCCCGAATATTTCTGATATTTTAATACCTCACCCGGGTCCAAGCGATATCGGGGGGCTTCAAAAAGTGGATTTCAACATACACACGGACAGACTGACAGAGCTTAATCGACTCCCCTATTAATAAGCTTTCAGAAAATATATACTTTATGGGGTCGGAAATGAAAATTGTAGAAATTTCACACGGAATGACAAACCTATATATACCCTTTTTCACTGTGTGAAGGGTATATTTAATAATATTTAACAACTGTAAGAAGTGTTGTTTTCATGCAATCTATGTGTAAATATCATACGTCGAACCAAATATGTCCAATTGTGTAATTGTAGGGTAAGAATATGTGTTTTTATTGGTGTATAAGTAAAACTACATTGGTTTGCACCAAATTTTTGTATCCATTTTTAGAGTATTTAATTACATACTACTTACAATATTTGTCATGAAATCCAATTAAATGAAAGACATAAAACTTTTGTTGGTATGTTGTATTTTTTAAATTGATGGCACATAATAGTGTTTTAAGATTTTTAATTTTACAATATTCAATTGTTTGTACTTATATGAATGTCTCCCAAGAATAATGCTTTCTAAGTAGTTTAAGTAGAAGCAGATTAAGAACTTCCATTCTCCACACTGTACTACGTATCACTTTGATACAAAAATGTTCTATGAAAAGCTTCACAATTAAGTAAAATACAAAAACCGATGCTTAAGTAAAATAACGATAAATCAAACATATTGCCAATTACTTCTTTTTAGCTTATATTCAATTTATACCCTTAATCTACAAAAATCCTAAAAATTACAATTTATAACATAAAATGTTTTTATGGACATTTGTATCAACAGAGGAATCATTAATATTTAAATTTATACATAGATATTTTAATAATTTATATACCTTTCATTCTATATAATAAACTTTATATGAATAAAATGTACATAAAAATTCTTCTCCTTACGGCATTTCCAATGTATTGCGTTCGCTGCGGCAATACAGGCGATAGCTTTAGTTTACTACACAACATTTGTTCATACCAATATATTAAATGAATTGCTATTGAAATTCAGCAAAATCGCCCCATAACTTTCTGAGATATGAGCAAATAAGCGTGATTGCATCTATTTTTTTCCCATATTTTGCCATAAAAATTAAAATTTTTCCGCAATAGAATAATTTGTAGGTCTAGAGAATTTCGTGAAAAATTTTGGATAAATCGGGCTCTAATCGGTAAAGTTATACACAACATTTTCTTTTTGAAAAATATACACTCCAAAAATTTACAAACGAAAATCAATTTTTTCAGCTTCTAGACAACCGAGACAGTCAATTTTGATATCATCTGAAAGGACTTGACTAGCACAATACACGCAAAATAAAAAAATTTAAATTCATGATGGCCGCCACTATATTTAATATTGGTCAAATTTGGTATTTTAAAATGTAACTTCTTGAACCACCTCAATATTGGTATCAAATGAAAGGACTTGACCAGTAGAATACAGTAAATTATTAAAACACTTAAAATCCAAGATGGCCTTTAAAACAAAATTGGCGGAACAAATTTTTGTAAATCCATCAATATGAGTATCGAATGAAAGAGCTTGACTAGTAGAATACAGAAACTAGGTAAACAAATGAAAACCAAGTATGGCGTCGGAAATAAAAAAAATGGCGTATAACATGAAATATAGGTTAAGCTACGATGTGGGAATACACCTACATATGCACTCTTACTTGGTTTTTAATCAATTTAACTGTTTGTGTCTAAAATGTTTAACAAAGGTCGAAGCAAAAAATAATTTCATTGCAAAAAACTCACAAATATATTAAACTAGAAAAGCCCGGCGCGCGTTGCTACGCCCCTTAATAAATAAAAATGCATTCTGAATTTTAATTGAATATCAAGTGCAAAAAGCTAAGAATTATAACTTTTTTTAATGGGCGTGGCACCGCATACTTTTCTAATCACGAAACTGTATAGTCATGACAGCTCAATATGTGTGTGCAAAGTTTCAGAAAAATCGATCTAGTGCAAATAGCTCAAAGTTATAACTTATTTATTATAGGCGTGGCACTGCCCACTTTTCTTATTACGAAATTGTACAGTCATGATAGCTCAATATGTGTGCAAAGTTTCAGAAAAATCGGTCCAGTGCAATACCTCAAAACTATAACTTATTTTTATGGGCGTGGCCCCGTCCACTTTTCTAATCACAAAATTATATAGTCATGACAACTCATTATGTGTGCAAAGTTTCAGAAAAAAGGCTGAAGTTCAAGTAGCTAAAAATGATAAATTTTTTTATGGGCGTGACACTGCCCACTTTTCTAAAAAAGAATTGTTTAAGTCATGACAACTCAATATGTGTGTGCAAAGTTTCAGAAAAATCGATCTAGTGCAAGTAGCTAAAAATTATAACTTATTTATTATGGGCGTGGCACTGTCCACTTTTCTTTTCACGAAATTGTATAGTCATGACAGCTCAATATGTGTGCAAAGTTTCAGAAAAATCTGTCCAGTGGAAGTACCTCAAAATTAAAACTTTTTAATGGGCGTGGCGCCGCCCACTTTTCTAATCACGAAATTATTAAGTCATGAGAGCTTGATATGTGTGCAAAGTTTCAGAAAAATCGGTCATGTGCAAGTAGCTTAAAATGATAACTAATTTTTTATGGGCGTGGCCCCGCCCACTTTTTCCACCCATAAACACTCCCTGGTATGTGCACAACAACTTACCAAAGTTTGAGCCCGATCGGTTTTACAGTTTCGGAGTCTATAGCTAACACACACACATACAGAGTTACACTTATATATATATAGATTGAAGTTCTTAATGCTTGCAAATAGTATAATTATAATATATGTATGTATATGCTGTATCCTTTATCTGCGGTGCTAAAGCTTATAACAGGGGTGTCGATTGAGCATTGCCCATCTGTCCAGATGTTGGTAGAAATAAACTTTTAGACTCCCCCACATGTTACCTAGCTTTGTATGTGATATCAAGGTTTTGCAAATATTCGGGAATGAATCGCTATTTAAATCCAGCATGAACACCTCATAACTTCCTGAGATATAAGCAAATAAATACGACTACCTCTATTTTTTCTCCATAGTTTTACTACAAAAGTCAACATTTGTAGTCCAAGGTTAAATAATAGAGTGTCTTTTAGTACTTTTAGATGTGATATACATCTAAGGATACTAAACAATTTTTGTATAAATCGGTTATTAACCGACAAGTTTATAGTCAAAAATAATTTTAAAAAAAATATATTTCTTTTAAATATATCAAGTTAAAGCTAATAATTATTAATTGGACATGCTACAGACACAAAATATAAAACGTAGTCGCGGAAATTATTGCCGAGAAAAACTGGCAAACCGGTTTGAAACTAACTGAGATATTAGCACGAAAATACAAACGTTTGTAACACATCGAAATATCCATTTAAGACTTCATAAAGTTAATTAAATTAATCGGGGTTTAATTTTATAACGATCTAGTTATGTCCGTCCGTCGGTTCTTCTGTTAAAAAAAAGCTAGGTCGCTCAAATTTTGCTAGAATATTTTTTATACACAATGCTTGTTTGGTATTGAAAATGGGCTAAATCGAAATAAAAGGAAGAGAGTTATAGCTCGTAATGCAAGAGTAGGTCAAAAAAACCATGTCCTTCCAACATCGAATAAGATGCAATTGTGTCCAAGTGGATAAACGCAGAGCCATGAAATTTCGAATAAACAATTCCTGAGTAAAAAATATAGTTTTCCCCGAAAATTGCTTAAATCTATAAGTTAGGAAATAAATTATAGATCAAAATGTACAAAAATTTATACCGCGCAGAGTGTTTTTCGATATATTCAAAATTTAAAACGTAATAAAACTGACAGAACTAAGTGTATGATTCTGATATTTTGAACATTGCTTTTGGTCAAACGCTTTGTACTGACGAAAAATAAATGTGACACGCCCACTTTTACGCCCACCTTCCATATAATACTTTATCCCAAATTCATTTAATTTCTCTATGAATAAAGATTTTGGAAGAACATATAGTCCTTTATATTGAAAAATCTGAGTTGAGTTTATTGGCAGAAACTTTTTCTACATGCCTACTATTCCGCCCACTTTTCATGTAATCTGTTAATGAAATTTAAACGCCTTTGAAACCGAGAAAATTAAAGGTATGATGGTAAAATTTCGCACATATAGTTTTCTAGTCAATGTCATTCATTGTTATGCCAGAAAATGAAGGTGACATGCCCACACGATTACCTCCCTTATAACGATTTATATTGAGTTCATATATTTTCTCTACTGACAAAGTTTTTAAAAGAATAAAGAACTATATTTAAATATCTTAGTTGTATCTATTCGCAGAATCTAAAGGGTCCGCCATCTAACGTTATTTTCAACTAGTGCTTATTTCGTGAATAGTGACACTTAGCTCATGTCTGATTTGACAGATAATTAGTTCTATCCTTCCGCTGAACGAATATGGTTATGTATACGCTTGAATAACGCTGGGAAATATTGCGACATTACTTTGGCCGATTTTGTCAAAAAAAATCATCTTTTCAGATGAAGCTCATTTTGATCTTGGCGGGTATGTAAACAGGCAAAATTGTTGCATTTGGGGCACAGAAAACCCGCACGCATACCTTGAAAAGCCGATACACCCAAAACGAGTCACTGTATGGTGCGGATTTTGGTCCAGAGGCATAATTGGGCCATTTTTCTTCGAAAATGAGCAAGGAGTGGCCCTAGTCAATGGCGATCGTTATCGGGCTATGTTGAACGAATTTTTGTTCACAAAAATTTAAGAGGAGGATATTGCCAACATTTGGTTTGAACAGGACGGCGCTACGTGCCACACAGCCGAAGCTAGACATTTTTTTATAGCATTAAAAAAAAAAAAAGTTATTTGGCGGACCCTTTATATTGACACGCCTACTTTAAAGCCCACTTTCGTTTGAAGACTTAATTTACGAAAATATTTTAATAGCAAAAAGAAGTTACACAAAGAAAGTAAAACATATTAAATTAAATTTGTGCTTTGAAAGTACACAAAATTGGTGGTGGATATTAAAAATTCGGCACAGCGGAATAAAGTGCTCTTACTTATTTATTTTCTTATATAATTTGGAAAAAATATATGTAAGCTTAAATATTTTAAATTAAAAATTTGCCAATATACAATTAAAACGCTTTGTTTGTGTAAAAAATATTCTTGTTGATTTTTTACAGTCAAGTAACAAGCAGTTTTTCAAGCATGAAAACACCTCCACACAACAGGCTGCACAAACGTAAAATGAGATCGGGTTTGACAAGCCTCTTGTGATGTTTATTTTGGCCTTAACCCAAATCCCGGTATTCTTAATTGTAATTTCTCTGACACGCTGTAGATTAATTATTATTTATTTTATTTATTACTAGCCAAGCCTGGCGCGCGTTGCTATGCCCCTTAGTGAATAAAAATGCATTCTGAATTTTAATTGAATATATTAAAAATAGTACTTGGGTATACAATATTTTTAGTTTTTTCATTTGCTGTAAAAATGAACAAATTTTTTGGTGTTGCCACTCTGGCGCATGCGACGTACAGCTGGCCATGTGAAAAGCACGGAGTTTCCAAATCCAATCCAGCAGCACGCAGGAATTGTCCTTGTACTTTGTTGATGGTAACACCGAAGGCAAGGCGAACTGGAAACTGTAGTCGTTTGAAGTTGAAAGGCAAATCGGTGGGAATCATTGAAATGTGTGGAAATAGCTGAAAATAATAGCTTATTTTTAATGGGGGTGCACTGACCACTTTTCTTATTACGAAATTATTTATATAGTCATGACAGCTTAATATGTATGCAAAGTTTCAGAAAAATCGGTCCAGTGAAAGTACCTCAAAATTTTAACTTTTTTTATGGGCGTGGCCTTGCCCACTTCTAATCACGAAATTATATGGTCATGACAGCTCAAAATGTGTGCAAGTTATAGAAAAATCGGTCCAGTGCAAGTAGCTTAAAAAGATAATTAATTTTTTATGGACGTAGCCCCTCTCACTTTTTACCACCTATAAACACCCCCTGGAATGTGTACAACAACTTGCTAAAATTTCAGTCCGATCGGCTTTACGATTTCGGAGTCTATAGCTAACACACACACAGACAGAGTTTCACTTTTATATATATAGATCAATATTCACAAAGTAATATTATTATGAGTTACATATTTTGAATATGCATGAATTTCGTTCAATAGAAAAGCTCTTAATTAGCTTAACGAAGTATAAAGTATCGAATCAAACGCTTTTTCAATATCTAAAAAAATAACATCCGTGGATAGTCTCTGACTCTTGTTATGAATAATCATGTTAACAACTCGTTTGACTTGATGGGTAGTAGCCCTAAAACCATATTGGCAGTCATGTATAAGATTATTTTTATTTACAAAAGTTTTTAGTCTACTAAAAATTATTTTTTCAAACACTTTTCCAATGCAGCTTAAAAAACTAATTGACGATAACCTAGATACATAGGTAGCTTCCAAGAAGTCTTCAAAGCATATTAGTCCATTGTTTGTTCCTAGCATTGTTTATATAAAAAGTAATTAATTTATTTAGTTTACGAATAATTGCACCTAGAGTATTCTTTATGTTTTGGTCGGTACATCTGTGGAATTGTCTTTTATGAGTATTTCTGATTTTGATTAAATGTTAACAAAAATTTTGTATATAAAGGGATTTTTCCTTTTGTATATAAAGGGATTTTTGTGGAATATATCTGAAACAAGTCTCATTTATTAGTGCAGTGAATCTGTGAATAACGTTATCGATATTGGATACAGAAAAGTCCTGATTAAAATTCAAAGTTAAATTTATCTTGTTATCAATAATTCTATTAAAAATTTCCCAATTAGTCTGTGGATAATCAGGGAACAGTTTTTCAGTTTTAATTTAGTTTTCGTTTATGATAAATGAAATTGGTATGTGATCAGAATTAAACTGAAAAGCATGGATATCAATATCAGTAAATGAAAGGGATGAATTCGTAATTAACAGGTCAATAGTTGAGGGACTTCTAAAAACTCGGTTTTGTAAGATTCTAGTAGGACTCAATGGATAATATACATATATAGTAATAAATATATATACATATATGTATATATATAGTGATAAAAGTTGGTGGTTAAACATTAAACGACCTGCTTCGTTTATTTCTGTACCGTTCCAGTTATGGTGGTGGGCATTGAAATCCCCAGGCACTGTTGTAGGTATATTTAGGGCTCCAAGAAAATCGTTTGTACACTTTCCGCAGTAGGTTTAAATGAACTTAACTTCTTTGTTGTTGATAGTGATTGATACGCATATATATATTCAAACAGTTTGGTTGGAAGTGGCCTTTGAAGTATATGTTTAATTGATGTTGTAATTGCCATTGCAACACCTGCTCTGTCGTTTCTACATGCTTTGTATCCTGGTAGTTTAAACTTGTGATTACTTGCAAAGAAAGTTTCATTTAACATAAGCACGTCGACAGATTGCTCTGTAATAATTCAATGGATTTAGCTGAGTTTATAATGCCTTATCAATCAATATTTTGATACATTGAGAAATATTTGAATAAACTGCATATTTGAATTAAGACATTACAACGTTTAGTTGTTCTGCTTTTGTGTTACATTTAGGAAGGTCAGCTATAGCTCCAGTAAATATGTTAAATAACTCGTCGATTGTAAAGAAACCATCACAATATGTTTGCTGGTTAGAGAATTTTAGAGCCTCTGCGTAACTTCTGTTGAGATTCAGTCGTGCACTTTTTGAGGTCTCAGTATTTGTAGGATAGTCGTTGAAATTTTTTTTTTTTATAAATTTTGACGCAAAGTTACAAATTCTTTGCGGCTGAGGCAGCGGGGATCGTCAGCTCTATGATTAATATTTTTAAAGTTCTTGTTGGAACAGTTAAAACATTTATAAGAAACGGCTCCTTCTAGTTGTGTTTTGTTAATAATACAGGTAGAGAAGTCATGTCCTGCTCCACAGGCAATGTACCTGTTTTTACGGAAACAATTTTGGTACCGTGGCCGTATGGAGCACATTTTGTGCAAAACGTATGTCATTTGTTTTTCTTGGACAACAGCTATACTACTCAAAAATTTTATTTTGTATATTTCACTTTTAGTGTGGTGTAATCTGTCAAATTCTAGTATATAAAGGGCATCATCAGTGCTTGATCGAGAGGTTTGGATTTTCTTTATGGTAACTGCAGCCACGTAAAATTTATTTTTGAGTTCATCATTAATTTCTTTAGTTCGCATTTGCGGAAGTCCAAAAAGAACTAATTTCAAAAGTGTTTTGTCTTTTAAATCATGCGTTAACGATTCGAATTCTTCTTTTACAAGAATTGACTTTGCAGTTTTAGTGTTCTTTTGTTGGTGAGATGACTTTTGTACCTAATGACACACGCTTATAATGGTATGATGTTCCATGTATAGAATCAACCGCAATTGGCGGAATTACTGTCTTATACTCGATTTCTATTTCTCCTTTGATGAAAGTATTACTGTCTTCACGATTTTCTAATTCTTTAAATCTGCTGGTGTTATCTTTGATTTTATTTTTTGGAGTACTTCTCCAAAATATTTTACATTTATTAGTATTCATTGTACTATTAAAGTATGTTTTTTATAAGAAAGTAAAAACAAGTAAGAGTGCTATATTCGGCCATGCCGAATCTTATATACCCTTCACAACGTGTAGTCATGCAATTACAGTAGTTTGTATCACCATTCATCTCATATGAAATACGCACATTCATATAAAAAACATACATATATAAAAACATCCCATTGTAAAATTAAAAATTAACGTATGTATGTTAAAAAAAAAAAATTTAAAAAAAATTAAAAAATAATTAAAAAAAAAATTTAAAAATAAAAATTTAAAAAAAATAATTAAAATATAAACAATAAATTTTAAACAAAAAAAAATAAAAAAAATTAAAAAAAATATTAAAAAAAAAATTTAAAAAAAATTCTTGAAAAAGTTTAAAATTTTTATAAGTTATATTTTTAAATTCTCATTAACAAAATGAGAATTCAAAAATAAAACAAAAAACCATAAAAAACTTTTTCAAAAACCCAACCAACAATTTTTTTAATTTTGAATTTATTTTATTTTTCTAATCCCTTTAACATTTGGCTAACCGTTGGTTAACACGAAATGCTTATAAAGGCAACCGAAAAATAAAATCTTCTATAATATTCTAGCTTAAACCCAACAACCAAATAAATATAATTGAAAAATTATGGGAGAATATCCCAAAAAAATTTAGTAAATTAACTTATAGAAGATTTTATTTTTCGGTTGCCCTTATAAGCATTTCGTGTTAACCAACGGTTAGCCAAATGTTAAAGGGATTAGAAAAATAAAATAAATTCAAAATTAAAAAAATTGTTGGTTGGGTTTTTGAAAAAGTTTTTTATGGTTTTTTGTTTTATTTTTGAATTCTCATTTTGTTAATGAGAATTTAAAAATATAACTTATAAAAATTTTAAACTTTTTCAAGAATTTGGGTAAAGGTTTACTGATGATCTGGCATAAGCACCAGTGAAATGCATATAAACCAGCTTAAACCCAACAACCAAATAAATATAATTGAAAAATTATGGGAGAATATCCCAAAAAATTTAGTAAATTAATTTAAAAAAAAATAATAATAAAAATATAAATAATATATTAAATAAAAAATAAAAAAAAAAATTTAAAAAAATTTAAAAAAAATATAAAATATAAAAAAAAATTTCTTTGGCTCAGCTGGGATTCGATCCCACGTTTACTTTAACCAATATACAAGTTTGTATGTATGTATGTTGTTGTTGTAATGTTGTTTTTGTGAAAAAAAAATCGAGGTGGTCGTGGGTTTTTGCTCATATCTCAGTTGTTTATGAACCGATGTGTCTGATTTTCAATACCGATCTACTCCCGAATATTTCTGATATTTTAATACCTCACCCGGGTCCAAGCGATTTCGGGGGGCTTGACAAAGTTGATTTCAACATACACTCGGACAGACGGACAGACTGACAGGGCTTAATCGACTCCCCTATTCATAAGCTTTCAGAAAATATATACTTTATGGGGTCGGAAATGAAAATTGTATAAATTTCACACGGAATGACAAACCTATATATATCCTTTTTATACCCTTCACCTGTGGTGCACAAGGGTATATATAGCTTTGTCATTCCGCTTTTTATACCCTTCACCTGTGGTGCACAAGGGTATATATAGCTTTGTCATTCCGTTTGTAATTTCTACAATTTTCATTTCCGACCCCATAAAGTATATATTTTCTGAAAGCTTATGAATAGAGGAGTCGATTAAGCCCTGACCGTCTGTCCGTCTGCCCGTCTGTCCGTGTGTTGGTTGAAAACAACTTTTAGAAGCAACTATATGTTCCTCAGATCTGTATATGGTATCAATCTCTTGGAAATATCCAGGAATGAATCGCTATTGAAATTCAGCACAATCGCCCCATAACTTTCTGAGATATGAGCAAAAAACCACGACCACCTCGTTTTTTTTCACAATTACAACAACAACAATTAAAAACAAAAAAAATTACAAAAAAAAATATTAAAAATAAGAAAAAAATAATAAAAAAAACTACAAAAAAAAAATTTAAAAAAAATTTAAAAAAAAATTTTTTAAAAATTTTTCTAAAAAAATTTTTTAAAAAAATTTAAAAAAAATATAAAAAAAAATAATAAAATATAAATAATATATTAAATAAAATAAAATAAAATTTTTTTGGCTCAGCTGGGATTCGATGCCACATTTATTCTAACGTGTACGTATGCACGTATTTTATATGGGATGAATGGTGATACAAACAATTGTTATTGCCTGACTACACGTTGTGAAGGGTATATAAGATTCGGCACGGCCGAATATAGCACTGTTACTTGTTAATTTCTACAATTTTCATTTCCGACCCCATAAAGTATACATTTTCTGAAAGCTTATGAATAGAGGAGTCGATTAAGCCCTGACCGTCTGTCCGTCTGCCCATCTGTCCGTGTGTTGGTGGAAATCAACTTTTTGAAGCCCCCCGACATAAGTTGGACCCGGGTAAGGTATTAAAATATCAGAAATATTCGGGAGTAGATCGGTATTGAAAATTAGAAACATCGGTACATAAACAACTGAGATATGAGCAAAAACCCACGACCACCTCGATTTTTTTTTTCACAAAAACAACATACATACATACAAACATGTATACTGGTTAGAGAAAACGTGGCATAAAATCCCAGCCAAAAAAAATTTTTTTAAAAATTTTTTTTTTAATTTTTTTTTTATTTTTAATTTAATACATATATTATTTATATTTTTATTATTTTTTTTTAAATTTTTTTTTTTTTTAATTTTTTTTTAATTTTTTTTTGTTTTATATATACTGCATTAAAAAGTATATAATAATTTATTTTTTTTAATTTTTTAAAAAAATTTTTTTTTTATTTTTTTTGTTTTTTTTTTAACATACATACGTGAATTTATAATTTTACAATGGGATGTTTTTATATATGTATGTTTTTATATTTTATATGGGATGAATGGTGACACAAACTACTATTATTGCATGACTACACGTTGTGAAGGGTATATAAGATTCGGCACGGCCGAATATAGCGCTCTTACTTGTTTTTGTTTCTGTTAGTCTGTTTTATTTTTGTTTTACAAAGTAACCCGTTAATGACTAATAGTATACATATCGATGGCTCAATATAAAAAGGCGTATCTCGTTTTTAACGTTTGCTGGTAGTCCTCATACAATCAAATCACACCTAAAAAATTTAGTGAACAGATTTATAGCCAAATAAAATAGATCTCTCTCTCTCTCATTTTATTCTGGTCAATTTTATTCAGTTTTTTCTTCCTTTTTGTATTAGGTAACAGAATTAGAAGTGCCCATAGACTATTGCTCTATTCACGACCTGTCGTAGGTTATAAAAAATTCACTTCTCCATGTTAAAGGAAAACGGGGATAGTACTTTCTTCTCTAACTGTGATGTTCGACATTCTATAAACAGTGTTGCAGTCATAGCTGCCAGATTTGACGATTTATCGTCATTTTGACGATTTTACGTGCTAAAATTAAGTGTTGACGATTTGACGATTTATGCTATATTCTTGACGATTTTCAAGAATTCAAGTTTGCAACATTTTTCATTACTTTTATATCGACCTTAAACTAAATAAAAATAATTTGTAACGGTTTTTTATGTTATTAATAATAGAACAGAGTGAAAGAGATACATTGATCATTATTTAATGTGTTTGTGTGAGTAATTTTTCCACTTTGTACATTTTTAACATAGTATATGCCCCATATTATCAACTGATACCTACAACTCGAACAAATATAAATTTGGAAATGCGTTTAAAACAATTTTAGTTTTTTAAGTAAATTTATTTAAATTATTTAAGTGACAAATTAATATGCTTAAATACTTCAACAAAATGGTAAGTTCTTTTTAATTATACAGTAAAACCTTAAAAATCAAACATTATATTTTCAATAGAAAACCAAGATGATGAAAATTCTAGCAGCTTTTCCTCTGTAAGTAGAAATTTCATCCATTTTTTATACAAAACTTTGTCGTAGCTAAAATGAAATTTTAATGGTGTTTTTCACAGGTAACCAACAAGAAGAAGAAAATTAAGGAAGACGGGTTTGCAGATCCAGAAATAAATTTATGGGCTAAAAAGCGAAACGATGTAGTTTATTTTGGCGTTGTGCTCGTCTTACGCTTGCCTAAAGCTACCTTAATCTGTAGAAACTTTAGAAAGAAATGATTATAATTATTTGTCAATTAGTCTGAATTAGATGCAGCCAATTCATTATTTATTATTTTTTGTATTTATATACATATTAATATTTATTTTTCGAAAATAATTCTAAATTGTATTATATTTATTGTCATGTTCTTAGCTTAAAAGGGTCTAATAAAACCATTGATCTCTCTGGATTTAAAAAGTTTGTTATGTTATGCATTAAATAAAAAATGTTTTGTTTTGAAAAATGCGTTTTTTTATTTTGACGTTTTTATGACGATTTGAGTCAACTATTTGACGATTTTGACGATTTTTTTCCCCAATTTAGACGATTTTGCCCCTATTTTATCTGGCAGCTATGGTTGCAGTATTAAGTATAAGAGAAAAACATTTTTTTTTTGGCAAAAAGTTGAAGAACTAATTGAATTAATTTTGAGTGCAATCACTTTCATTTAGTTAGCCTTCAAGTTTCTAACAATATTCATACAAACATTTTGCACCGTCACTATCAATTAGTGAAACTGTAAAATCTGCAATTAAAATACGTCTGTAACCTACATATGTATGTACTCTCTACTCTAAATAATTTTTATGTACAGATTTTTATTTATTATTATTTTCTTGCCAATTCAACGGTATCTCATAGATTATTTATTCGATTATGAATGTTAACTGAAGTTTATAAATTTAATAATTGTCATTTAATGCCCCTCGGCACAGTGCTCATATCAAAACTAAAATCTTAACACAATTATGTACAAACATACATATGTACATGTGTAAATGTGGCTCTTAAATTGCATCGAGGTGGCAAAAATTAAATATTGCAAGTTGCAACATCAGTAAAGAAGATACCATATTGTAGTTTTGAAGAAGGCAAAGAGGTAAGGAAAAAGCTTTGGGCTGGTTATGACGGTAACAAGGTGTTGAGCGATAACCAACTAACTATCCGCTTACTGCAATTTATACAATAAATGTTATGTAAATTTGTATGTTTGTCGTATATGGTATAAAATGTAAGGAATATTTTTGCTAAAAATTATGTGCATCAAGGTGTAATTTGTAGAGTGGCATACAGGAAAATGAAAATCTTCTATATATATAAAAATGGTGTAAAAAATGTTTAGTAATTCATAAAATGAGAACGGTTGGGCCAATTTCTGTAAAAGTCAGAAAATTGGAAAAATCTAAAATCGTTTTTGTATGAAATTTTGTGTGAAATTATTCTTTAATGGCTTTTCAAATGAAAAATAAAAAGTTCTCAGTCAAAATCCGATAGATGGCGTTTTACGCTGACTTCGACTTTGCGCAATCTGACAGCTGTCATTTTGGCATTGTAATATTCTACAGTAAATGAGCTATTTTTCTTGCTGTAATTTATACGAGTTTTGTGTATTGTTAAATCACGCATTCACGTAAAAGCATTAAAATCAATTGAAATTCAGTGCAATATTCATCAAAACATTCATTCTTAAAGAAAATAAGTTTGTGCGAAAAAGGTGAGTTTATTTAATTGGATTGCAAGCATTCATACAGAAACATTTATTCCGTAAGCTTGTATCTTTAAACATATTTTTTTTTTTAATTGCATTAGTCGAAAACAACTTTATTGTTTTTAGGGAGACTTATTTTCTTCATGTACACGTTGTGCAATAATTAGTCAGAGTGAATAAATCACATTAAAAATTTAAATATATTGTTGTTGTATTATTACTATAAAATTTGTCTGAAGGCTTAAAATTGGGGCGAGGCGAAGTTCGCCGGGTCCGCTAGAATGCTTTAAATCTTGAACACTTACTTAAGTATGTGCCAAATCTGTGTGGTATTTTTCTAAACAATGAATTTGAAATTTAAGTTTTACATGCATCCATGAGTACACGTTTATTTTTGTGATGTAAGTACAAAATAGAATAACTCAGATTAACCAATATTGGTAGCAAGACGCAAAATAGTTCAAGGGAATCAGAATTTTGTTGACTGTGAGTTTTTTACAAAAAATTTTTAATTAAATTTCAAGATATTTTAGAAAAGCAAAAAAAAGGACATACAAATAAAAGTTAAAAAAATAATGTAAATTATTATTTTTTTTTATTAAGAATCTCTTAAAGTATTATATTATACCTCAAAATATGTAAAGCGGCATGACGATTTTATTTTTATTGTTTAGAAAACAAAAACTTAAAATTTTCTTATCTCGACTTAAGATCTTTTGTCAAAAGTTCACGTACATGTTCGTACGTATGACATGATTTGTTTTTTTTTTTGCAATTTGATAAGCTAAATATCTGCTGTAACTGCCAATTTTTAACTTGCCTTGTTAATACAGAAAATATGTGTGATTTTTAATTTATGTATTACAGCCCTCTGGGTGAAATAATATAAATTGAATGTTTAAGTTCTACCTAATAAAATGTAAAATGTAAATGTAGGATATTACGGAATAGTATCAAATACTATACTACATTTTCTTTAATAATCATTAATAATAATAAAAAGCGATATATCGAATATGGCAAATACAAATATCTGTAGCCAATACTCGCAAATATGAATGTGTGCGTACGCACTCCTTTATTATCTAACGGCTTTATAATTTAATAAATTACTAAATAACAATTTATATTTTAAAAAATGCTTAAATATGTCTGTTTTCATAGATTTTAAACAAGTAAGAGCACTATATTTTATTGTGCTGAATTTTTGATACCCAGCACCAATTTTGTGCCTCCTACTTTTAAAATTATATAATTAATGTTTGAATTCAACAAAAAGCAATGTTTGCAAAATTTCAAAATCGTACATCTAATTTTGTCACTTTTATTACGTTTTTAATTTTAAATATACTGAAAAATGCACTGTGCGGTATAAATTTTGGTACATTTTTATCTATAACGTCTTTTCTAATATATAGATTAAAGCAATTTTTAGGAAAAAATATTTTTTCTGCAGGAAATATACATTCGAAATTTAATGATTCTACGTTAATGCGTTTAGACACAATTGTATTTTATTCGATGTTGGAAGGTCATTGTTTTTTTAACCTATTTACTCTTGCACTACGAGCTATAACTCTCTTCCTAATATACTAATGTAGGTTATTTTCAATACCAAACCTTGTGTAAAGGTAATGTTCTGGCAAAATTTGTGCCCGCTAAGTTTTTTGGCTCGAACTCTATCGTGCTTTCAACAGACGGACGGACGGACATAGCTAGATCGTCCTATAATGATACCAGGACTCAGAAAATATATACTTCATGGAGTCTTAAATGGATATTTCGATGTGTTACAAGCGGAATAACAGAATGAATATACCCCCTCAAATTTTTGTGTTTGTGGGTATTAAAATGTATTCCCTTTTAATACTGCGCGATACAAATTAAACAGCATATTAATTTGCGTATAACTGGCTAAATTTTATTTTTATTATTAATTCAAATGATATTATTTTTTAAAAATATATGGGCAATACGTTTTTATGCTATAACTTCCTGCTAAGTTGTCAAAAATAGTTGAATATTTGCCCGGGGATAGTTTTGAATTTCAGAATTCTGTGCATATCTATATATATAAAAGTGAAACTCTGTGTGTGTGTGTTCAATCGGACTCAAACTTTAGCAAGTTGTTGTACACATACCAGGGAGTGTTTATGGGTGGAAAAAAGTGGGCGGGGCTACGCCCATAAAAAATTAGTTATCAGTTTTAGCTACTTGCACTTGACCGATTTTTCTGAAACTTTGCACACATATTAAGCTGTCCTGACTAAATAATTTCGTGATAAAAAAGTGGGCGGGGCCACGCCCCTAAAAAAGTTTTAGTTTTGAAGTACTCGCACTAGACCGATTTTTCTGAAACTTTGCACACATATTAAGCTGTCATGACTTTATATTTTCGTGATTAAAAAAGTGGGCAGGGCCACGCCCATAAAAGAAAGTTTTAATTTTTAGGTTCTTGCACTGGACCGATTTTTCTGAAACTTTGCACACATATAGAACTGTCATGGCTAAATAAATTCGTGATTACAAAAGTGGGCAGTGCTACGCCCATAAAAAAAGTTATCATTTTCAGCTACTTGAACTTCACCGATTTTCCTGAAACTTTTCACACACATATTGAGCTGTCATGACTATAAAATAAGTTGATTAGAACAGTGGGCAGGGCCACGCCCATTAAAAAAAGTTATAATTTTGAGGTACTTGCACTATACCGTTTTTTCTGAAAATGTGCACACATAATAAGCTGTCATGACTTTACAATTTCGTGATAAGAAAAGTTGCAGTGCCACGCCCATAAAAAAAAAGTTATCATTTTCAGCTACTTGAACTTCACCAATTTTTCTAAAACTTTGCGCACGTATCGAGCTGTCATGACTTTACAATTTTTTTTTTTTTAAGTATTTTCATTTATTCATATATATTTTTACAAATTTACAATTTGGTGCCCCAGCGCCTTAAAGGCTTTATAGGGGCAAAAGGCAACTTTATATATTACAGAAAAAAAAATATAAACAAATATACAGAATTATTTTAAAGATATGTAAATAGAGTAAAAAAAGATTCAAATACGTTAGATTTCATAATTACATTAGAAGTGTTTCTATATTTTTAAGTAAGTGGTCTTTTATCTGATTTTTAAACGTAGAAATAACATTAATGTTTCGATAATTTACAGGCAATTTATTATATTCAATAGGCCCAGAAAATGAAATTCTTTGTTTGGTCAAATCAAGGCGACATCTTGCAAAACTTAAATTTTGAGCTTGTCTGGTATTTCTTTGCGTTCGAGCCAAATTATTAGAAAATTGTACAAATCGATGTTAATTGTCACTTAGAGTCTTAAACACGTACATCAACACTTTTTGTTTATACAAGCCTCGTATTGGCAAAATATTTTTTGCATATCTTTTAAACAAATTTAACGTTGAATATCTCATAGGCAGATTAAATACAAGTTTTAACGCTTTATTTTGGGCAGATTGAAGTGACTTCAAGGAATTATTTATTCTACAACCATATACAGCAGGAAGATAAGTAAAATGTGAATGTACAAGAGACTGATAAATAAGTAACTTTGTATCGCAGTTAAGCTTATTCCTAAACTTATATAGTATTCCAATGCCTGGTAAAACTTGAGCTTTCAGTGAAAGTATATGCTCATCTCATAACAAATTTTGATTTAAGACAACTCCTAAGTATGTTACCATCTCAGATTCATTAATAGCGATTCCATCAACATGTACAAACATCTTCTCATCATTTTTTAGATTGTATGGTTTAAATCTTACAAATTTAGTCTTGGAGGGATTAATAACAAGTTTGTTGCATTGCGAAAATTCCGTTAGAATAGCCGCATCATATTCAATCTGTGTTTTTAGAACTTGTGAGTATTTAAATATAAGGATAAAACAAGCATACATCATCAGCATACATAAATAACTTGCCGTTAAAGCCAATATTTTTCAGATCATTAATAAAAATCTTGAACAGTAAAGGACCAAGGACACTTCCTTGCGGAACTCCACAGGTTACTGGTAGCATTGTACTTTTAGACTCACCAACTTCCAGCTTCCTGTTTGATAAATAACTTCGGAAAATGTCCAGAGTTTTGTTCGAAACTGCTATAATAGTAAGTTTTTTTATTAAAATATCATGGTTAACCAGATCAAAGGCTTTAGAATAAACAAAGAACACTCCTGCTACACCACTGCAGCCACCATCAAGCTCTCCACAAATGTAATCAACCACAGTAACAACAGCTTCCTCGGTTCCAGAACCTTTTTATACCCGCCACCAAAAAAATGGTGGGGGTATATTCATTTTGTCATTCCGTTTGTAACACATCGAAATATCCATTTGAGACCCCATAAAGTATATATATTCTGAATCAGGGTTTGATTTGATGACGATCTAGCTATGTCCGTCCGTCTGTCCGTCTGTTGAAAGCACGATAGAGGTCGCACCGAAAAAGCTAGGGGGCTCAAATTTTGCCAGAATCTTTCTTATAGACAAGGTTTGTTTGGTTTTGAAAATGGGCTAAATCGGAGTATTAGGAAGAGAGTTATAGCTCGAAAAGCAAGAGTAGGTCGAAAAAACCGTGTCCTTCGAACACCGAATAAAATGGAATTGTGTCCAAACGCATTAACGTAGACTCATGAAACTTCGAATATATGTTTTCTGAGTCAAAACAATATCATTCCCCGAAAATTATCTAAATCTATGCATTAGGAAAGGAGTTATCTATCAAAATGTACGAAAATTTATACCGCACAGTGTATTTTTCGGTATATTTAAAAACAAAAACTTCATAAAAGCAACAAAATTGGATGTACGACTCTGAAATTTTGCACACTTTGCTTTTTAGTGAGACGCTTTTTTTTAACGAAAAATCAATGTGCCACGCCCACTTTTACGCCCACCTCCCATATAACGTTTTACCTAAAATTCATATAATTTCTCTATTAATAAAGATTTTGGAATAATAAAGGGCTATATTGAAACATCTAAAATGTACTCATTCGTAAAAATAACTTTGACACGCCTACTATAACGCCCACTTTTCACGTTATCTACCGTTAATGAAATTTAAAAGCTCATAAAACCGCCAAAATTAGAGGTATGGTGATAAAATTTGCTACGTATATCCCCCTAGGCAATGTCATTATTTTACCAAAAAATTAAGGTGCCACGCTCACTTTTACGCCCACCTCCCATATAACGTTTTACCTAAAATTCATATAATTTCTCTATTAAAAAAGATTTTGGAATAACAAATGGCTAAATTGAAACATCTAAAATGTCCTTTTTCGTAAAACTAACTTTGACACGCCTACTATAACGCCCACTTTTCACGTTATCTACCGTTAATGAAATGTTAAAGCTCATAAAGCCGACAAAATTAGAGGTATGATGAGGAAATTTGCTACATATATCCTTCTAATCAATGTAGTTGTTGTGCCAAAAAGTTTAGGTGACACGCCCACTTTAACGCCTACCTCCCATATAACGGTTTATCTTAAATTCATGTAATTTCTCTATTGACAAAGTTTTTGGGAAAATAAAGGACTATATTGAAATATCTAAGTTGTATTTATTAGCAGAAACTTTATTGGCACACCTACTTTAATGCCCACTTTCATTGAAAGACTACATTTACAAAAGCATTTTAGTAGCATATCGAAGTTATAAAGGGTGGTTAAATTTTAAGGGCTGATGTTGAATTTAAATTAAAAACAAATTATTTAGGAAATTATTATTAGTTCTTTTTGTAATGATAATATTTGAACGGTTCAATTATGTATTTAACAAAATATCGGCCAAATGTCCCCCCCCCCCATCCTTGGCGCCACTCCTCTATCTGATGGTCCAAATTTTCAATGACAATGTTGATGCGCAATTGTTGGGCACGATGATGAGTCAAGGTTGACTGCTCTTTTCCCACACTATCGCAAAAAACAGCAATGGTTCCCATTCAACGAACTAAGAAGGCATTCACAGATTTTCTAACATTTTATACAGACCTGTTTTGCAGAAATTTAAATATTTTTTACAATTTTCCCGATTGTGGACGAATTTGAACGATTATGTTGATCAAAAGAATTACGAAGTGCACAAAATGCATTTTGATTTGAACGCCCATTTTCATAAAAAAAACCTGAATAACTTTAAAGCGTTGTTCATTTGCGTATCTTTCCACGGATCAAATTGAGTAAGTTTGAGATTGAGAAATGTCAAATGAAATGCAGAAAACAAATTTAAAGACTAGCTGTAGTTCACCTTCAACATGGGCCCTTAAAATTTAACCACCCTCTACAAAGAAAGTGATACATACTTTATTATAAAGAGATTATTCCATAGCGGTTAACAAAATAATAAATATTGTGCTTTAAATGTACACAAAATTGGTGGTGGGTATAAAAGATTCGGCACAGCCGAATATAGTGCTCTTACTTGTTTGAATCCGAATTGCCTTTCGAATAAAATGTTATTTATATCTAGATAGTTTGACATCTGTTCAAAGATAAGTTTCTCAATGACCTTGTCCACAATCGATAAAAGAGATATTGGTCGAAAATTTTGTATTTTATTTGATCCAACAACTTTAGGTATGGGAATTATCTTATGTATTTTAAAAATATCTGGATATTTTCCTTCTTCAATCATTTTATTAAACACGTCAGTTAATATATTAACAATTTTATGTTTCCTTGTTAGTAAAATTTTCGGGGTAACGCTATCATATCCAGGAGATGAATTGCACTTTAGATTGTCAACTATACTTCCAACTTTAGCATTATCGACTTTTTTTTAAATAAAAGTTGTTCCCTGGGGTATTAATGTTTGAAATATGTTAATGTCGGCATTATAATTACTTGCATTGATAGATTGCATATTTTGTACTGCACTAAAGAAGAAATCGTTAAATTCTAAAGCTTTATCTTTTTCCCGACTTAAGACAGTTCCATCTTCAGTTACAATACTTTTTATACCACGACTATTACGGCCTAACTCCTTGTTTAAAAACTGCCACGTTTTCTTAGTATCACCACAAAAGCTCTTTAGTTTATTTATGTAATACTCATTCATTAATTGGTTGTTACATATTTTAATGACTTTACTTATTATTTTAAGCCGCTGAGATACTAACTTATTTTTGGTATTTTTCCTTCGAGCTCGAAGTAAAGTTTTCTTAAAACAAATTAATGAAAGAAGGTAATCTGTCATCCAAGGAGTAAGTTTCTTACGTGCACACATTTGCCTCTTTGACGTTGGTGTATGAAGTAATGCAGCTTCTGATAAAGTATTTATTAAATTCTCACAAATGTTTGATGAACTGCTAGTCAAATTTTCATTCTGTAGATTATCATCTAAATAATGTCCAAGTTGTTCATTATCAACTTGGAAGCTCTTTTCAGTTAAAACGTTCTGCCTTACTAATTCAGTTCCAAACCCACAATATATTAAATTATGGTCACTTAGTCCATTTTCAATAGAGTGCACAAAAACATCACGATTTATTTTAGTAAAAACCAGGTCAATAGACGTTTTACTTTGAGGCCGTGTTACCGTATTATGACAAGAAAACATATCAAACTCCGAAAAAAGATTAAGCAATGAAATACTACTACAGTCGTTAGATAACAAATCCACGTTAAAGTCTCCCACAAAAAGGTAAGGAGCACCATTAGACAAAATTAGTAAATCTTCAAGTTTCCTTAAAAAATCTGCAAAAATACATTTTTGCGATCTATTTTTAAGATCTGGTAACTCTATCGACACAGCATCCAAAAAACCTTCACTGCAATTTGCCTTAACATTGAATTTTAAAGATGACTGAATAAAAACCGAAGTTCCGCCATATCCATCCTTTCTACAACAGTGGACAACCTCATATCCGGGTATTGAATACAGATTCTCTAATTTATTACTGAACCAGGTCTCCTGAATTGCGATTATATCAGGAAGTCTTGCAAGTTGACTAATTTCATATTTAAATTTATTGCATTTACCAATTGAAGAAACACTTCTAATGCTTACAGATAATAAATTTAAGTTTTTTGAGCATTTTTTATTAATGTACGAATTAAATAGTTTAACATTTTTAAAATATTTAGAATTCATTAAAGGAATTAAAAAGAAAATAATAAAAACAAAATTTCCTAACACGTCCACCAGAAGCACCAATTAACAATTTATCAACTTCATCCATTGATTTGATCTTAATTTGTTTAGTTTTTTCATCTTTTTTAGCAAATATATTACCACCACTAGAGTACACAAACTTATAACCAACGTTTTTTAAAGTTTTGGCGTGATTAAAAATGTCTAAAGATTCTTTGCTAAGAAAATCGTTAGTAAATACTGTGCTTAAATTTTCAATTTCTTTCAATTTTGCCTTTTTATCCATAAAAGCCGTTTTACTTTTCCTAGTTACAAATTTTATAACAAGAGACTTCTTTGTATTTCCCTTGCTCTTTGTTTTATTATTTTTTGTTTTATTATTGTTGTTGTTTAAAAAATAACATTCTTCAATTTCATTCTCACAGATACTAGCTCCAGTTTGCTTTGCTAAATCCAAAACGACCTCTAAAGGTTTAGTGGTTTCATCTTTTACTTCTACTCCATTCACAATGCAATTTTTTTGCACTCTAACATCGTTTTAAAATTTAACGGATGATTTTAATTCATTAACCTCATTACGAAGCATTTTATTTTCTTTTTGTAATGAATCAATTTGCGTTTTATTTTTTGTAACTCCCTTTAAAATTGTATCATATTGGGAGGACATAAACTGAATTGTCTCCCTAATATCACTCAGCTGATTTAGTTGTGTTTTAATTTGTGCTAGTTCACTCACTACAAAATTGTTGTCAGCTGGTAAACAAAAATGACATTTATATTCGAGAGAATCATCGTTTAACAATTTATCAATTTGCTTTTTATCCATCTTCGTGCATACAGAATGTAAGGTTTTATTGCAAGCATCACACTGGAATTTATCTTCACTTTCCAATACTTCTGTTTTACATTGCAAGCAAACTATTCTATTTTTATTGTTTAAACTTTTACGAGTTTTTCCCACCATCATTCTTTTATTACCACAAAGAGAGTATAAAATTCTCTTCACTTTAATTACAGTTTTGTTTATGTATGTAACGATTTAAAAACAAAATTATTTATTTATATATTTTGGTAATCTGCAAGTATTTTGACGTGTGATCACGTGTGATTAGAAAAGTGAGCAGTGTCACGCCCATAAAAAAAGTTATACTTTTCAGCTACTTGAACTTTACCGATTTTTTCTGAAACTTCGCACACATATTGAGCTGTCATGACTATACAGTTTAGTAATTAGAAAACTGGGCAGTGCCAAGCCCATAAAAAAAGTTATAATTTTTAGCTTCTTCCACTTGATATTCAATTAAAATTCAGAATGCATTTTTATTCATTAAGGGGCGTAGCAACGCGCGCCGGGCTTTTCTAGTGCTAAATAAAATAAAATGACAATTTTTTTAATGTTTGTTAACATTTTCTTTAAGTTGAAAACAAAATATGTAAAAAGGTTCTCTAATCTACACACAGTTCAACTGATTATTTTAAAATTTTACGGTGAGCATTTTGTATCAGAGGATGGAGTATTTCATTAAGCTAATGAACATATGGACAAATCGCTGAAACAGTCCCCCAACCAAAAATTAAACTTACTTAATTTTTTAAGAAAATATTAGATATCGATGCCTTACTTCCTCAACCTCGTAACTTAAAAAAATACGGTTTTGACTTTTCATATCTCAATAAATGCGTTTCATGCTTTAACTAAAAAAGATTAGTATGTATAATATAATTACTAATATACATAAATGTAATCAATTCATTAATAGCATTTAAACTTTTAACCAAACACCGAAGTATAAAAAGATAAACCGTTTTTTTTTCTCTCCTAAAAAGTTGATACGTGGTTGAGGAAGTAAGGCATCGATATATGACTTTATAAATATATATAAAACAGGATAGAACGATATATTCACTATCATGTACATAGGTGTAGTGATCGCATCATAGCTAACCATAGATTTAATGTATTTTTAGATTTTTATGCCATTTTGTTTTATTTTTTCTGCCGCTATCTTTGAGTTAAAATTTTTACACAGTAAACAAGTATTATATTGTAGTAGTCAAGCCCTTTTATTTGTTTAGAACGCCATGTTTGATTATAACATTTTTATATTTTGCTCTATTGTACTGGTCAAGCCCTTTTATTTGATGCCCATATCGTGGGGTTAAAGGCGTCAAATCCGTATTTACTATTTCAGACCCTTATATCCACTATTTGATTTCGGAAAAAAATCTTGGATTGTAAATTTCTTATTGTTTACTGTGTTCTGCTGACAGAAGCCTTTTGTTTGATGCCAATATTTAGGGGTTTGAAGTGGGTACATTTTTGATTACTAGATTTGACCCGTATATAAATTAATTATACGCAATCTTGTAGTGACTAATTAATTTGTTCAAGCCAACTATAATTTTAAATACATTTTTTATTACGCCTTAAAGCGAATAAAAATTAAAATCAAAATCTAAAATAAAAAATATAATAATAATCTCTGCAACGTGAATCGCGATTTTATTTCTCCAAAAAAATTTAATTAAAAAGTGTTGAAATGTTTACTTTGTTACTGCAACAACACCAGTAGATCCCTTAACTAAACTGACTGAACTGAACTGCAACAAATATACAAAACAGAATACTTATATTTTTTTTAACATTAGCTGCAATCCAGGTAATGTTTGTTAAAAAGTTATTTGTAATAAAATACAAATGAGACAATTTTTTTCTTTTGACCTAAATGCCTCTTTAACTGTAGAGGGTAACCTACACACAGCCAAGCCCGGCGCGCGTTGCTACGCCCCTTAATAAATAAAAATGCATTCTGAATTTTAATTGAATATCAAGTGGAAGAAGCTAAAAATTATAACTTTTTTTATGGGCTTGGCACTGTCCAGTTTTCTAATTACTAAACTGTATAGTCATGACAGCTCAATATGTGTGCAAAGTTTCAGAAAAATCGGTGAAGTTCAAGTAGCTGAAAAGTATAACTTTTTTTATGGGCGTGACACTTCTCACTTTTCTAATCATGAAATTGTATAGTCAAGTATTAATTGTTGGGCAAGTGTTCCTTTGATCATATTTTTATAATATTTTTTCTGTGTAATAATCTATCTATAGAGAATTTTTCAAAAATTTACCGCAATAAATCTGCAAAAGACCTGCAACCATTTTATGAAGCAAGTACAGAAAAGGACATACTTTTTTTATATATTGTACATACATATATAAAAAGTTGTACTAAATATATCGTCATATTTTTAAGTATTTGTTGATATGTTTACTACCTCACTTAAATACAAGTAACAATTTTGCTCACATCAATAAATTTAAAAGCATATGGCATTTTCGAATATCGAGTTGTTCCAATCAGTTAAACAAAAGGCTTATACATGTATGTACATATGTGTATGTAAGCAAAAGTAAGTATATAAATCATTAAATAAAGCGAGGTTCATTTTGTTTGAATAGGTGGCAGTTGGTTGGAATTATTACAAAAAAGCTTTTATATCTTGGGTTTACAGTACAATTTTCGTACCTTTATTTTACCTTTGTAGTATAAACAAGTAAGAGCACTATATTCGGCTGTGCTGAATCTTTTATACCCACCACCAATTTTGTGTATATTTAAAGCACAATATTTATTATTTTGTTAATCGCTATGGAATAATCTCTTTATAATAAAGTATGTATCACTTTCTTTGTAGAGGGTGGTTAAATTTTAAGAGCCCATGTTAAAGGTGAACCACACATAAACAACAAGTTTTTTTTTGCATTTCATTTGACATTTCTCAATTTCAGATTAACTCAATTTGAACCATGGAAAGATACACAATTGAGCAACACCTTAAGGTTATTCAGGCTTATTATGGCGTTCAAATCAAAATGCATTTTGTGCACTTCGTGATTCTTTTGGTCAACATAATCGTTCAAATTCGTCCAAAATCGGAAGAATTGTAAAAAATATTTAAATTTCTGCAAAATCGGTCTGTATAAAATGTGAGAAAACCTGTGAATGCCTTCTTAGTTCGTTGAATGGGAACCATTGCTGTTTTTTGCCATAGTCTGACAAAGGAGCAGTCAACCTCGACTCATCATCGTGCCCAACAATTGAACATCAACATTGTCATTGAAAATTTGGACCATCAGATAGAGGAGTGGCGCCAAGGATCGGGGGCCATTTGGCCGATATTTTGTTAAATACATAATTGAACCATACAAATATTATAATTACAAAAAGAAATGCTAATAATATCCTAAATAATTTGTGTTTTATTTAAATTCAACATCGGTCCTTAAAATTTAACCACCCTTTATAACTTCAATATGCTACTAAAATGTTTTCGTAAATTTAGTCTTTTGGTGAAAGTGGGCGTTAAAGTAGGCGTGTCAATAAAGTTTCTGCTCATAAATACAAGTTAGATATTTCAATATAGTCCTTTATTTCCCAAAAACCTTGTCACTAGAGAAATTACATGAATTTAAGATAAACCGTTATATGGGACGTAGGCGTTAGAGTAGGCGTGTCACCTAAACTTTTTGGCACAACAATTATATTGTTTAGAAGGATATAGGTAGCAAATTTCATCATCATACCTCTAATATTATCGGTTTTATGAACTTTAAAATTTCATTAATGGTAGATAACGTGAAAAGTGGGCGTTATAGCAGGCGTGTCAAAGTTGTTTTTTCTAATGAGTACAACTTAGATATTTCAATATAGTCCTTTATTATTTCAAAATCTTTCTTAATAGAGAAATTATATGAATTTTATGTAAAACGTTATATGGGAGGTGGGCGTAAAAGTGGGCGTGACTCACCAAAAATCAAAGTGTGCAAAATTTCAGAATCGTACATCTAATTTTGTCCGTTTGATTAGGTTTTAAATTTAATATATACTGAAAAATACTCTGCGCGTTATAAATTTTCGTACATTTTTATCTATAACTCCTTTCCTAATGCATAGCTGTAAGCAATTTTTGGGGAGATATTGTTTTGACTCGAGAAATTCAAGTTTCATGACTGTACGTTAATGCGTTTGAAAACAATTGCATTTTATTCGATGTTGGCAGGACATGGTTTTTTGACCTACTATTGCATTACGAGCTATAACTCTCTTTCTAATATTCCGATTTAGCCCATTTTTAATACCAAACAAACCTTGTCTATAAGGAAGATTCTTGAGCTCCCTATCTTTTTCCGTGCGACCTATATCGTGCTTTCAAATTATGGACAGACGGACGGACACAGCTAGATCGTCATCAAATCAAACCCTGATTCAGAATATACTGTCAACGTCAAAAGAAAGTGTACAGTATGTTTTCTTAAATAAAAGCGTTCAATTTTGCACTGAAAAATTAATATTTTTCTAACTTATTTGTTATTTACAAAACATTGAACAATGCTCCTACAATATTTATATAAAAAATAAAAATACTTTAACAACAACAAAAACAGTACAAATAAAACCAAAAATACTCAATATTTAATGCGCCAAAACAAGTGTACAGAATAATGCTACCTATAAGACAACGGAAAAAAATTACCGTTATGATTTTTTTTCGCGCATAAATTCTCTACTTATGATGTTTGCTATTGTGCGCAATTGATTTCAAGTTATTTGCATTTGTTATTTCGTGGCGTGTTCATTAATATAAAAATGGGTAAGCAAACTGCAATTGAGACAAGAGAATTAGTCATAACATTTAAGCAGGAAGGCAAATCTTTGCGTGAAATTGCCTCCATTATTGGTAGAAGCCGTAATACTGTAAAAAAAAGTATCGACAAACAGAAAAAATTTGGTTATTTGGAAGATCAGCCACATTCCGGGAGACCAAAACGTCTTAATGACTTGGAAATTAGGTCAATTGTGAGAGCTGCAAAGAATGATCCAACTGTAAGTGCGGTCAAAGCAAAGCAAATTTGCTCAAAGCAAAGAGCAAATGTCCGAATCATCTACAAAGAAAGCTAGTGCCAGTACCATCCGCCAAGCGTTACATGCAAATGGTTTATATGGCAGAGTTACCAGAAAAAAAACCACACATCTCCAAACAAAACAGAAAGCGACGGCAAGAATTCGCAAAAAAATACAAAAATAAAGAAGAATTGTTCTGGAACAACGTAATGTTTACAGATGAAAGCAAGTTTGAGGTCTTTGGCCAAAAAAAACGAGGTAAAATTTGGAGAAGCAGAAATGAGGAATTTAACTTAAAAAACGTGATATCTACTGTGAAGCATGGCGGGGGTTCGGTAATGGTGTGGGGCTGTATGGCGGGAAGTGGTGTAGGAAACCTTGTATTTATTGACAGTTTAATGAACAAAACCGACTACTTAAACATTTTAAAAGAGAATTTGGTGCCTAGCGTAGAAAAATTAAACTTGAACCAAGCTTGGATCTTTCAACAAGACAACGATCCTAAGCACACCGCCAAAATTGTTAAGGAATGGTTACTGTACCACACTCCAAAACAGTTGGATCATCCCCCACAGTCACCGGACCTTAACCCCATTGAACATCTCTGGAAACATCTGGACAGACAAATAAGAAAAAAAAAAGAACCATAACCAGCAAAGACTCTCTAAAACAAATTTTACAGGAAGAGTGGACCAAAATTCCAGTGGAGGAACATCAAAATTGGTTGATTCAATGCCCAAGAGACTAGAAGCAGTTTTAAAAGCAAAGGGAAACCAAACAAAGTACTAGCCATTAGAATTATTATCTTTTCTGAAACTGTACACTTTTTTTGACGCATTAAATATGGAGTATTTTTAGTTTTATTTTTATAGTTTTTGTTGTTCTTAAAGTATTTTAATTTTTTTATTAAATATTGTATGAACATTGTACAATGTTTTGTAAAAAACAAATATATAAGAAAAATCTTAATTTTTCAATGCAAAAATAAACGCTTTTATTTAAGATAACATACTGTACACTTTCTTTTGACGTTGACAGTATTTACTCTATGGGGTCTAAAATGGATATTTCGATGTGTTACAAACGGAATGACAAAATGAATAAGAAATAAAAATGTTGTAAGAAATTTTTATTTAAATTTATATATCGAATGTTCATTATGAGTTTGTTCGTGCATAAGTTTTGAGAATATGAATAACACGAAAACTAATATTAACTAACCAGTACCTAAATACTGATTGCTTGCCTTTTCCAAAAACAGATTTTCTTTGAAAAAATTAAAAACAATCGATTAACCAAGTTATTATTATACATATATACATAGTTCTCAAATGAAAAAATGAAAAATCAATAACAAAAATACAAGTAAAACTAAGTTCCATTACAATGAAGATCTAAACACGTACATAAATAAAATATATAAATATAATTTTTTTATAGCTATTCGATATTTCGTAAAATCATCTTTAAAAAAAAAGATATATATGTACTAGCATTTACCCCGCTATTTCAGCAGCGCAGTTCTTACTATGTATTGAATATTCAAGTTCTATTTATAATTATTAAATATTTTTGGTTCAACTCATGAAAATTTGTATCTCTGACTCAATCAACTTAGAAAAATAAAAAGTAGAGTAAGGATATATCGGGCATATATTTTCTAACTAAAAGCAAGATCAATGCTACTGAGTTTCAAAAATTAAGATTCATAATTTACAAAAATTACCCTAAAAAATACAAGTAACATTTTTTCCTTCACTAAAACTTCCACTTGGTTTATTATTACCTACATTCAGAATTCTATAAATACATAAAAAATGAGAAAAAGTAATTTTGGTCGTTCATATTATTAGGAGTTAGACCACGGATCAAAAAAAACTAAGTTTAAGAATCGATGTTTACAAACGTAAAAATACAAAGAGTACAATAAAAATGCGAAAAGGCATTTTTGTGTCTCCAATATCATTTTAATCCTCAAATTAAATCAACAATACTTTATTTCAAAATTTTAGCTTTATAAACGTAGAAAATATAAAAAGTTCCATTAAAATTCAGTAAAGTACCTTTTTGGTCGCCTATAAAATTTCTAGTCTTACCTTATATCAATAGTCACTAAATTCGAAATTCTTGCTTCGCAAACGTTAAAAATACAAGGAGTACCATAAAAATTCACAATATTACCTTTGTGGTCGCCCATAACATTTTCAGTTTCACCTGGAATCAAACGTCTTTGATTGTACAATCCTACCTTCAAAATCGTACAACATACAAATAGTACCATAAAAACTCAAAAAGGTACTTTTAGGTCGCCCACAACATTTTTAGTCTTAACTTGTATCAATAGTCACTAATTTCAAAATTCTAACTTCGCAAACGTTGAAAATACAAAAAGTATCATAAAAATGCAAAAAAGTAGCTTTTGTGTCGCCCATAACATTTTTAGTCTCACCTGGAATCAATACCTTTTGTGTCGCCCATAACATTTTTAGTCTCATATGGAATCAATAGTCCTTGATTGTACAATCCTATCTTCATAAACGTAGAAAATACCAAAAGTACCGTTAACATTCAAAAAAAAGTACCTTTTTAGTCGCCCATAACATTTTTAGTCTCACCTGAAATCAAAAGTCCTTGATTGTACAATCCTACCTTAATAAACGTAAAAAATACAAAAAGTACCATAGAAATGCGAAAAAGTACATTTTTGGTCGCCCATAACATTTTTAGTCTGACCTGGAATCAAAAGTCCTTGATTGTACAATACTACCATCATAAACGTAGAAAATACTAAAAGTACCACAAAAATTAAAAAAAGTACGTTTTTTGTCGACCATAACAGTTTTAGTCTCACCTTGTATCAATAGTCCCTAATTTCAAAATTCTAGCTTCGCAAACATTGAAAATACCAAAAGTACCATACAAATTGTACAAAGTCTCACGTGGAATCCAAAGTCCTTGATTATACAATCCTACCTTCATAAACGTAAAAAATACAAAAAGTACCATAAAAACTCAAAAAAGTACCTTTTTGGTCGCCCAAAAAATTTTAAGTCTTACATTGTATCAATAGTCACTAAATTCGAAATTTTTGCTTCGCAAACGTTAAAAATACAAAAAGGACCATAAAAATTCAAAAAAGTACCTTTTTGGTCGCCCATAACATTTTTAGTTTCACCTTGTATCAATTATCACTTATTTTAAAATTCTCACCTGGAATCAATAGTCCTTTATTTTACTATTCTACTTTTATAAACGTAGAAAATACAAAAAGTACCATAGAAAAGCGAAAAAGTACATTTTTGGTCCAAGTTCCAAGTTTAAAATGTTCAAATATCTATGTAACAAAATATTTTAATAGATATGATTTAAAGTCAGTAAATCTATTCTTTTTTGCATAAAAGTAATTATGTTCTAAAAAGTACCAAACTTTTTCCCGATTTTTTCCCTTTCTACCCTGTTATGAATGTGTTTAATTTTTTTACTGAATTACATAATTTTTTATGACTGGTGAATCCCAATTAAAAATTTTGTGAAAATTGACCGTCCAATTAGGAATTACATACATTTTCCGGAATTTTCCCCTTTTCGGTACCTTTTTGGTCCCCAAAAAGTTTCCAAAAATTGTACATATTCTATTAGGCAATAATAATCATTAAATTTTATCCCATTGAATAATATAAGAAAAGTTTCTTTTAAAAAAAGTTCCCAAAAAAGGGACAATTTTTACCCCTTATACATATGAATTTAAAAAAAAAATATATTTTTTCGCGGATTACTTAAAACAGTTTAAATCTTTTTTCTAGCTTTATGTGTTTGGAAGTTATGCAGGGTACCAAAAAAGTACCAAATTATAATTTTTACCCGTTTTCCCTCTTAGGGGTTGAAAATGAAAAAAAGGCCAGACACCTGTCAACTTATTTTTTGTGCAAATTATACTACAATTTAATTAGTATCATTTTTAGTTACGCAGATACAAGGTTACCGTTTTTACCCTTTTTTACCCCCTTAAAGTACGAATTTCCAAAAATCCCTTTTTAGTAAAGCTATACATTGAAAGGGGAACCGATTGTCCAAATTTCGTGTCTCTAGCTCTTTGTTTTTGGGCTGTGCGATGATGAATCAGTCAGTCAGTCACGTTAGTCCTTTATATATATAGATGAAACATGTGGAATTTCAGGTAAATCCTGGTACTAATGTTAAGTCTCATCTTTCAGAAAATTAAAAAGTGTACCTACCCTTGATTATAAACAGTAAAACTACTATGCTTCAACGTACTGGTCAGTATCTTTAAAACATTGCTGTTGTAATTAAAACCCGAATACATTAAATCGGCAAGGTTCTTAACAACTTCAAATTCCACGAAGCACTACGCAGTTAATTTTGACAACGAACATCCATCTTCATGCGTAAAAATTTAGTTTACTCAAGAGCTCAAACCATAAGGTCATGGAAAGCACCGCCAATAAGTAATGGAGCAAAGTCATGCCTATTTTTCGAAAAAATTCATCAACTATCTGGAACCTGAAATTGCAGTGACTGTGAACGGCATTCGTTACAAGAACATGATAACGGAGATCTTGTAGCCTCAATTAGATGGCATGGGTATGGACGACATTTGGTATCAGCAAAATGGCATCACCTACCACGCTAAACATAAAACAATTCATTTATTGCAGCAACAATTTTAATAACAAATTATCGCAAGAAATTCTGATGCTAACTGGCCTGCAAGATTATGCGAAAAAAACCAGAAATAAATCGAGATCCAACCATCTACCCATGATGAGATGATGATGATGAGATGCAGCCAAAAAGTCATAAGAAATTTCATGAAGATAGTAATGGCATGTCGTTAAAGCCGTGGGGTTCATTTGACAGATATTTAATTTCATAGTTAGTCGCAAATAATCTTCTTTAAAGTCCAATAAAAAATCGCAGCCAAGTGTTTATATTAATTCATATGGTTGACTTCGATTCTGGGTAAACTTGACTGTTCGAATTTGTCTTTATGTTATATTGGACGAGCATTGTTTTTAAGAGCAATGTTTTTAAGAAAAGGTAAATGATCTCAGCCTGAAAAATAGTGTTGTGATCTGGTAGACGGAAGTATTTGCTTCTATTTCGGCTTATGTCGTATAAGCCCATTCCAGTTTGGTCCCCAATCTTTGAACCGTCTGTATAAAGATCGATTCCGTGGGTGTTTCCCATCCTGATTATCTCATCCCATTCTCCCTCTTCCGGTATAATGGTGATGCAGTTAATATTCTCATATCTCATCGGGATTTTATCACATGTTATTTCCGTAATATTTCCCATCGGTAAGATATCCGTTATTCTTAGGTATCTGGTCTTATGTTCTCTTATAAGCCACTCATCTATTGCCATTAATCTTGTGGCATCTAAGGCCGCTTCATATTTTACCTGTATCTCAATAGGCCAAATGGATAATATATTCTCAATGGCCATTGTCGATGTGGTCCTCATGGCGCCGCAAATACTAATGCAGCACTGTCTCTGAATCTTTTGAAGAGGTTTTATATTCACCTTCTTCTCTAGGGATGTCCACCACACTAACGAAGCGTACGTAATTGTAGGCCGCAGTACACTCGTATATAGCCAATGTGTCATCCTTGGGCTTAAGCCCCATTTTGAGCCAATCATTCTTCTGCAGAGGGCCCATATTCTTTGAGCTCCCTCCACTTTACATTCAATGTGGTCCTTCCAGGATAGTCTCCAATCAAGTACTACTCCTAGGTATTTGACCTTCTTATCAATCTTAATTGTCTTATTCCGAAAGATGGGATAGCTATGCACCGGTATCCTCCTCTTTCTCGTAAACAAATAGATTTCAGTCTTTTCCGGGTTGACATTGAGCCCTCGCTCCTTCGCCCAGTTATAGGATATATTCAAAGCCTCCATTGCTCTCATACATAAAGAATTTGGATTCGTCCCCCTGATCAGTATCGCAACATCATCTGCGTAACAGATAGGCTTGAATCCCTCGTTCGATAGAATCCTCAGTAGACTATGTATGGTAGTTACCCATAATAATGGAGATAAAATACCTCCCTGCGGGGTTCCTCGACATACTTTGTCCCTTCTTCTTACTCCATTCGCCTCACAATTTATCCATCTGTTCCTTAACATATTGCTAATCCATGCAATTAAGACATGGCTTAACCCTAAGTTTTCCAAGGAACCGATAAGACTCGAGGTCATTACGTTATTGAAAGCTCCTTCTATGTCCATGAATACGCCCATGGTATACATACCCAGGTCGAAGGATCTTTCTATATGATAAACAACCTCCTGAAGAGCAGTCTCAGTAGATCTGCCCTTGATATAGGCGTGTTGTCCAAATCTCATTGAATCGCCTGGTAATCGTCTTCTGACCATTCCATCGACGATACGCTCCATGGTTTTCAATAAGAATGATGTTAAGCTTATGGGTCTATAAGCTTTAGGATTCGCGTAATTTTCCTTCCCTGGTTTAGGTATGAAGACGACTCTCGCCTCCCTCCATTCCACAGGGGTATACGCATATTTCAGGCAAGTAGTAAAAATATTCGCCAGCCTTATATCGATTAGGTCAATGCTTCTTTGTAGGAGAGCCGGAAAAATTCCGTCCGTCCCTGGTGCCTTATATGGCAAGAAACTATTTACCGCCTCTCTTACCATCTTTGTGGTTATAATTATGTCCGTCGTGGCACTACCGTCATGGGGGTGTGGAATTTCTCCGTTATCCGCCATTTCCGTTTGGAAGTGTGCCTCTATCAGTATTCCTAGCGTCTCCTCCATCGGCTCCGACCCTTTCCCGTTCGAGTCAACGAGGGTTTCCGGTTGGGTGTGGGTTTTCGATAGGAATTTCTTAATTCTAGAAACGTCATTCACGCTGTCCACCTGATTGCAAAAAAGCCTCCAGGATCTGCGTTTGGCGATTCTTATTGCCTTGTTGTATATTCTGAGCTTCTCACTGTAATCGTCCCAGTATACTGATTGTTTCTTTCGATAGGCTCTGTTAAATAGCCTTCGGGTTTCTTTCCTAATATTAATCAGTTCAGCTGTCATCCAGGGCTTTTCCCTTGGGGTTCGCCTTTGTCGGAGTGGACAATGCTCCTCAAAAGTTTCCCTAAAATCGGCAGTCAGTCTTCCCACCATCGAATCTATCGTGTCCAAATTTTCATCCGGTTCTGGATAGTTTTCGAGTTTATGTTGAAGACTTAACCTAAAATTTGGCCAGTCCGTTCTGGCCTTATTCCTAAAAGTCACCGGTTCCGGTGGCGGATGAGTTAAGATCATAAAAATATAGCGATGGTCCGAAAAAAAGTGCATATCAGATACGTGCCAAATTTTATCAAATTAAAATTTCTGAACATATAGTCACATCAATTACCTCTTCCCTAATTCTGTTAATATATGTAGGTTTATTACCTGAGTTAAGGGTAAATAAGTTATTAGCATTTAGGAATTCCCATAGGGCGTCTCCTCTCTTGTTACAGTTCGTGCTGCCCCACGAATGATTTTATGATTAGTCATGTCATTAATCTGCACATGGGGCAGAAGGTAATGATTTGGAGGAATGTTGAAATACCCCTAGACGTTGGTTATGAAAGTAAGGTGCATGTAAGGAAACTAGTTGCTACAGAATATGAGAAAATACCACCACAGTCAGAAAGTGTAGTATGGGCGCGTATAGAGGGAGATTGTGTGGACAACCGGTTGTGGGTGGTAGAACAAGCAGATATAAAAAGTGACCTAATAACAGCAAAAGCCCTTGTCAAAACCAGCAATGACGGAAGAGTCCCTGTAAGAGTGCTTAACCTTTCTGCCTGTGAAAAAGTCGTCAAGACAAAGTCCGAAATAGGTCAATGTGCTAAAGCTGAGGCGATAATAACCTGCGAAGTGAAATCGGGTCCTGTCAGTATGTCAAACATAGAGCAGGAGATGCTAGCAGAATACGTAGAGAAGTGGGTTAAAGGATTTTCTCCGTCCGATAGGAATAAAACAAAACAGCTACTTAGAAAACATGCATCCATCTTCGCTCTGAAAGGTCAACATCAAGGTAGAACATCACTTGTGAAACATCAGATAAATACCAGCGATGCAATGCCTATAAAACAAGCTCCTAGAAGTATTCCTCTAGCGAAACGTAATGAAGTCAAAGAGCTTGTCAATGAAATGGAGCAGAATGGAGTAATAGAACCTTCTTCAAGTCCTTTGAGCTCACCGGTAGTTTTGGTTAAAAAGAAAGATGGCAGCACAAGATTTTGCGTCGATTATAGAAAACTGAATGACGTCACTAAGAAGGACAGCTATCCACTACCAAGGATAGATGACACTCTGGACACGCTAGCTGGAACAAAATGGTTCTCTACATTAGACCTGCAAAGTGGTTATTGGCAAGTAGAAATATGTGATAGAGATAAGTAGAAAACAGCTTTTAGTGCAAGTGACGGGCTATGGCAATTTAACGTGATGCCATTTGGACTATGCAACGCTCCAGCCACATTCGAGCGATTAATGGAACGCGTATTAAGGGGACTTCATTGGAAGACATGCCTGGTGTATCTTGATGACATAATTGTCATGGGTAAAAGTTTTGACGGTCACCTGAAAAATCTAGAAGAAGTCCTTAAACGAATATCAGTGGCTGGACTTAAACTAAGCGCCAAGAAATGTGCATTGTTCCAGAAAGAGGTAAAGTACTTGGAGCATCGAGTCGCAGAGGATACTATATCAACTGACGAAGATAAAGTTCAAGCTGTGAAGGACTGGCCTCGCCCGAAAAATATGCATGAGTTACGGAGTTTTCTAGGCCTCTGTACCTACTACAGGCGATTTGTGCCGAATTTCGTCAGTGTCGCTGCCAGTCTACATGAGCTCACCAAGAAGTTACGACCATTCCTGTGGGCTGCAGCACAAGAAGAAGCATTCCAGAAGCTGAAGGAGTTATTATGCATAGCACCAGTTTTAGCATAACCTATCGCTGGAGAGAAATTTGTATTGGATAGCGATACGAGTGGCTACGGCATAGGTGGTGTTCTTTCGCAGGTTGTTAATGAAACAGAAAAGGTGATAGGGTACTACAGTCGAACACTCTCGAAGCCTAAAAGAAATTATTGTGTAATACGTCGAGAGCTTCTGGCAGTTGTAGAGTGTGTAAAGCATTACCACAAATATCTGTATGGACAACACTTCGAACTAAGAACCGATCACTCTGCACTCAGATGGTTGCTACAATTTAAACAACCGGAAGGACAGTTAGCCCGTTAGATTGAACGTCTCCTGAGCTACAATTTCAGAATTAAGCACAGAAAGGGCACTAAACGTGGAAATGCAGATGCACTCTCCCGAATACCGTGCAGATTGGAGTGCAAACACTGTGTCGTTGACGTTTGACTAACACATATAGAGACAAGTGACGACTGATCAGCGGCGCAAAGAGACGATCCCATACTGACAAAAATTATGTCAGCAAAGGAGGAAGACAAAAGGCCAACCCGTAACCAAATATCAGCGGAATGTCCACTGATGAAATCATACTGGGAGCTATGGAATAGTATGCAGGTTATTAACGGATGCCTTTATCGCAAATGGGAAAGTACTGATGGTAAATCGACAACAAATCTAATTGTGGTGCCATCCACTAAAGTCAAGTGGTGGTCATCTTGGTGTAACAAAAACCATAGAAAAGATAAAGCCAGAGGTATACGCAATACCAAACCAAGAAGCTAAAACTGTCGTAAACGCATTTGTGAACAACTGGGTGTACCGCTATGGAGTTCCGCTTGAGCTACATTCTGATCAGGGAAGATATTTTGAATCTGCGATATTCCAGGAAATGTGCGAACTATACGGTATCCGAAAAACGAGGACTACGCCACTGCATCCACAATTTGATGGCATGGTCAAGAGATTTAACTGCACGCTAGAGGAACACTTGAGAAAAGTGGCCAGTGCACACCAAAAGGACTGGGATGAGCACATACCAAAATTTCTGTTGGCATACAGGTCAGCCGTTAATGACTCTACCTCCCGAACTCCTGCAAAAATTTTGTTTGGAACGGAGCTGAAACTGCCAGGTGATCTAGAATTCGGTATTAATCCCTCGACAATAGATGAGCACGAAGAAGACATTTCAAGGGGACAAAAAGATCTCGACGAAATTCATGAATTCCTTCGTGGCCGAATAAAAATGACCAGCGACAAGAAAAAGGCCAGATATGACCGAGCAGTAAATTCTGAAGGTTGTAATGAGGGTCAGCTAGTTCTACTATATAACCCACAACGAAAAAAAGGACTGTCTCCTAAATTGCAAACTCATTGGGATGGGCCATATAAGGTGATAAAATGAATAAATGATGTTGTGTATAGAATATTTACACAAGTACAATAGCCCAAGATCAAATATGAAAGTGGTTCATCTCGAGCGCCTCTCTAAGTACGGAAAAAGTGAATTTGTGCCTATTCGGGACGAACAGGCTTAAGCGGGCGGTAGTGTTACAGATTTATTTTTAAAAAGCTTAATTTGCATTATAATTTATTTTATTTTTAGTAGTTTAAGTTACTGTAGTTTTGTTTGTATTAGTTTATTTCGCTGTTTGTTTGAACATGATATTAAGTTGTTATTATGTGTAGCATACTTTAAGGTACTTCTATTATTCCTGCATATTACTAAACGTCTTAATTTAAATGTAACGGTTTTCGAATGTACATACGAGAACTTTGTCGAATGTTACCGAACACCACTATGTTACTATAAATAGCCGAACAACACAGCTAACATGATCAGTCTAACAATAGAGCTTGCAAAGCGCGTATCAAAGTGAGTTTGATAATAAAAGTGTATAACGATAAGTGTAATAAGTGAAGTGCTATAAAAACCATATCTGAGTATATTTAAATAAATAAAGTGCTCTTAATTTTATAACTAATTTCAAGTGCTTTTAATTGCAATAAAAGAACTCAAGGCGTATTGTACCTCACAAGTGTCTACTGCACACACATTGCCCACTCTGAAATTCATACATACAATCCAAATTAAAGTAGAGTATACAATAGATCAAATAACTGCATTTATCAATTAACCCTCATTCACTAGAATATAGGACAAGTATGCATGGAAATGAATACATGTTACTCAATCAGAATGCAAACAAACCATATTGAGTGTTTTGATGGAAATGAGTACATTTACAAATACCAACATTCTGATTGGCTAGTACAATTACAGAGAGAGTAAATCTTGATAAAGACAAATAGAACTTTGTCAATAAGTATAATAAGTTGGAAAGGTAAGAATTAATTTCAAACTTAGTATATAAGAACAGATAAAATTAAATAAAATCAGACTTGAAATTACAATACTAATTCGGCAACAACCTGCCTTGTGTTTTAATCAAAAGTCTCAAAGGCAATTCGGCAGTTCCTTTGAACGCCTTGCAAATCAGCTGAAACCCTGACAGCTACGAAAAATAACCAAGGGCTATAGGAAACTTATACAACACTACACAAGAAAAACTATTACAAAGGTTTATTTAAAGGAAATAATCCAACATTCATTCTAATCGACTGGCAGATGGATCCGCTGAATTAAAAACCGGTAAAAAAATCATGTTATGCAACTGACAAAATAATAAAGGGGATACAATTATAACAAATTTCGATCATGCCTTGCGTTTACGCAATGTCTAAGGTTGGAAAAAAAGAATCGTCATGAAAAACGAAGCAGGTAAATACGTCATGTATAGGCAGCCATGTTAAACAATTATAGCAAGAGCATGGAGCATGGAAATGCAATTCAGAAATACCAAATAAATCTACGTAAAAAGAATTGGCATTGGACTTTGTGTTGTACTACTGTAAATTCGGCAGTTTTAAACGCTTATAAATTGCATTATTTGATTGCAATGATGATTGAAAAACCGATGAGTCAAAAATAATTAAGAATCGTTGTAACGGAAGCTCTTTTTTAACTGAGACGAAAGAAACTGCCGATGATGAAGTCGATGATAAGGAATATCGGTCAGCAAGAATTGAGAGGGACCCTTCTTAATCAGAAATCCCGTTGCAAAAGGTCGTCGCTGTCACTTGGGATGTGGTAAGCCATTAAATTATATTTGCGTGTAATGCAATATGTATCGCGATCAGTGTTGCCAGTTCTTGATGACAAGAAAAAAATAATTCCATACAAAAAAGGGCTAAAAAAGGTTAAAAAGACGCTAACAATTTCAAAGGAGATTTTACTAAAAACAATAATTTTTTAGTCAAAAGCATTAATATGTAAATAGTTTTTAACATTCACTCAGAAAATTATAACAGCAAGATCAAAAAGTAGTCCTTAAAATTATTTTAAAGTGTAAAATCAGTTAAAATAAAATGAAAATTTTTAAAAAATAATTTCAATTAAATACTGACTTTTAGTCAAAGTAAAAATTTTCAGTAATTTTAATGCATACTTAGCCAAAGTTTAAAATGCGGATGTGTAGGTAAGCGAGTTACCCAACAAACAAAATTAGTAGAACTTTAAATATGAAACTATTCTTCATAAGCTAATACAGGATGTCCGCCGGGCAGGTAAGTAATCTATTTTGTTTTACCATTTTGGTAAACATTAGTCTTTAACAATTCATATTTGGCAAAGAATAACTTTGGCCACAATGTTGAACAAAGATTTGCATTTGTTTCCATTTAATATTCACTTGACACAAGAGCTTCTTCCAGAAGACCATTTACGCCACCACACATATGCCAATAGAATGTTAAAGCTTGCACATGACAACCCTGGTTTTCATGAAAAAATCATAACACACATTTTCATTTGAATGGATATGTGAATGAACAGAATAGTCGGTTCTGGGCAATGTGAGAAAGCCTAGTGTGTTATTGGTCAGGAGGAATCATTGGACCTTACTTCTTTGAAACTGAAAACGGTGTAACGGTAACTGTCAATGGGGAGCGATATCGTAATAAATATGATTGAAAACTTTTTAACGTCACAACTGCATGATTTGGGCTTGTCTAACATGTGGTTTCAACAAGACGGTGCCACATCGCATACAGCCAGGATTACAATGGAATTACTGCGAGACCGCTTTCCACAATAATTTATTCCAAGTAATGGTGATGTTGATTGACCTCCACGGTCGCCTGATTTGACTACTCCGGACTTCTTTTTGTGTGGATATTTAAAACGCAAGATTTATGCAAACACACCAGAAACGCTAAACCAAATAAAAAATATATTCGTGATGAAATTAAGAAATACCGCGTAAAATGTGAGAATGGAATGAAAAATGTGCTCAAAAGGGCTCGCATTTGTGAAGCTAACAGAGGCGGACATTTATCTGTTATTGTATTCCATACATAATTGGCGACATTAAATAAAACGTTTTTCAATATAAGATCCATTCTCTTTTATCTACTCAAAAATTGTAAACAAACAAAGTATATACTACTTTCCGGCGGGCACCCTGTATTTAAGGTGAGGTAAGGTGGTTATATGCAATTTTAATGAAGGACAATCAAAGCGAATTCACGACCAGTGTTGCCAGATCTTGATAACAAAAAAAGGATAATTCCATACAAAAAACAAGTAAGAGCGCTTTATTCGGCCGTGCCGAATCTTATATACCCTTCACAACGTGTAGTCATGCAATAACAGTAGTTGTATCACCATTCATCCCATATGAAATACGTACATACATACCAAAAACATACGTATATAAAAACAACCCATTGTAAAATTATAACTTTACGTACATATGTATGTTAAAAGAAAAAATAAAAAAAATAATTAAAATATATATAATAAAATAAAACAAAAAAAAATTAAAAAAAAATAATAAATATATAAATAATATATTAAAAAAAAAAATTTAAAAAAAATTTAAAAAAAAATATAAAAAAAATAAAAAAAAATTTTTCGGCTCAGCTGGGATTCGACACCACGTTTTCTCTAACCAGTATACACGTTTGTATGTATGTATGTTGTTGTTGTAATGTTGTTTTTGTGAAAAAAATCGAGGTGGTCGTGGGTTTTTGCTTATATCTCAGTTGTTTATGTACCTATGTTTCTGATTTTCAATGCCGATCTACTCCCGAATATTTCTGATGTTTTAATACATCACCCGGGTCCAAGCGATATCGGGGGGCTTCAAAAAGTTGATTTCAACATACACACGGACAGACGGTCTGACAGACTGGCAGAGCTTAATCGACTCCCCTATTCATAAGCTTTCAGAAAATATATACTTTATGGGGTCGAAAATGAAAATTGTAAAAATTTCACACGGTGTGACAAACCTATATACTTATACCCCTTTTCACTGTGTGAAGGGTATAAAAACAGGCTAACAACTACAAGGGAGTATTTACTAAAAACAATTAAAAGCACGTATAGTTTTTTACATTCACTTTGAAAATTATGATAGCAAGTTCGGATACAAAGTTTGTATACAGTGTTCCTACTGTATTTAAATCACATACATATGCAAAGTTCCGAAGCAATGCATCAACTATAAAACCGATGCATTGTTTGCTTTCTTACGGCGTTAAAAATACTTGGCGGCGGCGTTTTAAAATGATATACATTGTACTGCGGCGTTATCTATATATATAAAAGTGAAACTCTGTGTGTGTGTGTGTGTGTGTGTGTTAGCTATAGACTCCGAAACTGTAAAACCGATCGGGCTCAAACTTTGGTAAGTTGTTGTACACATACCAGGGTGTGTTTATGGGTGAAAAAAAGTGGGCGGGGCTACGCCCATAAAAAATAGTTATCATATTAAGCTACTTGCACATGACCGATTTTTCTGAAACTTTGCACACATATCGAGCTCTCATGACTAAATAATTTCGTGATTAGAAAAGTGGGCGGGGCCACGCCCATAAAAAAGTTTTAATTTTGAGGTACTTGCACTGGACCGATTTTTCTGAACCTTTGTACACATATTGAGCTGTCATGACTTCATAATTTCGTGATTAGAAAAGTGGGCGGGGCCACGCCAATAAAAAAGTTTTAATTTTGAGGTACTTGCACTGGACCGATTTTTCTGAACCTTTGTACACATATTGAGCTGTCATGACTTCATAATTTCGTGATTAAAAAAGTGGGCAGGGCCACGCCAATAAAAAAAGTTATAATTTTGAGGTACTTCCACTGAACCGATTTTTCTGAAACTGTGCACACATATTGACCTGTCATGACTTGACAATTTCTTGATTAGAAAAGTGGGCTGTGCCACGCCCATTAAAAAAAAGAGATATTTTTGAGGTACTTCCACTAAACCGATTTTTCTGAAACTGTGCACACATATTGACCTGTCATGATTTTATAATTTCGTGATTAGAAAAGTGGGCAGGGCCACGCCCATAAAAAAAGTTATAATTTTGAGGTACTTCCACTGGACCGATTTTTCTGAAACTGTGCACACATATTGACCTGTCATGACTTTATAATTTCTTGATTAGAAAAGTGGGCTGTGCCACGCCCATAAAAAAAAGTTATAATTTTGAGGTACTTCCACTGGACCGATTTTTCTGAAACTTTGCACACATATTGAGCTGTCATGATTTTATAATCTCGTGATTAGAAAAGTGGGCAGGGCCACATCCATAAAAAAAAGTTATAATTTTAAGGTACTTCCACTGGACCGATTTTTCTAAAACTTAGCACACATATTGACCTGTCATGATTTTATAATTTCGTGATTAGAAAGCTGGGCAGGGCCACGCCCATAAAAAAAAGTTATAATTTTGAGGTACTTCCACTGGACCGCTTTTTCTGAAACTGTGCACACATATTGACCTGTCATGACTTTACAATTTCCTGATTAGAAAAGTGGGCTGTGCCACGCCCATAAAAAAAAGTTATAATTTTGAGGTACTTCCACTGGACACATATTGACCTGTCATAATTTTATAATTTCGTGATTAGAAAAGTGGCCAATAAAAAAAGTTATAATTTTGAGGTACTTCCACTGAACCGATTTTTCTGAAACTGTGCACACATATTGACCTGTCATGACTTTACAATTTCTTGATTAGAAAAGTGGGCTGTGCCACGCCCATAAAAAAAAGTTATAATTTTGAGGTACTTTCACTGGACCGATTTTTCTGAAACTTTGCACACATATTGAACTGTCATGATTTTGTAATCCTGTAATTAGAAAAGTGGGCAGGGCCACACCCGTAAAAAAAGTTATAATTTTGAGGTACTTGCACTGGACCGATTTTTCTAAAACTTTGCACACATATTGACCTGTCATGATTTTATAATTTCGTGATTAGAAAGCTGGGCAGGGCCACGCCCATAAAAAAAAGTTATAATTTTGAGGTACTTCCACTGGACCGCTTTTTCTGAAACTGTGCACACATGTTGACCTGTCATGACTTTACAATTCCTTGATTAGAAAAGTGGGCTGTGCCACGCCCACTAAAAAAAAGTTATAATTTTGAGGTACTTCCACTGGACCGATTTTTCTGAAACTTAGCACACATATTGACCTGTCATGATTTTATAATTTCGTGATTAGAAAAGTGGGCAGGGCCACGCCCATAAAAAAAGTTATAATTTTGAGGTACTTCCACTGGACCGATTTTTCTGAAACTGTGCACACATATTGACCTGTCATGACTTTATAATTTCTTGATTAGAAAAGTGGGCTGTGCCACGCCCATAAAAAAAGTTATAATTTTGAGGTACTTCCACTGGACCGATTTTTCTGAAACTGTGCACACATATTGACCTGTCATGACTTTACAATTTCTTGTTTAGAAAAGTGGGCTGTGCCACGCCCATAAAAAAAAGTTATAATTTTGAGGTACTTTAACTGGACCGATTTTTCTGAAACTTTACACGCATATTGAGCTGTCATGATTTTATAATTTCGTGATTAGAAAAGTGGGCAAGGCCACGCCCATAAAAAAAGTTATAATTTTGAGGTACTTCCACTAGACCGATTTTTCTAAAACTGTGCACACATATTGACCTGTCGTGACTTTACAGTTTCTTGATTAGAAAAGTGGGCAGGGCAACGCCCATAAAAAAAAGTTATAATTTTGAGGTACTTCCACTGAACCGATTTTGCTGAAACTTTGCACACATATTGGGCTGTCGTGATTTTATAATTTTGTGATTAGAAAAGTGGGCAGGGCCACACCTATAAAAAAAAGTTATAATTTTGAGGTACTTCCACTGGACCGATTTTTCTGAAACTGTGCACACATATTGACCTGTCATGACTTTACAATTTCGTGATTAGAAAGAAAAGTGGGCGGGGCCACGCCCATAAAATAGTTTTATTTTGAGGTACTTGCACTGCACCGATTTTTCTGAAACTGTGCACACATATTGACCTGTCATGACTTTACAATTTCTTGATTAGAAAAGTGGGCTGTGCCACGCCCATAAAAAAAGTTCTCATTTTCAGCTACTCAAACTTCACCGATTTTTCTAAAACTTTTCACACACATATTGAAGTCTCATGATTATACAATTTCGTGATTAGAAAAGTGGGCAGGGCCACGCCCATAAAAAAAGATATAATTTTTCGGTACTTGCTCTGGACCGATTTTTTTAAAACTTTGCACACATATTGAGTTGTCATGACTTTACAATTTCGTGATTAGAAAATTGGGCAGTGCCACGCCCATAAGAATTATAATTTTCAGCTACTTGAACTTTACCGATTCTTCTGATACTTTGCACACATAATGAGCTGTCATGACTATACAGTTTCGTTATTAGAAAAGTGGGCAGGGCAACGCCCATTAAAAAAAGTTATAATTTTTGTTTTTTGCACTGGATATTCAATTTAAATTCAGAATACATTTTTATGCATTAAGGGGCGTAGCAACGCGCGCCGGGCTTTTCTGGTGAAATATAACACAAAGCAATTGACGTTTTGGAAGTCGGCCAGAATTATTTGTCCAAACTTATTTCATGTCTTTCATATATTATTGAGTTAATACGCAATTTACCAACATCTGTTTTTACTGTATTCCTTTGTAGTAGTTTAAAGCATCGTGTTTTTGTTATATTTTTTAATATTACATTTGAACTTTCTATTTTTATATTTAATTTTAAGTTTATAAGTTCAATGTGATAATGACAGAATATCTAGGAAAATTTAGTTATCCGATACTTTACAATGTTCAATGTGGAAAGTGTATAATGAATTGTTTTTAGTGTTAAATTGTTACTCATTTCCTTGATAATGATATCCGATGGATATCGAAATATTGGAAAAAATTAATTATTAATAAGATAACCTATTTATTAATTATTAATTTATTAATTAATAAATAATTTTTTTATTAAATTTTTTTTTTTGTTCTAATTGTAACTTTTTTTTATTTATTTACCGATTTGGTATTGCACATATATTAGTTTTTTATATATATTTTTTTAAAAATTTCACTGCTTTTATTAAATTTTTCAACCAACGCAGATACAAATCAATTTTTAATCAAATCTACTAGATTTCGGGCAGGTGTAAATGTACTAGTAATGTTGGCCACGACCACGTCTGAAGTGGTCCACTTACAGCCCCCTACTGTATTCTCAATCATCTATTGAAATACAGTTTTGGTTTATTTACTTGTGAACGCAATTTCTATTGTATAGGTTGTATTGTTAAACGTCAGTTATTATTAAAAGTCAGACAAATAAAAAATCAAAAATTGAAGAGTTGATCAATTCTTACTTCTGCTGAGTTTTAAAAAAATTTTTTAAAACAATTGTAAATTTGGTCAACCTATATGTAGGTACGTTGGAATACCTCAAATAACGTTGACAGAGGCGTCACACTAATTATCCTTTTCTGCCAGATTATATTAAAACAACATGCATTGTGTTAGCAAATTTTGTAGTTCAATATCTGTTTAACTTTTAGTTAACCATATGATAAAATCAAAATCACGCAAACTGGCGGTTAAGTACAACTATCTATATTTATTTTAACATAATGTATGTAACTATTTTTTACTACTTCATTGACATTTAAAAAAGAAATTTTCATAGAAACAAAATATTAAGAAAAAATTCACTTTCTAGGTGTGAAACTTTCACGCTCAAAACTTGTTTAAGAAGAAATTAAAAGACGCATATACTTAAAATGTATAAGCCAAAAGAATTTTGTGAACGAGACGTTCCACCTCCAAGAATAAGAAATATATGTTGCAATTTAATCTTAATTTTTATTTAAAAAAAATCATTAAATTCTTTAAAGGAATTGGTGAATAAACTGAAAAATTATATAATTTGGGGATTCACAATAGTGTCATAAAATCATATGTCCTATAATAATAGCATGAAAAATTAAGACTATTGTGAAAAACCCTCATAATTAAGTGTGCTATTTTGAATTTATATCAGCTGATGTAAAACAATTATAAAAACAAGTAAAAGTGCTATATTCGGCCGTGCCAAATCTTATATACCCTTCACAACGTGTAGTCATGCAATAACAATTGTCTGTATCACTATTCATCCCATATAAAATACGTACATACATATAAAAAACATACATATATAAAAACATCCCAATGTAAAATTATAAATTTACGTATGTATGCTAAAAAAAGAATATAAAAAAAAAATTTTTTAAAATTTAAGAAAAAATTAAAAAAAAATTAAAATATAAATAACAAATATAAAACAAACAAAAATAATTAAAATATAAATAATATATAAAATAAAAAATAAAAAAATAAATTAAAAAAAAAAATTAAGAAAAAAATTTAAAAAAATAATAAAAATATATTAAATAAGAAATAAAACAAGTAACAGTGCTATATTCGGCCGTGCCGAATCTTATATACCCTTCACAACGTGTAGTCATGCAATAACCATTGTTTGTATCACCAATCATCTTATATAATATACGTACATATGTGACGGTGATAAATTTTAATTTAAACAGATTTGCATTCCACGGTAATTAAAATTTTACTGTAGGTTTTATATACCAATTTTATTCTTTTTTATTTTTGATTTAGCCTTGATTTTTACTTTTGAAAATTGTTAGAAAATTTTTGAACTTTTACAAAATAAATTTTAATAGAGCTGAACACAAAGTAAAGATTATCAAATAAAAGGGTTTTTATAACGGAAAGGAATAGTGATTCAACATAACTCTTAAATACTATAATTTTTATTTGATGCGGAGAATAGTTAAACAATCTTGTGGCAGGCCTGAGTGTGGTGCAAACCGTAAAAGTGCTTAGGGTTAATCTTTAAATAGGCAATGCAAGATTCTGTTTTATTTATTTTTTTTTTTTGAAATTTTGTTGAAGCAACTGATAAATCAGTTAAAAGTAAGCTGGTATCGTGTTATTTCTAGTAAACGGAACAACGTTATTCAAATTTACATCGGGTCTTTCTGATAAGGAAAACTTTAAATTTAATCCTATATTGAGGTGGCAAAACATTCTAATCTAACGTAAATAAACATCAAATTAAGTAATAAAATTTATTGAGGTATATCGCAAGCTTTAGCTTAAATAAGCTAAATTTTGGTCGTTGTTTTAAAAGAAAAAAAGGAAAGAGAATAATTAGAACGGATTGGGAGTTAATTGCAAATATTAATAATCTACTTATATATTTATATTTTATTCGAACTTTTTTTCTATATATTAAATTTTAATGTGAACCATTTTTTATTTTGGCTTAAGTTCATTTGTTTATTTATTAATTTAATTTGAATTATAAAATTTAATAAATAAACAAATGAACTTAAGCCAAAATAAAAAATGGTTCACATTAAAATTTAATATTAATAATTACTTTTTTTTTATTTTTAAATAATAATATTTTTTTTTAATTCTAAATTCTTAAACACATTGTTGGTTTGTGTTGAACTTAATCGTGTAATTTACGCTAAAATATCTTACATTGTTTAAAAATATTTAAATTAGTCACTTTAATTAGTTTTGTGTTTTTTTTTTTTCTTATAATTTAATACTCTATAGTTATTCTCTATCTAAACAAATATTGATTTTTGACATACATACCCTTAATATAAAACTATAACTGATATTGTTCCTTTATATAACTTGTGAGTGACAAACTTTAAATTTATTACACGATCATCCAGCTGTCATCCGGCGCCTGTTGTCGTGGGACATTATAAAAAGTAAGTTGTAATATTATTTATTTAACAGTCACATTTAACATATACTTGAATTAAACTTAGAGCAATACTAGCTGGAAATATTAATTTTTAGTTATTTTTTTTATATTATATTGCATAATAAATAATTAACTGAAACTCATAAAGAAAAGTAAAACTAAAAGAACTAAATTTTAAATATAATATATTTTTAATTATCGTCGTAAATAAAGTCCAATTAAGGTGACTATCATAGTTTTAGACAATTTTTTTTACATAATTCTTAATTTGCTTATTGTGTATTTAATCTTTACTTAACTATTTAATTTGAATTTTATTTTGTTGTATAATCTATATATATAAAAGTGAAACTCTGTGTGTGTGTGTGTGTGTGTGTGTGTGTGTGTGTGTGTTAGCTATAGACTCTGAAACTGTAAAACCGATCGGGCTCAAACTTTGGTAAGTTGTTGTACACATACCGGGGAGTGTTTATGGATGAAAAAAAGTGGGCGGGGCCACGCCCATAAAAAATTAGTTATCAGTTTTAGCTACTTGCACTTGACCGATTTTTCTGAAACTTTGCACACATATCGAGCTGTCATGACTAAATAATTTCGTGATGAGAAAAGTGGGCGGGGCCACGCCCCTTAAAAACTTTTAATTTTGAGGTACTTGCACTGGACCGATTTTTCTGAAACTTTGCACACATATTAAGCTGTCATGACTAAATAATTTCGTGATTAGAAAAGTGGGCAGTGCCACGCCCATAAAAAAAAGGTATCATTTTGAAGTACTTGCACTGGACCGATTATTCTGAAACTTTGCACACATATTGAGCTGTTATGACTTTACAATTTCGTGATAAGAAAAGTGGGCAGGGCCACGCCCATAAAAACAATTTTAATTTTGAGGTACTTGCACTGGTCCGATTCTTCTGAAACTTTGCACACATATTGAGCTGTTATGACTTTACAATTTCGTGACTAGAAAAGTGGGCAATGCCACGCCCATAAAAAAATTATAATTTTTAGGTTTTTTCACTTGATATTCAATTAAAATTCAGAATGCATTTCGATTCATTAAGGGGCGTAGCAACGCGCGCCGGGTTTGGCTAGTATTAAATAAAATATGAACTATTTTTATGTTTAAAAAAAAATATTAAATTCGAACATGAATTGAACAATTAATTATATTATGAAAGGTGAAGTAGGAGGTATGGGGTAAAAGGAGTAAGGTGTTATTATTATTTATATGGGTTGACAGTTTAGAACACAATATATGTCAGCATGGAGGGAGGGCATTGAAAGGTATAGCGAACTTCATCTTAAGCTACAGCCTTAGCCAATCATCAACCAATTTTTTTATTATATACTAATTTAATTATGATATGTGGGTTATTTTGTTTTATAAAGCTAGCTACCTAAAGTTAATTAAACTTTGTAACAGGTTCAAACTATTTATTTATTTTTATTGGGAATATGACACACCCCAACGACGAGCACAGCCGGAATATTAGGTAGCGCCGTTCCCAAATTACTACCCCTATATGTAGAATCGTTACAGAGAAATTATGGCGCCCAACGTGGGGCCTCAGTTAACGTTCATATTCAAACTTTTATCGTGCAATTATATCTAGTGACTGAGGGCCTTTGAATCTTCTAAGTGTGGTGATTTACATACATATGCAAATAGTTTTTTTTAAAATGTCTACTTTAATTTTTTTTTTTTCATTAATTGTAACCGTGGATTAAATTGTTTATTGTTAATATGATAAACAATTTCCGGCAGACATTTGATGTAGTAGGAATTATCAGGTCGTGGGTTCGAGCTTGAGAAATTGTTCTGGTAATCGCCGGATCAATCCTCGCTTAACTCTTTTCTGATTATACTCTTATCTGTTATTTTAGTTTTTTATTATTAAGTTTGAATTGTTCTGGATGTGTGGATTTAAAGTAATTGATTTTTATTATTTGGTTACTTTCCTACAACAGACAATCAATCCCTAATTGTCGTTCTAAACTCAGTTTTGCTTTGGAATTATTCTTAGTGTCTTATGGCAAAAGATTCCAGCATTTCTAATCTATATTTAATTTATTTATTCTTATTTTAATTGTTGATGATTGGTCGATTATTTTCCTTTTAATTTTTTTTTTTTTTTTCGTTACCCACCCCTATCTTGGGACTTCAGCGAGTAGTAATGATATTTATTAATCCTACAGATTTTTTAATTTCGTAAAACTTAGATAATTTATAAACCTTTATACATATGTGTGTAAATATTTCTTTTATGAGCTTTTATTGGTTTGAAATTTGACAACTGAGGATTGTTGATTTTTTTTTACGTTTCTGATATAAATATACTGATTTAAATTACAACACTTATAATGCCATTAGTACGTAGCTGTGGTAATATACCAGCTCATGTAGAACAGGAGGCGAATGACTTAATTTTGACGATTCATCAGGGTGCGCGTGGCAATACACAATCTACGGCAAATCTTGAAAATAGACCGAAAACTAGATTACAAGCTCGTAATCAGGCCATGCAACAAGAAACTATTAATGACAATCGAGTTCGTCGTATAGTAAACGACTCATTAATAGGACTTAGGGAGGAATTATCTGGAATGATTGCAGATGGACTTCGTGATTTATCATTAGCAAACCAAGGACCGGGGGCACAGTACAGACAACAAAATCGGACGGAACGGATGAATGCGCAAGGCGATGGGAATGAGTATCGAGAGGATCAAAATGTAACAAATCACTTCGAAAGTGAAAATCGCGGCTTTAGTAATACGGATACTTATATTAATCGAAATTCTGAAAGAGTTCTGAATTTAGTACGCAACTGGAGAATTCGATTTACTGGTGATATTTCGGAAGTGACAGTGGACGAATTTATTTATAGGGTTAATACTCTCACAAATGCCAATTTGCGAGGAGACTTTGATTTGTTATGTGATCATGCTCATATACTTTTTGAGGGTAAAGCCTTAAAATGGTTTTGGCGTTTTCATAGGAGATGTGACTTATTGGACTGGGACGTGTTATGTAACGGTTTGAAAAGACAATTTAAGGAATGCAATACAGACTATGACATTAAGGACGACATAATGAGACGAAGACAAGGACTTAAGGAGACATTTGACGACTACTATGATGCGATGATGGTTTTATGTGACAGACTTCGAACACCTTTACCGGAAACTGAACTGTGTGTAATTATTCAGCGGAATTTGAGACCAGAGGTAAGGCATGAGCTTTGCATCTGGAAATTAATCGATGTGCCCAGTTAAGACGAGCAGTTAGACGGCATGAGAAATTTGTTAAGGACGTAGCTGTGTATGATTCAAGAAAAGGTTCATATCAAAGGAATCATGTTTCTGAAATTGCAACTGATGATATTCTGACAGATTCTGAAAATATTGTCGAAAAAGAAATTTGTTTAGTGATAAAAACAGGAAAATGTTGGAATTGTGGTAATGTGGGTCACAATTTTATTGACTGTTTGGAGCCACGTACAGTGTTTTGTTACGGATGCGGGGCAAGAAATATATTTCCAATGTTGCCCAAATGTTCTAATTGTTCACAAGGGCAGGGAAACGTTCTGAAGGATGTCCGGATGAGACAGGACGGGCATCCAAGGTAAAATTAGTAGATGATATTCAACCATTTAACAACAACCTATCTGTAGAGCCAATTTTAACTATTAAGACAATTATACCTGCTAAGACCAACCATCTATTAAAACATATTCTACCGGAGGCTACGAATGTACTTGATGTGATAAACAAACCTGATCTTACAAATAGTCATCCACTACAAAGACCTTACCATATTCGTTTGAAAGAATATGAAAGAACAAGAAATAGAATTTTTAATGAGCCAATAAATAAAATTAATAGATCGTCCAAAAGAATTAATGAATTTTACAAGAGAAAGAAAATTTTTTATAAACATGTCATATCATCCTTAGTAAGTAAAGAAAATGATAATAGACCTTATATTAAATTATATTTACAAAATAAAAATCATTTTGCTCTAATGGATAGTGGAGCAAATGTTAACATTATTGGAGGAGACTTATGCACTGAAATTGCTAAAAATGGGAAATTCAAACGGGAAGTTGCAAAAGTCAAAACAGCCGACGGACAACAACAACGAGTGTTGGGAACCGTAACTATGGAAATTACTTTCAATGGATTTAAGAAGCCAATTGAGTTCTTGTTGATTCCGACAATTTCACAAGATATAATTTGTGGTATGGAGTTTTGGAAGAAGTTCAACATACAAATAGTAACCAAGAATACGGTTAATGAAATTTTTTCAGATGAAGGTTCAAACAAGATTGAATTGTCTGCATATCAAAATCAACAGTTACAAGAGGTAATGGATTATTTCCCAAATTCAGAACGAGATGGTTTAGGATGTACCTCAGTATTGGAACACAATATCGATACTAAGGATTCTATACCTATCAAGCAAAGATATTATCCTATATCTCCGGCAAGGGAGAAATTGTTATGTGATGAAATTGATCGCATGTTGAAAATGGGGGTTATTGAAGAATGTTCCACATCACCATGGTCATCTCCTGGAGTTCTAATAGTTAAACCTGGAGAAGTGCGATTTTGCTTGGACAGTCGACAATTAAATTCGGTGACGACTAAAGATGCGTACCATATTCCTAATATAGACGGACTAATTTCCAGACTTCCTCCAATTTACTTTATCTCTAAAGTGGATCTGAAAGATGTATTTTGGCAGATTAAATTGGACGAATCATCAAAACCAAAAACGGCGTTTACAATTCCTAATCGGCCTCTGTACCAATTTATACGAATGCCGTTTGGATTGTGCAATGCTCCACCGACAATGTGTAGACTGATGGACCAGGTCATTCCGTACAACTTGAAGACAAATGTCTTTGTTTATCTTGACGACTTACTAATAATTTCGAAAGATTTTGACGAACATTTAGAGCACTTAAAGGTAGTGGCTTCCCAATTGCGCAAGGCTAATTTGACCATTAATGTAAAGAAAAGTAGTTTTTGTATACAAAACGTTCAGTACTTGGGTTATATTGTTGGCGAAGGTGAACTTAAAGTAGATACGGGAAAGGTAAAGGCCATTTCACAGTTTCCAGTTCCAAAAACGGTTCGACAGTTACGCCAGTTTCTTGGTATGGCCGGCTGGTATCGCAGATTCATTGATGATTATGCTACTGCTACATTCCCTTTGACGGAATTGTTATCCAAAAGAAAAAACTTTGCTTGGTCCGATGAAGCCCAAAAGTCCTTTGAAGTAATAAAAAATAAAGTGACGTCAGCCCCTTGTTTTGGTACATGCTGATTTTAACAAACCGTTCTTACTTCAATGTGACGCAAGTACTTATGGAATCGGTGCAGTTTTAGCTCAGCTGGATGATAAAGGAAACGAACGGCTAATAGCATACATGTCACAGAAGCTAACTAAATCCCAGCGAAACTATTCTATTTCAGAGCTTCAATGTTTGGCAGTAATGTTGGCCATTAGAAAATTTAGAGCCTATATTGAAGGCCATGAGTTTAAGGTAATTACTGACCATGCTAGTCTTAAGTGGCTTATGAGGCAAAAAGATCTGTCGGGGCGATTAGCGCGGTGGGCTCTTAAATTACAAGGTTTTGATTTTACCATAGAATATCGCAAAGGTAAAGAAAACATTGTACCAGATGCATTATCCAGAGCTTTTTATGGTGAGAATTTTGGATTTGCAAACTTTGCCTTGTATTGATCTTAAGTCCAAAGCCTTCGAAAGTCCTGAATACGTTCGATTAAGAAATGAATTTTTAAAGTTAGACTCGCCAGATTATAAAATAGTAGACAAATTTATTTATAAGAGAGCAGATTTTACTGTAGGTAGTTTTGATGAGTCTGATAGTTGGAAGCTGTATGTTCCAGAAGAACTTCGTAGGGAAGTAATCTTCGTTGCTCATGACGTACCAAAATCAGGTCATGGTGGTATTGCAAAAACCGTTCATCGTATTAGACAATTCTTCTACTGGCCTAAATTAATCGTTTATGTAAAAAACTACGTTGGAAATTGCTCGTACTGCAAAACTTCAAAGGTGCCAACAATATCGCTTAAACCACCCATGGGCCAAATCGTAAATACGGAAAGACCATTCCAGCGTTTATACGTTGATCTGATTGGACCTTTCCCACGAACTAAGAATGGAAATATTGGGATTTTAATAATTCTTGATCATTTCACAAAATTTACTTTTCTATAACCGATAAAAAAATTTATAACTAAACCAATTGTAGAGTATATACGAAACGAGATCTTCACTTGCTTTGGTGTTCCGGAAATTATTGTTTCCGATAATGGAAGTCAATTTAAATCAAGTGAATTCAGAAAGCTTGTTAACCAATATGGAATACAATACCAGTTTACTGCAGTTTACAGCCCGCAATCCAACGCAAGCGAAAGAGTTAATCGATCGGTAATTGAAGCTCTTCTCTCTTACGTCCGAAATGATCAACGTCAATGGGATGAGTATTTGGCTAACGTTAATTGTGCAATACGGAGTAGTATACATCAAACTACAGGAAATACCCCTTACGAACTTCTATTCGGACAGAAAATGATAACACATGGACAGGACTATACAATTTTACGAAATTTGGAACTTATGGCGGAAACAGATGCAAAATTAGAAAGACAGGACAATTTTACACTACTTCGAGACTCCATAAGATCAAAGATTAGGGAAGCTTATGATCGCAATACCAAGTCATATAACTTGAGATCCCGACGGCGAGAGTTTAATGTAGGACAGATAGTAATACGGCGTAATTTTGTTCAGAGTTCTTTGGCAGACAATTTTAATGCAAAACTGGCACCTACTGGCGTTAGGGCAAGAGTAAAAACGCGAATAGGTAACATGAGCTATGAACTTGAGGATTTGAACAGCAGTCATACAGGGGTTTACCATATTAAGGATATATGGATATAGAAGATTTTTCAGTTTTGAATTGTTAATATTAACATTGACACCTTTTGTTCAGTTGAAATTCTGCAGCACGCTTAGCATTTCATCTGCTTTGTGACGGTGATAAATTTTAATTTAAACAGATTTGCATTCCACGGTAATTAAAATTTTACTGTAGGTTTTATATACCAAGTTTATTCTTTTTTATTTTTGATTTAGCCTTGATTTTTACTTTTGAAAATTGTTAGAAAATTTTTGAACTTTTACAAAATAAATTTTAATAGAGCTGAACACAAAGTAAAGATTATCAAATAAAAGGGTTTTTATAACGGAAAGGAATAGTGATTCAACATAACTCTTAAATACTATAATTTTTATTTGATGCGGAGAATAGTTAAACAATCTTGTGGCAGTTATATTTTTATATTAGGCTATAAGTTCTATGTGATAATGACAGAATATCTAGGAAAAGTTAGTCATCCGATACTAGCTGAGTGGAATGCATTTTCGAAACCAGCTACGGTTTCATCATCAGCACTCTTTTGATCAGAGCTACAAATGTTGTGTGTAAATATCGACTATTTAACTCAGTATTTATTGAAATTTGAAATATAGAATTATTTGTTCTAATTGATTTATGTATTTCATATAACATTGAGTTAGTACGAAATCTACCAACATCTGTTTTTCCTGTATTCTTTTTGCACGTCATTACCACAGGTAATTAATAGTTGCCTTTAGCTACAGATCCACAGATGTCGCTAAAGCAATTTTTGCAATTATGCAGTTTCATTATATGTCACATGTGTTCTAAACAAGATGGTATTAGTTGAACAATGTTTTTATTTTTACACCATGCCCTGTGTTTGTTGTATTTTTAAAGTATTACATTTGAACTTTTTAATTTGTATTATATTTTTATATTAGGCTATAAGTTCTATGTGATAATGACAGAATATCTAGGAAAAGTTAGTCATCCGATACTAGCTGAGTGGAATGCATTTTCGAAACCAGCTACGGTTTCATCATCAGCACTCTTTTGATCAGAGCTACAAATGTTGTGTGTAAATATCAACTATTTAACTCAGTATTTATTGAAATTTGAAATATAGAATTATTTGTTCTAATTGATTTATGTATTTCATATAACATTGAGTTAGTACGAAATCTACCAACATCTGTTTTTCCTGTATTCTTTTTGCACGTCATTACCACAGGTAATTAATAGTTGCCTTTAGCTACAGATCCACAGATGTCGCTAAAGCAATTTTTGCAATTATGCAGTTTCATTATATGTCACATGTATTCTAAACAAGATGGTATTAGTTGAACAATGTTTTTATTTTTACACCATGCCCTGTGTTTGTTGTATTTTTAAAGTATTACATTTGAACTTTTTAATTTGTATTATATTTTTATATTAGGCTATAAGTTCTATGTGATAATGACAGAATATCTAGGAAAAGTTAGTCATCCGATACTAGCTGAGTGGAATGCATTTTCGAAACCAGCTACGGTTTCATCATCAGCACTCTTTTGATCAGAGCTACAAATGTTGTGTGTAAATATCAACTATTTAACTCAGTATTTATTGAAATTTGAAATATAGAATTATTTGTTCTAATTGATTTATGTATTTCATATAACATTGAGTTAGTACGAAATCTACCAACATCTGTTTTTCCTGTATTCTTTTTGCACGTCATTACCACAGGTAATTAATAGTTAATAGGCCTGAGTGTGGTGCAAACCGTAAAAGTGCTTAGGGTTAATCTTTAAATAGGCAATGCAAGATTCTGTTTTATTTTTTTTTTTGAAATTTTGTTGAAGCAACTAATAAATCAGTTAAAAGTAAGCTGGTATCGTGTTATTTCTAGTAAACGGAACAACGTTATTCAAATTTACATCGGGTCTTTCTGATAAGGAAAACTTTGAATTTAATCTTATATTGAGGTGGCAAAACATCATTCTAATCTAACGTAAATAAACATCAAATTAAGTAATAAAATTTATTGAGGTATATCGCAAGCTTTAGCTTAAATAAGCTAAATTTTGGTCGTTGTTTTAAAAGAAAAAAAGGAAAGAGAATAATTAGAACGGATTGGGAGTTAATTGCAAATATTAATAATCTACTTTTTTTTTATTTATAAATAATAATATTTTTTTTTAATTCTAAATTCTTAAACACATTGTTGGTTTGTGTTGAACTTAATCGTGTAATTTACGCTAAAATATCTTACATTGTTTAAAAATATTTAAATTAGTCACTTTAATTAGTTTTGTGTTTTTTTTCTTATAAATTAAATACTCTATAGTTATTCTCTATCTAAACAAATATTGATTTTTGACATACATACCCTTAATATAAAACTATAACTGATATTGTTCCTTTATATAACTTGTGAGTGACAAACTTTAAATTTATTACACGATCATTCAGCTGTCATCCGGCGCCTTTTGATATCGTGGGACATTATAAAAAGTAAGTTGTAATATTATTTATTTAACAGTCACATTTAACATATACTTGAATTAAACTTAGAGCAATACTAGCTGGAAATATTAATTTTTCGTTATTTTTTTATATTATATTGCATAATGAATAATTAACTGAAACTCATAAAGAAAAGTAAAACTAAAAGAACTAAATTTTAAATATAATATTTTTTAATTATCGTCGTAAATAAAGTCCAATTAAGGTGACTATCATAGTTTTAGACAATTTTTTTTACATAATTCTTAATTTGCTTATTGTGTATTTAACCTTTACTTAACTATTTAATTTGAATTTTATTTCGTTGTATAATCTATATATATAAAAGTGAAACTCTGTGTGTGTGTGTGTGTGTGTGTGTGTGTGTGTGTGTGTGTTAGCTATAGACTCTGAAACTGTAAAACCGATCGGGCTCAAACTTTGGTAAGTTGTTGTACACATACCGGGGAGTGTTTATGGATGAAAAAAAGTGGGCGGGGCCACGTCCATAAAAAATTAGTTATCAGTTTTAGCTACTTGCACTTGACCGATTTTTCTGAAACTTTGCACACATATCAAACTGTCATGACTAAATAATTTCGTGATAAGAAAAGTGGGCGGGGCCACGCCCCTAAAAAGTTTTAATTTTGAGGTACTTGCACTGGACCGATTTTTCTGAAACTTTGCACACATATTAAGCTGTCGTGACTTTATAATTTTGTGATTAAAAAAGTGGGCGAGGCCACGCCCATAAAAAAAGGCTATAATTTTGAGGTACTTTCACCAGACTGATTTCTCTCAAACTTTGTACACATATTGAGCTGTCATGACTAAATAATTTCGTGATTAGAAAAGTGGGCAGTGCCACGCCCATAAAAAAAAGGTATCATTTTGAAGTACTTGCACTAGTCCGATTCTTCTGAAACTTTGCACACATATTGAGCTGTTATGACTTTACAATTTCGTGACTAGAAAAGTGGGCAATGCCACGCCCATAAAAAAATTATAATTTTTAGGTTTTTTCACTTGATATTCAATTAAAATTCAAAATGCATTTCGATTCATTAAGGGGCGTAGCAACGCGCGCCGGGTTTGGCTAGTATTAAATAAAATATGAACTATTTTTATGTTTAAAAAAAAAATATTAAATTCGAACATGAATTGAACAATTAATTATATTATGAAAGGTGAAGTAGGAGGTATGGGGTAAAAGGAGTAAGGTGTTATTATTATTTATATGGGTTGACAGTTTAGAACACAATATATGTCAGCATGGAGGGAGGGCATTGAAAGGTATAGCGAACTTCATCTTAAGCTACAGCCTTATCCAATCATCAACCAATTTTTTTATTATATACTAATTTAATTATGATATGTGGGTTATTTTGTTTTATAAAGCTAGCTACCTAAAGTTAATTAAACTTTGTAACAGGTTCAAACTATTTATTTATTTTTATTGGGAATATGACACACCCCAACGACGAGCACAGCCGGAATATTAGGTAGCGCCGTTCTCAAATTACTACCCCTATATGTAGAATCGTTACACATACATGTAAAAAACATACCAAAAAAAATTACAAAAAAATATATTAAAAATAAAAAAAAAATAATAAATGAAATTACAAAAAAAAAAATTTAAAAAATAATCAAATATAAACAAGTAACAGTGCTATATTCGGCCGTGCCGAATCTTATATGCCCTTCACAACGTGTAGTTATGCAATAACAATTGTTTGTATCACCATTCATCCCATATAAAATACGTTCATACGTACAAGTTAGAATAAATGTGGCATCGAATCCCAGCTGAGCCAAAAAAATTTTATTTTATTTTATTTAATATATTATTTATATTTTATTATTTTTTTTATATTTTTTTAAAATTTTTTTAAATTTTTCTTTAAATTTTTTTTTAAATTTTTTTTAAATTTTTTTTTGTAGTTTTTTTATTATTTTTTTCTTATTTTTAATATTTTTTTTTTTTTTAAATTTTTTTTGTTTGGTATGTTTTTTACATGTATGTATGTATGTATGTTGTTGTTGTAATTGTGAAAAAAAACGAGGTGGTCGTGGTTTTTTGCTCATATCTCAGAAAGTTATGGGGCGATTGTGCTGAATTTCAATAGCGATTCATTCCTGGATATTTCCAAGAGATTGATACCATATACAGATCTGAGGAACATATAGTTGCTTCTAAAAGTTGATTTCAACCAACACACGGACAGACGGACAGACGGTCAGGGCTTAATCGACTCCTCTATTCATAAGCTTTCAGAAAATATATACTTTATGGGGTCGGATATGAAAACTGTAGAAATTACAAACGACATGACAAAGCTATATATACCCTTGTGCACCACAGGTGAAGGGTATAAAAAATAAAAAAAAATTTTTGGCTCAGCTGGGATTCGATGCAACGTTTACTCTAGCCAGTATACACGTTTGTATATATGTATGTTGTTGTTGTGATGTTGTTTTTGTGAAAAAAAAATCGAGGTGGTCGTGGGTTTCTGCTTATATCTCAGTTGTTTATGTACCGATGTTTCTGACTTGCAATACCAATCTACTCCCGAATATTTCTGATTTTTTAATACCTCACCCGAGTCCAAGCGACTTCGGGGGGCGTCAAAAAGTTGATTTGAACATACACACGGACAGGCGGACAGACTGACAGAGCTTAATCAACTCCCCTATATACTTTATGGAATCGGAAAAGAAAATTGTAGAAATTTCACACGGAATGACAAACCTATATATACTCTTTTTCACTGTGTGAAGGGTATATAAATATTTTCTTTGATAATGCCAAAAACAAGTGAAAACAAGTAAGAGCGCTATATTCGGCCGTGCCGAATCTTATATACCCTTCACAGCGTGTAGTCATACAATAACAGTAGTTTGTGTCACCATTCATCCCATATGAAATACGTACATACATATAAAAACATACATATATAAAAACATCCCATTGTAAAATTATAAATTCACGTATGTATGTTAAAAAAACAAAAAAAAAAAATTTTTTAAAAAATTTATAAAAAAAAAAAATTAATATAATAAAATATATGTAAAAAACAAAAAAAATAAAAAAAAATTAAAAAAAAAAAAATAAAGAAAAAATTATAATAAAAATATATATAATATATTAAATAAAAAATAAAAAAAATAAAAAAAAAAAAATTTTTTTGGCTCAGCTGGGATTCGATGCCACGTTTTCCCTAACCAGTATACACGTTTGTATGTATGTATGTCGTTGTTGTAATGTTGTTTTTGTGAAAAAAAAACCGAGGTGGTCGTGGGTTCTTGCTCATATCTCAGTTGTTTATGTACCGATTTTTCTGATTTTCAATACCGATCTACTCCCGAATATTTCTGATATTTTAATACCTTACCCGGGTCCAACCTATGTCGGGGGGCTTCAAAAAGTTGATTTCAAAATACACACGGACAGACTGACAGGGCTTAATCGACTCCCCTATTCATAAGCTTTCAGAAAATATATACTTTATGGGGTCGGAAATGAAAATTGTAGAAATTTCACACGGAATGACAAACCTATATATACCCTTTTTCACTGTGTGAAGGGTATAAAAACAAAATAATAGCCAGTTTGTACGAAAAGTACATTTTAGATGTTGTAATGGCAGACTCAAGTAAATAAACAACATTTTCAGTTTTGCCGTAAATCACAAATATGTAAATTAAATTTTGTTTGATAAACGAAAACTTAGCCGATCTTATTTGACGCCGCCAGTGATTTGTTAGCAAAAATTAGCAACTGCGCTTAAATTTGGATGTCGGCCCGATAAAATTATACAATGAACGGCGACGACTTTCAAAAACTATTGCGGCTTGGCTTAGCCGTTTAGCACAGGTGTCTGCTTATTATATACGACAGCACAATAAACATAGCGTACAAAGTTTTATTATTATAAGACACTTTTTGTTTGAAAAGCAACAACAACATTTTTAAACCATTGTAAAATTTTAGAACAGTATGACATGATAAGACACCTTGTGAATCACCCAAATGTTTTCTTGACTACAAGAAAAACATTTTTCTCCAGTCAGCGTGGATTTTTTCACTAACTGTCCATTTTTTTTGGGCAAATTTAGAAAACGAGTTTCAAATGATTCTACAGATGCTTGCTCCGTACTAAATCAAGAAAATATAATACGTATTTTCAATAAGTATCAGTATCTTTTTAATAACAAATTCTCCGTGGCGAAGAGACTGATTAAGTCGACATAAGCTTCAATTGAGATAATAACAACTTCAATATAAAACTAATCTCAAATGAATTTGCAACTATTTTAGACAACTTTACACGAAGCAAAGAAAACTTATTTCCCATATTTTTCAACGATCAATATCAATTGGAATAATAACTCATAATTCAACTATATACGATATGCGAAAACCGACAAACTCTCTAATTAATACAGGACTGAAATCATATAATAAATAGTCTGTATTTCAAAGAGAATCACTTTATAGAAATCAACTCTAACATTTTAAGGTGCAGTATTTCCTTATTGCCACAGATTTGTTTCTTAAACTTTGTTGTTTTTGTTAACTAATGTTTAATACAATATTAATACTGTTTTATAATAGGACATACATATATAATAGAAATATTTTGTATGAGATGAAATTCCCGGGATCGGCTTAAAACGTAAATCTAACAGAAATAAATGTGCTGTGCTGAAATCTTGTAAATGTATTAATGAGGCCTTTCCACTTTCATATATGGAGTATGCTGCTAATATTTATTTAAAAACAAAATAAAAATTGGGCATATACAATTAAGCCGTTAGTTGGAGGAAGGGTTCATAGTACGCTCCAGAATTGTCTAGTTACGGCAACGCATGCGACTAAACTTATTCAACTGATAATAAAAAAAAATAAATCAAATTAATTCTGGTAGAATTAATTTCAAAAAAGTTGATCTCTACAACATTGCTGATTTGTTTTTACTCGTATTTAGATAACAATAAAGACACATGTTATAGATCTTAGATTTTAGTAGTTTTTTGTGACAAAGTTTACGCTCACATTATACAACCGATTTAAAAAAAAAGGAAATTATATTTTTTTAAACAAGTAAAAGTGCTATATTCGGCTGTGCCTAATCTTATATACCCTTCACACAGTTTGTACCATCATGTAGTGACTATAACTGACAATTTATTAACTTTTAATTGACATGTTTTTCTAAAATAATTTTTTGCCGATATCTCTGCTGGTAATTGTTGCCAAAGTTATGTATATTCACCTTTTATAAATACGTAACAAAAGTTGCAATTATTTAATATATAGAAGCTGCAAAATCTAACTTCCACCCACATAACTGATTTTCAATAGCAAAAATTCTAGAAAATATATCCGATAAATTGATGCCATATAAGAGAAGGGTAAAAAAATAATAAAGTATAGTTAAGGAGCTGAAAGTTAAAGTAGGCGTACCAAAGTAATTTCTGCTAATATATGTATATAGAAAAATAATTTCTGATAATTTTTTATATTACCATAATATTAAGCAGAAAGCCACATTTACAAAGCTATTGGTTTGTGCTGTATTATTACATCCTTCACACTGACTGTAAGTGTAATAAATTTTTTAATATATTCAATCAAAAATCATTTTTGGTTTACATTGTGTGGCACATTATTTTGTAATTAGAGTTTTTTGTGTGCAATAGGAAATATTTAACATACATATGTATTAAAGTTTTTGTTATTAATGTGTTTAAATCTTGATGCAATTTAGATTAAAAAAACTTTGCGATCCTTTTGCAAGAAAATATAGTTGGATTTTTGTGATGGTGTTGTTTCTGTTATTGTGCAAATATGCATGAAAACATAAAGTGTTGCATGAATAAAAGATTTATTAAATGTTCATAAAGAGTTGAAAAGATTTAATATGAAGTTGTTGTCGGTATAATTCAATTCAGTTTAATGGTATTTCTTTGCCTTCATCTGTTTCTTCTATTTTTTAATTTTGTTGAAATCAAAAAAGGATGCCGCAACAAAATTTTTATGTTTTTGAAATATAAAAATCGGATTTTATGCGTTTTTCGGTGAATGCATTTTTTATGCAAACGCATGAACCAAAATATGTATGGATGAATACATGCCAACACTTAAATACAATGAATGAGAATGAGCAAAAAAAAATTAAAATACGAGCACTAAATAAATTCATGCACATAACACATCTATATAATTTTTTTGTAGGCATGTTTGAAACATTAAAACACATATCGTTGCCCAAAATGTAAAAAAGCATATAAGTAGCTGCAAGCAATTCAAATTCGTCTCCGTCAAATCTTATTTTCCCAGCAGGGGCTCAATTCTCGTTCTGTGAAACTGTGAAATGAAAAAGTTTTTGCATAGCAAAGGGTATGTTGGCACCATATGATATTACACACAAAAATTTTTCATTTCATAGTTTCATAGAACCAGGGTATCAACCAGGACTCCATTTTTTTATCATTATCATTATAAAGCAGCAAAAAAATTTGTTTCCTTTAACCAAAATATATGCATTCCAGAGATTTTAACACTCTAAATTCGAATCCGCTTTTAGTTTTTTTTTTATTAAAAATACCAGCAAATGCTCAACAATAAAATTTCCTTCAAGTCGACTAAATAACATTTTTTTTTTATTTTTTTTTATGCGTTTAGGAGATATTCAAAAGAAGTTACAATATTTTTTTATGCAAAACAAGTGCTACTTTTATACCCTTCACACAAAAGTGAATAAGTAGGTTTGTCATTCCTGGTGAAATTTCTACAATTTTCATTTCCGACCCCATAAAGTATATATTTTCTGAAAGCTTATGAGTAGGGGAGTCGATTAAGCTCTGTCAGTCTGTCCGTGTGTATGTTGAAATCAACTTTTTAAAGCCCCCCGATATCGCTTGGACCCGGGTAAGGTATTAAAATATCAGAAATATTCGGGAGTAGAACGGTATTGAAAATCAGAAAGATCGGTACATAAACAACTGAGATATGAGCAAAAACCCACGACCACCTCGATTTTTTTTTTCACAAAAACAACATTACAACAACAACATACATACATACAAACGTGTATACTGGTTAGGGAAAACGTGGCATCGAATCCCAGCTGAGCCAAAAAAAATTTTTTTTTAAATTTTTTTTAAATTTTTTTTTTTTATTTTTTTTTTATTTTTTATTTAATATATTATATATATTTTTATTATTATTTTTTTTTTAATTTTTTTTTTTTTAATTTTTTTTTATTTTTTTTTTGTTTTATATATATTATATATATAATAATTTTTTAAAAAAAATTTTTTTTTAATTTTTTTTTTTTAATTTTTTTTTAAATTTTTTTTTTTATTTTTTTTTATTTTTTATTTAATATATTATATATATTTTTATTATTATTTTTTTTTTAATTTTTTTTTATTTTGTTTTGTTTTATATACATATTATATATATAATATAATATATATATATATATATATATATATAATATAATATAATATATATTATATATATAATAATTTTTTAAAAAAATTTTTTTTTTAATTTTTTTTTAAATTTTTTTTAACATACATACGTAAATTTATAATTTTACAATGGGAAGTTTTATATATGTATGTTTTTTATATGTATGTACGTATTTCATATGGGATGAATGGTAACACAAACTACTGTTATTGCATGACTACACGTTGTGAAGGGTATATAAGATTCAGCACGGCCGAATATAGCGCTCTTACTTGTTTTTTATATTTTTTTTATATTTTTTTCTATTTTTTTTTAACATAAACATAACATAAACTCAATTTATAATTTTACAATGGGATGTTTTTATAAATATATGTTTTTTATATGTATGTACGTATTTCATATGAGATGAATGGTGATACAAACTATTGTTATTGCATGACTACACGTTGTGAAGGGTATATAAGATTCGGAACAGCCGAATATAGCAATCTTACTTGTTTGTATCCAAAAGGTCATTAAAAAGTATAAGAGAAAACATTTCACTTTTTTTAACCTAAAACGAACTATAAATCATAAAAATCGGTTGACAAATGTTGATTTTACTCACGATTAAGTATATATACCTGGGATGCCACTTTGGTCGCCTGGTTGGTATGTTTTAAGATTTAGTGGAATATAATATTAGCTTTATAACAATTAATCAATTAATAACACGTATTCAATTGGCATATTAAAGGAAACTAACGCTGCTAGGGTACATATAACATGGCTTTAAATCGTTCGGGAATCGTTCTTTTTAAATTATAGATTAATCTATATATATAAAAGTAAAAATCTGTGTGTGTGTTAGCTATAGACTCCGAAACTGTAAAACCGATCAGACTTTAACTTTAACAAGTTGTTGTACACATACCAGGGAGTGTTTATGGGTGGAAAAAAGTGGCCGGGGCCACGCCCATAAAAAATTAGTTATCATTTTTAGCTACTTGCACTTGACCGATTTTTCTGAAACTTTGCACACATATTAAGCTGTCATGACTTTACAATTTCGTGATTAGAAAAGTGGGCACAACCACGTCCATTAATAAAAGTTATAATTTTTTGCTTTTTGCACTTGATATTCAATTTAAATTCAGAATGCATTTTTATTCATTAAAGGGCGTAGCAACGCGCGCCGGGGTTTACTAGTATCTTTATATATTTATGTGCAATATAACCATTACTTTATATATAAACATTTAGGAGCCTAGTGGATTCAGACAAAGCAGCAACACAATATAATAAATAGGCTTTGGTTTAGTACCGCTTGCATTTAAATATTAATCTTCTATCTTCTATATATAATCTATCTTGTTGTACACATTCCAGGGAGTGTTTATGGGTAGTAAAAAGTGGGCGAGGCCACGCCCATAAACAATAAGTTATCATTTTTAGCTACTTGCTCTGGACCGATTTTTGTGAAACTTTTCACACATATTTAGTTGTCATGACTTTACAGTTTCGTGATTAGAAAAGTGGGCAGTGCCACGCCCATTAGAAAAGTTATAATTTTGATATTTAATTTAAATTTAGAATGCAATTTTATACATTAAGGTGCGTAGCAACGCGCGCCGGGCTTTTCTAGTACAATCTAAAAAGAATTTTGGACACATTTAGACACAATTCAAAATATTTCAATCACTTATATATATTTACTATTGCTTTTGTTATTATACCCTTCACCTGTGGTGCACAAGGGTATGTGGGCATTTTTCCAAAATCAAATGCAACATTCGTACGCATTTGAAGTGAAAACAAGTAAGAGCTCTATATTCGGCTGTACCGAATCTTTTATACCCACCACCAATTTTATGTACATTTAAAGCACAATATTTATTATTTTGTTAATCGCTGTGGAATAATCTCTTTACAATAAAATATGTATCACTTTCTTTTTCTTAGACCTAAACGTCAAAATTGTTTTCTGCATTTCATTTGACATTTCTCAATCTCAGACGAACTCAATTTGAACAGTGGAAAGATACGCTAATTAGCAACGAGTTAAAGTTATTCAGGTTTTTGATTAAAATGGGCCTTCAAATTGGCCGATATTTTGTTCCATATATAATTGAACAATACAAATATTATCATTATAAAAAGAAATGATAATAATTTCCTAATAATTTGTGTTTCATTTAAAACCAACATCGGCCCTTAAAATTTAACCACCCTTTATAACTTCGATATGCTAGTAAAATATTTTCGTAAATTTAGTCGTTCAATATAATAACGTGAAAAGTGGGCGTTATAGTAGGCGTGTCAAAGTTATTTCTACAATGCATACAACTTAGATCTTTCAATATAGTTCTTTATTATTCCAAAATCTTTCTTAATAGAGACATTATATGAATTTTAGGTAAAACTTTATATGGGAGGTGGGCGTGTAACATTGATTTTCCGTTACGACAAAGTAATTTTGATCTATAACTCCTTTCCTAATGCATAGATATAAGCAATTTTTGGGGATAAATATTAAATATTTGACTCGGGATAATTACGAAAACCAAGAGATTCGCATGCGACAAAAACAGAAGTCGCTTTTAAAGTCAACAAATCAACCGCTGATTTAATCGATAGCTTAAGGAAAATTTTAATGCGAATAATTTTAAAGTGTCTTAATAATGTTAACGAAATATGCATATTGTAATAATAATTGCTTTCTATACAATTAATACAGAATTCTTAAATTCCATTTTTTTTAAATTTTTATTTGCGCAAACATGTAAAACACATATTATGACAGATGAAAGATGTTGCAAATGTTAACAAGTTTTTTTAATTTTCAACATCTTCAACGCATTCCGCTAAGATGTGAGCAAGTGTAAAAAGGCTATTATCATCTTTCATCAAATCAACAAGATCTTAACATCTTCTCATATGAATTGTAAGTGTTTGTGTGTCAACATTTCTCAACATCTTTTAAAGATGTTCCTAAATCATTTTGTTCCGCTCAACACCTTTCGATTATTTTAGTGTCTTCACTACAAAAAAAAACGCAAAAACTCCCAAAAGTACAATAAAAAAGCGAAAAAGCGAAAAAGCAGCTTTTGTGTTGCCAATATAATTTTCATTCTCAACTTGAATCAATAATCCATTATTTTGCAATTTTAACTCCATAAACAAAAAGTTCCATAAAAATTCAAAAATGTACCTTTTCGATCACCCATAACATTTTCAGTCTCACTTCGTATCAATAGTCACTAATGTCAAAATTCTATAGCTTCAGAAAAGTAGAAAATAGAAATTCAAAAAAATTCCTGTTTGGTCGCCAATAACATTTTCAGTCTCACCTCGTATCAATAGTCACTAACAACGAAATTGTAACTTCCCTAACGTTGAAAATACAAAAGGTACCATAAAAATTTCAAAAAAGTACCTTTTTGGTTTCCCATAACATTTTCAGTCTCATCTTGTATCAATAGTCTCTTATTTCGAAATTCTAGGTTCACAAATGTTGAAAACACCAAAAGGACCATAAGAATTCTAAAAAATGCCTTGTTGGTCGTCCATAACATTGTCAGGATCAACTGGAATCAATAGTCCTTCATATAACAACTCTAGCTTCATAAACGTAGAAAATACAAAAAGTACCATAAAAATTCAAAAAAGTACCTTTTTGCTCGATCATAATATTTTTAGCCTCTGCTCGGTTCAATAGTCCTTAATGTCGAAATTCTAGCTTCATTAACGTAGAAAATAAAAACAGTATCCAAAAAAGAGAAAAATACCCTTTTAGGGGTTTTCCATATCAATCTTTAAATTTCAAGTTTAAAATGTTCATGTGTATTTTAATACACATGATTTAAAGTGAGTAAATCTACTCTTTTTGCATAAGAGTAATTATGTTATAAAAAGTACCAAACTGTTTTCCCGAGTTTTTTCCTGGTGACTGGTGAAATCCCCATTACAAATTTTATGCAAACTGGCCCTATATTTAGGAATTATACATATTTTCTGGGTTTTTTCCTATTTGGTACCTTTACTGACACCATAAATGTTTCCGAAAAATCCACCTTAATAATTATCCATGTTCTATTAGGCAATAATAACTATCACATTTAGCCCCATTGAATAATATTAGAAAAGTTTCTTTTAAAAAAGTACCAAAAATAGGGACACATACGAATTTAAAAAAAAGTCCCGAAATCTTATTATTATTTTTTCGCGGAATAAGTGATACAGTTTAAAATTTTTTCCTTGCTTTTTGTTTTCGGAAGTTACATACGGTACCAAAAAAGTACCAAAGTTTTTACCCGTTTCCCCACTTAGGAGTTGAAAATTAAAAAAAAGGTCAGAAATCAGCTTATTTTTTGTGCAAATACAATGGGGCATATTCATAGTCATCAAAAAAGTCGACTTTTACAGTACTTAAGTCAATTTCTTAAAAAAGTCTACTCTAAGTCATTTATAGACAACTTAAAGTTGGTTTTTGACATTAAAGTCGGCTCTAAATTTAAAACCAGCTGAACCTGTAGTTAACTCTATTTACAATAACATCAGCTGTTCATTGTAAAGTTAAAAGATGTATTAAAAATTAAAAGAATGGCAAGATTTCAAGATATTGAAAGAGATTTTTCAATAACTGGTGATTGTGAGGGTGATTTTTGTGTAAGGAAGCCTAAAAATTACAAAAATAGATTTAATCCCTTCGACCTAAGCGATGAGGATTTTTGTTCCCGCTACAGATTTGACAAAATTACAACTCGTTTTTTGTTAAGCTTTGGTAAGATGAAAGCATCGTTTCCCTTATAGCTTTCCACGAATTTTTTTTTCTGTATTAATGAAATATCATTTCCTCTGTTTTCTACCACATCCAAGTGTGCGTTTACATACTCCCGGAGGCATTCTTTCTCAGAAGCACTCCAATTTGCATCTCTTGGCTTCTTCAGTTTCTGAAAGTAAAACATTTATTAAATGCCAAACTAAAAATATATCATACATATGTACATGTGTATGTACATACATAAATATGTTATTGAGACTTACCATTTCTGTTTTTTCCATTATTTTAATAAATTTTGATTTTATACATAGATGTAAAACGTTTTAAAATTTTTATTTCTTATTGTTTGCTTCAACAAAAGTAAACAAAAGAAAAGCAGCTGATCAAGTTGCCACTTTTTATTTTTTTAAAAAGAAATTGTATGACAGAGTTAAGCAAATAACAGTTGACACCCATTTAAAGCCAGCTCAACTTAAAGTATACTTTTTTTTTTACTATGAATACCAAAAAGATAGTAAAAGCTTTTAACTTAAAGATTAACCTTAGTAAGAGCCGACTTTAGTTTGCGACTATGAATACAAGCCAATATTTTTTCAATTTAATTTGTATCATTTTAAGCAGATATAAGATTACCGATTTTACCCGTTTTGACCCCCTTAAAGTACGAATTTTTAAAAATCCCTTCTTATTGGAGCTATACATCGAAAGAGGAACCGATTGTCTAAATTTCATGTCTCAAGCTCTTTAGGTTTGGGCTGTGCGATGATGAATCAGTCAGTCTGTCAGTCACGTTACTCTTTTATATATACATAAAGATTATACCCCCCTTCACCAGTGGTGCACAAGGGTATATATAGCTTTGTCATTCTGTTTGTAATTTATACAATTTTCATTTCCGACTCCATAAAGCTTATAAATAGAGGAGTCGATTAAGCTGTGTCCGTCTGTACGTCTGCCCGTGTGTTGTACGTCTGCCCGTGTGTTGTTTTAGAAGCAACTTTATGTTCCTCAAACCTGTATATGGTATCAATCTCTTGGAAATATCCGGAAATTAATCTATAGCGCTCTTACTTGTTTAAATTTCTATGTAAAATGTATATTAACTTTGTTTAGTATGTTGTCAGAGGGAGAAAGAGCGACTTACATACAGAATTGCAAATGCGTTGGTATAATTCTCCAATATAGATACCCTGCAGATATAATAACTTTTATGTGGTTTGATACTAATCTCAGACTAGTTACATATCTTTCCTTTTTTCCTTTCTTAAAAAAAAGATGTAAAGATAAAAATAGCAAAATATCCGATAATTCAAAAGCGCAGTCCTAACTATTTATTGAATATTCAAGTTCTTTTTTTTAATAATTAAATAATTTTTCTATAAATTTTTAAACATAATAATTTTATTAAAAAATATATAAAAGTACTGTAAGGACATACGTATAATTTTTTTTAGCTTTTGAACGAATTGTTTCAACATGAATATTAAACATATTTAATATTTTTTTTCTTTTTTAAATAAGTTTTGATCAAGCCTTTCAGCGAAAAAAAAATCATTGTTAAACCTTTATTCGTTTAGCCGTAAAAAATATATCATAAAAACATCCAGAAACCGAAAAAAACATTTAAATCTCATATAATTTTCTTCACTTTCCTGACTTTAGCAGGGTCTCAGAGCTACAAATCGCAACTAAAACTATTAAAAATTTACAATTTAATGTAAAATATTGTTGTCTGTCGAGCTGCGTACTTAGTTCTTAAGATTTCTTAAAATTCAGTTTTGCCTTTTTGGCCAGCTTTTCAGGTCAAATACTCCTCTGTGAGACGGATGTATTGATTCAGCAGATTCTTAGCCGATTACTCTAGGACAGTTTTTGCTTGAACGGCAAACAAAATATACTATTGTAAGATCCTAGACAATAATGAATATATGATATCTAACATTCATATTTTAATAAGAGTGTTGATCGTCAAGCGCTGGATTTCTTTCATGTTTTTTCTTTTTATTATTATTCATTAAGCAAATTTTCATGCATAGAGTTTTATTTTTCTTAAGTTTTTTTTACTTTTATTGCAGAAAGCTTTTTTTATATATAGGCAACTAATGTCAGAAAAACAAAAAGAATTTCAAGTTCATACATGCAAGTATGAACCGATTTTTATTCCTTTATCTTTCTCTTGCACATAATTAGAAACAAAAGGAAACATTTTTGCAAGAAAAATTGTTAAATGTAAACGCAAGTTAACCAAGTAATGTACAAATAAAATAACACCAGTTCTGATCCAGTTGTCCAAAAAGTGTACTGAAAAAAACATACTTTCTTATTTTATCAAACCTTATATAATTTTTATATTAATAGAACATTACATATTACGACAAAGTTCAATAAATCAATAAAATAGGATGTCCTATTCACATCGAATAGAACCTTCATCCTCACCTGTACGAAGTCTAGCAGCTAACAAAAAAAAAAAAATAATATCATATTTTTCGTAAGATGTTTAATTTTATTTCAAAATCAAATCCATATTTGACAAAGCTAATGAACAATCATATTTTATTAAACAAGTGTATAAGACTCTAAAAATCTTCACTTAGATAAATAGAAATCGCGTTTAAATTTTAAAAGTGTATTTTTAGAGTTTATAGCATTATAATTAATAGTATTTTTTAAATTATTTTGCTTTGCATAATTCAAAAGTTGTTCCTCGAAATTATTTATTTCGTCTTTTCTAGCAGTGGACAACAACTTGGTTTCCATTATCAAAACGGATTGCGGTCTCAAAATATTGACAAAGTCATCTTTAAGAAATTTAAAATAATTATGTCCAACAAAGGCTACGTCGAAAAATTGTGACCATTGTTCTGATGTATTTTGCTGTAGTGTTAGAAAATCATTAGACAATAAGAAAGTTATCTTTATTCCATCAATAAAAATCCAAGGTTTATCATATTCTTTTGTATTATCTATATCGAGCTCACTGTTAGGTAAACATTTTCCCATTTGAAGACGTACCATACCATATTTGCGCGACATGCTAACATCATGTTGGTATGGAGTTTGTGTTGCTAATTCATGAAACAATTCTAATAAATTGCGTTCCGTAACATCTGTTGCACGATATTCATTTTCACCGTGTATCGATTTACACATATTTGTTTCGTTTGTTTTTAAACCAAATGCTGCATATGGCCCAGTTTGAATGTCGCCAACATATCCTCGATGAATAAACGTATCGCCATTGCGAACAAGCCCAACTGAAAGAGTTTTATTCGGTTTGCTATATTCGTATTCAGGAAAAGTAAAAGCAATTCCATTTTCACGCCAATAACGATATTCCTATAAATAAAATAAAAACAAATCTTAACAATTATTTGCCAATTTACATACATAATAAAAATTTTAAAATTTAGTTAAAAATATTAAGATTTATTTAATCGTTTTAACTTTACAGCGTCGAAATTTTGTTTGTGTTAAAACGTTCTTGCTGATAAAAGAAAAATATAAAAGAAAAAAAACTTAAAAAGTCAACCAAAATTAATTATCGCATTTAACAGAACACAACATTTTTAGTTTTATAAATCCTACTAATAAATGTGAATGTTTGTATGTTTGGATATTTGTTACTCAATCACGCAAAAACGGCTGAACGGAACCAAATGAAATTCGGCACATACATAGATAGATAACAACCTAGATTAACACATAGGCTACTTTTTATCGCGATAATAACGCGAAGTCGCTGGCAAACTTATCATACATAACACATCCTAAACAGGTTTTTTGTGTTGTAATTATTTTTATTTTTGTTCTTAATACTAAGCCTACCTTTTATCCCGATAACTACGCAGACGAAGTCGCGGGCACAGGCTAGTTATAAATATTTGTAATACTAGAAAAGCCCGGCGCGCGTTGCTACGCCCCTTAATGAATAAAAATGCATCCTGAATTTAAATTGAATATCAAGTGCAAAAAACTAAAAATTATAACTTTTCTTTAATGGTCATTGCCTTGCCCACTTTTCTAATCACGAAACTGTATAAATAGTCATGACAGCTCAATATGTGTGCAAAGTTTCAGAAAAATCGGTGAAGTTCAAGTAACTGAAAATTATAATTTATTTCTTATGGGCGTGGCACTGCCCAATTTTATAATCACAAAATTGTAAAGTCATGACAACTCAATATGTGTGCAAAGATTCACAAAAATCGGTCCAGAGCAAGTACCGCAAAATTATATCTTTTTTTATGGGCGTGGCCCTGCCCACTTTTCTAATAATGAAAGTATATAATCATGAGACTTCAATATGTGTGTCAAAAGTTTTAGAAAAATCGGTAAGTCTAAGTAGCTGAAAATGATAACTTTTTTTTATGGGCGTGGCACTGACCACTTTTTTAATCACGGAATTATAAAGTCATGACTGTTCAATATGTGTGCACAGTTTCAGAGAAATCGGTTTAGTGTAAGTACCTCAAAATTATAACTTTTTTTTATGGGCGTGGCCCTGCCCATTTTTCTTATCACGAAATTATATGGTTATAACAGCTTAGTATGTGTGAAAAGTTTCAGAAAAATCGGTCCTGTGCAAGCAACTCAAAATTATAACTTTTCTAATCACGAAATTGTAGTCATGACAGCTCAATATGTGTGCAAAGTTTCAGAAAAATCGGTCAAGTGCAAGTAGCTACAAATGATAACTAATTTTTATGGGCGTGACCCCGCCCACTTTTTGCTACCCATAAACACTCCCTGGCATGGGTACAACAACTTGCCAAAGTTTGAGTCCGATCGGTTTTACAGTTTCGGAGTCTATAGCTAACACACACAGATTTTCACTTTTCCCTCTTGATCGCTGTGCCTTGCGCCTCGATCTAAGACATTTCAATCTGAGACTGCGTATCTCCTCATTCCACCAATAGCATGGAGAACCAAATCTATTCGGCTTACGTTGTGGCATTGACGCATCGCAAGCTCGTTCTATTAACTGGCATAGTTGCACTGACGCTATCTGCACTAGACCTACCTCGATATCCTCGTCCATTATTGAATCATTGAATGTTTCCACGTCGAAACGTGAATCCTTCCACTTTGGACCCGTTGTAGGCTTAGTATGTCGCCCACGGCCACGGCATCCTGATATTACGAACATTACCGCCTGGTGATCACTGTAGGTCCTTGGAGTTAGCGAGTTGCTGACAAACGTAATGTCGATGATAGAGCTCCGACCGGCTTTCCTGAAGGTCTGGCTCCTTCCATTGTTCGCCACGTCTACATTCAGAGGTGCCAATGCCTCCAGGAGGCTACGTCCTCTTCTGTTTGTCGATTGGCTACCCCATTCCGTCGCCCAGGCATTGAAGTCACCAGCTATTACAAGTGGGGACTTCCCAACTTCATCATTTACAAGTTCCTGCAACATAGATTCATATTCTTCATGGGACCAGCTCGGTGGAGCATAACAGCTGTAGAAGAATATGCCCTTTATCCTTGCTCGAGTAAAGCCTTTTCTTTTATCTCCAATGTTCTGAATAGCATGTTTGCCACATGCCCATATTGCCGCCTTCGAACTTTGATCACTTGTCCAAACATTGCTACTTCTTACTCCATATGGCTCGCTTATTATCGCAACATCTATTTGCTTATCCCTTACTGATTGTGACAGAAGGTCGTTTTCCAATTCGCAATGGTTAAGGTTTATCTGCATGATCCTGAGCTCCATATTTATTTCCTAGTTCCGAGAGCTCTCCTGAATACCGGGCATCTACTTCTTCCAGCAATGTGGGCTGAGTCGCCTGTATTATTGTTCTTGCAGAACATGCATACGGGATTTTTATCACATATCTTAGCCATGTGCCCTTCCTTACCGCATCTCCTACACATCTTCGATCTATCCATAGCATTCTCGCACTTGACCGCCACATGCCCGAATTCGAGGCATCTAAAACATTTCAGGAGGCTCTTTTCCTCCCTTATACGCCATATTGCCCAATTTGTAGCGACTTTTCCCATTTTCAGAAGCATTTCGGCTCTGTCTACTGCCAAACTAATTTTGGCAATCTGTGTTCCACCGTATGCACTACTAAGTTTAAGCATCTCTACCGGGTCAGCGTCTCTTAGATTTAGTTGCGTCCTAATTGTCCTAACTACCTCCTTCTTCGTCGTTACTTCATCGATATCCTTGATTTCTATAACTTTTCTCGGTTTCAGACTCCTTACAGACGCCTGGCCATTTAAACTCTGACCGATCGCCTCCTTATACTCGTCTGTCCGCTCGCCCGTATTTCGCAGTTGGAGTAATAGGTTACCATTTTTGGTTTTCCTAATCCTGGATACTGCCTGACCTAGTTCGTTGAGACTCGGATCGGCCTTCAATTTACGCAGGATGTCGGCGTAGGAACTATTCCCTACTGCCTCTATTACAATCGCGTCGGGTTTCGTCCTTACCCTATTGCGATTCCCGTTTGACTTTTTTGTCTTCGCCTTAAGGTGGGATCACATGATTGCCGTAATGTACCAAATATTGGCTTATTTATCTATTTGCTTATTTGGCCCAATTTAATTGTTTTGTTTGCATTTGTGATATTATAATAGCATTTATTTTCGTAAGTAAAATAAGTTTTAATTATTTGAAATGTTTTAATTATTTTAAATGTCCTAATTATTATAATCAAATATATATTTGCAGTTTTGATATGGAGTATGATGACTTTATACAATTGGACGATTCATTGGACCATGAAATTGTTTGCTGTTCCCCCGACCAGCAAACACAAACGCCTTTGCCAAAAAAAAAGAAAAAAGTCAAGTGTTACTTGCTCTTGGGCGTACAGTACCATAAATTCTTTGATACTTGCAATAGAAGAGCACCCATGTGTTTGGGAATACTCTTCCGCAGACTACAAAGATAGGTACAAAAGAGAGCAAGCATGGCGTGAAATCCAACAAATTTGTCCGGAACACACAGTGGAAGATTGTAAAGCCAAATGGGCTAACGTGAAAACGGCATTTCAAAATGTAAAAAAAAAAAAATTAAAGCAAAGTCTGGTCAGGGTGCAACAAACATTCAACCACATTGGACTGCAATGCTATTTTATAATCGCCATAACACGATAAAAAGTTCACGTTCGGTGTCAACTCTAGATAGGCTGCCAACAAATTGCACGTTCATCTTGTTAAAACCGTGATGGAAGCAACTTTAGAAGCTGAAGAGGATACCTAAACCTACTTAAGCTACATATGCCAAATATTTGCTTAAAAAGGCATGACCACTATTTTTTTTTATTTAATTACTTATATATACATATATAGCTTTGTTTGTTTTTTAATATTGAATTTAATTTCTTTTATTAGGTATTTAATATTGAAATTTTTGTTGTTGTTTTTTTGCCTTTTTGTGTATGTAAGTTACTTTTGTGATATTGAAATACAATTCAAAATAAATAAAAATGAATTAATGTGATAAATAAACTCAATTTTTCTAAATAAAAATAAATGTGGATAAATAGTGAGGGTCTATTCTAATGTATTAAGGGCTTTTTGGAAATTCGAACGTTTAGGATGCAAAAAAGATAAAAACAAGTAATATTTGTAACATTATATCTGCTTAACTAACAAGTAAGCGTGGTGAGACCCACCATCAATTTAGTGTAGTACTTTTATTATACCCTTCACCTGTGGTGCTAAAGGTATATATAGGTACGTCATTCCGTTTGTAAGATATAAGCAAATAAACACGACTGCCTCTGTTTTCCCATATTTTCATTACAAATATTAACATTATTTACACCTAGGTAAATTTATAGATACGTTTGTTACTATCTATAGGTAAAAAAATTTTTAATAAATAGATAACTAAGCGAAAAAGTTGTAGATAAAAATAATTTTAAAAAATATATAAATTTTAAAAATTAAATTTTTTAATGTGAACCATTTTTATTTTGGCTTAAGTTAATTTATTTTTATACCCGCCACCAAAAACATGGTGGGGGTATATTCATTTTGTCATTCCGTTTGTAACACATCGAAATATCCATTTTAGACCCCATAAAGTATATATATTCTGAATCGGGGTTTGATTTTATGACGATCTAGCCATGTCCGTCTGTCTGTCTGTCCGTCTGTTGAAAGCACGATAGAGGTCGGATCAAAAAAGCTAGGGGGCTCAAATTTTGCCAGAATCTTTCTTATAGACAAGGTTTGTTTGGTATTGAAAATATGCTAAATCGGAATATTAAGAAGAGAGTTATAGCTCGAAAAGCAAGAGTAGGTCGAAAAAACCGTGTCCTTCGAACATCGAATAAAATGCAATTGTGTCCAAACGCATTAACGTACACTCATGAAACTTCGAATATGTATTTATCGAGTCAAAACAATATCTCTTCTTAAAAATTGCTTACATCTATGTATTAGGAAAGGAGTTATCGATCAAAATGTACGAAAATTTATACCGTACAGTGTATTTTTCGGTATATATAAAAACAAAAACGTCATAAAAGCAACAAAATTGGATGAACGACTCTGAAATTTTGCACACATAGCTTTTTGGTCAAATGCTTTCTTCTAACGGAAAATCAATGTGCCACGCCCACTTTTACGCCCACCATATAACGTTTTACCCAAAATTCATATAATTTCTCTATTAATATAGATTTTGCAATAATAAAGGACTATATTGAAACATCTAAGTTGTACTCATTCGCAAAAATAACTTTAACACGCCTACTATAACGCCCACGTTATCTACCGTTAATGAAATTTAAAAGCTCACAAAACCGACAAAATTAGAGGTATGATGATCAAATTTGCTACGTATATCCTTCTAATCAATGTAATTGTTGTGCCAAAGAGTTTAGGTGACACGCCCACTTTAACGCCTACCTCCCATATAGTGGTTTATCTTTAATTCATGTAATTTCTCTATTTACAAAGTTTTTGGGAAAATAAAGGACTATTATTAAATATCTAAGTTGTATTTATTAGCAGAAACTTTATTGACACGTCTGCTTTAACGCCCACTTTTATTAAAAGACTACATTTACAAAAGCATTTTAGTAGCATATCGAAGCAAAGCAATTTAGTAGCATATCGAAGTTATAAAGGGTGGTTAAATTTTAAGGGCCGATGTGGAATTTAAATAAAACACAAGTTGTTCATGAAATTATTATCATTTCTTTTTATAATGATAATATTTGTATGGTTCAATTATGTATTTAACAAAATATCGGCCAAATGGCCCCCCCCCCCATTCTTGGCGCCACTCCTCTATCTGATGGTCCAATTTTTCAATGAAAATGTTGATGCTGGGCATGATGATGAGTCGAGGTTGACTGCTCTTTTGCCACACTATCGCAAAAAACAGCAATGGTTCCCATTCAACGAACTAAGAAAGCAAGTGCACAAAATGCATTTTGATTTGAACGCCCATTTTTATAAAAAAAAACCTGAATAACTTTAAAGCGCTGCTCATTTGCGTATCTTCCACGGATCAAATTGAGTAAGTTTGAGATTGAGAAATGTCAAATGAAATGCAGAAAACTAATTTTAAGACTAGGTGTAGTTCACCTTCAACATGGGCCCTTAAAATTTAACCACCATCTACAAAGACATTATTCCATAGCGATTAACAAAATAATAAATATTGTGCTTTAAATGTACACAAAATTGGTGATGGGTATAAAAGATTTGGCACAGCCGAATATAGTGCTCTGACTTGTTTTTATTTTAATTTTATAATTCAAATTAAAATAAAAAAATAAATGAACTTAAACCAAAATAAAAATGGTTCACATTAAAAAATTTAATATAAAAAAAAGTTCGAATAAAATATCAATATATAATTTTAAAAATTTTTCAAGTTATTAAAGCTCCTAATTAAAAAATATAGGATACTAAAAAAATCCAATTAAAACCCAATTAAAAATGTACCCACAAATTCGACAAATTTTAGTTTCGAAACGAATTATGGAGTAACCCCCCAGGTTTTTGATCTCAAAATTTAAGAATCGTTCATATATGTAATTCTTTCGGTTTTATTTCCCTTTTTAATGGGATTATAATTTAAAAAAATGTTTTTCCAGATATATACATATTTTCGTGTCCGACACTTATTTTTAATTTTTTTTCTTATTTTAAATTTTCTATAATTCAATTTATTTTTTTTTTAATTTGAAGGTGCGTTGATAAAATAGATTTAAGCCAAAAAAAATAAAAAATTAAATAAAGAGTAAATATTAAGTTAACAAATTAGCGAGTGTAATATATAAATAAACGGATTATATATATTTGTATTGCCAAGGCAATTCACCAACTGCTGACATAAAATATTTTTCAAATTCCTCACAATTAGCCTTTGCTTCATTACTTATGTAAGAGCTTGGAGTTTCTTCTGTTCCATTCTCAACAGCCAAGGGCACATCATTCCTCCATGCGCCGGGAATCAAAGTACCATTATCATCATAACGATCAGTTAGCACCGGTGTTGCATAATTTAACTTTTTTTTAGCAAAAAATTGTGCAGGGCACAGCAAGCTAAAGTCGTGGAAGTTGTTTTTGTTGGGTTAAGTTTTAAAGAACGGGAAAATATTTGAAAACGCTTCGTCATAATACCAAATGCATTTTTGACAATGCGTCGTGCTCTAGAAAATCTGTAATTAAATATTCGTTGGCCCGCAGATAAACTTTTACCAGGATATGCTTTCAGTAAATGCTTCTGCATGCGAAAAGCATCATCTACAACCAAAACAAATGGTACGTTGGCTTGACGACCTGGCAAAGGTTTTGGTGATGGTAAATTCAGATCATTACATTCTAGAGCACTTTGGAATAAGCAGTTTCCGAAAACGCCACCATCCGACACACGGCCATTGCAACCAACATCAACATATAAAAAATTATATTCCGCATCAACTACAGCCATTAGAACAATGCTGTGTGTGCCTTTATAATTATAAAATGTGCTTCCTGAATTTGGTGGTGCTACCATATAAACGTGTTTGCAGTCAACCGCTCCTATACAATTAGGAAAATTCCACAACTTATCAAACTGTGAAGCTACCTCATTCTATTTTTCTTGTGTTGATGGTACCTGCGTATAGAATAGAAAAATCAGTGCACTTAACAAAACATTTTTAAACTTTTTGTACCTTTAAGTATACACCTTTCAAGGCTTTATAAATTTCATCACAAACAGCTGGTACAAATAACGATATTGTGTTGGGCGCAATGCGAAAGAACACTGACAGGCTTTTATAACTATCTCCGGTTGCAAGAAAACGAAGTGTCGCAGCTAAGCGTTCACGCACAGGAATAGCCTTGCGCATGTTTGTATCTTGTTTTTGAATATATGGTGACACCATTTTTAGTAACTCTTCAAATGTTTGGTCATTCATCCGAATAAAGTTTTTAAATATAAAATGTTGGTTATCAACTTCTCGAAATTCCTTTAATGTGTTTTCATATGCGCCATCAGTGGCCCTTTTTGTGAGCCACTCTCTTACCCATACACTTCTTCGCTTTTTAACTTTTTTTTTCTGTATTTTATTTTTTTGTGTACGAAATAAACACACAATACACAACGAAAGTGCAATTTGCTTTCTTTTTAAAAAACAAACCATTTTTATGCACAAAAAACAAAACAGACAAAATAGCTAGCATTGCTACAAGCAAGAACAATCGTGTGACGGGAATGCGGAGATTTTTGTCACTATAGCATTTTACGCCATCTTGCAACAATCAAATTTGTATAAAGTGAGACAATCGTGTGATTACAAAGTATTTGATTGGAACAATCTCATTATTGTGCGCCAACTAAGCACAATAAAAAATGTGTCAGATTGGTGCATTTGCGGCAATCGTGTGATCCCACCTTTAGACATTACCACCTTTAGACATTACCACTTTCCAACCATCATGTGTGAGTGTGTGTTAGCTATAGACTCCGAAACTGTCAAACCGATCGGGCTTTGGCAAGTTGTTGTACACATTCCAGGGAGTGTTTATGGTTGGCAAAAAGTGGGCAGGGCCACGCGTGCACACTTTTGAGCTATTATGACTTTACAATTTTATGATACGAAAAGTGGGCAGTGCCACGCCCATAAAAAAATTATAATTTTTAGGTTTTTGCACTTGATATTCAATTAAAATTCCGATTGCATTTTGATTCATTAAGAGGCGTAGCAACGCGCGCCGGGTTTGCCTAGTATTGAATAAAAATCAAAATTTTTTTTGCAGATGTCCTAAATTTGTACTTGTAAAATAACGAATTTTTAAATTATATTAAGGAATAGAAAATTTTAAATCAAACAAAAAAACATTAAACAAGAGTGCTATATTCGGCCGTTTCGAATCTGATAATACCCTTCACCATCATGTACAGATGTAGGTATAATCCCACATCGTATCTTAACCTATATTTCATGTTATACGGCATTTTTCTTTTTTATTTCCGACGCTAATCACCTACTTTGAATACAATCAATGATTTTTTTTTTTCAACGGTTTATTTCACATGGGTTTTTTCTGGAACCAGTTACCATGGGCGTAGCCAGATATGGGCCTAGAGGGCCGTGGCACCCACCTAATTCTATAATATTTTTTTTTTACATGCATACAAAATAAAATTATTAAAAATCCATTGAAGGTACTATTCAATTGAAGGGAATATACATACATAGTTATTATCAAAGAGTACGAAAACATTGTTTCGCTTCTAGTGTGTGACCAGAAATTATACCACAAAAACAAAAAATATTCTAATTTGAGAGAACATGTAGTTCTGTCTGTACGTGTTGTCTCTATACGTCGTCATACCAGGGAAGGAAAATGGCTTTTATGATTTTGTACCAAGTATGAAAACAAAATGTACTTTTTAGGCCATGACGGTAACATTTTTTCAATATTTATTAATAAAAACAGAAACTTGACAAAAATGTTTATAAAAATTCAGAGGTATACAATAAAAAATATTAAATATTACATTCATAGGCACAAACGTAGAGATCAGTTGTTTAACAAATTTTATTTATTAAATACTTTAAGATAATAAATTTTGTGTTATTTTGAAATTAAAGCAACAAGAATTTGTTGACTTCAATTAATCTTTTGTTTGTATTAAATTTGAAACGGTAGAAACGTGTAGTCTATTTCTTCCCTTTGTTTTCATTTGGTATTGAAAAAAAACTCGTTCGACCTTGGCCGAGGCCGAGGAATAGACAGAATTCCTCTTACAAATCTTGAAATATCTAGGAACATGAACTTGTTGAATTAATTTTTCATCTGTGATACTTTAGACCAAAAATAGAAAATATTTGAATCTTTGTGTGATCTAAGTTCAATCAATTAGGCTAGTGCTATGTACTGTAACGACACGTTTACCGCTGGTTGCTGGGATAGTCTCACCGGTGTCCAGGGTCGTACAAAAATTTGTAAACCGGGATAAAATAAAATCGTGATTTCGGTTATTCGCTTAACATTAAAATTTTCTTTATTTCTCTCATTAGCCTAATTTATACCGACCGGTTTGACGTAATGGTAACGCCACGCGCACACTACCACGTACTGTCAGATATGCAGACACTAGCTCGTTATTCCACCAAAAAGGCGTGAGGGAGGAAGTTACGTGGGGAATTAGCAACTCCTCTCCACTTCTCTTCCACCCCGTCACTGGATAAGTGATTGAGGGTTTTCCGCGGGAGTTTTCAACTCCTCGGCCGGGGCTTCTCAGTTCACTATATCCTTACGCCAGGTGATCGTTGGTCAGGAGGCTACTTGGGGAGTTAGCAACTCCGCGCCAGTCTTCCTCCTGCCTAAGAGCTGGTAGTGAGAAGTTCTTTGAGGGAGTTAGCAACTCCACGACAAACCACTTCTTACCACCCTCTTACTACGTCCTAAGAGCTTGTAGTGCGAAAGCTTTGGGGAGTTAGCAGCTCCACGACAAATACCCTCGAACTACTGCAATACCTAGACAATAAGAGTTTATTTGGGGAGTTAGCAACTCCACAACAAATAATGTCTTACCTTTAGGCGGCCTGCTCGCTGACTGACTTTTTCCTCACAATGAACGTGCTTTTATACCCTTTGCTTGGGTACACACACTCATTCATACGCACTGTTTGATTGTGTGTTGTCAAGAAACACAACCAGCTGTGCTTGAGGAAGTGTTTGTAAATTAAATTAGTGTGTATATATAATCGAAATGTAGGGGCGCTACCAGTAGGCCAGCCGTTAGGTTTGAATTTAAACTAATATTCTTAAATTAATTCAGATTAAATTCATTTTACAAACAGTTTCGTTCTATAAGTATAAATATAATATAGATAAACAATAGAATTCAATATTACTGATTATAATAATACATAACTTACAAATTAATAGGGTAATAATTATTTAAAAGAAAAAATAATAATATAATAACTACCAATTGATACGGTAATAAGTTAAATAAATAAATGACAAAGGCCAACATGGTTAGGTGTTGGCAAAAACGAAGGCACTGACTTTTGCCGTTACAGTACTGATTATTTGTTGCCTCAAAGTATCTTTGTTCGTGTGGAAACATTTTCACCAGAAGATGTACTATTGAATTTTTTTCTCCCATAATAACTTTTTCTAGAGTTAACTTATCGAACAATTTTAGTACTTGTGACGACCTAAAATTTTAGAAATTTTAGACACACATATTGATTTTTTTTATAATGTTTTAAAGTTAATAAAAGGAAGATTTACAATTTAGCGTTTTACTGGAAAAAAATGGATTACATCCATACATTGGGGCGGATTACATCCGCAAATATTGTATTTTCGTTTCAGATACAGGAGATCAAAGGGTTCAAGGTCACGGGCAGGTGGTGGGTCAACACGGAATGTTACAGCCAGTACAGAGGGTCAACAGAGAAGCAACAGAGAAGTCAGCAGGAGTGCAAATGCAAAAGAGAAAAAAAAACCCACAAGCAGAGACGATGGCAACCCATGAAAGTTAGAACGCAGCAAACAACATCAAACACACAGGCGCGCAACTTACAACATCTACACAGGACAACGCAGAGAGCACAACAAACCTGACACAACCACCGCTATCGGTTCGAACATAGCAGAGTGTAGTTGCTACAAAGCGACAGTTTTGCAGCTAAATCAGGGTATATAAGGAGGGGCACGACAACAATGAAGGAAGTCTGATGGTAACTGTGAACAGAGTCGGTGATCAAATACTAGTGAAAACGCTGAAGAGAAAATTGTTATAAAATAAAACGGTAAAGTAAAGGTGGTGTAAGGCTGGTAAGAAATCGCAATACTTTTAACGAGCAAGTGCTAAGAAAGTATTTAACTGATTGGTAACACCAATCATAGTTTTTATAGCATAGGAACTGGTTTACAATCAGTGAGTGAGAAGGATTTACATCCAACTTAGCTCCAACGGATTACATCCAACGGGGAAAGGAGAATAGGGCACTGCTCAGTACTAGGAATCGAGAAATATTTTCCTGGAAGTAAACACTCGGAAAATAGAGGGCTAAGAGTAGAATTTGGATTACATCCGAATTATAAAATAGAACATAGGAGGATTAGGAGCAAAACCCAGTTTATACCCCACCTTAACGCTACCGTAAGGCAGAAACTTACAGAATAATAAAGACCAATAAAGTAGTGAAAGAGAAAATTGCGGTGTGATTATTTATGTAAGGGACCCTGGACAAGACTGAGTATTACCCCAGCTTAACCCGGAGCAACCGGAGGTTCTTTACATTGGCGCCCGAGCAGGGACATTGTCGTATCAAATAACAACACACGCGTCGCAATCAAGATGGTCCGCACTTCGTGGGTTTATTCACTACGGAAAGACGAACTAGTCCAGTATTTGGAGGAGTTCGCCCTAGATGCTAGCGGAACAGTGGAGGAGATGAGAAAGAGGATGGCGGTATTTATCTCTGGTGACCTCAAGGAGGAAGTTTTTAAGAGGCTGGAGGAGCTTGAGCATAGACATGGACGTAGTACCACGCCTACCGCCCCAGGTATACCGATTCAATTGGAAGTTCCCAGCGTATCTAATATGCCGTTAAGAACCACGCAGCAGCAAGCCCCAGGACAGGTTATGTACCCTACAGTACAAGGTGAGCAAAACTCTCAAGCGGCCAACGGTTTGCCCTATTCGGTGGTGATCGATATCGTTCGGAATTGGTCATCTCGCTATGAAGGGGGAAAAGATCCTATAGCGTTCATCGAACGGGTGGAGGAGTTGGCCGAGGTATATGGGCTGGACAAAGATATGGTGCCACGAACGATGCCAGAATTGCTTAAGGGTGCAGCATTACTGTGGTTTAGAAACAACAACCGGCAGTGGCGAACGTGGAGAACTTTTAGGGAGGATTTTCTAAAATTTTTCCTACCGCCAAGATATTTTGAGGGTCTTGACGATGATATACGTAGCAGAAAGCAGAAACCCCGAGAGACTTTTAAGGAGTATGTCGTTGTGCTACAGAATATGATAAGACATGCTGGGTACTCAAGCGAGCAACAAATGGAGAGAATTTTTAAAAATTGCCTGGTAGACTACCAAATGTACATCCGGCGGAAGGATTTCCAGTCATTGGAGGAGTTAATGCAAATGGCTGAAGACTACGAGGTAATACGCACGAACCGCCCGGAAGCAAGTCACGAACGCCGAGACAATCGCCAGATTCCACGGAGAGATGACCGAGCGCGACAGGTTGTGGTTCCAGAAATGGAGACTCCAATAAATCCAGTAACAGCCTGTAGAAGGTGTGGTCAGGAAGGGCATGGCTATCGATTCTGTCAAAACGAAAGCGTATTGTTTTGTTGGCAGTGTGGTAGAAGAGGGGTGAGAACTAGAGAGTGCTGTCGCAGAAATTCGGGAAACGACAACGGACCGCGTCAACAGCAAGGGGAGGCGGCGGCCCGGAACCGACAACCCCTGCACCAATAAGTGCTTTTCGTCAAACAAGTACACGGTTGCTGGCGCAGGTACAAATTGGAAATCAGCACCGGGAGGCTACCATAGATACGGGTGCATCAAGAAGCTATGTGAGTGCGAGTTTGGCTCAGGTGTTAAAAGAAGGCAGTGAGGTGAGATCGGTGGAGAGTCAGCTAAGACTAGCAGATGGAACAATTGTAAAAGTGAGAGAAATGGTGCGAGTGAAGGTACGACTGGGAGGTAGAAGTTGCAATCTGGAAGTAGGAGTAATGCCCAGCATGTTAGACGAGGTACTGCTAGGTTTAGATTTTCTGAGAGCGATGCAGTGTGAGCTACAATGTGGCGATCAGAAAGTAAAGTTTGCTATGGAGCCACGGCAGGCAGTGATGACTATAGAGGAGGCGTCGGTAGCTAAAAAAGAAGCAGTGTTAAGCGAAGAAGAGAAGATCACCGAATTTCTGGAGAAGGAGTTACGGAAATTCGAAGAGGTAAAAGGTCCCACAAATCTGGCTGAGCACAAAATAACCCTAAAGGATGACAGACCGGTCCGGCAAAGGTATGCGCCTCGCAATCCGGAGATGCAAAGACGTATCAATGAGGAAATCGATGAGCTGTTACGAAATGATTGCATAGAGCCGTCAAAGAGTCCTTACAGTGCGCCTATCGTCATGGTTCCAAAGAAAAATGGAAAATTAGGATTGTGCATAGATTACAGACAGCTTAATGCCAAAACTGTAGCAGATGCGTATCCACTACCACGAATCAACATAATCTTGGATCGACTTCGAAACGCAAAATTTTTCAGCAGTATAGATTTAAAAAACGGTTACTGGCAAATACCCATGACAGAAGACAGCAAAGAGTACACGGCGTTTACGGTAGCAGGCAAGGGGTTATTTCAGTGGAAGGTGATGCCCTTTGGGCTAACATCAGCACCAGCAACGTTTCAGAGAACCTTAGACAGGGTAATCGGAGCTGAAATGGAACCCTATGCGTTTGCGTATCTAGACGATATTGTGGTGTTAGGCAAAACGCTAGAAGAACACATGCAACACTTAAAGGAAGTTTTTAGAAGACTAAGGGAGGCTAAATTATCCATCAATCGAGAGAAGTGTAAGTTTTTCTAAAAAGAAATTAAATATTTGGGACACATGGTCAACGAAAACGGCATAAGTACTGATCCCGAAAAAATTGTCGCGATTCAAGGGCTTCAACCCCCAAATAACGTAAAGGAATTGCGTAGATGCTTGGGAATCGCGTCATGGTACAGACGGTTCGTTCCCGAATTCGCGAAAATAGTTCACCCGTTAACCGGTCTACTAAAAAAGGGAAAACATTTCCGTTGGAACAAAGAGCAACAACAGGCCTTTGAGAGTCTCAAGAAGGTACTAACTGAGGCTCCGGTACTGACCTGTCCAGACTTTTCGAAAAAGTTTACGCTTCAGACGGATGCATGTGATTATGGCATAGGAGCAGTTTTAACGCAGGAAATTGATGGACAGGAAAAGGTGATTTCATATGCGAGTCGAAGACTAAATCCGGCTGAAATGAAATACTCGGCCACCGAGAAGGAGTGCTTGGCAATCATATGGGCTATAAGAAAGCTGAGGCCCTACCTCGAAGGCTACCGTTTTACAGTGGTGACCGATCACCTTGCTCTCAAATGGCTCAATGCAATAGAGAGTCCTTCCGGTCGAATAGCTAGATGGGCACTTGAACTCCAACAACACAATTTTGATATTCAATATCGACGGGGTAAATTGAACGTGGTGGCCGATGCATTATCACGCGATCCGCCCGAGGTGTGCCAAACCGTACAGCCAAGTGTAGTAGAGTGTAGATGGTTACAGCAAAAGCTGGCCGACGCACAGTGAGACAGCTCTAAAGTAACAGCGGCAAAAATAGTTTTTGGCGTGTCGTCCAATTTGGATGAAATTTTCACAGTATATTAACAGATATATGAGTAACAATTCCCTGAAATTTGAGATTCATAACTTCATTACTTTTTGGTCTAGAGCAAGTCAAAGTTGAGGTATGCTAACGCGCTTGAAATATGTTGGTTCAATATGTAATATTCAAAAGCTTATCAATAAAAAAATACATAATAAATATAACCTTAAAGTATTTTTTTAATTAATTTAGTTGTTGTAAAATGAGTAGATAAAAAAATAAATTTAAAAAAAGAAACACAAAAAAAAATTTCTTTACAACAGAATTGTGGTGTAAAAATTTAACATTTTGCATTTTCAATGGACTAGGAAATATAGAGCAGCCCCTCGCCCTAGGTGCAGACTTATATCAAATGAAAGATTGAAGTCTCAGCTTTCATTTAAAGTAGAGGACATATAGCAAAATCTACATATTTGAGAGTGCATATAATTATACAAGTTTATATAAAGTGTTAAAAAAAGTTTACAAGGTCATGGATAATTCAATAATTTTTTATAGTGCAATTTCTGATATTTGGATCGATAGCAATAAAGATATTGAAAAAATTAGAATACCATGATGATATTAAAAAATTATTGATAGAATGAAAAAAATTTTTCTTTTTTATTGCATTTTAATGGGAAGTGGGTGTAAGAGTGGGCGTGTTATTGTAATTTTTGCATGAAACATTTTAAATTATATAAATAATAATAATATCAAATTTGAAGATTATATCTAAAATATTTTAGAAAATATGGCACTTTTTATGTTGAGGTTGTATGGGGGGTGGGGGTAAAACTGGGCCAAAGTCCAAAACTTTATTCCGATAATGTTTGTAACAATATAACATTCAAGTATACCAAAATTTAAAGTTATCCCTTAAGTATTACGGACAATACGGCATTTTACAAATTTCGATTGTATGGGAGGTGGGCGTAAAAGTGGGCGAATTTTCTTAATTTTTTTTTTTTTTAAACTGGAATTGTCTCAAAAGTAACCTGTGCAAAATTTCAGAACTCTGCAATTACTCCTTGTATTTAATGCCGGCGTTGTCTCACTGTGCGACGTGGCGAAACAACCGGAAAAGTTCCCAGATTTTACGGTTTTGAACGGTTACCTATATCGCCACATTCCAACAGCAGACGAGGGTGAGGACTGTGTGCCATGGAAGTTATGTGTTCCAGTAGACCAGAGGAAGAGGGTATTAGAGGAAAATCATAATGCCACAACAGCAGGACATGTGGGAATAAGAAAAACATTGACACGCATAACAAATAAATACTATTGGCCTGGAATGTTTAGGGACATTAAGATGTACGTAAGAAGTTGCCAGGTTTGCCAACAGTACAAGCCAAATCAGAAGCTACCTGCGGGACATATGCTATCTTATATTGCGGAAGAACCGTGGGCGATAGTATGTGCAGATTTTGTAGGCCCATTGCCCAGGTCAAAACAGGGCCATAATACGTTACTGGTTTTCACTGATAAATTTTCCAAGTGGTCAGAGCTGGTGCCATTGCGCAAAGCAACGGGCGAAACACTGCGAAAGGCTTTCCGAGAGAGACTTCTGGCTAATTATGGAGTGCCGAAAGTACTTATAACCGATAACGGTACCCAGTTTACTAGCAAAACATTTCGAGCGTACTTAAACATGATTGGAGTCCGCCAACAATTCACAGCTCCTTATACGCCACAGGAGAATCCCACAGAACGTGTAAATCGTACGGTGAAAACCATGATTGCGCAGTATGCAGGTGCAAATCAAAAAACCTGGAGCGAGGTGCTACCTGAAATACAACTAGCGATCAATACTGCTAAGTCTGATACAACACAGTACAGCGCTGCTTTTCTGGTACAAGGAAGGGAGCCAAGGCTTCCAAACGCCCTATACGATGAAGTGACCCCAGGAACAGGTACCAATAATCAACATCCTCAGAACAAATCGGGGATGTTGAAACAAATTTTTGGGCTGGTAAGGAAAAACCTGGTGAAAGCAGCAAAAGATCAGGCTCGCCACTACAATCTACGCCGGCGGAAGTGGAAACCGAAGGTAGGGGAGCTCGTTTGGGTAAAAAAAAAAAAAGTTAGCCCCAAAATTTGCAGGTCCCTACCGCATACACAGGCTGGTGTCCCCTGTCATAACAGAAATTCGTAAAGATGGTGAAAAACGCAGTAGAACGGCACATATAAGTGAGCTTAAAACATTTAAAGGTGACCTGGAGAAGATTTAATAAAATGGCTAGAAACAAAAAAAAAAGGAAAAAAAAGGAGGAAAATATAGATGATAGGTAAATGAGAATAAGGCAAAAAAGAAAAAAAAAACAATATAAGATAATAAAATAAATTATAATATCTATACATTTATAACAGAATAAATAAAAAAAAAAATAATATAATATAATATCTACACATATATAATATAATAAATAAAAAGAAAAAAAAAATATAAAAGAAAAAAAATAATAGAATCAATAAGAAAATAATATAATATCCACACATATATAATATAATAGAATAGATAAAAATAAAAAAAAATAAAAAAAACCCTCAACGGTAACACTGTTGAACGGGCTGATCGGAAACGAGAAAGCCGACAAATTATCCAAAATGGGAGCTCTTTTGAGTACTATAACTTTGGAGAACGCCAAACCCCTTAAACGATTTAAGGATGAACTTAAACGTTGGGCAATGGAAGAACATGTCAGAAAATGGCAAAGCACTGATGTCGGTAAGGTGACAAGAACACTCTGGGGTGACCCAAATCTTGGGAAGTCAAAGGAGATTTTGAGACTAAGTAGACCTACACTTGGGAAATTAACCGGTGTAATTACAGGTCATACGGAGTTGAGAACTCATTTAGCACGCATGGGATTATCTGAGGAGACGACATGTAGAGCTTGTGAGGAAGAGGATGAGACCCTGGTACACTACCTCTGTCATTGTCCTGCGTTTGGGCATATTAGACGCGAAAATTTTACAGTAGATAATATGCCGAACTTGGAATACCTGGGGAACTCGAACTGGAGATCCATAAGGCGTTACATTGAGGGGACTGGTTTCTTGGACTAGTCCGATATTTATGGGAAATTATGTTTATGGTTTTTTGTTTGGGAATTCCGTTTTCCACATGGAGCGCACAACATGCCAACTGGGCATAGGTGTATACCTGTCATGGGTTTGGGCTTTTATACCCCTCCTTTTCAACCTAACCTAACCTAACACTGTTGAAGGTTCGATCAAACATTAGTAAAATTAAAACAAGTAAACGCGCAGAACACACACGGACAGATCCAACACCATAATCAGTTGATAATATACAGTGATAGTGAGAAGTAGTTGTGCAGAATAAAATAAATAAATAACATTAAATAAAAATATTTCAACAACAAATCACAGGCATAGTAAGTACAATAACAAAATGTGTGTGTAGCTTGGCATAATAAAATAAAAAATCCCGTTTGTAAATTGTGAGTGTCGGGTAGGGGAAAAAGTCGTGTGCGTGTCAATAATAAAATTTAGAATAATAAAAAGAATACTAATAATAAAAAAATAATACTGATAATAATAATAATGATAATAATAATAATGATAATAATAATATTAAAAATAATAACAATAATAGTAATCGTAATAATAATAATAATAGGAATCGTAATAATAACACAAATAATAATCAGTATAATAATATGAAAATAACAATACAACGTGTACAATAATAATAAAACAATATTTTTAATTAATTAAAATAATCTATACGGAGATAATTGGAAAAGTAAGAATAAAATGTATTGCGTAATAGTGGAAATGAAGTTAACGTAGAATTAGAAAGGGAGTAGTAAGTGAAGGGTGTAGCAAAAGGGGAAAGAGAAAATTAGAGGAAAAACCCTTAATTTAATTTCAGATGAATCGTGGTCAAGATTTTCAACCCTTAATAGATGGGGATATCATCACCATTTCGGATGACGAAAGCTGCCCGAACTCGGTAGGGGATGGAGATACCCTTAATTTTGGCAGTGAGTGCGTACTGTCACAAGAGTCGGGGAGAAGCTTGCTGACAGAGCCAGAGGGTGGTTGGTATGACCCCTACGAACAGATAGCTAGCTTACAGGCGACGGATGTGACACAATCCGAACCAGAGCCACGGATACGATTTGTGGCTAGTATTGATCGGTATGTGCTGCGACGCGGGAAATATCGGCAATACATCGCCCAGATCGGGTTCACATGGACCGTGGAAGAGACCGATAGCGAAGCAGAGGAAGAAGACCCTCTGGTAGAGTTCCCGGTGTCACCAAAACGACTGGTCATCATGAAAAGGAATGCGAGCCCTCCGAAAACCGCGCGGAAAGAAGAGCAAGATCCCTTGCTGCCCGTCAATGTAGAGGACCTAAGGCTCAGTGGAATTTCGGATGATACCATTTCGCTTGGAGGCATAAGTCTGGGCAGTATTGAGGAACTGATCCATAATGCTTTGCAGGAGGAGAACGAAGGCGCACAAGACCAGTTACCCGACGAAATCCAGTCGGAAATTAATTCAGCGGTTGCCAAAAGGAGAAAATTGTGTTTCCGACTGGATGTAGGGGGAAAATCGTACCGGATCCGAGTTTCTGCGAACGGAAGAGTGGTGGTGCGGTGCCTGCCGGAGAGAAAGGAGAAAGTGTGACGACCTAAAATTTTAGAAATTTTAGACACACATATTGATTTTTTTTATAATGTTTTAAAGTTAATAAAAGGAAGATTTACAATTTAGCGTTTTACTGGAAAAAAATGGATTACATCCATACATTGGGGCGGATTACATCCGCAAATATTGTATTTTCGTTTCAGATACAGGAGATCAAAGGGTTCAAGGTCACGGGCAGGTGGTGGGTCAACACGGAATGTTACAGCCAGTACAGAGGGTCAACAGAGAAGCAACAGAGAAGTCAGCAGGAGTGCAAATGCAAAAGAGAAAAAAAAACCCACAAGCAGAGACGATGGCAACCCATGAAAGTTAGAACGCAGCAAACAACATCAAACACACAGGCGCGCAACTTACAACATCTACACAGGACAACGCAGAGAGCACAACAAACCTGACACAACCACCGCTATCGGTTCGAACATAGCAGAGTGTAGTTGCTACAAAGCGACAGTTTTGCAGCTAAATCAGGGTATATAAGGAGGGGCACGACAACAATGAAGGAAGTCTGATGGTAACTGTGAACAGAGTCGGTGATCAAATACTAGTGAAAACGCTGAAGAGAAAATTATTATAAAATAAAACGGTAAAGTAAAGGTTGTGTAAGGCTGGTAAGAAATCGCAATACTTTTAACGAGCAAGTGCTAGGAAAGTATTTAACTAATTGGTAACACCAATCATAGTTTGTATAGCATAGGAACTGGTTTACAATCAGTGAGTGAGAAGGATTTACATCCAACTTAGCTCCAACGGATTACATCCAACGGGGAAAGGAGAATAGGGCACTGCTCAGTACTAGGAATCGATAAATATTTTCCTGGAAGTAAACACTCGGAAAATAGAGGGCTAAGAGTAGAATTTGGATTACATCCGAATTATAAAATAGAGCATAGGAGAAGCTAGGAGGATTAGGAGCAAAACCCAGTTTATACCCCACCTTAACGCTACCGTAAGGCAGAAACTTACAGAATAATAAAGACCAATAAAGTAGTGAAAGAGAAAATTGCGGTGTGATTATTTATGTAAGGGACCCTGGACAAGACTGAGTATTACCCCAGCTTAACCCGGAGCAACCGGAGGTTCTTTACATACTTCATTATTCAAGTCCACCTTACATGCTTACGAATCATAAATACACATGGACACATTTTTAAATTGTACCAAGTAGCTCGCGGTAGTACCACGGTACCCACAAGGTCAAAAATGTACAATAAAAAGTACAATTGTACCATGATTTCCATCCGTGCGTCATACTCATTGGTTTTATGTCAGTGGTGGGCGCAACTAAAACTGTGCTTGTATTGATGCTTATTAGTATTAGTGAGATGGCAGAAGTACCCACCAATCACAAAGGCAAGCGTTTGAAATATAATGGTGCATTATATTTCCTCATTTAATATTTTACGCATTTGAAGTAAAAATATTTTGCAAATTGTGTATTACTTAACTAAGGGAATAAGAAGAATATGCTACTAGCGAATTATTCGTTCCTGTTTATATATTTTTTTAGCATAACATCATTTATTTGAAATGAAACACGCTTGTTTGCTGGGTAAATTCTCTTGAAATTCTCTGTCTCATCGACAACTAAATTAAAGAGGCTAAGAATACGTGTGAAATCTCTCGCGTTTTTTGTTTTTTTACCAGTTGTCGATATGTCTTGGGTGATTTTTTGCTACAATATTTTTTTTTGCAAGAAATACCGTTATACATTTGTTTTCGCGTTTTGCTTCATTTGGAAGTTGCATCTGTTGTTTAGTTTTAAGTAAACTTTTAATTGTGTCACAAGTGTTTTAGGTGTGAAATAAAGCGTTTAATATTTAAAAATAAAAAAAAAATATACGCAACTTTTTCACCGGTAAGTTTTAATTATTATATATGAAACACAAACAATGTATTTCATTATCATAATTTAAACTAAAAATTATTATTTTTAGGAATTGGTGTTAGAAAAACGCGAGCTTCAACCAAATGAAGAGGCTATACAAGAAAAAATGTATGCGATTCCTTGCCACAAGAACCAGTGGTATCAGATCCAGTGATCCAAGAAGCAATAGGGGAAGATTTTGCTGAAAATTGGCCTATAAATGATATTGGACAGTGGGTTGGTCGCGTATTTGTAATGGAAGACAGTGCTAAAAGAGAAATACTAAATAACTGCTGGATACCACCGCCGAATTATAATTTTGCCGAATATTTCGCTGACCCAAAAAGAACATTTTGTCACTACAAATACTCCTTGGCTTGCGTAATCCAAAAAATTGAAGGGATCAGTTTGTTTGTATTGCGTTATTTTTCCTCCAAAAAACGTAGAAGGGTATACAGGATTATTTATTATAAAAGCTTTTGTACGCTATAAACAAATGCATGAGTATTGCAAAAAGCATGCTAGTAATCAATGGCATAATTAAGCGGTAGAAGCAGCGAAATTATTTTTGACAAATATTCCAGTAGACGCAATGATGGTTTCAGGTCATAAGAAACTGATTGAGGAGAAGCGTAAAATTGTTACCCCCATCACAACATGTATTTTATTTTGCGGAACACATGACATGGCTTTGCGAGGAAAAAATCAATACAGAACTACTCCAGGTAGTATAGTTTCTTAATAAAGAAAATTTTATATTATAAATTTTTTTATTTATGTAGGTATTTTCCAAGATCTAATAAGTCTGAGAATCGATTGTGGCGACCAGATTTTGCAAAGGCATTTAGATAATTCGAACAAAAATGCAAAATACTTGTCACCACAAATCCAAAATCAATTAATTACTATATGTGACTTAATAATAAAAGACGACATCCTGCAGGACATAAAAAAATCTTTTGCGTACAGCATATTAGCTGACGAAACAGCGGATATATCGGGGAAAAAGCAACTACCTGTTGTAATACGCTTTTTTGACGAGGAAAAATATTTAATTCGAAAAGAATTTCTTGGGTTTGTGGAATTAAATGCAATGAATGCAAAATTTATTGCCGAAGAAATTCAAAATTTTATATCGACATTGCAACTGAATGAATCTAAATGTGTTGGGCAGGGCTATGATGGTTGTAGTACTATGGCTGGAAAAGAAGGAGGTGTACGAAATATTTTGAGGCAAAAATTTAAAAAAGCCCTTTTTTTCATTGTGCTAGCCATAAACTGAACCTCGATCTAAACGTTCTTCCAGAAATTAGAAACACGATGGTATGTATTTAAGTGGTTACGGGTTTACAATTAATTCATCTTCAATCTTTTCATTTACAGGTACAATAAATTTTTTCGGGAATCACCTTTGAGAAAAAAGTGCATTCCAAGTATCCCAATGCTCTGCGAGACACGTTGGTCACACAAATATAAAAGTATCACGCGTTTCACAGAAAATTTTGTTGATATTGTGGAAACATTGGAAAGGTTAACAGGTGAAGGAAATCAGAACACGCGGAAACATGCCTTTCAACTCCATTGCGCAGCCACTCAACCCGTTTTAGTTTTTAGTGTTTTTGTAATTGCACAGTATTCCCTTCTGTTGGAACCAACTGCAAATATTTTGCAGTCTAAAACTATGGGTTTATTGCAATGTGCCAAGCAAATAAAATTAATAATGTCCGTTCTAAAGGAACGCCGAACTAATGCACAGGGCATTGTGGACGGATTGCTTTTTTTCTATTCAAGAAAACACAGCCAATTTAGGAATAGACATGTCTGTTCCAACACACAGAAAAAAGATTGGTTGTAAAACGGTAAAAACAATAAAAATATATTAAAAAGAACTAATATATAATTGCAACTATTAAAATATTTTAAAAGAAACAGATTTTGTATATCTATAAACGTTAAATCATAATTGTATTGGAAATTTATTACTCATAACACTATAATCAATTCTCCTAACTAAATTGATCAACAACAAAAATTTATATTCCGATAGAGTTGTCCCAACCAAATTTAATTACGTGTATTAGAGATCAATACTCAATATTGATCTGAATAAAAAAAATTCATTTATGTCAAAGTATTTTAAAAGAAAAATAATTTATCGGTTGTTGTAACCAATTATTAATTACATTTATTATTATTTGATTACAACAAAAGACTAAAAATGATTATTTTTTTTAATTTACAACTGAAAAAAGGTTGTATGTAATAATTATTGGTTATAACTATTGAATAAAAAAATATTTTTTAATTAAAATTGAGTTTCTTGTCATATTTTAAAAAAATTCATACAAGTCAACACAAAATTGTAATAAATTATTTAAATTTGTAAAAAATATAAATTAATATCAAAATATAAAAAAAAAATACTTAAAATTTACATTTGTGATAAAAAATTGAGATACTGTAATTAAGGTAAGAAATCATTTATTATCTTTTTTAAGGAATATACAATATTTTCATTCTTATGTACATATGTATGTACTTATATTAACACAACTTTTCTCTTTAACAGATTATTCGTATCATATTATGCCAACTAGTTTACCTGCAACGTACATATGTACATATTATTTCAAAAAGGTGCTCTTAAAGAGTTTTGAAGACAGCAGTTATGGATAAAAGCTATATTCTTTAAGAAAACATTTTAAACAAAGTACCCAAACACTGTGTTAGATAAATCCATCGGTTTATATAAAATTACGCCAAACTTTAAACGTTGGTCTTGAAATTATTAAGGAATATATTTCAAAGATACATACGATTTTACCCAGCAACTTGTAAGATTATTAGTTTTAATAACATGAACACACATACTTATATCTAATTAAAATATACTTACATATACTTGTTCTTATGAATTCAGATGTACTTATATTGATATGTTTCAAAATTAAATTAAAATACTTTTATAATATATGAACACATGTATATTAAATAAGTTTACATACTTATATACATATATGTATTAAAAAAAATCAAATAAATATTTAAAAATACGTGTTTAATTTTATTTATTACATTTTTCAATAAATGTAAATGATTGTTCTTTTGCGGACACCAATCAAGCATAATACCAACTTATAATATCTGTTACCAGAACCATTGGCTTACTAAAATTTGCTGCTACTAATAAAACTGAAGTACGAGGAAACAAAATTTTCTATTACTATGAAGGAATTGAGAGATAGTACGTGGAACCGAATGAATTCGATTGGCAATAAATTCGGTTGTCACGACGAATCTGTTTTCTGTGTGAAGGATAGTCTCTCGTCAAACGCACCGTTCAAACCCCCCATTTTCATCACCTGCTGAATACTGAAAGCGATCTATATACATTCCTTACACCCCTTTCTGACTAGGCAAGTCACTTGCTCAAGTTAGTTTTTTATTTTCTTTTATTTTTCTTTGAACTTGCTTTCATGTTCAGACTCAGCAACTGACTTGCCCAAGTTTCGTTCTCTTTTACTTATTATACTCTTCACACAGTGAAAAAGGGTATATATAGGTTTGTCATTCCGTTTGAAATTTCTACAATTATCAATTATCTACACATACATACAAACGTGGTATACTGGTTAGAGTGAGCCAAAAAAATTTTTTTATTTTATATTTTATTAAAATTTTTATTGTTTTATTTTTAATTTTTCTTTTAATTTATTTTTTTTAAGCACATAAGTAAACTAAATGTATAATATTACAATGGGATGTTTTTATGTATGTATGTTTTGTATGTACGTATTTCATATGAGATAAATGGTGACATAAACAATTGTTGTTGCATGACAACACGTTGTGAAGGGTTTATAAGATTCGGCATGGCCGAATATAGCACTCTTGTTTGTTTTTATTACTCTTTTGTTTTTGGTTTCTCAACAAAAACTTGCTCGTACTTGCCGAGTACAGGCAAGTGTGTACTCAAAAATGAGCAAGTTTCTTCCTCTTAACCCGACCTTACCCCTTTTGCCTATAAACATAACACTTGCGCAAGTCACTTGCGCAAGTGACTTGCCTAGTCTGAAAGCCGTGTTATATAGATTCTTTAATTTCATCACTGGACAGAAGATTTAATAAAGAGAATAGGCCAGTGTTTGCAATTCATTGTTTGCACCCGTCAAACATGCTTTCTTTGAAGCTGGAAGAACTTAAAGATGCCACAAAAACGTTGGAGCATTTTTGAGAGTTGGATGATTTGGAAGGAGAAATTGAGCTTTGGTATAATTCTTGGCAACAAAAAAAATGGGTAAAGACGAATTAGCCGACTTAGAGCTGGCGAGTATTTTGAAAGACGCTGGATTATTTTATCCAAATATAAAGAAGGCCGTGCGCTACTGCAACTGTTGAGCGGTCATTTAGCACTTTAAGGCGAGTAAAAACATGGTTGCGCTCCACAATGACTGAAGCTCGTTTAAACGGTAAAATAATACGCAATTTTATTTATTATCAAAAAATAAGTATATATATATTGCAGGACTATGTATGCTAAGCGTCCACCGAAAATTGGTAACCGAGAAGGACGAATTTTTGGAAAAAATTGTAGAAAAATTTTCAGAAGATCCACGCAGATTACTTCTCAAATAGATCGAAATTGTAATAATCATAAAAAATCATAATGATAAAAAATCATAATTTTCGTAGCACCACCCTATTTCATATCCTGGCTACGCCTCACAGTGAGACAGCTCTAAAGTAACAGCGGCAAAAAATAGTTTTTGGCGTGTCGTCCAATTTGGATGAAATTTTCACAGTATATTAACAGATATATGAGTAACAATTACCTGAAATTTGAGATTCATAACTTCATTGCTTTTTGGTCTAGAGCAAGTCAAAGTTGAGGTATGCTAACGCGCTTGAAATATGTTGATTCAATATGTAATATTCAAAAGCTTATCAATAAAAAAATACATAATAAATATAACCTTAGAGTATTTTTTTAATTAATTTAGTTGTTGTAGAATGAGTAGATAAAAAAATAAATTTAAAAAAAGAAACACAAAAAAAAATTTCTTTATAACAGAATTGTGGTGTACAAATTTAACATTTTGCATTTTCAATGGACTAGGAAATATAGAGCAGCCCCTCGCCCTAGGTGCAGACTTATATCAAATAAAAGATTGAAGTCTCAGCTTTCATTTAAAGTAGAGGACATAAGTATAGCAAAAGTTTGCAAAGGTACTTTAAACATACAAAAAACTACAAAAAATACGCAACGTGCACATTTTGTCGCTATACGTAAGTATGTACATATGTTAGCATGCAATAGCATGTTTAAAAATTTTTAATTTTTTTTTTTTAATTGTTTGTTTGATATTTTATATTGTGCTCACAAACTTTTTAAAAACAAACTGTAAAAAAATATTACATTGTTGTTGTTTTAAATATTATTGATCAACAAACGGTAATTGCAATTATGTAAGTATACTTATGTTTAATTCACAATCTACATATTTGAGAGTGCAAGTTTATACAAGTTTATATAAAGTGTTAAAAAAAGTTTACAAGGTCATGGATAATTCAATAATTTTTTATAGTGCAATTTCTGATATTTGGATCGATAGCAATAAAGATATTGAAAAAATTAGAATACCATTATGTTATTAAAAAATTATTGATAGAATGAAAAAAATTGTTTTTTATTGCATTTTAATGGGAAGTGGGTGTAAGAGTGGGCGTGTTATTGTAATTTTTGCATGAAACATTTTAAATTATATAAATAATAATAATATCAAATTTGAAGATTGTACCTAAAATATTTTAGAAAATATGGCACTTTTTATGTTGAGGTTGTATGGGGGGTGGGGGTAAAAGTGGGCCAAAGTCCAAAACTTTATTCCGATAATGTTTGTAACAATATAACATTCAAGTATACCAAAATTTAAAGTTATCCCTTAAGTATTACGGACAATACGGCATTTTACAAATTTCGATTGTATGGGAGGTGGGCGTAAAAGTGGGCGAATTTTCTTAATTTTTTTTTTTTAACTGGAAATGTCTCAAAAGTAACCTGTGCAAAATTTCAGAACTCTGCAATTACTTCTTGTATTTAATGCCGGCGTTGTCTCACTGTGCGCCTTTGCCAGTTACAGTGTAAAAACAGAATATTTACAACACAAACAACCCGTTTAGGATGTGTGATGATGAGTTTGCCAACGACTTCGCGTTATTATCGTGATAAAAAATAGCCTATGTGTTAATCTAGGTTGCTATCTATCTATGTGCTGAATTTCATTTGGTTCCGTTCAGCCGTTTTTGCGTGATTGAGTAACAAATATCCAAACATACAAACATTCACATTTATTATATTAGTAGGATATGTACGTACATATGTATGTATACGTTAAAATCACAATTTCTTAAAAAATAATTTTAATATTATTTTTTTAACAAAATAAAAAATTTAAAGAAATGGATATTTCGATGTGTTACAAACGGAATTGGTGACCATTGCAGTGTTGCCGTTGTTTGCATTTTTATACCCTTCACACAGTGAAAAAGGGTATATGTATATAGGCTTGACATTCCGTGTGAAATTTCTAGAATTTTCATTTCCGACCCCATAGTATATATTTTCTGAAAGCTTATGAATAGGGGAGTCGATTAAGCTCTGCCAGTCTGTCCGTCGCCCGTCTGTCCGTTTATATGTTGAAACTTTTTGAAGGCCCCCGATATCGCCTAGACCCGGGTGAGGTATTAAAAATCAGTATTGAAAATCAGAAACATCGGTACATAAACAACTGAGATATAAGCAAAAAACCACGACCACCTCCACTTTTTTCACAAAAACAACATTACAACAACATACAAACGTGTATACTGGTTACAGTAAACGTGGCATCGAACCCCAGCTGAACCAAAAACAAAATTTTTTATTTTTTTTATATTTTTTTTTCTAATTTTTTTTTTATTTTATATATTATTCATATTTTTATAATTTTTTTTTAATTTTTTTTTGTTTTATATTTATTATTTATACTAGCCAAACCCGGCGCGCGTTGCTACGCCCCTTAACGAATCAAAATGCATTCTGAATTTTAACTGAATATCAAGTGCAAAAACCTAAAAATTATAATTTTTTTTATGGGCGGGGCATTGCCCAGTTTTCTTATCACGAAATTGTAAAGTCATAATAGCTCAATATGTGTGCAAAGTTTCAGAAGAATCGGACCAGTGCAAGTACCTCAAAATTATAATTGTTTTTATGGGCGTGGCCCTGCCCACTTTTCTAATCTCGAAATTGTAAAGTCATAACAGCTCAATATGTGGGCAAAGTTTCAGAATAATCCGTCCAGTGCAAGTACCTCAAAATGATACCTTTTTTTTATGGGCGTGGCACTGCCCATTTTTCTAATCACGAAATTATTTAGTCATGACAGCTCGATATGTGTGCAAAGTTTCAGAAAAATCGGTCTGGTGCTAGTACCTCATAATTATAACCTTTTTTTATGGGCGTGGCCATGCCCACTTTTCTAATCACGAAATTATATGGTTATGCCAGTTTAGTATGTGTGCAAAGTTTCAGAAAAATCGGTCCAGTGCAAGTACCTCAAAATTAAAACTTTTTTAGGGGCGTGGCCCCGCCCACTTTTTTTATCACGAAATTATTTAGTCATGACAGCTCAATATGTGTGCAAAGTTTCAGCAAAATCGGTCAAGTGCAAGTAGCTAAAACTGATAACTAATTTTTATGGGCGTGGCCCCGCCCACTTTTTTTCACCCATAAACACTCCCTGGTATGTGTACAACAACTTGCCAAAGTTTGAGCCCGATCGGTTTTACAGTTTCGGAGTCTATAGCTAACTCACACACACACACACACACAGAGTTTCACTTTTATATATATAGATTTTCATTTTTTTTAAATATTTTTTTAAATTTTTTTTTTTATTTTTTTAACATACATACGTAAATTTATAATTTTACAATGAGATGTTTTTATATATGTATGTACGTATTTCATATGAGATGAATGGTGATACAAACTACTGTTATTGCATGACTACAGGTTGTTAAAGCTGGATTCACCCATAAAATTTTAGTTCAGAACAAATTTTTTTTGTATTGAGTTTGATGTTTTACTTTTGAGAGAGAGAGAGATTATTTTGTTCAGAAAGATTTTTCTTGAATTGGTTTAATTTTAATTCTTGTTCAGAAGAAACTGAATTGGGATGCCACTATTTTTCAATATTTACATGAAAATTGAATTTGGTTGCCACATCACACAGTGTCAGTACATTTATTATACAAAAATTGTTTTTGCCGAAAATTAACAATTAAAATGGAATTTAATGAAAATATTGCTCAAAAATTAATAGAAGAATTAAAAAACCAGGAAGAAAATGTTTGTATGACATGAGCAATAGTGCATACAAAAATAATTATTTAAAACAGGGTTTATGGAATGAAATATAAGCGACTCTTTTTATTTTCGATTTTTTTTATAAATTTCTTTTGCAAACAAATTGACTTTATGCACTTCAATTAAAAATAATAATTTTAGTTTTCTTCTATCCAACATTTTCTTCACATATATTTTAATGAAATAATTTACGTTTGTATATATTTTCATAGTTTGCTAGCGGTGCTTCCACTTTGTACAACTGTTTGCATTTTATATTATATGGCAGCTTTGTTTTTTCGGACAAATTTTCTTAAATGGGTGAATCGTTCTGCAGAAAACTCTCAGTAAAAAATGTTATTCTCCGGAAAAAATTTTGTTCAGAACAAATGGGTGAATTCACCTTAAGGGTATATAAGATTCGGTACGGCCGAACATAGCACTCTTACTTGTTAATTGTAATGAGCATAATATGCAGTGCAGTGATGCATTTACGAACAGGTCCAGTTTTTCGTGTTATAATTTTTAAAATATATGTCCATATGTATCATAACTAGGGTTGCCATTCGTACTGTTTTAAACAGTAAATGTACTGTTTTTTGGAATATGTACTATTATATTCACAATACCTAAAACAGTACGAAAAAGTACTGTTTTTTATATTTGTACTGTTGGATATACATGTATTGAATTTTGTAATTTTTTAAAGAATGAAACAGGAAAAAATTGTATTGTTAAATGTGTACAAAAAAGGTATAAATATTTATAATTTATTTAAATTAACTTTTTTTGTAAGCATAAATTATTTTATTTTATATAACTATACCACCTCTATTTGTGTTGTATAATTATTTATTGAATTTTAAAAATTATCAAATGTATTCATTTTAAAAATTCAATTGATTTTTTTTAGAATTTTTTTTTAAACAATATTTAATTAATACTTCTGGATTACTTTATATAACTTAAAAATTATCAATTTTAAAGTAGACTTTACTTTATTGTTCATAAAAATTGTTATTGTCTTTAAAATAAACTTCAAAAAAATTATAAAAAATAATATTATAGTCGACTTTAACAAGAAATGTTTTCTTTTTGAAGGATTTGTCTGCTCGATAAATAGCTTTGCATTATTACAACTTCCATTTTTTTATTGTTATTATTATTAATTTTAATAATATTTAATGAATAAAAAAATAATAAATTAAAGGCTTATAATGCAAAGCCATTTATCTGCCAAACAAAATCCTGTCTTTAGCTAACGGCAAGTTGTAATAATGGCCCTAAGTCTACTTAAAACTTGATAATTTATCAATTACAATTAATATTTTTTAAGTTATATATAGTATTCCAAAAGTATTAATGGAATATTATTGTAATTTGAAGAAACAAATCAACTGAATTTACATATTGTAGATAATTTCAAAATTCAACTCGTAGTTTTTGAAATTCAATTACCAATTTCGAAATTCTATTTACTATTTTTGAAATTAAATTAATAACTTTTGAAATACATTAGATCATTTTCAAAATTAAGTTTGAAAATATAGTGCATAGTTCTGAAATGCAGTCAAAAATGTTAAAGCATTGGTAATTCGTTTATTCAAACACATATCGATATTAATATCGAAAAACGACGTTTAATTTGTGTTTTTGACCACGTTAGTAACTTAAGATACTATTTGTAGTTCGACTCGATCTACATATCGAGTTTGATACTATTTTTTTGATAAAATTTGTTTTATTCTATAATTTTAATTCGAAATGTGACTCTTTTTATGAAAAAATTGTTCAAATTTTTTTTGAGTTGTGACCCTTTTCATGAAAAAATGGTGTTAACTCAAAAAATAGATTTTTTTGCAATGATTAGTAAAATTTAAAACAAAAACAATGTATATATATATTTTCAAATGGAATTTGCTTCCTATGGTATATTTGAATTTTTAAATTCTGTTAAAATGTGGCCACAAACAGTTTTTTGACTCTACTGAAAATTCAAAAATTTTGAGTTAATACCCTCTTGTTGATCAAGTGCGATATATATTGCATTTTAAAACAATGCAATATTTTATGTTACCTTCTCATAGTTTTGTATATGTGTTTTATGTTATTTTTATACCCTTCACCTGTGGTGCACAAGGGTATATATAGCTTTGTCATTCCGTTTGTAATTTCTACAATTTTCATTTCCGACCCCATAAAGTACATATTTTCTGAAAGCTTATGAATAGAGGAGTCGACTAAGCCTTGACCGTCTGCCCGTCTGTCCGTGTGTTGGTTGAAATCAACATACATACATACATACATGTAAAAAACATACCAAAAAAAAATTACAAAAAGAAAAAATATTAAAAATAAAAAAAACTGCAAAAAAAATTAAAAAAAAATTTAAAAAAAAATATTAAAAAAATAATAAAATATAAATAATATATTAAATAAAATAAAATAAAATTTTTTGGCTCAGCTGGGATTCGATGCCACATTTATTCTAACGTGTACGTATGTACGTATTTTATATGAGATGAATGGTGATACAAACAATTGTTATTGCATGACTACACGTTGTGAAGGGTATATAAGATTCGGCACGGCCGAATATAGTACTGTTACTTGTTTTACTTATTTTTAAAACATATGTGATGTACTATTGAATTAAAAGTTAAGTCAATAAATAAAAAAATGTACTGTTTTTTTCCCCCTCAATGTACTTTTTTCACTTTTCAAATATGGCAACCCTAATCATAACAATTACACAGTGCAACAAGAAACACCAATCTCAACCACTCCAGTTGGAAATAAAAGTTCACCATTAACTTAACAAAACTGCTAAAGGGTTTTGGAAAGTTAGCTCGAATTTAATTTTCATGGCCTATTGAAGTTGGGCCATTTTGTACCAATTTTTGCACTATGAGTGAAAATTGGAGAAAAACAACGTATAAATATATAAAACAAGTAAGAGCACTGTATTCGGCAGTGCCGAATGTTTTATACCCACCGCCAATTTGAAGTACTTTTATAGCACAAAATTTATTATTTTGTTATTAACAGTAATCGCTATGGAATAATCTTTTTATACTAAAATATGTTTTACTTTTTTTGTATAACTTCGATTTACTAGTCAAATATTTTCGTAAATTTAGTCTTTCAATGAAAGTGGGCGTTAAAGTAGGCGTGTCAATATAGCTTCTGCTAATAAATACAGCTTAGATATTTTAATATAGTTCTTTATTCTTCCAAAATCTTTATTCATAGAGAAATTATATCAATTTGAGATAAAGAGTTATATGGGAGGTGGGCGTAAAATTGGACGTGTCACATTTATTTTCCGTTAAACCAAAGTACCGAAAATTGGTGGTTGGTATAAAAGATTCGGGACGGTCGAATATAGTGCTCTTACTTGTTTTTTGTTCAATTTTCACTAATAGTGCAAAAATTGGTTCAGAATGGCCCAACTTCTAGAGGCCATAAAAATTTAATTCATGCTAACTTTTCAAAACCCTTGGACAGTCTTGTTAAGTTAATGGTGAACTTTTATTTCCCATTGGAGTTGTTAAGGCTGGCGTCGATGACCCGAAATTTGTTGCACGGTGTTACCAAACTATTTTTAAATATGTTGTAAATGAAAACTCTGTACACAATTTTGGGGACTTTCTCTTTCCACCACCAAAAAATAAGTCCTAAGTAAATTTAAATAACTTTCAATTAAATAAGTCCTAACTGAGAGAGCCAAAATAATTTAGAAAGTACCACAGAGCATTTAAAAGTGCCACAAATGGCCCTATTGTGCCAAATTTTGCAACACTGGTCAAAGCAGAACAAAATAAGATATTTTACCTGAGAGCATATTTGCTTTCCGTCGCGCTCTTTTAAGGCCATATTAAGATCCCAGTCAAATTGTCCCTCTCGATAATCGAAACGTGGTCCCATTAGTCTTCTTAAACGAACATTCCAATATTCTTGAATTTTGAAAATATTAGGATCCTTTGACAACCAAAAATTAAAAGCATTTTCTAGGCCATCACGTTGCCAATATTTCATTTGACCAATATCCAGCATAGGCGTTAGTTTATTAAGAAAATCTTTATTCGTGACAGCCTTTAGTAACGATCTTGCCTTTACTAACAAATACCGCTGAGATGACGGCCTTGTCAACGAGTTTCCATATATATCCATAAATAAATGTACTTTAGTTCGTAGATTTAAAATATTGGGACTTTCTAATGCTATACCAAGTAGAGCCATGTTTCGTGCCACTATTTCAACACAACCATCGACTAGATAAAAGTTTATAATTGTTGATATTCCTTGTGATCTGTGTGTGTAGACTTTAGCAATTGTTTTAATTATATGTCGAGGATCATTTGCTCCAAATAGCAGTATATTTATATGCTCTTTAAAATGTTTTTTTGTATCATCGGCATTTATATTTTGGCCACCCGTGGAAATACTATTATCTATTTGTTTTGAAATTGTATCCTCATTTTTATAAATATTTAAATATTCATTCAACAAATCTAATGTTTCACTTAAGCCCCAAAACATGTTGCGACTATTATTTGATGTTTAAAATTTGTCTTGTTATAATAAAAAAATAACAATATTTAAAAATAACAATATGACGTTGCTATTCAAGGCATATTGTTGCCTTGGTTGCTATGGTTTCTTAAAAGGCATTTTCATACAGGTATGTAAGTATGTATGTCTATATATGTATAGATACAACCAAGGCACATTTATTCATCAGGTAGTCTTGTTTCGTCAGCTGATTATTTTTTTCTTCACTTCCTTTTAAATTTCAGCTGCCAAAGTCTATAGATAAAAAACAATTTTCTCTCTTCTTTCATTTATTTCAAATGTCAAACTTCATATATAAAAAATATAAACCAAAAAATTCTCTTCGAACTGCAATTACCTGATGAATCAATATGCCTTGGATACAACCATGGTGTAATTACATAAGGTAATAGCGTAAAGAAGAGCGATTTTCGGCTGTCTTTTTTATGTATGAAGTTTGACAATTTCCGTTTGACTTAATCCAGCACACACAAAAATTGTCAGCTGGGCTGGCCCCGCCACCTTGTATAAGTGTACCCTGTCAAGGGTCTCTTGGGCCAAAGCCCGGTGAATGACTGATGGCAACGCTAAAAATGATAACAAGCTGGAGTTGTCCGGCTACTCCGGTAGAGCGCGTGAGGTTTGCCATCAAGCCATCCACGAGACACTGAGCAAAAAAAAAGTAAGTAAAACAAAAAAACTTCAACCCTCAGTTTTGTGTCCCATGTTTCTCCTATGTTTACGCTTTGGTATTCAACTTCCTAGCCTGCAGCTGGTGGAATGCTGCATTAGCTTGCCCACCCCTAACCATGGCAAATCTTCGGCCATTTATTTACTGATTTGACCCTACTTACATTTGGCCCTACAGCTTAGATTTTCTCACTTACCTTTATTTTTAGATTATTCCATCGTAGAATATTTCCACACCATTCATACCATGTCCTTCGTCTTGTCTTTGTCAGTCATTCAGAAAAAAAACAAGGACTCCCCACTGTGGGATTTACGACTAACTGTCAGGTACCGAACTATAATGAGCTCACTATTTTCCTTCGTCCCCGCACAATAGCCAACTCTGGGCCACATTAATAGGTAGTATCTAAATATCTATAATTACTTAACCGACTTGTGTTTTTTTCTATTTCAGTCCGAAGCTGTCTACTGTCTGTTCGTGTATAAAATTGGTGTAATACTATGAGGTTGGGAGCCTCTGATGCGTGCCAAACTTGACTCCGATGTTGTGTGATGGAGTAGTGAAACCAGGATGTGTTGGTGGTGTTTGTTTAATAACAATATGTATCTATGTATGATTTTGTTTATTTATTAAATGAGTAAACGAACTTTATTTTTATTCTCTTAAGCAGTATTAAATTTTTCATTTTACAATATTTCTCTTCTTTTTTTTTCTTTTTTAATAAAAAAAACTTGTGTGTGTATGTATGTATTTATTTACATGTAATTTTATTTATTTATTTTAATAAAATATATATAATTTAACAAAATACATTTTTCAAAAGTATTTTCCTTCGGTTTTTTCTTTATTTTTTTCTCATTAAATTTACTGTTTTTCTTATCCATTTATTTTATTTTAAAAAAGTTTTGTGTTTCGTTTTTTTTTTCTTTAATCTATAATTTTGCTTTTTTTTCGACAAAAAAAAAATTAAAAACTTTCTTTAAAACTTTTCCTTTTTTTCACTTGCACTTGTTTTCCTTCGCTTTCAGAAACTTTTTCCTCTCCATCCTCTTAAACTTCAAAAAACTCCCTCCACTTCAAATTTCCCTTTCAATTCTTTTCCCGCCTTTCTTAACATTTTCCGACATCTTTTCTTAACATACTTTTACCTGCATCAACTGAGTTCCAATCTTACTCAAAAGTTTCTCTTCTTCTTCCACTTTCATTCACTACCTTAACCCTAAAACGAGCCACATGACAACCCTGGATACAACAAAGCAACTTTTTAAGGGATGTTTTTTGTCAAGGCCAATTTGTATATCAGGGGAAGTTGTTATGATATGTTTCATTTAATTAGTTCAATTCGTATATCTGGGATGGAAAAGTTGTTATGATATGTTTAATTTAATAAAATTTTATTAAAACAACTAAGAGCACTATATTCGGCTGTGCCGAATTTTTTATACCCACCATCAATTTTGTGTACTTTTATAGCACAAAATTTATTATTTTGTTATAACAGTAATCGCTATGGAATAATTTCTTTATACTAAAATATGTATCATTTTCTTTATATAACTTTGATATGATATTAAAATATTTTTGTAAATTTAGTCTTTCAATGAAAATGGGCGGTAAAGTAGGCGTGTCAATATGGTTTCTGCTAATAAATAAAACTTAAATATTTTAATATATGTAGTCCTTTATTCTTCTACAACTTTGTATATACATATAAATATATGAATTTAAGATAAAGCGTTATATGGAAGGTAGGCGTTAAGGAGGGCGTGTCACTTTCATTTTCTAGAATAACAGTGCTAAATTTCATCATCATTCCTCTAATTTTGTCGGTTTTATGAGCTTTTAAATTTTATTGACAGTTAATTACGTGAAAAGTGGGCGTTTAAGTAGATTTGATTGCATTTTGAAAGCATTTTGTTGACAATATATTGTTACAGATTTATTTTTAAATTGCTTAATTTACATTATAATTTATTTTAGTTGTAGTAGATTAAGTAACTGTAGTTTTATTTGTATTAGCTTATTTCGCTGGTTGTTCGAACATGATGTTTGTTATTATGTGTAACATACTTTTAGGCACTTCTATTATTCGTGCATATTACCAAAGAATATAAATCATATAGAATGCGCATGAAGGCCCAAATTGAAATATTTTTTAAAAAAGTTTTATGACGCGGTCGGTGTGTGGAGTCGTTTGCTTATTTTTACTCCCATCGGACGCGTCCCCAGGTGGCGGATAGGGGGGGTGGATGTGGTGTGGGGGGCCTGAGCGCTTCATAGAGTGGGAAAGACCTACCCATCTAAATGAGTAGAGATTTGTCGCATTATGTAGTGATCAGATCCCGTACACTACCTCTGACCCTAGGGGTTCCTAGAACTCCTCGCGGACCAAATAAAAATAAGATAGGGCGGTTCCCAAAATAAACCAAATATGAACGAGAAAATTAAAGAAATAAAAGTTACGGTGCAGAGCCTAATAAACTCAGTACCGGCGGCTAATGGTGGTGAGCAAGCAGGCCCCGAGTCGTCGTCATCAAATGACTGTAAGGAAACAATTTCGGAGGTGGGCAACTTGGCTTCCGTTATTGATAAAGCATCAAGAAGAATAGAGAACGAGGGATCGGATCAAAGGGTGAGCTTTAAGCATCCCCAGCCACACAAGACAGGCGAGGATTCCGACACCTCTGACTCAAACATAGAAGATGCTGTCACTACGGTGTTATGCACAAAGGATACCTCTGAGGTAGATAAAATGGTTGAGGAAGTAAGCGCAAGCATTGCCAAACTCACCACAGACAAAATAAGAACTCTCTCCGGAGCGCAGCAAAGGAAGACTGCCAAAAAGAAACAGAGAGTAAATAAGAAAGGTCAGCGGGATGTCCCTAAAGAGAAAGACTCATCTACACCCATTTCTACCGAAAAGGGTAAGAGGATTCGATCTCCGGAGGAACAGAACACCGTTGGCAATACTAAAAAGAAAAAAAGTTACCAGCAGGGAAGTAAAACGGTTAGCATTTCCCAACTCCCGAAAGAAGACCCTCCGGCCAATCTGAAAGGAGAAGGTAATGAACCAATAGCTTCAACCTCAAAACAGGCGAAAGCGGTAGCTAAAAATATAGGTGATGGTGAAACAGCCGGAAAAAAAACCCCACCATCACGTAAAAGAAAGCCGGAAGAAAAATCGGCTAAGGAGCAACCTACGTATGCGAAAGTGGCCAGAAGGAAGATGACAGAGGAGCTATGCTATGCTGTTATCGACTCCAATAGCGCATCGGGCAAAATTCCAATGGCACATCAGAAGGAAGTAGAGAATGCCATAAATGAGAGGATTGTGCAGTATGTCCTGGAAGCAGATGATAATGCTCCACAGATCCATATAGATAGCTGTAGGTTCGCCAGGGAAGTACTGTTTCTACAACTAGAATCAGACACCTGCGCACATGTTATGAAAGACCTAGTGGGAGGCATACCAGCCCCATGGGAGGGTGGCAAACTTGGCATGGTGAAAAAAGCCGATATCCCATCCCTAACCAAGGTTTCATTTTTCGTTAAAGGTTGGGGCAGCAAACTTGATAGCAAGGCCATGCTTAGGATCATTGGCAAGCAAAATAGAGGTCTGGAAGTAGACAAATGGGAGGTTTTCCATCGTGAGGAAACTGACGATGGCACCCTGGTAGTTGCAGGAGTGGATAAACCCTCCATGTCTTACCTCGAGGAGCAAAAAGGGAAGGTGTACTTCGCGAGTACAACTATTTTCTTCAAAGTTGGTAAGACGCCCATTGGTTGGACACATAATCCAACGGAGAAGAAAGACCCTGACGAAGAACCAAAGGAGGCTAAAGAGGATGAAGGCCACCCCGTGCCAATGAAGAGGGAGGAGTTGGAGATAACTCAATCCCAAGAAGAATCTCTTTTAGCCGAACAACAATGATACTGCTCTTGCAGATCAATCTCCATCGAAGCAGAACGGCTACACAAGCTTTGATGGAAAATATAACTAAAGGTAAGGTACACATAGTTCTCATTCAGGAACCCTGGACTGTTAAAGACAGAGTTACTGGATTGAATGAGTGTGATTACCAATTATTTTATGCTAAAACTGGGTCTCGACCCAGAACATGTATACTTTGTCATAAGGGATTAAATTTTCTTTTTTCCCCAGATTTATCTACAGCGGACGCCACTACCTTAATACATGGCTCACGCAATTTAATGCTGGCATCGGTGTACCAACCTTCCGATGCTCCGACACTTCCACCAACGTCGGATTTAAGAAGTACGATAACATCGGCAAGGAGAACAGGTAGGAATATTTTAATAGGTTGTGATGCGAACTCGCATCCCCTCTCTTGGGGCAGCACGAACTGTAACAAGAGAGGAGACGCCCTATGGGAATTCCTAAATGCTAATAACTTATTTACCCTTAACTCAGGTAATAAACCTACATTTATTAACAGAATTAGAGGTTCGAAAATTATCCAGAACCGGATGAAAATCTGGACACGATAGATTCGATGGTGGGAAGACTGACTGCCGATTTTAGGGAAACTTTTGAGGAGCATTGTCCACTCCGACAAAGGCGAACCCCAAGGGAAAAGCCCTGGATGACAGGTGAACTGATTAATCTCAGGAAAGAAACCCGAAGGCTATTTAACAGAGCCTATCGAAAGAAACAATCAGTATACTGGGACGATTACAGTGAGAAGCTCAGAATATACAACAAAGCAATAAGAATCGCCAAACGCAGATCCTGGAGGCTTTTTTGCAATCAGGTGGACAGCGTGAATGACGCTTCTAGAATTAAGAAATTCCTATCGAAAACCCACACCCAACCGGAAACCCTCGTTGACTCGAACGGGAAAAGGTCGGAGACAATGGAGGAGACGCTAGGAATACTGATAGAGGCACACTTCCAAACACGATGGCGGATGACGGAGAAATTCCACACCCCCATGACGGTAGTGCCACGACGGACATAATTATAACCACAAAGATGGTAAGAGAGGCGGTGAATAGTTTCTTGCCATATAAGGCACCAGGGCCGGACGGTATTTTTCCGGCTCTCCTACAAAGAAGCATTGACCTAATCGACATAAGGCTGGCGAATATTTTTACTACTTGCCTGAAATATGCGTATACCCCTGTGGAATGGAGGGAGGCGAGAGTTGTTTTCATACCTAAACCAGGGAGGGAAAATTACGCAAATCCTAAAGCTTATAGACCCATAAGCTTAACATCATTCTTATTAAAAACCATGGAGCGTATCGTCGATGGAATGGTCAGAAGACGATTACCAGGCGATTCAATGAGATTTGGACAACACGCCTATATCAAGGGCAGATCTACTGAGACTGCTCTTCAGGAGGTTGTTTATCATATAGAGAGATCCTTCGACCTGGGTGTGTATACCATGGGCGTATTCATAGACATAGAAGGAGCTTTCAATAACGTAATGACCTCAAGTCTTATCGGTTCCTTGGAAAACTTAGGGTTAAGCCATGTCTTAATTGCATAGATTAGCAATATGTTAAGGAACAGATGGATAAATTGTGAGGCAAATGGAGTAAGAAGAAGGGACAAAGTATGTCGAGGAACCCCGCAGGGAGGTATTTTATCTCCATTAATATGGGTAACTACCATACATAGTCTACTGAGGATTCTATCGAACGAGGGATTCAAGCCTATCTGTTACGCAGATGATGTTGCGATACTGATCAGGGGGACGAATCCAAATTCTTTATGTATGAGAGCAATGGAGGCTTTGAATATATCCTATAACTGGGCGAAGGAGCGAGGGCTCAATGTCAACCCGGAAAAGACTGAAATCTGTTTGTTTACGAGAAAGAGGAAGATACCGGTGCATAGTTATCCCATCTTTCGGAATAAGACAATTAAGATTGATAAAAAGGTCAAATACCTAGGAATAGTACTTGATTGGAGACTATCCTGGAAGGACCACATTCAATGTAAAGTGGAGAGAGCTCAAAGAATATGGGCCCTCTGCAGAAGAGTGATTGGCTCAAAATGGGACTTAAGCCCAAGGATGACACATTGGCTATATACGAGTGTACTGCGGCCTACAATTACGTACGCTTCGTTAGTATGGTGGACATCCTTAGAGAAGAAGGTGAATATAAAACCTCTTCAAAAGATTCAGAGACAGTGCTGCATTAGTATTTGCGGCGCCATGAGGACCACATCGACAATGGCCATTGAGAATCTATTATCCATTTGGCCTATTGAGTTACAGGTAAAATATGAAGCGGCCTTAGCTGCCACAAGATTAATGGCAATAGATGAGTGGCTTATAAGAGAACATAAGACCAGATACCAAAGAATAACGGATATCTTGCCTATAGGAAATATTACAGAATTAACATGTGATAAAATCCCGATGAGATATGAGAATATTAACTGCATCACCATTATACCGGAAGAGGGAGAATGGGATGAGATAATCAGGATGGGAAACACCCACGGAATCGATCTTTATACAGACGGTTCAAAGATTGGTGACCAAACTGGAATGGGCTTATACGACATAAGCCGAAATAGAGGCAAATACTTCCGTCTACCAGATCACAACACTATTTTTCAGGCTGAGATCATGGCGATTACGGAAGGAATTAAATGGATAAAGGAAACGAATAGCGAAACTCCGATTCGTATCTTTACGGATAGCCAATCAGTGATTAAGACATTGAGAAAGGAGAAAGTTGAATCCCGGAACGTTTTGCAATGCAAGAGTGAGATAAACTCATATGCAAATTGTGAACATCTGGAGATAATATGGATACCAAGCCATCACGGGCTGATCGGAAACGAGAAAGCCGACAAATTATCCAAAATGGGAGCTCTTTTGAGTACTATAACTTTGGAGAACGCCAAACCCCTTAAACGATTTAAGGATGAACTTAAACGTTGGGCAATGGAAGAACATGTCAGAAAATGGCAAAGCACTGATGTCGGTAAGGTGACAAGAACACTCTGGGGTGACCCAAATCTTGGGAAGTCAAAGGAGATTCTGAGACTAAGTAGACCTACACTTAGGAAATTAACCGGTGTAATAACAGGTCATACGGAGTTGAGAACTCATTTAGCACGCATGGGATTATCTGAGGAGACGACATGTAGAGCTTGTGAGGAAGAGGATGAGACCCTGGTACACTACCTCTGTCATTGTCCTGCGTTTGGGCATATTAGGCGCGAAAATTTTACAGTAGATAATATGCCGAACTTGGAATACCTGGGGAACTCGAACTGGAGATCCATAAGGCGTTACATTGAGGGGACTGGTTTCTTGGACTGGTCCGTTATTTATGGGAAATTATGTTTATGGTTTTTTTGTTTGGGAATTCCGTTTTCCACATGGAGCGCACAACATGCCAACTGGGCATAGGTGTATACCTGTCATGGGTTTGGGCTTTTATACCCCTCCTTTTCAACCTAACCTAACCTAACCTAACCTAACCTAAGGCAAAAGGGAAAGAAGCATAAGTAAAGAGCATAACAATGTTTCGCTCTCATACGTAATTGCGTGTGTTTGTAAATACTTCAGCTTGCATGTATGTATGTTTGTATATATTTTGATATTTTCATTTCCTGTACAAATTCTTGTCAGTCAGACGTTTAACTACGTACGCGTGTATGTATGTTGTTTGTGCATGTATGTATGGATGTGTTAATGTTATTCAAACAATGATATGAGAAAATATAAGTTTACATTTATAAAAGAGGTCAAATAAATTCAAATAAATGTGAGCAAACATATTGAAAACAAATACGCTCGACTGTGTTACAGTAGCAAAAGTATATATATATTGTTGTTGTACGAATGAGATTGCATCAATTGTGATCGAATTTTATTTGCCCTTCTTAGTTAAAATTTTAGTGTACGTGTACATTTTAATTGATTTGAGATAATTTTAATACAATGAAATTTATTATACTTAGGTGAAAATGTTTTTTTCAAGCATTTGAATTTCACTTGAGGTATTTTAAATAAATAAAACTTTATATAAAAAATGCGAATAAAACTAGAGTTGAGAATTATGTACTATTTTTTTTAGAACAAACAGAATGTTGAAAAGTTTATTTATTTCAAAATAAATTAAATAATAATATTGGAAAATGAATAAGTTGTTTTTTTATAAAACAATTAAAATAAAAACAAACTCTGTATGTATTTTTGTTAAGAATAAATAATTTTCGATATATTTTTCCCACTTCATTAATTTCTGCCATCAAAAAATGTTCAATAAGGATGTGAACCACCCTTGTAAAATTAACAAAGTTATTATACTTTAATAAATTACATCATTCCTTTGCTAATTTTTTTTTTCCTTGGAACTTCCTTTTTCTATAGACCAAGAGCAATGCTTTCGGAGAAGTACTAATAGTAGAAAGTCCAAAAATTCTATTCTGTGTTGAGAACAAGCGTCGCCAAACCACAACGGAGTCAAGCGTTTACAGGACTCAATAATAAAAGATTTTATACCAATTTTTTGGGGCTCAGATTTAAAAATTTTATGAAATATTAAAATATGTCTTTTACTAGCATCCATTAGTTTATCTGATGGAGCAGATAAGCTTCCAAAATCTGTAAGCGACTGATAATTTTTAAAGTGTATAAAAAGCTCGCTTGGTGCTGTTAGAACTTCATCCGTCTTTCTCAATTCGTCACAACATTTTTGGCATTGTAATTTTGGAATGACTTTAAATGCTACATATCCAACAAAGTTTGCAGTTGCTAGAAGAGCTTGACTGAACTATTTTACTCACCATTATTTTTGTCAAAATATTATTCAATTCGGCTACAGACGGTTTGTTATTGTTGCCCCCTTTCTGCCGCAATACAGAAAACGTGTTTTCTAATTTGTCCTGATTAAGGGATTTTGTCATTAAAAAATATACATCACCACCTTCTTTTAAAATATCATCGGTTAACATAAGAACAGATTTAAGAGTGAGCTTTATTCCATTTAAAAAGAAAACACGCTTCTTTTTATCCAAAAACTCCACATTTTCTAAATATTGCAAAAAAAATTTTATAAATTTATATGCTTCACTGTTAAGCTGAATTGCACATCTGTAGCAGTTATCACCGTAAAGGGAGCCACTATTAAGACAATCAAAAATCTTGTAAATTTTTTCCACAAACTGAGTTGTTGATAAGTCCAATTTTGTGGAATATATCTTAAATTTTGTGGTTTCGGAAATAGTTTTGATAGCAGCCGCAACAGTTCTGCTGAAAATTTGTGTTGCAAATTTTACACGCATTTTTTCAAAACAGTTAGGGTAAATGTGTTGCCGTGTCAATTTTGGCCACATTTTTGTTTTTACACTTGCCTTTATTTCATACAATTCCTTAATTACTTGAAAACTTATCGTTCCATCCGGTGATTTTATGTCACACTTTAACCAGCCATTCCGCAAAGACTTAATTAAATGGGGGAAATCGTACATGCAAACAACTTTCTGATCATTAGTTTCAAAAAACGGCTTTTCCACAGATACTTTAAGGTTGGAGAAACATTTTCTGTTGGTCGAGCCTTGATCACATACAAGGGCACTATTGTTTATACCTATGCTTTTTAAAATATTATAATTTTCTTTAACTATTTCACTTAAAGTATCCGCAGATAAGCAGTTGTAGGAAATAAAGTAATTAAGAATGATTGAAAAATTAGAAAACATAGATTTAATCATAAAAACACATACATACATACATACATGAGTGGCAATTCTATTAGTCCTTTCAAATCCAGTTGTTTCAAATCCATCAACTAAATCTAGACTTCTATTATACCTCAACTCTTTTCTTATGCTCATTTCATCCATAACTAAAACCATATGCTTAGCACATCTGTCATCCAAGTGGGAGCATTTTTCCCTCACGAATTCAAAAGCATTATTTTTTAAGCCGGGCTGAAGAAATTTAATCGGCGCCCACCGATTCAAGGTGGAAATGTGAGGAAGACTCAAATTTAATTTGTCCCTTAGAAATAAGTATGTGGATTGAGATTTGTAAAATATGTTCTGAGCTAAATATTTTACATTTTCAGAATATTCCTTTGGCCGAGAGCTCAACAAAAGCTTACAAAAAATTTTGCTTTCTGCGCTTATATTTTGTAAACAATCAATCGATTCAATAAGAGACTTTTTTATATTTTTACGATTTAACTTCTTAGTATTTTGTGTGGGTCGCTTTGATTTTAAAATTTTTTGTTTTTATACCCTTCACACAGTGAAAAAGGGTATATATAGGTTTGTCATTCCGTGTGAAATTTCTACAATTTTCATTTCCGACGCCATAAAGTATATATATTCTGAAAGCTTATGAATAGGGGAGTCGATTAAGCTCTGTCCGTCTGTCCGTGTGTATGTTGAAATCAACTTTTTGGAGGCCCCCGACACCACCAAGACCCGCGTGAGGTATTAAAACATCAGAAATATTCGGGAGCAGATCGGTATTGAAAATCAGAAAAATCTGTACATAAACAACGGAGATATGAGCAAAAAACCACGACCACCTCGTTTTTTTTTTTTACAACAACACACACTGGATGAACGTAGGTTCGAATCCCAGTTGAGACAAAAAAAATTTTTTTTTTATTTCCATTTAATTTTTTATTTATTTATTTTTTTTAATACATACACACATAAACTCAATTTATAATTTTACAATGGTACGTTTTTGAGCGGATAAAATCATTATAAAGAAAAAGAAAGAATAATTAAACATATAGTATGTATGTATTTCCGCATTTATTTAAAGAAAACAAAATGTCACCGCGGCTTTCGCTGCTAGAGATAACAAAGTAACAACAGCTATAACCTTGATTCAACGTAGCATGTGTGTGTGTGTAAAAAACCTACATGCGAATATTCATTCAAACATATTGCTAATACTTAAATGTATGTATGTATGTATATGATTTTTATTTTGTTTGAACCTCATATAGGTTGCAAGTACTTTTGCACATTTAAGTTGCAAAAACATTCATCTGATGGTAGTGTAGTGGCCACACCACTGAACTATTAGGTTGGAGGTACGCTGTTCGATACCGTTCAAGTGTTTGCTGAATATTTTTTTTTTTTTATTATTTTAAACATTTTAATGTTCCATGGTCAATATGAGTAGTATATGAAATATCATGACTAGCAAAATACGATGCACTATGAAAAAAAAACTAAACTAAATACATATCTATTTTTATGTATTTTTTCCATTGAGTACGTAGTATACGTTAATACATATTATATATTTTAAATTTCAATAATGTATGCTCTATTACTCTTTACTTTTTCCTTTTTTTAATTATTTTAATTAAACTATATATGTACGTAAATTTATTTTTTTACAATGGGATGTTATTTTTATATATGTATTTTTTTATATGTATGTACGTATTTTATATGAGATGAATGGTGATACAAACTATTGTTATTGCATGACTACACCTTTACTTCTTCTTAATTTTTTTAATTAAACTTGCAAACAAGTGCAAGAAATTACATGCCGTTGGGAGATTAGCGGTTACATCAATAAACTTCAACTTCGTTGTTGTGTAAAAATTAATTTTTTTCACATAAATACCTAGATACATTCATACAAATGTCCATATAAATTACATTTATTTATTTCCATTAAGAAATAATTTTAAATGCAATACCTTATGCTGAATGTAACAACTCTTAAGGAAAATAACAGCTTTTTTCAATCTTCCTCTGGTAACTCTGCTCACAATAGTTTTCCAATATTTTTCAATCTTCCTCTGGTAACTCTTGCGGAAACCTATACTTTTATTTAATTTAATAAAATAAATCTTAGTTAACCCTACGTTGCCACAGGCAAGTATTTACTTGCAAGTAGTGTATACGTATTACTAACGCAAATCAGGAGAAATGCCAAAAAAAACACAAAAATTTTTTGAGTGGCTACACAGCACAGTGCAAGTTCATTTTTAAAATGTCGTCAGCAAATAAACTTCAAACAAATTAAAAACAAATGGCGCTGCTTCAATTGGTAATTAAGTGTTGTCAATAGCCACTATTGAACGTTACCTTTAGACATGTAACTTTTTAATATAATTTTTTTTATTAAATTTGGTTATTTATATTAAAACTTACATTTTAAATGAATATTTATATTTTCTTCTTAATATTCTTCATATACATATATACATATTTATTAAAAAAATTAGCTGAATTATTTACCACAATTGTATGATATATTGTTGAGTTAACAAAAAACTCAGTATTAGACAACACTGTTTTTCGGCTTGTCACTTTACTTGCCGTAACTGTAAAAATTTGACTTGCTTAAAAATTTCTTCGCAAGCTGAGTCGCAGGTTGCCAAAGTGTAGTTGTGTTAGTAAAAAAGTGTTAGTGTATTGGTTTTTTTTCACTTGCACTTGCATGTGGCAACGGTAGGTAAGGTAGTTATTAGTCAATTCTACTTTCAGATATTATTGACAGGCGAAAAACAAATTGTGATAATTTTTATTTATAAGCTCCTAAATAACTTGCAGACATGTTTGTGGCACTGCCTCTGGTTTTTTGTTTTTCTAATTAGAAGCAAATTTATCTCACATTTATAAACATTAGATATATAACAGAAGTAATTTCTAAATAAAAAAAAATATTTAAAAGGGTCTTAATTTTTTTTTTATTTTATTTTTTTAACATACATACGTAAATTTACAATTTTACAATGGGATGTTTTTATATATGTATGTTTTTTAAATGTATGTACTTATTTCATATGGGACTACACGTTGTGAAGGGTATATAAGATTCGGCATGGCCGAATATAGCACTCTTACTTGTTTTTTTTTTGTATTTTTTGAGGAGATTACTATATTTTTTCCGGTAGTGATCTGCAAGTAGAGTTTGATTTTCGCAATTTGAACAGAAAGGGGCTTCGATATTTTCACAATCTAATTTTTTTGGGGAGGACCTGAACTCTGCGTTAAAATCTTCCAATTCTTCCTGCATTTCATCAATATCTACAGTTGGAATGGCGTCAGCTTTTAATTTTTTCTCCCAACGTATGAACTTGAAAAATGATTTTCGCAAATATAAAGATTTTTATTAAAATTCTTCTCAGGAATTCGACATTTCTCTCGCCAAATTTGACCTAGTATCATATCTGGCGAAGGAAATTTAAACATTTTTAAGCCCTTAAAATGTCTTCTCGACTTTTGGCCTTTTTTTCACGCAGCATTTTATGCCCGATGGCGATTTATTTTTCTTTTTTTTGTTTTTAATTATTGCGTTATTTTTATACCCGCCACCAAAAAAATGGTGGGGGTATATTCATTTTGTCATTCCGTTTGTAACACATCGAAATATCCATTTTAGACCCCATAAAGTATATATATTCTGAATCGGGGTTTGATTTTATGACGATCTAGCTATGTCCGTCCGTCTGTCCGTCTGTTGAAAGCACGATAGAGGTCGCACCGAAAAAGCTAGGGGGCTCAAATTTTGCCAGAATCTTTCTTATAGACAAGGTTTGTTTGGTATTGAAAATGGGCCAAATCGGAATATTAGGAAGAGAGTTATAGCTCGAAAAGCAAGAGTAGGTCGAAAAAACCGTGTCCTTCGAACATCGAATAAAATAGAATTGTGTCCAAACGCCTTAACGTAGACTCATGAAACTTCGAATATATATTTCCTGGGTAAAGACAAAATTTTCCCCCGAAAATTGTCTAAATCTATGCATTAGGAGAGGAGTTATCGATCAAAATGTACGAAAATTTATACCGAACAGTGTATTTTTCGGTATATTTAAAAACAAAAACGTCATAAAAGCAACAAAATTGGATGTACGACTCTGAAATTTTGCACACTTTGCTATTTGGTGACACGCTTTCTTGTAACGGCAAATCAATGTGCCACGCCCACTTTTACGCCCACCTCCCATATAACGTTTTAACTAAAATTCATATAATTTCTCTACTAATAAAGATTTTGCAATAATAAAGGCCTATATTGAAACACCTCAGTTGTACTCATTCGGAAAAATAACTTTGACACGCCTTATAACGCCCACTTTTCACGTTATCTACCGTTAATGAAATTTAAATCTCATAAAACCACTAAAATTAGAGGTATGATGATAAATTTTGCTACCCCCTAGGCAATTTCCTTACTATGCCAAAAAATTAAGGTGCTACGCCCACTTTTACGCCCACCTCCCATATAACGTTTTACCTAAAATTCATATAATTTCTCTATTAATAAAGATTTTGGAATAATAAAGGACTCTATATTGAAACACCTAAGTTGTACTCATTAGCAAAAACAACTTTGACACGCCTACTATAACGCCCACTTTCACTTCTGAATTGTGTCCAGACGCATAAACGTAGTCATGAAACTTCGAATATATATTTATCGAGTCAAAATAATATTTTTCTCTGAAAATCGCTTAAATCTATGAATTAGGAAAATAGTTATAGATAAAAATGTACGAAAATTTATACCGCACAGTGTATATTTCAAATTTAAAACGTAATAAAACTGACAAAACTATATGTACGATTCTGAAATTTTGCAAACATGGCTTTTTGGTCAAAGTCTTCGTTATAACGGAAAAAAGGTGTGCCACGCACACTTTTTTCTTTAAATTTTTATAAAAATATATTAGTCATATATATTAGCATTTATTCATCTTACACTGCACCATTTATTGTAATGTAGCTAAATATAAGATAAAGATGATAAGATAGATGACTCTACTAGCAACTACTAGATGGCATGCTAACAACTTATGCTTATGTTCTCCTTAAGTTATGCTTTATTAAAAATGGGAATTTATGAAAATTTGAAAATTTAAAAGCAAAATGTTATAGAAGTTTAAAAATCAAAATCTTACTAATAAATTTCCCGTTTTAGAAAAATGCAGAGAATGTATATTTTAAATCACCCTGTGGCCCTTAAAATTTAAACTTAAATTCACTTTCTTCCTCTTAAATTCATGTAAATTCTCTATGAATAAAGATTTTGGAATACTAAAGGACTATATTGAAATATCTAAGTTATGTTTATTAGCAAAAACTTTATTGACACGCGTATTTTAACGGCCACTTTCATTGAAAGACTAAATTTACGAAAACATTTTACTAGCATACCGAAGTTATAATGGGTGGTTTAATTTTAAGGGGCTATGTTGATTTTGAATAAAATTATTATGAAATTATTATCATTTATTTTTATAATGATAATATTTGTATGCTTCAATTATGTATGGAACAAAATATCGGCCAAATGGCCCCCCAACCTAGGCGGCACGCCACGATCCGATAGTCCAAATTTTCAATGACACTGTTGATGCTCGATTGTTGGGCACGATGATGAGTCGAGGTTGCTTGCTCTTTTGCCACGTTATCGTGAAAAACAGCAATGTTTCCCATTCAACAAACTAAGATGGCATTCACATATGTTTTCACATTTCATACAGACCTGCTTTGCAGACATTTAAATATTTTTTACAATTCTCACGATTGTGGACGAATTCGAACGATTATGTTGATCAAAAGAATCACGAAGTGCACAAAGTGCATTTTGATTTGAACGCCCATTTTTATAAAAATCTTTAATATTTAAAAGCGTTGCTCGATTGCGTATCTTTCCACCCTTCAAATTGAGTTAGTCTGAGATTAAGAAATGTCAAATGAAATACAAGAAAAAAGTTGAAGTTTAGATGTGGTTCACCTTAAACATGGGCCCTTAAAATTTGACCACCCTCTACAAAGAAAGTGATACATATTTTATTATAAAGAGATTATTCTATAGCGATTAACAAAATAATAAATATTGTGCTTTAAATGTACACAAAATTGGTGGTGGGTATAAAAGATTCGGCACAGCCGAATATAGTGCTCTTACTTGTTATTTTTTATTTACTTTTATTATAATTTCTAGACACACATTACGTAGCTTCACTGCAGCTTTGAAACTGAAAAGTGTTATGAAATGCTTCAAAATAAAATAAAAAGCTTCAGAGCCTTTAAAAAATCAATAAAAAAATTTCGGGCGAAGTGTCCCTGACGATTTGTGGCTCTTAAAATCCAACAACAATACAAAAATTCTACCTGACTTCGGTTTAGCTAGTTTTTGCACATTTATTGCATGTGGGTTTTTTAAGAAACGGTAAAATAATTGCAATGCAGGGAACAGGTACATAAGTATTTTTTATTGAGTTTTGCCTTTCTTACATAAAATTGAAATTTCTTTTATCACAAAATACATACATAACTATTTGTTTCCTGACGAGCCAACATATTATTGGCAAAACAGTGACAGCAATTTTAATAAAAATTGTAATTTTAAAAAATAAAGTAGCTAAAATAAATTATAAATTACAATTTAAAAGTAAAAAATATCACACTAGAGCTACATGTATAAACATTGAGTGTACTTGACAATAGGCGAAAGTTTTTTCGAAAACTTCAATTTGTAAAAGTATCTGTAGTACATTAGAAAACATCGCCTTTTTTATTTATTTATTTAAAATACCTCAAGTGAAATTCAAATGCTTGAAGAAAACATTTTCATCTATAAAAAATTTCATTGTATTAAAATTATCTCAAATCAATTAAAATGTACACGTACACTAAAATTTTCGCTAAGAAGGGCAAATAAAATTCGATCACAATTGATGCAATCTCATTCGTACAACAACAATATATATATGATTTTGCTACTGTAACACAGTCGGGCGTATTTGTTTTCAAAATAATGTTTTTTCACATTTGTTTGAATTATTTTACCTTTTTTATAAATGTAAATTTATATTTTCTCATTTTTTTATTTAAAGAACATTAACACATCCATACATACATACATACATGCATAAACAACAGACAAACACGTGTTCGTATTTTGTTTCTTTGCTTTCTTGTCTAAAGGCCATGACTGACTATCATATTTAGTCGTTCGATATGTCAAAAATTGTATGTGTGTTCAGAAAGTGTGATAGTGTGGACACAAAGTGCACATGTGTGACAGATTTTTTGACATGTGTGTCCGATTTGATAATCTTTTGAAAATTTTCATAAAATAATAGAGTCTGTGCGATCAGAGTTGCTTTTTCTAAGCAAGTATGACAGTGTGGCATCCAATAACACATTTTGTTGCGATTTTTTCATGTAGGACAGAAAACTATCAGATTTTTATTTGACATAATCGCACGACTTTGTAGGATAGTCAGTCATGGCCTTAACGCATGATGTTAAACGAGTGCATGGTAAATAAATATGAATAAAGAAACCAACAACAAATTACATTTACAAAATTTGTGAGTGCATGGTAAATAAATATGAATAAAGAAACCAACAACAAATTACCTTGACAAAATATTGTGAGCGAAACTATATGAGAAAAATTCGTAATGAAGAGAGCGGGTTCCAATGTTAGAACCCGCCATAAGAAATTTTGTTTGTACGTGATGCGCATTCTATATGATTTATATTCTTTGATATTACTTAACGTCTTAATTTAAATGTAACGGTTTTCGAATGTACTAGAATGTACATACGAGAATTTTGTCGAATGTTACCGAACAGCACTATGTTACTATAAATAGCCGAACAACACAGCTAACATGATCAGTATTACAATAAAGCTTGTAAAGTGTGTATCAAAGTGAGTTTGATAATAAAAGTGTATAACCATAAGTGTAATAAGTAAAGTAATATAAAAACAATATCTAAGTGTATTTAAATACATAAAGTGCTCTTCATTTTATAACTAATTTCAACAGTTTTTGATTGCAAAAAAATAACTCAACGGTTATTTAAAGGAAATAATCCAACATTTAGAATCAGAAATTTTTTCTTTATTTATAAATAGCTTATATGTGTAGGTATAAAAACATCAATTTTTTGAATTATATGTTAACATGTTTCAATTTAAATAAAGAAAAAAATAGAACCAAACTATCGACATGTTTAAGTAAAACGTCTGTCGAATAATCAATAAAAATATATTATATTAAATGTATATTCTTATAGTAATACATTTGGCAAAAAAATTATAAAGTTTCAATTTAAGATATTTAATAAAATTCAGTAATCAAAAATTTTCTATAACTTAATACAGATTTTATAAAATAAACAAAATTTCGCCAGTCTCCATCCTCTTGTCCATTCAGAATGTTTATAACTTCTTCTTCGCTTAGCGTTAATTTTCTAAAGTTCGCAATTCTAAATTCATTAAGTGCCGGACAGATACCCAAGAAATGTTGGAATGTTTCGCATTCGTTCATATTGCATAACGTACAGTTGACATGTGTATTTAGTTCTGCAAATTGGTTGTATTTCAGCTGAATCAGCCCACCACGCGCTTTTAAAATCCATGTAATCGTACTTACACTGAGATTTGAATTGACGTACTGTATTCCTCTTTGGTGATCTAAATATTTGTATATGCGTGTACTACTTTCATTTTTTCTTCGCAATCTTTCATTAAAAGAATTTGTTTTTAACGTATTTAATAGCTGGTTGCTAAAATAATTCCACTGTAATTGAGTTGGGATTACTTCCGGCAAAAGCAAGTTCAGTGCAAGAGCTCTAGATTTTAATTCTTTCACCCAAAAAAGATTTCGACGTAACATTACTAAGGAGAGTTGGTGAGGCAATCTATTTTCTTCGTATATAAACATTATTCTGTTTATGTAATCTAGATTTAGCGCCAATGTAAACAAGTGACTTTCTTCAGCCGCAGTTTCTAACATCAGTATATAGCTTGGAGTAAAACTTGTCAGTTTCAGTATTCGCTTCATAAAATAACGTTGAAGTTTATCTACTTCGTCAAAAAGGCTGAAACCCCAAACCTGAGCTGCATATGATTGTATTGCCCGGCATACTGCTAGATAAACTTTCCACTTCATTTCTAAATTTATTTCCGGTTTATCCACGCAACTCTTCCACATTGAATTTATTGCATTTTTTGCCTGTGAGTTTCTTTTTTCAATATGCTTATTAAATTTTAACTTTGGCGTAAATACAACCCCAAGATAATTAAACTCGGACGTTATTTTAACTTCTGCGCCATTGAAAAAACCATTTTTCTTCATTTCTAAGTCTGCCGCCATTTCTAAATACTAGAATTTCAGATTTATTTAAGTTTACTTCTAAATTCCAAATTCTGCAGTACTCTTCTAGATTTTTAATCATATTTTGCATCGTACCGAATCATCTTATAAAATTTGCATACTTCAAGAAGGTTTTTTGTTTAAATATACATATTTAGTATATATCGTTGGTCACAAGTAGAAAGGACCTAACTCAAATAATTGTAACTTAACAGAAGAAAGCGAAAACGTTATTAAAACTGTATTATCACAATATAATTTTTGCTACTATTGCATTTTTGTGTCGGCGTGTATTTATGTGAAATGTATTGAAATTACTGAAAAACTCAATTTCGTAAGAAATACGAGTAAGGGCCTTTGTACTTGTGTCCGTCGATATGTACCAGAGTACGTTTGGTTGAAAAAAAAAAAAATTAATTCGGATTAAAAAACTTAAAGGGCAAATTACAGCATTCGATCGCAATATATATTATGAACTAGCATTAACCCGCTACTTCGAAAGCGCAGTTCTTAATACTTATTGGATACTCAAGTTCTATTTATAATTACACTGCTCTGCAACAAAATCCTCCATTTAATAAAACTATGTGGACTATATGGATTTTGACGCGCTAAACTCAAATCCGTTTTCGGTTTTTTTCCGTCAGATCGGGATTTTTTTATGGGCGTGGCAAATTTTTTCCCCTAAATTAGTCAGGTACGGAGACATATTTTATTCTAACTTAAGAACCAGTTATCCGATTTTCAAAAATAAAACACCAAAAAATGTGTAATAAAATTGTTTTTATTTCAGTGGAATTCAATTTTTCTCTATCTCTTATCGTTTTGGAGTTATATAAAAATGAATGGAGAAAAAAATTTTTTTTCCTGCAAAATTCGTAATATTTTTCAATTTAAAAATGGAATTAAAAAAATATAAGGCAAATATTCAACATTTTAAACTTTTTTCTAAAAGCTACTTATCTTGGAAATAAAAAAAGTCATAAACTGTAAAAGTCGGTTAAAAAATTTAGATTTTATTATCAATTTACCGCATGTACCAAATATTGTTATGCAACCAGCCTTACATATGATATATGTAACATTTCGTTGAGTGAGCAGGTAATGGAACTAAAGTAAAACGGTATTTTACGTAGTTCTTGGAATAATTATTTATAACAGTATTTTTCAATTACCTGTGATTTCAAATTAAGAACATTAGGGTATATTCTGGTATTTATTGTATATATAGAAGCTAATGGGCAATAAGTTAATCACTTTTATTTGAATATCGTGCGGTTAAAATCGGCAACAGTCAATAGATCTTATAGTGTACTTTGTTATTGTGTAATGAAATAAAGCAATTAAAGAATCCACAAACGCTTTCATATTACAAAATGTCAAGGATTTGTAACAAATCTCCAAATTTATTTTGTTACGTATGTGGCGCTCTAACTTTAAGTTCTCAACGGTAGACAATATCTTCCAAGCTTAAAGATGCTTATCGCCGTTATTTTGGGTTTCCTATCGATGATAGAGATAAAAATTGGCTGCCGAAAATATGTTGTAGTAGCTGTGGTAAGTCTTTAAGAGGTTGGTTAAAAGGAAGTCATAAGTCTTTATGAAGCCAGCGATTTGGAGTGAACCACAAAATCATCAAAATTATTGCTACTTTTGCCATACTAAAACACGTGGGTTTACGAAAAAAAATAATGTTACAAATCCAAATACTTCATGCGTCAAACGACCAGTTTTCCAGTTTACAAGTAAATTTTTACCTCCATTGCCTCCTACAGACGATGAAGAAGATGGGCTTTCTGCAGCAACGGAATCCACTTACGCCAACATGGGTGCTTCTTCGCATTCATTTGGAATTCCAACTAGTACACCTTATTTTCCGAATTAAACTGATATGAATAACTTAGTTTGTAAATCAAGGCTTTAAAAAAACCAAGTCTGAGCTTCTTGCATCCCAATGAAAAGAATGGAGTTTGGTGCAAACGGACGTTAACGTCTCTTACTTTCGAAACAAAGAACAACCTTTTTTGATATATTTCAGCAAAGAGGAAGGTTTGATATTTTGCGATAATGCTGATGGAATTTTGCGACAACTGTGTTTCAGTCATAAATCTCAGGATTGGCGGCTTGTTATTAATTCATCCAAGACAAGTTTGAAAGCGGTTTTACTTCACAATGGGAACAAATTTCCATTGGTCCCACTCGCGTATGCAAGAAATATGAAAGAAAACTATTGTAGCATGAAGATGATACTACAAAAAATTAAATATTCACATTACTCATGGAATCTGCAGATTTTAAAGTCGTAGCAATGTTAAATGGATTGCAAAGTGGATATACTAAGTTTTATTGCTTCTTATGTAAATGGGATGGCCGCGCAAAAGAAAAACACTACAATGTTAAAATTTGACCGAGAATAGTAAATTTTATTCCAGGAAAAAAAATGTAGCAGAAGAGCCTTTAAAACAAAAGGAACAAACTCTTCTCTTCATATAAAGCTAGGCCTAATGAAAAATTTTGTCAAAGCAATGAACAAGGATGGTGAAGCCTTTCTATACATTAAGAGCAAATTTCCTAGAATCAGAGATGCTACAGTAAAAGAATGCATATTTGTAGGTCCACAAATACGACAAATTATGAAGGACGAGGTCTTCAGAACGAAATTGAATGAACAAAAGGGCATGGGAGCTTAAGCTACTTTTTTATTTTAACAATGTTTTCTAAATAAAAATTAATAATTATTAACAAAATTTTTGTGTTATTTTAAGTAAAATAGCTTGTAAATATTTTAATTCTTTATTGTTATTTGAAGTTATCTACGGGTGACGACAGGGTGGGTGCTTTAAGCGAGGCGATGCTACAAAATTACAAACTGGCAAATTTTTTTGCTTATATTTGTTTTTGTTGTACGAAAATAGATAGAAGTAAAAAGTTGTCATTCATTGATGCTACAAGGCGCTTTAGTGCGCCCACTCTGACGTTGTTTGCTGCATTACACATATTTGGTCAATATTGGGTACCTGCGGTAAATTGATAATAAAATCTACATTTTTTAACCGATGGTTATGATTATGGTTTATGGCTTTTTTTATTTTCAAGATAAGTAGATCTTAGAAAAAAGTTTAAAATGTTGAATATATGACTTATAATTTTTTAAATTCCATTTTTAAATTGAAAAATATTACGAATTTTGCACGAAAAAATTTGTTTTTCTCCATTAATTTCTAAATAACTCCAAAACGATAAGAGATAGAGAAAAATTTTATTCCAATAAAATAAAACTAATTTGGTTACACATTTTTTGGTGTTTTACTTTTGAAAATCGGATGACTGGTTCTCGAGTTAGGAGGAAATAAGTCTCCGCACCTGACTAATTTAGGGGGAAAAATTTGCCACGCCCATAAAAAAAAATCCCGATCTGATGGAAAAAAACCGACAACGGATTTGAGTTCAGCGCGTCAAAATCCATATAGTCCACATAGTTTTATTAAATGGGAAGACAAAAAATTATTTTTTGCAGAGCAGTGTTATTGAATATTTTTGGTTCAATTTATGAAAATTTGTATCTCTGATTCAATTTACTTAGAAAAATAAAAATTAGAGTAAGGATATATCGGGCATATATTTCCTAACTAAAAGCAAGATCAATGATACTGAGTTTCAAAAATGAAGATTCATAACTTGCAAAAATTATCATAAAAATAAAACAAGTAACATTTTTTCCTTCACTAAAACTTCCACTTGGTTTATTTATTTATTTTATTTATTTATTTATTTATTTATTTTGTATTCCCATACAACAAGACTTAAAGTCTTATAATTATAGTACACGCAAAGAAAAAACATGGTTGTGGTAACCATAATCGAAGAGCAACATACTATGATTGAATTGTATGATTATGTTTAAAATAATAATGGTTACCAGTTATCATTATTATGTTTAATTTAAGCATCATTCAATACTTATATTTATGACTACAACTGAAATCGACAATCTTTGCTTTTTTACGGCAAATTATTGTCTTTTGCTGTAACACACACATATTGATTGTACTTACCAATTTAATTGCAATTTTTTTACCAATATTTTTTTACATTTTATCGTTTATTTGTAAATTTTCTTTATTTTTTCAAAATTTTTGTTCATTTTTTGACATCTAAAACTTTTAAAGTAATAAAAATTTATTCAGCAAGAAGAAGAACAGTTGAAATCAAATTATTATTAACACAAATCATAGCTTGATTATTTGGTAATCATACTGTTGTCTCACTTATTATTTAATGATTATTTTTAATTTTTAATGATTTTGAATATAATGTTATTTTTGTCAAATTAATTTTTTTAAATCATACTTTTTTTAAATGATAACCATTTTGAAATTTTTACGAAAAGTAATCATTAAATGATACAATTCAAACGAATGCTTGATTATCGTGACAAAATATATGATCAAATGAAACAAAAATAACTATTACTTGTTTTCGACAACCAAATATTGTTTTAGAAAAAATAATATGACCGTCGTGATCATGCTGTAACCATGGTTTTTCTTTGCGTGTACAGGATGAGTATTTGAACAAGATAAGTTATTACAATATTATTAAAAAAAAAATGATAAAACATTTTTGAATGGAAAAAATCTAACGAATTATACATTTTAAAGCATGAAAATAAAATAAACATACATGTATAAAAAAGAATATTAAAAATACAATCATTAAAAATAAAAGTAGAATTTTTATTATTGAAATACTCATTATTAGATATGACTAAAATAATTAAAAACTGCTTTCCTAAACTGCGTTGCATTACTCAAAAACTGTATAGACGACGGTAGCGAGTTCCAAAGACGAGTACAATGGATTAAAAATTGCCATTCAGACACAAGCGTTTTATATCTAATTTGAATCAGATTGTTATTTCTTCTTGAGCGGGTAAAAGTTAGGCGCCTAAACAAGTATGATGGCTCATTAGTGAATATAATCTTGTGCATAAGTAACAAAGATCTTATTTTTAGTAGATCACAAAAACGTACTCCATAGAGTTTACTTTCATAGGGTGTTATGTGTGATGATCGCCTTAAATTAAAAACATATCTTAGTATAGCGTTAAATGTGGAAGTTAATTTTCTTTTACTTAAGCAATCACAACTAGCGAAGACTTCGCAGCCATATAGGAGAGTTGGGATAAGGTAAGTTTTGGCAAGAAGTATACGTATGTTAACAGGGGTTAAATGCTGAGTCTTCCAAAGCGAGCGTAGCATCGAAAAAATTTTCCCAGTAGCGTTGTTCACATGATTAGACCACGTAAGTGATGAATTAAAAATTACTCCAAGGTTTTCAGTTTTGCTGACAACTGCAATACGTTGGTTATTTAAAAAGATGTCGGGTATATTGGTATCTTGTAAAGAGTTTCGCGAAATTTTTAAGCATTTGGACTTAGCAGGATTAAGACAGAGACCATTAGCCGTAGCCCAAGCTTGAATTTTAGACAGGTCAGAATTAAGATTGGAAATACATTCAACTACATTGTTAATATTACCACATAAGTAAAGTTGCACGTCATCAGCATACATATGAATCTTACAATATGACAACTGCTGTGGTAAGTCATTGATATATAATGTAAAAAGAAGAGGTCCTAAGATAGAACCTTGTGGAACGCCATTTGTTACTGGTAGCGGGCATGATTTATTGTTACCTGCAGAAACATATTGGTAACGATTTTCAAGATAAATGAAAATGAGGCCAGCTGCAGAGATAGTAAAATTGAATAAATTAGTTAACTTAACACGAAGTATACTGTGATCAACCATATCAAACGCCTTGGAGTAGTCCAACAGTGTTAGGAACGCAATATTACCATTATCAATGAAGCCACGAATTTCCTCCGTTACTTCAATAAGAGCAGTGGTACAGCTGTGTTTGGGACGAAATCCAGATTGCCTGTCAGTTAGTAGACGATTTGTATGTAAAAAGCCACCTATTTGTTTGTGTAATATCTTTTCAAAAACTTTAGATAAATATGGAAGAATAGCTATAGGACGGTACTCGTTCTTTTTTTTAGGAATAGGAATAATTTTAGCACACTTCCAGTTTTGAGGAAAAATACTTTTGGTTAATATGGTATTAAAAATATGAGTAATTTGGGGTAACAAAGCTGGAAAAACAAACCTTAAAAACTTGGGATGTATGTTGTCCGGACCAATAGCATTAGATTTCACATTATAACAAGCCTCAAGAACATCAAGTTGAAAAACACAATTAAATGAAAACCGACTTTCGGATGAAGCCGCTATTAAGTTACTATTACATGAGTAGTAGTCAGGAGAAACGTTTACATTTGGAACTTTAGTGCTCGTTTAAATGATCAACATTTATGTCAGAAGAATTAGCACTGTTAGATTTGCTGATTCCGATATCGCGAATTATTCTCCAAGTTTTCTTTGTGTTCACAGCAGATGCAAATAGATTAGAGTAGTAAAACGATTTTGTACTTTTTATAAGTTTATTAACTTCGTTTCTAGCAGTAATATACTGAATATGAAGATCTTCTGTTCTAAAACGTTTCCAACATTTAAAAGCATAATCCCGTTGATTTATTTTACATTTAATTTGTTCATTAAACCAAGGCTTAGTTTTACTATTATAAAAGACAGTTTTTAATGGCACAGATTTTTCTAAAATTGTAACAAGATTTTGTTCCAGAAAATTAATCTGATTATCGACATCAGGCATGAAGTAAATAGAACTCCAATCGACCTTGCACAATTCATTCATCATTACAATGTTATCCATTTTTCTGAAATCGTAATATGAGGACTCTTCCTTCATGTGTTGGGTATTAAAATCAAAACTTAAAAAAATTAAATCATGTTTAGAAAAACAAGGTGCTGAAATTTGATCATAGAGTAGAATTTTGTCATTTGAGCTGACGAAAAAAAGATCAAGTAGTGTTTGATTCGTAGCAGTATAGTGCGTTGGTGTTTCAGTGTTTGCAGGAGATAAGCCAATCGATGTCATTGCTTTAAGTAGCTGTGTCTCATATAAGACATTAGAATTAAAATCACAACATAGTACAACACTTTCGTAATTTACAGTTATTGTTTGAAGTTTATTGTAAAATTCATCAATATCAATCCTGTTATTAGGCCGATAAGCACAACCAATCAGCAGTTTCTTTCCAAAGGATACAACTTCAACAAATATATGTTCGATTTTTTCATCAACTTCAGATTTAGTTAGAAATTTAGTTGTTATTCCTCTTCTGACAAATATGGCAACACCTCCACCATGAGTACGTCTATCACAACGAAACATTTGGAAACCTTTCAGTTCAAATAAGTTATCAGCAACGTTTACGTCAAACCATGTTTCAGACACACATATAATATCCACACAAGAATTCTCAAAAATATATCTGAATTCATCAATTTTATTATTTAAGCTCTGTGCGTTTATGTGACAAATGTTAATACCAGGTTTTTGTTTACATAAAATTCGTATAAGATTAAAAGTAGCATCATTGGAACTAATAGATGAACTATCGCCTCTTAATGTCATAATATATGATATTCTTAACCAAAGAGCAACGCAGGTAGAAAAAAACAGAAATTAAAATTTTTTTGAGAATATAAATTAAAACAAGGATAAAAAAGCTTTTACATAGATAAAAAAATATAATTAATACATATACAATAAATAAAACATAGATTGTAGTATAGAAACAAATTACAAAATTATGCATGATTTTTTTCAGGAAAAAAATTTCTTAGTTGCTCAAGACTCTCGATACAAACTGGATCCTGATTTTCATTAAACCTCACATGCACTAAACCGCGAATCGTAAATACTGCTTTTAAAAGTCCCTGTTTTTTCAAGTGAGTTGCAGATATCAAAATTTTATGATTCATTGAGGTAAGATTTTCATTGACATAGAACGGTTGATTGCTGCTAAAACCAAAATCGCATAATTTTAGCTCAGTTTTATAAGTTCTACGATAATTAGCCAGACATTTTAAAATAAAATTTTTATCGTATGGAGAAAATAGTTTGACCATAACAACAGCATCTGAAGAAAAACCTCGATCTTTAGACTTGTGGTTTTGTAGACGATATACGGATTTTATCATAGGGGTTTGAATTTTTAAAACATCACAAATGAACTTAAAAACATCATATAAGTTTTCATCTTTATAATATGGTATTCCATTTATTCGTAGATCTGACGCAACGATAGAATTCTCTTGCCGCTGCAGTTGTGTTTTCAAATGTAAGACTTCACCTTTAAGGCCAATAATTTCGTCCGCGACTGTTTCAAGTTTAGTAACTCGAAGATTTAAATTAGAGATGTCACGCTTAAGATCATCAAATTTCTTATTAAGCAATTTTTCCAAACGAGCTTCACTCTCTTGAAACATTGTTTTAATATAAGAAAGCATATTATCAAATCTCTTATCAATTTTTTTATCAACTATTGTTAAGAGCTTAAAAGGAGAATCAGTAATAGATAATCTAGGTGTTTTTTTTTACATTACCAACAACAGATGATAGTGTTTATTCTCTACTTCTTTTTGGCGCATACATAATATTTTGCAAATTATCATTGTTTGTGTCATTATCAGATAACCCAGACAGGCTTTCAAAGCTGCGATTTTCGATGTTGTTGTCGTGGGTGTTGTTGTAACTCATTTTGTAAATAATATTTGGAATTAATGTATGTAATTATTAACAAAAATGTTCTCTTCACCAAAATGATCTCTTAAATTTTTATGCTTTTGTTATTATTATATTCCTTTTTTGTTTTTATTTTGAGTATTATATACAGCGTTGCCGTTTTTGGTTATTTATAACCAAAATTGGTTATTTTTTTTGCCAATGTGTAGATGTGTATTTTTTTTCCTTTTTGGTTACTTTTTTAAAGCCCAAAATTTAGTATGTAATATGTTTTATTTATAAATCATGTTCTTATAAAGGGTGTTTTTTTAAGCCCGATAGAACTTGAAATTGTAAAAAATAACACAAAAAATTAAATTGTAATCAAAATTTTTTTTTATTCGAAAGATCAATACGTGACATTAACATTTGAAAATGATTTCGGGCATATGGGCACCGCGGCTGTTCTTGACGAAGCGCATTCTGGACGTCCAATTTTATCGCAAAATTGTGTTCAGCGATGAGGCGCATTTTTGGCTTAACGGGTTTGTTAATAAGCAAAATTGCCGCATATGGAGCGAGACCAACCCACAAGAGACCCTACAGACTCCATTACATCCAGAAAAATGCACCGTTTGGTGCGGTTTTCACGCTGGTGGCATCATCGGACCTTATTTCTTCAAAAATGAGGCCGGAGCTCGCGTTACGGTCAATGGAGATCGTTACCGCACCATGATCAATGATTTTTTGTTTGAAAATAGGGATGACATTGATCCGGAGGAGATGTGGTTTCAACAGGATGGCGCTACGTGCCATACGGCGAACGCAACCATCGACGTATTGAAATCAAAATTTGGCGATAAGTTGATTTCGAGAAATGGACCTGTCAATTGGCCTCCAAGGTCGTGCGATTTGACACCTCTCGATTATTTCCTGTGGGGCTACGTAAAGTCACTGGTTTATGCTGATAAACCAGCAAAAATTGACGCCTTGGAGGCCAGCATTGTTCGTGTTATTCGTGACATACGGCCAGCAGTGCTCGAAAAAGTGGCCCAAAATTGGACGTCCAGAATGCGCTTCTTCAAGAACAGCCGCGGTGCCCATATGCCCGAAATCATTTTCAAATGTTAATGTCACGTATTGATCTTTCGAATAAAAAAAAATTTTGATTACAATTTAATTTTTTGTGTTATTTTTTACAATTTCAAGTTCTATCGGGCTTAAAAAAACACCCTTTATGTACGTTTAACATTGCAATGTTCTCATTTAAGTGACAATGTTTAGACAACATTGTTAGTACTTGAAACCCTATTTCTTTTAGCAAATGATCAACTCTGGAGTACGAAAAAATACATGACTGTTTTAAAAAACAAGTACAAGTACAAATATTTGTATACTGTATTAAAATTTAAAATAAATAAAAATTTTATTTTAAATAAAAGCTTTTTATTTATTTATCGTTATTTGTAATAAAATTACCTTTAAGTGTTTTTATGTTACTTGATACGCAAGACTTGAATTTTTGGTTTATTTTTAGTTCATAATTCATTCGTAAAGTACAAATATTTTTTATATTAAAATGTAAAACAAATTTAAAATAAATCAAATATATTTTAATTTTGGTTACTTTTTTTTTTGTTTGGTTACTTTTTGAAGTAATTTTGGTTGAAAATTTTTTTTGGTCGTGGCAACACTGATTATATATGAAGTTAAATTTCCTTTTAATTTTTGTTTTAAATTGTTGTGTTATTTTAGGTTTTAATTAACTTTTTCACAAAATTAAACGTATAGTTTGTTAATTTAAATTTTGAAAAATATATATAATTTTATTTAATATAATAAATGCAATTCAATTGTCTAAAAAAATAATGTTTTGCGATGCGTGCACAGTAAACCGTGTTGTTCTCTCTTCAACTTAGAATGTTTATATGTAAGGATATAACAACGATCGAAGGCGCAGATGCACTACGTGTCACAAATTGTAAACGCAAGAGTGGGAGCAGCATTACTTGTTTCCTTTGTAAAAAGAAAGGTCATGTACGAAGTAAATGCACAGAATATTCTGCGTGGAAGGCTAATAAGGTAAATAAAGAACAACAACAAAACAAATCAAAAGCCAACGTCATAGAGCACGATGAATAAGCTGAACATTTATTTTTTGTTGGTACAAGAAATAGTAGCGATTGGATAATTGACTCTGGGGCTACATGCCATATTGCGAGTAAACGTGATTTGTTTTATATGTTTGATGGGTCGTATACAGAAAATGTCTTGGTGGCGAATGGTGAAATGATAGCTGCATCCGGCAAAGGTAGTATTGTTTTACAATTACTAAATGGTAATGGAAGCTGCAATAATGTTCACATCGATAATGTGTTATACGTTCCTCAAATTGGTGGTAATTTAATTTCTGTGAAGAAATTAGCTGAAAAAGGTATAAAAGTGACGTTTTATCAAAACACGTGTGAAATACGATCGCCAGAAGAAAAACAAATAGGGTTTGCTGATGCAATAAATAATCTGTACAGGTTAAGGGTGAAAAATTCCGTAAATAGTGTAACAACCGACAATAATTATTGTATTCATGACTGGCATCGCATTTTGGGTCATCGCAGCATGGATGCAATTCGTAATATCGAGAAGGAAAATATTGCAACTGGTATAAAATTGGCAGAATGCAGAAAAAGTTGTAAAAATTTTGAAAATTGTGATGTCTGTATCAAAGGAAAATTAACTCGCTTACCATTTCCAAAGGAGTCTAAGTATCGATCAACAGAAAACTTACAGCTGATTCATAGCGATCTGTGCGGGCCAATGCAGACAACAACACCGTCAGGTAAGCGCTATGTATTAACTTTTATCGATGACTTTTCACGTTTCACCACTATTTATTTGCTTAAAGAGAAATCCGAGACGTTCCAGAAATTTAAAGAATTCTATGACACTACAGCAAACAAATTCGGTCATAAAATCAAATGTCTACGATCAGATCGTGGTGGCGAATATATTGATAAAAATTTCGTAGATTATCTCAACATGAAAGGCGTTACCATCCAGCGTACTGCACCATATTCGCCTCAACAGAATGGTGTCGCAGAGCGCAAAAACCGAACACTAATTGAAATGACGCGCTGTATGTTATTAGACGCCGGGTTAGAAAATAAATTTTGTTGTGAAGCGGTTATGACTGCGAACAACTTGCAGAACTTGTTACCATGGAAATCAATAAACGGAACACCATTTGAAATCTGGCATGGCCGAAAATCGTTCTATGGCAATTTGCGACGTTTTGGTTCAAAGTGTTTTGTTCGAATTCAAGATTGTAAGCGCCGTAAGCTAGACCCAAAGGCAGAAGAAGCCATATTCATTGGTTTTGATTTGCAGTCAAAAGCGTATAGATGTTTTTTACCGGAAAAGGGAAAAGTTGTTGTTTCCCGTGATGTAAAATTTGTAAACTACATATGTGGTACAAAATTTTCAAATGGTAATTGTGACGTTCATGTTAAACGTGATATATTTAACAATCATAATTGCGATACAGATGATGATGTCGTTGACAACGATGTCGTTGACAGTAATGTCGTGAATGTCAATCAACCAAGTGACAACGCCGAGCCTTTACGAAGATCTCAACGGCCCAATAAAGGCATTGCTCCTTTGCGTTTTATAGAAGAAATTGATATCGTTATCAATGGCGAGCCATCCAATTACAACGAAGCTGTAAAGTGTGATAATGGGAGTCATTGGATTGCTGCCATGGAGGAGGAGTATAGCTCACTTCTTGAAAACAATACATGGAAATTAGTAAATTTACCTGATGGCAAAAACTTAGTCGGGTGCAAGTGGGTTTATAAGGTAAAGACAGACGCAGATGGTAAAGTCAACAAATATAAAGCTCGTCTAGTCGCCCAGGGCTTTAGCCAAAAATATGGGGTCGATTATGACCAAGTATTTGCTCCCGTCGCTAAACATGCTACATTTCGAATTCTTCTTTCCATCGCCGCTATAAAGAAAATGGATGTTTATCATTTCGATGCGAAAACTGCCTTCTTAAACGGCGAACTAGAAGAAGAGATTTATATGCGGCAGCCGCCTGGTTTCATTGATGACAAAAATCCCAATAAGGTATGTTTACTAAAAAGAAGTATTTATGGACTAAAGCAGTCAGCACGAGTATGGAATCAAACATTACATAATGTGCTTATTAAAGCAAACTTATAACAAAGTAAGGCTGATAATTGCCTGTATACGCTTGAGAACAGTTTGTTCATTTTAATCTATGTCGATGACATATTGATTATTTCGAGCGACAAAAATTATGTCAATCGAATTCAAAATATTTTAAACACAAATTTTCATATTGATAATTTAGGCCTGATATCTAATTACTTAGGTATTAGAGTTACAAAAGAAAACAACATTTACTTAATCGATCAAACAAAATACATTTTAGAAGTCGTCAAGAAATTTGACTTACAAAATTCTAAAGATTCGATTATACCTATAAGCCCTACCTATCACAAACAACCGGAGGGTGAAAAATTGCCAACTTATTATATATTTCAACAAACACGCGACCTGATATTTCAGCAGCGGTAAGCATACTTTCTCAAAAGGTTGAAAATCCAACTCAGGTAGACTGGGACGAAGTGAAGAAGCTAATAAGATACCTTAAAGGAACATCTACTTTAAAATTAAAGCTTGGACAAAAATCATCGACTAGTGAACTTATCGGATATGCCGACGCCAATTGGGCTGAAGACCGTCTAACACGTAAGTCAAACTCCGGCTATATTTTTCTATTCAATGGTGTCATAAGCTGGTCTTGTAAACGCCAAGATTGCGTTGCACTTTCATCCACTGAGGCAGAATTTATAGCACTGTCTGAAGCTTGTAAGGAAGCCATATGGATACAGCGAGTCCTTAAGGATCTCAATTCGAACTGCAGCCAGCCTACAACAATATACGAGGACAACCAAAGCGCCATAAAATTGATAGCTGACGAAAAGCTAATTAATCGTTCAAAGCACATCGACACCAAAACTTACTTCGTAAAAGACTACGTAGAAAAGAAGTTAGCTCAAGTGCAATTCTGTCCAACAGAAGAAATGTTAGCCGATTTATTTACTAAGGGCCTACCTAAAGAAAAATTTGTTATGTTTAGAAACAAATTAAATTTAAAGTAAATTGAAATTGTAAATTAAGAAGGAGTTTGTTAGTTATTGTAATTTACATTTTCTCATCTTTGTTAATATCGATAATTACTTTAATTAACATATGTTTATAATAAGTCAATAATGACATATTTACATATGTCAACTTTTGTAACTTCCTTTTTTCTTTTCCTTTTCGACCTTCTTCTTATTGTATTAGCCTTGTGAACAACATACGTAAAATAAAAGGTCTCTGTATTATAATTTAAAATTAAATAAATAAATCATAATCTTTCACATTAATAAAAGGTGTATTCATTGAAATATAATCAACGCTTCGATCTTATCCTCTAAGAGTATCCATAGTCACTTATTTCGAAATTCTTGCTTCGCAAACGTTGAAAATACAAAACATACCATAAAAATTCAAAAAAGTACCTTTTTGGTCGCCCATAACATTTTTAGTCTCACCTTTTATGAATAGTCACTAATTTCAAAATTCTAGCTTCGAAAACGTAGAAAATACAAAAAGTACCATAAAAATTCAAAAAAGTACCTTTTTTGTCGCCCATAACATTTTTAGTCTTACCTTGTATCAATAGTCACTAATTTCAAAATTCTAGCTTCGCAAACGTTCGAAATATCAAAAGTACCATAAAAATGGAGAAAATTAACAAAAAAGAGAAAACAGAACGAAGAGAGAAAATTAAATCGGATGAGTTGGGTATCTCATCTGAAGACGACCTTCTGACCTCTAGCCAAGAGACGTTTGTCGACTAATTAGGCAGAGAGGGAGCCAGTCATAGTACCCTGCTGCCCTCCAATACCCCTTCTAATACCCTTCAATTAGACGTCAAGGTTGACGACAAATTAAAGAGGAGTCAGAATGATATCCTCAAGGCTAAATACAATAAGGCGGTTTTTATTCTTGACAAGATAGCCAAGAATACCGCCAGTGGTATCCCCCATGAACGCGACGAGGAAGATCGCGTCAAATACCAGGCTGTGGTAGATGAGTACCTTAAGTTTAAGGATTCCTTACCCAGCACATCTAAAGACGCAACTACTGAGGTGAGGTCCAAGCGAAACCGATCTCAGACAGAGGGAGGTAAATCGCCCAAAAGGAGAAAGGTCGCCGATGAAAAGACCACTCCGGGACTAGCCACGAACGTAACGTCGACATCTGCCAGGCTCCCCTTTAATGAAGTGGTAAAAGACCATCTCATTGTGGCCCTGGCAAACGAAAAGGATGCTGCCATCAGTCCTGTAGTAACAGAATGGGGTGCCATAGAGTCTAAACTAGCAGAGCTCGTTATGGATTACGTGCTCACGAGTAAGACTGGACAGGCTCCCTGTTTTGACTCCGGCGAGATACACCGGGGCTACAGGGTAATCAAGTACTTGGACGAGTCCTCAAAGGACTTTCTCAGCAAGTCCATTGCTAAGATTAGCGGTGACTGGGAAGGCTTAAGTCTTAAGCTCATCCCTGCTGAAGAGATTCCAATGAGACCTCGGGCAAGAATTTGGTTACCAAAGATGAAGGTCGATGCCCAAAAGATGCTGGAGTGTCTGAAGCGTCAGAACCCTGGTATCCCAATGGATGATTGGTTGATCATCCGCGCCGAGCAGGGTGACAACCACACATGCCTCACCCTCGCCATCACCGAATCGGCAACAATGAAGCTCGAAAAGACGGGCTTTAAACTGTTTTTCGGTGTGCTGGAAGCAAAGGTGAAGGATTCCGACCAACAGGTTCAGGTGAAGCGGATGTCGTTGAAGCCGCCAACGCTCTGCTGTCTGGGATGAACCTCTCGGAACCGTCCACTAATTTACAGAATGGCACTTAAAATAGTCCAAATCAATCTGCAGCACTCGAAATGTGCTACAGATAACCTTGGGATGCTCTTAGCTGAGGAGGATCTGGACATTGGACTATTGCAGGAACCCCGGGTAGTCAACTCGGTAGTAAAAGGGTTCCCATCCTCATTATACAAAGTACTCTACGCAAAAGATTGTGGTAAGCCTAGGTCATGTCTTATTGCCAAAAAGAATATTAACATTTTTCTTTGTACGCAGCTTAGCTCAGCGGACCTTACAGTTGCAAGGGTCGAGCTGCCAAACAGAGAAAGCTTTATAATTGCCTCAAGCTACATGGCGCATGAGAAGCCTGCTCCGCCAGTGGAAGTGAGTAATCTCCTAGCCTCAATGGGGGTATCTGACGATATAGTCCTGGGCTGCGATGCCAATGCAAGGCAGGCGATCTGGAGCAGCACTGAGATTAATGAACGTGGTGAGTTTGCCCTTGATTATATTAATACTAACAAGTTAAGTATATGTAACTCTGGTAACACCCCAACATTCATTTTTCCGGGTTCGATTAATTACAATGGATGGGAGGAGGTACTAGACATTACACTCATAAATAGTAAGTCTAGGATATCAGTTGATAGGTGGGGGGTATCTAGTAAGAGGTCTTTTTCCGATCATAACTGGATTCTCTTCGAGATTAGACTTCGTAACGAGATTACGACACCGCTTTTTCGGAACCCAAGAAGAACTGACTGGTTTAAGTTCAATGGGGTCGTAAAGCGTAAATTTGGTAAACTGCGAGTTTTCGAAGATTCGATAACTGGTCTTGAGGAAATGGAGAAGTGTTTTAGCAACGTTATGGTGAAAGCCTTCGAAATTTCCTGCTCTATGACGAAGGTTAGGAAAACCTTCCCTCCATGGTGGAGCTCAGAGCTCTCTAGCCTTCGGAGGGAGGCACGTAGGGCCTTTAATGAATGTTCTGAGAATGTTATGTTATGGCAGCCGTACCGCGATAAACTGAAAGCTTATAAGAAGGCTATAGCGGCCGCAAAAAGAAGTTCATGGAGAGAGTTCTGCGGATCTATAGACAGCACTAGCGCGACTTAGTAAGATTCTAGCCAGGGATCGGTCAACTCCGAAATATATAAAAAGGAAGGATGACTCCTGGTCTGAATCTTCGGCTGAATCCCTTGATATCCTTATGAACACTCACTTTCCGGGATGCAGGGAGGTTGATACGGGAATCGTGAGTGCGAATAGGACCCATTCCGTGGTCGATGGGAACATATTTTCTTACGAGAGAATCTCGTGGGCGATTGATAGTTTCTCCCCATATAAATCACCTGGACCTGACGGAATTCTGCAACGTATGTTGCAGAGTGCCAAGGGATATGTTATTCTCTATTCTAAATTATATTCCTGGGAATTGGAGAAGGGTCAGGGTCGTTTTTATTCCGAAGATCGGCAGGAGAAGTCATGATAGTGCGAAAGACTTTCGTCCAATTAGCCTTTCATCTTTTCAGCTTAAAACACTAGAACGACTCATCGACTCTCATATCAGGCAGCGACTGGAGGGAACGACGCGTTTGTCGGGCAGTCAGCATGCCTATCTTAAGGGACTCTCTACGGAGACGGCTCTACATGAGGTCGTGGGGACTATAGAGAGGTCTCTCGAATTCGGGCAGTATACTATGGCAGCCTTCTTGGATATAGAAGGGGCCTTCAATAACGTAACCACCCTTGCGATTCAGCATGCCCTCACTGGTCTGGAGGTTAAGGAGTACATCAGCAACTGGCTAGTGTCCATGCTGAGCACAAGAGTGGTTATTGCTAATCTTGGTAACAGCACTATGTCAAGGCTAGTGGAAAGAGGTACACCTCAGGGCGGTGTGATCTCTCCACTGCTTTGGCTTATTGTAGTTAACAAGATTCTTATTGAACTGGACAATAGCTTAATAAAGGTCGTGGCTTATGCGGACGATGTTGTGATACTAGTATCGGGACTGTTTCCAGACGTGATTAGCGATATCATGTCCGATGCCTTGAGATTACTAAGAAACTGGGCCACGGACAGCGGTCTAGTAGTAAGCCCAAGCAAAACGGAACTGGTACTGTTCACAACAAAGACCAAGATTCCGAGCTACAGACCACCGAGGTTGGGGAACTGCGAAATTCCCCTATCGGATAGGGCGAAATATCTGGGTATTATCCTGGACTCTAATTTGTCATGGAAGCTGAACGTCCAGCACAGGGTGAAGAATGCTACGGTGGTTTACTACACGTGTCGTGGGATGTTTGATAGGAAATGGGGACTCACCCCCAACATGATTAAATGGATGTATACGGCCGTAGTACGTCCGATTCTCACTTATGGATCTCTGGTATGGTGGACTGCAACGGGGCGTAAATATGTTGTGGACCAGTTGTATAGAGTACAGAGATCGGCATGCATTGGGATAACGGGAGCGATGCGAACTAGTCCTTCGGAGGCGCTGAACACTATGTTGCATCTCGTTCCCATAGATATTCATATATTGGCCACATCCGCAAGTAGTGCGGTGAGGCTTAATGCGACTGGCTGTTGGAGGTCGAGGACGTATGGCCATGCGAGTATATTGGCCACGCTGCCTTCGAGCGTGAATCAACCCTCTCACTACGTTACGCCCTACATGGATTTTGATGGGGCGTTCAGGGTTCTTATTCCCTCCAGGAGAGAGTGGAATGGGGGTCGGCTTTTGGGGAGCTTTGACACCAGGATCTATACTGACGGTTCTAGGATAGAATGTGGTGTTGGATCTGGTGTCTTCTCTGATGGACCGGAGATTGAACTCTCCTTCCGTCTTCCGGATGATTGCAGCGTTTTTCAGGCGGAATACTCGCTATCAGGGAAGCATGTAGGATACTGAATGACGGGAATATCCACGGGAGCATTGGTATATTTGTCGACAGTCAGGCGGCACTCTTGTCACTCAGGTCATACATTACTACGTCTAAATTAGTTGGCCAATGTAGAAAGGAACTGTCAAGGCTTGGTCAGCAGGCTGACGTTACTCTAGTTTGGATTCCTGCGCATAAGGGCCACTATGGTAACGAGCGTGCTGATGAGCTAGCCAGGGGAGGATCTGCTCTGGATATCTCTAATGCAATTGCAGTTGCAATCCCGTTGGGGACTATTAAAAGCAGAATCTCCAGACACTTTCTCCGGAAGGCTGATAACAGGTGGCGTGGACTGAGCACGTATAAGGTGGCACGGCTTACGTGGCCCTCTTTTGATGCACGACGTACATTGCAACTTACCAGTCGAAGTCGGAGGGACATATCGAGGTTGCTGGCGGTATTGACGGGTCGCTGGATGTTAGGCAAACATGCAAGTCGGCTCGGACTCCCATCGAACGACCATTGTCGCAGTTGTCTGGATAGAGAAAATGAGGAATCGGTTTTCCACTTTCTCTGCGAATGTCCTGCACTGGCGGCTATGAGACACAGATTTCTGGGCGAACATATACTAGATGGCCTCTCTGCGATATCTGAAGTTGGACTGAATTATCTACTGAGATACCTCAGGGCCACGGGGTGGATCTAGTACCCTTACTCTTGGAATTTATTCTGAGATACACTGGAAGCTGACGAGTGATGTGGTCCTGTCAAAACGGAGTCATACAGACTCTACTTGACTGTTGGCGTGCAGCGAACTACCACGATAACCAACCATAAAAATTCAAAAAAGTAACTTTTTGGTCGCCCATCACATTTTTAGTCTCACCTTGTATGAATAGTCACTAATTTCAAAATTCTAGCTTCGAAAACGTAGAAAATACAAAAAGTACCATAAAAATTCAAAAAAGTACCTTTTTGGTCGCCCATAACATTTTTAGTCTCACCTTGTATGAATAGTCACTAATTTCAAAATTCTAGCTTCGAAAACGTAGAAAATACAAAAAGTACCATAAAAATTCAAAAAAGTACCTTTTTGGTCGCCCATAACTTTTTTAGTCTTACCTTGTATCAATAGTCACTAATTTCAAAATTCTAGCTTCGCAAACGTTCGAAATATCAAAAGTACCATAAAAATTCAAAAAAGTACCATTTTTGGCGCCCATAACATTTTTAGTCTCACCTAGAATCAATAGTCCTTGATTGAAAAATCCTATCTTTATTAACGTAGAAAATACAAAAAGTACCATAGAAATGCGAAAAAGTACATTTTTGGTCGCCCATAACATTTTTAGTCTTACCTGGAATCAAAAGTCCTTGATTGTACAATACTACCATCAAAATACAAAAAGTACCATAAAAATTCAAAAAAGTACCTTTTTGGTCGACCATAACAGTTTTAGTCTTACCTGGAATCAATAGTCCTTTATTTTATAATTCGACCTTTATAAACGTAGAATATACAAAAAGTACCACAGAAATGCGAAAAAGTACATTTTTGGTCGCCCATAACATTTTTAGTCTCACCTTGTATCAATAGTCACTAACTTCAAAATTCTAGCTTCGCAAACGTTCGAAATACCAAAAGTACCATAAAAATTCAAAAAAGTACCATTTTGGCGCCCATAACATTTTTAGTCTCACCTGGAATCAATAGTCCTTGATTGTACAATCCTAGCTTCATAAACGTAGAAAATGTAAAAAGTACCCTTTTGGTCACCCATAACATTTTTAGTCTTACCTGGAATCAATAGTCCTTTATTTTATAATTCGACCTTTATAAACGTAGAATATACAAAAAGTACCATAGAAATGCGAAAAAGTACATTTTGGTCCAAGTTCAAAATGTAAAATGTTCAAATATCTATGTAACAAAATATTTTAATAGACTTGATTTAAAGTCAGTAAATCTACTATTTTTTGCATAAAAGTAATTCTGTTCTAAAAAGTACCAAACTCTTTTCCCGATTTTTCCCCTTTCTTACCTGTTATGAATGTGTTTCAATTTTTACTAAATTACATAAATGTTTGGTGAAATCCAAATTTAAAATGTTGTGAAAATTGGCCGGCTAATAAGGAATTAAATACATTTTCCGGAATTTTCCACTTTTTGGAAGCTTTTTTGTCCTCAAAAACGTTTCCAAAAATTTTAAGAAGTTTATTTTAAAAAAAGTACCAAAAAAGGACAATTTTTACCCCTTATTAATGTGAATTTGAAAAAAGTTTCGAATTCTTAATATTTTTTCGCGGATTACTGAAAACAGTTAAAATTTTTTTCCTATCCTTATGTGTTTAGAAGTTACATAGGGTACCAAAAAAGTACCAAATTATAGTTTTTACCCGTTTTTTCCCTTAGGGGTTGAAAATTAAAAAAATGCCTGTCAGCTTATCATTTTTAGTTTGCCAGATATAAGATTACCGATTTAGTGGAGCTATACATTGAAAGAGGAACCGATTGTCCAAATTTCATGTCTCTAGCTCTTTGCGTTTGGGCTGTGCGATGATGAATCAGTCAGTCAGTCACGTTACTCTTTTATATACATATATAGATTGAACAAATGAGTTTTAGTGGTAATGCAAAAATAATGCAATACTTCATGTGTTATTTAGTGATGAACTAAAATATTAAGATTATTGATAATACGATATAAATTTTGTTGAAGGAGCGTCTGGATTCTTAAATAATCTGAAGAAAACAAATTTGCCCTTAATACGTTGCTTATAACTTTGATATTTTTTCGTTTTTCTTATATTAAACAGTAAGTGTTATTAGTTTTATTTATGTAGGAATATTTATTGTTTTATAAACAGAATTAGACATTTTATAGTAATTTAATAAAATTTAAAATTAGATTAATGTGAATTACTTATGTAAAGAAATTATGATGGTGTAATTCGAAACATTCAATTTGTACAAGAGTCCAACTTTATAAACAATACATATGCCTATACCCTCTCCTTCTTGTTAGAGCCCCAAGTTGATAAATTAAATTTTAAGTCATTCCTGTGTGATCGCACTTTATTGTTCTTGATTTGTTGTATACAGACATCGTCATTTCGTAGCAATCGATCAATGCAAACATTAAAACGATTTGCATTTTTATTTACCTTGTTTCTAAAATTATACAGGTTCTTTTTTAAATCGATCACCTTTCGACTCGGAACATGTCGCAGAGCGTGCATCCAATCTCCAGTTTGTTTAAGATCAAGCATAATATTAACCATTTGATTTAATGTAAGAGATTTACCAGAGCCTGCACTCCACTGCAAATAATTATCTAGGGGTAAACGTGCCATTCGCAGTCCCATTCTCTTTGCTTTTGCTAATGATAATGGTTCATTATTTATCTGTAATTTAATTTTAACAAGTGAGTAGACCCATACAACATATAACCAGGATAAATTTCATTACAGCGTTGACCTGGGACAAATATCGGCATACTAACACTATCGTAATTTGACTCGAACGCTTAAGTTTGATAGAGTTAGGCCCATACCTAAACAAGAGCGTTGAGCATCAAGCGTTGCAATTTTGCATGTATTTTGTTATTGTAACAAAAACAAAACACATGTAAAACTTCAACGCTCAACGCTCTTGTTTAGGTTTGGGGGTTAGTATGTGATAATTTGCCCTCTGATCAATCTTGTTCTGTGAAATAAAAGTTTTTGCAAGTAATACCATACGGTGTCATTATAATTTTGACTGTAAAAAAATCTTTTATTTCACAGAACAAAATTTGTGAGAATTGTGTAAAATTACTTGATATGAATTTTAAGAATTGTTCAATCATGCATGAATATCATATTTGGAACATAACGCCAAAAGCTATGTTATCAAGAAAAAACTTACAGTGTCCACCATAGCACCAACTATGTAAATATCGTCAGGATTATATTCCACCAGATCTGTTCTACAATGTGGTGTTAAATAAACCAAATTATCTTTAGGAAATAAATTAGAAAAACATTCTTGGTGCACATTCAAAGGGAATTCCGGATTTAACATTGTTGGTATATAACGTTGTAAACTCTTCATACAGGCTGTTTCCAGGTTCACATTACAGAAATGTAAATCGAAAGGATCATCGTGAGCTCTATTTTCAGCAAAACAGAGCATTAACTGTTTAGCTGCATTCTCAGCCTCTCTTTTTGTCATATAATCATCGTACGAACAGTCTAGTACAATCTTTGGTGAAAACTGCATAGCGCGGATAAGTCTAGTATAAATGAGATAAGATTTAAATAAAGCAAAAACAAACATGCATTAAATATGACCTGTGATTCATCCAATGATTAATTGTGGTATCATATACCCTTAAAAACATAGAAACATGTCCTAAGCCGTAAACAATGTGAGGATTGTTCGCCCTTTCATGCCGAATATTTGCAATTCGCTCTTGGGATGCATCTGCTTTCTCTTTTTTTTTGCGTTGTTGCGATTCCTTCTTCATTTCAATCTGCCACAGAAAACTATAATACTTCATACGAGCAGATTTCGAAGGTAATGTTAAAACGTGTTCCCAATGGTAATCTTTAAAAAAGTTCAAAGAAGGCACCCGCCGACCCTCCTGATTTGCAATGTCTACTTCCAATTGTAAAACTTTTAAATGCTTTTTCTTAACATCTGAATGTTCCATCTGTGGTTTATTGTTATCACACTCAAATACATAATCTTTTTCATTTTGTTTAAAGGTTTTACTTGCAAACGGGTTTTCATTCTTAATCTCTGGTACTTGCTGTTTTGGAACGCTATTCGGTTCCAATTTAAAGACCTTTGTTGTTTTATATCGAATACCAAAACTTGTAACTTGCCCTTTTTGTAGAAAAAGTGATTGCACCACATTTAATTTTAAAAGGTTCTTAAACATTTTTAAACATACATATATTTTTTACCTCTTAACAAGGAATATTTGTAAGGTAAGTATGTGCGTTGCCACAAGCAACATAAATTTTTTTGGTATAAAAGTTTGCATATCGATGCCTTACTTCCTCAACCTTGTATCTTAAAAAATAAAATTTTTCAGGAGCGAAAAAAAAACGGTTCATTCTTTTATACTTCGGTGTTTGGTTAAAAGTTTTAATGCAATTATTAAGGAATTGATTGTATTTATGTATATTAGTATTAATAATAATATGCTAATCTTTTTTAGTTAAAGCATAAAACAATCGTTTGATATGAAAAAGTCAAACCCTTATTTTTTAAGTTACGAGGTTGAGGAAGTAAGGCATCGATATGTCACACAATCTTGTTCTTTAACATCAATCAATTTTAAGAAACTTCTATCTAAAAACTTTCTGTTCCCATTTTTTATTTTTAAAACGTTTTAAACAAACTGAAACTGCAAATTTACTGTAGAATAAAATAAAAAAAATTAAGTTTGAAAGATGCAGACAAGATACATTAAATTGTAAAAAAATCGGCTGATCAAAAACAAGTACCTTATTATTATGCCTTGCCCCTAAAATAACATATCAAGGCGAATTCACAGCTGACCAGCGACGGGAATTTCATTTCAACAAATAAATATGACCTCAAAATAGGTATAAAAACATATGGATGATTCACAAAGTGTCTTATCATGTCATATTGTTCTAAAACTTTACAATGGTTTAAAAATATTGTTGTTGCTTTTCAAACAAAAAGTGTCTTATAATAATAGAGCTTTGTACGTTATTTGGTGATTCACAAGGTGTCTTATCATGTCATATTGTTGTTAAATTTTACAATGTTTAAAAATGTTGTTGTTGCTTTTCGTGCGGTAACGTACGTCTTTGTTCGACGTACGTTACCGCGGGAACCCGCGGGCTCCCAATTTTACCGAAAAGCGTTTCTTGTGTTGAAAATTGGGTAAATGAGAACGTTCATGAGAGAGTAATTTCTGTTTCTCTTTTTACCAGACTTTACCCGTACTTTTTTTGCGTGTAAAATGGGAAAACTGTCAGATCACTAAATCAGCTGTTTTCAAATTGTAAAAATATTAAAGGTTAAAAAGATTTTTTATTTTTGTAAACAATGGAATATACTTTGTCTGAGAATATAAATTGAGTTTTTGTAATTTGAATAATTTTAATAACTAATAAAACATATGCATTTCACTATAGTGTTTGTTTGGACATACTTTAACAAACATTAAACTTAAAAACTAAAAATTTGTTGAACAATTTTTTTTAGCAAAAGCAGAGGTATTTTAAGCCAAAATAAAAATGATTCACATTAAAATTTAATATATTGAGTTTTACTAAAATAACCTAAAAATGGTTACAATTTAATTTAATTTGGATTAAAAAATTAAATAAAAGAATAAATAAACTCAAGCCAAAATAAAAATGATTCACATTAAAATTTAATATATAGTAAAAAGTTCGAATTAAGTATAAACATAAACCTCAATATAATTTCCAATATCAAACCTAATAATGATTAAACTATTTTAACGTTATCATACAGAAACTTCTGATTTTTTATAATAGAAAATTAAATTGATTTCGTATGCATGATTGAAAGCGAGTTGAAAAAACAACGATATATGTTAATATGTTTTTCTTGTAATATATATATACCAAGGCGAATTCATTATCAGGTGAAGTTATTAAAGCAGCTGTTTATCAGCTGAGCACTCTTTTTAATATTGAAATGTCAAATTTTGTTTGTGTTTTTATGTGTGTTTCTACTTTTTTATTGTTTACATTTGTGGGCGCCGTTAGTTGAAAAATTTCTAAAATTGTAAAAAATTGTGCAAATATTCTTAAAAATTGTAAAAAAGAGATAAAAAAATTGTGAATTGTGAAAAATTTAATAAAACATTAAAAAATTAAATTAAATAAAACAGAGTATTTTTATTTGTGAATAATGCGTGTGTGCTCTTTGTGCAAAAATAAATATTTGAAGGGCAATGGAACTTTGTTCTATCTGCCCAGAGATCAAGGCTTGTATTAATTACCAATGTATTAATCCATGCATAGGTAAATGTGGTTCCGGAGCCGAATGTGAGCCAAAAGCTCATTTGGCTGTCTGCAAGTGTCCTCACGGAACATCAGATGATGCTCTAGTTTCTTGCCGTCAATCTCGTACTTATCCTGTTGCCAAGTATCATGGTTCATCGTCTGGTTCTTGTAATTTTTATTTAACTGCACCTTTTTAATATTTTATTTTATACAAATTATTATGTATATGTAAACAAACGTGTTTTTTATTTTTGATTTCGTAAACAACTTTTTGACAGTTCAAGTTAGTTTACACTAACAAAATACACGTTGTATTTTTTCACTTTGTAGTTGTTTTAGCGACGAGTTCACCTTATTGAATTCGCCTTGATATATACTCTATTGTTTGATTGCGGACATAACAGAGTTATTTTAAATCTTTTTCATTAAAACTTCGTGCTAAGTCCCCTTTTACAATAAAGAAACTGAAAGGCAGTCAGTCAAAATTTGGTAGCAACGGGTGGAAGTGCATAGTACACATTTATTTCTCTTTAATTTTTTATATATTTTTTCATATTATTTTTTTATCTCATCATCTCTTTAGAAGTTCGTTATACGATCTAAACACCATACGACAGCGAAAAATATTAGAAAAATAAATTTCTTAATTGTAAAAATTTTAGGAAGTTTTAAAAGAGAATGAGAAAAATATATGCCTCTCATTTCTAGTTTGTAAAAAGCATTTAACGCCATCAGTCGAGATAACCTGATGCGGTTCATCCGAACAAAAGAATTCGGCGACGGCGGTATGCCGGCTGGAGCCATATCAACCTGGACCTCTAAACAACAGCTGTACAATTTAGACGTTTTTTTCGGGCTTGAAATGTGGTTTTTTGCGTTCCAGCAAATTTTGGTAAATTTATCGTTTTCTGAGAGAATTTTTTGTTTACTCTCATTTTACCGGACTTTACCCGGATTTACGTCGAACAAACCTAATAATAGAACTTTGTACGCTATGTTTATTGTGCTGTCGTATTTAATAAGCAGAGACCTGTGCTAAACGGCTCAGCCGGCTAAGCCAAGCCGCAATAGTTTTTGTAAGTCGTCGCCGTTCATTGTATAATTTTATCGGGCTGACATCCAAATTTGTGCAGCTAACTTGGTCCCATTATAGTTATTCCATTGTGATACCTGAATAGAAAAGTAAGAATAGAATAGAAAAGAGAGAAGAGAAGAAGAGTCTCTGGCGGGAATCGAACCCGCAACCCCCAAACTAGCAGACCAGCACACTACTGACTAGTCCACCGGGGCACCCCTTGTGCGAGTAGCTAAAAATGATAACTTATTTTTTATAGGCGTGGCACTGTCCACTTTTCTAATCACGAAATTGAATAATCCTTAGTGCAAGTAGCTAAAAATGATAACTTATTTTTTATGGGTGTAGCCCCACCCCCTTCTTATCACCCATAGACACTCCCTGTTCAACAAATTGCCAAAGTTTGAGTTCGATCGGCTTTACGGTTTCGGAGTCTATAGCTAACACACACATACAGACAGACAGAGTTTCACTTTTATATATATAGATTAGGTTGGTTAACTCAATACCAAGGCGAATTCATTATCAAGTGGTGTTGACGCAGCTGATCTACTTTTTTATTTGCATAAATGGTGGTTGAGTTGTCAAATATTATTTATGTTTACATAGATTACTCTTTCCCGCGCAAAAAAACACAAACAAAAACCATGTAGTTTTTGACATATCGACAGTCGAAAGCAACAATAAAAAACATGTTGTTTTTTAATGTTGTATTTGTTGTAGAATTACCACCACCTGATAAATAAATTCGCCTTGCTCAATACAGTAAAGTGGAAAATTAAAATCATGTAACAACTGTTTCCGCTCTAGCGATTTTACTTACCTCAGATGTAATTCAGCTCTGGTCACAGTTCGAGCGTTTTTGCCATTACCCGGGGGTCTCCAAGTAGCAATATTTATTACCGCAATTGACAAATTTGATTGCGTCCATAGAAATTGCAAGGTGTAGACCGCAAATTGCCATATGTAGCAATATGTTGCGCAATCATTGCTCTGCTGATTGCATGAGCAATTATTGCCGCAATTAGCTGTCAAAATCGTTTAATTTTCTTTGAATTTTATGTTTTTCTTTGCAGAAACAAAGGAAAATTAAAATAATTTTACCTGATAATAATTAAAAGTAAAGTATTTAAAAAAAACTCATAAAAGTTAAAACAAAAATATTAAATTATAAAAATAAATTATTTGTGTCGTGTTCTCCACCCAGTGAAAATAATCATACCATAGCAATAAAGTGCCGTTATTCTGCCGACGTTTTTGCTTAAGCTTAGCAATGAAAATTGCTACGTGGAGACCCAGCGTTATCGTTTAAGGGCAATCAGGTTTTAAAATCGAATTTCCATAGAATATCAGTTTAATAAACGCTATATAAACCTTTGATAATTTTTATGTAGTTATACAACAATTAGATTTTTCAAAAGATTTGTTAAAAAATTTTTCATAAAACTAACGAAGTCTTTTCAACGAATTAGAATTTTTTAAAGAATTCGATACTATCGATAGTTTTTTAACAAACTATTGATTGGGCTGACTATCGATAGTTTACAGCTATACAAAATAGTAGTAAATTGCTATAAGTGTAAATTCATGTGTTTTTGCTGAACAATTTAAGTGGCACAAAAAATATGAAAAAATTAAATAGAGAACTTTGGCACACAAATAATATATTTTTTATTATTTATTATAATTTAATTCCCGTACTTATTTCTTAATATCTTATCGTTTATGAAAACAAGTATAAAACTTTCTTCGTTACTTGAAATAAAGGGTCCGCCAAATAACTTTTTTTTTAAATGCTATAAAAAAAGTGTAGATTCGGCTGTGTGGCACGTAGCGCAAGCAGAGACCTGCGCCATGGCGGCTGAAGCCGGCTAAGCCTAGCCGCTGATAATTTTTTGCAGCCGCCGCCGCCGAAAAATTGTCGGCTTCATTTTAGCCGCCGATCACAACAATAGTTTTTGCAATGTTTTTTCGTACTATCATATTTCATAATTTATGAGTGGGCAGCACAATTTTTTTTACGAGTGTGGTAACTTTCCGTTTGGCTATTCCTTTTTTAATGTATTTTTTCGGGGAAAAACCATTTAAAAACTATTTAATTAAAACTATGGCAAATTCTAAAATTACAAATTTTTTTGATATTTTAAATAATTCTCCAGATTCTGATTCAGAATCTGATAAAAGTATAAACAAGTAACAGTGCTATATTTGGCCGTGCCAAATCTGATAATACCCTTCACCATCATGTAAACGGGTATAATCTCACATCGTAGCTTAACCTAGATTTCATGCTATACGCCTTTATTATGCTTTATTATTTCCAACGCCATCCTTGATTTTTTTTATTTAATTTTTACATAGGTAAACTGTATTCTACTAGTCAAGCCCTTTCATTTGATACCCATATTGATAAAGAAAAAATTCCGCCATTTTTCTAAAACGGCTAAAACGCCATATTGGATTTTATTTTTTTAATAATTTACTATATTCTACTGGTCAATTCCTTTCATTTAATACCAATATTGTGGGGGGTTGAAGGAGTTCCATTTTAAAATGCCAGATTTAACCCATATATTTATTGCCCGGCATGTTGTAGTGGCTGCCATCATGAATTTTAATTTTTTATAGTGCCTTATATTGCGCTAGTCAAGTCCTTTCAGAAGATACCAATATTGACTCTGTCGGTTGTCTAGGTGAAACAAGTTTTTAATAAAAATTTTGGGTGAAAACAGAATTTTTGTATGTTTAGATATTAGGTACGTATATGTACATGTATACTTATTAACTTAATCTATCGGCCAATTTGGCGCTATTATCGTTTGTAGTGACGTTTGTAATTGCTTTAAACTAGGCTTTACAGTTTTAACCTGGCCAAAGCTAAATAGTAACATACTTGCAATTCCAGGAAAAACTTTCAAGTAGTCCTTATGATGTGGATTTGTTATGTAATTGTCTATAGTAGCACCAGCGGAATTTAGAAAATCCAATACATCATTTGTCTTGCGTATATTGCTTATCATGTAACTGTGCCAACTGAAGCAATAGTTTATGCCAGTAAACGTTGTTCTGCGAAAGCTTTATTGCTTTGCGAAACATGGCTTTGGCTAAAGAACCTTGCTCCGTCTGTTTTTACAATTCTGACAGAAGTAAGGCTGTGTCAAACTTTACATCACTTAAATTCAGTAATGTTTCGGACAATTTCCAAGCCGTTTCTAAATGGGTGCACGCCAATTCGATGTTGTTGGTGCAGGCCATTAGGGTTTGTCTTTCGTTATTACAACTTTACTTTAACCTAAAAGTGTCCGATAAGTTAAAGGGAAGATCACTCTACCTTTAACTTTTAACGTGAGGTTTATAAATTAAAAGTTACCATATTTTCTACCGTATAAGGGAATTGTTTAGCCGGCGCGAAAACAACAAAGTAAAGTTGGCAAACTAAATTTTACACTCAATCTGCAAAGAGCAAAATTACTCTTTTGTGCAGAAAAATTAGAGTTTTCTCTTTTTTGTGCAGAACAAAGAGTTCTTTTAATTTTTATTTGCAAATCGTGTTGCCAGACAAACGCATGTATTTATGCCACTTAGTACAATTAATTAGTGCTACCAATTCGGTTTATCTAAATTTCTGCTGTATAAACTTAATTTTAATTCAATATTATTTTTTATAATAAAATCTCTTTTACGTTAAAGCATAAACTGCCATTCGATACAAATAATTTTATGAGAAAACAAGAAAAGAAAAAACCAAAATGATAGCACATTAATAATTATTTGTTTATATTGCTGTTGACCCATTCGACCGTAAGTTTGTTGTAAATGATTTTTTAAGCTTAAAATATAACTTTATTCAAACAATTTATTTTGTTACCAATTAATTTCTTTTGACTTGAATTTCATTCCTTAAGTAAATCCAATAAGTTGTGAATACCAAATCTTAAACAGAACAAGTAACAGTGCTATATTCGGCCGTGCCGAATCTTATATACCCTTCACAACGTGTAGTCATGCAATAACAATTGTTTGTATCACCATTCATCCCATATAAAATACGTGCATACGTACACGTTAGAATAAATGTGGCATCGAATCCCAGCTGAGCCAAAAAAATTTTATTTTATTTTATTTAATATATTATTTATATTCTATTATTTTTTTTTATTTTTTTTTTAATTTTTTTAAAAAATTTTTTTTAGAAAAATTTTGTAAAATTTTTTTTAAAATTTTTTTTTTGTAGTTTTTTTTTTATTATTTTTTTCTTATTTTTAATATTTTTTTTTTTTATAATTTTTTTTGTTTGGTATGTTTTTTACATGTATGTATTTATGTATGTTGTTGTTGTAATTGTGAAAAAAAAACGAGGTGGTCGTGGTTTTTTGCTCATATCTCAGAAAGTTATGGGGCGATTGTGCTGAATTTCAATAGCGATTCATTCCTGGATATTTCCAAGAGATTGATACCATATACAGATCTGAGGAACATATAGTTGCTTCTAAAAGTTGATTTCAACCAACACACGGACAGACGGGCAGACGGATAGACGGACAGACGGTCAGGGCTTAATCGACTCCTCTATTCATAAGCTTTCAGAAAATATATACTTTATGGGGTCGGAAATGAAAATTGTAGAAATTACAAACGGAATGACAAAGCTATATATACCCTTGTGCACCACAGGTGAAGGGTATAAAAATTAAAAAAAATATAAAAAAAAAATTAAAAAATTTTTTTTTGGCTCAGCTGGGATTCGATGCCACATTTTCTCTAACCAGTACACACGTTTGTATGTATGTATGTATGTTGTTGTTGTAATGTTTTTGTGAAAAAAAAATCGAGGTGGTCGTGGGTTTTTGCTCATATCTCAGTTGTTTATGTACCGATGTTTCTGGTATTCAATACCGATCTACTCCCGAATATTTCTGATATTTTAATACCTCACCAGGGTCCAAGCGATGTCGGGGGGCTTCAAAAAGTTGATTTCAACATACACACGGACAGACTGACAGAGCCTATTCATAAGCTTTCAGAAAATATATACTTTATGGGGTCGGAAATGAAAATTGTAGAAATTTCACACGGAATGACAAACCTATATATACCCTTTTTCACTGTGTGAAGGGTATAAAAACATCATGCATTTTGTTAGTGTGTTTTTGTACATTATTGTCAGTATCAGGGCGAATTGAAATTCGTCTTTTTCAATTTTTGACAATAAAAAATAATTCGTTTTGTGAATTAAAAGCAGATTTTTATTAGTTTAAATAAAACTAAATTTTTTAATTTTCACCTGAAGGAAGAAATGCTTTGTATGAAGGTAACTACTGCTAAAAATTTTTTGCTGGAAGAATTTAATAAACATATTATTTTATTTAGTCATGATCGGCTGCCAGAAAGGGAAAGATTTTAAGGCGAATGAAAATTGCAGGACATTGATCCAAACAAAAACTAAATGAATTTAATCAGACATAATTATTTTATTAAAATTTATTAATTAAAAACAAAATAAACCCTCCATTAATAAGAATAATGAAATCAATGATTAAAGTATGAATAAGGAAGTAAATGGTAACGAAAATAATTACCTAAAAATTAAAAGCTCTGGCAAAAAAAAAATTATGTATAAATTAAATTTTGTCATTCCGTTTGTAACACATCGAAATATCTATATCTGAATCGGTGTTTGATTTAATTATGATCTAGCTATGTCCGTCAGTTGAAAGCATGATAGAGGTCGCACCGAAAAAGCTAGGAGGCTCCATGTCCTTCGAACATCGAATAAAATGCAATCGTGTCCAAACGCATTAACGTACAGTCATGAAACTTCGGATATATATTTCATGTATGTAAATATGATTTTCTTTACACAACAAACATAATACTCATTCAAATAATTACAAATATGAATTCAATATTCGGCCGTGCCGAATCTAAGAATAATAAAGGGGACAAAGCTGCAACTACTATATGACTCATGTATTCGATATTTAACCAATGACGTCATCTCTGCTTTTTTAAATTTCCATTTGTGAATTTTAGGGAAAAAAAACACCGAAGCAGTTTTACTTTGGTGCAGTTGGATCAAACCAATTTGTTAGTTTTTCTTCGACATAATTTTTCAGATAACGGCTTACAATTTGGTATCTCTTTAGGAGTTTGAATACATTTGATATATTAAAAAAAATATATTTTTTCTAATAGTTTTTGGTTATAACTTCACTGATTAGTGATCAATTTGTCCAACATTTTTATGAATATCTCGAGAGGCATATCAAATCTATGTATATAATACCAAAGAATATAAATCATATAGAATGCGCATCACGTACAAATAAAAATTTCTTATGGCGGGTTCTAACATTGAAACCCGCTCTCTTCATTACGAATGGCTCTCATATAGTTTCGCTCACAATATTTTGTCAAGATAATTTGTTGTTGGTTTCTTTATTCATATTTATTTACCATGCACTCACAAAATTTTGTAAATGTAATTTGTTGTTGGTTTCTTTATTCATATTTATTTACCATGCACTCGTTTAACATCATGCGTAAGACCAGGAAGCAAAAAAACAAAATACGAACACGTGTTTGTCTGTTGTTTATGCATGTATGTATGTATGTATGGATGGGTTAATGTTCTTTAAATAAAGAAATGAGAAAATATAAATTTACATTTATTAAAAGGTCAAATAAATTCAAGCAAATGTGAACAAACATTGTTTTGAAAACAAATACGCTCGACTGTGTTACAGTAGCAAAATCATATATATATTGTTGTTGTACGAATGAGATTGCATCAATTGTGATCGAATTTTATTTGCCCTTCTTAGCGAAAATTTTATTGTACGTGTACAATTTTATTGATTTGAGATAATTTTAAAACAATGAAATTTTTATAGGTGAAAATGTTTTTTCAAGGATTTGAATTTCACTTGAGGTATTTTAAGTAAATAAAAAAGGCGATGTTTTCTAATGTATTACAGACACTTTTACAAATTGAAGTTTTCGAAAAAACTTTCGCTTATTGTCAAGTACACTAAATGTTTATACATGTAGCTCTAGTGTGATATTTTTTATTTTAAAATGTAATTTATAATTTATTTTAGCTACTTTATTCTCTAAAATTACAATTTTTATTAAAATTGATGTCACTGTTTCGCCAATAATATGTTGGCAGGAAACAAATAGTTATGTATGTATTTTGTGATAAAAGAAATTTCAATTTTATGTAAGAAAGGCAAAACTCAATAAAAAATACTTATGTACCTGTTCCCTGCACTGCAATTATTTGACCGTTTCCTAAAAAAAACCCACATGCAATAAATGTGCAAAAACTAGCTAAACCGAAGTCAGGTAGAATTTTTGTATTGTTGTTGTATTTTAAGAGCCACAAATCGTCAAGGACACTTCGCCCGAAATTTTTTTAGTGATTTTTTAAAGGCTCTGCAGCTTTTTATTTTATTTTGAAGCATTTCATAACACATTTCAGTTTCAAAGCTGCAGTGAAGCATTACGTAACTGTGTGCCTAGAAATTATAATAAAAGTAAATAAAAATACAATAAAGAAAAATAAATCGCAATCGGGCATAAAATGCTTCGTAAAAAAATGCCAAAAGTCGAGAAGACATTTTAAGGGCTTAAAAATGTTTAAATTTCTTTCGCCGGATATGATACTAGGTCAAATTTGGCAAGAGAATTGTCGAATTCCTGGGAAGAATTTTAATAAAAATCTTTATATTTGCGAAAATCAATTTTCAAGTTCATACGTTGGGGAAAAAAATTAAAAGCTGACGCCATTCGAACTGTAGATATTGATGAAATGGAGGAAGAATTGGAAGATTTTAACGCAGAGTTCAGGTCCTCCCCAAAAAATTTAGATTGGGAAAATATTGAAGCCCCCTTCTGCTAAAATTGCGAAAATCAAACTCTACGTGCAGATCACAAAAAAATCAAAAAATTTTAAAATCAAAGCGACCCACACAAAATATTAAAAAGTTAAATCGTAAAAATATAAAAAAGTCTCTTATTGAATCGATTGATTGTTTACAAAATATAAGCGCAGAAAGCAAAATTTTTTGTAAGCTTTTGTTGAGCTCTCGGCCAAAGGAATATTCTGAAAATGTAAAATATTTAGCTTAGAACATATTTTACAAATCTCAATCCCCATACTTATTTCTAAGGGACAAATTAAATTTGAGTCTTCCTCACATTTCCACCTTGAATCGGTTGGCGCCGATTAAATTTCTTCAGCCCGGCTTAAAAAATAATGCTTTTGAATTCGTGAGGGAAAAATGCTCCCAGTTGGATCACAGATCTGCTTAGCATATGGTTTTAGTAATGGATGAAATGAGCATAAGAAAAGAGTTGAGGTATAATAGAAGTCTAGATTTAGTTGATGGATTTGAAACAACTGGATTTGAAAGGACTAATAGAATTGTCACTCATGTATGTGTTTTTATGATTAAATCTATGTTTTCTAATTTTTCAATCATTCTAAATTATTGTATTTCCTACGACGGCTTATCTGCGGATAATTTAAGTGAATTAGTTAAAGAAAATTATAATATTTTAAAAAGCATGGGTATAAACGTTCGTGCCCTTGTATGTGATCAAGGCCCGATCAACCGAAAATGTTTTTTCAACCTTAAAGTATCTGTGGAAAAGCCGATTTTTGAAACTAATGATCAGAAAGTTTTTTGCATGTACGATTTCCCCCATTTAATTAAGTCTTTGCGGAATGGCTGGTTAAAGTGTGACATAAAATCACCGGATGGAACGGTAAGCTTTCAAGTAAATAAGGAATTGTATGAAATGGAAGCAAGTGCAAAAACAACAATGTGCCCAAAATTGACACGGCAACACATTTACCCTAACTGTTTTGAAAAAATGCGTGTAAAATTTGCAATACAAATTTTCAGCAGAACTGTTGCGGCTGCTATCAAAACTATTTCCGAAAACACAAAATTAAGATAAATTCCACAAAATTGGCTTTATCAACAGCTCAGTTTGTAGGAAAAATTGACAAGATTTTCGATTGTCTTATGGTGATAACTGATACAGATCTGCAATTCTGCTTAACAGTGAAGCATATAAATTTATTAAATTTTTCTTGCAATATTTAGAAAATGTGGAGTTTTTGGATAAAAAGAAGCGTGTTTTCTTTTTAAATGGAATGAAGCTCACTCTTAAATCAGTTCTTATGTTAACCGATGATATTTTAAAAGAAGGTGGTGATGTATATTTTTTAATGACAAAATCCCTTAATCAGGACAAATTAGAAAACACGTTTTCTGTATTGCGGCAGAAAGGGGGCAACAATAACAACCAGTCTGTAGCCGAATTGAATAATATTTTGACAAAAATAATGGTGATTCAAATAGTTCAGTCAAGCTCTTCTACACGCAAAGAAAAACCATGGTTACGACATGATCACGACGGTCATATTATTTTTTCTAAAACAATATTTGGTTGTTGAAAACAAGTAATAGTTAGTTTTGTTTCATTTCATCATATATTTTGTAACGATAATCAAGCATTTGTTTTAATTGTATCATCTAATGTTTACTTTTCATAAAAATTTCAAAATGGTTATCATTTAAAAATAGTATGATTTAAAAAAATTAATTTGACAAAAATAACATGATATTAAAAAGCATTATAAATTAAAAATAATCATTGAATAATAAGTAAGACAACAGTATGATTACAAAATAATCAAGCTATGATTTTTTTTTAATAATAATTTGATTTCAATTGTTATTCTTCTTCTTGCTTAATAAATTTTTATTATTTTAAAAGTTTGAGATGTCAAAAAAATGAAAAAAAATTTTGAAAAATTAAAGAATTGGTATAAAAATTGCAATTAAATTGGTAAGTACAATCAACATTTGTATGTTACAGCAAAAGAATTTATGTATTGAACATAAAGAACCAAGTTGCTATGAAATTGACAATGTTGATTTCGAGAGCCACATATATGCAGATTATTTTCTGGAAGATGTTTTTAAAAATTCTGCAGCTATACATTTCGCAGTAGTTTCTATGAGATACTTTGTTGGATATGTAGCATTTAAAATCATTCCAAATTTACAATGCCAAAAAAGTTCTGACGATTTGAAAAAGACGGATGAAGTTCTAACAGCACCAAGCGAGCTTTTTATACACTTTAAAAATTATCTGTAGCTTACAGATTTTGGAAGCTTAGCTGCTCCATCAGATAAACTAATGGATGCTAGTAAAAGACATATTTTAATATTTCATAAAATTTTTAAATTTGAGCCCCAAAAAATTGGTATAAAATCTTTTATTATTGAGTCCTGTAAACGCTTGACTCCGCAGTAGTTTGCCGACGTTTGTTCACAACACAGAATAGAAGTTTTGGACTTTCTACTATTAGTACTCCTCCGAAAGCATTGCTCTTGGTCTATAGAAAAAGGAAGTTCCAAGAAAAAAAATACAAAATTTAGCAAACGAATGATGTAATTTATTAAAGTATAACAACTTTGTTAATTATTTTATTTCAATTGTTTTATAAAAAAACACCTTATTGCTTTTCCAATATTATTATTTAATTTATTTTGAAATGAATAAACTTTTCAACATTCCTTTTGTTAAAAAAAACAAGTAACAGTGCTATATTCGGCCGTGCCGAATCTTAAATACCCTTCACAACGTGTAGTCATGCAATAACAATTGTTTGTATCACCATTCATCCCATATAAAATACGTGCATACGTACACGTTAGAATAAATGTGGCATCGAATCCCAGCTGAGCCAAAAAAATTTTATTTTATTTTATTTAATATATTATTTATATTTTATTATTTTTTTAAATTTTTTTTTAAATTTTTTTTTAAAAATTTGTTTTTGTAGTTTTTATACCCTTCACACAGTGAACAAGTAAAAGCGCTATATTCGGCCGTGCCGAATCTTATATACCCTTCACAACGTGTAGTCATGCAATAACAGTAAATTCACGTATGTATGTTAAAAAAAACAAAAAAAAAATAAAAAATAAAATAAAAATTTAAAAAAAAAAAATTTAAAAAAAAAATTAAAAAAAAAAAATTATTATATACATATATAATATATATAAAACAAAAAAAAAAATAAAAAAAAAATTAAAAAAAAAAAATAAAAAAAAATAATAATAAAAATATATATAATATATTAAATAAAAAATAAAAAAAAAATAAAAAAAAAATTAAAAAAAAAAATTTTAAAAAAATTTAAAAAAAAATTTTTTTGCCTCAGCTGGGATTCGATGCCACGTTTTCTCTAACCAGTATACACGTTTGTATGTATGTATGTTGTTGTTGTAATGTTGTTTTTATAAAAAGAAAATCGAGGTGGTCGTGGGTTTTTGCTCATATCTCAGTTGTTTATGTACCGATGTTTCTGATTTTCAATACCGATCTACTCCCGAATATTTCTGATATTTTAATACCTTACCCGGGTCCAACCTATGTCGGGGGGCTTCAAAAAGTTGATTTCAACATACACACGGACAGACGGTCAGACGGACAGACGGTCAGGGCTTAATCGACTCCTCTATTCATAAGCTTTCAGAAAATATATACTTTATGGGGTCGGAAATGAAAATTGTAGAAATTTCACACGGAATGACAAACCTATATATACCCTTTTTCACTGTGTGAAGGGTATAAAAACATAGTATCTTTGCTGTGGTTTTGATACCATACACAAAAATCACTATATGCAAAAAACATCTTGTATGAGCATGCACTACTTTATTTTGTTTTTTTACATGCATGTGATTTGCTTATATACATATATGTAGCAAATTTAATCGCATAAAAAATCCTTTTAATAGTATATGTGAGCGTAAACCACGTAACAAGAAATTTACTTGCCTATTAACATTACAATTCTGTGATTACAAGTAATTACTACATAATTCGACATACGTTAAAATTTAGGTAATAACACCAGTATAATTTCGCAATTTTAAACTACCCCCACGCAAATTTTCAATTAAATTTGACACTCTAAGCAAGTTATGGCATAAAAACTTATTTTTTAAATAAGCATAATTCACAATCTTGTGTATTTGCCATTGCAAATATGTTCTATTTGTGTATACTTTGTTAGTGTAAAATAAAAATATACTCTACTATTTTGCAAATGCACTGATGCAAGACCGTTTGCTCAAGATTGTGAATTACGCTATAGTTTTAACGGACAATATCATTTAGAAATATAACTTATTTAATTTTAATTAAGCTTAATATAGGAAAAACGATGTATTCTTCTAATAATACAGCATGGAACGCATATATAAACAAAATACATTTTTTTTTTAGTTGTTGTGTTTGTTGTCGCGATGTATATATGTAGCATATGGATATGCCTTGACCATTAATAAAAAGTTTTCGCTATAAAGTTTTTCAAAAATATTTCAAATTATAAAAGAAAATAAAACAAGTAACAGTGCTATATTCGGCCGTGCCGAATCTTATATACCCTTCACAACGTGTAGTCATGCAATAACAATTGTTTGTATCACCATTCATCTCATATAAAATACGTGCATACGTACACGTTAGAATAAATGTGGCATCGAATCCCAGCTGAGCCAAAAAAAATTATTTTATTTTTTTTAATATATTATTTATATTTTCTTATTTTTTTTTTTATTTTTCTTAAATTTTTTTAAAAAATTTTTTTTTAATTTTTTTTATCATTTTTTTTCTTATTTTTAATATTTTTTTTTTGTAATTTTTTTTGTTTGGTATGTTTTTAACATGTTTGTATGTATGTATGTTGTTGTTGTAATTGTGAAAAAAAACGAGGTGGTCGTGGTTTTTTGCTCATATCTCAGAAAGTTATGGGGCGATTGTGCTGAATTTCAATAGCGATTCATTCCTGGATATTTCCAAGAGATTGATACCATATACAGATCTGAGGAACATATAGTTGCTTCTAAAAGTTGACAGAACTTTTGCTTCGTGTTGCGTTAAAAATTCGCTTTGACATTTAAGATGAAATAGTCGTTATTATATGTGTTTATATGCCTGCATATGTGACACAACTTTTTTATTGTCTTCTTTAATTTGAATAATTTTTACAAAACTTTAAAGCTAAAACTTTTTCATGGTTTTTGTATTTTTTCTAACGTTTTAGAAAATTAAGTTCGAGATATGCAGGCAGACTTTAAAAAAAAGTTGGTAACGCTCAAGGAGAATTCATACAGGTAAAATTATGAGCACATGATGATGGGGAAACATAATTTCTAAAATTATTGAATTCTTGATTCCATACAAGGTCTATTAAATAAGGTCTGTTCAACTAATCAGCTGATCGTTTTTTGCTCCCCTATGTTTACTACTCGAAGTTGTCAAAATTTGTTTACCTTTTTAGGGCGACATTTATGTTTTTCAATTTTATGATCCTGCTGTATTAATTTCTAACGAATATATTTCCGAGCCGGACATGCTGGTAAAAGGCGTTTCTGTACCCAAGGACTGAGCCACACCAACAGCTATAGCAGCCTTGCCATTAGATATCTTTCTGGCCCAACATACCTTGTGAAACAGCACGCTTCTTCAAGACATCGTCTAGACTTCTATTTTATCTTTATCAGCCATAATTTTAGCAAATATTTACTATTAACACAATTTATTTTTGTTGTCTTGAAAAAATTGTTAAACAAAATGAACACACAAAATTTAATAGGCGTTGGGCATATTCATACAGGCATATGCAACGGCGAATTTGCTGTGCTGCTCTCTGTCAAATACCTCATATAAAATAATTTTTTATACATAGAGTTTGACAGTAACGTTTCCCATCAGATGGACTGATAATTTCGCCTGGATGAATTTTTTTGTATTTTAGTCAGCTTTTTTTGACTACCTTAGAGTAATTTTACACTAACAATATGCCCGTATATTTTTTTTGCTTTTTGTTTTTGTAGAGTTGCACAGACCTTATTGAATAGACCTTGATTCCATATATTAATGCAGGAATGGAAAATTAGGTTTTGGATTCGGAATTAAACATTTAACTTAAGTGTGCTTTTTTGATAGTAAGTTTACCAAATTTATGTCTATTTGTTGTTTTTGCACCATTTATAATGTGCTTCACAAACACATATCCTTTTTTAAATAAAATTTTATTGAATTAAACATATAAAAACAACTTTTCCATCCCTGTTATAATAATTGGCCTTGAAAGAAAAAAATCCCCTTGAAAGTGGCCATGGTACAATTATCAGGTAGCCTCACTAAAACAGCTGATTTTTTTTCTCTACCTTAAGGTTTAACTAAAATGTCAAATTTTGTTTATGTATGTGTATATATTGTGTACGTATATATTCTACCGTCAAAAAAACACGCACACACATATGCTTTTTGACATTTAAGTCGTCGTTTTCCAACTACAAAATACATCTAGAATTTTGTTGTTGCAGAACTGAGGCTACCTGATGATTGTACCATGAAAATGGCTTTGTTGTATCAATTCGCCGTTGCATATACCTGTATGAATATGCCTTGGTAAGGCTGGGTCTCCACGTAGCAATTTTCATTGCTAAGCATAAGCAAAAACGTCGGCAGAATAACGGCACTTTATTGCTAAAGTATGTTTACCTACGGTCTACACCAGCCATCGATTTGTTTGAACAACGAACAATTTTTTGTGCGCACATGAATTTGCCTGGTGTAGACCGCTGTTGTCGATGTTTTGTTCTTGTTCAAACAGCGTTGTCAGAACATTTGTTCGAACAACGATGTCTGATATTAAAAGGCATTTTGAATATGAAAGAAAGAGACGACACATAAAAATACCAACAAAATACTCTTTATACGTTTTCTCCATATCAAAGAACATGAACAATTTTTTGACAGTTGCTCTGCCGACGTTTTGTTCTAGTCTAAACAAATCGATGGCTCGTCAAGACGTAGAGTTATTTTCGCTGGGTGGAGAACACGACACAAATAATTTATTTTTATAATTTAATATTTTTGTTTTAATTTTTATTTTTTTTTTTGAATACCTCACTCTTAATTATTATCAGGTAAAATTGTTTTAATTTTCCTTTGTTTCTGCAAAGGAAAACATAAAATTCAAAGAAAATTTAACGATTTTGACAGCTAATTGCGGCAATTATTGCTCAAGCAATCAGCAGAGCAATGATTGCGCAATAAGTTGCTACATATGGTAATTTTCGGCCTACACCTTGCTATTTCTATGTACGCAATCAATTTTGACAATTGCGCTAATAAATATTGCTGCGTGGAGACCGGGGCTAACGTTTATAAAATGTAAATAAAAAAAAACGTCAGCTGATGAGATACGAGCATCTTATGGATATGCCTTGGATATAGCCATGGCGAATTCATTATCAGGTGGTGTTGACAACGCAGCTGATCTACTCTTTTATTTTCATAAATGATGGTTAAGTTGTCAAATATTATTTATGTTTACAAAGATTACTCCATGGTACAATCATCAGGTAGCCTCAGTTCTGCAACAACAAAATTCTACATGTATTTTGTTGTTGGAAAACGACGACTTAAATGTCAAAAAGCAAATGTGTGTGCGTGTTTTTTTGGCGGTAGAATATATACGTACACAAAATATACACATACATAAACAAAATTTGACATTTTAGTTAAACCTTAAGGTATAGAAAAAAAATCAGCTGTTTTAGTGAGGCTACCTGATAATTGTACCATGGATTACTCTTTCCCGCGCAAAAAAACAAAAACCATGTAGTTTTTGACACCTCGACGGTTGAAAGCAAGAATAAAAAACAAGTAAGAGCGCTATATTCGGCCGTGCCGAATCTTATATACCCTTCACAACGTGTAGTCAATGCAATAACAGTAGTTTGTATCACCACTCATCCCATATGAAATACGTACATACATATAAAAAACATACATATATAAAAAACATCCCATTGTAAAATTTAAAATTTACGTATGTATGTTAAAAAAAAAAATAAAAAAAAAATTTAAAAAAAAAATTAAAAAAAATAAATTAAAAAAAAATTTTTAAAAATAATTAAAATATATATAATAAATATAAAACAAAAAAAAAATAAAAAAAAAATATTAAAAAAAAAAATAATAATAAAAATATAAATAATATATTAAATAAAAAATAAAAAAACATAAAAAAAAATATTTAAAAAATAAAAAAAAAATTTTTTTGGCTCAGCTGGGATTCGATGCCACGTTTTCTCTAACCAGTATACACGTTTGTATGTATCTATGTTGTTGTTGTAATGTTGTTTTTGAGAAAAAAAATCGAGGTGGTCGTGGGTTTTTCCAGTTGTTTGGGGTTTTCTCAGTTGTTTATGTACCGATGTTTCTGATTTTCAATAGCGATCTACTCCCGAATATTTCTGATATTTTAATACCTCACCCGGATCCAAGCGATGTCGGGGGGCTTCAAAAAGTTGATTTCAACATACACACGGACAGACGGACAGAGCTTTATCGACTTCCCTATTCATAAGCTTTCAGAAAATATATACTTTATGGGGTCGGAAATGAAAATTGTAGAAATTTCACACGGAATGACAAACCTATATATACCCTTTTTCACTGTGTGAAGGGTATAACAAGGTCTATTTAATACATCTTGTTAAAACCGTGTTTTTTTTTATTGTATATATTGTAGAATTACCACTACATGTAATTAATTATTGTTGTAGAAGAATGGTTGGCAACTGTTTGATAAACGTCACTCCAAGTCGTACTGATTTCTTAGGTGGTTGTAAAACTCAGCGAAATTTGTAATTGTACATAAGACTTCAAAACTCGTATAATGAAATGTCAAATTCCATATATAAAAAAAGGTAAGCTAAATTATCTTCCATTGGTGCCTAATATCATGCATCTATCAAAAAAATTCAATAATTATATTATTGCCGCCGCAGAATTTTTGGATTTTGGGGAAGATTTTTTTAAATTCTTTGAAGTATATCTTAATTAAAACGTAAAATAAACTACAAAAAATGTCTTTAATTTGTTCAAGTAAGTTTGTCTTCTCATATTTAGAAACATTTTAATAATATTTCATAAATTATATACAAATTTTGGTTAACAAGTTACAAACGAAGTCCCTGATATCCCGGTTATTTCTCCCCATTCTGGTGCAATTTTTGAGAAAAGAATAATAGAGAAATATATATTGGAGAATGGTGTCGATCCGATTACGGGCGAAGAAATGAAAACTGAGGAATTAATTGAAATTAAGACCCCTCCAATCGTGAAACCTAAGCCACCTACAGCTACAAGTATACCAGCGACGTTGAAAACGTTACAAGACGAATGGGATGCATTAATGTTGCATTCGTTTACACAGCGGCAGCAGTTACAAACAACACGTCAAGAATTGTCACATGCTTTATATCAACATGACGCGGCATGCCGCGTTATAGCACGGCTGAACAAAGAGGTAGCTGCTGCACGAGAAGCGTTGGCTACACTGAAACCTCAGGCAGGTATTGGAGCTACCATTGCGCCCACTTCTATACCACAGCCTGCAATTGCCGCAGAAGCGGCCGGCCTTGCGACTCAACCCATAGAACAGGCAGGAATGAGTGCAGAGATAATACAAAAGCTACAGGATAAGGCCACAGTATTGACACAAGAACGAAAAAAACGTGGTCGCACTATACCTGAAGAATTGGTGACTCAAGAACAAATCAAATCTTTTCTTATTGTGGCGTCACATCCAGGTTTGCATTCAGCTTCTATACCTGGCATTTTGGCACTGGATATAAATAGTGCAGATCACAGTAAAATTTTGACAGGTGGTAACGATAGAAATGCAACCGTTTTCAACAAAGACACTGAACAAGTTGTCGCCATTCTAAAAGGTCATACAAAGAAAATTACCAAAGTAATATATCATCCAGATGAGGATACTGTCATTACGGGTTCTCCAGATATGTCGATACGTATTTGGAATGTTTCAACATCTCAGACACAGTTGTTATTGCGATGTCATGATGGTCCGATAACTGGCTTATCTTTACATCCTACGGGCGATTATGTTCTTTCTACATCTTCCGACAAACATTGGGCTTTTACCGATATTCGTACTGGACGTCTATTAACAAAGGTTTATATACCTATAACAATTTTATTAAAATTTTAGAAATCTATCGAAAAATTTTTTATTGTTTTAGGTAATTGATACGGGAGAAGTTGGTCTAACCACGGCACAGTTTCATCCAGATGGTTTAATTTTTGGTACTGGTACAGACGATTCTCAAGTTAAAATTTGGGATCTTAAGGAACAAAGTAACGTCGCCAACTTTCCCGGACATACAGGTCCTATATCGGCCATTTCATTTTCAGAGAATGGTTATTATCTTGCCACATCAGCTGATGATGCATGTGTTAAATTATGGGATTTACGAAAACTTAAAAATTTTAAAACTATACAGTTGGATGATGCATATGAAGTAAAGGATTTATGTTTCGATCAAAGTGGAACATACTTAGCAATAGCCGGATCTGATGTCAGGTAAGACACAAAGAAAACATAAGTTGCAAATTTATTATCTACAGTGGCTCACAGCTTATTTTATGCAGTGCATTTTTTTATTTTTAAAGCTCTGTATAAACAAAACTAAAAGGAACTTTAAAAAGAACTTGGAATCATTTTAAAGACGAAACGCTATTATTTAACAAAAAAATATCATGTTCTGCAAAAGTTTACGTTTTAACCATTTAAAAGTAAAAAATCAAAAAAATGTCCTTAATTTTATCTCACAGCTTGTTTTATGCAGTTATTTTCTACTGTAACGGTACTTGAATGCAACTTTGTTGTTTTTTTTCATTCTTTTTTTTAAATCTAGTAATGTTTTGCGTTGAATTGTTAGTCTGATTTGAATATATAAAGTGTCAATTAAGAAAAATTGAGATGAGTCCGCGAACAACACTAGAGCAGCGAAAATTGGTTTTAAACCATTTTAAAAAAGGCCACTCACAGCGAAAAATAGCAGAAATGGTTAATATTAATGCTTCCACAGTTCAAAAAATCATTAAGCGCTTCATCCGTGAAAATCGGGTTCATATCAAAGGCAGAAAACCACCAAATAAATTTTTTACGGAACATGACGAGCGACATATTTTGCGAAAAATAAGGGCGAACCCAAAGCTCTCAGCTCCAAAATTGACGTTTGAAGTTAAAGCTGAACTGGGAAAACAATGTTGCGTGGAAACTGTTCGTCGCCTCTTGCGCCAACATGATTTTAATGGCCGAGTTGCACGCAAGAAACCGATTATTAACCCGAAAAATAGGCTATGGAGGCTAAATTGCCCCAAGGAGCACGTCTCAAGAGAATCTGCATTTTGGAATTCGGTCATCTTTGCAGATGAATCTAAGTTTAACCTATTTGGTTCCGATGGCATGTCGTATGTATGGCGGAAACCAAATACAGAACTCAACAAAGAAAACCTTAAAGCAACAGTAAAGCATGGGGGTGGCAGTGTCATGGTTTGGGCCTGTATGTCGGCTGCTGGTACTGGAAAATTAACTTTTATTGAAACAACCATGGATAAATTAAGGTACCTCCAGATACTTAAAGACAACTTGTTGGAGAGCGCTGAGAACCTGGGTATAAAATCCGATTTTCGATTTTACCAGGATAGCGATCCAAAGCACAAAACAGGTATTGTGAAAACTTGGCTGATATATAACTGCCCACATTTGATGACACCGCCAGCACAGTCGCCAGACCTTAATGTTATAGAGAATTTATGGTCGATATTAGAAAATAAAATAAGAAAACACAAAATTTTAAGCAAAAACTATTTGAAACAAGCTCTTTTGACGGAGTGGGCAAATATTTCGGCAGATGGTTAATTTCCAGTTTTATTTTGATCTTCTGAAAACCATACGTGCCTGCATACAATAAGCTGTGAGATGAAAAAAAGGAGTGTTTTCTGTTTTTTTTTAGTTGTTATATATTAAAATGTAAATTTTTTAAATAAATGAAATTTTTTTGTTAAATAATAAGGTTTCCCTTTTTAATGACATGAACTTCTGTTTTCAGTTCCTGTTAGTTTTTTTTTTACAGAGCTTTAAAAATAAAAAGTGCACTGCATAAAATAAGCTTTGAGCCACTGGGCCAATTCAAAGCAGACTCTCATATTGTACTATGTCATATAATTCATATTAATATGACTAGTGACTTTGAACACCTTTTGTTAACAAATTATGTATTTAATACAAGAAAGAAGACAAAGAGATGACGCTGTTAAAAATTGTATGTATACAGGAAAGAAGAAAATATTCTCTCTGAGAGGTGAGAAGCGAAGAAATTCTTTCTGAGAGACAGTATGGTTAAAAGTATAACATAAACAATTTCTTATACATAGGAAACAAATGTGTAAAGTCATATTATTTTTTTTGTATGGAAATTACTAACAAAAATTTTATGCATGCATAAAATAATATGAAATAGTACAAATATAAGTGATATGCAACCACTTTAAATTGGCCCACTGTATTTAAAAAATCAACATGTAAATAAAAAGAAATTTATTAAGAAAGTTGTTAGTTTAAACAACTAGGGACAATTTAAAAAGAATGAATAACATATTGCAGCCTCATCTTTTGGCGATTAAAAGTATATATAAAAACAACACAAAAAAATTAATTATATCTAAATATAAGAGCGGAAAGACGAGTGGTGATAACAAAAATGTTTAAATTTGCTTAAAAAGCTGTATGTTTCGATGTTTGTTACTCAATTTAGCGAAAACGGCTGAACTGAACCTAACGAAATGGCACACAGATAAACAACGACCTAAATTAACACAGGCTACCTTATACAATAAGCAGGCGAATTCGCGGAATTGTGTGAAAAATATGTTTTTTTTTTGCATTTAGTAGCCGGTTGTTCAAAGGTTTCAGGTGCCCAAAATATACAAATTTTTTAAATTGTTTTTAACAGTAATAGCTTTTAAATAATCTCTATACTAAAATATGTATCACTTTCTTTGTATAACTTCGATATGCTATTGAAATATTTTCGTAAATTTAGTCTTTCAATAAAAGTGGGCGTTAAAGTAGGCGTGTCAATATATTTTCTGCTAATAAATACAAATTAGATATTTCAATATAGTCCTTTATTCTTCCAAAAACATTGTCGATATAGAAATTATATGAATTTGAGATAAACAGACATATTTCACCATCATACCTCTAATTTTCCGGTTTTATGAGCTTTTAAATTTCAATAATAGTAGGTTACGTGAAAAGTCGGCGTTATAGCAGGCGATCCGAAGAAGTTTCTGCTAATAATTATTAATTAGATATTTCAATAGTCATTTATTCTTTCAAAATCTTTTTTCGTAGAGAAATTATATGAATTTGAGATAAAGCGTTATATGAGAGGTGGGCGTACTAGTAGGCGTGTCACATTTATTTTCTGTTAATACAAAACTTTTGACCCAAAAGCAATGTTACCAAAATTTCATAATCATACATCTAACTTTGTCAGTTTTATCACGTTTTAAATTTTCATACATTTTAATCGATAACTTCTTAATACATAGATTTAAGCAATTTTCAGGGAAAATAATTTTTTTTATTCAGAAAATGCACTTCTGAAATCTTTTGTCTCTACGTAAATGCGATTGGACACATTTTCTTTTATCAACTAACAAAATTGTAAACTTCTACGGAAATATCTTCATCCGTAAATACTTTTTCTCATTTTTTTTTATTTTAATTTTATAATTTTTTATTTAAAAAAGAACATGTTCTTTTTTTACATACTCTTGCATTACGAGCTTTAACTCCCTTTTTAGTATTCCGATAACCTTGTGTATAAGAAATATTCTGGCAAAATTTAAGCCCCCTAGCTTTTTCGGTCCGCCTCTATCATACTTTAAAAAAACGGACAAACGAACGGACATATCTAGATCGTCATAAAATGAAACACCGACTCAGAAAATATATACTTTATGGGGTTTAAAATGGTTATTTCGATATGTTACAAACAGAATGACAAACTGAATATACTCCCACTATTTTTTTGGGTATTAAAATGAATAACGTTAAATTAAAACAACAAAAAAAAAATAAATGATAATGGATTTACTTAAAATACAGGTGTTCAAAACATTTGCAACTCTTAAAGTAATTAACAGGATATGCAATAAAAGGTTTTATTGCTCAGTATTTGGTGGCGTAGCCATTATTTTTTATAACTTCTGAACACCTCTTAGGCATTGAGGCAATGGGCTTTTTAATATAATCATCAAAAAATGTATTCCATTGCTTTTCCATCTTGATTAAAAGTTCGCTGCCATTTCGGAGAACTTTATTGCCGATCACCTGGCTTCTCTGCCTCAAAACGTGAACATGCTCTTATATTTTACTCTAAATTGTTAAGCCATTTTTATAAATTAAAAAGTCAATAAGAATACGATTTTAAGTGTTTGTGTATTTCTGATAAAAGGGACTAAAATATTCGACGTACCTATTAGCAGTGCAAATATATCTCATTTTCTTGCAAATGAAGAAAAGGGAGAACATGGTACTCACGAAGAGAAAATCCCACCGATTTTAGTGGACTCTGTCCATAGTTTTTCGTCAGTTTTTAGAAAAAATATAGAAAGGTTTATGTTCAAAAACACAAAGATAATATCTAGCTCAAGAACTCTTTACGACGGGGCCTTAAATGTACTAAGAACCAAGAAATACCAGTTTTACAAGCATGAACTAAGAGATGCAAAAAGTTTTTAAAATTAGTGTTATTTGTTCTTATTCAAGTAGATACTAAGATATGTTGTGTTGAATCATAGGAATAATATACTGAACTTCAACGCCGATAATGGTAATTTTCCCAAACTGCACGGTAATGAATATCAAAATTATGCTTGTGATTCTGGTGCTAAAAATAATGTATGTACTGTACTCTGATGTAACAAAAATTAAAAAAACTGAAATTAATATGATATTTCCAATGAGAAATTGATAAAAATATGTATTTCAGATGCTGTCGTCACAATGTTCATGTTATGTTATTAATATCCTTAAAACTGTGATATTATTAGTTTCTTTATTTAGTTAATTATATGTTAATTGTTGTAATACTATTTGTAAATTCTCATAACTCTGTTAATTATATTGGTAAAAATAATACGTTTCAGTAAATATTAATAAAAAAAAAGTTTTTTTGTATAGAAATAATATGATTTAAAGGTAAATTTAAAGTGCTCTTCTCACCTCTATATTCTGGCATTATAATAATATATTCCAGAAAGCTATATATGCGAAATTTCATCATCTAATACATCTAATTCAGTCTAGTTTAATTGGTAGCAGAATTGTCAAAAGTGGGAGTTAAAGTAGGTTTGTCGAAGTTATTTCTGCTAATAAATTCAACTTAGACATTTAAATGTAGAGTTCTTTATTCTTTAAAAATCTTTGTCTATAGAGGTATAAATGAATTTAAGATGAAGCGATATATTGGAGGTAGGCGGAAAAGTAGGAAGAAGAATTTTCCGTTATTACAAATCTATTGACCAAAAAGCAATGTTTGCAAAATTTCAGAATCGTACATCTAATTTTTTAAGTTTTACTACGTTTTAAATTTTCAATAGACCCAAAAAGACACTGTGCCATAGACGTCTGCATTGCTGCTCTTAAAAGCATTTTAAATACGATTTTTTTTAGTTACGTAGTGTTTTTTAATTATGTGCTAAATAAACTAATGTGCTGTTTTTAAAATCTGAATGATTGCTTTAAGTCAAAATTGCACATGTATTTTGTTATAGTAACAAAAACAAATTACACGCAAAAGGTCCACTTAAAACAATTGCTTGGTTTATAAAATCAGCACAAAAATTAATAAACTTCCAATCGAAAAAGAAACGAAAACCTCCTAAACCCATAACAAAAAATTACTTCCACATTAAAATAAATGTAGCAGAGTAAAATGTGTTTAATGTTCAAGTATATATTTGATTGAATGCAAATAACTACAGGATGTCCGCTGGAAAGGTATACTACTTTGTTTTGTCGCCATTTCGGTAAACATTAGTCTTAACAGTTCATATTTGGCAGTCGTGAAGAAGAGACGTGGCAAATTTATTATGGAAAAATATTCAGTAAACCAACGTTAAAACATTTTATCAAAATCAATCATCGATAACTGTGACGATGAGAAGTTAAGTGAAATTTTTGGAAAAAACAACGGCCAACAACACGCACTATTTATCGTGTTTGAAATGATTTCGAAGAAAGAGGGACTGTAGATGATAGGCCAAAGCATGGACCAGAACGTGCTGCAAGATCGGCTGAAAACATTACTGCTGTTTAAGAAAGTGTTTAAAACAATCCATCAATCTCAATTCGACGCCGTGCTCAGGAGCTTGGTCTTCAAATAACAGAATTTTGCACAAAGATTTTCATTTGTTTCCATTTAAGATTCAATTGACACAAAAGATTCTTCCAAAAGACCGTTTACGCCGACGTACATATGTTAATAGGATGTTACGCTTGCCCATGACAACCCCGGTTTTCATGAAAAAATCATAATGGGTGACGAGGCACATTTTCATTTGAATGGATATGTGAATAAACAAAACAGTCGGTTCTGGGCATAGGAAACCCTCAAATTATGCATCCATTAAAAGTAACAGCCTGGTGTGCAATTTGGTCAGAAGGAATTAATGGACATTACTTCTTTGAAACTGAAAACGGCGTAACGGTAACTGTTAATGGGGAGCGATATTGTGATATGATAGAAAACTTTTTAACGCCACAACTGCATGCTTTGGGCTTGCCTAACATGTGGTTGCAAAATACGGTGCCACATCGCATATAGCCAGGATTACAATGAAATTACTGCGAGACCGCTTTCCACAACAAGTTATTTCAAGGAATGGTGATGCTGATATGGCTCCACGGTCGCCTGATTTGACTGCTCCGGACTTCTTTTTGTGCTGATATCTGAAAAGCAAGGTTTATGCAAACAGGAGCAAGTCAAACAAAATGTTCGTGATGAAATTATTGAAATACCGCGTGAAATGTGGAAAAATGTAATGAAAAATGCGCTTAAAAGGGCTCGCATTTCTGAGGCTAACAGACGCGGACATTTATCTGATATTGTATTCCATACATAATTGCCTACATTAAATAAAATATTTATCAATATAAGATCCATTCTCATTCATTGAATCAAAAATTATAAACAACTAGCCAAGCCCGACGCGCGGTCCTACGCCCCTTAATGAATAAAAATGCATTATTTTTTTTAAATGAATATCAAGTGCAAGAAGCTAAAAATTATAACTTTTTTTATGGCACTGCCCATTTTTCTAATCACGAAACTGTATAGTCATGACAGCTCAATATGTGTGCAAAGCTTTAGAAAAATCGGTCCAGTGCAAGAACCTCAAAACTATAACTTTTTTATGGGCGTAGCCCCGCCCACTTTTCTAATCACGAAATTATATAGTAATGACAGCTCAATATGTGTGCAAAGTTTCAGAAAAATCGGTCCAGTGCAAGTAGCTAAAAATTATAGCTAATTTTTTATGGGCGTGGCCCCGCCCACTTTTTGTCACGCATAAACACTTCCTGGAATGTGTATAACAACTTGCCAAAGTTTGAGTCCGATCGGTTTTATAGTTTCGGAGTCTATATGTTGAATTTACGTCGCAGTAAATTAGATTAAAAGTCAGTGAGTGAATATATGTAACGTTTATTTATTGCGTCTGTTCTTGACGAAGCTTAAAATACGATTAAGACTATAAAAAGTAATGCAATTCAAATGCGCATATATTGTATATTGGATGATAAAATAAGTAAAGAGAAGGAATGTAAAAACATTCACGTTGCACGGTTGCATTTTATCCTAAGACACGCCACCTCAACGTGGATGTTCCTTTACAAAATACTAATTAATATTCATTAAATTAATGCATTTATTATGTTTTACTCTTGGTAAATTCTTTGTTAAGATGTCGGCTACCATATTATTTGAAGGGCAATATTCCATGGTAATTTCTCCGTTTTTACGGCTTCTCGAATATGGTGGTATCTTACATCTATGTGTTTGCTTCGTTTATGATATACTGGGTTAACGATCAATTTCTGTGCGCCTTGATTATCAATGTTTAGTACAATGGGTTCGTCTTTCAAGTAATTTAATTCTATTAAAAGTTTTCGAAGGTAAATTGCTTCCTTCGCTGCATCCGACGCGGCCATGTATTCAGCTTCGGTACTGCTTAGCGCTACTGATGTTTGCTTTCTTGATTGCCACGAAACCAGACAACTACCAATAAAGAACGTAAAACCTGTATAGGATTTACGATTTGTGGCATCGCCACCCCAATCGGCATCCACATATCCAACTAGCGATTTCTTCTCACTGGCATTATATTCTAGCTTTAGGTCCTTTGTGCCCTGAAGATATCTTAATAAATGCTTAACCGCTTGCATATGTTCCTGATGTGGGTCAGAATTACATTGGGACAGCTTTGAAACTGAATGCAATAATTCCGGGCGGGTAGTAATCGACAAATACATCAGTTTACCGATCACCGTTTGATATTCATTCTTATCCGCTCTTTTACAGTTTTCAGAGCATGCAACTTGATATCCGGCATCTAATGGTACTGATACAGATTTGCAATTATAGATACCAAATTCTTTCAATATATTTCCTATATATTGTGTTTGACTTATTTTTATAGGTCCGATCTCATCAGGTCTATCGATTTCCATACCTAAAAAATACTGTAAGGATCCTTTATCGCAAACATCAAATTCATTACAAATACGTTGTTTGATATCTATCACGAATGTTTTATCCTTACTACCTATAATAATATCATCGACATACACAGTAAGAAATATCAAATTACCATCGCGTTCAATTGTATATAAGCAGGGATCGTAATGGGATTGCTTAAAACCAATTTTTCTTAGTACATTGTCGAGTTTAATGTTCCACTCTCTTCCCGCTTGTTTCAGCCCATATATTGCCTTCTTTAGTCTTAGGACCTTATGTGGATTGTTTTTATCCTCAAAACATGGTGGTTGCTGTATGTAAATTTCGTCATGAATTTCACTATTTAAATAGGCAGTGTTTACATCAATTTGATGGAGGTACATTTTCCATTCGACAGCTAAAGCCATTAAAATACGTATTGTTGTGTATCGCGCTACAGGGGAGAATGTTTCAATAAAATCGATTCCATACTGTTGATTGCATCCCCTGGCCACCAGACGAGCTTTGTATCGTTCAATTTTACCTTGTTTATTCCTTTTTACTGAAAATACCCATTTACAGGAAATTGATTTCCGACCAGCAGGTAAATCTGTCAAGTACCAAGTTTTATTTTTTATAAGAGAAGAAATTTCACTACGCATAGCATTCGTCCATAGTTCACTGTCTTCACATTTCGTTGCGTCGTCGACGGTTGATGTAATAAAAGTTTCAGCCAAATTGCCCAGTTGGTTTTGCTTTTTCCGAGGTCTTTCGGGCTTATTTTTTCTTATATTTTGTGGTTGTTCAGCTTCATGACACGTGTCACTTGATAAATTTTCATCTGCTGTACTGAAACCTTCAAAATCTTCTTGATCGCTAATTTTCATCATTTATATGATTAAGTTATGGTGAATTATCTTTATATATATATTTATCAAAAAATAGTCATCTTCCTCGTTTTGATCTTTTTGATGACTGCATTGTTTATTTTTGCTAAATTCGTCCTCATCAAAAATTACATCGCGTTTCTCAACGATTTTCCGTGTTTTTTCGTTAAAGAGTCGATAAGCTTTTGACACAGTTGAATAACCAACCATAGTCAATTCCTCCCCTTTTGGCATAAACTTTGATTTATTTGTTTTATTCAATGCGACGGCATAACAACCAAAAGTACGCAAATGTTTTACATCAGGTTTACGACTCATATGGCGTTTTTTCATTAAGTTTCTTTGTTGGGCACCTATTGCGTATACGCCGCTGTATTTATTGCTTCAGCCCATAAACTCTCTTGGACACCAGAATGGACTAACATCGAACGACTCATTTCTACTAATGTTCTGATACAGCGCTCGGCAACACCATTTTGCTGCGGTGTGTATGGCACTGTTAATTGCCGTTGAATGCCATACTGCATTAAATATGCTTAAAATTCACTATTAATGTATTCCTTACCATTATCCGTTCGTAGTACTTTGATTTTAGAGTTCATCTCATTTTCAACCATTTTCCTAAAAAATTAAATTTTTCTAAAGCCTCGCTTTTTGTCTTCATAAAAAATACAAATATCATTCTAGATCTATCATCTATAAAAGTAATGAAGTATTTCGCACCACCAACAGAATTAACTCTGAATGGGCCACATACGTCCGAGTGAACTACGTCTAATACATTTGATGCGATGTTCTTTCTTTTGGAAATGGTAAAGTGTGTATTTTGCTCTTCATGCAAGTATGACAATTTGGTGTTTTATTGATATTGTTTCCAGTATTCAGGTTCGTAACCATACCTTTCATACTTAGATCACGCAAACTGCCGTAATTTAGATGTCCAAATCTGTTGTGCCAAGTTTGTTCGATGCTATCAATAGCAAAAACTTTTTCCATTGGCTTATTCACCACAAACAAATCACCATCTCTTTTTGCCTCTAAAAGAATTTCACCATCTCGTTTCTTGACAGTTGCACGTTGAGCCTCAAAAATAACGACTAAACCCTTATCGACAATCTTACTAACTGAGAGGAAGTTTCCCTGCAATTCGGGAGAATACAATGTATTTTCAAAAGTTAAATCATAATTTTTGTATCGGAAGAGTACATCACCTTTGCCCTTTGTAGATAAAATATTGTCACTGGCCAGCCTTACTTCTTCATTGTGATCATAAAATCGAATAAAACTTTCCTTGTCCGCACACATACATATGCGATGTAGCGCCGCTGTCTAAATACCAAGCATTCTGCATTGTCGCTGACTGCGCTGCTGCTAACATCGTTAATGCAAATTGTTTCTGCTCATATATTTGATTCTTCTTTTCTGCTTTGCACTGACTTGCAAAATGGCCAATTGCGCCACAATTAAAACATTTGCCTTTGAATTTCTTTTTGATCTTGTTTCCGTTGCTTGGCTTACTCTGTTTTTGTGTGCGTACTTTAAATGCTTGTTGTTGTTGACGCGTTGTTTCCTCCTCAATTTTCTCTTTTCTCCTTTCTGCTTCTTCCATCAATTTCTGTTTGAGAAAACTTAAATCTGGCAATAAATCACGTGTTTCCATAGCGCTGACAAAATGGTCGTATTCCTTGGACAAGCTTCCTAACAGCATTATTACCAGTAATTCTTCTTGAATTTCAATTCCGGCTTCGGCAAGTTTTTCAGTAGTCTCAGTAAACGTTTTTAAATGTTATACCATATTACCTCCTTCAGGTATATGCAACCCTAATAACCGTTTATATAAGCACACTTTCTGGATTGGTCCCTTTGGTTGATATATATCCTCTAACTTTTTCCATGCATCTGCAGATGTTTTAGAATTTTTTATATAACCCAACTGTGTTGGTTTTACACTTAAAATGATGGATGCCAACGCCTTCTCATCCTCCAAATCCCATTTTGTTGCACCTGCTGCTTCTGTGGGCCTTTTTTGAACGCCACATACCATTCGCCAAAAGCCGCTGTGTATTAACACACTCTTCATCAGTACAGACCAACTTTCATAGTTGACGTCGTCCAACTTTTCGATTTGAAACACGTTATTCATTATCCTTTATCAATTGTAATTCACTTTAACACTAAAATCTAGACTTGGCTGCTGGGCCCATAACCTGTTGAATTTACGTCGCAACGTAACGTTTATTTATTGCGTCTGTTCTTGACGAAGCTTAAAATACGATTAAGACTATAAAAAGTAATGCAATTCAAATGCGCATATATTGTATATTGGTTGATAAAATAAGTAAAGAAAAGGAATGTAAAAACATTCACGTTGCACGGTTGCATTTTATCCTATAGCTAACACACACACACACACAGAGTTTCGATAAAAAATGTTGTATACCTTCCCGGCGGACACCCTGTACTAGCAATTTCTGCTTTTATTCGTTTTTGCAATGTCAATATAACGCCTTTCGTGCAGTTGATCAGCACCATTTTTTAATAACTCGATTTACTTCAAAAATTAAATTTAAAAAAATTAATATAAAAATTAGTTTTACAAACATTTAAAATTTTTAAAATATGTGGTAGAACTGTGCTTTTTCGTTCAATCGCTAACTTAAAATTTATGGCGTTTATTTATTAAGTTAAAATTAAAGTATACATAAATTTCTTTTAAGCCAGCTAAAAGCGTTTTTTATATTTTCAAGTTTTAAGGTATTATTTAGAAATAAGTGGCGATAAATTTCACGCAAAGAGTACTATTTTTTGTCTCCAAAACGACATTAAAAAATTATTAGAGAAAAAAATTTTATATTCACCTAGTTTTGATATTTTTTGTCACAAATTAGTGTAAAGCACAAAATTTTGTGATTTTTTTATTTTTTTTAATGAAAAATTAATTTAAAATTATTTTCGGACGTTAATAAGCCTATAAGTTAGATGAGATCTTAAAAGTACCAAAGTTAAAGTTTTTACCTGTTTTTGTCTCCTAGCCTATCGATTTAAAAAAAAGTACCAGACACCTGTCCGCTTATTTTATTTCTGCTTTTCTAAAAAATCATCTTTCTATTCAATTGAAAACATGCGTTTAAGTACTTAGTCTTAAAGCTGCATGTATTAAAAATAAAATAAATTTGATTGCATTAAAATCCATCGATATAATAGAGTTTTATTCCCGATAAAGTGAAAGTATAAATAGAGGTAACAAGTAGTTATATTTTAATCAGCAAGATTAACAAAGAATAATCTAAAAATAATTTCGACTTTTGTCTTGTCTCCTATAATTTTCTGAGTCTGATTCTCTTATAAGGAACCAAGTAAAATCTCCCATCATATTTTCAGTCCATAGTCCCTGATAACGTTGCTCCATGGTCTTAAGTTATTGATGAAATCGTTCACCATGCTCGTCGCTTACGGCACCAACGTTTTCCGGAAAAAAGTCCAAATGCAAATGCAATAAATGTATTTTTAGTGACATTTTTACACCTAAAATTAGAAGAAATGCAAGAAATGTATGTATTTTAGTGTTTGCACCTAAAATTAGAAAATTGGAAAAACAAACAAACATGGATGAGAAAATTAATTTTATTAATATTTACCGATTTTTGAATAGTTTTCAAGCAAATCACGGACGATTTCTTTGTTATTTGGACTCTTGATGTTCCCTAGAAAGTTAGAAACAATTTGTCGAAATGAATTCCACGCAGCTTTTTCATCTGTTAATAACAAATCTTGCTTAGAAGCAATTTTCGAATTTGAGGACCATCCAAAACTGCTTCACCGACTTTCGCAGATGTAAGATTTAGAAATATTGTTTTTAAATAAGCTAAGGCTCTAGTGCTTAAACAAAATTTTTAACTAAGCCCAGCTTTATATGAAGTGGTGGTAAGATCACATTGTCCTTTTTTATTAATGCAAGATACATTATGTAGACCTAGGGTCATTTCGGATCTTGCTTTCCAATCCTTTTTTATGTAGTAATTTTCACGATCTTGGCTATCCCAGAGGCTTAGAAAACAACAATATTTTGTATAGTCACCTTGTAGGCCGGTGAATATAGCAACGACTTTTAAGTCGCAACATACATACTTTCCAATTGTGCTGTTCATAGTTCAAGTTTCTTAATAAAGTAGTTTCATATGTTTCTTTTAAATTAACGGCATGTGCAATAGGCTTCTCGTTGTCTATATGTAGTAAAACGGCATTAAGGCTTTTTTTGCTACTATCAATAAATAGCCGCCACTTGGAACATATTTTTGGCCGAGCTTCTGAAAAAGACCACTTATGTCATAACAAAAGCACGCATTATCTTTTGTTGTATAAAAATTGGCATATGGCTTATGTCGGTTCCGGTATACTGTTGACTTAACGTCGTTTTGTTAGAAATTTCGCTCTCTTAAGCGAGATGCTAAAAGCTCTGATTTCTCTTTTGTTAGCTGGAGGTCTCTTATGAGATCATTTAGATCAAGTTGATTGTAAAGCTTTGGTCTTAGATCATCTGATGTACTACACATGCTCGAAGACGACGGTTGGGGTGATGATAAAACGTTACTACGTGGAATATCACACGGACTTTCAAGGAGGGATTTTATATCTTGATTTAAAACCGGAAGTTCAAGTCCACCGGTTGAAATGGTTGGGTAGGACCATTGCATTTGTTTTCCAAAACCATTTTTAGTACATAAACAAAAATAGCAATCAGATTCATGGCTAGATGTTTCTCTCCAGAGCATAGGTTGTACAGTTTTCTTGTGTGTTCTGTAAGTAGAAAAAATGTTGCATTGAGAAAACGGATACATATATTTTAAACTTTATTTAAAAGTACTTACTAAGAGTTCGCTGAAGATGGATTTCTTAAAATAACTATGCAATTATCGCATTTTGAACTGGGTGTCCAGTATTGGTCAATGTTGATTACCTTTATTTTAAAATAATCTTCGTATTTTATTTGGTAAAAAATTGAGAAATGGCACCGTTTATTTTTTGTCATAACTTTGCCGCACACATAACAAAATACATCCGGCTCATTTTTACACAACATTTTTCTAAGTTTATTGCCCATTTTTTTTTTATAAACTCTTGTCCACAATCACTTGTTGAGTAATACAATTGTACAAAGTGATGCCTTTATATGCGTTTGCGGTTTATATGCCCTCCGTAAACGTATCAGTATTAGTGCCTTATAGATGTGAGCCGAAACTAGAGTTTACAATGAACGTGTGAAGTTCACGTAAATACCCAGGTAATACTGAAGTGCAATTACGGGAAATTCAGAAAGCGATAATGATGCAGTTCCTGGAATTTTCTTGGGCAGTAATTAGAGCTAATAATATATTACCTGAGATTGCAGTACACTGAATTCATCTTTACTGAGTTTTGTTCTTGGTCGCACAAAATTGAATTATAATTTGAAGTATATCATCATCTGATAAGCGTTAGAGGGAAATATGAAAGAAGACGAGAATCTTAACTCAAATAAGAAACGACCGATAAGCGAAGCCACCATGACAATGTTGCTGTATTTTGTTTTATGTTTTCAATTGAATAAAAAGATGATTTCTTAAAAAAGCAGATATAAAATAAGCGGACAGGTGTCTGGTACTTTTTAAAATCGATAGGCTAAGGGACAAAACCCGGTAAAAACTTTAACTTTGGTACTTTTTAAGATCTCATCTAACTTCAAGACTAATTAACGTCCGAAAATAATTTTAAATTAATTTTTCATTAAAAAAAAAAATAAAAAAGTCACAAATTGTTTTGCTTTACACTAATTTGTGATAAAAATATCAAAACTAGGTACTTTCATTTTATCGGGAATAAAACATGAATTTATCCATGGATTTTTATGTAATAAAATTTATTTTATTTCTAATAAATGCAGTTTTAAGATTAAGTACCAAAACTGGTAATTATTTATAACTAGACAAACCCGGCGCGCGTTGCTACGCCCCTTAATGAATCGAAATGCATTCTGAATTTTAATTGAATATCAAGTGCAAAACCCTAAAAATTATAATTTTTTTATGGGCGTGGCATTGCCCACTTTCCTAATCACGAAATTGTAAAGTCATAACAGCTCAATATGTGTGCAAAGTTTCAGAAGAATCGGCCCAGCGCAAGTACCTCAAAATTATAATCGTTTTTATGGGCGTGGCCCTGCCCACTTTTCTAATCACAAAATTGTAAAGTCATAACAGGTCAATATGTGTGCATAGTTTCAGAATAATCGGTCGAGTGCAAGTACCTCAAAATGATACCTTTTTTTATGGGCGTGGCACTGCCCACTTTTCTAATCACGAAATTATATGGTTATGACAGCTTAGTATGTGTACAAAGTTTCAGAAAAATCGGTTCAGTGCAAGTACCTCAAAATTAAAACTTTTTTAGGGGAGTGGCCCCGCCCACTTTTCTTATCACGAAATTATTTAGTCATGACAGCTCGATATGTATGCAAAGTTTCAGAAAAATCGGTCAAGTGCAAGTAGCTAAAACTGATAACTAATTTTTATGGGCGTAGCCCCGCCTACTTTTTTCCACCCATAAACACTTCCTGGTATGTGTACAACAACTTGCCAAAGTTTGAGTCGGATCGGTTTTACAGTTTCGGAGTCTATAGCTAACACACACACACTCACACAGAGTTTCACTTTTATATATATAGAAGATTAAAAAAAAAAAATTTTTCCGACTTGTTTCTCGATAACTCCAAAACTGATGGCTAGATCAGAAAATGATATTAGAAAAACTTAAAGCTGGCGTAATTTAAAGTTTTCAGACCGTTTGTTAAAAAAAAATCGAGTAAGTCGTTCCAAAGTTACGACAGGATGTATGGAGCAGCCTTTTAAAAAATCTCAAGTTTTATAAAAATATTTAAAAAAAAACCTTACCATAGAATTTGAAATTGTGATGATTTTTGTAATTAGGTGGCTATAGCGGATCAAACAAATATAGTGGTTCCCAGCAAAAAAAATTAGAAGTAGTGGAAAGCGAATTACATTTTCAAGACTTCTAAATCAATTGTGTAAAAGCATTCATTCTAAATGACTTCCTAAATGTGAAATAATTTGTCATAATTGATGTGTTTAAAAATGAATGTAACATCATGCTAAATATCTTAAACAATTCATGTAAATAAACAAAACCATCTCATAAAACATCCGATGCTTCTCATCAAATATGCATGAGTTCTAAATATGTACTTAGAATGGAGTGCAGTTCATTAATGTATTCATGTAAACACATGATCTCCAATGACACGCTAATGTTAAAATCATTAGTGTTTTCACCTAAATTTAATCACTTCGTCACCAGTTGAACCCCTGCAAATCCACTTTTCATACCCTTCACCTGTGGTGCACAAGGGTATATATAGCTTTGTCATTCCGTTTGTAATTTCTGAAATTTTCATTTCCGACCCCATAAAGTATATATTTTCTGAAAGCTTATGAATAGTGGAGTCGATTAAGCCCTGACCGTCTGTCCGTGTGTTGGTTGAAATCAACTTTTAGAAGCAACTATATGTTCCTCAGATCTGTATATGGTATCAATCTCTTGGAAATATCCAGGAATGAATCGATATTGAAATTCAGCACAATCGCCCCATAACTTTCTGAGATAACCACGACCACCTCGTTTTTTTTACACAATTACAACAACAACATACTTATATACATACATGCAAAAAACATGCCAAAAAAAAAAATTACAAAAAAAAATATATTAAAAATAAAAAAAAAATAATAAAAAAAATTACAAAAAAAAATTTAAAAAAATTGTAAAAATTTGTAAAAAAAATTTTTTAAAAAAATTTAAAAAAAATATATAAAAAAAATAATAAAATATAAATAATATCTTAAATAAAATAAGATAAATTTTTTTTGGCTCAGCTGGGATTCGATGCCACATTTAGTCTAACCAGTATATACATATGTACGTATTTTATATGAGATGAATGGTGATACAAACAATTGTTATTGCATGACTACACGTTGTGAAGGGTATATAAGATTCGGCACGGCCGAATATAGCACTGTTACTTGTTTGTCAAAGTTTTTTTTTGCTGGGTTATTTTGGGAATTTTCGTTTGTTGAATAGTGTAATAGGAAGTATTTTGATCAAAGCGCAATTTTTGCAAAATTTAAAAATCATACATCCAATTTTGTCAGTTTTATTAAGTTTTTAATTTTGAATATACAGAAAAAGCACTGTGCGATAAAAATTTTGCGATATTTTGATCTTTAACTCCTTTTGTAATGTATAGATATGAGTAATTTTCAGGGAGATATTTTTTTAACACAGGAAATATACATTTGAAATTTCATTGCTCTACGTCAATGCGTTTAGACTCAATTTAATTTTTTTTCGATGTTGGAAGGCATGGGTTTTTTGACCTACTGTTGCATTACGAGCTCTAACTCACTTCCTAATATACCGATTTAGCTTTTTTTAATTCTAAGCTTTTTGGATTAGGTGTTCGAGAAAATTATTCACACCAGCAAATAACTGCGGGCTTGCCTCAAAGATCGTGATTATTCCCTACACTATAGTCTTATGTTACTCCAAGTATATACCATGATGCAGCTTTTTACGTGAATGACTACGCATTTATTTGTTGCGATTAGATTTGGAATGCAATAATTAGAAGAATGGTAAATAATTTTAGATTAACTATTAAATACTACGATTAATGGAAAATAAAACTCAATTACGTTAAAACCCAAGCGATTATATTTCCATTCAACAAATCACGAAAACGCTTTTCTACTATATGTTTACCGTGTAGGGGAACATTTATCCCATTGTAGAACGAATTTAAATATTTAATAGTAATCATTTACAAAAAGCTTTATTCAAACAGCATGTTAATTAAATTTGTTAGAATGCAATTTAGTGTAGCCGTGCTTAAATAAATGTGTATTCGTGCGATTATGACCTATGGTTGTCAAGTCTGGTTCTGAAAGACTGCTAAAACTCATACAAAAAACTATTCAGAACAAAAATTGGAAAATAATACACAATCTACCCTTTAGATATTCCACTTATCTTATATGTACATAGAAACTTTGACTTCAAATTGTTTAATTCATTGACAAGAAATGACTCTGTCACTTAATAAAATGCGAAACGTCAAATTTTAAAATAATAAGAAATTTGATGAACAACCACTGCGATTGTTGATTGTTTTTATACTTCTTATAACTTCTAAGTTGATACGATGATTTTTATGAACAACTTTTTCTTAAAACTGTGATATTAGTAGTTTCTTTATTTAATGAATCAGATGATATTTGTTGTAATACTATTTGTAAATTCTCATAACTCTGTTAATAATATTGGTAAAATTAATAAGTTTTAATCAATAAAAAAAAATTATTACCGATATTTCGTTTTACAATCATCTATATGTTCTTAATCGGGTTAAGATCGAGAGACTGAGGCGTCCACGACATTGTATTCATTTCATTATCTTCCAGCCCATGTTTTTTCTATTTTGAATACATTCTTTTGCAGTACGTATACGCGGAGTATTTGAGAGGATTTTTTTGGAGGGCTTAGAATTGATTTATCGCCGGACATATTGCAATTCTCTTCCAAAATATCGTCATTCTCTAGATGAAAACTACTAACATTTATGGAATTCGAACTTGATGTAGCTTCTGAATTTTCTTTTGAATTGGCATCAAAACGAGAGGTTTCAATGATGCCGCTCGCAGTCTTGTCTATGGATCGCAATGCGACAACTTTTTTTTCAAGCAGTGTAAGGGAGCCACATTCGGTCCCTAAAATGCTATTTTTGTGCTTCCGGCATTTGACCTTAATGTGAATTTTATAAGCTGCCCATACTGTAACGAACCTTTTTGATAGCTGGGGTAAAACTCACCGGTGCCACCGGTCCATTTTACCACTCGTTTTACTCTTTATTTCTCTATAATAGGCTATTATTTTTATAAGGCAGGTCTTTACGTGACCTCTTAAAATAATAAAAATAAAACGATTTGCCTTAACTACCGGGTAACGGGAACAACTACTGCGTTCGACGCGCGGAGGTGGAAAATGTAGACGGCGGTAAAGTGTATTGGGGAACCTGCGGGACACCACGGAAACACCAATCACACTTACGTTCGAAGCACAGTAGCTAACCTGCGGGACACCACGGGAACACCAATCCCACTTACGTCCGAAGCACAGTAGCGAATCTGCGGGACACCACGGGAACAACTGCGATCGGCGTGCGGGGGTGGAAACGGAGAAGGCGCTAAAGTGTATTGGGGCACCTGCGGGACACCACGGGAATACCAATCACACTTACGTTCGAAGCACAGTAGCTCACATGCAGGACACCACGGGAACAACTACTGCGTCCGATGCGCGACGGCGAGAGGGTATAGAAGACGCTAAGCGTATTAGTGAACCTGCGGGACTCCACGGGAGCACTAATCACACTTTCGTTCGAGGCACAGTAGCGAACCTGCGGGACACCACGGGAACAACTACTGCGTTCAACGAGCGACTTAAGACGAGAATGCCTGTTAGCGAACCTGCGGGACACCACGGGAACACTAACAAAAATTCTAATCTAACCCTTTGGTTATAAAGTAGAGAAGACAGTGGGACACCACCAAATTCTCTAATTTACGAACTAACTACCACCAAAAATAATGTTCTTGCCGATCCAAGCGCTGCACACCAACTGATCACAATTCATTGCTGTGGCTCCTTTTATACCCTTGATGGCGACCACACATGCACACAAACACTGATAGTGTGTTTACATTTTGACACATTAAGCAAGAAATGATACAGTGGATGTGTATGATTCCACTCTTGAACAAACTAATGGGCAACATTGTTAGCCGTTAATATTAATACTTTAGACTAAATACTATTATATACAAATGAATTAAATAAATTTCTTACAGAATTTTGTAACAATAATTGTAGATATAAAGATAATGCTTGTATCAATTCTAATAATAATAATACTGATATCTATACAAATTGTAATGTTTCAATTATAAATTATACAGTATACAAAAAGTTTGAAGATAGTAATTTATACGATTATAAAGTTATAATTACAGCAAATCTTAATGATGTAATTTACAAGAAAATATTTTATAAAATATAAAATACAAAATTGGTAAACTTCAATTTTGGTGGGCGACAAAAACGAGCGCTGACTTTTATCGTCACAATACCTAAAAGAATAAATATTACAGTATACTTTAAAAAAAATAAACTTACTTTTTCCATTTAGTGCAATCATAAGTTGGTGGGCCAGCAGCATCCAAGTCTTGAGACAGTCTTGTCCACAAATTCTTCGACTTGCTTTTAGCATTTGAAACATTTAGGTGACCTTTTGCTTAATCGGAATGCTTTAACATAAAATCCACCATTATCTCTCTTCGATAACACCATTATTAATTACATAGAGTAATTCTATAGTCGCTAAAGCTTATGGTAAAACGTTTTAAATGTGCAAGCAAATATCTCCCAAGCCAGCCTAAAAATTTTTAAAATCCTAGAATTGGAGGCATTACCTCATGTATAAAGTAATGTTAAATTTCTATCAATAATAATAGCATAGGTTAATTACCGTCCTATTACTATTTTACCATATTTGTCGAAAATTTCAGAAATACTTGTATAGTTACCACATCGTAGATTGTCCTAGATTTCAGATTGAAATAAAAAATTATTCAATGACGACGATTGTTTGAGTAATTGGCTGTGACATTTTTTTATTATACTTTTACATTTTTTTAATTTACTAAGTTTGTGTTTTGTGTCTTGTCCACTTTAGACTCACTCATCTGTGATATTTTAAAGAATGTTAAATTTAAAGGATTGTAAGTTCAATTATTAAAAACCAGTTGTTTAATTTAAACTCTTTAACTAATTTTAAAAATTCTATCTCATTTTAATTTTGTATGTATGTGTTGCCAGACTGATTTTAATAAATGAATCCCTGAAGAAGTTGGAAAATACCAACGAAACGTCGGATTATAAAATGAAATAAATAATCTTTTATTTTTATTTTGAAATAATGAAACATTTGACCTTGAAGCCCGAATTTACGAAATTTATTGAAAAATATAATTTATCAAAAAGGTCGATTAAACAGAAATTTTCATCTGCCATTTTGAATTTTAACTTTTTATAGTTTATTGTATTGTATTAGTTGAAGAAGGCAAAGCCGTAATAACTTTATATGACATACATATATGTATACCTGACATTTTATTTCGGCCGTTATCTTGTTTTTTAACTTTTTCATAGTTTATTATATTTTACTGGTCAAGCCCTTTTGTTTAATTCTATTATTAAGTGGCTTGAAGTGGGTACATTTTTATTTATTAGATTTGACTCATTAATAAATTTTTTGTACGCCATTTTGTAGTAGCGACCATCATGGATTTAAAATTTATATTGTGTTATTTTCTGCTAGTCAAGCCCTTTCTTTTAAAACAATTTTCGTTTATAATTTTTAGGAAAAACTCCAATACATTTGCAATTTGTTTGCTTATATCTTTAGACTGTCCAAAAATTATTTAGGGGAAAAACAGAAACAGCCGTGTTTATTTGCTCATATTTTAGAAAATTATTGGACGATTGTGCTAAATTTCAATAGCGATTCATTCCCAGATATTTTCAAATTATTGATGCAACATACAGATCTGTGCTACATGTGGGGACTTCTAAAAATTGAATTCAGCCAACACACGGATAAATGGACATGGCTCAATAGACTCCCGTAGTCATAATATTTTAGAAAAAATCTACTTTATGGTGTCGAAAATTAATATTGGGGAAATTTCAAAATAAATAATAAAGCTATATATACCCTTGGCACCACAGGTAAAGGGTATAATAAATCCTTTTTACAAATTCTTTACTTTTATTTATACCAATAAGGTGATAGTTGTAATTATTTTCGCATATACGAAGAAATATTTGGATCCATAGTATTTAAGAAGCTTCGAGTTGGTCTAGTTGGAACGTTAAAAGTTATTTTACCTAGCAGGAATTCAGAATCGACATCGTCTTGAACTAGCCCCATCATAATTGAAAAATTCAGCATTTCACGGAGATTTTTTAAAGTTGGTAATTTTATAAGACAAAATCTGCTTTCGTATGAAAGTAGTAAAAAGGAATTCAATTCGAAGCCATTTAAACAAAAAATTTAAAATTCTTATTGCACGGATTCAAAACTATCAAATTGATCCATATTCTAGAATAGGTCGATCAAGTGATGTGTGAAATTTTTTCGTTATGTAAGAATATAAAAATTCTTTGCAGCTCCTCTTCATTAATTCAAGTAAACCATTTGCTTTGTTAAAGTCGATTCTGCACAAGCATTTTTGTTTATTATTGCAGAATTGGTTTAAGTTCTTAAACGAAAATTATAATTTTTATATATATAAAATTCGATTAAAAAGATATTTTTACAATATTGTTTTGGATTTTTCAGTACGGGACAATAAAAAAACATAAAATTTTCAATTAATTTTATCTATGGTAGTTGTTAATAATGTTTTAAAATAGCATGTTTTTTGAAGTGTTCCATCCAGTTTTTAAGACGATTTTGTTTAACTAAAATACGACGAGATACTTCCTTTTGAGCTTGAATTCGTTTCCTTACTTGTTTTTCAATCTTATTCCGCTGATGAGGTATAACTTTTTCTAAGTCTTGCAACAAAGCCTAAATAATTTAAATTTAGTTTGGTTCGACTTGTACTCATAATAAAAGTATTCACGACACAGATTTTAATTTTGCGAAAAAATAAATAAAATAAAATTTAAATATTAGTTTAAAATAAATGTACATAAAAAGTAATTTCATACTAACCTCTGCTCTTTGACTTACTACTAATCTAATGCGTAAACTCTGAGCTTAATTTTGTAAAAAGAAAAAAAACTTGACGTTTTGATGTCACAATAACCATTGTTCGTTTTGGTTGGAGCACCCTATATTAGACTTTATGTAAAAACAAATAAGAGCCGAATGTTTTTACCTACCACTGATATAGTATAGTATACATAGTTTTTATATGAATACTGTATAAGGCCGTAGGTGGACGTCATGTTATTATATTTCGTCTATTTGTTACAAGTTTAATTATTAATTAAAACCTTTGACATTTTTAATAAGAGTGCTATATTTAGCCGAGTCGAATCTGATAAAACCCACCATCATCGTTAAATCAGATTCCAGATTTACCGTTATACACCATTTTGCATCATTATTTTTGACGCCATGTTAAGTTTGATATTTTACATAGTTCACTGTTTTCTACTTGTCAAACCCCTTTTGCCTTCTACTTATTTACCAGAGTGTACTGGTATGTAAATGCGAGAACTTTGTGGAATGTTACAGACCACCACTATGTTACTATAAATAGTCGAAAAACACATCTAATATCATCAGTATAACAGTATAGTTTGATAATAAAAGTGTATAACAAAAAGTGAAATAAATAAAGTGCTCCGTGTGACCTGTTATTACACTAGTTAGTCTCCTAAGTTTTAGAATTTCTTTCGATTTTTCAAGATTTGGGTTACCTCATAGTATGTTTATCACTTTCCCGACTTCAGTGTTTTGCCATTTTCTGACATATTCCTCCATCGCTCAAACTTTAAGTTTATATTTAAATCGTTGAAAGGGTTTCAAAGTTACAGAACTTAAAAAGTCTTCCATTTTGGATAATTTGTCGGCCTTCTCGTTGCCGATTAAGCGTTTATGGCCTGGTATCCATATTATCTCTAGACTTTCACAATTTGCGTGAGAGCTTATTTCGCATTGCAGGACGTTTTCGTTCATTAGTGCCCTGGTTACTTACTGGCTGTCCATAAAGATTCGAATCGGGTCCTCGTTATCAGTTTCCTTTATCAATTTAATACCTTCCGTAATTGCCATAACCTCAGGATGAAAAACAGAATTGTGGTCTGGTAGACAGAAGTATTTACCTCTGTTTCGGTTGATGTCATTTAAACCCATTCCTGTTCAATCACCAGTCTTTGACCCGTCCGTATAAAGATCGATGCTTTGGGAAATTCTTTTTATTATGTATAATAGTGATGCATTTAATGCTTTCATATCTCAGTGGGATTTTTAGCATGTTTCCTCTGTTATATTCCATTGACCATTCACCCATTGCCAGCAAGTCATTCAACCATTGCTATTAATCTAGTAGCAGCCAAGGCCGCTTCATATTTCACAGAATGGATAGTATAATCTCAATAGCCATTGTCAATGTGGTTGTCATGGCACCGCATATACTAATGCAGCACTATCTTTAAATCTTTTTTTATTTTTGAAGGTTTTATATTCACCTCTAAGTTTATCCACCACACTATCGAGGCATGTGTTATGACCGGTCGTAGTACGCTCGTGTATAGCCAATGTGTCATCCTTGAGCCTATGCCCCACTTTGAGCCTATTGTCCTTCTGCAAAGGGCTCAAATTCTCTGAGGTTTTCCCACTCAGCTTTCAATATGGTCTTTCCTGGATAGCCTCCAATCAAGTACTACTCCTAGGTATTTGACCTTTCTATTAATCCGAATTGTTTTATTTCGAAAGATGTGACAGCTGTGCACCGGTGTTTTCCTCTTGCTCGAAAACAAACATATTTTAGTCTTGTTGCTCCTTTGCACAGTTAAATAACATACTTATATAGAGCTTCCGTTGCTCTCTTACATAGAAGGTTAAGATTTGTCCCCCTGATCACTATCGCAACATCATCTGCGTAACAAATAGTCTTGAAACCCCCGTTCGATAGGATCTTCAGTAGACTATGTATGGTGGTTACCCATAGCAACGGCGATAGAGTACCTCCTTGTGGGGTCCCTCGACATACTTTGCCCCTTATTCTCACACTATTTGCCTCACAATTTATCCATCATATTGCTAATCCACGCAATTAGGTCGTGTCTTAGCCCTAAGTTCTCCAAGGAACCAATATACACCCAGGTCAAAGGATCTATAAGTAGTAATATTTACTGCTGCAATTCTCAAATTTGTTTGCGTCCATTGAAATTGCGAATTGAATACCCTTCACCTGTGGTGCACAAGGGTATATATAGCTTTGTCATTCCGTTTGTAATTTCTACAATTTTCATTTCCGACCCCATAAAGTATATATTTTCTGAAAGCTTATAAATAGAGGAGTCGATTAAGCCCTGACCGTCTGTCCGTGTGTTGGTTGAAATCAAAAAAAAACTACACATTTTCGCAAAACAAAATTTGGTGTCGTGAAAACCTTCAATATAATTTATAACTTACCATCAACAGCCATTGGAGTTTTTCCACTTTTTCTAAAGTTGAATTTTTCGTATATTTACATAAATCATTACAATCTGAAGAAGATGGCGATTTTTTATTACATGACTTATTTAAAGAGTCTTTTTTTCTTTTCGTCTTGTCTACTGAAAGTTGCTGTCCAGTGTTATCATTGTTGTAATTGTTTCGTGATAATTTAATTTCAATTATTTCAAGAATAACAGGCAGTATTGCATTTATTTTAATTTGCAACAAACTAAAATAAATAGATAAGAAAACAAAATTTAAAAATTAAATCTTATTGGTTGTATATAATTTTTCTAACTCATTATTTTGGTTTATTTCAAATTTATCCAATACTTCCATAGAGCACTGCTTTAGAAACTCAATTCTATCTCTAAGGAAATCAGAATCTTTTAAGAAATTTGACCTCTTCATAATTCGATCGTATGTTTTTTCCTAGTAAGATATTTAGTTTAAGAAATAGAATTTTAACATAAAAGTTGTTTTGTATACCGATTTTTCGTGAACAATATTCACTAAATGGCTTAACAAAGCGAGATGATGGAATCGACGATTATAGTTAAATATTTTCTGTCTCGTACGTTCATATCCCTATATGATTGTATAAAATTGCATTAGTTATAGGAAAGATTATAAATCTATAAATATTATTCTATACTTCTATCCAAATATCAGCATTCAGATGATTTCTCTTTGCCAAATATGGCTTAACAATATTTTCCATATAATTAATTATAGATGATACTTCTTTTCCACCAATTCGATTTCGTTCGTTTATTTCCAAATCAACAATACCTTTCAGCTGTGGTAATTTGCATCCTTTAGTGTCATGATCATCAGGTGCAATTATTTCATCAAAATATCCCTAGGGAAAAGTGCAAAAACAAAAAAAAAATTTTTATGTCTATGAGCTTGAGTATGGCTTTTAAGAAGACTATACACTATCAAAATACTCATCAAGCCTTTTAGTTGTATTTGTAAAAACGTGTTTGTATATGCTGCACCGAAATACAAACATTTTTTGATATCTACAATCCTCGATGATCTTGATACGTGTATATTCCCCACCGAAAAGGTTATTGATTTTTTCGATTTGTGACTAATCGTGCCAGATTCAATCAACTACATCTTAATGTAGTGAGATCATTTTATATTTGTTAACTATACATACAGAAAAACCTTGATAATCTGGATAATTGATTGCAGAATTTTCCGGATAACCGAAAACAAAATTTAAACGATATTGTCGAACTTAAAAAAATTTTTGAAGTAATAAAAATTTGTATTGTATATTTTTTTGAGATAACATTTTCTTAGAAATCGTTCTTTCCTTGCTAACTATTTTTTTATGTCTGAAACTGTAAGAGTACTCTGTAATTATATTTTTGAGGTAAAAATTTATAAAGTTCAACATTAAACAATATTTTAAATGCAGTCCGGATAAAAGACATGTTTCTGAAATTGTTGCAATATACATATGTACAGATTATACTTAATATTAATATTTTTGATTTGTATGCACAAAATGTTATTGAACTAAAATTATACTGTTCTGTTAACGTATCAGCCAATGAGTGAGAGATATGTTAAGTTACCGTGCAACTTAGGTAAATTTAAAGAAAAAAAAACCAAGCTAACTTCACACACATATAATAGTTACAATCAACCAAGCAAAGCCTTTCCATCCTTAACATGTATCTGTTTGGTGCGATTTTTAGTCTGGCGGGATCATTGGACTTTACCTTTCGAAAACAATGATGTGCAACTGTTACGGCGAATGGATTTCTCTATCGAATGATGATTAATTTATGGCCGAAATTCGATTATATTAATGTCAACGACGTTTATTTTGAACAGAACGACAATACTTCACACAAGTAACGATAATCCCGTTCTTTGGTGTAAAAAGTTTTCTTAAGGTGTGATTTATCGAATAGATAATAATAATTGTACACCGAGGTCTTGTGATTTAACACCTTTGACTTTTGTCTTTTTAGTTCAAGAAATTGGTAAAGTTATCGAGGACATAAAGCTGAAAATTTGTGATTTAGTGATTTAAAATTTTTACGAAAAGAATAAGGTAATGCAAGCATAGCTTTTGCGGCCATTTTGCTAATATTTTATTACATAATCAAGAACTATGTATATTGATTCAACAGAAGCAGAACTATGCTAGTGTGTATTCCTATTGCATAGATGTATGTGTTTATTTACAATTAGTTTAAGTAGAAACAAGAAACGTCCGTATACTTCCTGAACTTCCATCAGAACTCGATGATGTTCTGCAATTTTATTCCTTAGTTCCTCTGAAATTTTATTATTTTGTAAATGCTCTAATTGCTGTTGTATTTTTTTCATCTCATTGAATGCGTTCGATTCCGATTTTCGAAGAGCTATAGCTGCAATCTGAAATTATAAAAAATAAAATTTGTAATTCCGTTCGTAACTTTCCATGCAATAAACGATAAAAAGATAAAAGATATTTCAATGGCAACTCTAAAACTTCTTTATATTACAGCTGGTGTTTTTTTTTTTTTTTTTGTATATTGCGTTACAATTTTAAGCTCGATTGAAATATATTGTAAATCGTTGTTAATGTTTTGGATGCAGCTTAAGTTTTTTTGTGATTTTTTAACTGGACGCCAAATTCTATATAAGACCTATGATATCTCGCTTCCTTCCATTTTAATATCAAATTGTTTTAAATCACAAGATATATCTATAAACTTTGTAATTTCAGCTATTCAAATTTTATGCATTGAATCCTTTTAAAATAATTTTAATTAAAAAGAGTTTCATTCCACTGTTAGAGAAATTGAGATGTTAGTGTGATATAATTTCGTTATTATTATACAAATTTGTACATAAAATATTGAAAGAAAGTATGTACATATGTATATAACAATTTAAAAAAATTAATTAATTTTTATATTTTTTTAAGTTGGTATTTCAACCCTCTTAATATGGAGAATGAAACGGAACAATGCTACGTATTAAAGAATCAAAACATAACTTAATTGCAGCAACTTTTCTCTCCGGCCTGCAAACGGCTAGCTTGCAAACATACCGAGGACTCTTATGACTCCTTCAGACTTGCTTACCTCTTTTAAACAATTTCCTGTAAAAACATCTTTTGCAATGACAGTTAATAAGTCTCAAGAAAAAACCTTTTCTTTGGTTGGAGTCGACCTTCGTTAAGCGTGTTTTTTTTACATAGTAAACTCTATGTTGGCTTATCACGAGTTGGAAATCGGAAAAACCAGTTTATTTTATTAGAAAAAACAAGTAACAGTGCTATATTCGGCCGTGTCGAATCTTATATACCCTTCACAAAGTGTAGTCAGTCATGCAACAACAATTGTATTTATCTCATATGAAATACGTACATACATATAAAAAACATACATATATAAACACATCCCATTGCAAAATTTTAAATTGAGTTTACGTATGTATGTTACAGAAATAAATAAAAAAATATATTCAAAACAATAAAAAAAACTTAAAAAAAAAATTTTTAAAAAAAATATATAAAAAAAAATAATAAAAGTATAAATCTATATATATAAAAGTGAAACTCTGTGTGTGTGTGTGTGTGTGTGTGTTAGCTATAGACTCCGAAACTGTAAAACCGATCGGGCTCAAACTTTGGTAAGTTGTTGTACACATACCAGGGAGTGTTTATGGTTGAAAAAAAGTGGGCGGGGCCACGCCCATAAAAATTAGTTATCAGTTTTAGCTACTTGCACTTGACCGATTTTTCTGAAACTTTGCACACATATCGAGCTGTCATGACTAAATAATTTCGTGATGAGAAAAGTGGGCGGGGCCACGCCCCTAAAAAAGTTAATTTTGAGGTACTTGCACTGGACCGATTTTTCTGAAACTTTGCACACATATTGAGCTGCCATGACTTTATAATTTCGTGATTAAAAAAGTGGGCAGGGCCACGCCCATAAAAAATTGTTATAATTTTGAGGTACTTGCACCAGACTTATTTTTCTAAAACTTTGCACACATATCGAGCTGTCATGACTAAATAATTTCGTGATTAGAAAAGTGGGCAGTGCCACGCCCATAAAAAAAAGGTATCATTTTGAGGTACTTGCACTGGACCGATTATTCTGAAACTTTTCACATATATTGAGCTGTTATGACTTTACAATTTCGTGATTAGAAAAGTGGGCAGGGCCACGCCCATAAAAACAATTATAATTTTGAGGTATTTGCACTAGTCCGATTCTTCTAAAACTTTGCACACATATTGAGCTGTTATTACTTTACAAAAAAAAACTATAATTCTTAGGTTTTTGCACTTGATATTTAATTAAAATTCAGAATGCATTTCAATTCATTAAGGGGCGTAGCAACGCGCGCCGGGTTTGGCTAGTCTATATACATAAAAGTGAAACTCTGTGTGTGTGTGTGTGTGTTAGCTATAGACTCCGAAACTGTAAAACCGATCGGACTCAAACTTTGGCAAGTTGTTGTACACATACCAGGGAGTGTTTATGGGTGGAAAAAAGTGGGCGGGGCCACGCCCATAAAAATTAGTTATCAATTTTAGCTACTTGCACTTGACCGATTTTTCTGAAACTTTGCACACATTTAGCTGTCATGACTTTATAATTTCGTGATTAAAAAAGTGGGCGGGGCCACGCCCATAAAAAAAGGTTATAATTTTGAGGTACTTGCACCAGACCGATTTTTCTGAAACTTTGCACACATATCGAGCTGTCATGACTAAATAATTTCGTGATTAGAAAAGTGGGCAGTGCCACGCCCATAAAAAATAGGTATCATTTTGAGGTACTTGCACTGGGCCGATTACTCTGAAACTTTGCACACATATTGAGCTGTTATGACTTTACAATTTCGTGATTATAAAAGTGGGCAGGGCCACGCCCATAAAAATTATAATTTTGAGGTACGTGCACTGGTCCGATTCTTCTGAAACTTTGCACACATATTGAGCTGTTATGACTTTATAATTTCGTGATTAGAAAAGTGGGCAATGCCACGCCCATAAAAAAATTATAATTTTTAGGTTTTCGCGCTTGATATTCAATTAAAATTCAGAATGCATTTCGATTCATTAAGGGGCGGAGCAACGCGCGCCGGGTTTGGCTAGTAATATATAAAATAAAAAAAAAATTTTTTTTGGCTCAGCTGGGATTCAATGCCACGTTTACTATAACCAGTATATATGTATGTATGTTGTTGTTGTAATTGTGAAAAAACGAGGTGGTCGTAGTTTTTTGCTCATATCTCATGTAGGGCGATTGTGCTGAATTTCAATAGCGATTCATTCCCGGATATTTCCAAGAGATTGATACCATACACAGATCTGAGAAACATATAGATGCTTCTAAAAATTGATTTCAACAAACACACGTGCAGACGGACAGACGGTCAGGGCTTAATCGACTCCTCTATTCATAAGCTTTCAGAAAATATGTACTTTATGGGATCGGAAATGAAAATTGTAGAAATTACAAACGGAATGACAAAGCTATATATACCCTTGTGCACCACAGGTGAAGGGTATAATAAAACGTTAAACATTGTATATAACAAAGCACTAAGCCGTTATGTATTTACAAAATTACTTTACAACATGGTTAGAAATGTTAGAAACACTTTTCTGACGACTTTAACACCTATGAAGTTCTATAGGAGTCTTTTAAAATCACGGAGTTAAGTGGTTATATCTCCTATTAGTTTCTTTCTACTATAACAAACAAATTCTCTAAAAACATGACAGGCGTACAAACGTTTAGTAATACTTAAAAAAAACAGAAACTAAGGTATACAAAAAATTTAAACTAAAACAAACTAAAAAATATATGTATAGAAAAAAAAAAAATTTGTATATAATACTTCCTAAAACTATTATCGGATTGGTTTTTGAGGATACTTAAATTTGTGGATTTGAACTTTGGAGTGTGCAGTCGTTGACTCAAAATAATATTAAAAAAACAAAAAATTATTTATAACTTCGAAAAAAATAATATAAATAAAATTTAAAAGGATGAAATAATTTTCTTATTCTTATTATCCTTTTTGGAAAATGGATTCCTCCTCAACTTTATTGAAAGTTAATGTGCCACCTGATAAATTACCTCCCGGTAAATCGAAATAAAAACCCAAAGCAATAAAAAAATCTTTCAATTTAATGATTGGAAAATAGCTACATTTCAAATTCTAATAATGATGCTTTACCTCATTAAAAAAATCAAAACCTTAAACGAAATTAAGTGATAAACCTGTTGGAAATAACGATAATTTATATAATTCTGAAATCCCTTCATACATGCAAAATTTCTCAATTCAAGACATTGAAAGTGAAAAACATTCAGTTACAAAAATTTATCCTATTAGCAATCCTACAGAATATGACGATTCAGTTCTTTCTTATTCTTCAGATTTTAAACTTCCACAAAAACGTAAACGTTGCAACAAAGAAAATGTATTTAATTTAAGTTTGCAAAATAAAAATTATAAATTATAAAAAATTATAAAATATAGTTAAAACACAAAATTCTCAAAACAGATATTTCGTTGTCCACCAATATTTCTCTTTAATGTTAATATTGAGGATCTACTTAATCAACATAACTCTAAAAAAATTTAATTTAATCATAAACAAAAATAGACACAACAGCAAACTATTTCTGAAAGAAGCACTAGATCATGCTGAAATGATGCAACTACTTAGGGAAAATATGGAATCATACTCATACGCACTGATTGAGCAAAAGCGTTTAAGTATACATAGTTTTAAGAGGATTAAATTATAAAACGGATTTACAAATAATTAAAAACAAAATTGTTTTACTAATTCTAATGTCTTTTCAAAAGATAACGGAAAGAACAGGATTATTTTTGGTTACATTATTTTCAGGATAATCTTTCAATGAATTAATTGGTATTAAATATTTAATAAATCAAAGAATCATGTGGGAATCTCCTAAGAAAAATTCGAGAGAGATACAAGGCTGGCGTCGCAAACAAAGCTGTTCTGCTTATAAAAAGTATATTCATATGAAAAAAAAACAATTTTACTTAAAGCTAAAGATAGAAATCTTAAGGGTTCTGCCTTACATAATAACAACCTTGTTCACTTAAGTCAATCTTTTGCCAGTTTTTTCAAGCCCGGAAATGCAAATCCTTCAATTTATATTTCTCCTTTAATTAACAATTTTTTAAGAAAGGCTAAAAATCTTTGCAAACCCGAAGTTTATTAAAAATTATAAAAAACTTTCATTGAAGGAGGCCAAACATCAATGTTGTGGTCTTTTGGCTGCAGTAAGAAAAACTTGTGATCCATAATATTTTAAATTCACTCTCATTTAATAAAAGATACAGACGGATAGGGCACAATCAACTCCTTTATTCATAAACTTTCAGAAAATATATACTTTATGGGGTCGGAAATGAAAATTTTATAAAATTTCACACGGAATGACAAACCTATGGCCAAAGTCAAAATATTTACTTTTGAGAAAATTTGAATTGAACTCTAACTTTTACATATGATTTCATAGTGACATTAGCCAGTATTTTATTTATGAAGCTGTTCTGTATAAAATGTTAGAAAATCTGTGAATGCCTTCTTAGTTCGTTTAATAGGAACCACTGCTGGTTTTTGCGATAGTTCGGCAAAAGAGCAGTCAACCTCGTTTCATCATCATGCCCAACAATTGAGCATCAACATTGTCATTAAAAATTTGGACCATCAGATAGAGGAGTGGCGCCAAGGATGGGGGGGGGGGGGGGGGGGGTCATTTGGCCGATATTTTGTTAAATACATAATTGAACCATAATAATAATAATAATTTGTGTTGTGTTGTGTCCTTAAAATTTAACCACCCTTTATAGCTTCGATATGCTACTAAAATGCTTTTGTAAATGTAGTCTTTCAATGAAAGTGGACGTTAAAGTAGGCGTGTCAATAAAGTTTCTGCTAATAAATACAATTTAGATATTTCAATATAGTCCTTTATTTTCCCAAAAACTTTGTCAATAGAGAAATTACATGAATTTAAGATAAACCGTTATATGGGAGGTAGGCGTTAAAGTGGGCGTGTCACCTTAACTTTTTGGCACAACAATTACATTGATTAGAAGGATATACGTAGCGATCACCATACCTCAAATTTTGGCGGTTTTATGAGCTTTTAAATTTCATTAACGGTAAATTACGTAAAAAGTGGGCGTTATAGTAGGCGTGTCAAAGTTATTTTTGCGAATGAGTTCAACTTAGGTGTTTCAATATAGCCCTTTATTATTCCAAAATCATTATTAGTAGAGAAATTATATGAATTTTAGGTAAAACGTTATATGGGAGGTGGGCGTAAAAGTCAGCGTGGCAGGTTAATTTTCTGGCGCAGTAATGACATTGCCTAGGGGGATATACGTAGCAAATTTTATTATCATACCTCTAATTTTGGCGGTTTTTTGAGCTTTTAAATTTCATTAACGGTAGATAACGTGAAAAATGGGCGTTATAGTAGGCGTGTCAAAGTTGTTTTTGCGAATGAGTACAACTTAGGTGTTTCAATATAGCCCTTTGTTATTCCAAAATCTTTATTAATAGAGAAATTATATGAATTTTAGGTAAAACGTTATATGGGAGGTGGGCGTAAAAGTGGGCGTGGCACCTTAATTTTCTGGCGCAGTAATAACATTGCCTAGGAGGATATACGTAGAAAATTTTATCGTCATACCTCTAAATTTGGCGGTTTTATAAGCTTTTAAATTTCATTAACGGTAGATAACGTGAAAAGTGGGCGTTATAGTAGGCGTGTCAAAGTTATTTTTGCGAATTAGTACAACTAAGGTGTTTCAATATAGCCCTTTGTTATTCCAAAATCTTTATTAATAGAGAAATTATATGAATTTAAGTTAAAACGTTATATGGGAGGTGGGCGTAAAAGTGGGCGTGGCACATTGATTTTCCGCTGCAGCAAAGCCTCTCACCAAAAAGCAAAGTGTGCAAAATTTCAGAGTCGTACATCCAATTTTGTTGCTTTTATGAGGTTTTTGTTTTTAAATATACCGAAAAATACACTGTGCGGTATAAATTTTCGTACATTTCGATCGATAACTCCTCTCCTAATGCATAGATTTAGATGATTTTCGGGGAAAAATATTGTTTTTACTCAGGAAATATATATTCGAAGTTTCATTATTCTACGTTAATGCGTTTGGACACAATTCCATTTTATTCGATGTTCGAAGGACACGGTTTTTTCGACCTACTCTTGCTTTTCGAGCTATAATTCTCTTCCTATTCCGATTTAGCCCATTTTCAATACCAAACAAACCTTGTCTATAAGAAAGATTCTGGCAAAATTTGAGCCCCCTAGCTTTTTCGGTGCGACCTCTATCGTGCTTTCAACAGACGGACAGACGGACGGACATAGCTAGATCGTCATCAAATCAAACCCTGATTCAGAATATATATACTTTATGGGGTCTAAAATGGATATTTCGATGTGTTACAAACAGAATGACAAAATGAATATACCCCCACCATTTTTTTGGTGGCGGGTATAAAAACGACGGTTAATTTGAGTTTTTGACCACGTTAGTAACTTAAGACACTATTTGTAGTTCGACTCGATCTATATATGTATTGCATTTTGAAACAAATGCAATATTTTTTGTTACGTCCTCATAGTTTTGTATATGTGTTTTATGTTATTTTTTTTTTTCTATTTTTAAAACATATGTGCTGTATTGAATTAAAAGTTAAGTAACCGTTATGTTCTCATAGTTTTTACATGTTTTTATGTTTCTTATTAACTTTTTTTAAATAAAAATGTGATGTATTGAAGTAAAAGTTATGTTATCAATAAATAAAAAAATGTACTGTTTTTTTGAAAAGTACTGTTTTTTCGCCCTCAATGTACTTTTTTTCACTTTTCAAATATGGCAACCCTATATTTAGGTGAAAGTTTTTCTTAATACTGGTATAGTCCATCGTAACCCCCCCGACCACACGAGCGGTTGATTATGTCTTAATATAAGCAATAAAGCCGTCAGAATAACGGCATCAAATTGCCAATGTTTAAGCTTATATCTATAGGTGGTGAACACGTAAATATCTTAAAACATAAAATTAAAAATTTTCCTGGTGATTGACCTACATACATATGTACATATAAATTAAAATTTTATAAAAAATATACTAAAATAAATTTCACCAAAAGCACTAGGTTAAAACGATTCTTTTGCCATTATTTATTTAAATATAAATAAAAAACTTAAATTTTTTATACAAACCATGTTAATTTCAATATTTTGTTTTCTGTTTTTCTGCGACGTTCTCTAATATATTAGTGTTGTTGTTACATTTTATTTGTTTGCAATTGAATTTGACAGCTTGTGTTAAAAGATTATTGCTCAGCAATGTATTATAACATTTATTGCTAAATATGTATTTTAATACATATTCATGTAGTCCACACGTTAATATCTTGTGTTGGCAATAGAATTTGACAGTTGCTGTGGCAATAATTGCCAAACACATTGCTCGTGTGGTCGGGGGGTAAGCACGTCACTCTCCCAAAAAGTGCTGTTACGGTCCTTTAAAAAATACTATATACCTACATATGAATTATAACCTCAATGAAAAGATACCATTCAACCTACGAATTTCCACAATTCCCTTTCTCTGTTCAGATTTGTGATTGCTAGTGCATTTACAATTTTTACTAAATGCTAAAACTGTCGTCTGTCACAGCAAAATTTTAATTTGCATTAGTGAGATTCTAATGCAAATTAACACTGCCGACTGTCTATAGTATAACCTTAAGACAAAAAACACGACAGCTTTTAAGTTTTGAAAATTATTCAAAGTTTTTGAATTCTTTAAGTACGTTTTTAAACTGTGTTTTTATTTTTATTTAAATACTAGAAAAGCCCGGCGCGTTGCTTCGCCCCTTAATGAATAAAAATGCATTCTGAATTTTAATTGAATATCAAGTGCAAAAACCTAAAAATTATAACTTTTTATAATGGGCATGGCCCTGCACACTTTTCTAATCACTGAACTGTATAGCCATGACAACTCAATATGTGTGCAAAGTTTCACAAAAATCGGTCCAGAGCAATTACCTCAAAATTATAACTTTTTTATGGGCGTGGCTCTGTCCACTTTTCTAATCACGAAATTATATAGTCATGACAGCTCAATATGTGTGTGCAAAGTTTCAGAAAAATCGGTGAAGTTCAAGTAGCTGAAAATTTTAACATTTTTTAATGGGCGTTTCACTGCCCACTTTTCTAACCACGAAATTGTAGTCATGACAGCTCAATATATGTGCAAAGTTTCAGAAAAATCGTTCTAGTGCAAGTACTTCAATTTTAACTTTTTTTATGGGCGTGGCCCTGCCCACTTTTCTAACCACGAAATTATAAATTTTTTATGGACGTGGCCCCGCCCACTTTTCTAATTACGAAATCATATAGTCATGACAGCTTAATATGTGTGCAAAGTTTTAGCAAAATCGGTCAAGTGAATTGGATTTTATTTCTATTTAGTGAGTTAAGTTAACATTACTGTTCTTTACGAAACGTTGACGCTCTTGTTTAGCTTTGTCACCTCAGCGTTACCGCTCAGCGGAATATTACGCAACGCCTGCCGCTCTTGTTTCGGTTGGTCTGTTACTTTTACGTACATTTTATAGTGTGGTAAAATGCACAGATTACATCTTTTTATATTTATATATAAATACAATATTATAATTTAACAAATTTATACAATAAAAATGTAAAAAAGTAAAGCACGCACTACTGCTTATTAAAAAACTTTGCAATAACATGATAAAAACAAGTAAGAGCACTATATTCGGCTGTGCCGAATTTTTTATACCCACCACCAATTTTGTGTACATTTAAAGCACAATATTTATTATTTTGTTAATCGCTAAGGAATAATCTGTTTATAATAAAATTTGTATCACTTTCTTTGTAGAGGGTGGCTAAATTTTAAGGGCCCATGTTGAAGGTGAACTACGCCTAGTCTTTAAATTTGTTTTCTGCATTTCACTTGACATTTCTCAATCTCAAACTTACTCAATTTGATCCGTGGAAAGATACGCAAATGAGCAACGCTTTAAAGTTATTCAGGTTTTTTATAAAAATGGGCGTTCAAATCAAAATGCATTTTGTGCACTTCGTAATTCTTTTGATCAACAAATTCGTCCACAATCGGGAGAATTGTAAAAAATATTTAAATTTCTGCAAAACAGGTCTGTATAAAATGTTAGAAAATCTGTGAATGCCTTCTTAGTTCGGTGAAGGGGAAACACTGCAGGTTTTTGCGTTCAAATCAAAATGCATTTTGTGCACTTCGTAATTCTTTTGATCAACATAATCGTTCAAATTCGTCCACAATCCGGAGAATTGTAAAAAATATTTAAATTTCTGCAAAACAGGTCTGTATAAAATGTTAGAAAATCTGTGAATGCCTTTTTAGTTCGTTGAAGGTGAAACACTGCTGGTTTTTGCGATAGTGTGGCAAAAAAGAGGTCAACCTCGACTCATCATCATGCCCAACAATTGAGCATCAACATTGTCCAACAATTGAGCATCCACATTGTCCTTGAAAATTTGGATCATCAGATAGAGGGGTGGCGCCATGGATGGGGGGGGGGGGGGGGGGTGAGGTGTGCATTTGGCCGATATTTTGTTAAATACATAATTGAACCATACAAATATTATCATTACAAAAAGAAATAATAATAATTTCTTAAATAATTTGTGATTTATTTAAATTCAACATCGGTCCTTAAAATTTAACCACCCTTATAACTTCGATATGCTACTAAAATGCTTTTTTAAATGTAGTCTTTCAATGAAAGTGGGCGTTAAAGAAGGCGTGTCAATATAGTTTCTGTTAATAAATACAACTTAGATATTTCAATATAGTCCTTTATTTTCCCAAAAACTTTGTCAATAGAGAAATTACATGAATTTAAGATAAACCGTTATATGGGAGGTAGGCGTTAAAGTGGGCGTGTCACTTAAACTTTTTGGCACAACAATTACATTGATTAGAAGGATATACGTAGCAAATTTGATTATCTTACCTCTAATTTTGCGGTTTTATAAGCTTTTAAATTTCATTAACGGTAGATAACGTGAAAAGTGGGCGTTATAGTAGGCGTGTCAAAGTTGTTTTTGCGAATGAGTACAACTTAGGTGTTTCAATATAGCCCTTTATTATTCCAAAATCTTTACTAATAGAGAAATTATATGAATTTTAGGTAAAACGTTGTATGGGAGGTGGGCGTAAAAGTGGGCGTGGCACGTTAATTTTATGGCACAGTAATGGCATTGCCTAGGGGGATTTACGTAGCAAATGTTATTATCATACCTCTAACTTTGGCGGTTTTATGAGCTTTTAAATTTCATTAACGGTAGAAAACGTGAAAAGTGGGCGTTATAGTAGGCGTGTCAAAGTTGTTTTTGCGAATGAGTACAACTTAGGTGTTTCAATATAGCCCTTGTTATTCCAAAATCTTTATTAATAGAGAAATTATATGAATTTTAGGTAAAACGTTATATGGGAGGTGGGCGTAAAAGTAGGCGTGGCACATTGAGCAATAAAACAAATCGAATGCAATAATTAACTCAAAAACGCAAAAAAGTGACATTGGTCCTTTTAGTTCCAAGCCACAGATATACCCTTTTTCACTTTTGTGTAAAGGATATAATAAAAGATTTATAATATCTAAATTAAGAATTAAATAATTTATTTAATTATTCGAGATATTCTTCCAACTACTCTAGTTTTTTATACCCGCCACCAAAAAAATGGTGGGGGTATATTCATTTCCGTTTGTAACACATCGAAATATTCATTTTGGACCCCATAAAGTATATATATTCTGAATCGGGGTTTCATTTTATGACGATCTAGCTATGTCCGTCCGTCTGTTGAAAGCACGATAGAGGTCGGATCAAAAAAGCTAGGGGGCTTAAATTTTGCCGGAATATTTCTTATACACAAGTTTTGTTTGGTATTGAAAATGGGCTAAATCGGAATATTAAAATGCAAGAGTAGATCGAAAAAACCGTGTCCTTCCAAAATCGAATAAAATGCAATTGTGTCCAAATGCATTAACGATTACTATTAATAACAAAATAATAAATTCTGAGCTATAAAAGTACATCAAATTGGTGGTGGGTATAAAAGATTCGGCATAGCCGAATATAGTGCTCTTACTTGTTTCCTTTAGTTTTGAATTCTCATTTTATTAATGAGAATTATAAAATAAAACTTATACACCCCAATTCTAAATAACAATTCCCTGGGAATTATTTCCCTATTCCCTGTTCCCCTATTCTAAATAACTTCTCCCGGGGAAATTTGTTCCCTTTCCCTTTTCCCTTATTCTAAATGAACTTCGAAATTGGGAAATTGTTCCCTGGGAAAAAAGTAGGTATTATGAAAGGTAATTAAAGGGAGAATGTAATAACAATTTTTGGGAAAAAATCCGCCAACAAATTTAAAGGGAGTTGTGACAAAAATGTAAGTATTTAATATTTTTTTATACAAATTGTGATAAATAATGTATTTATTGTTACTTTTAGGACAAAAACAACAAACAGGAAGCAGAATAATGAATTGTTTTTTAGTTTTAAAATAATTTTAATTTTTATTTATCTTTTTTTTAATTTTTGAAGTTTTTAAATTTTTTAATAAAATGTTATATTTATTTAAAAAATGTATATACATAAATAAGAAGTGGCTTAATTACAGAAATTTATTACAGATTATTCGCAATATTTTTTCTAATATTTTTCTATTATATTTTCTAATATTTTGGGCAATGGATTAATATTGTGGTGAGTCTAAGGATACCACATTATTATCCTAAACGCTCTAACAATCTAAATTTTCTACATCGTGTACTGTAGTATTGTTATGTTATGCAAGGAACAGCAAAAATTTGTTATTTTAGCAGCTTTTTTTGGAGCGTAGTGAAGCTTTCTAGCACCAAGAATGCACCTCCATCAATTTTTAAAACACCATTAGTGCGTTCAACCACATTTCGACACTTAGAGTGAATTTCATTAAATTTAATTTCAACAGACGTCTTATAGATGTCCACAGAATATCTATAAGACGTTAAAAGTCACAGTTCAAGTGAATATCCTGCGTCTGCTAAAAAAAATGCAGTTTTAATTTATGAATTGTCTGTTATCATTCAAAACTTTACCAAGAAGCCAATAATTGCTGCCACCTCTAAGTTATTCTTGCTCAAGGTGAGTACGCCATTCGCCAGAATTCCAAATAAAGGAATCGTGACACGCTCCAGGATGTAAGGCATCAACGTACTGAATCCTCAGCTCATGATCACAGACCTGAAATTTTTTGATTTAAAATTAATTATTGATAATTTAAAACAAAAGAAATACTTTACCAGCATTACATTCAAATTATAGTATTTCTTCGTATTGTAGTAAAGATGCTTGTTCTTAGGAGGAGAAATAATGCGGTCATGCGATCCGTCAACACATCCTATAATGCTTAGAATACCATACTTTACATAAAAAGCTAACGCAATTTGCCGTTTTTGCACTTCAGTTCTACAAAAACTTATCTATATTGGGCGTAAATGCTCCTCAAATATATTAATAACTTCTGCCAGAACTTTGCTAAGACTACACTGATCCACAGACACGCCGCAATCTTTACCTATACCCGTTTGGTACCAACCTTCAGCAAAGAAGCGTAAAATCTCACTTAATTTCACGATTGGAGAAATTGCAAACGACTTACCTTTGGGCTGAACACGTCCAACAGATATTTGAACGCCGATTTATTTACTCCAAAAGTAAAATTTACTTACAAAATGTGCGGCAACTCAAGTGGGTTGCTGGCGTCACGTAGCATTCTCCTTTCTACCCTTTGCTTATTCTTGTCAGATTGATATGCTTCTGAGTTTTTTGCTTCAGCTATTATTATCAACGCTACACTAAACATTTTTATTCACTTTTAACTATTTCTTTTTTATTATTTACGAGTATTCACTTTTTTCGCTTAATATTTCTAAAAATTATTAGCAAATATTTTGTCAAAACAAAACAGCAAAAGCAAACAGCTGACTTCGAAAATGTAAAATTCTCTCTCCCTTGTTATTCCCTTCCCCGACTGTTTAGAATAGGGGAATTTTATTCGCGGGAAAAATGAATTCCCGGGGAATTCAATTCCCTGGGAATATTTAGAATTGGGGTGATAACATTTTAAACTTTCTCAAGAATTTGGGTAAAAGGTCTACTGACGATCTGGTACTGATTCTAGGAAATTTGCTCTTAATGTATAGAAAGCCTTCACCGTCCTTGTTCATTGCTATGACACAATTTTTCATTAGGCCTAGCTTTATATGAATAGAGGCAGAAGATTTGTTCTTTTTGATTAAAAGGCTCTTCTGCTACATTTTTTTCTCCTGGAATAAAATTAACTGTTTTCGGCTAAATTTTAACATTGTAGTGTTTTTCTTTCGCGCGTCTATCCCATTCATATAAGAAGTAACAAAACTTAGTATATCCACTTTGCAATCCATTTAACATTGCTACGACTTTCAAATCTGCACATACTTTCCATGAGTAATGTGAACATTTAATTTTTTGTAGTATCATCTTCATGCTACAATACTTTTCTTTTGTATTTCTTGCATACGCGAGTGGGACCGATGGAAATTTGTTGCCATTGTGAAGTAAAACGGCTTTCAAACTTGTCTTGGATGAATCAATAAAAAGCCGCCAATCCTCAGATTTATGACTGAAACACAATTGTCGCAAAAGTCCATCAGCGTTATCACAAAATACCAAACTTTTCTCTCTGCTGAAATATTTAAAAAAAAGTTTGTTCTTTATTTCGAAAGTACAAGACGTTAACGTCTTTTTGCACCAAATCCCATTCTTTTCATTGGGATGCAAGAAGCTCAAACTTGTTTTTTTAAAAGCCCTAATTAACGAACTAAGTTATTCATATCAGTTTAATACGGAAAATAAGGTTTACTTGTTGGACTTCCAAATGAATGCAAAGAAACACCCATGCTGGCGTAGGTGGATTCAGTTGCTGCAGAAAGCCCATCTTCTTCATCGTCTGTAGGAAGCAATGGAGGTAAAAATTTGCTTGTAAGCTGGTAAACTGGTCGTTTGACGCATGAGGTATTTGGATATATAACTTTATTTTTGGGTTTTTTTGGTAAACCCACAAATTTAGTATGGCAAAAGTAGCAATCATTTTAATGATTTTGTGGTTCACTCCAAATCGCTGGCTTCATAAACGGCAAAGACTTATGACTTCCTTTTAAACAACCTCTTAAAGAACTTGCACAGCTACTACAACATATTTATGACAGCCAATGTTTATCTCTATCATCGATAGGAAACCCAAAATAACGGCGATAAGCATTTTTAATCTTGAAAGATATTGTCTCCCGTTGAGTACTTAAAGTTAGATCGCCACATACGTAACAAAATAAATTTGGAGATTTGTTACAAATCCTTAACATTTTGTAATATGAAAGCGTTTGCGGATTCTTTAATTGCTTTATTTCTTTACACAATAACGAAGAACACTATAAGATCTATTTACTGTTGCCGATTTCAACCGCACGATATTCAATATAAAGTGACTCACTTATTGTCCATCAGCTAGACTAGACTGCTGCATGAACACAGAAAATCTGTGTCTGAAGACGCTTACTTTATTTTTTATGTTTAACTTGTTTGTGTTTATTGCCGACAAGTACCGATGAGTGGACAAGTATGAACAATAAACACTACAAAACAAGTATAATCATAAACATGAATACGACCGATTATATGTATTCATAATCATGAACACTAGTAAACATAGTGGAAATAGTGTTGAACAGTTCAAACAATAATAAAAGATCAGCGTATTCAATCAAAGTTCGAACACATTAAAAAATGTATATAAAAAGAAAATAAATGCAGTAGTTTGCGATCAATTTATTTATTTTTTTAAATGTACCCGATACTATCTTAATTGATTTTTAAATGCATTTTATAAGGTATATGTATATATTTTTTGTATATACATATTTTGTAAAAATAAAAATGCAATACATATTTTAAATTTTAAAAAACAATGTTTTATTCTTATACCCTTCACCTGTGGTGCACAAGGGTATATATAGCTTTGTCATTCCGTTTGTAATTTCTACATTTTTCATTTCCATAAAGTATATATTTTCTGAGAGCTTATGAATAGAGGAGTCGATTAAGCCCTGACCGTCTGTCTGTGTGTTGGTTGAAATCAACTTTTAGAAGCAACTATATGTTCCTCAGGTCTGTTTATGGTATCAATTTCTTGGAAATATCCGGGAATGAATCGCTGTTGAAATTCAGCACAGTCGCCCGATAACTTTCTGAGATATGAGCAAAAAACCACGATCACCTCGTTTTTTTTTCGCAATTACAACAACAACATGCATATATACTGGTAAAGCTCTAAACACATAGACGCCAGCAGACTTCACAACTTCATGGCTTCAAATGCTGCCAACTTCAAATGCTGCTCTGAAGTCAGCTTCATAATTATTTTGAAGACAGCAACAACATAATAATCAGCTGATGTGCATTTTAGCAATACAAATTTCAGAGATGCCGCATATATATTTTATTATGAATAAAATTAAAGTTATTGATAAAAAAATGTAATTATATCACGAAAAACTATAAAAACACATACATTTGTTTCTTTATTGTATTTTTGTAATGTTCTTTTATGTTTAATATCAAAAATAAGTTTTTGTTATTTTTTTTCCAATTTAATATATGTAATGGCAACACTATATTTGTTCTTGCTGCCCGTCAAAATAGAAAATAGCCTAAGTTGGCAGCAGCAGCAAATGCTGTTGTGCAGTCGTGCTGCTGTGCTGCCGTCAAAATAATCGTTTTCATTTAAACACATGGATTTTATTTTTGACATATTGCTGCTTGCTGTCTGCTGTCGTCTATGTGTTTAAAGCATAAGAATAAACGTGGCATCGAATCCCAGCTGAGCAAACAAAAATTTTTTTTTATTATATTATTTATATTTTTTAATATATTTCTTTTTAATTTTTTTTTAATTTTTTTTGTTGTTTTTTTTTATATATTTTTTTTTAATTTCTTTTTAGAAACATACATACGTAAACTCAATTTATAATTTTACAATGGTCTTTTATATGTATGTTTTTTACATGTATGTATGTACGTATTTTATATGACATGAATGGTGATACAAACAATTGTTATTGCATGACTACACGTTGTGAAGGGTATATATTTAAGATTTGGCACAGCCGAATATAGCACTGTTACTTGTTTTCATTTAATATATTCACTATTATTTCACGTATTATTTAAGGTATACCTATGTATTGTATTTACATATGAAAATAAAATGTTTTTTTTTAAATGAAATAAAAAGGCGAAAAACCAGGTACATTCCTTATAGAATTACTAATTTAATGAAAGGAGCTTACAAATTAAGGAGATCAATATTAAAAAAAATAAATAAAATAACCCTAAAAACTAATAAAATTATTTATAATTTTTACATACGGTCATTTTTAAGTTCTGTACGTAAATTGCAAGCCTCGTGTTCCTGAAAACACTAAACAGAATTCTTTCCTAATAAAAAGAAAATAAAAACCAAAACAATTACCGTATGGAAACGCAATACAACATGAGTATTCGAACTGGTTGTTTCTGATCGAACAATGCCTTCTGTTCATGAACATCAAACAGAATTCATTGAACACCGAACAGTATTCACTGTGATTACAACATAACCAAACATTTGATTACTAATGTTAAACTCGATCAAACATGTACTCAGTTAGCTAGTTTGTGTTCGATGTTAGCTCTTTATTCATTGACACATAAACATGATCACTGTATGAGGCTGTTCATGCAGCAGTTCTTAATTTGAAATCACAGGTAATTGAAAAATACTGTTATAAATATTAATTCCAAGTACTATGCAAAATACTGTTGTACTTTAGTTCCATTACCTGCTCACCTAACTAAATGTTACATATATCATATGTAAGGCTGGTTGCATTACAATATTTTTATGGTTTATGGCTTTTTTTATTTCCAAGATAAGTGACTCTCAGAAAAAAGTTTAAAATGTTGAATATTTGCATTAATTTTTTTTAAATTCCATTGATGACTGGTTCTCGAGTTAGGATGAAATATGTCTCCGTACCTGACTAATTTCGGGGGAAAAATTTGCCACGCCCATAAAAAAAAACCCGATCTGATGGTAAAAAAACCGACAACGGATTTGAGTTCAGCGCATCAAAATCCATATAGTCCACATAGTTTTATTAAATGGGAAGACAAAAAATGATTTTTGTAGAGCAGTGTAATTGTAACTTTACAGAAGAATGCAAAATTGTAGTAAAAACTGTTATGTTTGCCTTAAATTTTTGTGTGAAATGTATTGAAATCACTAGAAAACTTAATTTCATAAAATATACGAGTTAAGGCCGTTCTACCTGTGACCATCGATAAGTTTTCAATTTTTATTGTATTTACCTTTTGATACTCTGCTATACGTTTATAAATCTGCTCTTGATAAACGACTTCTTGTTGACTTTCCAAATATCTTTCCTGAGTTGCATATATCATGAACTGTCTACGGGTAATTTCTCTCAATGTTAATATATCCCTAACAAAAGATAAAATATTCAGCTTATTATGAGTTGATGACGATTATGTTTATAAAAATTACAATTATTTAATTTACAACCCAATTGTATTTTGCATCGTCTATTAAAATACAGTTTTGGTTTATTTACATTTGAATACAATTTCTATTGTTGCATTGTTAAATTTCAATATAATAAAAAATCTGGAATGGGAGAATTGATAAAATCTTACGTTTGCAAAGCAAAAAAACAAAAAAATCAGTAAACATTTGCAAAACAATTATTTTTGAAGTAAAAATTTTTTGTTTCTCTATAAATCCAAAACATCACTTCTAAAACAAGAAAACCTTAATGAATTTACGACATCTTTTTATAGATATCTATACTTAATATAATCAAGAGGAAATGTATGTTTTTTAGGTGGGCGTCGCTCTGTGCTTTATTCCCATATAACCAATAAACAAAAATAGAAGGAGTTATCAGAAATTTTTGAAATTTGGTACACTAGCATTAAATAGTTTAGATAAGAAAAATATAAATTTTAAACAAAATTAAAAAATGTAATTTTAGCCTCAATAATGCCTTTAAAATTACAAAAAGGGGGCTTTCTGATACTACACATACAACTAGCAACGTGTGTGTAGTTTGTTATTCAAATCGCACCAATGACTCAAGGTCCTGTCATAAAAAACACCTACAAAAATTGTCCAATCGTAATAAAATTTGGTACGAAGATATAAAGGCAAACTTTTTCTCGAGACGTTTTACTGGTATGAGAAAGTCGCACTTTCCTTACATTCCTTCTACAACTGCACCTTTCATTTCAATAACATCACATTATATATTTTTAATTTTTTCATCAATTTCGCCGAAAAGTTTTTTTACTAGATCAGGCATCTCCTTTTCTAAAACAAATTTAATAGGCCTACAATACAGCGTTGAAGATGGCGTTTTATTATCCTATATAATTTTTTTTTTTATGTTAAGTTTACCATTCCTATATATTTACTAGTATTTACTAAGTAAATACTCGAATGTACTTACTTAAGTGGCACAAATGCTATGAAAAGCATAAACTCATCTGTATGGTTTCCGTTTTAATCCATACCCCACTTACAAATTAACGATATTTTACTTATATCTTCTTGAACATCACAAAATTTACTTGTCGCTGTTTTACGCATTGTGCTTTTTAAGTCCACTTCTGCCGAAGTTTCCGTTGTTAATATAGCTGGAACTAATTTTTGCTTTTCGGTTCGCAACGCATACAAAGATGGAAAACAATTTTAATGTAATTTATTAATTGCTTACAGCATAACCTGTATTTTTAAATTTCACTAAAATATTTATTAACGCCATTTAAAAAAAATTAAAAATTTCAGTGGGCCTTAAAAAAACTAGAGCTAAATTTTCTTAATCCTTCGGTGATTTTGGCCTATTAATGGTGTACATTAATTTGTTTAACCATTCAAAATATTAAATCGTGTTGCACAATGATATTAAACACTACTCGTATTAAATTGCCTAATATTTGAGTGAAAATCATGAATTTAGGCATTTAAAAGAACGCCTTTTTTTAAGTTGTGGTAAAATGTAGGCACTAATTTGTAAATACGTTGTTAGATAAGAGTATTATATAAGCATACAAAAAAAAGGAAAAAAACAAGTAACAGTGCTATTTTCGGCCGTGCCGAATCTTATATACCCTTCACAACGTGTAGTCATGCAATAACTATCATTCAATCATCTCATATAAAATATGTACGTACATATGTATGTACATGAAAAAACATACCAAAAATAAAAAAAAAAATACAAAAAAAAATTAAAAAAAATAACAAATTATAAATAATATATTGAATAAAATAAAATTTTTTTGGCTCAGCTGGAATTCGATGCCTTGTTTACTTTAACCAGTATGTATGTATGTAGGTTGTTGTTGTAATTGTAAAAAAAACGAGGTGGTCGTGGTTTTTTGCTCATATCTCAGAAAATTATGGGGCGATTGTGCTGAATTTCAATAGCGATTCATTCCTGGATATTTCCAAGAGATTGATACTATATACAGATCTGAGAAACATATAGTTGCTTCTAAAAGTTGATTTCAACCAACACACGGACAGACGGTCAGGGCTTAATCGACTCCTCTATTCATAAGCTTTAAGAAAATATATACTTTATGGGGTCGGAAATGAAAATTGTAGAAATTACAAACGGAATGACAAAGCTATATATACCCTTGTGCACCACAGGTGCACAATTTTATATAATTTTTTTTTATACTTTTTTTTGGATTTTTTTGTTCAAAGCAATGGAAAAAGTTATTTTGTAAACAAATACTAAATCCTTTATTTAGTTTAACTACAAATACATACATATATCAAAATACTTGAAAACGAAATTTCGTACTAGTTTTTGAAAAAATTAATTTTTGAGAATAGCTTTTGTAAAACAACTAAGAAGCAGTTTTCTGTTTAGTCATTATTGAGTTCAGCGCCATCTTGTGGCGGCAAAAGCAAACAGAAAAAAAATTTTGTAAATATTTATTTGAGATACCTTCTTATCTTTCAAAAAATCTGTTAAACGCAAATTGGGACAAACAAATTTTTTTTTGATTTTTGTCTATTAGACGAAGCATAGCGCGTCGTACCTTCCATACAAGTTAATCACATTTTTTAACATATTTTGAGAACTATAGCAGCTATTTCCTTCAAACTTTGTACGAATTACTTTGATAACAAATTACTTATTAGAGGAAAAAATGGTAAGAATCGGAGCAGAGAGCATTGGTATTCCATACAAAAAATACATTTAATGTCATACACAGGAAACTTTGTACGAGCAATTTTTGACGACAATTTCCCTATTACAAAAATGGTTGCGATCAGAGCAGAGGTAGTATTATCTCCCACGAATGAAATACCTTCTGTCAAAGTTATATCTAACATATGATAATAGCAAAAATGTTTAAATTTGGTTAAAAGGCTTTAAAATCAATGCATGAAATTTATAATGATATAAAAACTATCAAAAACACCACAATGCATTATATATACAACTAGAAAAGCCCGGCGCGCGTTGCTACGCCCCTGAATGAATAAAAATGCATTCTGAATTTAAACTGAACATCAAGTGCAAAAAGCTAAAAATTATACCTTTTTTTAAATGGGAGTGGCACTGCCCACTTTTCTTATCACGAAACTGTAAGTCATGACAGCTCAATATTTGTGCAAGGTTTTAGAAAAATCGGTGAAGTTCAAGTAGCTGAAAATGATAATTTTTTTTATGGGCGTGACACTGCCCACTTTTCTAATCAAGAAATTCTATAGTAATGACAACTCAATATGTGTGCAAAGTTTCACAAAAATCGGTCCAGAGCAAGTACCTCAAAATAATTACTTTTTTTATGGGCGTGGCCCTGCCCACTTTTTTAATCACGAAATTGTATAATCATGAGAGCTCAATATGTGTGTGCAAAGTTTCACAAAAATCGGTCCAGAGCAAGTACCTCAAAATAATTACTTTTTTTATGGGCGTGGCACTGCCCACTTTTCTATTCACTTTTCTAATGCAAAGTTTCAGAAAAATCGGTGAAGTTCAAGTACCTCAAAATTAAAACTTTTTTAGGGGCGTGGCCCCGCCCACTTTTCTTATCACGAAATTATTTAGTCATGACAGCTCGATATGTGTGCAAAGTTTCAGAAAAATCGGTCAAGTGCAAGTAGCTAAAACTGATAACTAATTTTTTATTGGCGGGGCCCCGCCCACTTTTTGCCACCCATAAACACTCCCTGGAATGTGTACAACAACTTGCCAAAGTTTGAGTCCGATCGGTTTTACAGTTTCGGAGTCTATAACTAACACACACACACAGACAGAGTTTCACTTTTATATATGTATATAGGTATAGATAGATAAATAGCAATTGATAAAAAACTCAAAGAAGAAACAAATATGTAGCAGCTGGTAGATGTGAGTCTATACTAGTAAAATTATTTTATAAAAACCGTCAAAATTATTTTTAATACAAACAAGAAAAATCTTCAAAAAAAAAATAAGGGTTTTTCATTGTCGCTAATTAAGCCTGTTTTTATTCGTTACAATAACAAAAAATTTATTTATGCTACTTATAATATGACACAGAGTCCATGTTGGAGCGGATAACCGCACTTTAAAAAACTTTAGAAATTCCAACGAACTATAGACGAAGTTACTTTCGTTTTTGGCGTAGAATACGTCTTACCTTACGGTATAGGGAGTCATGTCAGATTGTTATTGTTGTAATCTTTATTTCATTGATTATGAGGAAACGGCGAGATAACTTTTTGTAAGTAAATGAAGACGTTATCTTTCGTTTGATATACATTTCCTATTGGTTGATATCTTCCTAATATTTAAATTTCTCAAATGAAAATTGTTTAAACACATACACTCAAACATATGTGTGGTGTTTGGTTGAGTGTTTGAGTTTGTAGCGTGAACACAAACTATGCAGCTGTTTCAGTGTGGACACAAATCTTCGGCTGTTGTTTTGATTGATGAAATATTGAGATTTCGTATATTTACTTATGTATTTAAGTGAAACAAAATGTTAAATGTGAATTTGAATTTAACATGGATATATAATTATAAAAAATATATGAAAAAATTAATTCATATATTTTTATGTTAAATGAAAGCGCTGCCAAGTAAGCATATAACAATGCTGCCTGATGCTGTTTGACAGCAGCTGAAAGTTGACGTTTAGTAAATTAAAATAAAAACTACTAATCAAAATGGCACCTACACGAAATACAAGAAAGCAACGTATTTATCCTATTTTTCCTATCATAAGCCCATATTATCAAAAGTAACTTTCAAATAATAAAATTGATTTGCGTCTGTTATTTAGCATTTATCCTCACTCTTTTAATTTAAAAACATATTTATCCTATTTTTCCTACCATAAGCTTATGTACATATATTATCAAAAGTAACTATCAAATAAATAAATTCATTTGCTTATATTATTTATCATTTGTTGTTTTCTGTCTTATCGGATGGCGTATTCTACGTTAAACTTAATGGCCGTGTCTCTGACATAAGCCTTCGTTAGCCGAGCGCTGATGCAACCGTACTGTAATGGAACGTACTGTAAGCACGTTTGTGCAGTTATAGAACATTAAAAACGTAACATATGTTTTTGGCATTCATAAACAAAACAGCATTAGTATAGGTAAATAAAGCAATTAAAAAAAAATATTTTTCAAACAAGCCTGTGCTTTTTTCAATGGATATAGAAGAATTGTTTATTGATTTAAACCTTTGCCTGAACAAGTAAAATTAGATGTTCATCATCCATTTTATTAAAAATTACCAAGGAAACTTTAATTTCTTAAATTTAAAACTTATTTTGTTTATTTTTTTTAATTTTGGTATAAAAATAAACAGCTGATTATAAAACAGTGATGGGTATTACAATTTTACAAATGGTTTTTTATTACGAAGAAAAAGTACCTAATGATATCAGAAAATATTTTGTATATTTATTTATGTATATTAATATGTTATAATTATTCTCTAGCATTTATAAATAAAATATAATAAACAAATTATAGTTTATTTGATATATGTGTTTATGTATGTATACAAATCAATTAATATTAATTAATCGATTTGAATACAATTTTAATCTTTACATATTTCACATTTATTATACACAATGTATATACAAAGCGTATGTGCGAGACGCTTAAAAGTCTCCAGTTTTGCAATTTTAAGGCGGAAATAATTATTATAGTGGTAATTGCGTTTCTAGCATGTATAGCGAAAAAAGAAACAACAGTAATCAGAATAAAACATAGTATAAGTTTAAAATAGACACAATAATTCACAAAACTGTATTTAAAAAATTCGTGAAGAAAAATAAATTAACACGCAAAGTACTAAAAGTTGTTTTATTTTTCTTTTGCGTATTAAAATAAAGGGTGTTTTTTTAAGCCCGATAGAACTTGAAATTGTAAAAAATAACACAAAAAATTAAATTGTAATCAAAATTTTTTTTTTATTCGAAAGATCAATACGTGACATTAACATTTGAAAATGATTTCGGGTATATGGGCACCGCGGCTGTTCTTGACGAAGCGCATTCTGGACGTCCAATTTTGGGTCACTTTTTCGAGCACTGCTGGCCGTATGTCACGAATAACACGAACAATGCTGGCCTCCAAGGCGTCAATTGTTGCTGGTTTATCAGCATAAACCAGTGACTTCACATAGCCCCACAGGAAATAATCGAGAGGTGTCAAATCGCACGACCTTGGAGGCCAATTGACAGGTCCATTTCTCGAAATCAACTTATCGCCAAATTTTGATTTCAATAAGTTGATGGTTGCGTTCGCCGTATGGCACGTAGCGCCATCCTGTTGAAACCACATCTCCTCCGGATCAATGTCATCCATATTTTCAAACAAAAAATCATTGATCATGGTGCGGTAACGATCTCCATTGACCGTAACGCGAGCTCCGGCCTCATTTTTGAAGAAATAATGTCCGATGATGCCACCAGCGTGAAAACCGCACCAAACGGTGCATTTTTCTGGATGTAATGGAGTCTGTAGGGTCTCTTGTGGATTGGTCTCGCTCCATATGCGGCAATTTTGCTTATTAACAAACCCGTTAAGCCAAAAATGCGCCTCATCGCTGAACACAATTTTGCGATAAAATTGGACGTCCAGAATGCGCTTCGTCAAGAACAGCCGAGGTGCCCATATGCCCGAAATCATTTTCAAATATTAATGTCACGTATTGATCTTTCGAATAAAAAAAAAATTTTGATTACAATTTAATTTTTTGTGTTATTTTTTACAATTTCAAGTTCTATCGGGCTTAAAAAAACACCCTTTATATATAAAAAAAAGTACCATTAAAAAAGCAAAAATACCCTGAAATCATAAAACAAACAAGCAGACCATCACTGGGTTACAAATGTCACGTAAGAATGTAAGGAAATTCTATTTTATACAGAATGGTACGTTCCGGTTACAGTACGTTAAATTTCGCTAAGCTTTTGCATTGTTTCTCATAAGCCAAAAACGAACAGCTGATACATTACAGTACGGATGCGCTCGGCTAACTGCGGCTATAGCCTGCAGGGACAGTCCGTGGCCAAAGGCCTCGGACAACTGTCTGCTGTTTTTTTTGTTCTGTTTATTTTCGTAAACACTCCTTGTCGTTACAAGAGGGGCGCGAGCAGATATCCTTAAAGCATGCCTTAAAACATCTCAATGGAAATCTATTCAGAAGATAAAATTGAGGACAAATATAAAAGCTTAATTCGGCGGGGACATGAATTTTTTTCTTCAAATTTTAAGGCTAATTTTTCGAGGTCAGAATAGACTTTAGATGTTGCACACTGCAGATTATTATACCTAAAATTTGCAACATCTTATAGATGCAGTCTATCCTTACCTCAAAATTTACATTAAAGAGATTTTCATTGGGTGTGTTTAAGAGTAATAATATCGCTAATTATTGATACCGTCGATGAAATTTACAACCTTATTATACAAAAAGTCCCCGGCCAAAACATACAAATCGATTGACACTATCATTAACCACTAGAATTTTTTAATTCGCTTAATTCTTCTGGCTTGTCATCTCTTGAAATATCTCTTAAAGTTGGTAATTCGATCATGGTTTTAAGAAATTTAAACCTCCTAGCATGTGGAATGGAACAAGACTACATTAAAAAATTAAATAAAATAAAACTTATTTGTAGCATCTTTTCTTACCGGCTTGCAATCGGTCAGCTTGCAAACATACAGAGGATTTCTATGATTCCTACTGACATGCCTATACCTTTCAAAAGGCTACAATTTCCAGTGAAAACATCATTCGTTAAGAATGTTTTTCACATGGTGAACTCTATGTTGGCTTATCACGAGTTGAAAATCGGAAAGACCAGTTTATTTTATTACCTAAGTAAATAAAAAAAAACTAATAACATTGTAAACAATGAAGCCCTTAGCCGTTTATATATTACAAAGTAACTTTATAAAATATAATGAGAGATATTAAAAACACTTTTTATAGACGACTTTTACCTATGAAATTATATAGAAAAGATTTCTTAAATTACAGAGTTAAGTCGTTAAATCTGCTATTAGTTTCTTTCTACTATAACACATGTTACGACGACTTAATTTTTTAAAAACATGACAGGCGTGCAAACGCTTAGTTATACTCTAAAAAACAGAAAACTAAGGTATACAAAGAATTAAAACAAAAACAAACTAAAAAAATATAAAAAAATAACATACAATATACAAAAATTAACATATAATCTGTTATTTTTGGCTTAAGTTAATTTAAGCAAATTATTATACTTCCTAAAACTATCATTCGATTGGTTTTTATACCCTTCACACGACAGTTTAAAAGGGTATATATAGGTTTGTCATTCCGTTTGTAATTTCTAAAATTTTTATTTCCGACCCCATAAAGTATATATTTTCTGAAAGCTCATGAATAGAGGAGTCGATTAAGCCATGTTCGTCTGACCGTCTCTCCATGTGTTGGTTGAAATCAAATTTTAGAAGCAACCAAATGTTCCTCAGATCTGTGTATGGTATCAATCTTTTGGAAATATCCGGGAATGAATCGCTATTGAAATTCAGTACAATCACCTCATAACTTTCTGAGGTATGAGCAAATAAACACGACTGCCTCTGTTTTTTTCGCATATTTTTACCACCAAAATTAAAATTTTTCAACCATAGAATAATTTATAGGTACCTTTGCTACTACATATTTGTAGATATAATCTGCCTCTAGAGCTATTCGTGAAAACTTTTGGATAAATCAGGCTCTAATCGGTAAAGTTATAGGCAAAACGTACAAACGTAAATCAATTTTTTTGCTGGCGGGTATAAAAAGGACAAAAATAATTTTATCTGAAAAAAGGAAAAAGCGAAGAATTGCACAAATATCAAGAGTAAAAAACATTAACAAAGTTAATCAAGACAATTGACAGCAATCATACAAAAAAAAAAGTTGTCTATTTATATTTAGTGTTAAAGAATTATATTTTTAAATTATTTTAGAAAATGTGAGAATTTACGCTTAGAATATGGAATTATAACATTCTAAAGATTAATTGATTTGGCATTGAATGATATTTTCATAATTAACGAATAATAACGCGGAGCTACTGAAGCATAAATCCTGGATGAGTTTTTTTTTATTAAGTTTTAAGAAATTTATTTTAGACGATTCATGAATACTATTTAATTCTAAGGGGTGTCTCGAAATGCTTTTTTACATTTTAAAATGTCTCCCAAATTCTGTTTTTTTCAAACAAAAAATACATTTTATTGGCGTTATGGAGAAAAATTTCTAAACTTTATTATGCAAAAAACCAAAGTTTCAAATTTTATTTTCTTTTGCGAAATTTTGCACTTTTTTCTTAACGATTTGCATTAAACGTTGGACACACGTTTTACCGAAGTGTTTGATAGCTTTTTTCCAAATAAATCCAAATTTTTTTACATTTGCAGAAGCTTTGAACTTTGTTCTTAGGTACTGCTTAATTATAGCCCAATAGCGTTCAATAGGCCTTAGCTCTGGACAATTAGGTGGATTCATGTTTTTCGGTACAAAATTTATTTTGTTGGCCTCATACCACTCAAGGACGTCTTTGCTGTAGTGGCAGCTTGGAGGTATATTGTGGCTTCTGTATAATGGCAATACAGCCTTTTTCAGGCACTCATTAATATAAAATTGGCTGTTCATTGTACGATTCACAATGATTGCCCTTGAAGTTTTCCCACATGTACATATTGCTTGCCATATCATATATTTTTTGGCGAATTTTAAAATCTTTTTATACTTAAATTTATCGGAAACATTAGCTCTTTTATTAGAAACATAAAAACCCTGACCAGGAAGCTCTGAATAGTCAGCCTTACAATAGGTTTCATCGTCCATTAAAATACATCCATTAAAATTATTCAATTTGTGACGTAGCAACTGTCTTGCTCTTATTCTTGGCGTTTTTGTTCCTTTTTCGTTTCGGTTTGGAGCTTTATTGAATTTTAATGCTCTTAAATTTTCTTTTTTCTTTATTCGTTCTACAAGCCACTTCGAAATATTTAGTTTTCGTGCAATATCGCGAATGGAAATGTTTGGATATTGCTTGCAAAGTGCCTTCACCTTTTTAACGATTTGACGATTCCTAAAGCCACGAGGCCCTCCACCTTTATTGTGCTTAATAGACAAGTCTTTTTTGAATTTAAAAATAACGTTACGGGCCGTCTGTCTGGACACTTTTGCCTGCCGCGCAACTTCAGCGTAAGAAAGTTGTTTATTTTCATTATAAATATCCACAATATTTTTTCTCACTTTTTCTCTATTTGACGACATTTTAAATACGGATTAAATAATTTGAATAAACAAAGTATTGTTGACACTTATAACTATCACAGAGTGGAACAAAAAAATTAATTAAATAATAATTGTTTGTGTAGTGCCCTGTAAAAAATGTAAAAAAGCATTTCGAGACACCCCTTATTTTTTAATAATTTTTTAAAATTTAAAAATCTTTGAAAAATTTTACAATCAATAATAACACTATGCTAGTTGAAAAAACAGACAAGCCGGGCACCTGACTTTTTAACATAATTCGGGTACGCTGAATCCAGTGGTGCCCGCGGTTTTTTAAGATTGGCTCTGGTTTTCGAGATATACCGTTATTTCGAAAATAGAGGAGGTTGCACAACATATGTTCGCGTAACTCAAAAACGCTTTAGGTTATTGAAAAAATTTAGAAAACCGAAATTCCGCAATAAATTTACTTAAAGAAAAGTAAAACTTCTTTCTAATATGCGCAGTCGTTTTAGAAACATAATTTTTTTTTTGAAAAAAAAAATAATTTTTTTATCGAAATTTCGAAATTTTTGTTTTTTAAAAATTCATAAAAAATTAAAAAATGCAGCTAGGCTTCTAATTTTTTGCAGACATATAAAAAGCAAAGCTGCAAACAAAACAAGCTATAAATGTTTAAAATCTGTTAGCAACTTTTAATTTTATTCACAAAAGTCGACAAATTTTAATTAATTTAAGAATTTCATTAAACGCAGCCCCCCTTAGGGAATTTCGGTTTTTTAAATTTTTTCAATAAGCTAAAGCGTTTTTGAGTTACGCGAACATATGTTGTGCAACCTCCTCCATTTTCGAAATAACGGTATATCTCAAAAACCAGAGCCAATCTTAAAAAACCGCGGGCACCACTAGATTCAGCGTACCCGAATTATGTAAAAACGCCAGGTGCCCAGCTTGTCACGAAAAAAAAGTGTAAATTTCTTGCACAGTGTAATTAATATTAATTACTTCTAATAATAATTATTTCTAATGAGTATTTCCAATAAGATATACATTTTATTAACGGTAGGTCAAGTATGTGATGCCGCTTAAGTCTTCTGACTTGATCAGTATTATCTAGTGAGGAGATTGCTAATGCAAATGTTTTGCACTAACTCCTTTAATCTAATCTTTAATTTTTGGAATAAATAGGACATTATGTATAGTTTTGTTTTAAAGCATTGGCAATTCGTCTTAAAGCATTATTTTAATACCGTTGGAGAATTTAACATAAGAGTTGCTTACAGTTCCCCACAGCTCAATGCCGTAAGTCCACACTGGCTACTGATTACTTTTTTTTGTATGAGCATTTCATATTAACTTCTTGCCGATATGAATACCAAGGTATTTTACACAGTCTTTTTGCGGAATTTCGCAAGCGTGGACACCTTTACGTAGTGTGAATACGTCGTGTACCAATTTTTCGGCGATTACTTTAATACTCTATTTTGAAACCCAGATTTCAATTTGATTAAGTTCAGTTTTAACTAGATTTAAGGCTTCTATTGGACAAGAGCTATAAGCTAAAACAGCAATATCATAAGCATTGTTAGTTAAGGGCATGTCTGATGTAAAAATTGTATAAAGTATTGGCCCAAGAACACTAACCTGTGATTTTGCATCGTTAACTTTAACAAAGAATTGCCTCTCACTTAAATATGACTTTAATAATAAAATAAAATATTTTTAGGTTTGAAGAGCAATTCGTTATGCCTTATCAAATGCCTGTTGAACATCTAAGAAAACGCCAGAACAATATTGTTTTACCCTTCACACAGTAAAAAAGGGTATAAGGAGTGTATCGAAAAAAATTTGTAGTTGCATTAAGTTAAATAAAACTCAAATCGTGCAATATAGAAACTCTTTAAAATATGCAAATTTATTGGCATATTGTACAAATTTATTTAACATTAAAACCTTAATTTATTATTTCATATTAATAAAATTTATGGACTTTTTTCGAAAGTCCTTCCGTTAAAGATTTTACAGTTGCTTCTGTTACCTTTTTGGAGGTGGTGGTCCATCTACACTTAAAACAAACATGTTCTGGGACACCTTTCCTGTGTTCTTCAATTCCTTTTTTACAAGAGGTCTGTACCTTTCCACACGCTTAAGTTCTGGAGGTGGATTTGCCTCTCCTGGTACAAAAATTACATTATTCTTTGAATACCACTCAAGTGCCTTCTTTCCATAGTGACATGATGCTAAATCAGGCAAAAATATGTAGGCACTTGGTGCTGTCTCAAAAAGATAAAAGCCGTTTTTGTAGGCACTCTGTGATATAAATGTCTGTGCTTATCGTGCCTGATGCCACAAATGCTTGGCTTCGTTTGCCACAACTGCAAATAGCTTGCCACACGAGAAATTTCGTAGGAAATTTTGTTTGTTTTTTTGTCCGGAACTCTTCCAGAACATTACCTCTTTCATAGCAACATAAAAATCTTGGCCGGGAAGGTGAGAAAAGTCTGCCAGTACGTATGTTTCGTCATCCATTACACAACATGTGTATTTTTTATAAAAACCGTACTTTTTGCTTCCATCTTTGCAAGTGTTTATTTACTTCTTATATACTGAGACTTACTGCTCATTTCGTGCAAGACAATAATTTTACTTCTTGTTGAAAAAAACAACAACAATGCAATTTAACAACATTTTATTCTTGGTTTACTTCTTCATCAAAAGAGACAAAAATTCAAAAAATATTAACACAGAATTAAATAATATAGCAACAGCAAAACCACCTGCAAAATCGATATCACATCTTATTTCGTGTGTTAGAATTAACTGTTACTTGAGAGCAATATATGACTTCATTTGACTTATAATTTGTTTTGTACCTGCTTAATGTGCTATTAGAAATTATTTCAGTTGTTATTTTGGTGCTATCAGGATGGGTCGATGCAATTTAATTAAAAGGCGTGAAATCGTAAAAAAATGCTCATAATAAAAACTTGAATAAAGCTAGTTAATATGGATTGTAAGAAAAGTCTAGCAGGATTCAAAAAGAAGTGCACCATTTTTAACTTCGGAAGCGGAAAAGTACTTAGGAAAAAGGATTAACCGTAAAATCATTCACAGAATTCTTCGGAACCATTATTTTTACGGTCAAACGGCTACAGATAAGACTTTTAAAAACGCAAAGAAGGTTAGAATAAAGTTCGCAACGGAATACCTTGGAAAGCCAGACTCGTTCTGAGACACCGTTATTTTCTCTGATGAGAGTAAATTTAACCTATTTGGGTCTAACGGAAAGGTTTGCGTGTGGAGAAAACCAAATACGGAGCTGCAAACTCAAAATTTACGTTGTACGGTAAAGCATGGCGGTGGTCGTATGATGGTTTGGAGGTGCATGTCGGCATCAGGAGTTGGAAGTTTGCCCTTTATTATAGGGAATATGGACAAAACTCAATACCTTAATATTTTGAATGCAAATTTACTTCAGAGTGCGGAAAAATTGTGCATACGAGAGAAATTCAGCTTCTATCAAGACAACGACGCAAAGCACAAGTCGGGTGTTTTCCAAGCATGGTTGATTTGGAATTTTCCACATGTGCTCCAAACGCCACTTTAATCACTAGACATAAATGTAATTGAAAATTTATTGCATCTGCTTGAAACAAAAATCAATCAGACTTCATAATATTTCTAAAGTAAACGATCTAAAATCGGCCCTTAAAACTGAATGGTTTTATTATTATTATTGTTATTAATATTATAACAATGAAATTATATTAAAAAATTCAATATTAAATGTTTGTTACAATCATGATAAGGCTCAACAGATGTCTTAATCGGTTAAAGAATAAACAATAGTCGGAAAGTTATTTATTCGTGCTTATTTGCATAAATGTGTTAAAATTTAATAGAACTGGCTAGTGTTCAGAGTTCAGTTTATCGTTTAGTTTGTTCGATATTTCAAGAAATTGGCCAGATATACCAGAGTAGACAAAGAAATCCATCAGATCCGGTCTTCTTCTCGGATCTGTAGGCCAATACGACAAACTTCCAGTTGATACGACAGAGTAATTGTTATTCACAATACAGTTACGCAGTTCAGTACACTTTGGATTTTAAATCAGTGACTCCCACCACGGATGTTAGGTGTTAAAGCCGCCACCGACTAAAAACACTGGTCTGCAGCAATAATCGCCTTTGAATAAAAATATGGGGTCTACAGAGATTTTGACGCTCTAAATTCAAATTTGTGTTCACTTTTTTTATAGGGTTCAGATTTTTTTTTAGGTAAGCCTAATATTTTGCCCGAAACAAGGTGGTTATGCTGATATTTTTTAACAAACCTTACAACGATTAGTCCGATTTTGATAAAAATAAACAATAAAATTTTATTTAAGTCAGCTCAATAACAGTTTTAAATTTTCAAGTGTTTGGGTGTTATTTAGAAATCAGTAGGGTACAACTTTTACATTTTTTTCATTTTTCGGACAAATATGAATATTATGAATAAAAAAATCGGTTGACAAATGTTGTTTACAAATTTAGGTGGAGTATCATTTGTTTTTTCACATTCAAAGGTGAGTTGACCTAATCCACATTTAACACAGTTCATTGATTTTTTGGAGTATGTCTCTGTATGTCCAAATTCTTGGTAGTGATAGCACTGTAACATATTTGTCTACCCTTCACACAGTTAAAGAGGGTATATACATTTAAGTTTGTCATTCCGTGTGAAATTTCTACAATTTTCATTTCCCACCCCATAAAGTATATAGGGTATGAAATATAGGTTAAGCTACGATGTGGGATTATAACTATGTACATGATGGTGAAGGGAATTATCAGATTCGGCACGGCCGAATATACCACTCTTATACCCTGTTCAGACAGATATTTTTAATTGTTTCAATTTAGTAATGGTTGAGCAATTAAAAAAGGTGTTCACACATACTCAATTTATCTTACTCCATTAGCATTTGATAGTATTATAGTAGATAGTATATCATTGAATTGTAACATAAATAGGAATTTTAAATTACATAGTAGTATACCGATAAAGAGTGCTGATGATGATTTCGAAAATGCATTCCACTCGGCTAATATCGGAAATAATTTTAGAAAGAATATTCCTAATAATGGTTATAATTTAATTAAATTTGAATTATAAAATTAAATATAAGAATAAATGAACTTAAGCCAAAATAAAAAATGGTTCACATTAAAATTAAATATTAAATAGATCTTTTAAACTAATATGCACTAACGTATTTTGTTTGAAATTATTTCTGTAATTTGAAATACATTTTGAAGGCTAGGGAAAACTTCTTTAAAAATTCATTTTAAAATTTCTTTCTTATACCCCTGACAGACATACAAATATAGGCATAAACTAGTTTGTTCGATGGTTTAATTGAAATTTAAGTTAACAGACACTCAATGCCATTAATTAAAATTAGGATCTGGAAGAAGAGATTATTAAACCAATATTTATTGTAACTACATTTTTTACCTAAAAGTGATCGATCAGCTAAGTTTATGCTTCAATTACTTTTAACGTTACACGCAAAAAAAAATCATGGTTACGACATGATCACGACGGTCATATTATTTTTTCTAAAACAATATTTGGTTGTCGAAAACAAGTAATAGTTATTTTTGTTTCATTTCATCATATATTTTGTCACGATAATCAAGCATTTGTTTGAATTGTATTATTTAATGTTTACTTTTCGTAAAAAATTCAAAATGGTTATCATTTAAAAATAGTATGATTTAAAAAAATTAATTTGACAACAATAACATTATATTCAAAATCATTAAAAATTAAAAATAATCATTAAATAATAAGTGAGACAACAGTATGATTACAAAATAATCAAGCTATGATTTTTTTAATAATAATTTGATTTCAATTGTTCTTCTTCTTGCTGAATAAATTTTTATTATTTTAAAAGTTTGAGATGTCAACAAAAGGAACAAAAATTTTGAAAAATTAAAGAAAATTTAAAAATAAACGAGAAAATGTAAAAAAATATTGGTAAAAAATTGCAATTAAATTGGTGAGTACAATCAATATGTGTATGTTACAGCAAAAGACAATAATTTGCCGTAAAAAAGCAAAGATTGTCGATTTCAATTGTAGTCATATATATGATTATTGAATGATGATTAAATTAAACATAATAATGATAACTGGTAACCATTATTATTTTAAACATAATCATACAATTCAATCATAGTATGTTGCTCTTCGATTATGGTTACCACAACCATATTTTTTCTTTGCGTGTAGGTTTATATCCTATAAAAAAATAATATTTAAGATCAATTATTTTACATTTGTTTTTTAAACAACAAATAAATTTCTTACAATATTATGGAATAATATTTAATAGAATTATTTTCTGATTTTAGGAAACTTTTCGCGTACTAAATGTACTCTGGTACGATTGGTTACAAAGATATATGAAAATAAACTTAAAAAACCGGCTTTTTCGGATAAAAAAAACCGGTGTATTCAATATTCGAAAAATCAACATTTAGAAAAAACCGCCAGCTGAAAGACGAAAAAACCGGGTTTTCCACCGGTTGTAAAACCGAGTCGATCACCCTAATATGTATGTACGTTTTTTATATGAATGTACGTTTTTCATATAAGATGAATGGTGATACAAACATTGTTATTGCAAGACTACACGTTGTGAAGGGTATATAAAATTCGGCACGGCCGAATATAGCACTCTTGTGTTTTTTTTTTTAGGTGGAGCAAAAGTATTATTGCATTATTGGTATGTTTAACGTTATAAATATTTTTGTTGTTAGAACTAGGCTTAAGATCAATAAAGAACATAGGAAGTGGTGCTTTTGTGAGTCTACTATGAATATTAGTAAAGTTTCTAACTTGATGTCCAAGATTCTCAATGGCTAACTTTATATCCTGAGTTTATTGACAATAAATTATATGTATGTATATGTTTTGTAAATACATAAATATTACAATAAAAGGATTGAATTTATTAATATCTACTTACGTTTTCATACGAAATTTCGTTGTCCTTCGCTGCAAAGATGCATCCCTTATGTATTTCGGATCAATTGTTGTTACCACGCACGGGGCTCTTGGATTGGCAACTTGACCTTTCTGTAATAAAATTAGTTAACATAACATGATTACATAAGAGGTATTTAAACTTAATTTTCTTATGCCTCATATTTCAACAACATACATATGTACAGTAAACAAGTAAAAGTTATATATTCGGCCGTGCCGAATCTTAAATACCCTTCACAACATGTATCGAAAAAATTTGTAGATGCATTAAGTAAAATAAAACTCAAATCGTGCAATAAATAATTTTCTTTTTATCACGTTAGCTTTTATATATGTGTCAGATACTATTTTTTTCAATCTCATTACTTTTCAATTGTTGCTGGGCTGAAGACATACAAAGTTCAGAAAGTTCCAGATCGCAATTCGGTAAAAAACTTAGAAGCAAACAAACGTGCGAAAAAATTGAAAGCATATTTAAAAAAAAAATACACCTGTTGTGTAATGAATGACTTAACATACGTACTCGCAGACTTTTTCAACTTCCCGGCCAAGATTTTTATGTTGCTGATGAAAGAGGTAATGTTCAGGAAGAGTTCCGGACAAAAAAACAAACGAAATTCCCTAAGAAATTTCTCGTGTGGCAAGCTATTTGCAGTTGTGGCAAACGAAGCCAAGCATTTGTGGCATCAGGCACGATAAGCACAGACATTTATATCACAGAGTGCCTACAAAAACGACTTTTATCTTTTTGAGACAGCACCAAGTGCCTAAATATTTTTGCCTGATTTGGCATCATGTCACTATGGAAAGAAGGCACTTGAGTGGTATTTAAAGAATAATGTAATTTTTGTACCAGGAGAGGTAAATCCATCTAACTGTCCAGAACTTAAGCATAAGGTACTGGGCTCTTGTAAAAAAAGGAAATGAAGAACAGAGGAAAGATGTCCCAGAACATGTCCGATTTTAAGTTCAGATGGAACAACTCCTCCAAAAAGCTAACAGAAGCAAATGTAAAATCTTTAATGAAAGGACTTCCGAAAAAAGTCGATATTTTTATAAATACGAAATAATAAATTAAGGTTTCAATGTTAAATAATTTTATACAATATGCCAATATATTTGCGTATTTTAAAGAGTTTCTTTATTGCACGATTTGAGTTTTATTTAACTAAATGCAACTACAATTTTTTTTCAGTTCACTCTTTAGTCGTGCAATAAGAATTGCTTGTGTAATCATTCATCTAATTATATGAAATATGTACATACATACCGCTTAAAAGCATCGGCTGTGCCGAATATTTTATACCCAACACCAATTTGATGTACTTTTATAGCACAAAATTTATTATTGTGTTATTAATAGTAATCGCTATGGAATAATATCTTTATACTAAAATTTGTATAACTTTGATATGCTAGTAAGATGTTTTCGTAAATTTAGTCTTTCAATGAAAGTGGGCGTTAAAGTATGCGTGTCAATAAAGATTAATTAGGTTTTAAATTTACCGAAAAATACACTGTGTTAATTTTCTTACATTTTGATCTGTAACTCCTTTCCTAATACATAGATTTTAACAATTTTCAAGAAAATATATATTCGAAGTTTCTTGGCTCTACGTTAATGCGTTTGTATACAATTGCATTTTATTCGATATTGGAAGGACATGGTTTTTTTGACCTACTCTTGCATTACGAGCTATAACTCTCTTCCTAATATTCCCATTTAGCCAATTTTCAGTACCAAACAAACCTTGCGTATAAGAAATATTCTGGCAAAATTTAAGCCTCCTAGTTTTTTCGTTCCGACCTTTATCGTGCTTTCAACAGATGGATGGACATAGCTAGATCGTCATAAAATCAAACCCCGATTCAGAATATATATACTTTATGGGGTCTAAAGTGGATATTTCGATGTGTTACAAAATGAATATGCCCCCACCATTTTTTTGGTAGCGGGTATATTAAAAAAAAATATAAATTGTGGTTATTGTACAAAATTGTTATCAGAACCCTTTCGAAGCTTCGAGAGTAAAATGGAAAAAGTGTATACAAGATAAGAGTTATTTCAAATAATGCAGGAATATAATGCTATGCCTGTTGAATTCTGTTGCATACTAGTGTTCGTCTCTTTGAGAGCATATTACACCTATCGTATAAACTAATAGTAAAAAAGTGTCAATTAAAATCTGACGCGGATAAAGCCATTCTAAAAAGAGAAAAAAAAACTATTCAAGAAAAATTTAGAAGTAAATTAGAACTAATGGTGGATGTACCGAAAACTGATTTGGCAGCAGCACCGATGGTAACACCAGCAAAAGATTATTTTCTAATCCTAAATTAGCTACACAATAACAGGAATTGAATTTGATTTCATCCACCGAATCAAAGTTCTCATTGAAGTAATATCAAGTGGTCACAAAATTCATTTGCACAAGTTTGTCGATTACTGCTTAGAGACTGCCAAACTTTACGTTACCCTATATACCTGGCATCCTATGACAATGCACAAAATTTTAATAAATGGCGCAACTGTTAAGAATTAGGCATTATTTCCTATTGAGCTTTTATCAGAAGAAGTGGCTGAGGCGCGAAACAAACATTTCAAGGATTCAGTAAAACATAGACATTTATAAAAGACTTTTGCACAGTTCAGATATTTATTAGACTTTTGTTCAGTTCAGATATTTATAATAGACTTATGCTTAGTGGTATCGGGAGGATACCTCCCTTTACCCATAAACTTATGCTGACGATAAAAGATGCATTTGCTAAACAAAAGTATAGGAAAACTTAAAAAAATAGAATTTTTTTAGAGCTAGGATTAGTTCTTAGAAAACTTTTTTCTCCTTAATCCAATTTTTCCTTTTTTATGTTTTACTAGCCTATGACTATAACACATATTCCTGCCAAGTTTCATTGATCTAGTAGCACTTAATAAATTTCAAGAAGCAATATATTAAAAAAAAAAAAGTTATGCCCGGCTAGATTGACAAAATACCCCTATGTTCGACGCTTTGGCGATTGCAGGTAGAGTGCTTCATAACGCCGAAGCATAGCTGCCAGATAAAATAGGGGCAAAATCGTCTAATTTGGGAAAAAAATCGTCAAAATCGTCAAATAGTTTACTCAAATCGTCATAAAAACGTCAAAATAAAAAAAACGCATTTTTCAAAACAAAACATTTTTTATTTAATGCATAACATAACAAACTTTTTAAATCCAGAGAGATCAATGGTTTTATTAGACCCTTTTAAGTTAAGAACATGACAATAAATATAATACAATTTAGAATTAATTTCGAAAAATAATTATTAATATGTATATAAATACAAAAAATAATAAATAATCAATTGGCTGCATCTAATTCTGACTAATTGACAAATAATTATAATTATTTCTTTCTAAAGTTTCTACCGATTAAGGTAGCTTTAGGCAAGCGTAAGACGAGCACAACGCCAAAATAAACTACATCGTTTCGCTTTTTAGCCCATAAATTTATTTTTGGATCTGCCAACCAGTCTTCCTTAATTTTCTTCTTCTTGTTGGTTACCTGTGAAAAACACTATTAAAATTTCATTTTAGCTACTACAAAGTTTTGTATAAAAAATGGATGAAATTTCTACTTACAGAGGAAGAGCTGCTAGAATTTTTATCATCTTGGTTTTCTATTGAAAATATAATGTTTGATTTTTAAGGTTTTAATGTATAATTAAAAAGAACTTACCATTTTGTTGAAATATTTAAGCATATTAATTTGTCACTTAAAAAATTTAAATAAATTTACTTAAAAAACTAAAATTGTTTTAACCGCATTTCCAAATTTATATTTGTTCGAGTTGTAGGTTGTAGTTGATAATATGTGGCATATACTATGTTAAAAATGTACAAAGTGGAAAATTGCTCACACAAACACATTAAATAATGATCGATGTATCTCTTTCACTCTGTTCTATTATTAATAACATAAAAAACCGTTACAAATTATTTTTATTTAGTTTAAGGTTGATATAAAAGTAATGAAAAAGTTGCAAACTTGAATTCTTGAAAATCGTCAAAAACATAGCATAAATCGTCAAATCGTCAACACTTAATTTTAGCAAGTAAAATCGTCAAAATGACGACAAATCGTCAAATCTGGCAGCTATGCGCCGAAGGTCCACACCACGCTTTTTACACTTTTCGTGTCGTACGCCTCTCTCAAAGAAGCTTAATCAATGTAGTTATATGTTGTCAGTTACAGAGCACAAAGCGTAGGACGCTCTCACGCATACAACTCAATAAGTAGGTTTACTTTTTGAGGCGTCATGGGCGGCGAGAGAACAACTCAATTGAATTTAAATGCCAGAGATGACTAATTATATTTTATTTTTAATTTTATGGATAGTTATGTTTGTAGTGTGTATTTATTTTCTTATATTTTAATAGAAAAAAATTTAAATAATAAAAAAATTATTTCATAATAAAGTTTAAAATTATTATTTGATGCGCAAAAAGCGTGGTATGTAACTTGAAAAGCAGAAAGCGTACGTGGTAGAAAATGCGTAGAATGCGCTAAGGCCGAGGCCACGCAATGAGCGGCAAAAAATTAAAACCTATTGAATACTACTGGAGTACTACTTGTTCTAATTTCAAACTCGTCACTGCCGCTCATTTCGTTGCCTCGGCCTAAAGCGGTATTTACTTTCAGCTTAAATTATGGCACTGTTTTTTTTTTTATATATATATTAAACCCAAAGATTACTTGTGACAAAATAATGTTGAGAAAATTAAAAAAACAGCAACAAACGGTACTGAGTACATAAAAAAATAATGCTTTTATTTTGTAAAAGAAAACACTAAAAGTAAATTATTAAAAAAGGAAAAATTAATTGTAAAATATTAGTGGTAAAAATTAAATGTTTTTCGAACTAGTATTGGGGATTGTTTTGGGATTTGTTTTTCTAATGAAATATATACTTTCATGCTGTACTTAAATCGTTAAAGCTATATTTTCTTGTTGCACTGTGTTACAAAAAAGTGAAATAAACGAAAGTATATGTATATGAATTTTTTTAATATGTATGTATGTAGATATGTGTAACAATTTTTGTTTTTGTAAAGTGTTTAATTAAATAATTCATAAAAAAGTTGTTGCATAAACATAATATAAAATAAGCATACATATGAATGTACATATATGAATGTATGTATGTATATGTATGTGCATAAGTACTTACCGCATTAAAATCTTCAATGGTCAAATTTATAAGTTGTGGCTTTCTAGGATCCTTTAAATCTTTCTGATTGTAAAAATCTAAATTATTTAAATAAAGATGGATGTGCACATATGTAATAAATAGTTAATTATGATTTTACGCAAAATCTTTACCTTCGTACGATCGGTATATTTTATTTTTTTTTTTAAATGCTGCATACATTTTAAAGTTGCTTAATAAATTTATTAAAATATGTAACTAAATATCCAAAATTATTCATGTAATTACACCGACTTTAAGGCGTTCAATATATATTCATGGACAACTAAAAGTCATAATTTAAAAATGCTCAAGAAGAATTAATTTTATACATGACAACGGGTTGATTTGGAATTGCATCTACCTTTTAAAGTGTCCTCGATAAATATGTAGATAAACATGTAACTATGTACAGTAAAAAAACAAATGCTAAAATTGAATTTTACTGTTACCACGGATATATAAATATAAAATAACCCTCATATTCATAAATAGTTTTGAAATTTATTAACAGTTTATTGAGCAAAATTAATATACAAAGTTCGTTTTTTTTAATTTACAAATTGATTATAAATATGGGAGTAAAATTGCAAATAAATTATAATTATAGTTAACCAAACACGTTTTAAAGGCAAATCAAGTCTTGAATGAGGAAAACAGCATTTCTTTTGATATATAAAAATAATCGAATAAAAAATTAGAAACTTGGTTTTATTTTTAGAACCATTGCTACACGCCTTTACATACAGAATACAGTTTATTCAATATTAACTTTAAAAAGTCGACCAATTTCGATGTTTATATTTATTTTTGACGGGCTGTCCGCCCGTGTGTTGGTTGAAATCAACTTTTTTTGAGCCCCCCATATATTGCACAGACCTGTATGTGGTATCAATTTTTTGCAAAGCGCTTCATAACTTGCTAGGTTAGTTATCAAGAAAATATTACGTATTGCTAATTTTTGTTGGAATTTTCCTCTCTCGTGCGTGCCGTAACATCAGCAAACATGTGATTGAAATTACTGTTATCGATATACATATATAAAAGAGTAACGTGACTGATTCATTATCGCACAGCCCAAACGCAAAAAGCTAGAGACGTGAAATTTGGACAATCGATTCCTTTTTTAATGTATAGCTCCATTAAGAAGGGATTTTTGGAAATTCGTACTTTAAGAGGGTAAAAACGGGTTAAATCGGTAATCTTGTATCTGCGTAACTAAAAATGATACTAATTAAATTGTAGTATAATTTGCACCAAAAATAAGTTTACAGGTGTCTGGCCTTTTTCTGAATTTTCAACCCCTAAGGGGGAAAATTATAATTTGTCACTTTTTTGGTACCCTATGTAACTTCCAAACACATAAAGCTAGGAAAAAAGTATAAACTGTAATATTTAAAGAATTTGGGCACTTTTTATACCCGCCACCAAAAAGATGGTCACGGGAATATTCATTTTATCATAGAGGTCGGACCAAAAAGGCTAGGGGGCTCAAATTTTGCTAGAATATTTCTTATACTCAAGTTTTGTTCGGTATTGAAAATGGGCAAAATAGGAATTTTTGGAAGAGAGTTATAGCTCGTAATGCAAGAGTAGTCCTTCAAACATCGAATAAAATGCAATTGTGTCCAAACGCATTAACGTGGAGCCATAAAACTTCGATAATATATATTTCCTGGGTAAAAACAATATTTTTTCCTGAACGCTTTATCTTAAATTCATAAAATTTCTCTATGAATAAAGGACTATATTAAAATATATAAGTTGTATTTATAAGCAGAAACTTTATTGACACGCCTACTTTAGCGTCCACTTTCATTGAAAGACTACATTTACGAAAACATTTTACTAGTATATCGAAGTTAAACAAAGAGGTTATTCCATTTCGATTACTGTTATTAACAAAATAATAAATTCTGTGCTATAAAAGTACATCTGGTACTTTTTTTAAAAGAAACTTTTCTAAACAAAATTTAATAATTATTATTGCCTAATAGAATGTGGACCATTATTAAGGTGAACACATTCATAGCAGGGTAGAAAGGGTAAAATTCGGGAATACAGTTTGGTACTTTTTAGAACATTTTTACTTTTATGCATAAAATAGTAGATTTACTCACTTTAAATCATGTCTATTAAAATAAAAAGATATTTAAATATTTTAAGCTTGAAATTTATACATTGATATGGAAAACCCAAAAGAGGTACATTTCTGTTTTTTTGGGTACTTTTTGTATTTTCTACGTTAATTTTTTTTTTTTTTTTTTGTATTAACTCATAATTTATTTATTGGGACTTTCTATATTAAGAAAGTGACAATAAGTATTAAAATCTTAAATTAACTAATTTCTGGGTCTTTTGCCATTGCAATAGAGACTCCAATTTTCATTGCAAAGTGGTCATCATTCTTACGGGTCCGCGAGGGCCAATGTATCGATCATCCTGTGTCGAGTATGTCCATTATAATACAGTAGATTCTGTGCGAAAGGATTTGGATGAGTTTCCAGTTTTCGTACATATTTTGAGCAGAAGGTTTTTATTTCGTCGCGAACAAATGGAATATTAAGGTCCTTGTGAATATTTGCGTTACTAATGTACCACGGGTCTCCAGTAATAAGTCGCAATATTTAGTTTTGCCGTCTTTGTAATTTCTCTATATTAGAAGCAGAAGCTGTTCCCTTTAGTTGGATTTCATAGGTCCATCTTGGCTTAATGATAGCTTTGTAAAGTAGAATCTTGTAGTTTAGGTTGAGAGCAGAAGAAGAACAAAGAAGCCACTGAAGTTGTAGTGTTTTGAGTTTGAGTTGTATAGATTTGGATTTGATATGTTGAGACCAGTTAAGGCGTCAATCAAGGTGTATACCAAGATATTTTATATGATTTTGCTCTGGGATAGCGATGTTATTTATCTTCAGGTTAGGACAGTTTCCCTTTCTCAAGGTGAAATTGACATGTGCGCACTTTGCTGGGTTTACTTTTATTTTCCATTGGTTGAGCCATTTTTCGAGTTTTTTAATATGATCCTGCAGGCAATTAGAAGCAATTACTGGATTTTTGTCTATGCTTATAAATGCTGTGTCATCTGCAAAAGTTGACGTGTGTATCAAGTATTAGTGGGCATATCTGATGTATAAATTATATACATGAGAGGACCAAGTATACTGCCTTTGGGGAACTAATGCTGCGATTTTTCTTGAGTCTGAGATATAGTCTTTATACTTTACTACAAATGAACGATCCAATAAATAATTTCGCAGTAGTTTGTGGGTATTTTGGGGTAACAAAGAACCTATTTTATGTAGAAGCCCATCATGCCAGACCTTGTCAAAGGCTTGAGAAATGTCTATGAAGAGTGATGAGCAGTAGTTTTTGTCCTCAAAAGCCTGTCTGATAAGATTAACTATGCGATGAACTTGTTCTATTGTGCCAAGATCTTTTTGGAATCCAAATTGATGAGCGGGAATAATGTGGTGGTCGTTTAAATATGGAGTCAACGCATTTAAAAAATTTTCTCAAAGAGCTTTGATAAAATTGAGAGTAAGCTTATCGGGCGATAAGATGACACTTGGCTAGCGTCTTTACCTGGCTTAGGATTTAGGGTAGAAACCGGTTCTTAAGATGGAATTGAATATGAATAAAATCTGTTTAAGGACAGATGTTGGTATTCACGTATCATTTTTCCTGAAATTTTGTCCATGCCAGGGGATTTATTTGTTTTCAATTTTTTGGTTGCTGCAGTTAGGGACGAGAAACGAATTTTCATTGGGGAAACAACACGAACTTCAATATCTGGTAAAGTTGTGCATGAGCTGTTAATATTAGGCGTAAATACTTTTTCGAGATGATCAGCAAAAATTTAGCTTTGTCTGCCCAGTTACCATCGCTTAGCCGAATTGCAGATTCGCATCTAATTGGGTTTTTAATTCTTTTGGTGCATTCCAAAGACTATAATCCGTGAATTTTGTTGCGTCTTAACCTTCTAAATATAAAAGCACAGATTGTTCTCCAAAAGAGCACTATGAAGGGTTCTTTGACAATGATTTAGTTGTATTTTCAAGGTTGGCGAGCGGTGTAGTTGCCATTGTCTTCTTAGATTTCTCTTTTCCTTTAAAAGGTTTTGAATAGTTGTTGAAATTTTATTTGTAGTGCGGTTATAGCATTTAAAAGGTGTAGCTACTTTAGCTCCAGTTAACGTTTCCGGGAATACGTTTATAGCATCCAGTATTTCATTTTCGGATTTCAGTGAAATATTTTGAGGTACGTAAGAGCTTACATACTTTCTATATTTTAGCCAGTTAGTATGTCTATTAGGAAAACAAAAAGGTTTTTCTATGTTTTTCCAGCAGCGCATTAGTATAATAGTTGGAAAGTGGTCAGAGGACTCGAATAAAGGGACTGCAGACAGTTGATCGCGTTTGATGTTTTTTATGACTTTATTTCAATTAAATCAGGAGTCTTTTGTAGGTCTGTAGGCCAATAAGTGGGCTGTCCACCAGATATAACGTCAAGTTTGAGGGATGAGATAGCTTTTAATAGCTGTCTGCCCTTCGGAGTACTGAGTTTCGAGCCCCATATAAATTTGTTGCCTAGCGTTTTGTAGAAGGTAATAAATTGATCATCTGTTATTTTCTGTCTCGGGGGACAGTATACAGAAGATGTAGTTAAGTTTAGGTCCAAAAGGCGTATTGATGAGGCTTGAATGTGATCTGTTTTATATTCCGGCATTGTGGAATGGGTAATTAGATTCTTAATTATTATAGCTGCACCACCACATGATTTACCACTTAGATGTTTGGAGTCGTATGTAGAGTAACCTTTAATTCGAAAACAGTTTTTTAATGTACAGTGCGTTTCAGAAACTAGCAGTATGTCAATAGACAGAGACTTTAGAAAACTTTCTATTTCTAACTTGTGTTGGCTTAAGCCGTTTGCATTCCAGTAACATATTCTTAACAGGTTCATTGTTTATAGGTGAATGCTTGAAGTAGCATGCCCTGGTTTCTTAACAGTTACTGCATCATGAATTGCATGTTTGACATAAAGCTGTTCATAGTTTGTATCAGAAGCTCTATTGAACTTTCTAAGTGCGATTTTTGTGATGATTCTTTAGAAGTTTGAGATTCCGGGATTTTGTGACCGACCGATCGTACAAAAGGAGAACTACTTGGTTGTGCAGCTTGAGCATACGATGTGTTATTAGTAGGAGTGAGGAGTGGGTTGACAGGGTAATTAGTGTAATGGTCATTGTTTTGATAAAAGGGTTGGGTAAATATGGAAAGTCATTTGGCTGAAACCGCCGATAAGCGGGTTTATTAGTATCGTTTTGCTTAATCTAACCACCACAGTTGCTACATTTTTTGATTCCTGGATCATTACCGTTAATGAAAATGTTATGGGCGACCGAAATGGTACTTTTTGTATTTTCAACATTCGTGAAGCTAGAATTTCGAAATTAGTGACTATCGATACGAGGTGAGACTGTAAATGTTATGAGGAACCAAAAAGGTACTTTTTCGCGTTTTTATGGTATTTTTTGTATTTTCTACGTTTGCTAAAATTGTGCAATCAAGGACTATTGATTCCAGGTGAGACTGAAAATGTTAGGTGCGACCAGAAAGGTACTTTTTGAATTTTTATAGTACTTTTTGTATTTTTACATTTGTGAACATAGATTCTTAAAATTAGTGTTTATTGATCCGAGGTATAATATTATGGACGACCAAAAAATTACTTTATCTAATTTTTTAATGTATTTTATATACACATATATAATTCTGAATGTATGTAGGTAATCATAAACCATGTTGAAGTTTTTAGTGAAGACACAAATATTTTATTATTTTTAAGGTCATTGTTGCAAATTCTGAATTTATGAATCTTAATTTTTGAAACTCAGTAGCATTGATCTTGGTCCTAGATAGCAAATATGAATTAAATCAGATATACAAGTTTTCATAAATTGAACCAAAAATATTTAATAATTAAAAATATAACTTGAGCATTCAATAAATAGTAAGAACTGCGCTATCGAAGTAGCGGGTCATATGCTAGTTATGCATAACATCGTTAATACGTATGTCAATCTTTTAATTTAGTCCAACGTTTTTGTGTTGCAATCTAATTAGTAAAGAAAAATTTTGCAGTTTTACTTTTTTCTAATTATGCGCAATATAAAGAGAAATTAATAAAAATCATATAAAGGGTCCGCCATCTAACGTTTTTTTTTTCAACTAGTGCTTATTTCATGAATGGTAACACTTAGCTCATGTCTGATTCGACAGATAATTAGTTTTATCCTTCCGCTGAACGAATGTGGTTTTGTATACGCTTGAACAACGCTGGGAAATATTGCGACATTTCTTTGCCGATTTTGACAAAAAAATTATCTTTTTAGATGAAGCTCATTTTGATCTTGGCGGGTGTGTTTAAAAAGCAAAATTGTCGCATTTGGGGCACAGAAAACCCGCACGCATACATTGAAAAGCCGATACATCCAAAACGAGTCACTGTTTGGTGTGGGTTTTGGTCCAGAGGCATAATTGGGATATTTTTCTTCGAAAATGAGGAAGGAATGGCCGTAGTCAATGGCGATCGTTATCGGGCCATGTTGAACTAATTTTTGTTTACAAAAATTAAAGAAGATATTGGCAACATTTGGTTTCAACAGGACGGCGCTACGTGCCACACAGCCAAAGCTACACTTTTTATAGCATTTTCAAAAAAAAAAAGTTATTTGGCGGGCCCTTACTTGAAATTTTGTTTGTCTTTCGTAATTCAAATCTGACGTTAGTTAGCTGCGTATATTAAAAATAAAATTGTATGGAATAAAAAATTTTCTGTGTACCCGTAAAAGCAAGTTTAAAGAAGAAAAATCTCTGAAAGATAACTTTCAATCTAAACTTTGAAGGGAATAAAAATTAAATTATTGAAGAAACAAAATGTAAAAATTATCAAGAAAAAAATAAAAGGGTAACTTACACAGAACAATTTCCACACCTCTCCAAACATAACTTTGAGTTAAAAATCTCTTATTAAAAATTTAAAATAAATAAAACAAATATTTCTCTATTGGTTGTCTTGTGTTTAAGTAATTATATTATTTTTTTATTTTCAGAGTTTACATGTGCAAACAATGGCAAGAATTAAAGGTTTTTAATGATCATACGGCTCTGGCTACTGGTGTGCGATTTGGTAAAAATGCTCAATATTTAGCATCATCAAGTATGGACAGGACACTAAAATTATATGCAATCGAATAAGTTGTGTTCTCTGAAATATAATTTTAAAAAATTATTTCCTATTTGGACACTTGTGTTTCTGATTTTTTTTTTTTTTTAGTTACGAAAAATACAAATATATAAAAAAAATTAAAGTTTGGTCAGATTTGGTAAATATTTGCACAAATAAACTTAAACCATTATTTTTGGTAAGCATTTATTTGATGTCATGAGATTTTTTCAAATCGGATAGTAGATTAATATTAAAATTTTCTTAAATTAAAACGATTTTTCAGTAAATAAATATTTATTTATTAGAGCGGAAATTTTTACATATAATTAGTTGTCTTTTCGTCAAATATTTGTCTAATTTCAAAATATCTGAGAAACAATAATACATATTTAAACAATATCATTTAAATTTTTTTTAAATTTTCATTTTGATAGTGTTTAATTACAAATATAAAATTTTTTTTAAATAAACACAATATTTAGTACAATTTACGCCGTTGAATAATATTAGAATAACACATATTTCATGAAGCAGCAATTTGTTTTAATGGTCCTTCCAGATAGGCAGCTAAGGCCAAAGCTTTTTGTTTTAAAAGTCCAAGGCCGACATTTTCGTTGGCGTAGAGGCATAATAATATACTAGCAACCTGAAAAACATTTTGATTATCTATAAATATATATATATATTAGTGATGTAACGATGTTTTTTAATATTCGCAATCGCAAATATTATTCGAATATCTGCAAGAAAATTCATAATAAAAAAAATTTTTATTTTTTTTTTGTTTATTTATTTAATGTAAAAACCCTACTCTTTTTAACAATATTATTAACGGAATTATGAGAATTTACAAACTGCATTGCAACAATAAACATCTGATTAATTAAATTAAGAAACTACTAATACCACAGTTTTAAGGAAAAGTTGTTCACAAAAAACCTTATATCGAAAATAAAAATGTCTTTCAATCAAAGGAACCAAAACTGACTGCACTGTTAATCTTGCATAAAAATGCTTTTTTGCAATAATTGACCACAATGCCACCTTTTGGATCAAAAGAAACCTATGGTAAAAACGTTTGCTTTAAAGCTGGAATGTCTTTTACACATAAAGGGTGATTTTTTATGAATTAAGTTTTTCGGGCGGGCAGCACTGGTTGGTAAATGTGTCCAAACTACATCTGTGAAAGTGAAAAGTGTTCAGTATACTCTGCCATTTCATCATGGAGAAACTCACAAACGAGCAACGACTGCAAATCGTTGAAATTTATTATCAAAATTCGTGCTCTGTGATAAATGTCCATCGTTTGTTACGAACATTTTATGGTCGAAAAATTGAGTTCAGCGATGAGGCTCATTTCTGGCTAAATGGATACGTAAACAAGCAAAACTCTGGATTGAAGAACAGCCACATGCCGTACAAAAGTTGCCGATGCATCCCGAAAAAAACGACAGTTTGGTGCGGTTTATGGGCTAGTGGCATCATCGGTCCATTTTTCTTTAAAGACGACCGTGGAAGAAACGTTACCGTCAACGGTGAACAATATCGAGCCATGATACGCGACTTTTTTTCCACCAATTGGCTCAGTTGAATTTGTTTGGTATGTGGTTTCAACAAGACGTTACCCGGTGCCACACAGCTCGTGAAACAATGGACATATTGAAGGATGAATTTGGTGAGCAGTTTATCTCTCGAAATGGCCCTGTGAGTTGGCCGCCAAGATCATGTGGGGTTATGTGAAGTCGTTGGACAAGCCAAACACGATTGAAGCCTTAGAGTATAACATAACGCGTGTTATTCATGGAATACAAGCCGAAATGCTCGAAAAGGTGGTGCAAAATTGGACCATTTCAACCAAAACCGCGGGCAACATTTACATGAAGTTGTTTTTAAAAAGAAAATGGCAAAGACCAATTTATCGATTCCAATAAAAATTTTGAATATACGATGCCAGTTTGAGTGTTTTATTAGATTTTCAAAATAACTACGCTGAAGGAATCACTCTTTACATATGTATATTGTTTAATTGATTATACTAACTCGATTTTCGATATTTGAAATGTTACTATCAGAGAATATTTAAAAATCAAAGGCAACGCAATATTTAGTACATTTTCTAAAGTAAAAAACTCAAAGAGGTAGCGAAATATTGATCAAATAATATAAAATAAAACCAAAAAATTTTTATTATTGAAAAGACCTTAAGCTTAAAAAACTATTATATAGTAAAAAACTTTTTTTATACCCTTCACACAGTGAAAAAGGGTATATATAGGTTTGTCATTCCGTGTGAAATTTCTACAATTTTCATTTCCGACCCCATAAAGTATATATTTTCTGAAAGCTTATGAATAGGGAAGTCGATTAAGCTCTGTCAGTCTGTCCGTGTGTATGTTGAAATCAACTTTTTGAAGCCCCCCGACATCGCTTGGACTCGGGTGAGGTATTAAAATATCAGAAATATTCGGGAGTAGATCGCTATTGAAAATCAGAAACATCGGTACATAAACAACTGAGATATGAGCAAAAACCCACGACCACCTCGATTTTTTTTTCACAAAAACAACATTACAAACATACAAACGTGTACACTGGTTAGAGAAAACGTGGCATAGAATCCCAGCTGAGCCAAAAAAAAAATTTTTTTTTATTTTTTTTTTATTTTTTATTTAATATATTATTTATATTTTTATTTTTTTTTTTTTAATTTTTTTTTTTATTTTTTTTTTTTTGTTTTATATTTATTATATATATTTTAGACAGACCTCAATTCTTACTTGCATCTAATGACGTTTTTTGTCTTACTAAAATACATAGCTTGTATATATTCTGGTGATCAATTTACAGGTCTTTTGCAAGTTAATTGCGGTAAGTACATGCATTTATGAAAAAAATACCAGTTAGTTGTTTTACACCAAATACAATTGACATTACATTTAGAGATACTAGGGAATATTTACTCAATTTTAGAAATGTCTAAATTTATACTCAACAAAAATCTCATAGTGCACAGATTGTTTTAAAATAGGGCAGAAAAAGGGATACTTTTAGATAAAAAATGCATAAGCCTTTACAGTTTACGACCGCTCATCATACTGATGAAAAAATTCTTATATGCTAGCTCCCGATTTGAATTTTGATATGGGATAATAATTGAATTTTACGAAATTTCATCAACGTTGGAGTTAAAGCTGTTACATTTCCATCGTAGTTTTCCAAATCATTGCTTTGTACATCCCCTTGTACTATCGCACAAGTTTGTTTGCAAAATGTGGCATCCAAGGTTTGGTCATCTTAATTATCCAAGTTTACAAGAATTATGTTATAAAGAAATGGTAAATGGTTTATTTTTAATAAAATAAATTCAAGATAAGTGTAAAATATAGGTTTGTTCGACGTACGTTACTCCCAATTTTACCGAAAAGCGTTTATTGTGTTTGGGTAAATTGTGTAAATGAGAACGTTCATGAGAGAGTAATTTGTGTTTCTTTTTTTACCAGACTTTACCCGTACTTTTTTTGTGTGTAAAATGGTAAAACTGTCAGATCACTAAATCAGCTGTTTTTAATTTGTAAAAATATAAAAGGTTGAAAAGATTTTTTTATTTTTGTAAACAATGGAATATAGGGTACGTTCGTAAATGCTGCAAATTTGTGCATCACTGCGGCAGTAATGCCAAATGTAGTTGCTGATGCGCGATCAGCTGTTGCAGATGCATTGCAGCTGCTTAACAACTACGTAGAGTTTGTTTTTTTTGAACGTTTTGCAAAAAATATAAAATGTTATCCAAAATAGTAATAGCAAATATTATTGAAAATGTTGATGTTAAAAGCGACTTTTTCTTAAATTATAATAAAAAAATAATTAGGAACAAGATGAAACGACTTCTGATTATAAGAAATTAACTAAAAGTTAAAAGAAGGTTGATTCCTAAAATAAAAATATAAACTAATTTTATTTAAAGAAGTAATTGTTGTTTAATGCTATTTACTTCTCATTGTATGTATACTCGTTTACTATTGCATCAGAAACTTAACTGTTGTCATATTTGCAGAAATTTGCGGCAGCTCTGCCAACTGTTTGCAAAAAAGAACTTTTGACGCTTACAAGTGCTGCCAAAGGTTGCATTAAGTCGATGGTCACACACGACGATTATAGTTGGGCAATTCCCGAGTTTGTAGATGTTTTTACGTGTTTTGTTTTTGTTACAATATCCACGACCACTTCGTGTTTTTTCACAATTACAACAACAACATACATACATATATACTGGTAAGAGTAAACGTTGCATCGATCCCAGCTGAGCCAAAAAAAATTTTTTTGTATTATTTTTTTATTTTATTTTTACTAGAGCCAACGCTTGACGCTCAACGCTCTTGTTTAGGTATGAGGGTTAGGAGAGAGCCGTGTACAGCGAGATGACATACAGACACGAGTGGACAACTTGCTGTATTATTTTGAAAAAATCAATGCATCCATGACGTTTAAATTAATTTTTCTTACATTTTCACCTTAAAAGCTTTTTGGCACAATTACCTCAGGAATCAAACGAACAAGGATAGAGGTTCCACTAGGTGACCATGTGAATGGAAAAGCGATTCAAATTTGAAATTTGTGGACACACTGAACAAACCATGCCCTTGAATATTACGTCTATCTCGGATGATGATGCAGATTCAGAACATGAATAAGAACAACCTACGAAGAAAATAAGGTCATGAGAACCACAAGCGTCAACATCAACGAGGATTGATAGTGACAATAATTGAAAATGTTCTAAATTTTGTTTCCTTGCATAGATCTATCTTCTATGTTCTATATATATAAAAGTGAAACTCTGTGTGTGTGTGTGTTAGCTATAGACTCCGAAACTGTAAAACCGATTGGACTCAAACTTTGGCAAGTTGTTTTACACATTCCAGGGAGTGTTTATGGGTGGAAAAAGTGGGCGGGGCTACGCCCATACAAAATTAGTTATCAGTTTTAGCTACTTGCACTTGACCGATTTTCTGAAACTTGGCACACATATCGAGCTGTCATGACTAAATAATTTCGTGATAAGAAAAGTGGGCGGGGCCACGCCCCTAAAAAAGTTTTAATTTTGAGGTACCTGCACTGCACCGAATTTTCTAAAACTTTGCACACATATCGAGCTGTCATGACTAAATAATTTCGTGATTAGAAAAGTAGGCAGTGCCACGCCCATATAAAAAGTTATCTTTTTCAGCTACTTAAACTTCACCGATTTTTCTAAAATTTTTCACACACATATTGACGTCTCATGATTATATAAATTCGTGATTAGAAAAGTGGGCAGGGCCACGCCCATAAAAAAGGTTATAATTTTGAGGTACTTGCTCTGGACCGATTTTTTCTGAAACTTTGCACACATATTGAGTTGTCATGACTATACAATTTCTTGAGCAGAAAAGTGGGCAGTACCACTCTTATTAAAAAAAGTTATAATTTTTAGCTTTTTGCACTTGATATTCAATTTTTATTCAGAATGCATTTTTATTCATTAAAGGGCGTAGCAACGCGCGCCGGGCTTTTCTAGTAACATATAAAAATCGCATATTTTCTGTGTAAGAATAGCTGTAATATGAATCGGAATGTTTATTTTCATGCAAAATAAAGAATCAATAAAAAAGTCATCAATATTTTTTCCAAAGGATTTTTTATAAATTAAAAATAAACGAGTAAGAGTGCTATATTCGGCCGTGCCGAATCTTATATACCCTTCACAACGTGTAGTCATGCAATAACAATTGTTTGTATCACCATTCATCTCATATGAAATACGTACATTCATATAAAAAAACATCCCATTGCAGAATTATAAATTGAGTTTCCAAAAAAAAATATACAAAAAAAATAAATGTATTAAAAACAAAAAAAAAACAATAAAAAAAAATAAAAAAAAAATTTTAAAAAACTAATAAAAATATAATCTATATCTTCTATATATCTATGTATATATATAAAAGTGAAACTCTGTGTGTGTGTGTGTGTGTGTTAGCTATAGACTCCGAAACTGTAAAACCGATCGGACTCAAACTTCGGCAAGTTGTTGTACACATTCCAGGGAGTGTTTATGGGTGGAAAAAAGTGGGCGGGGCTACGCCCATAAAAAATTAGTTATCAGTTTTAGCTCCTTGCACTTGACCGATTTTTCTTAAACTTTGCACATATTGAGCTGTCCTCACTAAATAATTTCGTGATAAAAAAGTGGGCGGGGCCACGCCCCTAAAAAAGTTTTAGTTTTAAGTTACTCGCACTGGACCGATTTTTCTGAAACTTTGCACACATATTGAGCTGTCATGACTTTATATTTTCGTGATTAAAAAAGTGGGCAGGACCACGCCCATAAAAGAAAGTTATAATTTTGAGGTTCTTGCACTGGACCGATTTTTCTGAAACCTTGCACACATATCGGCTGTCATGACTAAATAAATTCGTGATTAGAATAGTGGGCAGTGCCACGCCTATAAAAAAAATTATAATTTTCAGCTACTTGAACTTCACTGATTTTCCTGAAACTTTTCACACACATATTGAGCTGTCATGACTATATAATTTTGTGATTAGAAAAGATGGCGGGGCCACGCCCATATAAAAAGTTATCTTTTTCAGCTACTTAAACTTCACCGATTTTTCTAAAATTTTTCACACACATATTGACGTCTCATGATTATATAAATTCGTGATTAGAAAAGTGGGCAGGGCCACGCCCATAAAAAAGGTTATAATTTTGAGCTACTTGCTCTGGACCGATTTTTCTGAAACTTTGCACACATATTGAGCTGTCATGACTATACAATTTCTTGAGCAGAAAAGTGGGCAGTACCACTCTTATTAAAAAAAGTTATAATTTTTATCTTTTTGCACTTGATATTCAATTTTTATTCAGAATGCATTTTTAACCATTAAGGGGCGTAGCAACGCGCGCCGGGCTTTTCTAGTATTATATATATATATCTATATATATAAAAGTGAAACTCTGTGTGAGTGTGTGTGTTAGCTATAGACTCCGAAACTGTAAAACCGATCGGACTCAAACTTTGGCAAGTTGTTGTACACATTCCAGGAAGTGTTTATGGGTGGTAAAAAGTGGGCGGGGCCACGGCCATTAAAAATTAGTTATCAATTTTAGCTACTTTGACTTGACCGATTTTTCTGAAGCTTTGCATACATATTGAACTCTCATGACTGTATATTTTCGTGATAAAAAAAGTGGGCGGGGCGACGCCCATAAAAAAGTTTAATTTTGCGGTACTTTCACTGGACCGATTTTTCTGAAACTTTTCACACATATTGAGCTGTAATGGCTATGTAATTTCGTGATAAGAAAAGTGGGCAGGGCCACGCCCATAAAAAAAGTTAGTTTTGAGGTATTTGCACTGGACAGATTTTTCTGAAGCTTTGCACACATATTAAGCTGTCATGACTTTACAATTTCGTGATTAGAAAAGTGGGCAGTGCCACGCCCATAAAAAAGTAATAATATTGAGGTACTTGCACTGGACCGATTTTTCTGAAACTTTTCACACATATTGAGCTGTCACGACTATATAATTTCGCGATTAGAAAAGTGGGCACTGCCACGCCCATAAGAAATAAGGTATAATTTTCCGCAACTTGCACTAGATCGATGTTTCTGAAACTTTGCACACACATATTGAGCAGTTATGACTATATAATTTCGCGATTAGAAAAGTGGGCAGGGCCACGCCCATAAAAAGTTATAATTATGAGGCACTTGCTCTGGACCGATTTTTGTGAAACTTTGAACACATATTGAGTTATCGTGACTATACAATTTATTGATTAGAAAAGTGGGCAGTGCCACGCCCATTGAAAAAAGGTTTAATTTTTAGCTTTTTGCATTGATATTCAATTTAAATTCAGAATGCATTTTTATTCATTAAGGGGTGTAGCAACGCGCGCCGAGTTTTTCTAGTAATACATAAAAAAAAAAGTTTTTTTTTGGCTCATCTGGGATTCTGCCACGTTTACTCTAACCAGTATACAGTAGACGCTCGGAAATTAGATCCACTTTGTTTTTAGGGCAATTCGAATTTCCGAATTATTCTAATTTCTGGACGGGTTTTTTTATGCAAAAATTTAGGTGAACTTGACCTTAAAAGATAAAGAAAGCTGAGTTTGCATTTTATTTTAGTTTATTTAACATAAAAACTGTGAAAAACTTAACAACAAAAAATAATAATTCAGTTCATTTATACCTTAGCATGTGTGTGAAGATAAATACGCCGAGTTAAATACGTTTTTAGTGATAGAAAAAAAAATATCGCATGCGATAAAAAAGTTTTTAATACGTAAAATTAACAAATTTGCAGTAATTTTTAAATTTTCTGTGTGTATAAACATTAAAAATTAATATTCTTAGTACAAATGAACAATACAATAAACTTTTAGTAAAATTATTCTTTTATTTGTATTTTTTTGTCCTCAAGCAAATTCTTCATACATGAGTCCTTTTAGGGATTTAGTTAGTACAATCATATATTACCATCTCAATAAATTAAACTTAATGGAAATTGAAGGTAACTACCTACGCTATCAAACCACATTTATACTTTTTCCCAATTGTATTTGTGAATATTTTTATAAAATTTTTTAAATTTGACTTAGTGCAAATTTTCTAATATATGTATGAGCTCTTGGAGGGATGTGGTCAGTATGACCATATCTTAACATCTCAATAAATTAAACCTAGTGGAAATTAAAGGTAACTACCTATGCTATCAAACCACATTTATACTTTTTCCCAATTGTATTTGTGAATATTTTTATAAAGATTTTAAAATTTGACTTAGTGCAAATTTTCTAATATATGAGCTCTTGGAGGGATGTGGTCAGTATGACCATATCTTCATATCTCAATAAATTAAACCTAGTGGAAGTTGAAGGTATCTACCTATGCTATTAAACCACATTTATACTTTTTCCCAATTGTATTTGTGAATATTTTTATAAAATTTTTAAAATTTGACTTAGTGCAAATTTTCTAATATATGAGCTCTTGGAGGCATGTGGTCAGTATGACCATATCTTCACATCTCAATAAATTAAACCTAGTGAAAATTAAAGGTAACTACCTATGCTATCAAACCACATTTATACTTTTTCCCAATTGTATTTGTGAATATTTTTATAAAGATTTTAAAATTTGACTTAGTGCAAATTTTCTAATATATGAGCTCTTGGAGGGATGTGGTCAGTATGACCATATCTTCACATCTCAATAAATTAAACCTAGTGGAAATTGAAGGTAACTACCTATGCTACCAAACCACATTTATACTTTTTCCCAATTGTATTTGTGAATATTTTTATAAAATTTTTTAAATTTGACTTAGTGCAAATTTTCTAATATATGTATGAGCTCTTGGAGGGATGTGGTCAGTATGACCATATCTTAACATCTCGATAAATTAAACCTAGTGGAAATTAAAGGTAACTACCTATGCTATCAAACCACATTTATTCTTTTTCCCAATTGTATTTGTGAATATTTTTATAAAGATTTTAAAATTTGACTTAGTGCAAATTTTCTAATATATGAGCTCTTGGAGGGATGTGGTCAGTATGACCATATCTTCACATCTCAATAAATTAAACCTAGTGGAAGTTGAAGGTATCTACCTATGCTATTAAACCACATTTATACTTTTTCCCAATTGTATTTGTGAATATTTTTATAAAATTTTTAAAATTTGACTTAGTGCAAATTTTCTAATATATGAGCTCTTGGAGGGATGTGGTCAGTATGACCATATCTTCACATCTCAATAAATTAAACCTAGTGGAAATTAAAGGTAACTACCTATGCTATCAAACCACATTTAAACTTTTGCCCAATTGTATTTGTGAATATTTTTATAAAGATTTTAAAATTTGACTTAGTGCAAATTTTCTAATATATAAGCTCTTGGAGGGATGTGGTCAGTATGACCATATCTTCACATCTCAATAAATTAAACCTAGTGGAAGTTGAAGGTATCTACCTATGCTATTAAACCACATTTATACTTTTTCCCAATTGTATTTGTGAATATTTTTATAAAGATTTTAAAATTTGACTTAGTGCAAATTTTCTAATATATGAGCTCTTGGAGGGATGTGGTCAGTATGACCATATCTTCACATCTCAATAAATTAAACCTAGTGGAAATTTAAGGTAACTACCTATGCTACCAAACCACATTTATACTTTTTCCCAATTGTATTTGTGAATATTTTTATAAAATTTTTAAAATTTGACTTAGTGCAAATTTTCTAATATATGTATGAGCTCTTGGAGGGATGTGGTCAGTATGACCATATCTTAACATCTCAATAAATTAAACCTAGTGGAAATTAAAGGTAACTACCTATGCTATCAAACCTCATTTATACTTTTTCCCAATTGTATTTGTGAATATTTTTATAAAGATTTTAAAATTTGACTTAGTGCAAATTTTCTAATATATGAGCTCTTGGAGGGATGTGGTCAGTATGACCATATCTTCACATCTCAATAAATTAAACCTAGTGGAAATTAAAGGTAACTACCTATGCTATCAAACCACATTTATACTTTTTCCCAATTGTATTTGTGAATATTTTTATAAAGATTTTAAAATTTGACTTAGTGCAAATTTTCTAATATATGAGCTCTTGGAGGGATGTGGTCAGTATGACCATATCTTAACATCTCAATAAATTAAACCTAGTGGAAATTGAAGGTAACTACCTATGCTATCAAACCACATTTATACTTTTTCCCAATTGTATTTGTGAATATTTTTATAAAATTTTTAAAATTTGACTTAGTGCAAATTTTCTAATATATGTATGAGCTCTTGGAGGGATGTGGTCAGTATGACCATATCTTAACATCTCAATAAATTAAACCTAGTGGAAATTAAAGGTAACTACCTATGCTATCAAACCACATTTATACTTTTTCCCAATTGTATTTGTGAATATTTTTATAAAGATTTTAAAATTTGACTTAGTGCAAATTTTCTAATATATGAGCTCTTGGAGGGATGTGGTCAGTATGACCATATCTTCACATCTCAATAAATTAAACCTAGTGGAAGTTGAAGGTATCTACCTATGCTATTAAACCACATTTATACTTTTTCCCAATTGTATTTGTGAATATTTTTATAAAATTTTTAAAATTTGACTTAGTGCAAATTTTCTAATATATGTATGAGCTCTTGGAGGGATGTGGTCAGTATGACCATATCTTAACATCTCAATAAATTAAACCTAGTGGAAATTAAAGGTAACTACCTATGCTATCAAACCACATTTATACTTTTTCCCAATTGTATTTGTGAATATTTTTATAAAGATTTTAAAATTTGACTTAGTGCAAATTTTCTAATATATGAGCTCTTGGAGGGATGTGGTCAGTAGGACCATATCTTCACATCTCAATAAATTAAACCTAGTGGAAGTTGAAGGTATCTACCTATGCTATTAAACCACATTTGTACTTTTTCCCAATTGTATTTGTGAATATTTTTATAAAATTTTTAAAATTTGACTTAGTGCAAATTTTCTAATATATGTATGAGCTCTTGGAGGGATGTGGTCAGTATGACCATATCTTAACATCTTAATAAATTAAACCTAGTGGAAATTAAAGGTAACTACCTACGCTATCAAACCACATTTATACTTTTTCCCAATTGTATTTGTGAATATTTTTATAAAGATTTTAAAATTTGACTTAGTGCAAATTTTCTAATATATGAGCTCTTGGAGGGATGTGGTCAGTATGACCATATCTTAACATCTCAATAAATTAAACCTAGTGGAAATTGAAGGTAACTACCTATGCTATCAAACCACATTCATACTTTTTCCCAATACTGACCACATCCCTCCAAGAGCTCATATATTAGAAAATTTTCACTAAGTCAAATTTTAAAATCTTTATAAAAATATTCACAAATACAATTGGGAAAAAGTATAAATGTGGTTTGATAGCATAGGTAGTTACCTTTAATTTCCACTAGGTTTAATTTATTGAGATGTGAAGATATGGTCATACTGACCACATCCCTCCAAGAGCTCATATATTAGAAAATTTGCACTAAGTCAAATTTTAAAAATTTTATAAAAATATTCACAAATACAACTGGGAAAAAGTATAAGTGTGGTTTAATAGCATAGGTAGATACCTTCAACTTCCACTAGGTTTAATTTATTGAGATGTGAAGATATGGTCATACTGACCACATCCCTCCAAGAGCTCATATATTAGAAAATTTGCACTAAGTCAAATTTTAAAATCTTTATAAAAATATTCACAAATACAATTGGGAAAAAGTATAAATGTGGTTTGATAGCATAGGTAGTTACCTTCAATTTCCACTAAGTTTAATTTATTGAGATGGTAATATATGATTGTACTAACTAAATCCCTAAAAGGACTCATGTATGAAGAATTTGCTTGAGGACAAAAAATACAAATAAAAGAATAATTTTACTAAAAGTTTATTGTATTGTTCATTTGTACTACGAATATTAATTTTTAATGTTTATACACACAGAAAATTTAAAAATTACTGCAAATTTTTTAATTTTACGTATTAAAAACTTTTTTATCGCATGCGATATTTTTTTTTCTATCACTAAAAACGTATTTAACTCGGCGTATTTATCTTCACACACATTGACTAATATACATAAAACTCATTTTAAAAAGAACATGTTTTTAAAAAGTTCAAATATAATTGTGAATTCTCACTCAGGTTTAGTTAATTTCATATTAAAAATAAAATTTTCTTAAATAGTCAAAATACATATTATGTATGTATATACATATTGTGAAATCTCTGTCAGTCTTTGTTAATCATATAATCAGTAATGTTAGTTTGTCTTTTGGATTTTTGTAATTCCAACAAAACAATATCATTACGAAGATCTAAAAGATGTGTCAAGTACTTAGTGAAAAATGATTCATGGCTTTTGCACTACTGTATTAAATTATTTACGCTTTTAGTAGCTTCAGAATATGAAATATTATGTTGGACTTCCACATCAATATCTTCATCCAAGTCAGATGATAGGCTTTCGTTATTAAATATATGAATAGGTTTAGTCTCCAATGCATCTTCATTCCATCTTTCGATTTCTCTGACAGAGATGGAAGTATTTGGATCAATTTGTGCCAAAAGTTTTTGATTTATTTCGAGAACTTCGTTATACCCTGATCTTCTTCCAGCAGCCGTGCTAGAGGCACATCATCACTACTATCGTATTCATCAGAATCCCAATTGAACAGCTTTGACCAAGAGTTTTTTAAAGCTATTTGCGGGACCTCATCCCAAGCTTTTTTTACTAATATTATTGCATCCTTAATTGAATGTGATTTTAAGCTTTTGTATAGTTTACCATTCTCTGCGATTAATTTTGCTAGCAGTTTATTTCTATAAATAAGTTTAGTCAGCTTTATTGGATTTTGGTCCATTGGTTGAAGCGCTACCATACATTTGGCGGAAAAAAATACGCTATTATATTTCCATCTTCGCTTTGAAGTGCCTCAATAGGAGAGTCAGCGGAGCAGTTGTCAATAAGCAAAAGGGCTTTTGGAGGTAAATTATTTTCCTCGGACTGTTAAATTTTTTAAAACACTTTGGTGTTTTGGCTTTTCCTACAACCAATGACAACAACTTACAGGAACCATCAGCATTAACTCCAAGTAAGATAGATATTCTCTCTTTATGGGTTTTATGGCCAGGAGCACTTTTTTCGGAAGCTGAAACATACGTGTAGTCCAGAAGGCAACGGAAAAATAGCCCAATTTCGTTGACATTGTATATTTGGGACTCCACTAGACCCATTTGTGCGATCTTAGCACGAAGTCTATGAATAAAAGGAGTGACTGAATCAGTATCGCTGGATAGAATTTCTCCACTAACTTTAAGAAAGCGAATTCCATGGCGCTTTTTGAATTTGGTAAACCATCCATCGCTTGCTCGAAAATCGTCCTCATCTTTGTCGGGATATTCTTGCTGAATATAGCTTTAGCTTTCTCTTTTAATATACCTCCGCTCAATGTCGCCTTTTTCTCGCTGATTAAGGAACCACTTAAAAAGACGGCTTTCCATTTCTGGATATTCGGCAGTATGTAAAGTTTTATTGTGTACGTGTTGATAGGTGTTGGCAACAGCATTCAAAATTGATGTTCTATTCGATTTAATATAGCTAATGGCAAAAGTACATAGTAACATTAAAATTCAGTGCCAAACGCTTTCCTTGAACACCTTTGTAAATTTTCTCCAATATTTTTACTTTAAATCGTAAAGACAAAGTGGTTTTATTACGCTTGTTTGGCATTTTTACAGTCCACTTCCTTCAAAAAACGTTTATCCTAATACACAAGTATGTAACAAGAAACTGAAGTTTAAACCTACAAAACATCAAAACATGTTAAACATCTACTAAAATGGGATTTCCCTTTTTGTTTTCTATTTAGTTAAACTGATTGTTAATGTTTACAACGAAAAAGAAAAAAGCTCGGAAATTAGAATTTTGGATTCTAATTTTAGAGCGCTTAATGTAGTGAAAATACTGATTCTAATTTCTGGAAATTCTAATTACTGAGAGTTCTAATTTCCGAGCGTCTACTGTATATGTATGTTGTTGTTGTTATTGTGAAAAAAACGAGGTGGTCGTGGTTTTTTGCTCATACAAATACATACATACATATGCAAAGTTCCGATACACTGCATCAACTATAAAACCGATGCATTGTTTGCTTTCTTATTGCGTTAAAAATACTTGGCGGCGTCGTTTTGAAATGGTATACATTGTATAATTATTGTACTGCGGCGTTATGAAATATGATGCTTTGTTCAAACACAATGCAATTGACGTTTTGGAAGTCAGCCGAAGTGGACAACAGACTAATGAAAAAAAAGAGCCAAGACCCTACTATCGACCCATACCCGGTCTCAAGTCACGAAGCCAGGTCATTCCCATTACGAATCCTATTAGATTCTCGAGTCCGCAGCTCGAGACATCCCCTAATTCGCCAAGAAATCTGCTACCTAGCCTTCTCAACTTGCTAATCTGCAGTCTGGGACATTGGCACATTGGACATTGTGCTCAACTGTCTCTAACTCCTCTGGATCCTCGCACAGCCTGCACAAATCCGAGAGGCTCTGCCCCATTCTTACCGCCACCCTACCCAACATGCAGTGGCCCGTAATCATCCCTATCATGGTCCTCACACAGACCCTATCTCTGGCCAGAAGCAAATCCGAATCAGATTTACTGAGTATTGGCCACAGCGTCCGTGATACTCTGCAGTCCGTTCGGTGACTCCAGTCTCGATTAGTCCTTATCAGAACCCAGTTTTTGATCCTTCCAAAATAGAAACCCAAAGGAGGACTAACCACCTCCACCCTATCAGGATCCACTATTTCCGAGCCCAGTCTCGCCAACTCATCGGCGCTTATGTTGGAGTGACCCGGAACCCAGCATAGTCTCAACCTGTATTCCCTTAAAATCTCTCGTAGAGCTCTCCTACAGTCATCGACCAGCCCGGAATTCACATAATAGCCCATCATGGCACTAAGAGCCGCCTGGCTATCCACATATATAGTGACCTCCGAGTCCGTAACAATGTTATCCCTAACCAGTTCTACGGCCCTCATGATCCCTAGAACTTCCGCCTGAAACACACTAGAGTCGTCAGGAAGTCTATATTATTTTCTGATGTCCAGATCCTCAATATAGACCCCAGCACCAGTGCTCCCCATCTTCGAGCCATCAGTAAAGACAGCAACGCCACTAAACAGTCTGCTCTTGCCTACTCAGTCCCCTCTTACTGGCATGACCACTCTCGGCAGACTCCCAAAATCGACCCTGGCACCCACATAATTCGTGGAGCCGGGCAAGCCCAGGCAATAACCAACACCACTAATTTCACCCAAGATCCGTGAATGACCCTGCCTGAAATTTCCCAACAATCCTAACTCCCTCAATCTAAGAATGCTCCTGGCTGCCATTCCCCTTACATACTGCTCAATAGGCAGAAAGTGAAGAATAACATCCAGGGCCGCCTGAGGAGTACTTCTCATAGCACCTGTCATGCCGATCGAAACATACCTCTGAGCCTTAGACAGAAGGTTCCTACGACTAGCCAGCCCCAATGCCTTCCACCAAACACAGCGTCCATATGTAAGAATTGGTCTGACCACCGAAGTATAAAGCCATCCTACTACTGACGACCGAAGTCCCTAACTTCTACCTATCGATGATCTGCAAGCATAGTAGGCATTGAGAGCCTTTTTCAGCCTTTCCTGAGTGTTCCTCCCCCACTTGTAAGACCGGTTTTAGAGTATGGGTCAATTGTATGGGATCCCTACTACAACGTTCATATTGATCTTATCGAATCTGTACAGAAACAGTTTCTACTTTTTTGTCTTAGAGATGTATATCGGGGATATTCTGTGCTTACATCGTATTCATCACGTCTTGCTTTGATTCGGCTGCCAACACTAAAAAGTCGACGAATTATGCTTAACGTTTCATTTCTCGTAAATCTTTTAAATGGAAATGTATCATCCGATTTTCTTTTAAGTAAAATATCATTGAATGTTCCTCAAAGGACACTACGTTTCAATAACCCACTTTATGTTAAAACTTTTAAATCAAACTACGAAATGGCAGATCCTTTTAAGAAAATTATGTTGTAATTTTAATGAAATGTTTAGCTTTATAGATTTCTCTCTAAATGTAAATATTATTAAACGTAACATTATTCTTAGTTTAAACACCTAATTTTCTGTATAAAAAATAAATTGTTTAATATAATATTTAGTCTGTAAGGATTATAACCATAGACTTAAATAATTAAATAAATAAAAAACAGGCAAAACAGGACAGTTAGCTGTACAGAAAAACTCCTAAATACTTAGCACTATTAGATAGTCTAAGCTCTACACCTCCTAGTACTGGTTGCCTCAACCCTGCCACCTTGTATCTTCTAGTAAAAATAAAATAAAAAAATAATACAAAAAAATTTTTTTTGGCTCAGCTGGGATCGATGCAACGTTTACTCTTACCAGTATATATGTATGTATGTTGTTGTTGTAATTGTGAAAAAACACGAAGTGGTCGTGGATATTGTAACAAAAACAAAACACATGTAAAACGCCAACGCTTGACGCTCAACGCTCTTGTTTAGGTATGAGGGTTAGGAGAGAGCCGTGTACAGCGAGATGACATACAGACACGAGTGGACAACTTGCTGTATTATTTTGAAAAAATCAATGCATCCATGACGCCCATAAAAAAGGTTATAATTTTGAGGTACTTGCTCTGGACCGATTTTTCTGAAACTTTGCACACATATTGAGTTGTCATGACTATACAATTTCTTGAGCAGAAAAGTGGGCAGTACCACTCTTATTAAAAAAAGTTATAATTTTTAGCTTTTTGCACTTGATATTCAATTTTTATTCAGAATGCATTTTTATTCATTAAAGGGCGTAGCAACGCGCGCCGGGCTTTTCTAGTAACATATAAAAATCGCATATTTTCTGTGTAAGAATAGCTGTAATATGAATCGGAATGTTTATTTTCATGCAAAATAAAGAATCAATAAAAAAGTCATCAATATTTTTTCCAAAGGATTTTTTATAAATTAAAAATAAACGAGTAAGAGTGCTATATTCGGCCGTGCCGAATCTTATATACCCTTCACAACGTGTAGTCATGCAATAACAATTGTTTGTATCACCATTCATCTCATATGAAATACGTACATTCATATAAAAAAACATCCCATTGCAGAATTATAAATTGAGTTTCCAAAAAAAAAATATACAAAAAAAATAAATGTATTAAAAACAAAAAAAAAAACAATAAAAAAAAAATTTTAAAAAACTAATAAAAATATATATATAAAAGTGAAACTCTGTGTGTGTGTGTGTTAGCTATAGACTCCGAAACTGTAAAACCGATCGGACTCAAACTTCGGCAAGTTGTTGTACACATTCCAGGGAGTGTTTATGGGTGGAAAAAAGTGGGCGGGGCCACGCCCATAAAAAATTAGTTATCAGTTTTAGCTCCTTGCACTTGACCGATTTTTCTGAAACTTTGCACATATTGAGCTGTCCTCACTAAATAATTTCGTGATAAAAAAGTGGGCGGGGCCACGCCCCTAAAAAAGTTTTAGTTTTAAGGTACTCGCACTGGACCGATTTTTCTGAAACTTTGCACACATATTGAGCTGTCATGACTTTATATTTTCGTGATTAAAAAAGTGGGCAGGACCACGCCTATAAAAGAAAGTTATAATTTTGAGGTTCTTGCACTGGACCGATTTTTCTGAAACCTTGCACACATATCGGCTGTCATGACTAAATAAATTCGTGATTAGAATAGTGGGCAGTGCCACGCCCATAAAAAAAGTTATAATTTTCAGCTACTTGAACTTCACTGATTTTCCTGAAACTTTTCACACACATATTGAGCTGTCATGACTATATAATTTTGTGATTAGAAAAGTGGGCAGGGCCACGCCCATAAAAAAAGCTATAATTTTGAGGTACTTGCTCTGGACCGATTTTTGTAAAACTTTGCACACATATTGAGTGGTCATGACTAAACAATTTCGTGATTAGAAAAGTGGGCAGTGTCACGCCCATAAGAAATAAATAAATAAATAAATCATTTTCAGCTACTTAAACTTCACCGATTTTTCTGATACTTTGCACACATATTGAGCTGTCATGACTATACAGTTTCGTGATTATAAAAGTAGGCAGGGCAACGCCCATTAAAAAAAGTTATAATTTTTAGTTTTTTGCACTTGATATTCAATTTAAATTCAGAATGCATTTTTAACCATTAAGGGGCGTAGCAACGCGCGCCGGGCTTTTCTAGTATTATATAATATATATATATCTATATATATAAAAGTGAAACTCTGTGTGAGTGTGTGTGTTAGCTATAGACTCCGAAACTGTAAAACCGATCGGACTCAAACTTTGGCAAGTTGTTGTACACATTCCAGGAAGTGTTTATGGGTGGTAAAAAGTGGGCGGGCCACGGCCATTAAAAATTAGTTATCAATTTTAGCTACTTCGACTTGACCGATTTTTCTGAAGCTTTGCATACATATTGAACTCTCATGACTGTATATTTTCGTGATAAAAAAAGTGGGCGGGGCGACGCCCATAAAAAAGTTTAATTTTGCGGTACTTTCACTGGACCGATTTTTCTGAAACTTTTCACACATATTGAGCTGTAATGGCTATATAATTTCGTGATAAGAAAAGTGGGCAGGGCCACGCCCATAAAAAAAGTTAGTTTTGAGGTATTTGCACTGGACAGATTTTTCTGAAGCTTTGCACACATATTAAGCTGTCATGACTTTACAATTTCGTGATTAGAAAAGTGGGCAGTGCCACGCCCATAAAAAAGTAATAATTTTGAGGTACTTGCACTGGACCGATTTTTCTGAAACTTTTCACACATATTGAGCTGTCACGACTATATAATTTCGCGATTAGAAAAGTGGGCACTGCCACGCCCATAAGAAATAAGGTATAATTTTCCGCAACTTGCACTAGATCGATGTTTCTGAAACTTTGCACACACATATTGAGCAGTTATGACTATATAATTTCGCGATTAGAAAAGTGGGCAGGGCCACGCCCATAAAAAGTTATAATTTTGAGGCACTTGCTCTGGACCGATTTTTGTGAAACTTTGAACACATATTGAGTTATCGTGACTATACAATTTATTGATTAGAAAAGTGGGCAGTGCCACGCCCATTGAAAAAAGGTTTAATTTTTAGCTTTTTGCATTGATATTCAATTTAAATTCAGAATGCATTTTTATTCATTAAGGGGTGTAGCAACGCGCGCCGAGCTTTTCTAGTAATACATAAAAAAAAAAGTTTTTTTTTGGCTCAGCTGGGATTCTGCCACGTTTACTCTAACCAGTATACAGTAGACGCTCGGAAATTAGATCCACTTTGTTTTTAGGGCAATTCGAATTTCCGAATTATTCTAATTTCTGGACGGGTTTTTTTATGCAAAAATTTAGGTGAACTTGACCTTAAAAGATAAAGAAAGCTGAGTTTGCATTTTATTTTAGTTTATTTAACATAAAAACTGTGAAAAACTTAACAACAAAAAATAATAATTCAGTTCATTTATACCTTAGCATGACTAATATACATAAAACTCATTTTAAAAAGAACATGTTTTCAAAAAGTTCAAATATAATTGTGAATTCTCACTCAGGTTTAGTTAATTTCATATTAAAAATAAAATTTTCTTAAATAGTCAAAATACATATTATGTATGTATATACATATTGTGAAATCTCTGTCAGTCTTTGTTAATCATATAATCAGTAATGTTAGTTTGTCTTTTGGATTTTTGTAATTCCAACAAAACAATATCATTACGAAGATCTAAAAGATGTGTCAAGTACTTAGTGAAAAATGATTCATGGCTTTTGCACTACTGTATTAAATTATTTACGCTTTTAGTAGCTTCAGAATATGAAATATTATGTTGGACTTCCACATCAATATCTTCATCCAAGTCAGATGATAGGCTTTCGTTATTAAATATATGAATAGGTTTAGTCTCCAATGCATCTTCATTCCATCTTTCGATTTCTCTGACAGAGATGGAAGTATTTGGATCAATTTGTGCCAAAAGTTTTTGATTTATTTCGAGAACTTCGTTATACCCTGATCTTCTTCCAGCAGCCGTGCTAGAGGCACATCATCACTACTATCGTATTCATCAGAATCCCAATTGAACAGCTTTGACCAAGAGTTTTTTAAAGCTATTTGCGGGACCTCATCCCAAGCTTTTTTTACTAATATTATTGCATCCTTAATTGAATGTGATTTTAAGCTTTTGTATAGTTTACCATTCTCTGCGATTAATTTTGCTAGCAGTTTATTTCTATAAATAAGTTTAGTCAGCTTTATTGGATTTTGGTCCATTGGTTGAAGCGCTACCATACATTTGGCGGAAAAAAATACGCTATTATATTTCCATCTTCGCTTTGAAGTGCCTCAATAGGAGAGTCAGCGGAGCAGTTGTCAATAAGCAAAAGGGCTTTTGGAGGTAAATTATTTTCCTCGGACTGTTAAATTTTTTAAAACACTTTGGTGTTTTGGCTTTTCCTACAACCAATGGCAACAACTTACAGGAACCATCAGCATTAACTCCAAGTAAGATAGATATTCTCTCTTTATGGGTTTTATGGCCAGGAGCACTTTTTTCGGAAGCTGAAACATACGTGTAGTCCAGAAGGCAACGGAAAAATAGCCCAATTTCGTTGACATTGTATATTTGGGACTCCACTAGACCCATTTGTGCGATCTTAGCACGAAGTCTATGAATAAAAGGAGTGACTGAATCAGTATCGCTGGATAGAATTTCTCCACTAACTTTAAGAAAGCGAATTCCATGGCGCTTTTTGAATTTGGTAAACCATCCATCGCTTGCTCGAAAATCGTCCTCATCTTTGTCGGGATATTCTTGCTGAATATAGCTTTAGCTTTCTCTTTTAATATACCTCCGCTCAATGTCGCCTTTTTCTCGCTGATTAAGGAACCACTTAAAAAGACGGCTTTCCATTTCTGGATATTCGGCAGTATGTAAAGTTTTATTGTATACGTGTTGATAGGTGTTGGCAACAGCATTCAAAATTGATGTTCTATTCGATTTAATATAGCTAATGGCAAAAGTACATAGTAACATTAAAATTCAGTGCCAAACGCTTTCCTTGAACACCTTTGTAAATTTTCTCCAATATTTTTACTTTAAATCGTAAAGACAAAGTGGTTTTATTACGCTTGTTTGGCATTTTTACAGTCCACTTCCTTCAAAAAACGTTTATCCTAATACACAAGTATGTAACAAGAAACTGAAGTTTAAACCTACAAAACATCAAAACATGTTAAACATCTACTAAAATGGGATTTCCCTTTTTGTTTTCTATTTAGTTAAACTGATTGTTAATGTTTACAACGAAAAAGAAAAAAGCTCGGAAATTAGAATTTTGGATTCTAATTTTAGAGCGCTTAATGTAGTGAAAATACTGATTCTAATTTCTGGAAATTCTAATTACTGAGAGTTCTAATTTCCGAGCGTCTACTGTATATGTATGTTGTTGTTGTTATTGTGAAAAAAACGAGGTGGTCGTGGTTTTTTGCTCATACAAATACATACATACATATGCAAAGTTCCGATACACTGCATCAACTATAAAACCGATGCATTGTTTGCTTTCTTATTGCGTTAAAAATACTTGGCGGCGTCGTTTTGAAATGGTATACATTGTATAATTATTGTACTGCGGCGTTATGAAATATGATGCTTTGTTCAAACACAATGCAATTGACGTTTTGGAAGTCAGCCGAAGTGGACAACAGACTAATGAAAAAAAAGAGCCAAGACCCTACTATCGACCCATACCCGGTCTCAAGTCACGAAGCCAGGTCATTCCCATTACGAATCCTATTAGATTCTCGAGTCCGCAGCTCGAGACATCCCCTAATTCGCCAAGAAATCTGCTACCTAGCCTTCTCAACTTGCTAATCTGCAGTCTGGGACATTGGCACATTGGACATTGTGCTCAACTGTCTCTAACTCCTCTGGATCCTCGCACAGCCTGCACAAATCCGAGAGGCTCTGCCCCATTCTTACCGCCACCCTACCCAACATGCAGTGGCCCGTAATCATCCCTATCATGGTCCTCACACAGACCCTATCTCTGGCCAGAAGCAAATCCGAATCAGATTTACTGAGTATCGGCCACAGCGTCCGTGATACTCTGCAGTCCGTTCGGTGACTCCAGTCTCGATTAGTCCTTATCAGAACCCATTTTTTGATCCTTCCAAAATAGAAACCCAAAGGAGGACTAACCACCTCCACCCTATCAGGATCCACTATTTCCGAGCCCAGTCTCGCCAACTCATCGGCGCTTATGTTGGAGTGACCCGGAACCCAGCATAGTCTCAACCTGTATTCCCTTAAAATCTCTCGTAGAGCTCTCCTACAGTCATCGACCAGCCCGGAATTCACATAATAGCCCATCATGGCACTAAGAGCCGCCTGGCTATCCACATATATAGTGACCTCCGAGTCCGTAACAATGTTATCCCTAACCAGTTCTACGGCCCTCATGATCCCTAGAACCTCCGCCTGAAACACACTAGAGTCGTCAGGAAGTCTATATTATTTTCTGATGTCCAGATCCTCAATATAGACCCCAGCACCAGTGCTCCCAACCAACACCACTAATTTCACCCAAGATCCGTGAATGACCCTGTCTGAAATTTCCCAACAATCCTAACTCCCTCAATCTAAGAATGCTCCTGGCTGCCATTCCCCTTACATACTGCTCAATAGGCAGAAAGTGAAGAATAACATCCAGGGCCGCCTGAGGAGTACTTCTCATAGCACCTGTCATGCCGATCGAAACATACCTCTGAGCCTTAGACAGAAGGTTCCTACGACTAGCCAGCCCCAATGCCTTCCACCAAACACAGCGTCCATATGTAAGAATTGGTCTGACCACCGAAGTATAAAGCCATCCTACTACTGACGACCGAAGTCCCTAACTTCTACCTATCGATGATCTGCAAGCATAGTAGGCATTGAGAGCCCTTTTCAGCCTTTCCTGAGTGTTCCTCCCCCACTTGTAAGACCGGTTTTAGAGTATGGGTCAATTGTATGGGATCCCTACTACAACGTTCATATTGATCTTATCGAATCTGTACAGAAACAGTTTCTACTTTTTTGTCTTAGAGATGTATATCGGGGATATTCTGTGCTTACATCGTATTCATCACGTCTTGCTTTGATTCGGCTGCCAACACTAAAAAGTCGACGAATTATGCTTAACGTTTCATTTCTCGTAAATCTTTTAAATGGAAATGTATCATCCGATTTTCTTTTAAGTAAAATATCATTGAATGTTCCTCAAAGGACACTACGTTTCAATAACCCACTTTATGTTAAAACTTTTAAATCAAACTACGAAATGGCAGATCCTTTTAAGAAAATTATGTTGTAATTTTAATGAAATGTTTAGCTTTATAGATTTCTCTCTAAATGTAAATATTATTAAACGTAACATTATTCTTAGTTTAAACACCTAATTTTCTGTATAAAAAATAAATTGTTTAATATAATATTTAGTCTGTAAGGATTATAACCATAGACTTAAATAATTAAATAAATAAAAAACAGGCAAAACAGGACAGTTAGCTGTACAGAAAAACTCCTAAATACTTAGCACTATTAGATAGTCTAAGCTCTACACCTCCTAGTACTGGTTGCCTCAACCCTGCCACCTTGTATCTTCTAGTAAAAATAAAATAAAAAAATAATACAAAAAAATTTTTTTTGGCTCAGCTGGGATCGATGCAACGTTTACTCTTACCAGTATATATGTATGTATGTTGTTGTTGTAATTGTGAAAAAACACGAAGTGGTCGTGGATATTGTAACAAAAACAAAACACATGTAAAACGCCAACGCTTGACGCTCAACGCTCTTGTTTAGGTATGAGGGTTAGGAGAGAGCCGTGTACAGCGAGATGACATACAGACACGAGTGGACAACTTGCTGTATTATTTTGAAAAAATCAATGCATCCATGACGCCCATAAAAAAGGTTATAATTTTGAGGTACTTGCTCTGGACCGATTTTTCTGAAACTTTGCACACATATTGAGTTGTCATGACTATACAATTTCTTGAGCAGAAAAGTGGGCAGTACCACTCTTATTAAAAAAAGTTATAATTTTTAGCTTTTTGCACTTGATATTCAATTTTTATTCAGAATGCATTTTTATTCATTAAAGGGCGTAGCAACGCGCGCCGGGCTTTTCTAGTAACATATAAAAATCGCATATTTTCTGTGTAAGAATAGCTGTAATATGAATCGGAATGTTTATTTTCATGCAAAATAAAGAATCAATAAAAAAGTCATCAATATTTTTTCCAAAGGATTTTTTATAAATTAAAAATAAACGAGTAAGAGTGCTATATTCGGCCGTGCCGAATCTTATATACCCTTCACAACGTGTAGTCATGCAATAACAATTGTTTGTATCACCATTCATCTCATATGAAATACGTACATTCATATAAAAAAACATCCCATTGCAGAATTATAAATTGAGTTTCCAAAAAAAAAATATACAAAAAAAATAAATGTATTAAAAACAAAAAAAAAAACAATAAAAAAAAAATTTTAAAAAACTAATAAAAATATATATATAAAAGTGAAACTCTGTGTGTGTGTGTGTTAGCTATAGACTCCGAAACTGTAAAACCGATCGGACTCAAACTTCGGCAAGTTGTTGTACACATTCCAGGGAGTGTTTATGGGTGGAAAAAAGTGGGCGGGGCCACGCCCATAAAAAATTAGTTATCAGTTTTAGCTCCTTGCACTTGACCGATTTTTCTGAAACTTTGCACATATTGAGCTGTCCTCACTAAATAATTTCGTGATAAAAAAGTGGGCGGGGCCACGCCCCTAAAAAAGTTTTAGTTTTAAGGTACTCGCACTGGACCGATTTTTCTGAAACTTTGCACACATATTGAGCTGTCATGACTTTATATTTTCGTGATTAAAAAAGTGGGCAGGACCACGCCTATAAAAGAAAGTTATAATTTTGAGGTTCTTGCACTGGACCGATTTTTCTGAAACCTTGCACACATATCGGCTGTCATGACTAAATAAATTCGTGATTAGAATAGTGGGCAGTGCCACGCCCATAAAAAAAGTTATAATTTTCAGCTACTTGAACTTCACTGATTTTCCTGAAACTTTTCACACACATATTGAGCTGTCATGACTATATAATTTTGTGATTAGAAAAGTGGGCAGGGCCACGCCCATAAAAAAAGCTATAATTTTGAGGTACTTGCTCTGGACCGATTTTTGTAAAACTTTGCACACATATTGAGTGGTCATGACTAAACAATTTCGTGATTAGAAAAGTGGGCAGTGTCACGCCCATAAGAAATAAATAAATAAATAAATCATTTTCAGCTACTTAAACTTCACCGATTTTTCTGATACTTTGCACACATATTGAGCTGTCATGACTATACAGTTTCGTGATTATAAAAGTAGGCAGGGCAACGCCCATTAAAAAAAGTTATAATTTTTAGTTTTTTGCACTTGATATTCAATTTAAATTCAGAATGCATTTTTAACCATTAAGGGGCGTAGCAACGCGCGCCGGGCTTTTCTAGTATTATATAATATATATATATCTATATATATAAAAGTGAAACTCTGTGTGAGTGTGTGTGTTAGCTATAGACTCCGAAACTGTAAAACCGATCGGACTCAAACTTTGGCAAGTTGTTGTACACATTCCAGGAAGTGTTTATGGGTGGTAAAAAGTGGGCGGGCCACGGCCATTAAAAATTAGTTATCAATTTTAGCTACTTCGACTTGACCGATTTTTCTGAAGCTTTGCATACATATTGAACTCTCATGACTGTATATTTTCGTGATAAAAAAAGTGGGCGGGGCGACGCCCATAAAAAAGTTTAATTTTGCGGTACTTTCACTGGACCGATTTTTCTGAAACTTTTCACACATATTGAGCTGTAATGGCTATATAATTTCGTGATAAGAAAAGTGGGCAGGGCCACGCCCATAAAAAAAGTTAGTTTTGAGGTATTTGCACTGGACAGATTTTTCTGAAGCTTTGCACACATATTAAGCTGTCATGACTTTACAATTTCGTGATTAGAAAAGTGGGCAGTGCCACGCCCATAAAAAAGTAATAATTTTGAGGTACTTGCACTGGACCGATTTTTCTGAAACTTTTCACACATATTGAGCTGTCACGACTATATAATTTCGCGATTAGAAAAGTGGGCACTGCCACGCCCATAAGAAATAAGGTATAATTTTCCGCAACTTGCACTAGATCGATGTTTCTGAAACTTTGCACACACATATTGAGCAGTTATGACTATATAATTTCGCGATTAGAAAAGTGGGCAGGGCCACGCCCATAAAAAGTTATAATTTTGAGGCACTTGCTCTGGACCGATTTTTGTGAAACTTTGAACACATATTGAGTTATCGTGACTATACAATTTATTGATTAGAAAAGTGGGCAGTGCCACGCCCATTGAAAAAAGGTTTAATTTTTAGCTTTTTGCATTGATATTCAATTTAAATTCAGAATGCATTTTTATTCATTAAGGGGTGTAGCAACGCGCGCCGAGCTTTTCTAGTAATACATAAAAAAAAAAGTTTTTTTTTGGCTCAGCTGGGATTCTGCCACGTTTACTCTAACCAGTATACAGTAGACGCTCGGAAATTAGATCCACTTTGTTTTTAGGGCAATTCGAATTTCCGAATTATTCTAATTTCTGGACGGGTTTTTTTATGCAAAAATTTAGGTGAACTTGACCTTAAAAGATAAAGAAAGCTGAGTTTGCATTTTATTTTAGTTTATTTAACATAAAAACTGTGAAAAACTTAACAACAAAAAATAATAATTCAGTTCATTTATACCTTAGCATGACTAATATACATAAAACTCATTTTAAAAAGAACATGTTTTTAAAAAGTTCAAATATAATTGTGAATTCTCACTCAGGTTTAGTTAATTTCATATTAAAAATAAAATTTTCTTAAATAGTCAAAATACATATTATGTATGTATATACATATTGTGAAATCTCTGTCAGTCTTTGTTAATCATATAATCAGTAATGTTAGTTTGTCTTTTGGATTTTTGTAATTCCAACAAAACAATATCATTACGAAGATCTAAAAGATGTGTCAAGTACTTAGTGAAAAATGATTCATGGCTTTTGCACTACTGTATTAAATTATTTACGCTTTTAGTAGCTTCAGAATATGAAATATTATGTTGGACTTCCACATCAATATCTTCATCCAAGTCAGATGATAGGCTTTCGTTATTAAATATATGAATAGGTTTAGTCTCCAATGCATCTTCATTCCATCTTTCGATTTCTCTGACAGAGATGGAAGTATTTGGATCAATTTGTGCCAAAAGTTTTTGATTTATTTCGAGAACTTCGTTATACCCTGATCTTCTTCCAGCAGCCGTGCTAGAGGCACATCATCACTACTATCGTATTCATCAGAATCCCAATTGAACAGCTTTGACCAAGAGTTTTTTAAAGCTATTTGCGGGACCTCATCCCAAGCTTTTTTTACTAATATTATTGCATCCTTAATTGAATGTGATTTTAAGCTTTTGTATAGTTTACCATTCTCTGCGATTAATTTTGCTAGCAGTTTATTTCTATAAATAAGTTTAGTCAGCTTTATTGGATTTTGGTCCATTGGTTGAAGCGCTACCATACATTTGGCGGAAAAAAATACGCTATTATATTTCCATCTTCGCTTTGAAGTGCCTCAATAGGAGAGTCAGCGGAGCAGTTGTCAATAAGCAAAAGGGCTTTTGGAGGTAAATTATTTTCCTCGGACTGTTAAATTTTTTAAAACACTTTGGTGTTTTGGCTTTTCCTACAACCAATGGCAACAACTTACAGGAACCATCAGCATTAACTCCAAGTAAGATAGATATTCTCTCTTTATGGGTTTTATGGCCAGGAGCACTTTTTTCGGAAGCTGAAACATACGTGTAGTCCAGAAGGCAACGGAAAAATAGCCCAATTTCGTTGACATTGTATATTTGGGACTCCACTAGACCCATTTGTGCGATCTTAGCACGAAGTCTATGAATAAAAGGAGTGACTGAATCAGTATCGCTGGATAGAATTTCTCCACTAACTTTAAGAAAGCGAATTCCATGGCGCTTTTTGAATTTGGTAAACCATCCATCGCTTGCTCGAAAATCGTCCTCATCTTTGTCGGGATATTCTTGCTGAATATATGTAGCTTTAGCTTTCTCTTTTAATATACCTCCGCTCAATGTCGCCTTTTTCTCGCTGATTAAGGAACCACTTAAAAAGACGGCTTTCCATTTCTGGATATTCGGCAGTATGTAAAGTTTTATTGTATACGTGTTGATAGGTGTTGGCAACAGCATTCAAAATTGATGTTCTATTCGATTTAATATAGCTAATGGCAAAAGTACATAGTAACATTAAAATTCAGTGCCAAACGCTTTCCTTGAACACCTTTGTAAATTTTCTCCAATATTTTTACTTTAAATCGTAAAGACAAAGTGGTTTTATTACGCTTGTTTGGCATTTTTACAGTCCACTTCCTTCAAAAAACGTTTATCCTAATACACAAGTATGTAACAAGAAACTGAAGTTTAAACCTACAAAACATCAAAACATGTTAAACATCTACTAAAATGGGATTTCCCTTTTTGTTTTCTATTTAGTTAAACTGATTGTTAATGTTTACAACGAAAAAGAAAAAAGCTCGGAAATTAGAATTTTGGATTCTAATTTTAGAGCGCTTAATGTAGTGAAAATACTGATTCTAATTTCTGGAAATTCTAATTACTGAGAGTTCTAATTTCCGAGCGTCTACTGTATATGTATGTTGTTGTTGTTATTGTGAAAAAAACGAGGTGGTCGTGGTTTTTTGCTCATACAAATACATACATACATATGCAAAGTTCCGATACACTGCATCAACTATAAAACCGATGCATTGTTTGCTTTCTTATTGCGTTAAAAATACTTGGCGGCGTCGTTTTGAAATGGTATACATTGTATAATTATTGTACTGCGGCGTTATGAAATATGATGCTTTGTTCAAACACAATGCAATTGACGTTTTGGAAGTCAGCCGAAGTGGACAACAGACTAATGAAAAAAAAGAGCCAAGACCCTACTATCGACCCATACCCGGTCTCAAGTCACGAAGCCAGGTCATTCCCATTACGAATCCTATTAGATTCTCGAGTCCGCAGCTCGAGACATCCCCTAATTCGCCAAGAAATCTGCTACCTAGCCTTCTCAACTTGCTAATCTGCAGTCTGGGACATTGGCACATTGGACATTGTGCTCAACTGTCTCTAACTCCTCTGGATCCTCGCACAGCCTGCACAAATCCGAGAGGCTCTGCCCCATTCTTACCGCCACCCTACCCAACATGCAGTGGCCCGTAATCATCCCTATCATGGTCCTCACACAGACCCTATCTCTGGCCAGAAGCAAATCCGAATCAGATTTACTGAGTATCGGCCACAGCGTCCGTGATACTCTGCAGTCCGTTCGGTGACTCCAGTCTCGATTAGTCCTTATCAGAACCCATTTTTTGATCCTTCCAAAATAGAAACCCAAAGGAGGACTAACCACCTCCACCCTATCAGGATCCACTATTTCCGAGCCCAGTCTCGCCAACTCATCGGCGCTTATGTTGGAGTGACCCGGAACCCAGCATAGTCTCAACCTGTATTCCCTTAAAATCTCTCGTAGAGCTCTCCTACAGTCATCGACCAGCCCGGAATTCACATAATAGCCCATCATGGCACTAAGAGCCGCCTGGCTATCCACATATATAGTGACCTCCGAGTCCGTAACAATGTTATCCCTAACCAGTTCTACGGCCCTCATGATCCCTAGAACTTCCGCCTGAAACACACTAGAGTCGTCAGGAAGTCTATATTATTTTCTGATGTCCAGATCCTCAATATAGACCCCAGCACCAGTGCTCCCCATCTTCGAGCCATCAGTAAAGACAGCAACGCCACTAAACAGTCTGCTCTTGCCTACTCAGTCCCCTCTTACTGGCATGACCACTCTCGGCAGACTCCCAAAATCGACCCTGGCACCCACATAATCCGTGGAGCCGGGCAAGCCCAGGCAATAACCAACACCACTAATTTCACCCAAGATCCGTGAATGACCCTGCCTGAAATTTCCCAACAATCCTAACTCCCTCAATCTAAGAATGCTCCTGGCTGCCATTCCCCTTACATACTGCTCAATAGGCAGAAAGTGAAGAATAACATCCAGGGCCGCCTGAGGAGTACTTCTCATAGCACCTGTCATGCCGATCGAAACATACCTCTGAGCCTTAGACAGAAGGTTCCTACGACTAGCCAGCCCCAATGCCTTCCACCAAACACAGCGTCCATATGTAAGAATTGGTCTGACCACCGAAGTATAAAGCCATCCTACTACTGACGACCGAAGTCCCTAACTTCTACCTATCGATGATCTGCAAGCATAGTAGGCATTGAGAGCCCTTTTCAGCCTTTCCTGAGTGTTCCTCCCCCACTTGTAAGACCGGTTTTAGAGTATGGGTCAATTGTATGGGATCCCTACTACAACGTTCATATTGATCTTATCGAATCTGTACAGAAACAGTTTCTACTTTTTTGTCTTAGAGATGTATATCGGGGATATTCTGTGCTTACATCGTATTCATCACGTCTTGCTTTGATTCGGCTGCCAACACTAAAAAGTCGACGAATTATGCTTAACGTTTCATTTCTCGTAAATCTTTTAAATGGAAATGTATCATCCGATTTTCTTTTAAGTAAGATATCATTGAATGTTCCTCAAAGGACACTACGTTTCAATAACCCACTTTATGTTAAAACTTTTAAATCAAACTACGAAATGGCAGATCCTTTTAGGAAATTATGTTGTAATTTTAATGAAATGTTTAGCTTTATAGATTTCTCTCTAAATGTAAATATTATTAAACGTAACATTATTCTTAGTTTAAACACCTAATTTTCTGTATAAAAAATAAATTGTTTAATATAATATTTAGTCTGTAAGGATTATAACCATAGACTTAAATAATTAAATAAATAAAAAACAGGCAAAACAGGACAGTTAGCTGTACAGAAAAAACTCCTTAATACTTAGCACTATTAGATAGTCTAAGCTCTACACCTCCTAGTACTGGTTGCCTCAACCCTGCCACCTTGTATCTTCTAGTAAAAATAAAATAAAAAAATAATACAAAAAAATTTTTTTTGGCTCAGCTGGGATCGATGCAACGTTTACTCTTACCAGTATATATGTATGTATGTTGTTGTTGTAATTGTGAAAAAACACGAAGTGGTCGTGGATATTGTAACAAAAACAAAACACATGTAAAACGCCAACGCTTGACGCTCAACGCTCTTGTTTAGGTATGAGGGTTAGGAGAGAGCCGTGTACAGCGAGATGACATACAGACACGAGTGGACAACTTGCTGTATTATTTTGAAAAAATCAATGCATCCATGACGCCCATAAAAAAGGTTATAATTTTGAGGTACTTGCTCTGGACCGATTTTTCTGAAACTTTGCACACATATTGAGTTGTCATGACTATACAATTTCTTGAGCAGAAAAGTGGGCAGTACCACTCTTATTAAAAAAAGTTATAATTTTTAGCTTTTTGCACTTGATATTCAATTTTTATTCAGAATGCATTTTTATTCATTAAAGGGCGTAGCAACGCGCGCCGGGCTTTTCTAGTAACATATAAAAATCGCATATTTTCTGTGTAAGAATAGCTGTAATATGAATCGGAATGTTTATTTTCATGCAAAATAAAGAATCAATAAAAAAGTCATCAATATTTTTTCCAAAGGATTTTTTATAAATTAAAAATAAACGAGTAAGAGTGCTATATTCGGCCGTGCCGAATCTTATATACCCTTCACAACGAGTAGTCATGCAATAACAATTGTTTGTATCACCATTCATCTCATATGAAATACGTACATTCATATAAAAAAACATCCCATTGCAGAATTATAAATTGAGTTTCCAAAAAAAAATATACAAAAAAAATAAATGTATTAAAAACAAAAAAAAAACAATAAAAAAAAATATAAAAAAAAATTTTAAAAAACTAATAAAAATATATATATAAAAGTGAAACTCTGTGTGTGTGTGTGTGTTAGCTATAGACTCCGAAACTGTAAAACCGATCGGACTCAAACTTCGGCAAGTTGTTGTACACATTCCAGGGAGTGTTTATGGGTGGAAAAAAGTGGGCGGGGCCACGCCCATAAAAAATTAGTTATCAGTTTTAGCTCCTTGCACTTGACCGATTTTTCTGAAACTTTGCACATATTGAGCTGTCCTCACTAAATAATTTCGTGATAAAAAAAGTGGGCGGGGCCACGCCCCTAAAAAAGTTTTAGTTTTAAGGTACTCGCACTGGACCGATTTTTCTGAAACTTTGCACACATATTGAGCTGTCATGACTTTATATTTTCGTGATTAAAAAAGTGGGCAGGACCACGCCTATAAAAGAAAGTTATAATTTTGAGGTTCTTGCACTGGACCGATTTTTCTGAAACCTTGCACACATATCGGCTGTCATGACTAAATAAATTCGTGATTAGAATAGTGGGCAGTGTCACGCCCATAAAAAAAGTTATAATTTTCAGCTACTTGAACTTCACTGATTTTCCTGAAACTTTTCACACACATATTGAGCTGTCATGACTATATAATTTTGTGATTAGAAAAGTGGGCGGGGCCACGCCCATAAAAAAAGCTATAATTTTGAGGTACTTGCTCTGGACCGATTTTTGTGAAACTTTGCACACATATTGAGTGGTCATGACTAAACAATTTCGTGATTAGAAAAGTGGGCACTGTCACGCCCATAAGAAATAAATAAATAAATAAAATAAATAAATCATTTTCAGCTACTTAAACTTCACCGATTTTTCTGATACTTTGCACACATATTGAGCTGTCATGACTATACAGTTTCGTGATTATAAAAGTAGGCAGGGCAACGCCCATTAAAAAAAGTTATAATTTTTAGTTTTTTGCACTTGATATTCAATTTAAATTCAGAATGCATTTTTAACCATTAAGGGGCGTAGCAACGCGCGCCGGGCTTTTCTAGTATTATATAATATATATATATCTATATATATAAAAGTGAAACTCTGTGTGAGTGTGTGTGTTAGCTATAGACTCCGAAACTGTAAAACCGATCGGACTCAAACTTTGGCAAGTTGTTGTACACATTCCAGGAAGTGTTTATGGGTGGTAAAAAGTGGGCGGGCCACGGCCATTAAAAATTAGTTATCAATTTTAGCTACTTCGACTTGACCGATTTTTCTGAAGCTTTGCATACATATTGAACTCTCATGACTGTATATTTTCGTGATAAAAAAAGTGGGCGGGGCGACGCCCATAAAAAAGTTTAATTTTGCGGTACTTTCACTGGACCGATTTTTCTGAAACTTTTCACACATATTGAGCTGTAATGGCTATATAATTTCGTGATAAGAAAAGTGGGCAGGGCCACGCCCATAAAAAAAGTTAGTTTTGAGGTATTTGCACTGGACAGATTTTTCTGAAGCTTTGCACACATATTAAGCTGTCATGACTTTACAATTTCGTGATTAGAAAAGTGGGCAGTGCCACGCCCATAAAGAAGTAATAATTTTGAGGTACTTGCACTGGACCGATTTTTCTGAAACTTTTCACACATATTGAGCTGTCACGACTATATAATTTCGCGATTAGAAAAGTGGGCACTGCCACGCCCATAAGAAATAAGGTATAATTTTCCGCAACTTGCACTAGATCGATGTTTCTGAAACTTTGCACACACATATTGAGCAGTTATGACTATATAATTTCGCGATTAGAAAAGTGGGCAGGGCCACGCCCATAAAAAGTTATAATTTTGAGGCACTTGCTCTGGACCGATTTTTGTGAAACTTTGAACACATATTGAGTTATCGTGACTATACAATTTATTGATTAGAAAAGTGGGCAGTGCCACGCCCATTGAAAAAAGGTTTAATTTTTAGCTTTTTGCATTGATATTCAATTTAAATTCAGAATGCATTTTTATTCATTAAGGGGTGTAGCAACGCGCGCCGAGCTTTTCTAGTAATACATAAAAAAAAAAAGTTTTTTTTTGGCTCAGCTGGGATTCTGCCACGTTTACTCTAACCAGTATACAGTAGACGCTCGGAAATTAGATCCACTTTGTTTTTAGGGCAATTCGAATTTCCGAATTATTCTAATTTCTGGACGGGTTTTTTTATGCAAAAATTTAGGTGAACTTGACCTTAAAAGATAAAGAAAGCTGAGTTTGCATTTTATTTTAGTTTATTTAACATAAAAACTGTGAAAAACTTAACAACAAAAAATAATAATTCAGTTCATTTATACCTTAGCATGACTAATATACATAAAACTCATTTTAAAAAGAACATGTTTTTAAAAAGTTCAAATATAATTGTGAATTCTCACTCAGGTTTAGTTAATTTCATATTAAAAATAAAATTTTCTTAAATAGTCAAAATACATATTATGTATGTATATACATATTGTGAAATCTCTGTCAGTCTTTGTTAATCATATAATCAGTAATGTTAGTTTGTCTTTTGGATTTTTGTAATTCCAACAAAACAATATCATTACGAAGATCTAAAAGATGTGTCAAGTACTTAGTGAAAAATGATTCATGGCTTTTGCACTACTGTATTAAATTATTTACGCTTTTAGTAGCTTCAGAATATGAAATATTATGTTGGACTTCCACATCAATATCTTCATCCAAGTCAGATGATAGGCTTTCGTTATTAAATATATGAATAGGTTTAGTCTCCAATGCATCTTCATTCCATCTTTCGATTTCTCTGACAGAGATGGAAGTATTTGGATCAATTTGTGCCAAAAGTTTTTGATTTATTTCGAGAACTTCGTTATACCCTGATCTTCTTCCAGCAGCCGTGCTAGAGGCACATCATCACTACTATCGTATTCATCAGAATCCCAATTGAACAGCTTTGACCAAGAGTTTTTTAAAGCTATTTGCGGGACCTCATCCCAAGCTTTTTTTACTAATATTATTGCATCCTTAATTGAATGTGATTTTAAGCTTTTGTATAGTTTACCATTCTCTGCGATTAATTTTGCTAGCAGTTTATTTTTATAAATAAGTTTAGTCAGCTTTATTGGATTTTGGTCCATTGGTTGAAGCGCTACCATACATTTGGCGGAAAAAAATACGCTATTATATTTCCATCTTCGCTTTGAAGTGCCTCAATAGGAGAGTCAGCGGAGCAGTTGTCAATAAGCAAAAGGGCTTTTGGAGGTAAATTATTTTCCTCGGACTGTTAAATTTTTTAAAACACTTTGGTGTTTTGGCTTTTCCTACAACCAATGGCAACAACTTACAGGAACCATCAGCATTAACTCCAAGTAAGATAGATATTCTCTCTTTATGGGTTTTATGGCCAGGAGCACTTTTTTCGGAAGCTGAAACATACGTGTAGTCCAGAAGGCAACGGAAAAATAGCCCAATTTCGTTGACATTGTATATTTGGGACTCCACTAGACCCATTTGTGCGATCTTAGCACGAAGTCTATGAATAAAAGGAGTGACTGAATCAGTATCGCTGGATAGAATTTCTCCACTAACTTTAAGAAAGCGAATTCCATGGCGCTTTTTGAATTTGGTAAACCATCCATCGCTTGCTCGAAAATCGTGCTCATCTTTGTCGGGATATTCTTGCTGAATATAGCTTTAGCTTTCTCTTTTAATATACCTCCGCTCAATGTCGCCTTTTTCTCGCTGATTAAGGAACCACTTAAAAAGACGGCTTTCCATTTCTGGATATTCGGCAGTATGTAAAGTTTTATTGTATACGTGTTGATAGGTGTTGGCAACAGCATTCAAAATTGATGTTCTATTCGATTTAATATAGCTAATGGCAAAAGTACATAGTAACATTAAAATTCAGTGCCAAACGCTTTCCTTGAACACCTTTGTAAATTTTCTCCAATATTTTTACTTTAAATCGTAAAGACAAAGTGGTTTTATTACGCTTGTTTGGCATTTTTACAGTCCACTTCCTTCAAAAAACGTTTATCCTAATACACAAGTATGTAACAAGAAACTGAAGTTTAAACCTACAAAACATCAAAACATGTTAAACATCTACTAAAATGGGATTTCCCTTTTTGTTTTCTATTTAGTTAAACTGATTGTTAATGTTTACAACGAAAAAGAAAAAAGCTCGGAAATTAGAATTTTGGATTCTAATTTTAGAGCGCTTAATGTAGTGAAAATACTGATTCTAATTTCTGGAAATTCTAATTACTGAGAGTTCTAATTTCCGAGCGTCTACTGTATATGTATGTTGTTGTTGTTATTGTGAAAAAAACGAGGTGGTCGTGGTTTTTTGCTCTTATCTCAGAAAGTTATGGGGCGATTGTGCTGAATTTCAATAGCGATTCATTCCCGGATATTTCCAAAAGATTGATACCAAACTCAGATCTGAGGAACATATAGTTGCTTCTAAAAGTTGATTTCAACCAACACATGGACAGACGGTCAAGGCTTAATCGACTCCTCTATTCATAAGCTTTCAGAAAATATATTTTTTATGGGGTCGAAAAAAAATTGTAGAAATTGTGCACCACACGTGAAGGGTATAAAAATTTTAATTTTTTGGGGAAAAAATATTTTTTTTTATACATATATTTATAACTGGGAAACTGTTTCGAAACGTTGTATGAACAGATTAAAGGAATTGTAATTCTTAATTTTTTAAAATTTGTTTCAGTTTATTCGGACTAGTGGTTCTCGAGTCACGACAAAGAAAAGAACCTTAAACGTGACAAATTCACCTATACGATAATAACTAACTTCATATTAATTTTTTAATTATTATTTGATGTACCTTGACCAAACTAATGATGCAGAAGTTTTTTCATAAACAATTATCAGAATTAAGTCCCGAAATCATGTGTTGTACTGTGTAATCGTAATGATATTTCTTTTTTTTAATTGCTACTAAAACTGTTATTTTTGATAATATCGCGTTAAATTTTTGTGTGAAATGTATTAAATCATAGAAAAATTGAATTTCGTAAAAAGTATGAGTTAGGGTCTTTCTACTTGTGACCATCGATATATAGATGTAAAAAAGAAAATCATATTTCCTTTCTCGTAAAGCGTGGTAAGTTTTTGTAAAAGTTCATACTGCTAGTTTTTGTCGATTATTTGTCAACATATTATAATAGCACCAGTAAGCGTATCTTTTAATTATTGCTTTAAATTTTACGAAAAAAGAAACGAAAGGTATTAAATTTTTAGTTTATCTTTGTAATATTTACTAAAGTTTTTGGTTAAAGTACATAACATTTGCACGCGAAAAAACTGTTATTTCAAGGTAAGTCGTAAACCGAAATTACTTAACTGTTCCAATAAAATAATCTTAATGCATGGTATGGCTTGAAGTCACCGGATTTGAACCCTATTGAAAACCTAAAGGAAGCCGTAAAGGTGTCAGAATCTACAATTACACCAGCATGTACAGAATTCCTTTGTAGATGAAATAGAAAATCAATTCCTGTAGAAATATTGTTGAGGAAACCGAAATTAAATATTTTAGTTTTGCTCAATTTTGTTTACAAAAGATATTTTTTTAATTAGATTAAGTTCTATTTTGACCGATTATTTTTTTAAGCTCTTGAAACAAATTTTTTGTTACATATAATAAATTTCATAAATCACAGTATTTTTTATTGTTTCTTTTTTCATTTACTTTAGCTTTTATGTTGGTGCTATTATTTTCACCGCAGCTTTATATATGAAAACTATAAACAAAAATCTATAACTCGAAAACAAATCATTGCCGAGACTTTTACCACTTTACACGTTGCTAGATTTAATCCATTTTTTATATGAAAAAACATATGTGATACCTTTGTTATTGCAACATGACCATACTCGCAGTCTAACATTACAAACTGTAAACGATCTTCCCGAAAAGCATTGCGTCCATGCTTTTCATATGCAGCCCAAATGTTGCTAGCTATTGCCGCTGTAACCCGAGCATCCTTATCTTTATCACCGTACCCCGAATATGCCAATAAAGCACCTTCTTGACTTAGTAGCCTAAGTAAAAAAATATGTAAAAAGTCTTAAAAGTTCCAACACCACAACTACTTACAGAGTATTTTGGATACCACCTGTGTTTGCTTGACTAAGGACCTGTGTTAACGCCTTTGGTTTTAACATTTTTCTGGAATGCCTAATTTTTCAATTAAAATCAAAACAGCTGTTTAAGGTAAACCACGGGAAAGGCCCATTCAATAATTAGGCCTTGAACACAGAGCTGACAATCTAACCAGTGATGAAGATTCAGCTATTTAGCCGTCACATCTAGCGATTTCAAAAAAAGACAGTTTGCAAAGATATGTTTCAGCTATTAGCGGGGTTTTTAGCGATTTTGGAAATAATTAAGTTTACCAATGCACCTCCAAATTAACACAAAAATTTACGTAGATAGATAGAAAATTAAAAAATAAGAAGAAATTTAAAGTGTTATCGTAAACGCTTAGTTTCCCATTTATAGACATCAATTTAATAGCTTTTAAATAGACCTTTCAGAATTTATAAAAATTTTACCTCTAAGTTTTAATAGTTTTTACATTTTACAAAAAATGGTTATTTGTACTAAATAAATCTGTAGTTTATTTAAAGAAAGCTTTTATCAACTTAAGTATTTCTGCATAGCAAGCCTTAAGGGTTTTCTCCTCTATGGTGTAACAAACAGCGGCTTCGCCAACTAAAGTGTCTCTGCATAGCCGGCCTTCAGGATTTTCTTCTTTATGACTACTTTAAACATGTGTATTTTCGTAAACTTAACCCCGCTTCTTAATGGATTAAGAATTTTAAAAATTTCCGTTTCAAATTTTCTTCTAATTTTTAAATTTTCTTTCAATTTATGTAAATGTTTTTTTAATTTGGAGATGCGTTGGTAAACTAGATTTAAGCAAATTTTTATACCTAAACAATTTAGATAATATAATATTGCTTCAAAATATTTACTTTCAAATTTTAAATAAATTGATTACTAACCGACAAAGTTATAAGCAAAAATAATTTTCGAAAAACATATGTTTTCTTTTTAAATAAGTCAAGTTATTAAGTCTTCGAAATGATATTTGGACGTTTTAGAGATAGTAGTTCCGAAAATTGCTGCTAAAAAAACTGATAAATCGATTTAAAACTAACTTAAGTTATAAGCACAAAAATACAAAAACGTCGGTGTTTTTACTAAAATTTATAAACAAAAATCAAATTTTCCAGCAACGATATGGATATCACAAGAAAGGGTTTAAATACAGGACACTAAAATTCAAGATGGCCGCCTCTACAAAATGGCGTACAATTACTTTATATATGATTTAAATCTAGTAATCAAGAACGTATCCACTTAAACCCCCTCAAAACTGGCATCAAAAAAAGTATTTAGCCAGTTTAATATAGTAAATATTAAACAAAATCCAAGATGGAGTTCGAAATGACAAAATGGATCAAAAATTTTATTTGCGTCAACTACCACAAAATAAGTATCAAATGAAAGAGCTTGATCAATAGAATACAGTAAACTATGAAAAAGCTAAAATCCAAAGTGGCGCTCTAAACAAATTGCCGAATAATATATTTTTTAAACCCCATCAATATGCGTATCAAATGAAAGTGCAACGAAAATAATTAAACTTATTAAATTCTAGCATATTACTCGCTACTTCGATAGCGCACTTCTTACTATTTATTGAATACTCAAGTTCTTTTTTTAATAACTAAATGTTTTCTAGTTAAAATTGTAAAAATTTGTTTCTCTGATTCATTTTAGTTAGAAAAAAAAGTACATTGAGGATATATCGGAATTATATTCACTATAATCTTCAAAGTCAACTTGGATTATTATTACCTAGTTTTAGAATTCTATGTATATTTTAAAATATAAAAACTGCAAAAAATTTCATAAAACTGGGAATATTTTTGTCGTCCATAACACTTAAGAGTTAGAACTCTGATAAAAAATCACTAATTTTAAGAATCTATGTAATAATACAAAAAGTACAATAAAAATGCAAAAGGACAAAGAGTACAATAGGAATGCGAAAAGGCACCTTTTGTTTTGCCCTTATCAGTTTTGTTCTTAATTTGAACTAATAGTCCCTTATTTCGAAATTCTATCTTCAAAACCGTATAACACACAAGAGTACAATAAAAATTTAAAATAGAACTTTTTGGACGCCCATAACATTTAGTCTCATCTGGAATCAAAAGTCCTTGATTGTACAAACATACCTTCATAAACGTAGCAATTGCAAAAATTACCATAAAAATTCAAAAACGTACCTTTTTGGTCGCCCATAACATTTTCAGTCTCACCTTGTATCAATAGTCAGTAATTTCGAAATTCTAGCTTCGTAGACGTTGAAAATACAAAATGTACCATAGGAAATCAAAAAAGTTCTTTTTGGTCGCCCAAAACATTTTCAGTCTCACGTGGAATAAATAGCCCTTGATAGTAAAATTCATGCTTCATAAACGTAAAAAATACAAAAAGTACCATAAAAATTGGCCCTGTAATTAAGAATTACACACACACACACGGTTTTTTTCCCCCTTTTGGTACCTTTTTGCCCCTCTAAAAGTTTCCAAAAAATTCACCTAAATAATTGTCCATATTCTAATAAGTAATAATAATTATTAAATTTTGTCCCACTGAATAATATTAGAAAAGTTTCTTTTAAAAAAGTACCAAAAAAAGTATAGTTTTTGGCCGTTTTTTTCCCCTTGGGGGTTGAAAATTCAAAAAAAGGCCAGACCTAAAAGGCCTTTAGCTTATTTTTTGTGCAAGTTACAACACTTTTTCAATTTAATTTGTATGATTTTTAGTTTAGCAGATATAAGATTACCGATTGTACCCTTTTTTTACCCCCTTAAAGTACGAATTTCCAAAAATCCCTTCTTAGTGGAGCTATGCATTGAAAGAGGAACCGATTGTCCAAATTTCATGTCTCGAGCTCTTTGCGTTTGGCCTGTGCGATGATGAATCAGTCAGTCAGTCACGTTACTCTTTTATACATATATATATGTAGATAAACTGAGATATGAAGAAAAAACAACGGCCACCTCGTTTTTTTTTTCACAACAAAAAAAAAATTGTAATTACGAGGTAGAATACAAAAAGCTAACGAGTCATTACAAGATTTCGCAACGGAGATCGAGCGTTTGGTGCAGCTGACATATCCAGGTGAAAATCACCCATTCTTGGATCAGTTTAAAATTGAAACATTTGTAAATGGAATACGTGATCCAGAAATAAAGCACGCTGTGTTTGGCACACATAATTCAACGTTTGCAAAATCCGTATCATACGCTCTGACAGAGGAGACCGAAATTACCGGAGACGGAGATATAGTCACCGAAATTAAAAAAGCAGTCATACAGGCATTAGAGGAGAAGCAAGGTAAAGCCAGAGCCAAATGCTATAATTGTGGTAAAAGTGGACATTTTCAGCGCAATTTTAAAGCACCAAGAAAACGGGCTAGATTTGTATCGCCACCTGAGAACAGCAAGCTGGCGAACACGCAGTTACCGTTAAAACAAGTTAACACTCATAGGCATAAGCAAGATCCTATTACAGAGGACCCTACAATCTCCATATCAGTTATGCAGCAGAAAAATAGCAACCTTACTGCTTGTGGGTATATTAGTGGTTATATTATATTATTACTATAGACGCAGTCTATTATCAGACCTGATATAGTCAAGAAGAAAATCGAACCACTATGTGGTGTATGTAAGTCTACGAACAGCTACTGGGGAGTTTGCTAATGTTTATGGAAAAATAAAGGTGAAATTAACTATTGCAAATATAAGTGTTAATCATGTAATTATTGTTGCTCACATTGTGGATGAAGTAATCGTGGGTGCTGATTTTATGATAAGTTATAACATTAATCTGCACATGGGACGAAAAGTTATGATTTGGCGCAACATTGAGATTCCGTTGGATTACTGGACTAAAAGACTTCAGAAAAATAACTCCAGTATTGAGTACAGAAAAGGGGTCAAACATGGCAATGCGGATGCACGTTCCCGAAAATTCTGCAGCTTGAAGAGCAAATATTGTACAAAACCTGAGGAAGAAGAGTGCGTAATAGATGTTCGATGTATTCATGTAAACACAAGCGGTGAATGGTCAGTGGCGCAAAGAAAAGATCCTATACTGCCAAAGATTATATCAGCAAAGGAAAAAGACAAAAGGCCCACTCGAAACCAAAAATCAGCGGGAAGTCCACTGATGAAATCCTATTGGGCGCTGTAGAATAGCCTGAAGGACTACAAACTCATTGGGGTGGACCGTATAAGGTGATAAAGAAAATAAATGATGTGGTGTATAGAATCCAGAAATACAAGAGCCCAAGGTCAAAAATGAAAGTGGTTCATCTCGAGCGCCTCGCTGATGTTAAGTTGTGTGCAGCCGAGGTGAGTTATTATGTGCAGCATACTCTAGGCACTTTTATTATTCCTGCATATTACTTAACGTCTTAATTTAAATGTAACGGTTTTCGAATAAACTAGTGTGTACATATGAGAACTTTGTCGAATGTTACCGAACTCCACTATGTTACTATAAATAGCCGAACAACACAGCTAACGTGATCAGTATTACAATAGAGCTTGTAAAGTGCGTATCAAAGTGAGTTTGATAATAAAAGTGTATAACTATAAGTGTAATAAGTAAAGTGATATAAGAACAATATTTGAGTGTATTTGAATAAATAAAGTGCTTTTAATTTTATAACAATTTTCAAGTGTTTTTAATTGCAATAAAAAGAACTCAAAGTAATTTAAAGGAAATAAGCCAACGTTTATAAAAGGTATTAACGTAACAATATGTATGTTTTTTATATGTATGTACATACATATTTCATATGAGATGAATGGTGATACATACAATTGTTATTTCGTGACTACACGGTGTGAAGGGTGTATAAGATTCGGAATATAGCACTCTTACTTGTTTATTTAATGATTTTTATTAGTATATTATACTTACTTAATACTTTTTATAATTTAAATTTGTTAAAAACTATACATTACAAAAAATGTGAAGTGTTTTTTAACTAGATTTTGATTACTTTCATTTTTAATATAATTTGGTAATGTGTTGTAAAGTTCTAAGCCTTTGTAAAAAAGATTTCGTTGCATTGCCGTTGAATGCACCATTTGAGTTCTAAAGTTCTTCATATTTCTTAATTGGTACGGTTGTGATTCTCTAACATATACTATTTGTTCATTTAAATATTCCGGTGCTTCTCCTCGTTTCAGTTTTTGTATAAAATTTTAAGTGTTGGGTGTAAACCTCTGTCTTATGTTTAGCCATTTTAGGGATTCAAGCATTTTAGCGATTTATGGATATCTGTTGCATTTTAATATGGTTCGCATTGCTCTATTCTGAAGCTTTTGTGTTGCGTAGTGCAGCATGAATATAAACTGTAAACCCGACTTTGAAATGCGGTTTTATTATGGTATTGTATATGTTTATAGCCGTTATAACTGATAAATTATTTCTTATTCTATTGAAAAATCTTTTTTTTTTGGAAACCAAAGGCAAAAAACACAGGTTTGCTAGTGGACGAGTTAGAAGCCGTGGTGGATGAAAGTGTACCAGGTACCTCAAATATAAAGCAACCTTGCAAGAAGAGTAAAAAAACTACATCAGATTTGCTGTTGAATGAGTCAGAAACTCAAAAAAAACTTACCCTACATTTTGGTCATGGTACAATTATCAGGTAGCCTCACTAAAACAGCTGATTTTTTTTCTCTACCTTAAGGTTTAACTAAATGTCAAATTTTGTTTATGTATGTGTATATATTGTGTACGTATATATTCTACCGCCAAAAAAACACGCACACACATTTGCTTTTTGACATCTAAGTCGTCGTTTTCCAACAACAAAATACATGTAGAATTTTGTTGTTGCAGAACTGAGGCTACCTGATGATTGTACCCTGCATTTTGGTGAAGCAACTAAGGTGTGTAAATTTAAGGTGACTAACTAGTTTTTGTTCAAAAAGAGTACACTTTGCAAGTATTTCATATCAATCAGCATATCAATAAAAAAAAGTGCCATAAAATTTGGAAATGTACTTTTGTTTATTTATTTTTTGACACGTTGGTGATAATTTCTAAGTAATTTGGCTACAAATTTTTTTTTATATAGCATCTCAGACTTTGACATCATCTACCAAAATGGGAGTGAGATGCAAGATTATGGATAGCAACCGAACCTCAGTTACGTTGCCAGTTGACAAAAAAGGCATTAAAGATGGCAACTGGCAACTGTCAATTTCATATGAAAATTTGGCAACCGAAAAATTGTAGTTGCTAGCTTGCAACTCAACTAAAGTTCAGTTGCTATCCATAATCGACCCATAAAGAAGACAGTGATTCGAGAGCCGTTAATCCAACTATAACTGGCTTATGATTAACAGGGCTGCCAATTTTTTAATTTCAATATCCATCTCTTTTCACAAATGTAATTTGACGTTGTTAGAAATAGAAAAAATGTTGACGTTGTTAAAATTAGTATTTAAGGTCTATTAAATAAGGTCTGTGCAAGTCTACAAAAACAAAAAGCAAAAAAAATATACGGGCATTTTGTTAGTGTAAAATTACTCTAAGGTAGTCGAAAACAGCTGACTAAAATACCAAAAAATTCATCCAGGTGAAATTATCAGTCCATCTGATGGGAAACGTTACTGTCAAACTCTATGTATAAAAAATTATTTTTTATGAGGTATTTGACAGAGAGCAGCACAGCAAATTCGCCGTTGCATATACCGGTATGAATATGCCCAACGCCTATTAAATTTTGTGTTTTCATTTTGTTTAACAATTTTTTCAAGACAACAAAAATAAATTGTGTTAATAGTAAATATTTGCTAAAAGATAAAATAGAAGTCTAGACGATGTCTTGAAGAAGCGTGCTGTTTCACAAGGTATGTTGGGCCAGAAAGATGCTCGTTTCGCTGCTGGTGTTGTACAAATGGTGCGTGAAGGCAAAATAGCTTATCGTTGTATTTTCTTGGCCTGTGAGCCAAGTAATGGCAAGGCTGTTATAGCTGTTGGTGTGGCTCAGTCCTTGGGTACAGAAACGCCTTTTACCAGCACTTTTCACTGCACTTTTGAATATAAATCATAAGTTGAAAAATTATCAATCATAAAATTGAAAAACATAAATGTCGCCCTAAAAAGGTAAACAAATTTTGACAACTTCGAGTAGTAAACATACGGGAGCAAAAAACGATCAGCTGATTAGTTGAACAGACCTTATTTAATGTACCTTGTTAGTATGAGCGTGTTTACATGAAGGGACATGTCCCCTGCGACACGAGTTTGTTGGTGAGGGGTGCGGCGTTGAGTACGGGGTAGCAATTGTCGCACGTTTTGTGAATTTGAGGGGACAAATTTGACATTTCTCTTTTACATCCTTCGTTCTCTTGTATTCTTGTCATGTTGTGTGACCGGTGTTGCCAGACTGATATTTTATAGAATTTGCCAAAAAAAAAAAATGAAATATCCAATGAAAGATCATTTATTAGAAATAACATAAACCGCTTATCTCTTGCTCTAACCTCCATGGATTTACCCACTCCTTTCGTCTTCTTTTATTCGGTAAACTATTTGCGTTTTTTTTAGCAAATTAAAAATTATTTATATATTTTCAGCATCATCTAGATCTAACGCTTCAACAGCCAGTTCAGTTAGGTCAACAATTTTGTTAGAATTACTTGAACGTTCTTATAGTTTCAATATAAATTCTTATTCAAGTAGTTATTTTTTTTATGTTCAATATTTTTTCTATGTTTGTCAGTTTGTGTAAAATTATCAAGACGAAAAGATATTAATATTTATAATAAATAAAATAATTTCAAATTTCTTAAATAATTTCTTCTTTAGAAATATCAGCCATTATGTTTCTTGAAATTTATTTAATTTTGCTTTTTTAAATACTTGTATTGCCTCTGCTACTGTTGACCAATTATAAATTGTATATGTATGACAGCCCTTCTTACGAATGAAAGGATAAAACGAATTGGATAATTTAACGTCAAAAAGTCGCTTTGTCCCTGCAACAAAATCCCTTCATGTAAACGCAAGAAGATTTTAGAAGGGACACCAAAAGAAAATTCAAGCCAACGCAAGCAAAGTCGCAGGGACATGTCCCTTCGTGTAAACTAGCTCTATCTATCTATCTAGGTCAGTGTTGCCGTTTTCACTGCGATTTGCCCGTCGTCACTGCGTAACTGCGTTTTTTTAATATCACTGAGTTTTTCAGTTTTCCTCTTTTTTTTTATCAACAACGCCTAAACATGATTTACTTGAAACGTGTTTAACACGTAAGTCTGTAAAGGCTATAACAAAACGAGATAAAATTGTCACCCTGTTAAAAATATAGCAGCTGGATGGCAACATTTTCTGCTGTTACGTTACGTTGCAGTTGACTGATTAGGTCTTGAATTAAAATGTCAAAAAATGCCGTTAGAAAAACAAAAACAAACTATTTCGTGAAAAAAATATTTGCTTTTCAGTCCATTTAATTAATTTTTATTTTGTTTCGAAATGAATGGGTAAGTTGGCGTTTGAAAAAGGGCAAAAAAGTGAAAAAAAATTTCCTTTTTTTTGTCCAAACGAAAACGACATTTTTTTATTTTTCGTCACTGCGCTTCACAGTTTTTTTTTTTGTCGATTTCACTGCGAAAAAAAGTTGATCGGCGGCAACACTGATCTATGTACATAAGGCCCCTTTCGCATTAGGCAACTATAATTGCGCAAGTATAATTTTAATTTTTATTTATTTTCTTTTGAACTTGCTTTTATGTTCACATTGAGCAACTTAGTTGCTCAATTTCTTCCAGTTTTTTCCAACTTCTCATCATTTTTAAATATTTGATACACTTATAAACAAATAAAATTTTCACAAACACAAAATTACACAACACACCGAAGAAGAAATAAAAGACAATGTCAAAAACAAATAAATATTCCAAGACAAGAATGATAGCTAAAGCAGAATTGCCAAGTACAAGAAAGTCTGTACTCAAATCTCGGCAACTCTTTCCCCTTTACACCGACCTTTCCTCTCACACCAACAAACACAAGAATTGCGCAATTATAGTTGCCTAATGCGAAAGGGGCCTAATACGGCCTCTTAATTCTGCCATTAATGGCAAGCAATATCCGCACGTGAAATTCAAATCACTGTCAAAATAATTTTAAATATTTAGGGCCGTATTCATAAAAATTATTTTAGGTTTATTAAAGGCTTATTTCACAGATGTTGTAGAGAAATTTGTCAAATAAGCATTCAATAAACCTAAAACATTTTTTATGAATACGGCCCTTAATTAATAATATTGAAAAAAAATCTAAAAAAATGTTTTAGAAATCAAATGAGTATAAAATTTTAAAAATGACAAATGAGTACTTTCAGAGTACGGGATTTGAAAAGAGTACGGATTGCGAAAAAAGAGTACAAAACTCAGTAAATGAGTACAGTTGGTCACCTTAGTAAAGAGCACAATGACGAAGTAGAGCATATATATAGAAAAATAAGCACGACGTTGATGGAAATACGTGAAGGACAAAAAAATTGCTTGTCGAAACAATTCGGCACAACAATGTAATGGAAACAAGTAAGAGCGCTATCTTCGGCCGTGCCGAATCTTATATACCCTTCACAACGTGTAGTCATGCAATAACAGTAGTTTGTATCACCATTCCATATAATATACGTACATACATATAAAAAAAACATACATATATAAAAACATCCCATTGTAAAATTATAAATTTACGTATGTATGTTAAAAAAAAATTTAAAACAAGTAAGAGTGCTATATTCGGCCATGCCGAATCTTATATACCCTTCACAACGTGTAGTCCCATATGAAATAAGTACATACATTTAAAAAACATACATATATAAAAACATCTCATTGTAAAATTGTAAATTTACGTATGTATGTTAAAAAAATAAAATAAAAAAAATAAAAAAAAAATTAAGACCCTTTTAAATATTTTTTTTATTTAGAAATTACTTCTGTTATATATCTAATGTTTATAAATGTGAGATAAATTTGCTTCTAATGAGAAAAACAAAAAACCAGAGGCAGTGCCACAAACATGTCTGCAAGTTATTTAGGAGCTTATAAATAAAAATTATCACAATTTGTTTTTCGCCTGTCAATAATATCTGAAAGTAGAATTGACTAATAACTACCTTAACTAAGATTTATTTTATTAAATTAAATAAAAGTATAGGTTTCCGCAAGAGTTACCAGAGGAAGATTGAAAAATATTGGAAAACTATTGTGAGCAGAGTTACCAGAGGAAGATTGAAAAAAGCTGTTATTTTCCTTAAGAGTTGTTACATTCAGCATAAGGTATTGCATTTAAAATTATTTCTTAATGGAAATAAATAAATGTAATTTATATGGACATTTGTATGAATGTATCTAGGTATTTATGTGAAAAAAATTAATTTTTACACAACAACGAATTTGAAGTTTATTGATGTAACCGCTAATCTCCCAACGGCATGTAATTTCTTGCACTTGTTTGCAAGTTTAATTAAAAAAATTAAGAAGAAGTAAAGGTGTAGTCATGCAATAACAATAGTTTGTATCACCATTCATCTCATATAAAATACGTACATACTTAAAAAACATACATATATAAAAATAACATCCCATTGTAAAAAAATAAATTTACGTACATATATAGTTTAATTAAAATAATTAAAACAAGTAACAGTGCTATATTCGGCCGTGCCGAATCTTATATACCCTTCACAACGTGTAGTCATGCAATAACAATTGTTTGTATCACCATTCATCCCATATAAAATACGTGCATACGTACAAGTTAGAATAAATGTGGCATCAAATCCCAGCTGAGCCAAAAAAATTTTATTTTATTTTATTTTATTTAATATATTATTTATATTTTATTATTTTTTTTACATTTTTTTAAATTTTTTTAAAAATTTTTTTTAAATTTTTTTTTAAATTTTTTTAAAATTTTTTTTTTGTAGTTTTTTTTATTATTTTTTTCTTATTTTTAATATTTTTTTTTTTTGTATTTTTTTTTGTTTGGTATGTTTTTTACATGTATGTATGTATGTATGTTGTTGTTGTAATTGTGAAATAAAACGAGGTGGTCGTGGTTTTTTGCTCATATCTCAGAAAGTTATAGGGCGATTGTGCTGAATTTCAATAGCGATTCATTCCTGGATATTTCCAAGAGATTGATACCATATACAGATCTGAGGAACATATAGTTGCTTCTAAAAGTTGATTTCAACCAACACACGGACAGACGGGCAGACGAACAGGGCTTAATCGACTCCTCTATTTATAAGCTTTCAGAAAATATATACTTTATGGGGTCGGAAATGAAAATTGTAGAAATTACAAACGGAATGACAAAGCTATATATACCCTTGTGCACCACAGGTGAAGGGTATAATAACATCCCATTGTAAAAAAATAAATTTACGTACATATATAGTTTAATTAAAATAATTAAAAAAAGGAAAAAGTAAAGAGTAATAGAGCATACATTATTGAAATTTAAAATATATAATATGTATTAACGTATACTACGTACTCAATGGGAAAAATACATAAAAATAGATATGTATTTAGTTTAGTTTTTTTTTCATAGTGCATCGTATTTTGCTAGTCATGATATTTCATATTCTACTCATATTGACCATGAAACATTGAAATGTAAAAAAAAAAATTAAGCAAACACTTAATGGTATCGAACTGCGTACCACCAGCTTCATAGTTCAGTGGTGTACCCACTGCACTACCATCCTATAAATATTTATATAACTTAAATATACAAAAGTACTTGCAACCTATATGAGGTTCATACAAAATAAAAATCATATACATACATACATACATTTAAGTATTAGCAATATGTTTGAATGAATATTCGTATGTAGGTTTTTTACACACACACACATGCTACGTTGAATCAAGGTTATAGCTGTTGTTACTTTGTTATCTCTAGCAGCGAAAGCCGCGGTGACATTTTGTTTTCTTTAAATAAATGCGTACATACATACATACATACCTACTATATGTTTCATTATTATTCTTTATAATAAAGTATTTTATCCGCTCAAAAACGTACCATTGTAAAATTATAAATTGAGTTTTTGAATGTAAGTACGTATAAAAAATAAAATAACACAAAAAAAAATGAAAAAAATAAAAAAAAAAAATTTTTTTGTCTCAACTGGGATTCGAACATAAGCTCATCTAGTGTCTATTGTTAAAAAAAAACCGAGGTGGTCGTGGTTTTTTGCTCATATCTCAGTTATTTATGTACCGATTTTTCTGAATTTCAATAGCGATCTACTCCCGAATATTTCCAACATTTTAATACCTCATGCGGGTCCGGGCGATGTTGGGGGGCTTCAAAAAGTTGATTTCAACATACACACGGACAGACGGACAGGGCTTAATCGACTTCCCTATTCATAAGCTTTCAGGAAATATATACTTTATGGGGTCGGAAATGAAAATTGTAGAAATTTCACACGGAATGACAAACCTATATATACCCTTTTACACTGTGTGAAGGGTATAAAAAGGAAAAAGTAAAGAGTAATAGAGCATACATTATTGAAATTTAAAATATAAAATATGTATTAACGTATACTACGTACTCAATGGGAAAAATACATAAAAATAGATATGTATTTAGTTTAGTTTTTTTTTCATAGTGCATCGTATTTTGCTAGTCATGATATTTCATATTCTACTCATATTGACCATGAAACATTGAAATGTAAAAAAAAAAAATTAAGCAAACACTTAATGGTATCGAACTGCGTACCACCAGCTTCATAGTTCAGTGGTGTACCCACTGCACTACCATCCTATAAATATTTATATAACTTAAATATACAAAAGTACTTGCAACCTATATGAGGTTCATACAAAATAAAAATCATATACATACATACATACATACATTTAAGTATTAGCAATATGTTTGAATGAATATTCGTATGTAGGTTTTTTACACACACACACATGCTACGTTGAATCAAGGTTATAGCTGTTGTTACTTTGTTATCTCTAGCAGCGAAAGCCGCGGTGACATTTTGTTTTCTTTAAATATTGTGAGCAGAGTTACCAGAGGAAGATTGAAAAATATTGTGAGCAGAGTTACCAGAGGAAGATTGAAAAAATCTATTATTTTCCTTAAGAGTTGTTACATTTAGCATAAGGTATTACATTTAAAATTATTTTTTAATGCAAATAAATAAATGTAATTTATATGGACATTTGTATGAATGTATCTAGGTATTTATGTGAAAAAAATTAATTTTTACACAACAACGAAGTTGAAGTTCATTGATGTAACCGCTATTCTCCCAACGGCATGTAGGTAATTTCTTGCATTTGTTTGCAAGTTTAATTAAAAAAATTAAGAAGAAGTAAAGGTGTAGTAAGGTATTGCATTTAAAATTATTTCTTAATGGAAATAAATAAATGTAATTTATATGGACATTTGTATGAATGTATCTAGGTATTTATGTGAAAAAAATTAATTTTTACACAACAACGAATTTGAAGTTTATTGATGTAACCGCTAATCTCCCAACGGCATGTAATTTCTTGCACTTGTTTGCAAGTTTAATTAAAAAAATTAAGAAGAAGTAAAGGTGTAGTCATGCAATAACAATAGTTTGTATCACCATTCATCTCATATAAAATACGTACATACTTAAAAAACATACATATATGAAAATAACATCCCATTGTAAAAAAATAAATTTACGTACATATATAGTTTAATTAAAATAATTAAAAAAAGGAAAAAGTAAAGAGTAATAGAGCATACATTATTGAAATTTAAAATATATAATATGTATTAACGTATACTACGTACTCAATGGGAAAAATACATAAAAATAGATATGTATTTAGTTGAGTTTTTTTTTTCATAGTGCATCGTATTTTGCTACTAATCTCCCAATGGCAAATTAATTTCTTGCGTTTGTTTGCAAGTTTAATTTAAAAAAAAGAGAAAAAGTAAAGGGCATACAATATTGAAATTTAATATACCTATAATATGTATGGATGTATAGGTAGCTACTACTCAATATTTAAAATCATTAAAATAAATATGTATTTAAGTTTATATGTAATTAGGTATTGCATTTTAGAGTATTCCTTAATGCATAATAAATAAATCTGATTTATATGCACATTTGTATGTATTTATGTATATTCGAAGCAGAAATGTTAAACAAAACTTTAAAGAAAATTAAAAATTTAATTTTTGCAAAGCATTGATTTTGAAGTTAATTGATATAACCGCTAATCTCCCAATGGCAAATTAATTTCTTGCGTTTGTTTGCAAGTATAATTTAAAAAAAAAGAGAAAAAGTAAAGGGCATACAATATTGAAATTTAATATATAGTGGTGTACCCACTATGCTATCAACATCTTAAATTTTAGTAATTATTTTGATGGATATAAAAAACCAACATAATTAAAATATTAACAATACCTAAGAATGAATACGCGTACGTAGGGATTTCTCACACTCACACTAAGTTGAATCAAAGTTATAGCTGTTGTTATGCTTTTAGTTAACTCTGTCAACGTAATCTGAGGCTAGTTTTTGTTTTCTTATATTATTAGCTGTGTTGCCAGAGGAAGATTGGAAAAACCTATACTTTTTCTTAAGAGTTGTTACATTTTTAATTAGGTATTGCATTTTGAATTATTTCTTAATGCAAAGTAAATAAATCTGATTTGGTATGCACATTTGTATGTATTTATCTATATTTAAAGCAGGAATATAAAAGAAAACTTTTAAGAAAATTCAAAATTTAATTTTTACAAAGCAACGATTTTGAAGTTCATTGATATAACCGCTAATCTCCCAATGGCATGTAATTTCTTGCGATTGTTTGCAAGTTTAATTAAAAAAAAAAGAAAAAGTAAAGGGCAAACAATATTGAAATTGAATATACCTATAATATGTATGGATGTATAGGTACCTACTACTAAATGGAAAAAAAAATCATTAAAATAAATATGTATTTAAGTTTATATGTAATTAGGTATTGCATTTTAGAGTATTCCTTAATGCATAATAAATAAATCTGATTTATATGCACATTTGTATGTATTTATGTCTATTCGAAGCAGAAATGTTAAACAAAACTTTTAAGAAAATTAAAAATATAAACATAAAATAAAGTGGCATCGAACAGCGAACCTTCAAGTTGATAGTCTAGTGGTGCACCCTCTATGCCATCAACATCTTAAATTTCAGCAATTATTTTGATGGATATAAGAAACCAACAAATTTAAAATATTAATAACAATACCTAAGAATGAATACGCGTACGTAGGGATTTCTCACACTCACACTAAGTTGAATCAAAGTTATAGCTGTTGTTAGGCAGATAGTTATCTCTTGTGGCAGCAAAAGCCGCGGTGACATTTTGTTTTCTTTAAATAAATGCGTACATACATACATACATACCTACTATATGTTTCATTATTATTCTTTATAATAAAGTATTTTATCCGCTCAAAAACGTACCATTGTAAAATTATAAATTGAGTTTTTGAATGTAAGTACGTATAAAAAATAAAATAACACAAAAAAAAATGAAAAAAATAAAAAAAAAAAAATTTTTTTGTCTCAACTGGGATTCGAACATAAGCTCATCTAGTGTCTATTGTTAAAAAAAAACCGAGGTGGTCGTGGTTTTTTGCTCATATCTCAGTTATTTATGTACCGATTTTTCTGAATTTCAATAGCGATCTACTCCCGAATATTTCCAACATTTTAATACCTCATGCGGGTCCGGGCGATGTCGGGGGGCTTCAAAAAGTTGATTTCAACATACACACGGACAGACGGACAGGGCTTAATCGACTTCCCTATTCATAAGCTTGAAGGAAATATATACTTTATGGGGTCGGAAATGAAAATTGTAGAAATTTCACACGGAATGACAAACCTATATATACCCTTTTACACTGTGTGAAGGGTATAAAAAAAATTTTTTTAAATAATTAAAATATATATAATAAATATAAAACAAAAAAAAAATATTTAAAAAAAAAATAAAAATATAAATAATATATTAAATAAAACAAGTAACAGTGCTATATTCGGCCGTGCCGAATCTTATATACCCTTCACAACGTGTAGTCATGCAATAACAATTGTTTGTATCACCATTCATCCCATATAAAATACGTGCATACGTACAAGTTAGAATAAATGTGGCATCAAATCCCAGCTGAGCCAAAAAAATTTTATTTTATTTTATTTTATTTAATATATTATTTATATTTTATTATTTTTTTTACATTTTTTTAAATTTTTTTAAAAATTTTTTTTAAATTTTTTTTTAAATTTTTTTAAAATTTTTTTTTTGTAGTTTTTTTTATTATTTTTTTCTTATTTTTAATATTTTTTTTTTTTGTATTTTTTTTTTGTTTGGTATGTTTTTTACATGTATGTATGTATGTATGTTGTTGTTGTAATTGTGAAATAAAACGAGGTGGTCGTGGTTTTTTGCTCATATCTCAGAAAGTTATAGGGCGATTGTGCTGAATTTCAATAGCGATTCATTCCTGGATATTTCCAAGAGATTGATACCATATACAGATCTGAGGAACATATAGTTGCTTCTAAAAGTTGATTTCAACCAACACACGGACAGACGGGCAGACGAACAGGGCTTAATCGACTCCTCTATTTATAAGCTTTCAGAAAATATATACTTTATGGGGTCGGAAATGAAAATTGTAGAAATTACAAACGGAATGACAAAGCTATATATACCCTTGTGCACCACAGGTGAAGGGTATAATAACATCCCATTGTAAAAAAATAAATTTACGTACATATATAGTTTAATTAAAATAATTAAAAAAAGGAAAAAGTAAAGAGTAATAGAGCATACATTATTGAAATTTAAAATATATAATATGTATTAACGTATACTACGTACTCAATGGGAAAAATACATAAAAATAGATATGTATTTAGTTTAGTTTTTTTTTCATAGTGCATCGTATTTTGCTAGTCATGATATTTCATATTCTACTCATATTGACCATGAAACATTGAAATGTAAAAAAAAAAATTAAGCAAACACTTAATGGTATCGAACTGCGTACCACCAGCTTCATAGTTCAGTGGTGTACCCACTGCACTACCATCCTATAAATATTTATATAACTTAAATATACAAAAGTACTTGCAACCTATATGAGGTTCATACAAAATAAAAATCATATACATACATACATACATTTAAGTATTAGCAATATGTTTGAATGAATATTCGTATGTAGGTTTTTTACACACACACACATGCTACGTTGAATCAAGGTTATAGCTGTTGTTACTTTGTTATCTCTAGCAGCGAAAGCCGCGGTGACATTTTGTTTTCTTTAAATAAATGCGTACATACATACATACATACCTACTATATGTTTCATTATTATTCTTTATAATAAAGTATTTTATCCGCTCAAAAACGTACCATTGTAAAATTATAAATTGAGTTTTTGAATGTAAGTACGTATAAAAAATAAAATAACACAAAAAAAAATGAAAAAAATAAAAAAAAAAAATTTTTTTGTCTCAACTGGGATTCGAACATAAGCTCATCTAGTGTCTATTGTTAAAAAAAAACCGAGGTGGTCGTGGTTTTTTGCTCATATCTCAGTTATTTATGTACCGATTTTTCTGAATTTCAATAGCGATCTACTCCCGAATATTTCCAACATTTTAATACCTCATGCGGGTCCGGGCGATGTTGGGGGGCTTCAAAAAGTTGATTTCAACATACACACGGACAGACGGACAGACGGACAGACGGACAGGGCTTAATCGACTTCCCTATTCATAAGCTTTCAGGAAATATATACTTTATGGGGTCGGAAATGAAAATTGTAGAAATTTCACACGGAATGACAAACCTATATATACCCTTTTACACTGTGTGAAGGGTATAAAAAAATAAAAAATAAAATATAAAAAAAAATTTTTTTGGCTCAGCTGGGATTCGATGCCATGTTTTCTCTAACCAGTATACACGTTTGTATGTATGTATGTTGTTGTTGTAATGTTGTTTTTGTGAAAAAAAAAAATCAAGGTGGTCGTGGGTTTTTGCTCATATCTCAGTTGTTTATGTACCGATGTTTCTGATTTTCAATACCGATCTACTCCCGAATATTTCTGATATTTTGATACATCACCCGGGTCCAAGCGATGTGGGGGGGGCTTCAAAAAGTTGATTTCAACATGCACACGGACAGACGGACAGGGCTTAATCGACTCCCCTATTCATAAGCTTTCAGAAAATATATACTTTATGGGGTCGGAAATCAAAATTGTAGAAATTTCACACGGAATGACAAACCTATATATACCCTTTTTCACTGTGTGAAGGGTATAAAAATGAGACAAAAAAAAATTAAATGACAATTTAAAATTGTTGCAGCGGCAAATTCAATTAGAGGAATTAAAAATTAAGCAATTACATAGTAATAACCCAGCCTGCACAAAAGTACGACAATGTCTGAATCACACAAGTCTTACTAATATCTGACTTTTTTTACGGACATTTCGTACAGATTTCTGTAAGACATGTCTGGGAAATTTAATACACGACACGAATCAGAATTTCCCCTGTTTTTTCTTTCAGATTTCTATCAGACAAGTCGGTAAAAAACTCAGAATTTCCCACGACATGTCTGTCAGAATTTCTGTAAACCACTTCATATGTTTGGCGGTCAGAAGTCTGTCAGAATTTGTATAGAATGCTTACTTGTTTGCCGACATTTCTTACAGACATCTAATAGATGTCGAACAATTTTGCAGGCTGGGAATGGACTGTAAATTTATAAGAATATAATTTTTTTGATTTTAAAATGTATACTAACCATTGAATAAGATTTTTTGTTTTTAAAATATGTGCCTTTTTATTAAAATTTTCCCTGTGATACATGAAGTACAATCAAAAATAACACAAATGTGATTTATTGTTTTTTAGATTTAAAATCTTTATATTTGCAAAGAGCATTGCTGTTTTTTTTTGTATCCTATATTATTAAAAGTTGATGAAAGAAAATATATGAAACATACAAAACCCCCCGACCACACGAGCGATTGATTATGTCTTAATATAGGCCAAGAATGATTAAATAAAGATTACGCCTTGCGCATGATTTACCGTTAGATGACGTAGTAATCCCCTCGTAAAGGTTACCAAGTCTGTATCATATGTAAAATTTATAATTTCTTACAAAAAATGTATGTATTTTGAGATAGTTGGCAGCCCTGTAATAAATTTACTCAGAGAGTTCTAAAAAAGAAGTATTACATCCGTGTTTAATAAACAACGAATTTCGTGTCATATTTTATAATAAATACATATAAATAATATTAAAATTATATAAAAAGTGTTTAAATTTGGTTGTTTAAAAGCTGCAAAACAGAAAACAAAATAAAGTGAAAAGATAAGAAAGAGAGCAAATATGAAATGTCCAGTGGGCTAATGCAAGCAAAGTAACAGGAAAAAAACAAGTAAGAAATTATATTAAAGCCTAATAAATTGCCCATTTTTAATAAAACGTTTGTATTTGCAAAAAGCTGTATCATTTTACAATTTTCTAAAAGATGAATCTCGAAGGAAGTTTTGGGTAATATTTTGCAAACGAGTGAAGGCTGTAAATGTGGATAAAGAAAAAATTTGTGTTTTACATTTCAAGCAAGAAGATTTTGAAAGAAACTTGATATTTGAAATGGGTAAGTTAAAACAAAATTAATTCTTGCAGTACATTACTAAGGCATTGTGAATAGAATTTAGCAAACGGCGTTCAAAAATTTCAAAATCCCATGCAGTTCCGTCTTTAGACACTAATGTTATTGAATGTGAAACGAAAACTGCAAATGAAGCTGAAGTTGCAAATGTATATGAAGGACTACGTGAAACTGAAAAGCAAAATGATATTCCAAATTGATCGCGGAAAATGCCCCAAGGCCGACTGATCTTGAAGAAGATCGCTTCTAAACTTACACCATATTTTTCAAATTAAATGGTAACAAATTATTACTTTCAAGCGGATATTTACAAAAGCATTTGATTGAAGCCAAAGAAATTGAAGCCAGTGAATACGTGAAAAAACTGTTTTTAGGTGTCGAATGTATTTTAGAATTAGGAAACTAAATGTCAAAATCGCTGAAAATACTTATAAGCGAAAAAGAAAATTTGATAAAATAACTAAATGATATAAATTATATACACATAATATAATAGTGAAATATTGTAATAAAAATAATGAAAATATATATATATATAAAGAATTTATTTGCTTTCAGAACATTTAGTTAGAAAAATAACAATTTGTCCCACTGTCATGTTTTTACACAACCATTATTAGTTATACAGCTGAATTTTATTAGCCAATCAGAACACAGCTTGAGTGACGTCAGAATTCCTACATGCGCAGAAATGTTTTTTTTATAGCTGCGTGATGGCGTAATCTTTATTTAATCATTCTTGATATAGGCAATAAAGCCGGCAGAATAACATAAAATTAAAAATTTTTTTTTTACGAAAATAAATTTCACCAAAAGCACTAGATTAAAACGATTCTTTTGCCATTATATATTTAAAAAACTAAATATGTGTTCTAATACATATTCATGCAGTCTACACGTTAATATCTTGTGTTGGCAAAAGAATTTGACAGTTGCTGTGGCAATAATTACCAAACACATTGCTCGTGTGGTCGGGGGCTAAAGTCCAAACCCAACTCATTTTATGTGCGATGTTTAAGAATTTGCATGGTACAATTATATATATATATTTTTATTAAAAGTTTTTATTTAAATATTTTAAATAATTGCTAACATAATGAAAAATGCTATAGTGAGTTTCCAATTTGCAACCGAATTCGTCCTGCTTGCGAGTTGTATGACGTTTCCAATGTGTCGTTATCATCTATTTCTTGTATTGGGTAATTTTCGTCGATTATTTATCTTAATTGCGAGTCATTGCAACCATAGTGATAACATAGATTGCGCAGGGTGCAGCACACATAAATAATTTTAATTACCTTATTTTTGGCGAATAATGCAATTCTAGGGTCCCAAGTAAACACATTCATATATTTTTGAGTATACCATTAGTTGTTTCTGTAATATTTCGTACTCGCGAATGCATTTCAGTCGATCCAGCGCTGGTTGTTCTTTGTGGTGTTAGTAACCATGGTTCCTATAGATATCTATCATCTCCTAAAGAATAAAACTAGTTAAATTACCCTATTATTTATTTTTGCATATACAAACCCATCAACCAGAATTGCTTCTGTCCATTTAAATAGTCATCTTTCATTTTATTTCTTATTTCGTTACTATTCCCAATTGCAGAATCGTGACTTGCTCCACCATGAAGATCTTCTACAAAGCGTTTTCTTGTTTCATTTTACGATTTCTAGAAATCAACTGTAAGTAATGTTATATATATGAGAAGTCTATAACCAATATACCAGCATGACTATAACCACTATAAAGTCTTTCCGATTGTAGAACAAATGCTGATTACGTTGAGGGCTAATAATTTTTATATGCGTTCCATCAATGCACCCTATAACGCCTGGGAAGCGATATTTTTCAAAAAATTCATGGGCAATAGCTTATTTTCTTCTATCAAAAGTTAAAAATTTATTAAGTTAAAAATTTATTGAAAAAGTGCCAACATTAAAAATTGAGTTGCCATTTAACAATCAAAAGTGCTAAAAATTGCATGATTGAGCCACTTTGGCAATTATGCTTCGTACCGTAATAAGAAATTCGTATGGCCATTATTTTTAAGTACAATTCTCAGAATTGAGTCATATGTTAACCACCACTTATCTTTGCTGTTACTTCTTTAAATGGGACCAAAACAAAAAAATATCTCTTATACTTATTTGAAAATTTACAAGAATTTTCACAAACAAGTAATATAAGTACGAAACTAGTTTTCCGAATTTAATGTTTAAAAATAAATAGGTATATCGAAGCTAAAAATATTGCTATATCAAAATAAAATATGTTGATATATACAAGGTAGGCCAAAAGAAATTAACCTATTGGAAGATGCTCTTATTTTTGCAAATGGCGGCCAATGTCTCAAATCTGTTTTGACATTTGTGAAATAGATAGATGTAGAATGCAAGATAACAAGCGGTACACTCCCCAAGAACGCGGAATAATCGTCCCAAGGCCGTAGCGGACGATTTTTCGACCAAAATCATGAGCGACAAGGCTCAATTCCTCCTCAGCGGGTAGGTGAACAAGCAAAACTATCACTTCTAGGGAACCGAAAATCCATAAGAAGCCCTTACACCAGCTCAAAGCGATTGTATGGTGCGCTGTTCACGTTGGAGGAGTCATCGGGCCATTTTTTTCGAGGACACCGCTCGTCAAACGACAACAGTGGACGGTGCGCGCTATAGGACCATTTCAGCAGAGTTTTTTCTGCCGCAGTTAAACAAATTAGGACTGCAGGACATCTGGTTCTAACAGAACGGAGCAACGACACTCACTGCATGAGCCACAACCTATATTTTGAAGGCGGCGTTTCAGGGTCGCTTCATCTCTAGTTTTGGCGATTTACATTGGCAAGACCGCCCGATTTAACCAATAAAATTCTAAAGGTTCAAATAAACATAATCAAAAAACAGAATCGAAGGTTTTTTATTTAAAAAAGAATGAGAGCCAAACAACATCGGATCATCAAAGAAAAAACTATTTTGATTGAGAAAACATAATTTATTATCAGCCCAATTCTCCCTCCCCTATTATGAATAATTTCTCCCCGCGAATTTTCTCCTTTCCCCTTATTCTCAATGAACTTCGAAATTGGGAAAGTCTTCCAGGAAATAAGTAAGCATTACGAATGACAATTAAAGGCAGAATGTGATAATAAATTTTGGGAATAATTCCGCCAACAAATTGTAAGGAAGTTGTGCAAAAAAATATAAGTATTTAATTTTTGTATGAAAAATTTAATAAATATCGTTATTTAACAGTTCAAAACAACAAACAAAAACTATTAGAGGTTTTTTTGAACACAATGCAATGACCCATTCTCTGGACATCTATAAGAAGTCAGAAGCCAAGGCTCAAGAAGGTAACCTGCGTCTTGGCATGCACCGGGATAGGAGGCATCGACGTACTGAATTTTTAGCTCATGATCACAGACCTGTTAAAATTTTGTAACATTTAAAAATAAAAAAAATTTAGTAAAAATTCATACCAGCATAACACTTAAACTGTAGTACTCCTTTCTGTTGTAGTACAAGTGTTTATTGTTAAAGGTAGCTATAATGCGGACATGTGCTTGCCTCTTTCGTTTTGCAGTATGTAATCCACCTTGGGCATAGATGCTCTTCCAATATGTTTAAGACTTCTGTCAAAATTTTGCTCAGACTGCATTGGGCACGTCGCAATCTTTCCCTATACCCGTTTGGTACCCACTTTCAGCAAACAAACGTTAAGCTGCACTTAGTTTCACAAGTGGGTGCGACGTTAACTCGTCTAGCAGATATTTAAAGGCTGGTTTGTTTACCATGTAACATTTTTCGAATCTGCATTGCAAAAGTAAAATAATCATAATTAAAATTAAAAAATAACATATTTTTATACTTACGTTTGAGGCAGCTCAAGTCATCACGCAACTGTCTCCTTGCAATTCTTTGCTCATTTCTTGAATATTGCTGTTCTTCTGCTTCAGCTACCACTCGAAATGCTACACTAAACATTTTATTTAAAATTATTATTTTTCAACTCGACACTTGTTTTTAATAAAAATTAATTGCAAGTTTTAAGTCAAAACAACAATAGATGAAAGCAAAACAGCTGGCTATGAAAATTCGATATTCCCTTTCTCACAATAACATTCTCCCCGTGTGTTTAGAATAGAATTTGTTCCCGGAGAAAATTAACTACCTGGGAACTCATTTCCCGGGGAATATTTATAATTGGGCTGTATATGTTAAAAAATAGTTTAAACTATTTTGGTTATACACTACCTAAGTAAACCTAAGATATATACATATATATAGAACTTTTATTTTTCTATTTTTAAATTTGTAAATAATTATTGTAATAGAAATTAATAGCTATTTATTATCAAAGAGATGGCAAACTATCCGAAAATAACTTCAAACAATAATATAAATATTAATAACGTCACGGATGTGTAATCTAATCGATGTGAGAATTAATTCTTTTAGAAAGCGGACTAATTGAAGATGATGGCGAAGGTTCTTCCGAATCGTCCGAAATTCGTTGTTGCAGAGACGGCAGACGATTTAGGTAACGATCTGGTATACCTGCTTGTAGTAATGTGTTACGATCGAAATGGTGGAGATTATTATTGTAATAAGTAATGGCATCCCAACAAATATCACTTAGTTTTGGTATTGTCATCCACATTTTAAAGAGATCATTGCGACGGTACATATTTTTCGCGTTATATTCAATTCCACCAAAGATGTACATACAACCATTTCCAGCATGTGCTGCGGAGTGGAAATAAAGTGGGCGTGCTAGGAAAGCGCTGTGTATTTTGTACCATTGCTTAGTACGTAAGTTTATTTTCCATATGTCATTAAAGTATGTAGTTAAATCTCCCTAAAATAAAATAACTATATTAAGCATTGATTTAATACAATATATGGAAATTTTAATTAAACCTGTAAGCCACCAGTGATAAAAGCTTCTATATCTCCATTTGATAAAGTATGTTGTACGCAGGATAGACATTTACGAGCCCGTGGATAACCAAGATCATCCGATGTTGATGCAGTTCGGTCGGGAAATGTTTCAAAGTAATCCCAACAATTCATATCCAAATTAAAAGCTGGTATGCGCTGCAGGTCATACACAGTATTCGCTGTTCCACCACCTAAAACATAAATATGGCGACCGTCGTAAACAACTTCATGTCTATATCGGCCCTCAGGATCGTCGCGCATTTCAGGACGACATATATAAACGTTTTCCCAAACTCTAGTTGTTAAGTTGAGGCGATAAACATCACACGAATAGTCGAACCCCGTTGTTCCACCAATTGTATAAAGATAGTCTTTATGTATCACAATTCCTGGGCCATACTGCGCTGCAGGTAAGTCACCACTAACTTTTAGAAGCATAACTTGCGGGGTTTCTCCGGTTGTGTAAACATAACAGTCATTTGAGCATATTTCTCCGAATGGGTAGCCAGTGCCGCCATGTGACTATAAATATATATGCAACTCGAATAAGTTAATATTGTATGTATTTCATTATACAAACTAAGCAAATCATGAGATTAAAAGAAAATTAAAAAATTGAGATGCACGTATCTTAAACGTTTAAATGTAGCCTGCTAACGATCTTATGCAACTTAGAGATAAGTTTTTTGTCCGTTACGTTAATTTTGCCGATTACATATTTAAAAGGTTAGATAAAATGTGAGCGTGAAAATAACGTTACACAGAAAAAAATTTTAAAGAAGTTTATTTTTGTAGTGGCGGCCAACATGAGTTTTAATTTTTTTTATAGTGCTTATATTGCGCTGGTCAAGTCCTTTCAGATGATACCAATATTGACGCTTTCAGTTGTCTAGAAGCTGAACAAAAATTGATTTTCGTTTGTAAATTTTTGGAATATATATTTTTCAAAAAAAAAATTTCGCCTATAACTTTACCGATTAAAGCCCGATTTATCTAAAATTTTTCACGAATATCTCTAGGCATATTATATCTATAAATAGTAACAAAGGTACCTATAAATTATCCTATGGCTGAAAAATTTTAATTTTGATGATCGCGTATATTTGCTCATATCTCAGAAAGTTATAGGGCGATTTTGCTGAATTTCAATAGCGATTCATTCCCGGATATTTCCAAAAGATTGATACCATACACAGGTCTGAGAAACATGTGGTTGCTTCTAAAAGTTGACTTCAACCAACACACGGACAGACGGTAAGGACTTAATCGACTCCTCTATTCATAAGCTTTCAGAAAATATATACTTTGTGGGGTCGGAAATGAAAATTGTAGAAATTACAAACGGAATGACAAAGCTATGTATACCCTTGTGCACCACAGGTGAAGGGTATAACAAGTAAAGGTGCTATTTTCAGTTCTGCCAAATCTTATAATACACTTTACTATCATGTCCGTGTGGTGTCTTTTGATTAGTTTATTCCCATCGGACAAGTCTTCAGGTGGCGGATAAAGGCGGCTTAGTGTAGGGTGTGGGGTCTGAGCGGATCAGACGCCCAGGCGAAGTGTCCCGAAACCGGGTCGTTCGGCCCAATACAATATGCATAGCCCTAGAATCGTCTGTGTTCTCGCGGAACTAATAATGTAGGTGGTTGGTAGCAGTGCCAACCACCGAAAAACTCCCTACGACGCTAGGATCGGGTTGGTTGCAATTATACTGCGCGAGATTGTCCGTAATTTACTGGCCTACTCATGGGAACAAAATTAATAAATTGAATTTAAATTAAATCGATGGAAAGAGAAGAGGAATGGAAATACTGGCGACGATTAAGGAAGGACAGAATGGAGGAGGGATTCTTCCTTGGGGGCGTTTAATTGACCAAATAACGTGTTTTTGCGATAAACCTAAGGATGTATGCTTTAATGGTGTGGATCATCAAGGGCGATAATCATGTGACGTCAAATGCAATAAAATTTCTTTCGGAAGAAAGGTTAAAGTTAAAACTACTTTAACACTAGCTTCGGTTTATTAACCTTATGGAGCTGCGAATTCGCCAACCTTTGATTTTACAATAATAAAAATGGATTCTGAGGCAATGTGGTTCGAAAACGAAGAAGGGTATGAGCAAATTGAAAGGATACAGAGAAGATTGCTTAGAAGCAAATCCGATATTCTAAGCTTGAATGAAAGAGGTAATTTATTTTTATGCTTGCGAAAAATAAACGTTTACTTACGCAGAATATTTATTTTTTCAGCTTTATAAAAAAATTTAGATTAAATAAAGAAGCATTTGTATATGTACATATGTCTATATTAGCTTGGAATACAATATTAAGAAATCAAGTGCAATTCCGCCAATTATCAAATTAGCGGCTACGTTAAAATTTCTTGGTCAAGGTGGCTACTAACACCAAATTATTCAAGATCATTTCCTCAGATGATACTACCCAGTGAAAATGAACATTTATATTTTAATAGGAAGCTTAAGCATAGCATGAATGCTATGGTTGTAAGTAATGTTTTGCTTTTTAAAGGTTACATTTTTAATAATGGTTTATTTCAGATATGTAATCATTAAATGATAATTAGAGCTGTCGATTGTAGGTATGGAGGGGCAAGTCACGATTCCCATGTGTGGAATCTCTCCAATGAAAGACAAATACTGAAAACAAAGTTCGACAGCGGAATGAACGGAACGTGGATCCTTAGTAGGTATTTTTATACCCTTCACACAGTGAAAAAGGGTATATATAGGTTTGTCATTCCGTGTGAAATTTCTACAATTTTCATTTCCGACCCCATAAAGTATATATTTTCTGAAAGCTTATGAATAGGGGAGTCGATTAAGCTCTGTCAGTCTGTCCGTGTGTATGTTGAAATCAACTTTTTGAAGTCCCCCGATATCGCATGGACCCGGGTGAGGTATTAAAATATCAGAAATATTCGGGAGTAGATCGGTATTGAAAATCAGAAACATCGGTTCATAAACAACTGAGATATGAGCAAAAACTCACGACCACCTCGATTTTTTTTCACAAAAACAACATTACAACAACAACATACATACAAACGTGTATACTGGTTAGAGAAAACGTGGCATCGAATCCCAGCTGAGCCAAAAAAAAAATTTTTTTATTTTTTTTTTATATTTTTTTTTTAATTTTTTTATATTTTTTTTTATTTAATATATTATTTATGTTTTTATTATTATTTTTTTTTAATTTTTTTTAAATTTTTTTTTATTATTTTTTTTTGTTTTATATTTATTATAAATATTTTAATTATTAAATAATTTACTAGATTATTCGGGATATGCTCCCATAATTTTTCAATAATATTTATTTGGTTGTTGGGTTTAAGCTGGTTTATATGCATTTCACTGGTGCTTATGCCAGATCATCAGTAAACCTTTACCCAAAAAATTCTTGAAAAAGTTTAATATTTTTATAAGTTATATTTTTAAATTCTCATTCACAAAATGAGAATTCAAAAATAAAACAAAAAAACTATAAAAAACTTTTTCAAAAACCCAACCAACAATTTTTCAATTTTAATTTATTTTATTTTTCTAATCTAATTCTAATGTTAAAGGGATTAGAAAAATAAATTAAATTAAAATTGAAAAATTGTTGGTTGGGTTTTTGAAAAAGTTTTTTATAGTTTTTTTGTTTTATTTTTGAATTCTCATTTTGTTAATGAGAATTTAAAAATATAACTTATAAAAATATTAAACTTTTTCAAGAATTTTTTGGGTAAAGGTTTACTGATGATCTGGCATAAGCACCAGTGAAATGCATATAAACCAGCTTAAACCCAACAACCAAATAAATATTATTTTAATTATTTTTTAAAAATTCGGCATGGCCGAATATAGCGCTCTTACTTGTTTTTCTTTTTATTGTAATACTTTTACAATTTGACAACTTTTTATGCGACTCAGGCTATCCATTAGAACCATGGATCTTAACACCATATCGAAACGCTACAGAAGCTTCTGCTGAAGCACTTTTCAATGAAAAGTTCAGCAAAGCCAGATCATTAATTGAAAGAGTGTTTGGTGTAATAAAAGGAAGATTTCGGTGTTTGCTAGCGGCCCGAGAGCTACATTACGATCCACCAAAGGTGGTACGAATTATGAATGTTTGTTGCGCGTTGCACAATATTTGCTGCAAGTTTAACGTTGAACTGCCAACGGATTACTCCGAAGATCTGTCGCAATCGAATAATAATATACCAAACTTAAGCAATTATAATAATAGTACCAACAATTATACAAACATCGCTAGAAAGATTAGAGATGAAAAAAAAACAATATGAATTAATTTTATGTAAATGTTTTATTTAAAAACCCTTTTTTCATTATTCTTAACTACTAGATAAAACAATCTTTAATATTTCAAAACACAAAATCGCATTATTGATAAAAAAAAAAAACTTACAGGCTTATGTATATAAAAAATAAAAACAAAAAATATAAGCGCTTTTCATTGCTTAACTTATCACTTGGCAGTTCGTGGCATATTAATATTAACTAATTGTATAACTAAAAAACAAAAATACTACATACAGGTACATATACTATATATCACATTAGTTTCATTTTTTGCTCTTCAATATCTAGCATCATTTTCTTTAATTCAAGTTTTTGTTTTACCAAATTTCTGTTTTCTATTGCATTTTCTTTTTCAAATTAAAATTTTTGTCTTGCCAGATCCAATTCTTTTTCTCTTATTTCGAAATCCTTTCTCTGATATTGACTTTCACAAATTTTTAATTTTTTCAAATTTTCATTTATTTGCTTCAATGAAGCAATACTTTCGTTTTGGTATGCAATTTGATTTTCAACAGACTATCTCTATCACAGAAGCTTACTGAGCGTGAATGTTTTCTTAGATTACGTTCACAGCTTTGGGAACGTACATTTGTTGCCACCTCCGAATCAACTTTTACTTGCGTAGCTTGTAACGGCACTTCGTCCAACTGGTCCATCACATTACATGTCTTCACCATTATTTTCAAGATTGGAAGCAGTTGTTGCCCCGTAGGGAATTCGGAATTCGTCATGTTTAACAATTTCACCACTTGCTCCTCTAAGGGAGACAGTGGATTATGATGGGCCACCGCCAGTGCCGCCAATGTCGGTTTTATTTCGTCTAAGCTTCTGTTTGGTGTGTACTTTAAAATCGGCCCAAATCTATTAAAATTAAAGTTGAAGTCAAATATTTTTGAACTGGTTTATATATTTCATACTTTTTTCCATCCTGCAGCTTCTCTAATAAGTATGTGGTTCATTAACATTTAGTTCTTCAGTTAACGTTTGCCACACAGTATTTGCCAACTGACGTGCATTTGTCGTTTTCAAATGGCCTCTTGCCAAATGGCTGTGCTTTTTCATAAATTCTACCATTTTTTTAAATTGACCACGTTTGGTGGTCTTATTGCTTGCTTTCCTGAATTAAATAATAGCGGAATTCACTCTTGGTAGCATTTTTGCAATTAGTGCAAATATGCACTAATTTTTTGCTACCAAGCGTGAGTGCATTTTTCATGTGTGTTGCAAACTTATGACAACGAGATGATTTTTTAGGTATTTAAGAAACAACAAATCTTTTTTTAAATTAATAAGTAAGATTCTGTGTTTTAATATTTTCCAAAAAGAAAATTAATTAATTTTAAATAAATTACAAATCAACGGAAAAATATAATATCACAATTTGTTTGGTAAAAAATGCCATGTATGAAATTGAATTTGTGGAGATTTTAAATCCTTAGAGTAAAAAAATTGTGTATCTGTTGTGCAAATTTGTGTGACATTACTTTGCACTGATTTTTAGTTGTGCATATTTGCTCAAGTGATGCAAATTGCAATTTAATAGAATTTTTTGTCGTGCAAAAGTTAAATTGTTTGCTAGACTTTCACGGTCTGCACGACTTGCAAGGGTAGTTTGCATCAAAGAGTGAGTTCCGCTAATGAATATATGATGAATAAACAAATAAAATATTATCTTTCACATGTTTGTACTTTGCGAATGTTTTTTTGTTATCGAATAAATTTTGCGAATTTGATATGTGTTTGACATTTGTTTTCGCAATGTAGAATACCGACTTGCCACCTTTTCGCATTTGAAATGCGATTAAAAAAGAACTTTGCGAATATCGCAATACAGAATAGCAATTGTTCGCATTTATGTGTTTTCGCATCGTATCGACTTTCGCATCGCATCGACTTTCGCATCGCAATTCAGAATAAGCCTCCTGGACAGTAAGCGGTCTTGAAGGGGGCGAAGAGAGACGTGAATGCCTACTAAACATGCAGAAACTACATAGGCTGTAAACTGCATTACACGACGGTGTTAAGATTCATTCTGACGTATAGTTTTACTGCATGGTGGATGATATTGGAAAATGGTTGTTATAGGGAGCTTATTTTAAAGGTTCAAAGGTGTGCTTAGTGCCATGAGAAGTAAACCTCAGGGGCACTAGACACCATTCTTAATACCGTAAAGGGATAACCAAGGCTTAATTAGGCTAGGTGAGTAAGGGTTGTGTAAATACTTAATATCGGCCACACTTGGATTTTATGTGAAACTGGTTTCCAGGGCTATATTCATAAAGGATCCCACAAAGTATATATATTTTCTGAGTCCTGGTATAATTTAAGGACGATCTAGCTAAGTCCGTCAATTAAAAGCACCATAGAGTTCGAACCGAAAAAGTTATGGGGCTCAAATTTTGCCAGAATATTTCTTATACACAAAGTTTGGTATTGTAAATGGGCTAAATCTTAATATTAGGAAGAGAGTTATAGATCGTAATGCAAGAGTAGGTCAAAAAAATCATGTCCTTCCAAAATCGAATTAAATGCAATTGTGTCTAAATGAAATGATGAAATTTCGAATGCATATATCCTGAGTAAAAAAATATCTTTCCCAGAAAATTGCTAAATTCTATACAACTATATATACATATATATTGAAATACTTAAGTTGATTTAACAGTAGAAACTACTTTGACACGCCTACAACAAAGCCCATTTCTCATATAATTTACTTTTAATAAAATTAAAAAGCTCATAAAACCGACAGAATTATTTATTTATTTATTTAATATCAATACAATAAAAGCCTTCATGGCAATAAGATATGTATTGTTAAATTTAAAACTATGCATAAAGAAATATAAATGAATACATACATAAGTAGGTATAAAGAAAAAAACAAGTGTAAAAAAACATCTATATATTTAAAAGTGAAACTCTATCTGTCTCTCTGTGTGTGTGTGTGTGTGTTAGCTATAGACTCCAAAACCGTAAAGCGGACTTAAACTTTGGCAAGTTGTTGTACACATTCCAGGGGGTGTGTATGGGTGGTAAAAAGTTGGCGGGGTCACGGCAATAAAAAAAGTTATCGTTTTTAGCAACTTGCACTTGACCGATTTTTCTGAAACTTTGCACATACGTACATATATTAAACTCTCATGATTATACAATTTCGTGAATAGAAAAGTGGGCAGTACGACGCCCATAAAAAAGTTATAATTTTGAGGTACTTGTACTGGACCGATTTTTCTGAAACTTTGCACACATATTGAGCTGCAGTTTCGTGATTAGAAAATTGGGCAGTGCTACGCTCATAATCAAAAGTTATAATTTTTAGCTTCTTGCACTTGATATTCAATTAAAATTCAGAATGCATTTTTATTCATTAAGGGGCATATCAACGCGCGCCGGGCTTGGCTAGTTATAATATATTTTAACCCTATATCCAAAGTTAGAAATTAAGATTGAGTATCATTAAAATAATCCAATAGTTTTTTCTTATATGTATTAGAAGAGTAAGAAAAAAGTTTAAGAGATCTAGGAAGCAGACTCCAGACACGGTGAACTCTTGTAACAAAAGAGTGATCAAAAATAGCTAGATGTCCTAGAGGAACAAGAATTTAAACATTAAGTGTAGAGTTCATAAAAGAAAATTCATTAGCAAGGAAATTGGGTTTCCCAGATTTAATAACCTTGTAAAAGTAAAGTAAAATACGAAGATTTAAATAATCCTTAAATTTAAATTTTAAACATATTGGAATAAAATTAGAGGTTCTATTATGTTCTCCAATTTTAACATTAAACACGTAGAGTATTATTTTTTTTAACAGTAGCCCATGTAGCAGAAAAAAATTCAAGGCAATAGTTAATACGAGATATGATAGGTAAAATAGCAAGTCGATTTTTTATATGTTGCGGCGTAAAAGTTTTTAAAGAATAAAGCCTTCTTAAAATCATACTACTTTTATTAGCAATAAAATTAAGATGATCATTAAAACTTAGTTTAAAGTCCACAATAACATTTGACATTTGAGAAATTTAACAAATAAAATTGCTTGTCCATTAATATATATTCTTGGATTAGAAAAAGCAAAATTGGATGTATTAAACTTAATGCCTTCGTTTTAATTGGATTAACTTTAAGAGAATTTAAATCCATGCAATTTGAGATATAATAAAGGTGATTATTTATACAAGAAAATATCATCAGCAAACAAAAACAATTGACAAAAACTATTGTTCAAATTCGGAATGCAATCATTTATATAGGCAAAAATATAGGACCCAGTACAGAACCTTGAGGTACACCCGAGGAAACATAACCTATGCTAGAACGACGGTCGTTTATAGACACATATAGAGATCGAAATCGATAGAATTAAAAATTCTATTAAGTTTACCTATAAGCGTTATTAGGCATTTATCACTTCATTTTAATTTTAATAATCTGGCAACAATTTTGAATTTGACACATGCTGTTATATTCCGTTATAAATTTTTTATTCATTTAAGTAATTGAAAAATTGCAAAAAGTTTAGAAAATAAAAATTTTGTTGGTTATCTTTTTAAAATGTGTCCTAAACAATGTGAAACGACTGAATCTCAGCGGAGAATAATTTTACATTTGCATAACCAAGGCAAATCGTCGATCGATCCAAAATTAACATCTTCTCAGGTTGCTGCAGAGTTAAAACAAAATTATGGCAAAGATGTACACCCAAAAACTGTTCGGAGAACGTTACATGAAGCTGGGTATAACTCACGCAAATCATGGATATCTACTATTAATCATAAAAATAGAGTTGACTATGCCAAACAGTTTGTAAATAAACAATGCGATTTCTGGGATCAGGTACTGTTCACAGACGAAAGTAAATTTAATATTTTCCGATCTGATGGACACATTAGGGTTTGGAGAAAGTGTAACACTGCATATGAAGCAAAAAATCTTTTGTCAACAGTAAAGAATGGTGGCGGTGGTGTTTTGGTATGGGACTGTATGTCTTCTGCGGATGTGGGAGAGCTCGTATTTATTGAAGGGATAATGGACAAGACAGTTTACCTTAACATTTTAAAGGAAAATGTCAAAACAAGTGCAGATAAGCTAAACTTACCTAGCTCGTTTACATTCCAACAAGACAACAACCCGAAGCACACAGCCCATTACGTAAAGACTTAATTTGAACATTTGTGGGAGGAATTGGAGCGAAGAATCCGAAAACTCGCAATTATAAATAGAACTGAGCTGAAAGCAGTTTTAGTAGAAGAATGACGAAACATAGGAGAAAATGTAACTAAAAAGTTTGTTCACTCCATGCCAAATAGACTTAAGGCCGCCATAAAGCAAAAGGGACTGCCAACTAAATATTAGATACATACATAAATGTTTTAAGAGGTTTTTGTTATTGTAGAAATAGTTGTGCCTATACTTTTGTCCAGTAAAATAGTGAATTTTTTAATCTTTTTTTAAATAACTTTTTTGCAAAGAAAATATATATAATTTTAATGGTTATTATTTTAATGTATAAGCTTAATACCCATTATTGATTCATAAAATAAATATTTCGTGTTTCCTTATATAAATTAAACAGCAGTTGCTTTCAAAATTACGCTTGTGCCTATACATAAGTCCGTCACTGTAGCAGGTAAAATACTTATCGGACGTAAGTCCATTTTTAGGAATTGGTGTAACAGGGCCAAGTTTCCAAGAATTGGGAAAATAAAAACAAGTAAAAATATTTATAAGTTGAAGAAGAGTATTAGAAATAAGGGAATATATATTCTTGATAAATTTTACTGTCATGACCAGAAAAATTTGATTTAATCGAATTCAAAGCAATTGTAATACCATACTCCCTAACCGGGATAAAGAAAAATTAATCAGTATTATTTTCAAGTTCTAAGACTCTATAATTAATATTAGTTCTTGCTATCTCTTCTACATCTAACTCATTGCATTCTAAGTTGTCAGAACCAACACAGCCAAGCCTACGTATTCTACTTCATAACTGCGTATTATTAACACTAGCAAACAAACTTTCACCATATTTATGACAAGCTTTTCTAATTAAAGATTTAGTTTAGTAGATTTAGTGGAGATGCCATAACCGAAAATTTCAACAAACAGAGATTCACATATAACATAGTGTTTACTACGAAAAACAGTCCGGTAACGAAAATTTTTAAGAATTTATAGGCATACACCACCCCCTTGTACAGGCGTATTATTTTCATTCCGATTACAATTCCTAGTACGATCATTCCTTACAAGATCATAACCTGAAAGCGACAAAGTTTCAGAAACACCAATAATGTCAAGAAGTGAATTATGAAAAATACTTTTGAATTCCTAAAATTTAATGCAAGAATTATGTAGACATAAACTTTGGCCGTTAATATGACCAATATTCAAAATATCGCACGATGTAGAATGACAATTATTCAAACAAGAAATATAAATGGATATAGGAACAAGATTATTATTAAATATAAAGACATTAAATTTCAGGCAATATTTATATATGTATAAGGGGGAGCAAAAATATAGAAATGATGCAAACATAAATAAATATACTACATATTATAATATATAACATTTTAAGTTTTAAAAAAAAGCAATCTTGATATAAATAAAAATAAAAAAACAAATATATATGTATACACATATGTCATACGTACATAAATACACTAAACATATGCACATACACAGTCATTTAAATATATGTAAATACAAATATGCGCATAAATTCATACATATTACTGGGCCAATTCAAAGTAGACTCTCATATTGTACTATGTCATATAATTCATATTAATATGACTAGTGACTTTGAACTCCTTTTGTTAACAAATTATTTATTTAATACAAGAAAGAAGACAAAGAGATGACGCTGTTAAAAATTGTATGTATACAGGAAAGAAGAAAATAGAAAATACTCTCTCTGAGAGGTGAGAAGCGAAGAAATTCTCTCTGAGAGACAGTATGGTTAAAAGTATAACATAAACAATTTCTTATACATAGGAAACAAATGTGTAAAGTCATATTATTTTTTTTGTATGGAAATTACTAACAAAATTTTTATGCATGCATAAAATAATATGAAATAGTACAAATATGACTGATATGCAACCACATTGAATTGGCCCACTATAAAAAAATCAAGGCATATTTATTCATCACCTACGGTCTACACCAGCCATCGATTTGTTTGAACAACGAACAATTTTTTGTGCGCACATGAATTTGCCTGGTGTGGACCGCTGTTGTCGATGTTTTGTTCTTGTTCAAACAGCGTTGTCAGAACATTTGTTCGAACAACGATGTCTGACATTAAAAGGCATTTTGAATATGAAAGAAAGAGACGAAACATAAAAATACCAACAAAATACTCTTTATACGTTTTCTCCATATCAAAGAACATGAACAATTTTTTGACAGTTGCTATGCCGACGTTTTGTTCTAGTCTAAACAAATCGATGGCTCGTCAAGACGTAGAGTCAGGTAATTGCAGTTCGGAGAGAATTTTTTTGTTTATATTTTTTATATATGAAGATTGACATTTGAAATAAATTTAAAAAGAGAGAAAATTGTTTTTTATTTATGCATTTTGACAGCTGAAATTTAAAATAAGTGTTGAAAAAAAAAATCAGCTGACGAATCAAGAATACCTGATGAATAAATATGCCTTGAATAAAAATATATAAAGTTAAACAGAATTCAATTTAAAAAAAAAAGTTCAGAGACTTAAATTTCCCATTGAGCATAGTAATTTTTACGAAAAAGATTTCACGATTTAAAATACAATTTATTAGCAAGGGATGAATAGTTATCGTTACAATACACACGAGCCTCTGCAGCACCAACAACAACATCAGGATTTAAGTGACTTATTTTTGTAATATTTAGACACAACTTTATCACGTTTAGCAATTAGATTAAATTTAACAATATACATTGCATTCAGGATGTCATCAATATCTATTTCCACTTTAAGATGCGCACACAAAGAATCAACAGCAGAATTGAGATTACTTATTTTGATAAAAAATCCATGTTTGCAAATTTTCAGAATTGTACATCTAATTTTGTCAGTTTTATCAAGTTTTAAATTTTAAATATACTTTGAACAATTTTTAGAGAAAGATATTTTTTACTCAGGAAAATTTATTTTATGAAAATTTATCGCTCTACGTCAATGCGTTCAGCACAATCACATTTATTTGTGTATAAGAAATTTTCTGGAAAAACTAGATCCCCCAAACTTTTTCGGTTCGAGCTCTATCGTGCTTTCAACAGACGGACGGACATAACTAGATTGTCCTGAAATGAAACCAAGACTCAAAAAATATATACTATATTGTGTCTAATACGGAATGACAATACAATACAATGAATATACACCCAGGGTACACTTATACAAGGTGGCGGTGCCAACCCAGCTGACTATTTTTTTGTGTTCTGGAGTATGTCGAACTACATATTTAAAAAAATGATTTCAATTCCGGAAATTGTCAAATTCCATACACAAAAAAAAAGAGACAAAAATTTCTCTCCTTTACGCTATCACCTTATGTAATTACACCATGTATACACCTACATAATTTTTTTGGTGTTGGGTATAAAAATTTAAATTACATACATATATATACATACATATAAAACAATTACGTATAACAATAAAAATTTAGGTGTGTGTGAAGTTAAATTCGAATTTAACTAGCAGAGACCAGAACCACATTTTGCAACAGAGCTTATTTTACAGATAAAAGAGCAATGTTACATATTTAACAGTGCAAATACTTCGTATATAGTAAATTATTATGATCAATATTTTATCTATGGACCTAAGTAAATATACCAAACTATGTAGAAATGATAATTCAAGGAGTCCTTAACGACACTGGATAAGTTTAATTTTTAAAATAAATGTGTATGGTGGCCCAAGGAGCACCTAATGACACTGCATTAGTGTCATATTTGAAATAATGTTGGAATTTTAGAAAATTTAATTTAAAAAAAATAATAATAAAATTTTAAGACGAATTCTTGAGAAGATTAATTAAAATATAGCGTTATATGTGTAGCATTCCAAAAATGGCCACTTCTCAAGAATTCGTCTTAAAATTTTATTATTTTTTTTAAATTTAATTTTCTAAAATTCCAAAGCTTTTTCAATATGACACTAATGCAGTGTCATTAAGTGCTCCTTGGGCCACCATACCTATATAGCGTTATATGTGTAGCATTCCAAAAATTGCAATTTTTTGCATGATCTTCTAAAGAATTCGTCTTAAAATATTTTTATTTTTTTTTTAATTAAATTCTCTAAAATTCCAAAATTATTTGAAATATGACACTAATGCAGTGTCATTAAGTGCTCCTTGGGCCACCATACCTATATAGCGTCATATGTGTAGCATTCCAAAAATGCCCATTTTTTGCATGATCTTCTAAAGAATTCGTCTTAAAATTTTTTTATTTTTTTTTAAATTAAATTTTCTAAAATTCCAAATTTATTTCAAATATGACACTAATGCAGTGTCATTAAGTGCTCCTTGGGCTACCATACCTATATAGCGGTATATGTGTAGCATTTTTTCCCACTAAACTTTCGAAGAAATTCCATAAATTTAAAACTCAGTTTTCTAAAATTCCACATTTATTTAAAAAATGAGACTTATCCAGTGTCGTTAAGAACTCTTTGAATTATCATTTCTACATAGTTTGGTATATTTACTTAGGTCCATAGATAAAATATTGATCATAATAATTTACTATATACGAAGTATTAGCACTGTTAAATATGTAACATTGCTGTTATCTGTAAAATGAGCTCTGTTGAAAAATGTGGTTCTGGTATCTGCTAGTTAAATTCGAATTTAACTTCACACACATAAAATTTAGTGGTAGGGGTAGCGAAGCGTACCGGGTTGTCTAGTTTAAAATATATATATTTAATTGTGTGGTAAAAAAGTGATTTAAATGAATTACGAAAATACCAAAGGTTTGTATCCTGAACGTATGCCTAGTCAGGAAGGGGACTTAACAGGGTAGAGAGTATGCTAAGTCCCCTTTCTGACTAGGCAAGTCTCTTGCACAAATTAGTTTTTTGTTTTCTTTTATTTTCCTTTGAACTTGCTATCACGTTAAGACACAGCAATTATCTTTCCCAAGTTTCTTTTTTCAAGTTTTCTTTTACTTATTTTCTTTTGTATTTTTTGACATTTCTTATTTGTTTTTGGTTTCTCAATCAAAAACATGCTTGTACTTGCCGAGTACAGGCAAGTATGTACTCAAATATGAGAAATTTTTTTCCTCTTAGCCCAACCTTACCCCTTTTATCAATAACACAAGAGACTTGCGGAAGAGACTTTCCTTATCTGTAAGGTGTCTAAGATTTTACAGTTCTAATAATCGTGATTTTCTACATAAATATTGCATGCTCATTTTTTTATGTTAATTTCGGACGTATTATTAGGCATCACTCTCACACAAACAGAGTAAACCTGATTTTAACAATGTATCAATAAGAATAATGTTAGATAATTGGAATGTAATAGGAAAGATGTTGCATAAGATAATAAACAAATCACTGGAAACGGGAGAATTTCCAGAAAATTGGAAAGTGTCGTCAATGTCGCCAATTGAGAAAATTGCAAAAACATCCAAGTGTGAAGAATTTAGACCGATAAATACATTAAAAACATGTGAAAAAGTAATTGTGAAAGCCGTAAACCAACAGTTGAAAAATTATTTCGAGAAAAACAAACTTTTTTCAAAAGTACAATCAGATTTTAGAAAAAATTTTTCGTGTGAAACAGCGGTAAATTATGTCATTAATAGATGGAAATATATTGGCAAAAATAAAAAGTGTTAAATTAGAGAAGGCGAAATCAAATTTTATAAATAATGACTGCGGGGTGCCCCAAGGATCTATCTTGGGAGCATTACTATTTATTATATATATTAATGATATGCCAAACGTTTTGAAGAAGTGTGAAGTCATCTTATATGCAGATGATACGCTAATTTTTACAGAGGAAAATCTAGAAGAACAGTGCAATTCTAATATGGAGTATGACATAAATAATATAAATAAATGGCTAAAGATGAACAAATTAAAATTAAATGAAGGCAAAACAAAATTATTGCGAATAAAAATGAACAATATCGAATCAATTTTTAAAATTAATAATCAAGTAATTGAAGAAGTGAATCAAATAAAATATTTGGGTTTAATAATAGATAGACAATTAAAATTTAAGGAACATATTGAATATCGGTTGCCTTACTTCCTCAACCTCATATTTTAAAAAATATAACTTTTCAGGAGAGGAAAAAAACGGTTCATCTTTTTATACTTCAGTGTTTGGTTAAAAGCTTAAATGCAATTATCAAGGAATTGATTACATTTATGTATATTAGTAGTATCTCGGAAAAATGTATGATTGAAATAATGTACTTGATATGGTTGCAACAATCTGGATTGTTTTATAGCCATATTGAAATCAGCTGGCACATATAGTTCTCTTCCTTTCTTTTTTCGCTCTATAGAGGCATGCACAGAATCACACTTTGAGTGTGGCCAACTATCAGATATTTTTGCTCTATTTCTGCTTGGTGGGTGCACACAGAGTTTTGTTTTAAAGTAGTTTGCTCCAGTTGAAAGTAGAGAAGTTGTTTGCACAGCTTGCAAGTCCACCGTTACCATTTGAATATCACCTCTTGAACAACGTTCCTTGTCTTCGGCTTTTTCTTTCCTGGCGCGCTCCTTACTTGCTATGTGAAGTTGATATTCATCTTCTGGGATGTTTTTATTTTTACAAGCAAAGCAGATATCACATTGATCTTTCTTTGGTTTGTATATACTAATATTGGCCTTGTGTATTACGTCTAAGAAGCATTTGTACGTTGCCTTTTCAACTTTATCAATATTCCGATCCATCAAATATTTTTACTGGTCCACTTTTTTTTACCATGCCAACGTTGCTTGCATGTAGATTGCCAGTAACCCATTTGGACACGCTCCATTCACCCAGAGAAAGTGTACACAAAAACATTTTTTTACAAACAACCTTGGTCACCCTCCCAGAAGTTTTCAAAGTGTAGACTAATGTATTTACTCGCCGAGAAAAAGTACCAGTTGTTCTCAAAGTGACCGGTTATTGGGACACCATTGCAACAACATACGCTTTTTTCTCTTCCCAGGACAGCGAACAAAATATTTTAAAAATATTCTTTCTATCTTCTTCTGTAATTTCGTTGCACTGCTTACCGAATTTTTTTGCACATATTTCCGAACGGCAACGAGCCTTCAAAGTTCGCTAATTCGCTAAATCGAGAGTTCTTTAAATCGGCAAACCACTGTATACATATGTACATACTCACTTCAATGCTATTGTGAAGAAGGATAGAATAAAGAGACACATTTTAGTGGGTAAATTCGCAACTAAATTTACGCAAAGACGAAATTTTTAAAATTCTTAACTGTTTTACAGCTGCACATATTAAGATAAGAGTTTGACGCAGTTATGAAAATAGGAGTGATTAAGATACGAAATTATATTTTATTAATATTAACAGAATTGAGACAACGTATTGCGATAATAACTTGTTGCAGTAATGGAACACAAAAATAGCAATCGTTTGATATGAAAAAGTCAAAACCGTATTTTTTTAAGTTACGAGGTTGAGGAAGTTAGGCATCGATATATATGTATGTAGGAAAATAGGAAAGAAAATCGGTTTTTCAAACGAATACGTAACAAAATATCTTTTATGAAATAAATATTTATAATACAACTAGCTAACACCCAGTGTGCTTCGCCACCCCAAATTTTAGTATTTAATTCATATGGCAAGTGGCACGCCCACTATTGTTATTGCACCCATTTTTTCCATAAATGTTTATTTGAATATTTGAATATTGCGTTTATAGTAGAGAGAGAACTAATACAACGGAAAAAAACCAACTCCACAAAATTAAAAAAAAAAAAATATTTAATGATTTTAAAAATAGACAGGACTATAGAAAATCATAAATAAAATATATTTGTATATTATAATAGTGAAATTATATAAATAAACTATTATAGTGTGTTTTAAAATTAAAATAAAAATCTAAGATTGCAAATATGGCTGAATGCCATCAATGTAAAACTGCAATACGCGGTGAATCTGGCATAATGTGTGAAGGAATTTGCAAAAAAGTTTACCATTGTGCAAAAAAGTGTTCAGGAATTGATCAATACTCTCGAGGAATACTGGAATCCGGTGGCTTCATTCGTTTCTTATGTGATGATTGCCTCCAATATATACATAATATAGATACTGCAATTGGAGATGTGCAGGAAAATGTAAGAATAAACAAAGAAAACTTAGCTGCATATAAAGGAGAATTTAAGGCAACTTTAAAACAAAACGAACATGAAATAAAAAAACTTCTTGAGGCGATTGAAAAAAGGTATGATGAGAGATTAAAAAAATTAAATGAAGCTCAAAAATACTGTGATTTGAATGTAAAGGAAATTAAAAATTTATATAAAACAATAAATGAACAACAACATAAAAATACAGAAATGTGCAACTCAATTGAAGAAAAAAACAGAGAAATGTGCAACGAAATAAAAAAACAATAAAGGAAACAAGCGCGAAAACAAGTAAAATGTCATTTTCTGATGCCTTAAAAAACAATTTAGTGATGCCAGACCAAAATAAACAGAACCCGCTAATTATTAAACCGAAAGAAAAACAGGACGTCGTAAAAACAAAAGAGGATCTAAACAAAAAAGTTAACCCAACTAATTTTAAAATTGTAAATGTTGAACAGAGAAAAAATGGGTCAGTTGTTATTCAGAGTGAAAGTAACGAAGAAAGAGAAAAAATTAAAGAAACAATGGAAATTGAAATGGGTTAATCGTATGAAATTATGGTTCCAAATCAGACTGAAATGAAAATCAAATTAACTGGAATGACATTTAAGCTAAAGGAGAGTGAGATTATTGAAAAACTGGAAAAACAAAATGATTTTCTTAAAGGAAGCCGGATGGAAGTAATGAAGCTTTTCGAATATAAGAGAAATGGGCGTGAAATTTACAACGCAATACTTAAGATTGACAATAACTCATACGTAAAGGTAATGACGGCACAAAGAGTAAATATTGGGTGGGAGAAATGCAGAGTTTTTGATGGCACTGATATTACGCAATGCTTTAAATGCAAAGGGTACAACCATAAATTATTGGATATCAAATTCCAAGAGGTATGCTTTAAATGCCACGGAAATCATAAAGCAAAAGATTGCAATGAAAACGTTATAAATAAATGCATTAACTGTGTGAGAGTTAATAATAGGTTGAATCTTGGTCTGGATGAAAACCACCTAACAAATAATAGAGAATGTCCAGTGTTCCTAAATAAGCTTAATGCAAAAAAGAGAAGAATCGGTCTCACGGCTTAACAATCATGGCAAATCAATGGTATTTATACTAATATACAAGGACTTATAAATAATTTCAACCAGTTAGAAATAATGATGGAAACAAAGAAGCCTGAATTTGTTGTTCTCTCGGAAACACATTTAACTATAGACGTTAATGAGGAAGAAACACAGATAACAGGGTATAAGCAATTTACAACGCTTACAAATTCAACAAGGACAGGCGGAGTAATCATTTATTTCAAAAATAATTGGCATGTGAGAAAAATCGCTGAAAAGGTTGTTGACTCGAAAATGTGGGTTACTGCGTATTTGGCGAAAAATAATAACAACAAATTTGTAATTACAGCTGTATACAGATCACCAAGCAGTGCTGAAACAGAGTTTTTAGAAGCATTTGAGGAAATATTAGAAGAGATAAATGAAGCAAATTGTGATATAATAATAGCTGGTGATTTCAATATAGACTGGAGTAAAGAGAGTTTCTATAAAAACAAAATGAGTTGTTTACTTGATGACAACGGCCTTAAACAGATCATGAATGAATTTAAAAGAATAACACAGAACTCAAAGACATTAATTGATTATATAATAACAAACAACACAAATATATCAACACAGATTAATAATTCAAACAAAATATCGGATCATGAAGCAATAGACATAATAATAAATAATGCAGAATACAATCCTAATGCGTATAAAGATATTGAAATATTCAAATATAATAGAGACAAGTATAATAGGGAAATATGGAACATACAGCAGATAAATATAGATAACGATCTAAACAACAGCGTCAACTTGGTAGATAAATACTTGGAAGATGCAGTTAAAAAACTAACTAAAAAAAAGACAATTAAAGAAAATTTTAAATGTATATGGTTTAACGAAGAAATAGGACAATTAAAAAGAGAAAAAATTCATAAATACCAAATTGCAAAGATACAAAATACAAATGAAGCTTGGGCTAGCTATAAAACAACACGAAACTTGTACAAAGTAAAAATTGAAAATGAAAAAAATAATTATTTAAATAACAAAATTAACAATATTATTGACCAAAAAGAAATGTGAAGGGAAATAAAAAAACTAATTTTAAAGAAAACGAAAAGTGCAATTGAAACTGTGATATTTAAGCAAATAGAATATAAGGAAAATTTTGCAATAGCCGATAATTTTAATAAATATTTTATAAATAGTATTAAGACAATTAGAGATACGATAAATAATGTGCAATATGTCAATAGTATACCTGTGATAACCTCTCAATTTAAATTTCGTGCAATATCATTAGAGGAACTTAGAAAAATATGTACAAATTTAAAAAATAAGCCGGACTATAATAAAATATCAAGTAAAATGATTTTAAATAGTTGGAATATCGTGGGAAGAAAATTACAAGAAATAATAAACAAATCGTTAGAGACAGGAGTATTCCCTGAAAATTGGAAAACTTCAATGGTTACACCAATTGAAAAGATAGCAAAGACAAGAAAATGTGAAGAATTTCGACCAATAAACACATTGAAGACTTGTGAGAAAATAATAGAGAAAGTGGTTAAGCAGCAGCTAGAGCAATATATTGAAAGTAACTCAATATTATCAAGGTATCAATCTGGATTCAAAAGAAAGTATTCATGTGAAACGGCAGTGAACTATTTAATAAACCGATGGAAGAAAACCGAAAAAAACAAGAAAATAGTGGGAATTTTCCTGGACTTCAAAAGGGCATTCGAAACAATCGATAGGAATATACTTCTGCAAAAATTACGAAACTACGGCATTGTAGATACAGAACTAAAATGGTTTAAATCATACCTTACGAACAGGAAGCAAGTAACTAAAGTGAATAACTCTAAGTCTAGCATAGATAATAATGATTATGGAGTACCACAGGGATCTATCTTGGGGGCACTGTTATTTATTATTTACATAAATGATATGCCAAACATTTTGAGTAAATGTGAAATAATTCTATATGCGGACGATACTCTAATTTTCACGGAAGAAGAATCAGATTACGATTGTTATTGCAACCTCACTCACGATATGAAAAGCGTGAATAACTGGCTTAACATGAACAAACTTAAACTAAACGAAAATAAGATCAAGAAAATGGAAATAAACACTAAGAGCAATTTCATTTTTAAAATAAATAATGAGATAATAGAAAAAGTTGACCAGATAAAATATTTGGGTTTTGTTATTGATAAAGACTTAAAATTTAAACAACATATAGACTATATTTGTAAAAAAATCGGTAAAAAAATTGGTTTCTTCAAAAGAATTAGAAAACAAATTTCAATCATAACAGCAATCAACATATATAACACTATAATTAAACCTCATTTCGAATTCGGGTCAACCATATTGTACACATGTTGCACAGCGAACCAGATTGAACGTCTGCAGAAACTACAGAATAGAGCAATGCGAACCATACTAAAGTGCAATAGATACACACATATTAATTTCATGCTAGAAACACTAAAATGGCTCAATATAGAACAAAGGCTCAAATTGAACACACTTAATTTTATTCAAAAAATTAAAATCGGTGAAGCCCCAGAATACTTAACGGAACAAATAACATATGTGAGAGACGCTCAACCATACCAGTTAAGAAACGTGGATCATTTTAGAATTGAAAGAGTATCAACAACTGCAATGCAGCGGTCGCTATTTTATAAAGGCTTACAATTATTCAACTCCCTGCCCAATGATGTAAAATTAGAACGTAATATGAATTTATTTAAAAAACATATAGTCTACTATGTAAAACATAATATGTAATATGAATTTATTTAAAAAAACATAATATGTAATTCCGAAAAATTTATAGACAAATGTTAATGTAGAAAAGTATTTTTAATACTAATAAAGAAATATTAATAATATTAATAATCAAAGTTGCTTTTGCAAAATTTTATTACTCTAATCGATATCGTTTTCCAAATATACGAATTTTAGTATTTAATTCATGTGGCCACGCCTACTATTGTAAGTACGCACATTTTTTACCCAAATGTTCGTGTGGATGTCAAAGTTTACCGTACTTAATTTGAAGACTCTAGCTGCATTAACTTTCGTGATATATAATATTTAATACTTATTCTTTAATAGAGCGTGGCACCCCGCCCACTTACAATTTCAAATCAAAGTATAGCCTATAGTTCCTTCCAGACATACAGAAAGATTCTGTGAAAATTTCAGGGAAATCGGTCCAGCCGTTTAACCGTCTATAAAGCACAAACAAACATACAAACATATAAACATACAAACACACATCGATTTTTATATATATAGATGATAAAACCACATTTTGAATTTGGCTCGACAATTTTGTATACATCTTGCACATTGACACAAATTGAAAGACTGCAAAAACTACAAAATAAGGCGATGAGATCAATTCTAAAATGCAGCACTTATACACCAATAGAATATATGCTTGATACGCTTAAATGGTTAAATATAAAACAGAGACTGGAAATCAATACACTTTATACATCAATACAATTTACTTTACAGAAAATGAAAATAGGAAACGCACCAGAATACCTCATAGAACAACTAAACTACGTAGGAGAGATACAGCCGTACCAGCTAAGAAACTCGAACAACTTTAGATAACCAAGAACGACTACAACAACAATGCAACGATCTCTTTTTCACAAAGGATTACAACTTTACAATATGCTACTAGATTATATAAAATCAGAAATAAATATTAATGCGTTTCGAAGAAATATTGTGTAGGTACTTTATAAAAAATAATATTGTAAATTAGAATTTAGGATTTTTTACCAAACTATATATGTATATGTATGTATATATACCTATAGATATAATTTTTTTTTTTTTTTTTTGTAAGAGAAAGTTTTTTTAAATACTACTTAATAAATAAATAATAATATAAAAAAAAACACAAAGATAGGATGATTTGGCAATAAAACATTTAATGTTTAATATGTATTTAAATGTGTCAAGTCCCTAAAAAATTGTTAATTACATGGACAAAAGTTGTGCATTTACACTTAAAACATGGCAATAAAACAGATCACTTGAAATTACAATTAATAATATTTATGTCCCTATAATATATACATAGTTTTAAAGCAAAATAATTTTTGATTTTTTACCCAGAAGAAGCTACCCATTGTTTGGTAGCGAAATATTGGTTTCTAATAAATAATTTTTTATAAAAAAACAAAAAAGTTGATCTCATCTATATATATAAAAGTGAAACTCTGTGTGTGTGTGTGTGTGTGTTAGCTATAGACTCCGAAACTGTAAAACCGATCGGGCTCAAACTTTGGTAAGTTGTTGTACACATACCAGGGAGTGTTTATGGGTGGAAAAAAGTGGGCGGTGCCACGCCCATAAAAATTAGTTATCAATTTTAGCTACTTGCACTTGACCGATTTTTCTGAAACTTTGCACACATATCGAGCTGTCATGACTAAATAATTTCGTGATAAGAAAAGTGGGCGGGGCCACGCCCCTAAAAAAGTTTTAATTTTGAGGTACTTGCACTGGACCGATTTTTCTGAAACTTTGCACAGATATTGAGCTGTCATGACCTTATAATTTCGTGATTAAAAAAGTGGGCGGGGCTACGCCCATAAAAAAAGGTTATAATTTTGAGGTACTTCCACCAGACCGATTTTTCTGAAACGTTGCATACATGTCGAGCTGTCATGACTAAATAATTTCGTGATTAGAAAAGTGGGCAGTGCCACGCCCATAAAAAAAGGTATCATTTTGAGGTACTTGCACTGGACCGGTTATTCTGAAACTTTGCAAACGTATTGGACTGTTATGACTTTACAATTTCATGATAAGAAAAGTGGGCAGGGCCACGCCCATAAAAAAATTTATAATATTTAGGCTTTTGCACTTGATATTCAATTAAAGTTAAGAATGCATTTCGATTCATTAAGGGGCGTAGCAACGCGCGCCGGGTTTGGCTAGTGCTTAAATAAAAATCAAATATTAGCAAAATAATTTTGTTAAAATAAAAAAAAATATTGGTCGAGTTGATGAGGGCATTAATAAAAAAATGAAGAAAACTTAGGCTGTTGCTTTAAATAATGACATAAAAATCCTTTTTTTTAATAAATAGTTAATATGGATTTTAATGTCGCTTGTGGCATATACATATTTATGTATGCATCCTACTAATACATTTAATGTGAATGTCTGTATGTAACTCAATCACGCAAAAACGGTTAAACGGAAATAAATGAAATTTGACACACAGATAGACAACAATCTAGATTATCACAATAAGCAAGTGAATTCGCATTATGCGAAAAATATATATTTTTTTGTATTTAGTACTCGGTTGTTCAAAGGTTTAGTGTCCAAAATTTACACGTAATGACAAAAAAAAAAGTATCATTCATCGTCGTCTGTAGAAGTTTTTTTTTTTCTTAAATTATTTGCCTAAGTTTTATTCCACTAATATAAATTAGCTAGGTATATGAATGTGTTTAAATGTTTTTATATTTTTACTCAATCACGCAATCACTTGCCACACAGATATAAATAAAACAACCTGAATAATTACATAGAAGCTGCCTTTCGTGACGATAACTACGCTAGCATTAAAATAATAATAAAATTTTTAGAATTATGTAGACATAATACATAGATACATTTTAGAAATTTACTTACAATTAAAACATTATTATAAATGGCTAAAGCATTTGATGCGAGCTCTCTGGGCATATCACAATTATCACCATTTTGAAGCAACTTCCAGCGATTTGTAGCAAAGTTGTATGCCCATAATTCTTGAAATAGCATGCAGGCACCGCGACGCATATCATTTGTTCTTCTTTTAGGATTATAGCCACCCAATGAATAAAGATGAGATTCAGAAGCAACCACACGATGCCCACTGCGTGCTATTGGATAAACACAAGAATGTTTTCTATTTTTGAAGTGACATTGCAAGAGACGTAATGGCTGAAAGGCGTATGTGGATTTTTTTAATAATTGATGTTTTATCAATATTTTTTGCATAATCCTATAATTTCGTAACGCATATTCTGTATCCATTTCTGAAGATGTGTCGTATTCGTCCGATGAACTAAACTGATCCATAATCTCTTCTAGTTGATCATAATTGATAATGCCATCTTCCTCATTGTCGTCACTTTCATTTGAAATTTCTTCAACGATGTCAATTCCCGCATAATCTAAGTTAGCATCTATTCCCTCTAAAGCTAGGTTTTGTAATGGTTCATACTGATCCTGGTTTTCAACTAAAATCTCTTGTTCTAGGTGATCCTCTTCTTGAAAATATTCATCATCCCGATCCATTTTAATTCGTTGAATGAAGCCTCTAATATACGTATAAGTGTGTTGTATAAATTTATTTCTAAATAGTTTTAGATTTTTTAACAAAAGTAACAAGAAAATGATTACTAATATTGTTTTCATAACAATTGATTAACCACCAATTGTTCACACACAACCACAATATGAATAAATGTACTTTAAACAAATAAACGGTAAAAATTTAACCAAATTTTAAGGAATTTTAAAATATAGTAATTATTTAATTCGATTCTTTTTGACCACATCCTACACACACTCAAATTAGTATTTTATTTGTTTCTCTAAAAGTCCCTAAAACGTAATAAACTCTACCACCCTCTTAGTGGATAAGTGTTGTTAAGTTTATTCGCCTTAGTCAAAAACGTCATTCTCCAATATGTAGTTACAAATTATTTTTTTTCGTTTTTATAGTAATAAATATACAAATTATTGAAAATGTCTTTGATGAGTTTTCTAATGTTGTTAACAGATAATTATATTTTAGCTCATGTTTCCTTTAGCTCTCTTCTATCAAAAACACCAATTATTTTAATTTCTTTGCAAACTTCTAAAATGTACAAAATTTATTCAAAAATCTTTGAAATTAATTTGATTTATTTCGTAATCAAAACAAAATACGCAATTCTAATCCAGTTAAAAAACAGAATACAGTTGAAAATAAAGTAAAAAAGAAACCAAGGCAAATTTATTAAGCAGATGGTCTTGATAGTCAGCAAATTAAATTTTCTTCACTTATTTGAAACTTTAGCTTTCAAAGTTCATATATAAAAAATTATTTCATATCTTCTCTAATATACCTTAAATGTCAAAATTTATATAAAAATACAATAACAAAAGATTTTCTTAACTAAGATTACCTGAGGAATAAATGGCAATGAAACGAGAAATTTTTTTACAAAAAACAGTGATACGAATTCAGCTATTTTTCCGTAAATCTAGCGATTTCAACACAGCTTAAGGCTAGTCAACCCCTTTTACAATCGAGAAATTAACTTTTGTTATACCCTTCACCTATTGTACCAAATACCCCTTTCGCATTGGGCAAGTCACTTGCTCAAGTTAGTTTTTTATTTTCTTTTATTTTTCTTTGAACTTGCTTTCATGTTCAGACTCAGCAACTGACTTGCCCAAGTTTCGTTCTCTTTTACTTATTATACTCTTCACACAGTGAAAAAGGGTATATATAGGTTTGTCATTCCGTTTGAAATTTCTACAATTATCAATTATCTACACATACATACAAACGTGGTATACTGGTTAGAGTGAGCCAAAAAATTTTTTTTATTTTATATTTTATTAAAATTTTTATTGTTTTATTTTTAATTTTTCTTTTAATTTATTTTTTTTAAGCACATAAGTAAACTTAATGTATAATATGTTTTTATATATGTATGTTTTGTATGTACGTATTTCATATGAGATAAATGGTGACATAAACAATTGTTGTTGCATGACAACACGTTGTGAAGGGTATATAAGATTCGGCATGGCCGAATATAGCACTCTTGTTTGTTTTTATTACTCTTTTGTTTTTGGTTTCTCAACAAAAACTTGCTCGTACTTGCCGAGTACAGGCAAGTGTGTACTCAAAAATGAGCAAGTTTCTTCCTCTTAACCCGACCTTACCCCTTTTGCCTATAAACACAACACTTGCGCAAGTCACTTGCGCAAGTGACTTGCCTAGTCTGAAAGCCGTGAAAGGTATATAAAGCTTTGTAATTCCGTTTGTAAGTTCTACAATATCTATTTTCGACCTTATAAAGTATATATTGTCTGAAAGCAGAAATTAAACCATATTCGTCTGTCCGTAAGTTCGTTGAAATCAACTTTTAGAAGAAACCACATGTTCCTCAGACCAGTGTATAGTATCAATTTTTTGGAAATAGCCAAGAATGAATCGCTGTTGAAATTCAGCACAATCGTCTTATAACTTTCTGAGATATGAGCAAATAAAAATGACTGCCTCTGTTTTTCTCATATTTTTACTATTAAGATTAAAATTTTAAGGCATAGAAAAATTATCGGTACTTTTGTTACTATTTATAGATACAATATGCTTCTATAGATATTTGTGGAAATTTTTGGATACATCGCGATCTAATCGGTAAAGTTATAAATATGTTTTTAAATTTCAGTCAGTATAACGAAAAGTTAGTCAATATAAATGTAGAAGTTTGTTTGCTTATGTAAATATATCTATCAGAGATGCCACTACAAAAATAATTTTCCTGCAAAATTAAAAAAAAAAAAATTGGACCGATATGTATAAATTAATTTTAAAATATAAATTCTATTATTAAAATAGCATAAAAAATAACTTATATATTACTAATAGCTTTTTGTATTAAGTATTTTAATAGTGTCTTCATAATATATATATGTATAAATTTATTGTAATTAATTTATTCTGGCCTAATTTTTTTTTCTTAATATTCTTAAAATTCTAACAATTTAATTTTAAAAAATGTTTTACGATGGTTAATAAGAGAAAATAAATGTATAAATGAAAAAATGTTTTGCTAAACATTTAGGAAGTTGATAAGCTTAGTTTTTAAAATTTCTTGAGAGCTCCTAACTTTTGGTATTTTATCAATTTTCATAGATTTAAAAAAAATAAATATATTTAGAAAGACGTAAGATGCCAAAGTTCTTCCAACACCCTTAAGTGTACGAAAAAGTACCCGGGTACCTCTATGCGTTTGTATGAAAAAATGCTCATACGACAACTTGTATTAAGAGAAAGAAACAGAAATTTATTTACACTTTCTTATGTTTATAAAAAAAGGACGTATACATAGGTACATAGGTATACATTTATGTACAAATTTGTTTTATTGATCGTCCTGTAAGCAATTTTTACATAATGGTCGATTGACCGAATGTGAGTTGCAAATGATATGAAACAATTGCTGAAAATTTTACGTGTTTTCCTTTGCGAAATTTCGAACAGATCATACAACTTCCTGCTACATTAATACGGCCACTTTTATCTCTGAGTACATTAGAGGTATCTGGCTTTACATTGGTTTCAATCTGTTTGCCAAGTATAACTTAAATTGATGTTCGAGTATTAGTTTTTGCGATCACCTTTGAATTTTTAGCACGCTGCCTTGTGTTTTCAATAGACAATTGTAAACCTTAATCTTTAAAAGAACTTTAATTGTTGGAAGTGAATTAAGTATTATGCTCCGTATAAATAATGTAAGATGCCAATGCTGCATCTTAAGGGATAACGACCAACGACTTGCTGCGCCTGCAAGTATATTCGCCTAACAACTTATCCATGTAGTCGACACCTCCTTTAGTTTTATAATAATAGTTTATAATGGCTGGTATAGAACGTTTGTTTTTTCTAACTGTTAATGTTTAATGTTAACTAATTACATCCCATTACATTACATTTTCGGTTGTTACATTCCTTCCTGAGCTATTTTACGGACTTATAATATCTAAAACCATTCTTTCTCCTACATTAGTCAGATGCTCACTTTCTGGTTGGTTTACCAGTATACAACTGACATGCAATAAAGAGAAGTTAAATGAATTGCAAGCCCAAAATATATTTTATGTAGCATTTTTTTTTAAATTTTATTATGTATCGATGTAGAATTATAATTAAATTCTTCAAAAAAATTAAAGTATCTCGTTTTTGTAAATTTGTTTGAAGAAATTTTTATTTTATATTAGATTTGTATTAAGGTACCCGGGTACCTTGTAGTACAGGATAAGTAGTTTTTTGTCAATCACATAAGGGTTAATCAAACGTAAGTCAACATACTGCGTTAGTGTTGAACGCTTTGTGAATATATATATAGAAGTTATAGCATGTTTCCACGGCCACGATATTCGTAATTCGATGTCTTATTTATAATTCAAAGGCTAATTACGAACCAAATTACATAATTTTTCCATGCAAAATTTTCAAAGCGAATTACTATTTTTGTGCGTAATTCATTTAGAATTACCATGCGAATTATAATAAAATCAGAGTATTCTCTAAATTTTATCGGTAGTTTACCATCTCTAGCTGTCAAAAATATCAAAGCAAAGCGAAAAAAAGAGAAGTTTTATTTCATATATAAAAAATAAAACTGAAGCAAAAACGAAAATTTTAAAGAAAGCTGTTATGTCTAGAAAACTATTGGCCACATCAAAATTATGGGATGAGACGAAATTGTGTTTAGAGGGTTTGCTGGCTGCACTGGTCCTATTTTCTTGCACTTTTTCTATTTTTTTGTAATTAAAAAAAAAATGATATTATTTGCATACATTTCTTATAAATTTACAAAATTATTACTTACTTTTTGCCTCCATTGATAAAATAATTATAATTTTCTATATAAAATTTTATATATCTTAATGTTCACCGCCAAAAAACAAAACGATAATTTAAATAAAAAAAAAAAGCACGAAGAAGAATTGTCAAATCAAATTAACAATATGTCGTGGAAACAGGGTAATTCACTAAAGTAATTTAAAGAGCGAATCAAGTAATTCAATGTGTCGTGGAAACATGCTATTACGTTGTAATGCAATTAAAAAAATCGCAATGGGCCCAACTTGTTTCAGACATTTTTAGAACCAAGTAAAGGGCGTTTAAAACCAAACAATTTGCCATTATTAACTCAAAATCATAAAAAATTAACATACGCAGTTGCCCATGAAAACCACAGATATTATCGTTTAGGATTTCATGATAATAATCCTATTTGGATTTATTATAAAAAATTATATAACGGTTTTTTTCCATTTGGAGTTTTTTTTCTAAGAAATTTAGTTAAATACTTGTGGCAAATTGTTTTTTAATTTTTTGCGACATACCTAAATGCATACACAATTTTATTACGAATATTTGGTGCCGGCAGAAACAAATAATCAAGGCAAATTCATTATCAGGTGGTGTTGACAACGCAGGTTGAGTTGTCAAATATTATTTATGTTTACATACTTAGATTACTCTTTACCCGCAAAAAAACACAAACAAAAACCATGTAGTTTTTGACACATCGACAGTCGAAAGCAACAATAAAAACCATGTTGTTTTTTTAATGTTGTATTTGTTGTAGAATTCGACCCATTTCTGACTAGGCAAGTCACTTGCGCAAGAGACTTGCGCAAGTCTTGTGTTTATACACAAAAGGGGTAAGGTCGGGTTAAGAGGAAGAAACTTGCTCATATTTGAGTACACACTTGCCTGTACTCGGCAAGTACGAGCAAGTTTTTGTTGAGAAACCAAAAACAAAAAAGAAATAAAAACAAACAAGAATGCTATATTCGGCCATGCCAAATCTTATATACCCTTCACAACGTGTAGTCATGCAACCACAATTGTTTATATCACCATTTATCTCATATGAAATACGTACATACATATAAAAAACATACATATATAAAAACATCCAATTGTAATATTATAAATTTAGTTTACTTATGTGTTTAAAAAAAAAAATATATTAAAAGAAAAATTAAAAATAAAACAATAAAAATTTAAATAATATATAAAATAAAAAAAAAAAAATGGGATTACTCTAACCAGTATACCACGCTTCAGAAAGTTGATTTCAACAAAATGATAATTGTAGAAATTTCAAACGGAATGACAAACCTATATATACCCTTTTTCACTGTGTGAAGAGTATAATAAGTAAAGGAGAACGAAACTTGGGCAAGTCAATTGCTGAGTCTGAACGTGAAAGCAAGTTCAAAGAAAAATAAAAGAAAATAAAAACAAACTTGCGCAAGTGACTTGCCTAGTCAGAAAGGGGTGTTATCACCACCTGATAATTAAATTCAATGTTTCATATGTAGGTTTTGTTTTTGTATTTCTTGCATTCATAAAGTCGATGGCATGGTACAATTATAGCAGGTAGTCTCGGAAAGCCAGCTGATTATTTTTTATTTGCTTATTTTGTGATACGAACTGTCAAATTTTGTTTATGTTTTTTTCAACACGTGTTAAATTTCTAGCTTAAAAGTAAACAAGTTTTTTTAATCAAAGTAAAAAGTGATAAATTTCAAAAGAAAATCAAAGTGATTTATAATAAATAACAATTTTGGATAGACTTAAATATATAATTAGAAAAAAGACTAATTTAAACAAAAAAATTAGAAAGTGTAGTGTATGCCAAAAAAAAAAAAAAAATGGAAATGGAACTTTTTTCTCTGTTCCACAAGGTGTTTTATGTTTGATGTTCATATAAATATTAAATACAAAACATATTTTGTTACAAATTTAACACACATCATAAATTTTTCTTACGAACTTTAAAAGTAAGCTTATTAAATGATTAACAAAATGAATCTATTTTCGTTTAATGGCGTTTTTTCTTGTTTGTTTTTCATTTGTCTTTTATCAACCCCTTTGCTGTTTGACAGTTCTTATCACATTACAACAATAAAAAGGCCTGTTGTTTGTTTTATTGTTCAATTGTTGTAATCTCGCGGTTACCTGCTATAAATGTACCTTGGTCGATGGTCACACACTACGATTATAGGCAATTCTTGAGTTTATATATGTTTTTATCGTTTTAGGTCAGGAGAAAACGAAGGGAAAAATAATCGCCGGTACTCGGCTATTTGAAGCAATTTTTTTTTTTTTTTCAATTTGACATTTCTTTTCATTTTGTGTTTCTCTTCTTGGTGTGTAAGCAATTTAAAATTTGAATTAAAAACGTCACAAATTAAACGTTTAAAATATTTAAAAATAAAAAAACACAAAGAAAATATTTTAGTAAGAATATTTTAATTAAAAGCGTTAATAAAAACCAATTATATTATTTTATGTATGTTTTTTGTTTTTTCTTATTGCTATTTACAGCTAAAGCAGCGTTTCCAGAAGCTTTGGAGAGAAAATCATCACTTACAGCAAAAAAAATCATATTTTGAAGAAGAAAATCATCAAATTATTTTAATTCAAACATTTTTTTACAATCGCAAAAAAAAAACAATAAACATTTATTTAGAAAACTGTTTTCTTATTAGATAAGTTATTTAAATCAAAAAATATATTAAATTGATACTAAAATAAATATACATATTTATATAGCAACTTGTGAATAAAATCAAATTGACAGATACTCTGTGGTATATTAATATATTCAAATTGCATATTTATCATTCGAAATGTAGTAAAAAACTTGAATGTTTTAATATAGAAAACAATCATACATTTAACAATTACATATGAGTTAAAGTATTTTAGGAATCACTTTATTGTTATACAGAATAGGTTTCATATTTGTATTTATACCTTAATATTTTTTTAAATTATATATGTTTTTAAATTATATTATTATCGTTTAACTTTAAGTATTTTTTTGAATATAATATACCCTTAAGAGTGCTGTTATCTAATCTATTTCTATATTTTGTTTTATTTAAATTTAAAACTTAAAATATTCGATCAACATTTGCAGAATAAATAGGAAGACATATTAGGCCCCTTTCGCATTAGGCAACTTTAATTGCGCAAGTATAATTTTAATTTTTATTTATTTTCTTTTGAACTTGCTTTTATGTTCACATTGAGCAACTTGGTTGCGCAAGTTTAATTGAATTAGTTGTTCTGTTTCATCTCGCTTCCTATTTCTCATCATTTTTAAATATTTGGTTCACTTACAAACAAATAAAATTTTCACACACACAAAATTACACAACACACCGAAGATGAAATAAAAGACAATGTCAAAAACAAATAAATATTCCAAGACAAGAATGACAGCAGAAGCAGAATTGCCAAGTACAAGCAAGTCTGTACTCAAATCTCGGCAATTATTTCCCCTTCACACCGACCTTTCCTCTCACACCCACAAACACAAGACTTGCGCAATTATAGTTGCCTAATGCGAAAGGGGCCTTAGGGTTTTAAGAAATTTTGACAGGGTCGGAAAAGCTAAGATTTTGTTAGCTCGTGTTATTTTTGAGACTTCTGACCAAAATTCTTCACAACTTAGATTATCTAAAGTTGTAAAGTGTTCGTCAAAGTGGAGACGACGTAGATCTCTAAGCTCGTCTTCTAAGTTTTGAACATCATTCTCATAAATTGAATAAATTTGAAAAGTTTTGTATTAAACCTGTTAAAGAAGGTACTTTTCTATTAATTATTTTTAAAGGGTCAAGACAAAATAATGAAAAAAAAGTTCTTTAAAATAATTATGGTTAAAATCAAGTCGTTTCAGTATTTGCTTACACAACTCAATGTAAAGTGAAGTACAATTTTCAAAAAAAATTTTTTTTTATTATCTTCAAGTTTAAGATTGGAAATTTTTTTGTTTTACAAACACGCCCAAATAAATATCTTCGTTTTGTAAACGAAACAATTTATTTTAAAAGTCAAGTTCATCGATTAAATTGATGTTAACGTAATTTGATTTTATAAAATTATCTAAAATTTTAAGATAAAGACATTGCATTTCATTATTTGAGAGGATGTGGTTTCAAAAATTATGTTAACTTTGTTTATTATGTTGAGAATATATTTTAAAAACACAGATAGAGTTCGAACTGTTTTAATTAGACCTGTGACAAGCTGATATAAAACTTTATTGGTTTTAAAATTGATTGTTGATAAGAATTGAAGAAAAATTATGTTTCATATCTACAACTTAAAACAAAAAAATATAATTTCTAAAAATAATTATATTGGGGGAAAAAATCATAAATCATATTTTAGCAAAAAAAATCCTTAAAAATGTGACAAAATCTTGATTGTGGCAACGCTGGACACAAATAACAAATTGTAAGAAAATAAAAGCTAAACAAAACAGAAAAATCGCCAAAGAAATCGTCGTGTGTGAACATGAAAGCAAGTTCAAAAGAAAATATGGAAAAAGTTGGGCAATTAAAATCGTCGTGTGACCTTCGACAAACGGAATACTTTTTTATTGTGTTTTGGTTTTTTAAACTGCTAAGCGGTACACAAACATCATACTTACAAACATTACACCTATACAGTCGGATTCGGGTAAGGGAAATCGATAATTGAAGGATTTATTTTTTGGCTTTTGCAAGATTTTCATTAATAAAAAACTTTGGATAAATTGAAACTATTTTGGTTAAATAGGTTGTCTACTTTTTATATTGTTTTAAAACAAATTAATAGAAAATGTTGCTGTAGCATTGTATTTCGTCGTATATCTATTAATGATAAATTTTTTCTACTAAGCAGTGTTTGCCTTATTGAACTTTGTAGCTTTAAAAACAAAAAGCTGTAAAACTGATTTTCCCTTATTCCCTCATTTTCTTTAAAATAATGGTAAAAATATTTAATTTTAGTTAAGTGATTTCCTCAATTAAACGGCGGTGATTTTCACATATACATACCTTTTTATTGATGTTATACCCTTCACACAGTGAAAAAGGGTATATATAGGTTTGTCATTCCATGTGAAATTTCTACAATTTTCATTTCCGACCCCATAAAGTATATATTTTCTGAAAGCTTATGAATATGGGAGTCGATTAAGCTCTGTCAGTCTGTCCGTGTGTATGTTGAAATCAACCTTTTGAAGCCCCCCGACCTCGCTTGGACCCGGGTGAGGTATTAAAATATCAGAAATATTTAGGAGTAGATCGGTATTGAAAATCAGAAACATCGGTACATAAACAACTGAGATATGAGCAAAAACCCACGACCACCTCGATTTTTTTGGACAAAAACAACATTACAACAACAACATACATACAAACGTGTATACTGGTTAGAGAAAACATGGCATCGAATCCCAGCTGAGCCAAAAAAAAATTTTTTTTATAATTTTTTTTTTATTTTTTTTATTTATTTTTTATTTACTATATTATTTATATTTTTATTATTATTTTTTTTTTTTTTTATATTTTTTTTATTTTTTTTTGTTTTATATTTATTATATATATTTTAATTATTTAAAAAAAACAAATTTTTTTTTTAGTTTTTTTTTTATTTTTTTTTAACATATATACGTAAATTTATAATTTTACAATGGGATGTTTTTATATATGTATGTACGTATTTCATATGGGATGAATGGTGATACAAACCAGAGAATGACAACGATTACAACTTCGGATATACATTGAGTATTATTAGCAAAACATGTATAAGTGCGTACGGTTACAGCTAAAAAAAATACTCTATCCGTACATACTCGTTTGATGTTCGGCATAAGTATATACAAGTAACCGAAATCTAAGTATTTTTCGCATAAATACTCTATATTTAACACAGTCCAACTAATTGGACTTAAGTACTTAAGTGCTATCGATTATCCGTAAAAAAAAGCGAGTAAAATGAGTAACCTTTTTTACAATTCAAGCGAGAGCATCAAGTAGAAATTTTGCATGAGTTTCGATAACAAAAAGCAATGTAAATACATACGTAATTATATAAATAGTAAATCAAAATAAAAAATACATTGTTAAATATCTATTGCCAGTATCAATTCAACTAAATTTTCACTTTTATTTTCTTTAATTTTTACTTATCTTTTTCTGCTTTTATATCAAAATGATTTCTTTTAAGTTGATAAGCCATACAAATATCAGCTATAACAGTTGCGTTTCTTAATACTAAAAAAATAATAAATATAAGTAGATTTATTTTTATAAAAAAAAAACATTTTATTATTATGTTAGCTCATTGCTTGTTTAAATTAATAAACAATATAAATTATATTGTTATATATATTTACTATAAAAATAGTTCCAACCCTGACCAATTTTCTTTTTGTTTGATAAAAATGAAAGAGCAGAATAAAGCACTTTTACTTGTTTTTACTTGTTTTTTTGTTCAAAAGTACTTTTAAGTATGTCGCAATACTTATAAGTATGTCGCAATACTTATAAGGATTTTGCCAATACTTATAAGTATTTTGCCGAATAATACGTATGTATAGAGAGTATTTTTGAAAATAAGTAATAAATATACTCGTAACCGTAGCAATTCATGCATGTACGAGTAGCTATTTTCTGTGATAAATGCATTGTTATACTTATAACCGAAAAAGATAAGTTAATATTCGAGTTATTTTTTTTCGGATAACCGAAGTCAGACTCTGATACAAACTACTGTTATTGCATGACTACACGTTGTGAAGTGTATATAAGATTCGGCACGGCCGAATATAGCGCTCTTACTTGTTTTCTAGGTATTGTAGTTGTTAAAAGAGGCATTGGGTACAGTGTGACACACAACTTTTTACCTATAGGCGCTTAATATATGCTTATATATAAAGTAGCTTTTATACCGAGTTTCAATTTAAGACAAACAAGGATTTTTACTTTACTGAGTCTTATATACCCCTCACAACGTGTAGTCATGCAATAACAGTAGTTTGTATCACCATTCCCCATATGAACTTCGTACATACATATAAAAAACATACATATATAAAAACATCCCATTGTAAAATTATATATTTACGTATGTATGTTAAAAAAAAATATATAAAAAAAAAAAATTTTAAAAAAAAATTAAAAAAAAAATTTTTTTTTTTAAATAATTAAAATATTTATAATAAATATAAAACAAAAAAAATAATAAAAAAAAATTTTTTTAAAAAATAATAAAAATATAAGTATTATATTAAATAAAAAATTAAAAAAACATAAAAAACAAGTAAGAGCGCTATATTCGGCCGTGCCGAATCTTATATACCCTTCACAACGTGATGTCATGCAATAACAGTAGTTTGTGTCACCATTCATCCCATATGAAATACGTACATACATAAAAACATACATATATAAAAACATCCAATTGTAAAATTATAAATTCACGTATGTATGTTAAAAAAAAAATAAAAATAAATTTAAAAAAAATTTAAAAAAAAAATTTAAAAAAAAATTAAAAAAAAAAAATTTGAAAAAAAAATTAAAAAAAAAAAAATTAATATATATATAATAAATATAAAACAAAAAAAATTAAAAAAAAAAAAAATTAAAAAAAAAAATAATAATAAAAATATATATAATATATTAAATAAAAAAAAAAAATTAAAAAAAAAATTTTTTTGGCTCAGCTGGGATTCGATGCCACGTTTTCTCTAACCAGTATACATGTTTGTATGCATGTGTTGTTGTTGTAATGTTGTTTTTGTGAAAAAAATCGAGGTGGTCGCTCATATCTCAGTTGTTTATGAACCGATGTTTCTGATTTTCAATACCGAGCTACTCCCGAATATTTCTGATATTTTAATACCTCACCCGAGTCCGAGCGATGTCGGGGGGCTTCAAAAAGTTGATTTCAACATACACATGGACAGACTGACAGAGCTTAATCGACTCCCCTATTCATGAGCTTTCAGAAAATATACACTTTACGGGGTCGGAAATTAAAATTGTAGAAATTTCACACGGAATGACAAACCTATATATACCCTTTTTCACTGTGTGAAGGGTATAAAAATTAGGAATATAATGAATTTTCTGTTTACATTTTCAGGTATATATGTTTATAAATATATGTATTTTGCTAATACGCATATCCTTTTAAGACTTTAGCTTTTTATATTAATGCCTAATTATTTTATTAGACCTATAAAGTTGTTTTTCTTGCCCGCATCTTTAAATCAATTATAATTAAATTTGTTATCATAAAAATATTATATATGTACATATATATAAAATATAATATTTATATACGATACAGCTACTTATATACATATAATCAAAATCCAATCTGTTGCATTGTGTGTTGTTTAAATTATTATGGCTGCTACTGTACATTATTTAATGTTAAGATTTTTTTCATACCACAAACAACACCAAATAAAAAGACGTAATTTTTCAAACAAATTATTTGTTCATGATTCTATTTTGCTTAGAATGAAATATAATTAATTTGTGAGAGGAATGAAAAAAGGCGAATTTTAAAAATAAAATTTGTATTGCAAACGAATTAAATAAAGAAAAAAATATTTATTTTATTTGTGAAAAGAATAAATAGAATTTGTTTCGCAACTTTTATCTTTTTTAATCAGAGCATAATTCAAAAAACGAGAGAAAAAAATTAAATTGCGTTCGTAAACATAATTTTTTGCGTACTATGTTAAAAAGTAAACAGTTACATTTTGGTAATTAATGTATTTTAGCAAGGCATATTTGTTCATCAGGTAATTGCAGTTCGGAGAGAATTTTTTTGTTTATATTTTTTATATATAAAGTTCGACATTTGAAATAAATAAGAAAAGAGAGAAAATTGTTTTTTATTTATGCATTTTGACAGCTGAAATTAAAAATAAGTGTTGAAAAAAATAATCAGCTGACGAATCAAGAGTACCTGATGAATAAATATGCCTTGGTATTTTAGTTATTTTATATTTTAATACCCCTTACCTGTGATGCCAAGGATAGATGATAAGACTGATGAATTGTGCTAAATTTAAAAAACTCAAATAACTTTTTGATAAGTCTATGTTATTTATTTTTTAATAATTCATTTGAAAAATAATAAATTTTTATTGAAGTAATTCAAGAAGTTTTGAAAAAATTTGAAATGGCCTCCACCCTCGGTGACACATGTGCTACATCTTATCATTACTGCCTGGAGTGTTACAGCGGGAATTGTCTCAATTATCGTTCGAATTGTTTCCTCTAAATCATCCAAATTTATTGGGTTTATTTTGTAAACTTCCTGATTGCAAGAACCCCACAAAAACAAAATCATGTTCAGTAAGGTCAGGAGACCAGGAATGTGGAGTTTCTTGAAATCAGCTTATTGGGGAATTTCGCAGCAATTCTGTCAGAACTAAACTGATGCATGAACAGCCTCATACAGTGATCATGTTTATGTGTCAATGAATAAACAGCTAACATCGAACACAAACTAGCTAACTGAGTACATGTTTGATCGAGTTTAACATTAGTAATCAAATGTTTGTTTATGTTGTAATCACAGTGAATACTGTTCGGTGTTCATGAATTCTATTTGATGATCATGAACAGAAGGCATTGTTCGAACAGAAACAACCAGTTCGAATACTCATGTTGTATTGCGTTTCCATACGGTAGTTGTTTTTGTTTTTAATTTCTTTTAATTAGGAATGAATTCTGTTTAGTGTTAAAGTTTTCAGGAACACGAGGCTTGAAATTTACGTACACTAACGGTTTTATTATTTATTTTTTACGAAAAAGAACTTAAAAATTACCGTATGTAAAAATTATAAATAATTTTATTAGTTTTTAGGGTTATTTTATTTATTTTTTTTTATATTGATCTCCTTAATTTGTAAGATCCTTTCATTAAATGAGTAATTCTACGAGGAATGTACCTGGTTTTTCGCCTTTTTATTTCATTTTAAAACAACCAGTTCGAATACTCATGTTGTATTGCGTTTCCATACGGTAATTGTTTTTGTTTTTAATTTCTTTTAATTAGGAATGAATTCTGTTTAGTGTTAAAGTTTTCAGGAACACGAGGCTTGAAATTTACGTACACTAACGGTTTTATTATTTATTTTTTAGGAAAAAGAACTTAAAAATTACCGTATGTAAAAATTATAAATAATTTTGTTAGTTTTTAGGGTTATTTTATTTATTTTTTTTTTAATATTTATCTCCTTAATTTGTAAGCTCCTTTCATTAAATGAGTAATTCTACGAGGAATGTACCTGGTTTTTCGCCTTTTTATTTCATTTTAAAAAAAAATTTTACTTTCATATGTAAATACAATACATAGGTATACCTTAAATAATACGTGAAAAAATAGTGAATATATTAAATGAAAACAAATAACAGTGCTATATTCGGCCGTGCCGAACCTTATATACCCTTCACAACGTGTAGTCATGCAATAACAATTGTTTGTATCACCATTCATGTCATATAAAATACGTACATACATACATGTAAAAAACATAGATATAAAAAATCATTGTAAAATTATAAATTGAGTTTACGTATGTATGTTTCTAAAAAGAAATTTAAAAAAAAATAAAAAAAACAACAAAAAAAATTACAATAAATAATTAAAAAAAATTTTTTTTAATTTTTTAAGAAAATTTTTAAAAAAAATTAAAAATAAATATACTAAAAAAAATATAAATAATATATATAATAAATTTTTTTTTTTGGCTCAGCTGGGATTCGATGCTACGTTTACTCTAACCAGTATATATGCATGTTGTTGTTGTAATTGTGAAAAAAAACGAGGTGGTCGTGGTTTTTTTGCTCATATCTCAGAAAGTTATTGGGCGATTGTGCTAAATTTCAATAGCGATTCATTTCCGGATATTTCCAAGAGATTGATACCATAAACAGAACATATAGTTGCTTCTAAAAGTTGATTTCAACCAACACACGGACAGACGGTCAGGGCTTAATCGACTCCTCTATTCATAAGCTTTCAGAAAACATATACTTTATGGAAATGAAAAATGTAGAAATTACAAACGGAATGACAAAGCTATATATACCCTTGTGCACCACAGGTGAAGGGTATAAGAATAAAACATTGTTTTTTAAAATTTAAAATATGTATTGCATTTTTATTTTTACAAAATATGTATATACAAAAAATATATACATATACCTTATAAAATGCATTTAAAAATCAATTAAGGTAGTATCGGGTACATTTAAAAAAATAAATAAATTGATCGCAAACTACTGCATTTATTTTCTTTTTATATAAATTTTTTAATGTGTTCGAACTTTGATTGAATACGCTGATCTTTTATTATTGTTTGAACTGTTCAACACTATTTCCACTAGGTTTACTAGTGTTCATGATTATGAATACATATAATCGGTCGTATTCATGTTTATGATCATACTTGTTTGGTAGTGTTTATTGTTTATACTTGTCCACTCATCGGTACTTGTCGGCAATAAACACAAACAAGTTAAACATAAAAAATAAAGTGAGCGTCTTCAGACACAGATTTTCTGTGTTCATGCAGCAGTCTAGTCAGAACAGGCGTGGCTATGTAACAAGTTGAATCCACACAGGGTTAATAGGGATTCTATTTCGGTGTAGTTATGAAAAGAAAATTTCTTTCAACGTTTTTAAGTAACGGTCTCCATTGACCGTAAGACAGTTTTCTTGGAAAAAGTAAGGCCCGATAAAATTATTCAATGAACGGCGACGGCTTACAAAAACTATTGCGGCTTGGCTTAGCCGTTTAGCACAGGTCTCTGCTTATTAAATACGACAGCACAATAAACATAGCGTACAAAGTTCTATTCAAGGTACATTTATAGCAGGTAACCGCGAGATTACAACAATTGAACAATAAAACAAACAACATGCCTTTTTATTGTTGTAATGTGATAAGAACTGTCAAACAGCAAAGGGGTTGATAAAAGACAAATGAAAGACAAACAAGAAAAAACGCCATTAAACGAAAATAAATTCATTTTGTTTATCATTTAATAAACTTACTTTTAAAGTTTGTAAGAAAAATTTGTGATGTGTGTTAATTTTGTAACAAAATTTGTTTTGTATTTAATATTTATATGAACATCAAACAAAAAAAAAAACACCTTGTGGAACAGAGAAAAAAGTTCCATTTCCATTTTTTTGTTTTTTTTTTTGGCATACACTACACTTTCTCATTTTTTTTCTTTAAATTAGTCTTTTTCTAATTATATATTTAAGTCTATCCAAAATTGTTATTTATTATAAATCACTTTGATTTTCTTTTGAAATTTATCACTTTTTACTTTGATTAAAAAAACTTGTTTACTTTTAAGCTAGAAATTTAACACGTGTTGAATAAAAGATAAACAACATTTGACAGTTCGTATCACGAAATAAGCAAATAAAAAAATAATCAGCTGGCTTTCCGAGACTACCTGCTATAATTGTACCATGGTTCTATTATTATAAGACACTTTTTGTTTGAAAAGCAACAACAAAAATTTTAAACCATTGTAAAATTTTAGAACAATATGACATGATAAGACACTTTGTGAATCACCCAATAGCGTACAAAGTTCTATTCTATTCTTTTTGTTTGAAAAGCAACAACAACATTTACCAGCAATTCTGCAAACCTTTATCTGATTCCAATACTTTTGAAGAAGCTCTATCCGTACAAATGCTACATCAATTAAATGCTGAAAATACCAACTAAATAGACACCATAGAAGAAGGTAACAAAATAAAATTCATTATAACCACCACCCTTACTATAATATTAATAGTCATCGTGATCATTGGAAGAAGTATTAAGAAGCACAATAAGAAAAAACAAATCCAGGTAACGGATTTAGCAATAGAAGGGTTAAACCAATTATTTACTAAAGCAAAAACATCAAACGAGGACGTTTGAATTTTAGGGGGAGTAGTTAACACATTCCTCATTTAAAGATGACAAATCACACGAGCAACCTAATTTTCCCACAACAAGGAATTCTGCTAACAGTGGGTCCAGACATAAGCCTTTTTTTGTTGGTCTTAAGTTAAATAAATTATTTTCACAAGTAATCAAATTGCTGATAATTGTAAAATAGGTGTATTAATATTTATGATTATTTGGGTGATTCACAAGGTGTCTTATCATGTCATATTGTTCTAAAATTTTACAATGGTTTAAAATTTTTGTTGTTGCTTTTTAAACAAAAAGTGTCTTATAATAATAGAACTTTGTACGCTATGTTTATTGTGCTGTCGCACAGAGGAGTATTTGACTTAAAAAGCTGGCCAAAAAGGCAAAACTGAATTTCTCGATAGAAAACAATATTTTACATTATATTGTAAATTTTTAAGACTTTTAGTTGCGATTTGTAGCTCTGAAGCTCTGGTAAAGTCAGGAAAGTGAAGAAAATTATATGAGATTTAAATGTTTTTTTTCGGTTTCTGGATGTTTTAATGATATTTTTTTACGGCTAAACGAATAAAGGTTTAACAATAATTTTTTTTTCGCTGAAAAGTTATTTTAAAAAGAAAAAATATTTAAATATGTTGAATATTCATGTTGAAACAATTCATTCAAAAGCTAAAAACAAAAAAAAAATATACTTTTTTTTGCAAAAAAAGAAAATGAAGAGGTTTTTAAAAGTAAGGTTAGCATTTCTACGATATTTTAAAATTTTTACATTTTTTCTATTTTTGCTCATCAGGTACTTTTTCTAATACATTTATATCGTCATAAACTTTAATATATTTTGAATTATTATTGATTTTAATACTTCACAATGTTAATACCTGCCAGTAATTATAAATTTGGAAAATTCTTTATTATCGATAATAGTTATAAGGGAATGTCCCACAGATCCCCATAAAAGATATTTTTATATATCTGCTCTACAAAACATTATTTGTTAAAAAAATGAATTTAAGTACCAAATATGAATAATTATTAAAAGCATTAATCACAAAAATAAGTTTAAAAAAAATAAATACAGGTACAAAAAAAAATACATGGGCATCCAGGTATCAGCCTACCATCCAATTGTCAGAAGACGCTGCCGAGGCCAGAAATAAGTACTCAGCAGAAGCGATACAAATCGAGATGTCTTGAATAGGTTATTTCTGAGCATTGGCCCTTTTATAAGCTGCAGTACGCAAAGAGAACGGAATAATAAAAAAGCTTTTTCATCAGAAACCATCACACTTCTTCCCACCGATAATGCATCTAATAAGGATATACATACGACATGATAATCATTAAGGAATTTTTATTAGTTTAACTTTTTCGTATATTAAGTGTTAAATAATATAAAATAAATATAATAAAGCCTTTATTAATAAAAAAAAAATACTGTTTCATAAGAGTCTTACAATTTTCAAAAATTTTTTTTTGAATTAGACCGTAAATCATAATATGTATGCATAATCAAATGATAGAAAAAGTGGATCAGGTTTTATATTGACAAAGAATTTAAATTTAAAACACAAATAATTACTGATGAGTTTTATGGAACTCCTACAATCACAAGTAATTTGAGTTTTTTTGGTACTCCTCCAATTAGAATAAAAGCACGCGGTTAATTGTAGAATAGTCTAGAGCAAGGCGAATTCAATAAGGTGAACTCTTCGCTAAAACAACTACAAAGTGAAAAAATACAACGTGTATTTTGTTAGTGTAAACTAACTTGAACTGTCAAAAAGTTGTTTACGAAATCAAAAATAAAAAACACGTTTGTTTACATATACATAATAATTTGAATAAAAAAAAATATTAAAAAGGTGCAATTAAATAAAAATTACAAGAACCAGATAATGATCCATGATACTTGGCAATAGAATAAGTACGAGATTGACGGTAAGAAGCTAGAGCATCATCTGATGTTCCGTGAGGACACTTGCAGACAGACAAATGAGCTTTTGGCTCACATTCGGCTCCGGAAACATATTTACCTATGCATGGATTAATACATTGGTAATTAATACAAGCCTTATTATCTTGACATTCACCATTGCTAAGGCATTCACCCTAAAAACCATAGAAACAAGCTGGACAATCCGAATCACCATAACATTCTGGATGACATTCAGTATATGGACGACTACCAATGTAACCCTTAGGACATTCACAAACGGCACGATGATTATTTACTGTCTTGCATGTAGCTCCAGTACCACACTGTTGACAAGAAATTCACTCCACAAATTTCGCTCCACCTATTTCTGGTGGCTTGATCTCTGGGCACATAGAACAAAGTTCCATTGCCCTTCAAATATTTCTTTTTGCACAAAGAGCACACACGCATTATTCTCAAATAAAAATACTCTGTTTTATTTAATTTAAATTTTTTATCGTTTTATTAAATTTTTCACAATTCACAATTTTTTTATCTCTTTTTTTTACAATTTTTAAGAGAATTTGCACAATTTTTCACAATTCACAAAAAACAATAAAAAAGTAAAAGAACGCATAAAAACACAAACAATATTTGACATTTCAATATTAAAAAGAGTGCTCAGCTGATAAACAGCTGCTTTAATAACTTCACCTGATAATGAATTCGCCTTGGTCTAGAGACTGTGAGAAACGGAATATTCAAATGGTATACATCACTGTTGGTAAAAGTGGCACAATCGTGCCATTTTTGGCACTGTTAGTTGTTTTATGGCACAATGGCACGCTCAATAAAATTTTGGTACTTTTTCAAAAAATTATATAAATATAATTTTACTTACTTTTGAAGTAATATATTTTTAATGAAAAAGAAATAAATGCTTTTTCTCCATGTTGTAAATACTACTAAAAACTGCTACAATGACACAAAATCACCTTTCTGAAAGTATTAGTTCAAAATAAATGACATTCTACATATTCAGGGTGGATTTAATCAGACGACTGCATAGGAAATAATGGAAAAGAAAATAATATTATTGACAAATTCCTTGATTTTAAAAGAGATTTTAAAACTTTACCTTTTCCATGTTTTTGTCACTCATACATACATATTGACAAATTCCTTGATTTTAAAAGAAATTTTAAAACTTTACCTTTTCCATGTTTTTGTCACTCATACATACATATTTTACTTTTTATATTTTTTGCCACAAAGTTTACAATCTCGCGGTCTTTTAGTTTGTGACTTATTTTGACAGTTCAAAGTGAGAAATTCTTGTCTGAAACTTTTACAGAAATACTTTTTTTATGGCCTTCGAGTATTTTTCTTACGTGACAGGTATTTCACACATGAATAGTTACAGAAACAGTACAGTGAGAAAAAACACTTCGATTTATTGTATTTCTGTACCAATTTACATGTTTCAAGAACATAGGCACTCGATACAAAACTAAAATGGTTTAATTCATATATGCCACAAAGGAAGCAAATAACAAAAGCAACACACATGCAATCTAATTTAATTTCTAACGAATATGAAGTACCACAAAGCTCAATGCTGGGAGCCTTATTATTTTTAACTAGCCAAGCCTGGCGCGCGTTGATAGGCACTTAATGAATAAAAATGCATTCTGAATTTTAATTGAATATCAAGTGCAAGAATCTAAAAACTTTTTTATGGGCGTGGCCCTGCCTACCTTTCTAATCAAGAAATTGTATAATCATGACAACTCAATACGTGTGCAAAGTTTCAGAAAAATCGGTCCAGTGTAAGTAGTTAAAAATGGTAACTTATTTTTTATGGGCGTGGTACTGCCCACTTTCCTAACCATGAAATTGTATAATCATGAGAGTTCAATATGTGTGCAAAGTTTCAGAAAAATCGATATAGTGTAATGGTTTTTCTTATGTTGTGTAGTGTAAGTTCCCTATAGCCCTTGGTTATTTTTACTAGCTGTCAGGGTTTCAGCTGATTTGTAAGGCGTTCAAAGGAACTGCCGAATTATTGTTGAGACTTCAATTAAAAACACAAGGCAAGTTGTTGCCGAATTAGTATTATAACTTCAAGTCTATCTTTATTTAATTTTATTGGTTCTTATATACTAAGTTTAAAATTAATTCTTAGCCTTTCTAACTTATTATACTTATTGATAAATTTCTATCTGTCTTTATCAGTACCATTAATATATCAAAATTCACTCTCCCTGTAATTGTATTAGCCAATCAGAATGTTGGTATTTGTAAATGTACTCATTTATATTAAAACACTCAATGTGGTTTGAATGCATTCTCATTGTATTCATTTCCATACATTCCTATATTACTTGACCTACATTCTAGTGAATATGAGGTAATTAATAAATACAGTTATTTGATCTATTGCATACCCTACTCTAACTTGGATCGTATGTATGAATTTCAGAGTGGGCAATGTGTGTGCAGTAGACACTTGTGAGGTACACTACACCCTCACCGCTAAGAGAAAAATTAGGGGAGTAATTTTTCTTGATATATTCATAGTATTGGTTGTTACAATTTTATTTATATACTATTATAGAGTGATTATTTATGTCTATATTTTATATGTAAAGTTTATATTATTTTGTTTGATTTATATATTAATGCCTAAGGTTTAATTATAAAATTTGTTCTTATGTATACTTATTCATTATTTGTTATTGCTATGTATGGGTTTAATTGATTGTTATGAAATTCTTTCTCTATTCCATTGTAATCTATTATTGTATTTACACCGTTATTCCTAATTATCTTGTATGGGCCTTTGTATGGGCTTTGGTTTTTCTTTCTATTCTCTACTTTTATTAAAACTAAATCTCCTATATTCAAATTTAGTTTATTGGTATATCTGTTTTCTATTACTCTTTTTTCCTTTATTCTCGTTGTAAGCTCTTTAGCCCTATTTAAAGAATACTGTAGCCTTTGTTTCAATTCTTTCGCGTAATCTTCATAATTGTATATTTTGGTTTTTTCATAATTACTAATTTCCGATGGTAAATATGGTAGTTTACCATATACTAGTTCAAATGGCGTGTAACCAGTGTCTATGTGGGGTGCCGTGTTGTAGGCAAAAGTAAAGTAATTTATCCACTTATCCCATTCATAATCATTTGCTGTAGTTAGCAAAAATTCATTGAGAACCCTGTGATTTCTCTCTACCGAACCTATTAGGTCTGTCTGCGTACACATATTTTGCATCATTTTATGCAAAATGTTACAAAATCTTATTGGGAACAATTATTCTTTTAAATTAAATTTATTTTTATATATTTCTATTTTTATTTTACATTTTCATATATGTACATATATATATATGTATGTTTTGTATATATTTAAATATATATATTTTTTTTGTTCGTTTTTTTTTTTTCTTTCTTACTTCCTGTTATTAATTATTGCATACATTAGTCTTATGATGTAGGCAATTACTAATAAAGCTAATATGACTATCATTGTTATTTCAAAAATGTCTAAACCCTCTTCTTTATGTTCATTTTGTGTTCTTATAGTGTTCATATATTCTATCATCTGTTGATTGGTCCGTTCATCTTCCCGATTTTCATTCTTCCCTACCTCGTATCCTGCAAAAACTAGTGGGATAGCCTTTAGAATGTTTTTCCACCACGTCATATTGAAAAATTTATATATAAGCTGCTATTGTGGTTCGTAAGGAGTTGCTGCATAATCTGTTGGTTCAGGCTTCTACTCTTCTTTTGGTTTGCTTTCTACGTACGCAAACGTGCAACCAACATGCAAATATGTCATCTATTTCCATGGACATTTGATATTATTATTTGATATTAATGTTTGTCAATTGTCAGATTTGGCAGATTTGGAAGATTTGGCAGATTTATAAAATTTGGCAGATTTAGAAGATTTGGCAGGATTTGGAAAATTTAGCAGATTTGGAAGATTTGGCAGGATCGCCATGTAATGGTTTTTCTTATGTTGTGTAGTGTAAGTTCCCTATAGCCCTTGGTTATTTTTACTAGCTGTCAGGGTTTCAGCTGATTTGTAAGGCGTTCAAAGGAACTGCCGAATTATTGTTGAGACTTCAATTAAAAACACAAGGCAAGTTGTTGCCGAATTAGTATTATAACTTCAAGTCTATCTTTATTTAATTTTATTGGTTCTTATATACTAAGTTTAAAATTAATTCTTAGCCTTTCTAACTTATTATACTTATTGATAAATTTCTATCTGTCTTTATCAGTACCATTAATATATCAAAATTCACTCTCCCTGTAATTGTATTAGCCAATCAGAATGTTGGTATTTGTAAATGTACTCATTTATATTAAAACACTCAATGTGGTTTGAATGCATTCTCATTGTATTCATTTCCATGCATTCCTATATTACTTGACCTACATTCTAGTGAATATGAGGTAATTAATAAATACAGTTATTTGATCTATTGCATACCCTACTCTAACTTGGATCGTATGTATGAATTTCAGAGTGGGCAATGTGTGTGCAGTAGACACTTGTGAGGTACACTACACTAGTGCAAGTAGCTAAAAATTACAATTTTATTTATGGGCGTGGCACTCCCCACTTTTTACCACCCATAAGCACTCCCTGAAGAGTATACAATAACTTTCCAAAGTTTGAGTCCGATCGACTTTACGGTTTCGGAGTCTATAGCTAACACACACACACAGAGTTTTACTTTTATATATATACATATAAAAGGTTTGCCAAAAATATTGGAAAGTGCGAAGTAATTCTATACGCTGATACGATTATTTTCGCAGAAGGTGAAATGAATTTAGAATGCTACGATCATCTTACAATAAATATCGAAAATGTTAACACATGGTTGAAAATTAACAAACTATAATTGAACGAAAACAAAACGAAAATATTAGAAATAAATATTAATAGTAACCAAGTTTTTAAAATAAATAATCAAATGATAGAAAAAGTGGATCAGGTTTTATATTGACAAAGAATTGAAATTTAAAACACAAATAATTACTGATGAGTTTTATGGAACTCCTACAATCACAAGTAATTTGAGTTTTTTGGTATTCCTCCAATTAGAATAAAAGCATGCGGTTAATTGTAGAATAGTTTAGAGCAAGGGTCTAGAGACTGTGAGAAACGGAATATTCAAATGTTATACATCACTGTTGGTAAAAGTGGCACAATCGTGCCATTTTTGGCACTATTAGTTGTTTTATGGCACAATGGCACGCTCAATAAAATTTTGGCACTTTTTCAAAAAATTATATAAATATAATTTTACTTACTTTTGAAATAATATATTTTTAATTAAAAAAAAAATAAATGCTTTTTCTCCATGTTGTAAATACTACTAAAAACTGCTACAATGACCCAAAATCACCTTTCTGAAAATATTAGTTCAAAATAAATGACATTCTACATATTCAGGGTGGATTTAATCAGACGACTGCATAGGAAAGATAATTTTTAACTCTCTTTTTTATACCCACCACCAAAAATATAGTGGAGGTATATTAATTTTATCATTACGTTTGTAATACATCGAAATATCCATTTAAGACCACATAAAGTATATATATTCTTAATCGGGGTTTCATTTTATGACGATCTAGCTATGTCCGTCCGTCTGTTTGTTTCTCATTCTCAAAAAAACATTTATGCTTTTGCTTTTGTTACGTGCTCTCTTTATTGAATTCTTATTGCTCTTATTTGACCTTTATTTTATAAAATTTTCAAATTGATTCTTCAAGCTCGAGGTCTTTATAAATAAGGGAAATAAGGACATTCTTATTTTGAAAGCGGATAAGGGTAATACTACTGTAGCTTTAAGGAAACAGGATTATGATATGAGAATGGAAAATATTCTAGGAGATATTACAAAGTACGAATTAATTAATAGGGATCCAACAAATAGATTACAAAAGGTGAATAATAACATAGTTGAGGAACTTTTTAAACTAGAGATAATAACGAATACTGAGCGTAACATACTAAAGACAAATATTGCTACGGCACCTAGGATATACGGACTACCGAAAATTCATAAGGAGGAATATCCCTTAAGACCAATTTGTTCATTTGTTAATTCTCCTTCTTACCAACTCTGTAAATATGTAGCTAACATTCTGAAGAAGATTACTGAGAGTTCTAAGTATAATGTTAAGGATTCATTAGAATTTAAAGATAGAATAACTGACCAATACATAGAAGATGATGAAAAATTGATTTCACTAGATGTAGTTTCATTATTTCCAAGTATACCTGTTGACTTAGCTTTAGATATCATAGAAGGGAAATGGAATATGATAGAGAAATATACGAAAATGGGGAAGAATTTATTTTTGAGAATTATTAAATTTTGTATTGAAGAAAACAGATTTTTTCAATATGATGGTAAAGTGTATTTGCAGAAAAAGGGATTACCAATGGGATCTCCAGCATCCCCAATTGTAGCGGATATAGTTATGGATAAATTATTGGACACTTGTATGGGAAAATTAAGTATTGGACCGAAGATAATAATAAAATATGTGGATGATCTTTTTTGCATTGTTTCGGAATGTGCAATTAATGAAATGTTGGATACACTTAATCAATTCAATCCTAATATTAAGTTTACAATGGAAGTGGAAGTTGGTTCGAAACTCCCTTATTTGGATACATTATTGATTAGGAGAGGTAACAGTATAGTAGTAGATTGGTATCAGAAACCAACTGCATCGGGGAGAATCATTAATTATTATTCTAAACATAGCAGACAGATTATTATGAATACGGCTAAAAATTTTATAAAAAGAGTATTAACAATTAGTGATAAAGATTTCCATATGGAAAATAGGGAAAGAATTAAGGAGATATTGATTGACAACAATTTTCCTATTCAAGTAGTTCAAAGTTTGCTAAATCAATTTAGAAGGAATCATAATAATAATAATGATAATAATAATAATAATAATGATAATAATAATAATAATAATAATAACAATAATAATAATAGTAATAATAATAGAAATAGTTATTCAGACATAACGGAACGGAAAATTTACAAGTCTATGACTTATGTGCCGCAAATTTCGGAACGTTTGAAGAAATCTAGAATCTTTGATTCTGAGAGATATGGAATAGCTTATAGGACATATAATACATTAGGTAGACTATTTAGTAAGATTAAAGATAGAATAAATAAGTGGGACATGTCAAATGTAGTATATAAAATACCTTGTAACGGTAATGATAATGAGAGTTGTGATAAGGTTTACATAGGTACGACAAAGAATAAACTTAAGACGAGAATAGCTGGACATAGATCGGACCAAAAGTATAGAGACAATATTAATTCACAGAAAACGGCTTTGGCAACACATTGTTCTAAATCGAATCACTATCCAAACTTTGAAAATGTATCAGTTCTTAACATTGAACATAATTACAAACGTAGATATATGTTAGAAATGCTACAGATAATAAATATTCCAGGAACACAAAGAATTAACTTTAAGGCAGACACAGATAATGTTGCTCAGAACTATAGGCATTTAATACACAAAAAATAACATTACCACAAGCTTTAAATTTAGTAATACATATTTTGTGTTAATATTTTGTTATGTTACATTTTTAATATAATAATTTTTATGTTAATTTTTGTAATACTACGTTTTTAAAAAATTTTTTATTTTTTTTTTTTGAAATGTTTATAAAATATTTTTATGTTAGAAAATTATATAAAACTTTGTAAAAACACACAATTTCATTCCTGAAGATGCCACACAAAGGAGTAGCGAAATATTGAATAATAAATAAATAAATAAAACAACAAATATTTATAAAGACCTCGAGCTTGAAGAATCAATTTGAAAATATTACCAAATTAAAATGAAAGTTATCAAAATTTAGTTAAAAACAAATCTAATTTTTTGAAGAGCATAATTTTCATTAGAGCTGGGTATGAAATGAAAAGGTTTTGTGTCAATATGGTGCCACCATACATTTTGCTACACAAAAACTTTTTTATTTCACAGCAAAGGTAGACTTAAGTCCACAGCTGATCATTGTTTTGTGTATGCATTTTTCTTCCCAAATGTCAAAATTTGTTTACTTTTTGTTCCTTTACATACCTTGCTTTAAAGGCCTATTAGACACGCATAATTGTCTTAATAGCCTTTTTACACTTGCTCACATCTTAGCGGAATGCGTTGAAGATGTTGAAAATGAAAAAAACTTGTTTACATTAGCAACATCTTTCATCCTTCAGCTGTCATAATATTTTTTTTACGTGTTTGCGCAAATAAAAATTTAAAAAAATGGAATTTAAAAATTCTGTATTAATTGTATTATTTATTACCCTTGGAAAGCAATTATTATTTCAATATGCAGATTTCGTTAAATTTTGTTATAGGATGAAAATAATTAAAATATCTTATTTTATACGACATATTTCAGGTCCACGCGTTGTATGTATTTTTTTCTGCGCTTGTAATTTTGTTTTTTCTAGTGATGGATGGTGTTTTTCCTTAAGCTTTTTTAAGGAATTGTTGCCGGGTTATTCCAAGTTTATGGCGACAAACACTCTTTTTTTCTTTTTACAAAATGGAGGACTATTTAAAAAATTCGGAAATTCACAATCGATAAAACACAAGACCGGTTGGCTTCGATAATAATACAAGAATGGTATTTATTTTTAAAATAGACTTAAAGCTAGTTTATAGTTTTACAGTTTTAAAAAAATTCCCAAGCTCTTTGACATTTAGTGGTGGCGAATTCAATATAAAATGTTCAGTAACTTAAAGTAATTAATTCATTTCCAAAATATATAAAAAGATAAAATAAGTAAAAACAAAACATAAAAAATAAAAATGCACGCTGTGACGAAACATCGGCCCCATTGAAGGACCAACGGTCTTCAATTTACTGGCAAAAGTGCGAGCTTATGGATGGGCCTTTTGATGACTCCGTGCCTAGTCTTCACTTCGGCTACTCTCACTCTGCCGTCTGCGCCTTGGATTACCGCCTGAACTCGGCCGGTCAGCCACCGAAGGGGAGGCATGTTGTCTTCGTGCACGATGACGAGCTCGCCGACGACGAGATCTGGCTCTTTTTCTGCCCATTTGGTTTTGATTTGGAGGTTGCGGACGTAGTCTTTCTCCCAAGACTGCCAAAACATCTGCCTGAGTGCGCAAGTAAGCCGCCATCTCTTCGAATACGCCAGCTTGTCCACTTCTCCTTGAGGCAATTCTTGCGGCAGCGCCAGTAGGCTCTCGCCTATTAGTAGATGCGCCGGAGTTAACGCTTCGCCGTCGTTGGGGTCGTTGCTGACGGGAGCAATTGGCCTGGAATTGAGTACAGCCTCCACTTGGATCAGAACAGTTTGTAGCTCTTCTACGGTTAACAGCACCATTCCTACTGTTCGTACAAGAAGCCCCTTGGCGGACTTGACGGCTGCTTCCCAAAGGCCGCCGAAGTGCGGTGCTCGTGGCGGAATGAATGCAAAACTGACCCCTTTGTTGGCAGCGAATGATCGTATTTCGTTGGCATGGCTGAGCATCGATTCTTTCACTTGTTGTAGCTCTCTGCTGGCACCGACAAAATTGGTGGCGTTGTCGCAATAAATTGTCTCTGGGAGCCCTCTCCTGCCGATGAACCTTTGAAGACAAAGAATAAAGGAATTTGAAGAGAGATCAGTGACTAATTAAATATGTACTGTCTTTGAAGAAAAACACACAAATATAGCAATATACATTTTAACAGGTGGGCGGCCTCTAATCTTTTGAGTAATATTAATTGGGCCGCAAAAATCTACTCCGCATACTTTAAACGGACGTAAAGCTCTCACTCTATCGGCGGGCAAGTTTCCCATAATTTGGCCCATCAGTTTCGGTTTATATCGGAAACAATGCAAACATTTGCGGACCACCTTTCTACACTCTTCCCTGGCATTTATTAACCAAATTTTGTCCCGCAACAGGGCTACTAATGCCTTCGCACCTGCATGGCAGTTAGTAAAATGTAAGTGTCTCAAATAAAGCGTCATAAAATGCGATTTCTTGGGCATCAAAAGAGGGAATTTAGCGTCATAAGCAACTTGTGCGTTTAGCAACCGCCCGCCTACCCTAAGTAGTGAAAATGAACGATGTTCATCATTAAATTGATGAACAAAAGGAGTCAGTTTTTGTAGATTAGCAGGTAAAATCTGCGACTGACTCAACTTTTTTAAGTCCTTGGCGTATTCAATTTTCTGAATGAATTCAATTAGATGCAGAAAAGTCCAATTCATCTCCTTAGCCGTAGGAATACCTAAGTTGCGACATTTTCTACCTCGAGCAATATCAATAAAACGGAAGACATATGTAAATACACGAATTAATCTAGTATACGTCGAATATTTTTCAATCGATTTTACAATACGGTTAGTGTCAGATTCTTCCATAACGAGAAAAACGCTGGCTTTTCTTTTCCCTAATGATTCTTCCTCCGCGGCGAGCGTAAAATGATTATTAACTGGCCAATTATAACTTTCCATAAGTAAAAACTTCGGACCAGTAAACCAAATTGAGTCCACTAGTTCATCTACATTACATCCCCTTGAAACTACATCAGCTGGATTTTCCTTAGTTGGAACATGTCGCCAAGCGACTTGGTCTGATAGTTCTTGGATTTCCGAAACTCGATTTGAAACAAATGTCTCTAAAGTTGATGGATGAGTTTGAATCCAGTGTAATGTAATTTCAGAATCCGTCCAAAAAGTTACACTTTCGATCTCCAACGAAATCATAGGTTTTAGTTTAGACCACAGTTTAGCCAGTAAATGTGCTGCGCATAATTCAAGTCTAGGTAGACTTAGTCTTCAGAGGAGCGACTCGCGATTTTGCCGTCAGTAATCGACATGAAATGGTATCAAAAGCTCTACTCCGGATAAAAATGCAGCAGCCATATGCTCGCATAGAAGCATCAGAAAATCCGTGAATCTGAAATTTGTCCTTCGAGGTAGTTAAGACATATCTGGGAATTTCGATTTGATCGATTTTCATCAAGTTAGTTTTGAAGTTTTCCCAGGACGAGTCAAGACGAGTGGGAATTGATTCATCCCAATCCAGCTTCATTAGCCAAAGTTCTTGAAGAAGAACTTTTGCTTTAACAACTAATGGGCATAAAAGTCCGAGTGGATCGAACAATCTTGCCGAAACTGACAAAATATTTCGTTTCGTTGCCTTCAAGTCATGGAACGAATTATCCAAGTGGTATTTAAATACGTCACTCTTCGGAAGCCAATATGTACCTAATGTCTTTGTTAGATTTTGATCCATTTTCACTGACTTTTCCATTATATTGAAATCATCTTCATCGCACAGTTAGAGAACCATTTTGCGAGGTGAAAACCGGCCGATTGGAGTATCTCCGTAACTTGAGACCTGATCGTGTCCAGTTGCTCAATTGAATCAGCGCCAGTTAAAAGGTCATCGACGTAAAAATCCCGCTTAATAATCTTAGACCCGATAGGTAATGATTCTGCGTATAGTTCGCTTAAATACGTAAGACATCGTATTTCCAGAAACGGAGCCGATGACGTACCATACGTAACAGTATTTAACTTATATATATCAATATTCTGAGACTGATTCTCACGCCATAGTACTAGCTGAAAGTTCCTGCCAGCCTCATCAATTATAACTTGACGGTACATTTTCTCAATATCAGCCGTAATTGCGTATTTATGCATTCGGAAACGAATTAGCGTGGAATATAACTCCTCCTGAATCGTAGGACCGATCATTAGTAGATCATTGAGAGAAATTTGAGAAGAAGTCTTACAAGAGGCATCGAAAACCACCCGAAGTTTCGTAGTAGAACTTTGGGGGCGTAGTACACACTGATGTGGTATAAAATAATGAGGAATGTCGGGAATTTTATTGTCTGCAATAGACATATGGCCTAAATTGATATACTCTTTCATAAAAGAGTTGTACATTTCCCTCGTATGTGGATCCTTCATAAGCCGACGCTCCAATGATAAAAATCTTCTTTTGGCTGTTTCGAAGGAGTGACCCAATGTTTTTGGATCCGCTTTAAATGGTAGCGATACTTTCAATCTGCCCGAAGGCAATCTCCGAACAGACTTCAAAAAACTTTGTTCACATTCTTGTTGTTCTATTGACCTAACATTTTCCCCTCCAGGAATTTCCTCCAATTCCCAAAACTTACGAACTATTAAATCCAACGACTCTGCGTTCATTTTAACTGTACTTAAATGACATGAATCCATATTTAAATTCTTCGGCTCATTATACCTTCCCGAAACAATCCATCCTAACAGCGTTTTCTGTAGTGTAGGAATATTAGGATTCAACTTTATTTGGCCAACGCACAATAATTCAAAAAAGATCTCAGCTCCGATCAACATGTCAATCCTTCGTGATTTGTTAAAGTATGGATCAGCTAGCTCTATATTCTTAGGCAAGTTTCAACTGATTGTTGAAATTGTATGATCCGGTTGATAACTGGAAATCGATCGTAGGATCCAGAATTCCGCCAAGAATTCATGGGAGTTCATTCGAGATTTCACTGTGGCCTGAAGTCTATGTTTGGCAGCAGAATTTGTTCTGCCGATACCAATTAGACTGAGATTTCTTTCATCTCTTTATAGCTGTAGCCGCTGAGATAGTTCCTCAGTTACAAAATTGATTTGCGAACCGGAGTCCAATAACGCTCTCGCCAAAACATACTGACCAGATTTATTTCTGATTTGGACTAATGCTGTAGCCAAAATAACATTGTCTTTTTCCGCAGACGAATGGTTTACGAAGGCCCTAGATGTTGACGGTTCAGTAGGATCAGAACTTGTCGCATTCACCGACTGTGTGGTATTTGCAGCATATATATGCAACATCGTATGATGTGAGCGACTACAAACTCGACATTTTGAAGATTTACATTTCGTCACCGTGTGCCCTTTTTTCAAGCAATTAATACAGGCAGGAACGCTTTTTATGAAATCAAATCTCTACTGCACTGGAATTGCAGAGAATGAAGGACAATTTGACACAAAGTGTTGTGTCGATTTACAAAATAAACATTTCGATGTCTGTTGTTGCGATTCGGGTTGGCATAAAAATTAAGTTTTTGATTTCCTCTTAACAGAGTTATCACTCTTCCTTTGGCTGGCATTAGGCTTTGGTCTTGAGTTTGACGCCTCCTCAGCGGAAATATGTTGATATCTTTTGTTCAAAGCTGCCTCACAATCACTCCATAGGGGCAGTTTTTCGTAATCAAGCTGCTCTTCCCATTTATATCTAGTGATTGCATCTACTTTTGCCATCACAAGATTAATAATTACTGCATTAGTAATTGCTTTATCATCACCTATTGACAAAAGTGAACCATAAATAGCCGAAACCGTATCAATCATGCTTCTTAAAGCAGATGCAGATGGTTTAGACATATCCGGTAAATCAAAAAGTCTAGTAATATTCTCGAAAAATATTAAACACGGATTGTCGTAAACTTTCTTTAAACTTCGTAATGCCTTGGCATAATTTTGCTCACTAATTTGATAGGCCTTTACAGTACCTAGAGCTTCGTCTGACAAGCATGAAATTAGATGATTAAATTTCTCTATTTCAGGCAAAGTCGGATCACTGTCTACTAAACTTTCAAATAAACTAATAAAGTTTTTAAATTCGGAATATTTTCCACTAAATTTTGGCAACTTCATATTTGGAAGCCGATTATGATGAGATTGTAAGCCAATAGTACGGTCACCAGCGCTATGGTCCCTTGGATTTAAATTACTCATAAGCATGCTTTTGGTGGAAACACATAAATCTTCCATATCAGCTCTTTGATCGTTAGACGGATCCATTATGTCGATCTCTGTCTGAATATCCATAACATCTTCAATATATGAATTTAGAATTTCCAAACGGCAATGCAATTCATTTTGACTGAATGAGATTGTTTTCTCTTTAATAGAACGCCGTATTCTTGCGACATTGGTCAAAATTGTATTCTTCTGTTGATATAAACTCTCAAGACTATTTCTGAAGCCTTTGTGCTTCTTACCACCAGCCATTGTAGTCGAGATTTATTTTATTTCCAGTAAAAGTGTAGGAAACCAAATTTAAATTCAATGAAAATTTCTATAAATTTTCTGGAAGGATCTCTAAGATATAATTACGTTGAGAAAGCTAATGATAAATATTAAAATGTTTCCGAGATCAACTTCAGCTTACACGCAAACCAGTAAGCCACTTTAAAAAGCACAGAAAATTTTAAGTTTCAACTAATTTTCACTTATACCACTTTCATTAAAAAATTATACGCCTTTATGTAGCGAAACGTGTGCAGTATCCAAAATTAACTAGATTGTTTGCTGGGTTAGCCGCATTAAAATTCAAAATTATGGTATAAACAAGTAATCCCACAAACTAAATACCAAAAAAAAAACTTTACTCTGTTGCGGTCAATTTCCACAAAAATGTTCGCTGGGTTGCACTACAAACAACCACCAAAAAGCAAAGAGAAAAAAAATATATATAACAAATTGCAAATCACTTTCTAATAAAATATATAGTATTCAATTTGTGATTAAATATGATTGATCTACTAAATTGTTTGCATTTAGTAACATTACAGCCTATTCCAAATTTACCAACTCGCGATCACTTTAATTAATATACCTACGTCCGATACTAATAATAATTTTACCTCTTATTTTCCTTCACTAGGTTATCCCAATATTTACACTTCTTACTACCATCCATAAATTTATGGTTATTTGTTCACATTATATCCAATTATTTATTTGTTTGTTCACTTTTAATACATTAATTTTATCCAATATTATACTTGTCTACTGTCCGTTTGTTTATTTTCCAAAACAGTGCTGGTAAACGGTTTTATAAACAAGTAACGAGTACTAAGAAAATAAAACAAAGCAAACGTCACAATAATTAACAACTAGTTACCATAAATGAAAAACAATAAATGTTAATATTGGAAAGTATAAGACTAAAATATAATAAATTCAATTATGGCAATTTCTAGTGCAAATTAAAGGATAAAAAATAAGAGAACGAACGACACAGTGACAACAATGATTGCAGCGAGAGGTATTGGATATGCCGTGTAACATTAATTAACACTTGTAACTTGATAATAAAGTTTTTTTTTTTTTATCTCAATGATAATGAGTGAACAATAAAGGACTTTTATATTGTTGTGTGTTTCACTACTTAGGCGAATGTAGATTAAACATAAGAACAAATAATTTTTGTGTGGTATAAAATTTCGACAATTAAATCTTAAATTTCGCAAAAAAATTACACACAATTATTCGTTCTTGAATACCTGACGTTCGGCACTTTCCTTTTGGCACAAAATGCAGTTACAGTTGGGCATCTGGACAAGGTTGGTTGCAGTCTTCCTTCTACTCTGGACAGAGATCAAGTTACCCAACTTCTTCTGAGATTGAAGTTTTGTTATTATTGTTTTATTTAAAAAGAACCGGGTTGTTGCAATAACGAACGCACGGACGACACTTGCAAACTGTCACGAAGTACGGTTTTGGTAACGAAACAGTCCCTGCTCGGGCGCCAAAATGTTTTTCCTTAAGCTTTTTTAAGGAACTGTTGCCGGGTTATTCCAAGTTTATGGCGACAAACACTCTTTTTTTCTTTTTACAAAATGGAGGACTATTTAAAAAATTCGGAAATTCACAATCGATAAAACACAAGACCGGTTGGCTTCGATAATAATACAAGAATGGTATTTATTTTTAAAATAGACTTAAAGCTAGTTTATAGTTTTACAGTTTTAAAAAAATTCCCAAGCTCTTTGACATTTTGTGGTGGCGAATTCAATATAAAATGTTCAGTAACTTAAAGTAATTAATTCATTTCCAAAATATATAAAAAGATAAAATAAGTAAAAACAAAACATAAAAAATAAAAATAAAAATGCACGCTGTGACGAAACAGATGGTATGTATTTTTTTACAGCAATTTTTAGTGAAGACACTAAAACAAACGAAAGCTGTTAAGTGGAACAAAATGAGTTAGGAACATCTTGAAAAGATGTTAAAAAATGTTGACACACAAACACGTACAATTCATATGGGAAGATGTTAACGTCTTGTTGATTTGATGAAAGAGGTGAGCAAGTGTAAAAAGGCTATAAGACATGTGTATGGCATACACCCCCTTCTGACTAGGCAAGTCACTTGCGCAAGTTAGTTTTTTATTTTCTTTTATCTTCTTCAAACTTGCTTTCACGTTTAGACTCAGCAATTGACTTGCCCAAGTTTCGTTCTCTTTTACTTATTATACTCTTCACACAGTGAAAAAGGGTACATATAGGTTTGTCATTCCGTTTGAAATTTCTACAATTATCAATTATCTGCACATACATATAACGTGGTATACTGATTAGAGTGAGCCAACAATTTTTTTTTTATTTTATATATTATTAAAATTTTTATTGTTTTATTTTTAATTTTTCTTTTAATTAATTTTTTTTTAAACACATAAGTAAACTAAATTTATAATATTACAATGGGATGTTTTTATATATGTATGTTTTTTATATGTATGTACGTATTTCATATGAGATAAATGGTGATATAAACAATTGTTGTTACATGACTACACGTTTTGAAGGGCATATAAGATTCGGCATGGCCGAATATAGCACTCTTGTTTGTTGTTATTTCTTTTTTGTTTTTGGTTTCTCAACAAAAACTTGCTCGTACTTGCAGAGTACAGGCAAGTGTGTTCTCAAATATGAGCAAGTTTCTTCCTCTTAACCCGACCTTACCCCTTTTGACTATAAACACAAGACTTGCGCAAGTCTCTTGCGCAAGTGACTTGCCTAGTCAGAAAGGGGTGATACTTTGGGCAAAGACTATAGACTATAAAGATGTTGCACTCAGTGTATTTGAAAAAAATGTTGTTGTTGTGCTGTTACAGATGCGGGCGGGAGAGGAATTATCAGAAGAAGAAAAGACTTCATTCTCACATGTTGAGAGAATTAAAAAGAGCAAATTACAACATACATACATATGTATGTAAATATGTAGATGAAACAGGTTTTGTGAATTGTTATTGGCAAATTTGTTTGTTTTTTTACTAGCTTAAGTGTTTGTGTGTTTTCCCGTTGAAAACAATTGTCAGTAAAAATGATATTAAAGAACAGAAATAATGTCTTCATGCAATCTATACGTAAATAGCAAACGTAAAACCAAATGTTACCTATTGAGTAATTGTAGGGTAAGGATATGTGTTTTATTGTTGTAAAAGTAAAACTACATTGATTTGCAGCGAATTTTAATTCCATTTTTAAAGTAGGTATTTAATTACTACTTACAATATTTGACAAGAAATCTAAAAAAAAGATGAAAGACATAAAATTTTAAATTTTTTAGCAATCGATTGTTTGTTTTTATATGTCTCCCAAGAGGAATGCTTTCTAAGTAATAAAGGTACAAACAAATTAAGTATTTCTACTCTATGTTAGTGACACTCGTTTTTCTCGTCAAACCAAAAGAAATATTTTGTATAATTAGTACACCCTACGCATTGCTCCATAACAACTTTTTTTATATTTTCATATACATACATATGTTTTTGAAAAATAGTTTTTCGAATATTTTGATTTAGAGTTTACATATTTCGAAAAACAAGTCAGAGTGTGAACATAAACTTCCGAGATTTGTTTTATTTTCATAGTTGTTTGTATGGATAAACATTTCTGATGTATATGTTAAAATTTGGGAAGGTTTGATTATTCGTCATTTAATGCAATATATCCGTTGCGCTATGTAACATAAGAAATATCGACCTGAGGTAAATTCTTTTGGCACATTCTTAGAGTTAAAACTGTCGGCACTTTCATCAAAATATTCTTCATTTTCCTGGTATATGTCAGTGATATCTGTCACGATGGTAGAATTGTTAGGTGCTACACTGTCATTATCTTCTAAACTGCTTTGAAAGTCCAGTGGCAAAAATATTGCGTCGTCTTCAGCACAATTCGTTGAGGTACTAAACTGGTTTATTTTTAAAGATAACAGCTTAGCCATTGCGATATTGAATTCATAAACAATAGGGTTCTTACAATGTCCACCTTTAGCACGTACATACGAAAAAACGTTTTCTAATGGGTCTTGATTAAATCGGCTGGTTAACACACATAATGACAATATACCCCTAGTGGTTTGGATAAGTCCGCTGATGGAAAATATTTTATTACCGTTATATTGAATTTGTTGTATGTATGTAATAAGCTCTTGCAGTACTTGCCTTGTCTTATTATTAATCTTCAAGCCACGTTTCAGAGGGTTGGGATCATTTAAATTTTTACTATTAAAACAGTCAGAATAACCATCGATTTTTTTTTATAAATGAGCAAGTAGAAGAGGCTATTTCCGCTGAACTTCTTGTAAATTGGCGGTTTTCATTACAGGATTTAATTGCAGCTGCAACAGAATGGGTTAAAGTTTGAACAGCTAGGCACACGCGCATCTTTTGAAAATTCGTTAGGTTTATATGACATATTGTCAATTTTGTCATTTTTGTTGCTTTTCCATGGTCTAATTCAAAAACCTCTCTAATAACATCAAATCGTGCTATTCCATCAGATGTTTTAAAATCGCCTTTTATAAAATTATTTCAAATCGATTTAAAAATATGTATGTATATCGTATAACAAGTAAATTTTAAAGCTGTTATGAATAAAATATGGCTTTTCTAGGGACGGTCCTAAAAGTCCGCAACATTTTCTGTTGTTAGGACCTTGGTCACATGTTATTGCACGTACCTTTAATCCTATTTAAGTAAGCATATTTAAATTTGATAATAAAAATGTTTTCAAAATTTCTCCTTTTACAGAAGTAGCAGTAACAAAGTAATTCAATACAAATTTCCAATTTTCTACAATTCCTCTTATCATAAAAACGCAAATGTGAGAACCCACTTCATCCATTCGTTCGTAACCAAGATCAACAACTGCATCTATAACATCCGCACAATCATTGCAGCTCAAATTTTTTCTAATACATATTTAATCAAATATTAAAACACACTCCCTTTCAACAGGTTTCATCTTATGAACTATCGTATAAAGTGCATTATAATGCATGCATTATTTCCTGGCTGTAAATTTTTAATATCGCTCCATCGACTTAAAGATGAAGGGCTAGGAAGGTTTAATTTCAAAATGTTACGTAAAAACAAGTACGTTGAGGTTGATCTGTAATATATACTTTGAACGAATTTTTTTTCACAATCATCCCAACGAGCGTTTGTTCCTTTATTTTGTTTCGCTAGATTTTGCAAAAGGTTTTTTCATTTTTATTATACCCTTCACACAGTGAAAAAGGGTATATATAGGTTTGTCATTCCGTGTGAAATTTCTACAATTTTCATTTCCGACCCCATAAAGTATATATTTTCTGAAAGCTTATGAATAGGGGAGTCGATTAAGCTCTGTCAGTCTGTCAGTCTGTCCGTCTGACCGTCTGTCCGTGTGTATGTTGAAATCAACTTTTTGAAGCCCCCAGACATTGCTTGGACCCGGTTGAGGTATTAAAATATCAGAAATATTCGGGAGTAGATCGATATTGAAAATCAGAAACATCGGTACATAAACACCTGAGATATGAGCAAAAACCCACGACCACCTCGATTTTTTTTTCACAAAAACAACATTACAACAACAACATACATACATACAAACGTGTATACTGGTTGGAGTAACCGTGGCATTGAATCCCAGCTGAGCCAAAAAAAAATTTTTTTTTTAATATTTTTTTAAATTTTTTTTTAAATTTTTTTTTTTATTTTTTTTTTATTTTTTTTTATTTTTTATTTAATATATTATTTATATTTTTATTATTTTTTAAAAATTTTTTTAAAAATTTTTTTTAATTTTTTTTTATTTTTTTTTGTTTTATATTTTTATTATTTATATTAATTATTTAAAAAAAATTTTTTTTTTAAATTTTTTTTTGAATTTTTTTTTTAAATTTTTTTTTTAATTTTTTTTTTAAATTTTTTTAAAAAAAATTTTTTTTTTATTTTTTTTAACATACATACGTAAATTTATAATTTTACAATGGGATGTTTTTATATATGTGTATTTTTTATATGCTTGTACATACATACGTATTTCATATGGGATGAATGGTGATACAAACTACTGTTATTGCATGACTACACGTTGTGAAGGGTATATAAGATTCGGCACGGCCGAATATAGCGCTCTTACTTGTTTATATTAAGTTTGTCAACTTCGCTTTCAAAAGATACTGATAATTTAACCATTTTATTTAATTGTTTTACCTTTTTCTTCAAACTTTCGCATCTTGTTTTAAAAGCACGGTTTTGTTGTGTTGAAATTTAAAATTTTTTAAACATATTAAAATATTGTTTTCTATAAAATTCCTCATTTTTTAAAATTTTCAAGCAATTCGTGCATAAAGGTGGTAGTGATTGTGACCTCCTACGCTTACTTGATGGATTTCTTAGAACATAAATATCGCTATCCTCATTTCCAGAACATTTTTGCTGTTCAATGATTCTGGACTCATCACTCTCAGTTAAATATAAGCTTGGCACGGCTCCACTTTTAAAAATTTTTTTTCCAATACAGTCTGGCAAAAAGTCACACAAAAATAATACAGGAGTTCTTTCCACAAACTCCTTTTCAAAGCCACACTTTTAATGGCGTATTTGACTTTGGAATACGACAGAGCTTCATAGTAGGTAAGCTTCTTTTAGATTTGCCACAATGACTCAAAGAGCATTTGTTGCCTGATTTACGATTTACGTCTTTTTTCTTGACACCACTGTTTAATTTATCTTTTTTTCATTCGGATAACTCATTTTTAATATACTTAAAAAAACACTGTATTACTTATCACTTTGATACAAAAATATTTAATGAAAAGCTTCACAAGTAAGAAAAATATAAAAAACAAGTTCTTATGTAAAATAACGGTAATTCAAACATATTGCCAATTACTTTTTTTTAGCCTATTTCTAATTTTTACCCTTAATCTACAAAAATCCCAAAAATAGGAATTAAACTGCTGCATGAACAGCCTCATACAGTGATTTATGTTAATAAATAAACAGCTAACATCGAACACAAACTAGCTAACTGAGTACATGTTTGATCGAGTTTAACATTAGTAATCAAATGTTTGTTTATGTTGTAATCACAGTGAATACTGTTCGGTGTTCAATGAATTCTGTTTGAGTTTCATGAACAGAAGGCATTGTTCGAACAGAAACAACCAGTTCGAATACTCATGTTGTATTGCGTTTCCATACGGTAATTGTTTTTGTTTTTAATTTCTTTTAATTAGGAATGAATTCTGTTTAGTGTTAAAGTTTTCAGGAACACGAGGCTTGAAATTTACGTACACTAACGGTTTTATTATTTATTTTTTAGGAAAAAGAATTTAAAAATGACCGCATGTAAAAATTATAAATAATTATATTAGTTTTTAGGGTTATTTTATTTATTTTTTTTTTAATATTTATCTCCTTAATTTGTAAGCTCCTTTCATTAAATGAGTAATTCTACGAGGAATGTACCTGGTTTTTCGCCTTTTTATTTCATTTTAAAACAAATTTTACTTTCATATGTAAATACAATACATAGGTATACCTTAAATAATACGTGAAAAAATAGTGAATATATTAAATGAAAACAAATAACAGTGCTATATTCGGCCGTGCCGAACCTTATATACCCTTCACAACGTGTAGTCATGCAATAACAATTGTTTGTATCACCATTCATGTCATATAAAATACGTACATACATACATGTAAAAAACATAGATATAAAAAACCATTGTAAAATTATAAATTGAGTTTACGTATGTATGTTTCTAAAAATAAATTATAAAAAAAATATATTAAAAAAACAACAACAAAAAATAATTTAAAAAAATTTTTTTAAATTCTTTAAGAAAATTTAAAAAAAAAATTAAAAATAAATATACTAAAAAAAATATAAATACTCTATATAATAAATTTTTTTTTTGGCTCAGCTGGGATTCGATGCCACGTTTACTCTAACCAGTATATATGCATGTTGTTGTTGTAATTGTGAAAAAAAAACGAGGTGGTCGTGGTTTTTTGCTAATATCTCAGAAAGTTATTGGGCGATTGTGCTGAATTTCAATAGCGATTCATTTCCGGATATTTCCAAGAGATTGATACCATAAACAGAACATATAGTTGCTTCTAAAAGTTGATTTCAACCAACACACGGACAGACGGTCAGGGCTTAATCGACTCCTCTATTCATAAGCTTTCAGAAAACATATACTTTATGGAAATGAAAAATGTAGAAATTACAAACGGAATGACAAAGCTATATATACCCTTGTGCACCACAGGTGAAGGGTATAAGAATAAAACATTGTTTTTTAAAATTTAAAATATGTATTGCATTTTTATTTTTACAAAATATGTATATACAAAAAATATATACATATACCTTATAAAATGCATTTAAAAATCAATTAAGGTAGTATCGGGTACATTTAAAAAAATAAATAAATTGATCGCAACTACTGCATTTATTTTCTTTTTATATAAATTTTTTAATGTGTTCGAACTTTGATTGAATACGCTGATCTTTTATTATTGTTTGAACTGTTCAACACTATTTCCACTAGGTTTACTAGTGTTCATGATTATGAATACATATAATCGGTCGTATTCATGTTTATGATCATACTTGTTTGGTAGTGTTTATTGTTTATACTTGTCCACTCATCGGTACTTGTCGGCAATAAACACAAACAAGTTAAACATAAAAAATAAAGTGAGCGTCTTCAGACACAGATTTTTTGTGTTCATGCAGCAGTCTAATAGGAATATATAACATAAAATGTTTTTATGGACATAGGTATGTACCCATTACGGTGATCGACTCGGTTTTACAATCGGTGGAAACCCCGGTTTTTTACTCTTTCAGTTGGCAGTTTTTTCCAAATGTTAATTTTTCGAATGTCGAATACACCGGTTTTTTTTACTCACAGAAGCCGGTTTTTTTTTTACATTTTTAGTTTTATGTTCATTTATCTTTGTAACAAAACGTACCATATATTTATTACTCAAAAAATTTCAAAATATCAGAAAATTTATTAAATATTCTTCCATAATATTGTAAGAAATTAATTTGTTGTTTCAAAAACAAATTAAAATAAGAAAAATAATTAGGCTTAAATATTATTTGTTTTAAATGGAGAGCAGGTATTTTATACGTTAATATTAAAATTTTATATTAATATGTTCATATTTTAATATATTAAATTTTATTGTAATTAATATATACATATGGTTAATATATGTATATACAAAAAATCGTCTTATTAGGGCATTTAAAATTCAACCAATTTTTGTTTTTACAATAACAAAATATGTATGCGTTCGCTACGGCAGGACATGTGATCATTTCATTTCCGTATAAAACATTTTTTTCATATCAATATATTGAATTGCATATCCCAGCAAACATGACGTTATGTCTTTAAATCCAGGTGGTTATATTTTATTTTATATCAAACATAGTTTTTGCTAACTTAGACTAAAGTTTAAATAAAATGTGACTTTTTTACTGATAAAGCAGTTGCATTCAAATAATTTCCAAATGTTAATCGTCCAGGAGAGAGCTTAATTGCATAATATACTTAATTGGTATTAATATGAAATCAAACCTGCGTGTAATATTATAAATTTAGTTTACTTATATGTCTAAAAAAATAAATTAAAAGAAAAATTTAATATAAAACAATAAACATTTTAATAATATATAAAATAAAAAAATTTGTTTGGCTCACTCTAACAAGTATACCACGTTTGTATGTATATTTAGATAATTGATAATTGTAGAAATTTCAAACGGAATGATAAACCTATATATACCCTTTTTCACTGTGTGAAGAGTATAATAAGTAAAAGAGAACGAAACTTGGGCAAGTCAATTGCTGAGTCTGAACGTGAAAGCAAGTTCAAAGGAAAATAAAAAACTAACTTGCGCAAGTGACTTGCCTAGTGAGAAAGGGGTGTTTGTTTTCTTAAGGAGCTAATACACGGCATGGTTTTTACATCTGAATTGTCAAATTCTCCACTGCTAATACAAACATGTCGTGTGTTACCTTTAAAACATTACTTCTGTAAAAAAAACATGTGTTGAGACATCTGACAAAATTTTAAATAGAGTGCGCTCTATTTTCTTAGGTCAAAACATGTGACATCAGCCGTTGGCAGAAATATCTGCTGCTGCAAAGCAGTCAGCGTAAAAGTACAATTTTGACAGACATGTAGATTTACATATGTCTCACAAATTTTAAAGTCAGATTTAAAAAACATGCCGTGTATTATAGCCTTTACTCTCACATATTGAAGTTGTGTGTGTGTATAACACAAGGCAAATTAACATCAGGTGAAGTTATTAAAGCAGCTGTTTATCAGCTGAGCACTCTTTTTAATATTGAAATGTCAAATTTTGTATGTGTTTTTATGTGTGCTTCTACTTTTTATACCCGCCAACAAAAAAAATGGTGGGGGTATATTCATTTCTGAATCGGGGTTTGATTTTATGACGATCTAGCTATGTCCGTCTGTCCGTCTGTTGAAAGCACGATAGAGGTCGCACCGAAAAAGCTAGGGGGCTCATATTTTGCCAGAATCTTTCTTATAGACAAGGTTTGTTTGGTATTGAAAATGGGCTAAATCGGAATATTAGGAAGAGAGTTATAGCTCGTAAAGCAAGAGTAGGTCGAAAAAACCGTGTCCTTCGCACATCGAATAAAATTGAATTGTGTCCAGACGTATAAACGTAGAGTCATGAAACTTCGAATATATATTTATCGAGTCAAAAGAATATTTTTCCCTGAAAATCGCTTAAATCTATGAATTAAGAAAAGAGTTATAGATAAAAATGTACGAAAATTTATACCGCACAGTGTATATTTCAAATTTAAAACGTAATAAAACTGACAAAACTATATGTACGATTCTGAAATTTTGCAAACATGGCTTTTTGGTCAAAGTCTTCGTTATAACGGAAAATAGATGTGCCACGCCCATTTTTCCTTTAAATTTTTATAAAAATATATTAGTCATATATATTAGCGTTTATTCATCTTACACTGCGCCATTTATTGTACTGTAGCTAAATATAAGATAAAGATGATAAGATAGATGACTATACTAGCAACTACTAGATGGCATGCTAACAACCTTTTTCGTTCCACAAGAGATTTTTAATGAGGGTTCGTGAAAACGAAAATGACCGAGGTTGTTGACAAAAAATTAGCTAGAGTAACAATTTGTGCCCAACTCTAAACATACATATTTGTTCCCACAGTTTTATGAGGTTATAGATTTAAAAATATAAAAAAAATGTGCATCAGTAGATTTAAAATATGTATTTGAATATTTAAAATAAATTTTTTAGTCAAATTATATTTTTATCTATCTATTCTTTTGTAAAGGACATGGTGTAATAACATAAGGTGATAGCGTAAAGGAGAGCAATTTTTGTCTCTCTTTTTTATGTATGGAGTTTGACAATTTCCGGAGTTGAAATCATTTTTTAAATATGTAGTTTGACATACTCCAGAGCACAAAAAAATAATCAGCTGGGCTGGCACCGCCACCTTGTATAATTACACCATGGTAAAGGGTGGTTAAATTTTAAGGGCCACAGGGTGATTCAACATATACATTCTCAGCATTTTTCTAAAACGGGAAATTTATTAGAAAGATTTTGATTTTTAAACTTCTGTAACATTTTGCTTTTAAAAGATTTTCAAACGAAATAAGTTTTGTATAATTTTAAAATTTGTTAGCCATTAGTACATGAAAATAAATTGTTTATAATGTTTAGAGATAATTTTTTTTTACTCAGGTCAAAATTTTCCTAAATTCCCATTTTTAATAGAACATAACTTCAGGAGAACATAAGATAAAAAAAATAAATTAGCACTATTTCGAAAATAAAACTTTCCTCTTAAATTCGTGTAATTTCTCTATGAGTACAGATTTTGGAATACTAAAGGACTATATTGAAATATCTAAGTTATGTTTATTAGCAGAAACTTTATTGACACGCGAATTTTAACGGCCACTTTCATTGAAAGACTAAATTTACGAAAACATTTTACTAGCATACCGAAGTTATAATGGGTGGTTTAATTTTAAGGGACTATGTTGATTTTGAATAAAATTATTATCATTTATTTTTATACTGATAATATTTGTATGCTTCAATTATGTATGGAACAAAATATCGGCCAAATGGCCCCCCAACCTAGGCGGCACACCTCGATCCGATAGTCCAAATTTTCAATGACACTGTTGATGCTCAATTGTTGGGCACGATGATGAGTCGAGGTTGCTTGCTCTTTTGCCACGTTATCATGAAAAACCGCAATGTTTCCCATTCAACGAGCTAAGATGGCATTCACAGATGTTTTCACATTTCATACAGACCTGCTTTGCAGAAATTTAAATAAATATTTTTAAAATTCTCACGATTGTGGACGAATTCGAACGATTATGTTGACCAAAAGAATCACGAAGTGCACTAAATGCATTTTGATTTGAACGCCCATTTTTATAAAAATCTTTAATATTTAAAAGCGTTGCTCGATTGCGTATCTTTCCACGGTTCAAATTGAGTTAGTCTGAGATTGAGAAATGTCAAATGAAATGCAAGAAAAAAGTTGAAGTTTAGGTGTGGTTCACCTTCAACATGGGCCCTTAAAATTTAACCACCCTCTACAAAGAAAGTGATACATATTTTATTATAAAGAGATTATTCTATAGCGATTAACAAAATAATAAATATTGTGCTTTAAATGTACACAAAATTGGTGGTGGGTATAAAAGATTCGGCACAGCCGAATATAGTGCTCTTACTTGTTTATTGTTTACATTTGTGGGCGCCATTAGTTGAAAATTTTTAAAATTGTGCAAATTGTGAAAGATTTAATAAAACGTTAAAAAAATAAAATTAAATAAAACAGACTATTTTTATTTGTGAATAATTTGTGCAAAAATAAATATTTGAAGGGCAATGGAACTTTGTTCTAAGTGCCCAGAGATCAAGCCACCAGAAATAGGTGGAGCGAAATTTGTGGAGTGAATTTCTCTGCAACAGACCGAATATGTACGGATCATTTCCTGCCTTCTAGCATTCTTAATGTTGGAAACAGGAAAACTTTAATGATGAATGCCGAACCTTTTATACAACAATTACAAGAGTAAGTTAGTTATTCAATTCATATGTATATAAAGTAAACAAGTTACAATAAAAAATGCATCTGTTCATAAGAGTGTTATGGAATAAATAAAGATTAAAGTTTTTAATAATTTTTGTGTTAGATCTATTGCAGGAATAATCTGGTTTCGTTTGAATCAAACAGATGATGTATCACATCAAGTTTTCGACTGGGAACCAGCATGTTTTAAAAAAGAAGGCATACCATTTTTTATTAGAACTGTAAGTATTATAATAAATTAAAAAAGAAATATTTAGAAGTAATAGTTTTACTATTCTCCTTTTTGCAGATTTTAACACACTTTAGCTGCCGATTCCACCGCCAAGAAAGAAGCCAAATCTTAAAAAAGAGCCCTTTTCAGGGCTATCAGAACTTAAAAAAGCACTTTTCAGGGCTACAAAAATTTAAAAAATAGCCCTTTTCAGGGCTACCAAAATTTTTAAAAAAGAGATTCATATTTTTGTGGCCATTTTTACGCTCACTTTATTTCATTCATCAAGTTTTTTCAAAATATGTAATTTTTTCTTTTATTTTCAGATTTAAAGAATCCAAGAAATCGTATAAAATTGTTAAAAGTAATAATCGTATTCTTGTTAACAACTAGTGATTAAAAAGTGCTATATTAAGGGGTCGATTATCGATAGCAACCGAACCTCAGTTACGTTGCCAGTTGCCAAAAAAGGCATTAAAGATGGCAACTGGCAACTAACAACTGTCAATTTCATATGAAAATTTGGCAACCGAAAAATTGTAGTTGCTAGCTTGCAACTTAACTTAAGTTCAGTTGCTATCCATAATCGACCCATAAGCAAGATTTTAAAAGAAAAATATTTTTATATATTGTATATATGTATGGGTCAATTTAAAAAAAAAGTACACATCGAGTTTTTTTCTTCTTATTTTTAAAGTTTTTTCAATTCGCCGGTAAGAGTGGCCAATGTATGTAGAAATTGATAAAGATTCCGGTGGTACTTTTAGGCTCTCAAAAAGATCAATATTTTTTGAATTTTTTTTAGGTTTTCTATATATATAAAAAATCGCTAAAAATGCAAAAATATTTAAAATTCAAGCTTACTACGACGTTCTTTTGTTTCTCCAGATTGATTTTTGCGAAAATCACCTATTCGATTATAAACACAAAATCACAATTCACCTTGATTTTTAATTTTTTTTTAAAGTTACTTGCAAAGTAACAATTTATTTAAAAAAAATTAATTATAAGCGTTTTAAGGAAAAAAAAACTAAGTTTGACGCTCAAGAGATTTTGTTGCACGCAAACAAGAAATAATGCCAAATTTAAAGTTTAACGAAAAAAAGTTTATTCTTTTACAAAAAGTAAGTAAAAAACAAGTAACAGTGCTATATTCGGCCGTGCCGAATCTTATATACCCTTCACAACGTGTAGTCATGCAATAACAATTGTTTGCATCACCATTCATCCCATATAAAATACGTGCATACGTACACGTTAGAATAAATGTGGCATCGAATCCCAGCTGAGCCAAAAAAATTTTATTTTATTTTATTTAATATATTATTTATATTTTATTATTTTTTTTTATATTTTTTTTAAATTTTTTTAAAAAAAATTTTTAGAAAAATTTTTAAAAAATTTTTTTAAATTTTTTTTTAAATTTTTTTAAATTTTTTTTTTTTGTAGTTTTTTTTATTATTTTTTCTTATTTTTAATATTTTTTTTTTTGTAATTTTTTTTTGTTTGGTATGTTTTTTACATGTATCTATGTATGTATGTTGTTGTTGTAATTGTGAAAAAAAACGAGGTGGTCGTGGTTTTTTGCTCATATCTCAGAAAGTTATCGGGCGATTGTGCTGAATTTCAATAGCGATTCATTCCTGGATATTTCCAAGAGATTGATACCATATACAGATCTGAGGAACATATAGTTGCTTCTAAAAGTTGATTTCAACCAACACACGGACAGACGGGCAGACGGACAGACGGTCAGGGCTTAATCGACTCCTCTATTCATAAGCTTTCAGAAAATATATACTTTATGGGGTCGGAAATGAAAATTGTAGAAATTACAAACGGAATGACAAAGCTATATATACCCTTGTGCACCACAGGTGAAGGGTATAAAAACAAAAAATCTTAAAAAAACAAAAATTTTTATACAAAACTAAACATATACTACATATTCTTTGATGTCTTTAACAAAAATGGAAAAAAGGAAGTAATTCTTGAAGAAACTTAGACACATATGTAAATATTTGACGCAAAACAATAACTTAATTTAATTTATAAATTTTCATTCGAATTCTTATTCTGAATCTGTATAAACTTCATGAAATGACAAGCCGCTTTGTTTTTTTTATTCTCATTAATTTTTACCACTTTTGTACTTTGTAGCAGTTGCATAAAGTTCCGGTCCGCCAGAGGTTTAAGTTGCAAAAGCACGATTAAACTCAAATATACCACGATTATACCTTTCTTTCTTCTTTCTTTAATATTCGTCATTACGCGCTTTATCGAGCTTTATTTTCTCTCGATATCTTTGTGCTCTTTCAGCCGCCATTAATTTGTTTGTTTTACTCTTAAAAATTAAAAAATAAAATCATAATTAAGCATTTTAAGCTATGAAGCAATATATATCAAAAGTGATGCTCATGAAATGTTTGCCTATTCTGTTTTTTTTTCGTAGGCAATTTATTTCTCAAACTTACAAATTATAAAAAAATTAGTTGAAACCATGTAAACAATGATTGTCAACTTCAATTTTTTACATTTAATCAAATGCACACTTTTTTACAAAGATTTTTTTTTTCGCTTTTTCACTTTTGTAATAATTTAGGTTTGTAGTTTCGTTACGTTATTTCCTTTATTTAAATGCAAATTGAAAACTAGTAATATTACTTGAATTATAAAAAAAGTGACGCTCAATGCAAATTGTGGGGGCAACCTTTCTTTGTAACACCAAATTCGCACTCAGTTTGGACGACTATAACAAATGAAAACACAAGAAAGAAACTCAATAATTCGAAACCTGTTATTAAATGTTGCATATTTACTTTTTTCTGGATTTTATTTAATTTTGTTTACTAAAAATTGTAACGGGGGACACATGCTTTTGTATGGAAGGAGTCCGAGGGAGAAACAAAACACCATTCTGAATAAACAAAAAAACAAACATACAAATTTGAGAATTACGTTTTTTGTTACATATTCCTCGCTGATTACTCTCCAATTTTTTATTTTTGTTTTTTTTTTTACCTAAAATAGTAGTGTAAAGTGCGGGGACACAAAAATTGCATTTTTTTTTAAATTGACCCGTATATATATATTATATATTGGTTATTTGCAACGACAACGGCTTTTAAGTACTCATTTTCTTCTGTTAGGCTTTGTAACTTAATTGAAAGTCTCGTCATCACGTTCTGCCACATTAGCTTCTGCTATGGTCTGCACTTGCAGACGCAATGAAGCCACAGTTTGCTCAGCTTTAAGGCAGAATTAGTCTTTACTTTCTGTTCCGTTCCGAATCAGCTGACTTCATTCTGTTAAATAGAAAATGTGTACAAGTCGTTAGTTGTTCTGTTACTTTCCGTGCCGTTGCGGACGAACCTGTAGAAAATAGAATTCAACGTTAAGTGACGGCCATTGAGAGAGAAACAGCTGATATTTAGGTGCCTATATTTTAAAGGTGGCTGCAACATAGAGACCCTGTTAAAGATGAAATCTGACACAACAAATTTTTTTTTATGTACGCACTTTGACGAGAAAAATAAACAAAAAATATAATAAGCTTGTGTTTGTAAGATTACCTTGTAAATTAAGGCAGATGATTTTTTACAGAAGAAGTAACCACAAAAATTAAACAACAGAACGGAACGTCACAGAACGACAACAGAAAGTAAAGACTAATGAAGCCTTTAGAAGAAATAATTTTCTCCTCTTCTAGCAAGGCCTGCAACTCTAATCGGTCACCTGTGAGATCTTGCACCTCCAACGTCAAGGCGGAAATTTGATTTTGAAGTTCTGCCGCAGCATTTGGTGAAGTCACTTGTGCTGTCTGAGTTCTTTCATTTAATGCCCTGTCTGTTGACTGTTCTTTCACTGTCCCAGTCGTTCAAATTATTGAGAGTAACCAACTACGCCCTTTATTTCACTTATTTGTTTAAAAAAAAAGTATTTTTTGTGACTGTTTACACTAACCAAATACACGTTGTATTTTTCACTTTGTAGTTTTTTTAGCGACTAGTTCACCTTGTTGAATTCGCCTTGGTATAACACAAATTGGGATTTATGAAAAATCCCACATAGAAATTCATCATCAGGTAGCCTCAGTTCTGCAACAACAAAATTCTACATGTATTTTGTTGTTTGAAAACGACGACTTAAATGTCAAAAAGCAAATGTGTGTGAATGTTTCTTTGTCGGTAGAATATATACGTACACAATATATACACATACATAAACAAAATTTGACATTTTAGTTAAACCTTAAGGTAGAGAAAAAAAAATCAGCTGTTTTAGTGAGGCTACTTGATAATTGTACCATGGGCACATCTTTGTATGGCAGTTAGGGTTTGGAATTTCCGGGTCTTTTTATTTCCGGGAAGCGGGAATTAAAAAATCGTCTTCCCGGGAATTCCCGAAAATAATATTTCTTTTAAAATAAATAATATTTGTTAACTTTAAAATCACGATTTGGTTAATAATTCATTGTTTTATTTTAGTAGTAGTTTATTTTCCATTAGAGTCCTTATTGTGTCAGCATTACATCTTCCGGCAATATAAACTAAGCCCAAATTATAAAAGTAATTATTGCCATGTAAACAGATATTTAAATAACTTTTTTGGGCAACACTACTCCACTCGCCTAATACAAGAGCAAACCTCAAATTGTCGCAAATTTGACTCGATATTGGTTTCACCATCGTATTTTTAACGGCGTTGTAATATTTTATTACAATGTTTTTAGCATCAGTTTCATATTTTGGTAACGTCATATTTTTACTGAAAAAACGTTGACGAATAAAAGAACCTTTTGTAATTGTTCGAATAGATATTCCATCGACTGCTGCTAATTTTGAAACAATTTCTGGTAATGTTTGGGTGTCTAAAAAACTTTCAATGGTGGAATTATTTTTTTTTATTTGGTGCAGGTGTTGAAAAATCGTTTTTTAATTTTATTTTGTGAACTAAAAGAAGGTGCCGTATAAGACCGCCCTTGAATATTAACCTTTTCGGGCAAATATTACATTGTGCTGCGTTGTCTACTTTTTGAAAATAGTTCCAAACTTCAGACATTTTGCTTCTAAACAAAGTGAATTTTCAAAAGAAGTATTATTAGAAAAATTCAATCATAAATAAAACAAGTAAGAGCGCTATATTCGGCCGTGCCGAGTCTTATATACCCTTCACAACGTGTAGTCATGCAATAACAGTAGTTTGTGTTACCATTCATTCCATATGAAATACGTACATACATATAAAAACATACATATATAAAAACATCCCATTGTAAAATTATAAATTCACGTATGTATGTTAAAAAAACAAAAAAAAAAAAAAAAAAATAAATAAAAAATAAAAAAAAAAAAAAAATAAAAAAAATTTCAAAAAATAATTTCAAAAAAATATTACAAAAAAATTTTTATATATGTAATATATATAAAACAAAAATAAAAAAAAAATTAAAAAAAAAAATAAAAAAAATAATAATAAAAATATAAATAAAAAAATAAATTAAATAAAAAAAAAATTTAAAAAAAAAATTTTAAAAAAATTAAAAAAAAATTTTTTTTGGCCCAGCTGGGATTCGATGCCACGTTTTCTCTAACCAGTATACACGTTTGTATGTATGTATGTTGTTGTTGTAATGTTGTTTTTGCTCATATCTCAGTTGTTTATGTACCGATGTTTCTGTACTACTCCCGAATATTTCTGATATTTTAATACCTCACCCGGGCCCAAGCGATATCGGGGGGCTTCAAAAAGTTGATTTCAACATACACACGGACAGACGGACAGACTGACAGAGCTTAATCGACTCCCCTATTCATAAGCTTTCAGAAAATATATACTTTATGGGGTCGGAAATGAAAATTGTAGAAATTTCACGCGGAATGACAAACCTATATATAACCTTTTTCACTGTGTGAAGGGTATAAAAAATTATACTTACAAATTCTGTGACCACTTTTAAAAACAATTTGTACATACGATTATATTTATAAAAATTAACCACGGAAACTACTGTTGGTTTTACGGTTGTTAGAAAAAACATTTATATACATTTAATTATGTATGTATATAATTAATTCATTTGAAATTTATAAGCACTTATTAAAAATAATTCGAGAAAGTCGTTAAATTTTGCCTTAAATATTTTTGACCGATGATGTTTGTTTTTCTTTTACATAGTCGTATTTGAGAAAAGTTGTAAATAATTAACAAACCAAAAACGCTAACAAATTAAAAACCCTACTTTTTATTCAAATATTCTTTAAATTTACCAAAACAGAAAAGAAATTGAAAATAAAATCAAATATATTTCCTAAAATACTACATATTTTTTATTTCCCGTTTTCCCGGGAATGAGAGCAAAATTTTCCCGGGAATATTAAGTGGTTCATTCCCGGGAAATCCTGGGCGGGAATTCCCGGTTCCCAAACCCTAATGGCAGTGCAACATCTTTATAGTATATAGTCTTTGCTTTGGGTTTAGCTATTACACTTATGGTGTAATTACATAAGGTGATAGCGTAAAGGAGAGCAATTTTTGTCTATATTTTTTATGTATGGAGTTTGACAATTTCCGAAGTTGAAATAATTTTTTTAAGTATGTATTTTGACATTCTCCAGAACACAAAAAAATAGTCAGCTGGGCTTGCACCGCCACCTTGTATAAGTGTACCCTGATTACACTGTCGAACGCTGACGGCATACTTCATTACACAGAAATTTTTGAAGCGAAAACATGGCAATGAAGCCAGAATGAAGCGGAAAGTTGTCAATAGTTGCATAGTTTTCTGTTTCACTTAATTTGTCTTTTAATGCATTGTATGCATTAATTTTCAATTGTTTGTTGTGGTACAGATCTGATTTTATTTGCCACAATTGTGGGAAGCTTTTATATTTCTCAATAAACTCTTTCCAGAAAATAGTATTAGAGAGACATTATTTATTATAATTTAGGTTGTATGTATTACTTATACTAAAAAGTATTATTTTTAAAAGGTATTATATTTACTAATAAAAATCATTATATAAAAAAAGTTTTTCAAAATAAATAATTAACATATCAAATTTATTTACTAGTTCATCATGACAGATTGCATCAAAAGCATTCTCAGTATCAAGAAAATGACTCCAGTTATTTTACGATTACTTTAAGAATAATAATATAGGGTCAGGTGTACCTTAATTTAAATAGGGTAATATACTTCACTGGAAGTGTCATTTTTAGTTTTGGTGTGGTAACCATGAAAAAAGGGGTTATTCTTTTTATAGAATTTTTTGCCTTGAAATCACTGAAGTGGTATGTTTTCTACACAGAATATACAGTTTGGTATTTTTTAAATCCGAAATAAAAAAAGGACTGCGGTGTTTATTGTCTTATACTGAAAATTAGTTTTGGATTTCGTATGGCAAATATCAGAAAACTTTAATTATACAACAAGATATATAAAATGTTAAGTAACTGACAGTTGTGTTCACGTAATCACACCTACATGTGTGAGAATGCGTTTGTGATTATAACTAAATATAATATTACATGTGCTTCATGCGGTTATTTTGTATAAGCTTGGCAAAATGAAAAAATTTACCAAAAAGCAAAAGAATTCTAAAATTATATTCTTGCTGCAATAAACTGCAAAAGTGAAAAATCGATCCGTAGATACGTAGAGCGTAGCATAATTTAAAAACCCAATCCAGACAAATGAAAATTAGTTATTTTTTAATAATAAGAATTGACAGTAAACTGGTAAAAAACGGATATTGCTGCAATTGTAACAACGTTTTTCTTTCTGTTGGTTTTAAAAGATACTGAAAAAGTCTTAGGCAGTTACTGATAGGAAGGCGGAGCAATGGAAAATCACGAAAATTGTAATTCGAATACTGCTGTAGATGGTACTACATCCATAGTGAGTATTCCTCGACAGTTAAAAAAAATTAACAATGATCATCATGTAAAACGTGTGTATAAAATTGTGCTCACTGGAGGTTAGTATTTTTTTTAATATAGTATGAAGCATAAAAAAATTAAACGTAAACTTTTGATAATTATGAATATATCTTCAAAATCTGTAACGATAACCGTATATAATATTGACACTTGCCTAATTTGCTTTTCAATGTCAAGGTTGTTTCTCTTTGGTATTTGTTTTGTTTGTTTTGATTTTAATCATTATAGGCTTCAACGCAGTCTGTTGTTTGTTTTTCGATTCCTTTTTATAGTAATTTTTTGATGAACGTATTGTTAACATGTGCATGAGTTTGTTTTACTTCTTATGAATAAAAACAACTAAAGGCATTAAACTCGGCTTTTCTGAATTTTATATACTCTTCACACAGTTTGTACGAGTACTATACTGTACATAATTATGTAAAGGGTGGTTAAATTTTAAGGGCCGATGTTAATTTTGAATAAAACAAATTATTTAGGAAATTATTTTCATTTCTTTATATTATGATAATATTTGTATGGTTCAATTATGTATGGAACAAAATATCGGCTAAATGGCCGCCGCGACCGGCACACCACCATCTGATGGTCCGAATTTACAAAGACAATGTTAATGTCACACTATTGTGAAAAACAGCAACGTTTTCCGTTTAACGAACTAAGAAGGCATTCACAGGTGTTTTCACATTTCATACAGACCTGTTTTGCTGAAATTCAAATATTTTTCACATTTCTCCCGATTGTGGACGAATTTGAACGAATTTTTACCAAAAAAATCACGAAGTACACGAAGCATTTTGATTTGAACGCCTATTTCCATAAGTCTGAATAACATTAACGCGTTGCTCGATTGTATATCTTTCCATGGTTCAAATTGAGATAGTCTGAAATTGAGAAATGTCAAATGAAATGCAGAAAGAAAACTTTACGTTTAGGTGTAGATCACATATAACATCGGCCCTTATGCAGCTAATACACGGCATTTTTTTTACATCTGACTTGTCAAATTTCACACTGCTAAATTTGAACATGCCGTGTGTTACCTTTAAAACATTACTTCTGTAAAAACATGTGTTGAGACATCTGACAAAATTTCAATTACAGCGCGCTCTATTTTCTTCTGTCAAAACATGTGACATCAGCCGGCGGTAGAAATCTCTGCTGCTGCAAAGCAGTCATCGACGGTTGCTTGTAAAAGTATAATTTTGACAGACATGTAGATTTACATAAGTCTCACAAATTTTTAAGTCAGATGTAAAAAACATGCCGTGTATAGTAGCCTTTAAAATGTAACTACCCAATATATGTATGTATATGTGCATACATAATTATATACATATGTACACACATAATCTATATGGGTCATTTCGCCTCAAGTGTACCAACTTTTGAAATCGATGTCTTCCGATCGGGATGAAATTTGCACCAACGCTAGTCCTATTGAATAGTAGCTAAATAATAAGATCGGTCAAGAATTCTCTGAGATATAGGGGGTCAAAATTTGACATTTTGGCCAAGTAGGTGTTTCTTCTCATCCCTGTAACTTATTACCTATTGCTCTCAGCAAAATTTGTCCCAAATAGTTTAGATAGCTATTTCTTCAATCTTTCAAAAAAAAAAAAACAAATTGAAAAAAAAAATTTTTTTTTAATATATTTTAAAAAATAATTATTGGTTTTCTTTGACCTTTTATAATAATATATGTTTAATAGTTTTTTAAGCTTAAGGTTCTTTTAATAATAAAAAATCTTTTTGTTTTGTTTTATATTATTTGATCAATATTTCGCTATTATTAAAAGGACCTTATTTTAAAAAATAATTTTTTTTTATTTTTTTTTTAATGGGCCCTTTGTTTTGCTCAAAAGAAAGCTTAGGGCTTTTTCTTTAAGAGCTTTAAGGTTGCTTAGTGGGATGCAAGTGGGATATCTATAAAAAAATATTTTGTCTTAGAAATTTTGAAAATTAAATTTTTTTATTTATTTGTTATGATAAATAATATATAATAAAAATATAAGCAACTTAATCGATTTTAATCTTAGTCACATTAGATCCATTTATATTATTACTATTTTTACATCTACCCAGTCTTTCATCATTAATTTATCGCTTTAAGTTGCTGTTTTTTTTCTCAATCCTTTCTTGGTGTTACTGGGTTCAGCTGTTGATTTTGCTGGTGGTTTAATTTTTGGGTTTGGAAAGAATGGCTGCAGTATATTAACTGTACAAAGGTATCATAATCATTAGTCTTTTAATTGAAGGCTGGTATGAATGGTTGGACGAAATATTAACTGTTTCATAAAAATTTATAATATAATATTATTTTTTAGTCAAAAAGGTGAAGCATAATTTAAAGACGAGAAGACGCTATAAATCTTTATATTTAAGTTATAATAATTTTATAGATAAATTTTATTATATTAAAATTTGAACAATTTTTCAACTTAAGTCTTCCATTGACAAGTGGTTTAAAGCATGGTATTGAGCGGTGCCATAGATTGTTACTACTGAGTCGAATCTGCTCTTCAATGTTTTCAATGCTTCCTCATGATCCTCTTTGCTACTAAAAACTATTTCTGTATCTTTAAAATAATTTTTTGCCGAATGGAATAAAGCATTTGGATCTAAGATGCGATCTTGATGAAAACACTGAAGGCCAAACTTCGCCGCATTTCTTTTTAGGTTTGCTCCAATACTGCAACAGTGTCATGTTTCAAATCGTCGGATATGATTGCCATACTTTTGTGTTCTAGTTTTTCGACTTTTTTGCAGTAAACAACTACTGTGAATATAGATGCTTGGTCGTTTTTGAAGTGAAACGCTTGTATGGCATCCTGAACAACATATTTATAGTTTTCTGCAAAATCAAAAGAAATAACGAATTCACCAGACTTTAAATGCATTTAAATAATCTTTGAAGAATGACTATTGCTCTTTAACTAAAAAGTCATGAGTTCTTAAATTTAGCAATCCTCTACACATTTCTTCCACAAAATCATCCATATTTCAAATTATTGTTTTTAATGTGCATCTTTCAGTCTGAAGCCAAGATTCAAACTTGATCTCCTTGTGGTGAATTAAATACACTTGTTTAATTTAAGCAACATTTTTTAAAAAATATTAATATTTTTTTGTATCAATTCATTCGATAATTTTTCAACTGAAATTGTTCTTATAATATTTTTTTTAAATAAAATAATTTTTGCAAAGAAATATAACCCTATAATTGGTGACCCCGACAACGAACAATGGCTTTATTTCATTCACCATCGGTCGGAGCAGGAGATTCGATTAATCAAGCTCAAAATAATCAAAACGAACCACTAACAACATCATCCCCAGCAGCAGGATTTGTTCCCAATAATGCATTGTCACATGTCCAAATTGATGCAGCTTCAACAATCAAGTTTTCTCATTTTTGGCAAAAAACTCAAAAGTATGGTTTTTTCAAGTTGAAACGATATTCGGGTTGCAACGAATCTCATCAGACGAAACAAATTTCCGTTATTTAGTTGCTAACATCGATCCAGGTACACTTGATCTTGTCAGTGATTTGTTGGATAATGGTCAAAAAGGAAACAGGTATGAGACATTAAAATCAAGAATTATCTCATTATTTTCTGAATTTGATGAACGAAAACTTAAACGACTTTTGAGTGGTCAAGTGTTAGGTGATCAAAAGCCTTCACAATTTTTGCGCACGATACAAAATTTAGGGCAAGGACAAGTTGGAGAAAAAGTAATCAATTTCCTTGATCAACTGCCTGAAAATGTTCGAGCAATCCTGGCGATAAGTGAACAGCAAGATGTCAATAAAATAGCAACACAAGCAGACAAAATTATGTAAATGACTCAGCCCGCAACAATTTCCAGTTTGGAATTCAACAATGCACCAGCAATTTCCTCAAGAATTGATGTTTTAGAAAGATGTTTTAAAAATTTAAGGCAACCAAAAACCCGCAACAACACTCCACACAGACGTAAATCAAGATCAAAGTCAAGAGAAAATAATTCTAACTAGTGTTGGTACCATAACAGGTTTGGCAACAAAGCAAAAAAATGTGTTAATCCGTGTTAGTATCAAAAAAAAACTTGTTTCGGCATCGGATAGTGCGGCAGCCGATGTCATCACTACAAATTCAAGCTGACTTTTTATTAAAGACCCACTGTCAAAAAGTTTTTTTAATCGATACTGGGGCTAATATATCTGTTATTTCAAAGGATTATCGAGTTAAAGGTAATAGTTTTACTTTTTCAAACACTCTTTATGCAGCCAATGGCACTCCAATTAAAACGTTCGGCACTATTGTATTGCAACTTTCCCTTGGCCTCAGAAGAAATTTTTTTTGGTTATTTATAATTGCCGATGTTAATAAATGCATTATTGGTTCTGATTTTTTAAACCATTTCAATTTATTGCCTGATTTAAAAAATAAAAGATTAGTGGATAAAACTACCCTTTTATTTTCCAATGCACGTTTGACAAATGAACCTACTCTTGGTATATCTACTATTTTTAAAAATGAGTCGGAATATCTGAAACTTCTAGAAGAATACCCTGAAATTCATAATGCTTCTATGTCATTTAAGGAAAAGAAAAATAACGTTTTCCATCATATCGAGACTGTTGGTCCTCCTGTTTCAGCAAAAGCTAGACAATTATATAAAAAACGACTTGGTATTGCTAAAAAAGAATTTCAATTTATGTTGGATCATAACATTATTCTTCCATCTAAAAGCAACTGGTCCAATCCTTTACACATGGTTTCAAAAAAAGATGGTAGTTTTAGACCTTGTGGTGACTTTAGATTTTTGAACAAAATTACAGTCCCAGACAGATATCCCATCCCATTCATCACAAATTATACAGCCGCACTTCATGGCTGCAAATTTTATTCAAAATTGGATTTGACTCGTGCATATCATCAAATATCAATGCATCCAGATGATATTTGCAAAACAGCCATAATTACCCCATTTGGTCTTTTTGAATTTCTTCGTATGCCTTTCGGACTTCGCAATTCGGCACAAAGCTTTCAACGCTTAATGAATGCAACACTACGAGGTTTAAACTTTGTATTTGTTTACATCGATGATGTTTTAATTGCATCAAGAACCAAAGAGGAACATCTCGAACATCTCAAAACTGTATTTGCTAGTTTAAGAGATTACGGCTTCATTATCAATCCTGCTAAATGTGAATTTGGTGTATCCGAAATTGATTTTCTAGGATTTCGCATAAATGAATTCGGTAGTATGCCAACACCTGCAAAAGTTCAAGCTATTTTGGATTATGAAAAACCGCAAACTATAATGGACTTGAGAAGATTTGTTTGTATGATTAATTTCTATTGCCGATTTATACTAAACACTGCAAAATTTCAAGCTCCCTTAAATGATTACATGAAAGGTGCTAAAAAAAGAACAAACGACTAGTTATTTGGACCAAAGAAGCCGAAGATGCCTTTTCTAAATGTAAAGAAATTATCGCTAATGCTACGGTTCTTGCTCACCCGATTGAAGATGCTGAGCTAGCATTAAAAGTAGACGCGACTGATTTCGCAGTCGGTACAAATTGAGCAAAAGGTTTCAAAATGGCAACCTCTTGCTTTCTTTTCAAAAAAACTAAGTCCGACCGAAGCGAAATAAATTACGTACGATCGAGAACTTTTAGCCGCATTTAAATTTTTTATTTTTTTTTATTTGAAAATAAGTAGTATTTATAATACTTTCTAAAAAATTAAAATTTTTAAATAGTTTTAACCATAATCTCTTATACTCTGAATACAATTTATAACTATTATTTATTCTTTACAAAATTTATAACATTTCTTCTAAATAAATATATATTTGTTTCATTTTTAATATCATTTGACATGGAATTATATAATTTCAGTCCTTTATAAAACAGCGATCTTTGCATATTTTTTGTTTGAGTCCTCTGTAGCCTGAAGTCGTTAACATTTCTTAGGTTGTATGGTTGAACATTTCCTACATAGTTTATATGTTCGGTTAGGTACTCGGGTGCATCTCCTTTCTTCATTTTTTGAATAAAGTTTTTAGTATTAATTTCCAGTTTTTGTTTTATATTTACCCATTTTAACATATCTAACATTAAATTTATGGACGTAAGGCGATTACATTTTAAAATTGCTCGCATTGCTTTTTTTGTAGTTTTTGTAGTCTTATTATTTGTTGGTCTGAGCAGCACGTATATAAAATAGTTGATCCGTATTCAAAATGTGGTTTAATGATTGTATTGTATATATTAATTGCTGTTATTATGGACATCTGGTTTCTTATACGTTTAAAAAAAATTATCTTTTTTCCAATTTTTCTACATATACATATATTCCATATGATCAGTAAATTTTAATTCCTTATCTATAATGAAACCCAAATATTTCAAGTTATTTACTTTTTCTATTACAATATTGTTTATTTTATATGTTATATCACTATTCATATTTATTTCCATTAACTTCGTTATATTTTCATTTAATTTTAATTTATTCATTTTTAGCCAATTATTTATATTATACATATTCTTGTAATATTTTCGTAACATTCTTCTTTTGTTTCTGCTTCCGTGAATATGAGTGTATCATCGGCATATTAAATAATTTCGCATCCTGCTAGAACCTTTTCGAGATCTGTCAAACATTTTCGGTATATGCTTGAAGGTCGAAACTTTACTCTATACACCGATCAAAATCCAACTGAAGCATCACCACGACAATACCGTCATCTTGATTTTATTGGACAGTTTACTACAAAAATCATACACATATCCGGTGAAAACAATATTGTCGCTGACGCTCTATCAAGAATAGGAAAAATTGATGCTATTGACTACGTAAACCTAGCAAAAGCACAAAACTCTGATGAAGAACTTAAAAATATGTTATCTTCTGTTTCTGGTCTCAAATTGCAACAAATAGTAATTCCTGGCGCCAATATTAAAATATATTGTGATGTTTCTCAAGGCAAAGCAAGGCCTTATCTCCCAAAGAATTTCAGAAAGGCTGCATTTGATTTACTACACAATCTTTCTCACCCTGGATCCCGAATTTCAAGAAAACTTATTGCTGTTCGTTTTATTTGGCCTTCTATGAATAAAGACTTTGTCAGATGTGTCAAAAATATAAAGTCACACGTCACACAAATTCAGCATTTGTTCAATTTCAAATAACCTCAAGTCGTTTTACAGTAGTGCATATTGACAAAGTTGGTCCTTTGCCGCCTTCGGAAAAATACAATTATATTTTTACAATGATTGATCGGTTTTCAAAATGGCCTGAGGCGATTCCGTTACAAGATACTACATCAGAAACAATATGCAAAGCTCTTTATGAATGTTGGGTCGCTCGATACGGATACCCTAATAAAATAATTTGTGATCGAGGACGTCAATTTACGTCAAACCTATTCCATGACTTTTGTAAATTCACAGGAGCGAAATGTCAGCATACAACATCATTTCATTCTCAAGCTAATAGAATCATAGAACGTTTCCATCGTACTCTAAAAAACGCAATTGCTTGTCAAAATAATATTCAATGGACAAAAGTTTTACCCTTCGTTTTGCTTGGTATTCGAGCTTCATACAAAGAAGATATAAAAGCTTCAGCTGCAGAAATGTTATATGGTGAATCCACCAAAAAAATTTGAGAACTGCAATAACTTTTTGTACAATTTAAAACGAATTGTTGGAAATTTTAAACCTCAAAAGGCTTCTAGTCATTATAATCAAAAACCATTTATAAACAAAGCTTTACCAACTGTAGAATATGTTTGGTTAAGAAATGATGCAAGCCATCCTTCATTATCATGCAAGTATAGAGGACCATTTAAAGTAATTAATAGAAGAAAAAAAAATTTTATAATACTTTTAACAACAAAGAACATAATGTTACTATCGATCGTTTAAAACCAGCTTATGTGGTGAATCAAAACGTCAACAACATTGAATTAATCTCAACACCATGAATACAAAATAATTCCATTAGAAAAGTATCGCTCTCGCTAGAAAGGGGGTAGTGTGGTTAATTAAATACACTTGTATAATTAAGCAACATTTTTATACCCTTCACACAGTGAAAAAGGGTATATATAGGTTTGTCATTCCGTGTGAAATTTCTACAATTTTCATTTTCGACCCCATAAAGTATATATTTTCTGAAAGCTTATGAATAGGGGAGGCGATTAAGCTCTGTCAGTCTGACCGTCTGTCCGTGTGTATGTTGAAATAAACTTTTTGAAGCCCCCTGACATAGGTTGGACCCGGGTAAGGTATTAAAATATCAGAAATATTCGGGAGTAGATCGATATTGAAAATCAGAAACATCGGTACATAAACAACTGAGATATGAGCAAAAACCCACGACCACCTAGATTTTTCTTTCACAAAAACAACATTACAACAACAACATACATACATACAAACGTGTATACTGGTTAGAGAAAACGTGGCATCGAATCCCAGCTGAGCCAAAAAATTTTTTTTTAAATTTTTTTTTAATTTTTTTTTTTATTTTTTTTTTATTTTTTATTTAATATATTATTTATATTTTTATTTTTTATTATTTTTTTTTTTGATTTTTTTTTATTTCTTTTTTTGTTTTATATATATTATATACATAATAATTTTTTTTAAAATTTTTTTTTAAAATTTTTTTTTTTTAAATTTTTTTTTAAAATTTTTTTTTTTTTTGTTTTTTTAAACATACATGTGGGGTACGGAACTGTCGTTTTGAATAAAACACTTTCTTTTAATGAAGATAAGTAATTCAATTGTATTTATTTGATAGCGTTTGCTTAAAATTAGTTTAACAAGATTAATCAATTCACTGCGCTTATTTTGCAACTTCACTGTTCAAACGTGTCTCTAGTTGGTGACCTTTTTACTTCACCGTCAATTAACAACTGCGTTGATTCTATCTATTTCTCGTCACGTCAGCTTTTTGTCTTTCGTCCGTTATTTGAGTTTATTTTGTATGTCCGTTATGATTGGGGTTTGTCCGTCATAGTCGACTAAGGTGAGCACCCTACATTCGGCCCTCCTGACGGCAATTCGGCTCGGATTGCCATCGTTTCATGAACTCTGCCACGGTCGTAGTTCTATTGGGGCCCTCATGGTGGCCGACCTTCTCGACCACATATCTTCCACGGGGTGACTGACTTACGACTTTATAGGGACCCAGGTATTTACCTTTGAGCTTCAGGCCGCTGGCAAACTGAGTGCGCTTGATGGCAACTAACTCGTTGATAACGTACTCCTCTTCAGGTTTGCGGTTACGATTGTACGTTTTGCAGTTTTCTTTTTGTATTTTGACTATATTTTCCCTAGCCTCGGTTCTAGCCACACTTCTTTCGTCCTCAAACTCGTGGATAGCTTCTGCATTCAACATTTCTCGGAGGTCTGGGTAATCTGGCAAATTCATCTCCACGCCCGTTAATAGCTTGAATGGGGTCACGCGGGTACTTCTCGGCGGGGTAGAATTGATCATCATCTGCACGCGTCGCACGTGTTTATACCAGTTTTGAGGTGTTTCAGCACACAATTTCGCCAGCATGGGTAAGACTATTTTGTGGATTCGCTCCACTTGGCCATTCCCACGCGGCACGCCCGTAGCTATCAACAAGTGTTGGATATTCTCTTCGATGCAATAGTCCTTGAATCCTTGCGACGTGAACGCTGTCCCGCGGTCGGTAATGATCCTCCGGGGATTCCCAAATACCGCAGATTGCCTCTCCAAGCAGTCAATGACTGCCTTCGTATCGGTCGACTTCGTGGGATGGAGCCAAACGAACTTTGTAAACCCATCGACAACTACCAAAAGGTGATTATAAGCTTTTTTTGTAGCTTCCATCGGACCTACGTGATCAATGTGGTAGGTCAATAGGGGTCGATCATCCTTATCGACTGGATTAAGATAGCCTTCCTTTTTACCTGTCTTTGCCTCGGTGATAATGCACTCGATGCAGCTTTTTACTACGTTTGTTACTTTTGATGCTAACTTCATTATGTAATAATGCCTTTCTACCAACTCACGGGTTTTAGAGACTCCAAAGTGACCCTGGTTGTGCGCCAACCGAATCATCTCCTCTTCCAACTGGACCGGTACAACTATGAGGTCCTTCGCTGGATCCTTGTACAACACCCCATTTTGCATATAAAAATCTTCATACTGGCTGTGTTTTAAAACTTCTCTTATGGCCTTTGTGCACTCGTCGTTCTCCTGAGCACACCTTATTCTGTGCGTGAGGCTACTGTCCAACACTAGGCACGACATTCTGCTTAAGGCATCCACATGCTTCATACGGCTACCCGATCTGTGCTCAATTTCGTAGGAAAACTCTTGCAAGAACATTGCCCATCGGGATATCCTGGCGGGAACATCATCCTTATTCATTGTCATTCTAAAAGCGTTGCAATCGGTAACTATTTTAAACGGTAGGCCGAGTAAATAAACTCGCCATTTTTTTAAGGCTTCTACGATTGCGAGTACTTTCAATTCATAAGAATGGTAATTCTCCTCGTACGGTTTTGTACGGCGGCTCATATACTGCACGGGACGCAGATCTTGCTCGTCTAAGCCTCTCTGGAGGAGCACTGCACCGTACCCGAACTTACTCGCGTCGGTATGGACTTCCGTAATCGCGTCTGGGTCATACAGCTTCAAAACTGGCGCACTCACTAAAGCTTCTTTCAATTGTTGGCAGGCCACCAAGACTTCGTCGGTAATACGGAATTGAACATTTTTCCTTAGAAGATCGGTTAATGGCTTTGCCGTGACTGCATAATGCCCAATAAATTTACGAAAGTAAGACGTCAGCCCCAGAAATCTTTGCATCATTTTTCGGTCTGTTGGTATCGGGAAATCCTTAACTGCTCTTACTTTCTCTTCCGCCGGTTTTATCGACCCTTTCTGAATAATATAGCCTAGGAAGTTAACCCTTTCTTGTAAAATTTGGCACTTCTCCCACTTAACACACAAACCATACGAAGCTGCTTTTTGTAATACCTTCACGAATTTTTCCAGACCCTCAATCATATCCTCAGAAGGAATAATTATGTCATCCATATACACTATGGCTGTGCTATCTCGTATACAGTCTTTAAATATTGCCGAGAAAAACCTAGTAAACACTGCCGGCGAGTTGCTTATGCCAAAAGGTGCGAACAAAAATTCGAATTGGCCGTTATGAGTCACAAAAGCCGTATATTTTCTGGACGATTCCTCCAGGGGTACATGGAAAAATCCATTTCTCAGATCTAATGTGGTGTAAAAGTTTGCGGTCTGTATCTTGTCAACCACCTCATCCATTAGTGGCATAGGGAAATGGTCTCGAACAATTTTTTGATTTAGCCGCCTATAGTCACAACACAATCTCTTTGTACCGTCCTTTTTCGGAACAAGGACAATGGGTGATGCGTATTCCGACGCACTATGTTGCACTATTCCCTCTTCCAGCCATTCCGCAATTTGTCTATCAACTATGGCTTGGTCGGACGTGGGTAGCCGTCGGGGACGCTGACAAACGGGTATATCGTCCTTCAAAACAATACTCATTTTCACCGGGCTTTCTACATTTCTCTTAGGCAAATACTCAGTTATTGCCTTGATCACTTTACTCTTAATGGAGTCACTCAAGTGCTCGAGGTTCACTTGCACATCCGGTTTGTCTACGAGTTCACCTATGTTCAAACAGATGCCCGAAAATTCGTCCAATAGGAGATTCCTCTCCACCGCTTTTCTAAAAGTTACCTCCCCATTCTTTATAGTAACGTCAGCCTTCGATATCAGACTATTCCCCAACATAATTGAATGGTTGATGTCACGTTCCCCAACAACATAAAACTTAACGTTAAAGTCTAGATCGTCAATCCGAACTACCTCATCGAAACGGCCCATAGTGACAATGGCACTGTCGCTAATTCCAAACAATTTAACCCTCTCTGGTATAAAATTTACCTCGCCTAATATAAACAGCATATCAAAACGAACTATGCATACGTCGCATCCTGTGTCCACCAACGCGGTTAACGTTTTTCCCCGCATCGTGATATCTTTGAATACTAACCCTGGACCTTGACGAACCACGTTCACCTGATTTCCATCTGTATTCAGTTTTTTCTCCGTCTTTTTCGCTAAACATTCAAACGAGCGATGGCCAACCTTTTGACAACGAAAACACTTATGCTGTTTTTCGGGGCAGTCTTTGGCGATGTGCGATTTCCCGCCACATTTGTAACACCTTTTGTCATTTCCACCAGATTCTACCTTCGGCAAACTAGCATTTTTTGGGATAGTAACGGGTCCCGCCCCTTTGTATGACGACTGAGGGCCGGCCCGTGCCTTTTCGTAAACACGTATTTGTCTCTTTAACTCGTTAATATTATCAGCCTGGTACAGTACAGTCTTATTTGGCTTAGAATCTGGGATGCCTTCTATAAAATACTCCAACACACTTTTTTCGTCTAAATTAATTTGTGCTCCAATTTCCATAATGCTGTACAGGTACTCTATCAGCGTTTCACTTTTCAACAGACGACGGGCACGAATCTGACGTATAATTTCCGCCGTAGAAAACTGCGCACCAAACTCACGCTTGAGGGCCACCTTTAATGAGTGCCAATCTCGTATTCCCCTTTGACTTCTGATAAAAGTTTTTGCGGCGCCTACTAGCAACTGCTTCCCGTATACGTAAAACTGGAGAGGCGACCACTTTAATATGTTACCCATCTCTTCGAATTCTACCAGCCACTGATTAAGGTCGGGTGCGCCGGTACCAGAAAACCGTGACAAACTTTCTTCGACGTCCTTAAGGGTGTAAATACTTCTTCGAGGCACAAAGTCGTCCGACTCTTCATCGTCACACGCTTCAGGAGGGACGCCTGCAAAGGCGCCACCCTCGCCTACGTTACCTACATCCTCAGTTGTGTCCATAGGATCTAACCCATACCCATCTAAAAGTCTCTTCCGTAAGTCCTCTCTACGACCCTGGGTACTCAGTCCCAATTCAGTCAATTTCAACTTAAGGGTACTAACACCCATACCAAAAATTTCCTCTCGTTCCATGTCTACACGTCCAAACAAAAAAAATCTAGCGATCGTACTAGCCGGAAGTTGTGACCGTAAGTGCCTCACAAAAATATTTCAAGATATAAGAGTCTGATTATAAAAAAACAGTTCAAAATAACAATTTTAGCGAATGTATTTTATCAATTTTAACAATTAAATTTTTAAAAATTAAAAGGATTTTGATTTTCCCCTATCTTTTATTTTAGTTATCTTTTAATTTCAATTTTGACTTTTTCTTTATTCTAAATTTAATTAAGTTTTTCTCTCGATATAATTCCTTTTTTATCTTAAAGTTTATTATTTTTTCTCTATTAATTTAATTCTTTTATCTTCTTTAATTAAGTTCCTTCTTTTTTTATATTTTATCATCTTCAACTCTTATTTCATCTTTAATTAAATTATTAAATTAAATTATTAAATTACTCTTTTTTTTTAATTCTCTCTTCGTCTTTAATTTAGTTCACAATATTTAAATTCTTAACGGAATAAAATACTTATCTAATTTTCTTGCTATGGCTCCACCGTATTCTCAAGTCACTTTCTCCTTCACCAACCACTGTGCACTTCTGCTTGTTGTACGAATCGTTTTATTGCGCGACTGCAAACACTGCTCGCACCTACTGCACAAGCACACCACACACCAAACGCCACTCAACCAGCTCTCAGCTCTGCGGCGGCAGACAATTCACGACGTCTTTATTTACTTTACTTCTTCCTTCTCATTTCTCAATTAACTTCTAAGCGTAGCAAAACAACCACCTTTAGTCGAAGGTCACACACGACGATTTTAATTGCCCAACTTTTTCCATATTTTCTTTTGAACTTGCTTTTATGTTCACACACGACGATTCCTTTGGCGATTTTTCTGTTTTGTTTAGCTTTTATTTTCTTACAATTTGTCATTTGTGCCCAGCGTTGCCATAGTCATGATTTTGTCATATTTTTAAGGATTTTCTTTGCTAATATATGATTTATGATTTTTTTCCCCAAAATAATGATTTATATTTTTAGAAATTATATTTATTGTAGATACAATAAGAGTTCTACAATTCTTATTAACAATCAATTTTTAAACCAATAAAGTTTTATATCAGCTTGTCACAGGTCTATTAAAAACAGGTCTAACTCTATCTGTGTTTTTAAAGTATATTCTCAACATAATAAACAAAGTTAACATAATTTTTGAAACCACATCCTCTCAAATACAAAGAATTTATGATGAATTTTAGATAATTTTATAAAACAAATTACGTTAACATCAATTTGATTAATAAACTTAATTTTTGAATTGCTTCGTTTACAAAACGAAAATATTTATTTAGTCGTGTTTATAAAACAAAAAAATTTCCAATCTTAAACTTGGAGAAAATTAAAAAAAAAATTTGTTGAAAATTGTACTTCATTTTACGATTTGATTTTAACCCTAATTATTTTAAAAAACTTTTTTTTTCATTATTTTGTCTTGACCCTTCAAAAATAATTAATAGAAAAGTAGCTTCTTTAAAAGGTTTTATACAAAACTTTTCAAATTTATTCAATTGATAAGAATGATGTTCAAAACTTAGAAAACGAGCTTAGAAAACTACGTCTTCTCCACTTTGACGAACACTTTACAACTTTAGATGATCTAAGTTGTGAAGAATTTTGGTCAGAAGTCTCAAAAATAACTCGAGATGACAAAATCTTGGCTTTTCCGACCCTGTCAAAACTTGTTAAAACCTTAATATGTTTTCCTATTTCTTCTGCAAATGTTGAACGAATATTTTAAGTTTTAAATTTAAGTAAAACAAAATTTAGAAATAGATTAGATAACAGCACTCTTAAGGGTATATTATATTCAAAATAATACTTAAAGTTAAACGATTGTTCATGCTATAATTAAAAATATATTAAGGTATAAATACAAATATGAAACCTATTCTGTATAAAATAATGATGATTCCTAAAATACTTTAATTCATATGTGTTGTTAAATGTATGATTGTTTTTTTATATTAAAACATTCAAACTTTTTATGTTTCTACATTTCGAATGATAGATATTCAATTTTAATATATTAACATACTACAGAGTATCTGTCAATTTGATTTTATTCACAAGTTGCTATACGAATATGTATATTTATTTTAATATCAATTTAATATATTTTTTGTTTTAAATAACTTATCTAATAAGAAAACAGTTTTCTAAATAAATTTTTATTGTTTTTTTTTGCGATTGTAATAAAATGTTTGATTTGATGATTTTCTTTTTCAAAATATGATTATTTTGCCCTAAGTGATGATTTTCTCTCCGAAGCTTCTGGCAACGCTGCTTTTGCCGTAAATAGCAATAAGAAAAATAAAAACATACATAAAATAATATAATTGATTTTTATTAACGCTTTTAATTAAAATGTTTTCACTAAAATATTTTGTTTGTGTTTTTTTATTTTGAAATATTTTAAACGTTTAATTTGTGACGTTTTTAATCCAAGTTTTAAATTACTACACACCAAGAAGCGAAACACCGAATGAAAACAAATGTCAAATATTTAGAAAAAAAAGAAAAATTGCTTCAAATAGCCGAGTACCGGCGATTATTTTTCCCTTCGTTTACTCCTCACCTAAAACGGTAAAAACATCTATAAACTCAAGAATTGCCCAACTATAATCGTCGTGTGTGACCATCGACTTACGGAGTTTAATTATTAATGGCTGCTGACAGAACACTAACAATTTAAAACTACTTGTACTATGAAGCCGCTGTTGACGATTTTGCTGTTTATATGAGTTCTTTTTCTCTCTCTTTTTTTTTCGTCACTTTTTTTTTCAGTACACTCACTATTTTTGATATTTCTGCTGCCTGTGTGAGTTTCTTATTTTTCTCTACTTGAGTTGCTTTTTCCTATGCAGTTCAAGGTTATTAAAATTTGTCTCTTAAGTTTATTCCTTTAGGTAGGGAAAAGTACCGTTTCCAAACTATGCACTTTATTGTTCCTTGATGTTGGAATTCTTGAATTTTTGTTAAAATACTTATGTTTTACCGTTTCTTTTTTCTTTTATGTACTTATGACAATGCACTTTTAACAAAGAATTTATGTGTTTCTTTCTTAGGTTATTTTTATTATTTTGTTCAGCGATTTTAACGAATTTTAGGAATTTGTTTGTTTCTTTCTTAGGTTATTTTTATTATTTTGTTCAGCGATTTTAACGAATTACTTGCACAACACTTCTAAATTGCATTTCTTGTTACCACTTTTTAAGCACTCGTTTTCTTTTTTTGCTACGGTTTTTGTTCCGATCCCGGTTGAGCCCCCATAATTTGTGGGGTACGGAACTGTCGTTTTGAATAAAACACTTTCTTTTAATGAAGATAAGTAATTCAATTGTATTTATTTGATAGCGTTTGCTTAAAATTAGTTTAACAAGATTAATCAATTCACTGCGCTTATTTTGCAACTTCACTGTTCAACCGTGTCTCTAGTTGGTGACCTTTTTACTTCACCGTCAATTAACAACTGCGTTGATTCTATCTATTTCTCGTCACGTCAGCTTTTCGTCTTTCGTCCGTTATTTGAGTTTATTTTGTATGTCCGTTATGATTGGGGTTTGTCCGTCATAGTCGACTAAGGTGAGCACCCTACATACATACGTGAATTTTTAATTTTACAATGGGACGTTTTTATATATGTATGTTTTTATATGTATGTACGTATTTCATATGGAATGAATGGTGACAGAAACCACTGTTATTGCATGACTACACGTTGTGAAGGGTATATAAGATTCGGCACGGCCGAATATAGCGCTCTTACTTGTTTGAAAAATATTATTGTCATTTTTTTATATCAATTCATTCGATAATTTTTCTTCAACTAAAATTGTTCTTATATTTTTTTAAATAAAATATAATTTTTACAAATAAATATTAACCCTTATATCCTCAATACATTCTCGATCGAAGGAGTTAATTAAATTTTCTTTGATGAATGTGGTTCCCGGGCACTTTATACATTCACCTAAGTGGCAAGAGGTTGCTGTATTAAGACACATAGTCAATTTAAGGCAATCACGGTAATCGTGCAAATCATATGGCGAATTATCAGTTAAGTAGTTTAAGTTGATTTCCTTTAGCATCAGTGTGAGCTCCGCTGCTTCCTGCCAAAACAATGTTTTGGCCTCAGTTAAGTAAATTTTGTGAAGCCAATTTTAACATCCTTGTGTTTAGATTGAAATGTTGCAAATAACTTATTCAGGTTGCAAAGAACCATCCTCTTCTGCATTTGAACTTTCTTGCCATCGATTCGTACTGATACCCAGTCTTTCATCCCTGGCATTAGGCGACTCATATCATCTCGCTGATAAAACTGAGTTACTAGAGTTACAGTTTCGCTGTCTAAAGTTTTTTCCTTCTTTTTGCTTGGGAGTGTGAGAATCCCATGCTTAGCAACCAACTTTTTAGCAATTGTTGCTTCTCGTTTAGATGTTCCAAACTCAGTCATTATTTTTTCACAACTCTATGTCAATGGAGCAAGCGTAAGAAGTTGAATTTTTTCAGCTTTACTTTGTGACGTTTTATACTTCTCTTTTATTTGTTCACGAACTTCTAGTGCATCCTTATGATATTGGTTTTGACACTCATTCTTTGAACTTATACCTTCTACTAAAAATTTAGAATAATCATCACCAGCAACAGTACTCTCATCATTCCCTGAATTACTTCTGTCTTCATGTGCAATAACTTTAACGCAAGGTTCATTACTATTCAAATCCGGCAATTCTTTCAATTTTCCGAGTTGTTTCCTGCATGATCCACAAATTTGCATTCGTTTTGACAGCGTAGGGAATTTTTTTAGTAAGCCGTCGGAAATATTTCGCATATCTGATGAACTGTGTGTCTTTGTTAAAAGGATTAAAACAAAAAGAAGCATACATTTTATTTTCAAAATTAGCTTTTTTAGGAGCCGTAGACATTGTGAAGATTATTTATGTAAGTAATTATGTAAATAGCACACGTCAGAACTTTAACGCTGTTTCGAAAAAACTGACTTCCGAATGTCTTCACAATGACAACAAATAGTGTTTTTAAGATCATATATTACAACCCTTTCTCATTAGGCAAGTCACCTGCGCAAGTGACAAAAAAAAACAAAAACATCCAATTGTAAATTTATAAATTTAGTTTACTTATGTGTCTAAAAAAAATAAATTAAAAGAAAAATTAAATATAAAACAATAAAAATTTGAATAATATATAAAATAAAAAAAATTTTTTGGCTCACTCTAACAAGTATACCACGTTTGTATGTATATTTAGATAATTGATAATTGTAGAAATTTCAAACGGAATGATAAACCTATATATACCATTTTTCACTGTGTGAAGAGTATAATAAGTAAAATAAAACGAAACTTGGGCAAGTCAATTGCTGAGTCTGAACGTGAAAGCAAGTTCAAAGGAAAATAAAAGAAAATAAAAAACTAACTTGAGTCACTTGACTTGCCTAGTACGAAAGGGGTGTTACAACAGATACAATACCTAGAAAAAGTATTTTACCTGATTATGTTAAAAAAAATCTTTGAACAATTAGGCAATTAGAAAAGAATTTCTTTTTTTTTTTTTTGGTTTTTTTAATGACCCTATTTAATTTTAAAAATTCCTGGAAAGCGATTTTGTAAAAAAAAGTTTACCTGTTTTAAATGATGCCGAAAATAACACTGCTCAGCAGCAAAATCCTCCATTAAATAAAACTATGTGAATTATATGGATTTTGATCCGCTGAACTCAAATCAGTTGTCGGCTTTTTCCATCAGATCGGGATTTTTTTTATGGGCGTGGCAAATTTTTCCCCCTAAATTAGTCAGGTACGGACATATATTTCATCCTAACTCGAGAACAAGTCATCCGATTTTCAAAAATAAAACACCAGAAGATGTATAACAAAATTGTATTTATTTTAGTCGATTAAAATTTTTCTCTATCTCTTATCATTTTGAAACTATTCAAAAATTAATGGAGAAAACAATTTTTTCGTGCAAAATTCGTAATATATTTCAATTTAAAAATGGAATAAAATAAAGCAAGTATAATAAAGCAATATTTTAAACTTTTTTCTGAGAGCTACTTATCTTAGAAATAAAAAAAGCTATAAACCAGAAAAATCGGTTAAAAAATGTAGATTTTTTTGTCAATTTACCGCAGGTACCCAATATTGGCCAAATATGTGTAATGCAGCAAACAACGACAGAATGGGCGCACTAAAGCGCCTTGTAGCAACAATGAATGACAACTATTTACTTCTAATCTATTTTCGTACAGTAAAAACAAATACAAGCAAAAAAGTTTTCCAGATTGTAATTTTGTAGCAACGCCTTGCATAAAGCAACCACCCTGTCGTCACCAGTAGATAACTTAAAATTGCAATAAAAAATTAAAATATTTACAGCCTATTTTATTTAAAATAACACAAAGTTTTTGTTAAAAATTATTAATTTTTTTTTAGGAAACATTTTTAAAATAAAAAAGTAGCTTAAGTTGTCCATGCCCTTTCGTCCACATCATTCAAATTAGTTCTAAAGACCTCGTCCTTCATAAGCTGTCGTATTTGTGGACCTACAAATATGCCTTCTTTTACCTTAGCATTTCTGATTATAGGAAATTTGGTCTTAATGTATACAGGGCTGGGCAAAATACATGCCTTGATGTATTTCAAATACAAAATACAAATACTTTCAAGTTGTGTATTTCAAATACAAAATACAAATACTTTTCAAGTTGTGTATTTCAAATACAAAATACTTTTAAGCTCTGTATTTCAAATGCAAAATACAGATACAAAATACAAATATTTTTTGAATTTCGATCTCATAAAAATTTACATATGTATATGCATACATACATATGTATCTCTTCTCAGTTCTGTTTAAATATTTTATTTCATCTATATATATAAAAGAGTAACGTGACTGACTGACTGACTGACTGATTCATCATCGCACAGCCCAAACGCAAAGAGCTAGAGACATGAAATTTGGACAATCGGTTCCTCTTTCAATGTATAGCTCCACTAAGAAGGAATTTTTGGAAATTCGTACCTTAAGGGGGTAAAAACGGGTAAAATCGGTAATCTTATATCTGCTAAACTAAAAATGATACAAATTAAATTGAAAAAGTATTGTAATTTGCACAAAAAATAAGCTGACAGATGTCTGGCCTTTTTTTGAATTTTCAACCCCTAAGGGGAAAAATGGGTAAAAACTATAATTTGGTACTTTTTTGGTATCCTATGTAACTTCCAAACGCTAGGAAAAAAAATAAAACTGTATTAAGTAATCCGCGTAAAAATATTAATACGAATTCGGCACTTTTTTCAAATTCCATGTATGAGGGGTAAAAATTTTCCCTTTTTTGGTATTTTTTTTAAAAGAAACTTTTCTTATATTATTCAATGGGACCAAAATTGACAAATATTATTTCCTAATAGAATATGGACAACTATTAATGTTGACGTCACAGTCAAATCGCTAACGGACATTACTTATTATCGCTTAAAATGGTCGTAATAAATGATCGATTAAGCTCACGTGTATTTTTCTAGAAAAGTCATTATAGACATATTTCCACGCGCTTACAGTATGTGGCATTTATTATAAGATATATAGTAATATATATTGGGCCAATTCAAAGTAGACTCTCATATTGTACTATGTCATATAATTCATATTAATATGACTAGTGACTTTGAACACCTTTTGTTAACAAATTATGTATTTAATACAAGAAAGAAGACAAAGAGATGACGCTGTTAAAAATTGTATGTATACAGGAAAGAAGAAAATAGAAAATATTCTCTCTGAGAGGTGAGAAGCGAAGAAATTCTCTCTGAGAGACAGTATGGTTAAAAGTATAACATAAACAATTTCTTATACATAGGAAACAAATGTGTAAAGTCATATTATTTTTTTTGTATGGAAATTACTAACAAAAATTGTATGCATGCATAAAATAATATGAAATATTACAAATATGACTGATATGCAACCACTTTGAATTGGCCCATTATATCGTAAGATTTAAAAAAGTTTTGCTCTTTATTCAACACGAAAAAGTTTGTAATTTTAGCATAAAGCAAATAAGATTATTTTAATTATAATTGTATTTCAGGAATTTTAACGTTAAAGTACGATAAATAAATAATTGAAGTTGTTATTAAAAATATTGTACTTTTCGTTTATAATCTACGAAATTAAATTAAAGGGCTTGGGCGCTTCTCCCAACATTCTTAAAATTCTTTTTCTGGCTGACTTTCGTAAAACTTTATTGCTGGCTATATATTTAAAATCAAATTTCTTGGTGTATACAATTAATTAATTTCCTGTTTGGCAAAATCAAAAGAAAACCATTTGGCTGAAATAAACGTAAGTCCTTACAAAATGGATACTTCTTCTTCTCTACAGGGTCAACCACCAAAACATCACCAAGCAACTGAATCAACATCAAGTTCTCCGGCAAATTGTCATATATGCAACACATCATCTGATAATACGAATGCCATAAAATGCTTTAAATGTAGTCTGACATTTCATTTTGTTTGCGCAAATGTTACTAATACTCAACAGAAGCTCACATGGCTTTGCAGAAACTGTTGTGCTCAAACTCTGACACCAGTCCAGTCAGCTGTCTCGGTCCTTAGCGGTTCATCAGTCTCAACACATTCCCGCAGACATGACTTAGAGGTCCAACGTTTACAAGAAACAACTTGAAAGAGACTACATTAAGAAAAAATATGCAATTCTTGCGCAGAAAGAGAATGATTGCGACGATGCACAAACAATTAACACCTCTGTGCATGACTGGTTAAACAATCAACCGAACCCAGTTCAACAGTTCACTTCGAGACCAAACCCAATAAATTTAAATAAGACCAATAAAGAATCTCAGCATGAGTATAACAGGAGATCTAATTCTATATTTCCTCATCAAACTGAATCCACAAATTTACTAAACCCGTATTTGCCACTAACTACATCTAAAAATGTAAGTACAAATCTCGTTTACTCAACAGCAACACAACCTGCCGGTACAACCACGGCAGCCAATACAAACATAACCTCTTTTATTAATAACACTGATAATAATTATCTACACTCTACAACTTCCAATGTAAATCACATTTTAAATAATAATAATACAAATGTCGAAAACCACCCATTGACAGAGCCTCTACCCCATTTGGACCAAACGATTTTCATGCAACCTAATTTTGCTAATATAGAATTAACATTTTCCACGCACCCATTGTTTTCCTTCCGTCCAAGCCTAAACAACGATCGAAGACTGACACAGCAACAAATAAATGCACGTCAATCAGTTCCTAAAGATTTACCAATATTTATTGGGTTGCCCGAAGAGTGGCCTTTATTTATTACCACATACGAATTGTCTACCTCAGTTTGCGGTCTTACCGACGCGGAAAATCTTGTACGGCTTCAAAAGGCGCTACGCGGAGACGCATTGCGGTCTGTTCAACATATTCTAATTCACCCTTATGGCGTATCATGTGCCATTTCAACTCTTAAATTACTTTACGGCCAACCAGAAAAAATATTGAATTCCCTAAAAAACAAAATAAAATTATTGCCCACTCTCAATATCAACAAATTAAATACAATTACCTCGTTTGCCGTAGAAGTAAAAGGTTTTGAGACAACAATAAGAGCTTGCGGGTTACTTGATGAGCTTAATAATTCTTCGTTAATACAAGAATTAGTATGGAAAATGCCATCTTATTTACAGCTGAACTGGGGTGAACAAAAAATAAAGTTGATAAAATGTAAACAAAAAATAAGTTCGACAGATTTTGCTAATTGGATTTTTGAAGTTGGTGTATCAGCAAGCAGCATAAATATAGATAGCAGCAGCCATACATCGTCGTTGGCAGAAAATAAGTCACGCAGAACAAGAGATGCCTATGTGCATACGCATGGTATTTGTAACAGCAAAATTATGTGTGCAAAACAGGGATGTCAAATAAAACACCATACATTGTTACACAAATCAACAGATGACGAGAAAATAACAATCAAAACAAATGATAATAAAAACAATACAACCAATTTACATGCAGCTCAAAGTGGTAAAATAAGTAACGAAATTTTGTTTAAAATTATACCAATCACTATATATGGCAATAATAACAAAAGCCTTAAAACTTTTGCTTTTATAGACGAGGGTTCGTTTAATTAATGAGCAAATAATAAATGAACTAAATTTAACAGGCGAACCACAACCTTTATGTTTGAAATGGACAGGTAATATGGTTCGTAACGAAGAAGAATCAAAGGTAGTAAGAGTGCGTATTTCTGGCAATAATAAAACTAAATTTAATATTCATGCCCGTACGGTAAAACAATTATAACTGCCTAGTCAGAGCTTAAATTACAAAAATATGTGTAAACAATTTCCACATTTAAAAGGCTTGCCTATAGACAATTTTGAGAATGCGGTCCCAGGCTTACTTTTAGGGCTTAATAATTTAAAAATATGTATACCAACACGAGTCAAGGAGGGAAATAAACATGAGCCCGTTGCAATATGCACACGTCTTGGCTGGCGTATTTGTGGCAACTCGTTTATTGGACAAAAGGCACAAAATCAATATAATTTTCATTCTTGTGAATGTGAACGAGAAGATGACAAAAAACTTAGTATTTTACTTAAGCAGTTTTATTCAATAGACATGACTGGAATTAATAACGTTAACCAAGTGCTCAGTAAAGATGATCAGAGAGCAATTAATATATTGGAAAAATATACTAGACAAAGAAGCGACGGTCACTATGAGGTAGCTTTGTTGTGGCGATACGATAACGTTACACTGCCACCAAGTTACGATATGGCAAAGAGGAGACTACTTTGTCTCGAGAAAACATTGCGAAATAATAAATATTTGTTCGATGTTTTTTAAAAAACTATTTCTGAGTATTTAGAGAAAAAATATATAAGCAAGGTAGGTGTTAGTCAAATTAGTATGGGCAATATATGGTACTTACCAATATTTCCAGTTTTTAACAAAAATAAACCTAAGAAGACTAGAATAGTGTGGGATGCTGCCGCAAAAGCTAATGGTATTTCATTAAATTCTATGCTACTTAAAGGGCCAGATTTACTCTCTTCTCTCCAAGCCATTCTTTTTCGTTTTCGCCAAAGAAAGGTTGCAATATGCGGAGATATAGAACAGATCTTCCACCAAATTTATATATGCAATGAAGATCGCCATGCACAGCGATTTCTATGGCGTAGCTGTGACGAAACAAAAGAACCAGAGGTGTACGTGGTGAATGTTATGATATTCGGTGCCTCCTGTGCACCTTGTATTTCACAATATGTCAAAAATTTAAATGCGAAAAAGTATGAAACCAAGTATCCATTAGCAACAGACGCTATAAAAAACAACCACTATGTGGATGATTTTCTTGCTTCAACAGATACTCCCGAAGAAGCTACTAGACTAGCCAAAGAAGTGCGACTCATACATAGTCAAGGCGGTTTTAACAACCGTAATTGGTGCTCCAATAATCGCGACGTTTTGAAAGCATTAAATTCTGAAATACCTTTAAGTAATATCTGTTTAAATATGGGGGTCAGTTTAGAAACAAAAAATTCTTGGCGTGTTTTGGATACCAGACAATGACATGATTACATTTCAATTTTCACCAAGTATTTTAAAAAACGAAATTTTTCTCGGGAATAAAGAACCAACTAAACGTGAAGTTTTGAAAATACTAATGAGCATTTATGATCCTTTAGGAATTGTTGGAAACTTTATTATGTATTTAAAAATCATTTTGCAGGAAATTTGGAGAAGTGGCGTTGAATGGGACGAGCCGATTTTAAATGAACAACAGGTAAAGTGGAGAAAATGGCTATCTTTTTTACCGTTTCTAAAAAGTGTAAACATACCTCGATGTTATCTAAAAACGACAAAAAGCTATGATTGTCAAGACGTTCAATTGCACATGTTTGTAGACGCAAGCGAAATTGGCTACGCTGCTGTAGCGTACTTTAGAATTTCTGATGGTGACAATTTCATTGTTTCTTTAGTAGGATCGAAAACTAGGGTAGCTCCGCTAAAAGTGGTTTCTATTCCCAGACTAGAATTAATGGCAGCCGTTATTGGCGTTCGTTTTGCCAAATATATCGTTCAAAATCACTCTATTATTATAAGTCGAAAAGTATTCTGGTCAGACTCGCGCACCGTTTTGAGTTGGATACGATCAGATCACCGAAAGTATCACCAGTTTGTTGCAGTTCGAGTTAGTGAAATCCTAGATATTTCTGAAATAAATGAATGGTTTTGGATATCAACTAAAAAGAATGTGGCTGATGAAGCAACGAAATGTTCAAAAGCTCCTGATTTATCGACTACAAGTCGTTGGCTCAATGGCCCAGAATTTTTGAGAATGCCAGAACATAAATGGCCAACTACTACGGATGACTTCAGTAGAACCAATATGGAACTGAAGGAGTGTAATTTAACCATACAAAACGTCGAACCATTAATAAATATAGAACGATTTTCTCGTTGGTGTAGGGCGCTAAGAGCTATTGCATTCGTTATTCGATTTATTTGTCGCCTCAAAAATAAAATAGTGAATAAAAATAATAACGAACTGTCTCAAGAAGAATTGCGTAAGTCAAGAAGAATTGCGAATTTTATTTATAAACTGTTTCCATATATAGACAACGAAGGTATACTACGGGTAGGTGGACGAATTGATAATGCTAATGTACCTGATGAATTAAAACATCCAGCTATTCTGCCGAAAAATTCGCTTAACACGAGCTCCTGTACAATGGCCGTTCGAAAATTTATAGCCCGCCGAGGACAGCCGAGAGAATTTTATAGCGACAACGGTACGAACTTTGTCGGAGCTGAGCGCGAATTACGTGAAGCACTTAGTGAAGTAGATGAGAATGAATTAGTTTGTAACTTCACATACACTAATACGAAGTGGATCTTTAATCCACCTTCAGCGCCCCATATGGGAGGAGCGTGGGAACGGATGGTTCGTTCAGTAAAAAATGTTCTTTACAAAATTAAAATGGAAAGGTTTCCTAATGATGAGACATTACAAAGCATGATGGCTGAGGTTGAAAATATTATAACTCACGCCCTCTTACGTATGTGCCACTAGAAAGCGAAAACGATGAAGCAATCACACCTAACCACTTCTTACTAGGCAACTCAAATGGTTTAAAACCTCTAGTCTCCTATGATGACGATGGTGTTGTATTGCGAGAAAGTTGGTTGCGTTCGCAGCAGTATGCTCAAATATTCTGGAAAAGATGGGTGGCTGAGTATTTACCTACACTAACTTGTAGAACAAAGTGGTACGAAAAGGCTAAGCCTCTAGAAGTTGGAGATTTGGTGGTGGTGGTTGATCCAGCAAATCCAAGAAATGTATGGCCGAAAGGGAGAATAATTGAGGTCACCATGTCAGACGACGGTCAAGTACGGAAGGCAAAAGTCATGACTGCGTGCGGCGTACTGGAAAGGCCAGCTGTAAAATTAGCGATCCTAGATGTGACTAGAAGAAAGGAGTAAGTCTTCAAAAGTTTCTCGCCTTACTGTGGGGGATGTTGACGTCACAGTCAAATCGATAACGGACATTACTTATTATCGCTTAAAATGGTCGTAATAAATTATCGATTAAGCTTACATGTATTTTTCTAGAAAAGTCATTATAGACATATTTCCACGCGCTTACAGTATGTGGCATTTATTATAAGATATATAGTAATATATATTATATCGTAAGATTTAAAGAAGTTTGGCTCTTTATTCAACACGAAAAAGTTTGTATTTTTGGCATAAAGCAAATAAGATTATTTTAATTATAATTGTATTTCAGGAATTTTAACGTTAAAGTACGATAAATAAATAATTGAAGTTGTTATTAAAAATATTGTACTTTTCGTTTATAATCTACGAAATTGAATTAAAGGGCTTGGGCGCTTCTCCCAACAATTAAGGTGAAATTTTTGGAAACTTTTTTGGGGACAAAAAAAATACCAAAAAGGGGAAAATTCCGGAAAATGTATGTAATTCCCAATTACACGGCCAATTTTCACAAACTTTTTAATAGGGATTTTACCAGACAAAAAAATATGTAATTTAGTAAAAATTTAAACACATTCCTAACAGGGTAGAAAAGGCAAAAATCGGGAAGAGTTTGGTACTTTTTGAACATAATTACTTTTATGCAAAAAAGAGTAGATTTACTGACTTTAAATCGTGTCTATTAAAATATTTTGTTACATAGATATTTGAACATTTTAAACTTGGAACTTGGAACTTAGACCAAAAATGTACTTTTGCGCTTTTCTATGGTACTTTTTGTATTTTCTACGTTTATAAAGGTAGAACTGTAAAATAAAGGACTATTGATTTCAGGTAAGACTAAAAATGTTATGGGTGACGTTTGCGAAGTTAGAATTTTGAAATTCATGACTATTGATACAAGCTGAGACTGAAAATGTTATGGGCGACCAAAAAGGTACTTTTTTTTTGAATTTTTATGGTACTTTTTGTATTTTCAACGTTCGCGAAGCTAGAATTTTGAAAATTAGTGACTATTGATGCAAGGTGAGACTGAAAATGTTATGGGCGACCAAAAAGGTACTTTTTTGATTTTTTATGGTACTTTTTGTATTTTATACGTTTATGAAGATGGATTGCACAATCAAGGACTATTGATTCTAGGTGAGACTTAAAATGTTATGGGCGATCAAAGAGGTACTTTTCTGAATTTTTATGGGACTTTTTGTATTTTCTACGTTTATAAAGCTAAAATTGTGAAATAAAGGATTGTTGATTTAATTTGAGAATTTAAATGATATTGGAGACACAAAAAAGCCTTTTCGCATTTTTATTGTACTCTTTGTATTTTTACGTTTGTAAACATAGTTTCTAAAAATTAGTGTTTTTTGAACCGAGGTCTAACTTCTAATATTATGGACGACCAAAATTACTTTTTCTCATTTTTTTTATATTTTGTATACATAGAATTCTGAATGGAGGTAATAATAAACCAAGTGGAAGTATTAGTGAAGGAAAAAATGTTACTTTTATTATTTTTAGGGTCATTTTTGGAAATTATGAATCTTATTTTTTGAAACTCAGTAGCATTGATCTTGCTTTTAGTTAGGAAATATATGCCCGATATATCCTTACTCTACTTTTTATTTTTCTAAATAAATTGAATCAGAGATACAAATTTTCATAAATTTAACTAAAAATATTTAATAATTAAATATAAATAGAACTTGAGTTTTCAATAAATAGTAAGAACTGCGCTATCGAAGTAGCGGGCTAAATGCTAGTTTCATATAAGTTTAATAAAACTAAGTTATATATATATGAAAGTATTCCGCAATTACGTAGTTGCCCACCCAATATTTAATTTACTTATTATATAAGTATGTACGTACCAGAGCTGTTAAATTTGGATTACGATTAGTAATCAATTAGATTACATTTTAAAAATAATGGTATTGATTACATAATTCCCTTTGAACAATTCCTGATTATTAATTGATTATGATTACAAATAATCCAAAAGTAATCAAAATTTTTTAGGATTACGATAAAAAAAATCAAAAATATTTAAAAGTAATCCAAAAAAGAATTGACTACTTTCAGAACATTTTTGATTATATTTGATTATTTTTTAAAAATTTTGAATTTACAGCATGTTATACATACATATATACATTTTATTTTGAAAAATCACCAAAAAAAGGAAAAATACGTGAAAAAATAATAATGAGAAACAAATTCATTCAGAATACATTCACTTCAAAAAAAAAAAGGTTTTATAATTTGCATATATTTACAATTGACCTTAATTACAACTCATTTTTCAAAGGAAAAATCAGACAATGATTGCCGCCTTGGACTGTTGACGATCCCGGCAAAAGAAAACAGTCGTTCAACTGGAATTGAAGACGTTAAGACGTGTCAAAAAAATAAATGCATCCCTTAGTAAATCATATTTTTGCAATAATAAAAACAAAAAATGAAAAAAACAACAACTAATTAAATAATGGTAGAATTTTATGTAGAAAAATGTACTTGTGACAGTATTGCCATAATTTCGCCAAATAAAAGAAAATAAAAAAATAATCAAAAATAATCCTTCAAAGTAGTCGAATTATTTTTTGATTACTTTTGATTATTTTCTCGTAATCCTAAATAATCTTGATTACTTTTGGATATCTGTAATCGTAATCAATTAATAATCGTGCGAATCTGAAAATAGTCGTAATATAATCATTACTTCAACTTTAAAAAAAAATAATTTAATTACTAATTATTACGATAAGTAATCATTACTTAACAGCTATGGTACGTACATATGATACACAATTTAAACAATAAAATTGTTAAAGTGTTAAATTTTCATTAGTAAAGAGTTCATTTACTTTTTACATTTAAAAGATTTGTTTTGTAAATTTGCGTTAATTCTCTCGCGTCAAGTGGGGGAAGTAAGAAAAAAAGCATATTTAGAATTTAATAGTTAGTAAATAAAAAATGTATTCAATAAAACACGTATTTCCTTTAATATAAACTAGATTTTTTTAAGAATCATCAGATAACAGCCTCTTGTTGGGTAATGTATAAAACCTGCTAAGGAAAATAATCTTTCTACAGGCCCTGAGGAACACAAGCTACTGTTAAATTCTCTTAATGCATTTTTAATATTTGGATAGTTTTCCAAAACGGAAATCTCCTTGCTCTTATCATTTAGGAAACTGATGAACTCTAATTCGAAATTTGATGTGCGAGGTTGATCAATGTTCTTTTCGGCAAAAACAATAAAATCTTCATCGTCTTTACTGCAACTACTACTACTTCTGCTGCATCCAATCATTGCTTCACGATTTTTGTTTTTTTTTTTTTTCTAAGGTATCTATTGGTGTTTTCTAGTTATGTTTTCTGGCAGCCAACGCATTTTAAAACTTGGGTAGAAACATAAAGCCAATATGGCTCTATTTGCTTCAGGTGTCAGCATGAAAAATTTCTCTCAACGCTCTCCCTTAGTTTTGGTAAAATACAGCTGAAATGCCTCAAATTATAATATTGCAGCCGATCTAATCTGGTTTTTACAGACATTAAAGTAGGCAAAACTTTTCTATAATAGTAATTATTTCCCTGTATGTAGTCCAACGCCGTAGCTATTGGTTTAAATATTTCAATGAATTCCTCAAAGTACTCCAGTTCTATAGCATAGAACGTGTTAGCCTTATCCAACTTAACAAATAATTCATTTAATTTTGATTTTCTTTTCATTAGCTGTAGTATGGAATCGAAAAGTGAGTTCCATCTTGTGGGACATGGATATACTAACTGATTTCCGAGTCAATCTTTTATAATTTCAGCTGATATGGGTATTCTGGATAAATTCCATAATAAAGTACATTTAGCAATTGCCAAGTAGTGGATCCTACTGGCACGAGAATTTTTTATGAAATTATTCATATCTGTTGTGGCTAAAATACTTAATGTGTGGCTGAAACATCTCAGATGCCTCGGCAAATATAGCTCTCTAGCTTTTCATTTGAATTCGCCTTAGACGAAACAATTCAAAGCTGAATAGTAGTGTTGTCAAATGTGAAATTTTAATGGTCATAGTTTCTAGAGATATTCGCTTTTGTCTGATACAACTTATTTTCAAATTAATTGTAAAAAATAAATGTATTTTGTATAAATGTGTTTTTGAGCCACATGTATTTGAAATACAAAATACTTTTCAGTTGTGTATTTGAAATACAAAATACTTTCAAACCATGTATTTCAAATACAGATACAAAATACGTATTTGTATCTTGTATTTCAAATACAAGTATTTCAAATACTGCCCAGGCCTGAATGTATAGAATGCCTTCACCGTCCTTGTTCATTGCTTTGACAAAATTTTTCATTAGACCTAGCTTTATATGAAGAGGAGGCAGAAGAGTTTGTTCTTTTTGGTTTTAAGGCTCTTCTGCTACATTTTTTTCTCCTGGAATAAAATTTACTCTTTTCGGCCAACTTTTAACATTGTAGTGTTTTTCTTTTGCGCGGCTGTCCCATTCACATAAGAAGCAGCAAAACTTAGTATATCCACTTTGCAATCCATTTTACATTGCTACTACTTTCAAATCTGCACATTTCACGAGTAATGGGAACATAAAAATTTTTGGTAGTTTCATATTCATGCTACAATAGTTTTCTTTCATATTTCTTACATACGCGAGTGGGACTGATGGAAATTTGTTGCCATTGTGAAGTAAAACGGCTTTCAAACTTGTCTTGGATGAATCAATAAAAAGCCTCCAATTCTCAGATTTATGACTGAAACACAGTTGTCGCAAAAGTCCATCAGCATTATCACAAAATACCAAACCTTCCTCTCTGCTGAAATAACTCAAAAAAGGTTGTTCTTTATTTCGAAAGTACGAGACGTTAACATCCTTTCGCACCAAATTCTATTATTTCAGTTGAGATGCAAGAAGCTCAGATTTGTTTTTTTAAAAGCCCTAATTTACTAACTTATTTATTCATATCACTTTAATTCGGAAAATAAGGTTTACTCGTTGAATGCAAAGAAACACCCATGCTGGCGTAAGTGGATTCAGTTGCTGCAGAAAGCCCATCTTCTTCATCGTCTGTAGGAGGCAATGGAGGTAAAAATTTGCTTGTAAGCTGGTAAACTGGTCGTTTGACGCATGAGGTATTTGGATATGTAACTTTGTTTTTGGGTTTTTTTGGTAAACCCACGAATTTAGTATGGCAAAAGTAGCAATCATTTGGATGATTTTGTGTTTTACTCCAAATCGCTGCCTTCATAAACGGCAAAGACTTATGACTTCCTTTTAAACAACCTCTTAAAGAACTTGCACAGCTACTACAACATATTTATGGCAGCCAATGTTTATCTATCATCGAAAGGAAACCCAAAATAACGGCGATAAGCATTTTTAATCTTAAAAGATATTGTCTCCCGTTGAGTACTTAAAGTTAGATCGCCACATACGTAACAAAATAAATTTGGAGATTTGTTACAAATCCTTGACATTTTGTAATATGAAAGCGTTTGTGGATTCTTTAATTGCTTTATTTCTTTACACAATAACAAAGTACACTATAAGATCTATTTACTGTTGCCGATTTTAACCGCACGATATTCAAATTAAAGTGACTCACTTATTGTCCATCAGTTTCTATACATACAATAAATACTAGAATCTACCCTAACGTTCTTAATTTGAAATCACAGATAATTGAAAAATACTGTTATAAATTTTAATTCCAAGACCTATGCAAAATACCGTTGTACTTTAGTTCCATTACCTGCTCACCTAACGAAATGTTATATATATGATATGTAAGGCTGGTTGCATTACAATATTGGTACCATTAATTTTTTAATAGTTCCAAAACGATAAGAGATAGAGAAAAGTTTTATTCGACTAAAATAAATACAATTTTGTTATACATCTTATTTTTGAAAATCGGATGACTGGTTCTCGAGTTAGGATGAAATATGTGTCCGTACCTGACTAATTTAGAGGAAAAAATTTGCCACGCCCATAAAAAAAAATCCCGATCTGATGGAAAAAAACCGACAACGGATTGGAGTTCAGCGCATCAAAATCCATATGGTCCACATAGTTTTAATTAACGGGAAGACAAAAAATGATTTTTTGTAGAGCAGTGTAATCGAACAATTAGAAAAGAATTTGTTTATTTTTTGGGTTTTTTTAATGAATGCTATTACATACAAAAGAGAGAAATACGCTTACAGATAAAAAGGTTTTACCTTATGTAGGTAGGTAGGTAGGAAAGGGGGATGCAGAAAGCAGTATCTGCCTCCTATACCTACACTCGGAGACCAATAAGGTCCATTGCGTTACCTTTTCATGTATTAAAGATAGAGAAGAGAGAGAGAAAGTTTCCAAAGATATAGTACAAGAAAAAATAATAAAAATAAAAATGAGTTAGTAGGAAATAAAATAGAAGAAATAAAATTATATTCTCTACGAGCCCCATTGCATGTTCACTAGCCACCCGATCCCCATGATGAATCCGATAATATTCCCCAGCTTTCACTTTGAAACATCACCCAACTTATCGTGGAATCGTTTACCTAACCACTTTAGCTTGTGATTATGTAGCCTTGGGCATTGACAGACAATGTGTTCCACAGTTTCCAACTACTCCTCATCTTCACACATCCTACAATAATCCGGAGTGTCGCGATCCCATTTACTAATCCTAGCCCTCACAGGACAGTGCCCTGTTAAAACCCCAATAGTGGCCCTCAGACATACCCTACCCAGGCCCAGAAGAACCGTAGAGTCCGCTGAGTTTAACCTGGGCCATAAAGCCCTTGACACCCTGCAGTCTCTTCTGTCCCTCCACGCCATATCGGTCCTGTCAGATACCCACGCCCTGATACGCCCAAAAAAGTATCCTAACGGAGGTCTTACCATGTCCTCTTCGCTCGTCGAAACCAATGCCGATCCACCGCGCGCAAGTTCGTCAGCAATTTCATTGCCGACGATTCCATTGTGCCCTGGTACCCAACACAGTCTGACATCGAAGAGGTTCATGATCCTATTGAGTGCCCTCCTACACTTCTCAACCAACCTAGACTTGACATAATGTCCCTTCAAGGCCTTGAGCGCCGCCTGACTGTCAACGTATAGAGTAACCTCCCTACCCCTTGGAACATGTTCCAATATAAGATCCGTCGCTTTATAGATAGCTAGTATCTCCGCTTGGAACACACTACAGTTATCAGAAAGTTTGTAAGACCTGATGTTTTCTCCCATAATATAGACACCTGCCCCTGTGCTTATATCCATCTTCGATCCATCCGTAAAGACTGCACACCCTTCAAACAGTGTCGGATCCTACCCAACAATCCCAAATTTTGCTGAGAGCAATAGGTAATAAGTTACAGGGATGAGAAGAAACACCTAATTGGCCAAAATGTCAAATGCCTATATCTCAGAGAGTTCTTGACCGATCTTATTAAAAATTTGTATCTGAGCTACTATTCAGTAGGAATAGCGTTGGTGCAAATTTCATCCCGATCGGAAGACATCGATTTCAAAAGTTGGTACACTTGAGGCGAAATGTCCCATATATATAAAAGAGTAACGTGACTGACTGACTGATTCATCATCGCACAGCCCAAACGTAAAGTGCTAGAGACATGAAATTTGGAAAATCGATTTCTCTTTCGATGTAAAGCTCCACTAAGAAGGGATTTTCGGAAATTCGTACTTTAAGGGGGTAAAAACGAGTAAAATCGGTAATCTTATATCTGCTAAACTAAAAATGGGGTGTACCAAATAATTTCCAAAATCAAAATCCCCAAATCAAAATCCCCAAACACAAAATTCCCAAACACAAAATCCTCATTTTCTGTGTAAAATACATTAAAATTAGGTTAAAAATCGCGCGCGGTGACATACCTATTAAATATTTGTGAACTTATCGTACAATTTATTTTGATTTTTAATTTCAGAAATAATGCCGAACACAAAATCCTCATTTTCTGTGTAAAAAAAAATTAAAATTAGGTAATATCGTAAAAATTTGGGAGTTTTGTATTTGGGGATTTTGTGACACTCTTTAAAAAATGTGGGGATTTTGTGTTTTGAAATTTTGTATTTGTGGATTTTGATTTGGTTTTTTGTTTTTTTCTTGGGGATTTTGTGTTTGGAGATTTTGATTTTGGAAATTATGTGTCACTCCCCATTTTTAGTTTAGCAGATATAAGATTACCGATTTTACCCGTTTTTACCCCCTTAAAGTACGAATTTCCAGTGGAGCTATACATTGATAGAGGAACCGATTGTCCAAATTTCATGTCGCTAGCTCTGCGTTTGGGCTGTGCGATGATGAATCAGTCAGTCAGTCAGTCACGTTACTCTTTATACAGGGTGGACCAGAAGTCGCGCCTGCGTGTAAAAATTGAATAACTTTTTTGTTATTTTTTTTTAATTATAATGTTATCTTTGTATGACCTAAATTTTAATTATGAAAAATAATGTCAGAGAGATGACCACCATTTTCATCGATGCACAATTGGGCTCTTAAACAGGCGTTTTGCATAACTGCACGCAAGGTTTCAGGCTCTATTGCCCTGATCTCAGCTTCAATGTTGTTCTTTAGCTGCTCTATAGTTTGAGGCTTGTTTACATACACTCCTTCTTTGAGATAACCCCATAGAAAATAATCAGGGGCAGTTAAATCCGGTGAACGTGCTGGCCAATTAAATTCTGAATTTTTCGAGATAATTCGGTCGTCAAAAATTTCATTTAAAAGCGTCATTGTGGCACGGGCTGTGTGTGCTGTTGCTCCATCCTGCTGAAACCACTTGTTGGCTGCCCCAGGGCGTACAAAATTATTAAGCATAGCGCGATATCTGTCCCCATTCACCGTTACTGTATTACCAACTTCATCCTCGAAGAAGTAGGGCCCTATAACTCTTTCTGATGTCACTCCACACCATACTGTACACTTGAGGGGGTGTAATTGGCGCTGGTGAACAACTCTGGGATTTGTAGTACCCCAAAATCGCATATTTTGTTTATTTACGTATCCATTTAGATGAAAATGTGCTTCATCACTCATTATTAAATTGTTAAGAAACTCTCTATTTTCTGCGCACAACGCCAGGAAGCGTGTTGCCCAAATTAGTCTTTGATGGTAGTCAACTGGTAAAAGATGTTGGGTCAATTGGACCTTGTATGGATGCATGTTTAAATGACGTAAAATACGTTGAAGTGATGTTCTAGAGATGCCCAGTTATCCAGAACGTCTTGGCGTTGAAGTTCCTGAATATTCTGCAACACTGACCCGTACACGATCAATGTTCACTTGATTCTGTATTACTCTTGGTCTTCCTGATCGTAGCAAATCTAACACTGCACCTTGTTGTCGGAACCGTGCAATTAAACGATTAATTGTGGTTTGGTTAGGTGCATTTCTGGTGTTGAAATAATTTCGATATGCTCGTTGCGTCAGTAAAATTGAGCGCCCATTGGAAAAGTAAAATTCTACCACTTTCGTTTGTTGCTCAGTCGTTAAATTTTGCATGGTGGTGTAACACGAATCGATGAATAAAATCTGAAACAAAAAAAAAATAAAAAATATTAATAAACAAAAAAGTTATTCAATTTTTACACGCAGGCGTGACTTTTGGTCCACCCTGTATATATAGATAGAATATATGCTTGGTGCGCTTAGATGGTTAAATATAAAACAGAGACTGGAAATCAATACACTTTACTTTATACAGAAAATGAAAATAGGAAACGCACCAGAATACCTCATAGAACAACTGAACTACGTAGGAAAGATACTGCCGTACCAGCTCAGAAACTCGAACAACTTTAGATAACCAAGAACGACTACCACAACAATGCAACGATCTCTTTTTCACAAAGGATTACAACTTTACAATATGCTTCCAGATTATATAAAATCAGAAATAAATATTAATGCGTTTAGAAGAAATATTATGTACTTTATTAAAAATAATATTGTAAATTAGAATTTAATCAAACATGGATTTTCTACCAAACTATATATATATATATATACTAGCTAATACCCGATGTGCTTCGCCACCCCAAATTTTAGTATTTAATTCATATGGCAGGTGCCACGCCCACTATTGTTAATGCACCCATTTTTTCCATAAATGCTTATTCGAATATCAAAGTTGCTTTTGCAAAATTTTAGTACTCTAGTCGATATCGTTTTCCAGGTAGGTGCCACGCCCACTATTGATAATGCACCCATTTCTTGCCTAAATGTTCATTTGGGTGTCAAAGTTGCTCTTGCAAAATTTTCTACTCTAATCGATATCGTTTTCCAAATATACGAATTTTAGTATTTAATTCATGTTGCCACGCCTACTATTGCAAGTCCGCCCATTTTTTACCCAAATGTTCGTGTGGATGTTAAAGTTTACCGTACTTAATTTGAAGACTCTAGCTGCATTAACTTTCGTGATCTATATATATAAAAGTGAAACTCTGTGTGTGTGTGTGTGTGTGTTAGCTATAGACTCCGAAACTGTAAAACCGATCAGGCTCAAACTTTGGCAAGTTGTTGTACACATACCAGGGAGTGTTTATGGGTGAAAAAAAGTGGGCGGGGCCACGCCCATAAAAATTAGTTATCAGTTTTAGCTAATTGCACTTGACCGATTTTGCTGAAACTTTGCACACATATTGAGCTGTCATGACTAAATAATTTCGTGATAAAAAAAGTGGGCGGGGCCACGCCCCTAAAAAAGTTTTAATTTTGAGGTACTTGCACTGGACCGATTTTTCTAAAACTTTGCACACATACTAAGCTGTCATAACCATATAATTTCGTGATTAGAAAAGTGGGCAGGGCCACGCCCATAAAAAAAGGTTATAATTATGAGGTACTAGCACCAGACCGATTTTTCTGAAACTTTGCACACATATCGAGCTGTCATGACTAAATAATTTCGTGATTAGAAAAGTGGGCAGTGCCACGCCCATAAAAAAAAGGTATCATTTTGAGGTACTTGCACTGGACGGATTATTCTGAAACTTTGCACACATATTGAGCTATTATGACTACAATTTCGAGATTAGAAAAGTGGGCAGGGCCACGCCCATAAAAACAATTATAATTTTGAGGTACTTGCACTGGTCCGATTCTTCTGAAACTTTGCACACATATTGAGCTATTATGACTTTACAATTTCGTGATAAGAAAACTGGGCAATGCCACGCCCATAACAAAAATTATAATTTTTAGGTTTTTGCACTTGATATTCAGTTAAAATTCAGAATGCATTTTGATTCATTAAGGGGCGTAGCAACGCGCGCCGGGTTTGGCTAGTATATAATATTTAATACTTAGGGCCGTATTCATAAAAAATATTTTAGGTTTATTGAAGGCTTATTTGACAAATTTCTCTACAACATCTATCAAATAAGCCTTTAATAAACCTAAAATATTTTTTATGAATACGGCCCATATTCTTTAATAAAGTATAGCCTATAGTTCCTTCCAGATATACAGGAAGATTCTGTGAAAATTTCAATGAAATCAGTCCAGCCGTTTAACCGTCTATAAAGCACAAACAAACATACAAACATATAAACATACAAACATACAAACACGCATTAATTTATATATATATAAATATATATATATTGTTACAGATTTATTTTTAAGTAGCTTAATTTACATTATAATTTATTTTAGTTGTAGTAGTTAAAGTTACTGTAGTTGTATTAGTTTATTTTGCTGGTTTTTCGAACATGATGTTTGTTGTTATGTGTAGCATACTTTTAGGCACTTCTATTATTCGTACCTATTACTTAACGTCTTAATTTAAATTTAACGGTTTTCGAATGTACTAGAATGTTCATACGAGAACTTTGTCGAATATTACCAAACACCACTATGTTACTATAAATAGCCGAACAACACAGCTAACATAATCAGTATTACAGTAGAGCTTGTAAGGTGCGTATCAAAGTGTGTTTGATAATAAAAGTGTATAATCATAAGTGTAATAAATAAAGTGATATAAAAACAATATCTGAGTGTATTTAAATAAAGTGCTCTTAATTTTATAACTAATTTCAACTGTTTTTGATTGCAATAAAAGAACTCAAAGATTATTTAAAGGAAATAATCCAACGTTTATAAAAGGTATAAACGTAACAATATATATATATGTATATAGATATAATTTTTTTTTTTTTTGTAAGAGAAAGTATTTTTAAATACTACTAAATAAACAAATAATAATAATAATAACAGCAGGAACAAATAACAAAAGTAAAAAACATGCAATTTAATTTAATTACTAAAGAATATGGAGTACCACAAGGCTCAATTCTGGGGGCCTTGTTATTCATAATATATATAAAAGATTTTCCAAAAATATTGAATAAATTCAAAGTAATTCTTTACGCAGATGATACGCTTTTTTCGCGGAAGGTGAATCGAATCTACAATGCTACGATAATCTTTCACAAGATATGGATAATGTTCACATATAGTTAAAAAATGAACAAACTTAAATTGAACGAAAACAAAACGAAAATACTAGAAATATGTAAATACAAAAAGCAACCAAGTTTAAAAAAAAATAATCAAGTCATATAAAAAGTGGATCAGATAATATATTTACGATTTATTATTGACAAAGAATTGAAATTTAAAACAAACATTGACTATATTTTCAAAAAAAAAATAGATTTTTCAATAGAATAAGACAAAATTTATCAGTTATAACGGCTATAAACACATACCATACTATAAGAACACCGCATTTCGAATTCGGTTTTACAATTTTATATTCATGCTGCACTACAAAACACAAAAGCTGCAGAATAGAGCAATGCGAACCATATTAAAATGCAACAGATATACATCAATCAACTTTATGCTTGAATCCCTAAAATGGCCAAACATAAGACAGAGGCTTACATTAAACACTTAGAATTTTATACAAAAACCGAAACGAGGAGAAGCACTGGAATAGGTATGTCATGAATAGTACTAAACTAAAATATATAACAATAAAGAAAAAAAAAATAAATATTTCGTTATAAAAGTAGTTTAGTTCGAAATTTATATTTAAAAAAAAATATATGATATATTCACAAGTATATTCATGACATACCTATTAAATATTTGTGAATTTATTGCACTACTTGTTTTGATTTTTAATTTCAGATATAATGCCAAACACAAAATCCTAATTTTCTGTGTAAAATACATTAAAATTAGGTTAAAAATCCTAACAGGGTAGAAAAGTGAAAAATCGGGAAGAGTTTGGTACTTTTTAGAACATAATTACTTTTATGCAAAAAAGAGTAGTAAGAGTAAAAGAGTTACATAGATATTTGAACATTTTAAACTTGGAATTTGGAACTTGGACCAAAAATTTACTTTTTCGCTTTTCTGTGGTACTTTTGGTATTTTCTACGTTTATGAAGGTAGGATTATACAATCAAGGACTATTGATTCCAGGTGAGACTGAAAATGTTATGGGCGACGAAAAAGGTACTTTTTTGAATTTTTAACATTAAACATAAAAAATGTTAGCGTCATTTTTGCAAATTATGAATCTTACTTTTTGAAACTCAGTAGCATTGATCTTGCTTTTAGTTAGGAAATATATGCCGGATATATCCTTACTATACTTTTTATTTTTCTAAGTAAATTGAATCAGAGATACAAATTTTCATAAATTGAACCAAAAATATTTAATAATTATAAAAAGAACTTGAGTATTCAACAAATAGTAAGAACTGCGCTGTCGAAGTAGCTGGTTAAATGCTAGTAGGTTAGGTTAGGTTATATCCGGCAACCGCCCGAAGGCATAGCTCACTTGGGTCCTCCGAGGGTCCCGTTGTGATACCGTAGGCACCATCGCCCGTTTGTCTATGTCCTCTGACCGTCGTTGGTGTATAAATGCTGCATTTTAGAATTGATCTCATCGCCTTATTTTGTAGTTTTTGCAGTCTTTCAATTTGTGTTACTGCGCAAGATGTATACAAAATTGTCGAGCCAAATTCAAAATGTGGTTTTATCATTGTATTATAAATATTTATAGCAGTCATAAAAGATATTTTGTTACGTATTCGATTGAATAAACCGATTTTCTTTACTATTTTCCTACATATGTATATATTCAATATGTTCCTTAAATTTTAATTGTCTATTATAAAACCCAAATATTTTATTTGATTCACTTCTTCAATTACTTGATTATTAATTTCAAAACTTGATTCGCTATTGTTCATATTTATTCGCAATAATTTTGTTTTGCCTTCATTTAATTTTAATTTGTTCATCTTTAGCCATTTATTTATATTATTTATGTCATGGTTGGTTGGTTGGTTATCGTGGTAGTTCGCTGCACGCCAACAGTCAAGTAGAGTCTGTATGACTCCATTTTGACAGGACCACATCACTCGTCAGCTTCCAATGTATCTCAGAATAAAATCCAAGAGTAAGGGTACTAGATCCACCCCGTGGCCGTGAGGTATCTCAGTAGATAATTCAGTCCAACTTCAGATATCGCAGAGAGGCCATCTAGTATATGCTCACCCAGAAATCTGTGTCTCTTTGCCGCCAGTGCAGGACATTCGCAGAGAAAGTGGAAAACCGATTCCCGTGACCCGTCAATACCGCCAGCAACCTCGATATGTCCCTCCGACTTCGACTGGTAAGTTGCGATGTACGTCGTGCATCAAAAGAGGGCCACGTAAGCCGTGCCACCTTACACGTGCTTAGCCCACGCCACCTGTTATCAGCCTTCCGGAGAAAGTGTCTGGAGATTCTGCTTTTAATAGTCCCCAACGGGATTGAAACTGCAATTGCATTAGAGATATCCAAAGCAGATCTTCCCCTGGCTAGCTCATTAGCACGCTCGTTACCATAGTGGCCCTTATGCGCAGGAATCCAAACTAGAGTAACGTCAGCCCGCTGACCAAGCCTTGACAGTTCCTTTCTACATTGGCCAACTAATTTAGACGTAGTAATGTATGACCTAAATGACAAGAGTGCCGCCTGACTGTCGACAAATATACCAATGCTCCTGTGAATATTCCCGTCATTCAGTATCCTACATGCTTCCCTGATAGCGAGTACTTCCGCCTGAAAAACGTTGCAATCATCCGGAAGACGGAAGGAGAGTTCAATCTCCGGTCCATCAGCGAAGACACCAGATCCAACACCACATTCCATCCTAGAACCGTCAGTATAGATCCTGGTGTCAAAGCTCCCCAAAAGGCGACCCCCATTCCACTCTCTCCTGGAGGGAATAAGAACCCTGAACGCCCCATCAAAATCCATGTAGGGCGTAACGTAGTCAGAGGGTTTATTCACGCTCGAAGGCAGAGTGGCCAATATACTCGCATGGCCATACGTCCTAGACCTCCAACAGCCAGTCGCATTAAGCCTCACCGCACTACTTGCGGATGTGGCCAATATATGAATATCTATAGGAACGAGATGCAACATAGTGTTCAGCGCTTCCGAAGGACTAGTTCGCATCGCTCCCGTTATCCCAATGCATGCCGATCTCTGTACTCTATACAACTGGTCCACAACATATTTACGCCCCGTTGCAGTCCACCATACCAGAGATCCATTAGTGAGAATCGGAAGTACTACGGCCGTATACATCCATTTAATCATGTTGGGGGTAAGTCCCCATTTCCTACCAAACATCCCACGACACGTGTAGTAGGCCACCGTAGCCTTCTTCACCCTGTGCTGGACGTTCAGCTTCCATGACAATTTAGAGTCCAGGATAATACCCAGATATTTCGCCCTATCCGATAGGGGATTTTCGCAGTTCCCCGACCTCGGTGGTCTGAAGCTCGGAATCTTGGTCTTTGTTGTGAACAGTACCAGTTCCGTTTTGCTTAAGTTTACTACTAGACCGCTGTCCGTGGCCCAGTTTCTTAGTAATCTCAATGCATCGGACATGATATCGCTAATCACGTCCGGAAACAGTCCCGATAATAGTATCACAACATCGTCCGCATAAGCCACGACCTTTATTAAGCTATTGTCCAGTTCAATAAGAATCTTGTTAACAACAATAAGCCAAAGCAGTGGAGAGATCACACCGCCCTGAGGTGTACCTCTTTCCACTAGCCTTGACATAGTGCTGTTACCAAGATTAGCAATAACCACTCTTGTGCTCAGCATGGACACTAGCCAGTTGCTGATGTACTCCTCAACCTCCAGACCAGTGAGGGCATGCTGAATCGCAAGGGTGGTTACGTTATTGAAGGCCCCTTCTATATCCAAGAAGGCTGCCATAGTATACTGCCCGAATTCGAGAGACCTCTCTATAGTCCCCACGACCTCATGTAGAGCCGTCTCCGTAGAGCGTCCCTTAAGATAGGCATGCTGACTGCCCGACAAACGCGTCGTTCCTTCCAGTCGCTGCCTGATATGAGAGTCGATGAGTCGTTCCAGTGTTTTAAGCTGAAAAGATGAATCGGACGAAAGTCTTTCGCACTATCATGACTTCTCCTGCCGATCTTCGGAATAAAAACGACCCTGACCCTTCTCCAATTCCCAGGAATATAATTTAGAGATAGGCAGAGCATGAAAATCCTCTGGAGCCAGGGAATAACATATCCCTTGGCACTCTGTAACATACGTGGCAGAATTTCGTCAGGTCCAGGTGATTTATATGGGGAGAAACTATCAATAGCCCACGAGATTCTCTCGTAAGAAAATATGTTCCCATCGACCACGGAATGGGTCCTATTCGCACTCACGATTCCCGTATCAACCTCCCTGCATCCCGGAAAGTGAGTGTTCATAAGTATATCAAGGGATTCAGCCGAAGATTCAGACCAGGAGTCATCCTTCCTTTTTATATAGGTCGGAATTGACTGATCCCTGGCTAGAATCTTACTAAGTCGCGCTGTGTCCCTAGTGCTGTCTATAGATCCGCAGAAGTCTCTCCATGAACTTCTTTTTGCGGCCGCTATAGCTTTCTTATAAGCTTTCGGTTTATCGCGGTACGGCTGCCACGATTTGCTCTCATAACATTCATTAAAGGCCCTACGTGCCTCCCTCCGAAGGCTAGAGAGCTCCGAGCTCCACCATGGAGGGAAGGTTTTCCTAACCTTCGTCATAGGGCAGGAAATTTCGAAGGCTTTCACCATAACGTTGCTGAAACACTTCTCCATTTCCTCAAGACCAGTTATCGAATCTTCGATGACTGGCAGTTTAATCAATTTACGCTTTACGACCCCATTGAACTTAAACCAGTCAGTTCTTCTTGGGTTCCGAAAAAGCGGTGTCGTAATCTCGTCACGAAGTCTAATCTCGAAGAGAATCCAGTTATGATCGGAAAAATACCTCTTACTGGATACCGTCCACCTATCAACTGATATCCTAGACTTATGCCATGTTCACACGGCAATATGAATCTCGTGGTTCGCTCTCTGAATCTCGAATGCGAACCCTGCCGTTCAGACGATAGTTCTTGTTTCACTTTGAATTTTTTTTTTTTTCAATTTAACGCGGCTTTTTGTTTTTTCTGAGGTTTATTGAAGTCATTCCTCTACACTTTAAAATAAGTTTCACTATTTCTCTTTTTTCCATTTTAATTTAAATATACATATTTATGTACATATATGTATTTTTATTTCCACAATGATTTTTTGCACACAATATTTTTTCTGTCTTCCTTTGTTTATTTTTGTTTTTGATAGCCAGTACAGATAAATTAGCGATTTTTTGTTATCAAAATTAGAGATGATAGCAAATTCTTCGAGATTCGCAGCAAGATTCAAAATGAACCAGGTGGATTCGCTCTCAAAATTTTGTATGGCGAATCTTGTAGATTTAATCAAGATTCCGTCGCGAACCTTGAATGAGAGAGCGAACCTCGATATTTGCTGTCCGTGTGAACATGCTATTACTATTCATGAGTGTAATGTCCAGTACCTCCTCCCATCCATTGTGATTAACCGAACTCGGAAAAATGAATGTTGTGGTGTTACCAGAGTTACATATACTTAACTTGTTAGTATTAATGAAATCAAGGGTATACTCACCACGTTCATTAATCTCAGTGCTGCCCCAGATCGTGTGCCTTGCATTGGCATCGCAGCCCAGGACCATATCGTCAGATACCCCGATTGAGGCTAGAAGATTACTCACTTCCACTGGCGGAGCAGGATTCTCATGCGCCATGTAGCTCGAGGCAATTATAAAGCTTTTTCTGTTTGGCAGCTCGACCTTTGCAACTGTAAGGTCCGCTGAGCTAAGCTGCGTACAAAGAAAAATATTAATATTCTTTTTGGCAATAAGACATGACCTAGGCTTACCACAATCTTTTGCGTAGAGTACTTTGTATAATGAGGACGGGAACCCTTTTACCACCGAGTTGACTACCCAGGGTTCCTGCAATAGTCCAATGTCCAGATCCTCCTCAGCTAAGAGCATCCGAAAGTTATCTGTAGCGCATTTCGAGTGCTGCAGATTCATTTAGACTATTTTAAGTGCCATTATGTTAATTAGTGGACGGTTCCGAGAGGTTCATCCCAGACAGCAGAGCGTTGGCGGCTTCAACGACATCCGCTTCACCTGAACCTGTTGGTCGGAATACCTTCACCTTTGCTTCCCGCACACCGAAAAACAGTTTGATCAACCAATTATCCATTGAGATACTAGGGTTTTGAAGCTTCAGACATCTTTTGGGCATCGGCCTTCATCTTTGGTAACCAAATCCTTGCCCGAGGTCTCATTGGAATCTCTTCAGCAGGGATGAGCTTAAGACTTAAGCCTTCCCAGTCACCGCTAATCTGAGAAATGCTCTTGCTGAGAAAGTCCTTTGAGAACTCGTCCAAGCACTTGATTACCCTGTAGCCCCGGTGTATCTCGCCGGAGATATGTCATACACCATATTAGAATTGCACTGTTCTTCTAGATTTTCCTCTGTAAAAATTAGCGTATATAAGATGACTTCACACTTCAAAACGTTTGGCATATCATTAATATATATAATAAATAGTAATGCTCCCAAGATAGATCCTTGGGGCACTCCACAGTCATTATTTATAAAATTTGATTTGACATTCTCTAATTTAACACTTTGTTTTCGATTATTTAAATACGATTTAAACCATTCTAATTGCGTACATATATAACTTTTATATCAAAATGTCTCTGTCTATAGTTTCGAATGCTCTTTTAAAATCTAAGAAAATTGCCAATAGTTTTTTATTTTTGCCAATATATTTCCATCTATTAATGACATAATTTACCGCTGTTTCACACGAAAATTTTTTTCTAAAACCTGATTGTACTTTGAAAAAAGTTTGTTTTTCTCGAAATAATTTTCCAACTGTTGTTTTACGACTTTCTCAATTACTTTTTAACATGTTTTTAATGTATTTATCGGTCTAAATTCTTCACACTTGGATGTTTTTGCAATTTTCTCAATTTTCATCATTGACGACACTTTCCAATTTTCTGGAAATTCTCCCGTTTCCAGTGATTTGTTTATTATCTTATGCAACATCTTTCCTATTACATTCCAATTATCTAATATTACTCTTTTTGATACATTGTTAAAATCAGGTTTATTCTTAATATCTCTACATATATTTTTTAATTCCTGTATATTTATTGAATTACATTTAAATTGGGTATTTATCACAGTTATTTGGTTCATATATTGCACTTTTTCTATTGAATCTCTAATTGACTTAACACTATCCACAAAGAAATTATTGAATTTGTCGACTATTTGATTTACGTTCCTATATTCTACTTTGTCAAATATCACAGATTTTATCACAGTTTTATCTTTGCAAATTACTAAGCTTTCTATCTCTTTCCACATATGTTTTTGGTCTTTGGCATTAGATATTGTTTTATTTATAAATTCGTTTTTCTCATAATCTATTTTCGTTTTATATTTATTTCTAATTATTTTATACCGATTCCAAGCATCGGTTGTGTTTTCTTTTTTCGCCTTATGATATTCATTAATTTTTTGTTTTTTTTTTAGTATTTTGATTTCTCTGTTAAACCATTTGTTTACATTACTTTTGTAATTAGTTGTCTTTGTAATTGTGAATTTTTTTATTGTATCTTCGATGCCATTGTCAAATTTGTATACGATGTTATGTATGTTGTCGTTTTCACAGTAGTTTAAAGTGCTAATTAATTCTCTATTAAATAGTGTTTTATTGTATTTAAAACTGTTAACTTATTTTCTTCTTTACTTCTTTGCATTTTCGTCTTTTGATAATTATATCTATTGTCTCATGATCAGCTATTTTGTTCGAATTATTATTTCTCACTGATACATTTTCACTATTTGTTATAATATCATCTATTAATGTTCTTGAATTATTAGTCACTCTTGTATACTCATTAACAATTTGTTTTAGTCCATTATCGTTCGTAGTTCCTAAAAATCTGTTTATATATGTATCATCTTTACACCAATCTATGTTGAAGTCGCCTGCTATTATGACTTCATGGTTTGTCTCACAGATTTTTTAACTTAATTCTTGAAATGCTTCACAAAATTCTATTTCCCTGCAGCTTGGAGATCTATTAACAGCCACGATATTTAATTTTATATGTTCGTATTCAGTCATATATGCACCCATCCAATATTTTGAATGCAGTTTTGAAATAAATAATGACACCACCTGTATGTATTGAATTTGACATTATCGCGTAATGATCATATTGTTGTATTTAATATTAATTTTCCTCCATATCTTCTGTTATATCTGTTTCTGATAATATTATAAAATCTGGTTTTTTAAGAGAAGCCATTATTTCTATTTGAGTAAAATTGTTTATCAATCCTTGTGCATTTGTATATATTCCTATTATGTCCTTTGATTGTTAAATGTTGAGTCCATTTCTTCTCATTTTTAATCTTAGCTTATTTTGGTATACTGGGCATTCCTTACTATTAGTAGTGTGATTATTTTCTAGACCCAAATTGAATTTTTTGTTCGATCTAATACAGTTTATACATTTTATTATAACGTTCTGGTTGCATTCACTTTGCTTGTGTGTTCCGTGACATTTGTAACATTTTTCTTGATTCCTACAATCTTTCGCCTTATGATTAAATTCCTTGCATTTATAACACATTAACACTTCTGTTCCATCAAAAACTCTGCACTTTTCCCATCCAACATTTATTTTTTGGGCAGCCAATATGTTTGTGTATGTTTCACTATGACAATGACAATCTTTGTATTGTATACTTATCTATTATTCTTTTTGTATTCATATGATTTAACTTGTTGGGCAAAATTATTTGTGGAAGGAAATAAAAATACTGCACAGTTAACTTAAAACGTATAAAAGAGAAAAATATGTAATTTAAGTGTTGCATTGAAAATTCAACAGAGTTACCTTTTCAATACTCCTCCTCAATGAACACTTTCAAAATTTATATAAAAATAAGAATATACAAAAAAAAAACTTAAAACAATCCAATTATATTTATACACTTCAAATGACTTGGCTTAGCTAAGTTCTTTGTAAAGATATCTGCTGCATTCTCGGTATTTAGTATCAATATGCTTGCTCTACTGAGGATAAAATGGATTTTTAGCCAGATTCATTGCACTAATGTTGTCGGTTTTGATAACGATTGATATAGGACAATTGAGGTGCATTTCGCCTAATAACTTTCTTAAAAATGTAACCTCCTTAGATGTAGACGAAAGAGTCAAATACTCCGCCTCGGTACTGCTGAGAGCAGTATAGCACCATTCAATTTGTCTACCAGGCCTTTTATAAATAATTTGCTTATATGTTGTAGATAAATATATCAATATCCTCTTGGCAGATGCCATATGTTACACATGTAGATCATTATTTCTCTGAGACAGTTTGCAAACAGAATGCAATATATCGGATCTTGTGTTTATCTCACGAGCGAACAGATAAATGATTGATATTGAGTTCAATCAACCTTCTGGCAATCTTCTTTCACGCACTTGATTTCATGTTTTGGATCTAAAGGTATAACTACACCTAGGTCTGCAAGTTGTCATATTATGATTTTCTAAGAGTTTTCTTATTTGTGATTTTTGACTAATTGCCAAACTGCTCCTATCACCAACTCGATTCACTTCAATGCTTAGAAAATATTTTATAGGGCCCTTGTCCACCACCTTTACCTTAGCAGCTATTAAGCTTTTAATTTTTACCACATCTTTCTCTTCCGAACAAGCAATCAACAATCGTCTACATAAACTGCAATTATTTTAATGGAATTGCCGTTTTGTTTTAGGTACACACACTCACTTGTACACGATCGGAAACCAATTTCTCTCAAGATATTATCTAATTTTAAATTCCACTGTCTTTCTAATTGCGTTAAACCATAAAGATCCTTTTTCAATTTAAGAACATGGTGTGGATACTTTGAATTTACAAAATTTTGTGGCTGACTTATGTAGATATCTTCATTTAACTCGCTGTTCAAGTAGGCGGATGAGACATCCATTTGATGGAGGTATAATTCGTACTCGGCAGCGATAGCAAAAATCATTCTGATAGTGTCGTATCGCAAAACAGCTGAAAACGTCTCTGTATAATTTAAACCATACTTCTGCGTGCAACCTTTTGCCACAAGCCTGCCTTAAAGCGTTTAATCTCTTCTCTTTCATTACTCTTAACTGTAAAAACCCACTTATTGGAAACAGCCTTTTGACCCAAAGGAAGTTCGGTTAGTTCCCAGATGTTATTTTTCAATAATGCATCATACTTAATCTGCATTGCCTTCCACCACTCATTACCATATTAACTCTTTAAGGCTTCATCGACTGTATTGGGAACTTTGACCTTACCATCTGAACGTATAAAGCTCAAAACATTATATCCCTTTTTAGGTCTTCCAGGACCACTTGGTCGTGGTCTACCTCGACCTCTTGGAATTGCTCGTTTATCGGTAGTTGTATGTGTTTCCTCAGCTGATTTAAATCCTTCAAAATCAGATTCACTATCAACTTCTTCTTTAGATCTGATTGACTCTACATCACTTGTACACACAACTAATTTATCAACACTATTCGTCTTATCAGGTTTTATAGGAATATAAAAATCGATGACTTTTTCCACAGCTTGTTCAATAAAATACACTTGACGGCTTACGGTCAACTGTTGTGTTATCTGATTATACAAACGGTAAGCGTTGGAAGTAACAGAGTAGCCTACCATCGTGTACTCAGTTCCCTTGGGTGTAAATTTGCCTTTCTGAGGCTTATCTAAAGCAACAGCCTTAGAACCAAAAACTCTTAAATGGCCAACAAAAGGTTTAGTACCATGAAAAACTTCATACGGTGTATAATCATCTCGGCAACACCATTCTGCTGTGGCGTATACGGCACAGTTAATTGACGTAGTATACCCTTATCTCTGAGGTAATTGTCGAAGCTTTAAGGCCTAACTATATTATGCTTTTGCTGGCTTAAGCAAATGTGCGGATACATAAAATTAAATGTATGCAACTATATTGTACTTAAGAAACTTTTCGTCAAGTTTCGTCAAGTGTCATTTGCTTAAGCAAACTGCGAATCTGATCGTACTTTGCTTACGAAATTTGCTTTTCATTTGATTTGTACACACTGTTGCATTATTTAGTATTTTTTTTAATGTTGTCATTTGTTTCTTAAATTAGTGAAAAAATTTATAAATTTAATAGTTTATGGTAAAATATTTTTAAATTTTACACATTTAATAATAATTTTGTGACAATATCGATATATTTAGGAAATACAGAAATAAAACAGCTTTTGCAAAAGTACAAATATTTGCAACTAATCATAGTAAGTATTTAAGTTTAAAAAGTACAATATATCCACCAACAAGTCTTCAAAAATTTTCTTAGGCATTTGACAGACTTTTCGTTGATTTTTGACATTAGCTTAAGCCAGCAAAAGCATAATATAGTTAGGCCTTTATTTATAAATTCGGTTCCGTTGTCGCTTCTGAGAATTTTTTATCTTCTTCTCGGTTTGCCGTTGAACCATAGTCTGAAATTTTCGGAATTTAGTAAACAATTTATCCTTGCCTTTTAAGAAGCAAACAAAAACATAACAAATACTTTGCACCGCCAATCGAGGTTTTATTCATCGGACCACAAACATCCATGTGAATTACTTCCAAAATATCACCAGCACGGGTTCCGGAAGTACCAAATGGCTTCTGAGTACATTTGCCTTTCATGTATATTGAACATTGGATATCTGTTGGTGTAAATAGATTCATACCACGTACTAACTGTTTTTTAACTAACTCTCTCATGCTGGCAAAGTTAAGGTGACCATATCAATAGTGCCACTGCATGGCTAAGAAACAATTTTTTATTATCAATTTCAAATAAAAACAGATCACGTACCTTGTTCGCGGGTAGAAAAACTTCTCCGTGCATATCCTTAAACTCGACGAAATTTCCACATCTACCTTTGGTTTAATACCATTGGACACCAACGACCACAGTGTTATGCGGACCAGTTCGTACATACCCGAATAAGGTAGCGACATATCGGGTAAAAGTCCTTGATTAGTAGATTACAAAACTAATGCGGGTATATTCAATTATTTCTCTGGAGCGGTGCTATAGGATGTGGAAATATATGAAAATTCCCTACTGAAAAAAATATTCTAAGTGTTATAAGGGCCTTTTCGGACATTTCTGAGTAAAGTTGTGACATCGGGTAAAAGCCCTTGAGGAGTAGGTTAGAAAACTGAATCGGATATATTAAGTTCTTTCTCTGGAGCGGTGCTAAAGGTGGTGGAAATATATACTTATATATACACACAATATGCATTTTCTATGAAGTCAGCCACAAAAAGAGATCAAGAACAAATTTAAAGAAAAGTGTTACAACTGTCGCAAAAACGGAAGAAGTATAAACAGTGATTCATTGCGACTGCTCACATGTGTTCCAGTAGGGAAATGTTTACGGATTTCGGAGAACGAAATGAAAGCATATCATTGGCTGGCGACAAACAAATTGTCGCAAAAGGAAAAGGTGACGTAGAAATTAAAAATTACAATGGTTTGAAAATAAAATTTCAAAATGTTTTTTTTTCGACAGAACTACGCATGAACTTTATCTCAGTAAGTCGTGTAGTTGAAAGAGGTTTGACCGTAATTTTTAATTCAACGTCTACAATTATTGAACGTTCTGATGGTACAGTGGTACTGTAGGCTACGAAACAAAAAAATCTTTTTGACAAAAGGCCCGACTGAAAGACTTTTTGCTGCTGGTAAATTAAATGGAGTATGGCACAACCGATTTGGTCACGTTAATTTTAAATCACTGTCTGGCATGTCAAATAAATTAATGGTATTGGGAATGAATTTAATTAACAGTTCAAGTACAGCCTAATATAGAACTTGCATGTGAATCAAGATTCACGTGATTCCGTTTCCATATGCATCTAATTCATAGCGATGTGTGTACCCCATTCAACATTAGTTCGCTTGGCGGTTCTAAATATTTTGTGACATTCATTGATGACTTCAGACGAATATTTGTACATTTTATATCTGCCAAAAGCGAAGTACTGAAAGTATTCAAAATATTTGAGAAATACGTTGAAAAGAAAACGAAGGCATAAGGAGTATAACGAAAAAAATTTGTAGTTGCATTAAGTTAAATAAAACTCAAATCGTGCAATAAATAATTTTTCTTTTTATCACGTTAGCTTTTATATACATATATGCCAGATACTATTATTTTAAAACTCATTAATTTTCAATTGTTATTACGATCAAAACGAACTGCGAAAAAAAAGTACGTGAAAATATAATTAAAACTTTTCAAAAAAATCCATTATGGCCTTTTAAAAAATAGCAGACAATTTGAAAATTGACCCTCAAACTGTTTTAAATGCCATTAAACGGTATAAGGAAGACCTGAGCATTGAAAGAAAACCTGGATCAGGAAATAAAGGTCCAAGAGATATTGGTAAGGTAAGTCAAGCAACTGTTTCGAAGAGCACCTAACACTTCTATCAGAAAAGCAGCGCGTACGGTGAAATGCTCTAATAGTTTTGTCCAAAAGGCCAAAGCTTATGCTGGGTTGAAGACATACAAAATTCAGAAAGTTCCAGATCGCAATTCGGTAAAGAGCAAAAAAAACGAGCGAAAAAATTGAAGGCAGATTTTATAAAAAAATACACTTGTTGTGTGATGTACTGTACTGGCAGATTTTCTCAACTTCCGGGCCAAGATTTTTATGTTGCTGATGAAAGAGGTAATGTTCAGGAAGAGTTCCGGACAAAAGAACAAACAGAATTTCCTAAAAAATTTCTCGTGTGGCAAGCTATTTGCAGTTGTGGCAAACGTAGCCAAGCATTTATGGCATCAGGCCAGATAAACACAAAATTTTTTATCACGGAGTGTTCCTACAAAAACGTCTTCTGCCTTTTTGGAGACAGCACCGAGTGCCTACGTAGTTTTTGCCTGACTTGGCATCATGTCACTTGAATGGTATTCAAAGAATAATGTCATTTTTGTACCACGAGAGGCAAATCCACCAAACTGTCCTATACTTAGGCCTGGGGAAAGGTACTGGGCTCTTGTAAAAAAGGATTTGAAGAAAACCGAAAAGATGTCCCAGAAAATGTCCGATTTTACCTACCTCCCCCAAAAACGTAACACAACTGTAAAATCTTTAATGGAAGGACTTCCAAAAAAGTCGATAATTTTATAAGTATGATATAATCAATTAAGATTTGAATGTTAAATAAAATTGTACAATATGTAATAAATTTTGCGTATTTTAATGAGTTTCTACATTGCACGATTTGAGTTTTATTTAACTTAATGCAACTAGATTTTTTTTTGATACACTCCTCAAGTAGAAAACTCACAGTAGCATACACTCCACAACAAAATGGTGTTGCCGAACGATGAAATCGCACGTTAGTAGAAATGGGTCGGTCAATGATGGTGCACAGTGGTGTCCACCAAGTCTATGGGCAGAGGCTATAAACACAGCTGCCTATTTAAGAAACCGATGCACAACTAAAGTACTAGTTGATAAGACGCCATTTGAAATTTGGCTTGGCAGGAAACCAAACGTGTACCACTTGAAGACATTTGGTTCCCATGCAGTATCGCTAAACAAAGCTGGTACAAGCATATTTGAAGATAAAGGACAAATTTTATAATCGTAAGATATTCTAAAGTGGCCAAGTCTTATCGATTGTTTGATAAGAAAAGCCGGAATATAGTTGAGCGTCGCGATGTCCTGTTTGATGAAGATATCGTTGAAAAAACAAAACAGATGAACAAGGTTCGAAGTCTACTGAAGATTATTTAACTATTACTTTTGATAACTATGAACAACAACAATTAGATGACAGCGTAAAGCATGTATAAATAGACGACCAAATACGTACGGAAGCCACATATTCAAATGCCTGTGATTTTAATTAATTTGAAAATGCAGAGGAAAACGAGTCCGACAATGATATTATTGGCAATATTCAGAAAAAGAGTAATACTAAAAACCGTGACAGACCAAGAGAAGACTTGGAGAACGAGGTCGACCACGAAAGGAACAGGCATTAAACAATTTAGGTGAAGTTAGTATCGCAACAACTGTAGAAGATACTATTAATAGTTCAAATAGCAATGAGTGGTACGAAACAATGCGTTTAGAAATAAAGTGTCTCACCAAAAATGGTACTTGGTCAATGGTTGATTTACCTAAAGGAGCTAAGGTCATAAAATCCAAATGGGTATTCGCTATTAAAAGAGATAAACATGGTGAATTGGAACGTTTTAAAGCAAGGCTAGTAGCTAAAGGATGTAGCCAGAGCTTTGGTATTGATTATACCGAGACATTTTCACCAGTAGCTAAATACTTGAAAATATGTTTGGTGATGACGCCGGCAGTACATTGCCACAAGCAATCAGGCAAGGAGTGGTACGATAAGCTTGATTTTGTGCTAAAGCAAGTGGGGTTTAAACGAAGCGAAAATGAACATTGCTTATATAAAGCTTTAATGAACAGTCAGTTGGTAATAATAGCGATTTATGTTGAAGACTTATTAATTGGTTGTAAGAAAAAGTCACAAGTTTTGGAGGTAAAGAAATTATTGGCAAAGCATTTTCCTGTGACCAACAAAGGTCAATTACATTATTATCTTGGAATTAAAATTGAATGAGAGAGTAAAAAAGGAACAATTAATATATGTCAGTCCAAGTGTATTAAAGACTTGCTTAAAGAATATGTGATGGCAAACTGTAATTTAATAGCAACTCCTCTGGAAGCAAAGTATCAAGTAAACTGTACTATAAGTGAGTGTGAGGTTATAGACCAGCATGAATACCAGTATTTAATCGGTGCGCTTATGTATCTAGCGATTACGACAAGGCCAGATATTCTAATCTTCAATTCGAAGTGGCGCAACGAAATTCTGATCCTCATACCAAACTTATGCAGGCGACTAAGCGAATTTTTCGTTATCTGAGTGGCACTATCGATAAGAAGATAATCTATAAAGCTGGTAAAAATTCCATGGAATGCTACGTGGACGCGATTGGGGTGGTAATTCTCTCGACCGCAAGTCGCTTACTGGATTTAATTTTTAATTGGGGGTCGTCCTGTAACTTGGGAATCTAGGAAGCAACAGTGTGTAACTCTGAACTAGGATACTCATCTGGAGAATCGTTTGTACTGAATATTGACAACCAGGGCGCAAAAAAACTTGCATCAAACCCAGTCTACATTAAGAGGACAAAGCATATTGATACACGGTTTCATCATGTACGTGAAGTCGTAAAGAATGATGAGATGATGTTGAGATATTCCCCATCCTAGAGTATAATTGCCGATATTCTGACAAAAAATCTACCTAAGATAAAACATTTTATAAAATTAATGAAATTAGTATACTTGTTTCTGAATAGAAAGCTCTCTTCATGTCCAGACTCTATTGACGATAAGTCCACTCTGTACTCCGTAACTGAGTTCTTGAGTAATGTAATGGCTGAGGCAACCGATAACTCCTGTAGGAAAACTACTAGGAAAGGTAAGGCCAAGCCCACTTGGTGGAATGCCGAAATTGCGGAAAGGTGCAAAGAATGCAGGAAACTATTCAATGAGGCTAAAAGGAGTGGATATTGGGCCACATATAAATCCTCCCTAAATGGGTTTAAAAACCTTATCAGAAGAGCCAAGAGGCAATCCTGGAGAAAATTCTGCAGTGAGGTGGAAAATTCTTCGGAGACAACTCGGCTACGAAAGATTCTATCATCGAATCCAACAATACCATCATACATACAGAGAGCGGATGGTTCGTGGACCACCAGTAGCAAGGAAACGCTGGAGGTTCTCATGGAGACACATTTCCTAGGCTGTCTAGAGCAGGACTCTCCTCCTGCTGTTGACCACACGGATGCATATGACATATCGAATCTACCGATCACTGAGCATCGCATAAGATGGGCAGTTTCCATTCCTTCAAGTATCCAGGTCCTGATGGCGTAATTCCAGCGGATCTACAGGAGAACATCGATATTTTAATGCCATGGCTTCTGGTGATATTCAGGGCATGCTTGCATTTATCCCATGTCCCATCAAGGTGGACATCTTATAAGATTATTTTCATACCCAAGGGAAGTAAGGCCTCGCATACAAGGGCCGGAGACTTCAGGCCAATAAGTCTCTCCTCCTTCCTGCTTACGACTCTGGAGAGGATTATTGATGTTTATATCAGATCGTCTCTAGGACCAGAGGCTCTGTCAGGGGCACAGCATGCCTATACGAAGGGCAAATCTACGGAAACGGCGCTACACGGGTGGTTGGCCATATTGAAAAATCTCTGAACTACAGGGACTACGCCTTGGTCGCCTTCCTTGATATTGAGGGCGCCTTCAACAATGTCAAACCGGATTCGGTTCTGAAGACAACTGGACATAGATCCTGCGGTCCCGTTTTGTGGGAAAACTACTGAAATATAGGCGCATAGAATCAACTTAGGGCGCCTCTAGCATCTCCACCGCAAGGTGGCGTACTTTCTCCACTACTATTGAACATCAACATTAATATCCTGCTTAGGGCCATGGAGAATACATCCTGCATGACTGTTGCTTATGCAGATGATGTGGCTGTAGCAGCTACGGGCAAAGATACTGGACTGCTCTCGGAGCTCTTGGAATCTGCGCTAACGTTAATACTTAGATGGTGCCAGGGATGTGGGCTGGGAGTCAATCCTGCCAAAACGGAACTGGTACTGTTCACAAGGAGGTACAAAATACCGACCTTTGCTACGCCTAGGATAGACGGGGTGGCACTAGCGCTATTCGATAATGGCAAATATTTGGGTCTCGTATTGGACAGCAAACTGAACTGGAACCTGAACACAAAGTCCAGGACCACTAAGGCGGCAACTGTATTATACTGCTGCAAGAGGGCAATTGGCCTCAACTGGGGTATTAACCCTAGGAACTTATACTGGCTATACGATTCTGTTGTCAGACCAATTCTTTATTACGGAGCGGCAGTTTGGTGGGTGGCGCTGGAGAAGAGAATCCACCAGGACAGTTTCGGACGTATTATGAGAATGGCTGCGATTATGATAACAGGTGCTCTTAGGACCACACCATCTAAGGCACTGTTCACTATTTTAAACTGGTTACCACCAGACATCATGGATAGGCAGTTGGCTGCGGACTGAGGCTGAATGCTACAAGGGCATGTGAATTATGCACATGCAAGAATTTTGGGTATGATCAATATTGCGTCTCCTATTGATTACAAGGTACCTGAACCAGCATTCGATCCGGGTTTTGTGACGAATATACCGGGTAGATCTGAATACGACAACGGCCTCCGACCTCCGGAGAATGCCATCCAGATATTTACTGACGGATCGAAATCACATGTTGGAACTGGATGTGGTATCTTCTCGATCCAGTTGGGTTTGGAATTGTCCCTTAGGCTACCGGATTATTGTAGCGCGATACAGGCCGAATTAATGGCTATTAAAACAGCCGTGGAACAGATTCAGTATAATGAAATATCTGGCAGGGATATTTATATATTTACTGACAGCAAGGCGGCTATTAGGTCCCTTGAGAGTGTACAGCACATCGAAATTGCCCAGGAATGCCGGGTGTCTCTTGAGGAGATAGCGAGACATTCGACGGTTACCCTTATGTGGGTTCCAGGACATGGGGATATTGATGGTAATAATAGAGCTGATGCACTTGCAAAAGCCGGTACTACCTTAGATTCGGTTGAATCCAGTTGTGCGTTGGGTATTCCCTTATCGAAGGGTAAACAGCTAATCTCGCATCGATTATATTTGGATGCCAAGGAAAGATGGGTGAGAGAACCCACTTGTTTGGAAACCCGAAAGATCTGGCCTGACATGGATGTGCATAGGACGCAATATGCAGTGAATATGTCCCGAATCCACCTTAGGAACCTCATAGCGGTCATTACCGGACACTGGCCTATAGGTACACATGCGAAAAGGCTGAATATCCCTTACAACGACTTCTGCAGAAGTTGCGATAACGAGGAAGAGGAGGAGACAACTGAACATATTCTCTGCAATTGTCCTGCATTCCGGGACCTGAGACGCCAGATTCTGGGTCAACGAATACTTGTAAGTAAAACTTGTCTTTCCGCAGTTGATCTGGGAAAGATCCATACCTTCGTGAACAGGACAGGATGGCTGAGGAACGATGGCCAGAGGACATAGACAAACGGGCGATGGTGCCTACGGTATCACAACGGGACCCTCGGAGGACCCAAGTGAGCTATTGCTTCGGGCGGCTGCCGGATATAACCTAACCTAGTATACTTGTTTCTTTAAAAAAAGGAAGTTCCAAATTGTGATTTAGTGATGATATTTTGAATTATATAACAACCCTTATACAATGTGAACGTCGTAGTTAATGCTTTAAGTTATTCAATTGCATAACTTTTATTTATTATTGCCTTTGTGAACTTATCATTGTAAAGACGCATTTTCAATAAACTTAATTTTTAACACTAACATTGGTATCAAGTGAAAGGCCTCGACAATGACAATGTAATAAAGTATTAAGAGTGTAAAATGCAACATGGCGTCTGTAACAAAATGGCGGAACAATTTTTAACCCCAACAACGTTGGTATCAAATGAAAGGGCTTGACTAGTAGTAACTATGTAAAAATTAAAAATCAAAGATGGCTTTGGAAATAAAGAAAATGGCGCATTACAAGAAATTTAATATCTAGGCTTAGCTGCGATGTGATGTTTATACCTATGTATTAGGGTGATCGATTATTCGACTTTTTTAAGGAACCGGTTTTCAAAAAGTTTGAAATTTAGAATTTAAAAAAAACCGGTTGCTATTTTGAAAATTGATAAAAAAACGGTTAACCGGTTTGAATATATAAAATATAATATTTAAAGAAAAAATTAAAAAATATTGTAAAAAAAATATAATAAAAATTATATCTAAATATGAAATTTTTACAGTTGTTTTTTTATACGTTTGGCTGCATAATAACGCAATAACTGACATGAATGCAGTTGACTTATTTGGTTTTAATTAGTTTAATTTAACGACAAAAGGTACTCTTTACAAGTAAAATAAATAAATACATAAATAAATAAGTTATACATTTTTGTATATACTTCTGTAAATTTTTTAAATGTTAAATAGATCTTTTAAACTAATATGCACTAATGTATTTTGTTGGAAATTATTTCTGTTATTTGAAATACATTTTAAAGGCTAGGGAGAAAATCTTTAAAATTTCACTTTAAAAATTCTTTCTTATACCCCTGATAGACATACAAATATAGGCATAAACTAGTTTGTTCGATGGTTTAATTGAAATTAAGTTGACAGACACTCAATGTCATTAATTAAAATTAGGATCTGGAAGAAGAGATTATTATTATTGGTTTTTCTTTATTGTAACTACACTTTTTACGTAAAAATATGCTTTAATTACCTTTAACTTCTAACATTAGGTTTATATTCTATAAAAAAAAATAATATTTAAGCTCAATTTTTTTTTCTTTTTTACATTTATTGTTTAAACAACAAATAAATTTCTTACAATATTATGGAAGAATATTTAATAGTTTTTATTTTCTGATTTTTGAAAAATTTTAGCGTACTAAATATACTGTGATACGATTGGTTACAAAGATATATGAAAATAAACTTAAAAAAAAACCGGCTTTTTCGGATAAAAAAACCGGTGTATTCGATATTAGAAATATCAACATTTAGAAAAAACCGTCAGCTGAAAGAGGAAAAAACCCGGGTTTTCCACCGGTTGTAAAACCGAGTCGATCACCCTATTGCATACGAATTCTTTCTTTAACAGTATGTTTCCTGTTCTATGTGCATTCATTGAAGGAAGAAAATCTAATCATTCTGTAAAAAATCGGCTTTTTCGGATGAAAAAACCGTGTATTCAATATTCGAAAAATCAACATTTCCACCGGTTTTAAAACCAAGTCGATCACCCTACTATGTATGAACATGACGGTAGAGTGTTTTACTTGATTCGTCACGGCCAAATATAGTATTCTTAACCGTTTTTATACCCTTCACCTGTGGTGCACAAGGGTATATATAGCTTTGTCATTCCGTTTGTAATTTCTACAATTTTCATTTCCGACCCCATAAAGTATATATTTTCTGAAAGCTTATAATTAGAGGAGTCGATTACGCCCTGACCGTCTGTCCGTGTGTTGGTTGAAATCAACTTTTAGAAGCAACTATATGTTCCTTAGATCTCTATATGGTATCAATCTCTTGGAAATATCCAGGAATGAATCGCTATTGAAATTCAGCACAATCGCCCCATAACTTTCTGAGATATGAGCTAAAAACCACGACCACCTCGTTTTTTTTCACAATTACAACAACAACCTACTGTAGTGTATTCATAATACACGCGTGAACATTTTATGTAAACAATCAATAAAGTATTACACGCTTAAACAATTCAGGGATACATTGTAAGCGCACAAATATAATAAACAGAAACTACACAAACACACAAACTTCATTTCAGAGTCAAAGTCTTGTTGAGATAGGTCAGTAGTAGATTAACTTACTAAGAATTACTCATCAATACTTTTGAGCAATTCAACACTCTCAATATAAACGGTCATTGTACGCCTTTTGTTTGTGTCACTGCAATTTTCTGAATTGACAAAATAGTCACTATGGACATTGACTCTTGGCGGAAGAAAAGAAATAGAAATAAATTGGGTTAAACCAAACGGGAACATTAGTATCAAATACAAATATTATGTTTCACACACTTACTCATACATGGAACAATTATAATGAAGTGCTCAAATTAGAATTCGTCTAAATATACTCTAAATTTGCTGATAGCCTGGTACAGTGTAATATAAGTAAAGATAAATTAAGTTGTAGAACATAATAATAATTGAGTTGAAAATACGAGAAATGTAAATTAAGATCATAATAATAATTGAGTTAAAATATGAGATTCGCTCAATGAAAAGAAAAAGCGAACTTCTCATAATAAGTATATAAGCTTAAGAAATAAATAAATAAATCTAATCTATGAAATATCTTTCTTGAAATAAAAGGTGTTTTTATTTGGAAAATAATGTAGATTCACCCCATGGCGATCCTGTCACCCTTGATTTAATACAATTTAAAATAGCAAAATAAGGATTATACAGCATACTGCTTATCCTTTGCTAAAAATTGTATTAAGAAAGGCAAAATAGATCCTGACATACAGAGCTTACGCTTAGTCAGAATCTATTCGAACAGTATCAAATTTATATTTTTTTTGTGTAAATTTTTTTGTATGGAACAATCGTTGGAAGAGATCCTCGAAGAAGTACGTGAAGCAGAAGCTCACTGGGCCCAATCAAGAGGAGGAGACCTTCAGCAATAAGGAAGACAAACACAAAATTCAACAACAAATATTTGAATTAAGAAAGGAAATAAAATCAATAAAACAAAAAAGAAGAAAACGAAATATATGTATAAAGAAGATAAATAGAAATATGTAAAATATTCAAACATGCAAAAATATATGTTTGTTTTAATAATAACAATTTTGTTAATTTCATTAATTATATGGATAAAAGTAAACATAATAAATGCTTTTAAAAATGCACTGAACAGAATGGAAAACACTATTAATAATCAACTCGATAAAATAGTTAACATGAAAAATATTTTATAATTTTTCTAAGAGAAAGAATATATATATGTATAATTAAATAAATTATAATAATAATATATATGAAACATTATAAGTTAAAATCACAATAAATGAAGGAATTAATATTAATTTTTATAACAACAATTTTTTTGATTTTACTAATTTTTTGTATTGTAATTTTGGCAATAAAAATAAGTTTTTATTCATATTTAATAATGTGAAATATACAGTACCCAGAATAGAAACTAAAAAAAAAAAAAAAAAAAACATTAACAATAATAATTTTTCTGTTATTTGACAAATACATAGGCTGGGTAATACTGGCAATAATAATAACTCCTTTGGTTATCATAATTAATACAAAGATTTTGAATTTTTTTAAAATAGTGTTAAAAAATAACAAAGAGGGCATAGATTGCTCTCATGGAACCTTTAAAACAGATAGAACAACTTATTTTGAATGCTAGAAAGAGCATAGGTAGACCTTATATGACCGAGACAATAGAGGCGAAGAAGTTAGAGATTCAGAACATTAATTTAAAAGATTACTTAGAGAATAATACATTTGGGAAACAGGAAATAACTGAAATACTAGGAAGATTTACTGAGTTAGAAAAGGAAGCTTTAGATTTGTTAGAACAACATACGAAAGGGGAAATTGTTATCATGGCGAATTTAGATATAAATGAACTCTCATTAATTACAAAATTGGTACCCAAGTTTGCCGGTAAGTCCGATGAACTCAATGATTTTTTAACAAGTTTGGAATTTGTCACAACGACAATACCTATGGCAAAGATTACATCTTTCTTCAATTTCGTTTACAAATCAAGACTGGAATTGAAGGTACAGAACAGATTGAAACAGATATCCATACCTACATCAATAACGGAATTAATAAATAACCTGAGAACAATATACAAACCGGTTAAACCAACGAACGCAATATTGCACGAAATAACTAGTGTTAATCAGAAAAACGGCAATGTGTCGGGTTGAACGAAATACAGATAACAGAGAAAGAAGAAGACAGTAGAAACTCTATAATCAATACCAACAGCAAAATCGCATTCAACGCATTTATGAATGGATTAACGGATCCACAAATAACAACACCAATTGACGCAAGTCAAGTAAAAACATTTACAGAGGCCGTCAAGATTGCAGAACAAGTTTCGGCAAGAACAACACAGAAACAAATATTCCATCAAAAAACACATAAATATAATATACCCAACACAATTGCAATAACTCAACGACAAAATTGTGGCAAATGTGGCAGAAAGCATGGATATAAATGCCCCGCAGAAGGCATGAAATGTCACAAATGCAATAAACTTAACCACTTTTCAAGACAATGCCGTGTAAGTATACAACAGAATAACCAAAACAATAGAACTTACAACAACAGTAATAGAAGAAATAATAATAATATTACGAACAACAACAATAATGGAAATAATAGTTACGGCAATAACAGAACAATTTACAACGGTCAGAGAAGATAGGATAATAACACCAGAAATCACAACGTATACAACGTTCAAAGCCAGGGAAACTCCTTGCTCCCGGAGATCACGCAAATGGAATCTCCACTGGGAACAAATTAGAAACTGAGAATATATATTGCATATCATCGAACCTTAGAAATTACGTAAAATTAAAAATAATGGACGCAAAAGACGAACTGACATTTTTGATAGATACAGGCGCAGATATTTCACTCTGTAAGGAACAGTTTTTGAATGAATGTGATGTGAATGAGAATGACTATTGTAATTTGACTGGAATATCAGGAGATATTATTAAATCCTTGGGTTCTACAATTGTCAGAATGGACATAGATAGCGAAATTATTGACCACAGGATGCAATTGGTAAGGAATGACTTTCCTATATACACTGACGGAATACTGGGGAGAGACTTTTTGACAAAGTACAGGTGCAGTATAGACTATGATGCATGTGTGCTCACTTTTGGCAACAACAACGGGACATTGACAATTCCAATTTATGATAGTACTTTCAGGGTTGATAAGGTGACAATATCCCACCGAAACGAGATAATTTTACCATTTGACATGGAAATGAGAGAAGATACCATAGTTTTGAATGGAGAAATCACTAAAGGCGTGTACTTCGCAGACGTAATAGAGCCTGAACTAGGATGCAAGCATGTGAAATTACTGGATGTTGCAAATAAAATAATAACTGTGCAGAACATAGAAATGGAAGCAGTACCAGTGAGAAGTCATGAAATTTGCTCAATTAATGACCAAACATCTACGAAATGTTACACATCGGAAAGATTTAAGAAGCTTTTGGGCAACTTTGACCTAAAAGACTTGAACAATGAAAATAGAAAAAGCATTATTGATATAATACGGAAGTATCAGTATGTATTTCATATAGAAAATGAAGGCTTAACAACCAATAATTTTTACAAGCAGGCAATAGAACTACATGATAAAAGTCCCGTATATATAAAAAACTACCGATTACCACAGACTCAAACAACAGAAATAGATTCGCAAGTGCGGAAGCTGTTGAAGGATAATATTATAGAGCCATCAGTAAGCCCATACAATGCACCACTTTTGCTAGTGCTAAAAAAAAGGACGGATCTAAAGAAATGGAGATTAGTGGTTGATTACAGGAAATTGAACAGTAAAATTGTCAACGACAAATTTCCTTTGACACGTTTGGACGACATACTTGACAAATTGGGCGGAGCAAGATATTTTTCAACATTAGATATGACGAGTTCTTTTCACCAAATAGAGCTTGATCATCGGTCTCGTCCATATACAGCATTTTCCACTACAAATGGCCATTACCAATATACAAGACTGCCGTTCGGTTTAAAGATATCATCAAATAGCTTTCAGCGTATGCTGTCAATTGCTTTGTCAGGCTTGGAATGTGAGGCTTTCCTATACGTTGACGACATAATAGTTTTCGGCCGTAGTCTTGAACACCACAATGCAAATCTCGTTAAGGTTCTTGATAGGTTACAACAATACAATTTGAGGCTGAACGCTAGTAAATGTAGTTTTTTAAAGACAGAAGTAGTATATCTTGGTCATTTGATAACACCAGATGGAATTAAACCAGACCCAGAGAAATTTAAGGCAATAACCAAATATCCCATACCAAAGAATGCGGATGAGGTAAGAAGGTTTGTGGCATTTTGTAATTACTATAGGCGTTTTGTAAAGGATTTTGCAGACATAACAGGTTGTCTAAACGCTCTGTTAAAGAAAGGTAGAAAATTTGATTGGATTGAACAATGCCAGACTGCCTTTGAGACATTAAAGAATAAATTAATAACCTCGCCAATTTTGCAATATCCGAATTTTGATGAAGTTTTTGTTTTGACAACGGACGCATCTGACATTGGGCGAGATAAACCCATAGCATTCGCGAGCCGTTCACTTGGATAGCATGAAAGAAATAAACCAGTGATCGAAAAAGAACTACTTGGTATACATTGGGGTATACAATTTTTCAGACCATACCTATATGGCAGAAAATTTATAGTCGTGACAGATCACCGTCCATTAGTTTCGTTATTTGCACACAAAAACCCAAGTTCTTAATTAACTAGAATCCGTTTGGAATTATCGGATTATGATTTCGAAATAATTTATAAGAAAGGAAAAAACAACTCTAACGCCGACGCATTATCGAGAGTGAAACTGGACTCAGATATGTTGAAGGCAATGATTCCTGATAGCATAGAAGAAACGGTAAAAAAATCACTTGTGATAACTAGAAATATGAAAAAAGAGGAATGTAAGAAAAATGAAAATGAGAAAAAGAACGATGCAAACCCTACTGAGACTGATCAACTCAAAATCAGGGATTGTACATCAATAAGTGATATAAAAAGCGCAAGAAAATTAAAGTTTATATTAGAAAAGTCGACTAAAAGTAAAGTTAATGGAATTAAAATTGAAAACAATTCTGCTCTAAATGAAATGGCCATTAGATGTAGCGATAATCCCGATTATCTAGATAATATGTTGGAGAAACTACCATCTGTTTTAGGCAGATTGAATTGTGTTAAGTTCGCACTAGAAAAAAGTGACGAAATATTTAAGAGAATAAATATGGAAAAATTTAAAGAAAAGATAAACACGTGTAAAGATAGTGACGTCATAATATTATTGTATAGTAATCCTCGGAAAATAAAGGATAAAAGGACACAAGATAAATTAATAGAATTATATCATAATACACCATGCGGAGGACATTTCGGAATAAGAAAAACTTTAATCAAGTTAAAGCAAAAGTACATATGGAAGAATATGTCCAAAATGGTTAAGAAGTATGTTTTAGGTTGTGATCTTTGTCAGAGAAATAAGCAGGTAAGATACACAAAGGAACCCTTATGCATTACAGACACACCAACAAATAGTTTTGCCACTGTAGTTATAGACACAGTTGGACCACTGAGACCTTCTGGAGGCTACCGCTATATATTGACAATGCAGTGTGAGTTGACCAAATATGTGATAGCTGCACCAATGGAAACAAAATAAGCTAATTCTATTGCGAGATGTTTAACGGAAAAGTTGGTACTAAAATATGGATTGTTTAAGACGCTAAAGTCTGATAGAGGCACAGAGTTTGTGAACGAATTGATGAAGGAGGTATGTAAATTAATGAGGATAGAACACAGACTATCAACACCATACCACCATGAGACGTTAGGTACTGTTGAGAGAAACCATAGGGTTCTGAATGAATATTTTCTATCATTCGTAAAGGATGATTATTGGCATGGCTGGATACCTTATTATTCTTTCGCATACAATATAACACCTCATGTGGAAACAAACTACTCGCCATTCGAACTGATCTTTGGTAGATTACCTGAATTACCAGGAGAGGACATAATGACAGGCGATAGAATTTATGATTTAGAAAATTACGCGAATGAACTGAGAATGAGATTGAAAAATGCATTGAACAATGCTAGAAAGCTTATTGAGACAGCAAAAAAGAAAGGAAGTCAAGAATCATATAATAGGACAAATAATATAGACCTTAGAATAGGAGACCTAGTTCTAATTAAACTAGAAAATAGAAAGAAAAATGAAGCACCATACATTGGTCCTTACGAAATCATTAATATAGATAATGTAAACGTAGAAGTTAAAATTAAAGGAAAAACTAAAATTGTGCACAAAAATATATTAAAAAATAATACAAATTATAAAAAAGAAGAAAAAAAAATCCAAATTTGAAAACAAAAATTTTTATCTGTATTATATAAAATAGAACGTAAGATTTATAAAACAAAACAACTGTAACTTATAATTAAGCAAATTCGTAAATAATTTTTTTCTTATATATATATAACTATATATGTAAACATTGTACCACGTATACAACATATAGGAACACAAGTTTAAAATTCCAAAATTTTGTCATGGGAAATCAAAATTGTGAAATTTTAACTGAAAGGGTGAGGGTGTAGTGTATTCATAATACACGCGTGAACATTTTATATAAACAATCGATAATGTATTACACGCGTGAACATTTTATGTAAACAATCAATAAAGTATTACACGCTTAAACAATTCAGGGATACATTGTAAGCGCACAAATATAATAAACAGAAACTACACAAACACACAAACTTCAGTTCAGAGTCAAAGTCTTGCTGAGATGGGTCAGTAGTAGATTAACTTACTAAGAATTACTCATCAATACTTTTGAGCAATTCAACACTCTCAATATAAACGGTCATTGTACGCCTTTTGTTTGTGTCACTGCAATTTGCTGAATTGACAAAATAGTCACTATGGACATTGACTCTTGGCGGAAGAAAAGAAACAGAAATAAATTGGGTTAAACCAAACGGGAACATTAGTATCAAATACAAATATTATGTTTCACACACTTACTCATACATGGAACAATTATAATGAAGTGCTCAAATTAGAATTCGTCTAAATATACTCTAAATTTGCTGATAGCCTGGTACAGTGTAATATAAGTAAAGATAAATTAAGTTGTAGAACATAAAGAATGAGATCAGTGAAACCTTAACACACATTTTTAATTCCACCTTTCTTCATGCACAAAAAATATAACTGCTTATGATCAAGTTTGCATTTAAAAACTTGTCAAATTATGTGTACAAAATAATAGCATAATCGGATTATTAGTTTGTTTGAAAATGGATTCCGAACTGCGTGAAAAAATAATAACAATTTTTTTAAAAAATCCCAGTCGTACTTACAAATCTATTGCAAATGAGATAAAGGTGTCACGACAAACAGTTTCGCGTGTGATAAAAGTGTATAACGAACGTCGTAGTATTAAAAGGAAAGCTGGAAGTGGAGCTAAAAAAGGTATAACTGACCCACAGTTAGCTTCAAAGATTGTTGGTCTTCTAAACCAAAATCCCAACCTCTCAAACCGTAAAGCCGCCTTAAAAGCAAACTGTTCCGATTTTTTTTGTAAGGAAGGTTAAAAGATATGAAGGCCTTAAGTCCTACAAGGTTCAGAAAGTGCCAGACAGAAATTCGAAGAAACACTTGGATGCAAAAAGTCGTGCCAAAGAACTGCTTAGAAATTTTATCAACAAATATGAGTGTTGTATTATGGATGATGAGACTTACGTTCTTGCCGACTTTTCTCAGCTCCCAGGGCGAAGTTATTATGTGGCCGATGGAAGAGGTAATGTCGATGACCAATTTAAGTTCCAAAAAAAGACAAAGTTTCCAAAGAAGTACTTAGTTTGGCAAGCTATATGCACGTGCGGAGAAAGAAGCAGTAAATTTATTACTACTGGGACTATCAACACTGATATTTACATCAAGGAGTGCTTGCAGAAGAGGTTGCTTCCATTCATACGAAAACACAATAAGTCAACATATTTTTGGCCCGACCTAGCGTCGTGTCATTATAGTAAATCTGCAGCAGAATGGTATGAAACAAATAATATAGTGGTAGTGCCAAAAGAAGCAAATCCACCTAATTGTCCAGAACTAAGGCCCATCGAACGTTACTGGGCTTTAGTCAAAAGAGTGCTGAAGGATACAAAACAAGTTGCTAATACTACTAAAATTTTTTCCCAGAAATGGTCTTATTCCAGCAATAAAGTTACTAAGGATACCATCAAAACCCTCATGGTCTCAATTCCGGAAAAGGTGAAACAGTTCATCAAAAAAAGCTGAATTTTTACAAAAAGCATTAATATTTTAATTTACTGTTATTTTATTGTTAAACCACGCTATTTTCATTAAAATGGATTAATTCGTTTCAAAGTTATTGCGTTTTATTCGTGTTAGGGTTTTATCGATCTCATTCTTTAATAATAATTGAGTTGAAAATACGAGAAATGTAAATTAAGATCATAATAATAATTGAGTTAAAATATGAGATTCGCTCAATGAAAAGAAAAAGCGAACTTCTCATAATAAGTATATAACCTTAAGAAATTAATAAATAAATCTAATCTATGAAATATCTTTCTTGAAATAAAAGGTGTTTTTATTTGGAAAATAATGTAGATTCACCACACTACATACATATATACTGGTTAAAGTAAACGTGGCATCGAATTCCAGCTGAGCCAAAAAAACTTGATTTTATTTAATATATTATTTATATTTTATTATTGTTTTTTTATTATTGTTTTTTTATTATTATTATTTTTTTTATATTTTTTTAATTTTGTTAAAAAAATTATTTAAAAAATGTTTTAAATTTTTTTAAACTTTTTTTTTAAATTTTTTTTTAAATTTTTTTTTTTAATTTTTTTTATTATTTTTTTTTTTTATTTTTAATATATTTTTTTTGTAATGTTTTTTTTTTTTTTTTTTGTATGTTTTTTACATGTACATATGAATGTACGTATTTTATATGAGACTAGCCAAACCCGGCGCGCGTTGCTACGCCCCCTAATGAATCGAAATGCATTCTGAACTTTAATTGAATATCAAGTGCAAAAGCCTAAATATTATAATTTTTTTTATGGGCGTGGCATTTCCCACTTTTCTAATCACGAAATTGTAAAGTCATAACAGCTCAATATGTGTGCAAAGTTTCAGAATAATCGGTCCAGTGCAAGTATCTCAAAATTATAACCTTTTTTTATGGGCGTGGCCCTGCCCACTTTTCTAATCACGAAATTATATGGTTATGACAGCTTAGTATGTGTGCAAAGTTTCAGAAAAATCGGTCCAGTGCAAGTACCTCAAAATTACAAAATTTTTTTGGGGCGTGTCCCCGCCCACTTTTCTTATCACAAAATTATTTAGTCATGACAGCACATTATGTGTGCAAAGTTTCAGAAAAATCGGTCAAGTGCAAGTAGCTAAAACTGATAACTAATTTTTATGGGCGTGGCCCCGCCCACTTCTTTCCACCCATAAACACTCCCTGGTATGTGTACAACAACATACCAAAGTTTGAGCCCGATCGGTTTTACAGTTTCGGAGTCTATAGCTAACACACACACACACACAGAGTTTCACTTTTATATATATAGATGAATGGTGATACAAACAATTGTTATTGCATGACTACACGTTGTGAAGGGTATATAAGATTCGGCACGGCCGAATATAGCACTGTTACTTGTTTTAGTTAGGTTTATTGTAACAATTTTAAACAATCAAAATATTAAATTATTGAAAAATCTCTTAGAAAGAGGATATTGTAAACTATGTTTTTATCCACATAATTGATTGAAATTAAAAAAAAAACATTCTTCTTAATTTTTAAGGTCCTTGTGGAGGGAAAACAACTGGACAATCGCGTTTATGCACTTTTTTTGAAAATCTTGGATGGAAGGTAAGCGCAAAATTTATGTCTATGTATTTACTAGGCAAGAGACAGAACAGGAGAAGAAAAAACCTTGCTAAAATCTTTGCATTTTAAATCTGTAAATGCAGTAAACTTTATCATATTATTGTCAAAACAAAAACTAGAAAACAAACAGATATTAGTAATTTAGCAAAAGATATATTTTTCTTTACCCTGTTGTCCTGCATCAATAACTTAATTAAAAAAAAATGCAGTCTTAGCTTCTTCACGATTGAAGGATATAGAAATGCTTGTACATATTAAAAATAAATAAATAAATTAAGAAATAAATATGTAAAAAAAATATATAGTTAAAGAGTAAACTAAATTAATTTTGTTTTTTACAAGTAGATACCTTTTTTCATAATTTTTTTGTTAATATTTCCTTAGTTGTTTTCAATACATTTCGTAATGAACTTTAGTAAGAACATTCGAAACCGGTTTTTTGGAAATAGTCGAATAATCGATCACTTGTATTTACCTTTTATTTTACATAAAACGACTGAACTCGCGAACTTTGTGACCCTCAGAATAAATTAATTATGCGCTAACATATCAAATAAATACTCAAAATAAAAATTCATAAACATAGAAGACAAAAAAGTTGAAATCATTTAAATTATATTAAAAAGAATATAATATACCGTGCGTTACTAACACTGCTCAACAGCAAAATCCTCCATTAAATAATACTATGTGGACTATATGGGGTTTGATGCGCTGAACTCAAATCCGTTGTCGGTTTTTTTCCATCAGATCGTTTTTTTTATGGGCGTGACAATTTTTTCCCCCTAAATTAATCAGGTACGGAGACATATTTCATACTAACTCGAGAACCAGTCATTCGATTTCAAAAATAAAACACCAGAAGATGTGTATCAAAATTGAATTTTTTTTAGTCGAATAGAATTTTTCTCTATCTCTTATCGTTTTGGAATTATTCAGAAATTAATAGAGAAAAAAAATTTTTCGTGCAAAATTCGTAATATTTTCAATTAAAAAATGGAATTCAACATTTTGCACTTTTTTCTGAGAGCTACTTATCTTAAAAATAATACTTATCCATAAAAATCGGTTAAAAATGTAGATTTTATTGTCAATTTACCGCTGGTACCCAATATTGACGAAATATGCGGAATGCAGCAAACAACGTCAGCACTAAAGCGCCTTGTAGCGACAATGAATGGCAACTATTTACTTCTATGTATTTTCGCACAACTAAAACATATACAAGCAAAAAAATTTGCCAGATTGTAATTTTGTAGCAACGCCTCGCTTAAAGCACCCACCCTGTCGTCCCCCGTAGATAACTTCAAATTAAAATAAAAAATTAAAATATTTACAGCCTATATATTTTTTTATTCAAAATAAAACTAAATTTATTAACAAAAATTTAGTTTTATTATTTTATTATTTATTATTATTTTTTTTTTATTAAAATAAAAAATTAGCTTAAGCTGTTCCGTTGTATGCGGAGATTCAACTTTAGTTTTCTTTAATTAATATTTATTTTTTTTATTTAGTATTATCAGTTTGAGATTCATGCCAAATCGACCAACAAAAATCTGCAAGCATTCCTTCCGATGGGCTTCCATTATAACGCTTCTCTATATGTAACATATCTTGATGGAAGCTTTCACCATGTTCATCCTATACAGCACCAATATTATCCGGAAAAAAATCCAGATGTGAGTCCAAAAAATGAATTTTAAGGGACATAATACACTTTAGAGCTTTGTAGACAGAAAGTAGTTCTTCGATGATTTTATGGCAGTTTTCAGCTTTTCTGTTTCCCAAAAAATTGTGGCACACATTCACAAAAGCTGTCCCTGCCCTTTCTTCCACATCATTCAATTTCGTTATAAAGACCTCGTCCTTCATAAGCTGTCGTATTTTTGGACCTACAAATATGCCTTCTTTTACTTTAGCATCTCTGATTCTAGGAAATTTGATCTTAATGTATAGAAAGCCTTCACCGTCCTTGTTAATTTCTTTTGACAAAATTTTCATTAGGCCTAGCTTTATATGAAGAGGAGGCAGAAGAATTTGTTCTTTTTAAATTAAAGGCTCTTCTGCTACATTTTTTTCTCCTGGAATAAAATTTACTCTTTTCGGCCAAATTTTAACATTGTAGTGTTTTTCTTTTGCGCGGCTGTCCCATTTACATAAGAAGCAACAAAACTTAGTATATCCACTTTGCAATCCATTTTACATTGCTACGTGTTTCAAATTTGCACATACGTTCCATGAGTAATGTGAATATTTAATTTTTGTAGTATCATCTTCATGCTACAATAGTTTTCTTTCATATTTCTTGAATACGCGAGTAAGACCGTTGGAAATTTGTTGCCACTGTGAAGTAAAACGGCTTTCAAACTTGTCTTGGATGAATCAATAAAAAGCCGCCAATCCTCAGATTTATGAATGAAACACAGTTGTCGCAAAAGTGCATCAGCATTATCACAAAATACCAAACTTTCCTTTTTGCTGAAATAACTCAAAAAAGGTTGTTCTCTATTTCGAAAGTACGAGACGTTAACGTCCTTTTGCACCAAATTCCATTCTTTTAATTGGTATGCAAGAAGCTCAGACTTGTTTTTTGAGAGCTAAGAAAATATATACAAGTAAATACATAGTTGTCATTCATTGTTGCTACAAGGCGCTTTAGTGCGCCCACTCTGACGTTGTTTGCTGCATTACACTTGTTTGGTCAATATTGAGTACCAGCGGTAAATTGACAATAAAATCTAAATTTTTTAACCGATTTTTATGGTTTATGGATTTTTGTTTTTTAAGATAAGTAGCTCTCAGAAAAAAGTGCAAAATGTTGAATATTTGTTTTATATTTTTTTAAATTCTATTTTTAAATTGAAAAATATTACGAATTTTGCACGAAAAAAATTAATTCTGAATAATTCCAAAACGATTAGAGATAGAGAAAAATTCTATTCGACTAAAATAAATACAATTTTGTTACACATCTTCTGGTGTTATTTTTGAAAATCGGAAGACTGGTTCTCGAGTTAGGATGAAATATGTCTGGTTCTCGTGTTAGGATGAAATATATCTCCGTACCTGACTAATTTAGGGGGCAAAATTTGCCACGCCAATAAAAAAAATCCCGAACTGATAAAAAACCGACAACGGATTTGAGTTCAGCGCATCGAAATCCATATAGTCTACATAGTTTTAATTAACGCGAAGACAAAAAATTGTTTTTTTGTTGAGCAGTGTAATTAGGGAAATTGCTAAGTTGAGTTGTACCGCCGCACATTGGTTCCTTTTGTATAGGGGATAGCGACAAAAATAGCTTGCGTGGTCGCAATTGTATAACGCCCACTTTTAATATTTTACAAATATAATTCTAACGCAAAAATACCTGAACATGTGCTTTTTGTGCAATTCTTAGATTAATTCTTATTAAATAGAAAGGTAAGAGATATGACATTTAATTTTATAAAATTAAACACTTTATTCTTTTAACATACAGTGCAAATAAAAAATTTATGCATTTAGAAGAAATATAAGGACGTTCTAAACTTCAATGAAAACATGCGTTAAATATTTATTCTTGTAGCAATTCTATTGCAGATTTTAATAATGACCTTTTCTTTTTGCATGGCAGTTTTCGTTGACCTGTAATAAATCTTAAAATCTTTTTATAACTGGGCAAAGTATTATGCGACAGCTTAGAGTTTATAAAATGTCTGATTTGTAAATACTGATGTTCTGTTAAATTTGTATCAATTATTAGTGAAAGATCTTCTGTGGAATTAACTTCCAGAAAAAATGGATTTGAATCTAAATGTACTTCACGTAAGGTATCAGCTGCAGACTTATCAGTTTCTGCCAACTTTGCTATTCTTCGTTGTTTAGTTCTTTTGGAGCATGCTGAGAAATCAGCAGTTGGGCGACCACGTTTTTTCGCTTTGGATCCTTCATCTTCAGATGGCAAAGTTAGGGTTTCGAGCCTTAAGGGGACAACCTCTTTGTAAGAGAGCCAACCCGAGTGGTTTCTTCAAACGTCTGACTTTACGCGTTTTTTTTCCACATCTCTCCAATTCGTCTACATAAATATTTTACACTTTTTAGTAAATCACAAAACGTGTGCTCGTCACCTTCAAAATGTGTGTTTCTGACTACATCCTCAAAAACTTGCTGAGCCTTCGTCGTCTTTGACCCATTTTTGGAGCACCAAATTTCAAAAATGTACATGTGTGAAAATATACATTCATGAGATGTTCCTACGACAAAATTAAAAAAATAAGATAAGCTAAGGAATCACAGAGTGGACGCAGAACAACGACAACACATGCTACATTTGTTAATTGACATGACTTACAGCAACCAGCTATGACACTCACATTTGATGGACAAAATGCGCTTTAAAACAAAATAGTTAGGTGAGTTTATTGAACTTTATTTAGTAACCTGCAAACCCCTGCACATGAAATTACTATTATTTTAAACTATCTGTCTTGTGTCAACATTTACACACTAATCCGGCCACTGCATTCGGTTGGGAAAGTAACTAAAACTCTAAATGCATTTAGCAAAGAATAACAAAACAGTATCAAAAAGACGCCTTATTAAAATTTGCTTTTCTAAAATCGACAACACAATTTATAAACTTGTTATTGCTTAAAAATAATGATAATACCATCTACTTTAATTTCCATGTTCAGAAATTTTATTCAGGCACTTTTATAAATTACACTTTCACAGTTGGAACTACACTTTGTTTTCCTTTAAATTTTAGGTAACTATTCGCTTCTGTCCACGGTCGTACATATGTTTCTTTCATTTATGAAGTACCGTTAGAACCATCAAAACAAACTGAAAATACATAAATTTGATGGCATTAGCGACTATTTATTTAGCTACAATACCAATATATAAACATAGATTTTTTTATTTTTGTCGTATGGGAAGAACCACTGTGCGCCGTAGCGATCAGTGTTAATAAGGATAGTGAAATGTCAGTTCGTCGCCGTTCTCAGGTATTAGGCATGTGTTATTCAACCACGTGTCGATTTGCATTTAAAAGCCTATAAAATCCAAATCGTACAAGAATTAAAGCAGAATAACCTACCAAAACGTCGAATTTTTGGTGAATGGGCCTTACAACAGCTCGATGGAAATCCACTATTTTATCGAACAATTGTGTTCAGCGATGAGGTTCATTTCTGGCTAATTGTAATTTATACTGTAAAACGTTCATAATGGCTTTACAAATCGATTGATTGAACCATCAGGTACTTGAACTAAGATCAAAAATCGATCAACAAATTTTCCAACATATAAACGTACTAAAATGGCCAAATTTTTGATACTGTGCAGTCCGTAGTTTCGCATTTTAGTATTTACAACAGGGAGAAAACGCATTTATTTCTTATTATTAAAAAATATATTTCTTAAAAACTAAGTAAAATTATATATTTTTATACCCGCCACCAAAAAAATGGTGGGGGTATATTCATTTTGTCATTCCGTTTGTAACACATCGAAATATCCATTTTAGACCCCATAAAGTATATATATTCTGAATCAGGGTTTGATTTGATGACGATCTAGCTATGTCCGTCCGTCTGTTGAAAGCACGATAGAGGTCGCACCGAAAAAGCTAGGGGGCTAAAATTTTGCCAGAATCTTTCTTATAGACAAGGTTTGTTTGGTAAAATGGGCTAAATCGGAATATTAGGAAGAGAGTTATAGCTCGTATAGCAAGAGTAGGTCGAAAAAAACGTGTCCTTCGAACATCGAATAAAATAGAATTGTGTCCAAACGCATTAACGTATACTCATGAAACTTCGAATATATATTTCCTGAGTAAGAAAGATTTTAGAATAATAAAGGACTATATTGAAAAATCTAAGTTGCATTCATTAATAAAAATAATTTCGACACGCCTACTATTACGCCCACTTTTCACGTTATCCACTATTAATGAAATTTAAAAGCTCATAAAACGGACAAAATTAGAGCTACCATAATGAAATGACACGCCCACTTTAACGCCCATATAACGGTTTGTCTAAAATTCATATAATTTCTCTATGAATAAAGATTTTGTAATATTAAAGGACTATATTGAAACATCTAAGTTGCATTCATTAGTAGAAAAAACTTCAACACGCCTACTTTAACGCCCACTTTCATTGAAAGACTACAACAACTTCGACACGCCTACTATTACGAACACATTTCTCGTTATCAACTGTTAACGAAATATAAAAGCTCATAAAACCGACCAATTTGGAGGTATGATAATGAAATTTGCTAATTATATCCTTCTAGTTAATGTCATTGTTACGCCGGAAAATTTAGGTGACACGCCTACTTTAACTCCTACCTCCCATATAACGGTTTATCTCAAATTCATATAATTTCTCTATGAATAAAGATTTTGGAATAATAAAGGACTATATTGAAACATATAAGTTGCATTCATTAGTAGAAAAAACTTCAACCCGCCTACTTTAACGCCCACTTTCATTGAAAGACTAAATTTACATTTACTAGCATATCGAAGTTATACAAAGAAAGTGATACATATTTTAGTATAAAGAGATTATTGCATAGCGGTTACTGTTAATAACAAACAAATACATTTTGAGCTATAAATAGGGTTATTTCCCGGGAATTTGAGTTATTTAATCTTCCCGACTTCCCGGGATTATTTTTCGGGATCCCGGGAAATAAAAAAGGTGGCTACGATTCGGAAGCAGATGTTTATATTGTTTATATTGAAATTGAATTCTAATGATTTTATTTTTGATCTCATAGCTGAAATACCTGTATTTTTGTTTTTTGTGCTCATATTTGATCTCGTATCTAGAGAATAAAATTTTCAACAATAAAAAATATTTTTACTCAATTTATATTTTAAATTCAAGTTTCTTTATTGATTTTTATAGTTTTGAACTTTTTTTTACACTATAAACTATTTTATGCTTTTTAATATAAAGTTTTTTTTAATTAAAAACTAATTTACTTTTTATTTGTTTTGCTACGGGATCCCGGGATATTAAAAAATAAATCTCGCATTTCCGGGAAACAAAAATTTTTGGAAAAAAAACCCTAGCTACAAAAGAACGGAAAACTGGTGGTGGGTATTAAAGATTCGGCACAGCCGAATATAGTGCTCTTACTTGTTTTAATAAAAACTAGTTTTCAACAATTAACAATTCTAATTTTTTAATTGTTAATTGTTGAAAATTGTAAAAACTTTCCCTGAAAAAGCTACCCAATGTTGTAGCGAAATATCGGAAAATAAAATTAAAACTATTTTTATTAAAAAAAAGTGATCTCAAACTCAATAGAAAAAACAACTGCTTAATTACGTTAATAATTAATTTGTTTATCAAATAATTAAATTCATACTTTACAAAAAAATAAAATAGCGTATACAGATGTACAAAAGAAAAAAGGTATACAGATGTACAAAAGGAAAATAGATTACAAAACAATAATTATAGGGCAAATAAATATTGGTGTTGGCAAAAACGAGGACGCTGACTTTTGCCGTTACACTACCCCCGTTCGTCGGAGGGGTGGAAATGATGTGGACCAGTGCAGGGGCGACGTCATATTATAAGCACCTTACCGCTTCGTGCCACACTCACTCGGTACTGCTATCCTCTCACATGACTGGTTCAACTCAGTTGCTGGCCTCGACCTCGACCTTGCAATATGTCGTTGTAAAAGGCGTGGAGTTCTTGGGGAGCTTGCCGTAAAGTTATCCATCTCGGCCCATAATGATGTTGCTGGTGGAACCAATGGGCGTATACCGCCAGATATGGCACCAAACGATATCTTCTCTTGGCTTGCGAAATTATCGAGGGCTTTTGAAAGGGGGTGCTGGCGTACTAACACGTTATCGCCAATCTTTGGCTGCCATCTACGACGCCTCGAACTGTAGTGGTACTTCGGTTTCTCTGCCAATCTGACCAGGTTTCTTCTTACCACGTGAAAGACTTCTTGCAATTCGTTACCTCGTTCAGTGGGTGTCGGGTTTCTGGCGCCAGTGCCTCTAGCGACTTGATCACATAGGGCTTGCGGAAGTCGTGGTTGCTTACCCTGTGTAAGATAGGCCGGTGTAAGCCCCGTTGATTCGGCGACGCTGGTATTGATGGCTAGCATGATCTCTGGTATTGCCTCATCCCAGGTATTATGCTGCCGACCTGCGAACTTCGCCATCATGACTCTAATCCTCCTCTTGGCTTGCTGTGTCGGGTTTTCTTGGGGGGGTGTACGAAGCGGTAAATTGTTGTTGCACCCCGATGTCCTCTAAGTATCTTCGGAACTGCCGGGAGGTAAACTGGGAACCATTGTCGGTGATAATCCTTTTGGGTACACTATAGCGAGCTACAATGAGCTCCCGGAATGCCTTCGTCAGTTCTGCGGACGTGGCTTTCCGTAATGGTACCAACTCACACCACTTGGAAAAACTGTCGAATATTATTAGGAGCATGGTGTCGCCGTGCTTTGTTCTTGGCAGCAGACCCACAAAATCAGCGCAGACGATGGCCCATGGCTCTTCTGGGATGCGGGTGAGCATCTCGTCTGCGGGCGGCTGTTGGTCGGTTTTATACCTTTGGCAGGATTCACATTTCCGGACGTAACGACCGATGTCTCTGGCCATGCCCGGCCAGAAATAGCGATTGGCGACCTTTTTTAATGTTTTCCTGGTACCCAGGTATCCACCGGCCGCCGTATCGTGATTTTCACTGATGATTTTAGTTCTGAGAGGGGTGCCCACACAAAGCTTCCGGGGCGTGCAATCTTCGTCATTTGCCCCTCGTGGCATGTGTTTGTAAGGCTGATTGTTTACAATAGAGAAATTGAATATTTGTCTGGATTTAACTTAACGTTGGCCATACGACGCTTGATCCAGTCGCAGCTTACAGGTTATGTTGCTTTTACCAGGTTGATGGTAGCTACTGGTGTGAGTGACTAGGCATTGGCCACAATGTTTTGTTTACCTTTACGATACTGTGCACCGATGATAGCCTGCATAGCAGGATTACGTTGGGCGTAACGTATTTTGATGGGGCGGTCGTCCTTTATCACGTTTCGGTGTTGTGATATCTTTGAGGGGACTCTAATCTGGTTTAACTTAGGCAGCTCGTCTTTTAAGAATTTGGCGACTTCTCCCCGGTATATCGGGTTCTTAGCCAGGCTGACTTCTGCGGGCTCGCCTACAGAGCTTAATGATAATTTAGTAATGCCGCTTACCTTTATCTTTTGTGTTCGGGGGCGAGTACGCCTTTTACTTCTCCTGCACAACTAAAAGTGGCGTTAAATAGTCTTAGGGCATCCAACCCTAAGATAGTATCCTCCATGGCCTCCCTCATGACAAGGAACTCACACAAAACGGTGGTGTTCTCCAGTGTAACGTTTAATTTAATCGTTCCGTTGATTTTCATCTTCGACCCATCCGCTAAGAACAGTTCGACTTCAGTTGGACGAGGAGTTGATCGCTTAGGTAGTCGCTTGACTTGGGTGGGTGAAATAAAGCTTCGCGTGGCCTCGGTATCAACGATGGTGGAAAGTACTTATCCTTTGATTAATACGAACGCCTTCAATTTTTCTGCTTCCCATAACAGACGGGTGCCCTCGGTTGCTCGCGATTTGTTTGTTTGTTTGTGGATCATTCGGTGATGTTCCCTTGAGTAGGTGTTGCTGTGTTGGGGATACTCACCAGTTCGTCGACCAGCTGGATGAGTTCAGATAGCGTTTTAAAATCTTTTCGGCGGATGAACCATTGGTAATCGGTCTGAGTATTCCGGAAAGTTCGTTCAAGCTTCTGTTGCTGAGGTTGGTTGGCCGCATCAGATTCTGTCCTTGAAAGATTCCTTCGAACGTTGGATTCGTTTACGGATATCGTCTTCTAGTTTCTCGAAGTAACGGGGTGAGAGGAAAAATGCACAGAAGTCTGTCTTAAATTCCTTTCATTGTGCCCAGTGTTGGTTATTGTTTCTAAACTAAAGGAGAGCCTTCTCCCACAATATATATCGAAATGATACATTGCAGCTAATTTTTCCAGATGCTCCACGAAACCTAACAGGTCCTTAACTCCATCATATTTTACTCCCCACTTACGAACCGACTCGATAATCGTGACGTGCTCTTCACTGGCAGGCGGTGACCTACTGGCTGACCTGGGTGCTAATGTATTGCGCTCAGGAATGGGTTCCGTAGGGAATGGGAACGTGTTCAACTCTTGGCCTTTCGTATTAGGCGTGCGGGCAGTAGACTCCGTTTTTACGGGTGACGAAGGTGCACTTTGGCTTGTTGGGGTGCGGGATGGGACTTATATGCTGAAGGGGTTGTAGACTGTACTATGACCAGTTTCATGCCACGCCTGAATTGCTCTTATCTGTTGCAGTCTACCCTCATTATGTTCGGCAGACAGAAATTTAGCGAACCTCTTACGCAGCTCTTCAACATTACCTGTAGAGTCCAGCTCAAACTGACCTAAATAGGTTGTAAGCTCTTCCCTTCTCAAGGAATACGCCCAGGACGTTTTGATCATGGCGAGCATACCGTTTATGAAATATGGGGGGTACGCGACTCACTTCTAGTAATGCACAAACAACTCTAATATTTTTATGATATTAAAATGTTTATTAATAACTGCAATCAATAATAATTTTACTTTTTCATTAGATAAAAATATTTTAGTCCCAAATGTAAGTAACAAATAAGGTTATTTTTTTTATTAGATAATGTTTTCTTTTTTTTCTCTTTTTTTTTTAAATAAAGGAGCACGAATTTTAGTGTTTGTATTGTTTATTTAAAAAAAAGCACTTTAATTTTTGTTCTGGGTTTTTTTTTAGTAAACTGGATTTCGTTTTTCTTTAAAAAACGGTCCCTGCTCGGGCGCCACTGTAACACCACGTTTACGCTGGCTGCTGAGGTATGCTCATCGGTGTCCAGGGGTCGTTACAAAAAAAAAATAACACTGCACGTGATTTCGTTCTACAGTATTTATTTGATATTCCTATCTACTACAGTGAGACCGACTGCGGACGATAGTGATGCTGCGGATACGACGCGTGCCGAGTAACAAGATCGCAGCTTAGTGTACCACACAGTGACGCGGCTGGGGAAAGTTGAGTGGGGAGTTAGAAACTCCTCGCCACCAAATTTCCGCACTGCCTCTGATACAGTGACTGGGAGTCGACGTGGGGAGTTAGAAACTCCTCACCAAGAGTTTTCCCAGCACAGAGTATCTGTACGCCTTGTTTTCGTGTATTAGAAGAATACTTGGGGAGTTCACAACTCCTCACCAATTACCCTTCTAGTACGTTGAGCTCGAAATTTCCTTTTTCTTTTAAGATTTGATGAATTGACACGGTTTAGATTTGATATTGGTGGCCAAACTTGTTCCTTGCCATGTAAAAACAGTGGTCCAAAAAACCAAAGAGTACATTCCTTGAGAGCAGTTGGCGACATCCCACGAGATAAAATGTCTGCTGAATTGCATTTCGAACTTACATGGCGCCATTGTTTTGCTTTTCTTGCTTCTTGAATTATAGAAATTCGATTGGCTACGAATGTGTTGAGTTATGCAGATGATGAGTTAATTCAAGACAGTACAATTTCTGAAATCGTCCAAAACCAGACTGGGTTGGATAATTGAAGGTCAGATCTTATTCTAGTGGGCAATTGTGCTCCACGTACAGCAGCACATAGTTCCAAACGCGCAATCGATTATTTTTTTAATGGTGCTACTCGGAATTTTGCACAAAGAAGCCGTATTATGATTGTACCGTTCTTGGATACTTTATGGATGCATTTGTAAAGATGTGCAGTTGCAAGGATTCTGGAAGTCCTCCCTTCAAGATGTGTCTCGACAATTGCAACGTTGTTAATGCACACTAATTTTTTCGAAATGTAGTCCATTTGGTATGCAGAGATTCAGGCAACGATTGGACCCAGACTAATTTTAATTCCCATAGCTCTTGGATATACATATATTTTGGCTGTTGCTACGATAGGAGAGAGGATTCCCAGCGGGTCGTACAATCTTGCCAAATCTGATGTGACTGTACGCTATGAAATCTTTTTGGTTGCATCCACTTTAACTTTCACGCACAGTTTATCATCTTTGGGAAGCCAATTGCTGTAGGCACTTATTGCCAGATATGAAGCGAATCTTGTACCATACGTAACAGTGTTGAGTTGATAGTTTGTCAAAAGTTCAAAAGGTCACTTTGTACTGTTACCCTGTGTACATGAGATCATTCAACGAGTACCCTGTGGATGTTTTGGTTGATGCATCAAATACTACTCGGAGTTTTTGTCCTCTGGCCTTAATATGAAATGATGTGGAATGAAGTAATTTGGTTGAGTAATGGAATCTGCTGAAATTTTTGTCATGTGTCCCATTGATTCGTAGTCGTCCATAAATTTGGTGTATTAAGTTTTAAGATCGGGATTTTTTTTGCAGCCGACGTTCAAGGGCGAGAATTTGAGAAAGGGCTATTTCGTGTGAATCGCCGAAAAGACTAGGATAATGATGAAATGGTACTTTTACTATGAATCGACCATCAATATATTTGATGGTATGGTGCTGAACATGCTGTGCTTTCTACTACTGCTGTACTTTCTACTACTGCTGTGCTGAGTAAAACATATGAATTAAATTGTTGGTTCTTTGCTGCTGCTAGTAAAGTAGCTTCCAAAAACTCAAATGTATGTTCGCCTTTTGTGCGAGGTGTTCCAATGGTGGTAATAATTGGCATCGATATAGTGAATGAGAACCATTTCTGCACAGTTTATAGTTGCTGTTGTTGCTTTCAATTGATGCTACTGAAGAAACAATTTTGTTATTATTTTGATGGTTAATCAGTTTTTCTCTTTGGTTCATTGCTTCCATAGATTGAAAGTAGTTTTCGAGGAAGGTCAAAAGATGTTTTATTTGTTTTAGCTCTTTCTTTGCAATAGACCTCTCTTATAAAACGTGAGTTCCATAAAATTTGTCAATAATAATGTAGAGCAATATTGGATCCCAGGATGTAGTGTCGGTCCCGATATTTCTTAATGCATGCAGACATTCTTCTTTAGTATCATGCAATTTCTTGATAGTTGCTGCTTATTGTCTAGCATTTGGTTGATCTATAAGCTGCTGTACTAATGTTGCATCTGCATATCCTTCCTGCAATAAAGTCCAAGCGTGTTGTGGCTTCGCCTCCTGATTTGCTTTGAGGTACCACTTTTTGGGGTAGTCGGAAGATTTTGATTGTTCACTAATTACTAAAAAAAAGGCGCTAATAATCTCCATTTAATTTTGGAATTGTTAATTTTGGTAGCGGAAGGAGGTTATTATATGCATGTTCGGAACCTTGGTCTGGTGTAGATGACAATAGTTTAAAGTTTTCAATTATTGATTTTTTCAGATTGATGTAGGTATTCATATTATATCCTTCTGCCTGTGGATTGTTAGAGGATTCCCATATTGTAAAATGCAATTATTGAATTTGTTTTCACAGTTTTTATTTTAGCTTTATATTAGTTGCTGTAGGATCTATGATCTGCAGGCGCTTCAGAGATGACATCATAACGTTTTTCCTTTTAATTGTAGAGTTTGTTGAAGTGGGTGTGAATGGTGTCATTCTGTTAAATTTAGTTGTTCTGGTTGTCTCGATAGGCTTTTTGACAGCTCCCTGTTGATTGTTGTTGTCTGTGATTGGTTTTGAGGTTTCTATCATGGCTGATTCAAATATTTCCCCGTATTTTTGAGTGAGGTCAGAAATTTTCTGATAATAATTATCTGTGAAGTATTTGTGATCTAATTGGAAATTCTCGAGACATCGTATTTTATTGTTGACGGTTTTAAATTGCAGTATAAATGTTCGTACATTTTGTTCTATAACTCCTTTCGTAATGTATAGATTTGATCAATTTTTAGGGAAAGTGATTTTTTTACTCAAGTAATATACTTGCAAAATTTTATTCCTCTATGTTAATGCGTTGACAGTGCGTCGTCCTCATTTTTAAAGGCTCATGGGTCAATGACGTCTCCGCTCCACAAGCCGCACCAAAGACATACGTAATGGGTGCATTGGTTTCTGTAAGACAACGTTTAGGTTTTTCGAGCCCCAAATACTGCAATTTTGCATATTAACTCACGGAAACATGATTTTTTTGGATGAAGCGTGAGTGTATTTTTCTAAATATGTTGCAAATTTATTACAACAGCTGATTTTTTAAGTATTTATAAAATTGTAAATTTAAAATTTTTAAAATTTTCTAGAAAGAAAGTTAATTAACTTTTAACAAATAAAAATGCTTAAAACAACGAAATAATATAACATTATAAATTTGTTAGAAATATTCAAGAATATATATGTGTTATTATTTAAATAATCAAGAAATGAGCAAATAACTATAAATATGCACATTAAAATGCTCTGACGACACAATTCCCATTTAAGAGACTACTTAATGTTACACTTATAGTTGCCGGATTTGACGACTTATAGTCATTTTTATCGATTTTTAGTATTAAAAATAGCCTGTTGAATTATTTAATTCAAAATAATAAACAGTATTTGTGCTTTTAACCTATGTATATGTATATATTGTTACAGATTTATTTTTAAATAGCTTAATTTACATTATAAATCATTTTAGTTGTAGTAGTTTAAGTTACTGTAGTTTTATTTGTATTAGTTTATTTCGCTGTTTGTTCGAACATGATATTAAGTTGTTATTATGTGTAGCATACTTTTAGGCACTTCTATTATTCCTGCCTATTACTTAACGTCTTAATTTAAATGTAACGGTTTTCGAATGTACTAGAATGTACATACGAGAACTTTGTCGAATGTTACCGAACACCACTATGTTACTATAAACAGCCGAACAACACAGCTAACATGATCAGTATTACAGTAGAGCTTGTTAAGTGCGTGTAACAGTGTTTATTAAAAGTGTATAACAATAAGTGAGTTTGACAATAAGTAAAGTGATTTAAAAGCAATATCTGAGTGTGTTCAAATAAATAAAGTGCTCTAAGTTTTATAACGATTTTCAACTGTTTTTAATTGCAATAAAAGAACTAAAAGTGTATTTAAAGGAAATAAGCCAACGTTTATAAAAGGTATAAACGTAACAACTGGCGTCAGAAGTGGGATTGCATTAAAAAAAAAGCAGATATGAAATTTGAGGAGCTTAAAGTAGAACAACTCAAGAAGGAATTGAGTAAGCTGGCATTGTTGACAACAGGTAATAAAGTAGAATTGCAAAAGAGACTTCTAGATGAATTTTAGCGGCGTAATATTGACATTGATGGTTACGAGTTTGACGAAAAAGAAGAAATGGAAGTTTCCACTCGTGCAACCACAAACAATATGGACTTGAGTACGATGCTTGCTGCTATGATGGAAAAGATGCAAATTAAATTCCAGGAAACTCAAGAAACTTCCAAAGCCAGTAACGAAAAATTATTAGCCGAAGTTCAAGAAACTTCTAGAGCTAATAATGAAAAATTATTAGCTGAAGTTCAAGAAGTTAAACTAGAAGTTCAAGAAACTTCTAAAGCTAAAAATGAAAAATTATTGGCCGAAATAAAAGGAGAAAGTAAAATAATGGAGTTGAGATTTGAAGAATGTTAAAACAAGTTAACACTTATGGCATGAGCAAGATCCCATTACAGAGGGCCCCACAATCTCCATATCAGTTATGCAGCAGAAAAATAGCAACCTTACTGCTTGTGGGTATATCAATGGTCGAAGGCATGTTCTAACAATTGATACATTAGTATCACAATCAATTATTAGACCTGATATAGTCAAGAAGAAAATCGAACCACTATATGGTGTAAGTCTAAGAACAGCTACTGGGGAGTTTGCTAATGTTTATGGAAAATCATGTATTAATCATGTATTTATTGTTGCTGACATTGTGGATGAAGTAATCGTGTGCGCTGATTTTACTGGATTACTGGACTAAACGACTTCAGAGAAATAACTCCAGCACTGAGAACAGAGAAGGCGTAAAACATGGCAATGCGGATGTACGTTCCCAAAAATTCTGCAGCTTAAAAAGCAAATATTGTACAAAACCTGAGAAAGAGGAGTGCGTAATAGATGTTCGACTAACGCATATAGACACAAGCGGTGAATTGTCAGTGGCGCAAAGAAAAGATCCTTTACTGGCAAAGATTATATCAGCAAAGGAAAAAGATAAAATGCCCACTCGAAACCAAATATCAGCGGGAAGTCCACTAATGAAATCCTATTGGGTGCTGTGGAATAGCCTCAGGGTGGTTAATGGATGCCTATACCGAATATGGGAAAGTGCTAATGGAAAATCGGTCACAAATCTAATTGTGGTGCCGTCCTCTAAAGTCGACGAAGTTTTAAGGGAGTTTCACGAAGGTCTCAGTGGAGGTCACTTTAGCATGACAAAAACCCTTAAAAAGTTAAAGCAACGGTTATATTGGGTTGGCTGTCAACAATCGGTAGCTGGTTGGATAGAAAATTGCGTCCAATGCATCGCACCGAAAAGCCAAGCGAGAAAAAGTCGTGAGCCATTGCAAAAGTATAACTTGGGCGGCCCCTTTGAGCAAACAAACTTGACCAGCGACAAGATGAAAGCCAGATACGACCGAGCAGCAGAATCTGAAGGCTTTAATGAGGGTCAGCTAGTTCTACTTTATAACCCACAACGGAAAAAAGGACTGTCTCCTAAACTGCAAACTCATTGGGATGGGCCGTATAAGGTGATAAAAAGAATAAATGATGTCGTGTATAGAATACAGAAGTACAATAGCCCAAGATCAAAGTTGAAAGTGGTTCATCTCGAGCGCCTCGCTAAGTACGGAAAAAGTGAATTTATGCCTATTCGGGACGAACAGGCTTAAGCGGGCGGTATTGTTACAGATTTATTTTTAAATAGCTTAAGTTACATTATAATTTATTTTAGTTGTAGTAGTTTAAGTTACTGTAGTTTTATTTGTATTAGTTTATTTCGCTGTTTGTTCGAACATGATATTAAGTTGTTATTATGTGTAGCATACTTTTAAGCACTTCTATTATTCCTGCCTATTACTTAACGTCTTAATTTAAATGTAACGGTTTTCGAATATACTAGAATTAGGGTTGCCATTCGTACTGTTTTAAGCAGTACATGTACTGTTTTTTGTAATATGTACTGCTATATTCACAATACCTAAAACAGTACGAAAAAGTACTGTTTTTTTATTTGTACTGTTTTTGTACGGTTTTTGGATATTCATGTATTGAATTTTGTAATTTTTTGAAGAATGAAACAGAAAAAAATTGTATTGTTAAATGTGTACAAAAAAGGGATAAATATTTATAATTTATTTTTGAATTAACTTTTTTTGTAAGCATAAATTATTTTCTTTTATATAACTATACCACATCTATTTGTGTTGTATAATTATTTATTGAATTTTAAAAATTATCAAATGTATTTATTTTAAAAATTCAATTGATTTTTTTTAGAATTTTTTTTAAAACAATTTATTACAATAATTATTAATTAAATTACTTTTGGATTACTATATATAACTGAAAAAAATTCCTATTGTAATTGACAAATTATCAATTTTAAAGTAGACTTTACTTTATTGTTCATAAAAAGTGTTATTATCTTTAAAATAAACTTCAAAAACTATTAAAAATAATATTATAGTCAACTTTAACAAGAAATGTTTTCTTTTTGTTGAGCCTAAATATTATTTTCTTAAATATTGTTAAATATTGGTTTTAAGTACAATAGCAATTTCTATGCATGATAGATTAAGTGCCATTATTACAACTTGCCTTTAGTTAAAGATAGGTTTTTTTTGCTCGATAAATAGCTTTGCATTATTATTTTATTGTTATTATTATTATTAATTTTAATAATATTTTATGAATAAAAAAATAATAAATTAAGGGTCAAAGCAAAGCCATTTATCTGCCAAACAAAATCCTGCCTTTAGCTAACGGCAAGTTGTAATAATGGCCCTAAGTCTACTTAAAATTGATAATTTGTCAATTACAATTGATATTTTTTAAGTTATAAATAGTATTCCAAAAGTATTAATGAAATATTATTGTAATTTGAAGAAACAAATCAATTGAATTTGCATATTATAGATAATTTCAAAATTCAACTCGTAGTTTTTGAAATTCAATTACCAATTTCGAAATTCTATTTACTATTTTTGAAATTTAATTAATAACTTTTGAAAGATATTAGATAATTTTCAAAATTACGTTTGAAAATATAGTGCATAGTTCTGAAATACAGTCAAAAATGTTAAAGGATTGGTAATTCGTTTATTCAAACTAATATCAATATTAATATCGAAAAACGACGTTTAATTTGTGTTTTTGACCACGTTAGTAACTTAAGATACTATTTGTAGTTCGACTCGATCTATATATGTATTGCGTTTTCAAACAAATGCAATATTTTTTGTTACGTTCTAATAGTTTTTTATATGTGTTTTGTGTTATTTTTTTACTTATTTTTAAAACATATGTGATGTATTGAATTAAAAGTTAAGTCACCGTTATGTTCTCATAGTTTTTACATGTTTTTATGTTTCTTATTAACTTTTTATACCCTTCACACAGTGAAAAAGGGTATATATAGGTTTGTCATTCCGTGTGAAATTTCTACAATTTTCATTTCCGACCCCATAAAGTATATATTTTCTGAAAGCTTATGAATAGGGGAGTCGATTAAGCCCTGTCAGTCTGTCCGTCTGTCCGTGTGTATGTTGAAATCAACTTTTTGAAGCCCCCCGACATAGGTTGGACCCGGGTAAGGTATTAAAATATCAGAAATATTCGGGAGTAGATCGGTATTGAAAATCAGAAACATCGGTACATAAACAACTGAGATATGAGCAAAAACCCACGACCACCTCGATTTTTTTTTCACAAAAACAACATTACAACAACAACATACATACTTACAAACATGTATACTGGTTAGAGAAAACGTGGCATCAAATCCCAGCTGAGCCAAAAATTTTTTTTTCAATTTTTTAAAAATTTTTTTTTTAATTTTTTTTATTTTTTTTTTTAATTTAATATATTATTTATATATTTATTATTTTTTTATAAATTTTTTTTTTTATTTTTTTTTTTTGTTTTATATATATTATATATAATAATTTTTTTTTAATTTTTTTTTTAAATTTTTTTTTTTTTTTGTTTTTTTAACATACATACGTGAATTTATAATTTTACAATGGGATGTTTTTATATATGTATGTTTTTATATGTATGTGCGTATTTCATATGGGATGAATGGTGACACAAACTACTGTTATTGCATGACTACACGTTGTGAAGGGTATATAAGATTCGGCACGGCCGAATATAGCGCTCTTACTTGTTTTAAATAAAAATGTGATGTATTGAAGTTAAAGTTATGTTATCAATAAATAAAAAAATGTACTGTTTTTATACCCTTCACACAGTGAAAAAGGGTATATATAGGTTTGTCATTCCGTGTGAAATTTCTACAATTTTCATTTCCGACCCCATAAAGTATATATTTTCTGAAAGCTTATGAATAGAGGAGTCGATTAAGCCCTGACCGTCTGTCCGTCTGACCGTCTGTCCGTGTGTATGTTGAAATCAACTTTTTGAAGCCCCCCGACATAGGTTGGACCCGGGTAAGGTATTAAAATATCAGAAATATTCGGGAGTAAATCGGTATTGAAAATCAGAAACATCGGTACATAAACAACTGAGATATGAGCAAAAACCCACGACCACCTCGATTTTCTTTTCATAAAAACAACATTACAACAACAACATACATACATACAAACGTGTATACTGGTTAGAGAAAACGTGGCATCGAATCCCAGCTGAGGCAAAAAAATTTTTTTTTAAATTTTTTTAAAATTTTTTTTTTTAATTTTTTTTTTATTTTTTTTTTATTTTTTATTTAATATATTATATATATTTTTATTATTATTTTTTTTTATTTTTTTTTTTTGTTTTATATATATTATATATGTATATAATAATTTTTTTTTTTTAAATTTTTTTTTTAAATTTTTTTTTTTTTAAATTTTTTTTTTATTTTTTTTTTTTTTTTGTTTTTTTTAACATACATACGTGAATTTACTGTTATTGCATGACTATACGTTGTGAAGGGTATATAAGATTCGGCACGGCCGAATATAGCGCTTTTACTTGTTTTTTTTGAAAAGTACTATTTTTCCCCCTCAATGTCCTTTTTTTTCACTTTTGAAATATGGCAACCCTAACTAGAATGTACATACGAGAACTTTGTCGAATGTTATCGAACACCGAACTAGGTTAGCCGAACAACACAGCTAACATGATCAGTATTACAGTAGAGCTTGTTAAGTGCGTTAACAGTATTTATTAAAAGTGTATAACAATAAGTGAGTTTGACAATAAGTAAAGTGATATAAAAGCAATATCTGAGTGTGTTCAAATAAAGTGCTCTAAGTTTTATAACGATTTGCAACTGTTTTTAATTGCAATAAAAGAACTCAAAGAATATTTAAAGGAAATAAGCCAACGTTTATAAAAGGTATAAACGTAACAATATAAAAGAGTAACGTGACTGACTGATTCATAATCGCACAGCCCAAACGCAAAGAGCTAGAGAAATGAAATTTGGACAATCGGTTCCTATTTCGATGTATAGCTCCACTAAGAAGGGATTTTTATAAATTCTACTTTAAGGGGGTAAAATCGGTAATCTTATATCTGCTAAACTAAAAATTATACAAATTAAATTAAAAAAGTATTGTAATTTGGATAAAAAATAAACTGACAGGTGTCTGGCCTTTTTTTGAAAAAACGGGAAAAACTATAGTTTGGTACTTTTTTGGTATCCTGTGTAACTTCCAAACACATAAAGCTAGGAAAAAAGTTCAAACAGTAATCCGCGAAAAAATATTAATACGAATTCTGCTTTTTTTCAAATTCACATGTATAAGGGGTAAAAATTGTCCCTATTTTTGGTACTTTTTTTAAAATAAACTTTTCTAATATTATTTAAAGGGACAAAATTTGGTAATTATTATTGCCTAATAGAATATGGACAATTATTTAGGTGAAAAAGGTACCAAAAAAAGGGAAAAAAATCCGGAAAATGTATGTTATTCCTAATTAGACGACCAATTTTGACAAAATTTTTATTGGGATTTCACCAGACATAAAAAATTATTTAGTTAAGTAAAAATTGAAACACATTCATAACAGCGCAGAAAGGGGAAAAATCGGGGAAAAAGTTTGGTACTCTTTAGAGCATAATTACTTTTATGCAAAAAAGATTAGATTTACTAATTTTAAATCAAGTCTTTTGAAATATTTTGTTACACAGATATTTGAACATTTTAAACTTGGAAAAAAATGTACTTTTTCGCATTTCTATGGTACTTTTTGTATGTTCTACGTTTATAAAGATAGAAATATTGATTCCAGGTAAGACTTAAAATGTTATGGGTCACCTTAAAGGCACTTTTTTAATTTTTATGGTACTTTTTGCATTTTCAACGTTTGCGAAGCTAGAATTTTGAATTAGTGACTATTGATACAAGGTGAGACTGAAAATGTTATGGTCGACCAAGAAGGTACTTTTTTTTAATTTTTATGGTACTTTTTGTATTTTAAACGTTTGCGAAGCTACAATTTCGAAATTAGTGACTTTTAATAAAAGGTGAGACTGAAAATGATATGGGCGACCAAGAAGGTACTTTTTTCAATTTTTATGATACTCTTTGCATATTCTACGTTATTGAAGGTAGCATTGTACAATCAAGGACTCTTGATTTCAGGTTCGACTAAAAATGTTATGGGCGACCAAAAAGATACTTTTTTGAATTTTTATGGTCCTTTTTGTATATATTACGTTTGCGAAGCTAGAATTTCGAAATTAGTGACTATTGATACAAGGTGAGACTGAAAATGTTATTGGCGACCAACAAGATACTTTTTTTAATTTTTGTGGTACTTTTGGTATTTTCTACGATTATGATGGTAGGATTGTACAATCAAGGACTTTTTATTCCAGGTGAGACTAAAAATTTTATGGGCGACCAAAAAGGTACTTTTTTTAATTTTTGTGGTACTTTTGGTATTTTCTACGTTTATGAAGGTAGGATTGTACAACCAAGGACTTTTGATTCCAGGTGAGACTGAAAATGTTATGGGTCGACCTAGAAGGTACTTTTTCGAAATTTAATGGGACTTTGTATTTTCTACGGTTTTAAAGCTAAAATTGTGAAATAAAGGATTATTGATTCAAATTTAGAATTAAAATGATATTGAAGACACAAAAAAGCCTTTTCGCATTTTTATTGTACTCTTTGTATTTTTACGTTTGTAAACATAGATTCTTAAAATTAGTGTTAATTGATCGAAAGTCTAACTCCTAATATTATGGACTAGCAAAAAATTACTTTTTCTCATTTGTTTTTATATTTTGTATATGTATATATAATTCTAAATGTAGGTAATAATAATAAACCAAGTTGAAGTTTTTAGTGAAGGAACAAAATTTAACTTTTATTATTATTAGGGTAATTTTTGCAAATTCTAAATTTATGAATCTTAATTTTTGAAACTCTATAGCATTGATCTTAGTTTAAGATAGAAAATATATGCCCGATATATCCTTACCCTACTTTTAATTTTTCTAAGCAAATTAAATCATAAATTGAACCAAAAATATTAAAAAATTAAAATTAGAACTCGAGTATTTATTTTATAGTAAGAACTGCGCTGTCGAAGTAGCGGGTTATATGCTAGTAATAATCAGGGCTGGGCAAAATACATGCCTTGATGTATTTCAAATACAAATACTTTCAAGTTGTGTATTTCAAAAACAAATACTTTCAAGTTGTGTATTTCCAATACAAAATACTTTTAAGCTCTGTATTTCAAATGCAAAATACAGATACAAAATACAAATATTTTTTGAATTTCGATCTCATAAAAATTTACATATATGCATACATACATATGTATCTCTTCTTAGTTCTGTTTTGTTATAACCGTTCAAATAAAAACAACCATCATGATCTTCAGTCACTTTTTCAACAACTCCTTGTTAATTTTTTTTCCACACTTTTATAATTGTTCTTACAATCTAAGTCTTATTACTAAACAATGGAATGAGTCATATGAAATGAATAGTGCAATGGCTTAAATGTAACATGATTAGGTTATTAATAATTGGGTCACTAGTTTTATTTGTAAAATGTAGTAAAGTATTATTGCAAAATTTAAACAAAAAAAAATGTGATTTAGGTTATTGGTAATTTTATAGTGCATGACTGATTATTGAACAATGAAGAATTATGTTGAGTTGTATGTGTGTTTTCACTACACCTCCCCTTTTAAAGAGAAAGGTCTTATTGATACCATTGATCAAGTGGTGTCTATAAGAGCTTTCTTTACAAATTTAACTTTAGCAAAAAAATAATAAGTAAATGGTTATGGTATTAATATTAAAAAAATTATGTTATCTAGTTACTTATTGACTAATGATATGCATACATATCTATGTAAAAAAAAATTATTTATTATTTATTTATTTTTTTCTTCTCTCTTTTCCTTTTTTTTTTCTTTTATTGGCTAAGAACTTTAATATTTTCTTTATTCATTTTCTGTTTTTTCCCCTTTAAATGTATGACTATATTGTTTTTGTCGTCAATTGCCTTGTAAGGTCCTTTGTAAATTGGTTCTAATTTGTGTGCTGTATGATTCTTAATAAACACTTCATGTCCTATTGCAATATCTGTATTGTTCACGTTCCTATCATGTACTTGTTTTCGATTCAGTTTTATCTTGTTAATTAAGTGTTGTGCCCTAGTTAATGCGGTCTGTAGACGAAATTTAACTTCTTTTGAATAATTATCAAAATTATATAAAGGATCTATTGTATCAAACGGTATCAATGGTGTATGTTGTGGACTAGTAGGAAAAATTAATTCGAATGGGCAGTATCCATGCACCGTAGATGGTGTTGTGTTAAAGGTATATGCGAAGTATTTTACCCATTTATCCCAATCGTTGTTTGAAGCGTTAAGATATGATCGCAAGTATTCATTAAATGTGTGGTGGGACCTTTCAACTGTCCCTAAAGTTTGGTGGTGATAAGGAGCTGATGTTGTCTTGTTAATGTTCAAAAGTTCTAATAGTTCCGAAAGAACTTGGTTGTTATATTCGGTGCCCATGTCACTAATTAATTTATTCATTGGTCCATAAATTAGTATGAAATGTTCTACTACTGCCTCTGCTACTGTTTTTGCGCTCTTATCAGTTACAGGTATTGCTATCAGATATTTTGTTAGGTCACATATTAAAGTTACTATGTATTGATTTCCTGCTTCTGACATTGGAAGTGGACCTACAGTATCTATTACTACTGTTTGGAAAGGTTTATGGGGTGTTTCGGTTAAAATCATATTTGGTTTTATATTCTTTGTGGTTTTATTAATTTGACATTGAACACATTTCTTTACGTATTGGCAAACATCCTTGGTTATGTTTTTCCAATAATAAAATTGCCGAATCTTTTTAAGTAGTCTAGTTGTTCCAGGATGTCCTCCAAATAGAAGACTGTCATGAAAATTTCTTAACAAATTTTCCTTTTCTTTTATATCTGTAATTATGCGTATTTTAGGTGTTAATGCTATTTGTAATCCTCTTATAAGTTTATTTGCTTTTTCTTTAAAGAGTTCAATGCGTACGTGGTTGAATAAATTATCGTTTAATTTTATCTGTATTTTATTAAAGTTTCTACAATTTGCTTCTTTTTCAAGAATTTGAAAAAAATTGATCTAGATCGATGTTTCCATTAGCAAACGTACTCTGTATATTTATTTTCTGTGCTATCACCTGTTTACCTCGTTTAAAACAAAGTGTAGGAATACCTCTAACGGTATCCATTTTAAGTTTGGGCCACTTTTTTACGCAGTCAAAGCCAATAGTTTCGAAAACTCTAGGCTTTTTTGGAATTACTTGACTGTCTTCACTTTGAATTTTTTGTTGTATTTCCTTTTTCTTTTGTGCACGCGTGATTACCAGTTTAACATTGTTAATTAAAGGGATTGATTTTATATCACTGAAGCCAATTTGAGATAGCGCGTCCGCTCCTGAGTTGTCTTTTCCTTTAATGTGTTCTATAATAAAATCGTATTCTTCCAATTCCAGTCGAATTCTGGTTAATCTACTGGATGGATTTTTTTAAGAATATAGATGTGTTAATGGTTTATGATCACTACGTATTATAAATTTATTTCCATATACATATGGTCGAAAGTGGGTTATTGTCCATTGAACAGCTATCAACTCCTGTTCTATGGTTGCTTTGTTCGATTCACCCTTAGTGAATGCTCGTGATGCATATGCAATTGGAAGTTGTATACCATCTTTTTCTTGTGACAATATTGAGCCACAAGCAGTTTTACTGGCATCAGTAGTTATATAAAAAGTTTTTTCAAAATCTGGGTATTGTAGAATTTGTGGAGATAGTAGTGCTGCCTTCAGGTGTTGGAATGCATGTTCACAATCATTAGACCATATAAACAGTTCCTTTTTTCTGGTTAGTTTAGACAGATGCACTGAATAAAATGCAAAATTTCGTATGAAGCGTCTGTAATAATTACAGAAAGCTACAAATCGACGTACTTCCTCAGGATTCGACGGTCTGGGATAGTTTTTTATTGCATCATATTTGCTACTATCCGGCAGAATTCTTCTATCAGTACATCTATGTCCTAAATATGTAACTTCAGATCGGAAAAAAATGCATTTATCTGGATGTAATTTTAAATTACATTCCCTGCACCTTTGGAAAACCGTTTCTAGGTTTTTAAGCATGTGCTTTATGGAACAGCCTGTGACGATAACGTCATCCATCTATACAACAGTTTTAGATTGAGCTAAACCCGTAAATGCTAAATTCTTCATTCTCTGGAACGAATTTGGGGCTACTTTCAAGCCATATGGTAGACGCGTGAAGCGAAATGAACCATTTTCTGTTGAAAATGAAGTGATATCTCGTGATTTTTCATCCAATCCTATTTGATTGAATCCAGACAACAACAAAATTTTGCTCTGCCCAGTTGGTCTAGGATATCTTTAGTCCTGGGTAACGGAAACTTGTCCGCTATTAATTTTTTATTTATTTGACGGTAATCTACTACTAAACGCCAACGTTTCTCAGGATTATTTGGCAATGATTTTTTCGGTACAAATATAATCGGACTATTATAATTAGATGCTGAGGGTTCAACAATTCCATCTCGTTGAAGTTTTTCAACTTGTCTAATTATTTCGGACTTTTGTGAATGTGGCGTACGATAATTTTTTATGTATACCTCATTTCCGTCAGACAATCTTAATTTTTGTGTGTAAAATTTATTTGTAGTTATCCTGTCACTTTCTAACGCAAAAATATCAATATATTTCAAAAATAATGGTTTGTTCCCTAATTTTGTCAGTGCTGTGGGTAACAAAAATTTCATAATCAGATAAGTTTTCATGTTTTATTGAAACCTTATTTAAAAACTTATTTTCTGGGCTTGTGTTAACAATTCTCACATGGAAAGTTTTTAAACACAATGCATCCCGCGACATACACTCCGTCTTGTATAGTTTGATTTGGGATTACTTAATCAGTAGCTTCGCTGTTGATTTTTATTGGTCTGAACACCTCTGATCGAGCTGGTAATGTAATTGAGTCATTATTTATACTTTCAAGTAGTGGTATGTTTATGGAATAATTTAAATAATGTGGTCTCAAAGAAATTTGATTTGAATTTGTTTCCTGCCCGTATTGTATAGTGACATTGTATCTTTTTAAGAAGTCTAAGCCCAATATACCTTGAAATGGTATTGGGAATGTATCCGAAACAACATGGAATTTGTGTGGTATCAAATAGTTTTTTACTCTTAAGATCAATTTGTATTGTACCTATGGATTTGATATTTCCTTCTCCTATGCCTGTTATTCTAATAATGTTCTGGGAGTTGATTCTTAAAGATTTTATTGCATTCAATTTGATTAGTGAGACATCCGCTCCGGTGTCCACTAGAAATGTATTTAAATCAGTATTAGTTGAAATTGAAAGTTCAATAAAGCTACTTAAATTGAGATTTAAGTGAAATATTGATTGATTATTAATAATCTGTCCTTTTAACTTTGGCCCCTCATGTCTTGAGGGGGAATCTCGTTTCCCGAGACTCTTTGTGTTATTCTCACACATGCCCCGTTTCGTGAATGATGTGACTGATTTCTATTATGGTTATTCCCGCGCCGCCAATTAGTATTATTGTTAGGGTTATTATTATTATTAGAACCATTAAAAAAACTATTCCGACGTAAGGAACGACCATTTCCACGGTAGTTATTAAATCGGTGTTCAGGGTTTTGCCTTGAAGACCCAGGGCGCTTAAACTAAAACACTGATGAATTTGAGGTAGTCGCTTCAGTGCTAGCTTCTATGAACTTCGAAACAACTTCATTCAATGAAGCAAAGTTTCCTGTTTTCATTATCAATTTAACTTCCTCATTGGCTGCATTTTTAGCAATCGCTTTAGTGATATTTTGTTTTATTAATTTCTCAGAGATATGGTATGGGTAGCCCTCTCGTATATAGGCCCCACATAATTTTTTTGTGATTTGCTGAATTTCTTCAGCGTATGCAGTTGCTGACTTCGACTGCTGTTTTATATTCATTAATTTTGAGCATAAAACCTCGGACGATTCACCATGAATATTAGATTCTAGTTTACTTCTTATAGCCACTATAGAATCCTCATTGGTAATTAGGTTCCTAGCTTGTCCTTTTAGTTTAGTCTTTATTACTCCTATCGCTATTTCCTCATGCGTCTCCTTTATTCTCTCAACTATAGTTAATGCATCCAAAAAACTCTGGAGTTCGTCTATTGCTCCGTCAAAAACCGGAACAATTTTTGTCGTCTTGTCCATAACCTCATCTTCTGTACGTGGCATTGTGATTGTTTCCGAATCTTCCATATCGCTATCGTCGGTATTAAATATTCTACTGTCCATCTCACAACTTAGTGTTAAAGGAACTTTAATATTAATTCTATGTTTCCGAAATATTTTTACTAGTTTGTCCCTTAATGTAAGAAAAATTTCGTCCGCCTGCTGCCTATGTTGTGTGGAATATTTATTATATTGTGTGTATAAAATTGTTCTGATATCATTAAAAGTTCTTATTGAAATTGTAACATGCTTGTCAAGATTTTCCGATTGGATCGGTCTCTTTTGATTAATGCACTTGTAAGATTGTTTAAATTGGATTTTTAAAGACTCTACTCTACTTATAATCTCTTCCCATTGCATATTTTGTACACTAACCATTTAAGTAAGTTAAATATCAATTATTGTATTTATTTCTATACATTTACAATGTTATATAGTGTTTTCATAATTTTAACTGAACTTACTTATAATTTTTATATATATATTTTACTGTTTGCTAATCATTACTGCGAATTGCCTTGTCATTCTTGCTGCTTCATCCCTTAAACCAATTGTTGCTGCTCCCTCGTGATGTTGGTTACGCTCTTGTTTATTGCTGCACGTATTATTTTTAACCCACAAATGATAGTTATTATTATTGCCATTACGATTAAGAGAAGTTCAGTATAATTCAAATTATCGGACGTCTTTAAATTTTTTCCATTGTTCATTTGAATGCTTTCCTGCATTGCCTCTATTAACTCTTTGCCTTTTTTCTCTTCCGACGTTTTTCCGACCTCATAACCCGCTACTAGCAACGGAATAGCACCAAGAATTTTTTTCCACCAGGCCATTGAATTTTAGTGTGTATACACTTAAAGTTCCAAATCTTTGAAAGGATTTCTTTTTCTTCTTTTTTTTTTTTATTAAATAAAGTTCATTTATATATTAGTATAGTTTTTAGATTTTATCCATAAAAATTAATTTTAATTCACTTGAAAAGTTATATTTTAATTCCCTTTGCAAATTATATTTTAATTCTCTTTGTCACGGTCGCCATGTTATAACCGTTCAAATAAAAACAACCATCATGATCTTCAGTCACTTTTTCAACAACTCCTTGTTTATTTATTTTCCATACTTTTATAATTGTTCTTACAATCTAATGCTAAGCGCACAATTGGGACGCACGACGAATTTTTCGTCGCGAATATTCGTCATCAAAAATAAAACACATTTGTGTATATGAGAATGCATACAATTGTGGCGTCAGTCGAAGTTCGCTATACACGGCGAACTCTGCATTAGATTTATTCCTATTTCTTACGCCGGCGAACGACGAACAAATTGATACAAGGTGACCATTTTTTATAAAATTTGGGTTTACTTCTCAACTTTTTAAGAAAATAAAGTTAGTTTTTACTTTAATAATTGTTTTATTTTTTATCTTAAAACATTTAAAATAAGTATAAAAAAGTTAAGTACAAAAATTTGTTTTTATTTGTGTTTTTGCAAATGTTTAAGTTTATTAAGTGATCTTTTTTTCATATGGTCACACTATTAGCTGTTATACACAAACAAAATTTTTATTATTGTTTAATGCACGTACCCACAACATTCTTTGCAAACGTTTACTTATACGTAAACAAGTTTTTATTATTACAGAAATTATATTTATTGTTTTGTTGAGTTTCACAAAAAATTAAATTCTAAGATTATTTTTGTTTTTTCTTTGCACAAACACTAAACAATTTTATCAACTATAAAAGATGTTACTTTTTCGCCGACGAATTTGCGCAACGAATTTTTACCGAAGAGTTCGTCGTGTTGGGCGAAATTCGTCGTTCGTCCCAATTGTGCGCCGAGTAAAATGCTATAAAGTATTATTGCAAAATTTAAACAAAAGAAAATGTGATTTAGGTTATTGGTAATTTTATAGTGCATGACTAATTATTGAACAATGAAGAATTATGTTGAGTTGTATGTGTGTTTTCACTACAGTTTAAATATTTTATTTCATATAAGTTCAATAAAACTATATATCGGGTGTCCCAACTAGAACGCAATTTTTAAATTTGGCGCCATTCGAAGTGTCATTGTTTGATATTTGAACAATTGTTATTGTTTGCTAGTAGAAGGTACGAGGTTAGTAAAAATGGAGCGCTACACGAATGAACAACGCAGTCTCATTGTGAAATTGTTTTACCAAAATGGTGAAAGTTTTACGGCTACAGTTCGCAAATTGCGATCAATTTGGGGTCACAATAATGCTCCAAAAGAGTCAACTATAAAGAGACTTATGGATAAATTTGCCGAAACTGGGTCTGTTAGTGATGTAAAGACAACAACGCGCCTTCGACCAGGTCGATCGACCGAAAATGTCGCAGCTGTACGTGATGATGTCGCTCAAACTCCATCCACCTGAATTCGACACCGAGCTCAGCAAATTGGTGTCTCCAAATCCACTATGCAGCGAATTTTGACGAAAGATTTGCATCTTCATGCACACAAACTTCAATTGACTCAGGAACTGAAGCCAGCTGACCATGGACAGCGAAGGGAGTTCGTTAATTGGGTATTGGAGAGACAACATGAAAATGCTGCGACCAGAATTGGCCGCCTTGTGATTTAACACCTTTAGATTTTTTTCTTTGGGGTTTTTTAAGTCGATGGTTTACGCGAATAAGCCGACGACGACTCAAGCCTTAAAAGAGGAAATTGGACGCTGCATTAATGAAATACCGCAGCATTTATGCAAAAAGGTCATTGAAAATTTCATTAAAAGATCGCGTGTGTGCCAGTAAAGCCGCGGCGGCCATCTGCACGATATATTGTTCCATACATAACCTCATTCTGTCTACTTTACGATACAATAAAGTTTCACGATTTTTTTTTTAAATATCTGTGTTTTATTTTAAATTTAAAAATTGCGTTCTAGTTGGGACACCCGATATAAATATATTGTTACGTTTATACCTTTTATAAACGTTGGATTATTTCCTTTAAATAAAAATTGAGTTCTTTTATTGCAATCAAAAACACTTGAAATTCGTTTTAAAATTAAGAGCACTTTATTTATTTAAATACACTCAGATATTGTTTTTATATCACTTTACTTATTAAACTTATAGTTATACACTTTAATTATCAAACTCACTTTGATACACACTTTACAAGCTCTATTGTAATACTGATCATGTTAGCTGTGTTGTTCGGCTATTTATAGTAACATAGTGGTGTTCGGTAACATTCGACAAAGTTCTCGTATGTACATTCTAGTACATTCGAAAACCGTTACATTTAAATTAAGACGTTAAGTAATATGCACGAATAATAGAAGTGCCTAAAAGTATGCTACACATAATAACAAACATCATGTTCGAACAATCAGCGAAATAAACTAATACAAATAAAACTACAGTAACTTAAACTACTACTACTAATATAAATTATAATGTAAATTAAGCTATTTAAAAAAAAAACTGTAACAATATATATAAAAGTATTCCGCAATTACTTAGTTGCCCGCCCAATATTTTATTTACTTATATAAATATGTACGGACCAGAGCTGTTAAATTTGGATTACGATTAGTAATCAATTAGATTACATTTTAAAAATAATGGTATCGATTACATAATTCTCCTTTGAACAATTCTTGATTATTAATTGATTATGATTACAAATAATCCAAAAGTAATCAAGATTATTTAGGATTACGAGAAAACTTTAAGAATATATTTGATTATATTTGATTATTTTTTAAAAATTTTGAATTTACAGCATGTTATACATATATACATTTTATATTGAAAAATCAACAAAAAAAAAAAGGAAAAATAGGTGAAAAAAATAATAATGAGAAACAAATTCATTTAGAATACATTCACTTCCCAAAAAAAAAAAGTTTTATAATTTACATATATTTACAACTGGCCTTAATTACAACTAATTTTTCAAAAAACAGACAATGATTGCCGCCTTGGACTGTTGACGATCCCGGCAAAAGAAATCAGTCGTTCAACTGGAATTGAAGACGTTAAGACGTGTTAAAAAAATAAATGCATCCCTTAGTAAATCATATTTTTGCCAACAGTAATAATAACAAAAAATGAAAAAACAACAACTAATTAAATAATGGAAGAATTTCATGAAGAAAAATGTATTTGTGACAGTATTACCATAATTTCGCCAATTAAAAAAAAATAATCAAAAATAATCCTTCAAAGTAGTCGAATTATTTTTTGATTACTTTTGATTATTTTCTCGTAATCCTAAATAATCTTGATTACTTTTGGATATCTGTAATCGTAATCAATTAATAATCGTGCGAATCTGAAAATAGTCGTAAAATAATCATTACTTCAACTTTAAAAAAAAATAATTTAATTACTAATTATTACGATAAGTAATCATTACTTAACAGCTATGGTACGTACATATGATACACAATTTAAACAATAAAATTGTTAAAGTGTTAAATTTTCATTAGTAAAGAGTTCATTTACTTTTTACATTTAAAAGATTTGTTTTGTAAATTTGCGTTAATTCTCTCGCGTCAAGTGGGGGAAGTAAGTAAAAAAAGCATATTTACAATTTAATAGTTAGTAAATAAAAAATGTATTCAATAAAACACGTATTTCCTTTAATATAAACTAGATTTTTTTAAGAATCATCAGATAACAGCCTCTTGTTGGGTAATGTATAAAACCTGCTAAGGAAAATAATCTTTCTACAGGCCCTGAGGAACACAAGCTACTGTTAAATTCTCTTAATGCATTTTTAATATTTGGATAGCTTTCCAAAACGGAAATCTCCTTGCTCTTATCATTTAGGAAACTGATGAACTCTAATTCGAAATTTAATGTGCGAGGTTGATCAATGTTCTTTTCGGCAAAAACAATAAAATCTTCATCGTCTTTACTGCAACTACTACTACTTCTTTAAAACTTGGGTAGAAACATAAAGCCAATATGGCTCTATTTGCTTCAGGTGTCAGCATGAAAAATTTAACATATCTTCTCTCAACGCTCTCCCTTAGTTTTGGTAAAATACAGCTGAAATGCCTCAAATTATAATATTGCAGCCGATCTAATCTGGTTTTTACAGACATTAAAGTAGGCAAAACTTTTCTATAATAGTAATTATTTCCCTGTATGTAGTCCAACGCCGTAGCTATTGGTTTAAATATTTCAATGAATTCCTCAAAGTACTCCAGTTCTATAGCATAGAACGTGTTAGCCTTATCCAACTTAACAAATAATTCATTTAATTTTGATTTTCTTTTCATTAGCTGTAGTATGGAATCGAAAAGTGAGTTCCATCTTGTGGGACATGGATATACTAACTGATTTCCGAGCCAATCTTTTATAATTTCAGCTGATATGGGTATTCTGGATAAATTCCATAATAAAGTACATTTAGCAATTGCCAAGTAGTGGATCCTACTGGCACGAGAATTTTTTATGAAATTATTCATATCTGTTGTGGCTAAAATACTTAATGTGTGGCTGAAACATCTCAGATGCCTCGGCAAATATAGCTCTCTAGCTTATCATTTGAATAGTGTAAATGAATTCGCCTTAGACGAAACAATTCAAAGCTGAATAGTAGTGTTGTCAAATGTGAAATTTTAATGGTCATAGTTTCTAGAGATTTTCGCTTTTGTCTGATACAACTTATTTTCAAATTAATTGTAAAAAATAAATGTATTTTGTATAAATGTGTTTTTGAGCCACATGTATTTGAAATACAAAATACTTTTCAGTTGTGTATTTGAAATACAAAATACTTTCAAACTATGTATTTCAAATACAGATACAAAATACGTATTCGTATCTTGTATCTGTGTTTCAAATACAAGTATTTAGAGTTGTGTCGGTCATGAAAGAAATATTTCAATTGAACGATTCAGTAAGGTGAAAGATATGAAATAGTTCGTACTCTTTCTTTCAAATATTTCATCTTTCATTGTTCTTTCATGTTTCACACATTTCAGTCAGTCAAAAATGTGTGTAGATTACGATGTTGCCATAACAATCTGCTGAATTGTTGCCAAACCAAATCTTTTAATTTGTTTGCATCTCAATGTATACATAGTATGTTTATGTGTATGTGTATACATAGTATGTATTTGTACCAAAACTATGAAAGAAAGATCTCTTTTTTTAATAAAACTATGAATTATTCAAAAAATAAACTAAATTTTTTTAATTTTCTTATTTTATTGTTGAACTTTTTAACAACGACTTTATTAATTTTTAGTTTGGCTCTAGTTCATTTTATTATTAAATTTCTAATCATTACATGAAGAAATCAATTTTTATTTGTGATAATGAAAGAATATATTGGAAAAGTAAGTTTTAATCCCGACACCAGCCGAGTGGAATGCATTTTCGAAACCAGCTACGGTTTCATCATCAGCACTCTTTGATCGGAATGTCTTAGTGTTGGATGTAAATATCATCTATTTAACTCACAAGTTTATACGAAATTTGATTCTGTGAATTAAACTTCACATACATATTCATATCTTTTGCTGTAGTGAGTGAGAACGAAATTTACCAAACTTAAGCTTTTCCCCTTTCAATTATCACATTTTTTTTTTAAGACACTAAGACATTCCGATCAAAGAGTGCTGATGATGAAACCGTAGCTGGTTTCGAAAATGCATTCCACTCGGCTGGTGTCGGGATTAAAACTTACTTTTCCAATATATTCTTTCATTATCACAAATAAAAATTGATTTCTTCATGTAATGATTAGAAATTTAATAATAAAATGAACTAGAGCCAAACTAAAAATTAATAAAGTCGTTGTTAAAAAGTTTAACAATAAAATAAGAAAATTAACATATACACATGGCACGGTGTAATGATCATATAGACCGGTCAGTACCAACTTTCCGTTGAATAACTGACTTAACAAACAAACATGTATGATTGAAAATGTTGTGAGGATCACAACCAACAAAAAGCTTTCATTACCATCAGACTGATGGTTTAAAGCAAGAATAAAAAATGTGATAATTGAAAGGGGAAAAGCTTAAGTTTGGTAAATTTCGTTCTCACTCACTACAGCAAAAGATATGAATACGTATGTGAAGTTTAATTCACAGAATCAAATTTCGTATAAACTTGTGAGTTAAATAGATGATATTTACATCCAACACTAAGACATTCCGATCAAAGAGTGCTGATGATGAAACCGTAGCTGGTTTCGAAAATGCATTCCACTCGGCTGGTGTCGGGATTAAAACTTACTTTTCCAATATATTCTTTCATTATCACAAATAAAAATTGATTTCTTCATGTAATGATTAGAAATTTAATAATAAAATGAACTAGAGCCAAACTAAAAATTAATAAAGTAAATTTTTTTAATATATGTTTATGTTTGCCCAAAATATAATTTTAAATATAAATTCTTTTCATAATAAATTATACGATTTTTAGCGCACACAAATTTTAAAGATCATTTTGTTATAGCTATAGTATTTATTTTCCTAATAATGCTAAGTGAAGGAGTAGCGAAATATAAAAAAATTAATTTAATTGTATTTAAAAATTGTATAAAAAAATTGAATTATAATTTCATTCAAAAAAGGATCATTGTTTTTTAATTTGATTCAAATAAGATTAAGATAATGCTTATTAATTTTCCCGATTTTATATATGTATACGCCTTTTTTAAATATTTTTTGCCTTTTTTTTTAACTACACATCAAAATCTATTTTTGAATTTATATGCCAAATTCTAACCGGAATACAGATTTTGATTTTGTGTTTTTTTTTTTTAAATATGTATGTGTCTATTTATTACTAATAAAAACTTTTGAATTGAACTTATTTTTATTTAATTATTAGTACTTAATATTCGCTTTGCACCAGCAATTTCAGTTTTTGCATTTATTTTCTTATAAACAAAAACCAACTGTTATGTATTCTTTGCCTTGTTTCAATCATTCATTTTACATCTTTCATAAAAGAAAGATGAAAGAAAAGAATGAAATACTTCAGCAAGTCTTTCTGACCGATCAAGAACGATTCACTGAAAAGAAAGATTATGCCCAACACTACAAGTATTTCAAATACTGCCCAGGCCTGGTAATAATACAAGTTGTGAATGTGAAAAACAAGATTTTTATTCAAAATCTTTAAAAATATTTAACATTGAAACACGTCTCCTTACAATAGTAATTAGCCGTTTTTTAATTTAGCAGAATTACGAAGAATATAGATTAGTTTTTTTAATACAAATTTCTTATAGAAATAAAAAATGTGGTGTGGTTGTTGTCGGTGTTAACATCCCTTTAACCATAAACTTATGCTAACGATAAAAGATGCTTTTGCTAAACAAAAGTATAGAAAAACTTAAAAAAGTAGTATTCTTCAGAGGTAAGATTAGTTCTTCTTAGGAAAACTATTTTCCCCTTGATCCTGATTTTCTTATTTTCAAGCTTTACCAGAATAGGACTATATCACATATTTCTACCAATTTTCATTGATCTAGGAGCACTCAATAACTTTTAAGAAGCAATATAAGCCAAAAAAAAGGAGATGTACGGCTAGATTGGCAAATTACCTCAATGTGCGTCCTAAAGTTTTGAAAGCTTATGTTAATAGTTTCTGTTGTACAAATTTTTTCAAAATTACACTGATTTTTAGTTGTGCAAATTTGCACAAGTGATCCAAATTGCACTTTAATATATATATATTTTTTGTAGTCATGCAAAAGTTATATATTTTGCTAGACTTGCAAGGGTAGTATGCATCAAAGAGTGAGTTCCGCTAAATAATCCCTAAAGTAAATTCGTGACAGAATATAACAAAAGTATTGCCATTCTATATCATTGGATTATATATATAGTGATACATTACAAGTGCTTGCTTTATTTAATTGCGTTTGATTGTTTTTTAACGGAATATAAATAAGCGTATGAATGCTGGTGAATAAAGAAAAATGGAAAAAAAAACATTTCACTGAATTTCATATAGTAGCTAATAATGTATGTCACAAAAATATAATTGTAAGTGGACTTGATCAATATGAATTGAATATGAATGACTTATTTATTACAAATTTAAAACTTTAATATAGATTTAATACTAGGTTATATTATTTTTTAAATAATATGTACTTTATAACTCTTAGCAACTATTACAAATCTTTTTAGGTATTCCGTGTGCCTGAAACTGCTACTGTACTACTCAGGTAAATATTTCTTTATTTTAGTTTTTGATTTTGTTCTTTATAAGCTAAATGAAATTTTAGAGCAAAATCCAATATTGTTATAGTAATTTTGTATTGTTATACTTTTATGGTGTTTTTTTTTTCATTTAGTGGTGGAGTTAAATTTTCGGATCTTACTGAGAAAGAAGGTAATTGTTGCGAACATAAAATATTTTTGTGAAAATTGTTTGAATTTTTGTGAGCAAATTTGTTATTAATTACATGCAATAAAGCAATTAAACTATTATTCCTGACTTACCATTTTTATACCTGTAAAAAACTCAGCCTTTATTACATTAAACAATTAGAGTTTATTATAGTTAAATTTATTTATTTAAATTTCTTTTCTTTATGACTTGCAATTCCTTTTCTGTACAAAAAATTAACATTTACAAACATTTTTTTTATACCCACCACCAATTTGATGTACTTTTGTAGCAAAATATTTATTATTTTGTTATTAACAGTAATCGCTATGAAATAATCTCTTTATGCTAAAATGTGTATCACTTTCTTTGTATAACTTCGATATGCTTGTAAAATGTTTTCGTAAATTTTGTCTTGCAATAAAAGTGGACGTTAAAGTAGGCGTATCAATAAAGTTTCTGCTAATAAATACAATTAGATATTTCAATATAACCTTCTTACGTCATCAACCGATTTAGGCTTTGGGAGCCTAAGATGGTGCGGTTTTAATGCCAAAAGACAATCTGTTTACTTTATACGTACCCCGATGCCTTGACATCGTCTGTATCTTACTTGACTCGTCGTCCACTGGTAAGTGTAGGTACGCTTTGTACAGATCCAACCTACAGAAGTATCTAGAATTGCGTAAGCAATTAAAAATATCTAAAATTTTCCGTATTGGACTATGGGCATCTATAATATAACACATAAGCGTATGCCACCATCTGCTTTCGGTATCACGACTAAAAGTTAACCCCAATCGCTGGTCTCCGTTTTAGAAATTACACCGGCTGTTTCTAATTGATCAAGTTCTCGATTTACTTTTTCAACTAAGGCATATGGTATTTCACGTTCTCTAGTAAATATAGGCTTAGCTACGTAGCTTAAGCGATATAGTATATTGCTTAGCACATCCAATTTTGGGTTAAAACATTTCCTTAAATTTGTTACCTTTTTTCTGTAGAACTTTATCATCATTTACCTGATGTTCGGAATTTAAAGCAGTGATTTCATTTAAATTTACATTAAATTTCCGAATCCAATTACGGCCAAGGAGCGGCGTATACTCTTCTGAAACAATATATATTACATCGGTTACTTTTTTCCCATCGTACTCTCCCTCAACTTTGATTTTTCTATCCGGCGTTAAAATGTTTTTCGTATACGATCGAAATGTTAATTCCGTTGGTATGAATGGAACATTAAGATTCAATTTTTCAAATTGATCCCTTGGTAAACACGTGTAACTCGATCCAGTATCAATTTCAAATTTCACTGGCTTACCTTGAAGATGCACTGTAATGAAAAATCGATCAGAATTTCTTGACGTTTTTAACGCTTAAAACACCATATTGATGTATGTCTTCAATGTTATTTGTACATTCTTTATTTGAGAGACTATCTTTAATAAGCGATGTAATGCAAACCTTTGCCACGTGACCAGTTTTTTTTACATTTACAACGTTTGAGGTTATGTTTGTTGACAAAACAATCTTTAACATAGTGGTTACTTTTACCACATCGTATACACAATCCATCGACACCTAATGATTTATAGTCAACGTTAGACTTATTGTATCTTACTTTTTTTAAATTTGATTTTCGATGATTTTGCTGGAAATTCCTTTTCCCTCCTGATATTTTGTTGATTTCACTAGATGTTGATTTATAAGCGATCTCTTTGGAATCACTTTTTGCTGCTTCAAGTGCAAGAGCATTTGTTATAATTTCCGAGAATTCACATAATCTGTTATGTAGCAGTTGCTCATGCATACCATTATAGTTGATGCCACGAATAAACTGTGCGCGCAGAAATATGTCTGCCACTGATTTCTTACGGCTACAGTTAAATTCACAGTCACCGATATCTTGCTTTAATGTTGCTACATATCCTGCTATTGACAGATTCCCCTGGCATTTTGATAAAAACTGAGCTTAGCTACTAACGCGTTTTGTTGTGGTGATAAATGCTCCTGTAGAAGATTTATCAGTTCATCGTACGTAATGTAGTAACGTAACGTAGTGTTTGGATTAGCGAGAACCGCAAGAGCCGAGGCGATACCGAAGTTCACCGAACCAATTGAATTCAATAATATGTTCATACAATATTCCTTGTTGGAATGGATTCCCTTCATTACCGTATAATTTTTGAATTTTAATTTGTAATTTCTAAATGATTTTTTTGCTGTATCCAACACTTCAAAATTTGGTACTAGTGCCGTATTTGAGGTTATGTTAACCCCACCACTTCCTGTTGCCACGTTGTTCTCCATTCTTTCTAGTATACGTTGTTGAATGGCCATAAATGCTGCAAATTGTGTAGCGTCCATTATGTTCTCTAATATTTGGACCAAATGCCGTTAACCCTTACACTTTTTCCTCCTCGTCGCCAATTTATAGTATTCCTTAATTAACTAATGCACGCTCGTTAGTGTCTACTTCAATAATCCTGTTTATTTACTGTTAACAAAGATATATGTATGTATATATACAAGGCTGATGTCTTATGTACAAAAGGAGATAACAGAATGAATAAATAATAAGAGATGAGACTGTTCTTAATGAGCAGTGTTGACACGTTACAATAATTAGGAAGAGAGTTATAGATCGCAATGCAAGAGTAGGTAAAAAAACAATGTTCTTTCAACATCCAATAAAATGCAATTGTGTCCAATTGCATTAAAGTAGAGACATGAAATTTCGAATGTATATTTCCTGATAAAAAATATTTTTCCTTCAAAATTGCTTAAATCTATTCATTAGGAAAGGAGTTATATATCAAAATGTACGAAAATTTATACCGCACAGTGTATTTCTCGGTATATTTAAAATTAAAAACCTAATACAACTAACAAAATTAGATGTATGATTCCGAAATTCTGCAAACACTGCATTGTTGTCAAAGATTTTGTACTTACGAAAAATAAAAGTGACACGCCCACTTTTACGCCCTCCTTTATAGCGCTTTCTTTATTTCTCTACGAATAAAGATTTTGCAATAATAGTTGAAATAACTAAGTTGAATTTATTAGCAGAAACTACTTCTACACGCCTGCTATAACGCCTACTTTTCACTTAATCTACTGTTAATGAAATTTAAAAGCTCATAAACTGACAAAATTAGAGGTATGATGATGAAATTTGGTACATATAGCTTATCGTCAATGTCATTGTTATGCCAGAATTTGAAGGTGGCATGCCCTCTTTAACGCCTACCTCAAATATAACGCTTTAACATAAATTCATATAATTTCTCTATGGCAAAAGTTTTTGGAAGAATAATGGACTATATTGAAAAATCTAAGTTGTATTTATTAGCAGAAGCTACTTCTACACGCCTACTATAACGCACACTTTTCGCGTTATCTACTGTTAATGAAATTTAAAAGCTCATAAAACCGACAAAATTAGAGGTATGATGATAAAATTTCGTACATATAGCTTATCGTCAATGTCATTATTATGCCAGAATTTAAAGGTGGCATGCCCTCTTTAACGCCTACCTCAAATATAACGCGTTATCTTATATTGATATAATTTCTCTATGACCAAAGTTTTATTGTATGTATTTATTAGCAAAAACTATATTGACACGCTTACTTTAACGCCCACTTTCATATAAAGTTCAAATTTACGAAAATATTTTAATAATAGCATATCAAAGTTATGCAAAGAAAGTCATACATATTTTAGTTAAAAGAGATTATTCCATAGCGATTACTGTTAATAGCAAAATATAAATTTTGTGCTATAAAAGTACATAAAATTGATGGTGGGTATACAAAATTTGGCACAGCCGAATACAATGCTCTTACTTGTTAATTTACAGATACTAATCGTATTTCTGATTTTTTTCCAAAAATTAAAAGTTCATGAAATCATAACTTTACTCCTCCTTAAGCGATTTTCAAAATTGTTCTTTTCAAAGATTGCTACCTTCTAATGTATAAAAAATTAAAGTTTCATTGTAATGCTAAATTTAAGAAATTAAATTAATAGCAAATCGAAGTTTTGCAGAGAAAGTAATACATATTTTAGTAAATGTAAAGAGATTATTCCATAGCGATTACTGTTAATAAAAAAGTAATAAATTTTTTGGTAAAAAAGTATACAAATTTGTGGTGGGTGTTTTTATTAATGTATTAAATATATTTTCTATGTATGGGAGGTACTACGCGCCCTCATTGGATCAGATATAATTATTGGAATGAATTGTAAAATTTTTATTAAATTGTCTTAATACTAGAATTTAAACTCCAACATTTATTGTTCCTGAATTTTTTGTATGGTTTTTAACTTCACTCTATAAATTTTTGGTTTGAATAAAGCAATTAATATAAAAGTATAGCACACAAAGTTTTAAGATTATAAATGTGATAGTTTTCTATGTATCTCAAAAAATTTATTAAATTTATATTGAAGGTGCCAGGCCATTGCTCTTTTCCAGTTCATTTTAAACTCAACTACGGAAGTTGTTATTATAAGTCATTGTAATACCCGAAACGAATTTTAAGGACTTTAGGTATTACAGTACTTTGTAATAGATACCGAAATGTAAATTTGATTTTCTATGAAAAAATTTCTGCAGAAACCATTCTTGACCTCCATTGATTAATTAAAAAATCAGCCCAGCCTTTTTAGATTTTAGATAAATTAAAAAAAGTTGGCGTAAATTGAGAGTAAAAGTGGGCGTGGTAAATTTTCTTCTCGTGAAAACATAAATAAATGTATTTTACTTAAATTGTAGATGCCAGTTACAGATTATTTGATCAGTATTAGGATCAGTAGCTTTTGTCAGAAAGAGTTTTCATTGAATCTAATTGCTGTCGAATTGAAGACGTATCGTTCGGATTTATGTTCTCATTTAAGGAAGGCTAATAATTTTTTATAATTTGCAAAAAAAATAACGAGCTGAATTTGACGTTAGTTTCAAAATTAGTTATTGTAAAAATGACGAATTAGAAAGAAGTCCGTTAACTCATTATTAGAATTTTTAACAAAAATCCAAGTTGTTGTACAAAAAATTACAAGGCTTGCAAATGCATCCCGAAATACGGTGTCTAGGATAATAAAAAAATATTAACAGTCTCTGAATATCGATAGAAAATAAGGCTGCAGTAGAAAAAGTAGATTTTCCGATTATAAGTTGGTTGAGAAAAGGAAAGTGGCTCAAAAGGTAAAGTGCTCCGAGACTTTGGTAAGAAAAGTTCCAAAAGAAACTGGTCTGAGGACATATAAAGCGCAAAAAGTTCCAGATAAAAATTTTAAAAATAATTTGGTAGAAAACAGCGAACAAAAGCTTTGCAAAATAACTTTTTTAATAATTACACACTGCAACAAGGAAACCCAGCCTCAACCACTCCAATGGGGAATGAAAGCGCACCATTAACTTAACAAAACTGACAAAGAGTTTTAAAAATTTAGTTCGACTTTAATTTCTATGGTCTTTTGAAGTTGGGCCATTTTAGGCCAATTTTTGCACTAAGAAATAAAAATTTAAAAAAAAACGTATAAATATATTTAAAATATTTAATGAAACGGAATTGTGCGTACACCAGAGATCTGCAAAGAATACTAATGAAGTAAGTCAACTTGAATCATGATGCATTATTATGTTGATTTATACGCATTTATACCTATTGAAAAGTCTTCACTACTTATACGCACTATTAAATGAAAGGTACTTGCAGAACTAATATTCATCAACACGTATGACTTAGTTGATTGCTATTGTCGTTCATGCAAAATAAAAAGACGACCAAAAGCACGTATGACTCGCGTAGTCATTATGAAGTTGTGTGTTTTAACTAGGCTTGCCAGATAACAATTTGGCATTCAACATAATAATTGTGGATTGTTAAAAAAATAGACAATTTAAATTAAACAAAATAATACAAAAACAACAAGCAAAAATAAAGTGCTTGCTTTGATTTCTGTTTAAGAGATTTTGAGATTGTTTGCCTCTTATTATAGAAGCCAACCAAAACTTAGCCTGTAAGTACTGATACTTGCAAAAATTTTATATGGGCTAATCCTGCGTTACGGACGTTACATTCGCACGCAAATTTGCTTGTTAAGATTGACACAGCTGGCGTTCGCATTGGAATATTTTCATGAAATTTCTTGCAGAATGCAGTTCTTTGGAAGTACTTTAAAACTTGTTTTAAACTTAAAGGTTAACTGTTTTCAAAAGTTATGCTAGTTTAAAGTTCCGTTACGGACGTTACAAAAAATGGAAGTCGAATTTGAGGCTTATGTGCATTTGTACATTTTTTTAGCTAATTTTGCATAATAAACAAAAAAAGTCTATATACAAAAAATTAAGTGGAATATATGACTATATCAATCCAGCTTAAAAAAGAAGGCTAAGTAGTCCCGTTAAAAAAAAATCTCAATTTTTGTCTGTTACGGACGTTACACTTTTTCCATTAAACCAAGTTGTGTATATAAAAAACATTCATGTAGTTAAAAATCTTTTTAACCTTGTAATTATTAATTTATTAGTTAGAAAAAAATTATCGAATATTTCATTACTCTTATATTAGCTTATATTCATTTATTTCTTTGTTTATTTAACTGTTTAACATTGTATCTTATGCTTAATAGACCCAGCTGTTCGAGCTACTTTTATAGTATTGTCATTGGAATAGCCCGAAAAATAACACTGTGCTAGTTGAAAAAACAGACAAGCCGGGCACCTAGCGTTTTAACATAATTCGGGTACGCTAAATCCAGTGGTGCCCTCGGTTTTTTAAGATTGGCTCTGGTTTTCGAGATATACCGTTATTTCGAAAATGGAGGAGGTTGCACCACATATGTTCGCGTAACTCAAAAACGCTTTAGCTTATTCCAAAAACTTAAAAAACCGAAACTCCGCAATAAAATTTCCTTTAAGAAAAGTAAAACTTCTTTCTAATATCCGTAGTCGTTTTAGAAAAATAATTTTTTTTTTGAAAAAAAAATTAATTTTTTTATCAAAATTTCGAAATTTTTGTTCTTTAAAAATTCATAAAAAATTAAAAAATGCAGCTAGGCTTCTAATTTTTTGCAAACATATAAAAAACAAAGCTGATAACAAAACAAGCCATAAATGATTAAAATCTGTTAGCAACTTTTGATTTTATTCACAAAAGTCGACAAATTTTAATTAATTTAAGAATTTCATAAAACGCAATATTTGTATGGGAGCCCCCCTAAGGGATGGTGATAAAGGGAAAGTATAATATAATTTTACTTTTCTTAAAGGAAATTTTATTGCGGAGTTTCGGTTTTTTAAGTTTTTGGAATAAGCTAAAGCGTTTTTGAGTTACGCGAACATATGTTGTGCAACCTCCTCCATTTTCGAAATAACGGTATATCTCGAAAACCAGAGCCAATCTTAAAAAACCGAGGGCACCACTGGATTTAGCGTACCCGAATTATGTTAAAACGCTAGGTGCCCAGCTTGTCACGAAAAAAAAGTGTCAATTTCATGCACAGTGTAATTATATGATTTAAGAGCTGGAATATTTTGTACATTTATCCATGTTTTTTGTTTCGTCAGATATAGTTTTGACATAATTTTTACCAACTTAAATTAGAAAAACGCCATTTATATATTTTTTGTTGCTAATTTGTAAAAATCTTTAGGGTTTTTTAAGATGAGATTTTGGGCTTTTACTAGTTGCCAAATTTTTCGCTTAATAACAGCGCCAACACCGTCCATTTCCACGCGAAGTTCCAAAAAAAAAATCCTAATTTCTAACGGAAAATCCAGTACGTAAACATTGCATGCATGAGCGTGCCGCCAAATATTTGAAGGGGGATATCGGGGTTGCGGTTTACAACGTGGTTATTAATTACTTATTATTGATTTTTAGGAATTATTTTAGGTTTCAGAAGAATTTGAAATTCATCTCAATTTAAGTTGTAGATTGTGGGATCGCATGTTAATTAAACTCACTTTTTGTTACTCTGAGGTGAAGTTTTTCGGGTTCTCGGCAACCTAGAGCAATTTAAAGCCCAGATTAATATTCAGCAGGTGAAAATCCACCTCATAATATTAAAATAAAATTGTTGGGTATTTTCATGCCGTTACGGACGTTACACACTTTGTCATTTATATTTTTTAAAAAAAGTGTAATAAAGGTATTTCTTTTTTTTCATCAGATTAACCCTCCGATTAGTGAGTCTTCCGTTGGCCTTAAAATAGCGAAAAGGTCCGCAGGGACCTATAACAAATTGTGCGGTATTTTGCTTAATTAGAGAGGTGTTTTGATGATTTTGATTGTTTTTTTAAGTTATATAAAGCTATAAAAAGACACGAAAAATTTTGTTTTATAAATTCAGTTTTATTTATTATAATATTAAAAAAATAAAAATTTAAATATGTAAGTTGTTATTGTGACGCTTCTGTGTGATTTTCAAGTTCAAGTTTGCAGGTATTGCAACGATGAAGCAATGTTGAATGCTCAGCACAAACTGCTTTGTTGCAAGAGAAGCAGTACGCTCTGGTTTTACGCTGACGTCCGTACTCCGCGCGACATAGCTGGCAAGAAGGCCGATTTGATCGAGGCGCAAAAGAAGGTGGATCTCCTGCTGACGGTCTTGCTACTACCTACAAGGACAAAAAATATTTAGTTCTTCCGCTTTTGTATGTTTCAAAAATATTTTAGCTTACCTTTACATTGAATGCTTCCATAGCGCTTCGAATCCTGGGATAGCTTGTTATACGTCCATTGGCTGCTCGTTCTTCAATATTAGGCAGTGCTAACTGTGATGTGAGCAATTGCAAAAATGAACGACGCTTATCGCTTTTTTTTATTGGCTTCATTTCATCATATATGATAAATGCGGCTAATGCAGCAATATCTACCATATTGTAGAACATTGCAAGTGGCCAGCGGTTTGTTGATCTTTTGCACGAATATGTGCAAAGCATCTGATCCATTGTATCCACGCCGGATTTATTGGCATTGTAATCTAGAATAACCATGGGCTTCTGTTTTTGAGTTGTGTCTACATCGCAAGTATAGTGCATTGTCGACAGCAAAAAAAATACTTTGTTCTTTTTCGGAACATATGAACACAGTGATACATCGCCTTCATAGAAGCCAAATAATGAGCTGCAAACTGGACGTGAAAGACTTTTCAGGAACTCACGTGGAACAAATGTTTTATTTGAGCGTACTGTTCCAACAAATGCAGTTTTCTGCCTCATCAATGTACGCGCCACATCTTCCCACTAATTGATTTACGACATTTTTTCCTTGATTTACCTCACGCTCTTGACCAGGCAACTTTCCAGAGTAAATCATTCCTTTTAGGGGATAAAATGATTTTGAATCGCACAGCCACCATACCTTAATTCCGTACTTGGCTGGTTTAGACGGTATGTATTGTGTAAACCGTGTGCGGCCTCTATATGGAAATAGTTGCTCATCCACGGTCAGCGAATCATGCGGGATGTAAGCTGCTGCCAAGTTTGCTTGCAACATTTGCCAAACATCGTCAATAGCAGCAGTTTTACTGTTGATTAGCCGTTCCTGTCGCGTATTTACATTATCAAAGCGAATGAATTTTTTGATAAGCATAAATCTATCATATGATAATGCAGCTTTGTATATTGGAGCATGGGTTGCGCCCCAAAGTTCCTTAGCAGGCTCATTATTCGACTTAGATAGCCCAGCATACAAAACTATAGCCAAAAATGCATCGAACTCTTTTAAAGTTATTGCTTTCCATTCCTTTTTTTTCGTAGGATTTGCGGAATTCCAAATATTTGTTACTTCCCTGGCTTTTCGATTAGATTCCCTTATGATAATATACGCCATATCTTCGGTGATGAGCGTGCGGAATATGGTGTAAGGATCATATATGTCTTTTACTGGCCCTGGTTTATTTCTTATATAGTCGACCACGTTGTGAGCACGAATGCGATTATTCGGTGGTGCACCTTTTCTCCATTTCGTGCCATTTTTAGATATGAAATAGTTGTCAGAGATTTCTGTAGTGGCAGATGCAGTTTCTAATTCATCTTTATCTTCGTCATCATCATCTGTCTCTTCATTGATTTCCACATGCGGTTCGGTTTCGGCATCCGACTCATCAACGTCAAGGTTTGGCTGATAGGTGAGGTCGTCATTATCTTCAACCTCGAAGTCAAATGCAACATTATCATCAGTATTGTCAATCTCCTCGTCATTCATAAATTCTGCGAATCTATCATAGATAACACGTCTCTCCTCCTCAGTCATTTGTTGGTAGCGTGTACTGCGACGTATCACCATTTCCGCAACATCCAAATTTGAATCAGCCATTTTTCTTTCTAAATTTATTCACAAATAAAAAATTACACACCCGATGTTCACTCTTTAATTTTTAAACGTTTTATGATTTGATTTTCTCTTATAATAGTACAAGGTCCGTAGGGACTTTTTCACTAATTCACGTACTAAATACAATCAAACCTTAATAAAATGTAAGTTATTGGCCGTATCGCTTGCAAACTAGCTTGAATCGATTTAGCACACTTTTTTATTGGAATACATATATGGCTCGATTATTCAACACATTTTATATTAAGAAGTTGTAAGTTTGAAAATTCAAAAGGTCCCCAGGGACCTTCTCACAAACAGAAGGGTTAAAGTGTAAAATAAACTCTGTTTATAAAGCTAGTTTGGAAAACAAAATTATTAAAATTCATTCTGTTAAACTTAAAAAACCCTATTTTCCGTTACGAATGGGTACACTGTGTGTTAATATATATTAGATAACTAACAAATATGATTTTTATCTTCAATAAAAGATAATTAAACAAATTAAAGTTTTGCTAAACGCTAAATACTGAAACGACTGTTTTGTCCACTTTTTTGACCATGAAAAATACCCCTTTTTTTTAAAAAATAAATGAAAGCAAGAGGTACGTTTAGGTTAACCTCTGCCAAGGACAAACAAACCACCGTAAAACCTTATTGCTTATATATTTTGAAGCTTGAATATGTATCCTATTATTCCATTAACAAACATTTGGATTTTGGGCAACTTTAAATTTTTGCCTTTGGTTTAAAAATTTTCGGATTAGCCCATATTACACATTGTAAAATTGAAAATTTTCTGGCGGCCAAAAAATATCTTGCACTCTTTGACCTGGCAACATTGTTTATTCTTCATACAAATGAGAGCTGTTAATATGTTTGTTGTTGAGTCAACTTGCATCATTCTATTAAGATAAGTAGTTTGAAAAAATGACTCAAAGCCGTATACAACATAAATTGTGGTGATTAACTAACTTGATTATATTTAAGATAAGTTATGTAAATTTTATCCTGTTTGCACAAATTTTTGTTACTATAAAATTAAAGTCACCTATATCAATAAAAACAAGTAAGAGCACTATATTCGGCTGTGCCGAATCTTTTATACCCACCACCAATTTTGTGTACATTTAAAGCACATTATTTATTATTTTGTTAATCATTATGGAATAATCTCTTTATAATAAAATATGTATCACTTTCTTTGTAGAGGGTGGTTAATTTTTAAGGGCCCATGTTGAAGGTGAATTACACCTAGTCTTTAAATTTGTTTTCTGCATTTCATTTGACATTTCTCAATCTCAAACTTACTCAATTTGATCCGTGGAAAGATACGCAAATCAGCAACGCTTTAAAGTTATTCAGGTTTTTTGTAAAAATGGGGGTTCTAATCAAAATGCATTTTATGCACTTCGTAATTCTTTTGATCAACACAATCGGGAGAATTGTAAAAAATATTTAAATTTCTGCAAAACAGGTCTGTATAAAATTTTAGAAAATCTGTGAATGCCTTCTTAGTTCGTTGAATGGGAACCACTGCTGGTTTCTGCGATAGTGTGGCAAAAGAGCAGTCAACCTCGACTCATTATCATGCCCAACAATTGACCATCAACATTGTCATTGAAAATTTTACCCATCAGATAGAGGAGTGGCGCCAAGGATGGGGGGCCATTTTGCCGATATTTTGTTAAATACATAATTGAACCATACAAATATTATCATTACAAAAAGAAATAATAATAATATCCTAAATAATTTGTGTTTTATTTAAATTCAACATCGGTCCTTAAAATTTAACCACCCTTTATAACTTCGATATGCTACTAAAATGCTTTTGTAAATGTAGTCTTTCAATTAAAGTGGGCGTTAAAGTAGGCGGTTAGGTAAAACGTTATATGGGAGGTGGGCGTAAAAGTGGGCGTGGCACCTTTATTTTCTGGCACAGTAATGACATTGCCTAGGGGGTATACGTAGCAAATTTGATCATCATACCTCTAATTTTGGCGGTTTTATGAGCTTTTAAATTTCATTAACGGTACATAACGTGAAAAGTGGGCGTTATAGTAGGCGTGTTAAAGTTATTTTTGCGAATGAGTACAACTTAGGTGTTTCAATATAGCCCTTTGTTATTCCAAAATCTTTATTAATAGAGAAATTATATGAATTTTAGGTAAAACGTTATATGAGAGGTGGGCGTAAAAGTGGGCGTGGCACATTGATTTTCCGTTACAAAAAGGCGCCTCACTAGTGTCTACATTCGAATGAAAAAATGAGTTTTGGCCGCCTTCTCGTAGAATGGTCCACTGTGCGGCGGCCATTTCGCCGATATTTTATTTCATACATAATTAAACCATACAAATATTATCATTATAAAAAGATATGATAATAATTTCCTAAATAATTTGTGTTTTATTCAAAATCACCAAAATCGCCCCTAAAATTTAGCCACCTTTTACAAAAGAGTAGATAGATAAAAATATAATTTAGTTAAAAAATGTATTTTAAATATTCAAATACATATTTTAAATCTACTGAAGCACATTTTTAGGATGTTATCAAAAATATTACCAGAGTCATCTAGTGTTCTACGTGATATTTAGCAAAGACATCATCCTCCTTGTATGCAAAATGTAGTGGCGCATTCAACAGATGTTGCCGTCTGCAATGAATATATGCTAATGAATATGACTAATATATTTTTATAAAAATTTTAAGAAAAAAGTGGGCGTGGCAAATTTATCTTCCGTTATAACCAAGACTTTGACTAAAAAGCCATGTTTACAAAATTTCAGAATCGTACATATAGTTTTGTCAGTTTTATTACGTTTTAAATTTCAAATATACACTGTGCGGTATAAATTTTCGTACATTTTGATCTATAACTCCTTTTGTAATGCATAGATTTAAGCAACTTTTGGAGAGAAATATTCTTTTGACTCGAGAAATATATATTCGAAGTTTCATGACTCTACGTTTATCCGTTTGGACACAATTCCATTTTTTTCGATGTTAGCAGGACACGGTTTTTTCGACCTATTCTTGCTTTACGAGCTATAACTCTCTTCCTAATATTCCGATTTAGCCCATTTTCAATATCTATAAGAAAGATTCTGGCAAAATTTGAGCCCTCTAGCTTTTTCGGTGCGACCTCTATCGTGCTTTCAACAGACGGACGGACATAGCTAGATCGTCATCAAATCAAACCCTGATTCAGAATATATATACTTTATGGGGTCTAAAATGGATATTTCGATGTGTTACAAACGGAATGACAAAATGAATATACCCCCACCATTTTTTTGGTGGCGGGTATAAAAAAATTATATTAAAAAAGTAAAGAAATTGTTAAAAAAAAACTAAATTAAAAATAATAGTGAATAAGACTTATCATCGCTTTTTTGTTCTATTTTGTTAATTTGCTTGCAAAATTTTATAACAACATAATGGAAATATATTTATTATTATTTATTTTTTATTACAGCGTATAAATTTCAAGAAAATCTGATCCGCACTATGATTCAAATAGAAAATACTTATTTTGAATTAGGAAAATCAAGTTCGCGTAACTGTTTGATTATCTGTGATCGAGGTGTTATGGACGCAAGTGCTTGTATGTTGTGAACAGTTGTAATCAAATTGTTTTTATTACTTACATATGTAATTTTTATTAAATTATTTAAAGATATTTCGAAGGTGAAGTGGGAGAAGATGATGACTGCAAACAATTGGAATTCAATTGAAATGCGTGATAATCGTTATAATCAAATATTGCATTTGGTATCGGCTGCTAATGGTGCAGAAGAATTCTATTCAACAGAGGTAAGTTGAACACTTGAATTAAAGATAGTCTTATGATTTTTAATAGTTTTCATGGTTGGTGTGTTTTTTTTACTGAAAATAGTATCTTATATTGTGCCTCATTGAATAAATATGTATGTTTCTGTGTATTCTATGTATGTATATGTATTTGTTATAGGAAAAAAACTTATAGGAATAATGATATAGAAATTGTAGGGCAAAAGAACAAAATTCTAACACAAAATATATATAACGGGTGTTTTTGTAAGGGCAGGAAACTTTAAATTTAAATAAAAACAGGTCATAAAGTTGATTTGGAAGGTGTTAAAATTTTAGATAAAGAAATTATTGAAAAGAAAAGGTACACTATAGAGAGCTTAAGAACACAACAGAAAAGAAGAAAGACAATGATTTTAAAACAAGACAGGGACAACATAAATGACAGTTATAGAATTGCAATCCAGACTAATAAGAAAATTTTATATTTACATACACAAAGTTAACGGCCTTATTCATAACAAAAAGTTAGCCACAGTTTATCCGTCTGCCAATTTTTCATAAATCAACTCTGAAATAGCATGAAATGCAACCATTTTTTGTATATCATCCCTGATGTAGACATTTTTTTTTGTTTTTCCATTCATACTTACAATTTTTAAAATTTAAAAATAAATTAAAAAAATAAACGAACAATATATTTTTCGTTCACACACATTTTTATTTTTTTCTTTATAAAATTTTTTTGACATAGAACAGCTGTTTTTCACAAGTCGTCAAATGCTTGGCAGCTCGTTAACAAGAGTTTAGCAAATCGTTAGCCAGAGTTTGGCATGTGTGTTATGAATAAACTTTATGCTAACCTTATGCCAACTTTTTGTTATATAAAAGGCCGTAATTTTTCGATTTAACGTTAAATGTTTTAAAAATTCTTTTATTTTATTTATTTACTGTAAGTCTTAATTGTTATATGTTTTGTAATAAAAATTTTGTTAAATAAAGTTTTTTTTAATAGATCCCCTTGAAAAAGTCAACAAAAATTGACGAAACGTTAGGATAAATGTAATAAAATTTCATTTTTATTTACATGAATAAATTTAGGCTGACTAGCTTATATTTGGAAAAATATTTTTTAATAAAACCGATTGCTGTTTTAGGTAAACGATAACCTAAACTTTTAATTGACACTTTTTTCGCCTAAATCTTGTTGGTCACCATTTACCATTGGTGTCCGGAGGCGAATTTGAGAGACATCGTCACAATGACCTTTTCATCAATTAATCGTTGCCACGGCATCAATTTCATTTCATTTATGAATCCACGTGACAATGACACAAACAAAAAGTTATGCATTACAATATCATTAAATGGTCAATATACTTAAAGTGGAAACTTAGCGACGTTTTCTGTTATGAGTCCAAACCAGTACATAAGAATGCGCCAATCCCGAATATCCCGGTATTTTTAAATCTCCATTTTTTATAAATATGAATTATTTATAATAGGTAGTTAAATTATAAGGGCCGATGTTGATTTTAAATAAAACACAAATTATTTTATTTATTTATTTGAAAGTTAGTTATTAACTAGCACAACAAGATAGATATCTTACTAGAGACAGTACAAGTCGTTTAAATTATATACATTTTAATGGATGTTTAACTAATGCTATACATAATAAATACGTTGTAAAAAAAAGATTCAAATAAAGTTTTAGATTTGAGTAATTTAAAGTAAAAAAAAAGAAGAAAGAAAAAAAAAGCAAGTTTGTATATTACAAAGTTTACAAGTTTATGACGTTAAAACGATTTTGTAACTCCTTTTTAAACTAATGCATTGCTTATTATTTGTATTCTATAAGGGAGTATATTGCAAAGACTATATGTTGAAATGAAGATTAGTCTCTTTGACGTTAAGGTTTTATGTTTTTTCTGGATAATTCTTCTGCCACAGTGTAAATCGCTAATTTTAATTTTGGAGAAGAGGTAACTAGGTTGTTCTGTATAAATGATTTTGTGTTAAAATAGCAGGCAAAGACTTAACATCCATATAAAAGCATAGGAAGGAGTTAAGCCTTTCCGAGGAGCATTCGGATATTAGATGGTGTTGATAGTTGTACAGACCATAGATTTCATAGCATACCATGAACTCTTCCTACGGCTCCGTTGATGTGATTTGTCCATGTGAAGTGTTCATTAAAGGTTATTCCGAGGTTTTAACAAGGAAAATTTCAGAATTGTTAATTTTTATTTTGATATTTGTGTCAAGTAAACGTTTATTTTTGGATGTGAATATACATTTTGACTTGGCCGTATTAAGACATTATTTATTGCCCACTGATGAATATTGTCTAAGTCATTGTTTATGTTAGAGACACATGTGTTAATGTTGTTAAATTTAGAACTTGAGTATAATAGAACATCATCAGCATACATCTGTATCTGACAATTTTTTTATGCAGATATCAGGAAGATCATTAATGTACAGGAAAAACAAGCAGCGGCCCAAGTAGTGATCCTTGAGGAACACCTCTCTTAATGCCTAGAGCTTTTGAAATCCGTCCATTAACGTATACCAACTGAAGGCAAGACTCAAGGTATGACTTTATAAGATTACAAGCAGAACGAGAAAAAGAAAAGAGTTTCTAAAGTTTTGTCACTAGAATCGAGTGATCTACAGTATCAAATGCCTTGCTGTGATCAAGAAGTACCAGAAATGTAACCAAATCATTGTCCAATTGTTCTCTTAGATCTTCCACTATATTAACCAATGTTGTTATGCAACTACGTCCTTTCATGAATCCTGATTGTTTCGGGGATAAAAGTTTGAGTGTTTGAAGGAAATTATTCATTTGATTATATATTGTTACGTTTATACCTTTAATAAACGTTGGCTTATTTCCTATAAATAAACTGTGAGTTCTTTTATTGCAATCAAAAACACTTGAAATTCGTTATAAAATTAAGAGCACTTTATTTACTTAAATACACTCAGATATTGTTTTATAGCACTTTACTTATTTCACTTATTGTTTTACACTTTTAATAAACACTGAAACACTGTTCGCTCACACTTAACAAGCTCTACTGTTATACTGATACTGATAATTTTAGCTGTGTTGTTCTCGTATGTACACACTAGTTCATTCGAAAACCGTTACATTTAAATTAAGACGTAATGTTAATGTTAAGTAATATGCAGGAATAATAAAAGTGCCTAAGAGTATGCTGCACATAATAACTCACCTCGGCTGCACACAACTTAACATCATGTTCGAACAACCAGCGAAATAAACTAATACAAACAAAACTACAGTAACTTAAACTACTACAACTAAAATAAATTATAATGTAAATTAAGCTATTAAAAATAAATCTGTAACACTACCGCCCGCTAGGCACAAATAGGCACTTTTTAAGAATAGGCACAAATTTACTTTTTCCGTACTTAGCGAGGCGCTCGAGATGAACCACTTTTATTTTTGTTCTTGGGCTGTTGTACTTCTGTATTCTATATACGACATCATTTATTCTTTTAATCACCTTATACGGCCCATCCCGTTTTTTCCGTTGTGGGTTATATAGTAGAACTAGCTGACCCTAATTAAAACCTTCAGAGTTTGCTGGTCGGTCATATCTGGCCTTCATCTGGTCATTTTTATTCGACCACGAACGAATTCATGAATTTCGTCGAGATCTTTTTTTCCCTTGAAGAGTCTTTTTCATGCTCATCTATTGTCGAAGGATTAATACCGAATTCTAGATCACCTGGCAGTTTCAGCTCGGTTTCAAACTTAATTTTTGCAGGTTTTCGGGAGGTAGAGTCATGAACGGCTGACCTGTATGCCAACAGAAATTTTGGTATGCGCTCATCCTAGCCCCTTTGGTGTGCACTGTGTTCCTTCAACGTGCGGTTAAATCTCTCAACCACGCCGTCAGATTGTGCATGCAGCGGCGTAGTCCTTGTTTTTCAGATACCGTATAGTTCGCACATTTCCTGGAATATTGCAGATTCAAAATTTCTTCCCCGATCAGAATGTAGCTCAAGCGGAACTCCATAGCGGCACACCCAGTTGTTCACAAATGCGTTTACGACAGTTTTAGCTTCTTGCTTTGGTATTGCGTATACCTCTGGCAATTCGCTAAAATAATCGATTACAACTAAAACGTACTGGTTTCCAGCCTCACTGACAGGAAAAGAGCCTGCAATATCCATCGCTATTCACTCAAAGGAGGCACCTTTGTTGTACTGCTGCAGAGCTCCTCGACTCCTTACTGGGCCCTTAGCTGCGATACATTGTGCGCAATTTACTATCCAATCAGCTACAGATTGTTGGCATCCAACCCAATAGAAACGTTGCTTTATCTTTACTATGGTTTTTGTTACACCAAGATGACTACCGCTCGAACCATTATGAAACTCGTTCAATACCTCTTTGACTTTAGAAGATGGCACTACAATCAGATTTGTTGTCGATTTACCATCAGTACTTTCACATTTGCGCTAAAGGCATCCGTTTATATCCTGCAGGCTTTTCCATAGCGCCCAGTATGATTTTATCAGTGGACTTTCCGCTGATATTTGGTTACGGATTGGCCTTTTTTCTTCCTCCTTTGCTGACATAATTTTTGCCAGTATGGGTCGTCTCTTTGCACCCTGACCAGTCGTCACTTGTCTCTATATGTGTAAGTCGAACGTCAACGACACATTCTTTTCCTTCAGCTTTTGCACAATGTTTGCACTCCAATCTGCCGGTAGCAGGTACAGAGGCCTAGAAAACTACGTAACTTATGCAGATTTTTCGGGCGAGGCCAGTCCTTCACAGCTTGAACTTTATCTTCGTCAGTTGATATAACATTCTCTGCAACTCGATGCCCCAAGTATTTAACCTTTTTCTGGAACAATGTACATTTCTTTGCGCTTAGTTTAAGTTCAGCCACTGATATTTGTTTAAGAACTTCCTCTAGATTTTGCAGGTGATCGTCAAAAGTTTTACCCATTACAATTATATCATCAAGATACACCAGGCATGTCTTCCCATGAAGTCCCATTAATACGCGTTCCATTAATCGCTCGAATGTGGCTGGAGCTTTGCATAGTCCTCCTTATCTCCTTATCTCTATCAGATATTTCTACTTGTCAATAACCACTTTGCAGTTCTAATGTAGAGAACCATTTTGTTCCAGCTAGCGTGTCCAGAGTGTCATCTATCCTTGGTAGCGGATAACTGTCCTTCTTGGTGACGTCATTTAGTTTTCTATAATCGACGCAAAATCTTGTGCTGCCATCTTTCTTTTTATCCAAAACTACCGGTGAGCTCCAAGGACTTGAAGAAGGTTCTATTACTCCATTCCGCTCCATTTCATTGACAAGTTATTTGACTTCATTACGGTTCGCTAGAGGAATACTTCTAGGAGCTTCTAGGCCTTGCATCGCCGGTATTTATCTGATGTGTCACAAGTGATGTTCTACCTTATTGTTGACTTTTCAGAGCGAAGATGGATGCATGATTTCTGAGTAGCTGTTTGTCTTTATTTCTATCGGGCGGCGATAATCATTTAACCCACTTCTCTACGTATTCTGCTAGCATCTCCTGCTCTTTGTTTGACATACTGACAGGACCAGATTTCATTTCGTAATTAATTATTGCCTCAGCTTCAACACTTTGACCTAATTCGGATTTTGGCTTGACGACTTTTTCACAGGCGGTATATATCTCGTTTATGCTCGCCGCCATACTTACGTCGTAGTGCAACCATTATGTCCTTGTAGTTTTCTCTGCAGCCAATGGGTATACTTTCTAGAACTTGTGCTGCGTTGCCTTTCAATGCCAAAATCAACTCTATAGCCTTTTCTTCATTGTTCCACATATTTCTATTGGCAACTGTCTCAAACTGAAATTTAAAAACGTTAAACGGTGCACCACCATCAAAAGTAGGGGCCTTTATTCTACTCAATATTCTGGAATTATCCGCACTGGTCCCTCGTGACATTGAAGATCATTAATTTTTATTTCCAGATTTTTAAATTTTTCGTCAACATTTTTTACTTGTAACTGCAACTTTTCGTCAACGAGATATATACCGAATGGGATTACGAGGCAGAATACAGAAAGATAACAAGTCATTACAAGATTTCGCAACGGAGACAGAGCAAATTATGCAGCTGACATATCCAAGTGGAAATCACCCATTTTTGGATCAGTTTAAAATTGAAACGTTTATAAATGGAATGCGTGATCCAGATATACAGCACGCGGTGTTTAGCACACATAAATCAACGTTTGCAGAAACCGTATCATACGCTCTGACACAGGAGACCGCAAAATTACTCCCTAAGTCGCAAAGTGAGAAATCTCGAAATTATTGCAGAAAAAGACAGAGATATAGTCACCGAAATTAAAAATGCAGTTATACAGGCGTTAGAGGAAAAGCAAGGCATAGCCATAGCCAAATGCTATAATTGTGGTAAAAGTGGACATTTTCAACGAAATTGCAAAGCACCAAGGAAGCGGGTTAGATCTGTTTCGCCACCTGGAAACAGCAAACGGGCAAACACGAAATCATCAAATGAGTCACCGTTAAACTAAAACGAGCTAGCACTACGGGGCAAGAGCTAGCTCCCATACCCGAGGGCCCCACAATCTCCATAACAGTTATGCAGCAGAAAAATAGCAACCTTACTGCTTGTGGGTATATCAATGGTCGAAGGCATATTTTTACTATAGACACAGGAGCATCGCAGTCTATTATCAGGCCCGATTTAGTTAAGAAAACAATCGAACCGCTATGTCGCGTAAGTCTGCGAACAGCTACTGGGGAGCCTGCTACTGTCTATGGTAAAATAAACGTGAAAGTAACTATTGCCAGCATAAGTGTTAATCATGTATTCATCGTTGCCGATATTGTGGACGAAGTAATAATCGGTGCAGATTTTATGACTAGTCATGGCATTAATCTGCACATGGGCCAGAAGGTTATGATTTGGCGGAATGTTGAAATACCGCTAGATGTTGCTTATGAAAATAAGGTGCCTGTAAGAAAACTAATTGCTACAGAATATGAGAAGATACCACCACAGTCAGAAAGTGTAGTATGGGCGCGTATAGAGGGAGATTGTGTGGACAACCGGTTGTGGGTAGTAGAACAAACCGATTTAAAACTGACGTAATAACAGCAAAAGCTCTCGTCAAAACAAGCAATGACGTAAGAGTCCCTGTAAGATCTTAACCTTTCCGCCTGTGAAAAAGTCGTCAAGCCAAAATCCGAATTATGTCAATGTGCTAAAGCTGAGGCAATAATAAATTACGAAATTACGGTAATTACGGGTCCTGTCAGTATGTCAAACAAAGAGCAAGAGCCATTTGAACTTTACAACGCTTCAGCCACATTCGGGTGGTTAATGGAACGCGTTTTGAGGGGACTTCATTGGAAGACATGCCTAGTGTATCTTGACATAATTGTAATGGATAAAACTTTTGACGATCACCTGCAAAATCTAGAGGAAGTTCTTAAACGAATATCAGTGGCTGGACTTAAACTAAGCGCAAAGAAATGTACAGTGTGCCAGAAAAAGGTTAAATACTTGGGGCATCGAGTCGCAGAGAATGTTATATCAACTGACGAAGATAAAGTTCAAGCTGTGAAGGACTGGCCTCTCCCGAAAAATCTGCATGAGTTACGTAGTTTTCTAGGCCTCTGTACCTGCTACCGGCGATTTGTGCCGAATTTTGCCAGTGTCGCTGCAAGTCTACATGAGCTTAAGTCACGACGATTCCTGAAGCACAAGAACAAGCATTCCAGAAGCTCAAGGAGTTGTTATGCGTAGCACCAGCTTTGGCATATCCTATCGCTGGAGAGAAATTTGTATTGGATAGCGATGCGAGTGGCTACGGGAAAGGTGATAGGCTACTACAGTCGAACACTCTCGAAGCCTGAAAGAAATTATTGTGTAACACGTCGAGAGCTTCTGGCAGTTGTAAAGAACTAAGAACCGATCACTCTGATGGTTACTACAATTCAAACAACCGGAAGGACAGCTAGTCCGTTGGATTGAACGTCTCCAGAGCTACGATTTCAGTATTGAGCACAGAAAGGGCACTAAAGATTGAAATGCTGATGCACTCTCCCGAAGACCGTGCAGATTGGAGTGCAAACATTGTGCAAAAGCTAAAGGAAAAGAATGTGTCGTTGACGTTCGACTTACACATATAGAGACAAGTGACGACTGGTCAGGGCGCAAAGAGACGATCCCATACTGGCAATAATTATGTCAGCAAAGGAGGAAGAAAAAAGGCCAATCCGTAACCAAATATCAGCGGAAAGTCCACTGATAAAATCATACTGGGTGCTATGGAAAAGCCTGCAGGATATTAACGGATGCCTTTAGCGCAAATGTAAAAGTACTGATGGTAAATCGACAACAAATCTGATTGTAGTGCCATCTTCTAAAGTCAAAGAGGTATTGAACGAGTTTCATAATGGTTCGAGCGGTGGTCATCTTGGTGTAACAAAAACCATAGAAAAGATAAAGCAACTTTTCTATTGGGTTGGATGCCAACAATCTGTAGCTGATTGGATAGTAAATTGCGCACAATGTATCGCAGCTAAGGGCCCAGTAAGAAGTAGTCGAGAAGCACTGCAGCAGGACAATTCAGGTGCTCCCTTTGAGCGAATCGATGGATATTGCAGGCCATTTTCCTGTCAGTGAGGCTGGAAACCCGTACATTTTAGTTGTAATCGATTTTTTAAGCAAATGGCCAGAGGTATACGCAATACCAAACCAAGAAGCTAAAACTGTCGTAAACGCATTTGTGAACAACTGGGTGTGCCGCTATAAAGTTCCGCTTGAGCTACATTCTGATCAGGGAAGAAATTTTGAATCTGCGATATTCCAGAAAATGTGTGAACTATACGGTATCCGAAAAACGAGGAATACGCATCCACAATCTGACAATCTGACGGCATGATCGACAGATTTAACCGCACGTTGGAGGAACACTTAAGAAAAGGGGTCAGCGCACACCAAAGGGACTGGGATGAGCACATACAACAATTTCTGTTGGCATACAGGTCATGACTCTACCTCGCGAACACCTGCAAAAATTATGTTTGGAACCGAGCTGAAACTGATCTAGAATTCGGTATTAATCCCTCGAGCACGGAGAAGACTTTTTAAAGGGACAAAAAGATCTCGACGAAATTCATGAATTCGATCATGCCGAATAAAAATGACCAGCGACAAGACGAAGGTCAGATATGACCGAGCAGCAAATTCTGAAGGCTTTAATGAGGGTCAGCTAGTTCTACTATATAACCCACAAAGGAAAAAAGGACTGTCTTCTAAATTGCAAACTCATTGGGATGGGTCGTATAAGGTGATAAAAAGAATAAATGATGTCGTATATAGAATACAGAAGTACAACAGCCCAAGATCAAAGATAAAAGTGGTGCATCTCGAGCGCCTCGCTAAGTACGGAAAAAGTGAATTTGTGCCTATTCAGTACGAACAGGCTTAAGCGGGCGGTAGTGTTACAGATTTATTTTTAAATAGCTTAATTTACATTATAATTTTATTTTAGTTGTAGTAGTTTAAAACACAGTAGTTTTGTTTTTATTAGTTTATTTCGCTGGTTGTTCGAACATGATGTTAAGTTGTGTGCAGCCGAGGTGAGTTATTATGTGCAGCATACTCTTAAGTACTTTTATTATTCCTGCATATTACTTAACATTAACATCTTAATTTAAATGTAACGGTTTTCGAATGAACTAGTGTGTACATACGATAACTTTGTCGAATGTTACCGAACAACACAGCTAGCATGTTCAGTATAACAGTAGAGCTTGTAAAGTGCGTCGCCGTTCATTGAATAATTTTATCGGGGCGACATCCAAATTTAAGCGCAGTTGCTAATTTTTAATAACAAATCACTGGCGGCTTCAAATAAGATCGGCTAAGGACTCTGCTGTGTTTTGTTTATCAAACAAAATTTAATTTATTTGTGATTTATTTACTTGAGTCTGCCATTACAACATCTGAAATATACTTTTCGCACAAACTGGCTATTATTTTGTTTTTTTCACTTGTTTTTGGCATTATAAAAGAAAATATTTATTTTTATAATTGTTTTACATCAGCTGATTTAAATTCAAAATAGCACACTTAATTATGAGGGGTTGTTCACAATAGCCTTAATTTTTCATGCTATTATTATAGGACTTATGATTTTATGACACTACTGTGAATCCCCCAAATGTCTTAATTTGTTGAATTCTTGATTCCATTTATTAATGCAGGAATGGAAAATTAGATTTTGGACTCCGAATTAAACATATAACTTAATTGTGCTTTTTTTATGATAAATTTACCAACTTTATGTATATTTGTTGTTCTTGCACCATTTTTAATGTGCTTCACAAACACATATCCTTGTTTTTAATGAAATTTTATTGAAATAAACACATAAGAACAACTGTTCCATCTCTGATATACAAATTGGTCTTGACAGAAAAAATATGCCTTGGTAACGCTTATAAAATGTATATAAAAATTGGATAGGAGTACCTTGTGGATATGGTCAAGGCATATTCATACAGGTAAATGCAACGACGAATTAATACAACAAAGCAACTTTTTAATGGGTGTTTTCTGTCAAGGCCAATTCGTATATCAAGGATGAAAAAGTTGTTATGTTAGGTTTAATTTAATAAAATTTAATTAAAAAAGGAATATATATTTGTGAAACACATTATAAATTATGCAGAAGAAACAAATATACATACATTTGTTAAATTTCTTATTAAAAAACTGCATATAAGTTAATTGTTTAATACCGAAGCCAAAATCACATTTTCCTTTCCTGCAATAATAAATAAAATCAAGGCGAATTCAACCAATTTTGACAAAAAGTTTCCCCATCAGCTGGGCTGATAATTTTACCTGTATGAATTCGCCTTGTTTGACATTTTAGGCCTTTTTGCCTAACGTCAAATAAATAAAAAAAATTAATTAATTTAACGACAATGTAAAGGTTATATTAAGTTTTTTCGAATTATAATCAATATAATAAATAATAATATAATAAAATAAACACTTTGTTATTTTTTTAAGAGATTGAAAAAGTATTTCGAGGTAATAATAAAATTTTTTTATTTCAATTAGTATACGAACAACTATCGCTATAAATTTGAATATTAATTTTTTATATACATATGTATGTACATAGTTCGTATGTGCTTTAATTTTTATTATACAAATACAAAAATGTAATAAAAAATGCAAAAACTATTTTTATTTTAGGAACATGCTTGCCGCTCCGAAGGCGTTGATTTGGCTCGTGAACTTGACTACAAGTCCGCTGCTGCTTGGGTGGGTCACCCATATTTTGATGTTATTGATAATTCTACAAATTTTGAAACAAAAATGAATCGAATGATTGAGTCTGTTTGTCAAAAACTTGGTATTGATATTGGTGATCGTTTGTTGGCAACATCAAAAAAACTAAAGTTTTTGGGTATAATGCTTTAAATTTAAATTACTTTTATTTATAAACTTATTTTATATTAATTTGTATCTTAAACAGTTGCAGCATTGCCTCCGGATTCAGAATTTCCACCTTTCCAAGATTTCGAGGTTGAACATCATTACTTGCAGTCATCAGGACCTAAAGTCCAAGCTCGTCTGCGTAAACGTGGTCAAAATAACCATTACAGTTATATTCATACTATTCGCCGTCCCAATGTGCATGGCCAGTCTCGTATCGAAGTAAAGACTCAATTAACTCAACGTGATTACATTAATCTTCTGGCTCAGCGCGACGACGCTCACTTCACAATTTATAAGAAACGTCGATGCTTTTTAGTAAATAATCAATATTTCCAGTTAGATATTTATAAGGAACCAACTCATCCCAGGTAAAAAATTCTGTCAATATAATGGTTTTTTATTTTATTTCTTTATTGTTAACTTATTCTAATTTTTATTTAAGATGCAAAGGTTTGATACTTTTGGAAACATATTCTTCGTTATCTGGAGAGGCTTTAATGAATTGTATGCCAAAGTTCTTAAACATAGTCAAAGAAGTTACCGGTGATGCCAACTACTCTATGTTTAATTTGTCTTTAAAAGAAGATTGGAGTATAACAAAAAAATTTTGCCATTCGTTACATGGTAAGGAAAAGTGCAATCATTGCAATCAATGCCAGTGATTAGAGAAAATTATTTTTAGTTGTTAACTATGAAAAGATAAACTATAGAAACAAAATAAACGACACGCCAAAAAGTTAGATATAAATAATTACAACTCATTGTTTTGTTATATATAAATTTGGAACAATAGTGAGAGCAATTTTAAATGAAATTGGTTTAATTTTACTCACAATCCAAATGGGCAAAAGTACCTCGATCTAATTATCTCAATTAAGTTTAATAGTATCATCTCTTTACACAATGGGCCAATTCAAAGTGGTTGCATATCAGTCATATTTGTACTATTTCATATTATTTTATGCATGCATAAAATTTTTGTTAGTAATTTCCATACAAAGAAAATAAGACTTTACACATTTGTTTCCTATGTATAAGAAATTGTTTATGTTATACTTTTAACCATACTGTCTCTCAGAGAGAATTTCTTCGCTTCTCACCTCTCAGAGAGAATATTTTATATTTTCTTCTTTCCTGTATACATACAATTTTTAACAGCGTCATCTCTTTGTCTTCTTTCTTGTATTAAATACATAATTTGTTAATAAAAGGTGTTCAAAGCCACTAGTCATATTAATATGAATTATATGACATAGTACAATATGAGAGTCTACTTTGAATTGGCCCAATATGTTTTGGTTAGATGCAAACTTTTTAATGAAAAACATCAAAGACATATATTAAATTTTGTTCGTAGCATATTAAGCCTTTACTCACTCTAGTCTAATTGTCACACCTTGTTATAATTAAAACATGTTAAAATTATAAATTTGAGTTGATGGTGCATTCAAACAAAAGCAAGGTTAATATAAACTAAAAATTATTGTATTGATAATAAGATTTAATTGTTTACGTTAAGGATCATACATATTGGGCCAATTCAAAGTGGTTGCATATCAGTCATATTTGTACTATTTCATATTATTTTATGCATGCATAAAATTTTTGTTAGTAATTTCCATACCAAAAAAAAAAATGATTTTACACATTTGTTTCCTATGTATAAGAAATTGTTTATGTCATATTTTTAACCATACTGTCTCACTTTCCTGTATACATACAATTTTTAACAGCGTCATCTCTTAGTCTTCTTTCTTGTATTAAATACATAATTTGTTAACAAAAGGTGTTCAAAGTCACTACTCATATTAATATGAATTATATGACATAGTACAATGAGTCTACTTTGAATTGGCCCATTGTTTTTATAAAATTAACTATAAAAAAATTTGTTGCTACTTCTTAATTTAGCATCTTTAGGAAAATACTACCATATACCAAAATGATTCAAGAATTTTTAGTTCATAATAAATTCATTTGAATTTTAATGCACTAAAAAGTTTTAGTTCATTATGAAGAAATTTACATTTTAATTTAATTCATATTTTGGGAAAGAAAAATACATTCACATTTTCTGTTTCTCAGTTTTATTAAACAAGGATATTTACTTACATATTTATAATATAATTACATTAACATATACATATACAATTCAACAGATTGTTGATTGACTGAAATGTGGGAAACATGAAAGGCCGATAAAAGGTGAATGACGTGAACGAAAGAGTACAAACTATATCATATATGTATTTTCCCTTACTTAACCGTAAAATTTAAATATTTCTTTTATGACCGATACAACTCTAGTCACCTTTTTAAAGATTATTTGGGTATATTTTTCATTTTCCAATCTTTGGCCCTCAGTTTTATGGGATAATTTTTCTTACACAATTTGTTTTTTAAATATATAAAAATTGGTTTTGAATATGGGGGAGAGTCAATACATTTTTCACAATTGCCATAAATTGCAAAAGCTTAAAATTAGATTAAGAAGGACTATAATCAAATTATCGTCATATGCATACATACTTATATACATATTAATTTTTTTACCTAGACCAAAAATTTTGAAATTTGCATTTTGCCTTATTCTGTGAAACTTAAATAGTCGATGCTGTTAAATTAGTTAAGAAATTTATATAAGAGTTTCTATATGTATTTTATAAGTGTTGCATGTATTTACGCACATGTTCCGACAATCGCATTTCTCTTAATACTGGTGTTTGCAACTTTACACCTGAAAATTATGTCCTATGATTTACAATTTCGCTTTAAAATCGCAAGCATGTTCTAAGGTGAATTGAAGTATTTCGTTTTAATTATGCATTAACGAAACAAAAAAATGTTTTTTTTTATTGAAAATAAACTAAATTCATTTTCGAATAATTTGAATTGAAAATGTGAAAAAAGTGATCTGCGGAACATGTAGTAGCGATTTACAAATTGCATGTGATTTCAAATCGCGCGAGTGTTAGGACATGGGTGTAAATACATTTATTTATTTTGTAAACAATTTACCTACAGATTATAATTACTAATTCTCATGGATTATCGAATACATATGTATACGCATAACCATTTAACATGAACAACAAAAATATTCAAAGTTGATACAGAACAGATAAATTAAAATCAGGTAAATGAAAATTATGCAATTGTGCAATTTATTAAACACTACTTGCATTTACATAGTTTAGTTTTAGGTATAGTTTTCTGCTACAGTTCCATTATTCACATCCTTGTAAAATTTAATAGAAAATAACTGGGCCAATTCAATGTGCTTACAAATATTTGTTTAAGAAATTGTTTATCTTAAGGTTGAATTAGCGGAGCGCATCTGTAATGTAATGTAATGTATCAGCTGTTTGTTTTTGGCATATGAGAACCAATGCAAAAGCCTTCTGAGTTTTAACGTATCGTAGTTGTAACGGGCCATTCTGTATAAAATATAATTTCTTTACGTTTTTGCGTGACATTTGTGGGCCAGTGATGGGCTGCTTATTTGTTTTAGGATTTAAGCGTATTTCCGCTCTTTTTTTGGCAATTTTGTTTAATAACATCTGTGGACTTTTCTAAATCAATTTAAAATAACACATACATATTTATATACATATACACGTTCAGATGTATATAATAAACTAATACATTGTATATTACATAAATTTTAAATATATAAGAATTTAAAATGTATAAAATTCTACTATTGTGTATGCACACACATATACATACATATATACAAAATTATTTGATATTTCTCTATTTTTACCACTATATTTATAATATTTAAAATGAGTTTTAAATGTATTTTATTTCAGTTTTTTTATAAAAAATTTTCTTAATATAGATTTCAAATACATTTTACTTTTTTATAAATATAAATAAGCCTTATATTATAAATCTATAATACAACTATGAAATAGTAATACCATTAGGTATTTTTTCTTCACAACAGTCACCATTTGAAAAAAGAAACAAAATAAGGGAAATTATGTAAATTGTTTTAAACAATTCTAAATCCATTGTCCTTTAAATTAATTTGTTTATGTACATATTCTTATATTGTTTAGTTTTTCAAAAACATTCATATGTCATGTTTTTAAATTTTCTATAACTGAATCAACTTACTTACAGTACGGATGCAGCAACGCTCAGCTAACGAGAGGCTTTTATATTCTCATTCTCTTTTTCAAAATTTTCATATTTCTCATTTCCACAACATTATTTTTCGAACCAAATAAAAATATTTCCCAAACCAATATTTCCAATAATTGATTTATTTTTTAATTTGCTAAAATAAAAACTATTACACAGTTGTGTAATTAATTAAAAAGCTCTGCCGAAAGATAAAAAAATGTACTTTATAAAATTAGAAAGGTTCATATTTTTTTTTATTCTAGTTTAAAAATATATCTTTCAAAAAGCAATTAAAGTCTTAAAATATTTTCTACGTATCAGCAAAAATACATTGTTGATCTAAAATATTTTTTAAAATTTTTAACAAAAGGTATTATATCGCTCTCTTTTTCTTTCGTATATATATTAAATGAACGGCATTGTGTAATATGAGAATATGCTTTGAATTGGTCTAGGCTTAAAAAAGTAAGCAATAGTAATCTGTACTCTAAAAACTAATTAGACTTAAATTGTTTCGTACTATTATTATCACATTTCTATGTTTCTATTATAGAGGAAAGTTCCGGCTACAAAGCAAAGCAAGCAAAAGGAGTTTCTAATAAACAGTTGGTTCTAAATGGTCATGCCAAGGGTTAGTTTAATTTAAAAAAAATATACATTTAAAAAAGATAATCCAATAACATATATGAACTTGACATAATTCACTAAGCGCAAGGCATAAAACATTTTGGGCCAATTCAAAGTGGTCATATTTGTACTATTTAATATTATTTTATGCATGCATAAAATTTTTGTTAGTAATTTCGATACAAAAAAAAAATAATATGACTACACATTTGTTTCCTATGTATAAGAAATTGTTTATGTCATATTTTTAACCATACTGTCTCACTTTCCTGTATACATACAATTTTTAACAGCGTCATCTCTTTGTCTTCTTTCTTGTATTAAATACATAATTTGTTAACAAAAGGTGTTCAAAGTCACTAGTCATATTAATATGAATTATATGACATAGTACAATATGAGAGTCTACTTTGAATTGGCCCTGTTTTTTTCATTTCAACTGCAATGTGTTAATGTCTTATATTTTACGTAATTTTCGAAAAATGTGGTCTAGATAAAAAACTTTCTTTGAATTGTGTTTAATTATTTTCTATACTTGCTTCCTATTAAATTACACTTGCATAACTAAATTAATACTGTGTATGTATGTATGTGGATCAGCTTATATAATAATAAAATTAGTTTTTTCCTGAAAAAAAAAAAATTTATATATTAGTAATACCAATTTATTCTTTTTATTGGACTTTGTGCTTAAATATGGATTTACATTTAAGTTTGTTATCTGATTGTTTATATAAAATTTTAAAACTATTAATTTAAACATGTTTATTTGAAATTTTTGAAACCAAAATTTTTGAAATTGTAAAATTAAAAAACCAAAAGAAAATGTTAACTAAATAAAATTAATTGTTAGCATAAGAAAGAAACTAAAAATACAATTGTAATCTATAAGCCCTATATTAAAAAATCTATTATTTTATTAGTAATAAAAAACTAAACCAAAAATGCTAAAAACCAATATATATATATATTATAAAACATTGTTCGCATGAAAAAAGGTCTTGAAGAAAAAAAAAAGAAATTTGATGCAATTTATGTACATAAATTTGAATGAAATTTTGTAAAAAACAACATTGATTTACAAGTGTGACCTGATTTCACGTGATTATAGTTTTATAAGACTTTTAATTATATACATACCATATTAGTATATTAGGGTGCAGTTTATTTTTCAACTTGTGAATTTGCACCGAAATTCTAAGAAATTTTCTTTAAATTGAAGTAATATGTTATGAAGAATATTGGGCTTATAACTTATGGGAACGCGTGGGTTATGCCACCGAGTTGCTATAATATGGCTAATAAGTATAGCCATGTAATTTTCAATTTCCTCATGTTTGTTGATTTTGTATTTACCATAAGGATAAACTTTATGCATTTTTGGTATTCTTAAGAGGAAAGTTATAATATTTGGTCCGCCAAATAACTTTTTTTTTTGCGAAAATGCTATAAAAAAGTGTAGCTTCGGCTGCGTGGCACGTAGCGCCGTCCTGTTAAAACCAAATGTTGCCAATATCCTCCTCTTCAATTTTTGAGAACAAAAATTCGTTCAACATGGCCCGATAACGATCGCCATTGACTACGGCCACTAAAAATGGCCCAATTATGCCTCTGGACCAAAATCCACACCAAACAGTGACTCGTTTTGGGTGTATCGGCTTTTCAATGTATATTTCCTTATTTCCCAGCGTTGTTCAAGCGTATACACAGCCATATTCGTTCAGCGGAAGGATACAACTATTTATCTGTCAAATTAGACATGAGCTAAGTGTTACCATTCACGAAATAAGCACTAGTTGAAAAAAAAAAAACGTTAGATGGCGGACCCTTTATATACTAGCTGACCCAGCAAACGTTGTTTTGCCATATAAATTATTTCTAGGAAATAATTTTTTAGTTAAATAAAAATATCTAACTTACCCTGAGTATATTAAAAAAAAACAAGAAAAAAATGCTATATTCGGCCGTGCCGAATCTTATATACCCTTCACAACGTGTAGTCATGCAATAACAGTAGTTTGTGTCACCATTCATCCCATATGAAATACGTACATACATATATAAAAACATCCCATTGTAAAATTATAAATTCCCGTATGTATGTTAAAAAATTTAAAAAAAAATTTAAAAAAAAAATATTATATATATAATATATATAAAACAAAAAAAAAAATTAAAAAAAAAATTATAATAAAAATATAAATAATATATTAAATAAAAAATAAAAAAAATAAAAAAAAAAAATTTTAAAAAAATTTTTTTTTGGCTCAGCTGGGATTCGATGCCACGTTTTCTCTAACCAGTATACACGTTTGTATGTATGTATGTTGTTGTAATGTTGTTTTTGTGAAAAAAAATTGAGGTGGTCGTGGGTTTTTGCTCATATCTCAGTTGTTTATGTACCAATGTTTCTGATTTTCAATACCGTTCTACTCCCGAATATTTCTGATATTTTAATACCTCACCCGGGTCTGAGCGATGTCGGGGGTCTTCAAAAAGTTGATTTCAACATACACACGGACAGACGGTCAGACGGACAGACTTTCAGAGCTTAATCGACTCCCCTATTCATAAGCTTTCAGAAAATATATACTTTATGGGGTCGGAAATGAAAATTGTAGAAATTTCACACGGAATGACAAACCTATATACATATACCCTTTTTCACTGTGTGAAGGGTATAAAAACGTAAGCCATATGTGTTCTATGGTACGCAGATCTGTCTTAGTTTAAAATTTCATCGAAGTCGTTACGTCGTTAAGTGAGACATAAATTTTCCCTTGTGGTGAGTCACCCTAAATATTTAGGCTGGACTAAAAATTGTGTACAATTTGAAGAAAAATACTAAAAACTATGTATATCGATGCAAGAACATAATTTAAAAAAGTGGGCGTTAAAGTAGGCGTGGTAAAAAATGTATCCTATTAATCATACCAGAGACTTAGTTATATTATGTGAAAATTTCAAGAAGATCGGTCCAGCAGTCTGGCCTACCTGAGAGGGCGTGAAAAAAACGTAGCGTTAAGGGGTATGAAAAACAATGTTGACCGATTCTCAGACCTACCCGATATGCATACAAAATTTCATGAAAATCGGTCGAGTCGTTTCGGAGGAGTTTAATCATAAACACCACGATACGAGAATTTTATATATTAGATATATATATATTTTTAATTCTTGTATACTTTGGTTGTTGATTTTCTAATAAAAAAACGGCCATTTACTGTAAACTATAGTAAGATATACACCATCATATGCATGACCGGCAAGATTTAAAATCTTCACGTCCCTTGTACTCAAACCAGATCTGCGATACCAAGACATATTTGAAAAAAGGAAATGGAGAAAAAGCTATTCCAGATTTTTCAATAAAACGATCCTGTCATTAATGTCTCAGCAGTTTTAATTTTCCTCAAGGCGTCAGAGTATGTAAAGAAAACGTCAGCGACTCTACCAATACTTAAAGCTTGTTTTGCCATATAATCTACTTTCTCATTAAACAATACTCCTACATGAGAAGGAACCGATACAAAATATAGCTGCAAAAAATCAGAGATTTAAACAAGTCTATGGATTTTATGTACAATGACATTCAATGAATTTACATCCCGTAACGCATACAGAGTTTCTGCTATCAGTATAGACTACAAGCCTAAAAAAGTTGTTAATAATTGTTATACATATGGTTGACTTCATAAATGCAGTTTGCAATGTAACTTAACAATGCATTGTGTTCATAAAAACATTAAAATTTGTTTTGGCAATGCATCATGTTCATTATTGCATGACAATGCTTTTCAGTGCGCATTATTTGTCAATTTCTTGCATTATTTTTATTTGTGATTCTTTGTAAACATTTAATACAATATTACTTTGCCTTGTAAACAATTTTCTTTACAATGTTTCAATGCAAACTGCATTTGTGAAGTCAGCCTATGTCTCGTCCAATTTAAGCTTATGTCATCCACCTGGATGACTATCTTGCCGCGATGTGGTGGCTTAAGTGTCAACTGTGGATATATCTTGGGGCTTGGCTGCTGATAGTTGGGGCATTACAGCTCCTCTATGGACAGTCATTCTCTAAAGATATATTATTAAAGGTTGCACAACGAAAGGTCATCCGATCCCATCCCTTCATCCTTTCCTTTGTTATAATCCCGTCTATAATCCTCTTCCTTCTCCCCCACTTTTAAGGTCAAGGTGGTTGAGAGCTGTGCCAAGGACCTGAATGGCTAGTTAGTGGTAAAATAAACTAGTCGTTAACGGCTTCCCTCTGACGCCGATGGCAAAGGTCAGTTGTACTTTAGCCTAGTCCGCGCAATCCGTCACTGTGCGGTACGGTCCTTTTCATTACGGACTACTCGTGGGAACAAAATCTGGAAAAATTTAAAGAAGAAAAGGATGTAAGAGAAGAAGTTAGTGTAGCGGATATCACTGACTGCTCAGGAGGTTCAGTGTCGGATTGGGACTCGGACCTTTTGGGTATCCACAGGGATATTCTGCTACAGGAGAGTCAGTTGGTGACTGAACTGACAATGTTAGAGGAGATTGGCTCCCCAATCGACTCCCGGTCGCGTACTGGGGCCTCTGAAAAGCTTGGCGATCTGGACTTGGGATCTGGGGATGAGCATGTGATAACTGTGATCTCGGCTGATTGCCAGGACCAGGAAACCATAGCGCCGGTTTCGGGGGTTTCACTCGGGACAGTGAGTGATTTGGCGAGTGAATCGAATGGTATTGTTCGACAGGACGCGACAGAACAGGTCGCTTCTGTAGGACGATTTGAGAGAGCCAAAAGTGGTGTAAAGATCTCCTTAGCCTTTCTGGAAGAGATAGCTAAGAAGGACTCTACACTGCACGACGGGCGGGATAGGTATCTCCTCAGGAAGCACCGGAAGAGCTTGTCTAGATTCTAACGAATCGATGGTTCTGTCGAGGCTATCTTGGGGGTTCCCTATCCTGCGGGATATACAGCCAGGGCTGCTGGGGAGTCAACTGTGGTCAGCAAGGACAACAGATCCTCAGCATCCTCCGCTGCTGTCTCCTCTGTGGATGTGTTGAAGAAGGGGGTAAAGAGTATACCACCTGGTCCTCTTAATAGCGACAGTTTGGTTACAATTAAGGGAGCTAGGCCTGGTGACAATTTACCCTCTAATAGCCGCGCGATGAAGGCTGGAAAGGTCTTAGTGATCTCCGGAGGTGATGTTCAAAAGGGACTCGCCAATCATCTGGGTCTAATCAGTCTTCATCTGCAGGGAAATCTGTTAATCCCTGTCCAAACCCTACGAAAAGCTCCAGAACAGGAGACGTAAAGAGGGTAAGGTCTAGTGATGAACAGAAATCCCCTGCGGCTAAGAGGGTTGGTCAGTCTGTAAGCAGCTCTCTTGTTGATCACCGCAAGGAGATAAGCAGGAGAGCTGGCTCCAGAGAGGATCAGCCCTCGACATCGAAGAAGCTGAACGCATCGTCGAGTAAGGACGGTATTCTGGCAGCTGTTATTGATCGCACTGATCCGGATGGTAAGATCAGTGTTGAGAGATGGCAGGTGGTAGAAAACAAACTTTTCGATGAAATCTTCAGCGTGAAGGAACGGCATGACGAGGTAGCGTACAGAGGGGCCGATTGGGCAAGGGGTGTCAAGACCGTCAGTTGCGGTAATCAAAAGACCTTTGAGTTTTTGAAGGCTGCAATTGTCAGGTGTGGCAGTGCTTGTCCTGACGCCAGTCTGGATGTTATACCAGCGTCGGAACTGCCATTGAGGCCAGTAGTCACAGTGTGGATACCTCCTCTTAAAACGGTGGAGGTCATACTGGGAGTGCTGACCAATCAGAATGAGGGTCTTGATACGAGCCAGTGGAAGCTGATAGCTTCTATGGGCTGTAAAGAGAACCAGGGGAGGGACTTTCGGTTCGCAGTAGACCAAGAGTCCCTTAAAAAGCTGGAGTCGATGAAAGGGGTTGCTATTTTCGGGTTAGGATCTATCAGGTTTAGATTTTCTAAAAATGATAGATCCTAAGAGGTTGAAAGTGGTGCAGATAAACTTGCATCACTGTGAAGCAGCCTCAACCGAATTAGCAACCCATCTTATTGACAAAGCCGTGGACGTGGCCTTAATTCAGGAGCCCTGGTTGAGTAAAAACCGGGTTGCTGGATTAAAGGTCACGGGGTATACGTTATTCGTACCCCACTCCAATGAGAAGGTACGAACATGTATAATGGCAAAGAGTGAATACAAATTTATGTTTTCTCATTCTTTCAGCAATGGTGATCTGACGGTCGTGACAGGAGAGGCCATGGACAGAACGGTCCTGGCACTTGCATCGGTATATTTACCATATGAGGCTTTAGACCCACCTGGTGAGAAAGTTAGGGAGTTGGTGAAATACTCAGGCAGAAGAGGCTTGAGACTGATATTGGGTTGCGACGCGAACGCTCACCATACCCAATGGGGTAAAGCCGACATCAACAAAAGAGGTGAAACTGTGTTTGATTTTATTATTGCTAATAATCTCTATATCTGTAATAGGGGGAATACGCCAACATTCAGAACTAGGGATAGGGAGGCAGTAATAGATATAACGCTGACGAACCATAGGGATTTAGTAGAGGATTGGAGGGTAGATTTAGGTTGTTCCTTCTCTGATCACAGTCGTCTATCCTTTAGTCTTGTCTTTGAAGGGTCGAAAAGGCGTCCGTATAGGAATCCGAGAAGGACAGATTGGGTCTCTTTTTCAGGACTAGTGGAGGATAATCTTAGGGTTATGCGTGATTTGGAGTCATCCCCGTCAGGTGTAGAGCGCTTTGTGAGCACCTTCACGGGGGGTTTGACTGATAGCTTTGAGCGATCTTGCCCCCTGAACTTTCCGGGCAAACGCATGCAGCCGAGGTGGTCAGAAGGCTGTTCAATAGGGCGAAGTATACGCGTAGGGAAATTGATTGGAATAACTATAGACTCGGTTATAATAGATATAAGGGGGACATCAGAAGGGCGAAAAGGGACTCGTGGATTAGATTTAGCGAGTCAGTGGATTCTGTAAATGAATTATCCAGGTTTAGACGGATCTTATCTAAGGACCCTGCAGTCCCTGGATTTATTCAGAGACCGGATGATTCGTGGACAGAATCCAGCTCTGAAACCCTCGAATTGCTAATGGAGACTCACTTCCCGGGATGTGTTAACCCTGGGGCAGTGGGATTGTTGAGTGATGAACGTTTCCTGGGTCTACACTCAGGATCTGAGGTCAGGGAGGCGGTATGGGATATGATAACCTTGGATAAGGTGACATGGGCGGTTAATACTTTTGGGCCTTACAGATCGGCAGGGCCGGATGGTATTTTTCCGGCAATGTTACAGAATATTCGGGCTCATCGCTCCTGCTGCTGGTTGAACTATTTAGGACTTGTGTGTTGCATGGTTATGTTCCTAGGGGGTGGAGGGAGGTCAGGGTTATCTTTATACCCAAATCAGATAGGACTGGTCACTCGAAACCCAGGGACTTTAGACCAATAAGTCTTTCGTCTTTTCTTTTGAAAACCTTAGAAAGACTGATTGATCTACATTTAAGAGGCTATAGGACAGGCACTGGTTGATCTAGGGGTTCCGAAACTGGTGACCAGAGGAACCCCACAGGGGGGGGGGTGTATTATCTCCCTTATTATGGCTTTTGGCTGTCAATGTTGTGTTAAGGCACTTTGACAGGATAGGACAGAAAGTCGTGGCCTATGCGGATGATGTAGTTTTATTGGTATCGGGCAAGTTTCTGCCGACAATTGGCGAAGTCATGCAAAGGGCGTTGGACGATCTGTCATCTTGGGCTACTGATAAAGGTTTGGGAGTCAATCCAGGAAAGACAGAGTTGGTTCTTTTTACTAGGAGATATAAGGTGGTGGGATTGAAACTACCGGTGCTAGGAGGTGTAGAGCTTAGACTATCTAATAGTGCTAAGTATTTGGGAGTTTTTCTGGACAGCAAGCTGTCCTGGGGGAGAAACACTCAGGAAAGGCTTAAAAGGGGTCTCAATGCCTACTATGCTTGCAGATCATCGATAGGTAGGAGTTGGGGACTTCGGCCGTCAGTGGTGGGATGGCTTTATACTTCGGTGGTCAGACCAATTCTTACATATGGATGCTGTGTTTGGTGGGAGGCATTGGGACTTGCTAGTCGTAGGAACCTTCTGTCTAAGGCTCAGAGGTGTGTTTCGATCGGCATGACAGGTGCCATGAGAAGTACTTCTCAGGCTGCCCTGGATGTTATTCTTCACTTTCTGCCTATTGAGCAGTATGTAAGGGGAATGGTAGCCAGGGGCATTCTTAGACTGAGGGAGTTAGGATTGTTGGGGAATTTCAGGCAGGGTCATTCACGGATCTTGGGTGAAATTAGTGGAGGGGGTTATTGCCCGGGTTTGCCCGGCTCCACAGACTATGTGGGTGCTAGGGTCGATTTTGGGAGTCTGCCAAGAGTGGTCATGCCGGTTAGAGGGGACTGGGTGGGCAAGAGCAGACTGTTTGGTGGCGTTGCTGTCTTTACTGATGGCTCGAAGATGGGGGGCACTGGTACGGGGGTATATATTGAGGATCTGGATATCAGGAAATCATATAGACTCCCTGACGACTGTAGTGTGTTTCAGGCGGAGGTTCTAGGGATCATGAAGGCCGTGGAACTGGCTAGGGGTAACATCAACGCGGGCTCGGGGGTCACTATATATGTGGATAGCCAGGCGGCTCTTAGTGCCATGAGGGGCTATCATGTGAATTCCGGTCTGGTCGATGACTGTAGGAGAGCTCTACGGGAGATCTTAATGAGTACAGAGTACTCAAACATTGGCGGGAATGAGATAGCTGATGAGTTGGCGAGACTGGGCTCGGTAATAGTGGATCCTGATAGGGTGGAGGCGGTTAGGCCTCCATTAGGTTTCTATTTCAGTAGAATAAGGGAATGGGTTCTAGGCGAGACTAATCGGGACTGGAGTAACCGAACGGATTGCAGAGTATCACGGACGCTGTGGCCGATACTCAGCAAATCTGATTCGGATTTGCTTCTGGTCAGGGATAGGGTCTGCGCGAGGACCATGATAGGGATTATTACGGGCCACTGCATATTAGGCAGGGTGGCGGTAAGAATGGGGCGGAGCCTCTCGGATATGTGTAGACTGTGTGAGGATCCGGAGGAGTTGGAGTCAGTAGATTTCTCCGCGAATTGGGTGATGTCTCGAGCTGTGGACTCGAGAATCTGATAGGATTCGTAATGGGAATGACCTGGCTTCGTGACTTGAGACCGGGAATGGGTCGTTTGTAGGGTTTTGGCTCTCTTTTTTGGCTTTAGTTTCTCACCTTTTTTTCTGTCTTCTTTCTTTCTTCCCCCTTCTCTTCTTCTCTCCTCTATCTCTTATTACTTTAAGGCATCACAATGGACCGTATTGGTCTCTGGGTGAGGGTGTGAAGGTTACTTCACACCGGCCTTACTTACCTACCTATTAAAATCATCTTTGGAATTGGTACGATTCTGATTTTCCTCCATAACGGGTGAATGTAGCAGTTGACAAAGTGTTCATTTAGAGCAGATAGCAGACAAATCTTAGCATCGTGGGGTAATGAGTTGACCATCTTGTAAGTAACACAGTCCATACCACCACCATCAGGAGTCCGTTTGGATTTAAAAACATTCTTGAAATCTTCAAAGGTAAAGGGCGAACATAGCGAATTTTAAAAAAGATGTGTGAATATTGCAAAATAAAATACAGAAAAGATTGATTATTATCATCACCCAGAAAGATTGTTGAAATTTTCACGCTGATCCGGTATACGGATTATAATTTGTATTATGTAAATGTCTTCGATCTTTTAAAATCAACATATTGATTTTAATTTATATTAGCTAGCTTCTGATACATTCGCCTCTTCGGTACTCTCACTTCATTCTTTCACTCTCTTCAGCCATAAATTTCATCATTCAAGTTCTCAGGGCATTGATATCTGTTCGCCCTTTTGTGTGCAGTTACATGCCTCAAAAAAAGAGACGCAAATTCTTTATTTCACCTCGATTTTTTGTAAAAATAAAATGCTTTGCGGAAACAACAGGAATTTCAGAAACAATATTCACGTGTATATGCTCATAATCCAATTTAACATGAATGTTACAAAGCACTCCACAGAATTATATGAAAGACTCACAAATGCCAGTTTCATTCGGATTTATTGTCGCAAATTTATTGTTATTTTCAAACTTTATTCTGAACAACGTTCGGCCAATATCCTTAATGAGTTTAATTCCCTTAATATCTACTTCTTAATTTTCTGATACAAAAATATTGAATTCATAATTCTATTGTATTTAGTCTCCTCTTTTGAGGTATCTACTAACACAAGAAAATTGCCAGAAAAAGAGCAGGTTAAATATTAACAGAAACGCCGGGCTCGTTTATAAAAACAATCCAAATTCAAGAAAATCCATGAATAAATAATTATCAAAAATTAATTAAGGTGCTATTACAACGACGATATTACCGACAGCCGATTCACGACACAACGCCACTGCAATAAAGCGAGCTCGTGTGTGGGAAGAACCAAATGTTAAAACTCCGCTTCTAGCAGCTACTTAGCACACACTGCGGTCGGGTGCCACGATACTGCAGTCAGCTTATTGGTGCGAACCGTTCGGGGAATTTACGAACTCCTCACCAAGCACGTTCTCTCCACACTGTGGTTATCCAGAAGCGTTAAAGGAAATTTGAAAACTCCGCGGCAAGCGTCTCCTCGGCAACCAGTAGTGCTTATCACAGCGAATGCTCTACCACGAGTCTGATGTTAAAAAGTGTAAACGAATTTAAAAACTCCGCAACTACACTACGTAGTTAGGAATTTATTTGGGAAATTTAAAACTCCGCAACAAATAAGTTCTTTCCTGCAGGCCGGCTGCTCAATACTTAACTAACTATTTTCTTGTAAAGGTCTCTCTTTTTTAATTGTGTTAATTCCTTAGCTTTGTTTTATTTTGGCAACAAATAAAATAAAATAATCTAAAATAGAATTAAAAATAATAATTTTGTTTATCATTTTCTTGTTCCTTTTTTTGTTAACTCTTCGTTTTAATGAACTATCTTGACGAACTTTGGTGGCTAAACGAAACTAAACGGTAATTATCCTAGTGTACCACCTGGATAATCTGCCAATTCTGATTGACCATTTTTCTCTCCTTATTAATTATCCTGGTGTAACACCTACGTAAATTAATTCTTCTAAGAGTACAGCGAAGTCTACTACCGATTCGACTGTAGCGTCTTCAGGCAGCATGGGCTAAATTTTATGACACAGATAATGAGTTACAAGGTTTGAAGGACCTGGATAAATCTGATGAATATTTCACATCAGATTATTATTCAAAAATTCAATTCCTGGCATCGAAGTATACTTCATTAACGGAGTGCGAATCGCATCCCAGAATCAGCGGTCAGGCAGCAAAGAGCTCCTTCAACTACGAAGCAAGTACAACTGGTGGGCATAATGGTCTGAACAGCTGTTCTCTTGGCAAAATGGCGGCTCTTTCTCGCCAACTAGAGAATCTTCAACTTGAGTCAGATTAAGAAGAAGCTTATTATGCAATAAAACGGGCCACAATCACTCAGCTGTGGCAGCAACTAGAACATCTTAATGATGAGATGTTTTATCAATATCCTGATTCAGACCGAAATGGTTATGACTTACAGAGATATGTCCACCTTATGCAGGACGCCCAGTCAGCGTTCATCCAGCTCACAAGTGCCAATAAAAAAGTAACCCACTCTACCATAGAAGCATTGCCAAGACAAAATATATTACCCTTGCCTCCGAGCGGCATCACTAAGTTTGATGGCGACTTCATGTAGTGATCATAATTTTCGAACATATTTAAAAGGATCATCATGAACAAAAGACGGTATCCAAAAACTAACGTGATTGGCGAAGCAGGAAATCATCAATCATCTTCCTATTGTAGTGTACCTCACAAGTGTCCACTGCACACGCATTGCCCACTCTGAAACTCATACATACAATCCAAATCAGAGTAGGGTATACAATAGATCACATAACTGCATTTATCAATTAACTCACATTCACTAAAATACTGGACAAGTATGCATGGAAATGAATACAAGTTACTCAATCAGAATGCAAACAAACTATATTGAGTGTTTTGATGTAAATGAGTACATTTACAAATACCAACATTCTGATTGGCTAGTACAATTACGGACAGAGTAATGTGCTGTTTTTACAAGCCGTTTGAGTGATTGTCTTGGACGATTTATGTGTATTTTTTATTGTAACAAAAACAAATTACACATAAATCGTCTAAGACAATCACTCAATCGGCTTGTAAAAACAGCACATAAATCTTGATATATCCATGGTACCGATAAAGACAAATAGAACTTTGTCAATATGTATAATAAGTTAGAAAGGTTAAGAATTAATTTCAAACTTTGTACATAAGAAGTAAGTAAAATTAAATAAAATCAGACTTGAAATTACCATACTAATTCGGCAACAACCTGCCTAGAGTTTTAATTAAAAGTCTCAAAAACAATTCGGCAGTTCCTTTGAACGCCTTGCAAATCAGCTGAAACCCTGACAGCTACGAAAAATAACCAAGGGCTATAGGAAAATTATTCAACAATTCACAAGAAAAACCATTACATGGCGATCCTGCCAAATCTGACAATTGGCAAACATTAAACTAGGACCTATAACAAATGTCCACAGAAATAGATGAGATCTTTGCACGTTGGTCGGCGTTCCTAGAAATCGAACAAAAAGAAGAGTACGAGCCTGAACCAACAGGTTATGCAGCACCACCTTACGAACCACAATAGCAGCTTATATATACATATATGATGTACATATATAAAAATGTAAAATAAAAACAAAAAAAAAAATTTTTTTTCTTTTTTTTACAAATTAAATTTTAAAGAAAGAAACATAAATTATTAAGAAATTTTTCAATATGACGTGGTGGAAAAACATTCTGAAAGCAATCCCACTAGTTTTTGTAGGATACGAGGTAGAGAAGAATGAAAATAGAGAGGATGAACGGAACAATCAACAGATTATAGAATATATGAATACTATAAGAATACAAAATGAACATAAACAAGTAAGAGTACTATATTCGGCTGTGCCGAATCTTTTATACCCATAACCAATTTTGTGTACATTTAAAGCATATTATTTATTATTTTGTTAATCGCTATGGAATAATCTCTTTATAATAAAATATGTATCACTTTCTGTGTAGAGGGTGGTTAAATTTTAAGGGCACATGTTGAAAGTGAACTACACCTAGTCTTTAAATTTGTTTTCTGCATTTCATTTGGCATTTCTCAATCTCAAACTTACTCAATTTGATCTGTGGAAAGATACGCAAATGAGCAACGCTTTAAAGTTATTCAGGTTTTTTATAAAAATGGGCCTTCAAATCAAAATGCATTTTGTGCACTTCGTAATTCTTTTGATCAACATAATCGTTCAAATTCGTCCACAATCGGGAGAATTGTAAAAAATATTTAAATTTCTGCAAAACAGGTCTGTATAAAATGTTAGAAACTAATATCTAGCAACATGAAAGAAAACTATAACTATTCGAATTTTAATTTAGTAATATGATGGCACACAAAATAATAAAATTTAGTTTATACCGTGACAGTTTGGTAACCAGGTATAGAAGTGTTTTTTTTACAGAATCCTGATTGATATTTAGTCAAAATGTTATGCGTTTCAATATAATTTTCTAACTGCTCTTTCACCACTTTTTCCAAAAATTTTTCACATGTTTTTAATGTATTTATTGGACGATGTTCTTAACAAATTTTTGTTTTTGGCACTTTCTCTATTTGTGTCCTATTGCTTCCTTCCAATTGTCTGGAAAACACCGCGTCTCAAAAGATTTATTAATTATTTTAAGCAAAATATCACCAATAACATTCCAATTCCATCACAAGATGTTAAAAGTACATTAATGACCTTACTACTAAAACAAGTGCGAACGAGAAGTGGACTGATAAATAGAATAGGAAGCATGTCGAAGTGGATATTTGGAAATATGGACGACGAGGACAGACAGACCATACAAGCTCACCTTTTCAATATTAACGAAATAAGAGAAAATAATAATCAACAACTAGTAATTACTAATTATTTAACGCAACTTTAAACCATTAAAAAATAGTTATACAGAATGATAGAAGAAGAATCGAGTAAGAACTCAATTCTATTAACAAATTTTTAAAAATGAGAACAATACAAATACATATCTTGAACAATTAACCAATGTACAATTGATAAGAAATAAGACAGAACATTTACAAGATAATGTAATTTCTGCAAAATATTGCATTGTACATCTGAATATTTTAACTATAGATAGGGTTGCCATTCGTACTGTTTTAAACAGTACATGTACTGTTTTTTGTAATATGTACTGTTATATTCACAATACCTAAAACAGTACGAAAAAGTACTGTTTTTTTGTATTTGTACTGTTTTTGGATATACATGTATTGAATTTTGTAAGTTTTTGAAGAATGAAACAGGAAAAAATTGTATTGTTAAATGTGTACAAAAAAGGGATAAATATTTATAATTTATTTTTGAATTAACTTTTTTTGTAATCATAAATTATTTTCTTTTTTATAACTATACCACCTCTATTTGTGTTGTATAATTATTTGTTGAATTTTAAAAATTATCAAATGTATTAATTTTAAAAATTTAATTGATTTTTTTTAGGAATTTATTTTTAAAACAATATTTAATTAATACTTTTGGATTACTATATATAACTTAAAAAATATCAATTGTAATTGACAAATTATCAATTTTAAAGTAGATTTTACTTTATTGTTCATAAAAATTGTTTTTGTCCTTAAAATAAACTTCAAAAAAATTATTAAAAATAATATTATAGTCGACTTTAACAAGAAATGTTTTCTTTGTGTTGAGCCTAAGTATTATTTTCTTAAATATTGTTAAATATTGATTTTAAGTACAATAACAATTTCTATGCATGATAGATTAAGTGCCATTATTACAACTTGCCTTTAGGTAAAGGCAAAGGATTTTGTCTGCTCGATAAATAGCTTTGCATTATCACTACTTCCATTTTTTTATTGTTATTATTATTCATTTTAATAATATTTAATGAATAAAAAAATAATAATTTAAGGGTTTATAATGCAAAGCCATCTATCTTCCAAACAAAATCCTGCCTTTAGCTAACGGCAAGTTGTAATAATGGCCCTAAGTCTACTTAAAAATTGATAATTTGTCAATTACAATTGATATTTTTTAAGTTATAAATAGTTATAAAGTATTAATGGAATATTATTATTTGAAGAAACAAATCAATTGAATTTACATATAGATAATTTCAAAATTCAACTCGTAGTTTTTGAAATTCAATTACCAATTTCGAAATTCTATTTACTATTTTTGAAATTTAATTAATAACTTTTGAAATACATTAGATTATTTTCAAAATTAAGTTTGAAAATATAGTGCATAGTTCTGAAATACAGTCAAAAATGTTAAAGGATTGGTAATTCGTTTATTCAAACTAATATCAATATTAATATCGAAAAACGACGTTTAATTTGTGTTTTTGACCACGTTAGTAACTTAAGATACTATTTGTAGTTCGACTCGATCTATATATGTATTGCATTTTGAAACAAATGCAATATTTTTTGTTACGTTCTCATAGTTTTGTATATGCGTTTTATGTTATTTTTTTACTTATTTTTAAAACATATGTGATGTATTGAATTAAAGGTTAAGTCAACGTTATGTTCTCATAGTTTTTATGTTTCTTATTAACTTGTTTTAAATAAAAATGTGATGTATTGAAGTAAAAGTTATCAATAAATAAAAAAATGTACTGTGTTTTTTTGAAAAGTACTATTTTTCCCCCTCAATGTACTGTTTTTTCATTTTTCAAATATGGCAACCCTAACTATAGACGAAATAAAAAAATATCAAATTGATTATAATAAATTAAAGTATATTCTGCTGGCATATTTTAATCACTCATATCTAATTTTTGAAATAAAAATACCAATGAAATTTGTAACAGTATAATTAAGAACTATTGTACCAATACCAAATAATGAAATTGCAGAAAATAAACACGTAAAAGATTTAAGATTAAGCAAACATTGTCTAATAAAAAATAATTGTCAAATGAAAAAAAAATGATGTGGAAATTCTTTAATTGGATATGGGCATTTCCTGGGGTCACGAATGTACGTTCGTACGCTTTTGATGTACAAAAAATATAGAAAACACCACTTTTTCTAGCTTTTTTTATTACTATTCGATAGCATTTTGGCACCGCTATGTTTAGTGCAAAAGATGGATTTCATCGAGTTTAAGTTTTCATAATAATAGTTATAAACATGTGGTCACGAACGTACGCAAAATAGAAGTCAACTGTTGCTGACAGTAGTGAAATGTAAAAATCTGCGAAATTTAACGGAATATTCAAAAGTTATAAATTTTTTTAAGAGCGTATTAATGTAGGTATCTATTCAGTATTTACACAATAAAATATCTTTATTGGTTTTTGTTTAATAGGCTTAAGTACCGGTCGCGAACGTACGATTTTTCCATTTGTTTTTTATTATTATCACCATGCATTTTCCCATTAATATCTTCAAATTTCCTTAACAAAAAAATTAAAACTCAATTTATAGTTTGCAGCAACACTTATAACAAGAAAATATACTATTTTATTTAATATGAAATAATGAAATTTTAAAAATTTTTATGATATTTTTGTTTTTATTCAAGAGATGTTTTTATTAATATACATTACAGTAATACAGCAATACAACTTAGAAATTTCAATATAATCCTTTATTCCTCCAAAATCCTTATTTATAGAGAAATTATATGAATTTGAGATAAAGAGTTTTATGGGACTTAGGCGTACAAGTGGGCGTGTCACATTGTTTGCAATGTTTGCAAAATTTCAGAATCGTACATCTAATTTTGTCATTTATATTACGTTTCAATTTTGAATATACCGAAAACTACACTGTGCTGTATAAATTTACGTACATTTTGATCTATAACTCCTTTCCTTGTGCATAGATTCAAGCAATTTTTAAGGAAATATATATTCGAAGTTTCATGACGTTAATGCGTTTGGGCACAATTCTATTTTATTCGATGTTGGAGGGACACGTCTTTTTTGACCTACTCTTGAATTACTAGCTATAACTCTCTTCCTAATATTCCGATTTAGCCCATTTTTAATACCAAACAAACCTTTTGTATAAGAAATATTCTGGCAAAACTAAAGCCCCTTAGCTTTTTCGGTCCGACCTCTATCGTGCTTTCAACAGACGGCCATAGCTAGATCGTCAAAAAATCAAACACCGATTTAGAATATATATAATTTATGGGGTCTTAAATGGATATTTCGATTTGTTACAAACGGAATGACGCCAACACCATTTTTTTGGTGGCGGGTATTAAAAATTTTAGTTACGGTCACGAACGTACCAAATTTTGCAAATAAAAAAAAAACTTTTTTTAATTGTAATTTAGATTTTTTTTTATTTTCAAACCTAATTAAAATGGTGTTATGTATGGCACCTGTTGACATTTAATGCAAAGCAATTACAATAAAATGATTTTTTCGGTCGCGAAAGTACGCTTAAAATATATAAAAGAAATAAAGTAAAAAATCACCCGTAAATCGAACTTTTTTTGTTCTGCTTACACTTTTTTCTTCTTAACTGATTGGAATAAAGAAATTTTGAAGAAAGATTGCAAACAAAATACGTTTGTTGCATGAAAGATAATTAAAAATAAAAATGTCTTTAGAAATAGCTTAAAAAGAAAATATAAAATTGTTAAGCTTCCAGCCCAATTTCCTCAAGTATAAAATCTAAGATAAGCTATGGCACCATTCTATTACAAAAACATAGACTTTTTTATAATTATAAAAAGTAAAATACGTTGATAATCAAAATTTTATTTTTCAATCCTGGTTGACCATTCTGAGGAAATGCCCATATACATAGATATAATTATAATGAAAAACTCAGTAAATATAATTATGAATCAAATTTTGAAAAAATTGTTTTGAATGGAAACTATTTAATTGATTTTAATAACTGTTCTATTAGAAAATCGATGCCTTACTTCCTCAACCTCGTATCTTAAAAAATAAAATTTTTCAGGAGAGAAAAAAAAACGGTTCATCTTTTTATACTTCGGTGTTTGGTTAAAAGTTTAAATGCAATTATTAAGGAATTGATTGTATTTATGTATATTAGTATTAATAATATACTTATCTTTTTTAGTTAAAGCAATCAAAAAATAAAAATTTTATATGAGAAAATTTTGACTATAATTTGCACTTATACCCCAATTTGCGTTGATTTAAATTGCGTCTCCAAAGAAATTGTGGCTTCGAATTGATACGGTAGACTTTTGATTATCGTCGTTTTTGAATACATGCGTACAGAGGGAGTTGTCGCTTTATTTCTTGTATTGTATATCACATTTTTTTAAAATGAGATTTAAAGGCTGCAAAATGGATACATACATATTTTGAATTAAACATTATTATTTCAAATATTTTAAAATATGCTATTGTGCCATGGTGTATACACGTCACTAATGTAAATATGTAAATTATATTTTTTAAACTTATTTTATTTATTTAACTTGGTTGATCTTTATATTAACATTATTTAAGTTGTTTTGTTACAATGGTTTAAAAATGTTGTTGTTGTTTTTTAAACAAAAAGTGTCTTATAATAATAGAACTTTGTACGCAATGTTTATTGTGCTGTCGTATTTAATAAGCAGAGGCCTCTGCTAAACGGCTAAGCCAAGCCGCAACAGTTTTTGTAAGCTGTCGCCGTTTATTGTATAATTTTATCGGGCCGACATCCAAATTTGAACGCAGTTGCTAATTTTTGATAACAAATCACTGGTGGCGTCAAATAAGATCGGCTAAGGACTCTTCTGTTTTTGTTTATCAAACAAAATTTAATTTATTTACTTGAGTTTGCCATTACAACATCTAAAATGTACTTTTCGCACAAACTGGCTAGTATTTTGTTTTTTTTTTACTTGTTTTTGGCATTATGAAAGAAAATATTTATTTTTATAATTGTTTTACATCAGCTGATTTAAATTCCAAATAGCACACTTAATTATGAGGGGTTGTTCACAATAGTCTTAATTTTTCATGTTATTATTATAAGACATATGACTTTATGACACTACTGTGAATCCCCCATATATTTTTTGTTTAGTTTCTTCTCAAATTGTTTTTTATTTAATCCCTTATAGTTTAAGCTATATTAGCACAATAATTTTTGTTTTCAGCACTTGAGATTGAAGCAAAAATAGGAGAATCAGCGTTAACATTTTTTATTGAGATTTTCTCAACCTTGTGTAACGCACAATCTTGTGTAACGCACAGCAAACATGCAGAATTTGACCTGCTTTTCCTGGAGTATAATATAATACTCTTGCAGCTAAAAGGCAACAACATATTTTTTTAGAATCCCAGAAGTTGCTTCTATGATGGACCGTAACTTTGAATGTAGTTCATTTAAATGTGACTCTGAAGAATTTTCAGATGAATTTCTGTATGGAGGAAGAAGCCAAGGTTCTAAAGGATAATCATAATCACCTAAGACAATCATACAAAAACTATATATTTTATAACTAATTTAAAAAATATATACATCTATATATATAAAAATCAATGTGTGTTTGTATGTTTATATGTTTGTTTGTGCTTTATAGACGGTTAAACGACTGGACCGATTTCCTTGAAATTTTCACAAAATCTTCCTGTATGTCTGGAAGGAACTATAGGCTATACTTTGGTTTGAAATTGTAAGTGGGCGGGGTGCCACGCCCTATTAAAGAATAAGTATTAAAAATTATATATCACAAAAGTTAATGCAGCTAGAGTCTTCAAATTAAGTACGGTAAACTTTGACATCCACGCGAACATTTGGGTAAAAAATGGGCGGACTTGCAATAGTAGGCATGGCCACATGAATTAAATACTAAAATTCGTATATTTGGAAAACGATATCGATTAGAGTAGTAAAATTTTGCAAGAGCAACTTTGACACCCAAATGAACATTTAGGCAAGAAATGGGTGCATTATCAATAGTGGGCGTGGCACCTACCATATGAATTAAATACTAAAATTCGTATATTTGGAAAACAAAATCGATTAGAGTACTAAAATTTTGCAAAAGCAACTTTGATATTCAAATAAACATTTATGGAAAAAATGGGTGCATTAACAATAGTGGGTGTGGCACCTGCCATATGAATTAAGTACTAAAATTTGGGGTGGCGAAGCACACCGGATATTAGCTAGTATGTATATATTAACTAGTATTCTGGTTGATCTATTTCGATTTTAATTCCTTTCGCTCGATAATTTTCATACATGTGAGTCATGGCTCGTACCACCAAAGCGGCCATTCACAGTCTTTATGAGGATTTCGTGATCACATAACTGAAATAATCGTAAATTGATCGAAACGTGAAATATGTACTCACATACTGAATTCTGTATAAGTAGTATGTTTCATAGATTTTACTGACATTGCATTGATGCTGTGCTTCAATTTTCGATTGAAAAACAAATGTTCGTTAGCATTTGGCCTGATTATTTGGATGTGAGTGTCATCCACTGCCCCAATTTCACCCGGGATTTCACTTATATTGTAAAAATATCTTCTGGCTCTTTTATATATGTTTGGGACAAAGAATTTTTTTAATATTTACACATAATTCGAATATTCAACTGGATAATGACTGTTGAAAATAAATTCATATTGGTTGGCACTCGTGCTGGACGCAAAGTATTCTGTTCTTATTTAAATCTTTAAACTGTGAAACATTTGTCAATATTTTTCATTTCTATATAACAAAAACAAGTTTTATTTAATAATTTTAAACTTTTTAATAAATTTTATGGTTTAAAGGTCTACTGATGATCTGGCATAATCACCAGTGAAATGCATATAGACCAGCTTAAACCCAACAACCAATAAAACTAAAACTTTGAAAATTATTGGGAGAATATCCTAAACAATTAGTAAATTTTTTATGTTAATAAAAGAAATTTTATTATTCGGTTGCTCTTAATGTATATTTTGTGTTAACCAATGTGTTAGCCAAATTTATAAGGGATTAGAATAATAAAATAATGCAAATTGAATAAAATTGTTGGTTGGGTTTATGAGGAAGTTTTTATTTTTGTTTCTTGATTTATTTAAAATTCTCATTGTTTATGAAAAATTTTAAATAAAACTTGTAATAATTTTAAAATTTTTAATAAATTTTATGGTTTAAAGGTATACTGATGATCTGGCATAAGCACCAGTGAAATGCATATAGACCAGCTTAAACCCAACAACCAATAAAACTAAAACTTTGAAAATTATTGGGAGAATATCCTAAACAAATAGTAAATTTTTTATGTTAATATAAATAATATATTAAATAAAAAATAAAAAAAAAATTTTTTTTGGCTCAGGTGGGATTCGATGCCACGTTCTCTCTAACCAGTATACACGTTTGTATGTATGTATGTATGTTGTTGTTGTAATGTTGTTTTTGTGAAAAAAAAATCGAGGTGGTCATGGGAATTTTTATGAATATTTTAATATTTATGATATTATATTTATGATATTTATGATATTTTAATACCTCACCTCATACACACGGACAGATTGACAAAGCTTAATCGACTTTCCTATTCATAAGCTTTCAGAAAATATATAATTAATGGGGTCGGAAATGAAAGTTGTTGAAATTTCACACGGAATGACAAACCTATATATACCCTTTTTCACTGTGTGAAGGGTATAAAAATGGATAAGAATTAAGGATCAAACAATAATAAAAGAGATAATACAATTCCTCTTAAAAATTAAGCAAAAAGTGCGTGTTTATCTTCTCCCTTTGGACTATGTTTAAGAGAATCGATAAACAATTTGAAATTATAACAGATCAGATTAGGGAGAGTGAAGAGCGAATTCTTAAAAAATAAAAAATAAATGACGTTGAAACCAAACTCTTAAATGAACTAGACAAACGTATGTGTGATATAGTAAGCGTGTGATATAGTCTCTTATTTAGAAAACAGTGTACCTTGAAAAATTCACTTTAAAACGAAATAAAAACTTTAAAATCACATATTAATCGTTAAGAAAACTCATCTGTATCATAAAAAGAATTGCTTAAGTAGTGAGTTTACCTTGCAAGGGTTAGTTTATATAAAAGTTAAGCCGAGTGATGAACGTATACATATAGAAGACTTAAATGAACTAAACAAGTTTTTTCCAGTATCTAATGAGAACGTACAAGAGCGAATTTCGAATTAATGCAACTATGCTAACATATTTTTTTAAATCCGTCTACTGTGCTCAATCTTATTTTTTTATACCCTTCTCCTGTGGTGCACAAGGGTATATATATATAGCTTTGTCATTCCGTTTGTAATTTCTACATTTTTCATTTCCGACCCCATAAAGCATATATTTTCTGAAAGCTTATGAATAGAGGAGTCGATTAAGCCCTGACCGTCTGTCCGTGTGTTGGTTGAAATCAACTTTTAGAAGCAACTATATGTTCCTCAGATCTGAGTATGGTATCAATCTTTTGGAAATATCCGGGAATGAATCGCTATTGAAATTCAGCACAATCGCCCCATAACTTTATGAGATATGATCAAAAAACCACGACCACCTTGTTTTTTTCACAATAACAACAACAGCATACATATATACTGGTTAGAGTAAACGTGGCATTGAATCCCAGCTAAGCCAAAAAAAAAAAATTTTTTTATATTATATTTATATTTTTATTATTTTTTTTAATTTAAAAAAAAAAAAATTTTTTTATTTTTTTTTATTGTTTTTGTTTTTAATACATTTTTTTTTTTGTAATTTTTTTTTTTTTTTGAAGCACATACGTAAACTAAATTTATAATTCTGCAATGTGATGTTTTGTATATGTATGTACGTATTTCATATGAGATGAATACAAACAATTGCTATTGCATGACTACACGTTGTGAAGGGTATATAAGATATATAGTACTTTTACTTGTTTCTTTGTATTTTTACTTTAAATTATGATTTAAAATTTATTCTAACTGATTTTCTTAATTTTGCCTTTAATTTTGTATATTTATTATCTGAAAATTTTTTTGCCTGCAGTTATGATTATATTTATACATATATTATCTGAAAATTATACATATATGCCTTTTGCAAGTATTATATAACCTCATTTATTGCGATGTTTTTCTTTAGTAAATTAATTTTGTATTTGTTTTATTTTAATAACGTTGCCTTGTCTGTATTATTTGTTTATGTTTTCCGCAAATAGTTCTGGGTTGGGTTCTACAGTTAGTACTAGAAATATGATTCAAATTCTTACTTAACAACGTGATGGCCTCAACATATGTCATATTAATGCTCAAAGTTTACTTCACAAAATGGATAATTTTCGATATTTCTTTGAGGAATCTAAAATGGATATTGTGTGTGTATCTGAATCATGGTTTGATAGAGATCTACCTAATAGTTTTGTTATGGCCAACGGATACAAATTACTTCGAAATGATAGAAAGAGTTATGCTGGTGGCGAGGCAATATATATCAAGAATGGCATACATCAAAGGAAATATTAAGATCAAAGGATAATAAGCCAATTGAGTATTTATTTATTGAAATGTTTGGTGGTGACAAAAAATTATTGCTGGGTTGTGTTTACCGTCCTTGTTCTAATGTACCTTATGATGCTTTTATGCGTGACTTGGAACTACTTGCTTTGCAATACATATTATTGTTGCAAGTGATTTCAACTGCAGCATCTTGTCATACACAAATTCCAACCTGTCTAGCCAACTAATGTCTATTGGTCTACATATTGTAAATACTGAATATCCTACACACTTCACAAGCACCAGAAGTACACTACTTGACATATTCATAATAGGGAATGTGTCAAAATTGTTACTTTTTAATCAAGTCGGAGCTGAACGCGAATATTCTTTTTTTAATGTTTTGCAAAGGTTAATTGAGATTCCGGGTGACTGCACCTCAGTACAGTTAACCGACGCCACGCAGATAACCAATGCGAGAGTGAGACGCGAAACTCTCGAAGCCGGATAAAAAATACGGTCTGATTGCCCTTAAGAGATAATGAAAATGACGCGCGAGCTCTTGACCCGACCAGAGCTGAATCACGACTGTAACCTTTTTTATGCAAAGTGTTTGAACGGTTACTACATAAACAAATGTTTAAATACTTAAATGATCACCAGCTCTTAGTTAGAGAAAGACACAGCTGTATTACATCTCTTATAAGCGTATCTGAAGATATCAGGTGCAGTATTGATAATGGTGGTGTTACGTTTCTTGTACTTTTGGATCATTCTAAGAATTCGATTCTGTCAACCACGAAATTCTATGCGCTAAGATATATAACCAATTTAATTTATCAGCAAGTGCCACTTTACTGCTAAGGACTTATGTATCTAGCTGATCGTTACCAATCAGTATCCATCGGTAACTCAATATCTTCTGCATTACATAAGTCAAATGGAGTACCGCAGGGTTCTATTCTCGGACCATTACTGTTCTCACTATATATCAATGACTTACCTAGTCGTCTGTTGCACAGCAGTATTCATATATATGCTGATGATGTACAAATATATACATATAAGTTGCGAAAAAAAACTTTATACATGAGCGTATAGAAAAGCTTAACGTGGACCTAAATAGAATATTTATATGGGCATCATCGAATGAACTTTACCTGAATCCAAAAAAGTCAAAGTGCCTCATAATATCTTAAAGGAATCAAAACATCATTGTTGATATTCCGGTCTTACCTAATATCAAACTATTGCGGTTGTTGAATCAGCAAAGAACCTTGGTATTATTTTCAATAAATCACTTCAATGGAATACTCATATAAACTCTGTTTCTGATATGAAGGAACTTCTCAATATTCTAAATCATTATACGGAGTTGAACTAACGCAATTGCTTAAAATTAAGTCATTATTATTTTTACACAAAATTATCAACACACAAGAACCAATTTATTTATTCAATTTAGGGACCGAAAATAACAGTTATTTTGAAATTTTAAAACAAAAAAAGCATATAGAAGTAAATGTCGGAAAACGGATTCAAGTATACCATATTGATCCTTATGCATTAGTCTATGATAAAATATGTTGCTTTTTAAATTTTTGCTATTTATTTTTTCGATCAAAAATAAAAGTTATTTTTTTGATTTTTATTTTTTCGATTAAAAATTAAAGTTATTTTTTTGATTTTTATTTTTTCGATCAAAAATAAAAGTTATTTTTTAATTTTTATTTTTTTGAGCAAAAATAAAAGTTATTTTTTGCTTTTTATTTTTTCGAGCAAAAATAACAGGTTTTTTTTGATTTTTATTTTTTTGAGCAAGAATAAAAGTTATTTTTTGCTTTTTATTTTTACGAGCAAAAATAAAAGTTATTTTTAAATTTTTATTTTTTCGAGCCAATATCAAGTATATTTTAAACATCAGAATTTAGTTTTACTATCATGAGAGCTTCCAAATTGTCCACTGACAAATTGTACCGCAACTCTCCTAGAACCAGTTTTAAGGCTGAAAAGGATTTCTCTACAGTAACTTGTGTCGCAGGTAGAGAATGCACAACAAAATCCATTCTATGTAGCCATGGAAGTACATATTTCTTACTGTTATTTTAAAAACTTTTCAGCAATCATGTAGGATGATTTACTAAATACCTGAACAACTTCGTAACTCAAGCAAACCAGCGCCCACCATTGATATAGAATACATCAGGGTACACTTATACAAGGTGGCGGTGCAAGCCCAGCTGACTATTTTTTTGTGTTCTGGAGAATGTCAAAATACATACTTAAAAAAATTATTTCAACTTCGGAAATTGTCAAACTCCATACATAAAAAAAGAGAGACAAAAATTGCTCTCCTTTACGCTATCACCTTATGTAATTACACCATGGAATACATAGTACACAAAAATGTGAGAAATCACATAAAATGTGATCATCGTGGGGATTTTTTATGCACATTAAAATAAATATTTGATATTAACTAAATTATTCTAACACGTACATTTCGTTAGAAAATAACTTTTATTTTTGCTCAAAAAAATAAAAATCAAAAAATAACTTTTATTTTTGCTCAAAAAAATAAAAATCAAAAAATAACTTTTATTTTTTTCAATCGCCTACAATTTGCTCGATCTCGATCTAATAAATGAAAAAATATTATTAAAATTAGATATCTTTACAAACACCATACGACTGTGGAACTCACTACCCAACACAATGCAAACTATAGGCAACGTTAAACAATTTAAAAATAAATTATTCTTGAGTTTTTAATATTTTATATATTTTCTTTTGTATTTCATACGTATGTCTAACAACTTTTTATATTATTTTGTGATTTATAATACTTATACATAGCTGTAATAAGTAAAAAGTATGCATGTATTTAACAGCACTATAAGATCACATACTGTAATTTAAAAGATTCATTTCATGTTGTATGTGATATACGATTTAATAAATAAATAAAGTTTACAAGTGTCGATCTTATAAAATTTTATGTTGGTAGCTGCTAATTTCAATATAGGTTCAATGGCAGTAGGCTTTGTGCAGCTTTCAATTCACCTTCTATGTAGTAAGAACATATGTAAACGCAATATTACTAAGTCGGTAGTTTTTCACATAACTGAACGATACATTTTGTTAATAAAATTTATGAACTCTTTTTGTTTTCTTACTTTTAATAACCGCCACCAAAAAAATGGTGGGGGTGTATTTATTATGTCATTCTGTTTGTAACACTTCGAAATATTAATTTTAGGTCGGGGTTTCATTTTATGACGATCTAGCTATGTTCGTCCGTCTGTTGAAAGCACGATAGAGGTCGGACCGAAAAAGCTAGGCGCCTCAAATTTTGCCAGAATATTTCTTATATAAAAGGCTTGTTTGGTAAATCGGAATATTATGAAGAGAGTTATAGCTCGTAGTGCAAGAGTAGGTCGAAAAAAACATCTCCTTCCAACATCGAATAAAATGCAATTGTGACAAAACGCATTAACTGAGAACCTCGAAATTTCGTATGTATATTTCCTGAGTAAAAAAAATATTTTATCCCGAAGTCCATCAATTAGGAAAGGAGTTAAAAATCAAAATGTACGAAAATTTACACCGCGCAGTGTATTTTTCGGTATTTTCAAAATTTAAAATGTAATACAACTGACAAAATTAGATGTATGATTCTAAAATCTTGCAAACATTGCTTTTTGGTCAAAGGCTTTCTACTAACGGAAAATAAATGTGATACAGCTACTTTTACGCCCACCTCCCATATAACGCCTTATCTAAAATTCATATAACTTCTTAAATGGACAATAGTTTTGAAAAAATAATGTACCCTGTGTTGAAATATCTAAGTCGTATTTATTAGCAGAAACAACTTCGACACGACTTATATAAGGTCCATTTCGCACATTATCTACTAATAATTAAATTCAAAAACTCACAAAAACGACAAAATTATATAAGGATTTACCTTAAATTCATATAATTTCTCTATGGACAAAGTTTTTGGAAGAATTAATGACTATTTTGAAATATCTAAGTTGCATTTATTAGCAGAAAATTTATTGACACGCCTACTTTAATGCCCACTTTTATTGAAAGACAAAATTTGCAAAAATATTTTATTTTCATATCGAAGTTATTCAAAGAAAGTGATACATATCTCTAATATAAAAAATTCTTGTGTCGTAGTGTTTGTGAATAAACTCCTCCGTAATGATTCCACCGATTTTCATGAAATTTCGTGTGCATATCGGATCAGTCTGAGAATCGGTCAACATATATTTTTCATACCCCTCAACGCCACGGCTTTTTTCACGCCCCTCCAGGTAGGCTAGACTGCTGGACCGATCTTGAAATTTTCACATAATATAAGTAAGACTCTGGTATGATTAATAGAATACTTTTTTAACCACGAATACTTAAACGTCCACATTTTTAAATAATGCTTGCATCGATATAGTTTTTAGTATTTATCTCAAATTGTACACAATTTATAGTCCAGCCAGTCAACATATATTTTTCATACTCCTAAATATTTAGGGTGACTAACCCCAAGGGACAATTTATGCCTCACTTAAATAACGTAATGACTTCGATGAAATTTTAAAATAAGACAGATCTGCGTACCGTAGAGCATATATGGTTTACGTTTTTTTATGGACTCCAAGTAAGTTACTTATTTTTATTGAACTAAAAAAATATTTCCTAAAAATAATTTATATTGCAAAACAACGTTTGCCGATTCAGCTAGTTTTAGTATAAAGAGATAATTCCATAGCGATTACTGTTAATAACAAAATAATAAATTTTGTACTAAAGTACAAAATTGATGTACTAAAAGAACATTAATTTGGTGGTGGGTATAAAAAAATTCGGCATAACTTGTTATCATTACGATCCATAATATTTGATGACCCCCTTACTATTTTTCTTTTAACTCTTTCTAAAACAGATTTATCATCTTCAAATAACAAAGAAACACAATCCAATTAATTAAAAAAAAACGCAACTAATATTTTTAAAGAAAAAATGAGATTTTGTTTTTATAATTCTTGTGTTTTTCTATTTGCTCATAAATACAACCCTGAGGGTTACTCCGTAATTTGATTTGAAAAGGTTTTCTTTCGAATCAAATTACGTGGGGTTACCCCGTGATCGTTACGGACGAGTTACACAGTACCATTGAACTTTCGATTCTGAAATTGCTTTCGAAAAAATATAAATTATTGAATCGAAATAGGCGGTAACACATCTGTGCTATTTTAAGAATGGAAAAAGCAGTTTTTTTGATCCTCCGTAAAAAAATATTAATCTGCCATTGAAATACAACGTTGATGTATGTTTATTGTCTAAAATCTTTAACGTTGAAGACGTGAACCCTAATTGCCATCTTTTAAATTACAATTTTTTTTCTAAACTCTGTCCTTATAGGTATGGTGGTTGTGCCATATGCAATTTGCTATCAGTCTACATGTGATTATTGTTGAGATCGTAAATTTTAGACCGAACTTCGTTTTTGTATCAGTTTTCTGTTCATGTAGTTTATTGACCGAGATTTGTGCTAGGGAATTGATACGGTTATTAACCTTTCTTTTGGGTATTAGCAATGAGATTTTAGGGGGCGACTTTAACGCCCGTCATACTGTCTGGGATGACAGACTTGATTCCTTTCGTGGATGCCGATCAATCAATCAATCTGATTTTGTCTGTTTAAATTATGGTTTCATCACTTTTCATCCACATCTAGATTTATGTAATTAATTATCCAGTGGTTAAATGTATATTGATTTGTTGTTTTATATTTTGTTTATATATTTTTGTATAATTTTAGATTCCTGATGATGCCAACCGATGGTAGGCGAAATATTGAAAATTGAAAAATAAATAAATAAACAAATATTTTTAACTTAATTGTTTGACCTCAAGCTCAACTAATATAAAATAAAGATTAAAAAATATTGTTAAAAAAGATTATAATTAAATTTTGTACATAAATATGCAATTTTTACAGTTTATATACGTTTGGCTGCACAATTACGCAATAACTGACATGAATTCAGTTGACTAATTTGGTTTCAATTAGTTAAATATAAGGTCAAAAGGTACTCTTTACAAGTAAAATAAATAAATAAATGCAATTAATTTATAAATAAATAAATAAAACTTTTTATAAGACTGTTATAAATTTTTGTATCTCCTTCGGTACATTTTTTAAATATTAAATAGATCTTTTGAACTAATATGCACTAACGTATTTTGTTTGAAATTATTTCTGTAATTTGAAATACATTTTGAAGGCTAGAGGAAATCCTTAAAATATAATTTTAACAATTCTTTCTTATACCACTGACAGACATACAAATATAGGCATAAACTAGTTTGCCCGATGGTTTAATTTAAACAGCGTTGTCAACTTTAAAATTTCAAAAAGCACCATAACCCAGGAAAAAACGCGTTATTCTCAAAAAAAAGCACTAAATTTATAATTTGTAAATTATTTTTTTATTTATTTAATAAAATTATACATTTATATAAATTTCTTTGCAAATAAGACATTTTTAAATGAATATCAGAATAAATAACAAAAAAATTTACAAAAATCAAACAACGAATATCTTTTAGTCAGTCAGTACAGATTTACATAGATACATATATTTATATGTAAATAAAAATAAACAAAAACATTGGAAAAAAGAACAAAAATATTTAATTATTAAAGTAATTATCAATTCACAATATATCACAGGAGTGATGCATTGTAAGAAATTTATTTCAACATTTAGAAAAAATTACGACAGGATTAATTTTTCCATACCTGATGCATTTAAACGACGTTTAATAAACATATGTGAATTTGTTGTACAAAATATTAAAGAAATTATTCACCAAATAAGTACAACTATTATTTAATATTTAAATATTTTTATGTTACATATTAGAGTAATTAAATAGAACTATTTCTAACTAAAAATTATGAAAAATTTTAATAAACTTGCAGTTTAATAATTCGATTAGGATTTAAGCTTTTCTCTGTGTAAATAATATCAAATATCAATGTTAACGTCAATTATTTCTTCATTATTATCACTATCATCTGGCCACAACATAGTCTTAATTTCAAATTGTAATGCTTTATAAATATCATTGCTATTAATCAGAATATTTACTTCATCAGGTAGGTTTCGCAACAGGAATTTTCCCGTTTAAGCCCATTTTTAATGCGAAGTAAGGCATTAACTGAATTTAAAGACATTCGGTTGCGAATTTTAGATTTAAACACATTCATGGGAGCGACAAAAGTTTAACGTTTAAGTTGAATGCTTCAAAGGGATTTAAGTTAACTGTATCTTTGTACGATTTAACTTCAATCCAAAAATCGAGTGGATTCAATATTTTGCCATTGGTAACGGTAAAATATCTTCTTTTGTATGTGATAAAATATTTCTAACATTAATTATGTTAATTTTACTCAAAATTTCAAGGTTTTCTGGTAAAATTTTTAAACGCTTAAAGTTGTGGGACGCTAAAAGTTTGCTTTAAGGTTTAATCATTTATAAGATGATCTCAAAAGAAAAAGGAATTTCTTTTATTCACATTCACCTCAAATGCATATACATATGTATAAAGTTAGACATTTTGAAACAAAAACTTTCTGGGCAATCAATTATCTTATAAATAATTAAATTTTTAGCGTAATATTATTTTCTTGCCGAGTTGCATGTAATTGTACTATAAGTTACATTTTGGTAGTATGTATATAAATTTACACTTACAAAAATTTTTTTTCAATTAATTAATTTGAATTTTAGTGTTTGGTGTCACCGAAATAAAAAGAAAATCACTAAAAACTAAAAAAAAATCACCAAGCACTGACTCACAATTTTTCCGCTTTCTAAATGTTAAAAATCACCAAAAACGGTGACAAAATCACCGAGTTGACAACGCTGAATTTAAATTTAAGTTAACGGACACTCAGTGCCATTAATTAAAATTAGGATCTGGAAGGAGAGATTATTGGTTTTTCTTTATTTTAACTACATTTTTTACCTAAAATTGATCGATCAGCTAAGTTTATTCATTAACTTTTAACGTTAGGTTTATATCCTATAAAAAAATAATATGAAAGATCAATAATTTTACATTTGTTTTTTAAACAACAAATAAATTTCTTACAATATTATGGAATAATATTTAAAGGATTTATTTTCTGATTTTTGGAAACTTTTCGCGTACTAAATATACTATAGTACGATTAGTTACAAAGATATATGAAAATAAACTTTAAAAAAAACCGGCTTTTTCGGATAAAAAAACCGCTGTATTCGATATTAGAAATAACAACATTTAGAAAAAACCGTCAGCTGAAAGAGGGAAAAAACCGGGTTTTCCACCGGTTGTAAAACCGAGTCGATCACCCTATTGCATACGAATTCTTTCTTTAACAGTATGTTTCCTGTTCTATGTGCATTCATTGAAGGAAGAAAATCTAATCATTCTGTAAAAAAATGTCTTCCCGGAGACACTAAAGTTAGTATTGAAATCTGGCCTCGCATACTAAAGTTTTTCTGCGTGGCGGCATGCGGCCGTGCTAACGGGTTTTCTCCTCCAGTTGGACGTGGAAAGCCATCATGGCCTTATCTCACATGGTTTTAAAGCACCCCCCTCTCAAGAGACTGACGAACATCAAGTGGGTGCTTAGATCTGACCGGGTTGAAATACTACCGTTCATTAATAAGGGTAAAGACTAAGTATGCCAGATCCACTTCGGCTTATGCTCATATGTATATCAACAGTAAAATTTTCAAAATTCTAGCTCCAATTCAGCTAAGATCAATTTACCTTGCAGCCAATAAACTTCTGAAAATTTCCTGTTATAATTCGTCTCTGATGAAGGTACATAGTTAGGTCTGCGTTCATGCATCTTAGTAATAGGTATTTCTTTGCGTACGGTAAATACAGGGACATATTTGATACTATTCAGGTATTTAGTGACTATAAGTCAACTGTTAGATTGTTATTGAATCATCTTTTATTAAGAGCAGGGGTATCGCAAGCGATGCTGTCAGCGCTCATTTTCATTTTACAACACATTTTTATTTGTCGAACGATTTGCGACAGATGCCTCAATCACTGATAGCGGAACCGGTTGTACATTCTAACTGGTCATATTTTCTTGAATATATTGCCATACAGATTGTAATCACCCTCCGGAGAGTTGATAACCATCAAAATGGCAATTGATATTGCTATTGAGGATAATGTCTACCGTCTTATCATTTATACAGAAATTATACAAAATGCTTGTATTTTATTAAAACGACATAAATACGGTAACTATTTAATTTCGAATATTTTAAATATTATAGGAAACATTCTGGAGGAGCACATTTTATGGGTTCAAGTTCATGTGGGTGTACGTTTTAATAATAGAGAGCGTATTTAAGTGTTAGAAACTCTTAAAAACAGGAGTGGCTGGCGTTTTATCAATCTAGATCTCAAATGTTGGGTCGGTTTTTCTATTCTTTGTATCCGGTAATAACTGTAAAGCCATGGTACACAGATGTTTTTTTTTTTTGATTCAATTGATATAAAGAAAGCCAACGGATATAAGTATGTGATATTTGTAGAGTGACAGACAACTACGAACAATTTATTGATTTATTAAATTCGCACGATATTGGTAGGTAATTTTAAAATTAAAAGAAAAACTATTTTTTGAGAAACATACATAAAACTCGTACATGGAAACCAACATTATTGGATAACCTTTTTTACACAATTCATATTTGGAAACTTCACTTGATGACAATTGCATCTACGATTGACTTCAAGAGTTCAAGTGATACCAGTTTCCTACACAAAGTTATAGGTCAACTAGTTTATCAACTTACGCAACTGGTATACCTTTGCAACTTTGGTTGGTACACCTGCCATTTGAAATTATAATTAAAAATATAATATGAATCTTATTTAATATATATGTAAGTAAAAATGTGGAAAAAACTAATGTTATTTATTAAATTACAAAAGTAATCATTTTTCAGTCCGTCTTACAAAATTTTCTTTTTTCGAATAATAACAAATTCAAAACATATTTAAACATATAAAAAAACATACAAAAGTATAAAACAAGAAAGTGTTTTAAAGTAAAATAATAATTATACAACACCCTCTCTTAATTAGACAATTTTAACAAATCTCTAATTACTGTAAAATTATATTTATCTAAGGATTTTGTAAATACATCAGCAACTTGATCTTTGGTTGAAATATGATGTATCTTCAGATTACCTTTCGATACATGATCTCGTATAAAATGATGTTTAATGTCTATGTGTTTTGACCTTTTAGATTCCGAATTTGCGGACATAGCTATGCAACCAGCATTATCTTCATAAAGTAGTATTGGTTATTCGGATGTTGTAACCTTCATGTCATCTAAAATTCCTTTCAACCATATGCCCTCGGAAGTAGCTAAACTTAGAGCCACATATTCAGCTTCACTTGAAGACATTGCTACTGTTGTTTGTTTTTTACTACACCAAGACACAGGGCAACCATATATGTAAAAATATAAATAAATATACCCACTTGTTGACTTTCGATCAATAGAATTAGAGGCCCAATCAGCATCTACATAACCAACCAGAACATCTTTACTTTCGCAACAGTTGTCAAATTTTAACTTAAATAATTTAGTCCCTTTAAGATATCGTAGAATTCGCTTAAGAGTTGACCAATGTATCTCACCAAAGTTTTCTTGAAATCGTCCCATGTATCCAACAGCAAGCAAATATCTGGGCGAACGCATAACATCAAATACATCATACTTCCTAAGAGTTCTCTGAATGGCTTATCACAAGTTTCCTTTTCATTACATGGTAATTAAAGACCTTTTTCCATTGGGGTATCAATATGGTTACTTTCAGTCATTTCAAATTTAGACAATATTCTCTCAATACTAGAAGTTTGGCTGAGATACATTTTACCATCTTGATTATACTAAATTTTTATGCCAAGATAATAGCTTAGTTTACCACAGTCAGACATTTCAAAAACTTCAGATAATTTATTTTTAACATATTCGATGTCTTCCAAGTCATTTTCAGTAATTAAAACATCATCCACATAAATCAGTAGAAATATTATTTTTCTATTAATACTCTTTATATTAAGGCAATAATCGTGTTGTGATCTTTTAAAACCAAGTTCTTGAAGAACTGTATTGATCTTTTCATTCTAACATCTAGGACTTTGTTTTAATCCATACAACGATTTTATTAAATTCAATGCTATTTCTGATTTTACCTTCATACCTTCTGGAACTTCCATATAAATTTCTTCTTTTGGTAAAATGTGTAGCCTCTTTTAACACCTACAGCTAATACTGTACGTACTGTACTTAATTTTGCAACAGGAAAATGTTTCAACATAATCAACACCACATTTTTGTAAGAAGCCTTTTACAACTAACCTTGCTTTAAAACGTAGAGGGTTTCCATTTGAATTAGATTTTATAGCAAAAACCCACTTTGATTTAAGCAGTTTTTTATTACTTGATTTTTCAACCTTTTTCCAAACTTTATTTTTATCTATGAAATCTAGTTCGCTTTTAATTGCCTTAAGCCACTGATCTCGATTTAATGAATTTTCAATTTCTGAAAACGAATTAGGAACCTCATCAAACGGCTTCCAATATAGATTCATAAAGCTCGGTAAATCTATTTGGAGGTTTTCTTTGTCTCATACTTTTTCTAGGTTCTGTTTCTATCAGCTTCTTGTTCTTGTACACTAGTTTCAGAACACTGGTTATCTCCTTCCCCCTCTTGTTGGTTTGGTTCTACAAATATATTATCTATGTCATTTGTATCATCACTATTATCACGTTCTATTAGTTGTATTTTGGATGCATTATTTTTGATATCTTTAAATGGAAAATTTGATTCGTTAAATTTACAATTACGCACAAGGATTACAGTACGTCTGTTTTCATTCCATAGTCTGTAACCATTAGGACTATGACCCACCATTATATATTTACAACTTTTAGCATCCTACTTTTTTCGCTTTTGAGTCGGAATCCATGCATATACAGAGCAGCCAAAAACTTCGAGTTTTGTTAAATCAGGTTTCTCATTAAACCACATTTCAGCTGGAGTTCTTTTATTACATGTTAACGATTTAGTGGGGCTTCTATTTATTAAATAAGTACTAGTATATAATGCTTCACCCCATAAAAATTTTGGCACGCTAGATTCAATCATAATTGCACTAACTTTTTCTAAAACAGTCCTATTAAACCTCTCTGCCACACCGTTTTGACTTGGTACACCTATTGCCATACTATGTTTTACTAAATCATCGTAAGCTTGCTTGCTTATGTGACCCATACGTCTATGCCACAGTAGTCCCGATTCGACTTTAGCTAAATTTGATACTGACCTTAAAATCTTGATTTTTACCTCAAATAAGTTTCCTATTCTTTTTGCTGTAGCTATATTATTTCCATTTTTTACTAGATCAGCTTTATCCTTCATAAAGTTTACTTTGATACCAGCTTCTACAATACGACTCACACTTAAAAGATTTTCTCGAAAATTTGGACTATATAAAACGTTCTTTATGTTCAAATTTACGTTATTGTTGCTTAAGCCTTTAATTTTTCCAATCTTATTGACTACAACATATTCGCCATCTTTTGCAACACTTATGTGACGTGATTCAGTTAGTTCATTTATTTCCGAAAATATGCTTATATAATTTACGAAATGATCGGTAGCACCTGAATCTAAAGCAAAAGATACCACTTCTGTTTTATTGTAATTTTTACATATATTTGAGTCTGCCATAAAACTAACACTTGGACTAGCAGCAATTTTTGCCTCTTTCATACGACAGTCTTTTTTCATATGGCCAAAACGTCCACATTTATGACATTTTCCGTTAAATTTTGTCTTCTTTTTCCTTGTCGTAAATGCAGTAATTTTTTCTTCAACAGTTTCCGTTTGTCTTTGTTTCTTTTTTAATTCTTCAGCTAGCAACCGTTGTTTAACAGTTGACACATTTAGCTCTTCAGTTGTTAAATTTTCCAAAGCATATGACTCTGGGAGAGTTAAAAACAGTTGAGATACTAAATCTGCCTCTTCTGGCTTTGCAACAGCCGACTTTAGTTGACGAATTAAGTGATCGAATTTCAGTAAATGACTTGCCATATCATCTCCATCATGCAATCTTAATTTTGCAAGTTCTTTTCTTACCAAAGTTTGATTTTGTGCTGATTTCTTTTTAAAGGCTCCACACAGCGATTCCCACATTTCGTTTGCAGTCTTCTTGTCTCTTACATATTCTATGTAGTCATCATGAATAAACGAGACTATAACATCTTGAGCTCTTGCATCCAATTTAAGGAATTCATGTTCAGCCTCGGTAGGTGCTGTCTCAACAGATTTCAAACAACCTACCGATGAAAGATGTCTCTCTACCCGGAACTTCCAATTATCAAAATTAGTGCCAGCAAATTGCACAATACCAGTTGATTTTTCCGTGGGACCCATAACCTCTTATTTAATATATAAGTAAAAATGTGGAAAAACTAATGTTATTTATTAAATTACAAAAGTAATAATTTTTCAGCCCGTCTTACAAAATTTTCTTTTTTCAAAACATATTTAAACATATAAAAAAGATACAAAAGTATAAAACAAGAGAGTGTTTTAAAGTAAACTAATAATTATACACCAATGAAAAACCAAGACATTTTTACAATGCGCCCCAAAATATAAATTATTCTCTTCTGTAAAGGGATATTTTAATTAATGTAGCATTCATCATTTTGTTTATTAAATAACTTGCTAAACTTTTTTTTATTGAGCACCATAATATACATATCTAATACGAAAACATACAACCTTATAAAATATATTTAAAACCAAAAGCTTATAACGACATTATTTTGTATAGTAAAACCAAGTTTTAATGATTGATTTTAACGTTAAAATCAAATTTTTTTTATTAAAACCTTCAGTGCGCAAACACTATAAGATACGATACAATTGGTATCAAATGAAATGGTTCGACTAGTAGAATACAGTAAGCTATGAAAGGGCATGACTATGAGAATACAGCTAAATATTTAAAAATGGAGTCGGAAATAAAAAACCAAAATGACATATAACATTAAATCTCAAATCTAGGTTACTCTACGATGTCATTATAGCTATGTACACGATGCTTTAATACTATGTTCACAAGGGCCTTAGGCCTTTATTGAGCATAATTTACCATACTATAAATTACTTTTAAATTGAGCAATATATACTTAATTGTTTACTTATTGTCTAAAACTCGAAATACAACTCTTGAAAAGTATGTTTAGTGAGAAGAAAATTCTATAGATGGCATTTCTAATGTCAAACAATTAAATATACAAAAAATAAAAAGTAAGAAAATGGTTGATGGAAATTTTAATAAAATGTTTGAATAATGTCAAATACATATTTATATACATATATAAACAAGGCATATTTATTCATCAGGTACTCTTGATTCGCCAGCTGATTATTTTTTTCAACACTTATTTTAAATTTCAGCTGTCAAAATGCATAAATTCAAAACAATTTTTTCTCTTTTCTAATTAATTTCAAATGTCTAGCTTCACATGTATGTATACGAACTGCAATTACCTGATGAATAAATATGCCTTGTATATAAATTGATTGTAAATATATTTTATGAACAGGAAAAAAAACTGAAGAGAAGGCATTATTTGATTTGGTATAAATACATCGTATTTTTACAGATATCAAATGCTAATGGAGTAAGATAAATTGAGTATGTGTGAACACTTACGTATTTTAATTACTCAATGAACACTAAATTGAAACAATTAAAAATATTTGTCTGAACAGGGTATAAGGCATTATCAGATTTGGCACTTCCTAATAAATAGCACTCTTACTTGTTATACCTTTCATACAAAAGTGGAAAAGGGTATAAGTATAAAGGTTTGTTATTATGTATGAAATTTCTACAATTTTTATTTCCGACCCCATATATTTTCTGAAAGCTTATGAATAGGGGAAAAGAATTAGCTCTGTCAGTCTGTCCGAATTTTTAAAGTCCCCCCAACATCGACTGGACCCGCTTGAGGTATTAAAATATCCGATATATTCGGGAGCAGGTCGGTATTGAAAATCGGAACATAAACAACTGAGATATGAGGAAAAAACTATGACTACCTCGTTTTTTTCACACAACAACAACATACAACTCATACATACAAACAAACGTGGTATACTGGTCAGAGTGAATCCCAGCTGAGCAAAAACAAATTTTTTTTTTCATTTTTTTATTTTATATATATTGGAAACATACATACGTAAACTCGATTAATAATTTTACAATGGGATGTTTTTATATATGTATGTACATATTTCATATGAGATGAATGGTGATGCAAACAATTGTTATTGCATGAATACATGTTGTGACGGGTATATAAGATTCGGCACGGCCGAATATAGCACTCTTACTTTTTTTTAGCTTACTTTGGTATAACTTATTGTAATAATGGGCTTACTTTTAACAAATAAACTAAGCGTATGTATGTAGATAATATATATTTTTATTATCAGTAATAGTACAAACCCAAATTGATAAATTACAAATTTTTCTAAAGTTAAATAAAATTTGTTTAATACAAATTAATGAACTAGTAACTCCACGTCCATATTAGGGAACATTTGTTTAAAATCATTTTAAAAATCTCTTTTTAAATTGCATTCGTGCCCACACCGTGAGACTCTGTTTACGAAACATTTATTTTTTTACGTAGCTTGATATAGCAAAGTTTAAAGAACAATTGCATACACATAAATTAAACGCTATACCCTCTAAAAGTTTTGTTACAAATTTTTCCCAATATGGACGATAACTTAAGAGATAAAAAAAATATATCTTATTAGCCAAACAAAATATACATAATTTCGGAATTTTAAACTATTTAATTTTGTTGATTTTACCAATTAAAGTGTCAACTCCTTTGTGAATACGAATAATTAGTAAAAATCCAACAATAATGGCGGCCATAATAACAAATGTTGCAATACCCTCGTAAATAAAGCGTGGAGCAAATATCTTCCAAACCATTAAATGACGACAATGTATGGTGCATGCCAGCATGGAACAAAAAACCTAAAAAAAAACGAAAAAATTAAAGTTACATCTGTAAGTACATATTTTTAATTCAAAATCTATTGTAGTCATACAAATTTAGTTCACAATTTCTTTATTAACATTAATATTAGGTACAACATTTTTACCTACCCTGTTGACATTTGACGACTTCAGCAATATGAGCGCCATCAAACGGTAAAAAAAAAACATTTAAGAACGAGTATTAAAGGCGACAATAGAAGATTTTGAAAGTTTTGAGAACGTCATTAAATAAGACATTTATTGTAAAAAGTAAATATGTTTTGCAGGTCGATTTAGATGGTAAAAAAGACCTTGTTCTGTATTCCGAGAGGAATCGAATGGTTCAAAATTATCATTGCAGCGTGTTTACCAAAGAGCTGAACAATCATAACAAAAATGACTTACAAGCAATCTAAGTAATTAAATTTAAAATAGTGTGTATATTACTATCTCTTAATAAAATACATTCTTGCAAACATACGTGTTTTGCGACCAGAATATTGATATAACAAAAATTAAATAGAACCACGTTGAATTACAATAAGGCTGAATCAGAACTGATAAAAATAAAACATTAACATTGAAATATAATATTCAAAACAAAACCTTTAACTTTAAAATTTCTGTAATGAGACAATTTCATATGTATTTAAAAATAGCTTATAAGAAACTGTTTTCTGTTTAAACTGCCCTTAATGTAATTATTTAGTAACACTGCTGTTTAATATTTTTTACGTTTTTTTTTTTTTATAAATGCGTTTTAATATCTTAGTATAAATCATTATCAGAAATTACTTTGATATGTAAAATTACTACTAATAAAATTTAAAACGTCATAACTGCGATGGTATAAAATTTGGCACAGCCAAAGAATTTTTTTAATGAATGCTCAAGTTAAATGTGAGTTATACATATATAAAAAACTAAAATTTTCTAAGGGCAGGTAAAATAAAATAATTTTTTTCCAACCAAGGCGAATTCATAAAGGTGAAATTATCAGGGGTTGAATTCTCGTTCTGTGAAACTGTGAAATAAAAAAATGTTTGATATGACTATATGATATGACACACAAAAACTCTTCATTTTATAGTTTCATAGAACGAGAATTGATACCCAGCACAGCTGATGGGAAGGAATTTTATAAAAATTTTTTGAATTCACCTTGATTTCATTTTTTTTAGCAGAGATGGAAAATTAAATTTTGGTTTCAGTATTAAGAAATTAACTCAAATGTACTTTTTCGATAATAGATGTACCAAATTTATGTATATTTGTTGTTTTTGCACCACTTATAATGTGTTTCACAAATATGTATAATTTTTTTAGTAAAATTTTTTTATATTGTACATAAGTGAATGACAAAGGTTACAAACAACTTCGGATATACATTGAGTATTATTAGCAAAACATGTATATGTGCGTACGGTTACAGCTAAAAAAAATACTCTATCCGTACATACTCGTTTAATGTTCGGCATAAGTATCGGGTGTCCCAACTAGAACGCAATTTTTAAATTTTAAATAAAACACAGATATTTAAAAAAAAAAATCGTATTGTATCGTAAAGTAGACAGAATGAGGTTATGTATGGAACAATATATCGTGCAGATGGCCGCCGCGGCTTTGCTAGCACACACGCGATCTTTTAATGAAATGACATGTGGCGCCATCTTGTTGAAACCACATGCCCTCCATATTAATTTCTTCAATTCTAGGCAAGAAAAAACTGGTTATCATTTCACGATACCGAACACCATTGACTGTTTGCGCTTGACCTGCCTCATTTTCATAAAAAAAAAGGTCCAATGATTCCTCCAGCCCAAAAACCACACCACACAGTGACACGTTGAGGATGCATTTGCTTCTCGTGAATCACTCGAGGATTTTCCTCACCCCAAATGCGACAATTCTGCCTATTGACGAAGCCATCAAGACGTAAATGTGACCCCAAATTGATCGCAATTTGCGAACTGTAGCCGCAAAACTTTCACCATTTTGGTAAAACAATTTCACAATGAGAATGCGTTGTTCATTCGTGTAGCGCTCCATTTTTACTAACCTCGTACCTTCTACTAGCAAACAATAACAATTGTTCAAATGTCAAACAATGACACTTCGAATGGCGCCAAATTTAAACATTGCGTTCTAATTGGGACACCCGATATATACAAGTAACCGAAATCTAAGTATTTTTCGCATAAATACTCTATATTGTACACAGTAAAACTAATTGGACTTAAGTACTTAAGGCCATGACTGACTATCAGATTTAGTCGTTCGATATGTCAAAAATTGTATGTGTGTTCAGAAAGTGTGATAGTGTGGACACAAAGTGCACATGTGTGACACATTTTTTGACATGTGTGTCCGATTTGATAATCTTTTGAAAATTTTCATAAAATAATAGAGTCTGTGTGATCAGAGTTGCTTTTTCTAAGCAAGTATGACAGTGTGGCATCCAATAACACATTTTGTTGCGATTTTTTCATGTAGGACAGAAAACTATTAGATTTTTATTTGACATAATCGCACGACTTTGTAGGATAGTCAGTCATGGCCTTTAAGTGTTATCGATTATCCGTAAAAAAAAGCGAGTAAAATGAGTAACCGTTTTTACAATTCAAGCGAGAGCATCAAGTAGAAATTTTGCATGCGTTTTGGTTTAATAAAAATGCACTTGCTTGGGTTATGAAAACAGCACAACCATTATGGTACAAACGCACACATACATAAATATTATTGTTATACATTTATTTGTTGTTTTTTATGATCGTATGTGTGTTCATACGGCTTAAGCAGCCTTAGTTGCTAACAGGGATGCCACAAAAAATATTATTCCTAACACATTTGTCAAAAAATGCACTAAAATCTACCAAAAACTTCCATTTTTGCACAGAAATTTTCTAAATACTAACATATATATTTAAAAAATTAAAAAAATGATAGTAAATGAATATAATTTATCAATTTATATAGGTATTAAATAAATTTTTTTTTTATATATTAATTGATATTTTTTATTTAAATAGTATATGAAAATACAAATATAAAAAAATATAAAAAATACAGTTTTGTTTACATCAATATTTAAAGAAAAGTGTTACTAAGTCAAAAAATTTAAAATTTTTGTCGCGCAAAAAATTCGAATCAGTGCTCGATGTGATTTCTCAAATTCTTTAGTGCATTATTTTTCTTATCGAAGTAAAAATACTAAATTCAAATAAAGAACAATTTTTGCAAGGTAAATTTCTTACGAAACAACGCAACAAAAATGATAAGAATTAATAATAGACAATGCTTTTGTTATAAAGATCCTTAGCTCACATTTAAAAAACTGTTAATTATGAGTGGATTATATATTTTATATTATTTATTATTAGTTATAATTTAAATATATCTGTTTTTGATATCTTCTATGGTTTAACAAACATAACTTTTTATAAAAGTAAATAAAAGAATATTGATATACATAAAACCAAATTTTTTTTTAAAGTAGCGATTATATGCCCAACTGTGAAGTTAAAGTTACTACTTTAACTTAAAATTTGTTATTATTAATTATATTATATGGAAACTTATGGCTCTATTATCGAAAGCAACCAAAGTATAGTGGCGTTGCCAGTTGCCAAAATTACATTACGTATGGCAAGTAGCGAATGACAGTTGTCAATTTCAGTTGCTAAAAAGGGGATTTTTCAGAGTGCCCCTGTGGACTAGTCAGTAAAGGACAAGTCAGTTGTTTGGGGGTTGCGGGTTCGATTCCCGCCGGAGACTCTGGAATTGTCTGCTTCTCTTTCTCTTCTGTTCTAAATATTTCTATTCTTATTCTATTCCTCTCTCTATTAAGGCGTCACAATGGACCGTAATGGTCTCCGGGTGAAGGTGTGAGGGTAACTTTGCACCAGCCTTACCTACCTACCTACTTACCTAAGGGGATTTTTCGGCAACCGTTTATTTCTGGTTGCTGTGTAATTTTGAAAAGAAGAAAAAGTAAAATTTAAAGGTAATTATATATTTTTTAATAAATTAGTCATATTTTTAACATTATATATTTTTTTCGCATGTTTGTAGGCTTTATGATAGTTAAAATTACCACAAAACAACAATTCGAAATTTTAATTGAGTAAATGGAATAACCCAAATGTAGCTCGTGGTGTGCGGATTTTTGGTGAAATCAAAGTCAGTACGGATGAAGTGTGGAAGAGCATTGCAGAGAACTTAAACAGCTATGGCCCACCAACACGCACTCCAGATGAATGGCAGATAGTGTGGATTCATTTCAAAGCTAAATTGAAAAAGAAAATGGCGCAAAATAAAAGAAATCTTAACATCACAGGTGGTGGGCCATCGAAAGAAGTGTCGTTATCGCCATTGGAGCAGGCGGCAGCAGATCTATTGCAAATTTATTTGGCTGTAAATCCAATAGGTAACGTTTTTGGCGTTGTAGAAACATTTGATGTGGAGCAACTAATTGAAATCGACCCAAATATTGAAACGGAAGAGCAAAAAGATACCAAACAAATTAAAATGCACAACGTACGCTACACTCCAAGAAAAAGAGTAAGAACGGAGGATAGAAAAGTCGGCGTTCTTAAGGAGCAAACGGCAACTCAATCTGAACTTTTGAGTACATTAAAAAAATAGAAAAAGATTTCTTTAAATAAAATTAAACAATGAAAGAAATTAAAGACTTGAAAAGAAAGAAGTATGAGTTGTTAAAAGAAATAAAAGAGATGAAAAAGATAAAATATGAAGCTCTTGCAGAGAAACAAAAACTAAACCAAACAAAAATATTAGAAAAACAACTGCAAAGTTTACAAAGTGAAAATATTTAATTTTTTATGCGTTCATACTATGTATTTATTTGTTTTAGTAAAATGAATTAAACTTTTAATTTTTAACAAAATACATGCATTTTTATTGTGGAAATTTACCTCAGTATTCAATTATTTACAATTACTAAAGTTGCTGAAATGTCAATATACATAAACAAAATTTTACATTTTTGTTAGACCTTAAGGTAGAGAAAAAAAATCAGATGTTTTAGTGAGGCTACCTGATAATTGTACCATGACTCTTTGTATTAGTAAATAGTTGTCTCAAAACATTCTTCGGAATTTTTGATTCTTTCCAATATTTTAGGTACGTATGTCATTAAAAATTTTTATCGGTTCCTCACTTATATAAAAAAAAAACACAACTCAAAAATATTTAGGAATTTTACCTAAATTTTTACTCAACCTTTTTATAACTTTCTTACGACTGCACGCATAGAAAAACCATGGTTACGACATGATCACGACAGTAATATTATAGTTTCTATAACAGTATTTGGTTGTCGTAAAGTAATAGTTATTTTTGTTTCATTTCATCATATATTTTGTCACGATAATCAAACATTTGTTTGAATTGTATCATTTAAAGTTTACTTTTCGTAAAAATTTCAAAATGGTTATCATTTAAAAATAGTATGATTTAAAAAAAATAATTCGACAGAAATTACATTATATTCAAAAGCATTAAAAATTACAAATAATCATTAAATAATAGGTTAGACAACAAACAGTATGATTACAAATTAATCAAGCTATGATTTTTTATAATAATAATTTGATCTCAACTGTTCTTTTTGCTGAATAAATTTTTATTTTTTTTAAGTTTGAGATGTCAAAAAAATGAACAAAAATTTAAAAAAATTAAAGAAAATTTAAAAATAAACGAGAAAATGTAAAAAAATATTGGTATAAAAATTGCAATTAAATTGGTAAGTACAATCAACATGTGTATGTTACAGCAAAAGACAATAATTTGCTGTAAAAAAGCAAAGATTGTCGATTTCAATTGTAGTCATATATGTATATGATTATTGAATGATACTTTAATTAAACATAATAATGATAACTGGTTACCATTATATGTTCTAACGATAATCATACAATTCAATCATAGTATGTTGCTCTTCGATTATGGTTACCACAACCATATTTTTTCTTTGCCTATATCCTCTTATATTTTATTAGTTTAAACTATAACGTTTATGGCTCATCTGAAGAAAATTATTTTTATACATACGCGGTTATTCAAGAAAATCACATATGCACACAAATATATGTACTTATATTGATATATTTTACCCAACCCTATTTTTAAACATATAAAATATATCATTCTCCATTACTCCATTGTCATGTATAATTTTGTCAGTATAATTTCATTTGTTTAGCTATTGCAGGTAAAGGACGCAGTCTAAAGATGACAGTGCTAATTGATATGGCTGCTCAAATAGCTGCTGGTATGGCCTACTTGGAATCACAAAATTACATTCACAGAGATTTGGCTGCTCGAAATGTATTAGTGGGTGATAACAATATTGTTAAAATAGCTGATTTTGGTTTGGCGAGGTATGTTTATGTTTTTTTTAATGTTCTTAATAGTTTTGTAGATCAAATTTAATTTTGAACAAAAAATGCTATCGCAATATATTCAATGCTGATTTAATTTAGTTTATAAATAGAAATAAATAATTTAAAGCAAAATTCGGTTTTCTTATTGTTTAATGTTTCGTTTAGGTCGTTAAGGTGGGTGTGGATCGATATTGTAAAAGTCAAAAATAAAATTATATTTGAGTTAAAAACTATTAAAGGAAACTAATTTAAATCTTCTGAAGAAAGAATTACCAATGTTTATGTTATTATCGGGCTACAAATGGTGTACGAAAAATATAACAATCTGAAATCGTTTTTAACTAATAATTAGTTAGGCCACATTTAGCGGGATTTGTTGACAAAAAGTTCCCATCACTGAGTTTGTGCTAAGTTTTCCCCAGCGTTTGCCAAAAAATCACAAACTTTTATTAAAATGGCAAGATTAGCTGAGGAACAAACTGTCAAGATGGAGAAATTTAAAAAAAATTGCTGGATTAAAAAAGGTAATAGGGGCTATTGATTGTACTCACATTTGTATCCAAGCTGTAGGTGGCGACGATGCCCAATTATATGTAAATCGAAAGAGGTACTTCTCTTTAAACGTACAGGTATTTTTGCTATATGGATTTTGATGAGCTGAACTCAAATCCGTTGTCGTTTTTTTTCCATCAGATCAGGATTTTTTTTTTTATGGGCGTGGCATATTTTTTCCCCTAAATTAGTCAGGTACGGAGACATATTTCATCCTAACTCGAGAACCGATTTTCAAAAATAAAACACCAGTAGATGTCTAGTAAAATTCTATTTATTTTAGTTGAATAGAGTTTTTCTCTATCTCTTATCGTTTTGGAATTATTCATAAATTAATGGAGAAAAAAAATTGTTTTCGTGCAAAATTCGAAATATTTTTCAATTTAAAAATGGAATTAAAAAAAAAATATAAACCAAATATTCAACATTTTAAACTTATTTCTGAGAGCTACTTATCTTAGAAATAAAAAAAGCCATAAACCATAAAAATCGGTTAAAAAAATGTGGATTTTATTGTCAATTTACCGCAGGTACCCAATATTGACCAAATATGTGTAATGCAGCAAACAACTTTAGAGTGGGCGCATTCTAAAGCGCCTTGTAGCAACAATGAATGACAACTATTTACTTCTATATATTTTCGAACAGCAAAATCAAATACAAGCAAAAAAATTTTCCAGATTGTAATTTTGTAGCAAGAATTTAAGTTTTGTTTTTGCAGCAACACTAACGTTTTTGAAGGCTGTTTTTTATATGAAATGTGATATGCCCTAATTTTTAATTAAAGGCTGATAATTAAATCAACCTGTGATATATGTATTGCACAAGGAGTGTTTTTAAGTTTCTAAAATTAATTTTCGTTTATTTGAAGAAAAACATGTGTTTTTGTTTTTGTAGCATGTAAAAAAAAAACATCGATTTTGAAGAGTAATATGTTAACGACTGAAAATCAATAAAATTACTGAATATTAATTTAATGAATGGCATTATTTTTTTTATTATATCATCGAGTTTAAATAAAAATCGTTTTTTTAAGGCCTTGTTTCAAAAAACTAGTATTTCATCTAGTTCAAACTTTCGGTCTGTGAGACCGTGCGCGGGTATATGTGTTACAAAAATTGGCGCGGGTATAGAAAGGTTAACAATATTCCATGCTTCTTGTTTCTTTTTATTGGGTTTGGTGTCGATTTTTGCATTTTCTATAACATCCAATTTTTCTAAAACTAGGTTTGATAGTAAATCCTAAAAGATATTTGTTATTATTTTTATACATTACCAATATTTGTTTACCTACGTTATCATCCTGTTCCCAATTTACAGAGCGTTTGCGTTGTTTTTCCATTTTTATAAAAACTTATATTGTTCGTTTATTTTTTATTTATTTTGCAATTTTAAAAATTTTTAGTTTGGATGAAAAAACAGAAAATGTCAAAATTAGGGATGATATAAAAAAAATGGTTGCTTTTTTGAGGAGTATCATGCAATTTCAGAGTTGATTTTTGAAAAGTTGGCAGACGGATAAAAGTTTGTTATGAATAAACTCTGTTTTGATGTTTTTTTAACCTTAAAGTTGACAACACTATTTCTCTATATTGTGATCATGGTGCAATTATCAGGTAGCCTCACTAAAACAGCTGATTTTTTTTCTCTACTTTAAGGTTAAACTAAAATGTCAAATTTTGTTTATGTATGTGTATAAGTGACGTAAGAAACTTATTCCCATAAATATTCCTAGTTATGAAAACCCTAAATATATTTGCTTACTAATGAGAAACCGTTTTGAATAACTAAAATAAACAAACATTTATTTTCTCAAGACGTAACAAGATACCTTGGTGCTGTTGCAGCACAATAAATATTACTTTTTGCAATAGCTTGAAATATGATTTCCTTTTATAATTTTTGCTTTGTATTTAGTTAAGAATTTTTTGATTTAAGAAATAAACAGAATTAAACCAACCACAATCGTGTAAAGTTGAAAAATTAGTTCTCCGTTTAAGGTACAAAACCTTAAAACGTTACTGGCGTAGTCGGTTATTTTTTCTAAGAAAAAATTAAAGAACCAATACTAATAATTAAAAACACTTAAATAAATTAACTATTTTTATAATAATCGTAAAGAAAGTAAATCGTTGTTCAACTTATAAAACAAAATAATGAAAATTTTTTAATAAATACAAATAAAAACTTTAAAGCATATGATATATAAAACATTGTACTAAAACTATATAAATAAAACAATTAGTTTTGTTAATAAATAAAATAATTAAACGACGATACAATTACGAATAGTAACAAAAATAAATAAAAAATAAATAAAATATTAATGACTGAAGTGGAAGATTTGATCAATAAAGTTAAAAACATAAACTTAGACAAGAAAGAGGAAAAAATGGAATCAATAAAAGATAGACGAGACTTATTTCTGCAAAATATTAAACTCCTACAGCCGTTTGATGGAGACAAAAACTATCTGGCGCTCTTTGTGGATAGTGTTTCTACAATGTTACCAACGGAAGCATCTGTGTCGCTAGAGGAATGCCGATTCTATTTTAGCTGCATTACAACAACATTGAGAGGACCAGCTTTGAACATCTTGAGACGAGAACAACCAGTGGACTGGATTTCTTTAAAGAGGTTACTGATTGAAGAATTTGGTGAGCGAACGCCTGTTACCAGGCTTATATTAGAAATAAATAATATTAGATTTAAGCAAAATGTGAAAGAATTTTGTGATAGATTAAACAGTGAAGTGTGTAGAATTAAGGATGCAATAGAATAAAAACAAAAGATATTAGTACTAGAAATTTTTTGAACACTGAATTAAATCAAGTGTGCTTAACACAGTAAAGGAAGGAACTACCAAATTACCTAACAGCACTTATGAATGCAAATTTAGCCATTGATTTGAAATCAGCAATCAAGATTTTAGCAGAAAACGGTGAATTAGAATCCTTACCGCAAAGGGAATACTCTAGAAATAGAAACTATAGTCGCAACAATTTCCGCCACCTAAACAATAATTCGGAACTAAATTCAAATTTTCGCCAAACAAGGCATTTTCAGACAAATTCTTTTGGGAACGAATTTTTAGGAAACAACTATCCTCCAAATTATTCAGGAAATTATAGACAAAACGTTATTCCACAACGAAATAACAACACGTACAGTTCAAACACTCGATTGGGTAATAACCCACAAAATAATCCTAATTACTCGCAAAATAATTTAAACCATCCTCAACATAACTATGATTATCGGAATCCGAAAAGGCAAAGGGAATATGACTCAACACAATCGAGAATCAGACGTTATGGACCTCCAGTGCCTATGGAAGTTGAACCCGAACATTTTCATGTAAGGGCCTCGGGAGATTACCGAAAATAAAATTGAAAATAGATAACATATTTTATAGGTTTTTGATAGATACAGGGTCATCAGTAAGCTTGATTAGACCTGGAGTATTGGGAAATCAGATCAGGATAGTAACACCGATAACTGTAACCACCGTTGCGGGTAGGATAATTTTAGAAACTAAACAGGACATATTTGACGGGAAATGGGAAGGACAATTGGAATTTTTTGTTCATGAATTTTCGAACAATTGTGATGGGTTAATGGGTTATGACAGTTTGGGAAAATTGAATGCAGTAATTGATTTGAATAGGCAAACTATAAAACTTAACGAAGGAACCTATAAATTTATTGATGAAGATTTGGAAGAGTATGATAACTTAGTAAGAGATTTTTGCATGAATAAATTAGAAGGGGAACAAATTGACAATGAATTTAGAATTGACCACTTGAATAATGGGGAGAAAACCCAATTGGGGAAACTTTTAGACAAATACGAACCACTTTTCCATTCAGACAGTGATGAATTGACATTTACTAATGCGATTGGACACAGAATCGTAACGGAACATGAGGATCCAATGTACACGAAGTCGTATCGTTATCCACAAGTGCATAAAGCGGAAGTTAACAGGCAAATTGGGCAAATGCTTGAGCAAAATATAATAGGACAGTCAATCTCCCTACTCTGCTCCATTATGGGTCGTTCCGAAGAAAATGGATGCCTCAGGAGAACCCAAATGGAGAATAGTTGTTGATTATCGGAAGCTAGATGATATGACAGTTAATGACCCCTTTCCAATTCCCAACATGGATGGAATTTTAGATAAATTAGGTCGTTGTCTTTACTTTTCTACACTTGACCTGGCAAAAGGCTTCCATCAAGTGGAAATCGATGAGACAGGTCAAGCAAAAACTGCTTTTTCTACACAAGACGGTCATTACGAATTTCTTAGAATGCCTATGGGTTTGGGGAATGCACCCGCTACTTTTAAGCGTCTAATGAACTCTGTACTTGGTGATTTAGTAGGTACCCATTGTTTAGTTTATTTGGATGATATTATTGTCTTTGGTACCTCATTGCGAGAACACGTTGTTTCACTAGATTTAAAACTACAAATACACAAATGCGAATTTATGAGAACAGAAGCAGAATTTTTGGGACACATTGTCACTCCAAACGGTATAAAACCGAACCCGAAAAAACCGAAGCAATAAGAAATTTTCCAATTCCGAAAAATGAAAAACAGATTAAACAATTTTTAAGGCTCGCCGGATTCTACCGTAAATTTATAAAGGATTTTGCAAAAATATGCAAACCCCTGACCACTTGTTTGAAAAAGGGTCACAAAGTTGACTGTCATAACAGAGAATATGTTAAGGCTTTCGAAACAGTAAAACTCCTTATATCAAGTGATCCTATATTGAGAAGCCCAGATTTTACGAAGGTATTCACACTTACCACTGATGCTTCTAATTTGGCTTTGGGAGCAGTTCTTAGCCAAGGGAATCATCCCATTTGTTTTGCGAGTAGAACTCTCAACGAACATGAGATAAACTACTCAGCTACAAAGAACTTTTAGCAATCGTTTGGGCAACGAAATATTTTCGACACTATTTATATGGAAGGAAATTTATAGTTAACAGTGATCACAAACCTTTGCAATGGCTCCATAATTTGAAAGAGCCTAATGCCAAATTGCAGAGGTGGAAGATTAAATTAAATGAGTTTGACTTCGATGTGAAATACATTCCAGGAAAGGAAAATCGTGTGGCAGATGCCCTATCAAGGATAAATAAAAACGAATGTCATATGAACGATATAGCTTCTGACCTAGCAACAATACACTCAGCAGATAAAGATAATTCAAATTTTATATACATATCAGAGAGACCCTTAAATGTTTTCCGTAGACAGTTTTTATTTAGACGAGCTCCTATACAAAAGGAAAGTCTTAAAATTATATTCAGAAATACTAGAACTATTGTAGACCACGTTGAGATGACGCAGGAATTTGCGAAAGATTTTATTTTGAACAAACTTGCCGGTGTTACAGCAACGGTATATTTTGAAAACGACAACGATTTTGTAATATTTCAGTCTGTGTATGCAAATCTTGTTAAGCAAACAAAGAAAAATCGTATTTTAAGGGCTACAAAATTATTAAAAGATATAACATCTTATGATACTTTCAAGGAAATTATTTTAACAATACACTTAAAGGGGTTACACCAGGGAATTGAAAAAATACAAGGGGAATTTAGAACGAAATACTACTATCCCAATTATATTAAGGAGATATCAAATATAATAAATGATTGTGACTTATGCAATGAGTGCAAATTCGATCATAGAAGTACAAAGATGCCTTTTAAAATCACACCTCCTACATATTATATTCGGGATAAATATATTATTGATATTTGGAAGTGGGACAATTCTTCATACCTTACCTGCATAGATATTTACTCTAAATATGCTATGGTAGAAAATCTAAATCACACCAATTGGATTGAAGCAAAAAGAGCATTATTGAAGATATTCAATACCATGGGTCCTCCAAAGGTAATTAAAACAGATCAAGATGCAGGACTAGTTAATGTAAGCTTACAAGAATGGTATAGGGCTTTGAACATAGAGATCGAAATCACAACAGGCAAAACAGGAATAGCGGATATTGAGAGACTTCACAAAACCTTAAATGAGAAGTTACGAATTGTTAATACAGGTAATGATCAGGAATTAAAGCAAATAGCTATTGAACAAACAGTGTTTACTTATAATCACATCATAATACACTCAACTACTGGGGAAACTCCTTACAATATTTTTTTCAACAAACAACCTCCTAAAAAAGATGCTCAAACTATAAAGGAAAACAGAAAAAATAACGCTAATAAAAATAGAGAAGATTATGAAACAGATACAAGGTTTTTAGATGCAGAAAATTCGGGAAAACGATTAGATAGAAAAGAAAACCCATTTAAGAGAGCACAGGTCTTACGCAAGGAAGGTGACGACCATTATATTGTCAAATTGAAAAATAGAAATATAAGAAAATATAAAACACATTTTAAAAGGAAAAAATACACTCATAACAATTCTTCTTCCAGAAATCAGAATACCCAAAATGATACTAATAATTCTAATACAACTCTTACTAATGATGACGGCAGCAGCTCAGACGATACAAGTTCAGGAGATAAGCAGCGATCGGGGTTACATAATGCTACAGGAGGGAACAATGGATTTACCTGATGAGTATAGCGAACTTATATTAAAAATTAACAAAACAGAAATTCAATTAGCGTACGAGTTATTAGAGAAAGAATTTAATGAAAACCCATTCTTACAGACACCCATGACCAGTAGATATCTGAAAATAGCTGACACTGAGAGAAAATTATTTAACATTCGACATAAACGTGGACTTTTTAACGCCTTAGGCAGTAGGATTAAATTTTTGTTTGGAACTCTTGACAACGAAGACAGACTCGAAATTCAGGAAAGAAGACGATGGAAGATAATACATTAACGCAGGATGACATTAACAATATTTTAGACCATGTGAACAACGAGACCAAATTTATTCAGAACTTAAAGAACGCCACAAATGTGCTACAAAATCGGATTGTTGGAAAGGTATTATCGGACAGCTTTTTCGACAATGTGAGAAGTTATTACGAACATTTAAAGGAAATTCAATTAGGACTAGCCCTTAGTAAACAAGGCATTTTGAATCCGAAATTAATTGACCCGGATAAAATTTCTGAATTAAATACTAATCAATTTGAATATATTAGGACTTCTTTATGGCAATTGGAAGATGCACTATACTTCATAACTAGAATTCCAAATTCAATGAAAACTTATCCAATTTTAAAAGTAATTCCTTTTCCTACGCTTGTAAATCATACTGAGTTAAATTTTGATATGAATAGAAAACTTACAAACATTGATAATTTACTATATGAAATAAAGGGTTCAAAAATTAAATACTTAGATAATAAGTGTATCAGAAATCTACTTAATAAAAATGAAACTGAATGTGAATTTATAATGAATAATAAGAAAGAAATAAATTTTATCGAACCTAATTTTATTATAACGAAAAATATTGATGAAATAATAATTAAACAAACTTGTAACGATTTAGAACTTAAAATAAAAAAGCATAATTTAATTTTATTTTCAAACTGTAAAATTACTATTAACGAGATTGTTTTTGAATCTTTCAATGATAATACTAAATTTTTATATGTACCATATGTCAACGACATTGTTAATAAGACGTTGATACAACTACCTAATACTAATTTAAGCGAATTAAAATTAAGCCTGCATAAAATGAAAAAAAGTAATAATATCACTTATGTAATTATAACAGTTATTACAATTATATTAATTTTATTGATAATTTTTAATTATTGCAAAGGTAATTTTGTTGCAAAGGGTCAAGGTGTCCGCGAGGACGCGAACGTTCTTGAAGGGGGGAGAAGTGACGTAAGAAACTTATTCCCATAAATATTCCTAGTTATGAAAACCCTAAATATATTTGCTTACTAATGAGAAACCGTTTTGAATAATTAAAATAAACAAACATTTATTTTCTCAAGACGTAACAAGATACCTTGGTGCTGTTGCAGCACAATAAATATTACTTTTTGCAATAGCTTGAAATATGATTTCCTTTTATAATTTTTGCTTTGTATTTAGTTAAGAATTTTTTGATTTAAGAAATAAACAGAATTAAACCAACCACAATCGTGTAAAGTTGAAAAATTAGTTCTCATTTTTGCAATGAATGTTTCATTATGTGGTCCAGAACATAAAACCTTTACAGGTTTTTTTTTGCATTAATTTATTTGGGTCAGCTAGGCTGTCATCACTGCCTGTATAAGAGCACCCTTCTTAATGTTGGATTTTCCTTGGAATTTTGTGATTTTCTTTTTCAATAATTAAGGTCAACATTTTTATAGATTTTTTCCTAACAAAAAGTAATATACCTACATACGTAATTATATAAATAGTAAATCAAAATAAAAAATTCATTGTTAAATATCTATTGCCTGTATCAATTTAACTAAATTTTCACTTTTATTTTCTTAAATTTTTACTTATATTTTTCTGCTTTTATATCAAAATGTTTTCTTTTAAGTTGATAAGCCATAGAAATTTCAGCTATAACAGTTGCGTTTCTAAATACTTAAAATCAATAATTAATATAAGTAGATTTATTTTTATTTAAAAAACATTTTATTATTATGTGTTAGCAAATTGCTTGTTTAAATTAATAAACAATATAAATTATATTGTTTTATATATCTATACTAGAAAATCCCGGCGCGCGTTGCTACGCCCCTTCATGAATTTTAATCGCATTCTACATTTTAATCAAATATCAAGTGCAAAGCTAAAAACTATAACTTTTTCTTTATGAGCGTGGCACTGCCGAAACTGTATAGTAATGACAGCTCAATAAGTGTGCAAAGTTTCAGAAAAGTCCGTCCAGTGAAAGTATCTTAAAATTATAACTTTTTTAATGGGCCTAGCCCTGCCCACTTTTCTAATCACGAAATTATATAGTCATGACAGCTCAATATGTGTGCAAAGATTCAGAAAAATCGGTCCAGTGCAAGTACCTCGAAATGATACCTTTTTTTATGGGCGTGGCACTGCCCACTTTTCTAAATACGAAACTGTATAGTCATGATAACTCAATATGTGTGCAAAGTTTCAGAAAAATCGGTCCAGTGCAAGTACCTCAAAATGATACCTTTTTTTAATGGGCGTGGCACTGCCCACTTTTCTACTGACGAAAGCGTAAAGTCATGACAGCTCAGTATGTTTGCAAAGTTTCAATAAGTTCGGTCCAGTGCAAGTAGCTAAAACTGATAACTAATTTTTTATGGGCGTGGCCCCGCCCACTTTTTTTCACCCATAAACACTCCCTGGTATGTGTACAACAACTTACCAAAGTTTGAGCCCGATCGGTTTTACAGTTTCGGAGTCTATAGCTAACACACACACACACACACACACAGAGTTTCACTTTTATATATATAGAAGATAGAAGAAGAAGATAGAAGATATATAAAAATCAATGTGTGTTTGTATGTTTATATGTTTGTTTGTGCTTTATAGGCGGTTAAACGGCTGGAACGATTTCCTCGAAATTTTCACAGAATCTTCCTGTATGTCTGGAAGGAACTATAGGCTATACTTTGGTTTGAAAGTGTAAGTGGGCGGGGTGCCACGCCCTATTAAAGAATAAGTATTAAATATATATCACGAAAGTTAATGCAGCTAGAGTCTTCAAATTAAGTACCGTAAACTTTGACATCCACACAAACATTTGGGTAAAAAATGGGCGGACTTGCAATAGTAGGCGTGGCCACATGAATTAAATACTAAAATTCGTATATTTGGAAAACGATATCGATTAGAGTAGTACAATTTTGCAAGAGCAACTTTGACACCCAAATGAACATTTAGGCAAGAAATGGGTGCATTATCAATAGTGGGCGTGGCACCTACCATATGAATTAAATACTAAAATTCATATATCTGGAAAACGATATTGATTAGAGTACTAAAATTTTGCAAAAGCAACTTTGATATTCAAATAAACATTTATGGAAAAAATGGGTGCATTAACAATAGTGGGCGTGGCATCTGCCATATGAATTAAATACTAAAATTCGTATATCTGGAAAACGATATCGATTAGAGTACTAAAGTTAGCAAAACCAACTTTGATATTCGAATAAACATTTATGGAAAAAATGGGTGCATTAACAATAGTGGGCGTGGCATCTGCCATATGAATTAAATTCTAAAATTCGTATATCTGGAAAACGATATCGATTAGAGTACTAAAGTTTGCAAAACCAACTTTGATATTCGAATTAACATTTATGGAAAAAATGGGTGCATTAACAATAGTGGGCGTGGCACCTGCCATATGAATTAAGTACTAAAATTTGGGGTGGCGAAGCACACCGGGTATTAGCTAGTTTACAATAAAAATAGTTCCAACCCTGACCAATGTTCTTTTTGTTTGATAAAAAATTAAACAGCAGAATAAAGCACTTTTACTAGTTTTTGTTCAAAAGTACTTATAAGTATGTCGCAATACTTATAAGTATTTTGCCAATAATTATAAGTAATTTGTTTTCGCACATGAATATCCGAATAATACGTATGTATAGAGAGTATTTTTGAAAATAAGTAATAAATATACTCGTAACCGTAGCAATTCATGCATGTACGAGTAGCTATTATCTGTGATACATGCGTGATTATACTTATAACCGAAAAAGACAAGTAAATATTTTTTTGGATAACCGAAGTCAGACTCAGTTATACATATCACAAAAAGTTTCCCATCCCTGTTATACGAATTGGCTATGACAAAAAATATCCCCTAAAAATTGCTTTGTTGTTTCCAATTTACTTTACACTTTACAACTTAAAAAAAATATCAGATTTTATCCCAAGCAAAACAAAAATCCAAAAGGAATTTGTAGTCCAATTAATATATAATGTTATTCTTTTAATATTAACTACAAATTACTTCCTTTTTTTAAATAAATGAATTTTGTTAGGAGACCTTAGAATTAAGATGGATGCAAAATAATTCTATCAGGCTTATGTTATAAAAACAAATAACCTTTCCGAAGTTTTTCAAGATTCTAAAATGATTACAATTCAATTTAATTTGGAAAATGTTTTAACGGTTATTTATTTATTTATTAAAAAAAGTTCGAATAAAACAATAATATCTAATATATTTTATAATATTTAATTATTTGAGGCTAAGGTCATGCAACAGTTTTATTTTTTTCAATTTCCAACAGAGTTAAACAATATTTTTAATTTCTTTCAATATTTCGCTACTACTTCTTCAGATTCGTTAGCTTAAGGCCCCGTTGCTATAGCTACATATACCTAAATTTAGAATCATATATTCTAAATCTTTAAATAAAATAAATAAATAATAATACTTCTTCAGAAAATACAAATTTACAAAAAAAACTGTCAAACAAAAAATTAAAATATTTTATTTTTAATAATGAATCAATAAAGTTTAAGTACAACCTGAAATTTCTTTTTAATACTGCTAAACACCATATTATTATACCCTTCACCTGTGGTGCACAAGGGTATATATAGCTTTGTCATTCCGTTTGTAATTTCTGCAATTTTCATTTCCGACCCCATAAAGTATATATTTTCTGAAAGCTTATGAATAGGGGAGTCGATAAAGCCCTGACAGTGTGTTGGTTGAAATCAATCAATATCCGGGAATGAATCGCTATTGAAATTCAGCACAATCGCCTATCTTTCTGAGATATGAGCAAAAAACCACGACCACATCGTTTTTTTCACAATTACAACAGCAACATACATATATACTGGTTGTAGTAAACGTGGCATCGAATTCCAGCTGAGCCAAAAAAAAAACTTTTTATTTTATATATTATTTTTTTTTATATTTCTTTTTTATTTTTTAAAATTTTCTTTTAATTTTTTTTTTTTTTTTGAAACATACATACGTAAACTCAATTTATAATTTTGCAATGGATGTTTTTATATATGTATGTATGTACGTATTTCATATGAGATAAATGGTGATGGTAAACAATTGTTGTTGCATGACTAAACGTTGTGAATGGTATATAAAATTCGGCACGGCCGAATATAGCACTCTTACTTGTTTTCATTGAAATCAGTTCTTTTTGATAAAAATATTTATAAAGAACTTTGTTTTTATAATAAACCCGGGTTTGTTCTCGTCGCTTTCACTACCATTCAAGTTGTTGTTTTTCTAAAAATACCGGCTTACAAATGTAAATTTGTTATTATTATGTAAACAATGCAGCAATGCATTAAGAAGAATTCAATTGACTGATTGGTATCTTATTTAACCTATAGATCCTAAGAGATTTCAATTAATGTGAAAAAATTAATCATAAAACTATATTGGGACATTGTTTTATTTAGTGACTAGTCAAAGTATATAATTTTTTCGGACAGAAGCGGTTATTAATGCAGATGGAAGACCTACAAAATATTAAATGGACTTAATTTGTTTTCTTTTTTTAATTTTTGAAGTATTTTTTAAATAGTGTATGTAATATTTTTTTTGTGAATTAATAATAACGTGTAGTTTTTTTTTAACATTAGCTTTAGTTAAAAAATTCTAATTTTATGTTTCATTGTAAGTATATTTAAGTTTTAATACATATTTACTTAAAATATGAATATATTACATATATCGTGGGCTTAATATTCAAACCTGCTAACTCCCTTTCAGCATATTTTACAGGAGGGACAAAAAACTTATATATGTATGTATTTTGTTTTTGTAGCTTAAGAGGATAACCAAAAATACAGTCGGTTTATTTTATTATATTCTTCATGTATGACTACAATCTACAAAAATATAAATCGTATTATCTGTTTGTAAATATAAGAGTAGTAGTAATAAACACTGAACTAGGCCCCTTGGCAGAAACGAGGTCAGGGTACTCGGATATAATCGGTGAACCCTGAGCTGGATAACTTGGTCTTTGGGCTTTGGTCACAGGCCACGGCAACTTCAAATATTTGTACAGGAGTAAGGTTGTGGAAGATGATGTTTGCAGAATGTGTCTTGATGAGTCAGAGGCGCATGTGGTCCGGCATTGGCTGGCAATAGACTTAGTACCACTGGCAGGCACACGTTAGATGTGAGTGCTACGGGGGAAATTAGTCTGGGGCTGGCGATTACAAAGGACTCTGTGATGAGGATTGTAGATAATCATCAGTCTGCAATGTGAATTCACAAAAGTCTAGAGCAAACGCCTGCGACGGCACGGGACTCAGTGAGATCGGGGTAACCTTGTAATCTCTGGGTAACGAAGCGGGTCAAATAGGGACCTATTTATAGAAGATGTCTGCTTCGATATCCCCCTGCATGTATATAACACTGAACTAATAATGTACTGGATTTAGCAGTTTTTCTCACAAATATCAATAATCCTGAGCTATTCCTTCTGTATCTGATTTGTTGTGAATCATCCTCTATGCTATTGGTGTGTCAATAATTTGCAGACTTTCTAACAAATAAAGACGTTTGAAACTATTTTTGGTTCTTCAAACTATTGTATTTTTAAAATCTGGATCATGATTAACATTAATGCAATGTGAAGTTAATGCAGTTTTTTGTAAAACAATAATTTTTTTTGTCTGGTCTGACCCATGTCCTGCAATTCTAGTTTTGAGTTTATTCCTAGTTGTACCTACATATACATACGTTAGTGTACATTTCACGATTATTATCTTTACATAGACTTTTATATACAACATTAGATCTTTAAAAATTATCAATTTTGTCCTTTGATTTACTAAATAATTCATCAACCAGGACGTTCAACACAACTTGGCCTCTCACGAGCGTCGCTGCAGAGAATTTTGCACACAATAGGAATGTTCCCATACAAGATTCAGCTTGTCCAAGAATTGAAACAGACAGATTACCAGCAACGACTTGATTATGCAGTTTTTTTTTTCAGTAAATGATAATTTTATTCATAATTTATTTATGAGCGACGAAGCCTATTTGCAATTAAATGGGTTTGTTAATAAGCAAAACTGCAGGATATGGGCTACAGAAAATCCGAGAGTAGTTCAACAGCGAGAATAACACCCATCTAAGTGTACGGTGCGGTGTTTCATCGGAAAGGATAATTGGTCCTTATTTTTTTTTAAATGAACACGCGGTCGCCGTTTCCGTCAATGGTGTCAGGTATCGGACAATGTTGAAAATTTTTTTAAGGCCAGCCGTGGAAAATCACCAGCAAGTATGGTTCCAACTAGGTGGATCCACAACGCACTTTGCAAGGGACACAATGGCTCTTTTACGGGTCATCTTTGGTGAAAGAATTATTTCGCGTGCAAGTGATTTTAATTGGCCTCCGCGTTCAACGGATTTAACCGCTCCAGACTGTTTTCTTTGGGGTTATATGAAATGGAAAGGCTACATTAATAAGCCTAGACTCATCCAGCAATTAAAAAACAATATACGCGACGAAATAAACAACATAACACCTGAAGCTTTGGGAAAGGTTATGGAAAATGTGTTGGAAAAGCACGAATTTGCGAAGCAGAAATTTGCCACCACTTGCGAGATATTATTTTTCATAACTGAACTAAAATATTCCCCATTTATATACTGTATTAAAAAAAATTAATAATTATTTCTTAAATAAAAAATATAACGAATTCAAACCCCTGTGTTAATTTTAGGCCACCCAGTATATGTAGAGCAGAAAGGAGTTTCCTATGGGTTACCAGCTTTTCCAGTTATAACGGATATTGTTATGGAGAAATTATTAGATACATGCATCGGAAACTAGCTATAAAAAATTATTACAAATAATGTTGATGACTTATTTTGTATTGTTTCAGAGAATTTAATATTTTGTATTCTTTTCATTGATATATTAAATTTACTTTTGAAAAGTAATGTGATTCAAAACTTTTCTATTTAGACACATTAATAATAAGAAGGGCAAATAAGTTTTTAATAGATTGGTGCCAGAAACGAACGTCCTCAGGAAGATCATTAATTACTATTCGAAACACCCTAAAAGAATTATTATCAATAAGGCTAAAAACCTAATAGAGAGGATACTAACTATAACTGACTTGGAACTTCATAAGAAAAATAGGAATAAAATCATAAATATATTGGATGATAATATATTTCATAGGAAAATAATTTATAGTTTAATTGGACAATATAAAGGTCAAAGAGGAATTGACATAACCTCTACTTATCAACCAAAGATTTATAAATTATTAATTTACGTACCTATAGTGCCAGAACGATTAGCAAGGATTTTTGATAATGAAAAATATTTATTTTTTATATTTATACTAGCCAAACCCGGCGCGCGTTGCTACGCCCCTTAATGAATCATAATGCATTCTAAATGTTAATTGAATATCAAGTGCAAAAACCTAAAAATTATAATTTTTTTTATGGGCGTGGCATTGCCCACTTTTCTAATCACGAAATTGTAAAGTCATAACAGCTCAATATGTGTGCAAAGTTTCAGAAATATCGGATCAGTGCAAGTTCCTAAAAATTATAATTGCTTTTATGGGCGTGGCCCTGCCCACTTTTCTGATCACGAAATTATTTAGTCATGACAGCTCGATATGTGTGCAAAGTTTCAGAAAAATCGGTCAAGTGCAAGTAGCTAAAACTGATAACTAATTTTTTATGGGCGTGGCCCCGCCCACTTTTTTCCACCCATAAACACTCCCTGGTATGTGTACAACAACTTACCAAAGTTTGAGCCCGATCGGTTTTACAGTTTCGGAGTCTATAGCTAACACACACACACACACACAGAGTTTCACTTTTATATATATAGATTTATTTATTAAAACTTATTAATTTTATCAATATCGTTAACAGAGTTATGAGAATTTACATATAGTATTACAACAATTAACATCTGATTAATTAAATAAAGAAACTACTAATATCACAGATTTAAGGAAAAGTTGTTCATAAAAAACCTCGTATCAACTTAGAAGTCATAAGAGATTTTAGAACAATCACTGAAATGTGTCTTTTAAACAAAAGACCCTCAGTGGTTGTTCAGCAAATTTCTTATTATTTCAAAATTTGACCTTCTGCATTTTTCATTAAATGACAGTGTCAGTTCCCTTGTCAATGAATTAAACATTTTAAAGTTAAAGCTTCTATGTAGAAGATAAGTTGGATATCTAAAAGGTAGATTGTGTATTATTTTCAAGTTTTTATTTTGAATGATTTGCAATTTTTTTGTATGCGTTTTAGCAGCCTTTTGTGACCAGATTTGACAACCATAGGTCATAATCGGTCGAATACACATTTTGTAAATAAGTACCTTGTTCTTTATATTAAGTTTAGATCTTCGGCTAATTAAGGGGTATAAGGCACGGCTACACTTAATTGCCTTCTCACAAATGTAATTAACATGCTGTTTAAGTAAAAGTTTTTTGTCAAGGATAACTCCTAAATATTTAATTTCGTCCCTCAATGGAATTATTGTTCCCCTAGACGATAAATATCTAGTAGGAAAGCGTTTTCGCGATTTGTTAAATGGAAATATAATTGCTTGAGTTTTATCGTCATTGACTTTTATTTTCCATTTGTCATAGTATTTACGAATTAATTTAAGATTATTTTCCATTGTCCTAATTATCGCATCCGACACTTTACCGCAACAAATAAAGGTGCTGTCATCCGCGTAAAAAGCTGCATCATGGTCTCTTCTTAGAGTAACATCAGATGTACATATGTATATGTATGTATATCGAGTATAGTGGTGGGGATAATACTGATCCTTGCGGCAAGTCCGCAGGTATTTGCCTTTCACTAGAAATATTGTTATTGACAGATACAACAAACGTACGTTTATCTAAAAAGCTTTTGATACGTTTTTGTAGATAATTTGGAAAATGCAACGTATTTAATTTATACACTAGTCCATCATGCCAGATTGAGTCAAAAGCTTTTTCGATATCAAGAAAATCGAGTCCAGTACTTTTTCGATTACTTTTATTACATTCAAGAAAGTTTACAACTCTTTTAAGTTGATGTACAGTGGAGTGCTCTTTTCGAAAATCAAATTGTTCTTGAACCAAATTGTTCTTGATTTATGATATTTTTGCAATTTAAAAAATCTTAAATTCTGGTGTGCATAATTTTTTCGAACACCTTATCTAATAGGCTTAGAATACTTATTGGCCTATAGCTGGAGCGTAATTTAGGATCCTTTTCAGATTTGTGGATTCGAATTACCTTAGCCATTTTAAAAACGAGTGGAAAGTACCCATTGCTTAAACAAAAGTTAAATAGTTTACTTAAGATTTCAAAAAAGTAATCGGCCATATTTTTAAGTACTATGCTGTTAATCCCATCTAAAGCAGGGGATTTATTATTTTTTAACAAATGGACAAACGAGTTGACCTCAAACGAATTTGTAAGTTCAATACTTGTATCATCGGTAAGAGTTTGATTGAGGTCATTAATGTATCTTGATACAACCGAATCCACGGGTGATGGATTGTTAAAAGTAATGGTATATGAACTAGCAAATAAGTCAGCTATTGTATTTGCCTTCTCGACGTCAGAATTTAAAATTGTTCCATTTAAATGAAGAAGAAAGTTTTTGTTAATTTCCAAAACTTTTTAGAGCCGGTAGGCAGATTTGATATGAATTTCGACCAAGATTCAATTCCGTCTTTATTTAGGTGAAAGTCAATAAGCTTATTTAGCTGCTGCAAATACAGTTTAATTGCATTAAAAAATTTATATTCCTATGTCTTTGATATTTGCGTCTATATTTGTTTCTCTTGAGAAATTTGCATTTTACTAATTTCTCAAATTTCCCGTTGGAAGAGGTTTCTATGACCAGCTGGTATTTTATTAGTAGCTTCTTTTACAATGGATATTAGTTTACTTAATGCTAAATGTAGATTACTCGTGTTTGTAATATTTTGATCAATCTCTTGTAATATTATTTCACTTTCCACGAAGTTTGTTATTGATGACCAATCGGCTCGATTATAAAAGGGTAGCATCAAAATGCTATTCTGTACCTCTCCATAAATGACGTAAGTTGGTGGTACATGGTCCGACTGCAACATATTTGAATGTGTTTCCAAGGTTGAAAAAGGAAGACAAGAGTTAGTTAAAAATATGTCTACTGTAGACGGCTGTACTGGATTTATATTTTGTCCAAGACGAGTAAATGCATTTGAGTAATAAATGTAGTAGTTTGATTAAAGGCTATGGCTATAAAGCTCATTACCAGCAATATTGTTTGGAAAACAATTCCAGTGCGTATGTTGATAAGGAGAATATCAACTTCCTTGTCATATAAAAATTTTTCCAGCTGTGAAGCTGCTGACTCAGTCGTTATTGAATTAACAATTATGTTAAAAAACCAATAAGCTATATTAAATCAAATTTAGCTCCTAATCCAGCCATAAAAATTTGTCAAACTTAAATAAAACAATTAATTGAGGGATCATTCCTCATGCATATTATTTATATGTATTTATTATAAAATATGACACGCAATTCGTTGTTTATTAAGCACAGATGTAATACTTTTTTTTTAGAACTCTCGTGAGTAAATTAATTACAGGGCTTCCAACTATTACAAAATGCATACATTTTTTTTTACATATGTATGTAAATATGTAGACGAAACAAGTTCTGTGAATTCCCAGCCTGCAAAATTGTCCGACATCTGTCAGATGTCTGTAAGAAATGTCGACAAACAAGTAAGAATTCTATACGAATTTTGTCAGACTTCTGACCGCCAAACATATAAAGTACTTGACAGGAATTCTGACAGACATGTCGTGGGAAATTCTGAGTTTTTTACCTACGTGTCTGATAGAAATCTAACAGAAATCTGAAAGAAAAAGCAGGGAAATTCTGATTTATTTATTTTACGACATTCGTATGGATTTCTGACAGATTTCTGAAAGTTTGTCGGATGTTTGTCTGAAATATTTTATAAAATAAAACTCAGTTTTATGTTATATTTTTTTATTCATTTAATTTATTACTTAATTACATATATTCATATACATTGGGCCAATTCAAAGTAGACTCTCATATTGTACTGTCATATAATTCATATTAATATGACTAGTGACTTTGAACACCTTTTTTTAACAAATTATGTATTTAATACAAGAAAGAAGACAAAGAGATGGCGCTGTTAAAAATTGTATGTATACAGGAAAGAAGAAAATAGAAAATATTATCTTTGAGAGGTGAGAAGCGAAAAAATTCTCTCTGAGAGACAGTATGGTTAAAAGTATAACATAAACAATTTCTTATACATAGGAAACAAATGTGTAAAGTCATATTATTTTTTTTGTATGGAAATTACTAACAAAAATTTTATGCATGCATAAAATAATATAAAATAGTACAAATATGACTGATATGCAACCACTTTGAATTGGCCCATTGTTTTTATGCCACATATAATAGTTAAAACAATTCTTTTAAATATTTTAAGCTAACTTGAAAAACCAAATACGCATCTTTTTGAACATTTTGTCGAAAAGCCTGACGTGATACTCTTTTTATATATATTGTTTATTAATCACAAAACAATCACTTTCTATATTTCTTTCAAACTTTTTTAACACACCAATAAATTAAATTTTTTAATATCACCTATTTTGTTGCACTTTATGACTTAAATAAACAATTTGTAAAACAAACAAAATCAAAATTACAAAATTGGTAAAGGCAAAAAATTGCGTTTTAATTTGTAAAGAAAAAAAAAACAAAAGGAATAAAAACAACTTAGACATTTCTGTACGAAATCAGTCAGATATCTATCAGAATTGCCGGTAAACAAAAAATAATAAAATCCCTTCCTTTATAACTTCTCTGGACTGTTGTCTAACTGTTTCCTGAACTTCGACACTATCGGTATCTACTATTTCTCCAAGTGCGGTTCTGATTCGACGGTATATACATTAATAGTATCTTCATCAGTTGGATATTCAGAAGGTATCAATTCATCATCGATGTCCAAAAAGTCTTGAACATTACAACTTATAGATTTTTCATCATTCAAATGTAGCCAGACTTGATAGTTATCTTTAAAAAAAAATGTTATTGTCGTTAAAATCATTTAATAATACCAAAGGTATGTATATTCTTTGACCTACACTGAATGCTGTAAAGCAGTTTGAAACCGCCTGGCTAGTGACATTAATATCCCAAGCTATTGATAAATAGTGAATGCATTCTAGCAAATTAATATCGTGTTTACAATTTTCTTCAATTCGAACTATGGCTTCTCTTAATATTCTGTTCGATAATGAGCTTTCAAACATCGCATTATTCTCTGGTCTAGAGGTTGTAATTTTGATGTCATATTTGGTGAAAAGAATGCCACTTTAATACATTTAAATTTTTTTAGTACATCTTAAGGGTGAGCTGGGCAATTACCTACAAAGAATAAAACTTTTCTTCCTGCAGCAGAAAATTTTTTATCTAACTTCACCATTTATTCTTCAAAAATTTGTCCTGTCATCCAAGCCCGTTTGTTAACCTTTATAATCGACGGGTAGCGATTTAACACTACGAAAGCAACAAGGTTTCTTACTTTTTCCTATAACCTACATTTTAATTTTTCTGTCATATTCATATTTGCTGCCAACATAACTGTCACAAGTTTCCTTCATGACATTTCTCATTATACCCTTTACCTGTGGTGTACAAGGGTATATATAGCTTTGTCATTCCGTTTGTAATTTCTACAATTTTCATTTCTGACCCCATAAAATATATATTTTCTAAAAGCTTATAAATAGAGGAGTCGATTAAGCCCTGACCGTCTGTCCGTGTGTTGGTTGAAATCAACTTTTAGAAGCAACCATATGTTCCTTAGATCTGTGTATGGTATCAATCTTTTAGAAATATCCGGGAATGAATCGCTATTGAAATTCAGCACAATCGCCCGATAACTTTCAGAGATATGAGCAAATAAACACTACTGCCTCTGTTTTTTCCTATATTTTTACCACTAAAATTAAAATTGTTCAGCCATAGAATAATTTATAGGTACCTTTGCTACTACAGTAAACTCGCAGAAACGTGAACTAATTTTTACCAAGGGTGTTCACGTTTTCGATTTTGTTCACGTTTTAGATTGCATTTTTTCTATAACATATTTTAGTCTCTTATCTTTTGTTTAATTTAAAATAAAGTATGTACGTTTTTTTACATATGAAACATGTTTTGATTGAACTTTTCGTAAGTTTCTGCTGTTAATTCCCTTGAGTTATTTTCTTTTTTTTTTTTTTTATTTTTATTTTATTTATTAAAAATAAAAGAAAACAACTCTCAATAGAATTAGTAATAATTAAACAAAATCCGTACCTCTTTTTTACGTTCTTAGTTTTCCCACAATTTGGCGTGTTCGCTAAATTAAAGCAATTGCGGCTCAAATTACCAGACACTAAGTTATTTTCTCACACAACAAATAAAGCCAAACAAACAGAATTCCAAAGGCCAGACTGATATTCAACACCTATTTATGAGGTATTTGAACAGTTTAGTGTATGAGAAAATAATTAGTGCAAACTTATCACATTTGTTTGGCGTGTGAATGAACGATTTTCGGCCAATCAATATAAATATTTTTATTTTTTATTAATTGTACTGCAATTTTTTGTTTGTTTATTATTTGTATTTGTATGTTTAGTGTATGAGAAAATAATTAATGCAAACTTATCACATTTGTTTAGCGTGTGAATCAATATAAATATTTTTATTTTTATTATTAATTGTACTGCAATTTTTTTGTTTGTTTATTATTTGTATTTGTAATTTTTATTAATTGTATTTGTAATTTTCTCTTTAAATACCATAAGTTTCAATAAAAATTGTGATTGAATTATTGTCATTCATCCAGCCAACATCGTCTTTTAATTTATCAACAAGTCAGTTTACGTTGTTCTTGTGTACCACTTGAACAATTGAATTGACCATTATAGCTTGAAGTATCTAGACAAGTTTACTAGACATTTTTTGCTCTGTTATCCTTGTGTACCACTTGGATAACGTTCTTTTTTATTTCTAAACCTTGTTGATCCTTGTGTACTACTTGGATCAACGAACCTATCTTTCATAAGGCGGGATAAACGCATCCTACCTTAACATTTTGGCGACCGTGACAGGACATCGGGTTTAGGAAAACTGAAAGTCCTTCAAAACCAATACATCAGCGGCCAACCACAAACTACAGGCGCCCAATCACAGACAACGTTGCATCATAACCAACAAGCAGCCTACTAAAACTCTCAAATAACCTCCCAAGGGCATCAACCAGGCAATATGGAAACCGCAGAGCAGCTTCTTCACCAACTGAAGGAGACCGGCGAGCATATAGCCACCATCATCCGCAACTTTACCAAAGACTCAGCTAGCCGCAAAACCCCAACGTACTATAAGGATCGATTGTCCCGGCTGACTACAGCTTGGACAGAATTCGAGGAGGCAGATACCAAATTACGGACTCTAAAGGATATTGATCTGGAAGATGAATACTTCACTGCGGACCGCTATAATCAAATCCAGTCAATGGCATCCAAATACATGACTCTGATGGAACACGAGCTCACTTACCAAGGCAAGGGAGCCATCGCCAAAAATCCTACTGATCCACCGTCGAAACAGGGTGACCAGATTGAGTTCCTTAACAACCCCCCATCCGCGAAATCACAGCCCACAAGTGGCCACGATGGTTTAATCAGCCGCTCCCTAGGAAAGATGGCAGCTCTGGCTAGACAGCTAGAAGGCCTTCAATTGCAGTCAGGTCAGGATGGACCTTACTATGATGTGAAAAGAGCCACCATCACCAAACTATGGCAGCAGCTAGAACTACTCAATGATGAAGTGTTGGATAAATATCCCGATCCAGACCTCGCTGGTTATGACACAGGCAGATACATCCACCTCGAACAAGCCGCTCAGTTAGCGATCATCCAGCTTACCACGGCTAACAACAATCACCAATCATCAACAGAGACTATGGCCAGGCCATCTACCTTACCATTACCCACAATCACTTTGTCTAAATTTGAAGGTGATTATATGAAATGGACATCGTTTTCTGACTTATTTAAGAAAACGATTCATGAACAACCAATGTCAGATGCTCACAAAATGTTTTATCTGAAGACCAATGTAACTGGTGAAGCAGCGAAGCTTATTAATCATCTCGCTGTTACTGCGGACAATTACATAGCCGCTTGGCAGTTACTACAGGATCGGTATGATAACAAACGACTAATAGTGGCAACTGCAGTTCAGAGACTGCTAGACCAACCATCCGGTGCCTTGACATTAATGACCATTAAGCGATTGCACGATACAACGAGAGAATGTCTGGCAGCTCTTTCTAATATGGGGCTCGAAATCTCGACGTGGGATCCACTCCTACTCCACCTTCTGGTCAAAAAGTTGGACAAAACTGTCTACACTCAATATGAGCAATCGATCACCAACCCAAAGGAAATGCAACCAGTCAGCCAATTCCTTACCTTTCTGGAGAACTACTTCCACACTCTGGAGGCAATGGGACACAAAGAGAAGACAGTCTCTCCTGCTAACAAAACGTGCACGCTCATGGCACATCCTCGCCATGAGAACCAACGATGCCTAGTTTGCAAGCAGGAATGTCACCCGTTGTATAAATGCAGAGAGTTCATCCAGCTAAGCCCTGTAAACAGACTAAATTTGATACAGAAACATAAACTGTGTGTTAATTGTTTTAGTCACAATCATTTAACCAAACAGTGCACAATTTCGGGCCGCTGCCAGAAATGTGGAAAAATGCACAACACCCTGGTACACTTGGAACAAGCCCCGCAAAGGAATTCAATATCCGGGAAGCGTAACAAATCAAAGAGGGAAACTGAGTCAGCCAATGAAGCAATTACAACAAATAACTCCTCAACACAACACGCGACATCTCTAGTCAGCACACCAACAGAAGTTGAAAGCATGGCAGGAAGTTGCACTAACAAAAGACCATATGTTCTATTGGGAACAGCGTTGGTAAAGGTCAATGCTAATGGTCTGGAAACTGAATGCAAGGCAATCCTTGATTCAGGATCCCAAGTTAATTTGATCACAGAACGATTAGTCAACCGGCTTGGACTCCCAGCAAGAACTACTGCTGTTTCAATCAACGGTATTGGAAAAAACCGTACCAAGGTTCAACACCGAGTCAACATTATGCTACAATCTCGACTCAACAATTTTTCAACACGACTTGAAGCATTCGTGTTGCCGCAAATTATTTCCCCTCAACCCGCTCAATCGCTTACAATCGACAGGTGGTCAATTCCCAACAACGTAGCATTAGCTGATCCAACCTTCAACCGTCCAGAAAAAATCGATATTTTGTTAGGGGCGGAATATTATCATCAACTGCTCACGATCGGACAAATTAAATTGGGCAAAGACCTTCCACTGCTACAAAATACAACTTTCGGATGGATCGTGTCAGGAAAGGTATCTGGTGAACATCTCACATCAGCAATCTGCGGAGTCTTAACTGAAGAGGATAAAATGAATACAGCTATTGAGCGATTTTGGAAACTCGAGGAGGTTGAAGAAAGAGAGCAAAATCTATCACCTTATGATGCACAGTGCGAAGCACATTTTAATCAGCATACCACTCGCGATAATGAAGGTCGATTCATAGCACGACTGCCGTTTTGTGCTGAAACATCTTTATTAGGGACCTCACATAATACCGCATTCAACCGGTTCCTCGCACTAGAACGTCGATTATCAAAAGACGCTTCATTGAAGGAACAATATGCGCTATTCATGAAAGAATACGAAACAATGGGACACATGTCAAAAATAAATATAGATGAAGTAAAAGGGCATACATACTTTATTCCTCACCACTGCGTTTTGCGACCCGAAAGTAGTACAACTAAACTCAGAGTAGTCTTCGATGCGTCAGCAAAAACGTCCTCAGGAAAATCCTTGAATGATATTCTACACACTGGACCACCACTACAAAATGATCTATTTACGGTTCTACTGCGGTTTCGGCTGCCGCGTTTCGTATTCACAACAGATATCGAGAAAATGTATCGCCAAATCTATATCCACCCCAAGGACCGACAGTACCAGATAATCCTCTGGCGAAATAATGCTTCTGAACCCATAAGTTATTTTCAATTAAACACCGTTACCTATGGTACTAGACCAGCACCATATCTGTCAATCAAATGTTTAAAGGAGATAATCCAGGATACTAAGATGCAAGCTCCTTTGGCAGTACGTTTCTTGGAAAAGAACTTTTATGTCGACGACGGGCTAGGTGGAGCTGATAGCCTGAATATAGCTCTAGAAACTCAGCGCCAGCTGCAAGACGTCCTGGCTAAGTACGGGTTCCATCTACGAAAATGGTGCGCTAATCATGCCCAGCTGCTCCGCAACATTCCCCGTGATGACCAAGAAGTAAGTCTTGACTTCACAGACGAAACTGAGTACACAAAAACACTTGGATTGGTATGGGTACCTAAAGATGACCTACTTAAAATCAAGGTTAACATTCAAATAATTAAAGCCGTGACTAAAAGAACAGTCACGTCAGACCTGGCGCGCATCTTTGATCCACTAGGAATACTGTCGCCAGTAGTTGTCAGAGCAAAAATGTTTATCCAGGAATTATGGACCTTAAATCTTTCATGGGACGAGGCTGTTCCTTTAGAATTTGACTCACGCTGGCGAACCTTTCGAAACAACCTAAGTGAACTTGAAAGCTTTCAAGTGCATCGGCATATATATAAAGGAGCTCTTCCTAGCAAGACTCAACTTCATGTTTTTACCGATGCCTCCGAAAAGGCGTATGGCGCTGCAATATACGTGAGAACAATTCTACCAAACAAAACAGTAAGAGTATATTTGTTATGTGCGAAATCACGGATAACTCCACTCAAGCAGCAAACGCTGCCTAGACTGGAACTTTGCGCCGCACAATTGGGTGCTAACTTAGCTGCAAAAGTGAAACTAGACTTAGATATGAATACAACGCCAACATTCTATTGGTCCGATTCAAAAATAGTCTTAGCGTGGATAAATTCAAGATCGTCCTCATTTCATACATTTGTGGCAAATAGAATCGCTTCAATTCAAGAGAACACGCTACCTGAGCAATGGCGACATGTGAGTTCTAAAGATAACCCAGCGGACATCATATCAAGAGGATTGGATCCCCAACAGTTACAGCACACACCCCAATGGATGTATGGGCAATTTTTTCTTCATGGAGACGAGAAACATTGGCCTCCCAGTTTTGGCCTAGATCCTAATTTTCCGACCCCTGAACAAAGGCAAAGATCTTACAATTCACTCATTGCTGTCAAGAGTGAAAACTTTTTGCACAGCATCAACCACCGAAATTCACTAAAAAGGCTCCAACGTATCATAGGATACATTTTAAGATTTATTAAAAACGCCAGAACTATCAAGCCCGAGCGACAAACCAAACAAACTCTCACACCTCTTGAACTGCACGATGCGCTCGCCATCATGGTTCGAATCACCCAACTATGCACATTCACAGAAGACATTCAACAGCTGCAACAGAAAAAGGAACTTAAAGGATCGAGTCAGATAAAAGGCCTAGCCACATTTTTAGACGAATATAACATTCTACGAGTCGGAGGCAGATTAGAAGCATCCACGTTATCGTTCAATGCCAAACATCCAATGTTGCTTCCTTATAACGACACCATAAGTAAACTAATATTTGAGTCAATACATAGGGAAAACAAACATTGTGGCCCTGGAGCACTTCTAGCAATCGTAAGACAACGTTTTTGGCCCATTAAGGGCAAACATTTGGCTCGAGAAACCGTGCATAAATGCGTGCAATGTGCACGAGCGAAACCAAAACTTCTGCAGCAAATTATGGGAAACTTGCCAGAAGCAAGAGTAGTGCCAGCGAGACCCTTTATTAATGCTGGAGTTGACTACTGTGGTCCAATCTGGGTTCACTTCAAAACCCGGGGGAAGCGACCGCAAAAGGCGTATATTTCAGTATTCTGTTGCTTTTCAACTAAGGCAGTTCATCTGGAGCTCGTAACAGACCTTACAACCGACGCCTTCATTGGAGCACTCAAAAGATTCATCGGCCGAAGGGGTCACTGTCAGCATCTCTACTGTGACAACGCAACAAACTTTGTGGGAGCTCGCAATCAATTAGAAGAGCTGTCAACTGCTATTTTCGCGACAGCTGCTCAAGAAAAGATTCAACAAGAATGTGCCAGCAAAGGCATCAGTTTTCATTTCATACCTCCACGAGCCCCGCACTTCGGCGGACTATGGGAGGCTGCAGTCAAATCCGCAAAAAGGTTACTTGTTAAAGAATTGGCAAACGCGTCTCTGACCTATGAAGAAATGGAAACAGTGATCATAGAAGTCGAAGCAATCCTTAATTCGAGACCGATTGCGCCGTTGCCGATTAATCCGAATGATGAGGCTGCACTAACACCAGGCCACTTTTTGATTGGTGAACCTCTTACAGCACAAGTGGATGCAACTGCTAAATTAACTTCAACAACTCTTGCAAAACGATGGGAGTTAGTGTCACAAATAAAACATAAATTTTGGAAACGATGGTCGCAGGAATACCTCAGTGAACTCCAACAGCGGAACAAGTGGCAAACTAAGGCTCAAAATTTGCAACGGGGTACCATTGTTATAATTAAGGACAACACACCAGTCATGAAATGGCGTCTTGGAAAGGTAACTGAAATTTACCCCGGTCCAGACGGACTCGTCAGAACAGCCGATGTAAAAACATCTGGTGGTATCCTTAAGCGAGCAATTCACTTGCTGGCGCCTCTTCCTGTAGAGCCAGCAGAAACAAATGTTAGCAATGAAACCACAGATGACAAACCAACACGAAAAAGAGACAATTCACCCAAGAGTAAAACCATAAATGAACCACCCTCAAAACGTTGTACTCTAAGCACAACAGGTCTGCTACTACTCGTAGCATTATTTCTTCCGATAATTCTATGTCAACAAGTGACGTACACCCAAATCACCAGCAACCCTGGCTTACATTTCGAAAATATTGGCCAAGTTAAACCTGTCATCGCTGAATGGAAGCTCCTTATTTATTTTGAACTGACACCGTTCTATAACGAATTAGAGCTTTTAATAAACGGTACATCTGCGTTGAAAAAGGCCTGCGATTTCTCATCCCTTAATCATCAATGCAACGGACTTTTATCCCATTTTCAAGTTATCAGGAATGAAATGGAGCACGGTTTGGAAAACTTTATAAAAAGAAAGCGACGAGGAGCAATAGACATCGTTGGAAATATAGCAAGCTCCTTGTTTGGCGTTCTAGACTCCAAATATGCAGCAGAAATGACCGATACTATAAATAGTATAAAAGCCAACGAAGCCCATTTGCAGAGCCTTCTGCGGAATCAAACATCGTTTCTCGACTCAACCCTCAATCTTATGAAGAAGTCTGACCAACGCACTCAAGATAACTTCGAAAAAATGAACGACAAAATAAACAAACTACTCTACCTCACAACCAATGACAGCTACCATCGATCGGAAGTAATTTTATCACTGAGTGTCCAGTTACTTACAATTACTAATAACTTGCAAAAAATGCACACAGCGATGATCACGTTGTTAGCGGATACTTATCATGGTCGAATTAGTCCGGTTCTACTGACCCCACAACAACTTTCGAAGGAAGTTGATAACATAAAGGCAAACCTTCCCACAGATCTAACACTACCAGTTACAGACATTATTCATTTATATGGTGTAGTCACCGCTCGCGCAGCAATCTCAACTCAGCACATAATTTGCACCTTGTTCATCCCTCTAGCCCATCAAGAGCAATTTGACCTCTTTTATATAACTCCAGTACCACAGCTAATGAACAACTCGTTAGTGGCTATCATACCAACCACTAAAATGATGGCTCTCAATGCTCATCGTGATGAATATTTCCCTCTAGATGATTCGAAGCTAAGTACCTGCAATAAACTTGAGCATAACACTTTCTTATGCCCACACATTCAAGCTGCATATCATAAAGGCTCTCCAACTTGTCGCTGTGAGATACATTTATTCAACAATGAATCCGACTCAAGCTGCAACATAGAGTTGATGAGCAGCGATAACGTATGGTACCGACTTTATAACAAAAACCAGTGGCTGCTTGCAACTCAACAGCAACTCAAACTAAGCACAGTCTGCAAGGGTGAAAGTAGTTTTCAATTGTTGGAAGGTACCGGGTTGCTCACGCTTCCAGCAGGATGTGCAATGAAAAATGATGATATTACCATATACGGACATCAAACCATCTCATCAAACTTGCATTCATCATATACAAGTAATGGTATGTCATTCATTCATCTCCAGGAAAACGTAAACAACATAACACAACCCTTTTCATATACTTCGACAATTGAAAAGATAACCCAATTGCAGCAAGAGGTCAGGGCACAACAACAAGAATTGCCACTAGCAAGCACCCATAAAGTGCATAGCTTAACAATCAGCTATATTGGACTTGCCTTGATTTTAGCATTGATAGTTGTCCTGATAGCAAAACAAAGGTTAAAGAACAGACGTAACCCGCTCCCCGAAGCACCACAACCATCTCCACGATCCCACTGGAATGTTTCATTGGACCCAACACATTAACCCATTTCAAAATACTTTACTGGAGATCGCTCATTCACACTTTTCAATCCCCTTGGGGCCGCAATATGTTAATTCCCTTGAGTTATTTTCTTTTTTTTTTTTTTATTTTTATTTTATTTATTAAAAATAAAAGAAAACAACTCTCAATAGAATTAGTAATAATTAAACAAAATCCGTACCTCTTTTTTACGTTCTTAGTTTTCCCACAATTTGGCGTGTTCGCTAAATTAAAGCAATTGCGGCTCAAATTACCAGACACTAAGTTATTTTCTCACACAACAAATAAAGCCAAACAAACAGAATTCCAAAGGCCAGACTGATATTCAACACCTATTTATGAGGTATTTGAACAGTTTAGTGTATGAGAAAATAATTAGTGCAAACTTATCACATTTGTTTGGCGTGTGAATGAACGATTTTCGGCCAATCAATATAAATATTTTTATTTTTTATTAATTGTACTGCAATTTTTTGTTTGTTTATTATTTGTATTTGTATGTTTAGTGTATGAGAAAATAATTAATGCAAACTTATCACATTTGTTTAGCGTGTGAATCAATATAAATATTTTTATTTTTATTATTAATTGTACTGCAATTTTTTTGTTTGTTTATTATTTGTATTTGTAATTTTTATTAATTGTATTTGTAATTTTCTCTTTAAATACCATAAGTTTCAATAAAAATTGTGATTGAATTATTGTCATTCATCCAGCCAACATCGTCTTTTAATTTATCAACAAGTCAGTTTACGTTGTTCTTGTGTACCACTTGAACAATTGAATTGACCATTATAGCTTGAAGTATCTAGACAAGTTTACTAGACATTTTTTGCTCTGTTATCCTTGTGTACCACTTGGATAACGTTCTTTTTTATTTCTAAACCTTGTTGATCCTTGTGTACTACTTGGATCAACGAACCTATCTTTCATAAGGCAAGATAAACGCATCCTACCTTAACATCTGCCATATTTTAATGTAAAGGGTGTTTTTTTAAGCCCGATAGAACTTGAAATTGTAAAAAATAACACAAAAAATTAAATTGTAATCAAAATTTTTTTTTTATTCGAAAGATCAATACGTGACATTAACATTTGAAAATGATTTCGGGCATATGGGCACCGCGGCTGTTCTTGACGAAGCGCATTCTGGACGTCCAATTTTGGGCCACTTTTTCGAGCACTGCTGGCCGTATGTCACGAATAACACGAACAATGCTGGCCTCCAAGGCGTCAATTGTTGCTGGTTTATCAGCATAAACCAGTGACTTCACGTAGCCCCACAGGAAATAATCGAGAGGTGTCAAATCGCACGACCTTGGAGGCCAATTGACAGGTCCATTTCTCGAAATCAACTTATCGCCAAATTTTGATTTCAATAAGTCGATGGTTGCGTTCGCCGTATGGCACGTAGCGCCATCCTGTTGAAACCACATCTCCTCCGGATCAATGTCATCCATATTTTCAAACAAAAAATCATTGATCATGGTGCGGTAACGATCTCCATTGACCGTAACGCGAGCTCCGGCCTCATTTTTGAAGAAATAAGGTCCGATGATGCCACCAGCGTGAAAACCGCACCAAACGGTGCATTTTTCTGGATGTAATGGAGTCTGTAGGGTCTCTTGTGGATTGGTCTCGCTCCATATGCGGCAATTTTGCTTATTAACAAACCCGTTAAGCCAAAAATGCGCCTCATCGCTGAACACAATTTTGCGATAAAATTGGACGTCCAGAATGCGCTTCGTCAAGAACAGCCGCGGTGCCCATATGCCCGAAATCATTTTCAAATGTTAATGTCACGTATTGATCTTTCGAATAAAAAAAAAATTTTGATTACAATTTAATTTTTTGTGTTATTTTTTACAATTTCAAGTTCTATCGGGCTTAAAAAAACACCCTTTACTACATAGTTACTATGGTTTGAGTGATGAAACCAATCTTTAAAAATTTGTGCTGTCATCCAAGCGGACTTCGAGCTTTTATAATTTACAGGACAATTAAAATTTTTGAAACATCTAGGATTTTTAGCCTTTCCAATTACAAGAAGCTTAACTTTATGTGAGCCTGCTGCGTTTGTGCCACACATACACGTAAGTCTGTTTTTCCATTTTTGCACCTGGAGCAGTTTTTCCCAATTTGAGACATATGTTTTGTTCGGTACGTTTTTCTAACACAAACCAGATTCGTCAGCATTGTACAGCTGGTCATTACAGAGTCCAAGCTCTTCTATTCTTCTTTTCAATTTTTCTTTATATGGCTCCACCAAATGAGGGCGTTCAGAAAGTTTCTCACCGCAAATTTCAAGTAGTCGAATACCGTATCTTTTCTTAAGTTTCTGAAGCCAACCATCATTGGCATTAAAAGCATGGTTAATTTCCCTAATTTGATTGTGTAATTCAATAGCTTTTTAATCATAATGCCGCTAACCGGTAGGTTTTTATTTCGAAGTTTGGTAAACCATTGGTACAGAGAGTGTGCAGTGTTTTCCGTTTTTCAGGACCCGAAAATGTATTTTTAACGCATTTCAAAATTGCATCATTTTTGTTTCTTATTGAACAAATTGTCGATTTGGCGACATTATACTATTTCGACAAACCAGTTACAGATGAACCTTTGCGTAAAAGCTCTAAAATATCTGACTTTTCTTGAAGATTTAACACTTGTGGTTTTTTATTAGATATATTTTTAGAGATCACTTTTTTATATTATGTATAGTCCCCCCTGGGGATTTATATTTTCTTTAATCTTGGCTTTTCTCCATGAATAAGTAAATATAAAACCCCTTCAAGGAAGCACAGCTGAAGTGCTATGGGACGCCTCCACAGGTTGCGGATAGTGGACAACCCTACCATGCAGTGTGTAGGGTAACTGTGAATTGAATAAGCAGTGGCGGACAGTTCAGCGGAATGGAGAAGAGGGTCTCAGGTGGACACGCCTGGCAATGTGTATCTTTAAATCCTGAGTGCCGTAGAGGCTCCATTCGACATGGCGAAATATTGGCGCCATTTAATAACCAATGCCAAACTTTTTGTTTTTAAGGTCCCTAGCCTTCAAGTAGGTTGAGCTGCGGGCTAATAACCCTCTCTCGTAAAAAATATCTTATTACTGAAACGTCTACAAATAATTCAACACGATCCCCCACCATGATAACGAAATTTGGCTTTAAACAACGGATAATGATTGGAACTTGGAACATACGAACTCTCTCCGATCCATCAAGACTTGAACAAGTTTGTAATGAAATGAAGAACTACAAAATAGAAATTCTCGGCCTAAGTGAAGTTAGATGGTTAAACAACGGTTCCACGCGTACGTTAAATGGCAATACCTTTATCTACTCTGGTAACTCCGAGAAACATATCAACGGTGTTGGCTTAGTACTCTCCCCAAGGGCAAATAAAGCCCTCATAAACTATGCAGCTGTATCTGATCGTATCATCTATGCTCGTTTTAACTCAAAATTTCGCAAAATCTCCGTGACCCAGTGCTACGCCCCGACAGAACCAGCCGACGATGATGCTAAAGATAACTTTTATAGCCAACTTGAAGCTGTGCTACAGACGATACCGGGTGGTGACTTAAAAATTTTGCTCGGCGACTTTAATGCCAAGGTAGGATGTGATAACGTAAACCTATAGGCAGTTATGGGATCTCAAGGACTGGGAGATACCCGTAATGAAAACGGCGAAAGACTCGTGGACTTGTGCGCTCGCCACCGTTTATTTATTGGTGGTACGAAATTTATTCACAAAAACATACACAAGTATACCTGGGAATCCCCTGATGGCTTCACGCGCAACCAGATTGATCATATAATGGTCAGCAAGCTATTTCTTGGCTGCCTGTTAGATGTAAAATCAAGACGGGGTGCAGATATAGACAGTGACCACAAGCTCTTGGTAGGCACGTTTAAACTTCGTCCAGCGGCAATCAACACACAAAAGGGTGCGGTTAAATACAACACGTCTCGTCTTCGAAATCCGGAAGTGGCCGATCGTTACTGTTCTACTCTCTCTGATGCACTCCGTTTAAATAACAGGGAGATGCATTCATGGACAACCATAGCTAATAGCTGCAGTGAAACCGCTAAAGCAATCCTTGGTGTTAGAAGGAAGAATCATAAACCCTGGATAAGCGAAGAGTCATGGGACGAAATTGCAAATCGTAAGCGCCTGAACAATATCGTAACTAGATCCAAGACACCGGATGCTAAACTTGTGGCCAAGAGAAACTACCGGGATTGCGCAAAAGCTGTTAAGTCCCTAGTTCGGGCTGATAGAGAACGCCACTACAACAGCATAGCCGAGGAAGCTGAACAAGCAGCCAACATAGGCAACATGCGCGGTGTTTACAATGCTATAAAACATCTTGGAAGCAAGAATATAAAAAACACCTCAATGCTTAAAGATCAGCATGGTCGTGATCTCACAACACCTGAAGAGAAGTTGCAACGTTGGCAGGAATTTTTCAGTTCCGGGAGCTCTCAAAATAACACTTTTGATTTTGATATTAGCAGCTGTCCCTGGCTTTCTCGAAGACGTAACCCATGTAGAGAAATATTAACATCTCCACCAACACCCCACGAAATTCTCTCAATTCTACTCAAGCTGAAAGATTCTAAGGCCGCCGGTCCCGACTCAGTGCAAGCTGAGCTACTTAGATATGGTGCTACCCCTGTTGCAGAAGCTCTCACGCCAACTCTACAGGCTGCATGGATAAGTAATCGAATACCAGATAGCTGGAAAACTGGTGTAATCGTTACCATCCCAAAAAAAGGTGACCTTAGCCATTGTAAAAACTGGCGAGGGATAACATTACTAAACGTCATCAACAAGGTAATGGCTCTACTCCTATTACAAAGAATGTCACCAGTCATTGAACCACTTCTGCGCCAAGAGCAAGCCGGTTTCAGGCCAGGAAGATCATGTGCAGACCATATTAACACCCTCAGAATTATTATTGAACAGTCGCAAGAATACAACAGCCATTTGTATATGCTGTTTGTTGATTTTGAACGTGCCTTTGACACCGTATACAGGCCAGCTATATGGGCAGCGCTGAGGAGCAAAGGTGTTCCCAATAAGATAATTGAACTCATTCGCGAGCTATATAATGGTGCTGAATGTAGAGTAAGATTTGAAGGACAAGAGAGCCAATCGTTTTTATACAACGCAGGAGTAAGACAGGGTTGCGTACTGTCTCCCACATTATTCCTTATCCTACTAGATGGAGTAATGGAACAAACAAATACCGAGGCCCCTAACGGTATACGATGGAACTTACACGAACGTTTAAACGATATCGACTATGCTGATGATATTTGTTTAATGGCTCACCGATTCGATGATATAGAACAAAAGCTCATATGCCTTGATAGGAATGCCAGAAAAGTTGGTCTCAAGATAAACGTCAATAAAACGAAACTTATGCGGGTTGGTACCAACAACTCAAATCCTCTCTCAATTAATGGATCCGTAATTGAAGATGTTGACTCTTTCTGCTATTTAGGAAGCCGTATTACCAAAGACGGTGGCTCCGGTGTAGATATAGTAGACCGCATCAACAAAGCTAGAGTCGCATTCCACTCTCTGCACAAAGTCTGGCGTGCCAACAACATTTCCCAAGCCACAAAGCTTAGAATCTTTAACTGCAGCGTAAAATCTGTCCTTCTCTATGGTTGCACCACCTGGAGCACAACGCAAACCACCAAAAGGAAATTGCAAACTTTTGTTAACCGCTGCCTTAGACAAATCCTTCGGATCTTCTGGCCCTGCTGGGTAACAAATGAGCAGCTTTTATGTATGGCAAAGTGTGTACCAATCGAGACTGAGGTTAAACGTCGCAAATGGTCTTGGATAGGTCATATACTACGAAGACCAAGTAACGAAATCACACGAGTTGCACTTGAATGGAACCCTCAGGGTCATCGTCTACCAGGTCGTCCCCGAAATACCTGGGTAAGAATGATTAAAAGAGAAGTCGAAAGCTGCAACAAATCATGGAACCAAATCAAGTCTTTAGCCGCCGATCGTATAAAGTGGAGAGAATTTACAGACGCCCTATGTTCAACATGAACTTTTATATAATTTGAAGATATTTATAATGTCAATTAATTTATATAAATAAAAGGAAATATATATATATATAGTCATCACAGAGAGATGCTTCCAGTAGAACTGTCGCATTAATACTAAAGCTACTTATCATGTAACAAAAGTTGTTTACAACAAATAAACTACGAAATTCTTCTAATAAGCTTACGAAATTGAATTTTAACGTTCGATACAAGTTCACGTTTAAGAGCCTTCAGCATTTGTTCACGTTTTAGAGTAGTCAATGCAAAAAAAGTGTTCATGTTTTTGGGTAGTTTATGTTACTGAATGTTCACGTTTCTGCGAGTTCACTGTATTTGTAGATATAACATGTCTCTAGAGATATTCGTGTAAAATTTTTGATAAATCGGGCTCTTATCGGTAAAGTTATAGGCAAAAAATTTTTTTTTAAATATATATTCTAAAAATTTACAAACGAAAATCAATTTTTTTCAGCTTCTAGACAACCGAGAGAGACAATATTGGTATCATCTGAAAGGACTTGACTAGCACAATAAAAGCACTTTAAATTTATGTTGGCCGCCACTACAAAATGGCAAATAAATTTATATATGAGCTAAATCTGGTATTTTAAAATGTAACTTCTTGAACCCCCTCAATAGTGGTATCAAATTAAAGGGCTTGACCAGTAGAATACAGTAAAATATTCTAAAATGTAAAATCCAAGATGGCGTTTAAAGCATAAGGGCTTGACTAGTTGAATACACTTAACTACGTAAAAATTTCAAATCGAGGATGTTGTCGGAAATAATAAAGAAAAATGGCGTATAACATGAAATATAAGTTAAGCTACGATGTGAGATTATACCTATGTACATGATGGTGAAGGGTATTATTAGATTCGGCACGGCCGAATATAATACTCTTACTTGTTTCAGAATGTGAGTGTTTTGTCAGAAAGACATTTGTAAAACAACCCAGACTCATCTGCATTGAAAATGTCATTTTTATTGTACTTTTCTAATAAAGAAAGTAAAACATTGGTTTTCCATTTCTGGCAGTCATCATTGACATCATTGCTTTCACAACAAGCTTTTTTGTAACATAAATTATGTCTAAAAAACAACAAATACCGTAACAACAGGGTGGGCCAAAAGAAACCAAGGGGTGTAAAAGTTTAATAACTTTTTCGTTTAATAATTTTTTTTTCTTTCAGATTATATAATATACAAAAGGGAAATTTTTTACACTAAGTATGAAAAATGATGTCTCTTAAATGACCACCGTTTTCAGCTTCGCACTGATGGGCTCTTTTTAGAGCATTTTCCATAACATCTTTCAAAACTTGTGGCTGTAGCGTTCGAATTTCTGCAACAATGTTTGCCTTGAGTTCAAGGATTGTCTCTGACTTGTTCACATACACTCGCTCCTTCAAATAACCCCAAAGAAAATAGTCGGGTGCTGTCAAATCTGGCGATCGCGCTGGCCAAATAATTTCAGAATTTCTGGAAATTATTCGCCCTCCAAAAATTTTTATTTAAAAGTGCCATTGTGTCTCGGGCAGTATGGGCAGTGGCTCCGTCCTGCTGAAACCACATACCAGGTCTGTTTTCAAGAGCAGGGCGTACAAAATTTTCTATCATAAACCGATACCGCTCTCCATTTACAGTTACAGCACTTCCATCTTCATTCTCGAAGAAGTAAGGCCCAATGACATTTTCAGATGTGATCCCACACCATACTGTACACCTGATGGGGTGCAATTGGCGTTGATGAATGGCTCTTGGATTTTGAGAATCCCAGAACCTACAGTTCTGCTTATTAACAAAGCCATTCAAATGAAAATGAGCTTCATCACTCATATTTTTAATAAAGTTGATTTAATTTCTGGCCAACTCCTGAAATTTAACTGCAAAATTTAGACATTGCCCATGATCTGTGGGTTTTAATTCTTGCACCAATTGCACCTTTTATGGGTATAACTGTAAATCTTTTTTTTAAAATACGCCGTAGTGACGTACGAGACATTCCTAGCTGAGCAGAACGCCTTCTGGCAGATGTTTCTGGTGCTTCGTTAACACTTTGCTGTACTCGTTCAATATTTTTCGCAGTGCGACTTAAACGTGGTCTACCGGTTCGAGGAAAATCTGTTACGCTGCCATGTTGGCGATGACGATCAACTAAGCAACGAATCATTGCTTTAGAGGGCGAAATTCTGACGTTAAAATGTCGACGATATGAAATTTGCGTTAAAATAATTGATCTCTGGTTTAAATAATAAAATTTTATTGTTCTGGTTCTCTGTTCAGTTGTGAACCTCTCCATTATAAATTCTCCAAGTGTTGTCTATATAATCTGAAAGAAAAAATAAAAAAAAATTAATAAACAAAAAAAATTATTAAACTTTTACACCCCTTGGTTTCTTTTAGCCCACCCTGTACTTAAATTACTTTTTTTCGTCACATTGTCTCGCATACCTTTTCTTCAATTTATCCAACCAACCATTGTTTGCCTTAAAGTCATCCACCTTGAGTTCCTTTGCCCTTTAATATTTCTCCAGATATCGGCATATTCCGGTCTCTTGTTGCCGTAAACCGCCAAAAAACAGCTTTGACTATATTATAGAACCTAAGTTTTTTATTTTCTTGTTTTTTTTCATTTGATGTTCCAGATTCAACAAAATTTAATATTTTCAACGTATTTCTTAAAATCATAAAAACCGTACTCGCTGAAATGCCATATAAAAATATGACTACGAAAACTGCTACGTCTTTTTTTTTTTGATTTACTGCCTAATTATTTTATTAATTTAAACTTTTCTTTAACTGGTAAATTACGTTTCAATGCCATTCTACTTAATTACAATATTGTTTGTGTATTCATTTTAACTAGCGTAAAAGAAATTTTGTGCGTAAACATTTGAATTTTATTTAGGGACTTTACCGAAATATAAAAACAATAGTACTGCCATATGTATGTATTTAATTCAGTGTTGGCAATTTATTTATTTATTGCAATCTATATATATAAAAGTAAAACTCTGTGTGTGTCTGTAGCTATAGACTCCGAAACTGTAAAACCAATCGAACTCAAACTTTGGCAAGTTGTTGTACACATTTCAGGGAGTGTTTATGGGTGGAAAAAAGTGGGCGGGGCCACGCCCAAAAAAAATTAGTTATCAGTTTTATGCATTTTTATTCATTAAGGGGCGTAGCAACGCGCGTCGGGCTTTTCTAGTTTTATCTATATATGTACATATTAAAGTGAAAATCTGTCTGTCGGTGTGTGTGTTAGCTAGACTCCGAAACTGTAAAACCGATCGAACTCAAACTTTGGCAAGTTGTTGTACACTTTCCACGGAGTGTTTATGGGTGGTAAAAAGTGGGCGGGGCCTCGCCCATAACAAATTATTTATCATTTTTAGCTACTTGCACTTGACCGATTTTTCTGAAACTTTGCACACATATTGAGCTGTCATGACTATATAATTTGGTGATTAGAAAAGTGGGCGGGCCCATAAAAAAGTTATAATTTTGAGGTACTTGCACTGCACCGATTTTTCTGAAACTTTGCACATATATTGAGCTGTCATGACTATATAATTTGGTGATTAGAAAAGTGGGCGGGGCCACCTCCATAAAAAAAGTTATAATTTTCAGTTACTTGAACTTCACCGATTTTTCTGAAACTTTGCACATATATTGAGCTGTCATGACTATACAGTTTCGTGATTATAAAAGTGGGCAGTGCCACGCCCATTGAGAAGAGTTGTAATTTTTAGCTTTTCAGAATGCATTTTTATTCATTAAGGGGCGTAGCAACGCGCGCCGGGCTTTTCTAGTATCAAATAATGTTGAAATGAACGTCTATTCACTATTAGCGGCTAATTCGGTCATTTTTGCCAGCAAAAAAGAAAATCTTTAGGAAAAATTTTAAATTATAGAAACGCTGTACTTCTGTTCGACTGTATTTAAAAAACGTTCAGTTAAATTTATTAATTTGGGTTTTTCAGTACTAGAATTTACCAATAGATGCCACAGACAGTGTATCTGTTGAGTTTTTTTCTTTATTAATGTAACAATGGGTCGATTATAAATAGCAACCGAACCTTATATCTGTTGGCATCTATTTTGTTATGTATTTTATAAAAATAAAAATAAAAATAATAATAAATAAAAATTCATCACTGAGACTTTTGATAATAATGCACTTCTGTTAATTTTAATTTATAATGCGCAAAATCGATAGGATCATAGCAGACGATATTTTGACTCCGCTCCCTACCAATCCTATAACAAAAAATACATTTCATATCTTTTCTGAAAAACTATTATCTAAATTGGCTTATTTTAGTAACTTAAAACAATATTAAATAAATAAGAAATAATAAATTAAATTATTTTATTTGCTTCGATTTTTGATTCGTTCTTGACCTCAATAGATGAACAGTTATTAGTGTGTGAAATCCATAATATATTTGTATTATTTATACCAATTAAAAAACCGGAATTTTTAAATGATTTGTACACTTTTTTGTTTTTGCTTAACTTAACCGAAAAACAACCCGGTAAAGACCATTTATACTTAAAAAACAATAATATAAAAAATTACTTTGTGAAAATATTTGATACCAGTGTTCAGGATATTATATCTTCTCATATGAAGATATATATACATACAGAGGACAACTAATTCTTTGCCCTGACACAGTCCGATACCCTTGTAATATAAGTATGTTAGGTTGAGTTACCTTAAACAAAATGCATCGGGATGAAATATTAATACGATTGTATTAAAGTGAATTTCTCACGACAAACAATACAATAATAAATTGTGAAAATGTTAATTAATAAATAAGACTCACCTTTATCCCTTGTAAGATATAAAAATGTGTAGCTAATTTAAAAGCAGCGCCAATAAACACAGACTCCTGTTCGAATAAAACCAATTCACCTCGTGTCATGTCAAATCCAATACATTCGTAAGAGATTTCGGTTAACGAACGATCATTTATAAATGCTGATACATTGGATCGACGCATCGATCCAGCCGAAACCCTTATGTTTTGTTCACGATTATAATTAGTTTTTATAAGATTTGGAAACAGGGCAAAAATAGAAAATGTTTCGGTTGATAGTAATCCGTACAGGCAGAAGAAAAGGATATGACCACAAAAAGTATTGAGTATTACCAAAATTCCGGATATAAAGTTTGAATGTCCAATGTTGGTAGTTCGGCCAACAAATGCTGCACGCCAATCTATTTGGGATAGTGTTGTCTGGTGCGAAGTTGCGAAAAAACAGAAGTGAGCCAATAAAAACCATGCAACAATAGCAGTAAATGTTGGCTGTATACAAGTTTCTAATCAATACAAAAAAAAATAGAAATTAGTATCTAACATTAAGAATATCGCATACTATAACCCACCAAAACTTGTTGCAGTTCTATAACGTAAAACAGAATGAAGTAAGAGTATAATAACACCAACAGCTATGCATGCAACAACACCCATGGACGAACGTGGCTCCAAAAGAATAATTAGGACCATTGACAAAAATGTTCCGAACGATATTATGACTGATGAGTATATTGTTGCTAGTCCATATACAACTGGAATTTCATTTTGTCGTTCTGTGTTGTCACCTTCGTACATACGTTTAATTTTCTTGAAAATTTCTGGTATCACACTGTCTGTATAATTTACAGCGATTGATGAAGAATTTTTAGGTGGCAATACATACACCATCAAGGGTGATATAGTGACTATAATGATTTGAATAATCAAAAGTGTGTAAATAACTACTGCCATCGCATCAATGTGAGTTCTTTGTATGTTCTTAATAGCGCTGTTCGATAAAAGTATGTGACCGCCCGCGCAAATACTTGCTATTGTAGGGCCATAACGAGCCACCAAGACGTTAATGCAATTTCCTGTTAAATTTCCACATGAACGAAGGTAAATTCGACTCAACGTCGTATATAAAACAATTATAACAACTGATAGTATATATGTTTTAGCACTGGAGGGCTTTTTGGGCGAAAATCCACCAGAATTTCTGTTGGTTATAAAGTCCACACAGTTACCTTGCTCCTCGCGACAACGAAAAAGAGATGTCGCAAAGCGAATTAATGTAATAGCTAGGAAACTGGCTACAAATAGCTTAAAAGCTACAGACTTTAGAAATTGTTGAAATTTAAATTTGTTTTTAAAGTCCATTCGCACGCTCTTATGCAAAAGTTCACTAACCATAAGGAGAATTACAGCTACCAGTAGATAAGACAAGATCTTTCCCTCTTGAATAATAAAACTATTGGAGAAAAAAACGCAAACCAATATTATTAAGATTAAGCGTGTGGGTAAATTGCCCAGGTTTTTAAATTTTGACCAGTTATTCGCAATTGTTGGCCAGTTCTGTACCGTGTGAAAAACTAGAATTAAAGTGCTTATTATGCTGGTGAAAAACACAATTGCATGCTCTTCTGTTTTAAATGTAAAGTTCTTGTAGTAGCGATAACCAAAAACTCCTGCAGCAAAATTTAGAAGATAAGTATAGCCTACCTCTTTCAGTTTGAATATTTTGTATAAATCAATGGATCGATTATTATTAACCAGTATGTATGAAAAAAATATTGGTAAAAATGTCACAAGTAGACCCTGTGACATTTGAGTTGCGTCAAACTTGACCCATATTTGGCGGCAAGTACTAAGTATCTGTCTCAGGTTGATATGCAAATCGCCCATAAACGACTTAAAAGCCACTTCATTGTATATTGTTTTTACTCGATGTGTTAGAAGTATAAACTCAGTTTCCAAGCTGTCCATTTTTTCCACATTAAATGTGCGTTTATTTTCTAAAGCATAATTGAAAAAGTATCTGTAGATCTGTTGTGCATTTTGCCAGGCGTGCAAAACAAGTGTTTGAATTTTACTTAAGTGCGGAACAGGAATATCAGGAACAAGGTTAAAGTTTATTAATCCTAAATTAGAGTACGGTATTGGTATTCCGAGTATCGTAGCTAGTGTTGGTACAAGATCAATCTTTAACAAAAAATTACAAAAATTACATTAGATTATATATTTTTTTAAATAAAATTTGTATTAAAATTAATTTATTTATTTCGCTTAAATAAAAAAAATATACAGTTTAAATTTATACGTTTATAAAAGATATACATATGTACCAATGATGTAACAAACATTTCCATTTAGTTTACAAATATCAACGTCCAAAAAGTTCATAATTAACATAACGCAGCAAAAAATAATTAAATTTTCTTAGCAATACAATTTTGTCTGAAAAACGTTTGCAATTCAAAGTACATACATTTTCTAATTTATGCAATAAGATCTCCACAATCATGCGAGACGTCACATCAGCAAACAAGTGGTTATTATTACAAGTAAAATTAAAAAAAAGTGAATAAAATGCTAACATAATAAATTAATAAATAGCAATAAAAAACATTAAATAACTTGTGTCCATCATATTTATCCCTTTTTGATACCTGAATGGAATAGAAAAAAAAAGATGAAGAGAAACAGGCCAGTTCAGAGTCTCTGGCTGAAATCGAACGCGCAACCTTCAGACGAGCATACCAGTACACTACTGCCTAGTCTACCAAGGCACCCCAAATTATTCGCTTTTACATTTGAGAAATTAAAAGATAAACAGGCGAAATTTTATGACAAAGAAAGAAAGATGAAGAGGATTCAATACACATTTTTTTTATTTTTTACGAGTGACAGACATTATTTCAAGTTTTATTCAGCATGGTCGCCTCATAAATACTGCATAAATACAAATACTTGTCCATCGTAGGATTGTAGAATCTGCAATTTCATTCCAAAAAAAATACCTACAATTTAACTACAATTTTTCGTTTCATGTTATCCCCGAACTTTACAAGTGTCCTAAAAAAGCCGATACATAGAAGCATAGATGTAAGAATTGCGAAACTGATGTCCTAAGAAACTTTATTATCATATCACATTTTTATTCTGATTTTGTATGTGTGAAGTTTTATTTGCACTAACAAGAAGTAGAGCTTTAATGGCACAAAGGGTGGGGATCAGTAAAAATCACAAAAATTTCCGCTAATAACTAAAACGTATTTTTGCTCACTGAACTGGTTTTGAAATCGCTAGATTTGACAGAAAAATAGCTAAATTTTTATCTCTGCATATGTTGTTTGTAAAGTGAATCATTAGCACAGTTACTTAAAACAGCAATGAATACTCACACTACACTGTGTGCATTTACTGTGTTGTCCGTCTGCTAAAAGCACAATAGAGATTGAACCGAAAAAGTTAAATTTTTCTAATACATAAGGTTTGTTTGATATTGAAAATTGGGTAAATTCATACCGCACAGTGTCTTCTTCGGTATACTTAAAATTTAAACCGTAATAAACTGACAAAATTAGATATACAATTGTAAAATTTTGCAGACATTGCTTTTTGGTCAATAGATTTGTAATATCGGAAAATTATGGTGTCACGCCCACTTTTACGCTCACCTCTTATATAATGCTTTATTTTAAATTCTTATAATTTCTCCATGGACAAAGATTTTAGAAGAATAAAGGAAACTACTTTGATATTCCTACTTTAACTCCAACTTTTCGCATATTCTACTTTCAATGAAACTTAAAAGCTCACAAAACCGACAGAATTGATGGTATGATGATGAAATTTTAATCCCAGAAAATGAATGTGACACGCCCACTTTAAAACCCACATCCCATATAACGTGTTGCCGTTAATTTATGTAATTTCTCTAGGGAAAAGATTGTGTAATAAAAAAGGACTTTTACCTATCTTATATCTTTAGTTAAGTTCTTAGTTTATTTTCAGTTCATTATCAGAAATTACTTTGACACGCTTACCTAACGCCCGTTTTTCACATATTCTGCTTTCAATGAAATTTAAAAGCTCATAAAAGTGATAGAATTATATGTATTAGATAATGAAATTTCCCATATATGGGTTTCTAATAAACTTTGTAATAATCTGTTTTATTTTATTTTTTTTTAATTCATATTATTTCTATATGTAAAAAAAGAAATCTGCCAAGGATTATCTAAGTGAAATTTAAACATTAATTATATTATTTATAAAGTGCCATGCCCACACGAAGCTAATAATTTAATACTGAAAAATTTCTTTCATTACTGAAAAAACCTTTTTATTTTTTTAAACATTTCTATACCCTTCACACAAAAGTGTGTATGTTGAAACTTTTTGAAGCCCCCTGACATTGCCTGGACTATCGCGTGAGGTATTAAAATGTCAGAAATATTTGGGAGCAGATCGGTATTGAAAATCAAAAAAATCGGTACATAAATGTGGCGCCCTGTCATTCTTACAACCCTGTCTTCACATAAAATACATGTCAGTACCAGCCATGGTGTAATTACATAAGGTGATAGCGTAAAGGAGATCAATTTTTGTCTCTCTTTTTTTATGTATGAAGTTTGACAATTTCCGGAGTTGAAATAATTTTTTTAATATGTAGTTTGACATACTCCAGAACACAAAAAAACTGTCAGCTGGGCTGGCACCGCCACCTTGTATAAGTGTATCCTGGTACCAGCTACCTAAGCTTAGAGAAAAATAATCGACACAAGCAAACAAGATAAAACACCCATCTTGTCTTTTGTAGTTCTCAACCAACACCGCGCTGTCTAAGCAACATATTTATAATAATTAAAATATTATAATATTAAAAAATTAATAAAACAAAAGGTGTTTTTATAAATTAAACCGTTTTTATTGGTATTAAATAAATTTCCAAATTGGTGACCCCGACGTAAGCAAAAAAACGAACCTTATAAGAAAACGTTTTTCGGCCATTTTTTAATCGACAGTTTTTGGCGTCACTTTGCCGCCATTTTATAAAAAAGTGTTGGTTTTCTCATAATGACGGAGGAAAACGTATCACCTCTCCACACCGGCAACGACAGTGATCTCTCAAGCGAAGCTCCCAGACTCTTGACCGATTCTACCATCACACAACAAGGAAACGTTTTCGTAATCTATGCCCGACTACCTGTTCCACCAATGTCAAGTAGTAACATTGACGCATGGTTTATATCCATGGACCTTTTTGTTCACAGCATCGGGCATTATAGCAGACAAACAGAAAACTGCAACAATCCTAGCAGCCTTCGACCCAAACGTCATCGCTCAGCTTGCGGATGTAATTGCATCTATACCCTATCAATAGGTACGACTTTATAAAGGCAAAAAAAATCAACCATTTTGTCGACAGTGAGCAACGTCGCCTTAACCGTCTACTATCCGAACTTCCTCTTGGCGACAAAAAGCCATCGGAATTATATTTCGAAATGAAACGCGTGGCTGGTACAACACTAGGTGACGCGGCACTAAAAGGACTTTGGACAAAGCGTTTACCAGAATTTGCTCAACCTGTCGTAGCGGCCTCAACCGGTACTCCAGCTAAATTTACAAAGGTTGCTAATGCAATCGTCGACGCAATGGCATCAAATCAAATTGGTAGTATGCAAGCTAAGTCATCCAACGAGATAAATGACCTTCGAGCGGCCGTCGTCGAGTTAGGAAAACAACTTAAAACGATTATAATTATCAACGCGCAATGATTCGCGCGCACGAAGAACTTCATCACGGCACAGCCGATCAAGAAATCGAAAAACTTATCTTTACAACACCTCCGGCGTTGAGTGCTGGTACCATAAAAAACACGGACAAGCAGCACAAGTGCCGTAGCCCTTGCAGACATAAACTGCGCATGAAAAACGTTTTGTCGAATGGCGCATCAACAACTAATGCACCCCTACCAGTTGCCAAGTATTTCGTCTCTCTCTTCGTTTCGTAAGAGAGAGGTGCAGATGTTTCTGTGCTTCCACTTACCTTAAAATCTCTCGACATACGACTTACTTCTATCGTGTTGTATGCCGCTAACGGTTCATACATAGAGGTAGGTAGTTTAAAAATCGATATATCGTCAATCGTCTAACAGATAACACCACCGGTCTGGCTTCTCAGCTTACCTCGCAAACGTTTTGTGAAGCAGCTGTTATTAAAATGTTTGATATGAATGACCCGTTTGCCGACATCTAGAAAGAATTTTCGGATGTTACGAAGCTCTCGCCATACGGTTCGAAAACGAATTCTTCAGTCGAGCACAGAATTATCACGACCGGACAGCCCGTTTTTTTGTCGCCTTCGTCAATTATCTCCAGAGAAACTGGAAGCGGCTAAAAAAGAGTTCGAATTTTTAATGAAAGCCGGTATATGTCAACCGTCAAACAGCAACTGGTCCAGTCCGTTGCACTTAGTTAAAAAAAATTGACGGAACTTGGAGACCATGCGGCGACTATCGCGCCCTTAATGCACAAACAGTGCCAGACCGTTATCCACTGCCATATTTAACGGACTTCACTGCAAACCTTCGGGGTGAGAAAATATTTTCAAAGCCTTTCACCAAGTACCGATCCACCCAGATGACGTCGCGAAAACTGTTATTAGTAAACCTTTCGGCTTATATGAATTTAAGTTCATGACGTTCGGGCTATGTAATGCGGCCCAGACATTTCAGCGGTAAATAAATGAGGTACTGAGGGGCTAAAATTTCGTTTTCCCATATATCGACGACATATGCGTTGCATCGCGATCAATTCAACATCGTCTCGACCTCGCCGAGGTATTTCGCCGCCTTCGAGAGAACCATCATGCCAACAATAAAAAAAAAATCGAATTTGCTAGGAATGAGGTAAAGTTCCTCAGTCACCTGGTAAACGCAGATGGAATTCGCCTTTTGCCTAAAAAGGTTGCTGCCGTGCAAGATTTCCCCAAGCCGAAAGTGACTCAAGAGGTCAAAAGGTTTATTCAATGGTTTATTTTATGACTAATTGCGGGAAGTACTCAGTGCATCACGAGCGTATTTTTGGTAGTCCATGCCACCACTGGTGTCTCGTTTAAATGCGCTCCCACTGCAGGGTTAATACATATTTATTTTGCTAATCACTTCATTGTTTATTTTTCTTTTAGGTGAATAGTAATACGTTCCAACGGTGTCGCTGGCTATAAAATACAATCATATTTACAAACATACACACAGTTTTAGTTTCTACTTATACCCGACCAAAAAAATTATGGAGGTATATTCATTTTGTCGTTCCGTTTGTCACACATCGAGACATCCATTTAGACCCCATAAAGTAAAGGGTTTTTCAACAGGCTCGCTACAAAAGTAGACCGATAGGGACAGCAAACGACGCCATATTTTTTGCCGCTGTTTTGACATTTCTCTTCAGTAAGTTTTGCCATTTCATGATAGAAAGATATACGAGCCAACAACTAGTCGAAATTATTAAAATTATAATTTATTGATCACCAGAAGCGTCGTATGTTCGTGAATTAGGCTGAGCAACAACTTGAAAATAATTCGGATTTTCATCAAAAATCATCTTCAGCGATGAGGTTCATTTCTGGCTGAATGGCTTCGTCAATAAGCAAAATATGCGCTATTGGTCAGACAGCAATCCACACGTACTCCATGAGTCATCATTGCATCCCCAAATAATTACGGTTTAACGCGGTTTATGGGCCGGCGGCGTCATTGGGCCGTACTTCTTTCGTGATGATCAAGACCGGCACGTTACTGTGAATGGCCCCAATTGGATGATATGGACTTGGAGGCCATGTGGTTCCAACAGGACGGCGCCACAAGCCACACAGGGAATGTCACAATCAATTTATTGGAAACCAAGTTTGAAGAACGTGTTATTTGAAAACCGTCGAAAATTGGGATCAGCGTCTGGACTTCTGCAAGCGTGCCCGTGGTGGCCATGCAAAAGAAATTGAGTTCCATACATAATGGTATCGAACATACTTTCACAGAAAAAAAGAATATTATTGTGTGCTTTCTGGTATATTCAAAATTTATAACGTAAAATTGACAAAATTAGATGCATGATTCTGAAATTTTGCAACCATACCTTTTTGGTCAAAGGCTTTGCACTAACGGAAAACAAATGTGACACGCCCAATTTTACGCCAACGTCCCATATAACGCTTTATCTTAAATTCATATAATTTCTCTATGAATAAAGATTTTGAAAGAATAAAGGACTATATTGAAATATCTAAATTGTGTTTATTAGCATAAATCACTTCGACACGCCTACTCTAACGCCTACTTATTACAATGTTAATGAAATATAAAAGCTCATAAATCGGACAAAATTAGAGGTATGATGATGAAATTTTCGTACATATAGCTTTCTAGTCAAGATAATTTTTATGCCAGAACTTTTACAGAAAGTTCTTGCCACACGCGACATCATATCAAATGCAGCTTTAACGCCTTATTTTCAGTAATAAAAAGAATGATCGAACCCCCTAAACTGGGACCAGGCTGCAGAAACTGCCTTTCTTCGCTGCAAAGTCGAATTGGCTAAAGCTGCCCTTTTAGTACACCCCGCCGCCGAAGCCGAGCTGACCATCTACGCAGATGCCTCTGATACAGCCGTGGGAGCAGCCCTGCATCAAAAAATCGATGGTTGTTTTCAGTCTTTGGCATCAGCTGACGCACTCTCCCGAAATGATTCAATCATAAAAGTTTTAGACTACGGTCAAATAGCAGTGGTTTAACAAAACGACGAGAAGTTCTAAGAAATTATTAACAGCTCAGGTACGCAAAAAAATTCCTTAAGACTAAAGTCCTTTTCAATCCCAGATTGCGACAGCCAGTTAATCTTCGACGCATCAACGCCAAACATTCGCTCTTATATCCCAAGGAAATTCCGTCAACAAATTTTAACTACAGTACATAATTTGTCACATCCAGGCGTACGGGCTACTACCAAACTCGTCACCGAAAGATTTTGCTGGCCTGGGATTGCTCAACTCCAAGAAAATATGAACCAACTAAGCAACGATTCGCCAACAAAAACATCGGCATTGTAGAGCCGTTCCCATTATGCGAGGGGCAACGATACTGCTTGACTATAGTGGATCGCTTCACACGTTGGCCGGAAGCGGTCCCAATTCCGGACATGAGTGCCGAGTCCGTGTCAAGAGCTCTTCTGTCCCAGTGGATTGCTAGATTTGGTATCCCTGCACGTATAACGTCCGATCGTGGCCGCCTATTCCAGTCTTGGATTTTTGCTGAATTGGTTAACACGTTCGGTGCAACATATTTTCGAACCACACCATATCACCCACAAGCGAATGGGATGATCGAAAGATGGCATCGAAAGCAGCGATATTATGTCATAATTCAGTCAATTGGATATCTCAATTACCAATAATTTTGCTTGGTTTACGAGTCGCTTTTAAGCCAGACATAAACGCTTCCCCAGCAGAATTGGTATACGGCTCAACCCTTACAATTCCTGGAGAATTTGTTCAGTCAGCAAAAATTACTAATACAGAAAGCGATTTTGTTACCCAGTTACGAACAGCAACCGATTCCGTTCATCATACAACGCCTGTAACTTTTGTTTCAAAAAACCTTTAGTCTGCGACGCACGTTTTCGTTCGCAACGACTCCTTTCGGCCATCGCTTACAGATCCCTACGATGGACCTTACTCATATTAAGAATAATTAAAATTTTATAATATTAAAAAATTAATAAAACACAAGGTTTTTTATAAATTAAATCGTTTTTTATTTGGATTAAATAAAGTTCCAAATAAACAACTGAGCTATGAGGAAAAAACCATTACCACCTCGTTTTTTCACAACAACATACATACAACACATAAATACATACATACCAGAGATCTGCAACGAATACTCATGAAGTAAACTTGAAACATGATGCATTGTTTGGTTGATTTATACGCATTCATACTTATTGAAAAGTCTTCACTACTTATACTCACTTTTAAGTTTAAGGTACTTATAGTGATCTTATTCAGCAACACATATGACTCTGTTGATTGCTATCGTCGCACTATGCTTCGTCTTATAGACAAAAAAAAATAAAATTTGTCTCAAATTGCGTTTATATACAGATTTTTTGAAAGATAAGAAGGTATCTCAAATAAATATTTACAAAAATATTTTTTGTTTGCTTCTGCCGCCACGAGAGGGCGCCAAACTCAGAGAATTTTATGCAAAAATTACTTAACAGAACGGGTGCCCCGATGGACTAGTCAGCAGTGTGCTGTTCTGCTAGTTTGGGGGTTGCGGGTTCGATTCCCGCCGGAGACTCTGGACTTGTCTGCTTCCTTTCTATTCTATTCTTACTTTTCTATTCAGGTATCACAAAGGGATCAATATAATGGACCCAAGTGAGCTGCACAACAGCTGCCTGTTCTACCTAACCTACTTAACATAACAATGCTTTTTAGTTGTTGTTAAATGCACAAAACTTGTACATCTGCCAATTTAAAATTATATGACAATATGTGTCAAAGTTCTGAGAACAGCGACTAAGGGTGTTCAGACAATTGTCATATATCTGACAATATTGTTGCCAGGTGACCGCCTGTCAATGGTCTGACAATGATTTTTCTGCCAACATTGTTAGGCAAAAATTGCCAGTTCACACGGTTGTAAGGCATTTATTACCAATTTTTCAGGCAATATTGTACGATCTGACAACCGTGTGTACAAAGCTTTAGTATTAAATTTTTTATGTTATACTGTCGAGTACACGTACTATGTTAATGTTAAGATTTTTCATTATTTTTCGATTGTCTACAGTGAAGTTTTTAAAAGTATTTTAACGTTTATGCATGTGCTGTGATTTTTAGCACTTTTTGTGTTTTGAATTAGTGAAGGAACTTATAAAATTATAATTTAGAAAAAAATTGTTAAGTTAAAATAATTTAATATAAATTTTAACTTTCTCCACAAACTTTTTTACACTTTATTTCGTTGTAATTTAATTACTGTTTTAATTTATTTTATTTTTTTAATTTAATGCAAATTTTTCCTTTTTTAAAAAATTTTTTACACTTTAAACTTTGCCGAAGAAAAAGAAAAGATAAAAGCAATAAAAAATTATTCTGTCAAGCTTAAACGTCATTCCATGGAATAAAAGCGTTGTTAAAACAAATGAACAACCGTGTTAAAACATGAAGAAAACTCTAACATAAGTAGTCCACACTTAACACTAACATCATATTAGTGTTAATGTAAGCATTTCATGTCTGTTGTGGACGGGGTGGACGAGCTGTTAAGCGTTTGCCGACTTGTGAAAAACAACTGTTCTGTGTCAAAAAAATTTTATTAAGAAAAGAATAAAAATATTTGTGCAAGAAAAATATATTGTTCGTTTATTTTTTTACTTTATTTTAAAATTTTAAAAATTGTTAGTATGTATGGAAAAACAAAAAAATTTCTAAATCAGGGATGATATACAAAAAATGGTTGCAATTTTGAGGAGTATTATGCAATTTCAGAGTTGATTAATGAAAAGATAGCAGACGGATAAAAGTTTGTTATGAATAAACTCTGTGCCAACGAGCTACCAAACTTGATCGGCATTCTAGTTAGCAGCTCGTTGTACGTAGTGTATAAACTGTGGCTAACTTTTTATTATGAATAAGGCCGTTAATATTTCGAATACTTAAAAAAATTAATGTATAACATTAATAGATCAAAATCCCCGAAGGATTTTAAAAATATTGCTTTAGTTTAAGGCGCACTGAAATTTTTAATTCTTATACCCGCCTCCAAAAAAAATGGTGGGGGTATAATCATTTTGTCATTCCGTTTGTAACACATCGAAATATCCATTTAAGACCCCATAAAGTATATATGTATATTCTGAATCGGGGTTTGATTTTATAGCGATCTAGCTGTGTCCGTCCGTCTGTTGAAAGCACGTAGAGGTCGGCCCGAAAAAGCTAGGGGGCCCAAATTTTGCCAGAATATTTCTTATACACAAGGTTTGTTTGGCATTTAAAATGGGCTAAATCGGAATATTAGGAAGAGAGTTATAGCTCGTAATGCAAGAGTAGGTCAAAAAACCATGTCCTTCCAACATCGAATAAAATGCAATTGTGTCCAAACGCATTAACGTAGAGCCATGAAACTTTGAATTTATATTTCCTGAGTAAAAAAATATTTCCCCCTGAAAATTACTTAAATCTATACATTAGGAAAGGAGTTATAGATCAAAATGTACGAAAATTTATAGCGCGCAGTGTATTTTTTTGGTATATTCAAAATTTAAAATGTAATAAAACCGACAAAATAAGATGTATGATTCTGAAATTTTGCAAACATTGATTTTTGGTCAAATGCTTTGTTCAAACGGAAAATAAGTTTGACACGTTGACTTTTACGCCCACCTCCCATAAATAAATGAATAAAGATTTTGGAATAATAAAGGACTATATTTAAATTTGTTTTATTTATTAGCAGAAACTATATTAACACGCCTACTTCAACGCCCACTTTCAATGAAAGACTAAATTTACGAAAACATTTTACCAGCATATCGCAGTTATACAACGAAAGTGATACATACTTTAGTATAAAGAGATTATTCCATAGCGGTTACTGTTAATAACAAGATAATGCAGTTTGTGCTATAAAAGTACTCAAAATTGGTGGTGGGTATAAATGATTCGGCACAGTAGAATATAGTGTTCTTGCTTGTTTTAAAAGGCGTTTAGAATTAATCAAAAAATTTATGAAATCTATTTCTGTGCTTAATGAAGTTAATAAATGTTTTAATGAAATTTGAAAATACAGTGATTTGCGGCAAGCAATTAATGAATTACATCCAAATGGTTTTTCATCTTTGTATGCGTTACGAACCGAAAAGCAAAAATTAGTATCAGCTATATTAACAACGGAAATTTCGGTAGAAGTGGACTTAAAAAGCATAATGCATAGAACAGCAACAAGTATATTTGAATTTTGTGATGTTCAAGAAGACACCATCTTTAACGCTGTATTCTAGGCCTATTAAATTTGTTTTACAAAAGGAGAAGCCTAATCTAGTAAAAAAAACTTTTCGACGAAATTGATAAGAAAATTAAAAATATAGAATGTGATTGTATTAAAATGAAAGGTGCAGTTGTAGAAGTTCCTTACGAAATGCATTTTACAATGATAGATGGTGCAGTTGTAAATATTTTAAGCGATACAAATTCATCAAGTAGATGTTTTATTTGCAATGCAAGTCCGACGGAGTTGAACGGCATAAACCTTTCAAAAGCTCCAAATTTGGACAATTACAAATACAAACTTTCAACGCTTCATTGTTGGATAACATTCTTCGAATGTTTGCTATTGAGAAATATGATGATGCCTTTTTTGCCTTTATATCTTTTTCTTTAAAAGTTTTTTTATTTTAGATGTGATAATATATAATTACTAAGTTAAGCTGTTACAATTTTTGTTTCAAAATCAAATACAAATGTTTCTTTTATTAAAACATTCTTTTTTTATGATTTTTTAATGACGTTAACACATTGCTAGTTTTCCCCTTTAGTTATTTCAATTATTTTATCTTTAGAATATCCTTATATTTTTGCTAGAGCATTTTAAGCCTTCATTTATTGAAAAATAGGTTATTCAATAAATGATGTTTTTGTATTTTCCACATTAATAATCCGAATCGAAACAAATTTGGCATAAATATATATTACAAATATCAATTTACCTACCAAATTTTATTACGATTGGATTTTTTTGTAGGTGTTTTAGCGTTTTTAAGAAAAAGGATATACCTATGACAGGACTTTGAGTCCTTAGTGCGATTTGAATAAAAAAATTACACACGTTGCTAGTTGTATGTGTATCAGCATGACCCCTTTTTGTAATTTTAAGGGCATTATTGAGGCTAAAATTACATTTTTTTAATATAGGACATATGGGAGGTAATCGTGTCCTTGGACCGATTTTGTTAAAATTTTTTTTTATCTAAGCTATTTTATGATAGTTTACCAAATTTAAAAAATATCTGATAACTTCTTCTATTTTTGTTCATTGGTTATATGGGAACGAAGCACACAAGATAAAAAGACGATAAGAAGCAAGAATGACTCGCATACTCATTATAAGTTGTGTGTTTAAACCATAGTACGCAAATCAATCGAATAGATATTAATCATGAATGATATTAATTTGAATGAATTAAATTTTCCACATTTTGACGAATAATTCGTTTTGTTTTTCCGAATTTTAAAAATAAAAGTTGCGAGACAAATGATATTTTAAAAAAATTTAAAATAAATTTCTCACCACAATTTAAATATAAAATTCCTTACATGAATCATTCATTCAAAGAACATAATCGAAAAATTAAAAAAAAAATCGATTCACAAATAGAATTTTTATTTTCCTTGAAGAAAAGTTTGTAGCGTTGCCATTGTAGTTTATCATTTTTGTTGTGTTAATGGGAACAATTTTACCATTTTAGGAATTAAAGAATATATTAAAAAAATTATAATTTTTAGTTAATATATTTTATGCATGTATCAACGTATGAATCTATGCATGTAAAAGATTAAGTGATCAACTAACAATACAAATAAGGCTTAGGTATAATAAAACAAAAATTATGAATCTGATTTATCTGATTTTTTCTATTATATTTGTGAAATTTTTACTTGAATCGTAGATTAGTTTTATAAATAAATGTACATACAATTTTTGTTCTTTTTTATCCCTAAAAGTTTTTGTTATAAAAACATGTATATTCAAAATTATATAGGTGCCACCGCCAAATGTAGCCGTGCAGCTATGATGGCGTCAAACATCGTATGTATTTCAATTTGGACAGATTTAAGTCGCCAGCCTGCTGTTATTTAATGCTTCAAGCAACTTAGAAAGCATTGTGATAGGCTTTGTAAAAAATGTGATTGTATGTGTTACACCGATAATGATTGATATAAAAAGAGACACACAATAATGCCACGGTATAATACAAACAAACACATTTTTACAAATACTACGAAAGGCTTGACAAGTAGTTTGATCGTATCTTCACAATATATCAGCCATGAAAAATTCCTTCAATTTATTGTCCCGGCAACACAAGTTTCCGTCGAAAGAGCTTTAAGTGCTCTCTCAATAATATTAACAAAAATGAGATCAAAGCTATCAAAAGATACTATAAACAATTTGCTTTTAGTAAAACTTAGTAAGAATTTAATTGAATATGTAACAATAAAAAACGAAACCACGGAACAATTACATATGATATAATATTTATTTTTATATATTTTGTTTTTATTTAGACTCACATATATATTTTTTTTAATTACTGTTCGATGAATAAATAAAAATTAAACTATTACAAATCAATAAATTTGTTAAAATTTTATTATGAGAATAGGTGTGTTCCACAAGATCTCGGACAAGTTCGGACTAATGAGAGTAAAATAAAAATTACTCTCTAAATTTGCCAAAACTTCCCAAAATTGCTGGAACGCAAAATACCATTTTTGCACTTCTTGTAATACTAATGGTGCTTACTTTTTAAATTAAAATCTATTTAAGTGATTTTAGACGCTTAAAAGCAATAACATTATAAAAACAAAACAACAGATGTTAAAAATAATTTAAAAAGAACTGAAAGAAAAGCTGAGCCAGTGTAAATTTTTTAAAAGTATTTATTTTAAAGAACAAGGGAGATATCTATTCACTAATGTATTTACCACTTTAACTTTTTCATTAAAACCTTCCATTTTGCTTTTTAATATATTTTTTAACAAAGACTAAACTTTTTCTTTTGCTTGCAAATTTTTTGATTAATTTTCAGTTTCATATGTAAACAAAAAACAGCTGATTGTTAAATTCTTGTCCGAACTTACCCCAAGAAAAAGTTCGTGCAAATTTGTACAGGAAATGAAAAAAATTACTAATAATTAATAAGAAATTTTTTCTACTAAGCAGTGTTTGCTTTATTGTAGTTTGTAGCTTTAAAAACATAAAAGCTGTAAAACTGATTTTCCCTTAAGCGAACTCATTTTCTTTAAAATAAAGTAAAAATATTTAATTGTAGTTAAGTGATTTCTTCAATTAAACGGCGACAGCTTAACCGAATTCGACTGTATTACATATTTTTCTATACACACATTTTTTTTATGTGGCGCCAAAAAAAAATTTTGTGTTGTATTCCTTGCAAGGGATGATTTTCACATACATATACCTTTTTATTGATGTCGTTTGTTTTTTAGGTATTGTTGTTGTTAAAAGAGGCATTGGGTACAGTGTGACACACAACTTTTTACCTATAGGCGCTTGACATATGCTTATATATAAAGTAGCTTTTATACCGAGTTTCAATTGAAGACAAACAAGGATTTTTACTTTACTGAGTAAAAAAAATTAGGAATATAATGAATTTTCTGTTTACATTTTCACGTATATATGTTTATATATGTATATACCCACAGCATCAATACACTTATACATACAATTTTTATTATTACAAAATAAAGAAAATTTAATAAATAAATATGTAGATGATTAAAATTAACAAGTAATTTAATTTAATTAAACAATAAAAAGAAATAAAATACAAACAATAACCATTAATTACTACTATATTGTACTGTATGTATGTATTTCTTACACAACCACATTTTACATATTGGGCCAATTCAAAGTGGTTGCATATCAGTCATATTTGTACTTGTTGAATTTACGTCGCAGTAAATTAGATTAAAAGTCAGTGAGTGAATATATATAACGTTTATTTATTGCGTCTGTTCTTGACGAAGCTTAAAATACGATTAAGACTATAAAAAGTAATGCAATTCAAATGCGCATATATTGTATATTGGTTGATAAAATAAGTAAAGAAAAGGAATGTAAAAACATTCACGTTGCACGGTTGCATTTTATCCTAAGACACGCCACCTCAACGTGGATGTTCCTTTACAAAATACTAATTAATATTCATTAAATTAATGCATTTATTATGTTTTACTCTTGGTAAATTCTTTGTTAAGATGTCGGCTACCATATTATTTGAAGGGCAATATTCCATGGTAATTTCTCCGTTTTTTACTGCTTCTCTAATATGGTGGTATCTTACATCTATGTGTTTGCTTCGTTTATGATATACTGGGTTCATGGTCAATTTCTGTGCGCCTTGATTATCAATGTTTAGTACAATGGGTTCGTCTTTTAAATAATTTAATTCTATTAAAAGTTTTCGAAGGTAAATTGCTTCCTTCGCTGCATCCGACGCGGCCATGTATTCAGCTTCGGTACTGCTTAGCGCTACTGATGTTTGCTTTCTTGATTGCCACGAAACCAGACAACTACCAATAAAGAACGTAAAACCTGTATAGGATTTACGATTTGTGGCATCGCCACCCCAATCGGCATCCACATATCCAACTAGCGATTTCTTCTCACTGGCATTATATTCTAGCTTTAGGTCCTTTGTGCCCTGAAGATATCTTAATAAATGCTTAACCGCTTGCATATGTTCCTGATGTGGGTCTGAATTACATTGGGACAGCTTTGAAACTGAATGCAATAAGTCCGGGCGAGTAGTAATCGACAAATACATCAGTTTACCGATCACTGTTTGATATTCATTTTTATCCGCTCTCTTACAGTTTTCAGAGCATGCAACTTGATATCCGGCATCTAATGGTACTGATACAGATTTGCAATTATACATACCAAATTCTTTCAATATATTTCCTATATATTGTGTTTGACTTATTTTTATAGGTCCGATCTCATCAGGTCTATCGATTTCCATACCTAAAAAATACTGTAAGGATCCTTTATCGCAAACATCAAATTCATTACAAATACGTTGTTTGATATCTATCACGAATGTTTTATCCTTACTACCTATAATAATATCATCGACATACACAGTAAGAAATATCAAATTACCATCGCGTTCAATTATATATAAGCAGGGATCGTAATGGGATTGCTTAAAACCAATTTTTCTTAGTACATTGTCGAGTTTAATGTTCCACTCTCTTCCCGCTTGTTTCAGCCCATATATTGCCTTCTTTAGTCTTAGGACCTTATGTGGATTGTTTTTATCCTCAAAACATGGTGGTTGCTGTATGTAAATTTCGTCATGAATTTCACTATTTAAATAGGCAGTGTTTACATCAATTTGATGGAGGTACATTTTCCATTCGACAGCTAAAGCCATTAAAATACGTATTGTTGTGTATCGCGCTACAGGGGAGAATGTTTCAATAAAATCGATTCCATACTGTTGATTGCATCCCCTGGCCACCAGACGAGCTTTGTATCGTTCAATTTTACCTTGTTTATTCCTTTTTACTGCAAATACCCATTTACAGGAAATTGATTTACGACCAGCAGGTAAATCTGTCAAGTACCAAGTTTTATTTTTTATAAGAGAAGAAATTTCACTACGCATAGCATTCGTCCATAGTTCACTGTCTTCACATTCCGTTGCGTCGTCGACGGTTGATGGAATAAAAGTTTCAGCCAAATTGCCCAGTTGGTTTTGCTTTTTCCGAGGTCTTCCGGGCTTATTTTTTCTTATATTTTGTGGTTGTTCAGCTTCATGACTCGTGTCACTTGATAAATTTTCATCTGCTGTACTGAAACCTTCAAAATCTTCTTGATCGCTATTTTCATCATTTATATGATTAAGTTCTGGTGAATTATCTTTATATATATTTATCAAAAAATAGTCATCTTCCTCGTTTTGATCTTTTTGATGACTGCATTGTTTATTTTTGCTAAATTCGTCCTCATCAAAAATTACATCGCGTTTCTCAACGATTTTCCGTGTTTTTTCGTTAAAGAGTCGATAAGCTTTTGACACAGTTGAATAACCAACCATAGTCAATTCCTCCCCTTTTGGCATAAACTTTGATTTATTTGTTTTATCCAATGCGACGGCATAACAACCAAAAGTACGCAAATGTTTTACATCAGGTTTACGACCGTACCATGACTCATATGGCGTTTTTTCATTAAGTTTCTTTGTTGGGCACCTATTGCGTATATACGCCGCTGTATTTATTGCTTCAGCCCATAAACTCTCTTGGACACCAGAATGGACTAACATCGAACGACTCATTTCTACTAATGTTCTATTACAGCGCTCGGCAACACCATTTTGCTGCGGTGTGTATGGCACTGTTAATTGCCGTTGAATGCCATACTGCATTAAATATGCTTCAAATTCACTATTAATGTATTCCTTACCATTATCCGTTCGTAGTACTTTGATTTTAGAGTTCATCTCATTTTCAACCATTTTCTTAAAAATTTTAAATTTTTCTAAAGCCTCGCTTTTTGCCTTCATAAAAAATACAAATATCATTCTAGATCTATCATCTATAAAAGTAATGAAGTATTTCGCACCACCAACAGAATTAACTCTGAATGGGCCACATACGTCCGAGTGAACTACGTCTAGTACATTTAATGCGATGTTCTTACTTTCTTTTGGAAATGGTAAAGTGTGTATTTTGCTCTTCATGCAAGTATGACAATTTGGTGTTTTGTTGATATTGTTTCCAATATTCAGGTTCGTAACCATACCTTTCATACTTAGATCACGCAAACTGCCGTAATTTAGATGTCCAAATCTGTTGTGCCAAGTTTGTTCGATGCTATCAATAGCAAAAACTTTTTCCATTGGCTTATTCACCACAAACAAATCACCATCTCTTTTTGCCTCTAAAAGAATTTCACCATCTCGTTTCTTGACAGTTGCACGTTGAGCCTCAAAAATAACGACTAAACCCTTATCGACAATCTTACTAACTGAGAGGAAGTTTCCCTGCAATTCGGGAGAATACAATGTATTTTCAAAAGTTAAATCATAATTTTTATATCGGAAGAGTACATCACCTTTGCCCTTTGTAGATAAAATTTTGTCACTGGCCAGCCTTACTTCTTCATTGTGATCATAAAATCGAATAAAACTTTCCTTGTCCGCACACATATGCGATGTAGCGCCGCTGTCTAAATACCAAGCATTCTGCATTGTCGCTGACTGCGCTGCTGCTAACATCGTTAATGCAAATTGTTTCTGCTCATATATTTGATTCTTTTTTTCTGCTTTGCACTGACTTGCAAAATGGCCAATTGCGCCACAATTAAAACATTTGCCTTTGAATTTCTTTTTGATCTTGTTTCCGTTACTTGGCTTACTCTGTTTTTGTGTGCGTACGTTAAATGCTTGTTGTTGTTGTTGACGCGTTGTTTCCTCCTCAATTTTCTCTTTTCTCCTTTCTGATTCTTCCATCAATTTCTGTTTGAGAAAACTTAAATCTGGCAATAAATCACGTGTTTCCATAGCGATGACAAAATGGTCGTATTCCTTGGACAAGCTTCCTAACAGCATTATTACCAGTAATTCTTCTTGAATTTCAATTCCAACTTCAGCAAGTTTTTCAGTCGTCTCAGTAAACGTTTTTAAATGTTGTACCATATTACCTCCTTCAGGTATATGCAACCCTAATAACCGTTTATATAAGCACACTTTCTGGATTGGTCCCTTTGGTTGATATATATCTTCTAACTTTTTCCATGCATCTGCAGATGTTTTAGAATTTTTTATATAACCCAACTGTGTTGGTTTTACACTTAAAATGATGGATGCCAACGCCTTCTCATCCTCCAAATCCCATTTTGTTGCACCAGCTGCTTCTGTGGGCCTTTTTTGAACGCCACATACCATTCGCCAAAAGCCGCTGTGTATTAACACACTCTTCATCAGTACAGACCAACTTTCATAGTTGACGTCGTCCAACTTTTCGATTAGAAACACGTTATTCATTATCCTTTATCAATTGTAATTCACTTTAACACTAAAATCTAGACTTGGCTGCTGGGCCCATAACCTGTTGAATTTGCGTCGCAGTAAATTAGATTAAAAGTCAGTGAGTGAATATATGTAACGTTTATTTATTGCGTCTGTTCTTGACGAAGCTTAAAATACGATTAAGACTATAAAAAGTAATGCAATTCAAATGCGCATATATTGTATATTGGTTGATAAAATAAGTAAAGAAAAGGAATGTAAAAACATTCACGTTGCACGGTTGCATTTTATCCTAAGACAGTACTATTTCATATTATTTTATGCACGCATAAAATTTTTGTAAGTAGTTTCCATACAAAAAAAATAATATGACTTTACACATTTGTTTCCTATGTATAAGAAATTGTTTATGTCATATTTTTAACCATACTGTCTCTCTTTCCTGTATACATACAATTTTTAACAGCGTCATCTCTTTGTCTTCTTTCTTGTATTAAATACATAATTTGTTAACAAAAGGTGTTCAAAGTCACTAGTCATATTAATATGAATTATATGACATAGTACAATATGAGAGTCTACTTTGAATTGGCCCATAGAATATAAATAACATTTTTATTTTACATAATTAAACAAAACAAGGATTATAGATTTTTTAAATTAAATAAATCTTTTTGCTATCCTTATCTCCTCCCCACATATAATATACATAAATACTTTAAAAACATATGTACAACACATTTATGTATTGTAATTTATATATGTGTAGCAAATTGCAAAGCAACATACAAAATAATAAATTTAATTAAACAAAACACATTCTTAAAATTTTGAAAAATGAAAAAGCAAAAAGAAAATACAAATATTTATTAATAACACAAAAGGAGTAATATAAAAAAAAAAAACGAAAAAAGGAGTAAAATATAAAATAAAAATAAAAATAAAAAAAAAACAAAATAAATATTGTAATCGGTTTAAACTTATATGTATAATTATAATAATCTTAATATTTAAATTAAATACAACAAACAAGAAAACAAGAAAAAACGATTGAATCCAAATAAAGATCTTAAATTTTTTTATTTAAATAAATTGTAATTATACAAGTGCATACATGAAAGGTTTTGTGAGTGAAGAGATTTATGGAAACTTCCACCGCCCAGCAAAAAAAGGCATAAAAAAGTAAATAATTAAAAAATTCTCGTCATGCAATGGGTACTTTGGATCTAAAAGCTATTTGGTCTAATTGAAGTGCTGTGGGAATTAATTTAAAAATAAAACAGAAATTAATAATATGGCGCCACAAAGTCCGATATTTTGGTTTTATGTTCTAATTGAAATTGAATTGTTGTAAAAATTCATTTCCACATACTAAAGAAAACGGCCACGAAGGCCGTAACTTCGTTTCAAAAAAAAAAAAGTAATTTAAATAAATAGGTACTTATACACTTGCTGATAGGTTGTTTGGTAATAACTTGGTCATTTGTAATAGGTGTTCAAAATTTTGCACACGTGCGTTATTATATAGTGAATGAAAATCCATAAAAAACGCCATTTTGAAATTTTTGCAGATAGGTTATTAGGTCTTAAAAATGGCGATATTATGTCCTTATTGTCATCAACTCAACCTAGTTGGTCGTCGGAGATTCAACCCAACTTCTGCACTGCAAACTTAACTGTTGTCATATTTGCAGAAATTTGCGACAGCAGTGCCAACTGTTTGCAAAAAAGAACTTTTGACGCTTAAAAGTGCTGCCAAAGATTGCATTAATAAACGTAAATCTTTCCATTGACAACGAATGATACTTCAAACTTGGAATCCTTTACATGTATAGAATTTGTTTTGTTTACTCAGTTGTTATGTTAAAACCAAGCAAAAAAATCTATGACAAAAAAGTGAATTTGCAGGGGTTCATTGGTTTCTTTTTTTAATATTTTTTTTTTTCAAACTTTAAAAATGGCTCTATTTTATTTCACACTTGTTTTTCTTGTACTTACATACAAACACTGATAAATTAAGAAATGTTGCTTCAATTACAGAAAAATAACGGTATTACAATAAGAGACTGAGCAATAACGCATAAAAAAACATGTTCTAAAAATATTGTGTACAGTGGTAAAAAAAACATTCAATTTTTAGAATAGTAAGTGGCTCTATTATTTTTTACACCACTGTATGTGTTATGCTAATACGCATATCCTTTTAAGACTTTACCTATTTATATAAATGCCTAATTATTTTATTAGACCTATAAAGTTGTTTTTCTTGCCCGCATCTTTAAATCAATTATAATTAAATTTGTGAGGATAAAAATATTATATATGTATGTATGGATATATAAAATATAATATTTATACACGATACAGCTAGTTATATACATATAAGCAAAATCCAATCTGTTAAGAACGCATTGTGTTGTTTAAATTATTATGATTGCTACTGTACATTATTTAATGTTAAGATTTTTTTCATACCACAAACAACAAAAAATAAAAAGAGGAAATTTTTAAAACAAATTATTCGTTTTTGATTAATTTTGCTTAGAATGAAATATATTAAATTTGTGATAAGAATGAAACACGACGAATTTTAAAAATAAAAATTGTATTGCAAACGAAATCAATAAAAAAAAATATTTTTATATTATTTGCGAAAAGAATGAAAAAAAAAAATAAAAATACTAAATAGAATTTGACTCACAACTTTTATCTTTTTCAATTCAGAGCATAATCCAAAAAACAAGCGAAAAAAATTAAATTGTATTCACAAACATAATTTTTGGCGTACTATGGTTTAAACTACTTAGGCTTACCAGATTACAATTTGACGTTCACCATAATAATTGTTTCTGGATGTTAAAAAATCTAGACAACAAAATAATACGAAAACAAAATGTAAAAACAAAGTGGTTGCTTTTACCCCTTTCTCATTGGGCAAGTCACTTGCTCAAGTTAGTTTTTTATTTTCTTTTATTTTTCTTTGAACTTGCTTTCATGTTCAGACTCAGCAATTGACTTGCCCAAGTTTCGTTTTCTTTTACTTATTATACTCTTCACACAGTGAAAAAGGGTATATATAGGTTTGTCATTCCTTTTGAAATTTCTACAATTATCAATTATCTACACATACATACAAACGTGGTAACTGGTTAGAGTGAACCAACAAATTTTTTTTATTTTATATAATATTCAAATTTTTATTGTTTTATTTTTAATTTTTCTTTTAATTTATTTTTTTTGAATAAAATTTAAAATAAAACAGGTAACGTTCAATAGTGACTATTGGCAACACTTAGTTAACAATTGAAGCAGCGCTATTTATTTTGAATTTATTTGAAGTTTATTTGTTGACACTCACAAAGTTGTTGTTTTTTTGCATTTCTTTTTATTTATTTTTAAGGGCTTCGCCGTTTTTAATTTTTTGAATAAAGCTCAGAGTGTTCAGTTTAAGCGTTTGTTCTATGTTAAACCCATTTAATGTTACCATGAAATATAGTCAATCAGGCATGTGATGGAAATCGAAAACGAAGCAATTTTGAAAGTTCGTTTTAATATTCTCTAAATAAATTTTTTGTAATTTTTGTTATATATGTACATAAATATTTATATATTAATAATTATTGGTTTCTTTGACCTTTTATAATAATATATGTTTAATAGTTTTTTAAGCTTAAGGTCCTTTTAATAATAAAAAATCTTTTTGTTTTGTTTTATATTATTTGATCAATATTTCGCTACTTCTTTGTGTAGCATCATCAGGATAAACGTTTTTTATTATATATTAGTTTTTTGTTGGATTTGTGTTTTGATATTTTCATAATATGAAAATAACATTTTGTTGCACCAGCTGCTTCTGTGGGCCTTTTTTGAACGCCACATACCATTCGCCAAAAGCCGCTGTGTATTAACACACTCTTCATCAGTACAGACCAACTTTCATAGTTGACGTCGTCCAACTTTTCGATTAGAAACACGTTATTCATTATCCTTTATCAATTGTAATTCACTTTAACACTAAAATCTAGACTTGGCTGCTGGGCCCATAACCTGTTGAATTTGCGTCGCAGTAAATTAGATTAAAAGTCAGTGAGTGAATATATGTAACGTTTATTTATTGCGTCTGTTCTTGACGAAGCTTAAAATACGATTAAGACTATAAAAAGTAATGCAATTCAAATGCGCATATATTGTATATTGGTTGATAAAATAAGTAAAGAAAAGGAATGTAAAAACATTCACGTTGCACGGTTGCATTTTATCCTAAGACAGTACTATTTCATATTATTTTATGCACGCATAAAATTTTTGTAAGTAGTTTCCATACAAAAAAAATAATATGACTTTACACATTTGTTTCCTATGTATAAGAAATTGTTTATGTCATATTTTTAACCATACTGTCTCTCTTTCCTGTATACATACAATTTTTAACAGCGTCATCTCTTTGTCTTCTTTCTTGTATTAAATACATAATTTGTTAACAAAAGGTGTTCAAAGTCACTAGTCATATTAATATGAATTATATGACATAGTACAATATGAGAGTCTACTTTGAATTGGCCCATAGAATATAAATAACATTTTTATTTTACATAATTAAACAAAACAAGGATTATAGATTTTTTAAATTAAATAAATCTTTTTGCTATCCTTATCTCCTCCCCACATATAATATACATAAATACTTTAAAAACATATGTACAACACATTTATGTATTGTAATTTATATATGTGTAGCAAATTGCAAAGCAACATACAAAATAATAAATTTAATTAAACAAAACACATTCTTAAAATTTTGAAAAATGAAAAAGCAAAAAGAAAATACAAATATTTATTAATAACACAAAAGGAGTAATATAAAAAAAAAAAACGAAAAAAGGAGTAAAATATAAAATAAAAATAAAAATAAAAAAAAAACAAAATAAATATTGTAATCGGTTTAAACTTATATGTATAATTATAATAATCTTAATATTTAAATTAAATACAACAAACAAGAAAACAAGAAAAAAACGATTGAATCCAAATAAAGATCTTAAATTTTTTTATTTAAATAAATTGTAATTATACAAGTGCATACATGAAAGGTTTTGTGAGTGAAGAGATTTATGGAAACTTCCACCGCCCAGCAAAAAAAGGCATAAAAAAGTAAATAATTAAAAAATTCTCGTCATGCAATGGGTACTTTGGATCTAAAAGCTATTTGGTCTAATTGAAGTGCTGTGGGAATTAATTTAAAAATAAAACAGAAATTAATAATATGGCGCCACAAAGTCCGATATTTTGGTTTTATGTTCTAATTGAAATTGAATTGTTGTAAAAATTCATTTCCACATACTAAAGAAAACGGCCACGAAGGCCGTAACTTCGTTTCAAAAAAAAAAAAGTAATTTAAATAAATAGGTACTTATACACTTGCTGATAGGTTGTTTGGTAATAACTTGGTCATTTGTAATAGGTGTTCAAAATTTTGCACACGTGCGTTATTATATAGTGAATGAAAATCCATAAAAAACGCCATTTTGAAATTTTTGCAGATAGGTTATTAGGTCTTAAAAATGGCGATATTATGTCCTTATTGTCATCAACTCAACCTAGTTGGTCGTCGGAGATTCAACCCAACTTCTGCACTGCAAACTTAACTGTTGTCATATTTGCAGAAATTTGCGACAGCAGTGCCAACTGTTTGCAAAAAAGAACTTTTGACGCTTAAAAGTGCTGCCAAAGATTGCATTAATAAACGTAAATCTTTCCATTGACAACGAATGATACTTCAAACTTGGAATCCTTTACATGTATAGAATTTGTTTTGTTTACTCAGTTGTTATGTTAAAACCAAGCAAAAAAATCTATGACAAAAAAGTGAATTTGCAGGGGTTCATTGGTTTCTTTTTTTAATATTTTTTTTTTTCAAACTTTAAAAATGGCTCTATTTTATTTCACACTTGTTTTTCTTGTACTTACATACAAACACTGATAAATTAAGAAATGTTGCTTCAATTACAGAAAAATAACGGTATTACAATAAGAGACTGAGCAATAACGCATAAAAAAAACATGTTCTAAAAATATTGTGTACAGTGGTAAAAAAAACATTCAATTTTTAGAATAGTAAGTGGCTCTATTATTTTTTACACCACTGTATGTGTTATGCTAATACGCATATCCTTTTAAGACTTTACCTATTTATATAAATGCCTAATTATTTTATTAGACCTATAAAGTTGTTTTTCTTGCCCGCATCTTTAAATCAATTATAATTAAATTTGTGAGGATAAAAATATTATATATGTATGTATGGATATATAAAATATAATATTTATACACGATACAGCTAGTTATATACATATAAGCAAAATCCAATCTGTTAAGAACGCATTGTGTTGTTTAAATTATTCACCCCAATTCTAAATAACAATTCCCTGGGAATTTTTTCCCTATTCCCTGTTCCCCTATTCTAAATAATTTCTCCCGGGGAAATTTGTTCCCTTTCCCTTTTCCCTTATTCTAAATAAACTTCGAAATTGGGAAATTGTTCCCTGGGAAAAAAGTAGGTATTACGAAAGGTAATTAAAGGGAGAATGTAATAACAATTTTTGGGAAAAAATTCGCCAACAAATTCAAAGGGAGTTGTGACAAAAATGTAAGTATTTAATATTTTTTTTATAAAAATTCACCCCAATTCTAAATAACAATTCCCTGGGAATTTTTTCCCTATTCCCTGTTCCCCTATTCTAAATAATTTCTCCCGGGGAAATTTGTTCCCTTTTCCATTATTCTAAATAAACTTCGAAATTGGGAAATTGTTCCCTGGGAAAAAGTAGGTATTACGAAAGGTAATTAAAGGGAGAATGTAATAACGATTTTTGGGAAAAAATCCGCCAAGAAATTCAAAGGGAGTTGTGACAAAAATGTAAGTATTTAATATTTTTTTATAAAAATTGTGATAAATATTGTAATTTATTGTTACTTTTAGGATAAAAACAACAAACAGGAAGCAGAATAATGAATTGTTTTTTAGTTTTAAAATAATTTTAATTTTTATTTATCTCTTTCGAAGTTTTTACATTTTTTTAATAAAATGTTATATTTATTTAAAAAATGTATATACATATATAAGAAATGGCTTTATTACAGAAATTTATTAGAGATTATTCGGAATATTTTTTCTAATATTTTTCTATTATATTTTCTAATATTTTGGGAAATGGATAAATATTGTAGTGAGTCTAAGGATACATCATTATCCTGAGCGCTCAAATAATCTAAATTTTCTACATCGTTTACTTCAGCATTGCATTTAATATAAATGCAGATGTAATGCAACGCACAGCAAAATTTTGTTATTTTAGCAGCCTTTTTTGGAGCGTAGTGCAGCTGTCTGGCACCAAGAATGCACCTCCATGTATTTTTTTTAAACACCATTAATGCGTTCAACCACATTTCAACACTTGGAGTGAATTTTATTTCAACAGACTCATCCTGTGGGCATCTATAAGCCTCCTAGAAAAAATGCATGTTTAATTTATGAATTGTCTGTTATCATTCAAAACTTTACCAAGAAGCCAATAATTGCTGCCACCTCTAAGTTATTCTTGCTCAAGGTTAGTACGCAATTAGCCAGAATTCCAAATAAAGGAATCGTGACACGCTCCAGGATGTAAGGCATCAACGTACTGAATCCTCAGCTCATGATCACAGACCTGTAATTTTTTTATTAAAAATTAATTATTGATAATTTAAAACAAAAGAAATACTTTACCAGCATTACATTCAAATTATAGTATTCCTTCGTGTTGTAGTAAAGATGCTTGTTCTTAGGAGGAGAAATAATGCGGTCATGCGATCCGTCAACACATCCTATAATGCTTGGAATACCATACTTTACATAAAAAGCTAACGCAATTTGCCGTTTTTGCACTTCAGTTCTACAAAAAGTTATCTACATTGGGCGTAAATGCTCCTCAAATATATTAATAACTTCTGCCAGAACTTTGCTAAGACTACACTGATCCACAGACACACCGCAATCTTTACCTATACCCGTTTGGTACCAACCTTCAGCAAAGAAGCGTAAAATCTCACTTAATTTCACGATTGGAGAAATTGCAAACGACTTACCTTTGGGCTGAACACGTCCAACAGATATTTGAACGCCGATTTATTTACTCCAAAAGTAAAATTTACTTACAAAATGTGCGACAACTCAAGTGGGTTGCTGGCGTTACGTAGCATGCTCCTTTCTACCCTTTGCTTATTCTTGTCAGATTGATATGCTTCTGAGTTTTTTGCTTCAGCTATTATTATCAACGCTACACTAAACATTTTTATTCACTTTTAACAATTTCTTTTTTATTATTTACGAGTATTCACTTTTTACGCTTAATATTTCTAAAAATTATTAGCAAATATTTTGTCAAAACAAAACAGCAAAAGCAAACAGCTGACTTCGAAAATGTAAAATTCTCTCTCCCTTGTTATTCCCTTCCCCGACTGTTTAGAATAGGGGAATTTTATTCGCGGGAAAAATGAATTCCCGGGGAATTCAATTCCCTGGGAATATTTAGAATTGGGGTGATTGTGATAAATATTGTAATTTATTGTTACTTTTAGGATAAAAACAACAAACAGGAAGCATAATAATAAATTGTTTTTTAGTTTTAAAATAATTTTAATTTTTATTTATCTTTTTTGAAGTTTTTAAATTTTTTTAATAAAATGTTATATTTATTTAAAAAATGTATATACTACATACATACATAAAGAATGAGATCAGTAAAACCTTAACACACATTTTTAATTCCACCTTTCTTCATGCACAAAAAATATAACTGTTTATGATATAGTTTGCATTTAAAAACTTGTCAAATTATGTGTACAAAATAATAGCATAATCGGATTATTAGTTTGTTTGAAAATGGATTCCGAAGAAAAAGTGCGTGAAAAAATAATAACAATTTTTTTAAAAAATCCCAGTCGTACTTACAAATCTATTGCAAACGAGATAAAGGTGTCACGACAAACAGTTTCGCGTGTGATAAAAGTGTAGTATTAAAAGGAAAGCTGGAAGTGGAGCTAAAAAAGGTATAACTGACCCACAGTTAGCTTCAAAGATTGTTAGTCTTCTAAACCAAAATCCCAACCTCTCAAACCGTAAAGCCGCCTTAAAAGCAAACTGTTCCGATTAAAGATATGAAGGCCTTAAGTCCTACAAGGTTCAGAAAGTGCCAGACAAAAATTCGAAGAAAAACTTGGATGCAAAAAGTCGTGCCAAAGAACTGCTTAGAAATTTTATCAACAAATATGAGTGTTGTATTATGGATGATGAGACTTACGTTCTTGCCGACTTTTCTCAGCTCCCAGGGCGAAGTTATTATGTGGCCGATGGAAGAGGTAATGTCGATGACCAATTTAAGTTCCAAAAAAAGACAAAGTTTCCAAAGAAGTACTTAGTTTGGCAAGCTATATGCACGTGCGGAGAAAGAAGCAGTAAATTTATTACTACTGGGACTATCAACACTGATATTTACATCAAGGAGTGCTTGCAAAAGAGGTTGCTTCCATTCATACGAAAACACAATAAGTCAACATATTTTTGGCCCGACCTAGCGTCGTGTCATTATAGTAAATCTGCAGCAGAATGGTATGAAACAAATAATATAGTGGTAGTGCCAAAAGAAGCAAATCCACCTAATTGTCCAGAACTAAGGCCCATCGAACGTTACTGGGCTTTAGTCAAAAGAGTGCTGAAGGATACAAAACAAGTTGCTAATACTACTAAAATTTTTTCCCAGAAATGGTCTTATTCCAGCAATAAAGTTACTAAGGATACCATCAAAACCCTCATGGTCTCAATTCCGGAAAAGGTGAAACAGTTCATCAAAAAAAGCTGAATTTTTACAAAAAGCATTAATATTTTAATTTACTGTTATTTTATTGTTAAACCACGCTATTTTCATTAAAATGGATTAATTCGTTTCAAAGTTATTGCGTTTTATTCGTGTTAGGGTTTTATCGATCTCATTCTTTAGTATATAAGAAATGGCTTTATTACAGAAATTGATTAGAGATTATTCGCAATATTTTTTCTAATATTTTGGGCAATGGATAAATATTGTAGTGCCCGTTTGGTACAAACCTTCAGCAAAGAAGCGGAAAGTCGCACTTAATTTCACGATTGGAGAAATTGCAAAGGACTTACGTTTGGGCTGAATACCTTAACACGTCCAACAGATATTTGAACGCCGGTTTATTTACTCTGTAATATTTTTCTAACCTTCCAAAAGTAAAATTTACAAAGTGTGCGGCAAATCAAGTGGGTTTCTGGCGTCACATAGCATTTTCCTTTCTACCCTTTGCTTATTCTTGTGCTTCAGAGTTTTCTGCTCCAGCTATTATTATTAACAACGCTACTCTAAACATTTTTGTTCACTTTTAACAATTTTTTTTTTATTATTTACGAATATTCACTTTTTACGCTAAAAATTATTAGCAAATATTTTGTCAAAACAAAACAACAAAAGCAAACAGCTGACTTCGAAAATGTAAAATTCTCTCTCCCTTGTTATTCCCTTCCCCGACTGTTTAGAATAGGGAAATTTTATTCGCGGGAAAAATGAATTCCCGGGGAATTCAATTCCCTGGGAATATTTAGAATTGGGGTGATTATGATTGCTACTGTACATTATTTAATGTTAAGATTTTTTTCATACCACAAACAACAAAAAATAAAAAGAGGAAATTTTTAAAACAAATTATTCGTTTTTGATTAATTTTGCTTAGAATGAAATATATTAAATTTGTGATAAGAATGAAACACGACGAATTTTAAAAATAAAAATTGTATTGCAAACGAAATCAATAAAAAAAAATATTTTTATATTATTTGCGAAAAGAATGAAAAAAAAAAATAAAAATACTAAATAGAATTTGACTCACAACTTTTATCTTTTTCAATTCAGAGCATAATCCAAAAAACAAGCGAAAAAAATTAAATTGTATTCACAAACATAATTTTTGGCGTACTATGGTTTAAACTACTTAGGCTTACCAGATTACAATTTGACGTTCACCATAATAATTGTTTCTGGATGTTAAAAAATCTAGACAACAAAATAATACGAAAACAAAATGTAAAAACAAAGTGGTTGCTTTTACCCCTTTCTCATTGGGCAAGTCACTTGCTCAAGTTAGTTTTTTATTTTCTTTTATTTTTCTTTGAACTTGCTTTCATGTTCAGACTCAGCAATTGACTTGCCCAAGTTTCGTTTTCTTTTACTTATTATACTCTTCACACAGTGAAAAAGGGTATATATAGGTTTGTCATTCCTTTTGAAATTTCTACAATTATCAATTATCTACACATACATACAAACGTGGTAACTGGTTAGAGTGAACCAACAAATTTTTTTTATTTTATATAATATTCAAATTTTTATTGTTTTATTTTTAATTTTTCTTTTAATTTATTTTTTTTGAATAAAATTTAAAATAAAACAGGTAACGTTCAATAGTGACTATTGGCAACACTTAGTTAACAATTGAAGCAGCGCTATTTATTTTGAATTTATTTGAAGTTTATTTGTTGACACTCACAAAGTTGTTGTTTTTTTGCATTTCTTTTTATTTATTTTTAAGGGCTTCGCCGTTTTTAATTTTTTGAATAAAGCTCAGAGTGTTCAGTTTAAGCGTTTGTTCTATGTTAAACCCATTTAATGTTACCATGAAATATAGTCAATCAGGCATGTGATGGAAATCGAAAACGAAGCAATTTTGAAAGTTCGTTTTAATATTCTCTAAATAAATTTTTTGTAATTTTTGTTATATATGTACATAAATATTTATATATTAATAATTATTGGTTTCTTTGACCTTTTATAATAATATATGTTTAATAGTTTTTTAAGCTTAAGGTCCTTTTAATAATAAAAAATCTTTTTGTTTTGTTTTATATTATTTGATCAATATTTCGCTACTTCTTTGTGTAGCATCATCAGGATAAACGTTTTTTATTATATATTAGTTTTTTGTTGGATTTGTGTTTTGATATTTTCATAATATGAAAATAACATTTTGTTGCACCAGCTGCTTCTGTGGGCCTTTTTTGAACGCCACATACCATTCGCCAAAAGCCGCTGTGTATTAACACACTCTTCATCAGTACAGACCAACTTTCATAGTTGACGTCGTCCAACTTTTCGATTAGAAACACGTTATTCATTATCCTTTATCAATTGTAATTCACTTTAACACTAAAATCTAGACTTGGCTGCTGGGCCCATAACCTGTTGAATTTGCGTCGCAGTAAATTAGATTAAAAGTCAGTGAGTGAATATATGTAACGTTTATTTATTGCGTCTGTTCTTGACGAAGCTTAAAATACGATTAAGACTATAAAAAGTAATGCAATTCAAATGCGCATATATTGTATATTGGTTGATAAAATAAGTAAAGAAAAGGAATGTAAAAACATTCACGTTGCACGGTTGCATTTTATCCTAAGACAGTACTATTTCATATTATTTTATGCACGCATAAAATTTTTGTAAGTAGTTTCCATACAAAAAAAATAATATGACTTTACACATTTGTTTCCTATGTATAAGAAATTGTTTATGTCATATTTTTAACCATACTGTCTCTCTTTCCTGTATACATACAATTTTTAACAGCGTCATCTCTTTGTCTTCTTTCTTGTATTAAATACATAATTTGTTAACAAAAGGTGTTCAAAGTCACTAGTCATATTAATATGAATTATATGACATAGTACAATATGAGAGTCTACTTTGAATTGGCCCATAGAATATAAATAACATTTTTATTTTACATAATTAAACAAAACAAGGATTATAGATTTTTTAAATTAAATAAATCTTTTTGCTATCCTTATCTCCTCCCCACATATAATATACATAAATACTTTAAAAACATATGTACAACACATTTATGTATTGTAATTTATATATGTGTAGCAAATTGCAAAGCAACATACAAAATAATAAATTTAATTAAACAAAACACATTCTTAAAATTTTGAAAAATGAAAAAGCAAAAAGAAAATACAAATATTTATTAATAACACAAAAGGAGTAATATAAAAAAAAAAACGAAAAAAGGAGTAAAATATAAAATAAAAATAAAAATAAAAAAAAAACAAAATAAATATTGTAATCGGTTTAAACTTATATGTATAATTATAATAATCTTAATATTTAAATTAAATACAACAAACAAGAAAACAAGAAAAAACGATTGAATCCAAATAAAGATCTTAAATTTTTTTATTTAAATAAATTGTAATTATACAAGTGCATACATGAAAGGTTTTGTGAGTGAAGAGATTTATGGAAACTTCCACCGCCCAGCAAAAAAAGGCATAAAAAAGTAAATAATTAAAAAATTCTCGTCATGCAATGGGTACTTTGGATCTAAAAGCTATTTGGTCTAATTGAAGTGCTGTGGGAATTAATTTAAAAATAAAACAGAAATTAATAATATGGCGCCACAAAGTCCGATATTTTGGTTTTATGTTCTAATTGAAATTGAATTGTTGTAAAAATTCATTTCCACATACTAAAGAAAACGGCCACGAAGGCCGTAACTTCGTTTCAAAAAAAAAAAAGTAATTTAAATAAATAGGTACTTATACACTTGCTGATAGGTTGTTTGGTAATAACTTGGTCATTTGTAATAGGTGTTCAAAATTTTGCACACGTGCGTTATTATATAGTGAATGAAAATCCATAAAAAACGCCATTTTGAAATTTTTGCAGATAGGTTATTAGGTCTTAAAAATGGCGATATTATGTCCTTATTGTCATCAACTCAACCTAGTTGGTCGTCGGAGATTCAACCCAACTTCTGCACTGCAAACTTAACTGTTGTCATATTTGCAGAAATTTGCGACAGCAGTGCCAACTGTTTGCAAAAAAGAACTTTTGACGCTTAAAAGTGCTGCCAAAGATTGCATTAATAAACGTAAATCTTTCCATTGACAACGAATGATACTTCAAACTTGGAATCCTTTACATGTATAGAATTTGTTTTGTTTACTCAGTTGTTATGTTAAAACCAAGCAAAAAAATCTATGACAAAAAAGTGAATTTGCAGGGGTTCATTGGTTTCTTTTTTTAATATTTTTTTTTTTCAAACTTTAAAAATGGCTCTATTTTATTTCACACTTGTTTTTCTTGTACTTACATACAAACACTGATAAATTAAGAAATGTTGCTTCAATTACAGAAAAATAACGGTATTACAATAAGAGACTGAGCAATAACGCATAAAAAAACATGTTCTAAAAATATTGTGTACAGTGGTAAAAAAAACATTCAATTTTTAGAATAGTAAGTGGCTCTATTATTTTTTACACCACTGTATGTGTTATGCTAATACGCATATCCTTTTAAGACTTTACCTATTTATATAAATGCCTAATTATTTTATTAGACCTATAAAGTTGTTTTTCTTGCCCGCATCTTTAAATCAATTATAATTAAATTTGTGAGGATAAAAATATTATATATGTATGTATGGATATATAAAATATAATATTTATACACGATACAGCTAGTTATATACATATAAGCAAAATCCAATCTGTTAAGAACGCATTGTGTTGTTTAAATTATTATGATTGCTACTGTACATTATTTAATGTTAAGATTTTTTTCATACCACAAACAACAAAAAATAAAAAGAGGAAATTTTTAAAACAAATTATTCGTTTTTGATTAATTTTGCTTAGAATGAAATATATTAAATTTGTGATAAGAATGAAACACGACGAATTTTAAAAATAAAAATTGTATTGCAAACGAAATCAATAAAAAAAAATATTTTTATATTATTTGCGAAAAGAATGAAAAAAAAAAATAAAAATACTAAATAGAATTTGACTCACAACTTTTATCTTTTTCAATTCAGAGCATAATCCAAAAAACAAGCGAAAAAAATTAAATTGTATTCACAAACATAATTTTTGGCGTACTATGGTTTAAACTACTTAGGCTTACCAGATTACAATTTGACGTTCACCATAATAATTGTTTCTGGATGTTAAAAAATCTAGACAACAAAATAATACGAAAACAAAATGTAAAAACAAAGTGGTTGCTTTTACCCCTTTCTCATTGGGCAAGTCACTTGCTCAAGTTAGTTTTTTATTTTCTTTTATTTTTCTTTGAACTTGCTTTCATGTTCAGACTCAGCAATTGACTTGCCCAAGTTTCGTTTTCTTTTACTTATTATACTCTTCACACAGTGAAAAAGGGTATATATAGGTTTGTCATTCCTTTTGAAATTTCTACAATTATCAATTATCTACACATACATACAAACGTGGTAACTGGTTAGAGTGAACCAACAAATTTTTTTTATTTTATATAATATTCAAATTTTTATTGTTTTATTTTTAATTTTTCTTTTAATTTATTTTTTTTGAATAAAATTTAAAATAAAACAGGTAACGTTCAATAGTGACTATTGGCAACACTTAGTTAACAATTGAAGCAGCGCTATTTATTTTGAATTTATTTGAAGTTTATTTGTTGACACTCACAAAGTTGTTGTTTTTTTGCATTTCTTTTTATTTATTTTTAAGGGCTTCGCCGTTTTTAATTTTTTGAATAAAGCTCAGAGTGTTCAGTTTAAGCGTTTGTTCTATGTTAAACCCATTTAATGTTACCATGAAATATAGTCAATCAGGCATGTGATGGAAATCGAAAACGAAGCAATTTTGAAAGTTCGTTTTAATATTCTCTAAATAAATTTTTTGTAATTTTTGTTATATATGTACATAAATATTTATATATTAATAATTATTGGTTTCTTTGACCTTTTATAATAATATATGTTTAATAGTTTTTTAAGCTTAAGGTCCTTTTAATAATAAAAAATCTTTTTGTTTTGTTTTATATTATTTGATCAATATTTCGCTACTTCTTTGTGTAGCATCATCAGGATAAACGTTTTTTATTATATATTAGTTTTTTGTTGGATTTGTGTTTTGATATTTTCATAATATCAAAACACAAATCCAACAAAAAACTAATATATAATAAAAAACGTTTATCCTGATGATGCTACACAAAGAAGTAGCGAAATATTGATCAAATAATATAAAACAAAACAAAAAGATTTTTTATTATTAAAAGGACCTTAAGCTTAAAAAACTATTAAACATATTTATATATTAAAAAGAATTTTATAACAAAAATTACAAAAATTTTATTCATAGAGTATTAAAACGAACTTTCAAAATTGCTTCGTTTTCGATTTCCATCACATACCTGAATATGTTGTTTTCATTTTAAATCTTTGTCAATAATAAAACCTCAATATTTTTTTTTATCTACTTTTTCTATTATCTCATTAATAATTTTAAAGATTAAATTGCTTTTAATATTAATTTCCATTATCTTCGATATAGTCCGGATTATTTTTCAAGTTTTTACATACTTTCTTTAATTTCTCTAATGATATATGTAGTTCGAAATTTAAATTGAGAGGTTATCACAGGTATATTATTGACATATTGCACATTATTTATCAAATCTGTAATTGTTTTGATACTGTTTATAAAATATTTATTAAAGTTGTCGGCTATTGTAAAATTTTTCTTACACTCTATTTAGTTAAATATCCCAGTTTCGATTGCATTTTTTGCTTTCTTTAAAATTAGTTTTTTTATTTCCCTCCACATTTCTTCTTGGTCATTAACATTATTAATTTTGTTATTTAAATAATTATTTCCTTTTTTTTGTACAAATTTCGTGTTAATTTATATCTAACCGAAGCATCATTTGAATTTTGCATTTTGCATTTCGCTATTAATTTTTTCCATTTTTAATAGTCTTATTTCTTCGTTAAACCATTTGCATTAAAAATTTTCTTTAATTTTCTTTTTTTTAGTAAGATTTTTAACACCATCTTCCAAGTATTTATCGAACAAGTTGCCGTTGTTGTTTAGATCGTTATTTATATTTATTCCTATATTATATTGGTCTCTATTATAATTAAATATTTTAATATCTTTATATGCATTAGGGTTGCATTCTGCATTATTTATTATTATGTCTATTCCTTCATGATCTGAAATTTTGTTTGAAGCATTAATCTTTGTTGATACATTTGTGTTGTTTGTTATTATATAATCAATTAATGTTTTTGAGTTTTGTGTTGTTCTTGTAAATTCATTCATTATCTGTTTAAGGCCGTTGTCATCAAGTAAACGACTCGTTTTGTTTTTATGAAAACCCTCTTTACTCCATATTAAAATCGTCAGCTATTATTATATCACAATTTCCTTCATTTATCTCTTCTAATATTTCATCAAATGCTTCTAAAAACTCTGGGCCAATTCAAAGTAGACTCTCATATTGTACTATGTCATATAATTCATATTAATATGGCTAGTGACTTTGAACACAATTTGTTAACAAATTATGTATTTAATACAAGAAAGAAGAAGAAGAGATGACTCTGTTAAAAATTGTATGTATACAGGAAAGAAGAAAATAGAAAATATTCTCTTTGAGAGGTGAGAAGCGAAGAAATTCTCTCTGAGAGACAGTATGGTTAAAAGTATAACATAAAAAATTTCTTATACATAGGAAACAAATGTGTAAAGTCATATTATTTTTTTTTGTATGGAAATTACTAACAAAAATTTTATGCATGCATAAAATAATATGAAATAGTACAAATATGACTGATATGCGACCACTTTGAATTGGCCCTCTGTTTCAGCACTGCTTGGTAATCTGTATACAGCTGTAATTACAAATTTGTTATTATTTTTTGCCAATTAAGCAGTAATCCAAAATCAACAACTTTTTCAGCGATTTTTTCACATGCCATTTATTTTTTAAATAAATGTCCTTGTTAAATTTGTAAACGTTTAAATTTATTGTACTCTGCTACAACGAGAAGGGGCGAATGCTTAAAACACTTCGGCTTTACATAAAATATAGGAATTAATATTTAAGATTTTTAATAGACACGGGCGCGGGAGTGTCTGTAATTCCGCAAACATCAAATACTAACTTTAAACCGTCTTTAAAAAAATTAATTGCAGTAAACGACACCGTGTTTAACGGCAAGAAGCTTGCGTAGAAATTTTAAGTTAGTTTTTATCATCGCTGACGTCTTGCACGCAATAATCGGTGAGGATTATTTTTAAAATTTTAATATTCACTAAGATATATAAAAGGTAAAGCATTGGTAGACGGAACAACTCGATTACGGCGTGTCTGTCAACTGGTAAGGTGCCCGTTAATATACATAGCAATACTCAGGTCGACAGATGCATTCATAAACTTTTTGCGCAATACATCGACCTCACAGATGACTCGAATACACTTGTTAAGCAACCATCTGAAGTTTTACACTGCATAGAAACAAAAGGATGCTCCAATATCTCAAAAGGCACGTAGGTTATCTAAAAATGGAATATAGCGAAAAAAGAATTCTGGACTGCGGCTTTTGCGTACGCTGAAAAAGTCCATCGGCCAGCCCGTTACATTCTGCGAAAAAAGCAGTCTTCTCAATGCAAAAACAGTACACGATAGAAGGTAAAACTGTTTTTTTTCGTAATTAATTGTGAGAAAGCGCATCACCAAATAGCGGTCAATTCAGAAAATGTTGAGAAAACAGCGGTAATAACGCCGTTTGGATTATTTGAATTTAAATAAATGACCTTTAGGTTGTGAAACGCCGCTAAAACTTTTCAACGTTTTATGGACGATACTCGGTTTTTCCCATAATTAGATGATGTTCTAGCAGCCTCAACTTCAATAGAGGAGCATCTGAACCATTTAAAACAACTGTTTGAGCATTACAGAGAGAATGGTCTTGTTATCAACACTAAAAAATGTCAGCTGCCGGAGGGGGCTGCCGGAGGTCGAATTCTTAGGTCATATTGTGACAGAAAATGGTATAAAAAAATCGAGGCAGGCCGGTTGAAGTACAATATCTGCGAAGTTTTTTAGGCGTTATCAATTTTTACCGCAAATTTTTTCCGCACGCCGCACAGTGGGGTGAATGATGTATAAAATGGCGATTAATTCATAAAAGTCGTAATATGAAAATGTTGCTATTTTTATTGTTGGATATTATTAAATACATAAAAAACCAACAATAAAAAAACAGTTGAAATAAAAATATTTTTTACCTTTTATGGGCTTTTTAGTATTTGTAAAAAATGGTCGTATTTGACTATTTTTGTTGTAACTTTTGAATGAAAAAATTTTAACATAAAAATCGTCTTTTTTCTCAAAAATATATAACTTTACAGGTTTAACTAAAAAAAGACACTTATATGGTTTTTTTATTTACTTGATTTCATTAACTTCAAAAGTATTATTTACTTCATAATCATCATTAACTTCATAATCATCATTCAAATAGTCTTCATCATTATCGTTTTCGTGTGGAAGAATAAGTAACTCTAATGCAGCCTTTGGCATTTGCTCCATTTTCTTTTACAACTATTTTTCATGGTTGAAATGAATGGAAAAAGAAATCTATTGAACACGTGTTCTATGGTATTTTTCCTACTGCATTTACGCGAAAAGTGCTTCCTATAACTTTTAAAGTCCTTATTTCTAGCTTCTTCTTTAGTATCATTTGCGAAATTTGAAAATCTTTCGATATTGACCTCAATGCCACTGGAAACAAATATTAATATTGTATGCATATTTTTTATCAACTGCAAATAAAGTTTTGTAATTTCTGCAGATACTTCAGCATTCTTAAAAAAAACCTTGCAGTATTCCCAGCGCACAGAGGAGTATTTAACCTGAAAAGCTGGCCAAAAAAGCAAAACTGAATTTTAAGAAATCTTAAGAACTAAGTACGCAGATCGACAGGCAACAATATTTTACATTATATTGTAAATTTTGAAGACTTTTAGTTGCGATTTGTTATTTAAAAAAAAGAAAAGAAAATTTTAAATATGTAGAATATTTGAATTCGTTCAAAAGCTTAAAAAAAATTATATTTTTTTGCAAAAAAAAAAGAAGAGGTTTTTGAAAATGAGTTTCTCATCTCTAAGAATTATGTTTGATACCACAATAAAATTTGGAATCTCTAATTTTAGAAACAAAAAAAAAGTTTGCGCCATTATTTTTGACGATTTTTTTTTTAATTTTCACATTTTTTCCATTTTTGCTCATCAGGCACTTTTTCTTATACATTTATAATGTCATAAACTCTTATGTATTTTGAATTATTAATTTCAACTGTTATTCACATCACTTTTAACACTTCACAATGTTAATACCTGCCTATAATTATAAATAATAATAATAATAATAATAATAATAATAATAAATATATTAAGTATTAAATAATATAAAATAAATATAATAAAGCTTTTTTTTAATAAAAAAGTACTGTTTCATAAGAGCCTTATAATTTTCAATTTTTTTTTTTTTTTTAATTAGACCGTAAATCATAATATGTATGCATGTACATACAGTCTGTTAAGAATGAGTTCAAGCCTGAGTTTACTATTTATACCGACTTTTATTCCTTAGGAATGTGGCTTTTGGAAAAATCTTAAAAATTTAAATTTTTGGTTCTTAAATTTTTTTTATGGCATTTTGAAAACAAAAAATTTGACGATTTTTGCAGGAAAAATTTTTTTCGCCATTACATTCTTAATAACTCCGAAATAGTAATAGATAGGAAAGAAATGTTTCCGGTAAGTTTAAGCAGAATTTTCCGGTGCATCTCATAATTCTCCTTCTATTAAAATCGGAGAACCCGTTTACAAGTCATGACAAAATATATTAGGAAACCAACCGATTTAGGGGGTGAAATATGACACGCCTTTAAAAGAAAATCCTTACGTAATAGAGAAAAACGAAAAACAGATTTAAATTGAGGGCATCACAATTCATATAGTCCACATACTTTTATTTCTAGGAGACAAATTTTTTTTTGCGCAGTGTACTTTTGTTGCGCAATGTAATTTTTTCAAAACCTGCCACTAGTTTTCTTATATCATACTACACCTAAAACTATCAAAAAAAACTAGAACTTTGAATTTAAAAAACACGTTTAATAATTTTGGCCAGCTTTTCAGGCCAAATCCTCCTCTGTGCAGCGTTTGAGTTTCCAAAACCTGGTTTTGGTTGGTCAACAATCAATCCACTTTTCTCTCTAAATTTCCTTTGAATGCGTTTTTTTGTTTCAACAATAATTTTATTTCATCACCACAGCTAGCTTGCCATTTTTTTTATCGGGAGTTTATATGATAAGTGAATAAGACACTCAATAAATCTTATCCAGCCATGAAGGACAAATAAATCAAACTGCATGTTATCTATATTGACATCTTTTAAAATCATTTTATTAATATTGTTGAACTCTTTACTTGTGGCGCAACATATATGTATACCACTTTTGTGTGGTCTTTGTGTCTGTAATAGCGTTACAAACTTTACCGTCAATCATCAATAGAATTAGTTCGTGATAAACTTTCACTAATCTCTCTCCAACTAATACTTCGGAATCGGCAAGAGCCTTTTTTCAGTCTCCTCCCTTGCTTTTTCGAGTTTAATATTGTCGGTCGTTTCTTTCATAAATTAAATTTTCAGGGGCCTGCAAAACCTACTAGAAGACGGTTGAGGATTTTGCCAAATAGTTTTTTTTTCACAAACTAGTTTCAATGGTACAATCGATGTGAGGCGTTGATGTTATGATATGCTTGTTTATATGAACTATGTCCTGAACTTCCGTCAAAGTCCCACTTAGAGTATAAAGTCATTTTAGACAGTTCTTCATTACCTAACGAATTTAAATCAGCATTTTGTATCAAAAAAATACGTATGGTCTAATAGTGCTTGTAGATTTACTTGGGCCGACGTTTCAGTAATTTTTATTTCGTCTTGCTCTGGATACATTTTTTTGCTTCTTGGATTTTTTTGTATGATGGAAATTTATCAGGCGCGGCTTTTCTAATCACATCATATTGGTATCGAGTTAGTTTTGCTTCTACAAACACGGATACCTGTTCTATTTCTTGGTATTTTTTCGCTGTTGTAGGATTTGACATTATTTATTTAACTATTTGCGACGCATCTGTTTTTACAGCAGCTCTCAATCTCATTTGAGTTGCGTAAGCCAAAACAGACAATGTAGTATTATCTTTATCTTATCATGCCGACCTTCTTTTTTTAATTGGTGCTGGAATGAAGGATATTGAATCATCAAGCCAATCCCTGCCATTTTTTAAAAAAATGTTCTTTCTTTGACTGTTTAGCCAGCGTTGCTTATAGTCTTTGCAAAAAGAAATAAATCTGTTCATAAAATCTACTATATCTGAAGGGGCGACGCGTCTGATTACTTCCCATCTCAGAAGTTTGAATTTATCTTAAAGTAATTTAGTATCTGAGTTCTTCATAAAATTATGTAACTCATGACGAGAAATGAAAATTTTTTTGAAACTTGTTCCTAAAATTAATTAGTTTTTTAATCGTTTTAAATTTTGCAAAAATACTTTTTGTTTTCCATATTACCGAAGAATCCACAAATGTACAACACTTTAAGTAAATAAAATCACATTAAATAAAACATTCACAGTCAGTACAAAAAACAAATGAACGTGGCAGTACCGAATCTTAAATACCCTACTTAGTAATAGTAATTCTCGCAAATTAATTATTAATACATTAATATATTTGATATCATAAGCTTAAACCAACATACGCACATGACCAACAATTATCATGTAGTGTACAAATGAACAATAAATATAAATAGAGATGGAAGAGTGACCACATTTACCACACAAACAGTGTACGTGTGTAGAGTAGAATTTTCTTATGTAACTCTTATTTATTGTTTACGAGATAATTTCTTGTTCGTGAGTGAAATTCAAATTTGTTATGTCATTTTAGTATGAATATATGTGAAAAATTGTATTCGTTGTGAATAAATCAGAACTATTTTTTTTTTGATTTAAAGTTACTCACGCACCAACTTCTTATAAACATTACACTCATTAGTTACAATAAAAACAACAATAACAACAAAAAATATTAAAAACAACTTGTTTTCTTGTTTGTTTTTTTTTTTCACATTGATTTTAGCAACTGGAGTTGTCTCACGAAAACCTTCAAAACTGCAAAAACGCACATAAGCACAAATAGGCATTCTGGGATTTATTAGGTAAAATCTCATATTTTAAGATTATAAAAACATTTTTTCCTGCACTCATCCGCAAAGTTGTTGAAATCCATGTATTTATCAAAAATACTACATTTTTAGAGCAATTTGATCTTTTTTTTTTTTATATTTCTACAACATTTATCTAAACAATAAATAATTTTTTATATGCTTATCTACCTAAAGTTGAAGGTTCCATTATAAAACTTTTACTTATAGAAGTCGTAATAAAAAATATAATCACTTTAAATATCAAGATTTTCTGTTTTAATCAATGCTCGCAAAAATAACACTCAAAAATAACAAAAATTATTAACTTAGAATTGTTATTTTTGCAGTTAGTGATGTAGAATTTTGTCTATTTTCATATGCTATCATACGTTTTTGTAAAAGTTCAAGTTAATTTTTTGAATTATTCGCCACTTTTGAAGTCTTTCACCCCCTCTGTGCGCCGCTGAAGTTGAGATGCCTCTACAACTGATGATGGGTCCGTGTAGAAAGCGCGACCGAACCAAAATAAAGTGAAAATCGGAAACTGAGGAGGCATTCAGAACAATTAAATAGAAGCAGCCGCGGTATTATTGGCATTTGCCCGAAAAAGTGCTATAGTAGCTCTAATGACAGACGCATCCGATAAAACAATGGGAGCGGCTCTGCAACAGCAAGTAAACGGAAACTGGCAACAGCTAGGATTTTTTTTTTCCAATTTTAGTTAAAAGGTACGGAATTCATAGTATTTACGGACCATAAGCCGCTGATCCACGCCTTTTAGCAAAAATGGGAACCTTTGTCGCCACAATAAAGTAGGCAGCTGAATTTATTAGCCAATTTTGCGTAAATATTTGACATTTACGTGAATCGAACAACATGGCGGATGCACTCTCGCGATAAGAGACTATAAATATGCCAACAACAATAAATTGCTTAGTGAGGAACAAGAAAAATGCACTTAGTTGCGACATCTTAAGCAGACAAACACGACAACGCTGATCTTACAGAAAGTGAAAGTCCCTAGCTTTAACGATGAGATTATATGTGGCACATCTACAGGAAGAATACGTCCATACGTTCCTAGCACTTTACGCTCGCACTTTATGCGACTTACAAACATTTGCAGCCCCTGAGATTTAATCACATAAACATTGACATAATTTGCCTCCTACCAAGGTCAGACAATTTCACGTACTGCCTGACATGTGTGGAAATAGTCGAAGTCGTCCCTATTGCGGACATTACGGCAGAAACAGTGTCGATAGCACTGTTGAGTGGATGGATAAGCCGGTTCGGAGTGCCAAAAGTTATAAGGACGGACTAAGGCAAACAATTTGAGAGCAAATCCGCACAACACCATACCACCCCCAGGCAAATTGTTTGATAGATCGGTAGCATCGCGTTTAAAAGGCATCTTTTAAATGCCAATACGCTGACACGAACTGGACCGAAGTGCTTCCAATTATGTTGGGGTTGAGAACAGCTGTAGGAGAGGACTTAGGAGCATTAGTAATCGAGATGATATACGGGCAAGCAATTAGGTTACCAGGTGACTTTTTAATCGAAGAACCAAAAGCTAATGTTAATGAAATTTAATTCCTAACTAAACTGCAACAGTATTTTGAAAACTTAAGTCCAAGTTTTTGCAATCATGTATTGCTCAGAGATGACACTGTACGGCACCCGTTGAAGGCGCCATATAATGGTCCCTATAAAATGCTAAAACGATACCCAAAAAATATACCACTATGATCGGAGCCACACAGAGAACAGTATCTATAGATAGGCTAAAGCCAGCGTACGTCCCCATCGAAAAGTTTTAAACATCAAATGAAGCTTCCTTACGTGAATGCATGCACAGCAAAAACTATTCGCCAACAAAAAAAAAGTAAATCCAAATTAGATTTTGCCAAAGAATACATTAAAAATTCAAGATTTTGGAAAGATGAGTTGGTAAACTAGATATAAGCAGACAAAAAAGTTACTGTTCCAATAATTGTTTAAATTATATGACCGCCATTGTGTGTACATATGTATATACGTTATTTACATACCTGCTGCATTATTGTGTTGTCAATATTAAATACGTTTTCAAAGAAATTCCCCTGTTTTGTATAAGCAAATAGAAGAGCATTAGTTTCATCATCTGTATCACCGCCGTGATCACCAGACGCAGTCATACCGTGATCCCCCATAACAAATAACGTGGTTTTATCATCCATTTCAGCAACAACATTTCTAAAATGTATAATCAAGAGCATATGAAATAAAATATAAGAACATTCATACCTTATAACGTTATTCATTTCACCTAGCTTACGTGACATCTCGTGATGGTGCGGTCCATACTTGTGGCCACAATGATCAATTCCTAAAAAGTGAGCGATTAAAACCTGCCAGTCATTCTTTTGTATTTCTTTAGGTAAATTCATCTGTATTTTTCGATCGACAGTATCTAAATCATATATATCAAAGCTGGGATACGAGTAAGATCTTTTAAACCGTCGAGGATATAAATTAGTCCATGTACTATCGCCAAGAAATACGATAGGCAAATCATTTTTTACCATTTGATCAATAATATTGTCCTCATTGATCTCGGGTGAAGCGAAATTTGAACCCATGTCAATAAATGTTGGTAAACTTCCTGTTGTCAAACCATTTAATCGTTGAAGTGTAGTTGTAGGTGGATCAGCTTTAAAACGCATAACACGCGACTGATTGGGCATATGTTCTAGGAGCTCATGCAGCACGCTTAATTTATTTTCATATGGTAAAGGTTGTGTGAGATTTTCCTTATAAATACCAAACTCATATTTTAGTGCATCTATTAGTAATATTATCACTTTTGATTTTTTCGGCAGACACAAATAGGCCGAAGCATTTACATCCTTAAAAATCTCCTGAGCAACTTCCTCAGTCAAAAAATATTCCTAAAAAATATTTTATTAAGAGATTAGCTATTGAATGTCACAACTTACATCATTTTGATCTAATGACAAATGCCGGCAACTGCTGATATCGGTCTTTGAGACGCGAGACAAAAGAAAACCACGGGAAAATAAATACACACCCGATCCAATAAGGTACGCTAACCATACTAGTACCAAGAAGAAGCTGATGGCGAACTTCATTTTTATTCAATATACTTTGTTACTTTTTTTCTCTCTTTACTATATTCAATAAATGCATATAAACAATGCATTATTTTATTATCGAATCGGCGATTAATATTTTTTATATTAACAACAAAAGTAAATTTTTAAAACACACCCTTTTTAAAAATCACCAAGGCGAATTCAATAATTATATTCGCCTTGAAAATCACAAAATAGTAACCCACCGTTGCCACATGCAAGTGAAAAAAAACCAACACACTTACACTTTTTTACTAACCCAACTACACTTTGGCAACCTGCGACAGCTTGCGAAGAAATTTTATACCCGTGAACATAACAAACTCGAGTTGGCAAACTTTTTTTTTACACTCAATTAAATGAGAGCCATTTAAAATTAGTCTCTTTTAATATGAGTAATACATACTCAGAGAATGTGTTTCAAGTGCAGCCAAGTTTATATATAATTTAAGTCTTATTCAGTGATGCCACCTTGCTCCGATATAAAATAAATGGGTAGATATTTATAATTTATGCATATCTTGAGTGTATGTGGCTTATTTTAATTTTTTTAAGTTTTTGTTAAAATATCAGTTATTTTTTGTTTTAGAAGTAAAAGAAATTGATAGTAAAAAATTTTATTGAAAAATATAATTATTTTCCATATTTTTATAACTGTTAAAAAAATTAATTTATTTAAATTAAATATTAAAGAGCTTCTTTTAAACAAATAATATTTAATTAACATAATAAAGAAAACAAATGCTGTAAAGGAAGGATGTAAAAATGCTATAAATTTTATCAATACTCTTAATTTGTAAAATTAAATTAAACAGTATTAATTTTAAGAATATTAAAAAAAACTTAGGCCAGAATATATGAATTACAATAAATTAAAATCAAATTTAATAATTTAATTTATACTTTAAAAGGTATTTATTTTTTGCACATATCGGCCCCATTTATCGAAAAATTTTAGGGGAAAATTATTTTTGTAGTGGCATCCCTGATAGATTAACATAAGTAAATTATATTTAAATGGCAATGCCGAATATTTGTATGGGAGAGGATTTTCGGTCTTCAACAAACTTTTATATGTATTTTCAACAAACTTTTGAGTTTATTATAATAATATTTAATTTATTTTAAAACTTTATGTCAACAAAATTGTATAAATTATTACCATATTTTCTATTCTTATTATTAATATATTATTGTACTAAAATAACCCAAATAACATTACAATGGCATATATAACACTCACTTAACCCACTTTTTGGTCAATTGGGTCCAAATAAAGAGATGTGCCAAAAATTGGAAAATGAGGTATGATAGAGGATGGTACTTACTACATTTCCTCATACCACGTTTCTTTCAATATACTTTTTTCTAGAACAACTTTAAAAAAAAAAACTAATTGTATGAAAGTCACTCAAATCACTTTTTGGTCAATTGGGTCAAAATAAAGAGACGTGCCAAAAATTGGAAAATGAGGTATCATAGGGGACGGCACTGGCTACATTTCCTCATTTTCAGTTTCTTCAAATATACTTTTTTTTAGAACAACTTTTTCAATAAACTATTTGTATGAAAGTCACTCAAATCACTTTTTGGTCAATTGGGTCAAAATAAAGAGATGTGCCAAAAAACGGAAAATGAGGTATGATAGGGGATGGTACTGGCTACATTTCCTCATACCACGTTTCTTTCAATATACTTTTTTCTAGAACAACTTTTTCAAAAAACTAATTGTATGAAAGTCACTCAAATCACTTTTTGGACAATTGCGTCAAAATAAAGAGATGTGCCAAAAATTGGAAAATGAGGTATGATAGGAGACGGTACTGGCTACATTTCCTCATACCACGTTTCTTTCAATATACTTTTTTCTAGAACAACTTTTAAAAAAAACTAATTGTATGAATGTCACTGAAAAACTTTTTGGTCAATTGGGTCAAAATAAAGAGATGTGCCAAAAATTGGAAAATGAGGTATGATAGGGGACGGTACTGGCAACCTGTTCAAAAAAACTATTTTTATCCAAGTATCATTAGTTCCCCAAGTACGTAACGGTGAGTTCGTTTTTGGCGTTGCACAGATCTATGCTAGTTTCAATGATACGTTTGTTCATGTAACTGACTTGTCTGGGCGCGAAACTATTGCCCGAGTACATGATGGAGAAGGGTATTATCAGATTCGGCACTGCCGAATATAGCACTTTTACTTGTTTTCCCTAAAAAGATAAATTTTAATGGAAAAATGAATTAGAAAAACAAATTTTCATATATTTAACGAAAAGTTATTTTGTAATTAAAAAAGAACTTGAATATTCAATAAATAGTAAGAACTGCGCTATCTAAGTAGCGGGTACTAGATAATATATAATACATAGTTTTCCACACAACCCAAGAGGTACTATGTGATGTGCGTTGCCAATTATTTTTTATGGCTGGCATCCCCAATAGGCCTACATACCATTTTGTTTCTTTGTTTTAGAAATAACGAAAGATATATTGGTAATATACCAAAGTTTAAATAAACATGTAAATATGTACATTCATGAATCTATTTTTGATAATTTTTTCTTTTTTTTTGCTTCGTTACGTACAAAATATGTCTTGTTCAATTATTTTACAAACATTTGAATTAGTGCGACAATGTTTATATGTGCAGTTTCGACATATATATTAATTACAATCTTTACATATAAAAACATCATATTTAATATTTTTAATACATCCACAATGACAACAAAATCTTGTTTTGTCACCCTGATGTTTTAATAACAAAGTTTTCATTTGCTTTCTAAAATTATTTGCTTTAGGCAAATTTGTTAATGGTTCATTTTCCAATATTTCTAGAGCATACATTAAAACAAAAATTCCACAATTTGAGCCATCATTTTGAATTTCTAGTTCTGTTATTTCTTTATACTTCCACAAGTTTTGTTTATTTTCCAACTTGGCTATGAAATGATTATATGCAGTTTTTCCCATACTTTGACCCGAGAAAGAATTAACGTGAATAAACTCATGGGTAGAAAACTTAAGTACACATAACGCAAAGTGATTTTTATATAAAATTGGAACAAATAACATTTCAGACTGATTTTGAATAAATACATTGATTTGTTCAAAATTTATTTCTACTGATTGGCATGGCATACAATAACAATCACTTGATCTACTTTCTTTTATAACAATTAAAAGACAAGCATTTAGTATAAAATTTGTCAGCCAATTTCCAGTGCTTAATGAATTCCAATCTGAAGGTTCCAAATAATCGTAAAAACCAACTGTAATTGGATCAGAAATATTATTGACTTCATAAAATAATAAATCGAATTTAAAAAGAAAAAAATTTTCCTTTAATTCTTTTGAAAAACTAGATTTTATATGTTTTTTTTTAATTCCCAAAATTTTGTTACTGCTCTTCGACTCAAACATTATTTTTGGACGTATAGTCTTCTGTTTTATGAAGTCTTTCTTCTGCCATTCTTCCTCAGGTTCTTTATATGAATTTGTTGTCGTATAACTATCACTCAATTTACATGATGAATTTTATGACGTCCAATTTTCTTAATTCTCTTTTGAAGTTGTTTCCAAAAACTACTCAAATTTATACGATGGTTTTTTTTTTTGGACGTCTAATTTCTAATTTGTATTGTTGACTATTAAATTTATATTTTTAATATTTTTAATTTCCTTTTTTTTTAATGTAGAAAAAACTAATTACTGTTTAATATTTTTTTTTTATCAGTCAAAAAGCACAAAACAGTTGATGAGAATATAAAAATAAAACGTAACAGAAAGAACAGAAAAAAGTGTAAAGCGAAGTGTCAAAAAAAAAAAACATGAAAACAGAAACCATGTCTATTTTTCTACCCCCCTTTCTTCTCTTCACCGCTTGCTACCAAACAAAAAATGACGTCCAAAATTGGACGTCATAAAATTCATCATCTAAACCTTTAAATCTTGTTAAATGAAATTGAAATAAAGCATTAAATTAAAAAAAAAAAAAAATTTCAACACTTAAATCTTTTTTGTCGATAGGTGTTGAACTGAAAAAAGTATATTGTAAAAAACGGGATATGAGAAAATGTAGCCAGTGCCGTCCCCTATCATACCTCATTTTCCAATTTTTGGCACATCTCTTTATTTTGACCCAATTGACCAAAAAGTTATTTGAGTGACTTTCATAAAATTAGTTTTTTGAAAAAGTTGTGCTAGAAAAAAGTATATTGAAAGAAACGTGGTATGAGGAAATGTAGCCAGTACCGTCCTGTATCATACCTCATTTTCCGTTTTTTGGCACATCTCTTTATTTTGACCCAATTGACCATTAAGTGATTTGAGTGACTTTCATACAAATAGTTTATTGAAAAAGTTGTTCTTAAAAAAAAGTATATTTGAAGAAACTGAAAATGAGGAAATGTAGCCAGTGCCGTCCCCTATCATACCTCATTTTCCAATTTTTGACACATCTCTTTATTTTGACCCAATTGACCAAAAAGTGATTTGAGTGACTTTCATACAATTAGTTTTTTTAAAAAGTTGTTCTAGAAAAAAATATATGGAAAGAAACGTGGTATGAGGAAATGTAGTCAGTACCATCCTCTATCATACCTCATTTTCCAATTGTTGGCACATCTCTTTATTTGGACCCAATTGACCAAAAAGTGGGTTAAGTGAGTGTTATATATGCCATTGTAATGTTATTTGGGTTATTTTTGTACAATAATATATTAATAATAAGAATAGAAAATATGGTAATAATTTATACAATTTTGTTGACATAAAGTTTTAAAATAAATTTAACATTATTATAATAAACTCAAAAGTTTGTTGAAAATACATATAAAAGTTTGCTGAAGGCCGAAAATCCTCTCCCATGCAAATTTAAGGTGTTGCCATTTAAAATATTTATTTAATAAGTATCATAAATAAGTATAAGCTGCCAGAAACTTTAGAGAGAAATCATCACTTAGAGTAAAAGCAATCATATGTTAAAAAAAAATCATCAAATTTTTTTTAATTTAAACCTTTTATTACAAACGCAAAAAAAACTATAAAAATTTATTTATAAAACTGTTTTCTTATTAGATAAGTTATTTAAAGCAAAAACTATATTAAATTCATATGAAAATAAATATACATCTTTATATAGCAACTTGTGAATAAAATCAAATTGACAGATACTCTGTAGTACATTGATATATTCAAATTGCATATCTATCTTTCGAAATGTAAAAACATATAGAAAACTTGAAGGTTTTAATATAAAAACAATCATACATTTAACAATTACAAATGTATGTATTAAAGTATTTTAGGAATCATTATTATTATAATACAGAAAAGGTTTTATATTTTTAGTTATATCTTGATCTTCTTTTAAATTATAGCATGAACAATCGTTTAACTTTAAGTATATATATATAATATACCCTTAAGAGTGCTGTTATCTAATCTATTTCTATATTTTGTTTTATTTAAATTTACAACTGAAATATTCGTTCAACATTTGCAGAAGAAATAGGACGACATATTAGAGTTTTAACAAATTTTGACAGGGTTGGAAAAGCTAAGATTTTGTCAGCTCGAGTTATTTTTGAGACTTATGACCAAAATTCTTCACAATTTAGATTATCTATAGTTGTAAAGTGTTCGTTAAAGTGGAGAAGACGTAGTTCTCTAAACTCGTCTTCTACATTTTCAACACCATTCTCATAAATTAAATTTTAAAAGTTTTATATAAAACCTTTTAAAGGAACTACTCTTCTAGTAATTATTTTTGAAGTGTCAAGACCATGGCATATTTATTCATCAGGTAATTGCAGTTCGGAGAGAATTTTTTTGTTTATATTTTTTATATATGAAGTTCGACATTTGAAATAAATTAGAAAATAGAGATTTTTTTTTATTTATGCATTTTGACAGCTGAAATTAAAAATAAGTATTGAAAAATATAATCACCTTATGAATCAAGAGTACCTGATGAATAAATGTGCCTTGTGTCAAGACTTGAAAGTTCTTTAAAATAATTATTGTTAAAATCAAATCGTTTCAGTATTTGCTTACACAACTCAATGTAAAATGAAGTAAAATTTTTAACTAATTTATTTATTTTATTTTCTGCGGATTTTAGATTGGAAATTTTTTGTTTTTCAAACAACGCCAAACATGTATCTTCATTTTGTAAACGAAATAATTTGTTTTCCAAACAAATTCATTAATAAAATTGATGTTAACGTAACTTGGTTTAAAAAAATTATCTAAATAAATTCTTTGTATTTGAGAGGATGTGGTTTGAAAAATTATGTTGACTTTTTTTTATTATGTTAGAATATACTTTAAAAAACACAGATAGAATTCGCTAATGTCATTCAACATGTTTTTAATAGACTCTGCGACGAGGTGACACAAAACTTTATTGGTTTAAAAATTGATTGTTGATAAGAATTGTAGAAAAATTATATTTATTATATTATATAAATTTAAAAAATAAAAATCATAATTTTGGGGGAAAAAATCATAAATCATATTTTAGCAAAAAAAAAACGTTAAAAATATGATAAAATCATGAATATGGCAACGCTGGTAAGTATTAATTTTACTTTTATAAACTAAGCAGCACTTTAATTTTATTCTCAACTTTGTATTTCTCTTATTATAAGAGCAAAATACAATTTTGAGAGGAATATGAATTTACACTCAAGAAATTGATTAAAAAATAAAGTTTGCCAAAATCGAGTTTGTTATCTTCTCGGACGTGAAATTTTTAAGCAAGTAAAATTTTTACAGTTACGGCATGTAAAGTGACAAGCCGAAAAACAGTGTTGTCTAATACTGAGTGTTTTGTTAACTCACTAATATATCATACAGTTGTGGTAAATAATTCAGCTAGTTTTTTTAATAAATATGTATATATTTACATGAAGAATATTAAGAAAACATATAAGTATTCATTTAAAATTTAAGTTTTAATATAAATATCAATTATTAATAAAAAAAATTATATTAAAAAGTTATATGTCTAAAGGTAACTTTTAATAGTGGCTATTGACAACACTTAATTACCAATTGAAGCAGCGCCATTTGTTTTAAATTTGTTTGAAGTTTATTTGTTGACGACATTTTAAAAATGAACTTGCACTGTGCTGTGTAGCCACTCAAAAAATTTTTTGTTTTTTTTTGGAATTTCTCCTGATTTTCGTGAGTAATACGTATACACTACTTGCAAGTAAATACTTGCTTGTGGCAACGTAGGGTAAGCAGCGTTGTCAACTTTAAAATTTAAAACAATTAAGAGCGTTATATTCGGCCGTGCCGAATCTTATATACCCTTCACAACGTGTAGTCATGCAATAGCAGTAGTTTGATCACCATTCATCCCATATGAAATACGTACATACATATAAAAAACATCCCGTTGTAAAATTTTAAATTCACGTATGTATGTTAAAAAAAAAATAAAAAAAAAATTTTAAAAAAAAATTTAAAAAAAAAAATTTAAAAAAAAAATTAAAAAAAAATTTAAAAAAAAAAATTTTAAAAAAATAATTAAAATATATATAATAAATAGAAAACAAAAAAAAAAAAAAAAAAAAAATTAAAAAAAAAAAATATAAATATAAATAATATATTAAATAAAAAATAAAAAAAAAATAAAAAAAAAAAATTTTAAAAAAATTTTTAAAAAATAAAAAAAAAAATTTTTTGGCTCAGCTGGGATTCGATGCCACGTTTTCTCCAACCAGTATACACGTTTGTATGTATGTATGTTGTTGTTGTAATGTTGTTTTTGTGAAAAAAAAATCGAGGTGGTCGTGGGTTTTTGCTCATATCTCAGTTGTTTATGCACCGATGTTTCTGATTTTCAATACCGATCTACTCCCGAATATTTCTGATATCTTAATACCTCACCCGAGTCCAAGCGACGTCGGGGGGCTTCAAAAAGTTGATTTCAACATACACACGGACAGACTGACAGAGCTTAATCCACTTCCCTATTTATAAGCTTTCAGAAAATATATACTTTATGGGGTCGGAAATGAAAATTGTAGAAATTTCACACGGAATGACAAACCTATATATAGCCTTTTTCACTGTGTGAAGGGTATAAAAACACCAATCCCGAGAAAAGCAAAAATATAAACAATATTTAAAATTGTTTAATTTCGATTATACTTATTTCCTAAAATTTTAAATTTTTATACAAAAATATAATGTTTCCACTACTCCTATTATGAGCAGATAAATTTGAAAATAATTTTACTTCGAATAATACATACAGTGCGGCAAATTTAATATAATAGTTGCCTAAATAAGCACCATTTTACAGAAAAAATTAAAATTTTTACTAAACTGAAATATCGTACTTGCTACAAAACACTTCCTAAATGTTAAAACAAAACCTTACACAGCTGATAAAAGTAGTAGAAAATGTTAGTAAATAACACCCCTTTCTCACTAGGCAAGTCACTTGCGCAAGTTAGTTTTTATTTTCTTTTATTTTCATTTGAACTTGCTTTCACGTTCAGACTCAGCAATTGACTTGCCCAAGTTTCGTTCTCTTTTACTTATTATACTCTTCACACAGTGAAAAAGGGTATATATAGGTTTGTCATTCCGTTTGAAATTTCTACAATTATCAATTATCTACACATACATACAAACGTGGTAACTGGTTAGAGTGAGCCAAAAAATTTTTTTTATTTTATATATTATTCAAATTTTTATTGTTTTATATTTAATTTTTCTTTTAATTTATTTTTTTTTAGACACATAAGTAAACTAAATTTATAATATTACAATTGGATGTTTTTATATATGTTTGTTTTTTATATGTATGTACGTATTTCATATGAGATAAATGGTGATATAAACAATTGTTGTTGCATGACTACACGTTGTGAAGGGTATATAAGATTTGGCATGGCCGAATAAAGCACTCTTGTTTGTTTTTATTTCTTTTTTGTTTCTGTTTTCTCAACAAAAACTTGCTCGTACTTGCCGGGTACAGGCAAGTGTGTACTCAAATATGAGCAAATTTCTTCCTCTTAACCCGACCTTACCCCTTTTGACTATAAACACAAGACTTGAGCAAGTCACTTGCGCAAGTGACTTGCCCAGTGAGAAAGGGGTGTAAAAAATATTTACAACCGACCACACGAGCGATTGATTATGTCTTAATATAAGCAATAAAGCCGGCAGAATAACGGCGTCAAATTGCCAATGTTCAAGCTTATATCTTTAGGTGGTGAACACGTAAATATCTTAAAACATAAAATTCAAAATTTTGGTGGAGGTTGTTCTGTAATTAAAAATTATACTAAAAATATACGAAAAAAAATTTCATCAAAGGTACTAAATTAAAATTATTCTTTTGCCATTATATTTTTAAATATAATTAAAAAACTTAATTTTTTTTTTGTAAGAACATTGTTAATTTTAATATTTTGTGTTCTTTTTTTCTGCAGCGTTCTTTCATACATTAGTGTTGTTACATTTTACTTTTTTGTAATTGAATTTGATAGTTTGGGTTAAAAAATAATTGCTCAGTAATGTATTATAACATTTATAAATATGTGTTCTTATACATATTCATGCGGTCCACACGTTAATATCTTGTGTTGGCATAAGAATTTGACAATTGCTATGGCTATAATTGCCAAAAATATTGTTCGTGTGATCGGGGGCTTATGAAACATTCTCATCTTTGGTGTAGGCGCACCGTGTATTTTGTTGCTACAAAAAATTTCCTAAATGTCGAAACAAACACTTAAACAGCTGATAAAAAAGGTAGCAAAATGTTAGTAATTAAAAAATATTTATGATGCAAACACGTCTAGTATGAAACTAGGTATGTAAACGAACATAAAAAGGTAAGCAAATTTTGACATTTGGAAAGAGAAATGCATAACCCAAACAATGATCAGCTGAGGACTTAAGTCTACCTTGATTCACTATTGGCAAGGAAACTGAAATTCTATTGCTATCGATAACACAGGCCAACACTCAATTTGCATCTTTGAACTTATCAACTGATTCTAGTTAATTTGGGTGCGCTGAATTCAAATCTGTAATCTAGTTTTCATGATATATTTTTTATACCCTCCTCTGTAAGGGAGGAGGGTATACATATATCAGTTTGTCATTCCGTTTTTTCCAAAAATATTATTTTTTGTGTAATTGCTAGCTGATTAACGGGAATTTTATTTGTGTAATATTATTCAGAATGTTATTTTTTCTTTTTGCACTCCAACTGCATATCGGAAATTAGTTGCTTGTAAGAAGTTGCAGAAGAAAAAGTGGTTTAAAAAAGTATTGATCTAAATAGAAATGACTTTCAATAGAAGATGTTGTAAAAATATTTTTACCACCAAAATTAAAATTTTCCAGCCATAGAATAATTTATAGGTACCTTTGCTACTAGTTGTAGATATAATATGCCTCTAGAGATATTGGTGAACAATTTTGGATAAAGCGTGCTTTAATCGGTAAAGTTATGGGCAGACATTTTTTTAAATATATATTCCAAAAATATTATATCTACAACTAGTAGCAAATGTACATATAAATTATTCTATGGCTAAAAAAAAATTAATTTTGGTAATAAAAATATGGGAAAAAAACAGAGGCAGTCGTGTTTATTTGCTCATATCTCAGGCAATTATGGGGTGATTGTGCTAAAATTCAATAGCGATTCATTCCCAGATATTTCCAAAGGATTAATACCATACACAGACCTGAGAAACATATGGTTGCTTCTAAAAGTTGATTTCAACCAAAACACGAACTGACGGGCAGACGGTCAGGGCTTAATCTACTCCTCTATTCATAAGCTTTCGGAAAATATATACTTTATGGGGTCGGAAATGAAAATTGTAGAAATTACAAACTGAATGACAAAGCTATATATACCCTTGTGCTTAAAAGTAAGTAAAAAAATTTTTGACAAGTTCAGGAACTAAACACAATTAATTAAAACAGATACGTTGTTAACAAAAAGGATATGTTATTCAATGTTTTAATGAGTGCTTTTTCCATTTTTTCTTCAGTAGCATCTCTAGTGTATGATGAAGATAGTTTCGCTCCAGAAATCACCGATTGCCTAATTGAAATTAAATTTTTTTTAAAGTTTTTACTGTGGTTTCGTTTAAACCGAACATTTTGGCAAGAAATGTTGAGCGTTATCCATTTGGAAGGCGATCTAAAATTTAAATTTTGGTTTCCAAAGTAATGGCTTTACGTTTTAGTTTTTTTTTTTTTGTAATTTTCGACATTTTCTTAACAAAATTAAGAAAAAATATAAATAACTGAATATATATAAAATATTTTTTGGCTTACCTTTTATCTTAATTCGTTAAAATAAAATTTAATGTAACGTTAGAAAATCAAATTTGCCTATAAAAATTACTTTAGCAAACACGTCTGATTGCATGGATAGTTCAGATAATATAAGCACATTCTAGTTGCTGTCTCAAATAAATTTGATTGTATGCACTAAAAAGGGAATTATCCTAGTATTCGTAAAAATTAAATTTAACCAAAAAAATTAAGCCCAAAAGATTTTGAATCGTGCTAAATGGAATAAAATCGTGTTAAAAAATTTTATATTTGTTTATTTTCAAACCGTGTTTAATCAAAATCGTCTAAAAATAGAATTAGGCGTAGTTTAGCTCAAGTCAATTTTTAATTTTCTTATGAAAACATTTGGGGGATTCACAGTAGTGTCATAAAGTCATATGTCCTATTATAATAGCATGAATAATTAAGACTATTGTGAACAACCCCTCATAATTAAGTGTGTTATTTTGAATTTAAATCAGCTGATGTAAAACAATTATAAAAATAAATATTTTTTTTCATAATGCCAAAAACAAGTAAAAAAAAATAAAATAAAAGCCAGTTTGTGCGAAAAGTACATTTTAGATGTTGTAATGGCAAACTCAAGTAAATAAATTACAAATAAATAAATGTAAAGGTTTTATGTTTTAAACAATTAAAAGACTTCAATTAAAGATTTCTAAATCACTCAATATAATTCTTATCATCTATTTGATATTTACATTTCATTCTTTATTCTACACATATCATCGTGACCTACATATGTTTATACAATTGTAAGTGCGGTGTTTGCAAAAGATGTCAAATTACATTTGACGCTACTAAATTCACGATGGTAGTTATTGTTTCTTACATTGTATTAGGTGAGCAGTGTACACTTATAAGATACACTACACCCTCACCCTTAAGAGAAAAATTACAAAAATGATTTTTATTATGTTTTAGACAAATAATTTTTGGAATTTTTATACAATCTTAAATTGTTTACAATTTTTGTTTTTTGTATCTTATAAATTTATGCGGTTCTAAGTTATTATTGTTTTAAATTATTGTTTTGTAAATTTTTTTTTTATAATATTACAATGCTATTTTATGTTTTATATTTTATTTTATGTATTATATATGTATATATTTTTTTATAATACATTAAATATATTTTTATAAACTTAAATTAATTACAATGTTGATGTGTTATCGATTTATAAGGTTTAAGTTATGATTGTGGAACACTTTTTCCATTCTCTTATATTCTATGGTGGTATTTACACCATTTCTCCTAACTATTCTATATGGACCTTTATAAGGACTTTGGTGTTTCTTCCTGTTTTCTACTTTTACTAAAACTAAATTTCCTTCTTTTGCATCTAACTTATTAGTGTAATTTTCATTCATTGTTCCATTTTCTTTGGTCTTGTTTAGTAATTCCCTTGCTCGATTTAAAAAGTATTGTAATCTAGTTTTTAATTCTTTAGCATAATCGTCTAAGTTTATATTTTCTGTCTTGTATTCATGAACAAAATCTGATGGTAAGCTAGGCAGTTTTCCATATATCAATTCAAATGGCGTGTAGCCAGTGTCTATGTGGGGTGCCGTGTTGTAGGCAAATGTGAAGTATGGAATCCACTTATCCCATTCGTAATCACTTGCTGTTGTTAACAGAAACTCGTTAAGAACTCTATGGTTTCTTTCCACTGAACCTACTGTCTCGTGGTGGTAGGGTGTCGAAAATGTCTGTCTTATTTGTAGTAGGGAACATATGTTTCGCATTAGTTCGTTTGTGAACTCTGTTCCTCTATCTGACTTAAGTACCTTGAACTGTCCGTATTTCAGTATAAACTATTCTACAAGTGTTTTGCCGTTGTATGTGCATCTTTTGTTGGCATAGGATGTGCCACAACAAATTTAGTCAGTTCACATTGCATCGTTAAGATGTATCGGCATTCGTTTGAAATTCTAAGAGGTCCTACCGTGTCAATTGAGATTACCTCAAAACTATTGTTTGGGGTGCCTGTTAATGTAAGTGGTTCTTTAACCTGTTTCGTCTGCTTGTTCTTTTTACACTTGTCACAATATTGCACAAATAGCTTAACCATTCTGTTTATGTTCTTCCAAATAAATCTTTGTTTTAATTTTATTACCGTTTTTCTAATACCCAAGTGGCTTGCTTGTGTGGTATTGTGGAATTCATCTATCAATTTGTATTTACGTAAGTATATCGTCTGTAATTCTTATAGGTGCGTTATATATTAATATTTTTAGTTGAGGACTTTGATTATTTATTTTTATTCTTCCATATATTTTCTTAAATTCATCTTTGGTATACCATTTAAATATTTTCTCATTTCTCGATAGCGCTAATTCTTTTATATTCTCTTTCTTCATTTTAGATATCAGTTTCCTCAGAATTGAATCTAGTTTCGCTGAGTTATCACTGAATCTTGCATGCATATTATTTTTATTTATTTTCATATTTTCGTCTTTGGTACGAGACTTCTTCATAATCGAATCTGGTTTCGATGAATTATCATCCCGTCCAATGTGCACAATATTATTTTCTATATAAATATTTTCATTTTCTTCATTAAACTGCAGTTTCTTTATATTCTTTATATCATTAATGGAGGTGCATTCCCATATTCGAAGTTGATCAGACTTCTGGGATTTGCAATTATCCAATTTATTTTCCTTTGTTACACGTGTTTCAATTTCATTATTGATATTTTCTATTTCTTCTTTATTTTGCGCATTATTATGATTTTCAATTGCCTCGTTATTTATTTCTTTATTTCCTTCTTTAATTTTATTACTCATTACTAGGGTTTGGGATTTCCCGGTCTTTTTATTTTCCCGGGAAACGGGAATAATGTTTGTTAACTTTAAAATCACGATTTGGTTAATAATTCATTGTTTTAGTAGTAGTTTATTTTCCATTAGAGTCCTTATTGTGTCAGCATTACATCTTCCGTAAATATAAACTTAACCCAAATTTTGAAACAATTTCTGGTAATGTTTGGGTGTCTTAAAAAACTTTTAATGGTGGAACTATTTTTTTTATTTGGTGCAGGTGTTAAAGAATCGTTTTCAAATTTTATTTTATCAACCAAAAGAAGGTGCCGTATAAGACCACTAGTACTACCGCCCTCGAACATTAACCTTTTCGGGAAAATATTACATTGTGCTGCGTTGTCTACTTTTAAAAACAATTTGTACATACGATTATATTTATAAAAATGAACCACGGAAATTACTGCTGGTTTTACGGTTGTTATAAAAAACATTTATATACAAGAAAACATTTAATTATGTATGTATATAATTAATTCACTTTCAATTTATAAGCACTTATTAAAAATAATTCCAGAAAGTCCTTAACTTTGGCGTGAAATATTTTTGACCGACGATGTTTGTTTTTCTTTTACATATTCGTATTTGAGAAAACTTGTAAATATTTAACAAACAAAAAACGCTAACAGATTAAAAACCTTACTTTTTATTCAAATATTCTTTAAATTTACCAAAACAGATAAGAATTTAAAAATAAAATTAAATATATTTCCTAATATACTATATATTTTTTATTTCCCGTTTTCCCGGGAATAAGAGCAAAATTTTGCCGGGAATATTATGTAGTTCATTCCCGGGGATTCCCAAGCGGGAATTCCCGGTTCCCAAACCCTGCTCATTACCCTTGTTGTTATTAAAATTTTTCTTTGATTATCATCTTTTTCTAACGGTATCATTTGTTTTAGTGTGTCCGAATCTAATTCTATTCTGGATAGTACATCTGCATTTGTATTCATCTTCCCTTTTTTGTATATTATTGAGAAATCATAGTCGCATAGATCTAGTCTGATTCTAGTCATCTTTGAAGATGGGTTTTTATGTGAGAATAGTGAAATTAATGGTCTGTGGTCAGTGACCACTATAAATTTCCTTCCGTATAGGTATGGTTTAAAGAAATTGATACCCCAATGTATTGCAAGTAGTTCTTTTTCAATTATTGGCTTGTTGATATCATGTTTTTGCAAAGATTTACTCGCATATGATATCGGTAGGTTTTGCCCTATTTCTCCTTGTGACAATATTGCTCCTAGCGCGTGGTTAGAGGCATCTGTTGTAAGTATGAATGGTTTATCGAAGTTAGGATATTGCAATATTGGTGGATTTATTAATTTTTCTTTAAGTATTATGAAAGCATTTTGGCATTCTTCTGTCCATATAAATTTTGTTGATTTTCTTAACAGAGCGTTAAGACATTTAGCAATTTCTGCGAAGTTAGGTATAAATTTTCTATAGTAGTTACAGAATGCGACGAAACGTCTAACTTCGTCTGCGTTTTTTGGTATGGGATAATTTTTTATTACTTCATATTTTGCTGGGTCTGTTTTCACACCGTCTTTGGTTATTAAATGTCCCAAGTAAACCACTTCTGGTCTAAGGAAACAGCATTTCTTTGGGTTTAGTTTCAGGTTGTATTTTTGTAATCTGTCCAGTACTTTGATCAAATTTCGATTGTGATGTTGTAAACTACATCCATATACAATAATGTCATCCACGTAAAGAAAAGCTTCGGATTCTAATCCTGAGAGTGCTATTGTGAGCATTCTTTGGAAACTATTTGATGAAATTTTCAATCCAAATGGAAGTCTTTTGAATTGATAATGACCTTGTGGAGTAGAAAAAGCTGTTAATGGTCTTGAGTTTTCCTCGAGTCTAATCTGATGAAAAGAGCTTGTCATATCCAGAGTAGAAAACCATTTCGCTCTGCCTAATTTGTCCAAAATGTCCTCTAATCTAGTTAGGGGAAATTTGTCATTGATGATTTTGTCATTCAGTTTTCTAAAGTCTACTATAAGTCTCCATTTTCTTTTATCTTCCGTGTTCTTTTTAGGTACCAATAGAAGTGGAGCATTATATGGACTAACTGATGGTTCTATAATGTCATCGTCTAGCATTTTCCGAACTTGATCATTTATGATGCTTGTGTGTGTATGGGGTAATCTGTAATTCTTTATGTATACTGGTGTATTGTCAATAGTTGTAATGTTTTGGTTATAAAAATTGTTGACGCTTAATTTTTCGTTTTCCAAATGAAAAATATTTTGATATTTTCTTAATATATTAAGTAATTCCGTTTTTGCATGCTCATCATTTTCAGGCAATCGTAATTAATTCATTAATCGTTTAAACCGTTCATTGCTGTCTCTGTTTTTATTTATTTTATTGTAATCCAATATACTGTAGTTTTTTTTTGGGTCAGTATGTAGTTTAATGCCCTGTAACGTTATTGTATCGTTTATTGTAGGGAGTATTTTTATACCCTTTACACAGTGAACAAGTAAAAGCGCTATATTCGGCCGTGCCGAATCTTATATACCCTTCACAACGTGTAGTCATGCAATAACAGTAAATTCACGTATGTATGTTAAAAAACAAAAAAAAAAAAAAAATAAAAAAAAAATTTAAAAAAAAAAATTTAAAAAAAAAATTTAAAAAAAAAATTATTATATACATATATAATATATATAAAACAAAAAAAAAAATAAAAAAAAATTAAAAAAAAAAAAATTAAAAAAAAAAAATAATAAAAATATATATAATATATTAAATAAAAAATAAAAAAAAAAATAAAAAAAAAAATTAAAAAAAAAAAATTTTAAAAAAATTAAAAAAAAATTTTTTTTGGCTCAGCTGGGATTCGATGCCACGTTTTCCCTAACCAGTATACACGTTTGTATGTATGTATGTTGTTGTTGAAATGTTGTTTTTGTGAAAAGAAAATCGAGGTGGTCGTGGGTTTTTGCTCATATCTCAGTTGTTTATGCACCGATGTTTCTGATTTTCAATACCGATCTACTCCCGAATATTTCTGATATTTTAATACCTTACCCGGGTCCAACCTATGTCGGGGGGCTTCAAAAAGTTGATTTCAACATACACACGGACAGACGGACAGACGGACAGACTGACAGGGCTTAATCGACTTCCCTATTCATAAGCTTTCAGAAAATATATACTTTATGGGGTCGGAAATGAAAATTGTAGAAATTTCACACGGAATGACAAACCTATATATACCCTTTTTCACTGTGTGAAGGGTATAAAAAGGGTATATGTATATAGGTTTGTCATTCCGTGTGAAATTTCTACAATTTTCATTTCCGACCCCATAAAGTATATATTTTCTGAAAGCTTATGAATAGGGGAGTCGATTAAGCCCCGTCAGTCTGTCCGTCTGACCGTCTGTCCGTGTGTATGTTGAAATCAACTTTTTGAAGCCCTCCGACATAGGTTGGACCCGGGTAAGGTATTAAAATATCGGAAATATTCGGGAGTAGATCGGTATTGAAAATCAGAAACATCGGTACATAAACAACTGAGATATGAGCAAAAACCCACGACCACCTCGATTTTTTTTCACAAAAACAACATTACAACAACAACATACATACATACAAACGTGTATACTGGTTAGAGAAAACGTGGCATCGAATCCCAGCTGAGCCAAAAAAATTTTTTTTTAATTTTTTTAAAAATTTTTTTTTTATTTTTTTTTTATTTAATATATTCTTTATATTTTTTTTTTTTAATTTTTTTTTTTATTTTTTTTTGTTTTATATATAATAATTATAATTATATATAATAATTTTTTTTTTTAATTTTTTTTTTAATTTTTTTTTTAAATTTTTTTTTAATTTTTTTTTTTCGTTTTTTTAACATACATACGTGAATTTATAATTTTACAATGGTATGTTTTTATATATGTATGTACGTATTTCATATGGGATGAATGGTGCCACAAACTACTGTTATTTCATGACTACACGTTGTGAAGGGTATATAAGATTCGGTACGGCCGAATATAGCGCTCTTACTTGTTATGTGTGTCATGCCGCTTTTTGGTGCTATTGAGTTACTTAAAAAAATTTTCTTTAGTGAGGTTTAATTTTATTGCTTGCGCAATTTCTGTTCTTGGTGTATGTAATGACTTTGTTTGCGTTGGGATGGTCATGGTTTTGTTTTATATCTTATAGTGAAGTTTTTGGTGTAGCGAAATATTCCGGTTTCGGATAGATTCCTATGGCTGTACGAACTTTTGATGTCAATTTTGCATGGTACACATATTGCAAGAAGTCTTGTTTTACGGTCTCAGTCAGTGTTTCTCAATGAGTTCTGCGGTTATGAAGCTTTCTAACTCCTCATGATTACCAGTAAATAAAGGCAATGCTTTGGATACCGTTTCTAAACTAAATGAAGCCATTTCTATACTCTTTACCTCTGATTGCTCTTTCTCACTATCCATTAAATATTTTTCTATAAGTTTGTATAAGCTATTGAATTCTAATTTTAAAGCCGTTAATTCTAAATTTTCTTCCTCTAATTCTAACGATTGGAAATCGTTCCTAATTCTTTCTATTTGTTCTAACTTGGTACTTTTTGTTTTACCTGTATATTTTCTTCCTGGACTTTTCTTTAGATTTTTCCATACGATTTTAAGTTTCTCTAAGTTCTCTTCCATTTAAGATTCAAGATTTATTTGATATATTTTCTTCTTTTGTATAATTTTATTTTAAAAGTTTGCCTTCCTTTTTTTTACATTAGGAAAATGTACTACATTTTATTAATCTTATTTGCTAAACATCTGTTATAGCATTATTATTCTTATGTTTTAGTACGTATTTCTTAAAATAAATGTTAATCTTATAAGCTATGAATAATATAATTGCTATTATTATTATTATTGTTTTTAAATATTCTGGCATTATACCTCCTAAATTATTTTCCACGTTATTTGTAATATTTTCTTTTATTTATATTTTTTTTCTGGTTTACCCATTTTGTTGCTCTAAATGGGACCTACCATTGAAATTATTTAATATTCTTAGTCCTTTTATTAATATTATTTATTTTTATTATTCTTAACATGTATTTTATTCTATCGATTATTCTGAAAATTTTCCTAACATTCTAATAGTTTTATAGTGTATTACATCTATATAATGTTATTACATTTTTTTTTTTTTTATTATTATTTTTGTGTTTTTGTGGATGAAAACTTTTTTTTATTTATTCTTAGTCATATGTTCGATATTTTTTTCTCTTATATCAATAGTAATAAATAGTTTGAAGTAATAAGTTTTATGTCATCATGTGAATAGGGTAATTGAAAGAGAGATGATAAACTATTATATTCATTAGGAAATGCCGCATCCTCTTTCTTGGCTTTGATCCGACAGTTACCTAGGCTTCGGTCACACGGTAAGGTCTTCTATCAAAGAAAGCCATCTTTTCTCGGCTTCGTCCAGCTCGAGTTGTAGTTCTTCTGCTGACTAAAGGATAATAAAAAAAATTCAGGACAGGGGTACCAATTAAGCGTAAGCTGTTTGTATTGGCTCCTTGGAGGATCTTCGACCACCTTTCGAATTGAGCAAGGAGTTAAGCAAGTACTGCTTTTTACTAGTTGCTATTTGTATTCAAAAGTGGCAGTATCGCCATGTAAAGGTTTTATGTTTTAAACAATAAAAAGACTTTCACCAATTTAATGTATAAAGCATAATCATTATTTTTATTTAGATTTTTGGTTCTTATATACTAACATTGAGAATTGTACTTACAGTCTAGTATTGAGTGATTTCTAAGTCACTCAATATAATTCTTATCATCTATTTGATATTTACATTTCATTCTTTATTCTACACATATCATCGTGACCTACATATGTTTATACAATTGTAAGTGCGGTGTTTGCAAAAGATGTCAAATTACATTTGACGCTACTAAATTCACGATGGTAGTTATTGTTTCTTACATTATATTAGGTGAGCAGTGTACACTTATAAGATACACTACATTAAATTTTGTTTGATAAACAAAAACATCAGAGTCCTAGCCGATCTTATTTGACGTCACCAGTGATTTGTTATCAAAAATTAGCAACTGCGCTCAAATTTGGATGTCGGCCCGATAAAATTTTACAATGAACGGCGACAGCTTACAAAAACTGTTGCGACTGTTACGACAGCACAATAAACATAGCGTACAAAGTTCTATTATTGTAAGACACTTTTTGTTTGAAAAGCAACAACAACATTTTTAAACCATTGTACAATTTTAGGACAATATGACATGATAAGACACCTTGTGAATCACCCAATTAAATTTTTATTTTCGTGTTATTTTATATTTTCATAAACGTTACCAAAACCTTACTTGCAAAAATCAGGAGGCAAATTACGGAATCCGATTACAATCAAAATTTTACTCGAACGTTCGAGTTCATTTTTAGCATAGATTCTTTTAAAATTACAATTTTTTTTTGTATTTTTAGCGAATGAATAAAAAACTACATTTCTAACACTTATTAAAATCAAGCTTCAGAACAATGAAATAATGCCTACAAAAAAGCACAATGGGGCTAATGGAAGGTTTTTGAGGCAATAAATCACAGAAAAAAGCCTGACCCGATTTCGGTAGATAGATTAAAGTGCTACTGCGGTTGAAGATCACTGGAAAATAATAAGTTATTTACTTTCAATTGGATCACTACAAATGCTCACCAAATACGTTAGTAAATTTTTGAAGTCTATTTACCTACTGCCACATCAACCTCGTATAGCAGGAATTATATGCACGGTAATAACTGGCTCATAAAATTTAGCAAAAGTTACATCATTCTGTTAGAGATAACATTTATTTAACAACTAACTTTAAATCACAAATAATTCAAATTAATATATTTCAGAAAATTACTTAAGAAAACTAATAAATTTCTTGCTGTGAACAGCTGTATGAGTGTTCACAACATACTGGGTGTTTGGATTGTATCATCAACATTTAATCAGTCTAAAAGAGAAAATTTTATCATTGTAATAATTACAAAATATTGCTTTTGTTGTAAATGCTCACTTCTACATTTTCTATTTCATCAATTTCTAATTCAAAATTAAAATAAAATTAATCTTCTGCGTCCTCTTCAGAATCTGAAATATCTTTGTTTATAGCTGCACTCAACGTACTTGCCAGTTGATCCTCGGGGATTTCAGGTATCTTAAAAAAAAAATAACTTTTCTTGGAGCTGCAAACTTCTCTTTTTTAAAAGATATATACTTGATCATAATGGGACGGACGAATCAATGGCCCTATTTAAAATATCTGTTATATTATGCTCCCTAGAATCCTTTCGAGCTTGCTTAATGCGGTCCTTTTTATAAAATTTATTCCTAGCCTCAGAAGCATTTTCACCAGCACATCAGAGAGGTACGATTGACGCTTGCAAAATTTGAGAAGCATGTGCTAAAATTTAATTTAAGGTGGTTGACATTGGGTACCATTCGTATTTTTTAAAGTATATATCTGCAGTTTCGTAGCAAGTGATCGACATTTATTTCAAATTCCGAGTTAATTGCAATAAGAATTATATGTAAATATTCAATATTAATGTTGGTTATTGAAGAAAATAATTCCGGATAAGAAAATGCTTTCCGTGCCGTATTGCCATCGTTCGTGGGGCCGCTCCCATTACTCTTCGGCTTATGGATATGAAGAGCCATTTTTTCCAGATTTGCTCAGAACTCAGAATTTGCGATTTTTTAATACTAAGTCTATATGAAAGATTAAGGACAAATTCAAAACATCGAATCCAGGCATGTAATGGACTTATATTATATATATTTTAATGCACTTGTTTTTGGCTGAGCTTAAATCTTTTACCGACAAAAACTGCTTCGGATTTCGACCACATATCGAACACGACTGAGTGCTCTTAGTTTCTGTCAGTACGTTCAACACTTTTCCATCAATTAAACTCATAATAAGCTCGTATTTTACAGTAATTTTTCTGCCGTTTACCATACAATATTCCAAAAGCTTAAGATTTGATATTTGCTCATTTAGATTTTTTTTCTTTCAATATATGTTCTTTGGTTTCGTTTACAAATTCAATTTTAAGTGTTCGGCAAAAATGGACGGATTGAGGAGTACGGTTAATCCAAACGATTGCATTGCATGACGTGGCTATTTTTAATGGTATAACTGATGTAACAAACAGAGAGTTATCTAAACTTTCCGGGGCATTGCTGTTAAATATTTGTTTAAATGCACTTTGTCCTGTGGACCCTCGAAACCGTAACTTAGAATAAAATTGACTTCATTGACCTCCATTCGCGTCAGAACTTCTTCCTGGTATGACAAAATTATTTTTTGCTGTTTGATTGACCAAACTTTGGAGGGGAATATGTGCTAATACATATGTTACTGTTAGTCCATCGGGTCGGCATTCCAACTTGCACTTTTGAATTTTTTTGTAACTAGGGAAAATATTACAGTTTCTGGACTTACATATATCTGTTATGTTAGCATGCTGTTGTCTAGTTAAATTATTCTCGAGCAAAAAGCTTAATGCTTCTTTAGGAAGAGCGGTAATGGTGTTTTCTCCTTAGAAGTTATTTTTTCTCTCATTGTAGTTGTTTCAAATGGAGACGAAACAGCTTTCTTTAAAATAAAATTCAAATAATTTTTTTTTGATAAAGTAGCTGAAATAGAAGCATCATAAATCAATAGCTTGCTGTTATTTCCTTGTTTGGACGCCACTTTCGAATCCAATTTTCTTCTTTTCTTTGTTCACTTTCCTTACTATAGTTTACATAAGGACGGCCATTTTTCTTTGCAACATCACTTTCTAATAGTTTGAAAACAGTTTCACGAGAAAACCACATCCTCTCATTTTCTAGAAAACGCTTCGTGCTTCTCCGGTTTTTTATCTACTTTTAATTAGCATGTGAACAGAAATTATTATTTTGTTTTTTCACCGTCGTCATACAATTTTCACTAATTGTTCTATTAAATTTCGCGGAAATCCAGTTGGTAATATTAATGGGTTTTTTATCATTTTCTAACGAAAATGATGACGTCGGGGTCACCAAATGTTTAATCGCAATAAATTGTGTTTGAATAAATTGCGTTTGAACACCAAAGGTTTCCTTTGGAGTTACTTTTTATTCAAATATTCTTTAAATTTACCAAAACAGATAAGAATTTAAAAATAAAATTAAATATATTTCCTAATATACTATATATTTTTTATTTCCCGTTTTCCCGGGAATAAGAGCAAAATTTTGCCGGGAATATTATGTAGTTCATTCCCGGGGATTCCCAAGCGGGAATTCCCGGTTCCCAAACCCTGCTCATTACCCTTGTTGTTATTAAAATTTTTCTTTGATTATCATCTTTTTCTAACGGTATCATTTGTTTTAGTGTGTCCGAATCTAATTCTATTCTGGATAGTACATCTGCATTTGTATTCATCTTCCCTTTTTTGTATATTATTGAGAAATCATAGTCGCATAGATCTAGTCTGATTCTAGTCATCTTTGAAGATGGGTTTTTATGTGAGAATAGTGAAATTAATGGTCTGTGGTCAGTGACCACTATAAATTTCCTTCCGTATAGGTATGGTTTAAAGAAATTGATACCCCAATGTATTGCAAGTAGTTCTTTTTCAATTATTGGCTTGTTGATATCATGTTTTTGCAAAGATTTACTCGCATATGATATCGGTAGGTTTTGCCCTATTTCTCCTTGTGACAATATTGCTCCTAGCGCGTGGTTAGAGGCATCTGTTGTAAGTATGAATGGTTTATCGAAGTTAGGATATTGCAATATTGGTGGATTTATTAATTTTTCTTTAAGTATTATGAAAGCATTTTGGCATTCTTCTGTCCATATAAATTTTGTTGATTTTCTTAACAGAGCGTTAAGACATTTAGCAATTTCTGCGAAGTTAGGTATAAATTTTCTATAGTAGTTACAGAATGCGACGAAACGTCTAACTTCGTCTGCGTTTTTTGGTATGGGATAATTTTTTATTACTTCATATTTTGCTGGGTCTGTTTTCACACCGTCTTTGGTTATTAAATGTCCCAAGTAAACCACTTCTGGTCTAAGGAAACAGCATTTCTTTGGGTTTAGTTTCAGGTTGTATTTTTGTAATCTGTCCAGTACTTTGATCAAATTTCGATTGTGATGTTGTAAACTACATCCATATACAATAATGTCATCCACGTAAAGAAAAGCTTCGGATTCTAATCCTGAGAGTGCTATTGTGAGCATTCTTTGGAAACTATTTGATGAAATTTTCAATCCAAATGGAAGTCTTTTGAATTGATAATGACCTTGTGGAGTAGAAAAAGCTGTTAATGGTCTTGAGTTTTCCTCGAGTCTAATCTGATGAAAAGAGCTTGTCATATCCAGAGTAGAAAACCATTTCGCTCTGCCTAATTTGTCCAAAATGTCCTCTAATCTAGTTAGGGGAAATTTGTCATTGATGATTTTGTCATTCAGTTTTCTAAAGTCTACTATAAGTCTCCATTTTCTTTTATCTTCCGTGTTCTTTTTAGGTACCAATAGAAGTGGAGCATTATATGGACTAACTGATGGTTCTATAATGTCATCGTCTAGCATTTTCCGAACTTGATCATTTATGATGCTTGTGTGTGTATGGGGTAATCTGTAATTCTTTATGTATACTGGTGTATTGTCAATAGTTGTAATGTTTTGGTTATAAAAATTGTTGACGCTTAATTTTTCGTTTTCCAAATGAAAAATATTTTGATATTTTCTTAATATATTAAGTAATTCCGTTTTTGCATGCTCATCATTTTCAGGCAATCGTAATTAATTCATTAATCGTTTAAACCGTTCATTGCTGTCTCTGTTTTTATTTATTTTATTGTAATCCAATATACTGTAGTTTTTTTTTGGGTCAGTATGTAGTTTAATGCCCTGTAACGTTATTGTATCGTTTATTGTAGGGAGTATTTTTATACCCTTTACACAGTGAACAAGTAAAAGCGCTATATTCGGCCGTGCCGAATCTTATATACCCTTCACAACGTGTAGTCATGCAATAACAGTAAATTCACGTATGTATGTTAAAAAACAAAAAAAAAAAAAAAATAAAAAAAAAATTTAAAAAAAAAAATTTAAAAAAAAAATTTAAAAAAAAAATTATTATATACATATATAATATATATAAAACAAAAAAAAAATAAAAAAAAATTAAAAAAAAAAAAATTAAAAAAAAAAAATAATAAAAATATATATAATATATTAAATAAAAAATAAAAAAAAAAATAAAAAAAAAAATTAAAAAAAAAAAATTTTAAAAAAATTAAAAAAAAATTTTTTTTGGCTCAGCTGGGATTCGATGCCACGTTTTCCCTAACCAGTATACACGTTTGTATGTATGTATGTTGTTGTTGAAATGTTGTTTTTGTGAAAAGAAAATCGAGGTGGTCGTGGGTTTTTGCTCATATCTCAGTTGTTTATGCACCGATGTTTCTGATTTTCAATACCGATCTACTCCCGAATATTTCTGATATTTTAATACCTTACCCGGGTCCAACCTATGTCGGGGGGCTTCAAAAAGTTGATTTCAACATACACACGGACAGACGGACAGACGGACAGACTGACAGGGCTTAATCGACTTCCCTATTCATAAGCTTTCAGAAAATATATACTTTATGGGGTCGGAAATGAAAATTGTAGAAATTTCACACGGAATGACAAACCTATATATACCCTTTTTCACTGTGTGAAGGGTATAAAAAGGGTATATGTATATAGGTTTGTCATTCCGTGTGAAATTTCTACAATTTTCATTTCCGACCCCATAAAGTATATATTTTCTGAAAGCTTATGAATAGGGGAGTCGATTAAGCCCCGTCAGTCTGTCCGTCTGACCGTCTGTCCGTGTGTATGTTGAAATCAACTTTTTGAAGCCCCCCGACATAGGTTGGACCCGGGTAAGGTATTAAAATATCGGAAATATTCGGGAGTAGATCGGTATTGAAAATCAGAAACATCGGTACATAAACAACTGAGATATGAGCAAAAACCCACGACCACCTCGATTTTTTTTCACAAAAACAACATTACAACAACAACATACATACATACAAACGTGTATACTGGTTAGAGAAAACGTGGCATCGAATCCCAGCTGAGCCAAAAAAATTTTTTTTTAATTTTTTTAAAAATTTTTTTTTTATTTTTTTTTTATTTAATATATTCTTTATATTTTTTTTTTTTAATTTTTTTTTTTATTTTTTTTTGTTTTATATATAATAATTATAATTATATATAATAATTTTTTTTTTTAATTTTTTTTTTAATTTTTTTTTTAAATTTTTTTTTAATTTTTTTTTTTCGTTTTTTTAACATACATACGTGAATTTATAATTTTACAATGGTATGTTTTTATATATGTATGTACGTATTTCATATGGGATGAATGGTGCCACAAACTACTGTTATTTCATGACTACACGTTGTGAAGGGTATATAAGATTCGGTACGGCCGAATATAGCGCTCTTACTTGTTATGTGTGTCATGCCGCTTTTTGGTGCTATTGAGTTACTTAAAAAAATTTTCTTTAGTGAGGTTTAATTTTATTGCTTGCGCAATTTCTGTTCTTGGTGTATGTAATGACTTTGTTTGCGTTGGGATGGTCATGGTTTTGTTTTATATCTTATAGTGAAGTTTTTGGTGTAGCGAAATATTCCGGTTTCGGATAGATTCCTATGGCTGTACGAACTTTTGATGTCAATTTTGCATGGTACACATATTGCAAGAAGTCTTGTTTTACGGTCTCAGTCAGTGTTTCTCAATGAGTTCTGCGGTTATGAAGCTTTCTAACTCCTCATGATTACCAGTAAATAAAGGCAATGCTTTGGATACCGTTTCTAAACTAAATGAAGCCATTTCTATACTCTTTACCTCTGATTGCTCTTTCTCACTATCCATTAAATATTTTTCTATAAGTTTGTATAAGCTATTGAATTCTAATTTTAAAGCCGTTAATTCTAAATTTTCTTCCTCTAATTCTAACGATTGGAAATCGTTCCTAATTCTTTCTATTTGTTCTAACTTGGTACTTTTTGTTTTACCTGTATATTTTCTTCCTGGACTTTTCTTTAGATTTTTCCATACGATTTTAAGTTTCTCTAAGTTCTCTTCCATTTAAGATTCAAGATTTATTTGATATATTTTCTTCTTTTGTATAATTTTATTTTAAAAGTTTGCCTTCCTTTTTTTTACATTAGGAAAATGTACTACATTTTATTAATCTTATTTGCTAAACATCTGTTATAGCATTATTATTCTTATGTTTTAGTACGTATTTCTTAAAATAAATGTTAATCTTATAAGCTATGAATAATATAATTGCTATTATTATTATTATTGTTTTTAAATATTCTGGCATTATACCTCCTAAATTATTTTCCACGTTATTTGTAATATTTTCTTTTATTTATATTTTTTTTCTGGTTTACCCATTTTGTTGCTCTAAATGGGACCTACCATTGAAATTATTTAATATTCTTAGTCCTTTTATTAATATTATTTATTTTTATTATTCTTAACATGTATTTTATTCTATCGATTATTCTGAAAATTTTCCTAACATTCTAATAGTTTTATAGTGTATTACATCTATATAATGTTATTACATTTTTTTTTTTTTTATTATTATTTTTGTGTTTTTGTGGATGAAAACTTTTTTTTATTTATTCTTAGTCATATGTTCGATATTTTTTTCTCTTATATCAATAGTAATAAATAGTTTGAAGTAATAAGTTTTATGTCATCATGTGAATAGGGTAATTGAAAGAGAGATGATAAACTATTATATTCATTAGGAAATGCCGCATCCTCTTTCTTGGCTTTGATCCGACAGTTACCTAGGCTTCGGTCACACGGTAAGGTCTTCTATCAAAGAAAGCCATCTTTTCTCGGCTTCGTCCAGCTCGAGTTGTAGTTCTTCTGCTGACTAAAGGATAATAAAAAAAATTCAGGACAGGGGTACCAATTAAGCGTAAGCTGTTTGTATTGGCTCCTTGGAGGATCTTCGACCACCTTTCGAATTGAGCAAGGAGTTAAGCAAGTACTGCTTTTTACTAGTTGCTATTTGTATTCAAAAGTGGCAGTATCGCCATGTAAAGGTTTTATGTTTTAAACAATAAAAAGACTTTCACCAATTTAATGTATAAAGCATAATCATTATTTTTATTTAGATTTTTGGTTCTTATATACTAACATTGAGAATTGTACTTACAGTCTAGTATTGAGTGATTTCTAAGTCACTCAATATAATTCTTATCATCTATTTGATATTTACATTTCATTCTTTATTCTACACATATCATCGTGACCTACATATGTTTATACAATTGTAAGTGCGGTGTTTGCAAAAGATGTCAAATTACATTTGACGCTACTAAATTCACGATGGTAGTTATTGTTTCTTACATTATATTAGGTGAGCAGTGTACACTTATAAGATACACTACATTAAATTTTGTTTGATAAACAAAAACATCAGAGTCCTAGCCGATCTTATTTGACGTCACCAGTGATTTGTTATCAAAAATTAGCAACTGCGCTCAAATTTGGATGTCGGCCCGATAAAATTTTACAATGAACGGCGACAGCTTACAAAAACTGTTGCGACTGTTACGACAGCACAATAAACATAGCGTACAAAGTTCTATTATTGTAAGACACTTTTTGTTTGAAAAGCAACAACAACATTTTTAAACCATTGTACAATTTTAGGACAATATGACATGATAAGACACCTTGTGAATCACCCAATTAAATTTTTATTTTCGTGTTATTTTATATTTTCATAAACGTTACCAAAACCTTACTTGCAAAAATCAGGAGGCAAATTACGGAATCCGATTACAATCAAAATTTTACTCGAACGTTCGAGTTCATTTTTAGCATAGATTCTTTTAAAATTACAATTTTTTTTTGTATTTTTAGCGAATGAATAAAAAACTACATTTCTAACACTTATTAAAATCAAGCTTCAGAACAATGAAATAATGCCTACAAAAAAGCACAATGGGGCTAATGGAAGGTTTTTGAGGCAATAAATCACAGAAAAAAGCCTGACCCGATTTCGGTAGATAGATTAAAGTGCTACTGCGGTTGAAGATCACTGGAAAATAATAAGTTATTTACTTTCAATTGGATCACTACAAATGCTCACCAAATACGTTAGTAAATTTTTGAAGTCTATTTACCTACTGCCACATCAACCTCGTATAGCAGGAATTATATGCACGGTAATAACTGGCTCATAAAATTTAGCAAAAGTTACATCATTCTGTTAGAGATAACATTTATTTAACAACTAACTTTAAATCACAAATAATTCAAATTAATATATTTCAGAAAATTACTTAAGAAAACTAATAAATTTCTTGCTGTGAACAGCTGTATGAGTGTTCACAACATACTGGGTGTTTGGATTGTATCATCAACATTTAATCAGTCTAAAAGAGAAAATTTTATCATTGTAATAATTACAAAATATTGCTTTTGTTGTAAATGCTCACTTCTACATTTTCTATTTCATCAATTTCTAATTCAAAATTAAAATAAAATTAATCTTCTGCGTCCTCTTCAGAATCTGAAATATCTTTGTTTATAGCTGCACTCAACGTACTTGCCAGTTGATCCTCGGGGATTTCAGGTATCTTAAAAAAAAAATAACTTTTCTTGGAGCTGCAAACTTCTCTTTTTTAAAAGATATATACTTGATCATAATGGGACGGACGAATCAATGGCCCTATTTAAAATATCTGTTATATTATGCTCCCTAGAATCCTTTCGAGCTTGCTTAATGCGGTCCTTTTTATAAAATTTATTCCTAGCCTCAGAAGCATTTTCACCAGCACATCAGAGAGGTACGATTGACGCTTGCAAAATTTGAGAAGCATGTGCTAAAATTTAATTTAAGGTGGTTGACATTGGGTACCATTCGTATTTTTTAAAGTATATATCTGCAGTTTCGTAGCAAGTGATCGACATTTATTTCAAATTCCGAGTTAATTGCAATAAGAATTATATGTAAATATTCAATATTAATGTTGGTTATTGAAGAAAATAATTCCGGATAAGAAAATGCTTTCCGTGCCGTATTGCCATCGTTCGTGGGGCCGCTCCCATTACTCTTCGGCTTATGGATATGAAGAGCCATTTTTTCCAGATTTGCTCAGAACTCAGAATTTGCGATTTTTTAATACTAAGTCTATATGAAAGATTAAGGACAAATTCAAAACATCGAATCCAGGCATGTAATGGACTTATATTATATATATTTTAATGCACTTGTTTTTGGCTGAGCTTAAATCTTTTACCGACAAAAACTGCTTCGGATTTCGACCACATATCGAACACGACTGAGTGCTCTTAGTTTCTGTCAGTACGTTCAACACTTTTCCATCAATTAAACTCATAATAAGCTCGTATTTTACAGTAATTTTTCTGCCGTTTACCATACAATATTCCAAAAGCTTAAGATTTGATATTTGCTCATTTAGATTTTTTTTCTTTCAATATATGTTCTTTGGTTTCGTTTACAAATTCAATTTTAAGTGTTCGGCAAAAATGGACGGATTGAGGAGTACGGTTAATCCAAACGATTGCATTGCATGACGTGGCTATTTTTAATGGTATAACTGATGTAACAAACAGAGAGTTATCTAAACTTTCCGGGGCATTGCTGTTAAATATTTGTTTAAATGCACTTTGTCCTGTGGACCCTCGAAACCGTAACTTAGAATAAAATTGACTTCATTGACCTCCATTCGCGTCAGAACTTCTTCCTGGTATGACAAAATTATTTTTTGCTGTTTGATTGACCAAACTTTGGAGGGGAATATGTGCTAATACATATGTTACTGTTAGTCCATCGGGTCGGCATTCCAACTTGCACTTTTGAATTTTTTTGTAACTAGGGAAAATATTACAGTTTCTGGACTTACATATATCTGTTATGTTAGCATGCTGTTGTCTAGTTAAATTATTCTCGAGCAAAAAGCTTAATGCTTCTTTAGGAAGAGCGGTAATGGTGTTTTCTCCTTAGAAGTTATTTTTTCTCTCATTGTAGTTGTTTCAAATGGAGACGAAACAGCTTTCTTTAAAATAAAATTCAAATAATTTTTTTTTGATAAAGTAGCTGAAATAGAAGCATCATAAATCAATAGCTTGCTGTTATTTCCTTGTTTGGACGCCACTTTCGAATCCAATTTTCTTCTTTTCTTTGTTCACTTTCCTTACTATAGTTTACATAAGGACGGCCATTTTTCTTTGCAACATCACTTTCTAATAGTTTGAAAACAGTTTCACGAGAAAACCACATCCTCTCATTTTCTAGAAAACGCTTCGTGCTTCTCCGGTTTTTTATCTACTTTTAATTAGCATGTGAACAGAAATTATTATTTTGTTTTTTCACCGTCGTCATACAATTTTCACTAATTGTTCTATTAAATTTCGCGGAAATCCAGTTGGTAATATTAATGGGTTTTTTATCATTTTCTAACGAAAATGATGACGTCGGGGTCACCAAATGTTTAATCGCAATAAATTGTGTTTGAATAAATTGCGTTTGAACACCAAAGGTTTCCTTTGGAGTTCAGAATTGTTTTAAATGAATTTAACTACTGAATTTAGCCCAGGTAGAAACACCATTGGTGACCCCGACGGTCCTGAAACTATAACAGGATCACTACAACACACGCAACAACTATATTCAAGAGCGTTCCTAGCGACAACTTAGAAGCAACACAATCAACAGTAATTCAACTATGGCATCATTTGAAGAACTGGTAGCACCCCAACAGAAGATGGCGGAACAAATAAATACAATAATCCGTAACGTTAAAAAGGACCCGGCCACAAGAAAAACTAAAGAGTATTACTTGGAGCGTCTACAACGGCTTGACATGGCATGGCTAGATTTTGAAGCCACTGACAACATGATCAGTATTTTTACGGATCTATACCTGCGCATTTCTGGGGACTCACTCCAGTACAAAGAATTGTTTGAGCTCGAAATCAAAAAATTGTCGCAACCAATAATCAAATCATCCATTAGACTACCAAGAGAGACCGAAGGTGCAAAAAGCGGCATACAGGGAGAGCCACAGCTTGACGAAATTACAAGTAAGGTTCTTCGTAATCAACATTAATGAGAGCGTTAAGATGAATAATGGACGAAGTAAAGGCTGATGAAGATCGAGAGGAATCCTTTTATCAGAGCAAACTAACGCTCATTGATAAATATATGCATGACTTCTCGACAAACAACGATACGTTATGGCAGCTAACTACCAAGGATAAAATTGACGATTACACTTTGGATGATTTTTACGAAATGCAAGCTGAAGTGCACAACATTCGATGTAATCTGCAACAGTATGTCAACAGCGCCAGCGAAGTTACTCCACAAAAGGCTGGAGGAATTGAACATTGTCAACCCCATTTGCCAAAAATTCAGATTCCAAGATTCAGAGGCAGTTACCTACAATGGGTAGCCTTTAAAGACCTTTACACTCAGCTGATCCATAACACGAAAATGAGCGAAGTTGAGAAAATTTACTTTACTACACACCTGGCAGACGAGCCAAAAAATTTAATTAAACATTTACCAATTTCAACAGCAAACTATGAAGTGGCATGGAAAATTTTGGTTAATAGATACGACAACAAAACTTAACAATTTCCTTGCTCATCCACAAATAAAAAACGAAACGGCACAAGCGCTAAAAGATTTACATGATCTCACTAAAGAATGCACCCATGGGCTGAACGCACAAGAAATTCCAGTGAACAAATGGGATGCCATCATGGTTCACATATTGCTAAAGAAACTTGATCACTCCACTCGAACACTATTTGAACAATCACTTAAGGACAATAAAAGCCTCGTGAGTCTACATGAACTGCTTAGATTTATCGAGCATCGATTTCAAGCATTGGAAACACGCGGAAAATCTTGCGAATCTGCTGGGGGGAAGGATAGAGCCAAAATTACAACAGCAGCTACAACAAATCTAAACTGTAAGGTATGTGGATCGATAGGACATCCCATATATTACTGTGAAAAGTTCCTTAAAATGTCCCCAGCTAAGAGACTACAGTGGACACAAAAGAGAAGACTTTGTGTCAATTGTTTTAAATCAGATCATGTTACTAAGGCATGTACTGCGCGGTCTTGCTTAAGGTGTACAAACAGGCACAATACATTATTGCACTTGGAATTACCAAGAGAAAATACAACAGCAAATTCAGCGGAAGGCTATCAAAAGGCACAAGGCCCAGCCTCTACATCAAATAAAAGTACGCCAATCGTAGCCACAACTAACCAGCAACTCGTCGACAACAGTTACATATTACTAGCTACTGCAAGAGTAAAGTTATTTGGAGATAATGGCCGCAGCTGCATTTTCCGAGCTCTACTAGATTCTGGATGGCAGGTTAATTTGGTTTCGAACAGAGTACTGAACAAGTTATTGTTGAATGCTTCAGACTCTTCACTGTGCATTGAAGGAATAGGTCGAAAGATTCACAACGCTTCTCGACGGATCAATATAGAGCTACATGCATGTTCAGGCAATTACAATACCAGAGTCGAAGCATTTGTTCTTTCGACTATTGTAGCGCCTCAGCCTACCAAATCATTCGACACATCAGGTTGGAATCTTCCTGAAAACAATAATTTAGCTGATCCATAGTTCAATAAAATGGATAAAATTTATATATTTATTGGAGCAGAATTTTATCATCAGCTGTTGCGCCCACAACAAAACAGGATCAACCACAAACTACCAATTTTACAAAATACAACCTTGGGTTGGGTTGTCACGGGTAAGCTACAAGAAAGCAATGACAACTTAGCTACCTGTGCAGTGTTTACCACGGAAGAGTAAGCTATAAACCAGCTTATTAAAAATTTCTGGAAGCTTGAGGACACAAATAGTACAGAACGAGCACTATCATTAGCTGAAAAACAATGTGAAGATCATTTTGCTCAAAACGTAACAAGAAACAAAGACGGGAGATTCGTTGTTCGCCTACCATTTGCAGAAAACCCATGCATACTAGGAAGTTCTAAAACAATGACTTTCAATCGATTTCTAGCATTAGAAAAACGATTGAATCTTAATCCGAAACTAAAAACTGAATACAACAAATTTATGCAAGAGTACGAATCCTTGGGACACATGGAAGAAATAAACGAAGACGATATTCTTATATCCATTACGTCATGCCTCACCACTGCGTACTGAAACCTGAAAGTTCCACTACAAAACTCAGAGTCATTTTTGATGCATAAGCTAAAACTTCCAGCGGCTCCTCGCTCAATGACATCATACATTCCGGACCAACCGTGCAAAGTGAATTATTTTCGATTCTGTTGAGATTTAGGATAAGATTGCATAAGATTGCCTTTACTGCAGACATCGAGAAGATGTACCGGCAAATCCAAATCCATGACGGAGATCAGATATTCCAGCTCATCATTTGGAGATATAACAAGCATCAACACATCAAATACTATCGTATAAAAACTGAAACCTACGGCACCTCCTCTGCACCATACTTAGCAACCAAATGCCTTCAGCAGTTAGCTATTCATAAGACCACAGAATATCCACAAGGCGCCACAATATTACGTTATGACTTTTATGTGGACGATTGCCTCAGTGGGGCTGACACCATCAGTGCAGCGATAGAATCACAACGACAATTAAGCTCACTTTTAAGAGAAGCTGGGTTTAAACTTCGAAAATGGTGTTCAAATCATCCTCAGTTATTAAGTGGAATTGCACCTGAAGACCAGGAGATCAACTTGAACTTAGGCGAAACCTCAGATCGTTCGATTAAGACACTCGGATTAATATGGCGACCAAGGTCTGATCAGTTATGTGGGCGATCACAAAGACCAACGGCTACCGGTGTGACAAAAAGAATAGTAAGCTCAGAACTTGCCAAAATATTTGATCCGTTAGGGCTTTTGGGCCAGTAGTTGTACGAGCCAAAATATTTTTGCAGGAGCTGTGGCGAGTAGCACCGATTAAAAACAAACGTTGCCTCGGCTGAAATTATGCGCCGCGGTGTTAGGTGTAGAGCTATCAAATAGAGTTCTTTTATGGACGGAAGGGCAGGTGCTGGTGTGTACTCATCTGAGTTAAACTTATCCTGCACCCTGAATCTGGGGGAGTACGTGTCAGTCTATCAGGCAGAAATGCTTGGTTTGCTGCACGCGTTGGACCACCTGTTATAATGTCGAATGTGTGGAAAGAGAATTCTTATTGCACTTGACAACTAGTCGGTTATAAAACGTATGCAGCGGATAGATGTGAACTCCTCTTTGGTGCTGGAGTGTGTTCTAAAGCTCAATAGGTGTGCCTCTACAAATGAGGTAACGCTGATGTGGGTTAAGGGACACGTCGGCATAGATGGGAATGAGGCTGCTGACGAACTTGCGAAGAAGGGGTCTGAGGCTGCATTCTGCGGACCGGAACCCAGAACTGCTCTGGGTAATGGGTTAGTGCGGGCAAGGATCTTTCAATGGGTGAACTCTATAAACTTGCGAAGGTGGATGAAGGGAACCACGTGTAGACAGGCCCGTATGGTGCTCAGGGAGCCACTTGGCAGGGGTGCAGTGAAGATACTCGGTTTTAATCGGAGTATGATGAGCTGGATCACTGCGTTGATTACAGGACATGGTAACTTCAAATATCATCTGAAGAGGATGCAGATCGTGGATGATGATATTTGTAGAATGTGCCTGGAGGATGCCGAGACGGCAGCACATGTAGTATACGAGTGTCCGGCGTTGGCGAGAGGAAGATTAAGGATCACAGGCAAGCACACTTTAAGTGTGAGTGCGATGGGGGACCTTAGTGTCTGAGATGCTGGCGATTACAAAGGACTGTGCGATGAGGATCGTCGACAATCACCAGTCGGCAGTGTGAAATCGTTTTCCTAGTCCAGAGCAAACGCCGGTTGTGGCGCGGGACTCAGTGATTGAAGGTATACTGATCGGTAGACACGAAATCACTGAGGAGCGAAAGGGGTCGAAAAGAGACCCGTGATTGTAGTGGTCTGCTTCGATATTCCCCCTACATATGTATATCAAATAGAGTAAAACAAGATCTCCGCCTACAAAATACCGCAACCTTTTTTTGGTCAGATTCGAAAATTGTTCTTGCCTGGATAAATTCATCAGCATCATCCTACCACACGTTTGTAGCAAATAGAATAGCAAAAATTCCAGGATTAAGCGATTCAAATCCATGGCGACATGTCAGTTCGAAGAAAAACCCAGCAGACGCAATATCTCGAGGACTAGCGCCAGAAATCCTGTCACAACACTCAATTTGGTTTTATGGTCCCCTATTCCTCTCGGGATAAAACTGTGTATGGTTAAACTCGCCTACACAAGTTAGTACGTTGCCTTGCAATGAAGAACGTAAAATTACGAAGCATGTTTTAACAACATCAATCTCTCAGCCAAGGTACGAAGAGATAATAAATCGAATAAATCATCGAAACTCGTTCAAAACTCTTCAACACACGATCGGTTATATATTAAGATTTATCAGAAACTCAAAGGCTACAAAATTTTGTCGTTCGACCAAAAGAGCACTCGATGCATACGAAATATAAGAAGCTACAAACACTATCATCAAGATTATTGAAGCAGCAGAATTCGGGGAAGAATTGGAAAGGCTTTCACACAAAACACCTGTTCAAAAATCAAGTCATTTGGCTTCCTTAAATCCATTCCTGGATGAACATCAGATAATGCGCGTAGGTGGTCGTCTGGAGCAATCATCATTAACGTTCAAAGCTAAGCATCCAGTGATTCTATCACACAATCACCTCATAAGATTACTGATGAATATGCTACACTAAGAAAATCGTCATTGCGGTCCACAGGCATTGTTGGCAGCATCTAGAGCACAATACTAGATCACGAACGATCACGATCCAGGCACGCAGTACCATCCATAAATGTATACGATGCACTAGAGCTAGGCCAATACTTTTCAAACAATTAATACTTTTCAAACGTCATTGAAGGCATGCTTGTTATCCTCAATGAAGACAACACTCTAGTACTACAATGGCCACTGGGTAGAATCAGCCGAATCTATAAGGGAGATGATGGACTTATCAGGGCTTGCGACGTCAAAACGGCAAAGGGAACCTTTAGAAGACCAATTCATAGATTGGCTCCATTGTCCAACGATTCCCACAACACTCCGAATACGACAACCCGATTGCGCAAAAGAGGCAACGGCCATCAGAAGATGATACTATGCAGCCAAAACAAAGGGTAGTACAATATTCTTCATTGGGAGTCTTCAGTACAATTTTTATTTCACTCCTCCTACTACCGATAATACTAGCATCTTCAATAAATATTACGGCAATTGGTAAACCGTCCGAGATTAAGAGACTTCTATCACCAAACATCAATTTAGACACCAAACTGGATGAACTCACCGACATCCAAAGGCAATAAGCAGAGATGAAGGATCTTCCAAAAGAAATAAGTTATCCGGTTCTTCATCATCCATACATCAACCTTTTGGCGCCACTTCTGTCACTGCTGATAATCGTGATTCTAATAGGATGGCGACTAAAATGCTACAAAAGGGCATCAATCAACCTGGCTCCAACACCACCAATGCCTACACCACGACAGCGTAGTTCTGAAGCTTAAAAATAGCTAAGTTACATATCTATTATTACATATATATTTTATATATTTTTTCGGTATTCGCTCCAGACGGCGGAGAATGTTAATACATATTAAAACAATTTCTAAAAATCCAAAAGAACAATTATTTTAATACAAAATCTAAAATTTTTAAATGTAAATACATATTAAAGCAATTTCTAAAAATTCAAAAGAACAATTTATTTTAATACAAAATATAAAATTTCAATACAAACAAAAAAAAGAGAACAACAAAACCAGACCAAATTATTTAACGTAAAAAAAAACACTTACACGACAAAAAGTCAGTCATTTACCTCTACTAGTTTATTTTAAATTAATTAAGTCATTTACCCTTAAAAAGGTTTTATATTACAATAATGCAAAATTAGGCATTTATTAAAATTGCTAAAATTTATGGGCCGTATTCATAAAAAATATTTTAGGTTTATTGAAGGCTTATTTGACAAATTTCTCTACAACATCTGCCAAATAAGCCTTTAATAAACCTAAAATATTTTTTATGAATACGGCCCTATATGTTTATATGTTTAATAGTTTTTTAAGCTTAAGGCCCTTTTAATAATAAAAAATCTTTTTGTTTTGTTTTATATTATTTGATCAATATTTCGCTACTTCTTTGTGTAGCATCATCAGGATAAACGTTTTTTTATTATATATTAGTTTTTTGTTGGATTTGTGTCTTGATATTTGTTATTTTTTAAATAAATTTATAGTTTGATTAACAAAATTGAAAATAACATACATACATACATGTACATACATACATGTATGTTATTTTCAATTTTGTTAATCAAACTATAAATTTATTTAAAAAATAACAAATATCAAGACACAAATCCAACAAAAAACTAATCTATATATATAAAAGTGAAACTCTGTGTGTGTGTGTGTGTGTGTGTGTGTGTGTTAGCTATAGACTCTGAAACTGCAAAACCGATCGGGCTCAAACTTTGGTAAGTTGTTGTACACATACCGGGGAGTGTTTATGGATGAAAAAAGTGGGCGGGGCCACGCCCATAAAAAATTAGTTATCAGTTTTAGCTACTTGCACTTGACCGATTTTTCTGAAACTTTGCACACATATCGAGCTGTCATGACTAAATAATTTCGTGATAAGAAAAGTGGGCGGGGCCACGCCCCTAAAAAAGTTTTAATTTTGAGGTACTTGCACTGGACCGATTTTTCTGAAACTTTGCACACATATTAAGCTGTCGTGACTTTATAATTTTGTGATTAAAAAAATGGGCGGGGCCACGCCCATAAAAAAAGGCTACAATTTTGAGGTACTTACACCAGACCGATTTTTCTGAAACTTTTCACACATATTGAGCTGTCATGACTAAATAATTTCGTGATTAAAAAAGTGGGCAGTGCCACGCCTATAAAAAAAAGGTATCATTTTATGGTACTTGCACTTGACCGATTATTCTGAAACTTTGCACACATATTGAGCTGTTATGACTTTACAATTTCGTGATTAGAAAAGTGGGCAGGGCCACGCCCATAAAAAAAATTTTAATTTTGAGGTACTTGCTCTGGTCCGATTCTTCTGAAACTTTGCACACATATTGAGCTGTTATGATTTTACAATTTCGTGATTAGAAAAGTGGGCAATGCCACGCCCACAAAAAAATTATAATTTTTAGGTTTGTGCACTTGATATTTAATTAAAATTTAGAATGCATTTCGATTCATTAAGGGGCGTAGCAACGCGCGCCGGGTTTGGCTAGTATATAATAAAAAAACGTTTATCCTGATGATGCTACACAAAGAAGTAGCGAAATATTGATCAAATAATATAAAACAAAACAAAAAGATTTTTTATTATAAAAAGAACCTTAAGCTTAAAAAACTATTAAACATATATTATTATAAAAGGTCAAATAAACCAATAATTATTAATGTTGTTAATTTTAATTTAGACGAAAGAAATTTAATTGTATAAAAGACCAGTAAAAATAAAGAAATTTAGGCAAACAAAGATTAACACTTCTTATGATTGCTTGACTAAGTCTCGGTGTCTCTACCCAGACTCAACTTGTAATTCAAATTAGCACATGGTGTTTCTACCTGGGCTAAATTCAGTAGTTAAATTAATTTAAAACAATTCTGAACTCCAAAGGAAACCTTTGGTGTTCAAACGCAATTTATTCAAACACAATTTATTGCGATTAAATAGGGTCGATTAAGCTATAAACACAATCAAAGGCTACCTACCATCGACTACCGACTACAAAAGTAGCTGGCTACAAAAATAGCCAAGTCGCCAGCTACTTAATTCTTTTAACGACTACCGACCACTAACTACAAAAAATAAACATCTGTTTTGACATATGTATTAAGGTTAACCAAAACAAAACAAACTTAATTAATGGTGCCACTGTAATAGTTTTTCGCGTTTTTAATAGCGATAAAGTGTTGCGTTTTTAAAACCACCATTTCATGCATTTATTGTATTGGCAGCACTAATCTGTTTTTTGTAGCCAAGAAAAATAGAAATTAGCCTAATGCCGAAATTCCTTTGTTATTTGTTTGTGATAGAATGTCACAAAATGTAGCAAAACAAAATATGATAACTTTGACAGTTCGGTATGTCCTCACGAGTTGCCACCTGACTTTTATTTTAAGTATTTGAGTATTTCAAAGCGTTAAATATAAAATTCCGTTATTATATTTTTAAATAGTTGACTTGAAAAATTTACTTTTTGCCTTAAAAATCTGTCATTGGCCCATTAGTGCAAAGATGTGAAAAAATAACAGCAGCAAAAAAAAGATATACTGACCAGAAAACTGCAACGAGCACCCGTTTTTATGATTTATTATACTCGCCTGTGCAGTTAATACAGGCTATTGCTTTTGCATTTACTCGCCAGGCTCGTAAGAAATTGTGTTTGCAACATACGAGGCTTTAGCAAACACAATGAAATTTATATGAGTTCTGTATTGTATTGTTTCGTAAATATACTACAACTAATTTACTCTCATTTATTCAATGTTCTCTATCTGCCCTTCACTGACCTAGGGCCATTATTACAACTTGCCGACAAAGTTCATGTTAATAAAAGGTAACTTTTGTTAACGTGAGCAATAAACTGACTATTAAGTATTTTTCGTAATTACAACCTGCCTGTAAAATAAATTGTATTTATTTTAAAGTATGGCAGTACCAAGGCAAATGCTGAACAAATTCATTAGTTCTTTAAAACCAAAGTGACAACGACAAGCAAATAGTTAACAATTCCCTTATACGGTTGAAAATATGGTAACATTTAATTATAAACCTCACGTTAAAAGTTAAAGGTAGAGTGATCTTCCCTTTAACTTATCGGACACTTTTAGGTTAAAGTGAAGTTGTAATAACGAAAAACTAGTTATCTGTCCGATAACATCCTAACTTTAGTTATCGGTAAGTTATAATAATGGCCCTAAATGTATTACGAATATAAAAGAATATGAACATATTGAATTATGAATTGTCATTTGATATGTGAAATAAAAATTCAACAAATTTGAAAATTAATACTAAGATTCACTAATTCAAATTTAATTGAATTGTAACATAAATAGGAATTTTAAATTACATTGTAGTATACCGATAAAGAGTGCTGATGATGAAATCGTAGCTGATTTCGAAAATGCATTCCACTCGGCTATTATCGGAAATAATTTTAGAAAGAATATTCATAAAAATGGTTACAATTTAATTAAATTTGAATTATAAAATTAAATGAAAGAATAAATGAACTTAAGCCAAAATAAGAAATGGTTTACATTGAAAACTTAATATAAAATATGTATGTAATAAATATTGTAATTTATTGTTACTTATGGGACAAAAACAAAAAAAGGAAACAGAATAATGAATTGTTTTTTAGTTTTAAAATAATTATAATTTTTATTTATCTTTTTGTTTCTTATTTTTGAAGATGTTAAATTATTTTAATAAAATGTTATATTTATTAATAAAATGTATAAATATAAGAAATGGCTTTATTACAGAAATTTATTAGAGATTGTTCGTTATATTTTTTCTAATATTTTGGGCAATGGATAAATATTGTGGTGAGGCTAAGGATACCACATTATTATCCTGAACGCTCAAACAATCTAAATTTTCTACATAGTTTACTTCAGCATTTCATTTAAAATAAATGCAGATGTTATGCAACGCACAGCAAAAAAAAAATAGACAAAATTCTACATCACTAACTGCAAAAATAACAATTCTAAGTTAATAATTTTTGTTATTTTTGAGTGTTATTTTTGCGAGAAAATCTTGATATTTAAAGTGATTATATTTTTTATTACGACTTCTATAAGTAAAAGTTTTATAATGGAACCTTCAACTTTAGGTAGATAAGCATATAAAAAATTATTTATTGTTTAGATAAATGTTGTAGAAATATAAAAAAAAAGATCAAATTGCTCTAAAAATGTAGTATTTTTGAGAAATACATGGATTTCAACAACTTTGCGGATGAGTGCAGGAAAAAATGTTTTTATAATCTTAAAATATGAGATTTTACCTAATAAATCCCAGAATGCCTATTTGTGCTTATGTGCGTTTTTGCAGTTTTGAAGGTTTTCGTGAGACAACCAAGAAAACAAGTTGTTTTTAATATTTTTTGTTGTTATTGTTGTTTTTATTGTAACTAATGAGTGTAATGTTTATAAGAAGTTGGTGCGTGAGTAACTTTAAATCAAAAAAAAATAGTTCTGATTTATTCACAACGAATACAATTTTTCACATATATTCATACTAAAATGACATAACAAATTTGAATTTCACTCACGAACAAGAAATTATCTCGTAAACAATAAATAAGAGTTACATAAGAAAATTCTACTCTACACACGTACACTGTTTGTGTGGTAAATGTGGTCACTCTTCCATCTCTATTTATATTTATTGTTCATTTGTACACTACATGATAATTGTTGGTCATGTGCGTATGTTGGTTTAAGCTTATGATATCAAATATATTAATGTATTAATAATTAATTTGCGAGAATTACTATTACTAAGTAGGGTATTTAAGATTCGGTACTGCCACGTTCATTTGTTTTTTGTACTGACTGTGAATGTTTTATTTAATGTGATTTTATTTACTTAAAGTGTTGTACATTTGTGGATTCTTCGGTAATATGGAAAACAAAAAGTATTTTTGCAAAATTTAAAACGATTAAAAAACTAATTAATTTTAGGAACAAGTTTCAAAAAAATTTTCATTTCTCGTCATGCGTTACATAATTTTATGAAGAACTCAGATACTAAATTACTTTAAGATAAATTCAAACTTCTGAGATGGGAAGTAATCAGACGCGTCGCCCCTTCAGATATAGTAGATTTTATGAACAGATTTATTTCTTTTTGCAAAGACTATAAGCAACGCTGGCTAAACAGTCAAAGAAAGAACATTTTTTTAAAAAATGGCAGGGATTGGCTTGATGATTCAATATCCTTCATTCCAGCACCAATTAAAAAAAGAAGGTCGGCATGATAAGATAAAGATAATACTACATTGTCTGTTTTGGCTTACGCAACTCAAATGAGATTGAGAGCTGCTGTAAAAACAGATGCGTCGCAAATAGTTAAAGAAATAATGTCAAATCCTACAACAGCGAAAAAATACCAAGAAATAGAACAGGTATCCGTGTTTGTAGAAGCAAAACTAACTCGATACCAATATGATGTGATTAGAAAAGCCGCGCCTGATAAATTTCCATCATACAAAAAAATCCAAGAAGCAAAAAAAATGTATCCAGAGCAAGACGAAATAAAAATTACTGAAACGTCGGCCCAAGTAAATCTACAAGCACTATTAGACCATACGTATTTTTTTGATACAAAATGCTGATTTAAATTCGTTAGGTAATGATGAACTGTCTAAAATGACTTTATACTCTAAGTGGGACTTTGACGGAAGTTCAGGACATAGTTCATATAAACAAGCATATCATAACATCAACGCCTCACATCGATTGTACCATTGAAACTAGTTTGTGAAAAAAAACTATTTGGCAAAATCCTCAACCGTCTTCTAGTAGGTTTTGCAGGCCCCTGAAAATTGAATTTATGAAAGAAACGACCGACAATATTAAACTCGAAAAAGCAAGGGAGGAGACTGAAAAAAGGCTCTTGCCGATTCCGAAGTATTAGTTGGAGAGAGATTAGTGAAAGTTTATCACGAACTAATTCTATTGATGATTGACGGCAAAGTTTGTAACGCTATTACAGACACAAAGACCACACAAAAGTGGTATACATATATGTTGCGCCACAAGTAAAGAGTTCAACAATATTAATAAAATGATTTTAAAAGATGTCAATATAGATAACATGCAGTTTGATTTATTTGTCCTTCATGGCTGGATAAGATTTATTGAGTGTCTTATTCACTTATCATATAAACTCCCGATAAAAAAAATGGCAAGCTAGCTGTGGTGATGAAATAAAATTATTGTTGAAACAAAAAAAACGCATTCAAAGGAAATTTAGAGAGAAAAGTGGATTGATTGTTGACCAACCAAAACCAGGTTTTGGAAACTCAAACGCTGCACAGAGGAGGATTTGGCCTGAAAAGCTGGCCAAAATTATTAAACGTGTTTTTTAAATTCAAAGTTCTAGTTTTTTTTTGATAGTTTTAGGTGTAGTATGATATAAGAAAACTAGTGGCAGGTTTTGAAAAAATTACATTGCGCAACAAAAGTACACTGCGCAAAAAAAAATTTGTCTCCTAGAAATAAAAGTATGTGGACTATATGAATTGTGATGCCCTCAATTTAAATCTGTTTTTCGTTTTTCTCTATTACGTAAGGATTTTCTTTTAAAGGCGTGTCATATTTCACCCCCTAAATCGGTTGGTTTCCTAATATATTTTGTCATGACTTGTAAACGGGTTCTCCGATTTTAATAGAAGGAGAATTATGAGATGCACCGGAAAATTCTGCTTAAACTTACCGGAAACATTTCTTTCCTATCTATTACTATTTCGGAGTTATTAAGAATGTAATGGCGAAAAAAATGTTTCCTGCAAAATTCGTCAAATTCTTTGCTTTCAAAATGCCATAAAAAAAATTTAAGAACCAAAAATTTAAATTTTTAAGATTTTTCCAAAAGCCACATTCCTAAGGAATAAAAGTCGGTATAAATAGTAAAACTCAATTAACAAATGTTGATTTTAAAGGTTTAAACTTATTCTTAACAGACTGTATGTACATGCATACATATTATGATTTACGGTCTTATTAAAAAAAATTTTTGAAAATTGTAAGGCTCTTATGAAACAGTATTTTTTTATGAAAAAAGGCTTTATTATATTTATTTTATATTATTTAATACTTAATATACGGAAAAGTTAAACTAATAAAAATTTCTTAATAATTATTATGTCGTATGTATATTCTTATTAGCTGCATCATCGGTGTCAGGAAGAAGAAGTGTGATGATTTCTAAAGAAAAGATTTTTTTAATTACCCGTTCTCTTTGCGTACTGCCGCTTATAAAAGGGTCACTGCTCAGAAATAACCTATTCAAGACATCTCGATTTGTATCGATTCTGCTGAATTTCCTCGATAATTCGTACGATATTATCGAAAGTGCTTATTTCTGGCCTCAGCAGCTTCTTCTGACAATTGGATGGTAGCCTTATACCTGGGTGCCCATGTATTTTGTATGTACCTATATTTATTTTTTGTAAACTTATTTTGGTGATAAATGCTTTTAATAATTATTCTTATTAGGTACGGTATATATTTTTTTAACATATAATGTTTTGTAGAGCAGGTATATAAAAATATCCTTTATGGCGATGCGTGGGACATTGCCTTATAACTATTATGGATAATAAAGAATATTTCAAATTTATAATTATAGGCAGGTATTAATATTGTGAAGTGTTAAAAGGGTTGTGAATAACAGTTGAAATCAATAATTCGAAATACATAAAAGCTTATGACGATATAAATGTATAAGAAAAAATGCCTGATAAGCAAAAAAGGAAGAAATGTGAAAATTTAAAAAAATCGTCCAAAATAATGGCGCAAACTTGCGCACACTTTTTTTTTGTTTCTAAAATTAGAGATTCCCAATTTTATTGTGGTATCAAACATAATTCGTAGAGATGCTAACCTCACCTTCAAAAACCTCTTCTTTTTCTTTTTTTTTTGCAAAAACAGTGAATAATTTTTTTTTTTTAGCTTTTGTACTAATTGTTTTAACATGAATATTCAACATATTTCAAATTTTTAAATAATAATTTAATAACTTTTGATCGAACCTTTCAGCGAAAAAAAAAAAAAATATTGTTAAACCTTTATTCGTTTGGCCGCAAAAAAAATATCAAATAAACATCCAGAAACCGAAAAAAACATTTAAATCTCATATAATTTTCTTCACTTTCCTGACTTTAGCCGGGTCTCAGAGCTACAAATCGCAACTAAAAGTCTTGAAAATTTACAATATAATGTAAAATATTGTTGTCTGTCGAGTTGCGTACTTAGTTTTTAAGATTTCTTAAAATTCAGTTTTGCCTTTTTGGCCAGCTTTTCAGGTCAAATACTCCTCTGTGCGTCGTCTGAATACGGTACATTCCTAAACTTTTGATTGCTTGTTTGCAAGCAGTTGTATTATTGCTGCAAACAAAAACACATCATTAATATGTGTGATTGGGATTTGATGAAAAAATTAATAGAAGAGTATGAGATTTACTCCGTCCTGTGGGATGTGTCTTCACCAGACTATAAAAACAAATATAAAAACAAAAAAAATTTAATAAGAATAAACTGGAAAAGTTTATCAAAATGTTTATTATTTTATATATATATACATACCAGTAGATAAAAAACGTAATGTCAGGGCTAATCGCTCATTTGGTGGAATCGCAGGACGCATTACAGTGTCTTTTTTAGTTATAAAATATTTAACTTTTGCATGAACGCCGTTTTCATTTTTTTTCGAAATCCACTCTCTCACCCAGTACTTTCGTTTTTTACCGACTCCAAGCTTCTTTGTTTTTTACGTTTGATTACAAGTGCTAATGATTTGTGCGCCGACATAATTTAAGCACGTCTTTATTGATTGTGTTGCACAAAGAAACTAAAAACTAATGTGAACTCCAAAGCAATATATTGCACGCAACAATCATGCAAAAATTTTCATGCAAATCGAAAACTGATTGAAGCAAGAAATTTTCATGCAATATTTGCATTGGTCTGAACAGTTGTGCAAACATTCGCTGCAAGTTATTCTCAACTTGCTGCAAATTGTTTGCATCGTCTGTACGAAGCTTAAGACATTGTGAATAGAATTTAGCAAACGGCGCGGTGTTTTAGGCCTTTTCCTAAAACCCGTGGCAAAAATACAAAATTTCATGACAAAATTTTGTGAAATGAATGAAAACATCGTATAAAGAACTACATACTGATCACAATTCAAAAACATTTTCCTTAATTGCATAAAAATTATAGTTTGTGGAGCTGCTCAAAGTCGACAATTTTTTAAAAAGCAAAAAAAAGGGTGATCTTGAAAAATTAAATGCACTTTAGAATTAAAGTGTCAGAAACATTACCGTTTGATTACTACTTTTTTGGTATTTTTTTAAAGGTATGTTTGTTTTTAATTAAAATAAGTAGTAAAATGTTCAGCAGATGCCCTACTTTTTCGGCAGTAGCCGCTTTTCAGACACCCTATATTTAGGTCATTTTTACAAACAAAATAGAGCATATCTAAAAATGGTCAAAAATGGTCTCGCCCATATTTTCTGAGCATATTTGCTACATAATACTTGAAATAATTTAACTTAGTTTAGCTGCCGTTGGTTGCCGCTGTAGGTGAAATAAGAAGAAAACGAAAAAATTTTTTTCACTGCAGCAATTTTAGTGTAAAATAAAGTAACTTATTATATATTTTTATTGCTTCTCGTTAAATAATAAACAATATTTTGCTCTGTATATTGATTTACCGACCTATTTTTTTTTTTGGTTTATATATATTTTTTTAATTTTTTCTTGGGCTTACAAGGTCAAAATGTATATTAATATACATAAAAAAACCATTATTTCATCCGACGTTTCGCTGGTATTTTCCAGCATCTTCAGGGATATTTTTTTATTAAATCTGTGCCAATCAGGTAGGCATAACTATTGCAATTTTTTTAACACCTGTTGTAAAAGTAGGCAGGTAGTTTTAAAACTTTTTTATACAGAATAAAATATAAACTGCAGGTATATAAAAGTAGGCAGGTAGTTTTAAAACTTTTTTATACTGAATAAAATATAATGTAGGTATACATATATTCCAGTTAATTTTTTTTTTGCTCAAATTAGGTAGTTGAAACCCTTTTTTTTAATTTTTGGGTATATATTAAACCGCAATTGTATAATGCAGCCAGTAAGGTTTTTACTTTCTAAAACTAGTGATCAATAACAGAACTTGTACAATTTTATTTTAAAGTGCGATAATGTCATTTACCAATTTAGAATTGTTGGAGTTATTCACAAACTCAGATAATGAAAATGCATTTAAATTGGCTATTGTGGAAAAACTACACGATTTACCAGGATACCACGAAATGGATGTTCATAGCAAAATTCACTTCGTTTTTCTAACAATTAAAAAAAAATGGCTTACCTCACACCGTACGAAAAAAGCATTTATGAAAAATAACCCAGACTGGCTAAATGGAGTTACAACTTTTGAAAACTTCGAAGAACCACATACATCTTCTAACAGCAAAAGAGGAAGACCAGCAAAAACTATAAACGAGTGTTCTGAGTACACAAGAAAACGTAAACTTGAAAATGCCACAAAAGATATATCTAAATCGCATCTTTCAGAAGCATTCAGAAGTTTGCAAAAGATAAAGATAAATCAAGGTGCGACATTACAAAAGCTGTGGTACTTGCAAGCCCAGATCGACTGCAGAAAATCAAAGGGAGTATTCCTACTCCACCAAATGCTTTACCCACGAAGTATAATGTAGAAGAAGCCTTAGTTTTGTTTATGGAATTGGGATTGTCAAAGGAAAAATATTTTATTTTACGAAGCTCTTTAAAGAATCATAATGTGAATATTCTTCCTGGATACAAAAAAATTACATCTGCCAAAAAAGAAGCAGTGCCACCTAATGTAAAGGTTACTGAAGTATCGGTAGAGGTAAAACTGCAAGACTTAATAGATCATACAGCCAAACGCCTTATTTAAAGTTTGCCTGAGGAGAAAGCAGTATCACTTCCAGATATGCTTACATTGATAAATAAGTGGGGATGTGATGGATCATCCGGTCAAAGTGCTTACAAACAAACAATATCGACAAATGACACAACTATTACAGATACAAATATGTTTATGGGATCTGTAGTTCCTTTACGACTGAGAAGTGAAAGCGCTGAGCATTGGAAAAATCCTCGCCCATCATCAGTTCATTTTTGTCGTCCGATATTTTTTCAATATGAAAAGGAGTCTTCAGAAATAATCAAATCCACAGTAAACGATATAAAAAAGCAAATTTCGGAACTAAAGCCTTCTGTTGTTGAAATAAAGAATGGAAAAAGTGTTTCGATTTATTATATAAATTTTTTCTTACAATGATTGATGGCAAAGTCTTAAATGTAATAACAGATACCTCATCAACTTTAAAGTGTGCAATTTGCAAAAAGTCACAGAAAGACTTTCAAAATTTTTATGACTCAAGTAATGAGCAAAATTATGAATATGGAATTTCTCCATTACATGCCAGAATTAGGTGCATGGAGTTTATTTTAAAACTAGCGTATACAATTTCGCGTGAAGGTGAATGTTTTGATATGAACGCAACACAAATTTCATAAGAAGCTTGGGCTGAAAATAGACTGCCCAAAGCAGGGGTATGGAAATACTAGCGATGGTAATATGTCTAGAGCATTTTTTGAAAATGATGAGGTAACAGCCCGAATTACTGGGGTCGATAATAATATTATAAAAATGTTATAAACTCTAGAGAAATGGTAAATGGCCCAAAGTTTGATGATTATGCATCAAAAACTGCCTAACTTTTAGCTCAAATGTACCCTGAGAAGAAACTTACTCCTACGGTTCATAAGATTTTGGCTCATGGTAAAAGTTTAATTGAATATCAATGCTTACCGATTGGAGAGTTGTCAGAAGAAGCCCAGGAATGCAAAAACAAAGACTACAAAAAAATTTAGATACACGAATACTTGCAAAATTTCACGGATTAGACAGAATGCGAACCTTTTCAATATGTTGGCGGCCTCTTCAGACCCACTAATTTCATCACCAAGACATGTAAAATCTCGAAAGGATTTGGAAGAATATAATTAGAGCCCCGATATGTTAAATCTATTAGATAACGCTCCCAATGTTGATAACTATTTTAAAGAGAACTAACTCATAAAAGCCAATTATTCTAGCTAAGTAAAATATAAACTAAATAACATTATATCTATAGCATAAATATTAAAAATAATTTGAAAATATGTTTCTGCAATAGAAACAAAAAAATTTAATATTGGTTTAACATGTTATATTAGATTGCTTTTTTCTAAACTTTCGGATTTGAACAATGTGCATTGTAAAGCGCACCGGGTTAAACTACTTACTTAATATAAATTTATTTAGATTTAAATATTAAAAGTATATAAAAATGTGTTTTTGCGATACAAATAAAAAACTTATATTTAAAAAAACATATTAATATTTAACTGGAAAAATTATCCTATTTTAAACGCAATTTTTGGAGCACCCTGTACCTCTAGCAGTACTTTGTAAACATTATTTTGAAGCCTAAAGTGTCCTCTGTCAATATATTTTTAAATCTTTAAAATATCTTAATTATTTCAAAAGTTATGATTTTTGCAACGAAAAAAGTCAAAAGGCGCCACTGTGCGGCGTGCAAAAATTTTAAAATCCCATGCAGTTCCGTCTTTAGACACTAGTGTTATTGAATGTGAAACGAAAACTGCTAAAGAAACTGAAGTTGCAAATGTATATGAAGGACTACGTGAAACTGAAAAGCAAAATGACATTCCAAATAGTTTTGAAGAAAAATTGGTCGCAGAAAATGCTCCAAGGCCGACTGATATTGAAGAAGATCGCTTCCAAAATTACACCATATTTTTCAAATTAAATGGTAACAAATTATTACTTTCAAGCGGATATTTACAAAAGCATTTGTTGGAAGCCAAAGAAATTAAAGCCAGTGAATACGTGAAAACACCTTTTTTTTATGTGTCGAATGTATTTTAGAATTAGGAAACTAAATGTCAAAATCGCTGAAAATACTTATAAGCGAAAAAGAAAATTTGATAAAATAACAAAATGAAATGAATTATACACCTAATATAATAGTGAAATATTGTAATAAAAAATAATGAAAATATATACAGTGACCGACAAAAGTCTACGTACGACCACAATTTTTGACATTTTAGAAGTCTAAAAACGTTAAATAAAAAACTAATGATGTAGTTTTGTTTCAAATTCAATTTTATTAATGTAAGCAAAAAAATATATTTTCCAACATTAACTTAAAAAATTATCCAAGAAAAACAATTAAAATACGTTGACAAAAGTCTACATACGATATTCAAGATAACATAAAAACTTATTTCAAGTATCAAAAACTACCACCAATTTTTAAAATTGATACTTAGTTGGGCCACCATGAGCATCTATGACTGCCTGTAACCTTCTTGGCATCGAATTAACTAAATTTTCTAACTCTGTAGATGAATATTTTGCCATTCTTCTTGAAACTTCAGTCTCAGCATTGGGGCATTAGTAATATTATGATTTCGGATTTTTCGTTGTAGTATCTCCCACACGTGCTCAATAACGTTCAAGTCCGGACTTTGTGGTGGTGTGTACAACTGTCGTGGAGCATGGTACAGCAACCAATCTTTGACAATTAACGCCGTATGCTTCGGATCGTTGTCTTGTTGGAATATCCAACTTTCACCAAGACTTAAATTATCAACCGATTGTTTTAAATTTTATTCTAGAACAGATTTGTATTGATACGGATCCATGTTATCCTCAATAAAAACCAATATTTGGATTCGTCAGTGAATAAAACTCGTTTCCAGAAATCAATTCCCTTTTCAATATGCTTTTAACTCTGTCAGCCACGGTTTTACATATATAACTTAAAAAATAAAACACTTGTATGATTAGTTTAATTAAGGCTTATTTATTATAAAAAACAAGAAAAAATAGAATTAGGTCTTCAGTATTTTGCGTAATAGGGTGGTTAGTAAAGTAACCACCGTGGCAGTTGGCATAAAAAAATTAACAAGAAAAGTTAAGTATTTTTAGTCAAATATTTAGTATAAAAAAAAATTAGTTTTTGTGAAAATCTGGGCAAAATTACGGCATTTGATCACGATCGAAATTGTACTCGTAAGATCGAGTTCGGTGTACTTTAGATATAGAGATTCTAATAAGAATTTTTAAATTCAAAGGTTTTTTTTTGCGAATGCAAATAGAAAGTTTACATGTTCTGCATTACCATATAGTACGCGCTGGATTTTTTTAGTGCTGCATCTTGCACATTTTCGTAAAAAGGATCGCTATGCTGTTTATAATTATCTTTATTGTCAGAATCAGGATTGCAGATACTTTCCCCATTAGAAGATATATCTTCAAACAAAATATTTTCGATATCACTTTCATTGAGTACTCGCGACAACCTTACAATATAAAAAAAAAACTATGTAGAAAAACTCATTACATAAAACCTAATATAGTCGCAGTGGTTAGTATTCTAACCACCATATTACTTAAGTCATTTATCGACAAATACATTATATAAAATATTGATGTTATTACAAACCAACAAAACAAGTACTAGATAATAAAGTAACACTAAACTTGCTAAATAATAAACACTCTAAGCATTTTTATTGAACTAGAGAAAGTCCCGATACAAAAACAATGGATTGCCAAATTTTTAAATAAATATACCAAAGTAACCAGCGCACCCTATTGCAAAAATTTTTTACCAAACGATAAAAGATCACTTTAAAAAACGTAACTATTTAAGACTTTTCCAATAGATAGTGCCAAAGCATGTTTTAAAATGTCAAAAATAAGTGGCTAGAAAACTGACCACCAAACCTGAAAGAGTTAAGCAAACTCCAAACGAAGTTTACGATTTTTTTCACTTATTAGGAGTTTTTCTAGGAGTTTTGCTGTGGTAACCATTACTATTTAAGGTTCTTTGTATGGTTCGTGGATGCACAATTATTTCTGATCTTCTGGCTAGCTCTTCGGCCAATTTCGAAGCTTTCACCTTAGGCTTTTTGTTTGTCCACTTCTTTTAAAATAAAGCTAACATCTCTTCGATTGAGTTTCTTTGGACGACCACTACGCAGCTTACTTTCAATAGTACCAGTGCTTTTATAATATCTAAATATTGTTTGAACAGTAGATTTACTTAAATTTAATAGCTTTGATATTTCACCAAATGATATTTTTTTCATTTCTGTACTTTACAACTAAATTTCTTACTTCTATTGAAATTTCTTTGCGACAAGCTATTATTCCGTTTTAATATTAACTAAATCACTCTAATTCACTACTAAAAAGAATATAAATCAATCCTTTAACGCAATAACAGAAGTAAAAAATAAATAACGGCACTTTTCTGTTAGTACTCCACAACAGTAACATACGACAAACAAGCGTATGTAGACTTTTGTCAACGTATTTTAATTGTTTTCTTGGATAATTTTTTAAATTAATGTTGAAAAATATGTTTTTTTGCTTATATTAATAAAATTGAATTTGGAACAAAACTGCATCATTAGTTTTTTATTTAACGTTTTTAGACTTCTAAAATGTCAAAAAATGTGGTCGTACGTAGACTTTTGTCGGCCACTGCACATATGTATATGTAGAAAGAATTTATTTGCTTTCAAAACATTTAGTAAGGAAAATAACAATTTGTCCCACTGTCATGTTTTTACACAAACAGTATTACCCTACAAGAAATGAATGACTGAAACTAACACATGCATAAGTTTTTTTACTAACACAATTAAAACAATTTTGTAATAAATTCTTGCTACCAACGTTGCCATTATTGAAATTTATCTATCAAAACTGGATAATTTTTTTAGTAGGGTAGATCTAATTTTACTTATATTTATATATCAATAAATAATAATAATAATAAAAAATAATATATATATATTTATATAATACAGTTCTAAATATAGCTATTAAACTGTGTTATTAACTTTATCAGTTCCAAAAATCTAGCTTAATTTGTTTTAAATTCGTTTTTAATGGTTGGTGGGTTTAAGGGAATTTTGGAAAATAAAATTGTTAGGAAAAATAGTTTTCAGTGGTAACGCTGGCTTCGTTCAAGGCAAACAATACATAAGCAAGAGTGAAACAACTAATGTAATTTGCAAGGTTGTATTTTTTGACGTTAGTTCTATTTATTTAAATAAACATTTTGTAAACCCCCGGCAAAAGTAAAATTCTTTAATATAAAAAATTTTTTGTTAGAAACTATTCATTGTGGCTTAAAAATTTTTTAAAATACAATAATTTGTTTAAAAAAAGTAATAAGTGCATACATAAATAACAAAAAAAGCAAAAGTTGTAAAAAACAAACAAAAAAAAAAATAAACTTTATTTTGAAAACCAAAGAAAAAAACTTAAAAAAGTTCGTGAAAAAAAATTCAAAAAAACCGGATTTAAAAAAGATAAGTGATGAAAAAAAGGCATTTGCAAAATTGCCTTTCTAAGGAAAAAAGGACATTTGAGTCCAATATAAAGAAATATAGAAAATTAATTGAAAAAGATGATGAAAAAAGTGATGGTTCGAAAAGAATTGAATCAGTGCGTATTATTGGTGTAAATAGTGATTCTGAACAAATAGCATCCACATCTGCAGGTGTTTTGTGTTCAAGTGAGGTCGTGTGTAGTGAAATTTCTGAAAGTGATAGTGTTAATAATGAGTCAGGTCCTAGATCTTCGATTGCTGTAGAGGCCGATTCATTTCCCACGGATAAAACTAATGGTGAAGCTAGATGTGAGGAGATAAAATCATGGGCTGTTAGGAATAACATATCTCAAGCCGCACTTGAAGATTTGTTGCATACGCTAAAACGAGTAGGAATAAAAGATTTGCCGTTATCGGCCAAAACACTCCTAAGTACGAGTAGGAAAAATATTCATATTTCAAACATTCCTGTTGGAGAATTTCTGTATTTAGGTATACAGAAATATTTTCTCTCAAATTCATTTGATTATTTAGATGGAAAAGAAGAAGTTTCTATTGATGTAGGCATTGATGGTCTAAAACTTTTTAAAAGTTCGAATAGAGTTTTGTGGCCCATTCTTGGAGCTATTGTAGGCTTTAATAATGTTAGCCCATTTATGATCGGCTGTTTTTCAGGTTTTAAAAAGCCCAAAAATTTAGATAGTTTTCTGGCAGATTTTTGTAGAGAAGTGAAGGTGCTAAAAGAAAATGGTATTAAAGTAGGATATAATCAAAATTTGTTGCGGTTTAATGTTCGTTTGTTTGTTTGTGATTCTCCAGCTAGGGCATTTGTCACAGGTGTAGTATCTCATAATAGTAAGAATGGTTGTCCCAAATGTAGTCAGGAAGGATTTTATAAGGAAAGAAGGGTGTGTTATTTGAAAGAAGTCGGTCTTTCACGAACGGATGTAACGTTTCAATCGAGAAGTAATCCATTACACCATATAGAGGAATTTAAAGTGAAAAAAAGTGTTTTAGAAGAAACAGGATTTGGAATGGTTTCTCAGTTTCCTTTAGATGGAATGCACTTAGTTGATTTAGGTGTCACTAAAAAATTGATTAAACTTATGATCAATAAAGAAAATCAAAAATATATTAACGAAAAAATAAATTTAGTCGCTAAGTACATTCCATCTGAATTTTGTCGTGCACCTAGGAGTTTAGATGAAATAAGCAATTGGAAATCCACAGAATTTAGGTTATTTTTGTTATATACAGGTATATTTATTCTAAAAGATTCTGTCAGTAGTGATCAATATTATCACTTTTTATTATTCCACAGTGCTATAAGGCTTCTTTCTAATGAAAGGACTCATATAAGAGAGGCGGAAATTTCCCAAAAAGTGCTAGAAGATTTCGTAAACTTTTTTGGTACATTATATGGTGATGAGCTAGTAAGTTTCAATGTCCATGGACTGCTACATTTAGCAGAGTGTGTAAAACAGTTTGGGCCATTAGCTTTTTCTTTTCGGCATATAAATTTGAAAATTATATGCAATATTTAAAAAAAATGGTTAAAAAGCCAAACAAAATTCTGCAACAGATATACCTTAGGGTCGAAGAAAGGCAGGGACTCAAATTAGATCATAGGAATGTGTCTAAATTAGGGAGCTTTAGTTTAAATCATAAAAAAGAAAAGGACAGCTTTTGTTGTAGTAAAAATTCAGTACCAATGAAAATAATTGGCGTAACAAATTCAGTCGAATCAGAAGAATTTGTATGTAAAGTTTTTCAAAAAACTAAAAACTATTTTGATCAACCTTTTCAGTCGTTTAGTGACCTAGGTATAGTCGTTGCAAGTGAGTTAAGTAAGGAAACCATAATAGTCAAAATGGAAGATATAGATTTTAAATATTTTTGCATTCCCTACGAAAGCGAGTTTCTTCTTATACCCATTTTACATCACCTTTTTCATGAATTTTCTTATTAATTTAATTAGATTATTAAATTAAAATAAATTAATTAAAATCATAATAACAATTTTTATTACATAATTAGATGTCACAAAATATTTTTGAAGATAGTTGCGCCGAAATGTCCCAAGAAGTAAATCGTAAGTAAAAGAAAGCTTTGAATATAAAAAAAAATATTTTTCATTATTTTTACTCTTTAGCGAACCAATCCGTTATACCAAAAGGGTCGTACATGTTGCGCAAAGAGCCCTTGCCGGAATCTTCGACATCTTTGTCTAAAAATGACAAAATTGATGGTAAATTCAGTTTTTAGATTTTATAAATCTAATTGAATTAACATTTTTTTTTGTTATTTTAGATATTCTTTTAATTTTGCAAGATATTGCAAAGAACCAAAAAGAGCTCAGCACTCGCATTAAAAAACTTGAGGAAAATGTCAGTATAAAATTATAGTATAATTTATATACAAAGTTATTTTCTCTTCATATATATTTATATTTGAAATGCATTATTACATATTAATTGTATTTTCTTCTCACGTTTTAGCAAACAAAAATTTTTTTAAACCAAAGTGTTTTGAGCAATGGACAGGCGTCTATTGTGACCAACCAACAAAATATTGCAAATAAGTTGGAGAAGATAGAAGAAATTGTAAGTATATATAAGTTTTACTTAAGCTTTTTAATATTATTCCAAACATTTTTGCCAGGTTGTAGAAAAACCTGAAATGATGGCTCAGTCCAAACTCTTAATGGAGTGTAAAATTGATGTCAAAAAAGTCAAGGAGTCCGTCTGCCGTATGACTGGCGAGATTGGCGACAAAAGTTACGATGAGATCGCTAGAATGCTTCCCTTCCACACCCTTGCGTCAGTGCAAGAGGTGGAACAAAAGTTAAAGGAGCCAGATTTCAATCATGCAATGGTATTATATACAATTTTATAATTTAATATTTAGGTAGTTAAATATTTACACTTCTTTACAGACTTCTTTCTTCTATAAACTTAAAGGGGCTTCAGAGGATGTCAGCACCGTGATACGCGCTATATTCACTGATGACCTGCTCCAAAAGTATAATTGGGAAGGAAGGTGGGAAAAACAATCACTTGCAAAACTAACGATTTTTAACAAGACCTTGCGAGGTATATGTATATTAATGCTAAAATAAATTCATATGTCCATATATTTATATACATACATACATATATTAATATATAATATAATTAATTTTTGTAATATTTCAGATGTTTTTAAACACCAAGGAGCACTTGACTACGAAAAAAGCGTTAAGAAGTCGGTTGAACGAAGCCACAATCGTGAAAAACAAAAAAAATATTTAAAAACAAGTAACAGTGCTATATTCGGCCGTGCCGAATCTTATATACCCTTCACAACGTGTAGTCATGCAATAACAATTGTTGTTCATCCCATATAAAATACGTGCATACGTACCCGTTAGAATAAATGTGGCATCGAATCCCAGCTGAGCCAAAAAAATTTTATTTTATTTTATTTAATATATTATTTATATTTTATTATTTTTTTTTATATTTTTTTTAAATTTTTTTAAAAAATTGTTTTAGAAAAATTTTTAAAAAATTTTTTTAAATTTTTTTTAAAATTTTTTTTTAAATTTTTTTAAAATTTTTTTTTGTAGTTTTTTTTTATTATTTTTTTCTTATTTTTAATATTTTTTCTTTTTGTAATTTCTTCTTTTTTTGTATGGTTTTTACATATATTTATGTATGTATGTTGTTGTTGTAATTGTGAAAAAAAGCGAGGTGGTCGTGGTTTTTTGCTCATATCTCAGAAAGTTATGGGGCGATTGTGCTGAATTTCAATAGCGATTCATTCCTGAATATTTCCAAGAGATTGATACCATATACAGATCTGAGGAACATATAGTTGCTTCTAAAAGTTGATTTCAACCAACACACGGACAGACGGGCAGACGGACAGACGGTCAGGGCTTAATCGACTCCTCTATTCATAAGCTTTCAGAAAATATATACATTATGGGGTCGGAAATGAAAATTGTAGAAATTACAAACGGAATGACAAAGCTATATATACCCTTGTGCACCACAGGTGAAGGGTATAAAAAATCATTAAACTACCGTTTTTCTTCTTATTATTATTTTTATTGTTGTTTTTACTATTATTATTATTATTTTTATTGTTGTTTTTACTCTTATTATTATTTTTATTGTTGTTTTTACTCTTATTATTATTATTATTATTATAACTACTGTTATTATAATTAATCAGTATTTTTTTAATGTATATACAAATACAGAAATGAATTTTATAATAACAAATATAATATAAATAAATGAATTACATAATAAATTAAATATAATAAATACAACAAATAATAAAACGAATTTTTTATAACTGGTATACCTGACAACTTTGACCGGTATATACAGGGTTGCCCATATTCGACGGACCCATCTGGCAACGCCATAACTTTTGACAGAGATGTCAGATCGCTTAATGACATACCGCGTTTGAAGCGTCAGTCCAAGCAGATTTTTACCATGCAACAATACACGAGACGCGAGCGCTCTGAAATAGTTGAAATTTACATTCAACAGAACAAGTCAATTGTGAAAACTCAACGTGCTTTTAAAATATTAAAAAATGTGAGAAGTGCGCCTTCAAAGAACACCATTAAGCGTTTATACGAAAAATTTTCGACTGGTGAGGCTCTTTCTAATCCGAAGAGGCCAAATAAAAGTCGACCAAGGCGATCGGCCGAGAATATCGCTGCCGTACGAGCCAGTGTTGAGAGGTCCCCAAGAACATCCCAAAAACGCCGTTCTCAGCAGTTGGGCATGGCTCGGTCCACTTTACAACGGATTATTCTGTTCTGTTTCAACAAGACGGCGCTCCACCGCACACAAGTCGCATAACAATCGATTTTCTGAAGAATTTGTTTCCGGGCCGTTTGATGTCGAAAAGTGGTGATTTGGACTGGCCACCGCGTTCGCCCGATTTGACGCCGCCTGACTTCTTCTTGTGGGGATATTTGAAGTCAAAGGTTTACGTTAACAAGCCAAGGACCTTAGAAGAGCTCAAGGACAACATTCGTGAACAAATAGCCGCTATTCCGGCCGAAATGTTGGCGAAAACGATGGAAAATGCTGCAAAAAGGGCACAATACGCCATCAACGCCAGAGGCGGCCATTTGAGAGATATCATATTCAAAAATTGATGTAAACAAATCTACTTGGAAAAAATTAAATGATTAAGATTTTCAACCGCCAAATTTTTATTTTTTTCTTTGATTTTTTTAAAAAAAACATGGGTCCGTCGAATATGGGCAACCCTGTACGTCAAGTATAACTAGTTAGCTTTGACCGATATATACGTTAAGTATAACTAGTTAGCTTTGACTGATATATACGTTAAGTATAACTAGTTAGCTTTGACCGATATATACGTTAAGTATAACTAGTTAGCTTTGACCGATATATACGTTAAGTATAACTAGTTAGCTTTGACCGATATATACGTTAAGTATAACTAGTTAGCTTTGACCGATATATACGTAAACTGTGACTAATATTTATATCATTTTTGAATAGCAAACAGCTGAAGAGTGAGTAGTTCAGATATATGTTCTAAAGTCGAAAAAAACTCATAAGTTAGAGAAAGATGGAAAATCACATGTACACAAAAGTTTCAGTCATTTTTTTCACATTGCCCTTAAGAAACTAATAGAAACTTTAACCGATATATCAGTCACTAATACCAGTCATATAACCGGTTAAATGACCGTCACTGTTCTTGTAGGGTAGTTATACAGCTGAATTTTATTAGCCAATCATAACACAGCTTGAGTGACCCAGAAATGTTCCCTACAAGAAATGATGACTGAAACTAACACATACAAAATGTTTGTACTAACACTATTGTAGCAATTTAATATATAATTCATGCGACAGAAAAAATAATGCGTATGCAAGAGTGAGACAAATAATGTATGTTGATTTTTTGACGTTTAAAATTGAAAATTATTGTGAAAAATTTTTTATTCAGTGGAACAAAAAGTAATTTTTATTAAAAAATTTGCCGTTCTTTCGACGAGGTTTTTTATAAAATACTTAAGAAATAAAAGGTAAGTACGAAAGGTAGCAGCCAAACATAAATATGTATATGCCTTTGCATATTCTCATAATTTTTATTTTTAACAATTCCAGCCATAATACCAGTGACGCTGACACCATGGAAAAGGATTAAATTGAGCCCATCCAGGAAGCAGTGACATTACGTATTAATGGTAATAATAAATTAAATGTAATGAAATATATAATAATAAATAATATAAAAGATAATAAATTTTGTTTTATTGTATGATTGTATGAGTAAAATATATACTTGGTTAGCTTTGACCGATATATACGTTAAGTGTGACTAGTTAGCTTTGACCGATATATACGTTAAGTGTGACTACTATTTATATTATATTTGATTAGAAACAGCTGTAGAGTAAGTAGTCCAGATATATGTTTTGCAATCGACTGAACTAATAAGTAAGAGAAAGACGCATGTACACATGTACACAAAAATTTCAGTCATTTTTTTCACATTGCCCTTAAGAAACTAATAGAAACTTTAACCGATATATCAGTCACTAATACCAGTCATATAACCGGTAAAATGACCGTCACTGTTCTTGTAGGGTTTTTTTATGGCTGCTTGATGGCGTAATCTTTATTTAATCATTCTTGGCTATTTTAGACAAAAATAACTCTTGGCTATTTTAGAATAAAAATAATTAAACCAGCATCAAATTGGTGACAAGTAAAATACTTAAAGGTTTAAAAAATGACAGTTAATTTTAATTTTATAAATATATGTATAATATGTGTTAGTTTATTAAGGCATATCTACTTCTAAAGAGGATTTCAAATTTACTCATCAAGGCCTTAGGTAGTTCCAACCCTCTGCTGGACCGTACACAAAAACTAAGGAATATTAGCAAGGTGCTTTCCCAATAATTGCCCACTCATCTACGCCAAATTCTGGGTCGAGAGCGCGAAAGTTGGTTCCCAGCTAGCAGCTAGAGCTCAAAGATCAGTGGTTCTCAATCCGGGCATTTGGCATGCAAAAATATGACCGTACCCCACACGCCTTAGAGCGTTCAAACTTTGACATAGCCAGATGGTTTGCCATGCGTGGTAATCTCTTTTTCCTCCCACAATTTGCTCCTATGACAGACCAAGTACCTGTCCAAAATTTGTGATTACCCGGTTAGTGTGTCCCACTTACCTCGAACATTCCTCCTTCAATGATAAGAATCAAAATTTCATAGTAAAACTTTGTTTCTGCAGTTTTAGATATACAATTGTTTTATATATAAAAAATTTATATTAATACTAATAATAAAAAAACTATAATAATAAAAAAACAAGTAAGAGTGCTATATTCGGCCGTGCCGAATCTTATATACCCTTCACAACATGGAGTCATGCAATAACAATTGTTAGTATCACCCTTCATTTCATATGAAATACGTGCATACATATAAAAAACATACATACATATAAAAACATTGTACAATTATAAATTGAGTTTACGTATGTATGTTAAAAAAATAAAAAATAAATAAAAAAGTAATAAAATTAAAAAAAAAACAATAAAATTATAAATATTATTTGTATAAAATTACAAAAAATTGTTATGAAAAAAAAACGAGGTGGTCGTGGTTTTTTCCTCATATGTTCCAATGTTTCTGATTTTCAATACCGATCTACTCCCGATTATTTCTTATATTAAAATACGCGGGTCCACACGATGTCGGGGGGCTTCAAAAAGTTGATTTCAACATACACACGGACAGACGGACAGATTGACAGAGCTTAATAGACTCCCCTATTCATAAGCTTTCAGAAAATATATACTTTATGGGATCGGAAATGAAAATTGTAGAAATTACACACGGAATGACGAACCTATATATACCCTTTTTCACTGAGTGAAGGGTATAAAAATACTTAGCATAATTTAATGTTGTGGTTGTCGGTGAATGCTGACGTTTCTGGTGATGGATCTTTGCAGGGTACACTTATACAGATGGCGGTGCTAGCCCAGCTGATTATTTTTTTGTGTGCCAATGTTTGTCAAACTCTATATATAAAAAAAGAGATTTCAGTGCCAAGAATTGTCAAACTCTATATACATATAAAAAAAGAGTGACAAAAATTGCTCTCCTTTACGCTATCACCTTATGTAGTTTCACCATGGGTCTTTGCTGGTAGAGTCGTTGCTCCACTTAAGTAATAGTTGTTGTTGTTTGATTTTCATTATTATTTCTAAATACTCATATACTATGCACCTATGTAGGTAGGTGTATGTACAATTGCGATTTATATTTTTACGTTATAAATAAAGGTACATTTTGAATATACTAAACATTTTAGGGCATATACTAATGCTTTTTTTTTCATACATACATATATATAAATATAAAGGTTGTTAAATTTTAAGAGCCGATGTTGAAAGTGAACAACCCCTAAATGTCAAGTTTTTTTCTGCATATCATTTGACATTTCTTAATTTTAGACTCAATTTAAACCATGGAAAGATACACAATTTAGGCTCGTTCAAATTAGTCCTCAGTCGGGAGAATTGTGAAAAATATTTAAATTTCAGCAAAACAGGTGCTGATAAAAGATGGCTAATTCATCAAATTAACCGCGAAATTTAAATTTAAACTGGCCTTCACGTATTTTTGCAATTAAATATTATTAGTAATATTTAGGAAATAAGTTTGTAATGATTTTTTTAAAATTTCCTTAACACCGGCCCCCTTGCACGTCTGCTGAATCATTTATAACTAGTAAAGGAGCAAGTTTATGGATTGGACGTTTAAAGATGCCGTTTTTGGTTCGCACAGCTTCGATTTTAAATAGAAGCCACGTCTGTGGTTGAGTATTGTCTTCGACGACGTTTCCTACGTCTTGAGTCCATTTCACTCTTTGTTGCTGCTGTAGTATGTAATCGGCTTGCCATGCAGACCAAAACCGATCCTTGAGGCACGATAAGATTTCAAATCGTTTCAAGCAACTGTGTTTGCCTATTGTTAAATTGGGATCGGGTAGTGCCTTGATAGAGGTTCCTATTAAAAAATGCCCCGGGGTCAGTGCCTTCCCATCGCAAGGGTCGCTTGATACTGGTATTGCTCTTATTAAGTGGTATTTTGTACTTTTGACAGCAGCCTCGCAAAGCCCTCCGAAATGCGGAGCGCTGGGAGGAATAAAACGAAAATCTACTCCCTTTTCGGCCATTGTGTCTTCTATTTTTCTTCGCTCCTTCTCGTTTACGTTTTTCGAGTTGAGTTGATTTGCGGTACCTATAAAATTTGTCGCGTTTTCGTACCAAATCTTTTAGGTAAGACCTCTTCTTCTCACGAACCTAGACAAAGAAGATAAAAAAGATTTTGTCATTAAATCTGATACAGCTTCAAAATGAATAGCTTTTGTGGCAAAACACACAAAAACCGTAATATATGTATGTTTTAACTGGAAGCCTGCCACGAATTCTTGTACTTATATAAACTGGCCCGCAAAGATCAACTCCACATATCCAAAATAGCCTAACAGCTGTTAGTCGATCTTCGGATAAATATCTCATGATGTGATTTAACAGACTTGGTTTATACCTACAAGAAATAATGCTGTTACAAACTATAGTTCTAGCTATTTGTCTTGCATTTACAACCAAAATTTTCTCCCTTATCAACGCAACTAGAAGATTTGCGCCCGCATGAGCATTTAATCTATGGAGGTATTCCAAATAGACCTTGAAAAAATGTGAGTCTTTTTTAAACAATAATAGAAATTTTGTTTCCTCTTTAATCAGAGCATTTAAGAGGCGTCTACCGACACGAAGTAGACTAAGGGACATACCAAGCTCTTTATATTCCTGAAAAAATAGAGCCAAACTTTTAATACTTGATTTCGGTATAATTCCTTTTCTTATTAAGTAGTTTTAATTCGTTGGAAAACTCAACGGCCTGTATTAGTTCAGTTAGTTTTAAAAATGCTAAATTTAATTCTCTAACAGTTACTGCATCACCAATGACACACAACCTCTTAAAATTTGCTACAGCCCTAAGTACATAAGCAAACAACCTTAGAAATGTTCTAATGTGAAGAAAACTGATCAAAGAAACACAATAACCAATTCTCTGGTAATTTACTCAATGATAAGTCAACGTTCGATTTCCTTTTCTCCAAATTTGTTAAATCTGGAGACAGACTAAAATATCCATTTCTGAGCCATTTTTCAGGACAGAGATATAAAAATTTGGACCTGTGAACCAAATCGATTGAATTAAGCTATCAACATCACTGCCACGTGACACAATATCGGCAGGGTTGTCCTTGGACGGCACATGATGCCACGACTTATTCTCTGTCCACGCCTGTATTTCACTTAAATATTCGATTACCAACAAATGTAGATAAAGATGAAGGGTCATTTTGTAGCCAGTGAAGAACAATTTCCGAATCTGGCCAAAATGTGGCCTTTTTAATATAACTTGATAGCAATTTCTTTATAGGATTGTTACAGATTTATTTTTAAGTAGCTTAATTTACATTTTAATTTATTTTATTTGTAGCAGTTAAAGTTACTGTAGTTGTATTTGTATTAGTTTGTTTTGCTGGTTTTTCGAACATGATGTTTGTTGTTATGTGTAGCATACTTTTAGGCACTTCTATTATTCGTACCTATTACTTAACGTCTTAATTTAAATGTAACGGTTTTCGAATGTACTAGAATGTACATACGAGAACTTTGTCGAATGTTACCGAACAGCACTGTGTTACTATAAATAGCCGAACAACACAGCTAGCGTAATCAGTATTACAATAGAGCTTGTAAAGTGCGTATCAAAGTGAGTTTGATAATAAAAGTGTATAACTATAAGTGTAATAAGTAAAGTGATATAAGAACAATATTTGAGTGAATTTAAATAAATAAAGTGCATTTTATAAAGAATTTAAAGTGTTTTTAATTGCAATAAAAGAACTCAATAGGTTTATTTAAAGGAAATAATCCAACGTTTATAAAAGGTATAAACGTAACAACTGGTGTCAGAAGTGAAATTGCATTATAATAAAAGACATGAAATTTGAGGAGCTTAAAGTTGAACAACTCAAGAAAGAATTGAGTAAGCTGGCGTTGCCGACAACAGGTAATAAAGTAGAATTGCAGAAGAGGCTTCTAGATGAATTTAAGCGGCGTCATATTGACATTGATGGTTACGAGTTTGAAGAAAAAGAAGAAATGGAAGTTTCCACTCGAGCAACCACAAACAACATGGATTTAAGTACAATGCTTCCAGCAATGACGGAAGAGTCCCTGTAAGAGTGCTTAACCTTTCCGCCTGTGAAAAAGTCGTCAAGCCAAAGTCCGAATTAGGTCAATGTGCTAAAGCTGAGGCAATAATTAACTGCGAAATTAAATCGGGTCCTGTCAGTATGTCAAACAAAGAGCAGGAGATGCTAGCAGAATACGTAGAGAAGTGGGTTAAAGGATTATCGCCGTCCGATAGGAATAAAGCAAAACAGCTACTCAGAAAACATGCATCCATCTTCGCTCTGAAAGGTCAACATCAAGGTAGAACATCACTTGTGAAACATCAGATAAATACCGGCGATGCAAGGCCTATAAAACAAGCTCCTAGAAGTATTCCTCTAGCAAAGCGTAATGAAGTCAAAGAACTTGTCAACGAAATGGAGCAGAATGGAGTAATAGAACCTTCTTCAAGTCCTTGGAGCTCACCGGTAGTTTTGGTTAAAAAGAAAGATGGCAGCACAAGATTTTGCGTCGATTATAGAAAACTGAATGACGTCACGAAGAAGGACAGTTATCCACTACCCAGGATAGATGACACTCTGGACACGCTAGCAGGAACAAAATGGTTCTCTACATTAGACCTGCAAAGTGGTTATTGGCAAGTAGAAATATCTGATAGAGATAAGGAGAAAACAGCTTTTAGTGCAAGTGACGGGCTATGGCAATTTAACGTGATGCCATTTGGACTATGCAACGCTCCAGCCACATTCGAGCGATTAATGGAACGCGTATTAAGGGGACTTCATTGGAAGACATGCCTGGTGTATCTTGATGACATAATTGTCATGGGTAAAAGTTTTGACGATCACCTGAAAAATCTAGAAGAAATTCTTAAACGAATATCAGTGGCTGGACTTAAATTAAGTGCAAAGAAATGTGCATTGTTCCAAAAAGAGGTTAAATACTTGGGGCATCGAGTTGCAGAGGATGGTATATCAACTGACGAAGATAAAATCCAAGCTGTGAAGGACTGGCCTCGCCCGAAAAATCTTCATGAGTTACGTAGTTTTCTAGGCCTCTGTACCTACTACAGGAGATTTGTACCGAATTTTGCTAGTGTCGCTGCCAGTCTAATGAGCTCACCAAGAAGTCACGACCATTTCTGTGGGCTGAAGCACAAGAACAAGCATTTCAGAAGCTCAAGAAGTTGTTATGCGTAGCACCAGTGTTGGCATATCCTATCGCTGGAGAGAAATTTGTATTGGATAGCGATGCGAGTGGCTACGGGATAGGTGGTGTTCTTTCGCAAGTTGTCAACGGAACAGAAAGGGTCATAGGCTTCTACAGTCGGACACTCTCGAAGCCTGAAAGAAATTATTGTGTAACACGAAGAGAGCTTCTGGCAGTTGTGGAGTGTGTAAAGCATTACCACAAATATCTGTACGGACAACACTTCGAACTAAGAACCGATCACTCTGCACTCAGATGGTTGCTACATTTCAAACAACCTGAAGGACAGCTAGCCCGTTGGATTGAACGTCTCCAGAGCTACGATTTCAGCATTGAGCACAGAAAGGGCACTAAACATGGAAATGCAGATGCACTCTCCCGAAGACCGTGCAGATTGGAGTGCAAACATTGTGCAAAAGCTGAAGGAAAAGAATGTGTCGTCGACGATCGACTAACACATATAGAGACAAGTGACGACTGGTCAGCGGCGCAAAGAAACGATCCCATACTGGCAAAAATTATGTCAGCAAAAGAGGAAGACAAAAGGCCAACCCGTAACCAAATATCAGCGGAAAGTCCACTGATGAAATCGTACTGGGCGCTATGGAATAGTCTGCAGGTTATGAACGGATGCCTTTATCGCAAATGGGAAAGTCCTGATGGTAAATTGACAACAAATCTGATTGTGGTGCCATCATCTAAAGTCAAAGAGGTATTGAAGGAGTTTCATAATGGTTCAAGCGGTGGTCATCTTGGTGTAACAAAAACCATAGAAAAGATAAAGCAACGTTTCTATTGGGTTGGATGCCAACAGTCTGTAGCTGATTGGATATCAAATTGCGCGCAATGTATCGCAGCCAAGGGCCCAGTAAGACGGAGTCGCGGAGCGCTGCAGCAGTACAACTCAGGTGCTCCGTTTGAGCGAATAGCGATGGATATAGCAGGCCCTTTTCCTGTTAGTGAGGCTGGAAACCGATACGTTCTAGTTGTAATCGACTATTTTAGCAAATGGCCAGAGGTATACGCAATACCAAACCAATAAGCTAAAACTGTCGTAAACGCATTTGTGAACAACTGGGTGTGCCGCTATGGAGTTCCACTTGAGCTACATTCTGATCAGGGAAGAAATTTTGAATCTGCGATATTCCAGGAAATGTGCGAACTATACGGTATCCGGAAAACGAGGACTACGCCACTGCATCCACAATCTGATGGCATGGTCGAGAGATTTAACCGCACGTTGGAGGAACACTTGAGAAAAGTGGTCAGTGCACACCAAAGGGACTGGGATGAGCACATACCAAAGTTTCTGTTGGCATACAGGTCAGCCGTTCATGACTCTACCTCCCGAACACCTGCAAAAGTTATGTTTGGAACCGAGCTGAAACTGCCAGGCGATCTAGAATTCGGTATTAATCCCTCGACAATAAATGAGCACGAAGAAGATAATTCAAGGGGACAAAAAGATTTAGACGAAATTCATGAATTCGTTCGTGGCCGAATAAAAATGACCAGCGACAAGATGAAGGCCAGATATGACAGAGCAGCAAATTCTGAGGGCTTTAATGAGGGTCAGCTAGTTCTACTATATAACCCACAACGGAAAAAAGGACTGTCTACTAAACTGCAAACTCATTGGGATGGGCCGTATAAGGTGATAAAAAGAATAAATGATGTCGTGTATAGAATACAAAAGTACAATAGCCCAAGATCAAAGATGAAAGTGGTTCATCTCGAGCGCCTCGCTAAGTACGGAAAAAGTGAATTTGTGCCTATTCGGGACGAACAGGCTTAAGCGGGCGGTAGTGTTACAGATTTATTTTTAAGTAGCTTAATTTACATTTTAATTTATTTTATTTGTAGCAGTTAAAGTTACTGTAGTTGTATTTGTATTAGTTTGTTTTGCTGGTTTTTCGAACATGATGTTTGTTGTTATGTGTAGCATACTTTTAGGCACTTCTATTATTCGTACCTATTACTTAACGTCTTAATTTAAATGTAACGGTTTTCGAATGTACTAGAATGTACATACGAGAACTTTGTCGAATGTTACCGAACAGCACTGTGTTACTATAAATAGCCGAACAACACAGCTAGCGTAATCAGTATTACAATAGAGCTTGTAAAGTGCGTATCAAAGTGAGTTTGATAATAAAAGTGTATAACTATAAGTGTAATAAGTAAAGTGATATAAAAACAATATTTGAGTGAATTTAAATAAATAAAGTGCATTTTATAAAGAATTTAAAGTGTTTTTAATTGCAATAAAAGAACTCAATAGGTTTATTTAAAGGAAATAATCCAACGTTTATAAAAGGTATAAACGTAACAGTATATTATAATTTTGCCAACAAATTGCAGCGCAAAGTTCAAGTCTAGGTAATGACTTGACTTTCAATGGGGCAACTTTGGACTTTGCCGTCAAAAGTCTGCATGTTATGCCACTTGAAGTTTCACTTTTTATATAGACGCAATAACCGTATGCCTTATTAGATGCATCGGCAAATCCAAATTCTTCACAGTTTGCACCAGAATCTATGTTCATAAAACGAGGTACAGGGTGGGCCAACTTGGGTGACTGATTTAAAATGCTTATAATTTTTGTATTTTTAATTTTTTGCAGATTATACAGAATTTTATAACGAAATCATACTAAGTGGAAGAACGAAGAAACAAACCAATAATGTGATTCTGAAAAATTAAACATTTGTTATCCAATCTTTCTGCTAGCTTGTCTAACGCATTTTGTAGTTCTGTGCGAATCCATTAAAAGTTTCATTAGCGATGCTTTCGCGCCTTTTGCTACCTAACTGACCTCAACAGCGATTTTGAACTTATACAAAGCTCATTAATTCACTTCGTTTTTTGTCCGAGGGGTCTATCCTCTCTATCTCGGTTTGGTATGCCATTTAATTTTTCATATAAGAATTTACCAATTCAAGACAACTTTCGAGCTCCAAAACATATAATAAGCCGCCTCTTTTTTCAGGTTTGATTTAATTCTCGAAATGTTACTCTTCGTAGTAGATCTTTGCTGTCTGTATATTGCTAGCATACTGCCATTATCTTCAGAAGGCGCAATGTTCGACTCGTTAGGCATTTTAACAAATTATTCTCTTTCCTAAAAATTAAGACCTGCAACACTATTTACCAGATTTAGTAGTAGCCGAATTAGTATACAATCAATAATTAAAACATATGGGCGGGCAATTGCAATTAAAATAACACGAAATTTTACTTCTTTTGTAGAAATTTGCATGTGTTTGTTTTTTGCATAATCATATGCTAGGCGCAATTGCGAACGAACAAATTCGTGCAAGGTGACCATTTTCATTATATTTGGTTTTACTTTTTAGCTTTAATGCTAACTTTAGAAAATAAAGTTGGTTTTTTCTTTAATAATTATTTTATATTTTATTTTAAAACATTTAATGTATATGTGTAATTTACTTAATTATTAAGAATAAATTGACAAAAATAAAAAGGAAAATACATACATATGTATATAAAAATTCAAAAAGAAAAAGACTTCCTTGATTTATGTCATTACACACTGATTTATTTCAAATTCTCCTTTCTCACTCGTAGCAGAATTGAAGGCCTTCTCCTCGGACGATGAGAGGAGATGATCTACGTCGTCTAGTCGTTTTTTTCTTTTGTTATTAATTTATGCTACACTAATATACCAGATATAAATTAAATTTTAAGCTAAATTATGATTATCGAAAATTAATTAATTTCTTATAAAAATCGTTTAGTTTTCTATCACTTTTTTTCGTTTAGTTTTTGCACTTAGTTCACTTATTTTACATTACATTCCTCTATGATTTTTATTTTGAACTGAACGGTGGATATTCTGTCTAAACAAAATAAATCTGATTTTATATATTAAGAACAGAGAAATTGGCTTAAGGAACAATTACTAAATAAAAAAAAAAATAATACAAAACATATACATATATATGTATAAAAATGGAACAAAAACAATAACAACTAAATTTCAATAATAAATGAGAAATACTATAAAAAAAAATAATATTAATGAAATAGTTATGAATGAAATTGTAGGCCAGGGATGTTTATAGAGTTTATAGATTAAATATAACATTTAACAATATAAGAAATTTTTCTTATAAACTTAGAAAAATATAAAGCTGGTTTATATCCCAGCAAAAATTACTGCATACCCGGAAGCAGGTTTGTAAGGGAGAGATAAATATACTCTCCTTTCCCAACCTGCTTCAGGAAGGCATGATTTTTATATGAGATGTCCCACTTGGTAGGGCTCTTTGATGATCTAATTATTTGCTATTTTCACACATGGTAATGCAGTAATATCATGTCTCTTTTATGTGTTTTTAAGAACTAGAGTAAAGAGAGGTAATCATTCGCTTACATTCCTGCATCCTCGTAAGCGAGAGAAGTTGCAGTAAGTTATTTTGTAAAAAAAGAAATATATTTAATAAAAATTTCTGACTTCCATTTATAGCACCCTCGAATGCGCTCTAATATTGCGCTATAAGAAGGCATGATTTTTTTTACTGCTTACCGGTACAAAATAAATTTTTGCTGGGATGTATATGTAAAGTTGGTATTTAGATAGAGGTTATTGACGACACGGATACAACAATTTTTAGGGAACATTATTAAAATTAGAAAACAAATAATTTTTATATTTGCCACCAAATTAAGTAAGGACTGTTAAAGGTGCTAATGCTGGATATTTCGTACGAGGTATAAATTAAATAGGTGCCACTCGTTTACCCGGAGGCCTGAGAGGTTTCAACCAGTTACGTTTTCATGAATCTCATTTACGTGCGGGAGGTTAATATATCACTTCTAATAAAAAATCAATTATTTCGTTTACTTTCGGATAGTCTAGTACTACTTACTATGCAAAATTCTTTTCTTTTCCCCTCGGTTTACAGAACTCGTAGATTATTGGAATTTTATAAATAAGAACTTAGGCTTTTCAACTTGTTTTTCTTCTCCAAAATAATTTTCTTTTCGCAGAACTAGAATTTAACTAGTTAAAGCTTTAAGGTAAAATGCCGAAAATAAATGGAACTTCTAGGTACCACATGGAGCGTGTAGAGAATTTTATTAATGAACTGTCAGATTATGAATGACCATGCAAAAGTCGAATTTACACTTTCTATCAGCGTTGGAAAAACTGTACTCAATTTTGTTTAATTAAGTAACCGAATAAAATTTTAAAGAAACCCTTTCAAAAAAAATTAATGGTCGTCAGATTTTCTGTACATTAATCAAGAGTATATTCCTGTGACCAAACTTTCAACACAGCACAAAACATGTTTTGCGTTCACGACGTCAAAACATGAGAAGTGTTAAAGCCTGATATTTTGCTGCGAATACCTTTGCCATTATAATATTCTTCTCGCCCCGTATCTTAATCTTTAAGCTGGTATATGTTATTACCGTTAATGACAACTACTAGTGAAGGTATGAATTTAGGTGCAAATTTTGAGCAAAACTTATTTCCTGCACCGCTGGTTATAAAATTTCTACGATAAACAGCATTAAATAGCATTTGCTTGACAAAATAAGAACTGAATTTTATTGATTTAAATAAAATATATAATTTTCAACGTGTAAGTATTTTGACTGCTTGTTCAAGGTATATGAAAAAACTAATATTAAAACAATAGAATATATATTAATGTTTGACAATTATAACTAAGGTATATAAAATAATATAATAAAATAAGTAGTAAGTTGAACGTAAGCATGAACATCCTCTCATCCCTCTTCTTTCAAAATCATTCGACAATACTGCAGACGGTCAGGCTGAACTTTAATCCTTGAGGATCTTCTCAAGACAGTAGGTGGTAATACATTTTTCACGCTTGATGACTGATCATCTCTTTCTGCTACGACTTCTGGTGTTGGTGTTATTTTAGCTTGTGATGGTCGAATGTGTTGCGAATTTCTACGATACTGATTACCATTCACGTCTTCCACTATGTAAGAACGAGGGTGTATTTGTGTTTTAACAACTGCTGGTTTCCAAGTACTTTGTTTTTCTGTTCGTGTTACGACTGTATCTCCTTCTACGAAGTGGTGAGGTTTAGCTTTCGCTCCACGATTGGCTTTGCTTAGTTCTTTCTTGTTTTAAACGTTCCGTTATTATTTTGCTTTCCGCTGGTAATAACGATTCTTTTGCTGTTGGCAAGGTACTTCTTATTCCATGGCCAAAAAGACGTTGAGATGGCGAACCAAAATTGCCTCGTTGGGTATTCATATAGTTAAGGAGTCCTAAATAGTAGTCGCTGTTGTCGTATTTAGATTTTTTAAGGATGTTTTTTGCCATTTGCACTGCCTTTTCCGCTAACCCATTGCCACTTGGGTGGTACGGCGAGCTTGTGCGATGATTAAATTTCCATGACAATGAAAGAAGTTTAAATTCGTTACTTGAAAATTGTGGACCATTATCGGTTTCCAAAGTAAGAGGGGGTCCAAACGTTGAGAAAATTTCCTTTAAGAATAAAATTACTGGATTTGTTGTTGTCTCGTTTAGTTTTTTAAACTTAAGATAACCTGAGTAACTGTCAATAAAAACAATATACTCGTGATTATTAAAATTAAACAAGTCTGTTGCGCCTATCTCGAAACCATGGTTTGGAATCTCTTTTTCGCCGATTTCTATTTTAGTGTTTTTTCGTTGATAAATTTGACATGCGGCACAATTTTTTACAACATTAAAAATATCCTGACTCATTTCAGACCAAAATACGGATTCTCTAGCAATTCTAACACACTTAGCCTAGCTAAAATGACCAGTGTGTATGTATTTTAAAAAATTTTCCCTTAATTTGAAAGGTATTACCACCTTTCCACATTTGAAAAGTATACCATCATCGTTTGCTGACAACTCGTCTCTAAAATGCCAATATTGTTTTACTTGTCAGGTAAATCATTTTTTGATTTTGGCCAACCATTACTGATGAGGTTTAAAAGTATTTGGCAAGAGCTATCATTACCTGTTTCTGTTTTTAAGTTTTCCAGCTCTCTGTCAGATATTGACAAGATCGTTTGAATGTCTAAATTTTCTTCTTTTTCTTCCTCACTGGTTTTATTTATGCAGTCACGACTCAATGGATCAGCCAGATACATTTTAGTACCTGGTTTGTATAACACAATTGGGTTGTAGGTCAACAAACTTAACCTGATCTTCTGTAGTCTGGTAGGTGACAAATGCAATGGTTTTTTGAATATCGATTCTAAGGGCTTGTGGTCAGATTCTATAACTATTTGTTTTCCCCAAACGTATTGATGCAATTTCTCACAACCAAACTTAACCGCAAGCGCTTCTTTTTCTAATTGTGAATACCTTGACTGGCACTCTGTTAGAGATTTGGAGGCATAAGCCACTGGCTGGTTCTCTTGTAAGAGTACTGCGCCCATAGCATAGGAACTAGAATCTACTTGTAGTTTTACGTCTTTATTAACATCGTACAGTTTCAGTACTGGAGGTTTGCTTATGATTTGTTTTAATTTGTTAAACGACTTTTGTTCAGTTGTATCCCAGTGAAAGCAACTCGATTTTTCTAATAATGCTCGTAATGGCGCTGTAATGTCCGAAAAGTTTTTAATAAACTTACTCAGATATGTGAATTTTCCTAATACTCTTTGTAGTTGTTTTTTGTTTTCTGGTGGTTTAAGGCGGTTGATAGCGTCTATTTTGTCAGGATCAGCGTGTAATCCAACATCGCTTATAACATGTCCTAAAAATTTTACTTTAGTTTGTTTGAATTTACATTTTTCTTTATTTAATTTTAAACCATTTGTTTCAATGATATTAATAACGTCAGCTGTCGTGCTACGAAGTGCATCTAAACTGTTGGCATGTAATAAAATATCGTCGACTGCAACTTTTACATTCGGTAGATGTGAAAATAGCTGCTGCATAACCCTTTGAAAGACTTCTGGCGCTGACGAAATGCCAAATGGTAATCTTTTGCATGAATACCGACCCCAAGGTGTTGAAAATGTTAGTATTTGTTTTGTACGGTCAGTAACTGGAATTTGCCAAAAACCTTTTTTGCAATCTAAAACTGAGAAATATTTAGCACCCTTGAGTTGCGCAGTAATTTCTTCTAGCGTGGTCATAGGGTAGTGACGTCTCTTAATATTTTTATTAACACTGGTAGGGTCAATACAGATTCTTATCTTGTTACCTTGGCGTACCACCACCATTGGTGACACAGCTGGGGTTGGCAAATTGGTAGGTTCTATCACTTCCATTTTAACCATTTTGTCAAGTTCCTTTTTTACTTCGTCTCTAATTTTGAATGCAACTCGCCTGGCTGGACAAATTTCAAAATTTGGATTTTCGACTAAGTCTATATCATAAACAAAATTTTTTATGCATCCAAGACCCTCAAACAGATTTTCGTTAATTTTTATCTCATGTACTCTTTTAACTAATTGCAGTTCCTCACACGAGTTTGCACCTAAGATTGGTTTAAGTCTTTGTTTACAATCTTGAAATTTATTTTGCAATTTTTCTGACCTATTTTACAATTTAAGAAAACTTCACCCAATACTTTCAATTTATAGTTACCAAATGACACAAGATGTTTAACACAACAAGGCTCAATTGTTATTTTTTTGTTTAGCGTTTTGATTCTATCTATTATATTTCTCGGTAAAACATTACACTGAGCACCCGTGTCGAGTTTAATCTCAAATTTATGTTTTCCAATAGCTAAAGTTTCTGTAAAATGTTCCTTTTCTTTGGTATTGCGGTTAATGACACACCCAATAAATAGTTCGGGATCACTGTCAGTACTACTTTCTGTACGTTCTTTTTGTTCACAATAAGCTACATCTCTATTTTTGTAAAATTTCTTTTTGGCTTTTGCTTTACATACACTTTCAAAATGGTTTTGTTTTTTGCATTTCTTGCAAATATGACGGAAAGCCGGACAATTGCGTATTGTATGATTTTTCCCGCAATTGCGACAATCAAAACTTTTTGTTTTATGAAACTTTGGCACAATACTTACAATTTTATCGTTTTCATTATGTATTTCTGCAGTTTGCTTTTGTGCTAGCTCTGTAGCTTGACAGATTTGAAGGGCTTTTTCCAATGTAATGTCATCTGATAGCAATTTAGTTCGAAGTGTATCGCTTTTTATACCAAGAATGAGCTGGTCTCGTAAGAGGCTGTCAGTTAGTGTTTCGAAATTAGAATTTTGTACCTGCAGTCTTAATCTGGTAAAATATTCATCAATTGTTTCACCATCATTCTGCATGATTTTGTGGAATTTATATCTTTCGAATGTTGTATTAATCTTGGGTGTAAAATACGTTTCAAATTTTTTCATAACGGCAGCCAGCGTTTCGTTACTTGCCCCAGGCAGCGAATTGTAAATTTGAATTGCAGAGTAACCAATAGCAGACATGAACGTTGCAAGCTGTACGCCTGCAGGTTTACTGTTTAAACTAGTTGCGACAGCAAAATACTTGTACTGCTGCTTCCATAGTTTCCATTCCTTGGCCATATCTTTGCCGTGTTCTATAACTAATGGCTTTGGTGGTCATAAAAAATTGCAAGTATCCGCCATTTTCACCGAATGATCAAACAATTGGTTTGATATGGAATTTATTAGTTGTAATTTATTTGATTTTACTTTTATTTGTGGATTATGCCACTACGGGTTTCGGCACCATGTAAAAATAGCATTTGCTTGACAAAATAAGAACTGAATTTTATTGATTTAAATAAAATATATAATTTTCAACGTGTAAGTATTTTGACTGCTCGTTCAAGGTATATGAAAAAACTAATATTAAAACAATAGAATATATATTAATGTTTGACAATTATAAAATAATATAATAAAATAAGTAGTCAGTTGAACGTAAGCATGAACATCCTCTCATATGGTATCTCCGATATGGAACTTTGCTGGACGTGTTCTCAAATTATACCTTTTTGAAGCATTCTGAAATGCACTTCTATGTTTTTTAAAACTGCCTCCCGTATAAGTTCCAAGCGATCGTTTGGATCCAAAATTTCACAGTCAACAAAATTTAAGTTTCTCAATAGGACGTAGTCTTTTCCATGTGATACCATATGTTGTCCAAATAATGCATAGTATGGACTATGTCCAATAGTTTGATGAAAGGAATTGCGTAACGCCTAGCTATAGGCTGCAATTGCCGATCCCATAGTGTGTGGTTTTATATGTGTGGAAATATATGACCTTATACCAGCGATAATAGAGCGGTTAACCTTTTCGCTCGCATTTGCTTGAGGGCTATACAAGGCAGTTAGCACATGACGAATACCACGATATTTTAAGAAGGTAGCAAACTGGGCACTTTTAAATTGTTTTCCATTATCGCTGAAAATGTTTTCAGGTGTACGAAAAAAATTTTTTTAGGAAATTAATAACACTCGTTGCGGTAAATTTCCTTACGGGTTTTATAAAAGGGAATTTAGTAAAACTAACGAGAAAAATTATGGCTCCAATATTTCCTTATCTTGTCCTAGGGTAAGGACCTATAAAGTCAATATAAATATTCTGAAATGAACGATTTACCTGAAATTTACTTAACATAGGAGGTCTTAAAGGGACATTTGGGGCTTTTGATTGGTAACAAGTATTGCAATTAGAAATGAATTGTTTGACATCATTAGTCATTGAAGGCCAATAAAAGTTTATACGCAGTCTTTGTAGCGTTTTATGAATTCCACCATTGCACTTATTTGGTAGCGAATGAGCATTTGAAATTACAGAGCTCACCAACGTTTCTGGCACCCACAATTTCCACGCAAGCATTTCTTCGCTTTCATTTCCGTTCGAAAACTCACATCTCTTATAAATTTTTTTTCCATAAGTCCGGTAGATTTGACTGATTTTCCTGAATATTCCGACGCATCTTAGCGTAATTATCTGCTTTAAATTCAGGGGATTGTAAGTCAATTAACGGTTGTACTTCAAGCTCGGCAATATCTTCAAAATTAATTCGCGACAGTCAGGTACAACATTTTGACAACCTCGACGATGTTTAACTTTAAACCGGAAGCCTTGAAGCTTTAACGACCATCGAGCAAGACGGCCAGAGAGGTCAGGTTGTTTCATTAGCCACTGAAGACTCGCGTGGTCAGTAATGATGGTAAAGTCTTGGCCTTCTACTTACGGTCTGAATTTCTTGAGAGCCAAAATCACTGCCATGCACTCTAACTCGGTGACACTATAATTAGACTGAGACTTGTTTAACTTTTTTGAGAAATATGCTACTGGTATCTCTTGATTATCCTCATTAACTTAAGCGAGAACTGCTCCAACTCCTACTTTACTGGCATCACATTAGATGACAAACGGTTTGGAATAGTTTGGACTTACTAATACAGGCGCGGATGATAACTTACGTTTAAGCAGTTCAAACGCCGCTGCTGCTTCATCAGTCCAACGAAAGTTTTTACTCTTTTTAAGTAGATTCGTGAGTGGCACTGTCATGGTCAACCGGCCATACCAAGAAAACGCCTTAGTTGTTTTTAGCGTACCGTTGCCTACGACATAGCCCAAGTACTTGACTTCCTTTATACAAACCTGCTCTTTTGTATATTTATCGTTAAGCCGGCTTTTTGTATCGCCAGAGTTAACTTGGACAAGACCGAAATATGGTTTTCGAACGTTTCCGAAATTATTAATAGGTCGCCAAGATAAATAAAAACTTGGTCTCGTAGATAAGCAGGAATTGCTCTATCCATCAATCGATATAGGGCTTGGGCAGCATTACATAAGCCGAATGGCATTACGCAAAACCTATAAAGTGGAACCGTAAAACATGTAAAATCTCTGGAATTTTTCGCCAAGGGAATTTTCCAAAAGGCACGACGGAGATCTAGGGAACTAATATATTGTGCTTTTGGTATTCGACTCAAAATTCCTTCTATATGGGGCAAAGGATAGGCATCTTTAATAGTTACACTATTTACTTTTCTGGGATCTTAACACAGACGGACTTTATCGGATTTTCGGACTAATATGACCGGACTGGACCATGGACTTCTGGTTTAAGCATTTCATCTATTTCTGTATGGATCAGTTTTTCTATTGCTGGCGAAATGGGAAAATGCCTCTGTTTTATTGGACGGACATTTGGTTCCAACTCAATGACATGCTCCCTGAGCCATGTTTTCCCGAGACCTTCTTTTTCGTATGAAGGGAAGAGTTGTACAACTTTATCTAATTCTGATTTTTGTAATTGCGTTAAAGTAAAGGTATCAACATCACCTTTTCAATCTGACTTGATATCAATCTCCGAGACTACCTGAGGGGCTATTTGAAAAAGTCTCCAAAAAACAACGCCCAGTATAATATCCTGAGATAACGATGGCACAACATAAAAATTTACCTGTTCTGACTTATCTCTAAAAACCACTGTGGTTTTTAAAATGCCGAAAACAATTTGCTGACAATCTTCTTCTCTTTCGGTTCTTATACACGTCGTCTGACTTTTAAAATTTTCAGTTTACCCACTTCCTTCACTTCCAGAGAGCCTCCTATGCAAGAAACCTGTGCCCCACTATCTAACAACCCTTAATAGTGTTAACCTAATAGCTGTATTCGTGCATATGGTCGCCGATCGTCATTCGGTTTAGCTCTGCAGTTTATAAGAGAACTAACAATTTTACTATTTGAATTTATTCTCTTCCAGTAATCCCTCTTCCTAATAGAAGATCGTTTCCTTCCACTGTCAGTTCCAAATATTTCCTTACGTTTTTAGCCATTGGTTATGTCGTTCATTAGTTTTCCCGTACAATTTTCATCTGTGTCTCCTTCCGCATATGTATATTATAGTGTCACCTCCATAAAAAATTATTTTGCATTTTTCTAATATATTTGACATGTCGTTTATATACAGTAAGAAGCAAAACTCAAGGTGCCGTAGTTTGTGAATACCATTTCATAAAAAAGCGGCAAAATATAGTTAGGAAGTATTTGTTTTATATTGATTTTGCAAACTTATTTATTTATAATTAAAATAAGTAAGAATGTTATATTTGGCTTATATACCATTCACAACGTGCAGTCATGCAAGAATGATTAAATAAAGATTACGCCTTGCGCATGATTTACCGTTTGATGACGTAGTAATCCCCTCGCAAAGGTTACCAAGTCTGTATCATATGTGAAATTTATAATTTCTTACAAAAAATGTATGTATTTTGTAATAGTTGGCAGCCCTGTAATTAATTTACTCAGAGAGTTATAAAAAATAAGTATTACATCGGTGCTTAATAAACAACGAATTTCGTATCATATATTATAATAAATACATATAAATAATATTTAAATTATTAAAATTATATAAAAAGTGTTTAAATTTGGTTATTTAAAAGCTGCAAAACTAATAAAAACAGAAAACAAAATAAAGTGAAAAGAAAAGAAAGAGAGCAAATATGAAATGTGAAGTGGGCAAATGCAAGCAAAGTAACAGCAAATTATATTAAAAACTAATAATTTGCGTATATTTAATAAAACGTTTGTGTTTTCAAACAGATGTATCATTTTACAATTTTCCAAAAGATGAAGCTCGAAGGAAGTTATGGGTAATTTTTTGCAAACGAGGGAAGTCTGTAGATGTGGATAAAGAAAAAATTTGTGTTTTACATTTCAAGCAAGAAGATTTTGAAAGAAACTTGAAATTTGAAATGGGTAAGTTAAAACAAAATTAATTCTTGCAGTACATTACTAAGGCATTATGAATAGAATTTAGCAAACGGCGTGCAAAAATTTTTAAAATCCCATGCAGTTCCGTCTTTAGACAATAGTGCTATTGAAAGTAAAACGAAAACTGCTAATGAAACTGAAGTTGCAAATGTATATGAAGGGCTACGTGAAACTAAAAAGCAAAATGATACTCCAAATAGTTTTGAAGAAAAATTGGTCGCGGAAAATGCTCTAAGGCCGACTGATTTTGAAGAAGATCGCCTCCAGACTTACACCATATTTTTCAAATTAAATGGTACAAATTATTACTTCCAAGCGGATATTTACAAAAGCAATTGTTGGAAGCAAAAGAAATTGAAGCCAGTGAAGACGTGAAAAAACTTTTTTTTAAGGTGTCGAATGTATTTTAGAATCAAGAAACTAAATGCCGAAATCGCTGAAAATACTTATAAGCGAAAAAGAAAATTTGATAAAATAACAAAATGAATTCTACACCTAATTTAATAGTGAAATATTCAGGCATGTGATGGAAATCGAAAACGAAGCAATTTTGAAAGTTCGTTTTAATATTCTATGAATAAAATTTTTGTAATTTTTGTTATATATGTACATAAATATTTCTATATTAAAAAGAATTTTATAACAAAAATTACAAAAATTATATTCATAGAGTATTTAAACGAACTTTCAAAATTGCTTCGTTTTCGATTTCAATCACATACCTAATTGTAATAAAAATAATGAAAATATATATACATATAAAGAATTTGTTTGCTTTTAAAACATTTAGTTAGAAAAATAACAGTTTGTCCCACTGTCATGTTTTTACACAAACATAATTAGTTATACAGCTGAATTTTATTAGCCAATGAAAACACAGCTTGAGTGACGTCAGAATTCCTACATGCGCAGAAATGTTTTTTTACGGCTGCGTGATGGCGTAATCTTTATTTAATCATTCTTGCAGTCATGCAATAACAATTGTACTTACATATATAAAAACATCCCATTGTAAAATTATAAATTGAGTTTACGTATGTGTTACAAAAAAAAAAAAAATGAAAAGAAATACATATAAAAAATATATGACCGAATGATTAATTAATTAACACTTTATATTGCAGAGACAAAAAGTGGATCCATGAGCATTCCTAAATGCCGATAAAATGCAAACAAAATCTCTGCAACGCAAGGTTGCACTTAAGACATGTTTAGCATTGCATACGCATTTTTTTAAGTTATGAATTGCAACTTGCGTTTAGGATGTCGGCCGTATTTTTGTTTGACATTTAAATACATATGTATGTCGGAACGTTGCTCTCCATCTCCAAAAAAGTTCGTAGTACATCAAGTGAAGAGGAAACGTGTTCTAATGTAGGTGACGTTTTATCAATATTGCCATTACTTCATCACCCAGTTTCTCTTCATCGTCATCTGATATAATCTGCTGTAATCCACGACTTTCTAAAACACTGCTTAGAATATCTTCATCGGACGGAATATATATTTTTTCTTTGATGTTCCTTTTTCAACTTTATTAATTACTAACACAGTACAACATTTTTCAGTTAATTGATTGCCAACTCAATTCTGTGAACTGTATGTGAAATTAGACCCAAAAAGAAGAATTTCTGCATCATTCGTTTTGTCTTCTTACCTGCGATTTGAAGTTAGTATCGATTTGAAGTTAGTACTATCGTATAGGGGAATTTATCACGTTTTAGGCCCTGTTGTTTGACATAGCTCGACAACCACTAGCCCAATTTAGTTGAAATAAATTTTAAAAAATTAAGAATTACAATTCCCTTAATCTGTTCATATATTGTTTTCCTATACAAGTAACACTTTCGAAGTTAAAAATGAATGTATGAAGGGAAAAAATTATTTTTTGCCTAAAAATTTAAATTTTTTTTTTTTTTAATACATAAAAAATCCAAAATGGAAAAAAGTTTCAAGTCTAGTTATTTTTTCGCAAAGTCACATAACCTATGAGCAAAATGAGACAAAGATCATAAAAATCGATGCACGCGTTTCGCTTTTATTCGCAATTGAGTAAATGTATGAATTTCAAAAATTAGTTATAGCCACCACCCTTAAAATAAAAATATAAATTAAAAAATTATCATGCAAAAAAAACTTTATTTATAAAAACTTAATGAAAATAAAATAATATGCAATTAATACGCAATTATAATATGCATAAAAACAAAATTTAGAACATTTTTTCAATTATTGGCAATATCCATCCTTGTAGAAGTTGACGCTTGTGGTTCTGATGATCTTGTTTTCTTCGTAGGTTGTTCATATTCATGGTCTGGAGAAAAATCACTTTTACTGTTCGCGTTCGTCGGCACTGTCTGAATGCCAAAAATCGATCAACGCACACCTATAAATACTACGTATTTTTGAATATTTTACTGCCAGGTACTTATAAATGGGCGCATATTTTAAGGGCGGCTGGCTATATACCTGATTCAGCACTTGTACGTTTCAAACTGTGCAAAACTTTCAAAATAATGACCACCCTTAAATGTGGGTGCAATTTCTGTAAAAAAATCATATAGGTAGCCACCGGAAAAACCAAAATAATAAAAAGGTCCACTTTCCGTTTAATTGTCCACGTACATTTATTACCGCAATCATAAAAATCAAATAACCTTTTGTTTATTCCTTTTTTTTTAATTCTCAGAATCATGAAAAAGGTGTCAATGTTTTCTCCAAATAATGTTGTGCATATCTCGAGCAAATTTTTGAAATTCATACATTTACTCAATTGCGAATAAAAGCGAAACGCGTGCATCGATTTTTATGATCTTTGTCTCATTTTGCTCATAGGTTATGTGACTTTGCGAAAAAATAACTAGACTTGAAACTTTTTTCCATTTTTGATTTTGTATGTATTTAAAAAAAAAAAAATTTAATTTTTAGGCAAAAAATAATTTTTTCCCTTCATACATTCATTTTTACTTCGAAAGTGTTACTTGTATAGGAAAACAATATATGAACAGATTAAGGGAATTGTAATTCTTAATTTTTTAAAATTTATTTCAACTAAATTGGGCTAGTGGTTGTCGAGCTATGTCAAACAACAGGGCCTAAAACGTGATAAATTCCCCTATACGATAGTACTAACTTCAAATCGATACTAACTTCAAATCGCAGGTAAGAAGACAAAACGAATGATGCAGAAATTCTTCTTTTTGGGTCTAATTTCACATACAGTTAACAGAATTGAGTTGGCAAATCATGTGTTGTACTGTGTAATACATTTTTTAAAAGAGAAATACTACTCCGGTGCGTCATTTTCGTTCACTGAACTCGGTCAACTGATGTTAAAAGTCAAATCATTAACTTTTTTGTTTTTATTTTCATATTTTGGGAATCCCAAAAATATAACTTATTTTCTCTATAAATAGTGTAAAATAAAGCTGCTAAAAATAATTCATTATATGGGGACAAAAACACACGTAAAATGTATTTTTGTTTCCAAAATTTTGTTCATAGTAAAGAAAAATTCACTGTATGGAAATTCATTATACGGAGATTGAAATACATTGAAAGTGGGACAAAAAAGTTGTGTTCTTGATTTCAGTTCATAATAGGAAGAACTTCATTATATAGAAGTTCACTATAAGGAAGTTCGACTGTAATTTGGACTGACTTCCAAAACGTTCGTATACAAAGTTTGTATACAGTATTGCTACTGTATTTAAATCACATACATATGCAAAGTTCCGAAACAATGCATCAACTATAAAACCGATACATTGTTTGCTTTCTAACTGCGTTAAAAATACTTGAAGGCGGCGTTTTGAAATGGTATACATTGTATAATTATTGTACTGCGGCGTTATGAAATATGATGTTTTGTTCAAACACAAAGCAATTGATGTTTTGGAAGTCAGCCTTGATTTTACGAAACTACAAAAAATTTAGTTTTTTCCTTGTGAACAAAATTACCCTTAGGTCCCTTTCTCTATGCGCTGTCACATATTGTAATAATAATTTCTTTCCAAGGGCAATAATTAATACTATTACTAAACAATTTATTAATTCCATTTTTTTTTTTTAATTTTTATTTGCGCAAACATGTAAAATAAGTATAATAAGTGTATAACTTTTTTCGTTTTATTATAGTAAACAGTTTTATAATGAAAAAGTAAATAAAAGAAAACAAGTTAGAGCACTATATTCGGCCGTGCCGAATCTGATAATACCCTTCACCATCATGTACATAATTATAATCATCCATCGTAGCTTAACCTATATTTTATGTAAAACGACATTTTTTTATTATTTACGACGCCATCCTCGATTTTGAATTTTTACGTAGTTATCTGTATTCTACTAGTCAAGCCCATTCATTTGATACCAATATTGAGGGGGTTCAAGAAGCTACATTTTAAAATGCCAGATTTGACCCATATATTTTGTGGTGGCGGCCAACATGAGTTTTTTTCGAGTTTTCTATATACAGTAGCAAAGGTACCTATAAATTATTCTATGGCTGAAAAATTTTAATTTTTGGTGGAAAAAATATGGGAAAAACAGAGGCAATTGTGTTTATTTGCTCATATCTCTGAAAGTTATGGGCGAATATTTTCAAAACATTGATACGGACAGGGCTTAATCGACTCATCTATTCATAAGCTTTCAGAAAATATATACTTTTTTGGGGTCGAAAATGAAAATTGTAGAAATTACAAACGGAATGACAAAGCTATATACATATGTATGTCTACCCTTGTGAACCACAGGTGAAGGGTATAAAAAGAAGTAGGTGATTACACTTTTATTTATCGATTTTATTTTTATCGTGTTTATTTCATATTTAATTTATCAAAATTGAAATTTAAATAAATTGCTAATGTATAAATGAATATGAGAATATCGTTTGCTATAAAAATGATGAATGTTTGTATGCAAATGAATATTGTAGGTATTTTTATTTATGTTTATTTGCTATACATACATATATAATTTAGAAATAATATTAGAAAGAAGGTGACTCTATAATGAAAATATATTTATTTTAAATATTTAATAATTATTATTAAAGTATTTATGTATATATATATATGTGTGTGTGTGTGTGTGTATACACATTTATATTTATTAATAATACATCTTTTTATATAATTAGACAAACAAAAAATATGCGTAAAAAGAATTTGAAAATCAAATTATTTTTGTAAATTAGTTAATATTAAATAAATGTAAAAAGATATGATTTTTGTCTAATGCGATCAAATATTCATGTACATATTTTTATTTTAATAAGAGAAGAAATATTCAAATACACTAACTTTATATAAAATAGCATGTCTGTCGGTTGGTCTATATATTATCTACTTCAGTTATTTGTTTTTTTTTTTGTTTTTCTTAAGTATGCATACTAGAGTGGGTAAATTTATTCGAGACGGAAAATCTTTTCCAGAAAAAACATAGCTCTGGAAAAAATGGAGCATCCGATTTTTTACAAGAACAAGATTACTTGCACAAGGTGTTTTTAAATATGTTCTAAATAGTTTTGAAGATATAACGTTGATAATGACAGGAGCAGGGGCTCAATTCTCGTTCTGTGAAACTGTGAAATGAAAAAGTTTTTGCATAGCAAAGGGTATGGTGGCACCATATGATATTACACACAAAAACTTTTCATTTCATAGTTTCATAGAACGAGAATTGATACCCTGAACTACAAAAAGTGTCGTAACTTGAAAACAGTGTCATCAGTGTTTAGCGCATCTATAGAAACCCTCTGCCGCCGATATATGTACATACATAGATTAATCTGTCATCAATTGCAATAAGGTTTTCTACCAAAGAGCATTTATGTATATTTTAATTATCTTATAAAAATGTTCTCGTTAAAATCGGTTGAAAAAAGTTTGAAAAATGAAAAATGTTTACATTTTATTTAAAGTTATTACCATAGTACGCAAATCAATCGAATAGATATTAATCATGAATGATATTAATTTGAATGAATTAAATTTTCCACAATGTGACGAATAATTCGTTTTGTTTTCCGAATTTTAAAAATAAAAGTTGCGACACAAATGATATTTTAAAAAAATTGAAAATAAATTTCTCACCACAATTTAAATATAAAATTCCTTACATGAATCATTCATTCAAAGAACATAATCGATTCACAAATAGAATTTTTATTTTCCTTGAAGAAACGTTTGTAGCGTTGCCATTGTAGTTTATCATTTTTGTTGTGTTAATGGGAACAATTTTACCATTTTAGGAATTAAAGAATATATTAAAAAAATTATAATTTTTAGTTAATTTAAATGCAAATTGGTTAAATAATTTATTTAATGCGTGTATCAACGTATGAATCTATGCATGTAAAAGATTAAGTGATCAACTAAAAATACAAATAAGGCTTAGGTATAATAAAACAAAAACTATGAATCTGATTTATTTGATTTTTTCTTTTATATTTGTGGAATTTTTACTTGAATCGTAGATTAGTTTTATAAATAAATGTACATACAATTTTCGTTCTTTTTTATCCCTAAAAGTTTTTGTTATAAAAACATGTATATTCAAAATTATATAGGCGCCACCGCCAAATGTAGCCGTGCAGCTATGATGGCGTCAAACATCGTATGTATTTCAATTTGGACAGATTTAAGTCGCCAGCCTGCTGTTATTAAATGCTTCAAGCAACTTAGAAGGCATTGTGATAGGCTTTGTAAAAAATGTGATTGAATCTGTTACACCGATAATGATTGATATAAAAAGAGACACACAACAATGCGACGGTATAATACATACAAACACATTTTTACTAATACTACGAAAGGCTTGACAAGTAGTTTGATCGTTTCTTCATCAGCCATTAAAAATTCCTTCAATTTATTGTCCCGGCAACACAAGTTTCCGTCGAAAGAGCTTTAAGTGCTCTCTCAATAATATTAACAAAAATGAGATCAAAGCTATCAAAAGATACTACTACTTTGCTTTTAGTAAAACTTAATAAGAATTTAATTGAATATGTAACAATAAAAAACGAAACCACGGAACAATTACATATGATATAATATTTATTTTTATATATTTTGTTTTTATTTAGACTCACATATATATTTTTTTTGAATTACTGCCCGATGAATAAATAAAAATTAAACTAATACAAATCAATAAATTTGTTAAAATTTTATTATGAGAAAGCAATACTTCTTAATTGTGAGTTGGTTTTTTAAACTGCTAAGCGGTACACAAACATCATACAAACATTACACGTATACAGTCGGATTCGGGTAAGGGAAATTGATAATTGTAGGATTAATTTTTTTGGCTTATGCAAGATTTTCATTAATAAAAAACTTTGTTTTAAACAAAATAAGAGAAAATGTTGCACTACAGTGCAAAAAATTAGCTGTAGCATTTTATTTCGTCGTATATTAATAAGTAATTTTTTCTACTAAGCAGTGTTTGCTTTATTTAAGTTTGTAGCTTTAAAAACATAAAAGCTGTAAAACTGATTTTCCCTTAAGCGAACTCATTTTCTTTAAAATATAGTAAAAATATCTAATTGTAGTTAAGTGATTTCTTCAATTAAACGGCGGCAGCTTAACCGAATCCGACAGTATTACATATTTTTCTATACACACATTTTTTTATGTGGCGCCAAAGGGATGATTCCTTGCAAGGGATGATTTTCACATACATATACCTTTTTATTGATGTCGTTTGTTTTTTAGGTATTGTTGTTGTTAAAAGAGGCATTGTGTACAGTGTGACACACAACTTTTTACCTATAGGCGCTTGACATATGCTTATATATAAAGTAGCTTTTATACCGAGTTTCAATTTAAGACAAACAAGGATTTTTACTTTACTGAGTAAAAAAAATTAAGAATATAATGAATTTTCTGTTTACATTTTCAGGTATATATGTTTATATATGTATTTTGCTAATACGCATATCCTTTTAAGACTTTACCTATTTATATAAATGCCTAATTATTTTATTAGACCTATAAAGTTGTTTTTCTTGCCCGCATCTTTAAATCAATTATAATTAAATTTGTGAGGATAAAAATATTATATATGTATGTATGGATATTTAAAATATAATATTTATACACGATACAGCTATTTATATACATATAAGCAAAATTCAATCTATGAAGAACGCATTGTGTTGTTTAAATTATTATGATTGCTACTGTACATTATTTAATGTTAAGATTTTTTCATACCACAAACAACAACAAATAAAAAGAGGAAATTTTTAAAACAAATTATTCGTTTTTGATTAATTTTGCTTAGAGTGAAATATATTAAATTTGTGAGAGGAATGAAACACGACGAATTTTAAAAATAAAAATTGTATTGCAAACGAAATCAATAAAAAAAAATATTTTTATATTATTTGCGAAAAGAATGAAAAAAAAAAAATAATAAAAATACTAAATAGAATTTGACTCACAACTTACACAAACATAATTTTTTGCGTACTATGGTTATTACTTAATGGGAAATATTGTTTCGAATTTTCCGTAGTTTACGTTTTTGCTATACTCTTTGTTAGAAAAAAAAAATAAAATAAAAATTACCCATCATAATACATATACATATGTATGTACGTCTAATAATAATATATGGGTGTGTGAATTACAAAAATTTATACAAATTATTAAGGCTCAACTTTCATGTGCATAAGCTGACTGAAGCAGTATGCTTATACATAAAAATCATATGTGCAAAACCACAATACACTTGTCAAATGTCATTTTCTTTAGCAAAGGGCCAGCTGTGGTTAGGTTCTCTTTATTTATGTAATTGGAAAGAAGTCTTTCACATCATATTATTAAGTAAATATTCCTTTAACTGTACAAAAATGTAACAGAAGATGAATTTACCTCTTGGAAGAAAATTTCGTACGGGAAATGCTTTTTATAAATTATTTATATCAGAGCTATTCAATCTTTTTGGCTCGTGTACCACTAAATTCACGACAAACTTTTCGCGTACCACCAAAAAAAATATAATGTAAACAATTTTAAAATTTTTAATCTATTTTATTTATTAATAATAAAAAACAATAAAATTTAAAAAAAATAATAAAATTACAAAAAACATAAGAACATGTACATTAAATGTATACTTTTAGGATGATTTTTCTTTTTGTTTCCAATTGCAAAATAGAAATCGTTAAAATTTTAAAAGAATTCGCGTACCAACTGGAAATTTTTCGCGTACCACCAAGTGGTACGCGTACCATAGGTTGAATAGCACTGATTTATATAAATAAACACACAGAGAGAAACGCATGACTTATCGATAAGATTTAACAGTAGGTTAAGCCAGCTTATACCTATAACTGAGGCAAATTTATTCATCAGGTGTTCTTGATTCGTCAGCTGACTATTTTTTCCTTCACTTTTTTTAAACTTTACCTGTCAAAGTCCATGGTTACAAAACACATCTCTCTCTCTTCTCTAATTTGTGTTAAATGGCAAACTTCATATAAAAAAATATAACGAAAAAATTCCCTCCAAACTGCGATTATCTGATAAATAAATATGGATTGCCCTATAACAGTTGGGCTTTATTTATTAAAATACATTATGACATTTACGGTATATACTGTGTATGAATTTTTTAATACATATTTATATAGAGATTACATACAATGGCATTTTCCATTCATTATAATTGTTTTTGTTTTATTTATATTTACTGAAGACGTTTTCCATTTGTAATTATCTGATTACTGCATATGCTGCTTACTTTCTTCGACAGTGCCATAAAACAAAAAAAAAAAAAAAAAACATAGTTCCGCGTAAAATGACTTTAAAAGCTTAAAGACATTTTAATATTATCTCAAATATATAAAATTCTCGTGTCGTGGTGTTTGTGATTTAACTCCTCCGAAATGGCTCAACGTATTTTTAAAATTGTTTGTGCCTATCGGGTTTGAGAATAGGTCAACATCTATTTTTCATACCCCTCAGCGCCACTCTTTTTTACGCCTCATCAGGTAGGCCATGCTGCTGGACAGATCTTCTTGAAATTTTCACATAATATAGACTCTGGTATTATTAATAGGATAGTTTTTTTACCACGCCCACTTTTATAGTGCAGTACAGTAGGTAGAAAACAAGAAGCAAAACAAAGAAGTAAAAGAAATACCTAAACAGTGCTTGAACAATAAAAATAACAATCTATGAACTAAACGGCGTTTCAAGAAATTATAAAATAAACACAAAAAAAAAGTGCATAAATTGCAGTAAAAGAAACAACGAATAGCAGTGAAAAACAAATAAAAACACAAACGACTTAACGTACTTAACATTTTTTGAAATTAGCTTTAAATTAAAACAAAAGCGTGTACCAAGGCATATCCATAAGGTACTCGTATCCAATCAGCTGACTGTTTTTTTTTTTTATGTACATATTAGTTTCGTTCGAGAACTCACAAATTTGTACGAATTTGTACAAATTTTTACTGCATTTTACGAAATTGCGTTCGTTTACACAAATTTGTAATAAATGAGAGCACAAATAGAGAGCGAAAAGTGACAGTTCTTGACTGAGTATTTGCAAATTTTTACAACAGAAATTTCTTGTAGTAAGATTTAGCAAAACCAAAAAACATATGATTCAAAAGATAAACAAACAAAAGTAAGCAAACAAAAAGTATACAATTTGTGAAAAAAATATTAAAAAAAGGAAAATCCAAACAAAAGTGCTAAATATTATTAAATTTAAATTGTTTGTGAAATAAAGTTAGTTAACAATGTGTACAGATGAAAGAATGGAACTGCCTGAATCTGGCGCAGGTATACATACTTAAATACATATTTGCACAAATGTATGTATGTACATAGTTCCCATTAAACTTTATTTATTTGCCATCAGCTGTTGCTTCAATCTTACGAATTTTTACAAATGTCTGTTCGAGTACTTTTTTGGACAAATTCTCTTTTTGAGAGTAAAATTTTCAATTTACTAAATAATTACTCATTTACTACAAAGTGCAGTAAAAGTACTCGAACGAACCTATTATAAGCGTTACCAAGGCATATTCATACAGGTATATGCAACGGCGAATTGATACAACAAAGCAAATTTTTAGGGGATTTTTTCTTTCAAGGCCAGTTTGTATAACAAGGATGGAAAAGTTGTTTTTATATGTTTAATTCAATAAAATTTTATTAAAAAAAGGATATGTGCTTGTGAAGCACATTATAAATGGTGCAAGAACAACAAATATACATAAATTTGGTAAATTTATTATCATAAAAAGCACAATTAAGTTAAATGTTTAATTCGGAATCCAAAATCTAATTTTCCATTCCTTCATTAATAAATAGAATAAAGGAGAATTCAACAAAATTAGACATTGTGTTTCCCCATCATCATGTGCTGATAATTTCACCTGTATGAATTCGCTTTGAACGTTGCCAACTTTTTTTAAAAGTCATGCCTGCAGTTGTCAAACTTAATTTTTTTAATTTAATTATACAACAAATAATTCGCAATTTCATTTGGTTTAAAACATTTAAAAAAATACAAAATCGTGAATAAAAAGTTTTCGCTTTAAAGTTTTTTAAAAGTTAATCAAATTTAAGAAGAAAATAAAAAAAATTGTTTGACAAATGCCGGCATATATACAAAAACAAAATACATGTGTTTTTTATTGTTGTGTTTGTTGCCGCGATGCATATACCTTATGGATATGCCTTGGCGTGTACGAGTTTTTTAAATATACGCGTTTTAATATTGTGAAAGGTAAAAAAAGAATAAGCAAACGAAAACAATATTGTCACTATTTTTCACCAATAAGTATTTTAACTTGATTCTTGCAATGCCAGCAAGAAGTAAAGGGGCCAATGTGAGTTGTCGAACAAGCCACTCTAAAGACGAAGAGCACAAAGAACAGACAACAAAATCCAACAAAACAATGCAGAGGTGCATGTGAGCATGGCGCAGTTACGTGAATCACAGTCGCAAGAGGAGCGAGATGGACGAACTCAGCAAAGACAGTTAAATCATACGTAGAGGAATTGACCAACGACGCCAACAAGTTCTTTGAGCGATTACATCATTTTTTATTTCTTCGACTAGCATTCAAGTATGAGCCTGGTGTTGAATATTACGCTCATTCCAAAGTAGTTATTGGTACTTTGGACAAGAAATGCCCGCATTGTCATGCACTTAAATTTAAAAATTAATCCATCCGCTGAAACTTTCTCAAAACAACTGTTCGATATTTGCGATGGAAAGGTTGCTGAACATAAAAATAGTTGATGCATAAAATTACAGACGGATTTCTGCACAATCATCAACTCGCAAAATATTCTCATCGATCACATATTTCGCGACGTACACACACAATATAAAAGTCAAAGTGGCTGGCAGAAAGAGCGATTTTGGCAGAAAAAATGTGGACGTCAATGGATTAAATTTTGAGATACAATAGTCCGACCAAGCTGTAAAATATACGGTTGAATTTTTTAATTCATTGGATTTGCCAGGCATGACACCTAGATCTCCGATTATTTTGCTTCGTAATTTAAACCCACCACGGCTGTGTAATGGCACAAGATTAGTCATTAAAAAATTAATTAAAAACACTATCCTCCATACCTAAACAAGAGCGTTGAGCGTCAAGCGTTGGAGTTTTACATGTGTTTTGTTTTTGTTACAAAAACAAAATATTGAAGTCCACATTTTGAATGGAAAGTTTCAAGGCGAAAATATATTGCTCCCACGAATCCCTATGATTCCTACAGATGCGCCAATTGAATTCAAACGCATTCAATTCCCAATTATATTGGCATTTGCAATGACGATCAATAATTCACAAGGCCAAACGTTGTCTGAATGTGGCTTAAATTTGAAAATACCATGCTTTTCCCACGGACAACTATATGTGGCATGTTCTCGCGTGGACAAACGATCCTGTTTGTTTGTATTGGCTAAAGACGGACTAACCAAGAATATTGTACACTCTATTGCGCTGAGATAATAATCTTCATTTTATTCAACTGTCATAATAAATATTAAAAATGGGTACAGTTTTTCTTTTTTTGATGTTTAGATAGCTATCAATAATTGTAATTTAAAATATATTCGTTACTTTAATAAAGAAAAATTTATTAACCTATATAAAGCATACTTTCGTTTTCTACAACGCTTTCGATTATAAGTACATCCCCACACACTAGTAAAAACTAAAAAACTATTTTCTAGAAATAATTTATATGGCAAAACAACATTTGGCGGGCCAGCTATTATGTTTAAAGGAGTTTTTTATATTTAGCATTATATAATATATAATTTAATTCAAGCATGGTTTTTAGATATTCAAATATAAGAAAAATGGCTGTAACTTCTAAAGCGTTAGCAATTTAAGAAACAGCATGAAAATTCTTAAACAGTTTAATCTGAAGAATGCGCATATTTTGATTTATAACACTATTGAAGTAAATAAGAGATATGCTTATGTAATGACAACTTTACAGTTTTCAGTATGTGTGTTAGTTAGTAAAACTCCATTGTTGTGTCTTGTCCTAAGTTCCGTATTGTCATAATGTCGCTTTGTTTTCTAAAATTATAAAATAAATGAAAAGTATTGCATTGTTTATTGTAAAATTTTGAAACCTTTTGAAAATATTGAAAATTTTTGAAATTATGGCAATACGGCACTTAGGACAATGTTTACGTTCTTAAGATATTAATTTATTTTCTAGACACTATTTCGTTACAGAAAGTTACGGTACTTATTAGATAAAAAATAAAATGTTTTATTTATGTGACAGAATTTGTCAGATGACGATGATGATACAAATTTACTAATTCTACAATAAGTAGTATACATAAACAAATGTATATACATACATAATACTAATATAATATCAGTTTATTTTCTTCTTCGCAACAATATACATACATACATTTTTAACATTTTCACATGTATTTCGTTCCTAGTGTTTTATTATTATTATTATTTTTTTTTATTATTTTAGGATTTGGAATTATATGAAAATTTAACCGCGTTTTAGCTAACTGTCTATTTAGATTTATTAATTTTAAATTTCGCATGTAAAACGTACCTACAAGTGGAAAATTATAAACAAAAATATATAAAAGAGCTTCCTTTACTTGTAGTTTTTCTTGAGAGCTGTTGTTGCTGCCGATTGCATTGCAGTTGATGGTTTAGTTAATTTAGCATTTTTAGCTATTACTGTTGTAGGTATTGGAGAGGAGACTGTATGTGTTATAGTGTTTCGTGATTTTATGGGTGCCTGTTGTTTTAAAGAAGAAGCATAAAGCATTTATCAGTAAGCTTGTGCCTCTTTGTAATCACTCTGGTCCGATGTAAAGAAATCTTCCAACTTCCATTGTAAGGTCTCAAATGTTGGTCTTCTCATGGGATCTTTGTGCCAACACTCCAGCATGATCTCATAAAGCCTTTGGTCGCAATTGGGTGGCTGAGGCATACGATAGCCATGTTCGACTTGTGTTAGTACTTCTGCGTTGGTCATTCCTAAGGATTGGACACATAATTGTTTATTAATTATTTTTGGTTTTCTAAGGCTTAAATAAATTAGGTGTCTATTTTACCTGGATATGGAATACGTCCGTACGTTACTAATTCTGTTAGTAAAATGCCGAAACTCCACACGTCAGACTTTATGGAGAACTTGGAATAGTTTGCAGCTTCAGGAGCAGTCCATTTAATGGGGAATCTAGCACCAACACGGGCTTCATACTCATCTTCTTTAATAAGTCTTTTAAATAAATAAAAAAAAAAAGTTAATCAAATGCAATCGATTAAGTGATAAAACATAGGATATCGCATCTTTTCAACAAAACGGTAATAATTTTTTTAATAAAAACTTTTACGATTTGATTCATTAACAAAGAAACCTGTTATAAAAGTTTCTAAATCAAATTTTTAAGAAAAAATCAGTTTTGTAAACCATTTGTTAACCAATAATACTTTTTATGTCTTCTATCTATATATATAAAAGTGAAACTCTGTGTGTGTGTGTGTGTTAGCTATAGACTCCGGAACTGTAAAACCGATCGGACTCAAACTTTGGCAAGTTGTTGTACACATACCAGGGAGTGTTTATGGATAGAAAAAAGTGGGCGGGGCCACGCCCATAAAAATTAGTTATCAGTTTTAGCTACTTGCACTTGACCGATTTTTCTGAAATTTTGCACACATATTAAGCTGTCATGACTAAATAATTTTGTGATAAAAAAAGTGGGCGGGGCCACGCCCCTAAAAAAGTTTTAATTTTGAGGTACTTGCACTGGACCGATTTTTCTGAAACTTTGCGCACATACTAAGCTGTCATAACCATATAATTTCGTGATTAGAAAAGTGGGCGGGGCCGCGCCCATAAAAAATTAGTTATCAGTTTTAGCTACTTGCACTGGACCGAATTTTCTGAAACTTTGCAAACATACTGAGCTGTCATGACTTTACACTTTCGTCATTATAAAAGTGGGCAGTGCCACGCCCATTAAAAAAAAGGTATAATTTTGAGGTACTTGCTCTGGACCGATTTTTCTGAAACCTTGCAAACATATTGAGTTGTCATGACTATACAGTTTCGTATTTAGAAAAGTGGGCAGTGCCACGCCCATAAAAAAAGGTATCATTTTGAGGTACTTACACTGGACCGATTTTTCTGAAACTTTGCACACTTATTGAGCTGTCATGACTATACAGCTTCGTAATTAGAAAAGTGGGCAGTGCCACGCTCATATAGAAAAAGTTATAGTTTTTAGCCTTGCACTTGATATTCGATTAAAATTTAGAATGCGATTAAAATTCATGAAGGGGCGTAGCAACGCGCGCCGGGATTGGCTAGTATATAATAAAAATAAAACAAAAAAAAATTAAAAAACTATTTAAAAAAAAAAATTAAAAAAAAAATAATAAAAATATAAATAATATATTAAATAAAAAAAAAATTAAAAATTTTTTTTTTGGCTCAGCTGGGATTCGATGCCATGTTTTCTCTAACCAGTATACACGTTTGTATGTATGTATGTATGTTGTTGTTGTAATGTTGTTTTTGTGAAAAAAAATTGAGGTGTTCGTGGGTTTTTGCTCATATCTCCGTTGTTTATGTACCGATGTTTCTGATTTTCAATACCGATCTACTCCCGAATATTTCTGATATTTTAATACCTCACCCGGGTCCCAGCGATGGCGGTGGGCTTCAAAAAGTTGATTTCAACATACACACGGACAGACTGACAGAGCTTAATCGACTCCCCTATTCATAAGCTTTCAGAAAATATATACAGGGTGGACCAAAAGTCACGCCTGCGTGTAAAAATTGAATAACTTTTTTGTTTATTAATATTTTTTATTTTTTTTTCAGATTTTATTCATCGATTCGTGTTACACCACCATGCAAAATTTAACGACTGAGCAACGAACGAAAGTGGTAGAATTTTACTTTTCCAATGGGCGCTCAATTTTACTGACGCAACGAGCATATCGAAATTATTTCAACACCAGAAATGCACCTAACCAAACCACAATTAATCGTTTAATTGCACGGTTCCGACAACAAGTTCAGATTTGCCACGATCAGGAAGACCAAGAATAATACAGAATCAAGTGAACATTGATCGTGTACGGGTCAGTGTTGCAGAATATTCAGGAACTTCAACGCGAAGACGTTCTGGACAACTGGGCATCTCTAGAACATCACTTCAACGTATTTTACGTCATTTAAACATGCATCCATACAAGGTCCAATTGACCCAACATCCTTTACCAGTTGACTACTATCAAAGACTAATTTGGGCAACACGCTTCGTGGCGTTGTGCGCAGAAAATAGAGAGTTTCTTAGCAATTTAATAATGAGTGATGAAGCACATTTTCATCTAAATGGATACGTAAATAAACAAAATATGCGATTTTGGGGTACTACAAATCCCAGAGTTGTTTACCAGCGCCAATTACACCCCCTCAAGTGTACAGTATGGTGTGGAGTGACATCAGAAAGAGTTATAGGGCCCTACTTCTTCGAGGATGAAGTTGGTAATACAGTAACGGTGAATGGGGACAGATATCGCGCTATGCTTAATAATTTTGTACGCCCTGAGGCAGCTAACAAGTGGTTTCAGCAGGATGGAGCAACAGCACACACGGCCCGTGCCACAATGACGCTTTTAAATGAAATTTTTGACGACCGAATTATCTCGAAAAATTCAGAATTTAATTGGCCAGCACGTTCACCGGATTTAACTGCCCCTGACTATTTTCTATGGGGTTATCTCAAAGAACGAGTGTATGTGAACAAGCCTCAAACTATAGAGCAGCTAAAGAACAATATTGAAGCTGAGATCAGGGCAATAGAGCCTGAAACCTTGCGTGCAGTTATGCAAAACGCTTGTTTAAGAGCCCAATTGTGCATCGATGAAAATGGTGGTCATCTCTCTGACATTATTTTTCATAATTAAAATTTAGGTCATACAAAGATAATATTATAATTAAAAAAAATTTAATAAAAAATAATAATAAACAAAAAAGTTATTCAATTTTTACACGCAGGCGCGACTTTTGGTCCAACCTGTACTTTATGGGGTCGGAAATCAAATTTGTAGAAATTTCACACGGAATGACAAACCTATATATACCCTTTTTCACTGTGTGAAGGGTATAACAAGGCGAATTCAATATTAGGTGATGTTAAGAAGCCAACTGATTGTTTTTTGTTCGTTTTATTTTTACGGCACAATGTCAAAGTTTGTTTACATTTAAATTAATTTTTATGTGCGTTGATTGAAAATTTTTATAAAAGTGGTAAAATTTGTGGGCAAAAATTTAAAAAAATACTTATATTTGTGCAATAACTTTTTGGAAAATAAGTAAAATACAATTTATAATTGGAATAAACAACATTTGTAATGTTTTTAATTCAGAAAATGCAAAATTTCCGTTGTGTTTGTTCTAGTGATTTAACGTTGTGAAAATTGTGAAAAATGTGATATAAAACACAAATATGTGATATAAACTGGAACAAATTTATGTAATAAATTATAAATACTTATTTTTTTTTTAAATTTTCGCGTAAATTTATAAAAATAAAATTTTAATTAAAAGTAAACAAAAGATTTGTTTTTTTGTGTTTTGACATTCTCTTGACCTTTTTGTGTTTGTTGCAGGGCTGATATCATCTGATATTGAATTCGCCTTGTTAAAAAATCAAAAATGCAAAATAAAAATAGATTCGATATGTTGAACTTTTTTACATATTTTTTTGTAATGCCTTTCTATTTAGGTAGGGTTGCCATTCGTACTGTTTTAAACAGTACATGTACTGTTTTTTGTAATATGTACTGTTATATTCACAATACCTAAAACAATACGAAAAAGTACTGTTTTTTTATATTTGTACTGTTTTTGTACTGTTTTTTGAATATACATGTATTGAATTTTGTAATTTTTTGAAGAATGAAACAGGAAAAAATTGTATTGTTAAATGTGTACAAAAAAGGGATAAATATTTATAATTTATTTTTGAATTAACTTTTTTTGTAAGCATAAATTATTATCTTTTATATAACTATAACACCTCTATTTGTGTGGTATAATTACACTGCTCTGCAGCAAAATCCTCCATTTAATAAAACTATGTGGACTATATATATTTTGACGCGCTGAACTCAAATCCGTTGTCGGTTTTTTTCCATCAGATCGGGTTTTTTTTTATGGGCGTGGCAAATTTTCCCCCCTAAATTAGTCAGGTACGGACACATATTTAATCCTAACTGGAGAACTAGTCATCCGATTTTCAAAAATATAACACCAAAAAATGTGTAACAAAATTGTTTTTATTTCAATGGAATAAGATTTTCCCCTATCTCTTATCGTTTTGGAGTTATTTAGAAATTAATGGAGAAAAAAAAATTTTTCGTGCAAAATTCGTCATATTTTTCAATTTAGAAATGGAATTTAAAAAAATTTAAGGCAAATATTCAACGTTTTAAACTTTTTTCTGAGAGCTACTTGTCTTGGAAATAAAACAAGCCATAAACCATAAAAATCGGTTAAAAAATGTGGATTTTATTGTCAATTTACCGCAGGTACCCAATATTGACGAAATATGTGTAATGCAGCAAACAACGTCAGAGTGGGCGCACTAAAGCGCCTTGTAGCAACAATGAATGGCAACTATTTACTTCTGTCTATTTTCGTACAACTAAAACATATACAAGCAAAAAAATTTGCCAGATTGTAATTTTGTAGCAACGCCTCGCTTAAAGCACCCACCCTGTCGTCACCCGTAGATAACTTCAAATTTCAATAAAAAATTAAAATATTTACAGCCTATTTTACTTAAAATAACACAAAATTTTTGTTAATAATTATTAATTTTTATTAAGAAAACACATAAAAAAGTAGCTTAAGCTGTCCATGCTCTTTCTTCTGCATCATTCAATTTCGTTTTAAAAACCTCGTCCTTCATAAGCTGTCGTATTTGTGGACCTACAAGTATGCCTTCTTTTACCTTAGCATCTCTGATTCTAGGAAATTCGCTCTTAATGTATAGAAAGGCTTCACCATCCTTGTTCATTGCCTTGACAAAATTTTTCATTAGGCCTAGCTTTATATGAAGAGAAGAGTTTGTTCCTTTTGTTTTTAAGGCTCTTCTGCTACATTTTTTTTCCTGGAATAAAATTTAATCTTTTCGGCCAAATTTTAACATTGTAGTGTTTTTTTTTCGCGCGGCAATCCCATTCACATAAGAAGCAACAAAACTTGGTATATCCATTTGAGTGGGACCAATGGAAATTTGTTGCCATTGTGAAGTAAAACGCCTTTCAAACTTGCCTTGGATGAATTAATAACAAGCCGCCAATCCTAAGATTTATGACTGAAACACAGTTGTCGCAAAAGTCCATCAGCATTATCGCAAAATATCAAACCTTCCTCTTTGCTGAAATATATTCAAAAAGGTTGTTCTTTATTTCGAAAGTAAGAGACGTTAACGTCCGTTTGCACCAAATTCAATTCTTTTAATTGGGATGCAAGAAGCTCATACTTGTTTTTTGAGAGCCCTAATTTACGAACTAAGTTATTTATATCAGTTTAATTCGGAAAATAAGGTTTACTCGTTGGACTTCCATATAAATGCGAAGAAACACTCATGTAGGCGTAAGTGGATTCAGTTGCTGCAGAAAGCCCATCTTCTTCATCGTCTGTAGGAGGCAATGGAGGTAAAAATTTATTTGTAAACTGGAAAACTGGTCGTTTGACGCATAAAGTATTTGGATATGAAACTTTATTTTTGGTTTTTTTTTTGGTAAACCCACGTGTTTTAGTATGACAAAGGAGCAATCATTTTGATGATTTTGTGGTTCACTCCAAATCGCTGGCTTCATAAAGACTTATGACTTCCATTTAACCAACCTCTTAAAGACTTACCACAGCTACTACAACATATTTTCGGCAGCCAATTTTTATCTCTATCATCGATAGGAAACCCAAAATAACGACAATAAGCATCTTTAAGCTTGGAAGATATTGTTTCCCGTTGAGAACCTTAAGTTAGATCGCCACATACGTAACAAAATAAATTTAGAGATTTGTTACAAATCCTTGACATTTTGTAATATGAAAGCGTTTGTGGATTCTGTAATTGCTTTATTTCTTAACACAGTAACAAAGTACACTATAAGATCTATTGACTGTTGCCGATTTTAACCGCACGATATTCAAATTAAAAGTGACTTACTTATTGCCCATTAGCTTCTATATATACAATAAATACTAGAATCTACCCTAATGTTCTTAATTTGAAATCACAGGTAATTGAGAAATACTGTTATAAATATTAATTCCAAGAACTATGTAAAATACCGTTGTACTTTAGTTCCATTACCTGCTCACCTAACCAAATGTTACATATATCATATGTAAGGCTGGTTGCATTACAATATTGGGTACCTGCGGTAAATTGACAATAAAATCCACATTTTTTAACCGATTTTTATGGTTTATGGCTTGTTTTATTTCCAAGACAAGTAGCTCTCAGAAAAAAGTTTAAAATGTTGAATATTTGCCTTAAATTTTTTTAAATTCCATTTTTAAATTGAAAAATATGACGAATTTTGCACGAAAAATTTTTTTTCTCCATTAATTTCTAAATAACTCCAAAACGATAAGAGATAGGGGAAAATTTTATTCCATTGAAATAAAAACAATTTTGTTACACATTTTTTTGTGTTTTATTTTTGAAAATCGGATGACTGGTTCTCGAGTTAGGATTAAATATGTGTCCGTACCTGACTAATCTAGGGGGAACAATTTGCCACGCACATAAAAAAAATCCCGATCTGATGGAAAAAAACCGACAACGGATTTGAGTTCAGCGCGTCAAAATCCATATAGTCCACATAGTTTTATTAAATGGGAAGACAAAAAATTATTTTTTGCAGAGCAGTGTTATTTATTGAATTTTAAAAATTACTTTTGGATTACTAGTATATATAACTTAACAAATATCAATTGTAATTGACAAATTATCAATTTTAAAGTAGACTTTACTTTACTGTTCATAAAAATTGTTATTGTCTTTAAAATAAACTTCAATATTATAGTCGACTTTAACAAGAAATGTTTTCTTTTTGTTGAGCCTAAGTATTATTTTCTTAAATATTGTTAAATATTGGTTTTAAGTACAATAGCAATTTCTATGCATGATAGATTAAGTGCCATTATTACAACTTGCCTTTAGTTAAAGATAGGTTTTTTTTTGCTCGATAAATAGCTTTGCATTATTATTTTATTGTTATTATTATTATTAATTTTAATAATATTTAATGAATAAAAAAATAATAAATTAAGGGTCAAAGCAAAGCCATTTATCTGCCAAACAAAATCCTGCCTTTAGCTAACGGCAAGTTGTAATAATGGCCCTAAGTCTACTTTAAAATTGATAATTTATCAATTACAATTAATATTTTTTAAGTTATATATAGTATTCCAAAAGTATTAATGGAATATTATTGTAATTTGAAGAAACAAATCAATTGAATTTATATATTATGGATAATTTCAAAATTCAACTCGTAGTTTTTGAAATTCAATTACCGATTTTGAAATTGTATTTACTATTTTTGAAATTTAATTAATAACTTTTGAAATACATTAGATCATTTTCAAAATTAAGTTTGAAAATATAGTGCATAGTTCTGAAATGTTAAAGCCTTGGTAATTCGTTTATTCAAACTAATATCAATATTAATATCGAACAAGTAAGAGCACTATATTCGGCTGTGCCGAATCTTTTATACCCACCACCAATTTTGTGTACATTTAAAGCGCAATATTTATTATTTTGTTAATCGCTAAGGAATAATCTGTTTATAATAAAATTTGTATCACTTTCTTTGTAGAGGGTGGTTAAATTTTAAGGGCCCATGTTGAAGGTGAACTACACGTAGACTTTAAATTTGTTTTCTGCATTTTACTTGACATTTCTCAATCTCAAACTTACTCAATTTGATCCGTGGAAAGATACGCAAATGAGCAACGCTTTAAAGTTATTCAGGTTTTTTATAAAAATGGGCGTTCAAATCAAAATGCATTTTGTGCACTTCGTAATTCTTTTGATCAACAAATTCGTCCACAATCGGGAGAATTGTAAAAAATATTTAAATTTCTGCAAAACAGGTCTGTATAAAATGTTAGAAAATCTGTGAATGCCTTCTTAGTTCGTTGAAGGGGAAACACTGCAGGTTTTTGCGTTCAAATCAAAATGCATTTTGTGCACTTCGTAATTCTTTTGATCAACAATATCGTTCAAATTCGTCCACAATCGGGAGAATTGTAAAAAATATTTAAATTTCTGCAAAACAGGTCTGTATAAAATGTTAGAAAATCTGTGAATGCCTTCTTAGTTCGTTGAATGGGAACCACTGCTGGTTTTTGCGATAGTTCGGCAAAAGAGCAGTCAACCTCGTTTCATCATCATGCCCAACAATTGAGCATCAACATTGTCATTGAAAATTTGGACCATCAGATAGAGGAGTGGCGCCAAGGATGGGGGGGGTGTCATTTGGCCGATATTTTGTTAAATACATAATTGAACCATAATAATAATAATAATTTGTGTTTTATTTAAATCCAACATCGGTCCTTAAAATTTAACCACCCTTTATAACTTCGATATGCTACTAAAATGCTTTTGTAAATGTAGTCTTTCAATGAAAGTGGACGTTAAAGTAGGCGTGTCAATAAAGTTTCTGCTAATAAATACAATTTAGATATTTCAATATAGTCCTTTATTTTCCCAAAAACTTTGTCAATAGAGAAATTACATGAATTTAAGATAAACCGTTATATGGGAGGTGTCACCTAAACTTTTTGGCACAACAATTACATTGATTAGAAGGATATACGTAGCGATCACCATACCTCAAATTTTGGCGGTTTTATGAGCTTTTAAATTTCATTAACGGTAAATTACGTAAAAAGTGGGCGTTATAGTAGGCGTGTCAAAGTTATTTTTGCGAATGAGTTCAACTTAGGTGTTTCAATATAGCCCTTTATTATTCCAAAATCATTATTAGTAGAGAAATTATATGAATTTTAGGTAAAACGTTATATGGGAGGTGGGCGTAAAAGTCAGCGTGGCAGGTTAATTTTCTGGCACAGTAATGACATTGCCTAGGAGGATATACGTAGCAAATTTTATCGTCATACATCTAAATTTGGCGGTTTTATAAGCTTTTAAATTTCATTAACGGTAGATAACGTGAAAAGTGGGCGTTATAGTAGGCGTGTCAAAGTTATTTTTGCGAATGAGTACAACTAAGGTGTTTCAACCCTTTGTTATTCCAAAATCTTTATTAATAGAGAAATTATATGAATTTAAGTTAAAACGTTATATGGGAGGTGGGCGTAAAAGTGGGCGTGGCACATTGATTTTCCGTTGCAGCAAAGCCTCTCACCAAAAAGCAAAGTGTGCAAAATTTCAGAGTCGTACATCCAATTTTGTTGCTTTTATGAGGTTTTTGTATTTAAATATATCGAAAAATACACTGTGCGGTATAAATTTTCGTACATTTCGATCGATAACTCCTCTCCTAATGCATAGATTTAGATGATTTTCGGGGAAAAATATTGTTTTTACTCAGGAAATATATATTCGAAGTTTCATTATTCTACGTTAATGCGTTTGGACACAATTCCATTTTATTAGATGTTCGAAGGACACGGTTTTTTCGACCTACTCTTGCTTTTCGAGCTATAATTCTCTTCCTATTCCGATTTAGCCCATTTTCAATGCCAAACAAACCTTGTCTATAAGAAAGATTCTGGCAAAATTTGAGCCCCCTAGCTTTTTCGGTGCGACTTCTATCGTGCTTTCAACAGACGGACAGACGGACGGACATAGCTAGATCGTCATCAAATCAAACCCTGATTCAGAATATATATACTTTATGGGGTCTAAAATGGATATTTCGATGTGTTACAAACAGAATGACAAAATAAATATACCCCCACCATTTTTTTGGTGGCGGGTATAAAAACGACGGTTAATTTGAGTTTTTGACCACGTTAGTAACTTAAGACACTATTTGTAGTTCGACTCGATCTATATATGTATTGCATTTTGAAACAAATGCAATATTTTTTGTTACGTCCTCATAGTTTTGTATATGTGTTTTATGTTATTTTTTTTTCTATTTTTAAAACATATGTGATGTATTGAATTAAAAGTTAAGTAACCGTTATGTTCTCATAGTTTTTACATGTTTTTATGTTTCTTATTAACTTTTTTTAAATAAAAATGTGATGTATTGAAGTAAAAGTTATGTTATCAATAAATAAAAAAATGTACTGTTTTTTTGAAAAGTACTGTTTTTTCGCCCTCAATGTACTTTTTTTCACTTTTCAAATATGGCAACCCTATATTTAGGTGAAAGTTTTTCTTAATACTGGTATAGTCCATCGTAACCCCCCGACCACACGAGCGGTTGATTATGTCTTAATATAAGCAATAAAGCCGGCAGAATAACGGCATCAAATTGCCAATGTTTAAGCTTATATCTATAGGTGGTGAACACGTAAATATCTTAAAACATAAAATTAAAAATTTTCCTGGTGATTGACCTACATATGTACATATAAATTAAAATTTTATAAAAAATATACTAAAATAAATTTCACCAAAAGCACTAGGTTAAAACGATTCTTTTGCCATTTTTTATTTAAATATAAATAAAAAACTTAAATTTTTTTATACAAACCATGTTAATTTTAATATTTTGTTTTCTGTTTTTCTGCGACGTTCTCTAATACATTAGTGTTGTTGTTACATTTTATTTGTTTGCAATTGAATTTGACAGCTTGTGTTAAAAGATTATTGCTCAGCAATGTATTATAACATTTATTGCTAAATATGTATTTTAATACATATTCATGTAGTCCACACGTTAATATCTTGTGTTGGCAATAGAATTTGACAGTTGCTGTGGCAATAATTGCCAAACACATTGCTCGTGTGGTCGGGGGGTAAGCACGTCACTCTCCCAAAAAGTGCTGTTACGGTCCTTTAAAAAATACTATATACCTACATATGAATTATAACCTCAATGAAAAGATACCATTCAACCTACGAATTTCCACAATTCCCTTTCTCTGTTCAGATTTGTGATTGCTAGTGCATTTACAATTTTTACTAAATGCTAAAACTGTCGTCTGTCACAGCAAAATTTTAATTTGCATTAGTGAGATTCTAATGCAAATTAACATTGCCGTCTGTCTATAGTATAACCTTAAGACAAAAAACACGACAGCTTTTAAGTTTTGAAAATTATTCAAAGTTTTTGAATTCTTTAAGTACGTTTTTAAACTGTGTTTTTATTTTTATTTAAATACTAGAAAAGCCCGGCGCGTTGCTTCGCCCCTTAATGAATAAAAATGCATTCTGAATTTTAATTGAATATCAAGTGCAAAAACCTAAAAATTATAACTTTTTATAATGGGCATGGCCCTGCACACTTTTCTAATCACTGAACTGTATAGCCATGACAACTCAATATGTGTGCAAAGTTTCACAAAAATCGGTCCAGAGCAATTACCTCAAAATTATAACTTTTTTATGGGCGTGGCTCTGTCCACTTTTCTAATCACGAAATTATATAGTCATGACAGCTCAATATGTGTGTGCAAAGTTTCAGAAAAATCGGTGAAGTTCAAGTAGCTGAAAATTTTAACATTTTTTAATGGGCGTTTCACTGCCCACTTTTCTAATCACGAAATTGTAGTCATGACAGCTCAATATACTGTGAGCGTCAAAAAAGTGTACACAAATATTTTTTAAAACATTGTTTTTATATCAGTATTTTCATTTACGATAAAGTTTTACATTTAGGTACTTTTAAATCAGTATTTAGTTCTCTACCTTATTCTAAACAAAACAGCAAAAATATTAACAACAACAAAAAATTTACAACAAAAATAAAAAATAATTCATTATTTACGCGTCAAAAAAAAGTGTACAAACTGTTTTTAAATGAAAATAAAATCGATTTAGTATTTAGTTGATTTTGCTTTTGCCTTAATTACAGAATTTAGTCTTCTGGGTATCGATTCTACTAATTCTTTAGTTATATCGGATGAAATTTTCTGCCATTCCTCCATTATAACGGATTTCAGCATATCCTTATCGCTAATTGTCCTTTTTCGGAGTTGGCGGTCCAAATGCTCCCACAAATGTTCAATTGGATTTAAGCCCGGTGATTGTGGAGGATGATCCAATGTTTTGGGAGAGCGGTACAGAAGCCATTCTTTTACTATATGGGATGTATGTTTGGGGTCGTTGTCCTGTTGAAAAATCCAAGATCCTTCCAACCCCAATTTCTCCATACTGAATGGCACGTTGTTTTGCAAAATGTTCAGGTAGTCCATCTTATTCATTGTACTTTCAATAAAAACCAAATTCCCTACTCCGCTTGCCGCCATACATCCCCACACCATCACCGAACCCCCTCCATGCTTAACCGTGGTTATTAAATTTTGGTTAGCATAATCATTGTTTTTTGTTCTCCATACTTTAACTGGTTTTTTCTGGCCAAACACCTCAAATTTACTTTCATCAGTCAAATGCACATTATTCCAGAATGAAACATCTTTATTTTCATACTTTTTGGCGTATTCTAGGCGTCTTTTTTAATTAGCTGGTAATATTAGTGGTTTCTTTCGTGGGAATCGACCATGTTACCCGTTTTCGTGTAATGATCGTCGTATTGTACTGGCACTTACGGTAGTTTCTGATGTTGCCGAAACTTCCTCTGATATTTTAACGGCACTTTTAAAAGGATTCTTTTTTACATCGCGCACTATGGATATTATTTCAGCCTCCTTTAAAAGTTTTCGCCGGCCCGACCCTGGACGATTTTCTATTTTGCCGTATTTTTAGTTTTTATCAATAATTTTTTTTTGCAGTATTGTGGCTTCTGTTTATAATAGAGCCAATTTCTCTGAAAGTTTTTCCTTCATTCCGAAGTTTTATTACTAATTCTCTAATATCACTAGAAGTTTGTTTTCCCATTCCAAAAAAATTAAAATTTACTTCACACGAGGAGATCTTACTCTGCAGATCACAATTAATTTACATAAAACAATAAAAACCTTTCATTAGAATGCTAAAATAAAGAAAACAACCAAATATAACGATATTCTTTTACAGTAGCACACCGCTGAAATGATGCATATGCAACATGTACACTTTATTTTGACGCGTAAAATATGGATTCGAATTTGTTTTTGCTCCATCATTTATGTATTTGTAAGAAATTTCTCATTGTCTTTCTATAGCTAACTAGAGATTAGTATACTAATATTAAAAACCCTAGAATGATAAATTTAGTCATATCTCAAAAGACTAAAAAAATACTTTATTGTAGAAAAAGTTTTTGTACACTTTATTTTGACGCTCACAGTATGTGCAAAGTTTCAGAAAAATCGTTCTAGTGCAAGTACTTCAAAATTTTAACTTTTTTTATGGGCGTGGCCCTGCCCACTTTTCCAACCACGAAATTATAAATTTTTTATGGACGTGGCCCCGCCCACTTTTCTAATTACGAAATCATATAGTCATGACAGCTTAATATGTGTGCAAAGTTTTAGCAAAATCGGTCAAGTGAATTGGATTTTATTTCTATTTAGTGAGTTAAGTTAACATTACTGTTCTTTACGAAACGTTGACGCTCTTGTTTAGCTTTGTCACCTCAGCGTTACCGCTCAGCGGAATATTACGCAACGCCTGCCGCTCTTGTTTCGGTTGGTCTGTTACTTTTACGTACATTTTATAGTGTGGTAAAATGCACAGATTACATCTTTTTATATTTATATATAAATACAATATTATAATTTAACAAATTTATACAATAAAAATGTAAAAAAGTAAAGCACGCACTACTGCTTATTAAAAAACTTTGCAATAACATGATAAAAACAAGTAAGAGCACTATATTCGGCTGTGCCGAATTTTTTATACCCACCACCAATTTTGTGTACATTTAAAGCACAATATTTATTATTTTGTTAATCGCTAAGGAATAATCTGTTTATAATAAAATTTGTATCACTTTCTTTGTAGAGGGTGGCTAAATTTTAAGGGCCCATGTTGAAGGTGAACTACACCTAGTCTTTAAATTTGTTTTCTGCATTTTACTTGACATTTCTCAATCTCAAACTTACTCAATTTGATCCGTGGAAAGATACGCAAATGAGCAACGCTTTAAAGTTATTCAGGTTTTTTATAAAAATGGGCGTTCAAATCAAAATGCATTTTGTGCACTTCGTAATTCTTTTGATCAACAAATTCGTCCACAATCAATATAGTTTCTGCTAATAAATACAACTTAGATATTTCAATATAGTCCTTTATTTTCCCAAAAACTTTGTCAATAGAGAAATTACATGAATTTAAGATAAACCGTTATATGGGAGGTAGGCGTTAAAGTGGGCGTGTCATCTAAACTTTTTGGCACAACAATTACATTGATTAGAAGGATATACGTAGCAAATTTGATTATCTTACCTCTAATTTTGGCGGTTTTATGAGCTTTTAAATTTCATTATCGGTAGATAACGTGAAAAGTGGGCGTTATAGTAGGCGTGTCAAAGTTGTTTTTGCGAATGAGTACAACTTAGGTGTTTCAATATAGCCCTTTATTATTCCAAAATCTTTATTAATAGAGAAATTATATGAATTTTAGGTAAAACGTTGTATGGGAGGTGGGCGTAAAAGTGGGCGTGGCACGTTAATTTTCTGGCACAGTAATGGCATTGCCTAGGGGGATTTACGTAGCAAATGTTATTATCATACCTCTAACTTTGGCGGTTTTATGAGCTTTTAAATTTCATTAACGGTAGAAAACGTGAAAAGTGGGCGTTATAGTAGGCGTGTCAAAGTTGTTTTTGCGAATGAGTACAACTTAGGTGTTTCAATATAGCCCTTTGTTATTCCAAAATCTTTATTAATAGAGAAATTATATGAATTTTAGGTAAAACGTTATATGGGAGGTGGGCGTAAAAGTGGGCGTGGCACATTGATTTTCTGTTACAAAAAAGCTATATTCGGCTGTGCCGAATTTTTTATACCCACCACCAATTTTGTGTACATTTAAAGCACAATATTTATTATTTTGTTAATCGCTAAGGAATAATCTGTTTATAATAAAATTTGTATCACTTTCTTTGTAGAGGGTGGCTAAATTTTAAGGGCCCATGTTGAAGGTGAACTACACCTAGTCTTTAAATTTGTTTTCTGCATTTTACTTGACATTTCTCAATCTCAAACTTACTCAATTTGATCCGTGGAAAGATACGCAAATGAGCAACGCTTTAAAGTTATTCAGGTTTTTTATAAAAATGGGCGTTCAAATCAAAATGCATTTTGTGCACTTCGTAATTCTTTTGATCAACAAATTCGTCCACAATCGGGAGAATTGTAAAAAATATTTAAATTTCTGCAAAACAGGTCTGTATAAAATGTTAGAAAATCTGTGAATGCCTTCTTAGTTCGTTGAAGGGGAAACACTGCAGGTTTTTGCGTTCAAATCAAAATGCATTTTGTGCACTTCGTAATTCTTTTGATCAACAAATTCGTCCACAATCGGGAGAATTGTAAAAAATATTTAAATTTCTGCAAAACAGGTCTGTATAAAATGTTAGAAAATCTGTGAATGCCTTTTTAGTTCGTTGAAGGTGAAACACTGCTGGTTTTTGCGATAGTGTGGCAAAAAAGAGGTCAACCTCGACTCATCATCATGCCCAACAATTGAGCATCAACATTGTCCAACAATTGAGCATCAACATTGTCCAACAATTGAGCATCAACATTGTCCTTGAAAATTTGGACCATCAGATAGAGGGGTGGCGCCAAGGATGGGGGGGGGGGGGTGAGGTGTGCATTTGGCCGATATTTTGTTAAATACATAATTGAACCATACAAATATTATCATTACAAAAAGAAATAATAATAATTTCTTAAATAATTTGTGATTTATTTAAATTCAACATCGGTCCTTAAAATTTAACCACCCTTTATAACTTCGATATGCTACTAAAATGCTTTTGCAAATGTAGTCTTTCAATGAAAGTGGGCGTTAAAGAAGGCGTGTCAATATAGTTTCTGCTAATAAATACAACTTAGATATTTCAATATAGTCCTTTATTTTCCCAAAAACTTTGTCAATAGAGAAATTACATGAATTTAAGATAAACCGTTATATGGGAGGTAGGCGTTAAAGTGGGCGTGTCATCTAAACTTTTTGGCACAACAATTACATTGATTAGAAGGATATACGTAGCAAATTTGATTATCTTACCTCTAATTTTGGCGGTTTTATGAGCTTTTAAATTTCATTATCGGTAGATAACGTGAAAAGTGGGCGTTATAGTAGGCGTGTCAAAGTTGTTTTTGCGAATGAGTACAACTTAGGTGTTTCAATATAGCCCTTTATTATTCCAAAATCTTTATTAATAGAGAAATTATATGAATTTTAGGTAAAACGTTGTATGGGAGGTGGGCGTAAAAGTGGGCGTGGCACGTTAATTTTCTGGCACAGTAATGGCATTGCCTAGGGGGATTTACGTAGCAAATGTTATTATCATACCTCTAACTTTGGCGGTTTTATGAGCTTTTAAATTTCATTAACGGTAGAAAACGTGAAAAGTGGGCGTTATAGTAGGCGTGTCAAAGTTGTTTTTGCGAATGAGTACAACTTAGGTGTTTCAATATAGCCCTTTGTTATTCCAAAATCTTTATTAATAGAGAAATTATATGAATTTTAGGTAAAACGTTATATGGGAGGTGGGCGTAAAAGTGGGCGTGGCACATTGATTTTCTGTTACAAAAAAGCGTCTCACCAAAAAGCAAAGTGTGCAAAATTTCAAAGTCGTACATCCAATTTTGTTGCTTTTATGACGTTTTTGTTTTTAAATATACCGAAAAATACACTGTGCGGTATAAATTTTCGTACATTTTGATCGATAACTCCTCTCCTAATAGATAGATTTAGATAATTTTCGGAAAAAATATTGTTTTATTAAAAAAATATATATTCGAAGTTTCATGGGTCCACGTTAATGCGTTTGGACACAATTCCATTTTATTCGATGTTCGAAGGACACGGTTTTTTCGACCTACTCTTGCTTTTCGAGCTATAACTCTCTTCCTAATATTCCGATTTAGTCCATTTTCAATACCAAACAAACCTTGTCTATAAGAAAAATTCTGGCAAAATTTGAGCCCCCTAGCTTTTTCGGTGCGACCTCTATCGTGCTTTCAACAGACGGACGGACATAGCTAGATCGTCATTAAATCAAACCCTGATTCAGAATATATACACTTTATGGGGTCTAAAATGGATATTTCGATGTGTTACAAACGGAATGACAAAATAAATATACCCCCACCATATTTTTGGTGGCGGGTATAACAAAGAGAGAAAATCTGTTGCTTGTAGTTTAAAATAAAATGTTATTTATGCAAGAAAATTCAAAAATAATGGCCGTAACCTTGAACATTTTTTTATTGCCAGCAAAAACTAGGTAATGACCTGCTCTTACTAAACAACATACTTTCAATACATTAAACATATTGCCGTCTTACTACAAAGTATTTTAGTAATTACTTGATTTATAATGTAATACATACATAAGCACTTATTTTTCAGACATTTGCTTACGCACAAAATGCAATTTATTATTGCGAAAGTCGTTAGAAGCCATTCAAATACATAACTTTTTATAATTCTCATTTAGTTTAATACGCTAAGGGCAATAGCGGCAAAACAGTTTATTCGCTTGTGGACGAAACTCATATATTAGTGTCATGTCTTGTGAAGCCGAAGAGAAAATACGAACTTATATGTAAGCGAATGATTACCTCTCTTTACTGTAGTTCTTAAAAAAATAATTGAAAACACATAAAAGAGACATGATATTACTGCATTAACCATGTGTGAAAATAGCAAATAATTAGAGCATCAAAGAGCCCTACCAAGTGGGACATCTCATATAAAAATCATGCCTTCCTAAAGCAGGTTGGGAAAGGAGAGTACATTTGACTCTCCCTTACAAACCTGCTTCCGGGTATGCAGTAATTTTTGCTGGGAAGTGTTGCCAATGAAGATTTTCACAACACAGACTTCTTAAATACACATTTTAAGAAATGTTATGAACGCAAAGAAATTCAAATCAGATTTATGTTTTTTAAGTTTGCAAAAATCATTTAGGGATTTATAAAAGCAAAAGTATTAAATAGTTTTCATATTGAAAGGAACGGCGCACACGAAACTAACTTTGTTAGCTGTGGTCAGTGATGGGAACTTTTTTTCAACAAATCCCGCTAAATGTGGCCTAACTAATTATTAGTTAAAAACGATTTCAGATTGTTATATTTTTCGTACACCATTTGTAGCCCGATAATAACATAAACATTGTTAATTCTTTCTTCAGAAGATTTAAATTAGTTTCCTTTAATAGTTTTTAACTCAAATATAATTTTATTTTTGACTTTTACAATATCGATCCACACCCACCTTAATGACCTAAACGAAACATTAAACAATAAGAAAACCGAATTTTGCTTTAAATTATTTATTTCTATTTATAAACTAAATTAAATCAGCATTGAATATATTGCGATAGCATTTTTTGTTCAAAATTAAATTTGATCTACAAAACTATTAAGAACATTAAAAAAAAACATAAACATACCTCGCCAAACCAAAATCAGCTATTTTAACAATATTGTTATCACCCACTAATACATTTCGAGCAGCCAAATCTCTGTGAATGTAATTTTGTGATTCCAAGTAGGCCATACCAGCAGCTATTTGAGCAGCCATATCAATTAGCACTGTCATCTTTAGACTGCGTCCTTTACCTGCAATAGCTAAACAAATGAAATTATACTGACAAAATTATACATGACAATGGAGTAATGGAGAATGATATATTTGATATGTTTAAAAATAGGGTTGGGTAAAATATATCAATATACATATATTTGTGTGCATATGTGATTTTCTTGAATAACCGCGTATGTATAAAAATAATTTTCTTCAGATGAGCCATAAACGTTATAGTTTAAACTAATAAAATATAAGAGGATATAGGCAAAGAAAAAATATGGTTGTGGTAACCATAATCGAAGAGCAACATACTATGATTGAATTGTATGATTATCGTTAGAACATATAATGGTAACCAGTTATCATTATTATGTTTAATTAAAGTATCATTCAATAATCATATACATATATGACTACAATTGAAATCGACAATCTTTGCTTTTTTACAGCAAATTATTGTCTTTTGCTGTAACATACACATGTTGATTGTACTTACCAATTTAATTGCAATTTTTATACCAATATTTTTTTACATTTTCTCGTTTATTTTTAAATTTTCTTTAATTTTTTTAAATTTTTGTTCATTTTTTTGACATCTCAAACTTAAAAAAAAATAAAAATTTATTCAGCAAAAAGAACAGTTGAGATCAAATTATTATTATAAAAAATCATAGCTTGATTAATTTGTAATCATACTGTTTGTTGTCTAACCTATTATTTAATGATTATTTGTAATTTTTAAATGATAACCATTTTGAAATTTTTACGAAAAGTAAACTTTAAAAAATAAAATTTATTTTTGCTTTTATCGACCTTTTATTTTAAACTTTATTTTATATTAGTTGAGCTTGAGGTCAAACAATTAAGTTAAAAATATTTGTTTATTTATTTATTTTTAAATTTTCAATATTTCGCCTACCATCGGTTGGCATCATCAGGAATCTTAAATTATACAAAAATATATAAACAAAATATAAAACAACAAATCAATATACATTTAACCACTGGATAATTAATTACATAAATCTAGATACACTTACAATGAGTATAATAACTAAACGTAATCTATCAACATTTAATATTAAACTAATTACATATTATTTCCCCTTGTTTATAATTTGTCTATAGTTCTGTGCACAGTTATCAATGTCACTCTTAAAGTTAATTCTCTTCTCTTTTGGTGTATTAATAATATGAAGCATTTCCAATGTGAGTCGTCTGTTGTAGTTGTTCTCTGTTTGCAAAATTGTTACACTATTTAAGTCGGGTGTGTGTTCTCTCTCCGCACAGTGGGCCGCAAGTGCCGTTTTTTGTGTAAGAATTTTTCCTCTATGTCTTAAATCTGATCTGTGTCCTGCTATTCTAGTTCTTAATTTATTTTTTGTTGTACCAATATATACTTGATCGCATATATTGGTATCGTCACCACTGCATCTAATTTTATAAATTACATTCGATTTGTCCATTTTGTCTATCCCGCTTTTTGTATTTGTAAATAGTTGTCTGAGCGTATTTCCCGCTTTTTGTGCAATGTCATATTTTTCCTTATCGTAGATTTTAGAATTTTTAATCCTTTCAGAAATGTTTGGTACATACGTAAATGCTTTGTAAATTCTTGCTATATTTTCCGTCCTAGTTCTACTTTTATTCCTCTTACGTTTCCGAACTAGTTTTCTAATTATATGCATTGGAAAAGAATTTTTTGTCAATATACTAGTTATCTTCCTCGTATTTTCGTCATGAAATAGTTTATCGCTTATCGTTAAAACTCTAGTTATAAAATTGGATGCCGTATTAATTATAATGTTTTTAGGAAGACATGAATAATAATTCATAATTCGTCCTGATGAAGTTGGTTTTTGGTACCAATCTACTTTGATTCTGTTTCCAATTTTAATAACCAATGCGTCCAGATATGGAAGTTGTCCTTGTGTTTCTATTTCAATTGTAAATTTAATTCTACGGTGGAAACTATTAAGTTGTTTTAAAGTTTTTTCAATTTCGTTCTCTCGTACTATTCCAAACAGGTCGTCAACATATTTCGTTAGTAATCTCGGTTTAGTTTCCAATTTTTCCATACTATCACGTAATAATTCTTCCATAACTATATCCGCAATTATGGGTGACGCCGGAGAACCCATTGGTAAGCCACTAATTTGTGTATAAATTGTTTCCTTATACCTGAAATATCTGTTATCTTTTACACAGAATTTTAAAATTTTCGTAAATAGATCCTTTGTCATATTTGTATAATTTTTAATTTCATTCCATCTTTTCATAATTACGTCTATTGCATAATCTACAGGTATACTGGGAAATAACGACACTACATCAAACGACACTAATTTTTCGTCCTTAGATATTGCACTATTGTTAACCTTATTCCTAAATTGCACCGCATCCCTTACATTAAACTCTGATTTTTCAGTAAGTTTTCTCAAAATGTTCGCAAGAAATTTGCATAACTCAGTTGAGGGTGAGTTTATAGATGAACAAATTGGTCGAAGTGGATAATCGTCTTTATGTATTTTTGGGAGACCATAAATTCTTGGAGCATATGCCACGTCTGTTTTTAGTCTTCTTTTCTCTATCACAGTTATGTTATTGCATCTAAGGAGTTCATCAACTAGATCGTTGTTCCTCCTCTGAAGTGATGAGGTTGGGTCTTTATTTAATTTTCTATATGTCATCATGTCATTTAAAATATTATTCATTCTTTCCTCATAGTCTTCGCGTTCCATTGCAACTGTCACATTTCCCTTATCTGCGTTCAAAATTAAGATATTTTTGTTTTCTTTCAAAAAACGTCTCGTTTGTCCCACTGTGTTAAGTATAAAACGTTCTCTTCCATCTAAGCTATGTTTATTTATATGGTTTTCTACCATAGTTGTAAAGTTCGTTCTTGCTGTCTCTTGTTCTTCCCCTTTGGATAATGTTTGTATACAATCTTCACCATCCGCTATGAATTTAAACATTGGGAAACTTTTCTTGGTCGTCGGTATGGCATGTTATACAAATATGACAAAGGATCTATTTACGAAAATTTTAAAATTCTGTGTAAAAGATAACAGATATTTCAGGTATAAGGAAACAATTTATACACAAATTAGTGGCTTACCAATGGGTTCTCCGGCGTCACCCATAATTGCGGATATAGTTATGGAAGAATTATTACGTGATAGTATGGAAAAATTGGAAACTAAACCGAGATTACTAACGAAATATGTTGACGACCTGTTTGGAATAGTACGAGAGAACGAAATTGAAAAAACTTTAAAACAACTTAATAGTTTCCACCGTAGAATTAAATTTACAATTGAAATAAAAACACAAGGACAACTTCCATATCTGGACGCATTGGTTATTAAAATTGGAAACAGAATCAAGGTAGATTGGTACCAAAAACCAACTTCATCAGGACGAATTATGAATTATTATTCATGTCTTCCTAAAAACATTATAATTAATACGGCATCCAATTTTATAACTAGAGTTTTAACGATAAGCGATAAACTATTTCATGACGAAAATACGAGGAAGATAACTAGTATATTGACAAAAAATTCTTTTCCAATGCATATAATTAGAAAACTAGTTCGGAAACGTAAGAGGAATAAAAGTAGAACTAGGAAGGAAAATATAGCAAGAATTTACAAAGCATTTACGTATGTACCAAACATTTCTGAAAGGATTAAAAATTCTAAAATCTACGATAAGGAAAAATATGACATTGCACAAAAAGCGGGAAATACGCTCAGACAACTATTTACAAATACAAAAAGCGGGATAGACAAAATGGACAAATCGAATGTAATTTATAAAATTAGATGCAGTGGTGACGATACCAATATATGCGATCAAGTATATATTGGTACAACAAAAAATAAATTAAGAACTAGAATAGCAGGACACAGATCAGATTTAAGACATAGAGGAAAAATTCTTACACAAAAAACGGCACTTGCGGCCCACTGTGCGGAGAGAGAACACACACCCGACTTAAATAGTGTAACAATTTTGCAAACAGAGAACAACTACAACAGACGACTCACATTGGAAATGCTTCATATTATTAATACACCAAAAGAGAAGAGAATTAACTTTAAGAGTGACATTGATAACTGTGCACAGAACTATAGACAAATTATAAACAAGGGGAAATAATATGTAATTAGTTTAATATTAAATGTTGATAGATTACGTTTAGTTATTATACTCATTGTAAGTGTATCTAGATTTATGTAATTAATTATCCAGTGGTTAAATGTATATTGATTTGTTGTTTTATATTTTGTTTATATATTTTTGTATAATTTAAGATTCCTGATGATGCCAACCGATGGTAGGCGAAATATTGAAAATTTAAAAATAAATAAATAAACAAATATTTTTAACTTAATTGTTTGACCTCAAGCTCAACTAATATAAAATAAAGTAAACTTTAAATGATACAATTCAAACAAATGTTTGATTATCGTGACAAAATATATGATGAAATGAAACAAAAATAACTATTACTTTACGACAACCAAATACTGTTATAGAAACTATAATATTACTGTCGTGATCATGTCGTAACCATGGTTTTTCTATGCGTGCAGTCGTAAGAAAGTTATAAAAAGGTTGAGTAAAAATTTAGGTAAAATTCCTAAATATTTTTGAGTTGTGTTTTTTTTTATATAAGTGAGGAACCGATAAAAATTTTTAATGACATACATACGTACCTAAAATATTGGAAAGAATCAAAAATTCCGAAGAATGTTTTGAGACAACTATTTACTAATACAAAGAGTCATGGTACAATTATCAGGTAGCCTCACTAAAACATCTGATTTTTTTTCTCTACCTTAAGGTTTAACAAAAATGTAAAATTTTGTTTATGTATGTGTATCAGAGAACAGTAGCAATTGCATTGCTTGTAGAGTTTGCTTTTGTAAATGCATTGTTTATTACTTAATATTTTTTCGATACCGTTAGCAATAACAACATACAAAACATTCCTTTGTATACAAAATGCTCAAATGATTCATTAAAGCTAAACTCTTTTGACTAAAATAGTGTTTTTATTATTTGTTACTAGCCAAACCCGGCGCGCGTTGCTACGCCCCTTAATGAATCGAAATGCATTCTGAATTTTAATTGAATATCAAGTGTAAAAACCTAAATATTATAATTTTTTTTATGGGCGTGGCATTGCCCACTTTTCTAATCACGAAATTGTAAAGTCATAACAGCTCAATATGTGTGGAAAGTTTCAGAATAATCGGTCCAGTGCAAGTACCTCAAAATGATACCTATTTTTTATGGGCGTGGCACTGCCCACTTTTTTAATCACAAAATTATTTAGTCATGACAGCTTGATATGTGTGCAAAGTTTTAGAAAAATCGGTCTGGTGCAAGTACCTAAAAATTATAACCTTTTTTTATGGGCGTGGCCTTGCCCACTTTTCTAAACACGAAATTATATGGTTATGACAGCTTAGTATGTGTGCAAAGTTTCAGAAAAATCGGTCCAATGCAAGTACCTCAAAATTAAAACTATTTTAGGGGCGTGGCCCCGCCCACTTTTCTTATCACAAAATTATTTAGTCATGACAACTCAATATGTGTGCAAAGTTTCAGAAAAATCGGTCAAGTGCAAGAAGCTAAAACAGATAACTAATTTTTATGGGCGTGGCTCCGCCCACTTTTTTCCACCCATAAACACTCCCTGGTATGTGTACAACAACTTGCCAAAGTTTGAGTCCGATCGGTTTTACAGTTTCGGAGTCTATAGCTAACACACACACGTAAATTTTAGGCTGTCATGACTTTATAATTTCGTGATTAGAAAAGTGGGCAGGGCCACGCCCATAAAAAAATGGTTATAATATTGAGGTACTTGCACCAGACCGATTTTTCTGAAACTTTTCACACATATCGAGCTGTCATGACTAAATAATTTCGTGATTAGAAAAGTGGGCAGTGCCACGCCCATAAAAAAGGTATCATTTTGAGGTACTTGCACTGGACCGATTATTCTGAAACGTTGCACACATATTGAGCTGTTATGACTTTACAATTTCGAGCTTAGAAAAGTGGGCAATGCCACGCCCATAAAAAAATTATAATATTTAGGTTTTTGCACTTGATATTCAATTAAAATTCAGAATGCATTTCGATTCATTAAGGGGCGTAGCAACGCGCGCCGGGTTTGGCTAGTAATTATATAAATATTATTGTTATACATTTATTTGTTGTTTTTTATGATCGTTTGTGTGCATACGGCTTAAGCAGCCGTAGTTGCTAGCAGGGATGCCACAAAAAATATTATTCCTAACAAATTTGTCAAAAAATGCACTAAAATCTAACCAAAAACTTCCATTTTTGCACATGATTTTTCTAAATACTAACATTTATATTTAAAAAATAAAAAGAATAATCAAATGGTAGTAAATGAATATAATTTATCAATTAATATATTAAATAAATTTTTTTTTATATATTAATTGATATTTATAATTTATTTAGTGTTTGAAAATATCCAAAATACAGAAAAGTGTTACTAAGTCAAAGTATATGCCACTACTTTGGTAATTTATTTGAATCATAATAAATTTCCTATATAAGTATTGATATAATTGGAATATATGTCCTGACTTAACTTTTATTTAGAATATATGGCTTTAGATATCAAAATTGAAGGCATTTCTACATTTTTCCTTACAGCGTTTTTTCTTTCTTTATAATGTAAAATATTTACATTGACATTAAAAGTTATCTACTATATATTCATGTTTCAAGTTTAGATGGTAAACTATTTAACATGTAACTTTTATAAAAAAATAAGACCCTTAAATGGAAATATGATTTTTAATCAAAATGTTTATTGGCGAATTATCTTAACTTTGTGTTTTACCACTAAAAATATTGTTCTACAAAAACTTAAACAAAACAAACAAATTCACAAAATTAAAAAAATGTATACCATAAAAATATCCAGTTGAATTAAACTGGCATCCCTGGTTGCCAGATGAATTATGGAGAGAGACATTTTTTTATGATTTTTAATTTAGGGGTTGATCAAGGCATATCCATAAGGTATATGCAACGGCGAATTGATACAACAAAGCAACTTTTCATGAGATGTTTTATGTCAAGGCCAATTCGTATATCAGGGATGGAAAAGTTGTTTTTACATATTAAATTTAATAAAATTTGATTAAAAAAAGGATATAATTGTTTGAAACACTTTATTAATGACGCAAAAGCAACAAATATACATAAATTTAGCACATTTATTATCAAAAAAGTACACGTAAGTTAATTATTTAATACAGAATTTTAAATCACATTTCCCTTCCCTGCATTAATAAGGCAAATTCAACAAATTTTGACAGAAAGTCTCCTGTATGAATTCGCCTTGGGGTTGATGAAACAACGACGAGCGTTATTGTATTTTTTTTTCAGCAATACCCAGCGAGCATGTGGCATTTATTTTAAATTTATAAAAAAGAAAAATATCTTATTTTAAGATATATTTATTAGTTTTAGCAGAAATATTTGTTGTTTATTGTTTTTCTTATTACTTTTTTTTTAGATATTTTAAGTCCCTTAAGAAAAAATTATATGGTTTTTGTTTGTTTTTCTTTATTAATTTTCCAAAAAACAAAAACAGTATATCGTTTTTTTCTGCGGGAAAATAATAATCAGACAATAGCATTATGTTTATTAACTTATAAATAACTATTTAGTGGTTGATTAAAACCTTTTAAAATTGATTTGTCTCGTTATACAGCTTATAATATTAGCTAAGAATGTATAACACAGCATAATACTTTAATATTTGTGTTCTTGTTTGCTAGGTATCAAGTATTTTACAGAAATAATGACACTCTTTGTTGTGTTCCTATCCAGCGTTGTCAACTTTAGCTTTTTGCAAAATTATTTGTGCTTTTTAAAATTTTTGTCGCGCAAAAAATTTGAGTCAGTGCTCGATGTGATTTCTCAAATTCTTTAATACATTCTTTTTCTTATCGAAGTAAAAATACTAAATTCAAATAAAGAACAATTTTTGCAAGGTAAATTTCTTACAAAACAACGCAACAAAAATGATAAGAATTAATAATAGACAATGCTTTTGTTAAAAAGATCCTTAGCTTACATTTAAAAAACTGTATAAATAGATTATATATTTTATATTATTATTAAATTTAACTTTTTATAAAAGTAAAGAAAAGAATATTGATATGCATAAAACCAAAAGCTGTAATTTCTTTTTAAAGTAGCGATTATATGACCAACTGTGAAGTTAAAGTTACTACCTTAACTTAAAATTTATTATTATTGATATTATATGGAAACTTATTTTAGGCCTTAAGGTTCTAATAACGAAATTTATAATTTTATAAAATAAATAAAATCGAAAATTCAAAATTTTAAACTTTAAGCATTTTCTTAAAAATCAAACGTTTTTTTTCCTGTTTTGATGTTTTTTGAATCTTAAAGTTGACAACTTGGTTGGTTGGTTATCGTGGTAGTTCGCTGCACACCAACAGTCAAGTAGAGTCTGTATGACTCCGTTTTGACAGGACCACATCACTCGTCAGCTTCTAGTGTATCTCAGAATAAAATCCAAGAGTAAGGGTACTAGATCCACCCCGTGGCCCTGAGATATCTCAGTAGATAATTCAGCCCAACTTCAGATATCGCAGAGAGGCCATCTAGTATATGTTCGCCCAGAAATCTGTGTCTCTTAGCCGCCAGTGCAGGACATTCGCAGAGAAAGTGGAAAACCGATTCCTCCTTCTCTCTATCCAGACAACTGCGACAATGGTCGTTCGATGGGAGTCCGAGCCGACTTGCATGTTTGCCTAACATCCAGTAACCCGTCAATACCGCCAGCAACCTCGATATGTCCCTCCGACTCCGACTGGTAAGTTGCAATGTACGTCGTGCATCAAAAGAGGGCCACGTAAGCCGTGCCACCTTACACGTGCTCAGCCCACGCCACCTGTTATCAGCCTTCCGGAGAAAGTGTCTGGAGATTCTGCTCTTAATAGTCCCCAACGGGATTGCAACTGCAATTGCATTAGAGATATCCAGAGCAGATCCTCCCCTGGCTAGCTCATCAGCACGCTCGTTACCATAGTGGCCCTTATGCGCAGGAATCCAAACTAGAGTAACGTCAGCCCGCTGACCAAGCCTTGACAGTTCCTTTCTACATTGGCCAACTAATTTAGACGTAATAATGTATGACCTGAGTGACAAGAGTGCCGCCTGACTGTCGACAAATATACCAATGCTCCCGTGGATATTCCCGTCATTCAGTATCCTACATGCTTCCCTGATAGCGAGTACTTCCGCCTGAAAAACGCTGCAATCATCCGGAAGACGGAAGGAGAGTTCAATCTCCGGTCCATCAGAGAAGACACCAGATCCAACACCACATTCCATCCTCGAACCGTCAGTATAGATCCTGGTGTCAAAACTCCCCAAAAGGCGACCCCCATTCCACTCTCTCCTGGAGGGAATAAGAACCCTGAACGCCCCATCAAAATCCATGTAGGGCGTAATGTAGTCAGAGGGTTGATTCACGCTCGAAGGCAGCGTGGCCAATATACTCGCATGGCCATACGTCCTCGACCTCCAACATCCAGTCGCATTAAGCCTCACCGCACTACTTGCGGATGTGGCCAATATATGAATATCTATGGGAACGAGATGCAACATAGTGTTCAGCGCCTCCGAAGGACTAGTTCGCATCGCTCCCGTTATCCCAATGCACGCCGATCTCTGTACTCTATACAACTGGTCCACAACATACTTACGCCCTGTTGCAGTCCACCATACCAGAGATCCATAAGTGAGAATCGGACGTACTACGGCCGTATACATCCATTTAATCATGTTGGGGGTAAGTCCCCATTTCCTACCAAACATCCCACGACACGTGTAGTAGGCCACCGTAGCCTTCTTCACCCTGTGCTGGACGTTCAGCTTCCATGACAATTTAGAGTCCAGGATAATACCCAGATATTTCGCCCTATCCGATAGGGGAATTTCGCAGTTCCCCAACCTCGGTGGTCTGAAGCTTGGAATCTTGGTCTTTGTTGTGAACAGTACCAGTTCCGTTTTGCTTGGATTTACTACTAGACCGCTGTCCGTGGCCCAGTTTCTTAGTAATCTCAAGGCGTCGGACATGATATCACTAATCACGTCCGGAAACAGTCCCGATACCAGTATCACAACATCGTCCGCATAAGCCACGACCTTTATTAAGCTATTGTCCAGTTCAATAAGAATCTTGTTAACAACAATAAGCCAAAGCAGTGGAGAGATCACACCGCCCTGAGGTGTACCTCTCTCCACTAGCCTTGACATAGTGGTGTTACCAAGATTAGCAATAACCACCCTTGTGCTCAGCATGGACACTAGCCAGTTGCTGATGTACTCCTCAACATCTAGACCAGTGAGGGCATGCTGAATCGCAAGGGTGGTTACGTTATTGAAGGCCCCTTCTATATCCAAGAAGGCTGCCATTAAAGTTGACAACACTTGTGATGTAATAAAACCTCTCACTTCAGGATGAGAAGTAGATTTTTATACATACAAAGCAGGGATGGAAAGGTTAATATCTAACTTTGAATACAATTTATGGTAATAATTATTCATACTCTCAAATCTCACTGTGTGAACACATATTCGATTTCAAAATAAAGTTAGAAAAATTTTATCAATGAATGTTCCATTATGTGGTCCAGAACATAAAAACATTTACAGTTTTTTTCTGGCATTAATTTATTTGGGTCAGCTAGGCTGTCATCACTACCTGTATAAGAGCACCCTTCTTAATGTTAGATTTTCCTTGGAAATTTGTGTTTTTTTTTCAATAATTAAGGTCAACATTTTTATAGATACATAATTGTATAAATGGGTCAATTTCAAAAAAAAAACGTACACATCGAGTTTTTTTTTTTCTTATTTTTAAAGTTTTTCCAATTCGCCGGTAAGAATGGCCAACTTATGTAGAAATTGATGAAGATTTCGGTGGTACTTTTAGGCTCTCAAAAAGATCAACATTTTTTGAATTTTTTTAGGTTTTCTATGATTTCTATCTTGAGCGTCACACACCAAATATGTATAAAAAAATGCTAAAAATGCAAAAATATTTGAAATTTAAGCTTACTACGATGTTCTTTTGTTTCTCAAGATTGACTTTTGCGAAAATCACCTTTTCGATTATACACACAAAATCACGATTCACCTTGATTTTTAATTTTTTTTAAAAGTGACTAGTTATTTTAAAATTTTAAGATGAAAATATGTAAATTTTTGGTAAAAAAAATACTTGAACTTAGAGGTTACTTGCAAAGTAATATATATATATATATATGTTCCTTTAACTCCCACTGGAGCATAGGGCGCAAAGTAATAGGCTTGCAACAATTTATTTAAAAAAAAAATTAATTATAAGCGTTTTAAGGAAAAAAAAAAACTAAGTGTGACGCTCAAGATATTTTGTGACGATCAAGAGATTTTGTTGCACGTAAACAAGAAATAATGCCAAATTTAAAGTTTAACGAAAAAAAGTTTATTCTTTTACAAAAAGTAAAAAAAAACAAAAAATCTTAAAAAAAAAATGTTCATACAAAACTAAACATATACATATTCTTTGATGTCTTTTACAAAAATGGAAAAAAGGAAGTAATTCTTGAAGAAACTTAGACACATATGTAAATATTTGACGCAAAACAATAACTTAACTTAATTTAATTTATAAATTTTCATTCGAATTCTTATTCTGAATCTGTATAAACTTCATGAAATGACAAGCAGCTTTGTTTTTTTTATTCTTATTAATTTTTACCACTTTCGAATTAAGTTTGTGGCAGTTGCATAAATTTCCGGTCCCCCAGAGGTTGCAAAAGCTAGATTAAACTCAAATATACCACGATTATACCTTTCTTTCTTCTTTCTTGTATAATCGTCATTACCCACTTTATCGAGCTTAATTTTCTCTCGATATCTTTGTGCTCTTTCAGCCGCCATTAATTTTGTTGTTTTACTCTTAAAAATAAAAAAAATAAAATCATAATTAAGCATTTTAAGCTATGAAGCAATATATATCAAGAGTGATGCTCATGAAATATTTGCCTATTCTGTTTTTTTTTTCGTAGGCAATTTATTTCTCAAACTCACAAATTATAAAAATATGAGTTGAAACCATCTAAACAATGATTGTCAACTTCAATTTTTTACATTTAATATATTCACTTTTAAAAAAATTAGCGTGACGCTCAGGAATTTTTATCGCGCCCTTACCATGGTATTCACAAAAACTACGCAAATGCACACTTTTTTACAAATATTTTTTGTTCGCTTTTCCACTTTTGTAATAATTAAGGTTTGTACTTTCCTTACGTTATTTACTTTATTTAAATGCAAATTGAAAACTAGTAATATTACTTGAATTATAAAAAAGTGACGCTCAATGCAAATTGTGGGGACAACCTTTCTTTGCAACAGCAAATTCGCACTAATTCAGTTTTGACGATTATAACAAATGAAAACTTTTTTTCTGGATTTTATTTAATTTTGTTTACTAAAAATTCTAACGGGGGACACATGCTTTTGTATGGAAGGAGTCCGAGGGAGAAACAAAACACCATTCTGAATAAAAAAAAAAACATACAAATTTGAGAATTACGTTTTTTTGTTACATATTCATCGCTGATCACTCTCAAATTTATTTTTTTTTTTGTTTTTTTTTTTTTTTTACCTAAAATAGTAGTGTAAAGTGCGGGGACACAAAAATTGCGTTTTTGTTGAAATTGACCCAAATAGTAAATCAAAATAAAAAATACATTGTTAAATATCTCTTGCCAGTATCAATTCAACTAAATTTTCACATTTATTTTCTTTAATTTTTACTTATCTTTTTCTGCTTTTATATCAAAATGATTTGATATATGATAAGCCATACAAATTTCAGCTATAAGAGTTGCGTTTCTTAATACCAAAAATAAATAATAAATATAAGTAAATTTACTTTTATTTTTGTTTAAATTAATAAACAATAAAAATTATATTGTTACATATATTTACTATAAAAATAGTTCCAACCCTGACCAATTTTCTTTTTGTTTGATAAAAAATAAAAGAGCAGAATAAAGCACTTTTACTTGTTTTTCACTTGTTTTTTTGTTCAAAAGTACTTATAAGTATGTCGCAATACTTATAAGTATTTTGCCAATACTTATAAGTATTTTGCCAACTTGTTTCACACATGTATATCCGAATAATACGTATGTATAGAGAGTATTTTTGAAAATAAGTAATAATAAGTACATGCATGTACGAGTAGCTATTTTCTGTGATAAATGCATGGTTATACTTATAACCGAAAAAGATAAGTAAATATTCGAGTTATTTTTTTTCGGATAACCGAAGTCAGACTCTGATGTGGACTTAACCAACATGTTGCCAGCTTCCAGAACAATATAAAATTTACTTAAAAAAATTACTATAACTTTGTTTCTTAACTTTTGAAGCTGATATTTTGTAAAAAATTTTTTTTCTTAAAAATTAATAATATTTATTACTAGTCAAACATACGTTTTAGTACTAATAAATAAAAAACAACAAGAATACTTCTAAGTAGTATATTTTATTAAAAATGTACGAGAAATTGCATTATTTTTCATTGCAATCGTGTTATTGTTTTTCTTTTGTTCGTAAACATTTAAACAGTGAAATACTCAAATAAACTTACTGCTTTTATTTTGTTATTGTAACAAAAACAAAACACATGTAAAACTCCAACGCTTGGCGCTCAACGCTCTTGTTTAGGTATGGGGGTAAGATGTGTACTTATGTACAAGATGGGAACGGTTATTATTAGGTTCGGCACGGCCGAATATAGCACTGTTACTTGTTTTTTTTTAATTTGACTTGCCAACTTTGTGAGCCTTAGGAACATAATAAATTATAAGAATTCCTTATTTACCTTGTAAATATTCCAATAGAGAACCATGTTTCATCAATTCGGTTATAATGTAGATTGGTTCCTCAACCGTGCAAACTGCATACAATTGTATCAGTTTATTGTGGCGGAGTTTTTTCATTATTTGAGCTTCAGCTAAAAAGTCTTTTGGATCCATTGTGCCTTAAATTTATGAAAAGAGAGAAAGAGAATGAGTTTATAAAACATATTTAAGTAAATAAAAAAACTATTTACCAGATTTAAGAGTCTTTATTGCCACGGATGTGGTGTTATTCCAAAGACCCTCCCATACCTCACCAAATTGCCCAGAACCCAATTTCCGTACAAATTTCAGCGACGTTCTATCAATTTCCCACTGATCACGAGTTCGATGCGACAATCCTTCTGTGACAGGTTTTTCAATCTATATACAGAAAAACATAAAAGTTTTTTTTCACTATAAGAAGTTCTTCCAATCGATAGCTTAATTACATACATACAGATGTATGTAAATATATTATAGATTATTTAAGTTTATTTAAAGTAGGGAGTATTAATGTAGTTTTGTGACTGCTAATATTTTATATTGTGCTATTCGGTAATTACGTTTTATAATAAAATATAATATACATTTTAAAGTTATTAGATAATATTTACACCTTGTTAACATTTTTATTTGAAAATAAAATTGAAATTAAACTTTAACACTATTATGAGAAATTGCTATTACTTAATCCTACAAAATATAATATATTTGAAATTGCACTTCTGTTACTCAATCGGCTGTACGGAACTAAATGAAATTCGGCACTAAGATAGATAACAACCGAGATTAACACATAGGTCACCTTTGATCTCGTAAACATAACTTTATGGTGTTTAGGAATACATATAATAATTGTTTTTTTATGATTTAAAAAATATGATTTTTTAAAAATCTCCTGAAGATGACCAACAAAGTTGAGTCGAAATATTGGGAAAAATAAAATAAATAAATAACTAATAATATAAAACACACATTTATTAGTTTTTTTTTTATTAAATGGACCTCATTCTGAACAATCACCACAAATAAAACATAAATATCATAAAATGAACACAACACCCAGCGATTTTGATAAGTTCTGTGGTTTTTAAAACAAACAAAAATTGTTAAGTATTTGGGATACTTTCCCAAAACTTTTCAATAATTTATTGTATTGCTTGTTGGGTTGAGGTAAGTCCATCTAAGTTTTTTTGCATTTTACACAGGTGCTCATGCCGGATCATCAGTAGAACTTTTACTCGAGCATTAGTCAAATATATAAGGGATTAGAAAAGCTAAATAACTAAAAAGGGAAGAAGTTTTTGGTTGGGCTTTTTTAAAAAGTTTATATTTTTTATTGTTTTATTTTTAAATCAAACTTGTAACATTTTAAGGTTTTAGGTGATCTGAAACGTTTATCTGTTATACGTGTAACGCATTCGCAGAAAAATAAACGATAAAATTTGTAAATCCTGCCTAAGATTCAGTTAACATAGCTACAAATTCCAAGTCAGCACAAATGCTCCATGAGTATTCATCGAGTTAAATTTTCATATTTGCGTAGTAAGTAGGAGCCGATGGACACTTATTGCCATTGTTGTGTAAAACGTATTTTAAGTTAGTCTTTTATTAATCAATAAAGAGTTGCCATTCGCCAGACTTTTAGAGAAACCCATTTCTAATAAAAGTACCTCGCCATCACCACAAAACACTAAAACGCTGTTTTCTAAAATAACCCAGAAAGTTTTCTTGTCTTCTGTTATCTTGATAATTTAGGTCAGACTGTTTTATAAAAGGAGGTTTTGTCGATAAATTTGTATATGTAGATGAAGAAGCACCTATATAATAGTAACTGCATCCAGTCCATACAGAAACAACATCTTCATTATTTACCATTTTTTCACTGTTAGGATAAACTGGAAGTACGGAAAAAAGATTGTCATCATTAACAATTTCGTATCTATTATAAGGCATTGTAGGTTAAGCGTCATTGCTCCGAAAAACTTCGTTGGGCATATAAAATATGCGGGTATATAATATTGTTATTAGTTTTTCTTGTATAGCCACGAGTTGCCGTCATGCAAAAGCAACAATTATTTTCATGATTTTGTGGTTCACACCAAATCTTTGGGCTTATAATTGGTAATAGCTTACCAATCCCTAAAAGTCTTTGAACAAGTAGTACAAAATATCTTTTCATCTATAAAAAATCCAAAATAAAGTTTATAAGCATTTTAATCCAAAGAAGTAATTGTATGCCGTTACTATTTTATAGATGCAAAAAATCAAAATAAGTACTTTTCGGTTTCGCAAACAAGTATTGAATTGAAAAATTAAGTTTTTATTACAATGGCGTTTATTATGATTGCCAAAGTAGGAAAATGCAAGTGTGTACTATTAAAAATTAAGTAATTTTTTAATGACAGTTTGGAAAAAAATTGTACTCATGTTGCATGAAAACAAGTAAGAATGCTATATTGGGCAGTGCGGAATCTAATCTAAGAATACCCTTCACCTTCATGTACATAGATATAAATACCACATCCTAGCTAAGCCTATATTTTAGATTTCATGTACTACGTGTAATACGCAATTTTCTTTATTTCCGATGCATCTTTGATTTTGAATTTTCAAATAGTTAATTGCATTCTGCAAGTCAAGCCATTTCTTTTGATACCCATATTGTTGGGGTTAAAAAAAAATCGTTCCGCCTTTTTGTTGTAGGGCCATGTTTTTTTTTTAATTTATATTTTATATATTTTTTATGAGAATTATTTTGTAGTTTGAATTTGATGTTTGTAATAATTTTAAGTTTTTCTAAAATCTAAAGGCGGTTAACAGCATCAACTTAGGCTTTGAGACTCATATAATAACACTGCTCAGCAGCAAAATCCTCCATTAAATAAAACTGTGGGGACTATATGGATTTTGATGCGCTGAACTCAAATCGTTGTCGGTTTTTTCCCATCAGATCGGGATTTTTTTATGGGCGTGGCAAATTTTTCACCCTAAATTAGTCAGGTACGGACACATATTTAATCCTAACTCGAGAACCAGTCATCCGATTTGTATTTATTGCATTTATTTTAGTGGAATAAAATTTTTCTCTATCTCTTATCGTTTTGGAGTTATTTAGAAATTAATGGAGAAAAAAAATTTTTTTCGTGCAAAACTCGTAATATTTTTCAATTTAAAAATGGAATTAAAAAATATAAGGCAAATATTTAAAATTTTAAACTTTTTTCTGAGAGCTACTTACCTTAGAAATAAAACAAAAGCTATAAACCATTAAAATTGATTAAAAAATGTAGATTTTATTGTCAATTTACCGCAGGTACCCAATATTGTAATGCAACCAGCCTTACATATGATATATGTAACATTTGGTTAGGTGAGCAGGTAATGGAACTAAAGTACAACGGTATTTTACATAGTTCTTAGAAATAATATTTATAACAGTATTTCTCAATTACCTGTGATTTCAAATTAAGAACATTAGGGTAGATTCTGGTATTTATTGTATAGAAGCTAATGGGCAATAAGTAAGTCACTTTTAATTTGAATATCGTGCGGGTAAAATCGGCAACAGTAAATAGATCTTATAGTGTACATTGTTATTGTGTAAAGAAATAAAGCAATTAAAGAATCCACAAACGCTTTCATATTATAAAATGTCAAGGATTTGTAACAAATCTCCAAATTTATTTTGTTACGTATGTGGCGATCTAACTTTAAGTATTCAACGGGAGACAATATCTTCCAAGGTTAAATATGCTTATCGCCGTTATTTTGGGTTTCCTATCGATGATAGAGATAAAAATTGGCTGCCGAAAATATGTTGTAGTAGCTGTGGTAAGTCTTTGAGAGGTTGGTTAAAAGGAAGTCATAAGTCTTTATGAAGCCAGCGATTTGGAGTGAACCACAAAATCATCAAAATGATTGCTACTTTTGCCATACTGAAACACGTGGGTTTACCAAAAAAACCAAAAATAAAGTTTCATATCCAATTACCTCATGCGTCAAACGACCAGTTTTCCAGTTTGCAAGTAATTTTTTACCTGCATTGCCTCCTACAGACGATGAAGAAGATGGGCTTTCTGCAGCAACTGAATCCACTTACGTCAGCATGGGTGTTTCTTCGCATTTATTTGGAAGTCTAACGAGTTAACCTTATTTTCCGTATTAAACTTATATGAATAACTTAGTTCGTAAATTAGGGCTCTCAAAAAATTAGTCTGAGCTTCTTGCATCCCAATTAAAATAATGAAATTTGGTGCAAAATGACGCTAACGTCTCGTACTTTCGAAATAGAGAACAACCTTTTTTAATTATTTCAGCAGAGCGAAAGGTTTGGTATTTTGTGATAATGCTGATGGACTTTTGTGACAACTGTGTTTCAGCCATAAATCTGAGGATTGGCGGCTTTTTATTGATTCATCCAAGACAAGTTTGAAAGATATTTTACTTCGCAATGGCAACAAATTTCCATCGGTCCCACTCGCGTATGCAAGAAATATGAAAGAAAACTATTGTAGCATGAAGATGATACTACAAAAAATTTTTATATTCCCATTACTCATGAAACGTAAGTGCAGATTTGAAAGTCGTAGCAATGTTAAATGGATTGCAAAATGGATATACCAAGTTTTGTTGCTTCTTATGTGAATGGGATTGCCGCGCGAAAGAAAAACACTACAATGTTAAAATTTGGCCGAAAAGAGTAAATTTTATTCCAGGAGAAAAAAATGCAGCAGAAGAGCCTTTAAATCAAAAAGAACAAACTCTTCTGCCTTATCTTCATAGCTAGACATAATAAAAATTTTATCAAAGCAATGAACAAGGACGATGAAGGCTTTCCAAACATTAAGAGCAAATTTCCTAGAATTAGAGATGCTAAGGTAAAAGATGGCATTTTTGTAGGTCCACAAATACGACAGCTTATGAAGGAACAGCTTAAGTTATTTTTTTTATTTTAACAATGTTTCCTAAATAAAAATTAATAATTACTAATTAACAAAAATTTTATGTTATTTTAAATAAAATAGGCTGGAAATATTTTAATTTTTTATTGTAATTTGAAGTTATCTACGGGTGACGACAGGGTGGGTGCTTTATGCGAGGCGTTGCTACAAAATTACAATCTGGCAAATTTTTTTGCTTGTATTTGTTGTACGAAAATAGATAGAAGTAAAAAGTTGCCATTCATTGTTGCTACAAGTCGCTTTAGTGCGCCCAGTCTGACGTTGTTTGCTGCATTACACATATTTGGTCAATATTGGGTACCTGCGGTAAATTTACAATAAAATCCATATTTTTTAACCGATTTTTATGGTTTATGGCTTTTTTTATTTCCAAGATAAGTAGCTCTCAGAAAAAAGTTTAAAATGTTGAATATTTGCCTTATATTTTTTTAATTCCATTTTTAAATTGAAAACTATTACGAATTTTGCACGAAAACAATTTTTTCTCCATTAATTTCTAAATAACTCCAAAACGATAAGAGATAGAGAAAAATTTTATTCCACTAAAATAAATACAATTTTGTTGCACATTTTTTGGTGTTTCCAAGATAAGTAGCTCTCAGAAAAAAGTTTAAAATGTTGAATATTTGCCTTATATTTTTTTAATTCCATTTTTAAATTGAAAAATATTACGAATTTTGCACGAAAAAAATTTTTTCTCCATTAATTTCTAAATAACTCCAAAACGATAAGAGATAGAGAAAAATTTTATTCCACTAAAATAAATACAATTTTGTTGCACATTTTTTGTTGTTTCATTTTTGAAAATCGGATGACTGGTTCCCGAGTTAGGATGAAATAAGTCTCCGTATCTGACTAATTTAGGGGGAAAACAAAATCCCGATCTGATGGAAAAAAACCGACAACGGATTTGAGTTCAGCGTGTCAAAATCCATATAGTTCACAAAGTTTTATTAAATGGCAAGACAAAAAATTATTTTTTGCAGAGCAGTGTTATAAGCAATAGAGGTGCTAAGCAATTTTTTTGTTAAATAAAACATGCCGAATCTGATAATACTTTTTACCGTCATGTACATACATAGGTATAATGACCACATCGCAGCTTAGCCTAGATTTTAGATTACATGTAATACGCCATTTTTTTCATTATCTCCGATGCAATCTTTGTTTTTGATTTTTTTCATAGTTACTGTATTCTACTAGTCAAGCTCTTTTATTTGATATCCATATTGTTGGGGATAAAAAAATTTGCTCCGCCCTTTTTGTTTCAGACACCATCTTGGGTTTTATTTTTTTTAAGTTAACTACATTGTTGTGTAGTGGTAACCCCCAATATTGTGGGGGTTAAAAGGGACAAAGCCGTAACTACTATATTTGACTCGTATATTCGACATTTAATCTTTGACGCCATCTTGATTTTTTTTTCTTTTCATATCTAACTATATTTTAATATTTAAGCCCTTTCATTTGATCCCCATATTGGCTTTCCTGGTTATATAAAAACTGAAAATATATATTTTCGTTTTTAAATTTTAGGAAAAACACCGAAGCAGTTGTACTTTCAATCCGATTGTTATGTTTTCTTTGAAATAATTCTGAGATTACGGAGAGAGATTATTTAGGAGTTTAAAAAATTTTGATATACTTACATACATATTAAAAAAAATATGATTTTTTAAATATTTTTTGCTTATAACTTTGCCGATTAGTGACCAATTTTTCCAAAATTTTTCACGAGTATCTCCACAGTCATACCAAATTTATAAATAGTAACATCCGTGTCTTTAAGTTATTCTAGGGCTGAAAAATTTAAATTTTTGTGGTAAAAATAAGCGAAAATACAGAGGCAGTCGTTTTTATTTCCTCATATTTTAGATAGTTATGGGGGAATTATCCTTCCAATGCCAATCTGCTTCCGAATATTTCTTATTTTTTTGGTCTTGGCGATGCTGGGGGGCTTTAAAACGTTGATTTGAACATACACACGAACAGACGATTAGACGGACATAATGATAATGCGTAAATGACTCCCCTGTTCATCAGCTTTCAGAAAATACATACTTTATGGGGTCGGAAATGAAAATTGTAGAAATTTCACACGGAATGACAAACCTATATATACCCTTTTACACTGTCGTGTGAAGGGTATAAAAATAGGACTACTAAGCGAAAAGGAAAAACATTTTCTTTTTATTGTAAATATCGGGTTTTTCAATAAGAGCGCTACGAAAGTTTTTTTTTAAATAAAACAAAAACGGTTTTGGATATCAATGAAATTCTTTATTCCAGTGAAAGTACGTTCGATTCCATTATGTATGGAACTCGATTTCTTTTGTATGGCCACCACGGGCAAGCTTGCAGAAGTCGCTGAACCAAATTTTTGACGGTTTTCAAGCATAAATCGGGCGATACTGCTGCAATTTCACGTTCGATATTCGCTGGCTTGTTGGCATAGACCAGAGACTTGACGTAGCCCCACAGGAAATAGTCTAACGGCGTCAAATCGCACGACCGAGGCGGCCAATCGACTGGACCATTTCGTGAAATAACACGTTCTCCGAACTTGGTTTCCAATAAATTGATTGTGACATTCGCTGTGTGGCTTGTGGCGGCGTCCTGTTGGAACCACATGGCCTCCAAGTCCATATCATCCAATTGGGGCCAAAAATATTCTGTTATCATTGAACGGTAGCGATTCCCATTCACAGTAACGTGCCGGTCTTGATCATCACGGAAGAAGTACGGCCCAATGACGCCGCCGGCCCATAAGCCGCACCAAACCGTAATTTTTTCGGGATGCAATGATGACTCATGGAGTACGTGCGGATTGCTGTCTGACCAATAACGCATATTTTGCTTATTAACGAAGCCATTCAGCCAGAAATTAGCCTCATCTCTGAATAATGAAGAAGATGAATTTTCAAGTTGTTGCTCAGCCCAATTCACGAAAATACGACGCTTCTAGTGGTCAAGCGGCTTCAGTTCTTGCGTCAATTTGGATGTAGGCCAAAATCTTTTCGCGAAATTCGCCACAACACCGTCACAGAGATGCCCAACGCATGAGAACGACGTGTGAGAGACACATTTGGGCTTTCTTCAACGGAAGCCTCAGCAGCAGCAATATTCTCGACACTAAGGGCACTTCTTTGTCTCACTGGCACGGAAACATTTTGTGCTGTGCCTGTGGATTCATATTTTTCCACTAAACGTTGATTTGGTAGAACGATTATGACGACCATAAATTGGACGTAGCGCTCTTAACGTTGAGGCCACTGACTTCGAATTTCTGTAGTAAATTTTAATTATTTCGACTCGTTGTTTGCTCGTATATCTTTCCATCATGAAATGAGAAACCTTATTGAAGAGTAATGTCGAAAGAGCGGCAAAAAATATGGCGTCGTTTCTGTCCCTATCGGTCTACTTTTGTAGCGTGCCTGTTGAATACCCCTTTATAATGCACGCAAACATATAAAGTGGTGTGTATGTACGTGCATTCTATTTTATGGTAGTTTTTATACTATTATACAGGGTGGGGCAAAAGTCGCGTAGGGATTTGAAAAATTAATAACTTTTCTAATTTAATTTTTTATTTTTATTTTTCTTTTTAGGACTTGTAAAATAAATCTGGGAGATTAATTATGGAAGGTTACAACGTTATCCAGCGAATCAAAATCATAGAACTTTATTTTGAACATCATCGATCAATAGTTTAAACTCAACGAGCCTACCGTCGTCATTTTAATGTGCGGAATTCACCATTCGAATCAATGATTCGACGCTTAGTGACACGTTTTCAGGAACAAGGCTCAGTGAGGGATCTTCCAAGAAGCGGAAGACCACATTCTGCAATTAGTGAAGCAAATATTCAACGCGTTATGGAGAGTGTTGAGGAGAATCCTGAAACATCAACTCGAAGGCGCTCTGCTGAGCTGGAAATGTCTCGGCGGTCTTTACGCAGAATATTAAAGGGAAATTTACATCTTTTCCCATACAAGGTGCAGTTAGTGCAAGAACTAAAACCAGGAGATTCCCAAGAACGAAGAATTTATGCAGTTCGCTTCCAAGAATTGGCCAGAGAACATCATCATCTGATAATGAGCGATGAAGCACATTTTCAATTAAATGGTTTTGTAAACAAGCAGAACTGCAGAATATGGGGTATTGAGAACCCAAGTGTGGTTCATCAGAGACAATTACATCCACTTAAATGTACAGTATGGTGCGCAATTACGTCCCAAAGAATTATTGGACCATTCTTTTTGAAGATAACGATGGAAATGGTGTAACGGTAAATGGCGAGCGATATCGAGATATGGTCCAAAATTTTTAAGGCCAACTCTTTCTGACAATCAAAAGATGTGGTTCCAACAAGATGGGGCCACTGCACACACTGCTCGAGCCACTATGCAGCTCCTAAGGCAGATTTTTGGCGAACGTTTAATTTCCAAAAATTCAGATTTCAATTGGCCTGCCCGTTCGCCGGATTTAACAGCACCAGATTATTTCCTTTAGGGATATTTGAAAGAGAAGGTGTATATCAATAAACCCTGAACACTTGCACAACTCAAAGAGAATATTCGAGCCGAAATAAGAGCGTTGCAGCCAGATACTCTGACTCGTGTCATGGAAAATGCTATTAAAAAAGCTCAACTTTGCGAGGCTGAAAATGGTGCTCACTTACGTGACGTAATCTTTCACACCTAAATTTAAAAAAATCTCCTAATATCATATTTTATTATTTTGTAAAAAAAAAAATAAATTAAAAATTAAAAAAGTTATGACTGTTTTAAACCCCTTCGCGACTTTTGCCCCACCCTGTACATTTCATCCATTAGTATTAAAGCTATTTAACAAAATTGTAACTTTTTTGCTACCAACATTCGTTAGGTATTATAGAAACGTGCTGGAAAGTATTTCATTCGTGGGGTAACAACACTACCTCTTCTCCGTTTGTAACTATTTTTGGCTGTAACAAAGAAAATTGTCAAAATTTCTCGTACATACAAAGTTTCAACACAATTTGTTGACTATTAGAATACAGATAACTACGTAAAAATTCAAAATTAAGCATGGCGTCGGAAATAATAAAGAAAAAATGGCGTATGTACATGATGGTAAAGGGAATTATTAGATTTGGCACGGCCGAATATAGCACTCTAACTTGTTTTTTACCAAAAGAAATTTTGCAGCTCTTATGGAACTTCTAGAAACGTTTGTTACGTATATATATTAAATATGTACCTTTGTTAACATTTGCAAAAAAATTTAAAAAAAATTTCAATTAAAAGTTAAAATTATCGATTTCCTAAATAAGTTTTGGCCAATGTCGCACCATTTAATTATTAGTTTTATTCTCAAAACTGTCAGTGGTGATAAGTAACAAAATTGCCATAGATTACTGAGATATAATAATTGCTACAGTATTCATTGAGTATATATATTCTGAATCCTTATAAATAGATAGAGAAGTCGATTTAGCTAAAAACAGCAAGAAGTATAAGATTTGCCACAGCCGAATATAGCTCTCTTACTTGTTATTATTGAAATATTCAAGGGCTTCGTGTTTACAATTGAAACATAGAAATGTAATGGATAACTTTAAATGTAAATAAATAATTTTCAATTGACATAAGAAAACTTAAGTGACATAAGAAAACTTAAGTGACCTATAAATTAAAAAATAAGTTACTCAATAACTTTACGAAAAATTTTGCAAAATGTTTAATACAATAAATATATAAACATAAACAATAGCATAACGAGAACAAATTTTATAAAGTTACTAAGGTATAATGTTACCGAATTAGTTTTTAGTTTCTAATTTCAGTAGTTTAGTTTAAATTAAATTTTAATTCCTATTTACATTTCTGATTGTTGTGATTGCTAGTTATTGTTAGCAATATTAAGAATCACAGTTTATTTAAAGAAAATAAACCAACGTTTGTAAAAGGTATAAACCTAACAATATTATATGCAGAGAAGACTTTAGAAAGATATTATTTATACAAAATGTATACCCTTATTTATTTTTTTTAAGAAATTTATTAAAAAATATTGAACAATGTAGCCTACACATTACTAAATTTGTGCAATAAATATCACAAGATTTGATTATCTGCGATATATTATTAACCTCCTTAGATTATAGCATACATACAAGCGATACTATTACTTTACAACCTCAAAAGAGCGCAATAATATTGCAGCGTATAAGAACTTTACTTTGTAAGGAAATGTGTAAAATTGCTTTAAGTTATGATATCTTGTACCATACTTAAGAAAAAGCGGAATATTTATATGCAATAGTTTAAATATCAACATTAAGAAAGTTAGTACATTCTGATTCTGACAAAGTAGTCGTTTATCTAAATGCTAACGAAATTTTCATTCTTATAAATATACTAGCCAAACCCGGCGCGCGTTGCTACGCCCTTTAATGAATCGAAATGCATTCTGAATTTTAATTAAATATCAAGTGCAAAAACCTAAAAATTATAATTTTTATGGGCGTGGCATTGCCCACTTTTCTAGTCACGAAATTGTAAAGTCATAACAGCTCAATATGTGTGCAAAGTTTCAGAAGAATCGGACCAGTGCAAGTACCTCAAAATTAAAATTGTTTTTATGGGCGTGGCCCTGCCCACTTTTCTAATTACGAAATTGTAAAGTCATAACAGCTCAACATGTGTGCAAAGTTTCAGAATAATCGATCCAGTGCAAGTACCTCAAAATGATACCTTTTTTTATGGGCGTGGCACTGCCCACTTTTCTAATCACGAAATTATTTAGTCATGACAGCTCAATATGTGTGCAAAGTTTCAGAAAAATCGGTCTGGTGCAAGTACCTCAAAATTAAAGCCTTTTTTTATGGGCGTGGCCCCGCCCACTTTTTTAGTCACAAAATTATAAAGTCACGACAGCTTAATAGGTGTGCAAAGTTTCAGAAAAATCGGTCCAGTGCAAGTACCTCAAAATTAAAACTTTTTTAGGGGCGTGGCCCCGCCCACTTTTCTTATCACAAAATTATTTAGTCATGACAGCTCGATATGTGTGCAAAGTTTCAGAAAAATCGGTCAAGTACAAGTAGCTAAAACTGATAACTAATTTGTTATGGGCGTGGCCCCGCCCACTTTTTTTCATCCATAAACACTCCCCGGTATGTGTACAACAACTTAGCAAAGTTTGAGCCCGATCGGTTTTATAGTTTCAGAGTCTATAGCTAACACACACACACACACACACACACACACACACACACAGAGTTTCACTTTTATATATATAGATTTAAAATAATAACCACATTTAAACAAGATCGGAAAGCGTTGTATTACATATCATTAACGCTGAAGTGACAAAAATAAACAGGCAGTTAAACACTAATAAAATACAAATTAATACTAATAACTATTTCTTTATATCTGTGGCAATAAGGAAAAACTGCTTAGGTTTGTTTTTATAGGTTTTTAGGAAAGAACTTTTTTGAGTTGGTTTTTATAAATTTATTTCCTTTATATTAGAGATTATTATATAAATTACGTACTATATCGATTTTCGTATATTTAGTTAAATTATAAGTTAAGAAAGAGATTAATCATCTTCCAAATGTTATTGATCGTTGAAAAAATATGGGCAAAAAGATTTTACGCTTTAATTTCCTGTAAAGTTGTCCAAAATTGTTAAAAATCCGCGTGAGGGTGGTTTTTAATTTCGGGATTGCAATAGTTTGTTTATCTCAATTTTAGATTATGTGGACTTAAGCAGTTGTTCCTTTCCACCACAGATTTTATAGAAACAAACAAAAAATCAAATTTGTTTAATAATAACAAAAGATTTTTGTGGTTCCCACCTTTCCAAAAAAAAAAAAAAAAAAAATGGGTTTTATAATGTTTGGTGTACTGTTAATTGTTTTTTTTATATATTTAACCGCAGAAGAAATATTTAAAGATATGAATAAAATAATTTGTATTTGTACAACATATCATCTCTTTTGAATACGATCCTTTAAATAAGAAATTTAGCAAGTTGACAATAGTTGTTACATTCTTTCCAAATGTATTGTATATTTGAATTTTCAACAATTGCATACAGATAGTTAGATGCATTTAAAATCTAGATAGAAATGTACAAAGGAACAAAATCCATAAAAATAAATAGCATTTTCTACAATTAAACAGTTTCTTTTGTGCATCGATATACATACATACGTATGTATGTATACAGTGACGGACAAATGAGAAAGATCAATAGTGTCACTTTCTGAAAGCATTGAATTTTATTTCTACTTAACAATTTAAATTCTTTCAAATTATAACATTGCTCTGCAAAAAATTATTTTTTGTCTTCCCATTTAATAAAACTATGTGGACTATATGGATTTTGACGCGCTGAACTCAAATCCGTTGTTGGTATTTTTTTTTATGGGCGTAGCAAATTTTTCCCCCTTAATTAGTCAGGTACGGAGACTTATTTCATCCTAACTCGAGAACCAGTCAGTCATCCGATTTTCAAAAATAAAACACCAAAAAAATGTGTAACAAAATCGTATTTATAATAATAAATAAAATAAATAATAACATTTTTCTCTATCTCTTATCGTTTTGGAGTTATTTTGAAATTAATGGAGAAAAAAAATTTTTCGTGCAAAATTCGTAATATTTTTCAATTTAAAAATGGAATTAAAAAAATATAAGGCAAATATTCAACATTTTAAACTTTTTCTGAGAGCTACTTATCTTGAAAATAAAAAAAGCCATAAACCATAAAAATCGGTTAAAAAATGTGGATTTTATTGTAAATTTGCCGCAGGTACCCAATATTGACCAAATATGTGTAATGCAGCAAACAACGTCAGAGTGGGCGCACTGAAGCGCCTTGTAGCAACAATGAATGGTAACTATTTACTTCTGTCTATTTTCGTACAACAAAAACAAATACAAGCAAAAAAATTTGCCAGATTGTAATTTTGTAGCAACGCCTCGCATAAAGCACCCACCCTGTTGTCACCCGTAGATAACTTCAAATTACAATAAAAAATCAAAATATTTACAGACTATTTTATTTAAAATAACACAAAACTTTTGTCAATAATTATTAATTTATTTTTATTTAGGAAACATTGTTAAAATAAAAAAGTAGCTTAAGCTGTCCATGCTCTTTCTTCCACATCATTCAATTTCGTTCTAAAAAAAAAAAAACTTGCCACGCCCATAAAAAAAAATCCCGATCTGATGGAAAAAAAAAACCGACAACGGATTTGAGTTCAGCGCATCAAAATCCAAATAGTCCACATAGTTTTATTTAATTTTGCTGCTGAGCAGTGTAATTAATCGCGTTGTTTTGTTTAATGTTTTTTGAAGACAATATTCTCGACAAGAATTTATTTCTCCGAAATATTTTATCAATTAAAGTACAATGTGCACAAATGAAATGTTCTTTGTTTAATATACACAACAGCTTTTTAAAATACATAGCAGATCCAAAACAGAAACTATTTTAAATAGACGCTTATAAATTAGCACAGTTACATTTACTGATGTTGTTATTTTGTGGTAAATTATGAAGGTATGCATGGATGACAGTAAGTTTTTGTGATATTGTAGCTGCAGATGTGGTTACAAATATAAAAAAGGTATTACAACGACAAAATTATACTTATTAATGTTTTAACCATCCTACCTCGAATATACCCGCAAATTGACTGGTCTTTTTTGTTAAGTGTATTTTAATTAAAATAATTATAATAATAACAACAATTGTTAGATAAAGATTAGTAATACAAATTTATAATTATAGAAAAATAAGAATATGAAAAAATTAAAAATGTAAATATGTATGTAAATATTGATTTATGTGCTGTTTTTATAATCCAAACGATCGCTTTGTGTTTTGTTATTGTAGCAAAAATAAATTCCCGTTAAATTTTCACTTCCGTTTTTACGTTATTAAATTTATTTTTTTTTTAATTTAAAAATTATTTTGCGTATAAATTTTTGTTTTTCAAGAATAAAAGCTTATTAAGATAATTTTTTTTATAGATTTTTTTGTTAACTATAATGAAAGTTTTTTTATTTTTTGGTTTTAGGATTTGTTTTATCAAAAATATATTAATAATTGTGTTTTTAATGAAATCTTCTTTTAAATTAGTAGCCATTTCAAGCGCCTTTTTATATAAAATTTTGCCTTTCGCGGTTAGCACTAATTGGCAACACTGCTCAAAAGGATTACTTGGATTCTAAAAACAGTAAGTACATAAGTCTTATATGCCCTCCATCATGCTAAGTATATAAGAAGTTAGTCAAATATGTTAACATATACTGTGAACCAAAAAAGTATACGTACACCTAACATTAAAAAAGCAAATTTAAAGAATGCTGTATTTAAAAAATCAAAAATTAATTGTACTTTAATATTTTTATTGTATATTTATTAAGGAACATTATGCTAGGCGCACAATTGGGACGAACGACGTATTTTTTGTCGCGAATATTAGTCATCAAAAATAAAACACATTTGTGTATATGAGAATGCATACAATTGTGGCGTCACTCGAAATTCGCTATACGCGGCGAACACTGCAATAGATTTATTTCTATTTCTTATGCCGGCGAACGACGAACAAATTGGTACGAGGTGACCCATTGTTATTATATTTGGTTTTACTTCTCAACTTTTTAATAAAATAAAGTTAGTTTTTACTTTAATAATTGTTTTATTTTTTATTTTAAGACATTAAAAATAAATATAAAAACGTTAACTAAAAAAATTTCTTTTTATTTGTGTTTTCGCAAATGTTTAAGTTTATTAATTGATTTTTTTTTTCATATGGTCACACTATTAGCTGTTATACAAAAACAAAATTTTTATTATTGTTTACTGCACGTACCCACGACATTATTTGCAAACGTTTACTTATACGTAAAAAAGTTTTTACTGTGACAGAAATTATATTTCTTATTTTGTTGAGTTTTGCACAAATTTAAATTCTTCGATTATTTTTGTTCTTTCTTTGCACAAACAGTAAACAATTTTATCAACTATAAAAGATGTTACTTTTTCGTCGTTATTGTGCTTCACACGACAAAATTTACACAGCGAATGTTTATCGTCGAATTCGTCGTGTAGGGCGAAATTCGTCCCAATTGTGCGCCGAGCCATGAGGCCATTTCAAACAGACCTGAATGTGGTTGCGACATACTTCTAGGAAGCCCTAGAGGAGTAGATGTTTAAAACCTATACAGTATATTATGTTGTTTCTCAGGAAAGAAAATACTGGGTTACAAAATTTAAAAGTAACAGTACTATTTTAAAAGCATTTTTCGGGCCACTTTGAACAGACCTGACTAGGTTTTTTTATATTACGGAAAAACCTAAGAAGAATTATCTATTTTTTTTATAAAATGTACTAAATTAATTTGTTTTTTATAAATTATTATAATAAAAATTAATTTTGATTTTTAAAATTTAATTTATTTAACAGAGTGTGGAATGTAGTTAACTTTGATGTGGATCGTATTTAACTCGACGAACTTATCTTCACACCCTCAAAAGAGATAGACTGATTTGATTTAGATAAATATGTTAAACTTGTTTGTTTCACTGTATATGTATATATAATATATATGGAGGGTATATAGTTATACAAATTTAATGAAACTATTTAATGATGACGTCTTATATTTTTATATTTATAAATATGTATGTATATATGTACTTCTTCTATCTACATATATGGAATTAAATACTAAAAATAGTTTTGCATATGTACGTTAATAAAATACATACAAAGATATATTTACATATATAAATAGTATGAATATTTACTCGTATACATACATACATACATACATACATATATGTAAATTTATTGGTTTATATTCTAATACCATATTGTACACATATACAAATCAATTTTACCTGCACACATGGTTTGCATAAATTAACACACAGGCCATCGGAGTCCTTAGAATAGTGTTCAACCAGTTCTTGGAGAGTTCTGTAAAATGAAAATTAAATAATATTTGTATTGGCTTATAAAGGGCTTTCTAATATGGGCAAGAAGATGTTGACAATTTTTGGTGGACATCACCATGTCTAAAGAAGAAAACTTTATTGTAACCAAAATGAGTGTTCGAGTGCAATCGTGAATTAGAACATAAGTTGGTTTTCAAGATCGTATGATTAAACAACGTTACACATTTTCTAGAAAATGCTGCAGTTGACCTAAGCCAGAGTTTAAAATAATTAAATTCCTTCGATCCGTGCCGCAAGGAAACGGCGATTATTTTAACGATATCATACTCCATACATAATTTATACATGGGCCTTTTAAATCGAAAGAGAGTTTTTTTTTCTCACAAATCTGCAAACACAAGATTTAAACTCTTTCAAAAAATGCTGAACGGTTACAGAAAAAAACAAACTTAGTTCTTCCTTTCTTAGTGTTGCAATGTTGTATTAACGACAAGCCTGTATCCCTACACTACTATGTTACAAAAATACGACTTAATTTTTCAGTGCCGTGTTGATATTTGACAAAAAAAAATAATAACATAAAAAAATATGACTGTTGTGAACGACCTTTCGTAACTACGTCAAATTAAAATCGCCGATTTTAGGAAATTATTGAAAACAGATTTTTTTAATGGATTTGGGAGGGGCGGCTTAGAAATATTACAGACTTAGCTTAGCAGATTCTTAACCGTTCGCCGCAGGTATCTGAATAGTTATGACAATTTTTTAAACTATTGTGACATTATGACAATATAAAACACAAAACCTTCGAGTTCCAGCAAAGGCACAACATTTTTAATTAAGTAGCTTCAGCCCTCCAGAAAAGTCAGCTCAAAAAGAAATAGAGAGCCTTCTGACTTTCCATCTCGCTCCGGACAACAAAGAAAGGTCAGCTTCATATGGACGTATTCGGCGCTACACATACAGGGAAAAATGCCAAATGATAGATGTTTAGTAAAGACACCAACCACACATAAAGCGAGGATCTGAACCATTACACAATCATATGGAGGCGTTGTATTATATAGGCAACAACAGATGGCGTCTCATAATAATTTTTTTGTTGTTTATCAACACAGATTAATGTTGTAGAGTCGGAAAACGTTCATTTGGTGTTATCATTTCAATATTGTGACGGCATTTGAAATTTGGTAAACAGTATGTTGTATCGATGTTTATAATACCCCCATCAACAGCCGGGGAAATATTTCTGTTATATCGACCAGTGACAATAAAGATCGCAATATAACAATTCGTCGCCATTGTCAACAATTAGGTTTGAGCTTTAGTTAGAGAAGCAAGGTACCGTGCTATGATTACTTTTTGTGCCCAAAATGAAAGCATTGATCTTGGTTGACAAGTAGTCTTAACAAGACTATACAACACGGCACGTGATACTATTAATCTATTGAGAGGAGAGCTTGGTAAGCAATAATTCTCACGTTTTATAGAAGTCTACTGGCCACCTAGATCAAGTAATAGCTACACTTTTCTTTATAGCATTTAAAAAAAAAAGTTATTTGGCGGACACTTTATATACATATACAAAATTTCAAAATTTGAAGTATCAATAGTCAATGGAAATAGCTACAGGGAGATGATCGGAAGCTTTTTGTGGCAAAAACTTGATAATTTAGACGTAGAGAAAATGTGGTTTCAACGGGATGTTTTGAAAGAAAAGTTCGAAAACGCATTATTTCCCGTAAAAGACATGTGAATTGGCCACCAAGATCGTGCGTTCAAGATCTTAAAAACAACATTATAAAGCAGATAGCAACCATTGATAACAGTTTATTAAAAAGTAATTGAGAATTTTGGAAAAAGATTTAAAGCTTTTGAGGGAGGGAGGTGACCGCCTACTACAAATTTTAAAAAATATTTATAAAAGCAATTTTTAAAATTTAATCGAAAAATAAAATAAAATTTAAAAACAAACATTTTAAATTTTAATTATATTTAAATTGTACATTGTGAACAGCATACATTTTTCGCAAACATACCTGAATGTTGTGCGCCTTGCTATAAAGAAACCGCCTTCGTCTAGTTGTCGAATGCGATAATGTTTCACGGTATCACCATCACGAACTGAAACAAAAAAGAAATTATTAAGGAAAATCTTAAAATAAAGAAAAACAATTACATGTTTTGATAAGAATAATAAATAAATTTTATAATAAAGAAGTTTTATTAAGTAAAGTGTTTTTCAATAAGAGCGCTTCAAAAGTTTTTTTAAGTAGAACAAAAACGGTTTTGGATATCAATGAAATTATTTATTTCTGTGAAAGTACGTTCGATACCATTATGTATGGAACTCGATTTCTTTTGCATGGCCACCACGGGCACGCTTGTAGAAGTCCTGACGCTGAACCTAATTTTCGACGGTTTTCAAGCATAAATCGGGCGATACTGCTGCAATTTTACGTTCGATATTCGTACGAAGTTTATCATCAATCGTCGCTGGCTTGTTGGCATAGACCAGAGCCTTGACGTAGCCCCACAGGAAATCATCTAACGGCGTCAAATCGCACGACCGAGGCGGCCAATTAACTGGACCATTTCGTGAAATAAAACGTTCTCCGAACTTGGTTTCCAATAAATGGATTGTGACATTCGCTGTGTGGCTTGTGGCGGCGTCCTGTTGAAACCACATGGCCTCCAAGTCCATATAATCCAATTGGGGCCAAAAATATTCTGTTATCATTGAACGGTAGCTATTCCCATTCAGAGTAACGTGCCGGTCTTAATCATCACGGAACAAGTACGGCCCAATGATGCCGCCGGCCCATAAACCGCGCCAAACCGTAATTTTTTGGGATGCGATGATGACTCATGGAGTACGTGTGGATTGCTGTCTGACCAATAACGCATATTTTGCTTATTGACGAAGCCATTTAACCAGAAATGAGAAATGACCATAACTTGGACGTAGCGCTCTTAACGTTGAGGCCACTGACTCCGAATTTCGGTAGTAAATTTTAAAAATTTCGACTAGTTGTTGGCTCGTATATCTTTCCATCATAAAATAGCAAGCCTTACTGAAGAGAAATGTCAAAAGAGCGGCAAAAAATATTGCGTCGTTTGCTGTCCCTATCGTTCTACTTTTGTATCGTGCCTGTTGAAAAACCCTTTATTAATAACTATTAACTTGTTATAAATTTTTAACTACTGGATATATAGAACATGTCGTGTAAAATTCACTGTCCTATTTGTTAAAGAGAGCTATGAAACGTTCAAAAATCTTCTGTAGATTAAAATTTGTAATTTGTATTTAAAATGGTAATTTGTGGCAAAATCCTAAGTAGTATTGTGAAGAAAATACACTAATAACAAAAAAAAAGACATTGATCCCGCTACACTTTTTTATTAATACAAATATGTACTTTCATTTAATGTACTTTCTTTACAATCTAGCAAAATAAAAAAGTAAGAGCACTATATTCGTCTGTGCCTAATCTTTTATACCCACCACTAATTTTCCGTTCTTTTATAGCTAGGGTTTTTTCCCGAAAATTTTTGTTTCACGGGTATGCGAGATTTATTTTTTAATATCCCGGGATCCCGCCGCAAAACAAATATAAAATAAATTTGTTTTTAATTAATAAAAAACTTTTTATTAAAAACCATAAAATAGTTTATAATGTAAAAGAAACACTTCCAAACTATAAAAATTAATAAAGAAACTTGAATTTAAAATATAAATTGAGTAAAAATATTTTTTATTAAAAAATATTATTCTCTAGATACGAGATCAAATATGAGCACAAAAACAAAAATACAGGTGCTTCAGCTATGAGATCAGAAATAAATTCATTAGAATTCAATTTCAATATAAACATCTCCTTTCGAATCGTAGCCACCTTTTTTATTTCCCGGGATCCCGAAAAATAATCCCGGAAAGTCGGGAAGATTAAATAACTCAAATTCCCGGGAAATAACCCAATTTATAGCACAAAATGTTTTTGTTTGTTTTTAACAGTAATCGCTATACAATAATCTCTTTATACTAAAATATGATTAAATTTCTTTGTATAAGTTCGATATGCTAGTAAAATGTTTTCGTAAATATAGTCTTTCAATGAAAGTGGGCGTTAAAGTAGGCGTGTTGAAGTTGTTTCTACTAATGAATGCAACTTTCCTATTTCAATATAGTCCTTTATTCTTACAAGATCTTAATTCATAGATAAATTATATGAATTTGAGATAAACCGTTATAAGGGAAGTAGGCGTTAAAGTGGGCGTGTCACCTTAATTTTTCGGCATAAAAATGACATTGACTAGAAGAATATATTTAGCAAATTTCATCATCGTAGCTCTAATTTTGTCGGTTTTATGAGCTTCTAAATTTCATTAACAGTGGATAACGTGAAAAGTGGTCGTTACAGTAAGCGTGTCGAAATTATTTCTACTAATGAATGCAACTTAGATGTTTCAATATAGTCCTTTATTATTATAAAATCTTTATTCATAGAGAAATTATATGAATTTGAGGTAAAACGTTATATGGGAGGTGGGCGTAAAAGTGGGCGTGTCACACTTATTTTCCGTAAAAAAAAGGCATTTGACCAAAAAGCAATGTTTGCAAAATTTCGAAATCGTATTGCTTTTGACGTTTTTTTTAAATACCGAAAAATACACTGTGCGGTATAAATTTTCGTAATTTTGATCTATAACTCCTTTCCTAATGCATAGATTTAGGCAATTTTCGGGGAGAAATATTGTTTTTACTCAGGAAATATATACTCGAAATTTCATGACTACGTTAATGCGTTTGGACACAATTCCATTTTATTCGATGTTAGAAGGACACGGTTTTTTCGACCTACTCTTGCTTCATGAGCTATAACTCTCTTCCTAATATTCCGATTTACCTAGATCGTCATAAAATCAAACCCCGATTCAGAATATATATACTTTATGTGGTCTAAAATGGATATTTCGATGTGTTACAAACGGAATGACAAAATTAATATACCACCACCATTTTTTTTGGTGGCGGGTATAAAAACAGTTAGAAGAAGGGATTATGCAGGGGATCAAATGATGATGAAGTTAAAATATTTTTATAATTTGTAGAAAAGTTTGCATAATAAAGTACACAAAAACGAATTCCCTAAACAAAAAATGAATATGAGAGTAATCATATATAAAATAATATAATATTATGAACCAAAAAATGTTATTAAAAGCCATGACTCTTTGTGACGACCGATATATTTCTTCAGTAGAATTTAAATTAACATAAATTTATTTATTTTCACAAATGAATTTTTTTCTGATTTTATTAACACCTCATAAATCATATTTTGTATTTGCAAATGCATTTACCAATATATGAATGTGTTTATAACTGAATTTCATGTTTAGATAGAAAGAAAAAACTACAACTTTTTTGTGTTTTTTTACTTGACGGGCTTATCTAACACAGCATTTACACATAAAAGTAAATTCCTGAAATTCTTAATACACTTCACTGCTTCACTAATACACTCACATTTTTTTTTACTTTCCAGTTAGATTTCAACAATATTTCCAAGAAAGTAATTTTTTAAAGTTTTCAGAATTCCTAAGTACAAAAATGGTTAAATTTTTAAATTCTATGGATAATTTTTTTTAAATTTAAGATTTTTTTAGCCGTTACAGGTAGCAATTCAGCGTGCACGCACATTTATGAGCGTTTATAACTTTGCTATCGCAATAGTAAAAATTAAACAACCTTTTGTTTATTACTTTTTTAACTCTGAGAATCACTTACATGTCAAAAAGATTTTTTCCAAACAATTTTTCTAGGAGAAGATCATTAATTACTCAATTTGATGTATATCAAACAAAAAAAAACTTAAATTTTGTGAAAATGAGCTAGATTACTTAATTGTAAATAAATTCGAAAGGAATCAACCGATTTTTTTGATCGCTATCTTATTTTGTTGCTATTTATATGTGGCTTTGCGATAAAGTAATAAATTTGAACAATTTTTGCCGTTTTCAATTTTTCATGATTTTTTTAAAACAAAAAAAATGCTATTTTGACGTAAAAAATATATTTTTTCTTTAATTTTTTATTATAACTCCGAAATTACTCATCCGATTAAAACGCAATATATAAACGGATATATAGGCTATGTAAATATTAATTTTTCAAAGTTTATTTTAAGAACATCGGACCAACCGTTTTCGAGTTATTATTGATTATGTGGAGCAGCGTCTAAAAAATTCGTGAATTTAAAAAAAAATATTTTTAAAAAAAAAACCTCTCCATAAAATTTAAAATTTGGGCGATATTTGTACTACTGGAACCACAACACATCAAAATTGCATAGTGGTTTTAAAAGCATATTAAATTTTTAAAATTTTGTTGCATTGTGTAATAATTGTAAACAGAGCTTATTTTTATAAATATATGTATAAATTTAAAAAAAAATTATAATATTTGTTCTTCAAATAAATATTAAAATAATACAATTTGATGTCTTTTTAAAATAATAACTTGATTAAAAATTTATAAAAATAAAAATATTCAACTATTGTGTTTTAAATTTGTGTATGTAATATTCTTGGTAACTCTAAAGGTAGTAAGAAAATTGAGGTAAATTTTATTTATCAAAATACAAAGTATAGATAGCAATTATTGCCGTGTCCGTGTGTTGGTTGAAATCAACTTTTAGAAGCAACTATATGTTCCTCATATCTGTGTATGGTTTCAATCTCTTGAAAATATCCGGGAATGAATCGCTATTGAATTCACCACAATCGCCCTATAACTTTCTGAGATATGAACAAAAAACCACGACCACCTCGTTTTTCTTCACAATTACAACAACTACATACATATATGTATACTGGTTAGAGTAAACGTGGCATCGATCCCAGTTGAGCCAAAAAAAAATTTTATTTTATTTTTTTTATATATTTTTTTTAAAAACATTTTTTTAAAAACTTTGAAAAAAAATTTTTTAAATTTTTTTTTGCAATTTTTTGTTTGTTTTTAATATACATTTTTACGTAAACTAGATTTATTATTTTATTATACCCTTCACACAGTGAACAAGTAACAGTGCTATATTCGGCCGTGCCGAATCTTATATACCCTTCACAACGTGTAGTCATGCAATAACAATTGTTTGTATCACCATTCATCCCATATAAAATACGTGCATACGTACACGTTAGAATAAATGTGGCATCGAATCCCAGCTGAGCCAAAAAAATTTTATTTTATTTTATTTAATATATTATTTATATTTTATTATTTTTTATTATTTTTTTTTATATTTTTTTTATATTTTTTTTTAATTTTTTTTAAAAAATTTTTTTAGAAAAATTTTTAAAAAATTTTTTAAAATTTTTTTTTAAATTTTTTTAAAATTTTTTTTTGTAGTTTTTTTTATTATTTTTTTCTTATTTTTAATATTTTTTTTTTGTAATTTTTTTTTGTTTGGTATGTTTTTTACATATATTTATGTATGAATGTTGTTGTTGTAATTGTGAAAAAAAACGAGGTGGTCGTGGTTTTTTGCTCATATCTCAGAAAGTTATGGGGCGATTGTGCTGAATTTCAATAGCGATTCATTCCTGGATATTTCCAAGAGATTGATACCATATACAGATCTGAGGAACATATAGTTGCTTCTAAAAGTTGATTTCAACCAACACACGGACAGACGGACAGACGGATAGACGGACAGACGGACAGACGGTCAGGGCTTAATCGACTCCTCTATTCATAAGCTTTCAGAAAATATATACTTTATGGGGTCGGAAATGAAAATTGTAGAAATTACAAACGGAATGACAAAGCTATATATACCCTTGTGCACCACAGGTGAAGGGTATAAAAAGGGTATATATAGGTTTGCCATTCCGTGTGAAATTTCTACAATTTTCATTTCCGGCCCCATAAAGTATATATTTTCTGAAAGCGTATGAATAGGGGAATCAATTAAGCTCTGGCAGTCTGTCCGTGTGTATGTTGAAATCAACTTTTTGAAGCCCCCAGATATCGCCTGGACCCGGGTGAGGTATTAAAATATCAGAAATATTCGGGAATAGATCGGTATTGAAAATCAGAAACATCGGTACATAAACAACTGAGATATGAGCAAAAATCCACGACCTCCTCGATTTTTTTTCACAAAAACATACATACATACATACAAACGTGTATACTGGAAGAGTAAATGTGGCATCGAATCCCAGCTGAGCCAAAAAAAAAAATTTTTATTTTTTTTATCTTTTGTTTTATTTAATATATTTTTTATATTTTTTTAAATTTTTTTTATTTTTTGTTTGTTTTATATTTATTATTTATATTTTAATTTTTTTTAAATTTTTTTTTTAATTTTTTTTTTTTAACATACATACGTAAATTTATAATTTTACAATGGGATGTTTTTATATATGTATGTTTTTATATGTATGTACGTATTTCATATCGGATGAATGGTGATACAAACTTCTTTTATTGCATGACTACACGTTGTGAAGGGTATATAAGATAGCACTGTTACTTGTTTTTATTAAGATTCTACAAAAAAAAATTGTTTGAGATTTTTTCGTTTTTTATTTCCTAAAAAAAACTATGTGAATAAAAATGCGTGTAAAACAACAAAAAAAAAAAAAACAAAAAAAAAACGAATCAGGTTAGTTAATAGGTCCCTCATCAGTTTTGTTCAGATATAAGAAAATAAAATAACAATTTCAAAGCTTTAATGCAATTTTGGATTAGATTTTACAATATTAACAACATTTAAAGACGTTTAGCATCGTTCTTCGACTTTTTAGCGTTGGCAGCTTTATAAGAGCAAGTCTACTAGTGTAAGGCGGCATGTTTAAAGGATTCTCGTTTAGGCCTCGAAGACAAAATAGCAGGAATTGTATATATATTCAATGCCATTGTTGTAAACATTTTACGTTGGATCCCAAATTATTGAACCATACTCAAGAATAGGCCTGACCAGGGAAGTATATAATTGTTTCGTTATGTATGGGTCCTTAAACTCCTTCGACCAGCGTTTTATAAATCCAAGTACTGCACGTGATTTGTTAACAGTAACAGAGATATGTTGAATAAAATTTAGTTTAGGATCTAGTAAAATTCCAAGGTCGGAGACAGTTTTGAGTCTGTCCCGAGTATGACCGTTTAAGACATAATTGACGTTAATATGGCATCTACGAACGAAACACATGTATTTGCATTTTTCAGTATTCAGCTCCATTAGGTTAAGATGACACCAAGAACAAAAAGTATCTAAGTTATTTTGAAAGAGGATATAATCAGCATGATGATGATAACTAAGGAATTTTTTAACGTCGTCAGCATAAATTAGAACATCCGAGAATTTAATCGAATTTGGAAAATAAATAGAGAAAACAGCAATGGGCCAAGATGACTTCCCCGTGGGACACCAGAAATAACAGCAATAGGCTTAAAAGTTATATTTTCAAAACGAGTATTTTGCCTTCTATTCGTCAAATACGAATAAATCCAGTTAAGACAGTTTTCCGTAAATCCCTTCAGATCAAGGTTTTTTATTAGAAGTTTGTGATTGACTTTATCAAAGGCTTTACTAAAGTCGGTGTAAATTGCATCAGTTTGCTTCTGTTCAAAAAAATCACACTTTATTGAAATGTTGAAAATTAAAGTAAGAGGGGCAGCGAACGCCTCAGCACAATTAATAAGAATGCTGCTGGGAATTCCATCAGGTCCGTATTTATAAGACAATTTGAGCTTTTTTAAACTGGTTAGAACCGTTGATTCATCAAGAAATGGAATTGATATAGCTGAATTTAAGCATTCTGTTAGCGGATAATTATTTGATTCATCAAAATTGGCATGGGAGTAAGTGGTAGAAAAGAAATCATCGAACATGTTGCTTATTGTTAAGTCATCAACGGATTCAAAATGTTACTACTTCATAACAGATGGAAATGCAATTGTATTTCGTTTGGAATTAACAAACTTATAAAAGCTTTTTGGATCAGATTTTTTCGAATTTTATTTAAGTAACTAGAGTAACAAGACTGGTTTATTGAATTGTATTGAGCACGAATCGCAGAATATTTGGCATAGTCAATAGAAGATCCAGACTTTTTGTATTTTTTATAAAGCTTGTTCTTTCTATTTTTAACAGTAGAGATGCTTGGAGTTCCACGGTGGGCCAGTATGTTTTAAATTAAAGCTTTTAGGAGTGCACTGATTGATAAATAAATAGATTTTTTCATAAAACTTAATTACTATGTTGTCGATATTGTTCGAATTACTAATTAATTTGGTTTGACAAAGCAAATTCGCCCAGTTTGTGTTATTTAGAAGTTCAGTAAATATGTTGTAGTTAGTTTTTTTGAAGCAAAAAGTTTTTTCATTTACAGTGAAAATATTTGATAAAGAAATTGATGGAACAGATTTATTGGTTTCTATTGTGGGATGGTGACAATCCTCCGGCAGAGAAATTGCATCAGAACGTTTAATTGTTATATCAGCACATTCGTTTACAAAAACGAATGGAATGGAATCAGTTTGGTTAGCAGCGTTAGCAATATTTTTAATAGCTTCAGCATGACTCTGATAAACTATCTCCGGTGGATTTGGAGGGATAAACGAAGAAGTGATGAACATTTTCTTCGGGTATTCGTTTATTAACGCCTCAGAAGACGACTGGAAACTGCAATTAGAACTCCACCACCTCTGATATTGCAACCACGGTCACGTCTATAAATTTGTTAATCACTACAGAGTATTTCAGTATTTAAAACATTTTCCATAAGCCATGTTTCAGTAAACACAATAACGCTGTATGTAAAAGCGAAGCTATTATTGAACAGGGCAGATAATTTTGTATTTAAGCCACGAACGTTTTGATATATTATTGAAATATCAGTAGAACAATTTAGTTTTTTGGAGTCGTTGAGACACGTATAGGGAGACGTGCAGCAGTCCTGCGGCTTTCTTTGCAAACATATTCACGCACAAATGTACTTACAGGCCAAAATCTAGGATCAACTAGATGTTTAAAGTGATCTTCAGGTACAGCAATTTTAAACGATGTTATTGTTCTCGGTTAGGAGTACATATATTTGTACACAGAGATTTCACAATTTGATTAAAGTTTTGATCGAATAATATTCAACATCCTAAGCAGTAGTTTCCGCAGCCAAAAGTGATAAAAAAATATTTTTATTAGGGGGTATAGCTTTTAACGGCTTAGGTGCAACTTGAATATTGTTAGAAATAGTAGACGCATAATTAAGATTTCGTTCAAGATCGATTGATGAGTTATTGACTATGGGTGAAATTTCAGATGTGGCAGGTAAAAACATCAAGGAGTTAGGTGTATCAGCTACAGACACTGATTTACTACTTTTAACTACAGAAGCAGATGAGTTGTTAGAATTAGGAGTTATTTTGCGCGTGTTTTGTGATGAGTCAGATCTTAAATGCGCTTTTTTGCGTTAAGGAGATAGATTTTGTTGCATTTTGACGAAATTTTCTAAATTGGTGAAATTATTAAATAGTTCTCCAAATGTAGCAAGTTTATTTTGTAGCAACAGAAATTCCTTGGCAATTAAATTAAACCCATCTTTAGAATTTTTAAAAAGCTTATAAAATTCTATATTAACATTTTTGCAGCTTGGACAAGTCCAATCTAGGGATTTGAAAGGATCAGCCAGCGCATCAGCATCACGTGCTTTAAGACTACTGCATTTTCAATGATAGAAATTAATACACAACCAGCACGATACCATACGATCACCACCAGTACTAATACAATTGACACTTGAGCACTCCATTGTGAAGAAGGTTGGACAGACAGATATATATTTATGTATGGCAATGTTCCAAAATTATTTTGTTGTCAAAGACACAAACCAATTCAATTCCAGTATTACCAGAATCAAAAAGTTGATTGTTGTTTTTGTTATTAAAAGCACGTAAAATTATATTTGAAAATACTATAAAGTGAAAATATTAGCTGTAGACTCCGAAACCGTAAAGCCGATCGGACTCAAACTTTGGCAAGTTGTTGTACACATTCCAGGGAGTGCTTATGGGTGGTAAAAAGTAGGCGTGCCAACGACCATAAAATATAAGTTATCATCATGTCATTACTATATAATTTCGTAATTAGAAAAGTGGGCGGTGCCACCACCATTAAAAATAAGTTAATATTTTCAGCTATTTCCATGCATTCCAATGGTTCCCACCGATTTGCTTTTTTAACTTCAATCGACTACAGTTTCAGTTCACCTTGCCTTCGATGTAACCATCAACAAAGCACAAGGAACACACGCCGGGCTTAGCTAGTAACAAATATAAATAGCGAACAGTGTTACAGAGTTATGAAATTGATTTAAAATTATTATGGAACTTCAAAAAAATTTCATTTTACTTATAATTAAAAACATATAAAATAAAATTTATTTTTCGTGACGCATGCCATAGACACATGCCACATGACATTTCAAACTTAATTTCAATCCTTCCAAAATAGTAAACAAAAAGTTTTTTACTAAAATTTTAGAGAGTTGAACGAGTAAAAATATGGCTTTTAATCGGGCCATCTGTATTAACACTATTATGAACAACATAAAATGTTAATCTATTGTCAAAGGTTGAGTAGGACTTGGTTATAGTTTTTACATTATTATTAATGAAATACATTTGTATACCCTTGACATGAAAGTTGAAGAGGGTATATAAAGGTTTGTTATTCCGTTTGAAATTTCTACAAAGGCAAACAAAGTTAGATTTTGCAGCTATTATGGAACTTCATGCAACCTTTGTAACACTTACAAAAAAATCTTGGTTCAATGAGTCAATCACCACACATCACATCAAAGATTTATGGGATTTGCCCATATTTCCAGTTACTATATAAGAGTAGTTTTCTTTAGGACTTTAAATCTTTTAAAGATGCAAAAATAAAATGCCTTTTTTATATCAAAAAAAAAAAACTGACTGGTAGGATTTTTAAGTCGATGGAATCATTATGTCTTCAACAAAACAAATAACTTCAGGCATACCTCAAGGTTCGATATTGCCACCCTTATTATACTCAATATATACTTCCGATTTTTCTCCACCTACGTTCATGAAAATTACATATTATGCTGATGACACCGCCCTTATTACATCTAGCAAACTCACTAAGGCACTGCTTAAGAAAATGAAAAAAAGTTTTGCAGTCTGTAAAAAGTACTTTAAGTGGAAAATAAAAATAAACCCCACCAAAACTCAGGCAATTATATTTCCCTACAAAAAATCTCCCAAGCGCTTACCAACCCGCCAACTAAGTTTTCGAAATGTAAGTATTGCATTCAAAAATAACGTTAAATATTTTAAAGTCTACCATGACAAGAAACTTAATTTTGCAAAAGTTTGTAAAAAAAAATCGCGTAAAATCATCAGAGCACTGTGGCCAATGATTAATAAACGCTCAACACTCAACCTACGGAACAAAAATTTTTTATACAGGATTGTAATCAGGCCAACTTTGACGTATGCAAGTGGTTCAAGGCATCAAAAACACATTAAAGAAACTCCAAATAATTCAAAACAAGTACCTTAAAATCATTAACAACAAACATTGGAGATACTCAACTCAACTTCTTCACAGTGAAACCGGCTATGAATTATCGACTTCACAACAAATATTACGAAACTATGGAAAATTCTCCTTATTACCTAATAAGAGAATGCAGAAAATCACCAAATTAGAAAAAATGTGTACATGTGTGTTATCGCAGGATAATCATCTGCATATTCATATTCATGCATATTTTCTAATAATACTTGCATTTTTTTTACTCTCATGTAAAGGTTTTTTTTCCTATTTTTCCTTTAAATAATGTTACATATATCAAACAATGTCAAGATCTGTGATTACTAATTATAATTCGTTGTAATATATTTAATTATATAAAATCTCGAAAATGTAAATACTGAATAACTAAATGTAAATAAAGATAAAATATAAAAATGAAAAAAAAAATGTCAACGGTAAGCGGTATAAAGACATGTTTATTACCTTTTATTATTATTCGATTAAATTGAATAGTATTGCAGACATGCAGATTTAGAAGTATGAGAGCACATGTTACACAATTCGCGATACAATCAACTTATTGAGAAAAACAGTTGACAAATTAATAATTTTTAAAATAAACCTGTTAACCGGCACGATAGAGGTCGGACCGAAAAAGCTAGCGGGCTCAAATTTTGCCAGAATATTTCTTATACACAAAGTTTGTTTGGTATAGAAAATGGGCTTAATCGGAATATTAGGAAGAGAGTTGTAGCTTGTAATGCAATAGTAGGAAAAAAAATCATGTTCTTCCAACATCAAATAAAATGGAATTGTGTCCAAACGCATTAACGTAGGTAGGAAAGGGGAATGCAGCAAGCAGGATCCGCCTCTAACATCCACACTCGTAGACCAATATGGTCCAATGTGTTTCAACTCATTAACGTAGTCATGAAATTTCGAATATATATTTCTTGAGTAAAAAATATATTTTTCCCCGAAAACTGCTTAAATCTATGAGTTAGGAAAAGAGTTATAGATCAAAATGTACGAAAATTTATACCGCGCAGTGTATTTTTCGGTATATTCAAAATTTAAAACCTAATAAAACTGACAAAATTAGATGTACGATTTTGAAATTTTGCGAAAATTGCTTTTTGGTCAAAGGCTTTGTACTAATGGAAAATAAATGTGACACGCCCACCTCCCATATAACTCTTTATCTTAAATTTATATAATTTCTCTATGGAAAAAGTTGTGGAAGAATAAAGGACTAAATTGAAATTGCTCGGTTGTATTTATTACCATAAACTCTGTTGACACGCCTACTTTTACGCCCACTACCATTGAAATACTAAATTTACTTAAACATTTTAATAGTATATCGAAGTTATACAAAAAAGTAATACATATTTAAGTATAAAGAGATTATTCCATAACGATTACTGTTAATAACAAATTAATAAATTTTGTGCTATAAAAGTACATCAAATTGGTGGTGGGTATTAAAAATTCGGCACAGCCGAATATAGTGTTCTTACTTGTTCATAGAAAAAATATTTGTATAAAGGGTGGGCCATCTATCGGTTTAAATTTGAACCAGCGGTTATTTCGAATCTGTCAAAACTTATGTCATTCTACTCTGTCACAAAACTTAGTATTTATCTTCGCTGAACAAAATGAATCGATTTACGCTTGAAGTCGTTTTCGCTCCACTAGATGGACCAAGAAGAAACTGCACGATGATGTCTATTTTGCAAAAACAAATCATCTTTTCAGAAGAAGCTCATTTTCATTTTGGTGGACATGGTAATAAGACAAATTGCTGTATTTATTTATTATGATTCCTACATAACACGACTAAGAGTCTTATAAATTATAGGGTAGGATTAGTAATTAGTATTTGGGGCTCACAAAAAATCAAATGAAGTCTTACAAAAGCCAATGCACCCACTACGAGTGACTGTTTAGTGCGGAGCCATCGCCCATGTTTTATTAAAAAAGAGAACGGCGCAACCATTACGGTAAATGTAAGCACCTGGTGCTTACCTGCTTCCAAGGGTGGGTGCATCTAGAAGACAAGATTTTTATATGCGTTTTCTACCTTTGTATGTAATTTTTTGGTATTGAAAAGCTCTAGGTTTATTCCTACTAGTAACACCTTAATCATGCCTTTCCAATACGAGCTGCTGAAAAAGGTATTAGCAAGAAAACTGCAATAGAATGAAGTCTGCACTCTACTGAGATAACATTGAAGTGGCAAAAGGTATTTTATATTTTTTTAAAATAAAATTTAAATTTATATAAACAGTTGTTTTTTGTATTGAGCTTCAGATCACTTTTTTTATAAAAAAATAGGTTTAATTTTATTTTCCGATATTTCGCTACCACATTGGGTAGCTTCTTCAGGAAAGTTTTTTTTTTGATTTATTTTGTATAGTTCCTAATCAATTTATTGATGAATTGTTAACAACTTTCAATTCATTTCATGACAGTATAAAATTTACTATTGAAAAGGAATGTAACTCAAAAATTCCTTATTTAGATACATTAGTTATAAGAAAGGATGAAAATTTGTTAATAGATTGGTACCAGAAGCCCACGTCTTCTGGAAGAAACATAAATTATTATTCTAAGCACCCAAAAGGAATGATTATTAATACGGCAAGAAATCTAATTGAGAGGGTTTTGAAAATAAGCGATAGAGCTTTTCATGGCTTAAAAAGGATATTTTAATTAATAATAGTTATCCGATCCAGTTGATTTGTAGATTAATATGTCAATATAGGAAACAAAACAATTTGGACGCAAGAACTGTTGTCGAAGAACCGTAAATTCATAAATCAGTAACTTATGTTCCTCTTTTATCTAAAAGATTGGAAAAATCTAAAATTTATGACAATAAGACCATAATGGCCCACAAAATGTATAACACACAGGAAAGGAAAATGGCTTTTATGATTTTGTACCAAGTATGAAAACAAAATGTACTTTTTAAGCCATGACGGCTTTTTTAATATTTATTAATAAAAACAGAAACTTAACAAAAATGTGTATAAAAATCCAGTTCACAATAAAAATATTAAATATTACATTCATAGGTACATACGTAGAGATCGGTTATTTAACAAATTTTATTTATTAAATACTTATAGATAATAAATTTTCTGTTGTTTTATAATGAAAACAACAAGAATTTGTTGACTTTAATAAATCCTTTGTCTGTATCAAATTTGAAACGTGTAGTCTATTTCTTTCCTTTGTTTAAATTAGGTTTAGAGAAAAAAAGTCATTCGACGTTGCCCGAGGAATGTGGAATAGACAGAATTTCTCTTACAATTCTTGAAATATCTGGGAACATGAACTCATTAATTATATTCTTCATCTGTGATACTTTAGACCAAAAATAGGAAATTTTTGAATTTTTGTGTGATCTAAGTTCATTCACATCAGCTAGTGCTCTGTACTGATTACACTGCTCAGCAGCAAAATCCTCCATTAAATAAAACTATGTGGACTATATGGATTTTGATGCGCTGAACTCAAATCCGTTGTCGGTTTTTTTCCATCAGATCGGGATTTTTTTTATGGGCGTGGCAAATTGTTCCCCCTAGATTAGTCAGGTACGGACACATATTTAATCCTAACTCGAGAACCAGTCATCCGATTTTCAAAAATAAAACACCAAAATATGTGTATTTAATTGTATTTATTTCAGTGGAATACAATTTTTCTCTATCTCTTATCATTTTGGAGTTATTTAGAAATTAATGGAGAAAAAAAATTTTTCGTGCAAAATTCGTAATATTTTTCAATTTAAAAATGGAATTAAAAAAAATATAAGGCAAATATTCAACATTTTAAACTTTTTTCTAAGAGCTACTTATCTTAGAAATAAAAAAGCCATAAACCATAAAAATTGGTTAAAAAATGTAGATTTTATTGTCAATTTACCGCAGGTAACCAATATTGTAATGCAACCAGCCTTACACATGACACATGTAACATTTGGTTAGGTGAGCAGGTAATGGAACTAAAGTACAACGGTATTTTACATAGTTCTTGTAATTAATATTTATAACAGTATTTTTCAAATACCTGTGATTTAAAATTAAGAACATTAGGGTAGATTCTGGTATTTATTGTATATATAGAAGCTAATGGGCAATAAGTAAGTCACTTTTAATTTGAATATCGTGCGGTTAGAATCGGCAACAGTAAATAGATCTTATAGTGTACTTTGTTACTGTGTTAAGAAATAAAGCAATTACAGAATCCACAAACGCTTTCATATTACAAAATGTCAAGGATTTGTAACAAATCTCCAAATTTATTTGTTACGTTTGTGGCAATCTAACTTTAAGTTTTCAACGGGAGACAATATCTTCCAAGGTTAAAGATGCTTACCGCCGTTATTTTGGGTTTCCTATCGATGATAAAGATAAAAATTGGCTGCCGAAAATATGTTGTAGTAGCTGTAGTAAGTCTTTAAGAGGTTGGTTAAAAGGAAGTCATAAGTCTTTATGAAGCCAGCGATTTGGAGTGAACCACAAAATCATCAAAATGATTGCTACTTTTGCCATACTAAAACACGTGCGTTTACGGAAACACCAAAAATAAAGTTATATATACAAATACTTCATGTGTCAAACGACCAGTTTTCCAGTTTACAAGTAAATTTTTACCTCCATTGCCTCCTACAGACGATGCAGAAGATGGGCTTTCTGCAGCAACTGAATCCACTTACGCCAGCATGGGTGTTTCTTCGCATTCATTTGGAAGTCCAACGAGTACACCTTATTTTCCGAATTAAGCTAATATGAATAACTTAGTTTGTAAATCAAGGCTTTAAAAAAACCAAGTCTGAGCTTCTTGCATCCCAATGAAAAGAATGGAGTTTGGTGCAAACAAACGTTAACGTCTCTTACTTTCGAAATAAAGAACAACCTTTTTTGATATATTTCAGCAAAGGGGAAGGTTTGATATTTTGCGATAATGCTGATGGAATTTTGCGACAACTGTGTTTCAGTCATAAATCTCAGGATTGGCGGCTTGTTACTTATTCATCCAAGACAAGTTTGAAAGCCATTTTACTTCACAATGGCAACAAATTTCCATCGGTTGCACTCGCGTATGCAAGAAATATGAAAGAAAACTATTGTAGCATTGTAATATACAAAAAATTAAATATTCACATTACTCATGGAATCTGCAGATGTCGTAGCAATGTTAAATGGATTGAAAAGTTTTATTGCTTCTTATGTGAATGGGATAGCCCCGCGAAAGAAAAACACTACAATGTTAAAATTTGACCGAAAAGAGTAAATTTTATTCCAAAAGAAAAAAATGTAGCAGAAGAGCCTTTAAATCAAAAGGAACAAACTCTTCTCTTCATATAAAACTTGGCCTAATGAAAAATTGTGTCAAAGCAATGAACGAGGATGGTAAAGCCTTTCTATACATTAAGAGCGAATTTCCTAGAATCAGAGATGCTAAGGTAAAAGAAGGCATACTTGTAGGTCCACAAATACGACAGCTTATGAAGGACGAGGTTTTTAAAACGAAATTGAATGATGCAGAAGAAAGAACATGGACAGCTTAAGCTACTTTTTTATTTTAACAATATTTCCTAAATAAAAATTAATAATTACTTATTAACAAAAATTTTATGTTATTTTAAATAAAAAAATATAGAGGCTGTAAATATTTTAATTATTTACTGTAATTTGAAGTTATTTACGAGTGACCACAGGGTGGGTGCTTTATGCGAGGCGTTGCTACAAAATTGCAATCTGGCAAATTTTTTTGCTTGTATTTGTTTTTGTTGTACGAAAATAGATAAAAGTAAAAAGTTGCCATTCATTGATGCTACAAGGCGCTTTAGTGCGCCCACTCTGACGTTGTTTGTTGCATTTAGGGTTGCCATCCGTCCTCTTTTCCCCGGACACCGTCCTCTTTTTTAGGGCATCCGGGGCAGTCCTACTTCTTTTTTAGCAAATGTCCGGGGTTGTCCGGCTTTTTGCACCTTCTCTGAAGTTTTTTTCTTACATTTAAACATTAAATCACAGGTCACAAAATTTATAAAAAAAATCTTTAGGTGCTCGTACAATTAGTTTTGAAAGAGTACAATTTTAAAACTTCTCTTTGTACAAAATTAGTTTTATTATCCTTAATTGTCGCTATTTATCGAAGTGGCCTATTTTAACTTGTCTTTGATTCTAAAAAAGTTCGGCAAAGAGGCCTGCTTGTCATCTGTGTGTTTTTCATAAAGTTTGTTTTCCAGATATAGAAGAAAGTCTTGAACAAAAAATATAGTAAGGGTATATAATTTTGATATGGATTCCCTAGAGTTTTACAAATATTTGAAGAGATGCGATGGTAATATATTGTCTCAAATTGGAAGTGTTGAAAAATATATGTAAAATTTTTAAAAGTGTACATTCCCGTTAATGAATGCAATGAATTTTTGTTGTTTTTATTTTCAACCATTAAATCAGAATGATATGTTCAGTTTGTATTTTTGTAAATAAAGTTTTTTCGTAAAAACAAATTTTGTTTTTGTATTTTAAATGGCGTCGTAAATGTTATCAAATTTAATTTTTTCAAATGTGTCCTCTTTTTTTTGGCAAATTTCCTACATTTTTTATGCTGGCGTCCTCTTTTTTTTTTAAGTAGAAATTGCAACCCTAGTTGCATTACACATATTTGGTCAATATTGGGTACCTGCGGTAAATTTACAATACAATCCACATTTTTTCACCGATTTTTATGGTTTATGGCTTTTTTATTTCCAAGATAAGTAGCTCTCAGAAAACAGTTTAAAATGTTGAATATTTGCCTTATAAATTTTTTAATTCCATTTTTAAATTGAAAAATATTACGAATTTTGCACGAAAAATTTTTTTTCTCCATTAATTTCTAAATAACTCCAAAACGATAAGAGATAGAGAAAAATTTTATTCCACTAAAATAAATACAAATAAATATACATATTTTGGTGTTTTATTTTTGAAAATCGGATGACTGGTTCTCGAGTTAGGAGGAAATAAGTCTCCGTACCTGACTAATTTAGGGGGAAAAATTTGCCACGTCCATAAAAAAAAATCCCGATCTGATGGAAAAAAACCGACAACGTATTTGAGTTCAGCGCGTCAAAATCCATATAGTCCACATAGGTTTATTAAATGGGAAGACAAAAAATGCTTTTTTGCAGAGCAGTGTTATTTATTGCTTCAAAGTTTGATTGTTCGTGTGGAAACATTTTCACCAGAAGAGGTACTATTGAATTTGTTTCTCCTATAATATCTTTTTCTGGAGTAAACTTATCGAATTATTTTGTATTTCATTATTAAAGTCCACATTACATGCTTACGAATCATAAGTAAAATAAAATACATATAACAACAGCCAAGGCGAATTCATGTACCAGGTGGTGCCAATTTAACAGAGGATTTTTGTAAGAAATTTGCAATAAAGTACTAGGCAGATTTTGTTGTTGCAAACTTGACACCACCTGGTATATGAATTCGCTTTGACAACAGCATTGCAACAAAAACAGAGAAGCTGACAGTATAAAATAAAACACACACAAACAAAAATAAACAGAACATGGACAAAATTATTGTTTCTATATATGACATTGGAATTTTTAAATTGTACCAAGTAGCTCGCGGTAGTACCACGGTACCAACAAGGTCAAAAATGTACCATAAAAAGTACAATTGTACCATGATTTCCATCCCTGATAACACATTAGGTAGTTTATTTAGTAAAACGAAAGATAAAATAGATAAATTAGAAAGGTCTAATTTAGGTTATAAAATACCATGTAGTGGTAATAATAATGAAAATTGTGATAAGGTACAACAAAAAATAAACTTAAAAATAGGTTAGCTGGACATAAGTCAGACCATAAAAACAGGAACACAACAACTGCACAAAAAACAGCATTATCATTACACTGCACTAATTCTAATCATTATCCTGATTTTGAAAACACAACAATTTTAAATATAGAGAATAATTACAGACGTAGATATTTATTGGAAATGTTACAAATTATAAAAGTACCATATTCACAAAGAATTAATTATAAAACAGATACAGCTAATGTTGCACAGAATTGTAGGCTATTAGTTAATAAGGTCTAGAATTATGTTAGTTTTTTAGTCAGTTAGTTTTAATGTAATATTTTATACATATGTATCTGTATTTTTTGTTTTGTATAATATTTAAACAGTTTTTGTAATTTGTAATATTTTATATGTATTTGAAGTTTTTGTTTTGCCGTAGAATACGTTTTACCTTACGGTATAGGGAGTCATGTCCGATTGTTATTGTTGTAATCTTTATTTCATTGATTATGAGGAAACGGGGAGATAACTTTTTTTAAATAACCTTTTTGTAGGTAAATGAAGATGTTATCTTTCGTTTGATATACATTTCATATTGGTTGATATCTTCCTAATATTTAAATTTCTCAAATGAAAATTGTTTAAACACATACACTCAAACATATGTCTGGTGTTTGGTTGAGTGTTTGAGTTTGTAGCGTGAACACAAACTAAGCTGCTGTTTCAGTGTGGACACAAGCCTTCGGCTGTTGTTTTGAATTGGCACTGTGTATATTCATCCAATTGTTTCTTAAGTGGACAAGGAAATGATGTTGTACATTAATGAAATATTCCCCTTTAACTACGCAAATCAACAGAGACTTCCCCGTTGATACAGATGTCAGTATGCTTATTGGTGGTGATTTTAACACAGATATAACTTCAAATACCAGATTGGCGAAATATATGAGCGATACATTTAATTTGGATTATATTCGAAACGATGCTCCCACAACTTTTGATAACACAACCATTGACATAGTTTTTGCGAGAAATTTGAATGTTAATTTAAAAAAATATTTATCCTATTTTTCCTATCATAAGCCCATATTATCAAAAGTAACTTTCAAATAATCAAATTGATTTGGGTCTGTTATTTATCATTTATCCTTACTCTTTTAATTTAAAAACATATTCTATCATATCCTATTTTTCCTACCATAAGCTTATGTATATTATCAAAAGAAACTATCAAATAAATAAATTCATTTACTTATGTATATTATTTATCATTTATTGTTATATATGTTTTCTGTCTTATCGGATGGCGTATTCGTTAAACGTTAAACTTAATGGCCGTGTCTCTGACACAGCCTGCAGGGACAGTCCATGACCGAAGGCCTCGGAGAACTGTCTGCTGTTTTTTTCTATTATATTTTAAATGTTTACAAAAATAATTTTCCCGCCTTTTTTAAAAAAATTGTAAAATTGTTGACAAAAATATTTTTTGTGATATACATATGTATGTACAAGGTGGATTGATTGGATTCGCCTTGTGTATGTAGGTATTTGAATTTTCGTTTGTTATTTTAAATGTAAACAAAAAATTTTCCTGCCTTTTTTTAGAAAAAAAATTTTGTTTTTTGAATTGTTCACTGAAGAAGCTACCCAATGTGGTAGCGAAATATCGGGAAAAAAAATTATAACTATTTTTTATAAAAAAAGTGACCTCAAGCTCAATACAAAAAGAACTGTTTATATAAATAAAAAAGATTGAAAACATTCATTTATTATATAAAATTTAAATTAAAACAGAGTATTTTTTATGAATGTTTAATCTTACCTGATAGTGAATAATCATTATGACGACTCTCAGAGTCTCTAATTAAAAATGCTCCGTGCTCATTTTCTGGCAGTAATAGTTTCTTTTCAGCCTCAATGCGTTTGATTTTACGGAAGTACCAACTGCAATTAAAAATTATACATAAAATTTAAATCTGTAATAACCAAATTAATATACACATATAAAAAACTTAATGGTTATTCTATTGATTTGGTTTTAATTCATAAAAAGTTAAGTAATAGCCTTTTTACACTTGCTCACATCTTAGCGGAATGCGTAGATGTTGAAAATAATAAAAAAAAAAACTTGTTTACATTTGCAACATCTTCCATCTGTTATTATACTTATTTTACATATTTGCGCAAATAAAAATTAAAAAAAAAAATGAAATTTAAAAATTCTTTAGTAATAGTATTAATAATTGCCCTTGGAAAGCAATATGCAAATTTCGTTAAATTTTGTTAGAGGATGAAAATAATTAAAATATCTTATTTTATACGACATATTTCAAGTCCCATCGTTGTATGTATTTTTTTGCGCTTATAGTTTTTTTCTAGTGATGGTATGTTTTTTTTGCAGCAATTTCTAGTGAAGACACTAAAATAATCGAAAGATGTTGAGAGGAACAAAATTATATAGGAATGTATTTTTGAGACAACATCACTCATTTACTATATTGACATCGCTTCGACTCGACACTAAGTAAGTTGATAACTTTCTTTAATATTTCTATTTCCACTAAATTGTTTCTTCTTATTACGATTTATATGAAAAACAAGTAACAGTGCTATATTCGGCCGTGCCGAATCTTATATACCCTTCACAACGTGTAGTCATGCAATAAAATTGTTTGTATCACCATTCATCCCATATAAAATACGTGCATACGTACACGTTAGAATAAATGTGGCATCAAATCCCAGCTGAGCCAAAAAAATTTTATTTTATTTTATTTAATATATTATTTATATTTTATTATTTTTTTTTATATTTTTTTTAATTTTTTTTTAAATTTTTTTAAAAAATTTTTTTAGAAAAATTTTTAAAAAATTTTTTAAAATTTTTTTTTAAATTTTTTAAAAATTTTTTTTTTGTAGTTTTTTTTCTTATTTTTAATATTTTTTTTTTTTGTAATTTTTTTTTGTTTGGTATGTTTTTTACATGTATGTATGTATGTATGTTGTTGTTGTAATTGTGAAAAAAAACGAGGTGGTCGTGGTTTTTTGCTCATATCTCAGAAAGTTATGGGGCGATTGTGCTGAATTTCAATAGCGATTCATTCCTGGATATTTCCAAGAGATTGATACCATATACAGATCTGAGGAACATATAGTTGCTTCTAAAAGTTGATTTCAACCAACACACGGACAGACGGGCAGACGGTCAGGGCTTAATCGACTCCTCTATTCATAAGCTTTCAGAAAATATATACTTTATGGGGTCGGAAATGAAAATTGTAGAAATTACAAACGGAATGACAAAGCTATATATACCCTTGTGCACCACAGGTGAAGGGTATAAAAACAAAGAATATAAATCAATTATACGTAAAACAAGTAAGAGTGCTATATTCGGCCGTGCTGAATCTGATAATACCCTCCACCATCATGTACATATGTAGGTATAATCCCACATCGTAGCTTAACCTATATTTCATGTTATACGCCATTTTTCCTTATTATTTCATATACATACATATCATTTAGTTAGTATGGAATTTACCAACATCTGTTTTTCCTGTATTCTTTTTTGCACGTCATTACCACCCGTTTTTTTTAACGTTTGCCTTTAGCTTAAGATGTCGGTAAAGCAGTTTTTGCAATAATGCAGTTGCATTATATGTCACATGTTTTTTTAAACAAGTTGGTATTAGTTTCAGCCGTTGGCTAAAATCTCTGCTGCTGCAAAGCAGTCAGCGACACACTATGCTTCGTCCCATCAAAAATAAAAAAAAAACAAGTAAGAGCACTATATTCGGCTGTGCCGAATCTTTTATACCCACCACCAATTTTGTGTACATTTAAAGCACAATATTTATTATTTTGTTAATCATTATGGATTATTCTCTTTATAATAAAATATGTATCACTGTCTTTGTAGAGGGTGGTTAAATTTTAAGGGCGCATGTTGAAGGTGAACTACACCTAGTCTTTAAATTTGATTTCTGCACTTCACTTGACATTTCTCAATCTCAAACTTTCTCAATTTGATCCGTGGAAAGATACGCAAATTAGCAACGCTTTAAAGTTATTCAGGTTTTTTATAAAAATGGGCGTTCAAATCAAAATGCATTTTGTGCACTTGATAATTCTTTTGATTAAAATAATCGTTCAAATTCGTCCACAATCGGGAGAATTGTAAAAAATATTAAAATTTCTGCAAAACAGGTCTATATAAAATGTTAGAAAATCTGTAAATGGCGTCTTAGTTCGTTGAATGGGAACCATTGCTCTTTTTTGCGATAGTGTGGCAAAAGAGCAGTCAACCTCGACTCATTATCGTGCCCAACAATTGATCATCAACATTGTCATTGAAAATTTGGACCATAAGATAGAGAAGCGACGCCAAGGATGGAGGGGAGGGGCGTGGCAGTTGGCCGGTATTTTGTTAAATACATAATTGAACCGTACAAATATTAACATTATAAAAAGAAATGATAATAATTTCTTAAAAAATTTGTGTTTTATTTAAATTCAACATCGGCCCTTAAAATTTAACCACCCTTTATAACTTCGATATGCTACTAAAATGCTTTTGTAAATGTAGTCTTTCAATGAAAGTGGGCGTTAAAGTAGGCGTGTCAATAAAGTTTCTGCTAATAAATACAACTTAGATATTTCAATATAGTAATTTATTTTCCCAAAAATTTTGTCAATAGAGAAATTACATGAATTTAAGATAAACCGTTATATGGGAGGTAGGCGTTAAAGTGGGCGTGTCACCTAAACTTTTTGGCACAACAATTACATTGATTAGAAGGATATATGTAGCAAATTTCATCATCATACCTCTAATTTTGTCGGTTTTATGAGCTTTTGAATTTCATTAACGGTAGATAACATGAAAAGTGGGCGTTAAAGTAGGCGTGCCAAAGTTGGTTTTGCTAATGAGTACAACTTAGATGTTTCAATATAGTCCTTTATTATTCCAAAATCTTTATTAATAGAGAAATTATATGAATTTCGGGTAAAACGTTGTATGGGAGGTGGGCGTAAAAGTGGGCGTGACACATTGATTTTCCGTTACAAAAAAGCCTCTCACCAAAAAGCAAAGTGTGCAAAATTTCAGAGTCGTACATCCAATTTTGTTGCTTTTATGACGTTTTTGTTTTTAAATATACCGAAAAATACACTGTGCGGTATAAATTTTCGTACATTTTGATCGATAACTCCTTTCTTATTGCATGGATTCAGACAATTTTCGGGGAAGAATATTGTTTTTACTCAGGAAATATATATTCATATATTAGTAGTTTGATGAGTCTACGTTAATGCGTTTGGACACAATTCCATTTTATTCGATGTTCGAAGGACACGACCTACTCTTGCTTTTCGAGCTATAACTCTCTTCCTAATATTCCTATTTAGCCCATTTTCAATACCAAACAAACCTTGTCTATAAGAATTTGTCTGGCAAAATTTGAGCCCCCCAGTTTTCTCGGTGCGACCTCTATCGTGCTTTCAACAGACGGACGGACATAGCTAGATCGTCATCAAATCAAACCCTGATTCAGAATATATATACTTTATGGGGTCTAAAATGGATATTTCGATGTGTTACAAACGGAATGACAAAATGAATATACCCCCACCATTTTTGTGGTGGCGGGTATAAAAAAAATTTTGTATGAAATTGCGTTTAAATACAAATTTTTTCAAGATAAGAAGGTATCTCAAATAAGTATTTACAAAAATATTTTTTTTGTTTCCTTTTTCGCCACGGGATGTCGCTAAACTCAGAGAATTTTATGCAAAAATGACTTAATAGAAAAATGCTTTTTTGTTGTTTCATAAAAACTATTCCCAAAAAATAATTTTTTCAAATACTGGTACGAAATTTTGTTTTCAAGTACTTTAATGTATTTGTAGTTAAACTAAAATAAAGTATTTAATATATGTTTACAAAATCACTTTTTTTATTGCTTCGAAAAACAATTTTTTTTTGTTAAAAATCCAAATATCTTTGAAGATTGATGGAGTATAAAAAAATTATATAATATAAAAATTAGTGCTTAATTTTTACAACTTAGAAAAAAAAATCGTTTTTTTAAATGCCTAAATTCAGTAGTGTTTAATATCATTGTGCAACATGATTTAATATTTTGAATGGTTACAAAAATTAATGTATGCCATTAATACACCAAAATCCCCGAAGGATTTTGAAAATTTAGCTCTAGTTTTTTTAAGGCACAATGAAATTTTTAAGTTTTTTAAAAGGCGTTTAGAGTATTTCTTGCTAAATGAGGTTTATAATTGTTTTAGTGAAATTTTTAAATGCAGTGTTTTGCGGCAAGCAATTAATGAATTACATCCAAATGGTTTTCCGTCTTTGTATGCGTTGCGAACCGAAAAGCAAAAATGAGTACCAGCTATATTAACAACGGAAATTTCGGTAGAAGTGGACTTAAAAAGCATAATGCGTAGAACAGCAACAAGTATATTTGAACCTTGTGATGTTTAAGAAGATATAAGTATAATACCGTTAATTTGTAAGTGGGGTATAGATGGTAGCTCCGGCCGCTACATATAAAAGTTTTAAACACGAAGAAGTTTCTTACGAAATGCATTTTACAATAACAGATGGTGCAGTTGTAAATATTTTAAGCGATACAAATTCATCAAGTAGGTGTTTTATTTGCAATGCAAGTCCGACGGAGTTGAACGGCATAAACCTTTCAAAAGCTCCAAATTTGGACAATTACAAATATAAACTTTCAACGCTTCATTGTTGGATAACATTCTTTGAATGTTTGCTATTGAGAAATATGATGATGCTTTTTTTGCCTTTATATCTTTTTCTTTAAAAGTTTTTTTATTTTAGATGTGATAATATACAATTACTAAGTTAAGCTGTTACAATTTTTGTCTCGAAATCGAATACAAATAAAAATGTTTCTTTTATTAAAACATATTCTTTTTTTATGATTTTTTAATGACGTTAACACATTGCTAGTTTTCCCCTTTAGTTATTTCAATTATTTTATCTTTAGAATATCCTTATATTTTTTATTTTTGCTAGAGCATTTTTAGCCTTTTTAACCTATTTTTCAATAAATGATGTTTTTGTATTTTCCACATTAATAATCCGAATCGAAAGAAATTTGGCATAAATATATACATATATACATACATGTATACATATGTATGTATATTACAAATATCAATTTACCTACCAAATTTTATTACGATTGGATTTTTTTTGTAGGTGTTTTAGCGTTTTTAAGAAAAAGGATGTACCTAGGACAGGACTTTGAGTCCTTAGTGCGATTTAAATAAAAAAAAAAAATACACACGTTGCTAGTTGTATGTGTATCAGCATTACCCCTTTTTGTAATTTTAAAGGCATTATTGAGGCTAAAATTACATTTTTTACTTTCAGGACATATGGGAGGTAATCGTGTCCTTGGAACGATTTTGTTAAAAAATTTTCTTATCTAAGCTATTTTATGATAGTGTACTAAATTTAAGAAATATCTGATAACTCCTTCTATTTTTGTCCATTGGTTATATGGGAACGAAGCGCAGTGCGACGGTTACCTGTAAAAGTACGATTTTGACCGACATGTAGAATTACATACATATGCCTCACAAATTTTAAAGTCAGATGTAAAAATATGCCGTTTACATACATATATGTATTTCAGAAATAATATCCAGTGCACTCGCGAAAACGTGAACACTCGAAAGTGTGAACGTCTCAGAAACGTGAACAAATTTATTTTTCCACAGAGTACTCTAAAACGCGAACAAAATCTGAAAGCTTTAAAACGTGAATACTTTTTATTTATTGTTTTTAATCTGTTTTTAAATTGGGAAATCACCGAATTACATGTTACTTGTTTGTTTACATACGATTAAACGTTTTTTTTTTTTTCATTTATGTAAATTCTCCAAGTCAGCATGGATGACATGTAAAATTTTTTTTTGACTGGTTTCACCAATGTTTTGTTAAAGAGGTAGATTTCAAACGACAAATTAAAAATTGAAAACTTTGTAATAATTTTTTGCTTTAGGTTACTGAGTTCTTGACTAAAAAGGGGCTACCATTTAAAGCCCTTCTGTTAATAGACAATGCTCCTTCACATCCACCTGAATCCCAATTGATTTCTGATGACGGATCCATTTGTGCAATGTTTTTGCCTCCCAACGTCACATCGTTAATTCAGCCCATGGACCTAAATGTTTTTAAAATAACAAAATTGTATTATAGAAACAGTCTCTTAACAGCAATGGCTGGAAAACAAACAGAATTGTTAGATTCTATTAAGGTGTCAACTATAAAAAATGCAATTAATCTTTTGGACTCAGCATGGAGTAGAATTTCGCAACAAATTTTAAACAAATGCTGGAAAAATATTTTGAATTTAGTTTCGGAACAAGATGACCCCGATGATAATATTCCCTTAAGTGTTTTAAGAGAGAGGATATCTCCTCCAGAAATAAGACAGCGGTTCTACTTCTTCAGGCGCTGAATTCTTAGGTTTGTTTTATTATAGGTTTCAGTGTTTTTTTTTTTTATAGAATTTAATTAAAATTTAATTACAGATTGATGTTACTCTTTCCACGGTCAAAAATTGGAACAACAATCCTGAAGAAAATTGCACAGAAGTAGAAGGTATTGAAATTCAGGATGATACCGATGATGATGATGATGATTCGATTATATTCCAGCCAGAAGTTACAATTAAATCCAAGGAAGCTATAGAAGCTTTGGATAAGGCTTTGATATGGGCTGAAACGAGATGGTAGACCAAAGTGACATTAGAGTGCTGAGAAACCTTAAAGAAAAAGCTCTTTTAAAGATGGCAAAACAAAAAACTTACCAAAAAAAAATGACTGACTTTTTCCTTTAAACTTTATTTAACTGATTCTTAATTATCCAATCAAAAAAATTTACCTGTTAGTTTTAGTTTATTTTTTTTTGTTGTTTTTGTTAATTAAACTTGAATTTCTTGTATCCTTTATTTTATATTATTTTTTTGTTATTTATCGAACGAATATACATATTGCATTTTATGTTTTGTTATTAAAACTTTATAAAATAATTAATTTAAAATAGTGATTAGCATTTTTTTTTATTAATATATAATATTTTATACTAAATAGGGTAACATTTTGTTTTAAATTTAGGTACTCGATAACGTGAACAAACTCGTAAATGTGAACTGCCTTGGTAAAAATTAGTTCACCTATCGCGAGTTCACTGTATATGTATTTTTACTGATCTCTAAATGTTATATATGCTAAAAAAAAAAATAAATCGAGAAGAAGCTTACAATAAACATAAAACTGTCAAAACAAATTTCTATTTAAGTCCCCCACAAACTCTCATAAAAATTAGATACTTAATATTAAAATCAGGGTATATTATGACCGGGCTTGGCAAACTATAACTTTATAACTTGAAATATTATGTACATACATATGTATGTATTTTTGCGTTAACACTTTAAGTTTGTGTGTGGTGTGTTTGTATGTAAGAGCAAACAATAATACTATTTTTAGCTTGAAAATTGCAAAAGCAAAGGAAAATGATTAAAAGAAAACCTAAAAACGAAGAAAATAACGTTTATTTATAAGTTTTTTGTGTTTACAAATTGGCTTTATCCGCTTTAAAAACGTTTTGCGTTAATGGTACCACAACATCCTGAAGAAGCTGAATTCATACATCGTTTTGTTAATATTTACTTTGTTCTTTAGTACTGCATTAATCACTAAAACGGTAAGATGCACGACGTGACGTATTCATCTACGCGTATATCAAATACAGAAAGATAGAAATAATGCTCTAAACTTTAATGATTATGTTTTTTACGTATATGTATTGATTTACGATGCATATGTATGTGTGAAAGCCGTTAATATTTAACATTCATTCATTTTCAAATAAACATCTGGCGTCCGTAAATTGCAATATTTTGTATACTCTTTAACAATCACTACAGAAAAATTAAATGGACTATCATTACAACAGCCACAAAGATCATCGTAATCATTGATAGATAATACCTATTTATTTTATTATTTTTTCTTCTTATTCCATATTCCATCAACGTTGTCATATATTTTATTTGTGTATCTGGTCTTTCAGTGTCGTTTATTTTATTTTAAAACTTTCTGTTATTTATACATTTTTAACATTGATATGTTTTTACAAACTTTTATTAAAAATCAAGCTTGATACACTAAAAACTAGAACTAGAAAAACAAGTAAGAACACTATATTCGGCTGTGCCGAATTTTTTATACCCACAACCAATTCTATGTACTTTTATAGCACAAAATTTATTATTTTGTTATCAACAGTAATCGCTATGAAATGTAAAATTTTCTTTGCATAACTTTGATATGCTTTTAAAATATTTTCTTAAATTTAGTGTTTCAATTAAGGTGGGCGTTAAAGTAGGCGTGTCAATATAAAAATATATATACAACTTAGATATTTCAATATAGAGTCCTTTATTCTTCCAAAAATTTTGTCCATAGCGAAATTATATGAATTTAAGCGTTATATGGAAGGTGGGCGTGTCACATTTATTTTCCATTAGTACAAAGCCTTTGACCAAAAAGCAATTTTTGCAAAATTTCAGAATCATACATCTAATTTTGTCAGTTTTATTACATTTTAAATTTTGAATATACCGAAAAATACACTGCGCGCTATAAATTTTCGTACATTGTGATCTATAACTCCTTTTCTAATGCAAAGATTTAAAAATTTTTCAGGGAAAAATATTTTTTAATCGAGAAATATACATTCGAAATTTCATGGCTCTACGTTAATGCGTTTGAAAACAATTGTATTTTATTCCATGTTGGAAGGACATGGTTCTTTTGACCTACTCTTGCATTACGAGCTATAACTATCTTCCTAATATTCTGATTTAGTTTACTTTCAATACCAAACAAACCTTGTGTGTAAGAAATATTTTGCAAAATTTGAGGCCCCTAGCTTTTTCGATCCGACCTCTACGTGCTTTTAACAAACGGACAGACGGACGGACATAGCTAGATCGTCATAAAATCAAACCCCGATTCAGAATATGTATGTCTATAAACTTTATAGGTTATAAAATGGATATTTCGATGTGTTACAAACGGAATGACAAAATGAATACACCCCCATGGTGGCGGGTATAAAAATTAATACACTATTGTTAATAATCCTAAAAAATTTCATTTTATCATGAACAATGTCAGATATACAAAAATAAAAAATCAAGTAAGAGTGCTAAGTTCGGCAGTGCTGAATCTGATAATACCCTCCACCATCATGTACATATGTAGATATAATCCCACATCGTAGCTTAACCTATATTTCATGTTATACGCCATTTTTTATTATTATTTCAGGAACAAAGTATTCTTCAAGCCATTCAGTAAATAGACCTGCTGTCATCCAGGCCTTTTTATTCGTCCTCCAATGAACCGGTAACTCTTGAATGTTTTTTCCTCTCAAAGCACGTGCCTTAATGATCGGTTAATTAAAGAAGGCTTTAAAATTTTGTCACCAGAAGCGTTTCTACACAATAAAAATGTTACCTGATCCTTAGCAACTTTAAAACTACTAGCAATTTTTTCGGATTTTGCTATAAAAGTTCTGGAAAATAATAGGATAGGTTAAAAAGAAGGGCACTAAAATCCGACAGGTATATACTTATGTCCAATTGGCATGTTGTGCGCTCCATATAAATAGTATATTTGGGATAGAAAGATAATGGAAGAGAAAGAGAAGCAGACCAATCCAGAGTCTATGGCGGGAATCGAACCTGCAACCCCCAAACTAGCAGACCACACATTACTAACTAGTGGTGCCCCGGTGGAACTGAGGTCCTTCATAAATACTGGATTTTGTAATGGTAACCAAACCGAAGTAGTCTATATTGACTTGAGTAAAGCTTTCGACAAGGTTAACCATGATTTATTGTTATTGAAGCTTAAAAACTTAGGATTTCCGGGTTACCTTTTAAAATGGATTAGCTCTTACTTAAAGGTTCGGAGACTATGTTTTTTTTATAATGACTGTATATCAAAACATATTTAAGTAACTTCCAGAGTTCCACAGGGAAAGTCATCTGGGCCCATCCTATTTTTATTGCTTATAAATGATCTTCCAAAGGCTATTCATCCAAATAGCAATATTTTAAAGTTTGCTGATGATGTTAAGCTTTATTCATGGATTAGAAATGATGAGGACAGTTTTGATTTCCTGTTTTAAATAATTTTTTTTGTTGGTGTACGGTAAATCTTATTAGTGTGCGACCGAACGTTCGGGTTCGGTTACGGAGTTTGCCAAAAAAGTATGTTCGGCCAAAGTTCTGTGTTCGGCGAAATTCTTACCTAACACCGAACATTTTTATGAAATCAGATATTCATTATCATGTGTGTGAAAATAATTCGAAAACAATACAACCATGCTTCTTTCTATATGATTATTAGTACGAAAAAATACAACGATGACAAAAAATTCTTAAATGTGACAAATTTTTTGTGTGCAGTAATTTTTAAAAGACGCTAAAATCTACAAAAAAAAGCACTTTATTCGGCTGTGCCGAATCTTTTATACCCACCACCAATTTTGTGTACATTTAAAGCACATTATTTATTATTTTGTTAATCGCTATGGAATAATCTATTATCATAATAATAAAATATGTATCACTTTCTTTGTAGAGGGTGGTTAAATTTTAAGGACGCATGTTGAAGGTGAACTACTTTAAATTTGTTTTCTGCATTTCATTTGACATTTCTCAATTTCAGACTAACTTAATTTGAACCACGGAGAGATACACAATCGAGCAACGCATTAAATTTATTCAGGTTTATTATGATAATGGGCGTTCAAATCGAAATGCATTTTGTGCACTTCGTAATTCTTTTGGTCAACATAATTGTTCAAATTCGTCCACAATTGCGATATTTTGTTAAATACATAATTGAACCATACAAATGTCATCATTATAAAAAGAAATGATAATAATTTCTTCTTAATAACTTCGATATGATAGTAAAATGTTTTCGTAAATTTAGTCTTTTAGTGAAAATGGGCGTTAAAGTAGGCGTGTCAATAAAGATTCTGCTAATAAATACAACTTAGATATTTCAATATAGTCCTTTATATGGCAGGTAGGCGTTAAAGTGGGAGTGTCACCTAATCTTTTTGGCACAACAATAACATTGATTAGTAGGATATATGTAGCAAATTTCATCATCATCCCTCTAATTTTGTTGGTTTTATGAGCTTTTAAATTTCATTAACGGTAGATAACGTGAAAAGTGGGCGTTATAGTAGGCGTGTCAAAGTTGTTTTTGCTAATGAATACAACTTAGATGTTTCAATATAGTCCTTTATTATTCCAAAATCTTTATTAATAGAGAAATTATATGAGTTTTAGGTAAAACGTTATATGGGAGGTGGGCGCTGCAAAAAAGCCTCTCACCAAAAAGCAAAGTGTGCAAAATTTCAGAATCATACATCTAATTTTGTCCGTTTTATTAGGTTTTAAATTTAAAATATACTGAAAAATACACTGCGCGGTATAAATTTTCGTACATTTTTATCTATAACTCCTTTCCTTATGCATAGACGTAAGCAATTTTTGGGGAGAGATATAGACTCGAGAAATATATATTCGAAGTTTCATGGCTGTACGTTAATGCGTTTGGACACAATTCCATTTTATTCGATGTTCGAAGGACACGGTTTTTTCGACCTACTCTTGCATTACGAGGTATAACTCACTTCCTAATATTCCGATTTAGCCCAAACAAACCTTGTCTATAAGAAAGATTCTGGCAACATTTGAGCCCCCTAGCTTTTTTGGTGCGACCTCTATCGTGCTTTCAACAGACGGACAGACGGACGGACATAGCTAGATCGTCATCAAATCAAACCCTGATTCAGAATATACTTTATGGGGTCTAAAATGGATATTTCGATGTGTTACAAACGGAATGACAAAATGAATATACCCCCACCATTTTTTTGGTGGCGGGTATAAAAAACGTTAAATTTTATTTGGGCAATCTATATATATAAAAGTGAAACTCTGTGTGTGTGTGTGTTAGCTATAGACTCCAAAACTGTAAAACCGATCTGGCTCAAACTTTGGTAAGTTGTTGTACACATACCAGGGAGTGTTTATGGGTGGAAAAAAGTGGGCGGGGCTACGCCCACAAAAAATTAGTTATCATTTTAAGCTACTTGCACATAACCGATTTTTCTGAAACTTTGCACACATATCGAGCTCTCATGACTAAATAATTTCGTGATTAGAAAATTGGGCGGGGCTACGCCCATAAAAAAGTTTTAATTTTGAGCTACTTGCACTGGACCGATGTTTATGAAACTTTGCACACATATTGAGCTGTCATGACTATATAACATCGTGATTAGAATGGTGGGCAGGGCGACGCCCATAAAAAGTTATAATTTTGAGGTACTTGCTCTGAACCGATTTTTGTGAAACTTTGCACACATATTGAGCTGTCATGACTATTTAGTTTCGTGTTTAAAAAAGTGGGCAGTGCAACGCCTATTTAAAAAAGTTATAATATTCTGATTTTTGCACTTGATATTCAATTTAAATTCAGAATGCATTTTTATTCATTAAGGGGCGTAGCAACGCGCGCCGGGCTTTTCTAGTACATACTAAATATTACATATTTATAAAAAAAAACTCACATTTCTCAAACATACATAAATGTTTATTCTGTGAATTTCAAGTTAATCTATAGTTTTGGGTTGACTTTATAATAAATAAAATGTCTAATCCAATTGGGAATCTTTTGGAGAAAAATGGACCAAGCGCTCAATGCAAATGTTCCACCAAACAAATGTCAATGGGGAGTTCATTACCAAGCAAACAAACTACTACCCTACAGATAATATTGGGCTACGTGGTCCATTTTATCTAAATTGACTACTTACAACATGGTCCTATGTTATGCAGTCATGGACCATATCATTTTCAAACAAGAGACTATAGTTGAACGACAAGTGTTCGTGTTTTAACGAACATGTATAATGGTCGTGTAGGTGCTCCATCGTGTAGTGACAAACAGTAGTTTTGAGACTACTCCGATGGGTTATATAGTCCAGCCCTAGGACATCGTAATGTTAAATCGACCATGTTTTCTCCATACATTTGGGTTACCTTTGGACTAGTCCTAGTCTATTATGGAGTACACTTTACATGCGTGTATGGACTACTCCCGTATCTGCAGGGTACCAACATAAAACGCCACTTAGAGAAAATACACCCACAAAAATTCAAAAAATACAATATACAGGTATTAAAGCACCAAATAGAAAAAATAAGATTTATAAAGCCTGTAGAAAATCAACCATCTTTGGCAAACTTTTTGGAAAAAGCTAGAAAAGAAATGTGGCTGGAAGATTCCAAAGTGTCAAAGAATATTGACACTTTGGAATCTTGCTAGTGAGCAATTATTTAGTGCTGCTGGACAACTTTATTCAGACCGAAGAAATAATCTACATGGCATAAATGCTGAAAAATTGCTTTTTAGCCATTATTATATAAAAATACTAAATTTTGAGTACTAATATGTATACTGTATTTAACTCCTGTACTATATTGAACTTTTTCTATATTTTTTATATTTTCTGTTTTTTTTTAACAAAAGCAATTGCTAATTGTTTTTTAACTATAGAATAGTTTTACTACTTTAAAGTGCAATTTATCTTCTAATTTTTCATCTTTACAAAAATATAAATGTTATGAATTCCTGAAATTTTATTTTGTTTAAATAAATAAATTAAAAATCGTTAAGATTTAATGACAAAAAGTTCGGGTTAGGGTTCGGCCGAACTTTGCAAAATTTACCGAACTTCGGGTTAGGGTTCGGGTTAGGGTTCGGTCTGAAAAAGTGCGTTCGGTCGGACACTAAATATTATGGAATTGAATTTAACAATATGCAAATATATTACTTTCTGCAGATATTCACCAATTTTAAATGTTTACTCTCTAAATGGCTCTAAATTATATGTTGTTGACTCGTTTTTAGATCTTGGAATTCTCTTTTTTATGTAAAAATAATTTAAACTATCATGTAACAATGAAAAGTAAATAAAGCTAATGGAATATTAAGTTTTATAAAGCGTTGGACTAAGGAATTTAATGATCCTTATGTGAATTATATCTTATTCACGTCATTGGTCCCCAATATGAAGTGTATATTCAAAAACTTGAATCAGTCCAAAAACAGTTTTTGCTGTTCTGCCTTCGTGACTTGCCTTGGAATCCTAATATCAACTTACCGTCATATCGAAGTCGTTTATTACTCATTGCGCTCCCAACGTTACAAGGCCGAAGAATTTTGCATTTGTCCTGAATCTAATTCAAGGTAAAATTAATTCTGCATATCTTCAACGTAAAATATGCATCAATGTTCCTATCAGGCAGCTCAGATTTTATGAACCGTTATATGTACATAAAATTTTACCGATCAAACTACTTAAACTTTGAAGAATTTGTGCTGAGGTAAAAAGCTCTACGCACACATCGACTTTTCTGATAATGCTGCTGTAACTAGAGGAAAGCTGAAAAGGCTTCTGAATTCAAATGCTTATATCTAAGGATGTTTTTGTCTTTTTTTGTTCATGCAATTATTGTTTTCTTAAAAAAAAAAAAATTATGCTCAACTGTGAATTTTTATGTAGGTTTAATTAAATAAATAAATCAATAATCTCATTATATACAAGATAAAGCGTCCGCCAAATAACTTTTTTTTTTTTTTTTTTTGGAAATGCTATAAAAAAGTGTAGTTGCCAATATCCTCCTCTTCAATTTTTGTGAACAAAAATTTGTTTAGCATGGCCATTTACTACGGCCACACCTTGCTCATTTTCGAAGAAAAATTGCCCAATTATGCCTCTGGACCGAAATCCGCACCAAACAGTGACTCGTTTTGGGTGTATCGGCTTTTCAATGTATGCGTGCGGGTTTCTGTGTTCCCCAAATGCGACAATTTTGCTTGTTTACATACCCACCAAGATCAAGATGAGCTTCATTTGAAAAGATGATTTTTTTTTTGGCAAAATCGATCAAAGTAATGTCGCAATATTTCCCAGCATTGTTCAAGCGTATACACAACCATATTCGTTCAGCGGAAGGATAAAACTAATTAACTGTCACATCAGACATGAGCTAAGTGTTACCATTCACGAAATAAGCATTAGATGAAAAAAAAAAGTTTGATGGCGGGCCCTTTAAATTAATTGTACAAAAATAGGGCAGAAGAAAGAAAAATTAAAAAAAAAAATGACAAAAGCTTTCACAGTTTACGATCGGTATCGGATAAAGAACTTTCCTGTATGCTAGCTTCCGATTTAAATCTTGAAACCTACAAGATTGAGTTTGAAACAATTCTATGAGTTGTTCTTCTTTGTTTCGATATATTTTAAGCTATTACAATCTTTCCTTTGTAGTTTTCCCTGTTTCTGTGAGCAAACGCGAAATTTTCCTTTCACCAATTCATACCGATTTTTGGTTGAAAACGAATAAACTCACATCATAGTTTAATGTAAAAATTAACATTAAATATTTACAAAACAAAATTGCAGAGTGAGCGTAATCAAAGAAACAAAAAATTTTATTATTAATTTTTTATATAATTGAGCTTAATATCCCATTGCTTCTGACTTTTATTTTAAGCTCACTAACAAAAATATATCCCTTTATTAAACTTTATAAAAAAATAAACACAGAAACAAAGATGTCTTTTATTTCATTTAGCAGAAATTATCTTTTAAATTAATATTTTTTTATTCTAATAAAGAACATTATAAAGCTGATAGATGCAAACGATAACTGAGTATTTGCATTTACATTCGTATTCGCTTTCCTGAATACATATTTATACTAATATCAATTTTCATATTGATAGCAACATAATTAATTCAAATGATGTTTTATCCACGTAATATTAATAAAATAATATCTATAGGCGTATAGGTCGATTATTGCTAGCAATAGAACTTAAGTTTCGTTGTCAGTTGTAAAATAAGGTATTCCAGAGAGCATTTTTTTTGTAAAAAATTACTATATTGGCACTGTTTAAAAATGTATTAAATAACATAAACTTATTATATTTTTATATGAAAACTTGTAAATTTATGAAATAACTAGAACCAAAAGTAAACAATTTCCAAATCAGTGATTTTTTAAAATTATGCGCTTTTTTTTGGGTTTAGGTTCTTTTTGAAATTTTAAAGTTTCACAAAACAATTGTTTGTAAGGCCCATCTAGCGTTTACAAATGTGGAGATTTATCTACATTTTGCAGTTTTTCTAAGCATTGTACAGTTTTGAAGCTTTTAGTTTAAAAAATTAGTTCATAAAGTCATAATTTATTTATTTGCTTAATATAACAGTGGCAAGGTTGTATGTAGTACATACTTTTTTTGCACCACTGATCACAAAGAAAGAGGGAATTCACACACATTTAGGTCTAAGATAGTTCGACGTTCGTAAATTATTGTGTTCTATATGTATAGGTTTTATATATCACATAGAGCACAGTAATTTACGAACGACGAGTTGTGTATTTCTATTTGGTATTTGCTATTATAATTTGTTTATTTTTATTTAGCTTATAAGTAGGTACATACTTAAAAATAAAACAAGACACTATATGTATGTACTTTTAAAACGTCGTGTATGTTGCGTGTTGTTAGTTAAATTTTTTCTAAAGAGTACAATTTGTCTTGATTTTCTTCTACTTTTGAAGCAACTATCAAAATTAAATCAATATTTTTCTTGATATTGCCACTAAAATGGATAAATATACATACATATGTATGTATAATAAGAAATAGTAAGTTAAACAGCGCTGTCTTTATATGTACATTCTTTTTTACACTAAAAAAAAACAAATAACAAGATTACTGTAAAGAAGATAAAAATTTGCCGTCAGATTTGATACAAATGGCAGAATCCCCACCTCGCTCAAGTAAAAATCTACAACGTAAATTGAGTGGTTACAACAAATAGTGAGAGGATCAAGCAATGTTAAAATCTTTGGCTTACTGTAAAGCTTATTGCTGTGAGCTTAAAGCTTTAGCTGGAGTCTCAGATTTAAGGGCCCATGCCATGCCATGGCAGCTAAACATGTTGAAAGAACAACAGTTGTACAAATTTAAAAAAAAATTTAAGTTGTCACTAAGCGATGCAGGGAAGTTTAGTGTGAAAATATCATATATTGAACTCCATTAAGCAGCGTTTTGTGCAAATCGATTTATGGCAATGGATCATTTAGTTACGTGACTGCAAGAAACTTTTGAGAATTTAGCTAAAAAACAAAATGTGCCGGAACAAAGACAACATCTATAGTGATAAACGTTATAGGAGAGACTCATAAAGAAAACCTCCGTAATAAACTAAAAAGTTGTTATCTCTAGTCGTTAGAGTTGAAATTAAAGACACACTAGGTGATTTTTTTTTACTTGGTTACCTCCAATAGGATTTATTACAGAAATTGTAAATATTTTTAACAGTAATAATAAAAAGTATAAAACAAACTTAAGAGGTTCTTTGCGGGTGGTGCCAATATAATAAAGACTGCTGAAAAAATGTTGTTCGCATTTAATTATACTTAAGTGCATTTGCCACTCTTTCGCTCTTTGTGCAAACTCAGCTTGTAATTTTTTACCGAATTATATTGAAGGTGGTGCGAAAGATGTATACAATTTTATTCTAAATAGTCCAAAAAGTAGATTTATTCTTAGAATTAAAAGTTTTGCTACAGTAAACAAGCTATTGAGCAGAATAGATGTCTTAAAACTATTTTTTACTACTTCAAAACGGAAGCACACATATACAGTTACTAAATAGTGCAATAAATCGTTTCTATGGAAAAAATTTTGAATATCTAGAAAAGAAGGAATATACACACATACATACATACATACATATGTATACCTTTTAAGAAATTTAAAAATATTGATATTAACGATTTCACATGTTTAAAAGATTCAAGAGATATCTTTTTAGGTGCGTAAATTTTCTTAGGGCTAAATACAACTCATTAAATAATTAAAATTCGAAAAGGACTTTAGAAGTTATTGCTTAAAATTTTACGTTGAGCTTTGCAATTCCCTATAAAAAAGTTTGATTTAGATAATGAGTAGTTAGAATGTGTTGAGATCTTAGCAATTTTTAATTATGTCGTTTTGTGCCAAACGTAGTAGAAATGAATCACATTCAAGAAACAGATGAGCGGCGTAAACTTCTGCACATTCATTTTATTATTTATTAGAACTAGAAAATATTGAAAAGTTTTGGGAAGTAATTTTTCAACAAAACGTGGGGATAGAACTGAAGCTTTTCCTAATTAAAAAAAAAAAAAAACTAGTATAATAGCAACTGCTAATGTGGAACGATTTTTTCACAAATTCATATTAGTAAGAAAAAACTAAAAAACACTGTCTGGCATTTAAAGAACTAAAGATTTTCTTAAAAGCAAAAGTAAGAGCACTATATTCGTCTGTGCCGAATTTTTAATACCCACCACCAATTTGATGTACTTTTATAGCACAAAATTTATTATTTTGTTATTAACAGTAATCGCTATGGAATAATATCTTTATAATAAAATATGTTTTACTTTCGTAAATAGGACGTGTCAATAAAGTTTCTGCTAATAAATACAACTTAGATATTTCAATATAGAGTCCTCTATTCTTCCAAAATCTTTGTCCATAGAGAAAAGTGGGCGTGTCACATTTACTTTTCGCCAGTAAAAAGCTTTTGACTAAAAAGCAATATTTGAGAAATTTCAGAAACATACATCTATTTTTGTCAATTTTATTACATTTTAAATTTTGAATATACCGAAAAATACACTGTGCGGTATAAATTTTCGTGCATTTTGATCTATAACTCCTGTCCTAATGCATAGATTTAAGCCATTTTCAGACAGAAATATTTTTTTTTTACTCAGGAAATATACATTCGAAATGTCATGGCTCTACGTTAATGCGTTTGGACACAATTGCATTTTATTCGAAAGAATTCGACGTCGTAATCAGAAATTGTTAAAGAGAGAAATGCAGCTCTTACGAAGCCTTGAATACCGAAATGCGATATACTGCAAATGGAGACAAAATGTGAAAAAACTAAAGGACGAATACAGGGGCTTGTCAATTTTTTTCTGCAACCGCCCTTTACTGATATTTAAACTTGGAGGATTTCTGCAAAATTTTTTTTCTCGAAACACCCTAGTACCTGCGATAAAGAAATATTTGCTTTCCATTCATTAGTAGACTTTTTTAAAATAGATATCATATTAAAGAAAAATTTAGAGCACTGTGGTACACCTAATTCTGTTTTTACATGGTATTTGGATGCAGGAAAACCCGTGTGAAAAAACCCTATAAAAAAGACATTGATTGTATGCAAAGTAGGTGATTGATTCCTTATCTCTAAAACCTATTGAAATTAATAAAATACAAGGATTTTTTAAGAACAACTGAATAGTTTAGTTTATTTTATTAAAACACATACATGGTATATGTATAATGTGTTTTTACACAAGCATAGTTATTAAATAAACAAAAGATATGCACTCTAAGCTTAAAAGTAATAAAAAAAAAAAAAAAATTATGACAAGTTCAGGAACTACAAACAATTAAGTAAAACAGCTACATATGTTGTTAACAAAGAGGATACGCTATTAAATTTTATAATGAGTGCTTTTTCCATTTTTTCTTTAGTATCATCTTTAGTGTATGATAAAGATTTAACAGATAGTTTCGTTCCAGAAATCACCGATTGCCTAATTGCAATTTAATTTTTTTTATAGTTCTGACTGTGGCTTCGTTTCTTTTAAACCGAACATTTTGCCAAGAAATGTTTCCATTTCAAAGGCGATCTAAAATTTCAATTTTGGTTTCCAAAGTAATGGCTTTACGTTTTAGTTTTGTTTTTGTAGTTTTCGACATTTTCTTTAAGAAATACATAAAATATTTAACAAAATTAAGAAAAAATATAAATAACTCAATAAATATAAAATATTTTTTGGCTTACCTTTTATCTTAATTCGTTAAAATTACAATTAATATAACGTTGGAAAATCAAATTTAACTATAAACAATTCCTTTAGCAAACACGTATAATTGCATGGTTATTTCAGAAAATTTTTATTAAGATTTGTCGAACTGATAAGTATATTTCATAGACTACATTATATTTTTAAACTGGCTCAAGTTCATTTTTTAAATGAAGAAATTAAATTTTTTATTTGTGATAATGAAATAATAAACTTGGAAGAGTAAGTTTTTATCCCGACACCATCCGGAAAATATTAACACATTCTAGTTGCTGCCACAAATAAATTTGACTGTATGTATTAAAAGGGAATTCCCTTAAATTTGTGATATAAACATATCTCGTAAAAATTAAATTTAAGCAAAAAAGTTTTTGAATCGTGCTAAATGGAATAAAATCGTGTAAAAATATTTTATATTTGTTAATTTTTTATTTTGTGTCATCAAAGAAAAAAAGAAAAACACTAATGGTTCAGTTAAGTAGCAAATACTCGGCATGTTTTATACAGGGTGTCCGCCGGGAAGGTATACTACTTTGTTTTCCCGTCATTATGGTAACAATTATTCTTGACAGTTCATATTTGGCGGTCGTGAAGTAGAGACGAGGCAAATTTATTATGGAAAAAATATTCGGCAAACCATCGTGTTTTAATCGTTAAATCATTTTATCAAAATTAATCATCGATTACTGTGAGGATGAGAAGGCTACGTAAAATTTTTGTGAGAAATAACGTGCCAACAAGACACAATATTTATAGTGTAGTGAATGATTTCGAAGAAAGAGGGACTGTTACTGTTAGACCCACACATGGACCACAACGTACTGCAAGATCGGCAAGATCTCAGGAGCTTGGTCTTCAAAGAACAACTTTGGCCACAATTTTGCACAAAGATTTGCATTTGCTTCCATTTAAGATTCAGTTGACACAAGAGCTTCTTCCAGAAGACCATTTACGCCGCCGTACATATGCCAATAGAATGTTGCAGAAACCCCGACTTTCATAGAAAAATCATAATAAGTGACGAGGCACATTTTTATTTGAATGGATATGTGAATAAACAGAATAGTCGGTTCTGGGCAATGGAATACCCTCAAATTATTAGTCACGCTTGCATCCATTAAAAGCGACAGCCTGGTGTGCAATTTGGTCATTGGAAATTAAAAACGGCGTTACGGTAACTGTCAATGGAGACCGATATCGTGGTATGATGGAAAACTTTTTAACGCCACAACTGCATGCTTTGGACTTGACTAACATGTAGTTTCAACAAGACGATGCCACATCACATACAGCCAGGATTACAATGGAATTGCTGCGAGACGTCTTTTCACAACAAGTTATTTCAAGGAATGGTGAAACGCTGGAGCAATTGGAACAACATATGTAATTGTTTATGTCTATTAAAATTATTATTTAACACTCAACTCCCGCTGACTGTTCTCTGGCATTAGAGATTTCTGCCAACAAATGATGTCAGGTGGCCTGTCAAAACAAATTAAAGCACGCTCTAATTGAAATGTTGTCAGTTGACTTATCACATTTGTTTTACAGAAGTTATGTTTTTATGCTAACACACGACATGTACGTCTTTAGCAATGGGAAATTTTACAAGTCAGATGTAAAAAACATACCGTGTATTAACTGCTTTAGTAAATTTGGATTTTTTTTACTTCACAGCTCTCAGTATCGTTAAAAAGTGTGTGTTTCCTGACAAAAACGTATTGTTGTCCCTTTTTCTTTATAACAATATGTTAAATGAATTACTTTCTCTACATAAAATCTTTTTTCTATAGATTTCTACCTCACGTAAATGATACAATACATTTTTAATAAAAAGTAACACGCATTGCGACAAATTTTGTCTGCTGATTTGTTACATCACGATTCAAATCTACTAATTGAACCAAAATAATTTAAAAATGCACCGAGTACTGATTTGAAAATTTTTTGCTATAAAAACTCTAAGAGACACTAAAAACAGTAACAAAACTAATGAGTTGACAGCACTGTTTATTATAATAAATTTTTTATTTTTGGTTTGGCTAGTATTCAACAGAATGTTGGTTAAACATCAAAGTATGATTGTGTGTGCTGTGTCCTTGTATTTTGTAATGATTAATTTTTAATTGTTAAGCTTTTTGTTTTAAACTTATATTTTTCAATATAAATGTCACACACAAGAGAAAAGGGTATTGTCAAATCTATTTGGCATATACATACATACAAATTTATAAACATACAAAAATCACACGAAATTAAACAATCGTGTAAACACAAAAATTGTATGCTAATGCATATGTTAAATTCAAAAAATTTGGTACTTTCAGCATATGGTGCAAACGACCAACATATTACATATGGTAACAGAGACATTTGTTGTTATTTTTAAACAAATAAGTGTTAACATACATATGCTGATTTAATATACCGTCTAAACTAAGCTTAAGACCTTATATTCATAGCTTGTTTTACACAGAGTAGAAGAAAATGGTTTGTTGTTTGTGTAGTTTTTGTAGAACTACAAACACCATAAATTGTTTTATTCATCAAACACATTGAAAGACAAAAGAAAAAGCATAAAATTAAAAATGTTCCTTTGTAAAAAACGTAAAGCACGTTATTTAATTTAAAAGAAGTTATTTTTTTATTATTTTTTATACTCGCGATTATAATTTGTTGTGTTAAACAGATTCTTAGTTTGTTTATTTTTCTAAATCATTCTACTTTTATTCTACTTCACATTTATCGCAAAAAAACTTACATTATACTTTTGCTCTCATTTTCTTGAGTACGGAGCGAATTTCATCACATTTTGACGAAAGATATTTTAATAGCTGTGACAATAAGGATGAGTCGTTTCAATTTATTATTATCTTTTCACTTGTTGTTGATATCACAAGAATAGGCTAGGCAAACCAATTTTGATGAAAAATTATTTTTTAGAGTGATTCTAATTTATAATTGCTGTTGAATACCTACATATGTACATATACAAATCACCTCTACTCGTATTAAGCGCTGTAAGTCTAGTCTAGAAGACATGACCAATTAGGTGTTCGGCGCCATCATTAGTTTGCCAATGTAACAAGCAACATTTATATGTATGTATATACATATGTATGCATGAATGTGTTACGGTTTTTGTTATAGTTGTTGTTATTGTTGTTATAGTCATGTAATTTTTACGTTGCTTGTCGTTGCTGCTGTTTCCACTTTGTTTTTAAACACAAAAAGTTAATTATTCTTCATAGACGTATCGCTTAGAAAAACTCATGTTTATTTATGTTTATAATATCGATATTTTTAGACAGCAATGACCAACACACAAGATTAACAACGAAAAAAACTACCTAAGAAATGCAAAAAGACATACATACAAATGTACATAGTACAGTCGTGTCTGGATATAATGAACACCCGATATAGTGAACACCTCCATATAGTGAACACCAAAATTTTTGCATGGAGTACTCTAAATAGTGAAAAACTCTAATAGTGAACTAAATTTTGAAAACAACTTCAACAACAATTCTTTTATTGAACTTAAATACATATAAATACATATATATTTCCTATTTTGTACAAATTATTTCTAATCAGCTATTGCATTTATATGTATGTATGTATTTGTAGTAAATAAAACGAGTTTTTGAACAAAAATTTCAACCTGGATACTATGAACAAGCCTTGCAAAAAATATTTCACTATATCCAGACACGACTGTATATAAACATGAACTCAGAGAAACAAATTTACGTACATATAGAGTACATATCCATACTACATACATATATAAGTATGTTTGCATTTATGAATGTTTGTACAGTCGACCCTTCATATAGCGAATTCACACAGAGAAAATTCCTAATATCGATAGGCCTACTTTAATTTTTTCTTTATTTCCAACTGTTTGGGGATCCCCAAATTCAATGTGCGTAAAAGAAAATTGTTTGGCAATACTCATTGTAGGTATGTATGTATGTACATATGAGGACAAAACAAACAAACACGCACGAGAGCTAAATTTTAGGCTGATAAATTTTTTCATTATAACAAAATTCACGGTATGAAAGTTCTTAAGATCACAATATAATAAAAGTATGTATGTATGTACAAAAAATTTGCTCTAATTCTTAATTAGAGCGTTCTGTATGGTAGTTCACTAGAGGGAACTTTGACTATATGTATGCATGTTTGCACATACATACATACAAATATACAAATTTATATTAATATACATGAATGTTAATAAATATATTCATATGGTACATAAATATAAGACGACCTTAAGTTTCAACGTTTTTTTAAGTTTTTTTTTTATTAAAATTCAATTGCATACCAATGCGCAGGCACTCATGTACTCAGTAACTCTGGCTCTGCAAGTTCATACATACTACGTACATATGTGTGTATATAGACGACTAGATAAATCGGTGTCGATCGATGTATGTATGAATGTATTAATGTACATATATAGATATACGTATGTGAGCAAACACAAGTACGGACAAGTTTTTGCTTAAAATTAGAAACACTTGTTGTTTGCAAGAGAAAAAATGTTTCTTAAAATAAACACTGATTGTATGTACATATACTACATAAGTATAGTATTATTTTCGATGTTATTTTTTTTTGCATATTTTTTTTTTACCAATAAACTATTTTTATACCAATACCAAATGTGATTTTTTCCTAAAAATATCACAAACAACTTGCAAGCTCACCGTCAGACAAGTGGCTAACAAACTTTGTTTACTTGTTTAAAGTTACATTTATACACATACATATGTACATACATTGTTCCATTCACAACTTGTCGTATGAGTTGTGTCGTCTGATTTTACAATAATGTACAAATGATGTTATGGGTAATTTCTGTTTTAATATTTAGTATTATAGATACAATTCATACGATAGGTTGAGAATTACACAATAATGTACGTATGTATGTACATTTGTATATAGCATTTAAGTATGTATACAAACATAAATTCACATTTCTTAGACATCGTTTATGCTGTTGCAGACATGGTTGCTATTACCGCCAATCATCAATACCACCCCAGAAAAGATACTAGATGTTAAGAAATAGTTTGTATACCATTTCCTCACACATAGAATTATTCCAGGGGCCGAATTACGGCATTCGATATCGATCGAAATTGCAATCGAACGTTAAAGTTTTCCTTACATTTTGTATTGAATTCTAATTAGAATTCTATCATTTTCGATCGATATCGAATGCCGTAATTCGGCCCCAGGACTTTTGACATCGCCGACGATAAAAATATGAGGTTTCAGTAAAGTTTTTGTGAAAAAATTACATTTTCGTACAATTCTGGATAATTTATTTTACAAATTTAAAGAAATTGAGTGGGGAAATTTTTAGGGTATTTTAATACTTAATTTTCTTTGTTTATGTATCCCCAATTGTCCAATAATAAAGGTTGTATAGAAGATGTACGTGGAAGCTAAAACAAGTTAGAGTGCTATATTCGGCCGTGCCGAATCTTTTATACCCTTCACAACGTGTAGTCATGCAAAAACTATTGTTTGTATCACCGTTCATCTCACATGAATCACGTACATACATATAAAAAACATACATATATAAAAACATCCCATTGTGAAATTATAAATTGAGTTTACGTATGTTTGTTTAAAAAAAAAAATAAATAAAAAAGAATAAAAAAAAATAAAAAAAACAAAATAAAATAAAAACAAAATAAAAAAAAACAAAATAAATAAAAATATAAATAATATAATAAATGGCTCAGCTGGGATTCGATGCCACGCTTGCTCTAAAAAGTATACCACGTTTGTATGTATGTAAGTATGTTGCTGTTGTATGTTGTTGTTGTGGCAAAAATATGAGGTGGTCGTGGTTTTTTGCTCATATTTTAATACCGATCTGCTCCCGAATATTTCCAATATTTTAATACTTTTCGCGGGTCCAGGCGATGCCGGGGGGCTTCAAAAAGTTGAATTTAGCATACACACGGGCAGACTGCCAGATTTAAATTTTACCTCAATATATTACAATGCAATATTAAACATTATAAAGGGTGTCCAAACTTTAAGTATCTCAATGGTCAATGAAAAATCGATACTGGCAGATGATCTGAAGCTCTTTGTGGCGAAAAATTATATAATGAGTTAACTTGATCCACATAATCTTTAATTTTTAATCGGAAACTATTTGTAATAAACTGAAATAAAAATATTTTGAAAAACCACAAAAAAAAAAAAACAAGTAACAGTGCTATATTCGGCCGTGCCGAATCTTATATACCCTTCACAACGTGTAGTCATGCAATAACACTTGTTTGTATCACCATTCATCTCATATAAAATACATACATACATGTAAAAAAAAAATTACAAAAAAAATATATTAAAAATATAAAAAAAAATAATAGAACAAATTAAAAAAAAAATTTAAAAAAATTTAAAAAAATTTTTTTTAAAAAACTTAAAAAAATATAAAAAAAAATTATAAAATATAAATAATATATTAAATAAAATAAAATAAAATTTTTTTGGCTCAGCTGGAATTCGATGCCACGTTTACTTTAACCAGTATGTATATAGGATGTTGTTGTAATTCTAAAAAAAACGAGGTGGTCGTGGTTTTATGCTCAAATCTCAGAAAGTTATAAGGCGATTGTGCTGAATTTCAATAGCGATTCATTCCTGGATATTTCCAAAATATATACTTTATGGGGTCGGAAATGAAAATTGTACAAATTTCACACGGAATGACAAAGCTATATATACCCTTGTGCACCACAGGTGAAGGGTATAAAAAAACAAATTGGTTTATTGAAATTAAAATGATACCTTCCATTGGACATCCTTTATTTATCTTACATATTAAAAGTATGATAAAGGCATTTGGTATTTTATTTCTGCTTTGTTAACTACTAAACGTATTAACATAAAATCCGCTTATATTTACTATGTTCACACACACGTCTCAATTGTCAATTTTTAATATTATCGCAATTAAAGGCCTTATTGAGGTCAATTTATCATACTATAAATTACTTTTAAATTAAGCAATATATACTTAATTGTTTACTTATTGTCTTAAAACTCGAAATACAACTCTTGAGAAGTATGTTCAGTGAGAAGAAAATTCTATAGGTGGCATTTCTAATGTCAAACATTTATACAAAAAACAAAAATTAAGAAAATGAAAAATTTTTGATGAAAATTTTAAAAAAATGTTTAAAAAAATTCAAATACATCCATATAAGTATACATATGTATATATATATTTATTATATTTATATATTTATTAATATAATTGTAAATATATTTTATGAACAAGAAAACCACTGAAGAGAAGGCATTATTTGATTTGGTATAAATACATCGTATTTTTACATCTATCAAATGCTAATGGAGTAAGATAAATTGAGTATGTGTGAATAGTTATTTTGATTGCTCAATCAACGCTAAATTGAAACAATTAAAAATATCTGTCTGAACAGGGTATTAATCCTCGCTAAATTCACAAAATTATCTCGGAGGTAATTCAAAAAAAAAAAAAAATAATAGGTTGTCATTAAAAATTTTTTTATGAAAATCAAAACGATTTGAGTTAATGTCTAGCGCCTTTTAGTGAAAAATAGTTGAAATCGTTGATTTACATTTTTTAGCACTCAAGCAGTTTAAGCAAACAAAAATGAACTGTAATACCGCGTATGTATTTATATAAATATGTACGTGTTTAATTGTTGTGCATCTAACCCATTTTTATACATTCCAGTTGCATTAGCAGAAAAAAACAACATAAAATGATTATTTTTCTTCATGTTTTGATTTACACCCACAAGTTCTAAATTTTGTGGCAACAAATGTCGTTTACTTTACCTAAATCTATTTTAAATAAAACTATTTTACGCTATTTCTTAAAAAGAAACACAATACTATAAAGCAATTAAAAAAATAAAGCAGTAATATGAACGTAGTAGTAAAAAATAGGGATGGTTATTGAATATGCTTGTGTGGAAAGTAACGAAACATGTGGGCAAATTATAGAGGAAAACATTTTTTAACCAATGCTGATGAAAAGGTGAAAAAGGGTATATATAGGTTTGTCATTCCGTGTGAAATTTGTACAATTTTCATTTCCGACACCAGAAAGTATATATTTTCTGAAAGCTTATGAAAAGGGGAGTCGATTAAGCTCTGCCAGTCTGACCGTGTGTATGTTGCAACAACTTTTTGAAGACATCGCCTGGACCCGCGTGAAGAATTAATATATTGCAATTATTCGGGAGTAGATCGGTATTGAAAATCATAAACATCGGTACATAAGGTACATAAACTAAGATATGAGGAAAAAACCACGACCACCTCGTTTTTTTCACAACAACAACATATTTACATACAAACGTGGTAAAGCCTCGTTTACAAAAATTGTATTTGTAACATTTGTTTGGGTAATCATTTTTAAGACATCACTGTCATAACAAAATTTTGAGTTGAATTTTAATAAATCCTTAGATTGAATTAATGATGATAAAGTGTTTACCTGAAGCCGGACGCTAAATTCAAATTGTGGCAGATACCACCATTAATGTACAAATTTGGTTGAACTTTTTTAAGCAGAGCCTGCACACAATTACACACTTAATATAGGAATTTCATTATCCTGTAAAACGTTAATAATAGCATTACAAATCGATTGAGCGAATCCATCAGGTACATAACTAAGAACTAACTAAAATCGTTAAACACATTTTCCCACATATAAACGTACTAAATTGGCCAAAATTTTGATACTGTGCAGTTCGTAGTTTCGCATTTTAGTATTTACAACAGCACTCTCACTTGTTCACAGTGTAAAGGGTATAATAAGGGCGCTTATTTGGATGGGTCAAATTATTGTTACTGGCCACTAACTTAATTTACTATTTTTATATCATAAAATTTGTTATTTTTTTAACAACTGCAACCGATATAGAATAATTTTTTTAATATTAAAATATGTTTTATTTCCTTTGTTTTAGTTCGATTTTATTATAATTTATTTGTTTATATTTAGTCTCAAAATGAAACTAAAAGTATTTCTGCAATAAGCGTGGGTTAAAGAAGGCTTGTTAAGGCAATATCTGCTAATGAATTCAACTTCGATGTCAAAAAAGTGTCACACAGACTCCACTTGACAATTCGCGTACTGAAACAAAGAGTTATTATTTATTCATTCACGAAATTTCAACTTCCTACATCAAATTTGTAGGGTTTTAAATTTAATAAATAGTAGAATAGTATGTCTTATATGGGAGGTGGGAGTTAAAGTATGAGTGTAAAGGTAATTTCTGCTAATGTATTCTACTGAGATATTGAAACACAGAGACCTTTACTCCTACAACCTCTTTTTGATAAATTATATGAATTTAAGGAAAATCGGTTTATGGGAGGTGGGGTGTCACCTTTATTTTCTGATATTACATTACTTTTTACCAAAACGGAAATACAATTTCAGCATCGCAAATCTATTTTTGTCTGTTTATAAGCCTTTAAATTTTGTAATAGTATGTAATGCCATAAGTAAAAGACGGGCGTTAAAGTATGCTTGCCAAATTAATTTCTACTAAGGAGTTTAACACATTAAGGGCCATTATTACAACTTGCCGACAAAGTTAATGTTAATAAAAGGTAACGCTTGTTAACGTAAGCCATAAACTGACCATTAAGTATTTTTCGTTATTGCAACCTCCCTGTAAAATAAACTGTATTTTTTTAATATGGCAGCACCAAAGCAAATACATTCTGAATTTTTTTAGTTCTTTAAAAACAAAATGGCAACGACAAACGAATAGTAAACAATTCCTTTATACCGTAGAAAATATGGTAACTTTAAATTTATAAGCCTCACGTTAAAAGTTAAAGGTAGAGTGATCTTTCCTTTGACACATCGAACACTTTTAATTTTAAGTGAAGTTGTAATAACGTAAAACTAGTTATCTGTCCGATAACATCCTTACTTAAGTTATCGGTAAGTAATAATAATGGCCCAAAGTGGGCGTTTCACTTAAATTTTTCGTTACTACAATAATAGTGACCAAATAGCTATTATTGCGATTTTTTTAGCATTCTAATCTAATTATGTTTTATGACGATTGAAATTAAAAATAGACCACAAGAAGTTCAAAGTTTAATTTTAATAAAGTATATAAATAAATTTAGCATTATTCATTATACCCTTCACAGTAGGTGTAAGGGCATATATAAGTTTGTAATTCCGTGTGAAATTTCTACAATTTTCATTTCCGACCCCATAAAGAATATATTTTCGGAAAGCTTATGAATTGTCCGTCTGTCCGCGTGTATGTTGAAAACAAATTTTTAAAGCGCCCAGACATTCCAAATACCCGGTACCTAACCAAAATATCAGATATATCCGGGAGCAGATATAATGGAACAACCTAGACCACCTCTTATTTTCACGCCAATACAAACTGGATGAACGTAGGTTCCAATCCCAGTTATGACAAAAAAAAAAAATTTTTTTTGTTTTTTATTTATTTTTTTATTTAAAAGAAATTTTGTTTTATTGGTTGTTGGGTTTAAGCTGGTCTATATGCATTTACTGGTGCTTATGCCAGATCATCAGTATATCTGTAAACCACAAAATTTATGAAAAAGTTTAAAAATGTTACAAGCTTTATTTAAAATTTTCATAAACAATATGAGAATTCTAAATAAAACCAGAAACAAAAATAAAAACTTCCTTTAAACCCAATCACCAATTTTATTCTTTTCTATTTTTTTTATTTTTCTAATCCCTTATATATTCGGCTAACACATTGGTTAACACTAAATATATAATAAGGGCAACCGAAAGGACATAACAGTGAAATGCATATAGACCAGCTTAAACCCAACAACCAATAAAACAAAAATTTTGAAAACTATTAGGAAATGTACTAATTAATTAGTAATTTTTTTTAATATTTTTTTTTTTTGATTTCTTTATTTTATGCATTTTTTTAACATACAAACATAACTCAATTTATAATTTTACAATGGGATGTTTTTCAGCGGATAAATTCATTATAAAGATAATGAAACATATATGTAAGTATGTATGTATGTACATATGTATGTAACAGAGAACAGAATGAAACCATTCGTGTTTGCTGCCTATTCACAAATTCATTGCTTTTGTAATGCCTCTGATTGATAATTAAACAAGTAAGAGCACTATATTCGGCTGTGCCGAATCTTTTATACCCACCACCAATTTTGTGTACATTTAAAGCACAATATTTATTATTTTGTTAATCGCTATGGAATAATCTCCTTATAATAAAATATGTATCACTTTCTTTGTATAGGATGGTTAAATTTTAAGGGCCCATGTTGAAGGTGAACTACACCTAGTCTTTAAATTTGTTTTCTGCATTTCACTTGACATTTCTCAATCTCAAACTTACTCAATTTGATCCGTGGAAAGATACGTAAATAAACAACGCTTAAAAGTTATTCAGGTTTTTTATAAAAATGGGCGTTCAAATCAAAATGCATTTTGTGCACTTCGTAATTCTTTTGATCAACATAATCGTTCAAATTCGTCCACAATCCGGAGAATTGTAAAAAATATTTAAATTTCTGCAAAACAGGTCTGTATAAAATGTTAGAAGATCTGTGAATGCCTTCTTAGTTCGTTGAATGGGAACCACTGCTGGTTTTTGTGATAGTTCGGCAAAAGAGCAGTCAACCTCGACTCATCATCATGCCCAACAATTGAGCATCAACATTGTCATTGAAAATTTGGACCATCAGATAGAGGAGTGGCGTCAAGGATGGGGGTCCATTTGGCCGATATTTTGTTAAATATATAATTGAACCATACAAATATTATCACTACAAAAAGAAATAATAATAATTTCCTAAATAATTTGTGTTTTATTTAAATTCAACATCGGTCCTTAAAATTTAACCAACCTTTATAACTTTGCTATGCTACTAAAATGCTTTTGTAAATGTAGTTTTTCAATGAAAGAAGGCGTGTCAATAAAGTTTCTGCTAATAAATACAACTTAGATATTTCAATATAGTCCTTTATTTTCCCAAAAACTTTGTCAATAGAGAAATTACATGAATTTAAGATAAACCGTTATATGGGAGGTGGCCGTTAAAGTGGGCGTGTCACCTAAACTTTTTGACACAACAATAACATTGATTAGAAGGATATATGTAGCCAATTTGATCATCATACCTCTAATTTTGGCGGTTTTATGAGCTTTTAAATTTCATTAACGGTAGATAACGTGAAAAGTGGGCGTTACAGTAGGCGTGTCAAAGTTGTTTTTGCGAAAGAGTACAACTTAGATGTTTCAATATAGCCCTTTATTATTCCAAAATCTTTATTAATAGAGAAATTATATGAATTTTACGTAAAACGTTATATGGGAGGTGGGCTTTAAAGTAGGCGTGACACCTTAATTTTTTGGCACAGTAATAACATTGCCTAGGGGGATATACGTAGCAAATTTGATCATCATACCTCTAATTTTGGCGGTTTTATGAGCTTTTAAATTTCATTAACGGTAGATAACGTGAAAAGTGGGCGTTATAGTAGGCGTGTCACAGTTGTGTTTGCTAATGAGTACAACTAAGGTATTTCAATATAGTCCTTTATTATTCCAAAATCTTTATTAATAGAGAAATTATATGAATTTTAGGTAAAACGTTAAATGGGAGGTGGGCGTAAAAGTGGGCGTAGCACATTGATTTTCCGCTACAAAAAAGCCTCTTACAAAAAAGCAAAGTGTGCAAAATTTCAGAGTCGTACATCCAATTTTGTTGCTTTTTTGACGTTTTTGTTTTTAAATATACCGAAAAATATACTGTGCGGTATAAATTTTCGTACATTTTAATCGATAACTCCTTTCCTAATGCATAGATTTAGATAATTTTCGGGAAAAAATATTGTTTTTACTCAGGAAATATATATTCGAAGTTTCATGAGTCTACGTTAAGGTGTTTGGACACAATTCCATTTTATTCGATGTTCGAAGGACAGGGTTTTTTCGAACTACTCTTGCTTTTCGAGCTATAACTCTGTTCCTAATATTCCGATTTAGCCCATTTTCAATACCAAACATACTTTGTCTATAAGAAAGATTCTGGCAAAATTTGAGCCCCCTAGCTTTTTCGGTGCGACCTCTATCGTGCTTTCAACAGACGGACGGACATAGCTAGATCGTCATCAAATCAAACCCTGATTCAGAATATATATACTTTATGGGGTCTAAAATTGATATTTCGATGTGTTACAAACGGAATGACAAAATGAATTTTTTTGGTGGCGGGTATAAAAAATATGTATTGACTTTTGCATACTCATTTCTTTTTTTGCTTGCACTCTCAACAATCTCTTTTTGTGATGATGTCATATGAAAGAACTGAAAACATTCGCAGCATTCGTTCAGAATTCCTTGACATTTGAGTGTAATGTTTGTAAACAACTAGTTTTGCTTATATATGTACATAAGCATATGTATATATACATAAATAATTTATTATATGCATGGAAAAGGATACAATGTTTTATGTACATATGTACATGCGATTCTTTTCATTCGAAAAGAAGTTTGCTATATAAAGGTATACTTATATGTATAAACAAAAACAAAAGTTTCGTAAGCCGAGTCGCACTGTGTGGACACGCATTGAATTTCAAAAGAAAATTTTAAAAAAGTTTTCCAACAAATTTGTGTTTTTAAAGATCGTAATTTTTTCTAAGAATTTTGGCTACAATTTTTACTAATTTTTTTTTTGTATAAAAATCAATATACAGATGTACATATATACATATGAATTTAAAAATCAAAAATAAAAAGTACATTTGATTCATGTGTGTGAAGTTAAATATGCCGAGTTAAATATGTTTTGACATAAGAACATATTTAACTTACAAGTTAAATATGTTATGACGTAACGACATATTTAACTCAAAAGTTAAATATGTTTCAACGCAACGATGTTATAAACAAAAATAAAATATCCTAAATTCAAAAACATCAAATAATAAAAAAATTAATAACAAAAATAATTTTTTTTATAATTTTTTTTGTATATACATACATACATATAGAATTGTATTTGCGGATTTTTTTAAAAATTTTTAAAATTTGCACTATGAGAAAATCATTGAATCTCTGAGGGATTTTGGACATATTTGGGCAAACCCTCCTATGGCAAAGGAAGACAATTTTTTGCTCTAATTAACTGTATAACTCAGAATTCTAAAATGTATTTGTGAATTTTTTAAAAAAAATTTTAACTTCTAAATATGTTCTTACGTTAAAACATATTTAACTCGACATATTTACTTCACACACGTATTTGATTCATGATTTTTCTATATGCATATATTATGAATAATTATTAGTTTCTTTGACCTTTTATAATAATTTATAATTTTATAATTTTTTATTATTGAAAAGACCTAAAGCTAAAAAAACTATTATATATGCATATATTATGTATAAACATATGTACATATAATCATAAAGAAAGCTACCATTTCTTTAGAGAATTTTGATGTGTATAGTTGAATGTTTTGTTGTAAAGTAAGCTCAGTATTTGTTGCTTACTTTCCTTAGTTTACTTTTGTAGAGGACAAGCAATGTATGATTCGTTATTTGTTACACTCCCTTATTGTGAATTATGTCATGCATTGCTTTACTAAATTGATGTATGTATATTGTCAACAAAGGCTCTTTTTTGAGATTGTATTCAAAGACATAAAATAGACCAATCAAACCGTTCTCTGGTATGTACGTATTTCATATTAATGAGATAAATGGTGATATAAACAATTGTTATTGCATGACTACACGTTGTGAAGGGTATTTAAGATTCGGCACGGTCGAATATAGCACTCTTACTTGTTCTATTATACAATCTATTTAGTTTGAAGTAAATGTTGTTGTTACTTCAATCATTCAATTGACACATAACAAATTTGTGTCCGTTTTAAGGAAAAATTTTTTTGAAAAAAAGTATTTTCGTTGTGGTATAGAGTATAATAAACACACACATAAAAACATTATTCGTTTCAAAATACATATGTATATCAAACGATCCATACTCGTAAATGGCAAACCTTTCACTAAATAAATAATAGTTCTGATAGCATGTGCTTAACAGCCTTCAGCCTTGCCAGACCGGCGGTATAGAAATCTCTTAATGGGCAACTCTTTATGTATGTATATATACTTTAAATAAATAAATTGGACTTAGCGACAACTGGTAACATACACATATACTTAGCTTTATAATTGTTTTGATTAAACAGCAAACACTTACCTGTAAAGAAAAAAATAAATGAAAAATTTATGTTATTGATTCTGATTTTACTTTATGTATAAATAAATAACTTTACTTTTTCAAAAATGTTTATACGAAGGTTGCTTTTTATATTTCGGAATTGGGCAATCCCAGTCCTGCAATCTGGCAATTGACGTTCCTAAAGTTAGACATTTTTGACAGTGACTTGAAAAATTCAAGTCGGCCAAAAAATTGAATGAAATCAACAACAGTGCATCGATGGACTCAATTTTTAACCAGTGTTTATCGATGGTTTACTAAATTCAATCGTGGTCGTAGTTCGCTCAATGACGAGTTTCGTAAAGGTTGTCCGAAATGGGTTGTTGTTTGAAAAAACATTGATGCTGTTCGTAAAATGATACTGCAGGATCGTCATATTACTTATCGTGAGATTGAGGCGAACTTAAATATTAGTGCGACCAGCATACATTAGGTAGGTAGGTAGGTAAGTAAGGCCGGTGTGAAGTAACCTTCACACCCTCACCCAGAGACCAATACGGTCCATTGTGATGCCTTAAAGTAATAAGAGATAGAGGAGAGAAGAAGAGAAGGGGGATGAAGAAAGAAGACAGAAAAAAGGTGAGAAGTGGACAACAAACTAAAGCCAAAAAAGAGAGCCAAAACCCTACAAACGACCCATTCCCGGGCTCAAGTCACGAAGCCAGGTCATTCCCATTACGAATCCTATCAGATTCTCGAGACCACAGCTCGAGACATCACCCAATTCGCGGAGAAATCTACTACCTAGCCATCTCAATCTGCCAATTTGCAGTCTGGGACATTGGCACAGAATGTGCTCAACTGACTCCAACTCCTCCGGATCCTCACACAGTCTACACATATCCGAGAGGCTCCGCCCCATTCTCACCGCCACCCTGCCCAACATGCAGTGGCCCGTAATAATCCCTATCATGGTCCTCACGCAGACCCTATCCCTGACCAGAAGCAAATCCGAATCAGATTTGCTGAGTATCGGCCACAGCGTCCGTGATACTCTGCAATCCGTTCGGTTATTCCAGTCCCGATTAGTCTCGCCTAGAACCCATTCCCTTATCCTACCGAAATAGAAACCTAATGGAGGCCTAACCGCCTCCATCCTATCAGGATCCACTATTACCGAGCCCAGTCTCACCAACTCATCAGCTATCTCATTCCCGCCAATGTTTGAGTGACCTGGCACCCAGCATAGTCTCAACCTGTACTCCATCAAGATCCCCCGTAGAGCCCTCCTACAGTCATCAACCAGACCGGAATTCACATGATAGCCCCTCACGGCACTAAGAGCCGCCTGGCTATCCACATATATAGTGACCTCCGAGCCCGCGTTGATGTTACCCCTAACCAGTTCCACGGCCTTCATGATCCCTAGAACCTCCGCCTGAAACACACTACAGTCGTCAGGGAGTCTATATGATTTCCTGATATCCAGATCCTCAATATAGAACCCCGCACCAGTGCCCCCCATCTTCGAGCCATCAGTAAAGACAGCAACGCCACCAAACAGTCTGCTCTTGCCCACCCAGTCCTCTCTAACCGGCATGACCACTCTTGGCAGACTCCCAAAATCGACCCTAGCACCCACATAGTCCGTGGAGCCGGGCAACAGCATACATTAAATATTGCATGAAAATTTGGCTGTAAAAAAGACTTGTGCCCGCTGGACACACATTTTTGAAAATTACTAAAAAAAAAAGGCTCATTGACGCAAGAAATGCTTCAAAATTAAGTTAGAGGTGCTTCAAAACATGCGTATGACATCGTAACAGATGTCGAATCATGGATCTACGCGTATGAGCCCGAAAATAAAGAGCAGTTGACTGTATGGGTCATTCGAAAATTGGTTCACATAAAAAGCATTAAAGCCATTACGATGATTTGTTATCTCTAATCCCGAAACATAAAAGGAAACCCTCGTAATGTTTTTTTTGTTTAATAAAAAAATGCTGAAACTTCTGGAATTTCTGCAACTTTGCACACATATTGAGCTGTCAGGACTTCAAATTTTCGTGATTATAAAAGTGGGCAGTGCCACGCCCATAAAAAAAAGTTATAATTTTTAGCTTTTTGCACTTGATATTCAAATTTAATTTAGAATGAATTTTAATTCATTAATGGGCGTAGCAACGCGCGCCGGGCTTTTCTAGTAATAAATAAAGTAGAACCAGATAAATAATAAAAATGTTTTTTAATATAAATTTCTTTTTTTTATAAAAACAACATCGACTATGGTAAAAAACTAACACGATATTTTAATAAAAATGTGTTCTCTTGTTAAAACAAAAAAATCCTATAAAATGTCATTGAATTCGAATCTTTTTGCAAGTCCATATAAAGTATATCATTCCTCAAAATCGCTGAATCAAGAACAACATTCAATTTAACAAGTAACAGTGCTATATTCGGCCGTGCCGAATCTTATATACCCTTCACAACGTGTAGTCATGCAATAACAATTGTTTGTATCACCATTCATCTCATATAAAATACGTACATATGTATATACTGGTTAGACTAAATGTGGCATCGAATCCCAGCTGAGCCAAAAAAAAATTTTCTCTTATTTTATTTAAGATATTATTTATATTTTATTATTTTTTTTATATATTTTTTTTTTAATTTTTAAAAAAAAATTTTTTACAAAAATTTTTAAAATTTTTTTTTTTAATTTGTTTTTTATTTTTTTTTTATTTTTAATATATTTTTTTTTGTAATTTTTTTTTTGGCATGTTTTTTGCATGTATGTATGTATGTATGTTGTTGTTGTAATTGTGTAAAAAAACGAGGTGGTCGTGGTTTTTTCCTCATATCTCAGAAAGTTATGGGGCGATTGTGCTGAATTTCAATAGCGATTCATTCCTGGATATTTCCAAGAGATTGATACCATATACAGATCTGAGGAACATATAGTTGCTTCTAAAAGTTGATTTCAACCGACACACGGACAGACGGGCAGACGGTCAGGGCTTAATCGACTCCTCTATTCATAAGCTTTCAGAAAATATATACTTTATGGGGTCGGAAATGAAAATTGTAGAAATTACAAACGGAATGACAAAGCTATATATACCCTTGTGCACCACAGGTGAAGGGTATAAAAATAAATCTAACAAACAGTGAACATTAAATTTAAAACAAACTAAAAACACACACAACATAACATCTTTTTAACGGGAATTTAAATTGGTTTGCTCTCTGCTTTGTTTTATCATACAAATAAAGCACGTAAAACTACGTAACAAAAATTCGACTTGCCTCTTATACAAGATATGCAAATAAAATGTTAGATGATGAACTCGATCATAACAAAAATTGAATAAGGAAAAATTTAACATTTTCTAAATTTTTAACCTTTATTTTAAATTTGTTTTCTAACTAACAAAAAAAAAAAAAATAAATAAATAAAAAATCTGAAAAACTGAATAGATTTAAAATTGTCATTAAAAAAATATATAAAGGTTTAAAAAAATTAAGAAATTTAAATTTTCAATCGAGTATAACTTACTAAATTTGAGAGATAATTAGCACATGCAAGCTTTACGTTAGATTTACACATGCATATTTTGTATACGTATTATTAGTAACAAATTTTTCGAAAAAGTCGAATCTCTTGCCATTTGCTTTTCTGTTTACACATGCGAGTTCATTTTCAAAATGTTGTCAAAGCAAAAACTTCAAAACATTTTCTTCTTGTTTTAATTTTGGCTGACTCATTCCAAAATCACGACAATATGTATGGAGCAGCCTCTTCCGAAATCTCAATAAAAAAAAAACAAACAAAAAAAATCAAAAAAACACTATAGAATTTGAAATAATGATGATTTTTGCAGTTAGGCGACTATATAGGATCAAAAGAAAAAGAAAAAAAAAACAAGTAAAAAAATTATATTTTTTTTTCAAATAATTTTTGTCTACAACTTTGCCAATTAATGACCAAAATTTTTAATGAGTGTCTTCAGAGGCACACCAAATTTATAATTAGTAACAACCACAGAAGAATACAGAAGTGAAACCAAAGTTGCCGTAGGCTCATTTTTTCGCTCTGAACTGTCAAAATGGCATCACTCATTAACCCGATTATAGAAAATAGATAGCAATAGTAGACAAATTTATATTGTTATCCGTTTTTCCTGATGGTGTTAAGCAGTTTCTTTATTTACTTATGAGTAAATTTTTTAGAAAAGTTTTATTTTTTTTATAAATTGGCGCTAAAATAGAAAAATTAAATGAAGAAATTTGGTGCACAAATTATTTTTGTGTAATTTTGGGGTAATTTTCTTCATTTACATCGATTTTTCTATTTTCCCAACAACGTCAAAAAAGTGTATATTGTGAAAAAAAAGTAAGTGGTTGTTTGGTGAACGTTTGGTGCACAAAAATTATTTAAAAATCAAAATGTAAGTATTTAATAAATTATAAAATTTATATTCATATATAATTATCTTTTTTATTTATTTTTATTTTATTTAGGAGCCGCAAATGCATAATGGTTGCCCAGAAGGAGAGAAACTTCACAAATTCCCGGTCGATGCAAGCAGGTAAGTTCACTGCATTTTCGTGTATTATGTTATATTGTGGCCGGAAAAAACAAAATTTATATTTTAGGCAAGCAAATTGTCCAAAATATAAGTTTATTGTTTCCAGTGGGTGCTAATTGAACAAATTGCATAAAGTCAATAATTTCAATTGGAACTCATTGTGGCCAGGATATATAAAACAAAATTTATAATTTGTTGATTGAGTGATGTCCGTCCGTCCGTAAAACATTTGTAGTTTCATTAAGTTAAATAAAACTCAAATCGGGCAATAAAGAAACTCTTTAAAATACGCAAAATTTAATTTAATGATGGATCTAGGACCAGATAAGGTCGAAAAAATATCATAAAAAATATTTATTTCTTTAAAGTTTTTATTAAAACAATTGTAAAATAAATATTAGTGAATACATAGTTACACATTTTATTATATTATTATTACAATATTTAATTTGTCCTATAAAGCAAAAGACTTCGTGCTTCAATTCCCGAAAGATTTAGTCCAGTTGGTCCAGTTCCCGCAGCTCAGCATCAATTTCAATTTTTGAGAAAACGTAAGTAAAGCACCACCCTAAAGGAAAATTACAAAATTTTAAAAATTTTAATTAATTTTAGTTTTTTTACTTGCCGTTGATTCCCGGAGGATTCAGTCCAGTTGGTCCAGTTCCCGCAGCTCAGCATCAATTTCAAGCTTTATCACAAACAAATAACATTTATACACATTTATTTTATATCACACACACTTGAACACTAACAACTTTCTTATTTTTATTTTTATATTCAAGTTTTTATACAATTTTAATTGATAAATACCAAAAATAAAATGTTTTTACAATTTTTTTAACAAAATATTTTCTTTGTTTTCATTATTTTATTTTTGCTTGAGGTGATGTATACCCGCTTGTACTTACATGTACTTGCCCTTATATCACGATATTTTCTTTCTCTTTCAATAATCGTGTTATGAACATATGATTTGGGCATTTTTGAAACGTCAAAGTTTACCAGTCTGTATTAGTTTGTGGTAACAACCGAGTCTATAAATTAATCTAGGGCCGGAAAATTTTAATTTTTGTGGTGTCGTGTTTATTTGCTTATATCTCAGATAGCTATGGGGCTATGCCCTTTTCCAATACCAATCTGCTCCCGAATATTTCTGATATTTTGATAACTTCCACAAGTTTTAACGATGTCGGGGGACTTTAAAAAGTTGATTTCAACATACACACGGACAGACGGATAACGCTTAATTCATAAGCTTTCAGAAAATATATACTTAATGGAATAGGAAATGAATATTGTAGAAATTTTCGACTCCATAAAGTATATATTTTCTGAAAGCTTACAAAATAATAATTAGTTATCGAATTTTTGCTTGTTGCATAGTGTTATTGACTGACACAATTTTGTCTGAATAAAAGTTGTTTGTGTGTCTTTAAATTTATTCGTTCAGTTATTCGTTTTTAGTTGATAGGCGGTCCATCTGCGTGTTTTTCATTTAAACAGAGAAACTTAGTATTTATATGCATGTACAAAAGTAGGAATGTGTAAATGATTGACTGATATTTTTGAGGAGGTAATTGATGATGGCGCCAAGCAACAACTATTATATGTATGTATGTAAAATAAAAGCAAAGCAATTTTCAACAATAACAAAACAAACACTAACTAGCTCGAATGTTATATTCGGTTGTGTCGAATCTTAAATAACCTCTATTATTTATGTATATACTAGTGGTATCTATTACGTTAAGAGGAAATTGCAATTATTCTGTTTGTTGAATGTTTATCTTTTGCGATAATACACACATAATAACAACAATTTATAGTTGCTGTATAGTGTTTTTTTCTCAAAAAAGATGATTTTTGTTTAAACAAATGAGTGGTTTTTGTGATACTAATATTGTGGGGGTTAAGGGGGATAAAGCCGTAACTGCCATATTTAACTCATATATTCGCCATTTAATTTAGGAACCTGTCTTGAATTTTGCTAGAATATTTCCTATACACAAGGTTCGTTTGGTATTGAAAATGGGCTAAATCGGAATATCGTCATGCAAGAGTAGGTTAAAAAAACCATGTTCTTCAAACATCGATTGTGTTAAAACGTTTTAACGTAAAACCATTTAATTTCGAATGTATACATATTTGCTGAGTAAAAAAAATATTTTTCCCAAAAGTTTCTTAAATTTATCAGTTAGGAAAGGAGGTGTAGATCAAAATGTACGAAAATTTACACCGAACAGTGTCTTTCTCAGTATATTCAAAATTTAAAATGTAATGAAACTGACAAAGTTAGATGTATAAATCTGAAATTTTGCAAACATTGCATTTTGCTCAAAGGCTTTATACTAACGGAAAATATATGTGACACGCTTACTATTACGCCCACCTCCCATATAACGCTTTATCGTAAATTCATATAATTTCTCTATGAATAAAGATTTTGGAAGAATAAATAATATGGTCCATATATTGAACTATCTGAGTTGAGTTTGTTGGCAGAAACTATTTCGACACGCCTGTTTTAACGACCACTTTTTACGTAAATTGCTGTTAATGAAATTTAAAAGTTCATATAGTTTTTTAGTCAATGTCATTGTTATGCCCGAAAATGAAGGTGACACACTCGCTTTCACGCTCACCCCCCAAATAACGCTTTATATAAAATTCATATAATTTCGCTATGGACAAAGTTTTTGGAAGAACAAGTAAGAGCGTTATATTCGGCCGTGCCGAATCTTATATACCCTTCACAACAGTAGTTTGTGTCACCATTCATCCCATATGAAATACGTACATACATATAAAAACATACATATATAAAAACATCCCATTGTAAAATTATAAATTCACGTATGTATGTTAAAAAAACAAAAAAAAAAAATAAAAAAAAAAATTTTAAAAAAAAATTTAGAAAAAAAATGTAAAAAAAAATTAAAAAAAAAATTTAAAAAAATTTAAAAAAAATTAAAAACAAGTAAAAGCGCTATATTCGGCCGTGCCGAATCTTATATAACCTTCACAACGTGTAGTCATGCAATAACAGTAAATTCACGTATGTATGTTAAAAAAACAAAAAAAAAATAAAAAAAAATTTAAAAAAAAATATTTAAAAAAAAAATAAAAAAAAAAACATTTTTATATACATATATAATATATATAAAACAAAAAAAAAATATAAAAAAAATAAAAAAAAAAAATTTAAAAAAAAATAATAATAAAAATATATATAATATATTAAATAAAAAAAAAAAAAAAAAATTAAAAAAAAAAATTTTAAAAAAATTAAAAAAAAATTTTTTTTTGGCTCAGCTGGGATTCGATGCCACGTTTTCCCTAACCAGTATACACGTTTGTATGTATGTATGTTGTTGTTGTAATGTTGTTTTTGTGAAAAGAAAATCGAGGTGGTCGTGGGTTTTTGCTCATATCTCAGTTGTTTATGTACCGATGTTTCTGATTTTCAATACCGATCTACTCCCGAATATTTCTGATATTTCAATACCTTACCCGGGTCCAACCTATGTCGGGGGGCTTCAAAAAGTTGATTTCAACATACACACGGACAGACGGACAGACTGACAGGGCTTAATAGACTTCCCTATTCATAAGCTTTCAGAAAATATATACTTTATGGGGACGGAAATGAAAATTGTAGAAATTTCACACGGAATGACAAACCTATATATACCCTTTTTCACTGTGTGAAGGGTATAAAAAAATTTTTTTGGCTCAGCTGGGATTCGATGCCACGTTTTGTCTAACCAGTATACATGTTTGTATGTATGTATGTTGTTGTTGTAATGTCGTTTTTGTGAAAAAAAAATCGAGGTGGTCGTGGGTTTTTGCTCATATCTCAGTTGTTTATATACCGATGTTTCTGATTTTCAATACCGATCTACTCCCGAATATTTCTGATATTTTAATACCTTATCCGGGTCCAACCTATGTCGGGGGGCTTCAAAAAGTTGATTTCAACATACACACGGACAGACTGACAGAGCTTAATCGACTCCCCTATTCATAAGCTTTCAGAAAATATATACTTTATGGGGTCGGAAATGAAAATTGTAGAAATTTCACACGGAATGACAAACCTATATATACCCTTTTTCACTGTGTGAAGGGTATAATAAAAGACTATATTGAAAAATCTTAGTTTTATTTAGTAGCAGAAACAATATTGACACGCCCACTTTCATTGAAATACTTAATTTACGAAAATATTTTAATAGTATATCGAAGTTATACATAGAAAGTGATACATATTTTAGTATTAAGATATTATTCCATAGCGATTTAATAACAAAATAATAAAATATATCACAACAACGATTGAACTTTCAAACTGATATTGAGAATTCATCACAAAGCTACAAACACTTAAGGTGAATTCACCCATTTGTTGCCCACTATTTTTCACCCATAAACACTCCCTGGTATGTGTACAAGAACTTACCAAAGTTTGAGCCCGATCGGTTTTACAGTTTCGGAGTCTATAGCTAACACACACACACACACACACACACACGCACACAGAGTTTCACTTTTATATATATAGATTTTAAGAGTCCTGAAGATGCCAACCGTTGGTTGGCGAAATATTAAACAAAATTAATAATAAAGAAAATTATTATAAACAGACCTCGAGCTCGATTATTTAACCAAACTTGCAGTTCATCAACAGGTCAAAACATATACATATATATATATATATATATCAATTCTTTCGATTATTTTAATGTCTTCAATAGAAAAAAATTACAAGTTTAAAAAAAGATATTTTTATTATCTTCATTCTAATCATCTTTTCAGATGAAGCTCATTTTGATCTTGGCGGGTATGTAAACAAGCAAAATTGTCGCATTTGGGGCACAGACAAGCCGCACGCATACATTGAAAAGCCGATACACCCCAAACGAGTCACTGTTTGGTGCGGATTTCGGTCCAGAGGCATAATTGGGTAATTTTTTTTTTCGAAAATGAGCAATGAAAAAGTTATTTGGCGGACCCTTTATGTATGTGTATGTATTTTTATTTTGTATGTAAGTACGTATGTACATATATTTATTTTTTGGTTGTCTTTAAAATTCAGTAATAATAAATGAGTCTTGCAACATTTTATTTCGTATGAAATAATTTCGTATGAAATTCAAAGCAAGAGCTGATACTTTTTTTGTTTGCTCGATTTAAAATTGTTTTCGTATGCCAAATTATTCGTGTGAAAGAACTAAAGTAAGTAAGTAGTAAGCCAGAGTATCAGGCTTTATGAAATACATGTTTTTGTAGTAATCGGCAGTTAATCAAGTTTAAAACATAATAGTTAATAATCGGATAATTACAATTTATTCAGCTGTGATGCCAGGGGCATATATAGCTTTCCTATTCCGTTTTTAATTTCTACGATCATCATTGCCGACTCCATAAATTAACTTTGCACTGACCTGTATGTGGTATCTTTTGGAAACGTTCGGGAATGAATTGCTATTGAAATCCAGCACAATCTCTCAACACAACTGCCTCTGTTTTTATCCATATTTTTTTAACAGAGAAATTAAATTCTTTCAGCCTAGGGTTATTATACCCTTCACCTGTGGTACACAAGGGTACATATATCTCTTTGTCATTCCGTTTGTAATTTCTACAATTTTTATTTTCGACCCCATAAAGTATATATTTTCTGAAAGCTTATGAATAGAGGAGTCGATTAAGTCCTGACCGTCTGTCCGTGTGTTGGTTGAAATCAACTTTTAGAAGCAACTATATGTTCCTCAGATCTGAGTATGGTATCATTTGGAAATATCCAGAAATGAATCGCTATTGAAATTCAGCACAATCGCCACATAACTTTCTGAGATATGAGCAAAAAAACACGAGCACCTCGTTTTTTTTACAATTACAACAACATACATAATTATATACTGGTTAGAGTAAACGTGGCATCGAATCCCAGCCGAGCCAAAAAAAAACTTTTATTTTAAATATTATTTATATTTTTATTATTTTTTTTAAAAAATTTTTTTTTTAATTTTTTGTTTGTTTTAAATACATATTTTTTTTGTAATTTTTTTTTTTTGGAAACATACGTAAATTCAATTTATAATTCTGCAATGGGATGTTTTGTATATGTATGTATGTACGTATTTCATATGAGATAAATGGTGATACAAGGGTATATAAGATTCGGCACGGCCGAATATAGCACTGTTACTTGTGTATACACTACATTGTACTGGTCGAGCGCTTTTTTTCATACTAATATAGGACGCCATTTTGGATTTTTTTTCATAGCTGAGTATATTTTATTTGATCCCCATGATGGCTCTCTCGTTGCATAGAAACTGAAAACAAGTAACAGTGCTATATTCGGCCGTGCCGAATCTTATATACCCTTCACAACGTGTAGTCATGCAATAACAATTGTTTGTATCACCATTCATCCCATATAAAATACGTGCATACGTACACGTAAGAATAAATGTGGCATCGAATCCCAGCTGAGCCAAAAAATTGTATTTTATTTTATTTAATATATTATTTATATTTTATTATTTTTTTTATATTTTTTTTTAATTTTTTTAAAAAATTTTTTTAGAACAATTTTTAAAAAATTTCTAACAAATTTTTTTTTAAATTTTTTAAAATTTTTTTTTGTAGTTTTTTTTATTATTTTTTTCTTATTTTTAATATTTTTTTTTTGTATTTTTTTTTGTTTGGTATGTTTTTTACATGTATGTATGATGTATGTTGTTGTTGTAATTGTGAAAAAAAACGAGGTGGTCGTGGTTTTTTGCTCATATCTCAGAAAGTTATGGGGCGATTGTGCTGAATTTCAATAGCGATTCATTCCTGGATATTTCCAAGAGATTGATACCATATAAAGATCTGAGGAACATATAGTTGCTTCTAAAAGTTGATTTCAACCAACACACGGACAGACGGGCAGACGGACAGACGGTCAGGGCTCAATCGACTCCTCTATTCATAAGCTTTCAGAAAAAATATACTTTATGGGGTCGGAAATGAAAATTGTAGAAATTACAAACGGAATGACAAAGCTATATATACCCTTGTGCACCACAGGTGAAGGGTATAAATAGCTATTTTCGTTTGTAAATTTAAGGGAAAACACCGAAGCAATTGTTCTTTGGTTCTTATATCTCAGTTGGTTTCAAACTAATTTGTTTATTTGTTTATTTTAAAAATAATTTTTGAGATTACGGCTTATAATCTGGTATCTAAAGCGTTTTCAAAAATTATTTAATAGTTTGAAAAAATTGTATATATTAAACAAAAATTATATATTTTTAAAATAATTTTTGCCTATAACTTTGCGATTAGTGACCAATTTGTTCAACATTATTCATCAATATCTCTAGAGGAATATCAAATATATAAAGCAATTAAGCTGATTTTTAATACCGAACTGCTCCTGAATATTTTTGATTCCTTACACGGGTCTTTGCATTATCGAGGAGTTTCAACATACACACGGACAGACGGTCCAACGGACAACGCTAAGTTTAATGATGCCACCAGCCCATAAACCACACCAAACTGCCGTTTTTTCGGGATGCATAGGTAACTCTTATACAGCATGTGGCTGTTCTTCACCTCAGATGCGACAGTTTTGCTTGTTTACGTATCCATTTAGCCAGAAATGAGCTTCATCGCTGAACACAATTTTTAGATAAAACAGTGGGTTTCCATCGAGCTGTTTTAAGGCACGAATTTTGATAAAATTTTAACGATTTGCAGTTGTTGCTCGTATGTGAGTTTCTCCATGATGAAATGGCAGAGTATACTGAAGACGTTTGGATACAATTACCAACCAGTGCTGCCTGCCCAAAAAACTTAATTCATAAAAAATCACCCTTTATGTACAAACTTATTATATGATTTTAAATATTTATTTCCGCAAACAATTCAATAAAAACAATAAAATAATAGAAAAAAAATATTGTCAGGTCACCATTTTAAAGCTATAAAAAAATAAACGACAAAATTTTAAACGGCATCAAATAAGAAACCATCACCTTACGCTTACATATTATTCAAACCAGTACTCATCGGATATGGACATCAGAAATACTCTTTGCTTTATGTGATCCCCTGTCAATCCGCTTTTTTAAGTAGACCTCAAAGCGGGAGAAACTTGTTCCCTCTTACTATGTTTTGAGCGAATAATATCGCTTATTTTTAATATAGCATAGAGCCTTGGGTTCAATATGGTGGTTCTTCAACCTGAAGTGGACGAAGGAAATGATTGGTGCGGAATGACTAAGCTAGACGTCATAAAAAAATGATTTTAAAAAAACATATAATGCATGCGGTGATTCCAGCCGAAGAATCGATGTATCGATTTTTGAAATATCTGCGATGTATTTTGATATCTTTCTTCTTATATATTGATATTTTGATATATCGATATTTTTTGCCCATCCCTATAATCAAGTACACAAAAAGACAAGAAATTGAAATGTGGTTATGAATTTTATTTCCTGAGTTAATATTTAAAGCTGATGCAATTTTGAATTCAGACTCGTTATAAATGATTTAGGTTAGGTTAAGTTGAAAAGGAGTGACACTAAAAAGCCCAAACCCACGACAGGTATACACTTATGCCCAATTGGCATGTTGCTCCATTTGAATAGAAGAGAAAGAGAAGCCGACCAGTCCAAAGTTTCTGGCGGGACTCGAACCCGCAACCCCCAAACTAGTAGACCAATTGATTTTTTTAGAAATTAAACTTGTACTGTTAAAAACATACACAATAATGGCAAAGCCTTGGTATTAATCGGTTTAAAAGGCAAAAGATTTGTGTCATCAATGCTTCAAATTATGTTGAGATGTTTTTTGTTTTTGTGTGACCGTTCAATATAAAAAATTTTGCGTTTATTATGCATTTAGAATATTTGCAAAATGCCTTTTCTGCATTTTTTGCATTCCCTTACCCATCCTTTAAATTTTTGATTATCAGTTCGCTTACTACAAAAAGTTTTGGGTTATTTTTTGATTGGGTACTTAATTCCAAATAATAAATACACGGTAAACACAAACATCTTTAAACACGTACCGTCAACATGCACAAAATTTCCAAAATTACAAAAAATTTCGCAGTTACTACTCTTAAACGTTTATAAATAAAATTAAGAAGCAAAATAAAAGGATTTAAAAAAAATAATACTTTTGATGCGTTTTTACCGTTAAACCTTTATGTCGGCAGAGATTTTTGTATGCATTTGAACGAACCACTTATTTAAATATTTTTAGGAGAAATTTGTAAATATCTATGTATAAAATAACTAAAAAAAGAAAAAAAATAATAAAGAATAGCTAAAAAAATGTCTAAGGGCTAAATTAATTTTTCTCCGGCTAAACAATATTTAAAAAGCCGGAAAATAGTTAATTGGTAACGCTGCTGGGTTGTTACGTTAACAGGCAAAATTGCTGCATATGGGGCTCGGAGAACCTCGAAATTATTGCGGAAAAACAATTGCATCCGCAAAAAGTGATTAAATTGTGCACATTATATGTATTTCGTACATAATGGCAAGATTCAAGCATAATAACGAAATAAAATTTTCACCAAAAACTAGCTTTAGGTGTGTTTTATTTAACTTTGCTTTTGAAAATGAAAAATGAACATTTTACACTTATGTATTTCTACATAGCCCTACACGACAAACACAACATACATACATAAATAAAGGCGATCAATCTTTGGTTTTTTATACCCGCAACCAAAAAAATGGTAGGGGTATATTCATTTTGTCATTCCGTTTGTAACACATCGAAATATCCATTTTAGACCCCATAAAGTATATATATTCTGATTGGGGGTTTCATTTTATTACGATCTAGCTATGTCCGTCCGTCTATTGAAAGCACGATAGAGGTCGCACCGAGAAAGCTGGGGGGCTCAAATTTTGCCAGAATCTTTCTTATAGACAAGGTTTGTTTGGTATTGAAAATGGGCTAAATAGGAATGTTAGAAAGAGAGTTATAGCTCGTAAAGCAAGAGTAGGTCGAAAAAACCGTGACCTACAAACATCGAATAAAATGGAATTGTGTCCAAACGCATTAAAGTAGACTCATGAAACTTCGAATATATATTTTCTGAGTAAAAACACTGTTTTTCCCCGAAAATGACCTGTACATTAGGAAAGGACTTATCGATCAAAATGTACGAAAATTTATACCGCACAGTGTATTTTTCGGTATACTTAAAAACAAAAACGTCATAAAAGCAACAAAATTGGATGTACAACTCTAAAATTTTGCACACATGGCTTTTTGGTCAAATGCTTTGTACTTACGGAAAATAAATATGACACGCCCACTTTTACGCCCACCTCCCATATAACGTCTAACCTTAAATTTATATAATTTCTCTACGAATAAAGGTTTCAGAATAATAAAGGACTATATTGAAACATCTTAGTTGCATTCATTATTAAAAATAATTTCGACACGCCTACTATTACGCCCACTTTTCACGTTATCAACTGTTAATGAAATTTGAAAGCTCATAAAACCGACAAAATTAGAGCTACGATGATGAAATTTGCTACATATATCCTTCTAGTTAATGTTATTGTTACGCCGGAAAATTTAGGTGACAAGCCTACTTTACCGCCTACCTCCCATATAACGGTTTATCTCAAATTCATATAAATAAAGATTTTGTAATAATAAAGGACTATGTTGAAACATCTAAGTTGCATTCATTGGTAGAAACAACTTCAACACGCCTACTTTATCGCCCACTTTCATTGAAAGACTAAATTTACGAATACATTTTACTAGCATATCGAAGTTATACAAAGAAAGTGATAAATATTTTAGTATAAAGAGATTATTGCATAGCGATTACTGTTAAAAACAAACAAAAACATTTTGTGGGTTATTTCCCGGGAATTTGAGTTATTTAATCTTCCCGACTTTCCGGGATTATTTTTCGGGATCCCGGGAAATAAAAAAGGTAGCTACGATTCGAAAGCAGATGTTTATATTGTTTATATTGAAATTGAATTCTAATGAATTTATTTTTGATCTCATAGCTGAAGTACCTGTACGTTTCTTTTTTTGTGCTCATATTTGATCTCGTATCTAGAGAATAAATTTTTTTTTTTAATAAAAAATATTTTTACTCAATTTATATTTTAAATTCAAGTTTCTTTATTAATTTTTATAGTTTTGAAGTGTTTCTTTTATATTATAAACTATTTTATGCTTTTTAATAAACAGTTTTTTTTTAATTAAAAACAAATTTACTTTTTATTTGTTTTGCTGCGGGATCCCGGGATATTAAAAAATAAATCTCGCATTTCCGGGAAACAAAAATTTTCGGGAAAATAAGCCTAGCTACAAAAGAACGGAAAACTGGTGGTGGGTATAAAAGATTCGGCACAGCCGAATATAGTGCTCTTACTTGTATTTTATGTGAATGAAGCTAAAATGCAAATACAAAGAAAAAGGAAAAAATAACAAAAAAAAACATAAGAAGTAAAACAAAAATAATTTAAACAAATAAAATCACTTACGGTTTTTCATTTAAAAATTCACCCCGCGTAAATTCAGATAGTCGCCGTGATTTGCCCTTCTTGGCTGATGTCGGCGTTGTAGTTGTTTTAGTAATCCTGTTTGGCAAACACAGGCATGGTGTCTCTGAATGAATTGAGCACGCATTGCGCACTAGCTGGGCGGATGAAAAAGTTGAAGACGAGGGGGACATAAAGGTGTTATTCGATGATAATTCAGCACTAAATGTTTCAGTGACAACACCACTACCGTTTGTAGAACTGCCATTTTTCTTATTGCTGGTGTTGTTACAATTATTATTGCTATTAGAACCAGGTATCGTGGTATGAAATTGAGATTTAGTCGCGATTAAATTTAAAGAAGCTGTTTCAATGCATTTGCAATTAAATGTAATTTTTTTAGACGACTCAAATGAATTGCACAGATCTGGAACGGTTGTAGCTATATCGTTGTTATTCGTTGAGATCGTAAAATCACAGTTACATTTTAGGGGGATTTGATTTGACCAACGACGAAGTTTAACATCTTTTTCGCCGCTAGCTATTGTTGAATTATCTAGCGATAATTTTTTGATTAACTTTAGTTGTTTTGGTTTTTGCTGTTGGTGCAGCAAACAGTTGTGTTGCTTCAAGCTACGACGAGGTGGCGGCGGAGAAGGTGAAGCCGGTGGCGAAATCATTACCGAGGTTGAGATAGCATCTAAAGAACTTGATTTTTGTATGGGGCTGCCTCCAACAGAACAAGTATTTTCGCGATTTTTTGCAACAATACGCGAATATAGTTCTTCACTATCTAGTGGTATTAGATTTGACTGAAGTATCAATTCTTTAGACTGTTTCTTTAAACTATCTAACTTATTAAAACTAGTACTGGATTTGTCTATTAATAAAATTGACGAGGATTTTGTTTCTCCTACCTTGTAGCTTAAAATATTTGACAGTCTTCTCATTTTATTTGGCTTTGTAGCTTTATGTAGAACATTTTTAGTATTGATTCTTTTCTCCTCCTCTTGTTTCATTATGTTATGTTCTTTACTACTTTTCGTCGATTCAAATACCTTTAATGGTTCGTCGATTTTACTGACAACGAAGCGATTATTTACAAGACATTGTGATGGCTGCTGTTGCTGTGTTATTGTTGTTGCACACTCGGCATTGGCATCCAATTTCTCTCCTTGTAAGATGTCATATATGGTACCATATTTGCAGGCAACACTTGTGGTCACAATATTGAAAACATTTTCTCTTGCATAGACATTAGTATGAAAAGTTGGAACTGATGTTGTCGTTGTTGCTGGTGTCGTATTCAATATTTGATTCTTGATACCAACTTCTTGTATATCAACTACATCCTTAATTATTGTGTTCATTTTCAATTGTTTATGATGATTCTGCTGTTTTTGTATAATATCATAAATTATGCCAGATTTTTTAATATTCTCAAAATCGTTTTTATTGTTTTTTTCTGTTGAGAAGAAGCAGTCTCTTTCCAAAATCGCTGACAAACTTTTTCGTTGAAATAGTTTGTCACTATTGGAACCGCTATTTGATGAGGTAAGCGGTGAAGGCTGGGATAATTTGCGATGAAGTATTTCGTAGATTGTGCCATAGGTCATATATTTGTCATATCGCTGACAGGTTATATTATAAATATCATTTTTGCGCTGTATTATATCGTATATGGTGCCATATACTAATTTATCGTAGATTTTAAAATTGTGTCGGTAATTGTTACTGCATCCACTTCCATTTCCAGATTCTGGCAACTGACCAGTGACCTGCTGCAATTCCATATTTACTTTTTTTGCATCGTTTTCTGTCTCGTTTCCTGTTACCAATTTTTTAATTTGTTCATTGTTTTGGTCTTTTGTATTCGAATTTTGACGCATCAGCAGAAATGAAGCGTAACTTTGGCGATGTTTCGAGTTTTGTCGTTTGAATGGCGTTGTGACAGCGACAGCAGTATTGACATTTTCGCTTAATGTTTTATCTGTTGTGGTCATTTCACATTCACGTACCAAGCGCTTAAATTCCTCATAGGATTTACGACGTATATGGGCTTTTTCTTTTTCATTTGTCGTCAGCTGACGATCAAGAATTTTCGATAGAAAATCAGAATTTTTACGTAAAATACCTGTGGTAACATTGATGCTGCGATTGTAGTCGATGGTGCTTTTTTTCTTATCATTGTCTACAGCTACAAAATACATATTCGTTTTGTCCTCATAATTTTCATTATGACCGACACTATCATTATTACGTTCAACAACACTACCACTTCCACTACTTTCACAACCACCACCAACACCATCAGCACATTGTGTAGCAGTATCCATTTCGTTTTTAGTATGTGATACGGTATGAAGAGCAAACTTGTTTGGAAAAGCCGGTTTATTAATACGTTCAACAACACCGCCATTACCAACATTAATATCAACCGCGTCACCTAAACTGCAACAACTAACGTCAATATTAGGATTTAAATCTACAAGTGTTGTTTGTTCAACATTGAGATCGTTAATGTCGAACCTCATTTTATTCGATGGTGGAACTAAAGTTGTAATCGTCGATGGCATGATTTCTTGTTCTGATATCGATTCTAAGCCATTGAGCATTGCTGTTGTATCTGTTAATGCTGATATTTCCGTTTGGTAAATTTGTTGTTTTTGCAATTGCTGCTGTTGCTGGTAGCAAGTTGTAGAAGATTGTTTGTGAACAGAATCAGAGTGCATCATGTCTTTTTCATACACATTTTTAAGATCTTGATAGGTTTTGCGCCTCATTTGTATTTTACTATCATTTATTTTACTATCATCTATTGGACATGTTAATGCTGCCATAGGTTCTATGTTTGTACTTGAGTTGGCGAAGATGGCTTTAAATTCTTCATAAGATTTACGGCGATTTCGCGATTGGGTTAAGCACTCCTTATAGTTGAGACGTGCGATTTTTTCACTTCCTTGTGCCTGACACTTAGTATCGTCACGTATTGTCATATTTGAGGGACTAGCAAAAGCCAGACCAGTAAAAATGCTAGCCAATGTTGGATGGTTACCGACTGAAGATTGTTGCATTTCAATAAAGCCAGAATCCATTGAACTAATAGTGCATGTCGAATCAAAACTTGTCTTACGACTCGAGGAATTGCTACGTGCTGGAGGAGGTGATTTATTGGCAGTTGAGTTCTCTAACAGAGTCACTGAGAATTCCGGTTCTTCCTCGCCTACGGTGGGTAAATCGACATTAGGTTGCGAAAGTAAATCTATAAATTGACTATTTGTATCACTAGTGTTAGACATTAAAAATTGATCATCATCATCAAAACTTATTAAATCCTTGACCGCTGTTAAAGGGTCCACTACATTATCACAGCTGATTTCTTGGTGGTGGAACATTGGCAATTTTTGACTAAAACTATTTCGAAGCACTATTTTAACTGTATCTTGTAGGCCTCCTTGCACTGCACCTATTTTTCGTTGGCGTATCGTGTGTTCAGCTGAATCTAGTAACTTTTGCCGATCTGACAATTTACTTAGCGGAGCAGCCTCCTGCACAATAGCACTAACCGGAACCGCCTTTGCAGTTGTATTCTGTTTAAACGCACTTGATGTCAGCGTCGTTGTGATATTACCGCTAGTTTTATTAACCGTTGCATACAGAGGCAGCTGGAGTGCTGGTTTTGCGGACGATAACTGATTGACAACTAATGATTTTGATATAGTTGTTGCTATCTTATCAGAACAATCACTAGTTTTATGACCGCTAATGGAACTGTGACTGTTACCGTTAATGTTATGACTTAAAGCAACACTTGTCGAAGTAACTGTAGTATTAGTGGATTTATTTAAACTGTCGCCACTATCACCAACAGAAACACTAGCACAACTACTTACACCACCTCCACCGCTATTGCACGTGTAGTTGCGATTGTGAAAGATTGTAACACTTTGCATTGATAATTTGTGACGATTGTTATGATGACGATTTCGTGCAATAGTGGCGGCTGACATATTACAGTGCTTACGTTGGTAACGACGTGTATACTTATTGGCAATGTTGTACGGTTTATCATTTGGCAAATACGGTTCGTTGATTTTGCTTGAATTTAAGCCGCGAACAGAGAGATTTAAAGATTCTACTCCATGGCATGTCAAAGAAGAACGTTCACATGATTTTAACAAAAGCTGTAGCTTTTGTTGTGATTGCATCTTTTGATGCTGCGATGCAGATACTGTTTGTCGGGAGCAACGTGAAGTATTAGAGTCATTCATGCATTTAGCACAACACAAAAACTCATAGAGGACATCTTCTTCTGTTGACGGCGGTGGAGTAAAGGTAGAATATTTTGGTTCTAGTTTCAAATTTGGTAGGCATTCAAACTCAAAAGTGGCTGCCGTATTTACCAATGCGCTTGATGTCATTATTGGCAAGTTAGTATTAACATTAGCGTTTTTTTGAGCCGTCGTCGTAACCGGCATTAAAATATAGGTGTTTTTTAAATGTCGACGATCACCATTATCTAACCGATTTTGGTCAATATTTTCCTTATTATTGCTATTAATATCCATTAGAATTGAAGTTGTCGAAGTTGCACTCGGTGATGACGACGTTATTGTTGTGTCTGTCAATTTGGACATCGTATCAGCACTGGCATTATTGACTATAGAACTTTCTATACTGATGCCACTATCCAGAAGCATAAATGTTCCATCTGAGGGAAGTATCAAACGGCCTTCTGCAGCTGCATTAACTAATTCTCGTAAAGCTAAGACCTGTTTTTCGGTGACATTACCCTGCAACTGAATGCCATGTAGGGCAAAGGCAGTGGGTTTATTGTTAACCGAATTCGGATCGGTGCACCAAACCACTGGCATTGTTGCCATTTTATTTGTGTTTTTTTTTCCACACTAAGACACTAAAAGTAACTTTGTCTTTCTTGTTTCTATAGTTTTGAATATTATTATAAATCCATTCAACAGTCTTATATATTTGTTAACTTCAGTTTCTGATTTATTATATTAGCAGAAAGTTATCGTATTAAGTTAACTGAAATTTTTAAAAAACAAAAGGGCGAGAAAATAAAAATAAAATTCATTAGGTTTTGCTATAAAAAGTAGTTGCGCATTTTACCAATGTTCCAGTTATTTCAAACAAACGTTATTTGTATATAAACCAAAAAAAAAAAAAAAATGGTGTGGGGGTATTTTTAATTTTGTCATTTCGTTTGTAACATATCGAAATATCAATTGAGTTCTTGTTTCATTTTAGGACGATCTAGCTATGTCGGTCTGTTCAAAGCACGTTAAAACTCGAACCGAAAAAGTAAGGGCTGTTAAAATTTTGACAGAATATTTCTTAGACACAAGGTTTGTTTGGTATTGAAAATGGGCTAAGTCGGTATACCAGGAAGAGTTATAGCTCGTAATGCAAGAGTAGGTCAAAAAAACAACGTCCTTCCTACATCGAATTAACTACGTTTATGTCTCAACGCATTGACACAGAGTGATGAAATTTCGGAAGCATATTTCCTAAGTAAAAAAATATTTTTCCCTGAAAATTGCCCAAATCTAAACATTACGAAAGAATTTATAGATGAAAATCATATAACCAACAAAATAAGAGGTATGATTATCGAATTTCGTACTTATAGCTCTTTAGTCAATGTCATTGATATGCCAGAAAGTTAAGGTGACACGCCCAATAGGCGTTCAACCTCTCATATAACGGTTTATCGTAAATTCATTGATTTCCGTATGAACAAAGTTTTTGCAAGAATAAAGGGCTATATTGAAAAAATCTAAGTTTTATTTATTGGCAGAAACTATATTGACACGCCTACTTTAACGCCCATGTTCATTGAAATACTAAATGTTAGGAAATAAATTAATAGCAAATCGAAGTAACACAAAGAAAGTTAAACATATTTTAGTATAAAGATTATTTCATAGCGATTACAGTTAGTAACAATATAATAAATTTTTTGCTATAAAAGTACACAAAATTGGTGGTGGGTATCAAGAATTCGGCGCAGCCAAATATAGTGCTCTTCCTTGTTTAATAAGAAATTAGTTTAAATACAAAGGAAAGTTGTTAATAAGATAACTTCAATTAAATACTGACTTTTGGTCAAAGATTAATTTAAATTCATATTTAGCCAAAGTTAAAAACACGATTGTGCAAGTAACCGAGTTACCCAGTAAGCAAAAAGGCAAGAAAATGAAGTATGATTATGAATTTTATCTCCTGAGTTAATATTTAAAGATGAGCCAATATTTCAATGCAGACTCCTTACAAATGATTTATTTTATTAATTAAAAAATGTGCTGTTTAATAAGAAAAAAAATGTGTGTCATCAATGCTTTAAATTATTTTAAGACGTTTTTTGTTTTTGTGTGACCGTTTAATATAAAAAATTTAGCGTTTATTATGCACTAGCCAAGCCCGGCGCGCGTTGCTACGCCCCTTAATGAATAAAAATGCATTCTGAATTTTAATTTAATATCAAGTGCAAGAAGCTGAAAATGATAATTTTTTTATGGGCGTGACACTGCCCACTTTTCTAATCAAGAAATTGTACAGTCATGACAATTCAATACGTGTGCAAAATTTCACAAAAATTGGTTCAGAGCAAGTACCTCAAATTTATAACTTTGTTTATGGGCGTGGCCCTGCCCACTTTTCTAATCACGAAATTATATAGTCATGTCAGCTCAATATGTGTGTGCAAAGTTTCAGAAAAGTCGATCTAGTGCAAGTAGCTAAAAATGATAACTTTTTTATGGGCGTGGCACTGCCCACTTTTCTAATCAAGAAATTAAACAGTCATGACAACTCAATATGTGTGCAAAGTTTCACAAAAATCGGTCCAGAGCAATTACCTTAAAATTATAACGTTTTTTATGGGCGTAGCCCCGCCCACTTTTCTAATCACGAAATTGTATAATCATGAGAACTCAAAATGTGTGTGAAAAGTTTCAGAAAAATCGATCTAGTGCAAGTAGCTAAAAATTATAACTAATTTTCTATGGGCGTGGCCCGCCCACTTTCTTCCACCCATAAACACTCCCTGGTATGTGTACAACAACTTGCCAAAGTTTGAGTCCGATCGGTTTTACAGTTTCGGAGTCTATAGCTAACACACAGAGTTTCACTTTTATATACTTACTAGCCAATCCCGGCGCGCGTTGCTACGCCCCTTCATGAATTTCAATCGCATTCTAAATTTCAATCGAATATCAAGTGCAAGGCTAAAAACTATAACTTTTTCTTTATGAGCGTGGCACTGCCCACTTTTCTAATTACGAAACTGTATAGTCATGACAGCTCAATAAGTGTACAAAGTTTCAGAAAAATCGGTACAGTGTAAGTACCTCAAAATGATACCTTTTTTTATGGGCGTGGCACTGCCCACTTTTCTAAATACGCAACTGTATAGTCATGACAACTCAATATGTGTGCAAAGTTTCAAAAACATCGTTCCAGTGCAAGTACCTCAAAATGATACCTTTTTTTAATGGGCGCGGCACTGCCCACTTTCTAATGACGAAAGTGTAAAGTCATGACTGCTCAGTACGTTTGCAAAGTTTCAGAAAATTCGGTCTAGTGCAAGTAGCTAAAACTGATAACTAATTTTTTATGGGCGCGGCCCCGCCCACTTTTTCAATCACGAAATTATAAAGTCATGACAACTCAATATGTGTGCAAGGTTTCAGAAAAATCGGTCCAGTACAAGAACCTCAAAATTAAAACTTTTTTAGGGGCGTGGCCTCACCCACTTTTCTTATCACGAAATTATTTAGTCATGACAGCTCGATATGTGTGCAAAGTTTCAGAAAAATCGGTCAAGTGCAAGTAGCTAAAACTGATAACTAATTTTTTATGGGCGTGGCTCCGCCCACTTTTTTCACCCATAAACACTCTCTGGTATGTGTACAACAACTTACCAAAGTTTGAGCCCGATCGGTTTTACAGTTTCGGAGTCTATAGCTAACACACACACACACAGAGTTTCACTTTTATATATATAGATATAGATAGATTTAGAATATTTGCAAAATGCGATTTTTTCATTTTTTACATTCGCTTACTCATTCTTTAAATTTCTGATTATCAGTCCGCTCTCTGCAAAATTTTTGGGGATATTTTTGTGTTTTTTGCAAGTTGCTTATGACTTTTAATAAATACCACTTTATAACCAAAATCTGGTAATTCCAAATAATAAATACACAATAAACATAAACAGCAATTCACGTAAAACTTTTATGTGTGCAGCGGTTTTTTGCATACATATGTATATACGAGCAATTTAATTTGAATATTTTTAGGAAAAAAAGCGACAAACATGTGTACGGTTTATTAGTTTTGGTAAGTTTGTGGTATAATGAACCAGAAAGATATCCACTACTTCGATAGCACAGTAAATACTGTTTATTATTAAATACTCAAATTTTTCTTTTAATAACTTTATCATTTTTCGTTTAATTTATGAAATCTTTTTTCTCTGATAAATTTAATTTAGAAAAATTTAAAGTACTGTTAGAATATATCTACGACATATCTTCTATCGCATTTAACATTAATGCTTCTGGGTTTCAAAAATTAACATTCATAAATTTGGAAAATGTGACAGAAAAGTGACATAAAAATTAAAAACGGAACCTCTTGATCGCCTATAGCATTTTTAGTCTCACCTCGGATCATTGGTCAATAAACTAGATAAACTTAGATTAAAAAATCTAAGTTCAAAAACGTACAAAATACAAAAAGTAAAAATCGAAAAAATATCTTTTGTGTCGCCAATTATCCCCAATTTCCCAATTCTTTCCGAAAAAGTACTTTTTTGGTCAACCAAACATTTCTGATCTCACGTCAGTTTCTAATTTCAATATTTCAGCTTCACAAACGTATAAAATAAAAAAAAGTATTAAAAGAAACTTTCTGGGTCGCCTATTACATTTTTAGTTTCACATCGAATCAAAAGTTATTCATTTAAAAATTTTAGCTTCATAAACGTATAAAAATAGATCATAAATTTTTAGTTTTGTAATAATTTTATAACTGTCATTTGTAGAAAGCCAAACTTTGCAATGATTATGTTGATTTAAGTATTTCCACAGAAGCAAAGTTTTTATTTTATATATAGACAGCCGGCAATTTAATGTTTTAAATGAAATAAGTAGTTATTTGAGTACCCATCTGTAAGCGAGTGTGACAACAACTAGCCTTTAATGACACCGCCGCACAGAGGAGTACTTGACCTGAAAAGCTGGCCAAAAACGCAAAACTGAATTTTAAGAAACCTTAATAACTAAGTACGCAACTCGACAGACAATAATATTTTACATTATATTGTAAATTTTTAAGAATTTTAGTTTCGATTTGTAGCTCTGAGATGCTGCTAAAGTCAGGAAACTGAAGAAAATTATATGAGATTTCAATGTTTTTTTTTCGGTTTCTGGATGTTTTCATGATATTTTTTTACGTCTAAACGAGTATAGGTTTATCATTATTTTTTTTTCGCTGAAAGGTTTGGTCATAGGGTTTTCAAAAAAGAAAAAAAATTTTAAATATGTTGAATATTCATTTTTTTGCAAAAACAGAAAATGAAGAGGTTTTTGAAAGTGAGGTTAACATCTCTACGAATTATGTTTGGTACCACAATAAAACTTGGAATCTCTAATTTTAGAAAGAAGAAAAAAAGTGTGCGCAAGTTTGCGCCATTATTTTTGACGATTTTTTAAAATTTTCACATTTTTTTATTTTTGCTCATCAGGCAGTTTTTCTTATACATTTATATCGTCATAAACTTTTATGTATTTTGAATTATTGACTTCAACTGTTATTCACTTCACTTTTAACACTTCATAATGTTAATACCTGCCTATAATTATAAATTTGAAAAATTCTTTATTATGGATAATAGTTATAAGGGAATGTCCCACGCATCCCCATAAAGGATATTTTTATATACCGGCTCTACAAAATATTATTTTTTAAAAAAATAAATATGCGTACCTAATAAGAATAATTATTAAAAGAATTAATCACAAAAATAAGTTTACAAAAAATAAATACAGGACATAAAAAATACATGGGCACCCAGGTATCAGGCTACCATTAAAAGTGTGCGCAAGTTTGCGCCATTATTTTTGACGATTTTTTAAAATTTTCACATTTTTTTATTTTTGCTCATCAGGCAGTTTTTCTTATACATTTATATCGTCATAAACTTTTATGTATTTTGAATTATTGACTTCAACTGTTATTCACTTCACTTTTAACACTTCATAATGTTAATACCTGCCTATAATTATAAATTTGAAAAATTCTTTATTATGGATAATAGTTATAAGGGAATGTCCCACGCATCCCCATAAAGGATATTTTTATATACCGGCTCTACAAAATATTATTTTTTAAAAAAATAAATATGCGTACCTAATAAGAATAATTATTAAAAGAATTAATCACAAAAATAAGTTTACAAAAAATAAATACAGGACATAAAAAATACATGGGCACCCAGGTATCAGGCTACCATCCAATTGTCAGAAGAAGCTGCCGAGGCCAGAAATAAGCACTTACGATTATATCGTACGAATTATTCGAGGAAATTCAGCAGAAGCGATACAAATCGAGATGTCTTGAATAGGTTATTTCTGAGCAGTGACCCTTTTATAAGCAGCAGTATGCGAAGAGAACGGGTAATTAAAAAAATCTTTTTCATCAGAAACCATCACACATCTTCTTCCTGACACCGATGATGCATCTAATAAGGATACATACGACATAATAATTATTAAGGAATTTTTATTAGTTAACCTTTTCCGTATATTAAGTATTAAATAATATAAAATAAATATAATAAAGCCTTTTTTCATAAAAAAATACTGTTTCATAAGAGCTTTACAATTTTCCAAAAAAATTTTTTTTTTAATTAGACCGTAAATCATAATATGTATGCATGTACATACAGTCTGTTAAGAATAAGTTTAAACCTTGAAAATCAACATTTGTTAATTGAGTTTTACTATTTATACCGACTTTTATTCCTTAGGAATGTGGCTTTTGGAAAAATCTTAAAAATTTAAATTTTTGGTTCTTAAATTTTTTTTATGGCATTTTGAAAACAAAAAATTTGACGAATTTTGCAGGAAAAATGTTTTTCGCCATTACATTTTTAATAACTCCGAAATAGTAATAGATAGGAAAGAATTGTGTTTGGTAAGTTTAAGCAGAATTTTCCGGTGCATCTTCTGATCCTCCTCCTATTAAAATTGGAGAATCCGTTTTCAAGTTATGACAAAATATATTAGGCAACCCAACGATTTAGAGAGTGAAATATGCCACGCCTTTAACAGAAAATCCTTACGTACTAGAGAAAAACGGAAAACAGATTTGAATTAAGGGCACCAAAGTCAATATAGTCCACATACTTTTATTTCTAGCAGAGTACTTTTGTTGCGCAGTGTAATTTTTTCAAAATCTGCCACTAGATTTCTTATATCATACTACACCTAAAACTATCAAAAAACTAGAACTTTTAATTCAAAAAACATGTTTTATAATTTTGGCCAGTTTTTCAGGCCAAATACTCTTCTGTGCGCCGTGTTAAAACAATTAGTTTAAATGCTAAACACTAAGTAGTGAAGAACTCATTGTTTAAGGTGCATTCAGACGGGATGTTTTTAACATATGACTTGTCACTTTTATAATAAAGGCTGGTTAAATTTTAAGGGTCGATGTTGCATGTAAACGAATACTTTAACTACTTTTTTTTGTATACGGAAAGAGTAATAAGAAGAAAATTACAAATGAAATAACAATCTTATATACAGTGCCAACTCGCTTAACGCAACCATCGATAAGCGCAACCCCTCGATTATTGAAACTCGTAAATTGTTTGCATTGTTGACTCAGTTAACGCAACTTTAAAAAAAAACCTCTGTTATCGCAAATTTTCTCCCAAATTGATCAATATGTCAAAAAATGAAGCTGCATTAAAAATTTCGTTGTAAATGCTGAATTTGGACCAGGCAAGCGTGTTATAATAAGAGCTTGTGAATATCCAAAAATGGAAATAGATTTACACAAGTGGTTTATGAAGCCATATTAAACCATAATAGAGAATTTGCGCCCTAAAAAGTTGAGACACGGTTATCGCAACGGCCAAAATTTCTATTAGTTGTGTTAAGCGAGGTTGCACTGCATACCCTTTTATACTCTAGTGTGAAGGGTATTTTAAAACAATATTAAAAAATAATAACAGACTTCAATCGATCAAATGCAAGCATAATAAATTATGAAATATAATACTACAAACACAAATACATTTATAAAACAAGTAACAGTGCTATATTCGGCCGTGCCGAATCTTATATACCCTTCACAACGTGCAGTCATGCAATAACAATTGTTTGTATCACCATTCATCTCATATAAAATACGTGCACCACAGGTGAAGGGTATAATAAGAAAAATGGAAATTTAAGACAAAACAATATAGCAAACGAAAACAGCTGTTTTTTGCTGCGCTGCTGTGGTGTTAATAACTACGACAATACAACAGCAATCAATTGCTGTTATTTATATCTTTACTCAGCTACAAATTCTGAATGCTATTGAAACCAGTCTAACTGGTACAATTTTGGTGTCTTTATTTCTGTTGTTGTCTTAAACAGAGTTAACAATACAAGTATCACAACGCCATATACATCTATTTCACTACACTATTTCCAAGTGTATTTTGCAATTTTTCAATTATAATTTAACAGTTTTCAACTGTATTTAACATAAAAAATAATTTTTACCTTAAATTTTCAATTTCCCTACAATTTGGTTATGTGCATATTTTCAAACGTATCAAAAACTAGTTTACAACCTGCACTAAGTCACTTTGCCATTGTTTTTTTTTTTAATTCTGTAACATTCTTGTTTCATGATTGAAGTTGAGCCTGTATTGTTGCAATTGTTTACAAAAAAAAAAAAAAAAAAAAAAAAAAAAAAAAAAAAAACAGTATCCTCCTATTCCTTTTGCTTCCATTTGGTAAAAGTAATTGAAAAAATATGGTACATGTTTAAGCATGTAACCGGTTTAAAGTAGTCAATCCCTTGTATATATCTGCGTTGTTAGGAAAAACATTCTCGCCGCACAAACTTGTTTCATGTGCTACTTTGTACTCGTATTAATAAAATTATGTAAAAATGTGTTATAAGTAAGGATGCCAAACTGCTTGGCCACTTATGTATGTATATATGTATGTATGTATGTATGTAATTACATTTAATTACATACAGTGATATTGCCACTTTTAAGAACTGTTTATTGTTCTTTATTGTTTAAAAGAAAGTTGTACATAATAACGAAACAAGCCTAAAGTTCACTTTTTAGCAACCACTTAAGCATTCTGCTTTCCAGTGGCAGAGATATCTCCCAATAACTAATGCATTAATACATTGCACATCAGTTTCACGGATGGAATGCACAGTAGCTTAGAAATGGTTTTTTATCGCATATTATTTTAAAATAAAATATCCAAATATAATAATTTTTCATTAGGATTTAAAAAAGGTTTAACGTTAAAATAGCGGTTTAAAATATTTCCGAACAAAAAAAATATTAACAAGTAAGAGTGCTATGTTCGGCCGTGCCGAATCTTATATACCCTTCACAACGTGTAGTCATGCAATAACAGTAGTTTGTATCACCATTCATCTCATATGAAATACGTACATATAAAAACATCCCATTGTAAAATTATAAATTTACGTATGTATGTTAAAAAATAAAAAAAAAAATTTAAAAAAAAAAATTGAAAAATATAATAAATATAAAACAAAAAAAAATAAAAAAATTTAAAAAAAAATATTAAAAATATAAATAATATATGAAATAAAAATGAAAAAATAAATAAAAAAAATTAAAAAAAAATTTTTTTGGCGCAGCTGGGATTCGATGCCACGTTTACTCTAACCAGTATACACGTTTGTATGTATGTATGTTGTTCTTGTAATGTTGTTTTTGTGAAAAAAATCGAGGTGGTCGTGGTTTTTTGCTCATATCTCAGTTGTTTATGTACCGATGTTTCTGATTTTCAATACCGATCTACTCCCGAATATTTATGATATTTTAATACCTCACCCGGGGCCAGGCGATATCGGGGGGCTTCAAAAAGTTGATTTCAACATACACACGGACACGGACTGCCAGAGCTTAATCGACTCCCCTAATCATAAGCTTTCAGAAAATATATATTTTATGGGGTCGGAAATGAAAATTGTAGAAATTCACACGGAATGACAAACCTATATATATATACCCTTTTTCACTGTGTGAAGGGTATAAAATGATGTTATAAGAAATCGTCTTGCCTCTTATTATATGAGATAGTAGTATAGTCAATATTTTAAATACAAGTTTTCTTTACCATATACAATATATGATTTTTTACATATGTATTAATCATGACATAAATTCTTGCCAAGTGGGTGGGTGGGGTGCAACTTGTTAAGACGTTGTTTTTAATAGTTTATTGCAAAACCTTAGATTTTTACTTTACTTTTTTTAAGGCTTATTTTACGTACATTACGTATCAAGTACTGAGTTTTAGTTTGTTTGTTTCCGAATGTGGTGGCGTACTCTTTAATTTGTCAAAAAAAAATTAGCAAAAAATAAAAATCGAAGTTAATAATTTTTTTACGTTCAGTACAATTGTGTTTGATTGATTTTTAAATTGTATTTTCAGTGGTGCGTTTGACAAATAAGATTAAGAATATTATTTTCTCAGAAAAGTATAAAGCATTTTTCTAACTTGCTATTGGTTATATTGCTAAAGTTTATAAAAACATTTGACAATAAGTTTTTTTACACTTCTTCAATTAAATGCTCGTAAAGTGTAGATATAAAAAACTAAATTTGCGACTTGTAGTATTTTAAGGTAAACACTGTTAAGAAGGTTATTTAAAAACATATACAGACATCTTGGAAAAAAATTTATCATTCACAAAAAGGAAAAAATTTTCAACATAATCTGCCTGTTCAACGATGTCGAAAGAAAACCCAAGCGAAATTTCATTTTTACAAATACGTTGAAAACAAAAACAAATTTTTAGTTTTTGTTGTTGTTTTCAATATATTTGTACGACTGAAACTTCGCTTGGGTTTTCTTTCGACATCGTTGAACAGGCAGAATAAATTAATTTGTTCTCGAAATTTTTTTTACTGTCTTTTTTAACCTCAGTCTATATAAATAATAGTCAATTTTTCTTTTACAAAAATCAAAACTAAAATGAGTTGTGTTTATTAACCTCTTCTTCTTTTTGACCAGGTTCGCTTTGTTGGTCCCAACAAAGTTTATGCCTTGTATTCATTAGGAGATAGATTTCAATATTGTCTGCGATCATTTGTGAGATATGCAATGACAAAAAATGTACTTTTTTTAATTGGGGAGGGGATACCATATCCTCTTGATTTTGCGCTCGAAAAAGTAAATGAAAAACAATTAAAGTTCTGCAGATATACCATTAAAAATATTCCCTTTGTATAGGAGGTACTTCGCCCCATTATTGCATCTTATCTAATTATTAAATGTATTATTAAATTGTAAAATCTTTATTACAATGTCTAAAACCAAAATTAAAAACTCTAAAATTTACACCAAGTGTATTTTTTTATTACAAATCTTTTTGAGCAAACTTTTTTCTATTTTATCTAAAAACGTATAAAATACATATCGTCATATAAAAAGCAAAACGCCATAGCCAACAAAAAAAAAATAAATAAAAATTTTTTTATTCCTGTTTTATTCACAGTATTGATGAAGAAATTTGCACTAAAACCATTATTAAAATGATAATATTTTTTATTTCTAATGTAAAATTATTTAAATGTTTGTTAAGGTATGTTGCGTTTAAGGTAACGATATGCAAACGTCTGTACATACAATGTACAACGAAAGTAATTTTCTTGTAAAAAGCAAAAACTCATATCATTGTTGTAATTAAAGGGAAAAGGTTTACATATATTTAACATTGTTGCATAAAAATAAAATATATAAAATTTAAATTTACTTAAAAATAAGTAAGATAGCTCTATTCGGCCATGTCGAATCTGATAATACCCTCCACCAACTTGTGCAGATTTCAGATTAATTGTTATAAGTTAATTGAATTTTTAAATTGTCTTTTCTTAAATGTTTACGAACCAATCGTAACCAATAATGAAATAAGGTTATTTATGTTTGTATTAATAATTAAAAAAAATAGAACAAGAAAAAGAATTAAAAAAAATTTGGACCATTTGGAGTTTTAACCTGCTTCCTTCCCTCCGTCATATAGCTTAATGACACTAGACTACCACTAGACTACCAACTTCATTTAATGATTTGTATTTGTGTGCAGATTTAATTAAAGATAATTTAAACAATGCATTACTTAAAGTATAACATAATAACATATATAAAGTTATATACACATATAACTTATGGATGGATCTATGCAATTTAATAAAAAACAAAAAATAATCAAATATGTAGGCATACTTATCTTAAATTTGTTTTTTTTTTTACTGCATTGTATTATCTCATTAATATGAAATACATACATTCATACGGGTTTCATTATTATTATAATTATTTTATTCGCTTAAAACATCCTATTGTAAAATTATAAATTAAAAAAATTAAAAATTTTTTTATTTGTCTCAACTAGGATTCAAACCTACCTTCATCCAGTTTGTGTTAATGTGTGTGTTGTAAACAGACGAGGTGGTCTAGGGTTTTCATCATATCTCAGATGTATGTATATGGACGATTTTTCAATATCGATCTGCTCCTGAATATTTCTGATATTTTAATTCACACGCGGGTCTGAGCGATGTCGGGGGGCTTCAAAAATCTGATTTCAACATACACATATACCTCAATAGACTTCCCTAGTCATAAGCTTTCAGAAAAAATATATTTAATTGGGTCGCAAACAAATATTGTAGAAGTTTTACACAATGACAAACATATATACATATACTCCTCCATTCTCTGTGAACGGTATACAAAGCAAAATACTTTTGTAATATACTGTATGAATGTGTGTGTTTTTTTAACACAATAGGTTTTTATTATCGTCGAACCAGTATGATATTATTATGTATAAACATACACAATCAGTCAGCCACTTGAGTATATGTATGTATTTGCGTACAAATATTGAGAGGTCAGTAAACCTTAATCGTTGCTTTGTACTTGTAAGTATCTATGTATCTTAAGCATCTTTTTTTATCTTAATTTTCTTGGGATTCAACATCAACTCAACTACTTCTTTCTTTTATTATTCTTCCATGTAATATAAATAAACTTACACATTGGCATAAATACTCTTAGCTTACATTGTTTTAGTTTTTGTATTAAAAAATACCACAACTCAAGAAAAATTAAAATAATTTAATAAATAATTTTTGTTATAGGTATTTTTTGATCATTTAAATATATGTACATGTATATGTATACTGTCGACTGCGGATCAACTTTATTTTATACTAAATAAATGAGCCCATATCACATTGCTAGTGACAATTAATTGTTTGCATTGTTTTTATTAAAATATGTTTTTTGCACACTATTTTGTGTTATCAATAGACTAAGAACTTTTAAAAATTTTATACGGCGGACAATGAAAGTGAATCGTGTTTATTATAAATAACTAGCCAATCCCGGCGCGCGTTGCTACGCCCCTTCATGAATTTTAATCGCATTCTAAATTTTAATCGAATATCAAGTGCAAGGCTAAAAACTATAACTTTTTCTTTATGAGCGCGGCACTGCCCACTTTTCTAATTACGAAACTGTATAGTCATGACAGCTCAATAAGTGTGCAAAGTTTCAGAAAAATCGGTACAGTGTAAGTACCTCAAAATGATACCTTTTTTTATGGGCGTGGCACTGCCCACTTTTCTACATACGAAACTGTATAGTCATGACAACTCAATATGTGTGCAAAGTTTCAGAAAAATCGGTCCAGTGCAAGTACCTCAAAATGATACCTTTTTTTAATGGGCGTGGCACTGCCCACTTTTCTAATGACGAAAGTGTAAAGTCATGACAGCTCAGTATGTTTGCAAAGTTTCAGAAAGTTCGGTCCAGTGCAAGTCGCTAAAACTGATAACTAATTTTTTATGGGCGTGGCCCCGCCCACTTTTTTAATCACGAAATTATAAAGTCATGACCGCTTAATATGTGTGCAGAGTTTTAAAAAAATCGGTCCAGTGCAAGTACCTCAAAATTAAAACTTTTTTAGGGGCGTGGCCCCGCCCACTTTTCTTATCACGAAATTATTTAGTCATGACAGCTCGATATGTGTGCAAAGTTTCAGAAAAATCGGTCAAGTGCAAGTAGCTAAAACTGATAACTAATTTTTATGGGCGTGGCCCCGCCCACTTTTTTCTACCCATAAACACTCCCTGGTATGTGTCCAACAACTTGCCAAAGTTTGAGTCCGATCGGTTTTACAGTTTCGGAGTCTATAGCTAACACACACACACACACACACAGAGTTTCACTTTTATATATATAGATGTATGAAGTCAATCGAACGACTATGAAGCTCAAAACTGCGCAATTACATTGGCTTATGGAAAAAAAGTCTGCCTTAGACGTAAAGTACAAAGTTCTTTTGTACTGATCCGTAATAAAACCAATATAGACTTATGGCATTCAGGGTTCTGTATGTGCATCAGAAGAAGATTCTACAGAGAAGACAAAAAAAGACGAAATGAGAATATCCACAAGGACCTAAATATCCCCTCCATTAGAAAGGAAATTACAGACCATTCAAGAAAATACGTTGGATGATTAATGATCCATCCCAACTCTCTTGTTCGCAATTTGTTTCACTTCGAAGGGTACCATAAGCTATGGAAAACCGATACTCTGCCCCTGGTAAGACAGCTTTTCAGACAAAATTACTTTCTATTCACTACCATTGCAATGCAAAGTCTAATTACTGCATTGGTAGCAATTTTCAAAAATTAATTAATTAGTTTTAAGATTCGACTCGAATAAAAACAAGTAAGAGTTTTTAATTGCAAAAGGAGGACAATTCCAGTTCCAACTGTTATGAAGTACCTAAATTCTGAATCCAAAGATGACTTAATAATAATTAATCTGTTTGCTGACTTTTTTCTACCACATTTCACATCCAGCTATATTAATTCCATTTCTTGATGAATCAACGGTTTTTACAGGTTTAAAAATGTAAAATTTTCTATTTCTATTAAATACGTGCTGAGGCTTTAGTTTCTTCTCTTACAATACTTTTCAAAATGTCAATAAAATCTGGTTATTTTCCTACTATGTGGAAGGACTCATTCATTATACCATTATTTAAGTCTGGCTGCTGCTAATATCGCTAATTACAGAGGTATTGCTAAACTTAGTACCATACCCAAAATGTTTAAGAAAATTATAACTGATCACCTTTGCCATCATGTTGCATCTACATATATTGTCTCCTTTACAACATGGTTTTTGGAAGGGTTGTTCGAATGTTACAAACCTGTTGCAGTTTACTATTCTACTGAATCGTGGTTTTATTGAACAAAACCAAACTGATGTTATTTACACTGACTTCAGCAAAGCCTTTGAGCCTTTGAGTCAACAATGAACTTCTAATAAAAAAAAACTTGATCTAATGGGATTAACACAGAACTCTCTTATGTGGATTTATTCGTACTTGACAAATAGAAGACAAAATTTTCGTTTTAAAAACATTATCTCTAAACAAATAGCTGTTGGTTGCTTCTTGTCTTCCGCAGGGAAGTCATCTTCGTCCATTGCTGTTTTCCTTATTTATTAATGATCTACGAAATGTTATAATGTATGCTGACGACCTAAAAATATTCCTAAGTTATAATAATTACGCTGATTACAAAAGGACGTAGGAGCCTGAACCTTGAAAAATTGAAATTTATGTGTTCCTTTAGTAGATGTTAAATTAACATGAATTATGTTTTGAAATGTTATACGTTAAATAGACTGGAATCCGTCTCTGATTTTGGAATCTTATTAGATGCTAAACTGAATTTTATTCAGCATATCTCCTTAACTGTTAATAAAGCACGTGCAGTTGTTGGATTCATAAAACGTTGGGCGAAAGAGTTTACAGACCCATATATAACAATACAATTGTATATTTCTCTTGTCAGGCCTCTTCTTGAGTATGGTTCAATAATTTGGGATCCAACTTACAATGTTTTCATTAATAGCATTGAATCTGTGCAAAAACAGTTCCTGCTATTTTGTCTTCGTGGCTTACAGTGGAATTCGGTAAACCTCTCGTCTTATACTAGAAGACTTTCACTTATAAAGTTGCCAACTTTAAGAAGTCGAAAAACGATGCTAAATGTTACGTTTGTTCTAAATTGTTCTAACAAAAAGATGTAAATGCTCTGATTTCATAACATCGAATATGTTTTAAATATACCATCTCGTTCTTCACGTCATATTTGTCCGCTATCAAACAAAGTTTTCAGAACGTATTATGCCAACTTCGATCCGTTTTTAAGGATTTGTACCGAGTTCAAGTGTTAATATTGTAAAATGTAAAATAATTTTGTTTTTAAATAACTAATATTAAACAATTTATATGTATGTTACTGCTTTGTATTCTGTAAGGACCTGGAATTCATAGACTCAAATAAATAAGATATTAAAGTTTTTTTTCTACAAACTGCACTAGAAACTTCTGTTACTATGTTAAATCTTTAATTTTCTAAAAGAGGTGATTCTCGTCACGTAATAGTCTCGTTATAATCTTCATTATCAAAATTAAATTAAAGACCTTTAAACGTTCCGAGTCTTGGAGCTTTCTCAATTCATGCTTTACAAATTCGTCATTTGTCATCTCAAAGCATAGCAATAAGAATATTTTCTTTTCTGGGTGACCGGAATATCAATTTCTTTGGATTACCTTATCAATGACCTTCTTAAAATCGGCATTCAAATAGCGACTCAGACAAATTGTTTGCCACAAGTGCTTAGCTCCGTTTATACATGAGGGATCACATTTTCTTGTAAACCACATCGGACCACAAACCCTCATCATTAATTTTTCTTCAGGGTGCAATTTAGTAGCATATAATCTCAGAATTCGATTTATTGTTGTAACCCATCTATAATAATTCCATATTAGCTGAATCTGAAGCAAAAACGCCAGTGCTGGTAGCGGTCATAATATCGTATCATGTATACAATATTAATAATGAAAAACAATACAAATATTTAATCAACATCATAAATTAAAAGGAAAACATAAACAATAATAATAATTACAAAAAAAAAGTCAAAAAAAATAATTGATTTTTTTTTTAAATTTTACATTAATAAATAGTACAAAAATTAACAGCAACAAAAAAATTTGTAAAAATGAAGGTCTCAATTAAAAAATATAGATTGCTTTCCTAAACTGTGCTGCGTTGTTCATTAACTGAATATTTGACGGAAGCGAGTTCCAAAGACGAATACCGCTAATAAGAAATTGCCATTCGGCCACAAGTCTTTAATATTTGACTTGTACAATGTTATTGCTTCTCCGCGAACGAGTAAAATAAGGCGATTAAACAAATAGGACGGTTCGTTTGTAAAAACTATTTTATGCATGAGTATAAGCGACCTTATTTTTAAAAGATCACTGAAACGTACTTCATGCAATTCACGTTCGTATGGTGTAATGTGTGACGATCTTCTTAAACTAAAAACGTATCTTAGTATAGAGTTGTATGTTGAAGTTAATTTTCGGCAACTAGAAAAGTAACAACTAGAAAGCAATTCACATCCATATAGTAAGACAGGTATTAAATAGGTTTTAGCAAGTAGTATGCGCATATGCAAAGGTGTAAGGCGTAGAGTTCTCCAAAGAAAACGTATCATGGAAAATGTTATTTCAGTGGCAAAGTAAATATGGTCTGTCCAGGTGAGAGAAGAGTTAAAGATCACGCCAAGGTTTTTAATACGTTGAACAATTTCCATACGTTGGTTATTTAGAATAATGGGTGGTATCTCATGGGTTTGCGCACTGCCTCTCCATATTATTAAGCATTTAGATTTTGAGGGATTCAAACAGAGACCATTTGCTCTTGCCCAGAGATTAACATTAGACAGGTCTAAATTTAGTTTGACAACACTCTCTTTCAATTTTCCTATTTCGCTACACAGATATAATTGGACGTCGTCTGCGTACATATGAACTTTGCAAAAATATATATATTGCGGCAAATCTTTTATATACATAGAGAATAAAAGTGGTCTCAAGACTGAACCTTGAGGAACGCTTTTCGTTACTGGAAGAAACTTGGAGCTTCTATTATTTACGTTTACAAATTGATACCGATTATTTAAATAGGAAGATATAAGATCAGTTGCAAATGGGGTGAAGTTAAAAATTTTATTAAATTTGGTACCAAGTACAGTGTGGTTTACCATATCAAATGCTTTTGAGTGATCTAGAAGAACCAAAAAAGCAATGTTACCGTCATCAATGTAGCCACGTATTTCCTCAGAAACGTCAACGAGAGCAGTAGTGCAACTATGTTTCGGTCGAAAGCCTGATTGCCGATTTGTAAGAAGGTTATTTTCCCGTAAGCAGTTACCTATTTGTCCGTGAAGTACCAGTTCAAATACCTTAGAAAGATACGAGAGTATCGCAATAGGTCGATAATCATTATTCCTCTTAGGGATGGGTATTATTTTCGCATACTTCCAATTTTGAGGGAAAGAACTTTTAGTCAGAATAGTATTAAAAACGTGAGTAATATTAGGCAGCAAGAACGGAACTACTTCTTTAAAAAATTTAGGGTGAATATTATCAGGGCCAATTGCATTAGATTTCACTTGGAAACAATTTTGAAAAGCATCTACTTGATCAACACATTTAAACGAAAATGGGGTACTATTTGTAGTAGTAATATATTGCGTTGTTGAAGAATAATAGCCAGGGTTGGCATTGCGACTTGGAATGCTGGCGAACAAAAAATTAAGTGAATCAGCATCTAGATCGCAGCTGGTGACGTATTCATATTTATTGATACCTATATCTCCAATAATTTTCCATGTTTTTTCTGCGTTTACAGCAGAGGAAAACAATTCAGAATAATATAACGAATTGGCGCTTTTAATTGATTTGATAACTTCTTTTCTTGAAATAGAATATAGCTCATATAGTTCAATAGTTTTAAAGTATTTCCATCGTTGTAAAGCATAGTCACGTTCCTGTATTTTAATCATATTATGCTCATTAAACCAAGGTTTAGCCTTATAATGGCTGGAAATTGTTTTCAAAGGTACAGATTTATTAAACACTTCTGCAAGATTTTGTTCACGAAAAATTATATGAATTTGAGCTAAGGCGTAATATGGAAGTCACATTTATTTTCCGTTAGTATAATGCCTTCGACTAATATGCAATGTTTGCACTATTTCAGAATCATGCTGTGACGGCAAGTCTTCTGGGACAAAATTTTGTCACACTCGTCGATATAATTAGTAAATATCGTCAAAATCTTTTGTTACACACTATACGTGTATACACTGTAGTTTTCATGATTTCAAAGATTTGTCAAACAGGGCTAAATTTTACTTGTACGACTGCACACACTAAAAACTTTTGTTCCACACTGTAGTTATTAGTTAACACTGTGGTCACAAATAACAAGCAGTAACAACAGACTCAGGTATCAAAATAAGGAAGGAATTTACAATAAAAAAACACATTACATTTTTGTGGACAAAAAACAAATAAGAATTTATCAACACATAAACTTTAAAGTATGTACAACAGAACAGTTATCGATAAATTGAATAAAAATTTTGGTAATAAAAAAAGTTTTTATGTATTTTTTTTTAAAGTAATTGTAACTTTATTTCAAATGCGTTTTCTTTTATTAAAAACATTTTTGTAACACAAAAAAATAGAAAAAATAAATCCACAACACAAACAGATTTATCGATAACATTAAAAAAAATATGATTTATCATCCATGGCTATCAACAACAGCTGACATTTTTTTACCTTTTATGTGACAGATACAACAGTAGAAGTAGAAAGTAAACCTACTTTGCTGCGTTGATACGTATGTATATGCATTCTTTGCGTTTAGCTGTATAACTTGTCACATACAATTACACCGATTCTACTTTTTGACAGATGCATAAAAAGTAACGACGGATAGAACGCATTACACGTAACTCCAGCTGAAGAGTGTATTGCATTTTTATCAACCTATCAAATTTATAAATATTTTTTTTCGACTACGTTTTTATTAAAAGTCATACTGTCACACATACTGTAGCAAATGAAGAAAGCTCAGCAGAGCCTGAAGAAGGTAGTATTTCTTTTTCGGAAATTTTAATTTTTTTAGGAGAAAACTTAACTCCAAAATGAAGCTAAGGAAATATTGCAAAGACTGGGAAATAAAATATAAATGGCTAAATGTTGATGAAAAAAAAAACAACCAAATTGTCTACTTTGGAAGTGGCTCTTCATAACCAAAAGACACATATAGATCCTCAATCCAACACCAAAAAGGATTTAGAGAATTTTATTTTATTGAATTTTTATTTTGTTGCACTTTTCTGTTAAACTAATATTTTTAATTAGGCTTGAGTTCATATTTAACATTCTTTATTTTTACAAAGAATTTTTTAATTGTGATAAATGAAATAATAAATCTTGAAAAATTATATTTTTACCGACACTAGCCGAGTGGAATGCATTTTCGAAACCAGCTACGATTTCATCATCAGCACTCTCTGATCGGTGGTTACATGTTGGTTGTAAATATCATCTATAATTGAATTCGGTAACTAATTTTTAGTTTTTCCTTTTTCATATATTTTACCACAATGAGTTAGATTGAAATTTTTAACCAAACCGCAACCCTTTTACTTTTGTTTGTTATTATCTTTCATTTATATCACTGTTTTCGTCCTGCTCTAGCCAACAGTTAGGTAGCGATAAGAACAGATAATTGTTTTTAACAATCAATGTTTATAATCATTTGTCTTATTTTCTGTCAGTATACAACGAAATGTTGATTGACCAACAGTGTATGAATGATTATTTGCACCGTGCCCTGTGTTTATGCAAATTGAATTTTTATTTTGTTAACTTTTCTGTTAAAAAAAATTCTTTGTAAAAATAAAGAATGTTAAATATGAACTCAAGCCTAATTAAAAATATTAGAATTTTATTTTTTTTATTTATAACGCCGCACACTGGGTTGAAATACATAGTTTTTGATATTTTTCCATTACCTTTCACCTAATACCAATACAGTTTGATAAAACAAAGCATTTTAAAGTATATTTCAGTGCAGTTTTATTACAAATAAGGGAATTTAAGTTAAAATATAGATAACCTATGAGAAACTAAAAATAATTATTTTCTTGATCATAATCACCATCTACTTGATCATTATCATCATCATCATTATTCTCATTATCATAATCATCATTTTGATCACACAAATTGGTTTTGTTTGAAACTGGAGGTATCATTAAATCCATTGCCTGATCTCGCAAACTGTGAAATTTCTTTGGAGGCAACTTTCGCATGCTCGAAATAATTGGGTCAGAGCTTATTAATAATAAATTAAAAACATCTTTAAGGGATTTTTCGTGACTGCACTTTCGTGAATAAAACTCTCTATATTTCTTAAAATCCTTCCGATAATAGCCCAATGGGTAAGGGAGCATTATTAATAATTTCGGCACCGTGTATTAGGTACTTGTGCAAAGTAGGAGGCCTATTATACCATGGATATTTTTTAACAAAAAGTCTAGCTGTATTGTGTGCAAATATTTTAAAGTTTTCACTTTGGATTTCATTGCTGCTGGATACTACTTTTAGAAAAATGTGCATTTTTTTTAATAAGTTTAAGTCTATTTGTGTTATTTCGGCGGAATTTTTTTGCGTTTTGGACAAAAAGTTTTTGCCGTATTCCCATCATTGGTATTTCCGAACCCAGGCTTAGGTTTGTCAACGATCAAACCCATAGCCTCTCTATATTGTTTCTGAATTTCTAATTTTGTTTCAGCAACAATTTTTTTTCCAAATCACTTCTAGCCTGCCACTTATTTAAAGGCAGTTTATATGCAATATGCAAAAGATATTCAAACAATCTGATCCAGCCATGAAGAACAGATATACCGAATCTCAAATATTCTGTTTTCACAGGGCTTTTAATCATGGCATCTATATTATTGAAGTCTTTGCTATTGGCGCCACATAAGTAACACTTTTGTGTTGACGTAGTTCCAGTTATAGCATTAAGAACCTTTCCATCTATCATTGACAAAATAAAATTGTGCTTCACTTGCATAACTTTATCATCGATTACTACAGTTGAGTATTTTAAATTTGCTATTTCTTCTTCCACTTTATTTTTTTCACTAACTGACACAATTGAAGTTTCTTTAATGAACTCAATTTTCAAAGGTCTACAAAATCTAGTGGAAGATGGTCGAGAATTTTGCCAAATAACCTTTTCCTCTAGCATAAGTCTAAGTGGCACAATTGTGGTAAAAAATACGGATGAATCGCTAGCATCTGAGCCATGGAAAGCCTGTTTATATGAACTATGGCCAGAGCTTCAATCAAAGCCCTATTTTGTATATAATATTAGATTTGATTTATGTTCAATAAAATTTTCTTTAAGTTGTATTAGTCGCTCCGCAGTGTGATCAAGAAGAGCTTGTAAACTTACGTGAACGCAAATCTCACTTATTTTAAGGCTCGTTGCCAATGGATAACAATTTTGTTTTTCATTTTGAATATTTGTATATGAGGGAAACTTGTCAGGTGCAGACTGTTTAATAATATTGTATTGGTGTCGAGATAGATTAGCTTCTACAAAAACAGACAATGCTTTTACATTAGACATTTTCTCAGAAGTTAGTGGTTGCTTCGAACTCGCTGCTAAAGGTGAATCCACGCAGCAACTTGGATTCTTCTGTGTACCCTGATGTTCTCAATTTAATCTGTGTAGCATGAGCTAATACTGGCAATGCTGTGGTGTCCCTTAAAAGCTTTGTTCTTTTACGTTTACTCGATTCACTTGACTCGGTAAAAGAAATTTCTTTTCTACCACGTTTTTCAGTCTGAGCACGAAAAAAACCAATAGAGGACTCCAACCAGTTCCTATTCGCCTTCATAAATTGTGTATCTACTCTATCTAGATACAAAGTCATAAAAGAAAGCATTAACTCGTTCATTCAAATCGCACATACAAGACTCTGAGCAGTTTGTGCGTTTCTTCATCTTTTAAAAATGTTAGCTTTTCTTTCAAAGTTTGACAACCAGAATTCATCATCATATCGTACAAGCTCCGACGAGTGTAAAAAACAACGTTTGAACTTGTTGCTATACGCAGAGAAAAAAAAATTATCCGTTTTAATCCATAACTTCAAACTTCATAACACTATCATGATTTAAAAACATAAAGAATATTATTAAAAAACAACAACAACATAAAGAATATTATTAAAACATGAACAACAACAACTAATATACAAAAACAGTAATAATAACAGCAGCAATCGTCAGACCATATGTTTTGTTGGTAAATCAGCGCAACGACACTTTTTATAAACAAATGCATAACTTCTAAAATGCACAAAAATGCAGTCTACATTTTTGCAGCATATTAGATATATATTTACGGCCATATGTATAAAAACTTATAACAGGCTTATAAGTCGTTTTTAAGCATAATTCACTATTGTTGCATTCATAAACCATTAATAGACTTATAAACCTTTTATAAACCATTTATAAAATCAAAAATTTTATTGTTTGATTTACCCTTCTTTAAACCAAAAATAAGGCGACATTTCATGCATAATTGGCGTTAAAAAAATTTTGTAAGGAAATTTTGTAAAAAAATTAAAAAAAAGTAATTGAAATATTAAAATTGATTAGATTAACACATTTCGACATATAGATAAGTGCAATTTATACAAAAGAAAATAATAAATTCAACATATTTTAAATTAAATTAAATTAAAAAATTTTAATAGTGATGTAAGAAAAACGTAAACAAACTTTTAACCCGAATACTTTTTTTATTGTTATTAACAAAATAGGTAAATAATTAATATTTGTATTATAATTTTTGCTCAAAATTTTTCATATACCAAAGTTATATACTTTTGATTTTTTTGATGTTGTTTTTGTGCTTTAATTTTATAAAAAATGTTACCTTTGCTTGATACCCGGGTAAATCTTATAGTAGTTATAAGCACCACTAACAATAAAATGACAACTAAATATAAAAAGCGTTACCATACATACTAATAAAATCACTACAAACATTTAATAACTATAAAAGGTTTATTGTACGTTTATAAATACAAATTGTTATTAGTGGTTTATAACACAAAAAGCGTTCAATAACTATTGTACACTATAACCATAAAATAACTACTTTTTATGCATATAGCCGTTATTCTGTAACATAAACCACAAATCTGGACACAAATATACACGAATAATAACTATAACTATACAACTTACGATATGTAAGTACATACATATGTATATCGTTGGTCACAAGTAGAAAGACTATATTTTCAAAATCTTCTTTAAATTTAAAATTCCTACTTACATACATACATACATACATACATACATACATACATACATACATACATACATACATACATATATACATACAATACGTACATTGACTTACAAAGTTTTCCCGATATCTTTTTTGTGCTAAATGCCACTTTGTTGCATACTTTTCATCCAATTGTTTTGAACAAATTGTTTGTAGTGACATGATTTTTAAAGCTGCGGTCATAATAATCAAATTATTTGTAAGAACGGTGAAAAACAAGCGAATATATAAATATTTTTGTTGCTTTGATGTTCTTTCAGATAGATATTTCCTAATCTTTGTGTTAATATAGGAAATACTTAATATCAGCGTGCGGATATAATCGTGCACCGCATTGTATCAACCCATTGTTATATATTTTGACGATATTTGGTGCAAGGGAAATAAAAAATATTTAATAGTTATTTAACAAAAATATTGGTCACGCTTATTTAAGCAAATATTTGCCAAATTTGAACGTAGCACAGAAGAGTACTTGACCTAAAAAGCTGGCCAATGAGGCAAAACTGAATTTTAAGAAACCTTAATAACTAAGTACGCAACTCGACAGACAATAATATTTTACATTATATTGTAAATTTTGAAGACTTTTAGTTGCTATTTGTAGCTCTGAGACCCTGCTAAAGTCAGGAAACTGAAGAAAATTATATGAGATTTCAATGTTTTTTTTCGGTTTCTGGATGTTTTCATGATATTTTTTACGGCTAAACGAATATAGGTTTATCATTATTTTTTTTTCCCTGAAAAGTTTGATCAAAGATTATTTAAAAAAAGAAAAAAAAATTTAAATATGTTAAATATTCATGTTGAAACAATTCGTTCAAAAGCTAAAAAAATTATACACTTTTTTTGCAAAAAAAAGAAAAAGAACAAGTTTTTGAAAGTGAGGTTAGCATCTCTACGAATTATGTTTGATACCACAATAAAATTTGGAATCTCTAATTTTAGAAACAAAAAAAAAAGTTTGCGCAAGTTAGCGCCATTATTTTTGACGGATTTTTAAAATTTTCACATTTCTTCCGTTTTCGCTCATCAGGCACTTTTTTTTATACATTTATATCGTCATAAACTTTTATGTATTTTGAATTATTGATTTTCACTGTTATTCACATCACTTTTCAGACTTTACAATGTTAATACCTGCCTATAATTATAAATTTGAAAAATTCTTTATTATCGATAATCGAGATGTCTTGAATAGGTTATTTCTGAGCAGTGACCCTTTTATAAGCAGCAGTATGCGAAGAGAACGGGTAATTAAAAAAATCTTTTTCATCAGAAACCATCACACATCTTCTTCCTGACACCGATGATGCATCTAATAAGGATACATACGACATAATAATTTTTAAGGAATTTTTATTTGTTTAACTTTTCCGTATATTAAGTATTAAATAATATAAAATAAATATAATAAAGCCTTTTTTCATAAAAAAAATGTTTCATAAGAGCCTTACAATTTTCAAAAAAATTTTTTTAATTAGACCGTAAATCATAATATGTATGCATGTATATACAGTCTGTTAAGAATGAGTTTAAACCTTTAAAATCAACATTTGTTAATTGAGTTTTACTATTTATACCGTATTTTACTCCTTAGGAATGTGGCTTTTGGAAAAATCTTAAAAGTTTAAACTTTTGGGTTATTTAAATTTTTTTATTGCATTTTAAAAACAAAAAACGTAGACGAATTTTGCAGGAAATTTTTTTTTCGACATTAAATTTTTAATAACTGTGAAATAGTAATAGATAGAAAAGAAATGTGTGTCGGTTAGTTTAAGCAGAATTTTCCGGTGCATCTTCTAATCCTCCTGCTATTAAAATCGTAGAACCCGTTTACAAGTTATGATAAAATATATTAGGAAACCCAACGATTAGAGAAAAACGGAAAACAGATTTGAATTAAGGGCATCAAAATGTATATGGGCCACATACTTTTATTTCTAGAAGAGACAGAAAAATTTTCTTTTGCGCAGTGTACTTTTGTTGCGCAGTGTAATTTTTTCAAAATCTGCCATAAGATTTCCTATATCATACTACACATAAAACTATCAAAAAACTAGAACTTTGAATTCAAAAAACACGTTTAATAATTTTTGCCAGCTTTTCAGGCCAAATACTCCTTGTGTGTAGCTTTAATAACATTTGTAATTCATATGGTAGCCTTTATGATGCAGAAAAATGCATCTCAATAAAAAATTTTCTCCGGTTAAATTTTTTTAAAGAAATGGTTAATTTATCTTAAGCAAATGGTAATTCTCTACGAAACGTGTTTTTTTTTTTATTGATATAACGTAAAGTTGACACTCGTAATTACATTTAATAAATTTAAACAATTTATGTGGCAGGTGTTTAGCATCTTAATCTCAAAAATTATGATTCAAAATGATCAAAATTAAGGTAAAACTTGCATTTTGGCATCGCTGAATGTGCAAACATATGGATTCAAATGAGTGTCAACAACGCGTTTTTTTTTTTTTTATTACTTCGTGCAAATTTAAAACCACTACCATTTTTATATAGGTTCGTCTATAAATATGTTAAATCTAGCAATTTCAAAATCACTTTAACGGGTAAAATACGTTTAAGCTATTAGCGGAAATTCTAGGGATTTGTGTTAGTCCAACATTTTGTACCGCTAAAGCTCTAATTTTTGTTTGTGCTACTAAAATTCCATACCTGTAAAAGTGTAATAAAAATTGTGATATTTTCTATCAAGTTTAACTTAAAGTCCGAGGATAATATAAAAAGAAAAATTTTTTGTGACAAAATTCTATACTGATACAAAGCTGTCATACAAAATTTCTAAAATGAACAGAAAAAAACCTTGACAAATTATGTAACTATTAAGCTCTCTCTGAAACTTTAACAAATAAATATTTTAGAAAAACCTTTCGATTTTTTTATCCATAGACTATATCAAAAAATAGATGATGGCACCAAACGAACTAAATTGCAGTAAGCATTGAAACACAATTGCAAAAATGGAATTAAATATGTCAGCCACAAAAGAGAAACAAACATTTAAACTAGTTGGCATAAATTAAAAAGTGTGACGATTAACAGGTCTAGATTAAAGTTTATATTAAAGTCATGTGCTCACTCCACGAACGACGGATATACATAAAAATGATCTTAAAAATACTCTAATGAGGCGATTAAGCAAAAAAAAATATTGGTATTTCTAAATGTTGTTCGCTAGAAAAAAAATAAAATAAATAAATAGAAAATATAACAAACTTTTTCTTTGATTTTTTCAGATATCACGTCAGTCACACATAATTTTTTCGATCTTCTATTAACAACTGAGAAAAATTATGTGAAGCCTGAGAAAAAATATTTCGAAAGTAGGAGAGAATCAAAACAGTGCAAAGTACAGATTGCTGAACTTGTTCCCTTGCAGTTAAAATTCGGCTATTTATCTATCAATATCTCAAGTCTTAAGCAAATTTTGAAATATATGTATAAGTAAAGTTAAGATTTATCGCAAACTTTTAATTCCGGCTTTTTCTTAGCGATTTTGAAGTAACATTTGGCAGGATTGGATGCAAAAATGTTCACAACACTGCTCGGTTCGGTTGCTATCAATATGCGACCCATAAATCTTTAAAACGTTGATAAACAATTATTACTGTTGCAATTAATTACCTGATAATAAAGGTTATGTTTACTACGATATATGTAAGTATTTTTTGCAGGTAATAACATTTGAAAATAGAACTTTGCAAATATAATACGATTTACTTTGCATGTAGTTAAGAATTAGTCGTTATTTTACCTTGATTTAAACAATAAGTTCTATAAAAACAGCAAGCAAATAAAATTTAAATTATACAGATTAATAAAAATTTAATTTTACGATAAATTTTTTGTTAAAAAAAAAATATTTACTTTTGTGGAATTTGCAATTGTATGTAAAGGGTGGTTAAATTTTAAGGGCCGATGTTGATTTTGAATAAAACACAAGTTATTTAGGAAATTATTGTCATTTCTTTTTATTATGAAAATATTGGTATGATTAAATTATATATGGAACAAAATACCGGCGAAATGGCCCAAATTTTCAAAAACAATGTTGATGTTTAATTGTTGAGCTCAATGATCAGTCGAGGTTGACTGCTCTTTTGCCACACTATCGCGAAAAACAGCAATGTTCTCAGATCAACGATCTAGGAAGGCATTCAAACGATTTTAATATTTTTCACAATTCTCCTAATGGTGGACGAATTTGAACGATTATGTTGACTAAAAGAATCACGAAGTGCACGAAATTCATTTTGATTTGAACGCCCATTTTCAAAATAAGCCTAAATAACTTTAACACTCGATTGTGTGTCTTTCTATGGTTCAAATTGAGTTAGTCTGAAATTGAGATATGTTGACATCGGCCCTTCAAATTTAACCACCCTTTATGTATGTATGTATTTATATATTTTTCTCAAACACAATCAAATTGTACGTGACTTAAAAAAATATTTGTTAAATATACTTTAAAACGAATTCATGTACAGTTATGAGCATAAAAATTGTAGCACTAGGCTATGGTTTTTTTTAAGTTTATTTTATTCATTGTGACCAAAAAAATATTTCATTTAAAGATGTCCAGTATTATTTATTATGTAAAAAATATCAAATTAAGCATAGCGCAGTCCGATAGAGCATAAAAAACGATAAGAGAACGTATATTTATGTTTTTTTCGCTAAGGTCAAAAAAGTTCACACACCAACCTTGATGAAGTTTCGAAAATTTTAAATTTTTCAAGTATGAAATTTCATTAATATTTAGAAATGTTTTGAGATTTTTCCGCAAACCAAAACGAATCTTTAACCTTTTTTAACGAAAAGCTTAGCTCAATCCCAAAAGTACAAAAGTAATAGAATTAAAACAATAACAAATGAAATAGGTATCTGATTTATGGAAATGGAAAAATATGAATCTACCAATGGTATCCGTGAGATCCGTTAATAGAAAAATGTAAAATCTCATATCATTATAACACAAAAGTATTAAAAGACCAAAAAGATTGTGATGATTTGAAGAATGTTTTTGATGTAACTGAAATAAACAGTGATTTCCACTCGGAATATTCATCTTCCATACGAAGTGATTTTCGGTCAAGTTCCAGTTGCGATTATGATGAAAATTATTTATCTGAAGAGTCAGAAAGCTATATACCGCATCTCGTCTTAAGACCAAACTCTCTACTATACATCCAGCTGTAAAATTGGTGAATAAGATACATATTAGTACTAAAAAAGCAGCAAAAATTTGTAAAGAACTCTCCGATTCTGGTGTTACTATTTCTACACCTTCTCAACCAGCAATTTACAAGGCTGTTATTAATACGATGTACATGACACTTATTTCAGTTATTTAAATAACCAAAGGCGATTAAGGTTATCTATGTATCTCTTTTTGTAGTTGACGAAATTTAATATAAAATCGTACAATAATTGAGGTAGTGATGTAAACGTCTAAAACAAAATTTATTTATACATGTTGCGAATTTCGCGCATGCACACACTTGTTTCTCCATAATGAAACTTTTGCACAATTTTTACGAACAAATTGTCAAATGTTTTTGTAACCGAGTTCACAAAAGAAACAAAAACAATAAAAAAAAATATTTTTGGATGAGGAAAATATGCATTAAAACACAAAAACAAAAATTTCCTGATTATGAGTCACAAGTGACGCAGCCATTGTCAGTTACTAAGTCGTTTAGACAATTTCATCATTGTCATATTGTCAATGAATCTTAAATGTTGTGCCAGCATAAAGAAAATAACAGCTACAAAAAATTACATTCAAGTTGAATAAAAAAAGTATAGTCTAAAGCAGTGCACAGGCCAAATTCCTTTGTGTGAATTTTTGTACGTAAGTATGTGTGCATGTATTTATTGTTTTATTGAATTTCGCTGTGGTAGTACTTGGTGAACAAATTTTATTGATGGATTTCTTAAATGTCTCACTTGCATCATGACATGAACAATGAAGAATTGCCTTCAAAAGGTAAATTGTCCGTTCAAACGTTTGTGGGACTTTTGTCAGAAAAACTGATATTGTTCTGATAAAAACTTTATCTGACAATGTTACCCGACAAAAAATTCTAAAAACAAATTTTATTAATTTCCATTTTGTTCTCCTTTTTATAACTGTCACAAGAAAATAAATACTTTTAATTTCCACTGTAAAAGTGTGTTGTTTGAGATTCCTACGTTCCTAAAAAAAATCCCCAAATTTTTCTCAGTATACAATATATGCTTTCCAATAAGAGTGATATGATTTCTTAAAAAAAAACACACTTATTGTTAAGGAAATTCATAAGGAGGTCATTTGAATGTTTTATTTAGAACTTAATTGTATCGATTGTACTTTAAATTAAATACAAAAACTTTTGAATTTCCTTAACAATTTTTTTTAACTCATAATTTATTTATTGGATCTTTCTATATTAAGAAAATGATAATAAGTATTAAAATCTTAAATTAATTAATTTTGGGACTATTGCCATTGTAATAGAGACTCCATTTGCATTGCATAGAGGTCGTCACTGTAGCGGGTCCGCGAGGGCCAATGTATCGATCCTCTTGAGTCGAGTATGTCCATTATAATAAAGTAGATTCTGTGCGAGAGGATTTGGATGAATTCCAGCTTTCGTACATATTTTGAGCAGAAGGTTTTTATTTCGTCGCGAAAAAATGGAATATTAAGGTCCTTGTAAATATTCGCTTTACTAATAAACCACGGGTCTCCAGTAAAGAGTCGCAATATTTTGTTTTGTCATCTTTGCAATTTCTCTATATTAGAAGCAGAAGCTGTTGCCCATAGTTGGATACCATAGATCCATATTGGCTTAATGATAGCTTTGTAGAGTGGAACCTTGTAGTTTACATAAGTTGAGAGCAGAATGAAAACAAAGAAGCCACCGAAGTTGGATTCGATATGTTGAGACCAGGTAAGGCATCGATCAAGGTATATTCCAAGATATTGTTACGTTTATACCTTTTATAAACGTTGGAATATTTCCTTTAAATAAACCACTTGAGTTCTTTTATTGCAATTAAAAACACTTTAAATTCGTTATAAAATTAAGAGCACTTTATTTATTTAAATACACCCAAATATTGTTCTTATATCACTTTACTTATTACACTTATAGTTATACACTTTTATTATCAAACTCACTTTGATACGCACTTTACAAGCTCTATTGTAATACTGATCACGTTAGCTGTGTTGTTCGGCTATTTATAGTAACATAGTGGTGTTCGGTAACATTCGACAAAGTTCTCGTATGTACATTCTAGAACATTCGAAAACCGTTAGATTTAAATTAAGACGTTAAGTAATATGCACGAATAATAGAAGTGCCTAAAAGTATGCTACACAAAATAACAAACAACATTTTCGAAAAACCAGCAAAACAAACTAATACAAATACAACTACAGTAACTTTAACTGCTACAAATAAAATAAATTAAAATGTAAATTAAGCTATTTAAAAATAAATCTGTAACAATATTTTATATGATTTTGCACTGGAACAGCGATGAGATTAGGACAGTGAAAGTTACATGAGCGCACTTTGCTGGATTTACTTTAAGCAATAACTGGATTTTTATGTATGATTATAAATGCTGTGTCGTCTGATAACTGATGTATAAATTATATACATGAAGCGACCAAGTATACTGCCTTGGGAAACTCCTGCTGCGATTGTTCTTGAGTCTGAGATATGGTGTTTATACTTAACTACAAATGAACGATCCATTAAGTAATTTCGCAAAAATCAGTGAAAAGTATACTGTTTAGTAAGAGCAAGTCATTACCTAGTTTTTGCTGGGATAAAATTTTATAATTATTTACCAAAAATAATGGTCACGCTTATTTAAGCCAATATTTGACAAATGTAAACTTTAAGTTTTATAAACAATTATTATATTCTTTTTAAATATTAACCATTATTTTAATTGTTTTATTTAAATTATAAATTACTTATTCTGGCTTAAGTTCATTTTCATAAAAGAAAAAGACCAATTTATCTTTCAAATGAGAAAAGAAAAGCTCCACTTGAAAAAAAAAATTTAAAGTTAAATTGTTTATATAACTTTTTTTTTTTTAAATTTATAAAATATATACATTATAATTGTGAAAACTTATAAATAAAATTTAGATATTTATGCTAAGACCGCTCCCAAACTTCAAGGAATTGTCAGTCGATCAAGTGCAACTAATGTGTCAACCATTTAAAGAGTGTTCAAAATATTAAAAAAAAAAACTGAGTCGATTATGGATTGTAAGGTATGTCAACATACCGATCAATCTCTTGAAAACATTGATGTTGTAAATGTTATCGTTCTAAACAACTTTACAACTTTCACTAAGCACTGCACAAAAGACCTTCACGCGTACACAATTCAGCTTACTCTGGATTTCACACTGCGGTGCACCGTCAGAACGTGGAAAGCGCCGGCAATTCATTTCATAAATAATGAAGCAAAGTAAAGTTAATGACAATTTTGCATCTACTCCGATCAAGCGTACAAAATTGTGGAATTTGAATCTCAGGAAATCATCATGCAATCCATGACAAACAAATGCACCCACAACGAGCAACTGTCTGGTGCGGATTTTAGTCAGGCGGCGTGATTAGGTCTGGCTTTTTTTAGGATGAGGCCGATATTGCAGTGATTGTAACCGGCATTCGTTACGCAAACGACGAGGCAGCGTCACCTGCTACACGGCACATGTTTATTATTATTTATTGAAGGAACGATTTTCAGAACAAATTATCCCAAGAAGCGAGTTAAAAGTAAATAATACAAGAAATAAAGAGTTGGGTGAATCGGTGACTTTAGTTTGCTGTTGAAAACAACGCAGTTACTTTTTATTCACAAACCACAATGTTGTGGGATTTGTGAAAAAATGAAATTTGCCAAAAACAAACTAAAGAGTCGGACACAAGTCTAAAAGAGCTGATATCAGTAAATAGAAAACAAAGACGTTAGTAGACTATTTAGATTATTATTAGAGATGGACTTGGTTGTATCGGTTGGTACCAGCCGAGTCAAACATTACGAGTTAAGGAAATAGAATTATTTATTGTATTAAAAGTTATTAAAGACCTCGAAGTTCAATCGAAATTTAAAAGGCTAAAATAAACAAGCATGAGCACTATATTAGGCTGTGCCGAATTTGTGATACCCACCTCCAAATTTGTGTACTTTTATAGCACAAAATTTATTACTTTGTTATTAACAGTAGTATTATACTAAAATATATTCATTTATTTCAGATATCTATAACAGATTTCTCTTGTTGTCTTGTTTTTTTTTTTTTTTTGAAAAACGTTTGCCTATATAATTATAAATAATATGACTTTAAGATAAGGCTTTATACAGGAGGTGGGTGTGTCACCTTAATTTTTTGGAATTATACTTATATTAACATAAGTAAATTTACGAGAACACTATATATGTGAAATATCATCATCTAATAGATCTAATTCTGTCGGTTTTATGAGCTTTTAACTTTCATTAACAGTAAATTTTGTGAGAAGTAAGCGTGTCAAATTAGTTTCTGCTAATAAATTCAACTTAAATATTTCAATAGATACTTCTTCCAAGGCCTTTGTCCATAGAAAAATTATATGAATATAAGATAAAGCGCTATATGAGAGGTGGACGTTAATGTGAGCTTGTCACCTTAGTACAAGTCTTTTGATTAAAAATCAAGGCTCGCAAAATTTCAGAATCATATGTATAATTTTGTCAGTTTTATTACATTTTAAATTTTGAATATACCGAGAAAGACACTGTGAGGTATAAATTTTCGTACATTTTGATCTAGAACTCCTTTCCTAATTCATAGATATCAGGAACTTTCGAGAAAATGTATTTTTTTACTAAGGAAATATTCTTGCTTCATCGCTCTACGTTAATGCGTTTAGACACAATTACATTTTATTCGATGTAGGAAGGACATGTTTTTTGACCTACTTTTGCATTGCAAGCTATAACTCACTTCCTAAAATACCGATTAAGCCACCAAAAAAAATGGTGGGGAAATATCCATTTTAGACCCCATAAAGTATATATTTTCTGAGTCCAGATTTCATTTTATGACGATCTAGCTATGTCCGTCCGTCTGTTGAAAGCACGATAGAGGTCGGACAAAAAACGCTAGGGCCTCAAATTTTGCCAGAATATTTCCTATACACAAGGTTTGCTTGGTATTTAAAATGGCCTCAATCGGTATATGAGAAAGAAAGTTATAGCTCGTAATGCAACATTAAATAAAATGTAATTGTGTCCAAACGTATTAACCTAGAGCCAAAAAATTTTGAATGTATATTTCCTGAATAAAAAAAATATTTTTCCTGAAAATTGATAAATCAATGCATTAGGAAAGTAGTTATAGATCAAAATGTGCGAAAATTTTTACCGCACAGTGTATTTTTCGGTATATTCAAAATTTAAAATGTAATAAAACTGACAAAATTATATATATGATTCTGAGATTGTGCAAACAGTGCTTTTTGGTCAAAGGCTTAGGTTAGGTAAGGTTGAAAAGAAGGGGCACTAAAAGCCCAAACCCATGACAGGTATACACTTATGACCAGTTGGCATGTTGTGTGCTCCATATGGAAAAAGGAATTCCCAAACAAAATCCATAATCATAATTTCCCATAAAATAACGGACTAGTCCAAGAACCCAGTCCCCTCAATGTAACGCCTTATGGATCTCCAGTTCTAGTTCCCCATATATTCCAAGTTCGGTATAGTATCCACTGTAAAATTTTCGCGTCTAATATGCCCAAATGCAGGACAATGACAGAGGTAGTGTGTCAAAGTCTTATCCTCTTTCTCGCATGCTCTACATGTCGTTTCCTCAGACAATTTCATGCGAGCTAGATGGGTTCTCAACTCCGTATGACCTGTAATTACACTGGTTAGTCTCCTAAGTGTTGGTCTACTTAGTCTCAGAATCTCCTTTGATTTCCCAGATTTGGGTCACCCCATAGTACTTTTGTCACTTTACCGACATCAGTGCTTTGCCATTTTCTCCATCGCCCAACATTAAAGTTTATCTTTGAATGGTTTAAAGGGTTAAGCATTTTTCAAAGTTAAAGTACTCAGAAGAGCTTCCATTTTGGATAATTTGTCGGCTTTTTCGTTTCCGATCAGCCCGTGATGGCTTGGTGTCCATATTATCTGCAGATGTTCACAATTTGCATATGAGTTTATCTCGCTCTTGCATTGCAGAACGTTCCGGGATTCAACTTTCTCCTTTCTTAATGTCGTAATCACTGATTGACTATCCGTAAAGATACGAATCGGGGATTCGCTATTCGTTTCCTTTATCCATTTAATTCCTCCTTTAAACGCCATGATCTCAGCCTGGAATATGGTATTGTGATCTGGTAGACGGAAGTATTTGCTCCTGTTTCGGCGTATGTCGTATAAGCCCAGTCCATTTTGGTCAAAGTCTTTGTACTTACGGAAAATGAATGTGACACGCTCACTTTTGCGCCCACTTCTCATAAAATGCTTTATCTCAAATTCATATAATTTCTCTATAAATAAAGATTTTCGAAAAAAAAAGGACTCTTTTGAAAAATCTAAGTTTTATTTATTAGCAGAAACTACTTCGACACGCACACTTTCATTGAAAGACTAAAATTACGAAAACATTTTACTAGCATATCGAAATTATACAAAGAAAGTGAAACATATTTTAGTATAAAGAGATTATTCCATAGCGATTAGAGTTAGTAACAAAATAATGCATTTTGTGCTATAATAGCACACATAATTGGTGGTGGGTATAAAAAATTCGTCACAGCCGAATACAGTGCTCTTACTAGTTACGTTCGTGTTAGCTATTTTTTGTTGTCTAAATTTAATTGAACAGAAAAGTTGATTTAAATGAAAATTAATCAGTGTCCAATTCTACGTTTGGACACATATAATTTTTTTTTTTTTGAATCATGTCTTTTTATTTGTTCTCATTATAAACAGCCAACAATTTTATATTTGAAATTTTGTGAGTACGCATATATTATATTGAATATCAATTTGTTTTAAATTACATTTCCAGTTAATTCTACTTATATAAAGTTTTTCATTTAATATGCACAACATTTTTGTCCCTATTAAAACTACTGAAGAATTAGTTTTAAGCAAAAACGATAAAATAAAAATTACGACTTGCACACAACTTACGAGTTGGAAATCTGTCATTAAAATTACGGGTACTTTGGAAGTATTAGCTAAAAGAAACACACTATGTGTGACGTCAGATTTACAACAGCAAATGGTCATTGGCATAATCTTTATTTAAATATGCTCTTCATTGACGATTTCGTCTAGTTTGTGCAATAATGAAAATGTTAAAAACAAAAGATATAACTATTACCAAACAATAAACTACATAATTTTCTTATGTGAGTTTGTAAGTATGTCAAAAAAACAATCCAGTCCATTCTCACATTTGATTTCGCTTCATAAATTGTATTACAGAGACAACGTAACGGTCGACCTTAAAATAATCAAAAAGTATTAATATTTATGCAAAACAAATACACAATACTAAAATGTAAATATGTGCGTATTTACATACATATGTATATTGTATTAAGAATGAGTCAAAAAACTTATACTTTTCCAGCCAAAACTTTAAATTGGTCCAACAAGTTATTATTATACCCTTCACACAGTGAAAAAGGGTATATATAGGTTTGTCATTCCGTGTGAAATTTCTACAATTTTCATTTCCGACCCCATAAAGTATATATTTTCTGAAAGCTTATGAATAGGGAAGTCGATTAAGCTCTGTCAGTCTGTCCATGTGTATGTTGAAATCAACTTTTTGAAGCCCCCCGACATCGCTTGGACCCGGGTGAGGTATTAAAATATCAGAAATATTCGGGAGTAGATCGCTATTGAAAATCAGAAACATCGGTATATAAACAACTGAGATATAAGCAAAAACCCACGACCACCTCGATTTTTTTTCACAAAAACAACATTACAACAACAACAGACATACATACAAACGTGTATACTGGTTAGAGAAAACGTGGCATCGAATCCCAGCTGAGCCAAAAAAAAATTTTTTTTATATATTAAAAATTTTTTTTTAATTTTTTTTTTTTTATTTTTTTTTTTTTTTTTATATTATTTATTTAAATTTTAATTATTTTTAAAAAAATTTTTTTTTTAAATTTTTTTTTAAATTTTTTTTTTTTATTTTTTTTTTATTTTTTTTTTTTAATTTTTTTTTTTAATTTTTTTTTTTATTTTTTTTTTAAACATACATACGTAAATTTATAATTTTACAATGGGATGTTTTTTATATATGTATATTTTTTATATGTATGTACGTATTTCATATGAGATGAATGGTGATACAAACTACTGTTATTGCATGACTACACGTTGTGAAGGGTATATAAGATTCGGCATGGCCGAATATAGCGCTTTTACTTGTTCTTTTAATCACGTGAGTATTTAAATATATGTCAGATATTATCTGTTCTAAATCATTCAACTGTTATTTCGGTCAAAAAGGTTCATCGTCACACTATTTCAAAAGCCATTAAACAATATAAGGGAGACTGGAACATTGACAGAAAACCTGGATCAGCAAAAAAAGGTCTTAACAGTTTACAGTAAGTTTATCAAACAGAGCTAATCCTAGGCTAAAGTCGTAAAAAATTAAGAACTTCCAAAATCACAATACGGTAAGAACTGGGAAACAAACGAACGAGAAAAAAACTAATGTAAATGATGTGATGGACCAAGTTATGTTCAATAACAATACCGGACAAAAAAACAAACAAAAGCGATTTGCAGTTATGGCTAACCAGGCACTATAATCACAGAAATATAAATATATCACGGAGTGTCTACAAAAACAGCTTTATCTCTTCTTCAGCAAAGAGTGGGCCACCTCGTCAAAAAAAGTAATTAAAAAAAAGGTTTCCCGAAAAAGTCAATTTATAAATACTGAGTAACCAATGCCAATTTTGTAATATTTAATTAATTTGTATAATATTTTAATAAACTGGTTTATTTGTAAGAATTTTTATATTGAACGGTTTAAGTTTTAATTAACCTTATACAAGTATAAGTTATAAAATAATAATGCCATTCTGAAGAAAATGTTAAACAAGATAATAATAGGCTTTTAAACATTATAGAAAGTCTGTAGATACCAGAGATGCAAAAGAAATATTTGTACACTCAACACCGAAAAAAAAATGGTGGGGGTATATTCATTTTGTCATTCCGTTTATAACACATTGAAATATCCATTTCGATCCCATAAAGTACATATTTTCTGTATATATATGTCCATGCGTCTGTTGAAAGCACGATAGAAATCGAACAGAAAAAGTTAGGGGGCTTAAATTTTGACAGACTATTTCTAATACACACGGTTTAATTGGTATTGAAAATGGATTAAATCGGAACATTAGGAAGAGAGTTATAGCTCCTTATACAAGAGTAGGTCAAAACAACTATGTCCTTTCAACATCGAATAAAATGCAATTTCGTATATTTCATGAGTAAAAAAAAATATATTTCACTGAAAATTGCTTAAATCTATATATTACGAAAGGAGTTATAGATTTTAATGTACGAAATTGTACAAAAATTTATACCGCACAGTGTCTTTTTCGGTATATTCAAATTTTAAAACGCATTAAAACTTACAAAATTAGATATATTTATGCTTCTGAAATTTTGCGAGCATTGATTTTTAATCAAAAGACTTGTACTAACGGAAAATTAAGGTGACAGGCTCACATTAACGCCCACCTCTCTCTCATATAGCGCTTTATCTTAAACTCATATAATATGTATTTGGAAAAAAATTTAATGTAAATGTAATGGAATATCTAAGTTGAATTAATTATATAAATTTTGGATTTAGAATATTAGTTTAAAATTTTAAATTATTAATTTTTATTTAATTATTATCAAAGTAATATTTGATTTGCTTTGCCAAAATGGCAAAATTTGTTGTTATTGTTTGTTTACATTTGGTCAGACGTCATTTGATAAAAAATTAACAAGTGAGAGCAGTATATTTTGATACTCACCACAGATTTTATGTAATTTATTAGCACAAAATTTATTACTTTGTTATTAACAGTAACTACTACTAAATAATTTATTATACTAAAATATGTATCACTTTCTTGGTGTATCTTTGATTTGCTATTAAATTTTTTTAAGTATTTCTACATTAGGAGTGAAACAGTATTGTATTTTTACGGAAACTGAAGAGCAGAATTTGGTAGCAAGAGATAGTTGCACCTCCTATTTTTTTTTAATAATATATGTAGGATAATTTGTTTATTATCCTTTATTTTAGTTTTTATTAGTTTTTTTGGTGTTCATTACAATTCATTTTATTTAATTTAAGTTCATTACAATTCATTTTATTTAATTTAAGTTCATTAAAATCAGTACAGTTTTTATTTAAAGTAAAAACCAATATACTTAGGTATTTGCCGCTTTAGTCTGTCAATTTCAACTTCACTTCCTCTACTGTCTTTAAAATCTACAACCAACACTCAAAATAAGTTCCTACTCATTTATCTAACATATATCCCGTTAACTTTGTCCTCATCGACTTAACCCTTTTCTGTCCGTTCTGTCCGTCAATGTCACTATCCTACATATAGTTAATGTTTAAATTTCATATAGATAATCCTTTCCAGATTTCTTTTTCTCTAGAATTGTTGTCCATATAGAAATAATATGAATTTAAAATATTAAAAAAAAAAAATTAATAAAAATGATTAAAAACTTATTAAGGGTGGTTAAATTTGAAGGGCCGATGTTGAATGTGAACCACACCTAAACGTCAAATTTTTTTTCAGCATTTTATTTGACATTTCTCAATTTCAGACTGACTTCATTTGAACCATGGAAAGATACATAATCAAGCAACGCGTTAAAGCTATTCAGGATTATTATGAAAATGGGCGTTCAAATCAAAATGAATTTCGTGCACTTTGTGATTCGTTAAAATTCGTCCACAATCGGGAGAATTGCTAAAAATATTTTAATTTCAAAAAACAGGTCTGTGAAACATCTGTGAATACCTTCTTAGATCGTTGAACGGATAACATTGCTGTTTTTTGCAGTCAACCTCGACTCATCATCGTGTTAAACAACTGAACATCAACATTGTCATTGAAATATAAAATATATCTAAAATATATTTTAATATAGTAATTTATTTTTTTTAAATCTTTGTCCGTAGAGAAATAATATGAATTTAAAATATAGCGTTATATGGGAGATGTACGTTAAAGTGGGCGTGTCAATTTAATTCTACAATTTTAAGTTGACCAGTATTAATTTTTACACATTTTGATCTATAACTAACTTCTTTTGTAATTCATAGATTTAAGCAATTTCAACATACATAACCGGATCGTCCTAAAATGAAACCGGGACTCAAAAATATATACATTATGGGGTCTAAAATGTAGAAAAAACTTTGATAAAATTGTATGTGAATGAGCGTGTGTGCAAATGCAAGTGCTAAAGACAAGTAGAAATCATTAAGAATAAATAATACAGGGAATGGAAAGGTAATTTGATTAATTTTTAATTAATAATATTTAATATTTTAAAGCAACGTATTACTTAGAATCTGCACATATATATAATTTGTAACAATTTTTGTTTAATAATGATTTTTTACCACTGGTAATTATCTATATATTAGTCATCGCACAGTCCAAACGCAAGAGCTAAAAACATGAATTTTGTTTGTGTTTTTGTTCCTCTTTCGATGTATAGCTCCATTAAGAAGGGATTTTCGGAAATTCGTACTTTAAGGTAAAAGGTATTGTAATTTTCCCAAAAATTAAGCTGACCTTTTTTGAATTTTAAGCCCCTAAGGGAAAAAACGGGTAAAAACTATAATTTAGTACTTTTTTGGTACCCTGTCTAACTTCCAAGCACATAAAGCTAAAAAAAACTTAAATAATATTAGTTAATCCCAGAAAAAATATTAATAGGATTTCGGTACTTTTTTTGGAAATTTTTAGGGGGACAAAAAAGATACCAGAAGAGAAAAATACCGGAAAATGTGTAAAATTCCTATTAACAGACCCAATTCGAAAAAAAACTATAATAGCAATTTCACCAGACATAAATTTTTTTTTGTAAAAATTGAAACACATTCATAACAGGGTAGAAAGGGAAAAAATCGCGAAAATAGTTTGGTACTTTTAGAACACTTTATAAAAAAAGAGTAGAATTACTTACTTTAAATCATGTCTATTAAAATATTTTGTTACATAGATATTTGAACATTTTAAACTTGGAATTTATACCCAAAAAAGGAACTTTTCTTTTTTTTTGGGTTCTTTTCTATTTTCTACGTTTATGAAGCTAGAATTATGAAACTAGATACCATTGATCCGAGCTAAGGTTTACAACGTTATGGGCGTTACGTTTATGAAGCTAGAATTGTATATAAGGGACTAATGATTCCAGGTGAGACTGAAAATGTTAGGTGCGATCAGGGTACTTTTTATATTTTTAATGGTACTTTTTGTATTTTAAACGTTTGCGAACCTAGAATTTCGAAATTAGTGACTATACGAGGTGAGACTGAAAATGTTATGGGCGACCAAAAAGGTACTTTTTTGACTTATGGTACTTTCTGTATTTTCTACGTTTATGAAGCTATAATTCTAAATAAAGGACTTTTGATTGCAGATGAGACTGACAATATTATGCGGAAAAGTACTTTCCCTAATTTAATAGTACTTTTTTACACTCTTATGAAGCTAGAATGTAGAAAGTAGAGATTATTGATTAAAGGTGAGACTGAAAATATTATAGGCGACAGAAAACACTTTTTTAAATTTTTATGGTACCTTTTGCATTTTCTACGTCTATGAATCCCGAGTTTCAAATTAGTGGCTATTAACACCAGGTGCAAATAAAAATGTTTTGGGCGACCAAGAGGATACTTTTTATATTTTTTTGGTTTATAAAGCTAGAATTGTGAAATAAGGGACTATTTACTCCGGGTGAGACAGATAATGTTATGAGTGACGAAAAAGGTTATTTATTTTTCTAAAAAAACTAAATTAGAAAAACAAGGTTCCATAAATTTAATTTAAAAAAATTAGTAATTAATAAAACAACTTAAATATTCAATAAATAGTATGAACTGCGCTATCGAAGTAGCGTGTAATATGCTTGTATAATCATAAAACTTTTTGATACTGCAAATAAACCCTAAACCTTTGATTTGTACGAACCAACAAAATGACTGTTGTTTTTGCATTTTTGTTTTTCTTGTAGCGATTAGTTTGCCTGCTTTTCTTGTACCAAGTCAAAGGTTTAAGAAAAACAATTTTTTAAAAAAATTTTTCTTTGACTTTAAAAATATTACTTTAAAAATATTTCTTTTTTTGCGTCCTTTAATCTTGATCGCAAGTTAAAAAAATATATTCTTTTGTATTTTTTTATTCTTGTACATGTTTTTTCGTTTGGTGTAAATAAAATAAAAAAAATGGGTAATTTGTTTGCTAATATACATAAAGGGTCCGCCAAATAACTTCTTTTTTTTTTTTTAATGCTATAAAAAAGTGTAGCTTCGGCTGTGTGGCACGTAGCGCCATCCTGTTGAAACCAAATGTTGCCAATATCCTCCTCTTCAATTCTTGTGAGCAAAAATTTGTTCAACATGGCCCGATAACGATCGCCATTGACAACGGCCACTCGTTGCTCATTTTATGCCTCTGGACCAAAATCCGCACCAAACAGTGACTCGTTTTGGGTGTATCGGCTTTTCAATGTATGCGTGCCTGTTTTCTGTGCCCCAAATGCGACAATTTTGCTTGTTTACATACCCGCCAAGATCAAAATGAGCTTCATCTGAAAAGATGATTCTTTTTTTTGGCAAAATCGATCAAAGTAATATCGCAATATTTCCCAGCATTGTTCAAGCGTATACACAACCACATTCGTTCAGCGGAAGGATACAACTAATTAACTGTCACATCAGACATGAGCTAAGTGTTACCATTCACGAAATAAGCACTAGTTGAAAAAGACGTTAGATGGCGGACCCTTTACAATTTATTAACTACTGCTAAATTCTCGTTCTTTGAAACTGTGAAATGAAATGGTCGAACAAGTTATTATTTTTTATCCACTTTAGGTTTGTCAGATAATATCTTTTTTAAATCATTCAACTGTTATTCGGTCAAAATGAAGAGCAAAAAAAAAAGAAAAATAATTAAAGTTAAAAAATTCCAATTGAACTTGGAATTAAAAAAAATATCAAAGGTAAAAAGGTTTATCCTCTCACTGTTTCAAAAGCCATTAAACAGTATAACGAAGTTTTGAACATAGAGCCAGAGCTAACGCTAGGCTGAAGTCGTTAAAAGTTTAAAAATACCTAGATTGGAATGCGAAAAATAACTAAGAACCAAAAAAATTTAGGTAAAATTTTACTAATAAAAATACACCAGGGGACAAATTTCGGCATTCAAACGTGCTTGAAATTTTAAAATTCATATTAGTGTCTCTATACTAAACAGTGAAGTCGAAAGTTCGAGTAAAATTTCGCCGTAAATTGCTTCCTGTTGTGCGACAGATGTGAAACTTATATACTGGAACACTCTTCATAACTTCCCAGTCAAGAACAATGCCGAATAAAAAATTTCCCAAAAAGTTTCTTGTGTGGCAAGCCATTTGCAGTTGCGACAAAAGAAATCAATCAAAACTTTAGCTTGTGGAAAAGTATAGGGCTCTTTCAAAAAAAGAATTAAAGAACACAGGACATGTCCGGTTTTAAGCGTAAGTAGACCACCTCGCTCGAAAAGGTAACGGAAGCAACTATAATATTGTATATATTTTTGAACAATATTTAAATAAAGAAACGTACATATTTTTGATAACTTTTATATTGAACTATTTAACTTTTAATAACTTTATACAAGTATAAGTTATTTCTGGCTCACTATTTATGTACATATATTTCTACAGTTTTCTTTAAACTCTGTATGATGAACGTTTATCTAAATTATATATTCCAAAAGAAAAATTATTGGAATCGGATCAGAAGGCATGATACCGCCTTATACAAAGTGAATACATTATAAATCTACTATCGTTATAAACTCAAAACTTTGAGTGAGTAAAATTAAAAAGTAAATATAAACTAATTTTTTAACAATACAAAAATTTTGTTTAAACAGATACTAAGTATCAAGAATGATTACATAAAGATTACGCCTTGCGCAAGATTTACGTTAGATGACGTAGTAATCCCCTCGCAAAGGCTACCAAGTCTGTATCATATGTGAAATTTATAATTTCTTACAAAAAATCTAAGTATTTTGTAATAGTTGGCAGCCCTGTAATTAATTTACTCAGCGAGTTCTAAAAAAAAAGTACACATCGGTGTTTAATAAACAACGAATTTCGTGTCATATTTTATAATAAATACATAAAAATAATATTAAAATTATTAAAGTTATTAAAGCTGCAAAACTAATAAAAACAGAAAACAAAATAAAGTGAAAAGATAAGAAAGAGAGCAAATATGAAATGTGCAGTGGGCAAATGCAAGCAAAGTAACAGCAAAAAAACAAGTGAGAAATTATATTAAAAACTAATAATTTGCGCATATTTAATAAAACGTTTGTGTTTTCAAAAAGCTGCATCATTTTACAATTTTCCAAAAGATGAAGCTCGAAGGAAGTTATGGGTAATATCACTGCTCTGCAGCAAAATCCTCCATTTAATAAAACTATGGGACTATATGGATTTTGACGCGCTGAACTCAAATCCGTTGTCGGTTTTTTTCCATCAGATCTGGATTTTTTTATGGGAGTGGCAAATTTTCCCCTCTAAATTAGTCAGGTACGGACACATATTTTCTCCTAACTCGAGAACCAGTCATCCGATTTTTAAAAATAAAACACAAAAAAATGTGTAACAAAATTGTATTTATTTTAGTGGAATTAAATTTTTCTCTATCTCTTATCGTTTTGGAGTTATTTAGAAATTAATGGAGAAAAAAAAATTTTTCGTGCAAAATTCGTAATATTTTTCAAATTAACAAGTAAGAGCGCTATATTTGGCCATGCCGAATCTTATATACCCTTCACAACGTGTAGTCATGCAATAACAGTAGTTTGTATCAATATTCATCCCATATAAAATACGTACATACATATATAAAAACATCCCATTGTAAAATTATAAATTTACGTATATATGTTTAAAAAAAAATTTAAAAAAAATTTAAAAAAAAATTAAAAAAAAAATTTTAAAAAAATAATTAAAATATATATAATAAATATAAAACAAAAAAAATTAAAAAAATAATAATATTTAATATAAATAATATATTAAATAAAAAAAAAATTAAAAAATAAAAAATTATATAAAAAAAAATTTTTTGGCTCAGCTGGGATTCGATACCACGTTTTCTCTAACCAGTATACACGTTTGTATGTATGTATGTTGTTGTTGTAATGTTGTTTTTGTGAATAAAAAATCGAGGTGGTCGTGGGTTTTTGCTCATATCTCAGTTGTTTATGTACCGATGTTTCTGATTTTCTACTCCCGAATATTTCTGTTATTTTAATACCTCACCCGGGTCCAAGCGATATCGGGGGGCTTCAAAAAGTTGATTTCAACATACACACGGACAGACTGACAGAGCTTAATCGACTCCCCTATTCATAAGCTTTCAGAAATAATATACTTTATGGGGTCGGAAATGAAAATTGTAGAAATTTCACACGGAATGACAAACCTATATATACCCTTTTTCACTGTGTGAAGGGTATAAAAATGGAATTAAAAAAATTATAAATATTCAACATTTTAAACTTTTTTCTGAGAGCTACTTGTCTTGGAAATAAAAAAAGTCATAAACCATAAAAAGCGGTTAAAAAATGTAGATTTTATTGTCAATTTACCGCAGGTACCCAATATTGTAATGCAACCAGCCTTACATATGATATATGTAACATTTCGTTCGGTGAGCAGGTAATGGAACTACATTACAACGGTATTTTGCATAGTTCTTGGAATTAAAATTTATAATAGTATTTTTCAATTACCTGTGATTTCAAATTAGAAACATTAGGGTAGATTCTAGAATTTATTGTAAAATATAGAAGCTAATGGGCAATAAGTAAGTCACTTTTAATTTGAATATCGGTTAAAATCGGCAACAGTCAATAGATCTTATAGTGTACTTTGTTATTGTGTTAAGAAATAAAGCAATTAAAGAATCCACAAACGCTTTCATATTACAAAATGTCAAGGATTTGTAACAAATCTCCAAATTTATTTTGTTACGTATGTGGCGATCTAACTTTAAGTATTCAACGGGAGACAATATCTTCCAAGGTTAAATATGCTTATCGCCGTTATTTTGGGTTTCCTATCGATGATAGAGATAAAAATTGGCTGCCGAAAATATGTTGTAGTAGCTGTGGTAAGTCTTTAAGAGGTTGGTTAAAAGGAAATCATAAGTCTTTGCCGTTTATGAAGCCAGCGATTTGGAGTGAACCACAAAATCATCAAAATGATTGCTTCTTTTGCCATACTAAACACGCGGGCTTACGAAAAAAACCAAAAATAAAGTTACTTATCCAAATACTTCATGCGTCAAATGACCAGTTTTCCAGTTTACAAGTAAATTTTTACCTCCATTGCCTCCTACAGACGATGAAGAAGATGGGCTTTCTGCAGCAACTGAATCCACTTACGCCAGCATGGGTGTTTCTTCGCATTCATTTGGAAGTCAAACGAGTACACCTTATTTTCCGAATTAAACTGATATGAATAACTTAGCTTCTTGCATCCCAATGAAAAGAATGGAGTTTGGTGCAAACGGACGTTAACGTCTCTTACTTTCGAAATAAAGAACAACTTTTTTAATATAGGAAAGAGGAAGGTTTGAGATTTTGCGATAATGCTGATGGACTTTTGCGACAACTGTGTCTCAGTCATAAATCTCAGAATTGGCGGCTTGTTATTGATTCATCCAAGACAAGTTTCAAAGCCGTTTTACTTCACAATGGCAACAAATTTTCATTAGTCCCAATCGCGTAGGCAAGAAATATGAAAGAAAACTATTGTAGCATGAAGATGATACTACAAACAATTTTTATATTCCCATTACTCATGAAACGTAAGTGCAGATTTGAAAGTCGTAGCAATGTTAAATGGATTGCAAAGTAGATATACCAAGTTTTGTTGCTTCTTATGTAAATGGGATAGCCGCGCAAAAGAAAAACACTACAATGTTAAAATTTGGCCGAAAAGAGTAAATTTTATTCCAGAAGAAAAAAATGTAGCATAAGAGCCTTTAAATCAAAAGGAACAAACTCTGCTCTTCATATAAAGCTTGGCCTAATGAAAAATTTTGTCAAAGCAATGAACGAGGATGGTAAAGCCTTTCTATACATTAAGAGCGAATTTCCTAGAATCAGAGATGCTAAGGTAAAAGAAGGCATATTTGTAGGTCTACAAATACGACAGCTTATGAAGGACGAGGTCTTTAGAACGAAATTGAATGATGTGGAAGAAAGAGCATGGACAGCTTAAGCTAATTTTTTATTTTAACAATGTTTCCTAAATAAAAATTAATAATTATTGACAAAAGTTTTGCGTTATTTTAAATAAAATAGGCTGTAAATATTTTAATTTTTTATTGTAATTTGAAGTTATCTACGGGTGCCGACAGGGTGGGTGCTTTAAGCGAGGCTTGTATTTGTTTTTGTTGTACGAAAATAGATAGAAGTAAAAAGTTGCCATTCATTGATGCTACAAGGCGCTTTGGTGCGCCCACTCTCACGTTGTTTGCTGCATTACACATATTTGGTCAATATTGGGTACCTGCGGTAAATTGACAATAAAATCCACATTTTTTAACCGCTTTTTATGGTTTATGACTTTTTTTATTTCCAAGACAAGTAGCTCTCAGAAAAAAGTTTAAAATGTTGAATATTTGCCTTATAATTTTTTTAATTCCATTTTTAAATTGAAAAATATTACGAATTTTGCACAAAAAAAATTTTTTTTCTCCATTAATTTCTATATAACTCCAAAACGTTAAGAGATAGGGAAAAATTGTATTCCACTAAAATAAATAAACACATTTTTTGGTGTTTTATTTTTAAAAATCGGATGACTGGTTCTCGAGTTAGGAGGAAATAAGTCTCCGTACCTGACTAATTTAGGGGGAAAAATTTGCCACGCCCATAAAAAAAAATCCCGATCTGATGGAAAAAAACCGACAACGGATTTGAGTTCAGCGCGTCAAAATCCATATAGTCCACATAGTTTTAATAAATGGGAAGACAAAAAATGATTTTTTGCAGAGCAGTGTATTTTGCAAACGAGTGAAGCCTGTAAATGTGGATAAAGAAAAGATGTGTGCTTTACATTTCAAGCAAGAAGATTTTGAAAGAAACTTGAAATGGGTAAGTTAAAACAAAATTAATTCTTGCAGTACATTACTAAGGCATTATGAATAGAATTTAGCAAACGGCGTGCAAAAATTTTAAAATCCCACTAGTGCTATTGAAAGTGAAACGAAAACTGCTAATGAAACTGAAGTTGCAAATGTATATGAAGGATTACGTGAAACTGAAAAGCAAAATAATATTCCAAATAGTTTTGAAGAAAAATTGGTCGCGGAAAATGCTCCAAGGACGACTGATCTTGAAGAAGATCGCCTCCAAACCATATTTTTCAAATTAAATGGTAACAGATTATTACTTTCAAGCGGATATTTACAAAAGCAATTGTTGGAAGCAAAAGAAATTGAAGCCAGTGAATACGTGAAAAAACCTTTTTTTTATGTGTCGAATGTATTTTAGAATTAGGAAACTAAATGTCAAAATCGCTGAAAATACTTATAAGCGAAAAAGAAAATTTGATAAAATAACAAAATGAAATGAATTATACACCTAATATAATAGTGAAATATTGTAATAAAAATAATGAAAATATATATGTATGTAGGGTACCTACTGCAATCGACCCGAACATAGTTGACAAGGTAATAACGAAAGACACCGATGAGTGAAGGGACAATTGGAACGGAACGACGAGTAGTTGGACAAGACTTATATTGTGTTAGGACAGTTGAGAAAGATCTTCAAATCGCGACTGACATAGACGGAGCATTCGGACAATTGTATTTAAATAAATATTATAACTATTTGTTCTTAACTTTAAACACTACAAATGAATTAATAAATTAATAAATAAGTTTAATAAAAATAAATAGATGTCTTTCTCTACAAATGGGGGCTCAGCCGAAATAAATAAGTGTAGTGTTAGTGCTGAAAAGAAGAATATTAAATAATCATTGAATTCAAATGCTTAAAGTGCGTATATTGTTCTTATATTGCAACAACAAATACGAACAATTAAAGTTAAACCCACCACCAAACACTTGTGTACGTTGACAATATGAACAATTGAGATTGAAACAATATAAAGAAGAGAGTTGTGTGTGTGTGTGCATATGTGTACATACATTGAGAAGTGAAGATTGTGTTTGCCTAGGCAATGAAACGTGAAAAAGCAAAAAAGACGATCAATTTTTTGTTTTGTGTAGAGAGTTAAACTCTAGTGTTGTTGTGAAGTTAAATAGACGAAATTACATTAAGAAAAAGAATAAACTTAAGCAGAATTTGTCGTGGTTTTAAAGCAGAGAAAATAAGCTGTATGCGAAATCAAAAACATAGAAATAATAAAGAGTTTTTGTATTTCTAAAGAAAGAAGAAAAAACTATTTGTGTTGTCAACGAAGAGATGATCTTTGTATTGTGCGGGGTGGTGTGAAAAACTAAAGCAGAAGTCAGAGTGTGAACATTGAAAGATAATAAATAAATAACAAACAGTTATGGCACCAGAGTATTAAACGAAAAAATATATATACTACATTAAAAAATATATACAGTGAAGTGTTGCTTAGAGAAGTGTATATAGCAGGTGTTTGTGTTGCAGAGGAGAAGACGTTAATGGTACATACCAGATTATTAAGCGAAAAATATATACATTGAAAGTGTTGCTTAGAGAAGTGTATATAGCAGGTGTTGGTGTTGCAGAGGAGAAGACGTTATTGGTGCATGCTGTTGCAGAACTATTGGCAGATAAGTTGCAGATCAAATCATATGATAATTTGTGTTTTTTTTTAACAATAAAATTAAAAAGAAAAAACAGAAAATTTAAAGTAACGTAAAATTTACCCTGATGAAATAATAACGAATATTTTGTGTTTTGTTGTAAGAAAATTAACGTACATTTAATTCTGTTGAAATAATAACGAATATTTTGTATTTTTGTTATAAGAAGATTAACGTAAATTATTATTAACGAATATTTTGTATTTTTGTTATAAGAGAATTAACGTAAATTATTTTTGTTGAAATAGTAACGAATATTTTGTATTTTTCTTATAAGAGAATTAACGTAAATTATTTTGGTTGAAATAATAACGAACATTTTGTGTTTTTGTATTAAGAAAATTAACGTAAATTTAATAATAGCCAATCTATTGTTTTTTAAGAAAGGCAAAGTAACGTGGAGATTCAAATACTTTTGATTGATTTATTTTATTTCTTGACTATAATATTTTGATTATATTGTTGTAAGATGGACAGACAAACTGTTTTAGGGTTGAGTGTGAATGCTCTTAGGGCGGAATTGGAGAGACTCGGACTAGACACAACAGGACTTAAGGCGGACCTACAGACGAGACTTTTAGGGCACTACGAAATTAGGTTTACTGACGCTTTGGACGAGGTGGTAGATTGTGCCAGTGCAGTCGGTTCTGCTGAGGGTAGTGTGGTGGATGCCGGTATTGGTGACGTGGGAATAGTCCCTGCGGTGAAAAGCATGTACACTCTTAAAGACGTTGAGGATAGTCTGTCAACATTCGACGGAATTAATTCACCTGACATCAATCAGTGGATTACTGAATTTGAAGAAATGGCAGAAATTGTGCAGTGGACCTCGTTGCAGATGTTCGTGTATGCAAGACAATTACTAGGGGGTGCTGCGAAAATGTTTGCGAAGAGTCAAAATGGCATAAAGAGTTGGTCAACATTGAAAACGTGTCTGCAGAGGGAATTTCGCGTAAGTTTGTCGTCTGCGGAGGTGCATCAACAACTTCGTAGTAAAAAATTAAACCGAAACGAAACCCTGATAGAGTATTTGTATTCCCTAATGGAATTATCGAAACGTATAAAGTTGGACGAAAAGAGCGTCGTTGAATATTTTATAGAGGGAATACCAGATTCGAAAATTGGAAAGACCGTGTTATATCAAGCCGACAATATTAGTGAGCTTAAACGACAGATCCAGGTCTACGAAAAAGTAAGATTGCACTCTCGTTCAACGAATAAAGGAAAAGACCTTATCGCGATGGATGGAAAATTAGCTCAAGACAAGCCAAAGACGAATGCAACTGCGAGAAGATGTTTTAAATGTGGTGCATCTACTCACATGGCGAAAGAATGTCCAGAAAAACAGGTTAAATGTTTTAAGTGTCAGAAATTCGGACATCGTTCATTTGAATGTCAGATGAGAGAACCAGAGTCACGACCTTTTAAGCAAGAACAATGTGAGGCTAATATGGTGCGCAAGGGTCCTGGTCTTATTTTTAAGGACATATTGGTAAACGACAAAAATTTGTCAGCATTAGTAGATACCGGGTGCGATATTTGTATTATGCGAAATGACGTGTTGGTAATAATAGGTGACGTTGATTTTATTCCTGAGAAAGTGAGATTGTATGGTATCGGTGATAGCATGATTACGACCATAGGCCGTTTCGATACACAGATTGAGATAGATGGTTTGAAATTTGACGTGACCTTCTATGTCGTTAAGGAGACTGACGCTATTCATTCTATAATGATAGGAAATAGTTTGATGAAGCAGGCTGAGGTAACAATCAGGAATGGTAAGGCCACTTTCAAAAAGCCGATCGATAAAATGCTGTTGTTAAGGGAGTTCGCAAGTATTTGTTTGAATGTTGAGGAATGTGTCACGAATGTGGAAATAAAATTGGATCACCTCGACAAGAAAACCGAAAGCAACGTGAAGACCTTAGTAACCAAATATAAGCCCCGGAATGATTTTAAAAGCCCTGTGGAGATGAAAATCGTGGTAAAGGATGATATACCCGTGTACCAGCGTCCGAGACGTATACCATTTGCAGACCAGCGTATAGTTGACGAACAAATTTCAGAATGGCTTAAACAAGAGATAATCCAGCCAAGTACAGCAGAATATGCCTCACCAGTTGTCTTAGCAGCGAAAAAAGACGGATCGAAAAGGCTATGTTGTGATTATCGTAAGATAAATCAAAAGATTGTGCGGGATCATTTTCCCATGCCGCTAATGGAGGAAGTCCTAGCCATAATTGAAGCATTGAAGAAGTGGCGAGTGTATCTGTTGGGCATACCATTCAAAATCGTGACCGATTGCAGTGCCTTTAAAATGACGATGAATGAAGAAGACGTCCCACCTAGAATATCTCGACGGGCAATGTTCCTCCAAGACTTTTCCTACGAGATTGAACATAGGCCAGGCACCAAGATGAAACATGTGGACGCATTGAGTCGGATGTGTTGTCTGATGGTTGAAAGTAGTCTAACCCATCTTATAAGAGAAGCTCAGGAAACGGATGAGTGGACTAAGGTGATAAGGGATATACTCGAATATGGCGATTATGAAGATTTTTACATGAACAATGGTGTTTTATTTAAAGATCCCATCAAGGAACTTGTGGTAGTGCCAGTCCAGATGGAAGATGAAATTATAAAGCTCGCTCATAAACAAGGCCATTATGGTACAGTTAAGACCCAAGAACTTGTAGAAAAGCAGTACCACATAAAACGTTTAGCTACCAAAGTCCAAAAGGAAAATTGCAGAACTTTCAATAAGAACAGAAAGAGAGAAGTAGAATACCAGTTGAATGAGTTGGTCGCCATTAAGCGGACTCAGTTCGGTACGGGTCTTAAGCTCAAAGGGAAGTTTTTAGGTCCTTACAAAGTGACCGAGATACTACCCCATGGCAGGTATGAGGTGCAAAAAGTTGGAGATCATGAGGGTCCTACTCGGACAACCACGGTTGCCGAATTTATGAAAAGGTGGCAATCCGAGCCGTATTGCCGTCAGGAGGGCCGAATGTAGGGTACCTACTGCAATCGACCCGAACATAGTTGACAAGGTAATAACGAAAGACACCGATGAGTGAAGGGACAATTGGAACGGAACGACGAGTAGTTGGACAAGACTTATATTGTGTTAGGACAGTTGAGAAAGATCTTCAAATCGCGACTGACATAGACGGAGCATTCGGACAATTGTATTTAAATAAATATTATAACTATTTGTTCTTAACTTTAAACACTACAAATGAATTAATAAATTAATAAATAAGTTTAATAAAAATAAATAGATGTCTTTCTCTACATGTATATATAAAGAATTTGTTTGCTTTTAAAACATTTAGTAATATAATTAAAAGATTTAATAACTTGATATATTTAAAATATATATATTATATTTTTAAATATAAATTTGTCGGTTAGCAGTCGATTTATCCAAAATTGTTTAATATCTCTAGTCATTTCATACCTATAGATAGAAACAAAAGCCTCTATATATTAAACTGGAGCTGAAAAATATTGATTTCTGTGGTAAAATATGGGAAAAATAGAGACAGTCGTGTTTGTTTGCTCATATGTATTTCAGAAAGTAATGGGGCGATCGTGCTGGATTCAAAAGCGATTCCTTGCCGGATATTTGCAAAAGGTTGATACCACACCACACACAGATCTGAGTAACACGTGGGGCTTCTAAAAGTTGATTTCAACCAACACACGCACAGACGGATTGGCAAAGCTTTTAGAAAATATATACCTTATGGAGTCGGAAATTACAAACGGAATGACAAAGCTATATATGTACATACACCCTTGGGCACCACAGGTGAAGGGTATAAATATATTTGCACTAGTTATAATTGTACATATGTACATTTATTTACAAATTTATGTTTATGTTGTTTTTTTATATATTTAATAAAAGAATAAAACAGAAACATTGGTAAAATACGTTCGTTGTTTGGTTAAGAAACATATCTAAAATATTCACTAAATAGAGCACTAAATAATAAATACACCACTAGACATTGACACAATTAGAAGTTATTTCTTATTAATTTACACGATCAATAACCAGTTTATAAATTTTAAAAATATCTCAAAACTTAAACAACTTTAAATAAACATACGAAAAAATAGTTAATAGTTAGGACCAGTGTGAAAGTTTGTCGGCATGTTAAAATCTTAGATATAATTGGTACAAATTAGTACAAACAATTACTATTAAAAAATTAAATAGTTTTTTTTTTTTTTTTTTGTAGGGAATGTTCTTGCAACACTAAATTGTTTCAGTTCTTATAAATCTACGTAAAACTTTAGTGGGTGGTGTATTTACTATTGTGGCCTTTAATGTAACCTCAGATATAAAAAAAAAAATATGAAGAACATTTAACAAAGTAAAACCTTAAACATTTATTTACCTTGGTGTATATTTTGTAGTATTCTTTTTAAGAATAATGATGAATATTGTTAAAATACAGCAAAACAAATAACAAAAAGGGAAAAATGCTGAAAGTAAAAGCGTTTGTTGTTTGTTTATTTGTTTGTTTGCTCTATTCAACTCAATGTTGTTGCGAATACATAAGTAAATGAAGTTTAAAAGCACTTCGTTGCCACACTCAATACTTATTTATCAATATTTTTATCATAATTATGTACGAATAGTTTAGCGCAAATACTTAAGTACCACGAGCATTATGTACATATTTATTTCTCTTTTAATCTTTCATTTACTATTGCTCTGTTTCTTTATACTTTTGTTATTATTAATTTTGCATAAATGCCTTAATGATGTTTGTTAAACGCAAAATTGTTATTGCAACAGTTTAGGACTTTTTTTTAATTATTTTTTATTTGTGTTTTATTTCATGTCAAAATCGCAATCAACTGCAAACAAGATCTATTTTTTTTTGTTCACTGTAAAAAATAACAAAGAGAATAATTTGACACATTTTTGCATAAAATGTAGTGTTAATGTGAAATTTTATCAGCTGTCATTTGGAAAATCAAACTTTTAATAAAGATTTTAATTTTTTTTTTTTAATATTGAATATCTTTTATTGGTATGCATTTTTTATTGGTAATAACCAATCAAATAGATGCATTAGTTGCAACAACAATCACGGGAGAGTTGTATCAACTGAAGATTACAAACGACAAGCGTTTTAACTTGTATATTTTTTATTTTTAAGTCATGCTTTTGTTTTTGTTTTATTTGACGGTTTGTTTCTTGTTGGCTACGATTATGAGTGACTACTGCAGTAAGTAAATGCATGACGATACGACGGATTAAGGGCCTTGGCAACAGCCAGTATATGATTTTAATATGATTATTTTTTCTTTCATTTTCTATTTATTTTTCGTGTGTGTGTGTGTGTGTGTGTGAATATATAGATAGTTTACATCCACATCTACTATTAGTATGTACATATGTATGTAGTATTTATCAACATTTAATGTGGGTATAAAGTTTATTTGTGTTAACATACATATATTTCTTGATTTTGTTGTATTTTGCCACTTCTGTTATTGCCGTTATTGTTTGTTCGGTATCAGTAAGAAAAAGGAAAAGCCCAGTTTTTAATGTATTTTTATTTGCGGTTAAGAAAAACTCTGTTGTATTTCTGATATGATATTTTAACACAGAAATTTATACAAAGAAAGAAAAAAAAACTCGTTCGTTACGTTTGGCAAAATATCCATGCAAAAAATAAATAAAACAAAAGCACAAAACACATGCAAAACAAAAAACGTACATTTACTACTATTAGTCTTTGCAAATCAATGGTGTATGGCAGTTCTTTAAATAAGTAAATTCTACTGATTTTTAACTTATTAAATGAGAATCAAAGGCGATTGATTTCTTTTAACAATAAAAAAAAAAATTATCAAAAATATTCACGAACATTTGTCAGGTCACATGTGTTTTAAAATATACATATCGCCGCTTCGAAGACAACAATTTTTATCTGATAATATGTTACACATTTTGTTATTGCTTCATTTTGAACCTACATATGTATATTGGTCATACATCCATGCGTTCAAAAAATAAGCAGCAGTAGATATGTATGTGTAAAGCCTATAGCACGCGAAATGTAAAAAGCCACATGCATATTTACATTTCGTGTACTACCTACATACATGCTTAAGTATAATATTCCAAACACATGCCATGACGATATATACATACATATAAGGGGTCTTTTACGGAAAACAAATAATTCGAAATGATCTTGCAAATATGTATACTTTATACGAGTATTCGAAGGTGTATGGCGAACTTTTTTTTTATTGCGATTAAGTTTCTTACTCTAGTGTTTATACATATACACATACTGAGCCTAAATTTTTCATTTTTAAAAGCTGTTTTTAATTTGAAAAAAAATATGTTTTTTTACTCCTGTTATTTTTGTTAAAGATCGAGATTACCGCCATTTACATAGAAATTGATACATCCATCAATCATTGAAAGCCATTTGGATAGTTCAACTAAAAGTTGCCATCATTTAACTTTAAAACATTTTCTTTAAAAAACCGACTTTATTGTGGGACTATGAAATTAGAAATGGATAAAACTATTTATTATTTAAACAATGAATTTATTCTTTAGTTTTCAAATGCATACAACAACTACAGCAAAAAAAAAGAGTAAAACAAACGTATTTATTGAGATTCGTTTGTGATCGTGTTTATAACAAACAAAAAAGACTATAAAAAGTGGCAAAAACCAACAGCAGCAATTTATTTATTTATTTATTCACACAAATATAATGTGCGCGTGTGTGTGATGTGTACATTCGTATCTATGAATATTAGTGCAATTATTTACTTATGTTGAGTTATTTTATTTTCCATTTATTAGGTTTTTTGTTTCACTTTTTTCCAAAACACTATTCGCTCAACGGAAATAGTTTAGTAACCGTAAAAATATAAATTAAAACAAAACAAAGCCACAATCATGCTAGTTTCCGTGCAATTTTAACGTCAAATGCTTTTCTGCCTAACTGTTTTAAATCTTAATTATTTGTAATTTTAAAATTAAAAATACTTTTATTTTTGTTTTAGCTATTCGTTGTTTTGTTTCTAGACTTTTTCCTATGTTGTTACCAAAAAATTTTTTTATTACAATTTTTTTTTTTTAATATTTAAAAATTTTCTTTGCGTTACACGACCGTTTTTCTCATCGTTTCGCAGACAACTGAAATATTTTTGAAGCTTTATAGAAAATGTTAAATGGCTTTCTGTTTATATTTATTTGCTCTGACACTTGCTAAACTTGTTCTCTTGCTCCGTAATTAAAAAAAAAAAATTGATTTAAGTTTTTTTTTTCTTTCATTTTAAACCAGGCTTTTTGAAATTGAGCAGCAAACAACTCAAAAAAGAGACAATCTGAGAGTTTAAAAATGTATAGACTGTTTGTGATCGTTCAGAGTCACCATTTTAGCATTTGATTTAGCTGGAAAAGCAATAAAATCGTTTTTGTTTTATTTTAAAAACTAAATAAAATATATAAATCCAAAATAGCTTGTAATTATTGATGTTCTTTAAAATATCAGCAAATTTATTCAAAATATCTTAAGCAATTCATGAAACATCGGTATATTTGCAGTTTATTTATCTCCAAGTACACGTCAATGTTAAAATCTTGCATGTTTCATCTAAATTAAACAACTTCATCATGGGATGAAGCCATGCATTCTTTATTTATTTTGCTTTTCTTTTTTTGCTGGGGTAATAGTCAGTAATTTGAAAAATTTATGTTCACAAACGTACAAAATACAAAAAATACCTTTTACATTTGTCCATTTTATTTTCAATTATAATTTGGATCAATAGTTACTAGTTTCAAAATTCTAGATTCATAAGCTAAAAAAAATACAAAAAGTTTTAAAAATGGGGAACGCTCATATTATTTTCAATATCTTGGACTAAAAGCCTCTATTTTTTAAACGTAGAAAATACAAAAAGTACCATAAAAATCGAAAAGTTTCATTTTCAACTGGAATTTTATGAGTTAGACCGTAATTCTGTAAATAAAATCTACTTTTTTATATTATTCCAAAACAACTACAGAAAAAATATCGAAATATCCTTTTTAGACCGCTTAAAATAAATATTTTCTGAGTCTTGGTATCATTTTAGGGCGATCTAGCTATATCCATCCGTTTGTCCGTCTGTTGAAAGCACGATAGTGGTCGGAACGAAAAAGATAGACTGATCAAATTTATCCAGCATTAAAAATTGGCTAAAGCGATATATTAGAAAGAGAGTTAACGAAGTTTCGGTATATTTAAAATGTAATAAAACTGAGTAAATTAGATGTGAAAATTTGCAGAAATTGCCTTTTGGTAAATAGATTTGTAATTACGAAAAATTAAGGTCACACGCCTACTCTAACGCCCACATCCCATATAGCGCTTTATCTAAAAATCATATAATTTCTCTTTTAAAATATCTAAATTAAATTTATAAGCAGAAACTTCTTTGACACGCCTACTTCAACGCTAACTTCTCACATAATTTACTTTTAATGAAACTTTAAAGTTCATAAAAGCTCACCTCCTATACAAAGTTTTATCTTAAATTCATATTATTTCTATATGGAAAAAATTAAAAAAACAAAAAATCTGTGATGGTTTATCTTATCGATTCTAATGTAGAAATACTTAAGATTTCACTGTAAGAAAATAAATTAATAGAAAATCGAAGTTACACAAAGAAAGTACAACATATTTTAGTATAAAGAGATTATTCCATTACTATTAATAAGAAAATTATTGTTTACTGTGCTATAAAAGTACACAAATTTGGTGGTGGGTTTCAAAAATATAGTTCTCTTACCAAAAACTGATTATTAAAAAAATGTGGACTTAGCTCGTTTATGAGTGAACGTAGATATATCGGATCCTTAATAATTAAAATCAATTTAGCAAATAACGTCTTTGCGTAGAGATTTTCCGATTGGCTTAGTTTTCTACCTAGTACATACATTTTAACATTTAATTAATTAAATAGTTGCCGTTATGAGTGTTTTGCAATTATGTATGTGTGTATATACCCATAACTATGTTTAATTGTATGTGTTTTTTTTTTTTTCAATTTACACTCTTAAAAAATCCTTTTGAATACACTTTTTTAAGGTAGATTAATAAATTACTCGTATCCATACAGCTGACTGTTTATCATAATAAAAAATTAATAATTTGCAGTTTCAGTTAGTTTAAAAAATAAAAGACCGTAAATTAAAAGTTTTTGCTTTCATGTTTTTTAAAAACTATTAAAATTAAAGAGGAAAAGAAACAAATTGTGTGAGATATGCAGACTCATACATATACAAAAACAAAATACAGGTCTTTTTTAATTGTTTTTTGCTTGTTCTCCGTGATGCTTATGTCTTGTACGCGCAAAGAAAAACCATAATTACGACATGATCACGACGGTCATATTATAGTTTCTATAACAATATTTGGTTGTCGAAAACAAGTAATAGTTATTTTTCTTTCATTTCATCATATATTTTGTCACGGTAATCAAGTATTTGTTTGTATTGTATCATTTAATGTTTACTTTTCGTAAAAATTTCAAAATGGTTGTCATTTAAAAATAGTATGATTCAAAAAAATTAATTTGACAAAAATAACATTATATTCAAAGGCATCATAAATTAAAAATAATCATTAAATAATAGATGAGACAACAATATTATTACAAATTAATCAAGCTATGATTTTTTTTTATTAATAATATGATTTCAATGGTTCTTCTTATTGCTGAATAAAATTTTATTATTTGAAAAGTTTGAGATGTCAAAAAAGTGAACAAAAATTTTGAAAAATTAAAGCAAATGTACAAATAAACGAGAAAATGTAAAAAAAATATTAGTATACAAATTGCAATTAATTGGTAAGTACAATCAATATGTGTATGTTACAGCATAAGACAATAATTTGCGTAAAAAAGCAAAGATTGTCGATTTCAATTGTAGTCATATGTATGATTATTGAATGATACTTTAATTAAACATAATAATGATAACTGGTAGCCATTATGTGTTTTAACCATAATCATACAATTCAATCATAGTATGTTGCTCTTCGATTATGGTTACCACAACCATATTTTTTCTTTGCGTGTACGTGTTTTGTCATTTTCCACATGATTCTTAATTTTTTACGACAGTAAATAAATAAATATTTATTTGTTCATATAATTTATAATAAAAAAAAAACATTGCTGTTTTCCTTTTAAATGCGAACTATAATTCTTCCTTATAAATATGTATGTAATGTATGTAATTAGAATAAAAATTAAAATATTTATATATTTACATATATGTTTTTAAGAAAGAAAGTCATCATTAATCATTTTCATTTAAAGAATCATTTTAATAATAAATAAAAATGTTTTCGTATTAAATAACTAGGGAACGAATAACATGCATTAAGAAGAGTATTTAACGTATATAACAAAATAAGGCTAGTATGCACTTCTGCCTGAATTTTTGTTTTCCATCAGAGGTACTTATGTGTGCAAAAAGAACTTGAAATTTAGGTTTGAACATTTTTTAGGCAACTTTCCGTTTGACCGTACTTAGCTGAAAAGAAATGTGCACGGAATATTCGAAACATTCGACGCATTACACTTAGCGGAGACTTTTTCCATCAACTCAAAATTCGGACAATTGTTTGGCCGATGATTTTTTACGTTTCCTATTTTTTTTTTTTGTACATTCACATATTTTTTAAAATCCACAAACTTTTCTATATTATTTTTCTGTGTAAAAATAAATCAAAAATTTCGTTTGTGGAATTTCGACCGAGCTGCATAATAATACCCTTTGCCCTACGGTGCCAATAGCAAGTATTTACCTATTTATGCAAAAAATTAGCTGAATTTTTTACCACAATTGTATGAAACATTAGTGAGTTAACAAAAAACTTAGTATTCGACAACACTGTTTTTCGCCTTGTCACTTTACTTGCCGTAAGTGTGAAAATTTTACTTGCTTAAAAAGTTCTTGCAAAGCTGAGTCCCAGGTAGCAAAAGTGTGGATGTGTTAGTAAAAAAGTGTTAGTGTATTGATTTTTTTTCACTTGCACTTGCATTTAACGATTTAAGTTATATTTTGAAATTTGGCCACACTCTTTGTGCGTTTCCTCAGTTGTTGGAGAGCAAACAAGTAACACAAGATTCCACAAAATGTTAAAAAAACTGGGTGTTAAGCATCGTTTTAAAGTTTGAAATTTTAAAAAGCACTTAAAAACATCGAAAAAGCGCGTAATTTTAACGAAAAATCACTGAATTTAAAATTGTTTACTTTTAATTCTATTTATTTCATAAAATTATAAATTTCCATAAGTATAATAAATTTCCATTGCTACTACTAGGAGTAGATAAGTTTACAAATAATTTTATTTTAAATAATACATTTTTAAACAGTGTGGCAACTTCAACTTTACAGTAGCAAATAAAATCACTGTTTTACAGACAAATTTACAGCGTTAGACGCTAGTTGCCCTCTGGAAACTTAAGTTTTATAAAAAGTATGTCTCATAAACCATACAGGTTATCACGAAACGAGTATCGAAATTAAATTACAATAAGTAATGTAAAATCTATAGTCCACTCATAACAATTTTTTTTAAAAGGTTGAAAAATTAAGACAATAAATAATAAAAAACATTGTGTACTATCTACCAATCCAATTAATCAAATCATTTTTCTAGTTGATAGTTTTTTAACTTAATATCATTATACAATAAGTAATTTTTTTTAGTTTTGTATCTTCATTAAGAAGAAGAAAACGAGCACTGTCTTGAAAATTTCCGCGTGAAAAAAATTAAAAAGTACAAAAAACTGTGCTAAAATCACCAAGCTGACAACGCTGGTTTTTAAAGTCTAAACTTTAGACATTGACATCGTGGCGATATTGGTTACTATACTCAGAGAATAGTTAATTCCATTGCCGTGAGTTAAAAGTCAGTGAGTGCATTTATATACAAACAAGTAAGAGCACTATATTCGGCTATGCCGAATCTTTTATACCCACCACCAATTTTGTGTACATTTAAAGCACAATATTTATTATTTTGTTAATCGCTATGGAATAATCTCTTTATAATAAAATATGTATCACTTTCTTTGTATAGGGTGGTTAAATTTTAAGGGCCCATGTTGAAGGTGAACTACACCTAGTCTTTAAATTTGTTTTCTGCATTTCACTTGACATTTCTCAATCTCAAACTTACTCAATTTGATCCATGGAAAGATTCGCTAATAAACAACGCTTAAAAGTTATTCAGGTTTTTTATGAAAATGGGCGTTCAAATCAAAATGCATTTTGTGCACTTCGTAATTCTTTTGATCAACATAATCATTCAAATTCGTCCACAATCGGGAGAATTGTAAATAATATTTAAATTTCTGCAAAACAGGTCTGTAAAAAATGTTAGAAAATCTGTGAATGCCTTCTTAGTTCGTTGAATGGAAACCACTGATGGTTTTTGCAATAGTGTGGCAAAAGAGCAGTCAACCTCGACTTATCATCATGCCGAACAATTGAGCATCAACATTGTCATTGAAAATTTGGACCATCAGATAGAGGGGTGGCGCCAAGGATGGGGGGGTGAGGTGTGCATTTGGCCGATATTTTGTTAAATACATAATTGAACCATTCAAATATTATAATTACAAAAAGAAATAATAATAATTTCCTAAATAATTTGTGTTTTATTTAAATTCAACATCGGTCCTTAAAATTTAACCACCCTTTATAACTTCGATATTTCAATATAGTCCTTTAGATATTTCAATATAGTCCTTTATTTTCCCAAAAACTTTGTCAAAAGAGAAATTACATGAATTTAAGATAAACCGTTATGGGAGGTGGGTGTTAAAGTGAGCATGTACCTTAGCTTTTTGGCACAACGATTACATTGATAAGAAGGATATACGTAGCAAATTTGATCATCATACCTCTAATTTTGGCGGTTTTATGAGCTTTTAAATTTCATTAACGGTAGATAACGTGAAAAGTGGGCGATATAGTAGGCTTGTCAAAGTTGTTTTCGCGAATGAGTACAACTTAGATGTTTCAATTTAGCCCTTTATTATTCCAAAATCTTTATTAATAGAGAAATTATATGAATTGTAGGTAAAACGTCATATGGGAGGTGGGAGTAAAAGTGGGCGTGGCACCTTAATTTTCTGGCAAAATTTTTAAATTTCTAGCAAATTTGATCATCATACCTCTACTTTTGGCGGTTTTATGAGCTTTGAAATTTCATTAACTTTGAAATTTCATTAACGGTAGATAACGTGAAAAGTGGGCGTTTTAGTAGGCGTGTCAATGTTATTTTTGCGATTGAGTACAACCTAGGTGTTTCAATATAGCCCTTTATTATTCCAAAATCTTTATTAATAGAGAAATTATATGAATTTTAGGTAAAACGTTATATGGGTGGTGGGCGTGAAAATGGGCGTGGCACATTGATTCTTCGTTACAAAAAAGCCACTCACCAAGAAGCAGAGTGTGCAAGATTTCAGAGTCGTACATCCAATTTTGTTGCTTTTATGACGTTTTTGTTTTTAAATATACCGAAAAATACACTGTGCGGTATAAATTTTCGTACATTTTGATCGATAACTCCTCTCCTAATGCATAGATTTAGAAAATTTTCGGGGAAAAATATTGTTTTTACTCAGGAAATATATATTCGAAGTTTCATGAGTCTACGTTAATGCGTTTGGACACAATTCCATTTTATTCGATGTTCGAAGGACACGGTTTTTTCGACCTACTCTTGCTTTTCGAGCCCCCTAGCTTTTTCGGTGCGACCTCTATTGTGCTTTCAAGAGACGGACAGACGGACGGACATAGCTAGATCGTCATAAAATCAAACCCCGATTCAGAATATACTTTATGGGGTCTAAAATGGATATTTCGATGTGTTACAAACGGAATGACAAAATGAATATACCCCCACCATTTTTTTGGTAACGGGTATAAAAAACGATGAATTTTTCATTTTTTGCAACTTTAACTTCTTGTCGTATGTTTATTTTCGCTTTGTTTTTATAATTCTTTTTCATAATTTTTTAAAGTATCAGTTTTGTACAATAAATTATAACAATAAAAAAATATTTAAAAACAAATACTTATGTATACTCTGCAGCTAAATTTTGGGGGCAGTCATATAACTGGTCGTAACGAGACTGTAGCAGAAGGGATTCACATAAAATCACAATTTTGATAATAACTTACTTGATATATTTATATCATAACGATTGCAATTTTGTGAATTCAGTAAATCCTTTGTTTGGATTAAGACGCAAAACATTGCAGTTTGTAGTCTGTTTCTCTCGTTGGTTTTATATTTTGGTAAGAAAAGAATCTTTCCTGATTTGCTGATGAATGTGGAACTGATAGTATTCATTTTAAAATGTTTTGTAAGTCCTGGAAACATTAATTCATATGCCTCAATATTTACTGTTACCCAGAAATCACCAATATTCGAATCTTTGTAAGATTTTAATATTTCAACATCAGCAGCAATAATGAGTTGCCATATAAAATTACTAAAACTGGAAGATTCCTTACTTGTACTAAATAAGCAATTGATGTACAATTTTACTTTTCGAATTTAAATACTTAGAATCAAAAAAGTACAATATTACCAATTTTGCCATTCCTGATTCGCACTAGTCAAAATAGAATAAAACTGAAATATCGGCTGCTCTGCTTTATAAGTGACGCCGTTTTCTCTTTTAATCTCACATGTACATCTGACTAAAGTGTGGTGGTTGCAGCGTGAAACTTCAAAATCAAAATATCTGGTTTGAATCTCGACAGAGACAAGAACAATTTAATAGCGTTTGATGCTCTATTTGTGAAAGTGAATAAGGGTATATATAGGTTTGTCATTCCGTCTGAAATTTCTACAATTTTCATTTCCGACCCCATAAAGTATATATTTTCTGAAAGCTCATGAATAGAGGAGTCCGTGTGTATGTTGAAATCAACTTTTTTAAGCCCCCGACATCGTCAAGACCCGTTTAAGGTATCAAAATATCAGATATATTCGGGAGCAGAATCGTCCCATAACTGTCTGAGATATCAGCAAATATTTTTACCACAAAAATTAAAAAGAGATATTCAATTTTGACAAATTTTTTTAAACTCCTAAATAATTTTTGAACACGCTTAAGATACCAGATTTTAAGCCGTAATCTCAAAAAATATTTTTAAAATAAACTAAAAATCGGTTTAAAACCAACTGAGATATAAGCACTAAAATAAAACTGCTTCGGTGTTTTTCCTAAAATTTTCATTTGAAAGTCAATATTTTTTAGTTTATATACAACCAGAAGAGTCAATATGGGGATGAAACGAAAGTAAAAATGAAAAGCAAATGAAAGTATTATAATCTAGTTAGATATGAAAAGACAAAAATTCAAGAGAGCGTCCTAGATTAAATGACGAATATATGAATTAAATATAGTAGGTACAACTTTGTCCCCTTAAACTCTCACAATATTAACATAAAAAGCGCTCGACCAGTACAATGTAGTAAACCATTAAAAAAGTGTAAAATCCAAGATGGCGTCTGAAACAAAATGCAAGATATTATTTTTTAACCTTACCGATATGGGTAACAAATGAAAGGGCTTGACTGATAGAATACACTTAACTTTGTACAAAATCAAAGATGGGGTCGGAGATAATAAAGAAAATTACGTAAATCTAAAATCTAGGTTAACTACTATGTGTTCATTTTACCTATCTACATGACGGTGAAGGGTGTTATCAGATTCGGTACGGCCGAATATAGCGCTCTTGCCATTAGAAAGGAATTTTTTTACAGATGTGCACAATCAAGATTCTATTAAAATCGATTTCGTATTTTAGAAGTTAGAAGCATTTAAGGTTGCTACTAACACATAAGCAAATCACAAACATAACAATTTTTGCCAAATTATTTTATTAAAGTGACAAAGTCCTGCTTAATTTCATTTTAATAATTTCTTTTTAATTCTATGCCTGAATCACTGTGCGAAACCTTCAATTCGCAAACAATTTTTTCCCAAATTGCAGACGGATCAACAGAAAATAATTCTTCTTAATCTGTGTATTTTAAGGTGGACATGAAGTACCTATTTTATTATTGGTGGCATAGGATACTATGACTCCAAAACAAAACTTTCATAACATACAAAAAATCCTTTGATTTGAAGGTAGCACGTGGTGTTCATAATCATAATTCATATTTTTCTTTATATTTTGACATTTTATAAAATCAGAAAAGAAATAAATGTTTATCTCTGTTAATTTGTATTGATTTCCACTATATCTTTTAAACTAATTAAAAGTGTACGAATGTTTTAAATGTCAGAACTTTAACGAAAAGCAACTTATAATGATATACATACATTTGTGAGTATTGTGTGAGTATTTAACCAAAAATATCTAATAGATGTTATAGATGACGTATGTATGTATTAAGAGCATATTTTAGTAAATAAAGTGTTTAATTTTAATTAAACACTGTTAAGGAACATTTTGATAATTTTATGAATTCAATAGATCTTGATTTGTTCGAAAGAAGCCATATTTAGTTGCTACAATATCAAAAAACAAATTAATTTATTATTTTAATTTCGTTCAATTGCAGCTTGCACAAAAAAAAAACTGATTTTTAAGTTTTTAGGGCACAAGTCTTTACGTTTTTTCCTGTTTTTCAAGGGAATGTGCTTATAAGTCCGCAGCGCAAAGATGAACGTTATTTTTGTAGATAAAAACATACAAACATCTTTTGGTTGTATTTCTAACGAAACTGACATATGGATCTTAGCAGCAACCGTTGGGGTGAAGAGTAGGTTATAAAATAGTTCTTTTAATGTTGAATAATTAATGACGTCCCTGTTTTTTATAACAATTTGATTTAAGAAATTTTTTATTGAAAACCATTATATTTTAAATTAAGTCACGTTATTTCCTACTTCTACTATTTAAAATATTAATTATGACAATTTTCGCTTAAGGTGACGATATATACTTTTTTAAATTTAAGAAATGCGAATTAGCTAAAATTTTTAGTTTTAAGAACATCGCGTTAATATATTTTCACATTTTTATTGTTAGTGGATTTCCTTATTTTTAGTAATTGTTATGATGTGTGTATTTGTTAACCAAAAAATACTTACTTCAATTGAAAATATTGTTTTTTTTTTTAAATATATAAGAGTCCAATGTACTTACCTAAAAAGATAAAAAAAAAATAAACCAAAAAATTATTTCACACTCAAATAAAATGGGTAATTAATTTAAATGACTTTAAAAAAAAAATTTTTTTTTTGACATTTCAAAAATTTTTAATTGCATTTTGAATTTTAATAAAAGTTACTATTGTAGGCCATACTTTCTTGTAAAACATAAAGTCTATAAGGTTTAAACATAAACAAAATTATTAAAATTTTACATTTTTATAAAACCAATATGTATCCTATATCCCTAAACACAAATTAAGAAAAAGTTTTTATTTAAACTTATACTACATTTACACCTACACAAAATCTAGTACTTACGAGATTTCGAACGAAATCTTGTTCATTTCTACCAGATTTCCCATACAAAACGAAATCTACTTCGTCACTAGATTTTAGCAAAATCTACTTAAAATCTAGTACTACTTCGTGATGCAACAGTGGTTTTTATTAAATTGTAACAAAATATACTACGCTGCACACAAAAAAATTCAATCATAATATATAAGGTGGTTGCGATCGCACAAGTACTTTACTGTTTACATTTTTTTTATATGAAGTTTGAATTTTGGAGAAGTATAACATAGAGAGCCTCTCAGACCACCTTGTAAATAAATATATTGTTTTGAAAACAAAACCTTGCAAAATGTCAAAAAATAGTGGTACAAACGCTTTAGATTTTAATAAAGATTTTAAATCAAATCTACTAGATTTCGCTTAGGTGTAAATGTAGTATTACATTTCTTTCAATAAAATAAATAATTTTTAAACTGGCAATACCATCAACATCTTTTGCCATTTTGTTGTTAACAATACATAGAAACGAATATTAATTCATTAGGAGAGACAGATTTTATTTATTATTAGCCAAACCCGGCGCGCGTTGCTACGCCCCTTAATGAATTGAAATGCATTCTGAATTTTAATTGAATATCAAGTGCAAAAACCTAAAAATTATAATTTGTTATGGGCGTGGCATTTCCCACTTTTCTAGTCACGAAATTGTAAAGTCATAACAGCTCAATATGTGTGCAAAGTTTCAGAAGAATCGGACCAGTGCAAGTATCCCAAAATTAAAATTGTTTTTATGGACGTGGCCCTGCCCACTTTTCTAATCACGAAATTGTAAAGTCATAATAGCTCAATATGTGTGCAAAGTTTCAGAATAATCGGTCCAGTGCAAGTACCTCAAAATGATACCTTTTTTTATGGGCGTGGCACTGCCCACTTTTCTAATCTTGAAATTATTTAGTCATGACAGCTCAATATGTGTGCAAAGTTTCAGAAAAATCGGTTTGATGCAAGTACCTCAAAATTATAGCCTTTTTTTATGGGCGTGGCCCCGCCCACTTTTTTAATAACGAAATTATAAAGCCATGACAGCTTAATATGTGTGCAAAGTTTCAGAAAAATCGGTCCAGTGCAAGTAACTCAAAGTTAAAACTTTTTTAGGGGCGTGGCCCCGCCCACTTTTCTTATCACGAAATTATTTAGTCATGACAGCTCGATATGTGTGCAAAGTTTCAGAAAAATCGGTCAAGTGCAAGTAGCTAAAACTGATAAGTAATTTTTTATGGGCGTAGCCCCGCCCACTTTTTTTCATCCATAAACACTCCCCGGTATGTGTACAACAACTTACCAAAGTTTGAGCCCGATCGGTTTTACAGTTTCAGAGTCTATAGCTAACACACACACACACACACAAAGTTAACTTTTATATATATAGATTTTTCTTTTAGTTTAAGTTCATTTTTTTTCTAAATCTACAAAACTTGTTTAAATCCTGGGTGTCCTAAGTGTCGTATTGTGATAATGTCATAATTTTTCAAAATTTAAAATTTTACCATAAACAATACAATACTTTTTGTTACTTTTTTTATATTTATTTATTTTTTTTTTTAGAAATTATGACGTAATGACAATTTGATTCTAGAAGTTTTTGTGAAATTAGCAATATGTTGTTGTAAAGTAACGAAATTCAAAGTAAGAATTCAAAATTAGTAAGTACTAAATTTTAAACTGAAAATATCGGTGATTTTTGCATATTTCACTAACTTTTATACCCTTCCGTGTGAAATTTCTACAATTTTCATTCCTTTTTTTTCTTATTTTTTTTTTATTTACATAAAAAATCTACTTATTATTTAAGATATTCTCGCCATAGTTTTAAAAAAATTATTGTTTTATTAGTTGTTGTTTTTACTTTTTTTTATATATTTTTTTTTTAACATACATACATAAACTTAATTTATAATTTTACAATGGGATGCACGTATTTCATATGAAATGAAGGGTGATACAAACAATTGTTGTTGCATGACTACACGTTCTGAAGGGTAAATAAGATTCGGCACAGTCGAATATAGCACTCTTACTTGTTTTTTTTACTTATTAACAAATATTTTGTAAGTAAAGTTATTTTGTTAGATAAAAAAAAATATCTTGTGGGGATTTTTGTTTAAATTACATTATTCTTTAGTGGTGCAAAGCATGAATTATTTCCGTACAATTTTCATATTGCACTGTCTTTTCTTTCTTTAAACTAAACATATGTATGTTCAATAATTTGTAAATATCTGCACTTGTAATAATATTTTAATGGTTTAAAAAAAAAAATGATGGCAGCGAATAAAGTACTACTATTTAGAAGATTTTCCTGCCTCTTAATGAAGGGAATTGACTAACAGAATACAGTTAACTTTGTAAAAATTCAAAATCAAAGATGGTGTCAGTAATAAAAACGAAATAGGAAGCATGCACTCTGAATGAATGGTATTATTAGATTATGCTCAGCCGAATAAAGCACTCTTATTTGCTTAATATTAAAATGTTTTGCACGCCAAAAATTCATGATCTATTAGAATTTTTGTTCATATAATCGGATCAATTCACGCTAGGTAATTGTTGCTTTAGGCGATTAATAAACAAATTCTATATTTATGTACAAAATCGAGTTATCATCACAACTTGTGTATAATCAGTGTCAAGTATGAAAATTTAAAATTTTGCACTCTCTAGATGGCGCTGTAGCTGAACTATTAAAGCACATATTCATAAATATGCATAAATAAAAATCTATTGTTTTTAAAATATATTAGCAATTTTTCAGTACTAAATTTTCTGAGAAAGATTTTTTTAACTTTTTAAAACAAAGAGCGATTTTGAGTTAGGTTTATCCCTGGTTTGAAATTATTTTAAATACAAAATTCTACGAACAAATTTTAATATTTAAAACCTTTATTTTGCAGTTGTATACCAAATTTATAATTTTTTTTATCAATTTTCAATTTAAGCCCGTGCGGCAAATTGGATCCCTCAACAATAACTCTTTCACTCGTTATATGAAAACGCAGAGGTGCGAAAGAAGAAGGAACGTTGAAAAGATTGCAGTATAATCAATAGACAATTATTTTTTACTAACAATGATATCAGAATTAATCTTAAAATCATTATTTTTATGGGGGCGATCAATGCGGACCGGGATCAACTAGTATATAAATCTGTTAAGTCGAACTATAAAGATACTTCCTGCAAATGTTTTTAAACTATGTTAAGTACTTAATACAACTCATTGTATAGAAAGCGGCCTATTTTTTACAGTTTTTTTTTACCTTTTTATTAACGGAAGATATTCAATAATTTTACTATTTTAGTTGACGAGATATTTTGTTTAAATGTAATATGCATGCACGCACACATATACATAATTTTCTTTTTTATTAACTATGAACTGAACAATTTAAGTATATAATTTATATAATTATGAAAAAAAAAACTGAATTCAATGTCGTTTTAATTCTAAATCACATATTGCATATTAAATTTTCAATTTAATCGATATGTTTACGTTTCTATATACTTGTGTATGTGTGCATGTATGTATGTATGTATGTATTCGCTTCTTTTTTAAAATGTAATACATGTACATGTATGTATGTATGAATGTGTATGAACAGTTGTTCCATTCATACTATATCACACTGTTGTTTCCACTTTATATTTATCAATCATTTAATTGATTCACTTGTTGTTTATTGTACACGTGATTCTAAAGAAGGCCAACACTGTTATTGTTAATATGTACTTGCTATTGCTGTAATTGTTGTAATTGTGTTAATTTTTATTAAAAATTATTCCCTTAACATTTTTATACTTGTACGATAAATACGGGTATAATTATTCAAACATTAAATAATCAAATAACATTTGTTGTATTATAAATAATCTTCAGTCAACGGAAAACCCTTTTTCTTGTCTCTTGTTTGTTTGTTTGTTTGTTTTGCAATGTCATTCAATAATAAATAAAATTATTTAAAAATATCGGGTGACTTTTTAATCGTTTGAATTTAAAAAATTGATTTAAAAACACACACACAAATTATACAGCAAAATTAAATATTTATTTGGGTATACATACATACATATGAATGCCTGACATAGGATTTGTAAAGATTATTTTATGTAAATGCTGTGCTCCAATTTTGGCATAATTTTTCCAGCATTTCAAAAGCAGAAACAAACAAACAGCAAACAGAGTAAAATAATATAAGGTAACGAAACAAAAGCTACCCTTTTAGTATTTTTGAAGATCAACTTGACAATCCAAAAACAGAAAATTGGTATTAAAGGGTTAAGCAAATTTTTGTATATAATACAAAACAAGCTTTATTTATGTATATACTTACTAGCATATTACCTACCGGCTACTTTGATAGCACAGTTCTTACTATTTATTCAATACTTAAGTTCTATTTTTAATTATTAAATATTTTCTAGTTAAATTTACTTATATCTGATTCATTATATTTAGGAAAATAAAAAGTTCAATAAGGATGTATATCGGGATCAAAACCAATACCAGTTTGAGTTTCAATATTTTAAAATTCATAAATTCAGATTATGGAAAAATTACTATAAAAATAATAAAAGTAACATTCAGACATCTTGGATTTTTAGTACCTGCTTTCACAAATTTATGTATACAAAATATAAAACAATAAAAATTATAAAATTCCTGGTCGTCCATATAACATTTAGAAGCAATAATCACTAATTTTAAGAATCTATGTTCACATACTTAAAAATACAAAAAAAAAAACCAATAAAAATGCAAAGAACGATCTTCTGTGTCGCCCATATCATTTTCATTCTCAACTTGAATCTGTAGTCCCTTATTTCAAAATTCTAGCTGCATAAACGTAGAAAACACAAAGAGTACCAAACAAAAAAAGTACAATTCTTGGGTTTTCCATATCAATATACTAATTCTAAGTTCAAAATTAAAAAAAAATATATATTTACTAAATTATTCGGGATATGCTTCCTTAATTTTTCAATAATATTTATTTGGTTGTTGGGTCTAAGCTGGTTTATATGCATTTCACTGGTGCTTATGCCAGATCATCAGTAAACCTTTACCCAAATTCTTGAAAAAGTTTAAAATGTTATAAGTTATATTTTCAAATTCTCATTAACAAAATGAGAATTCAAAAATAAAACAAAAAAAACTATAAAAAACTTTTTCAAAAACCCAACCAACAATTTTTCAATTTATTTTATTTTTCTAATCCCTTCTGAATTTGGCTAACCGTTGGTTTACACTAAATGCCTAGAGGGGCAACCGAAAAATAAAATCTTCTTTTATTACATATTTACTAAATTATTCGGGATATGCTACCTTCATTTTTCAATAATATTTATTTGGTTGTTGGGTCTAAGCTGGTTAATATGCATTTCACTGGTGCTTATGCCAGATCATCAGTAAACCTTTACCCAAATTCTTGAAAAAGTTTAAAATGTTATAAGTTATATTTTCAAATTCTCATTAACAAAATGAGAATTCAAAAATAAAACAAAAAAACTATAAAAAACTTTTTCAAAAACCCAACCAACAATTTGTCAATTTTAATTTATTTTATTTTTATTTTTTATTGTAATGAGAATTTGAAAATATAACTTATTACATTTTAAACTTTTTCAAGAATTTGGGTAAAGGTTTACTGATGATCTGGCATAAGCACCAGTGAAATGCATATAAACGAGCTTAGACCCAACAACCAAATAAATAAAAAAATATATATGTATTTTAATCTACTCTATTTTGCATAAAAATAATTATTTTCTAAAAAGTTATGAATGTGTTTAAATTTTTACTAAATTACATAATTGTTTATGTCTGGTGTTTTTTCCTATTACAAATATTATGCAAACTCGCCCTGTAAAAAGGAATTATACATTGTTTCCGGCATTTTCCCCATAAAGTTTTTAAAAATTTCACCTAAATAAATGTCCATATTTTATTAGGCGATAATAACTATTATATTATGTCCTATTATATAAATATAGGATTTTTTTTAAGTAACAAAAAGAGGTAAAATTGTTACCCCTTATGCATGCGAATTTGAAAAAAGTGCCGAAATCCTATTAATATTTTTTTGCGGATTGACTAATACAAATAAACTTTTTTTCCTAGCTATGTGTTTGGAAGTTACATAAGGTACCACAAAAATGATAGTTTTTCCCCTTAGGAGTTGAAAATGCAAAAAAAGACCTGAGACCTATCTGCTTGTTTTTTGTGTAAATTACAATACCCTTCTAAGTTATTGTGTATTATTTTTAGTTTAGCAGATATAAGGTTTTATATTATAGATATTTAAACATTTTAAACTTGGAATTTATACATTAACACGGAAAATCCCAAATATGCACTTTTTCTCTTTTTTTGGTACTTTTTGTATTTTATACGTTTATGAAGCTAGAATTTTGAAATCAGAAACTATTGATTCGAGCTTCGGCTGAAAATGTAAAGGGCGACCACAAAAGTGCTTTTTTGAATTTTATTGTAATTTTTGTGTTTTCGACATTTGTGAAGCTAGAATTTCGAAATTAGTGACTATTGATACAAGGTAAAATTGAAAATGTTATGGGCAACCAAAGAAATACTTTTGTAAATTTGTTTTTGTATTTTCAACGTTTAGGTAACAAGAATTTCGAAATTAGTGAAATTGTGAAGCTAAAATTGTGAAATAAAGGACTATTGATACAAAGCCAGACTAAAAATGTTATGGGCGACTAAAAAAATCCCTTTTTGCCTGATAATCCAAGTTGACTCTAAAGATTTTAGTAAAGGACACAATGTTACTTTTATTATTATACCCACCACGAAAAAATGTTGTAACACATCGAAGTATCCATTTTAGACCCCATAAAGTATACATATATATCCTGAGTCCTGTCTAGCTATATATGTCCGTCCGTCTGTTGAAAGCACGTTAGAGCTCGAACCGAAAAAGTTAGGGGGCTCAAATTTTGCCAGAATATTTCTCACTTCTTGTTTGGTGGGCTAAATCGGAATATCAGAAAGAGAGTTATACCTCGTAATGCAAGAGTAGGCCAAAAAAAAAAACATGTCCTTCCAACATCGAATAAAATGCAATTGTGTCCAAACGCATTGACGTAAAGCCATGAAATTTCGAATATATAGAAAATTAGATGTCTGAATCAGAAATTTTGCAAACATTGATTTTGGGGCAAAGACTTTGTACTAACGGAAAATAAATGAAACACCCTACTTTTACGCCCACCTCCCATATAACGCTTTATCTTAAATTCATATAACTTATCTATAAATTTAGATTTTTGAAGAATAAAGGGCTCTATATTGAAATATCTGAGTTGAGTTTATTGGCAGAAACTACTTCGACACGCCTACTATGATGACGTAATCTACACTTAATGAAATTTAAAAGCTTATAAAACCGACAAAATTGGAGGAATGATTATGAAATTTCGTACATATAACATTCTAGTCAATGTCATTATGCCAGAAAATTATGGTGACACGCCCACTTCAACGCTCACCTCCCTATGAATAAAGATTTTGGAGGAATAAAGGACTATTTAAAAATATCTAAGTTGTATTTATTAGCAAAAAACCTTATTGACACGCCTACTTCAACGCCCACTTTTGTTGAAAAACTAATTTTACGAAAACATTTTATAAGCATATCGAAGTTATACAAAAAAAGTAAAACATATTTTAGTATAAAGAGATTATTCTATAGCGATTACTGGTTATAACAAAATATGGTGCTTTTACTTGTTTCTGTTTTTATAGAGAATTTTTTTTGTTTTTTTTTTTTATTTTTATAAGCAGTTTTGAGAATTTTTATTTTTTTAATTTTTGTTATAAATAGTTTTGAGAGTTTTTTGTAGTTTGAATTTGATACTTGTGTTTATTCGAAGTTTTCGTATAATGCATTATGTTTGGCTTAAGTTAATTTTTATAAAAATTATTGTACCTCTAAAAACAATTATATTTAATTGTATAAGTATTAAAGTATACTGAAAAAGAGATCGAATAATAGTTTTAGGAAGTATAAAAATTTGTATACAAAATTAACTTAAGCCAAAAATAACAGATTAAATATATAAAAATATTTGTATTTGTTTTTTTTATTTTTTTATACATTTTTTAAGTTGTTTTAAGTTTTATTTTTTAAAGACCTAAGTTTTTTGTTACTTATTACCCTTCGATTTTTCAAATGACGACTTTTGAGGTACCTCTAAATTTTGGTTTATAACTTTTTTTTAGGATAAAGAAAATTTAATTTATGTGATGCACTCCGCTAGGCAACTAATCAATAAGCACACTGCAATCAATTTGGTAAAAAATTTACCGCTATTATCTTGAAGAGTGTAAAAATAAAAATAGGGGTTCCACAATACCCGAAGTTACTCTACTATTATTATAGTAATATATTATTATTATTATTATTATTTTGTACGCCTGTCATGGTTTTAGAAAATTGAGATCTCTTAACATGAAATATAGTAGAAAGAAATTAATGGCAGATTTAAAAACGTTAACACCGTGATTTTGAACTCTTTCCGATATAATTTTATAGGTTAAAGTCATCCATGAAAAGTGTTCCTAACATCTCTAACTATGTTTTATAACGTTACTTGTAATTTATTCACGGATTAGTGCTTCTTTGTATACAATGTTATTATTTCAGAATGTTACTAATTTAAACTCATATCTACCAGATGCTATATATTTACTTCTTTTTTGTGATTTTCTTTTACTATTATTAACTTTTATAAAAATGTATAGAACACATAGTGGTGTGTATGTACGTGCACTCTACCTTTTAATAGTTTTTATACTATTATAGATTTCAACAATTAATTTTAAAGCTTTTAAACCAAATTTAAGAATGTTTGCTATCAGTATTCGTTAGGTAGTATTTCAATCGTGGGAGGATGACACTACCTCTGCTCCAATCGTAACCATTTTTGGTTGTAAAAAGGAAACTGTCGTCAAAATTGCTTGTACAAAGTTTCACCTAAATTAGGTTTATAGTTTCCTATATATGACATCAAATGTATTTTTTGTATATATGATATACCAAGCCCCCTGGTCTGATCCTATCAATAAGGAAATTGTTATCAAAGTTATTCGTAGAAAGTTTTGAAGGAATAGCACGCCTACCGCGTTCGGAGGGTAGACCAAGAGCATTGGTAAACATTTTTTTTAAATTGAATAAGTAGTTTCAAAGAAAATATACAAACACACATTTTCTCTTTATTATATTAGTATAAACATATCGTCGCAAGAATTAAAGAACGCTGTAACTGACAAAAAATCACTTTTATCAGAAAAAAAATACTGCGTCGATTGGTACCCGTCACATATTTGTATTATGAAAAAAATTCACTTACGACGTCTGAGCTTTGAAAAATACCAGTGTCTTTTTTGTCGTAAGCTTAACAAAAACTAGTATTTTTTACAATTGTTGCTTACGACACTTTTGCGTCAGAAAAATTTTTTTAAACTGACGCTTACGCCATTCTTTGCGCATGTGATTCATAATAAAGTATCAGTTATTACAAATAAATATCATTTATTTTAAAAATTATTCAAGATACCACTTTTTGTCAGTAATAAAGTTTTAAAAGTGTGACGCTCATCCTGAAGGTGCCCGGTGAAATAAATACTTTGTTCATAATTAAAATTTTAATCATTGTAGTTTCGAATTTTTTTTGGTTTAGATCTCATGAAAAAGCCGGTTGAAAGGCTGTAACAAACAAACATATTCTTTAAAAATGATGTTAATATTTATATTTCTACCATAAATATAAAAAGATCTATGGCAGATGATGCTGAACATTCCGAAATTTTACTTGGAAATGTGAATAACGCTAAACCATATGAAAATTTATACACCACCAAATTACCGATTTCTTACCAAAAATACAATGATTTAAAAAGTCCTGTAAAGAAGGAAATTATAACACATAACTACGCAAAAGAATTTCTGGACCTGCACCACAACAATAACGCAGCAGATTGCCTACCACAAACCGATGTTTGTTTCCATATAAAAACAATTGTAGATACAGCAATTTATAGCTCTGTGGAAGAAAAATCGCTTGTTGTAAGTCGCAGAATCACCGGGAATAATAGACTTGAGTGGAAATGTTTACAGCCAATATATAAAGCGAAAAAAAAATAAAAATAGGTTTTTAAAATTATATTCCTAAGTTGTATAGTTTTTGTAATATATTTTTAATTCTACTTTCATACAGGTTTTTTGGCTCTGGTGAACATTTTATGTTTTGTCAGTTACAGCGTTTTTTTATTCTTGCGGCGATATCTTTATTATATTAGTATAAATAAGTAAAACCGGACCACAACACAATCGAATAAAATGCAATTATGTCTAAACGCATTGACGTAAAGCGATGAAATTTCGGATGTATATTTCCTGAGTAAAACAATATCGTTCTCTGAAAATTGCCCAAATCTATGCATTACGAAAGGAGTTATAGATCAAAATGTACGAAAATTTATACCGCAGAGTGCCTTTTTCGGCCAACTTAATATTAAAAACGTAATAAAACTGACAAAATTAGATGTGTGATTCTGAAATTTTCCAAAAATTGCTCTTGGATCTATCTAATGACTTGCAATAACGGAAAATTAACGTGACACGCCTACTTCAACGCCCATCTTCCATCTTCTTTATCTTAAATTCATATGATTTCTCTCTGGACTATGGTTTGGAAAGAATTAGGAATTTTATATTAAAATTTCCAAGTTGAATTTATCAGCAGAAACTACTTTGACACGCCTTCCTCAACGCCGACTTCTCACATAATTTACTTTTAATAAAATTTAAAAGCTCATAAAACCGACAGAATTAGATGTATGATGATAAAATTTTACATATATAGCTTTCTGGTCAATGTCGTTGTTATGTAAGAAAGTTAAGGTGACACGCCCACCTCCCATATAACGCTTTATCTTGTATTCATATTTTTATATGGACAAAAATTAAAAAAAAAAAGAAATCTGTAATGGATTAATTAATTTTAAAAGTGGAGGTGACATGCCCACACAAAGACAAAATTATAAACTACCTCTGGGTACCAAATTTTACTCTTCAGCTTCCGTAAAAATACAACAATTGAAAATAAGAGTCAGTAGTATCATTTCTAATGTAAAAATTCTTATTGTTTCATTGTAAGACTAAATTTACGAAAATATTTTACTAGCATATCGAAGTTATACAAAAAAAGTAAAACATATTTTAGTATAAAGAGATTTTTCTATAGCGATTACTGTTAATAACAAAATAATAAATATTGTGCTATAAAAGTACATCAAATTGGTGGTGGGCTCTTACTTGTTATTTAATCTTTGTCAACGCTAGTGCATATCGGGTTAATAAATATCCTTTCTAAAAATTAACAACATTAAATTCAACATTTTCTGTGAAAACATTATCATACGTGATATTCCGATGAAGATGTATTGAAGTGAAGTGACATACGTACGATTAAGACGGATTTATATTTAATACATTATTAATAATGGTAAAGAAAGGCATTTAAAAATATAGTTTCCCAAATATCCTTTCAAATGTAAATTTTATACAAAAATTTTAAAAATATTTACAAATAAATATAGTTCGCAAATATACCTCAAATATATTTTCTTAGTATTGAGGCTGCTTCGTCCTATTTTCTTATTTTGTTTTTTTTTTTTTTCAATCAAACCATATCATAGTAATTACAAATACAACACAAAAGATTCAGCGAAATCGGTAGAAGCTTTTTCAATTGATGCTTTTACAAGCTTTAATTGATTAATGATGCAGTTGTATTTTACATAAATATGTATTGAAATGTGTTTTATTTGATTGGAAGTTGCCATGAACAGATTGTTTATAATTTTTTTTTCATATGACCTATGTCTTGTTAATTATGTATACAACAGAAAAAAAATCGACCAAGTCCGTAAAGACATTTTTAAGTTATGCTCTTACAAACATACATACATACATACATACGGTTTTTATTTATATAGTTGTTATCCTAATATTTATGAATACAACAAAAATAAGATTAGCGAAATCCATCAAGCCATTCTAAAGTGATGCTTTGACAGATATGCTACCAGGCTAACCTTTTTAATTTTTCCTCTTGAAACCTTGTCATAGTTTTTACGAATACAGCAGAAAAAGAATCAGCGAAATCGGTTAAGACGTGTTAAAGTTATGCTCTTATATATTATTACAGAAGGCAAAAAACTAAATTTCGTAAAAAAAATGAGTTAGGGCCGTTCTACCTTCGGCCATCGATATGTAGATGCGGAAATTTGTGTTTTATATGTATATATTTTATACATCATTAGACAGTTTTTTACCTGTCCATATAATATTGATTTATAATTTAGAAACTGTGTCAGTTCTAATTAAACATTCTACTTAAATTCCAAGCTTGTCGCACAATAAATAAACGCAAACTATTTGAAAATATTTTTTAGGTTCAGTGCCTTCTTTATGCCAAAAATAATACATAATATGTATGTATCGATGAATCGATTATATTTCGAAAAAATCACATATTGGCAACGAGCAATAAATAAAAGTTTTACTTCCGATTTTTATAAAATAAAAAATATATACTTCCAATTTATTAAAATTGTGATCATCGTATACAAGTTGTTGTATGAATGTTTGTATTCATTAATATTTGATATTTGTATGTACTCTGAATGCAAATTTTATTTTATTAATTTTTAGCAAATTGATTACAGTAAACAACTGTATTATTTTATTTCTTAATGTTTTCTTACGCACATTCACACCAAAAGATACAGATAGGGTAGGGTAATTAACATATTTTATCTATGTCTGTATATAACAAGTAAGAGCTGTGCCGAATTTTTTATACCCACCACCAATTTGTACTTTTTTTGCAGTAATAGTTATGGAATAATCTATGTATCATATTCTTTGTATAACGTTGATATGCTAGTAAAATGTTTTCGTAAATTTAGTCTTTCAATGAAAGTGGGCATCATGGTAGGCGTGTCATTATAGTTTCTGCAAATAAATAAAACTGAGATATTTCAACATAGTCCTTTATTCTTCTTCAAAAAACTTTGTTATATGGAATCTAGGCGTTAAAGTGGGCGTGTCACCTCCATTTTCTTGCATAAAAATTATCTTGACTAGAAAGCTATATGTACAAAAATTTCATCATCATACCTCTAATTTTGTACGTTTTGTGAGCTTTTATATTTCATTAACAGTAGATTACGTGATAAGTAGGCGTTATAGTAGGCGTGTCGAAGTGATTTATGCTAATAAACACAATTTAGATATTTCAATATAGTCCTTTATTCTTTCAAAATCTTTATTCATAGAGAAATTATATGAATTTGAGATAAAGCGTTATATGGGACGTTGGCGTAAAATTGGGCGTGTCACATTTGTTTTCCGTTAGTGCAAAGCCTTTGACCAAAAAGGTATGGTTGCAAAATTTCAGAATCATGCATCTAATTTTGTCAATTTTCCGTTATAAATTTTGAATATACCAGAAAGCACACAATAAAATTCTTTTTTTCTGTGAAAGTACGTTCGATACCATTATGTATGGAACTCGATTTCTTTTGCATGGCCACCACGGGCACGCTTGCAGAAGTCCAGACGCTGAACCCAATTTTCGACGGTTTTCAAGCATAAATCGGGCGATACTGCTGCAATTTCACGTTCGATATTCGTACGAAGTTTATCATCAATCGTCGCTGGCTTGTTGGCATAGACCAGAGACTTGACGTAGCCCCACAGAAAATAGTCTAACGGCGTCAAATCGCACGACCGAGGCGGTCAATCGACTGGACCATTTCATGAAATAACACGTTCTCCGAAATTGGTTTCCAATAAATTGATTGTGACATTCGCTGTATGGCTTGTGGCGCCGTCCTGTTGGAACCACATGGCCTCCAAGTCCATATCATCCAATTGGGGCCAAAAATATTCTGTTATCATTCAACGGTAGCAATTCCCATTCACAGTAACGCGCCGGTCTTGATCATCACGGAAGAAGTACGGTCTAATGACGCCGCCGGTCCATAAACCGCACCAAACCGTAATTTTTTTTTCGGGATGCAATGATGACTCATGGAGTACGTTTGGATTGCTCTCTGACCAATAACGCATATTTTGCTTATTGACGAAGCCATTCAGCCAGAAATGAGCCTCATCGCTGAAGATGATTTTTGATGAAAGTCCGAATTATTTTCAAGTTGTTGCTCAGCCTAATTCACGAACATACGACGCTTCTGGTGGTCAAGCGGCTTCAGTTCTGCGTCAATTTGATCTTGCAAGGATGTAGGCCAAGATCTTTTCGCAAAATTCGCCACAACGACGTCACAAAGATGCCCAACGCTTGAGAACGACGTGTGAGAGACACATTTGGGCGTTTTTCAACTGAAGCCTCAGCGGCAGCTATATTCTCGACACTACGGGAACTTCTCTGTCTCACTGGCACGGAAACATTTTGTACTGTGCCTGTGGATTCAAATTTTTCCACTAGACGCTCAACTGTTGATCTGGTAGGATTTTAATAATTTCGACTAGTTGTTGGCTCGTATATCTTTCCATCATGAAATGGCAAAACTTACTGAAGAGAAATGTCAAAAGAGCGGCAAAAAATATGGTGTCGTTTGCTGTCCCTATCGGTCTACTTTTGTAGCGTGCCTGTTGAAACCCCTTTACTTTATGGGGTCTAAAATGGATATCTCGATGCCAATAATATATGATGATAATGCAATATTTCCCAGCGTTGTTCAAGCGTATACACAACCATATTCGTTCAGCGGAAGGATAAAACTAATTATCTGTCAAATCAGACATGAGCTAAGTGTTACCATTCACGAAAAAAGTACTAGTTGAAGAAAAAAACGTTAGATGGCGGACCCTATACTAAAGAATTGCCTGAAAGATAAAATTAATAAAGATTTTGATTATGGCCCTAATCTTGTCAATTGAAAACGCAACTACAGTTTGTTTGCAATCAATAATCAATCCAATAATGCCATGTTCTAAATTTTAATTATTTCAAGTTTTAAAAAATGTTGTTGAAATTTAAATGTTAAAAAAAATAACTTTTTACATGTAAGTTTTATAATGTCAATGCACTATTTTTACTAACAAAAATGTGAATTATTACTGTAATAACATACCTAAACATAACAAAACATAACATAACAAAATAGACGCATAGACAGTGAATTGAACATTTCTTTAACAAAGCTATTTGACGACAAAAAACTTAATAATAAACAAATATATGAATTTTGTTAACAAAACAAATAATGGAATATGATATTGGAATGTGAGGAATACAATAACAATATCTTGTCATTTGGAAATTTTGTAAACATCTAAATGATATCGTGTAGGGGATTCAATATCGTAAACAAAAGATAAAAAAATATTCACAAACATCACCCATTCATTCGCAGAAATTTTTGAAATTCTCAGTTTTATCTCTTTTATTTTTCATTAAGAAAAATCCAACAAATCAATAAAACAACAAAATCCGTTGAAATAATTTAATCGAAATTAAAAAGAAACTGGATTTTTAAGAAAAACAACAAAAAATAAAAATAAATTAAACACACGGTGTAATTTTTACGTCAGTGGTGACGATGCGGACAAATGTGAAGAGAAGTGAGATTTAAATTAAATTTTACATGCAATAAATAAATGAAAAACGAAAAAGAAATGACATTTTTGACCCAATTTTAAAAGATGCCTTAATAATCAAACAAAAAAAATGTTTGAGCTGCACATACATATGCATTCAAACTGAGGAATGTTATAAATGTTACATGAATACAATTTGTTTATTCGCTTAGACGGGAGCCAAACAAAAACATAAGATATTTACTAAAACTTTAAAGTTTCCCATTTATTAAAAAAAGCAAATTTGAGCGAGATGATATTTTAAAAAAGAATAAATCTGTTTTTGTATGGACTTTAAACACAGCTACGGGTCGATGTATACCAGGGATGCTTAACGGGACTGATTTTGCAAATCCTGAAATTCGGGATTTTAAATCTCGGTTTTTTCGGATTTTACGATTTATTTTTTTACATTTTGTATTTAAAACATATTTTATTATTCAGTTGATAGTTTCTCAAAAAAAAAAAAAACAAGGAGGAGTACTATATTCGGATGTGCCGAATTTTAGATACCTACCACCAATTTTGTGTACTTTTATAGCACAAAATTTATTATTTTGTTATTAACAGTAATTACCATGAAATAATCTCTTTACACTAAAATATGTTTCACTTTCTTTGTATAAATTCGATATGCTAGTAAAATATTTTCGTAAATTTAGCCTTTCAATGAAAGCGGGCGTTAAAGAAGTCGCGTCAATATAGTTTCTTCTACAACTACGTCCAATGAGAAATTATATGAATTTAATAAAAAGCTTTATGTGGAAGGAAGGCGTTAAAAAGAGCGCGTCACCTTCATTTTCGGGCATAACAATGACATTGACTAAAAAACCATATGTACGAAATTTCATCATCATGCCTCTAATTTTGTCGGTTTTATGAGCATTTAAGTTTTATTTACATCAGATTCCGTGAAAAGTGTGCGTGTCGAAACAGTGTCGGCCAATAAACTCATCTCAGATATTTCAATATAGCGTTCTTTATTCTTCCAAAATCTTTATTCATAGAGAAATTATATGAATTTGAGATAAAGCGTTACATGGGAGGTGGGCGTGTCACAGTTATTTTCCGTTAGTACAAAGCCTTTCACCAAAAAGCAATGTTAACAAAATTTCAGAATCATACATCTAGTTTTGTCAGTTTTATTACGTTTTAAATTTTGAATATACCGAAAAATACACTGTGCGGTATAAATAATTGTACATTTTAATCAACAATTTCATTGCTAACTCATAGATTTAAGCAATTTTCGGGAAAACAATTTTTCTACTCATAAAGTATACATTCGAAATTTAATGGATCTACGTTAATGCGTTTGGATACAATTGTATTTTGTAATAGTGTTGGAAGGACACGGTTTTTTCGACCTACTCTTGCATTACGAGCTATAACTCTCTTCCTAATGTTTTGATTTAGTCCATTTTTAATACCAAACAAACCTTGTGTATAAGAAATATTCTGACAAAATTTGAGCCCCCTAACTTTTTCGTGCTTTCAACAGACAAACAGATGGACGGACATAGCTAGATCGTAATAAAATGAAACCCCCAATCAGAATATATATACTTTATGGGGTCTAAAATGGATATTTCGATGTGTTACAAGCAAATGACAAAATTAATATACCCCCTACCATTTTTTTGGTGGCGGGTATAAAAATAATAAATAAATAATATAAAAATTATTGGTGCTTTTACAATAAGCCATAAGTGTCGTATTGCCGTTAAATCAAATTCATAAAAATGAAAAGTATTACAATATATTGACCATTAGGGATACCTTGTGAATTCATCAAATCGACCCGTTTTCACACGGGTGAAGTTTACTATCGGTAAATACAGACATTTATCAATACAACTTCCTCAACCTCGTATCATAAAAAAAATAAAATTTTTCAGGAGAGAAAAAAAAACGGTTCACCTTTTTAGACCTTTTTGGTTAAAAGTTTAAATGCAATTATTAAGGAATTGATTGTATTTATGTATACTAGTAGCAATAATATATTAATCTTTTTTAGTTAAAGCATAAAACAATCGTTTGATATGAAAAAGTGAAAACCGTATTTGTTAAGTTACGAGGTTGAGGAAGTAAGGCATCGATATGTAGTTTCCTACACATCACTTCAAATATAAATGTCATAAAAGAAATTTTAGAATATTTTTCTAGTAACCCTTATAGTTTATTTTTTTTTTTTTTTTGCATTGGGAATACTTCACACTATTTACTCATTGAAAAACAAATTTTAAATGATGTTTCCTTTTAATCACATACATAAGAACATTTCCATGAATATGTCAACCAAGACTGCAAAAAAAAAGTCTGAAAGTTTTTCAATATAAGTTTATTGATAAAAAAAAAACACTCAAATTATACTATGCGCAGGTACTAAGAGTTTATTGAATTATTTTAAAAGCAATAATAAGAGTTTGTTCTGATTATCTCTTTGACTAATTTTAAAGAATTGCAATCAACTATTTTTTTAGCGACTAAATTTTAAAAATAAATTGTAATTATAAATATGCTTTAAAATTAAGGTAACAACAACAATAACCAAGATCCATAAGAAAAAAGAAAATATAAAGTCCAATTAGCGGTTTTTATTGATTACCCTTGGATGTCATTTTAATGTTACGTACGTAGTGCAAAAACATTATTTGTCTCCGTCATTCGTATTTGAACAGTCGCAAGAGCATCATTTGAAGATTGTTTTCAAATAAGTATGATGAATTTTAAATAAAAAATATTAAGAAATTAAAATAAGAAAAAATACCTCCGAAGATTCGCAGATTTTTTCATATTTCCATATATACCACAAAATCACTTCTGTTTTATGTCACGTACGATATATTATTATTTTTCTGAATATTTTGGACAACAAAGATTCGAATATAATTATCTTTTTTTTTTTAATAAAGTACCCTTTGAATGGAACATTAAGATATAATTTTGTTTCAGTTACTCTTAATTTTTCAAAAATTACTCCACTTTATAGGAGTACAAATGTCACGTACGATGACATGGAAATGCCCATATATAACAAATGTAACAAAAATAAGATTAAAAAAATCTGTAGTGTTTTGACAGATCTCCCTACAAATCCTGTCTTTGTAATTACGAATACAAAAGAAAAAGAATCAGCGAAATCGGTTAGGCCGTGTTCAAGTTACGCTTTTATATGCATGCGTCAATTTTGTTTTATATAAATACATTAGTATGTATGTATATTAATATAGAACACATATGTATATTTAAAAAAATGTAAACATAATTCATACGCTATGAATAAGAAAAAACAATCTTAGACGTAACAAGTAAAAGCGCTATATTCGGCCGTGCCGAATCTTATATACCCTTCACAACGTGTAGTCATGCAATAACAGTAAATTCACGTATGTATGTTAAAAAAACAAAAAAAAAAAATTAAAAAAAAAAAATTTAAAAAAAAATTAAAAAAAAAAAATTATTATATACATTTATAATATATATAAAACAAAAAAAAAAAATAAAAAAAAATTAAAAAAAAAAAAATTAAAAAAAAAATAATAAAAAATATATATAATATATTAAATAAAAAATAAAAAAAAAATTAAAAAAAAAATTTTTTAAAAATTAAAAAAAAATTTTTTTTGGCTCAGTTGGGATTCGATGCCACGTTTTCCCTAACCAGTATACACGTTTGTATGTATGTATGTTGTTGTTGTAATGTTGTTTTTGTGAAAAGAAAATCGAGGTGGTCGTGGGTTTTTGCTCATATCTCAGTTGTTTATGAACCGATGTTTCTGATTTTCAATACCGATCTACTCCCGAATATTTCTGATATTTTAATACCTTACCCGGGTCCAACCTATGTCGGGGGGCTTCAAAAAGTTGATTTCAACATACACACGGACAGACGGTCAGACGGACAGACTGACAGGGCTTAATCGGCTCCCCTATTCATAAGCTTTCAGAAAATATATACTTTATGGGGTCGGAAATGAAAATTGTAGAAATTTCACACGGAATGACAAACCTATATATACCCTTTTTCACTGTGTGAAGGGTATAAAAAGAAATTGTATTTTTTAAACCAAAAACGATTAGTCGCCGTAAAAGTAGAAAAAAAAAATCGCAGACTATGTTGTGCACTAAAAATTTTAATCGACGTACAGCGGACATCAATATGAAAACGATTGTACTAAAATATTAAGAATTCCGACATTTGCGGTACAATCAAGATTCTCCTGTTCAATTTATGATCACTTATTAACTGGTCAATTCGATTTGTCCCTAAAAAATATTACAATCAAAAACGATAATACCAACAATAACGCACAGATTGGAAAAAAAGAAACAATATTAACGGCTGAATATTTTTCTCATAAATAAAAACAATGTATTTGTTTATTTATACAGCATTTTACACACACAGTTCAAATAATGAAGAAAAAATATTGTCAAGAATGTATCGCCCGAAATAAAGGCTAAAATATTGAAAGAAAATAATAATAAACTTAAAACGACCTCAAAAGCAATATTTAACCTACACGATGATGATAAAAATGAAGATGGTGTTCATCCTGATCATTATATCAAATTCTTTTGTTTACATTTGATCCATCACTGCACAGTGGGAAAAAAAATTTAGCAATATTTTAACAAAAACTTAATAAGAATGATATAATTAAAAATTTAAACAAAAATTTTTGTATAAGCAAAGGGGGCACTGAAACTTTTAAGAACAAGGAAATGAAAGATCTCCTTCCTCAGGTATACAGTGTATGTGCGCAGACCTCCATTGTGTTTTTTTCTTGAATTTTTCCGTTTGATGTAGGCGAAATTTTCTGATGTCTTTATTACTGGCCTCGAGAGCTTCATCTGACATCACTGATTTATTTAATTATCATTTGTCTGTGGAAATACTCAATACCAATTCGAAACTAAACATGTCTGCATAATGTCTGCATAAAGTATTAGCATTTTATAGACCGACAAAATCATATAAATCATGGATACAATAAACAAAAAAGGTTGCTGTTCCGTATGCATACAGCTTAAACGCATTCATATTGATTTCATACCCAAAATAATCTATAAATAAGTGAATAGCTTACAACAGTTATATATATATATATATATATATATATTATACTCTTCACCTTCAGCATGTAACAGATGTATAATGACCCCATCGTAGAACAGCTTAGATGCCAGATTTAGCATTATACGCCATTATGCTTTTTTTTGCAAAGCCATCTTTGATTATGAATTTATACATAGCTCACTGTGCTCTACTTCTCTATCACTTTTATCGGATACCCTACCCGCCATTTTCTTTCAGACGCCATATTGGATCTTACACCTTTTCATAGTTAACTGTATTCTACTGTTTAACACTTTAACACTTTCATTTAATACCAATATTGTGGGGACTGAAGGGTACAAAGCCGCAGGTACAACAGTTGACCTATATATCCGACGTTTACTATATACTACTGGTCTAGCCCTTTCATTTGATAGCAATGACCATGGATAGCCACCATGGATTTTAAACGTTTTCATAGTGTTTATATTCTGCTAATCAATCCCTTTCATTTGATACTCTCTCGGTTGCCAAGAAGATTTTCCTTTATAAAATTAACGAATAACACTAAAGTAGTTGCATTTTTGTGCTTATATCTCAGCTATGTTTGCAAATTTATCTCAAGAATAATTTCCAAAACTACTAAATGCAATTCAGTGTCATTAGCGAATCCAAAAATTATTTTTCAGTCTACTGTTTTCAAGTCTATAACTTTACCGATTAAAAACCGATATGTCCTAAGTTTTATACGAATATGCCTAGAAACATATATTTATAAATGATAAAAAAACTTCTCGATAATTTATTTTAACGCTGAAAAACTTTAATTGTTGTGGTAAAAATATGGGAAAGAACAGGTGCAGTCGTGTTTGTTTGCTTGTATCTCTGAAAGTTATAGGGCAATTGTGCTGAATTTTATTAGCGATTCATGCCATAAAATTTCCAAAATATTGATACAGGATACAGGTTTGGGCACCATGTAAGTGCTTATAAAAATATTTTTTATCTAATACACGAACAGACGAACCTTACTCAATCAACTTCCCCACTTATAAGCTTTCAGAAAACTGATATTGTAGAAATTACAAACAAATCTATGTATAGCGTTCGCACAGGTCAAGGTAATAGAAAGCAGAAAATCTTTTGGTTGCAGCTGGTACAACAAATAGTTTTGAATTTTAAGAGCGAAGCAAAACAGAAAATGTAAATGATCTTTCTGATCGAATACAAAACTATTTCGTTACAAAATAATTTTTTAAATTAGAATTGATCGGAGTTAGTTCGGCCACATCTACCACTGTGCCACGTCTGTCGCTGAAGATGGGTTCAGCTGTTAATAAATGTTATTCTTTGAAATTATTGAAAATTTAACAATCGAAAATTTTTTTTTAATTTTTCTACTTTAAAATTTCCTCGAGATAAAACAAATTATCAAAGAAATAAAAGAAGAAAACAATAAATAAAGGATTTATTATTAAAAACAAACAAACAACTTTTTTAAAATAATGTTAAACGTTTCTAAAGATTAAATAAAAAATATTTAGTTGCTGGATAATAATATTGAGAATCGAAGACATTTACAACAGCAATAAACAAGCGTGCCAGGCAGCAGCAAAATCTAATGAACACAAAACTTGATCTCCTGTCTGCACCAAAAATATTTGGAATAAACAAAACAAGTAACAGTGCTATATTCGGCCGTGCCGAATCTTATATACCCTTCACAACGTGTAGTCATGCAATAACAATTGTTTGTATCACCATTCATCCCATATAAAATACGTGCATACGTACACGTTAGAATAAATGTGGCATCAAATCCCAGCTGAGCCAAAAAAATTTTATTTTATTTTATTTAATATATTATTTATATTTTATTATTTTTTTTTATTTTTTTTTTTTAATTTTTTTAAAAAACTTTTTTAAATTTTTTTTAAATTTTTTTTGTAGTTTTTTTTATTATTTTTTTCTTATTTTTAATATTTTTTCTTTGTAATTTTTTTTGTTTGGTATGTTTTTTACATGTATGTATGTATGTATGTTGTTGTTGTAATTGTGAAAAAAACGAGGTGGTCGTGGTTTTTTGCTCATATCTCAGAAAGTTATTGGGCGATTGTGCTGAATTTCAATAGCGATTCATTCCTGGATATTTCCAAGAGATTGATACCATATACAGATCTGAGGAACATATAGTTGCTTCTAAAAGTTGATTTCAACCAACACACGGACAGACGGTCAGGGCGTAATCGACTCCTCTATTCATAAGCTTTCAGAAAATATATACTTTATGGGGTCGGAAATGAAAATTGTAGAAATTACAAACGGAATGACAAAGCTATATATACCCTTGTGCACCACAGGTAAAGGGTATAAAAATGAGTAGATTCGCTAACCGTCTGCAATAATGCCGCAATTCAAAATGATTTTTTGGAAATTTTATTGATTGAAATTTTAAGAATCAGTATGTTATCCATATTGTAAACATTTAAGAATATTAAAAAATTATTCCGATATTAGCCGAGTGGAGAGCATTTTCGAAAAAAGCTACAGTTTCAACATCAGAACTTTTTATCGGTATACTCTTAGGTAATTTGAAACAACTATTTATGTTACAATCTTATCTTTAATTTTTAAGAACTATCTAGGCGATAGACACCGAACCAATGTTGCCAGTTATTGGTGACCAAAAAGGCTGAAAAGCTAAAAAAAAATGCCAAAAAGAGGCTAAGAATTTCAAAGGAGATTTTATTAAAAACAGTTAGTTTTTAGTTTAAAGCAGATGTAGTCTTTACATTCACTCAGAAAATTTTGACAGCTAATGATTGTGGTTGATCTAAAAAGTATTCCGTTAAAATATTATGAAAAATCACTTAAAATACAAAGTCCCGTTGTTAAAAAGATAACTTTAATTAAATACTGACATTTAGCTAAAGTGAAAAATTTCAGTTTATTTTAATTCATATTTAGCCAAAGTTTAAAATGTGCAGGTAAGCGAGTTACCCAATAAACAAAATTATTTCCTGAATTAATATTTACAGCTGAGGTAATATTTATAGCATTTGGTTCTATACAGTTTTAATGAGAGACAATCAAATAGATTTTTGTACACTGCTCACAAACGATTTATTGTAGAAATTTAACTAAGTACTGCTAAAAACTGACTCCTGTTGCTAAGTTTTCATATTATTCGGTTTGAAAGACAAAGGATTTGTGTCAGCAATGCTTCAATATACGTTAAGATGTATTTTGTTTTTGTGTGAACGTTAAATAAAAAAATTACGTTTGTTCCGCATTTAGCTTTACTGGATTTTTGCATTCGCTTATTCATTCTTGAAATTTTGTATTACTTTGCAAAATTTTTGGGGATATTTTTGTTCATTTTGCAAGTTTGGTTGCTTACGACTTCTACTAAATGTCGCATTATAACCAAAATCCGGCAAATCCAAATAATACCGGAACCATGCGGAAAATTTCCAAAATTACAAAAAGATTTCGCAGTAACTGACTTTAAAACGTTTATATATGTAATATATTAGCAAAATAAGAAGACTTTAAAATAACACTGTTGATGCGTTTTTAGCATGAAACCTATATGTCGGCAGTGATGTTTTGCATACATATATACGAGCAACTTAATTTAACTATTTTTTAGGAGAAATTTTTAAGTATCTATAAAACGACTTAAAAATGTCAAAAAAGGTTAAATATATCCTGAACAGGGCTAAATTGGCAGCGGTTCACCGAACAATCAATGCCTGGATATCATAAAAATTGTGTCATGTGTATTTGTATTTGTGTATTTGAATTTAAAATAATGATGATTTTTTCAATTAAGTGAGTATAACGGATTAGGGAAAAACAACAACTTCCAATCTGTCGCATAGTGTAATTGACTCATTCCACTTCGCCTAAGCCAAGCTTTATCGTAAATAAAGCATCCAATGTTCGTTACGTCAAAATATTCTTTGTATTTTTTCAATAATAAACATTAGCGGCCTTATTCATAACAAAAAGTTGGCATAAAGTTAGCATAAAGTTTATTCATAACACACATGCCCAACTCTGGTTAACGATTTGCTAAACTCTTGTTAACGAGCTGCTAAGCGTTTGCCGACTTGTGAAAAACAGCTGTTCTGCTTGAAACAAAATTTTTCAATTTTAAAAATTGTTAGTATGGATGGAAAAACAGTAAAATGTCAAAATCAGGGATGATATACAAAACATGGTTGCATTTTTGAGGAGTATCATGCAATTTTAGAGTTGATTTATGAAAATTTGGCAGACGAATAAAAGTTTGTTATGAATAAACTCTGTGCCAACGAGCTGCCAAGCTTAATCGGCATTCTAGTTAGCAGCTCGTTGTACGTAGTGTATAACTATATAGTTCGATTCAGAAACTAGATTTTACTTTTTACAATCATCTTTGATGTTATTGTCGACATATTGAACGGAGCGGCAGGTGAGCTATATTATCTATTATTTTCTCTATTCGGTTTCCATAGTAGTTCTAAAAAAATATTTGCTCAAACATTTTTCACGACATATTTAATAGCAATTTCGTTGTCAAAAGTCGTGGTTAAGTGGGATATCTGATAGCATTTATAGCATTTACTAGACATTATAAAGATATTTTTAACATCGCATACCATTAACAAATTACTGTTTTACACATTGCTCTTAACTATAAAACAATAAAAATTATAAAAAAAATCACTGAAGCAAGACCCCCAACGTATAAATACAGAATTTCTTTATAATTCATTTATATTTATTGGCGCATGTATGTAAGCAGTGCATATATACATATGTATAGTATAAATACTTATGCCATCTATAGTAAAATTTTAATAACTTGAATAGACAGTTGGACGTTCAATTACACAAATAAAGACCAATCAAATGGGTGCAAGAAAAGGAAAGGGGTATGGGTGTACGCGAATAACCGAATTTGTCAAATATAATTGCAATAAAAACAAGTAAGAGCGCTATATTCGGCCGTGCCGAATCTTATATACCCTTCACAACGTGTAGTCATGCAATAACAGTGGTTTGTGTCACCATTCATCCCATATGAAATACGTACATACATATAAAAACATACATATATAAAAACGTCCCATTGTAAAATTATAAATTCACGTATGTATGTTAAAAAAACAAAAAAAAAATTTAAAAAAAAAATTTTAAAAAAAGTTTAAAAAAAAAAATGACTACACGTTGTGAAGGGTATATAAGATTCGGCACGGCCGAATATAGCACTGATACTTGTTTTTGTTGTTATTGTTATTCAAAGTTTTGAAAGCCAGAAACAAGACCCAATATCTATTAGTGAGACTAAAATATAGTTTTAGATGTTTAAAAATTGTTTTCAAATTATATCCATAATTTTAGAGTTATTTGTATTCATAAAACTAATTTATAACAAACTCTTTATTTAAACTTTAATGATATGAAAATATATTTATAAACAAAAAAAACCCTCAAATTAAAGGGTGATTAAATTTTACGGCCGATGTTGATTTTGAATAAAACACAATTAACAAAATTAATAAAGACAAATTATTTAGGAAATTACTATCATTTCTGTTTATATTTGTATGGTTCAACTATGTATGGCGGCACACCTCCATCCGATGGTCCAAATTTTCACTGACAATGTTGATGTTCAATTGTGGGCACGATGATGAGTCGAGGTTGACTGTTTTTTGCCACACTATCGCAAAAAAAAACAGCAATGTTTTCCGTTCAACGAACTAAGAAGGCATTCACTGATGTTTTTAAATTTCATACAGACCTGTTTTGCTGAAATTTAAATATTTTTCATAATTCTCCCGATTGTGGACGAATTTAAACGGTTATCTTGACCAAAAGAATCACAAAGTGCACGAAATACTATACAAAAAGCAAACAAAAAATATTTAATGCCTTAAGTCTTGAGACTTAAGTATCCAGATCAATAGAGAACAAAGTTCTACGTTATAGCGCAAATTTTAAGTTGATCCGAAACGTGAAACGATGCAGTTACGAAACATTATTTTCAATAAATCAATTGTGTCACGAGCTGTGTGACATGTTGAGCGGTCTTGTTGAAAAGTCAGTAATCATGACTCTATAGCGATCACCATTGACTGTACCAATGATTCCACCTATAAAGCACACCATACAGTCAGTTTTTCTTAATGTAACTATGGCTGAACATACACTTGGGGATTATCATCACTACAAATACGGCAGTTTTGTTTGTTAACGTATATATTCAAACGAAAGAAAGAGTTTTATCACTAAACAAAATTCGCTTATGAAAGTCGGGATCAATGGCAATCTTGTTTTGGGCCTGTTCATCAAATCTACGCCTTACTATTCATGCATTAGTATATTCATGTTGAAATGCCAAACCAAAATAAATATAAATTACTTGACAGCTGACAAAATAGCCGCCAGTTGTAAAGTGTTGCTACCTTAAAATATTTTACTTTTGTTGCACAAAATTTATTATTTTGTTATTAACAGTAATCGCTATGGAACAATCTCTTTATACTTAAGTATGTATTATTTTCGATTTATTATACCCTTCACCTGTGGTGCACAAGCACCACTTACTTACTAGCTTATATATATATATATATATATATTTTCTGAAAGCTTATGAATAGAGGAGTCGATTAAGCCCTGACCGTCTGCCCGTCTGTCCGTGTGTTGGTTGAAATCAACTTTTAGAAGCAACTATATGTTCCTCAGATCTGTGTATGGTATCAATCTTTTGGAAATATCCGGGAATGAATCGCTATTGAAATTCAGCTTAATCGCCCCATAACTTTCTGAGATATGAGCAAATATAGACGACTGCCTCTGTTTTTTCCCATATTTTTACCACCAAAATTAAAATTTCTAAGCCATAGAATAATTTATAGGTACCTTTGCTACTATTTGTAGATATAATATGCCTCTAGAGATATTCCTGAAAATTTTTGGAAAAAGTGGGCTCTAATCGGTAAAGTTATAGGCAAAAATTATTTGTTTATATATATATTCCAAAAATTTACGAACAAAATCATTTTTTTCAGCTTCGAGACAACCGAGAAAGTCAATATTGGTATCATACGAAAGGACTTGACAAGTGCAATATAAGCATTCTTAAAAAATTAAAGTTCGTGTTGGCCGCCACAACAAAATGGCGGACAATAAATTTATATATAGGCGGGGGCACAATGAATCCGTCGTCCGTCAAACTTCAACTTTTTCAACTGACAACTTAGTTAAAACACATGTTTTCTTATGAGTGTTGTCACATTCAGTACGTCTCCGCCAACGCAAAGTACAAAAGTTGACCAACTTTTAACTTTTGGCGTACGTCGAGTACTTTGACAACTACCATATGGTTGTGTGCAAAAAGCTAAGTCAACCGGCTTTACAGCAGCCGCCGTACTTTTTTGTGATGCATGAGCCGCCACAGAAGCATACAGTTGTTTTCGGTTCAAAACTCTTTTTGTATATATAGATTGTATGAATTTAAAGCAAAATTGACATTTTCTTAAAAAAATATTTTTTTGTTCTATTAATTTTTTGTTATTGTGAAGATAAGTAAAAAAAAATTATATAAATATTATCGGCCTTCAGCCGGCGCTGTTTGTTTTTGATTTGTCGCAGCAGTCAACAATTTAACTTGACTTATGATCCGTCAACACAAAGTACTGATTGTGCCAACCCCTCTCCGTCAATACGTTGATGTTAGTTGAAAAAGTTGAAGTTTGACGGACGACGGATTCATTGTGCCCCAGCCTTATGGGTCAAATCTTGTATTTTAAAATGTAACTTCTTGAACCCACTCAATATTTATCAAATGCAAGGGCTTGACCAATAGAATACAGTAAATTATTGAAAAATATAAAATCCAAGATGGCGTCTAAAACAAAATGGCGGAACAAATTTTTTTAACCACATCAATATGGGTATCAAATAAAAGGGCTTGACTAGTAGAATACGGATAACTTCGTACAAATTCAAAATCGATGATGGCGTCGGAAATAATAAAGAAAAATGGCGTATAACATGAAATATAGTAGATGGTGAAGGGTATAATCAGATTCGGCATGGCCGAATATAGCACTCTTACTTGTTTTTTTTTAAATTTTTTTTACTGTTTTTTTTGTTTTTAATACATTTTTTTTTTAATTTTTTTTTTTGGAAACATACGTAAACTTTATAATTCTGCAATGGGATGTTTTGTATATGTATGTATGTACGTATTTCATATGAGATGAATGGTGTTACAAACAATTGTTATTGCATGACTACACGTTCTGAAGGGTATATAAGATTCGGCACGACCGAATATAGCACTTTTACTTGTTTTTTTTTTAATTAAGTCTCATAATGAAACCATAAGTATTTCTACATCACTCTTTATACCCTTCACACAGTAAAAAAGGGTATATATATAGGTTTGTCATTCCGTGTGAAATTTCTACAATTTTCATTTCCGACCCCATATATTTTCTGAAAGCTTATGAATAGGGGAGTCGATTAAGCTCTGTCAGTCTGTCCGTCTGTATGTACGTTGAAATCAACTTTTTGAAGCCCCCGAAATCGCTTGGACCCGGGTGAGGTATTAATATATCAGAAATATTCGGGAGTAGATCGGTATTGAAAATCAGAAACATCGATTCATAAACAACTGAGATATGAGCAAAAACCCACGACTACCTCAATTTTTTTTTCACAAAAACAACATTACAACAACAACATACATACATACAAACGTGTATACTGGTTAGAGAAAACGTGGGATCGAATCCCAGCTGAGCCAAAAAAAAAAATTTTTTAAGTTTTTTTAATTTTTTTTTTTTTATTTTTTATTTAATATATGTATTATTTATATTTTTATTATTATTTTTTTTATTTTTTTTTTATTTTTTTTTTTATTTTTTTTTTTTTATTTTTTTTTTTTTTAATTTTTTTTTTTTTTTATATTTATTATTTATATTTTAATTATTTTTTTTATAATTTTTTTTATAATTTTTTTTTAATTTTTTTTTTTTTAATTTTTTTTTTTTAATTTTTTTTTTAAATTTTTTTTTATAAATTTTTTTTTTGTTTTTTTTATATGTATGTTTTTTATATGTATGTACGTATTTCATATGAGATGAATGGTGATACAAACTACTGTTATTGCATGACTTCACGTTGTGAAGGGTATATAAGATTCGGCATGGCCGAATATAGCACTCTTACTTGTTTTTACTACAATGTTGTATTTTTACGGAAACTGAACCAAGCTAGCTGAAACTGAAAGAAAAGCTGAGCCAGTGTAAATTTTTTAAAAGAATTTATTTTAAAGAACAAGGGAGATATCTATTCACTAATGTATTTACCACTTTAACTTTTTCATTAAAACCTTCCATTTTGCTTTTTAATATATTTTTTAACAAAACTAAACTTTTTCTTTTGCTTGCAAATATTTTGATTAATTTTCAGTTTCATATGTTAAATTCTTGTCCGAACTTACCCAAAGAAAAAGTTCGTACAAATTTGTACAGGAAATTAAAAATATTACTCTCTCAATTACTCTCATAATTGAACAAAAATTGTTATGTGGAACGCTTTTGGGTAACTTTGGGCAAGTTCGGACTGTTTCGTTATGCATGTGGAACAGAGCTAATGTTTATACACGATACAGCTAGTTATATACATATAAGCAAAATCCAATCTGTTAAGAACGCATTGTGTTGTTTAAATTATTACGATTGCTACTGTACATTATTGAATGTTAATACTATGTTCACACAGGCGCCTTAATTGTCAATTTATAATATTATCGCAATTAAATGCCTTATTGAGCTCAATTTGCTATACTAAAAATTATTTTTAAATTGAGCAATATATACTTAATTGTTTCACTTATTGTCTAAAACTCGAAACACAACTCTTGAGAAGTATGTTCAGTGAGAAGAAAATTCTATAGGTGGCATTTCTAATGTCAAACAAATAAATATACAAAAAATAAAAATTAAAAAAATTAAAAATTTTTGAAGAAAATTTAAAAAAAATGTTTGAATAAATTCAAATACATACATATAAGTATATATATGTATGAATATAATTATAAATATATTTTATCAACAGGAAAAACACTGAAAAGAAGGCATTATTTGATTTGGTATAAATACATCGTATTTTACAGCTATCAAAAGCTAATGGAGTAAGATAATTTGAGTATGTCTGAACACTTATTTTAATTGCTCAATCAATACTAAATTGAAACAATTAAAAATATCTGTCTGAACAGGGTATAAGATTTTTTTCATACCACAAACAACAACAAATAAAAAGTGGAAATTTTTAAAACAAATTATTCGTTTTTGATTCGTTTTGCTTAGAATGAAATATATTAAATATGTGAGAGGAATGAAACACGACGAATTTTAAAAATAAAAATTGTATTGCAAACGAAATCAATAAAAAAAAACATTTTTATATTATTTGCGAAAAGAATGAAAAAAAATAAAAATACTAAATAGAATTTGACTCACAACTTTTATCTTTTTCAATTCAGAGCATAATCCAAAAAACAAGCGAAAAAAATGAAATTGTATTCACAAACATAATTTTTTGCGTACTATGCTACAAACTTCAATAAAGCAAACACTGCTTAGAAGAAAAAATTTCTCATCAATATACGACGAAATACAATGCTACAGCTAATTTGTTGCACTGTTGTGCAACATTTTCTATTATTTTGTTTTAAAACAATATAAAAAGTAGACAATCTATTTAACCAAAATGGTTTCAATTTATCCAAAGTTTTTTTATTAATGAAAATCTTGCATAAGCCAAAAAAATAAATCCTTCAATTATCAGTTTCCCTTACCCGAATCCGACTGTATAATTGTAATGTTTGTAAATATGATGTTTGTGTACCGCTTAGAGCTAGTTTACACGAAGGGACATGTCCCTGCGACTCTGCTTGCGTTGGCTTGTATTTTCTTTTGGTGTCCCTTCTAAAATCTTCTTGCGTTTACATGAAGGGATTTTGTTGCAGGGACAAAGCGACTTTTTGACGTTAAATTAACTAATTCATTTTATCCCTTCATTCGTAAGAAGGGCTGCCATACATATACAATTTATAATTGGTCAACAGTAGCAGAGGCAATACAAGTATTTAAAAAAGCAAAATTAAATAAATTTCAAGAAACATAATGTCTGATATTTCTAAAGAAGAAATTATTGAAGAAATTTGAAATTATTTTATT